>LR738549.1:6022500-8522500 GCA_902685375.1 Neostethus bicornis | reverse complement strand
ACTCGTGCTGTTGTTTTTTTTCCTCATGTCAGAGTTACTTTGTGTTGAAAAGTAATCCAAGAAAAAAAATGGTTTGTGTTCGTCCTCTTCATCTTCCACACTGCCAGAATCATCCTACACATCACTATGTTTCATGCTGTCTGCATGTGGTTTGGATGTAAATTCTTTGTTTTTAGGGCGGGTTCTTCAGGGGAAAGAGGATCGGGTGGAAAAATAAGCGCGTCTTCAAACAAACTTTATGCTTATGTGTGATTAACTGTGAGTGAAGCACTTTGAGACACTTTATTGAGATTGAAGAGAATATAATTCAAATTTACATTTTATCCACAATACATTTACGCATTTAACACACACACACATTTCAGCAACTCCACGCCACTGTCTACATACATACAACATCGTCGGGTGCAGAAATGGTAGTTTTTTTAAGTCAGTTTTTTAAAGTATTTTTCTCTTAGAAAATTTACATCAATTTATTTTTTACAACTTCTGATTAACTCGTCAAAATGAGACAATTAACATCCAGAATTCATCAAAGAAAATGTTACAATCATAAAAAACATTAATAGTTTTTTTTAAGGGAAGCTTATCGTAACATAAAGACATTGAAAAGTGAATGAAAGCGAGTCTGGAAAAGGTTGTCGATATTTCGTCTTCTGTCACTCTGAATACGGTGAGCTTATCTGAAACAAAAAAAAGAAAAAACTTGTGTTTAGTGCTTTAACGTTGATTAAAAGATACTTATTTTAATTAATCTTCTGATACATGTGTGTAAATCAGGCTGGACAAATAATCATATTGATTATTTAGACCAAAAATATTAATGATAACTAATTAAGTATTGAGGGCGGCAGGAGGTTCAAGGTTCAAATCCCGAGTGGTGACGAGACTCGGAACACTGGCCTTTCTGTGTGGAGTTTGCATGTTCTCCCCGAGTATGTGTGGATTTTCTCCAGGTATTCTGGTTTCCTCCCACTCTCCAAAAACATATAGGTTAGGTTGATTGGCCACTGAGAAAACTGCCCATAGGAATGAGAGTATGTGTGTGAATTGTAAGTGTGAGTGGCCCTGTAACAGACTGGTGACCTGTTTGGGGTGTATCCTGCCTCTCGGCTTAAATCAGCCAGGATAGGCTCCAGGACCCATGTGACCCAGTTAGGGATGAATGGTTCAGAAGACGAAACAAAACAATTAACTCTTGACCAAAAAATCCATGGTTGTTGTCAGTTTCTCTACTTTCACGGAACGAGGGTTCAAGAGGGTTCAAGGGTTCAAGAATAAGGACTCCTGGGGTTTCTAAACTCTTTCTTTGGATACTTCCCAGTTGTTTAACTAAACATCAGAAACTTTTTTTTAAAAGGATATTCAACATATCGATGCTTTCACTGAATAAAATCAAACCCCTAGTGGGAGTAGTAGTAGTCTGGTGACCTGTCCATGGTGTACCCTGCCTCTAGCCAGAATAGACTCCACCCCCTGTGAGCCTGTGTTGAACGACGCAGTTAAGATGGATGGACAAACTTACACTGTCCATGCTGAAGCAGAGTTGTTCGTTGAGCATGTGGAACTCTCCGGGGGTCATTGGAGGCTCAGGAGACTGGCAGGAAGGTGGGGTCGTGTTGGGGTTGGAGCTGAAAGCAAATGAGAGATTAAGATAGATGAACAGGAAACATAAACAAACAGCTTCTACGTCTGTAAAACTAAGCAAAGAATCGTTGGAAGCTCCTTCATAAAATTTAGTTTCCAGGGTGCACCCTGCCAAGCACAGAGACGTATGGTAGAGAAGTGCAGGGGTGGTGCAGGACTGAAAGACAGTGGTGAGGTGTGCTGTAGGTGAGACAGAGGAGTTCAGTGTGGGGGTGGGACTGCACCAGGGATCTGCTCTGAGCCCTTTTCTGTTTGACAGGCTGACAGACGAGGTCAGACAGGAATCTCCATGGACAATGATGTTTGCAGATGACATTGTGATCTGTAGTGAGAGGAGGGAAGAGGTGGAGGAAAAGCTGGAGAGGTGGAGGTTTGCACTAGAAAGAAGAGGAATGAAGATTAGTCAGAGTAAGACAGAGTACATGTGTGTGAATGAGAGGGATCCAAATGGAAAAGTGAGGTTATAGGGAGAAGAGATAAAGAAGGTGGAAGATTTTACGTCAAACAGTCCAGAGCAATTGGGAGTGTGGAAAAGAGATGAAGAAGCGTGTGCAGGTAGGCTGGAGAAAAGTATCAGGTGTGACGTGTGATAGAAGAGTTTCAGCTAAAATGAAAAGAAAAGTGTATAAAACCGTGGTGAGACCGGCCATGCTGATTGGTCTAGAGACAGTGGCACTGAGGAAAAGACAGGAAACAGAGATGAAGGTAGCAGAGATGAAGATGCTGAGGATCTCTCTGGGAGTGACTGGGATGGACAGGATCAGAGCAACAGCACATGTTAGAGGTTTTGTAGATAAAGTCCGAGAGGCCAGTCTGAGATTGTTTGGGCATGTACAGAGGAGAGAGAGAGAGTACATCGGCAGAAGGATGCTGGGTTTGGAACCACCAGAAAAGAGGCCTAGAGGAAGACCAAAGAGGAGGTTCATGGACGCAGTGAAGGAAGACATGAAGATAGTTGGTGTGACCCAAGAAGATACAGCAGATAGGGTTAGATGGAAGAAACTGACTTGCTGTGGCGACTCCTGAAGGGAAGTGCCGAAAGAAGAAGAAGGGTGCACCCTGCCTGTTCTCTACTGACCAGGATCTAAGACTGGTCAATAAATGGAAGAATGCATAGATGGATAAATAGAAGGATAAATACACAACAAAGTTGTACATTTCTTTCCATTGAATCAGTCCAACAGTAGTCCCAATAAATCTGGCGCCATCTTGAAAAGGTTTGCACCACTTGGACCTTCTACCATTCTGGACTACAATCATCTCAGGTAAAGTAAGACATTCTGTAAGGTTTAAAGTTTACGTCCTAGTTCCCTCTTTCAACATAAAAATATGAAGAGTGACTCACATCAGTTGCGACATGGGGACGAGCCTGGACGGTAAGTACGGGGCCACTGGAAACAGACAATCGTAAAACAGATCAGTGTTGTTGTAACGACACACAAAAATCACATCAGCTAGAAACAAACATACCTTTGCTTGGCTGACTGTTGTAGAGACGTCCGAACGCCTCGTCTTTAGGAATGTCTGGGTACAGAAACCTCAGGGGGTTGTCAGGGACGATCCCATATGAGATGACTTTGTAATCCCGGATGATATCTGCCAGTGGGAGTGCGCTGAGACGGTTTTTAGTATACGGCTCCACAGATCGGAAGTTTACTTCACCTGTGGTACCAATAGAGCACATTACGGATGGGGTTATTAGTAAAAGTACAAATAAACATGTGGTTTATTAAAACGATAAAGATAGCTCCACCGTTATCGCTGTGTTCCACCCAGGTGAAGGTGATCCCTCCAAGATGGCTTTCACTGAAGCGTAACAGGAAGGTTCCAGGCTCTCGGCCCTTCAGCAGGGTACGCTCCATCTCCTTACTCACAAAGCCCATGATGTAGCTGCACACATTGTCATGGTAACAGAGTAAACAACTTTTTACGGCCCTCACATTCACATCTCAACATAAAACTGGTTCTCTTTCAACATTTTAAAGCGTAAAAACCCAAATATACTGTTTTTTACTTATAAATGCTTATTCTGTTCCGTCATCTTCCACTTGTTCCAGGGCCGGGTTGGGGGGGCAACAGCCTCAAACGGGAAGCCCAGGCTTCTCTCACCCTGACTGCATCCTCCAGCTCACCCGGAAGGATCCAAAGTCGTTCCCCGGCCAGCTGTGAGACATAGTCTTTCCAGCGGGTTCTGGGTCTGCCCCTTGGTCTCCTCCCGGTGGGACATGCCCGAAACACCTCGCCCGCAAGGCGCTTGGGGGGCATACTGACCAGATGCCCGAACCACCCCATCTGGCTCCTCTCGACCTGGAGGAGAAGCGACTCGACACCGAGCTCCTCCCGGATGGCAGAGTTCCTCACCCGATCTCTGAGTGGAAGCTCAGCCACCCTGCGGAGGAAGCTCATTTCAGCCGCTTGTATCCGTGATCTCATTCTTTCGGTCACCACCCACAGCTTATAAATGTTGAAATTTGAAATTCCAACTCTATTTCAAAACATTTTTTAAAATTATTTTTACATACTCTATTGATCCCTCACCACAGCGGGCTGCCACGACGGCGTCAATCGTGGGAGAAACAGGAGGTTAGGTGTCTTCAGGTTAGGTTAGGAGGTTAGGTGTCCTACAAATTTCCCCTGTGTGGGATCAATAAAGTATATTCTGATTCTGATTCTGATTCAGCAAGTACCCTAGAAGTGCACTCGGAGGGAATCAAACCCGCAAATGTCCGGTTAACTTCCGGTTAACTTCCGATCTCCGGTCGAACGCTCTACCACTGAGCCACCATCTCCCCCAAGAAGTAGAGCCTATTTGAAGTAGAGCCCAGCCACTCTTCCTCTGCAGGGTGGCTGTTCGCTCACTCAGAGATACAATGAGGAGCTCTACCATCCGGGAGGAGCTTGGAACCATTGTCTCTTCGGCTCAAGAGAAGCCAGATGGGATTGTTTGGGCATCTGGTTAGGATGCCTCCCGAGTGTCTCACTTGTGAGGTGTTTCGGGCACATTCCACACGGAACGAACCCATAGGTAGGCCTCGGACCCACTGGAGAGACTTTGTCTCACAACTAGCCGGGGAACGCCTTGGAATCGTCCCTGTTGAGCAAGAGGATTCAGCCGGGGTGAGAGAAGCCGGTGCTTGCCACCTTGTGCCTCGGCCCCGGATAAGCGGAAGACAACAGAACATAACGAAAACAACTGATGGTACAATGGGTACCAGGGTGGAAATTTGTCTCTTACTTCTCGTTCCAGATTGGCTGGAGGTGCTTCTTGATGAGCTCCAGAATTGAATCCAACCACATCCAGAAACTAAAAGGTTTTCCCAAAATGTTCTCCTACAGGAAGGAAATGATAAAAAAAAAAAAAATGTGTTGGTCATATTTGACACTTTTGACAAATAGATCATCGATCACTGGATGAAATAATCACATTAAAATATGGCGACAAAATAAAATGGTCACCTTCCAGAACTTGGACCAGGAGACCTGGTAGTCACCACAGGAACCCTGCTGACCTTCAGAAAAACACAAAAATCAGTATAAATACAGAGTGCAGTATCTTTAAATTCATTCTTTTTTGTTGAAACAAGCCATTTTTTTCTCCATTAGTATTCGTGTTTTCAATTTAAATGACCTAAAAGTTTTTCCCGCAGCATGGCGAGCTGCTCCTTGTCAAGGCCTCGTCCAGCGAAGGTGGAAAACTGCCAGCTCAGGACTTCAGAGAGCTGGCTCCAATTGGCTCGAGGTGGGTTACCAAAGAAGGCCAAGTTCTACAGAAAGAAGAAAATATTTGGACTCCTGAAGACCAGCGGTTTACATTCCATAGTCAGTAACAGAGGTGTCAAAAGTACCAAGATTTTCTACTCAAGTAGAAGTATAGATACCGAGTTAAAAAACGACTTTAATAAAAGTAGAAGTATCAACTCAAGTTTTTACTCAAGTAAAAGTAAAAAGTAACCTATTGTCAAAACTACTTAAAGTAAAAAAGTAAAAGTAATTTTCAAGAAAAAAAGGAATATTTTTAACAAAAGTGTATGAACATATTTTTTTAACCATTATCACATACTTTAAGGAGCAGAAAATATGATAAAAAATGAAAGTTTTTTGGTGTGACACTTTATGAATCAGAAACATTTATTTCTTAATAATCTTTATTGGATATCGATTAATGAACACAATCAAATGTATTAACATAAGCAGGGCATTATGTAACGTCCCTTCAGCTACCAAGCTTCACTCTGCATCACCTAATTTAACCAACTTTAGCAAACACAAACACACTCAATTTAAAAAAAAAAAAACCAAAACGCGTTTTTAAGCCTTGAAGGCAGGTAGTTTTCAAAGTTCTTTGAGGCAATACTGAATAGTCTTTCACAAGTTTCTAAGGTTGTGAGTGCCACATACAGCCTGCGTGACACCTGGAACACAGCAGGGGGGGTGCAGGGAGGGTGTATATCTGCATGCACGTGTGTGCTGTGTGTCACGTGTTGACGTGATGAAGCAAGAGGAAGTCGTATTGAGATTGCGTTAGTTCGCCTCATACAATCACAATCAAATCAAATGACGCGATTGATCCGGATTGGTTTTTATTGACTTTTTTTTTTTTTTTAACGGTGACAAAATGGCGAAAGTAGCGACTACTTTTTATAAAAATAACGAAGTAAAAGTATAGATAATTGAATAAAAAAGTAGTGAGTAAAAGTAAAAAGTAGACAAAAAAATAATTACTTCGTTAAAGTAAAGATAACGAGATTTTCTACTTGAGTAAAGTAACGAAGTAGTTCTACTTCGCTACTTGACACCTCTGGTCAGTAAGATAATTGGATGGATGAGGGACGTTGCTATGGAAACGGTGTGTCAACTCACCCTGGGCTCATTGGTCAACAGGTTGTACCACATGACGGAGGCCCAGCCACCAGGCAGCTGGCTGACGTTAGAAATCACCACCAATGGCAGCGAACATGTCTGTACACACACATTCAAAGTAAATTGACACGCATAAACACAAACACACAGAGTTGTAACTTACTGACCTCCAGATCAATGGTGAGACCCTGCAAGTTGAGGCACGCCTCAAAACTGAGAGAGTGGAGTTCCTCCGTCACGGAGAGCAGACCCTGAAACACCGGGTCATGACTAATCAGATACTGCTACTTCATTTAGTGTGTGTGTCTATAATAGTGAAACACACCGCCACCATTTGGCCATAAGTAATACACACTTACGTACAGCCCTACGTCTTACCTCATTCCCTTTGGTACCATTGATGTATTTCTTCTCCTTTAGTTGCTGTAAAACAAAGTCTGGTTCAGTTTCTCGTGTTTTCACAGCTCTGTCTCCTGATTGGTCACCATAGTGATGAACGCTATAAGGACGGTGGACGCTAACGTACCAGCTTTGTGAACTCCACTGAGAGGTAGCCGTTGGAATAGTCTTCAATGTCCATCGCCTTAGTGTTGTTGGTTTGGATGAAAAACTGACGACTCCTGAAGGAAACAAAGTAAAAATTTACTTAACCTGCACAAGATGCCGATTAATATTCAGATGGGTTGTACTTACACCCTCCCCGGAGGAAGATCCCTACAAACACACAAACAAATCCAGATTTATGATTTATAGAAATACACCAGAGGCTCACACGTCTAGACTCTAGCGGTATCATGTTCTACAGAATGGTGAAACCTACTTGTCAAATGTTGTCTTCACTTTGAGCTGGTAATCCACCTCTGGGAGTTTCACAAGAAGTCTGGCAAATATCAATTTAGAAAAAAAAAATTGCACATTAAAGACATAAATCAGTCAATTCTAAAAGCTAAAGTATCAGAGGTTTTGTGTGTATGGTGTGACATCATGGTACCTGACTTTAGTGGTGAATTGTACTCCAGTCTTGATGATGAGGGGTTTCTGTGGGTGCGTGGGCATGAACGGCTGTTTCTCCACCACAAATGAACTGCAAACAAACCTCTCGTTACATTCAACATTTTTATCTTTGTGGAAAGAGATATTTATTAGGTCTAATCCAGGCATGGGCAAACTATGGCTCGCGGGCCACATGTGGCCCGTTACACGTTTTAATCTGGCCCGCCAAACTTGAAAATATTAAATAAATAAAATTTGTTAATGTTTTATTTCCCCTGCATTTCTAATGTTTCGTCACTAGATGGCGCACTCTGTTGAGCTTCCTCCTCAGGGTGGCTGAGCTTTCACTCAGAGATAGAGTGAGGAGCTGTGCCATCCGGGATAAGACCCTGATAGGCCCAAGATCCGCTGGAGAGATCATGTTTCACAGCTGGACAGGGAAC
Source organism: Neostethus bicornis (assembly GCA_902685375.1). Lineage (NCBI taxonomy): Eukaryota > Metazoa > Chordata > Actinopteri > Atheriniformes > Phallostethidae > Neostethus > Neostethus bicornis. The sequence goes on along the minus strand of LR738549.1, from coordinate 8,514,557 downwards.
ACCTCGAGATTCTTCCAGGTGAGCTGGAGGATGCAGACGGGGTGAGAGAGGCCTGGGTTTCCTGTCTGAGGTCGTTGTCCCTGCGACCCATTGTTCTATCGAAATCTGCGACCCGTTGCAGATCTCGATGGATTGTAGTTCCGAAAACTAACCCCAACCCTAATGCCAATTCCAATGGAAGTATGGCAAGCCGCAGATCTCGATGGTTAGATAATCTGGAAGGGACGGGGAGCGTTCTGGGTATGCATAGAGGCGCAAAGTCCCAAATTTTGATGGTCACAGATCTTGTCAGGACGCCAGCCCTGGACAAGCGAAAGACAACGGAACAGAACATGAAAATATGTGCAATTGATAGGTATATTTTAATCAATTCTGATTTCAAACGAATGTTTAACACAACATAAGCAGCATAAATTGGAAGAAATTTGATCCTAAAAACCGCGAACCGCGCCTTAAATTTGAGAATATAAAATCCTACCAAGCAAGCACTAGAGTTGTACCTCCTTAAGTAGTTATCACTGTTTTTTATTGTTCCCTATTTACTGAATACAGTCGTTGTGTTTTCGTACCTCTTAATAAGATGGTAAATGAGATATTTAACTCGATCTTCCAGCTGAGGTTTTTGCAGAGGAATTGGGTCACTTTCATAAGTAACTTTCACAACCAGTTCTCCCAGTTTGTCCAGCTGTCGTTTAATCTGGAAAAGGCTCTGCACCGTTAGCGTGAACCTGACATTGAAACAAAAGAATTAAAAAAATAAATTAGAACACTGGTAAAATGCAAAAGTTTGAAACACTGACGAAATAGACATAGGCTACTAAAATTAGCAAGGCTATCGTAAAGCTATCTAACTCCCAGTTTCTGATCCTCTTACCTGACGCGTCACACCTCGTCCCAATTGCCTCTCCCTAAAGTCTCCAGCTGTGTCTTGTCTTCCCCTGGTTATTTGATCCCTACTGCAGCCATGATGGTACCCCTCCATGTTTGGTCGCTCACCTTGCTCCTGCTGCACCCTGCCGCACGATGCTGTCCCTCCATGCCCCGGTCCCTCATCCTGCTGAGCTCTACTTGATCCCTACTGCAGCCATGATGGTACCCCTCCATGTTTGGTCGCTCACCTTGCTCCTGCTGCACCCTGCCGCACGATGCTGTCCCTCCATGCCCCGGTACCTCATCCTGCTGAGCTCTAGCTTTAGTCCCTCATCCCACCGAGCTCCTACCTTAAGTCCTTCATCCTGCTAAGCTCTTAGCTCTGGTCCTTCAACCTGCTGAGCTCCTACCTTTGGTCCTTCATTCTGCTGAGCTCCTACCTCTGGTCCCTCGTTCTGCAGAGCTCATACCTCTGGTCCCTCGTCCTGCTGAGCTTTTACCTCTGGTCTCTTACCTGCTAAGCTCTCATCCTGGTGAGCTACTACCTCTGGTCCCTCGTCCTGCTGAGCTCCTACCTCTGGTCCCTCGTCCTGCTGAGCTCATACCTCTGGTCCCTCATCCTGCTGAGCTCATACCTCTGGTTCCTCGTCCTGCTAAGATCCTATTTTTGGTGCCTCATCCTGCTAAGCTCATACTTCTTGTCTCTCGTCCTGCTGAGCTCATACCTATTATCCTTCATCTTGCTGAGCTCGAACCTCTGGTCCTTCTGGGCCCTTACTGACCTTTATATCAATAATTCCACTATTTAATTTTTCTCATAATTATAATAATTACATAATAATATTATAATAATATTTGTATTCTTACCAAAAGGTAAATAAACAAAGTTAAGAATAAGTCGTGTAACAAAATAAATCTAATTAATCAAATAAATATGATGAATATTCAAATTTTTAGTGATTTCTTTACGTCATGACGTAGAAGGGTTTAGGTTGCATGCTTTGATATTTTTTTTTAATCACCATGCGTTGGTTTTCCTCTCTTAGTGACCTCAATATGTGCTAAGTGAGCCCACAAATTTGTGTTTAATTGAACTGTAAATGAAAGACGTATTTTACCAGTTCTGTAACTGCTCTAAACCAGTCAGCAGAGGACCACCGATGGCAGCGATCTGCTGCCTGCGCTTCCACTCCTGCAGCTCTGGGTTCAGCTGTGAAGTCATTAGGTCATCGATCTCTTTGAGCACGACGTCCATCTTTGACACTATTTCCTAAAAAAGCGTGAAAACAAGTCAGACATGCTAATGTGTTTTTCTGTGTGAACGACAGACGTTGAGTCAGGAATAGGTATTTACTCAGATTACTTTTCTGAAACAGGGTAGAATGCCCCCTGTGGGTCAGGGACAGGGTCCTGCCCCAAGTGGAGGAGTTTAAGTATCTCGAGGTCTTGTTCATGAGTGGGGTAAGGATGGAGCGGGAGATCGACAGGCGGATCGGTGCGGCGTCAGCAATAACTAGGACGCTGTATCGGTCCGTCGTGGTAAAGAGAGAGCTGAGCCGAAAAGCAAAGCTCTCCATTTACAAGTTGATCTTCATTCCCACCCTCACCTATAGCTGGTGACCGAAAAAATGAGATCATGGATACAAGCGGCCGAAATGAGCTTCCTCCACAGGGTGGCTGCGCTCTCACTCAGAGATTGGGTGAGGAGCTCTGCCATCCGGGAGGAGCTTGGTGTCGAGCTGCTCCACCTCGAGGTCAAGAGGAGTCAGATGGGGTGGTTTGGGCATCTGGTCAGGATGCCCACCGAGCTCTTCGCTGGTGAGGTGTTTCAGGCATCTTTCGAGAGGAGACCAAGGGGCAGACCCCAGACCCCGGCCGGTGAACAACTCAGGATCCTTCCGGGTGAGCTGGAGGATGCAGCTGGGTGAGAGAAGCCTGGGCTTCCTATCTGAGGCTGTTGCCCCGTGACCCGGCCCTGAAGCAGAAGACGACGGAACAAACAGAAAAACTTTTCTGAAACTTTCCAAAGCATACCTTCCTTTTAAAGTCGAGGTTGTTGAGCATTTGCTGCAGTCTTGTCACTTCCTCCTTCATTTTTTCTGAACTGAGATCTGATGGTTCTTAGATAAACAAACAGAAACATGCACATTAGACAGAAATAGTAACTGTGAATACTTTCAAACCCACAAAGCTAAGAATGTGTGAACAATATGTACTATCAGTGAACATATAACATTATGATACGACCCACTTCTTCCTGGACCTGAACAAGAACAGAAGTTTTAAAAAAATGGTGTCATGGAAACGATCACTAGAACATCACAACACAGTCAGTTCCATATCCTCCTACGACGTCTACACGAGGTTTCCATACTGACAGAGCAAATAAAAAGAAGAAAGAAGAGACACAGCTACCTGCCAAAAATAGGCCGAAAATATACCCTTGACACAATAGACAGGCTTAGATGAAAAAATCACAAGCAGACTTTTTAGATTGATAAAAAGACCAAGTAAGGAAGACAAAAACAGATAAACTAGGAAGGTTCTGATGTAGGAATTGGAGCCAAAAACTGGATAACAGGTCAAGCATGGTAAACAAACGATCTGGCAAAGAGTGTGTCAAAAACTGATCCATTTATGCTCCAGCAGATGAGTAGGTGGGTTTCAGGTGTGACTTATGTACACACACAGACAAGAGGGAGGGCGGAAACAGGACACAGAGGGGGAACAGACTACTCTCCTGACACCGTTTAATGGTACCGAAATGAGAAAGTTTGATCTCAGGATAAATAAACTTTTCAGGGTTTTCTACTTTCTATTACTGATGTGTGTGGGAGGGAGGGATGGGGGCGTGAGGGATCTTGTTTTAGTCACCAAAGTTTTATTTAGAATATTTCAGTGTGGTATCAGTATTTTGGCCCCCTCCTACGTTACAACAAATAGGTGTTGCTGCCTAACAGGAAGCATCTCACACACACTTCTCGCTCCGATGCACTTCCTCCCCACTTTCACTCTTCTATGAGTTGAGTGGAGGATTGGTGGTTCACAACGGACCCATGTCAAATTTTGGGGGCGGAGCTTGTGCTTTCTTAGAATGGGCAGGGAGATGAGCAATAATCGGGTTTTTACACTTCTTGGTTTGTGATAACACTTTATAAATCGACTAAGCCAATTTGCGTGTTGGATGTTTCAAAATCAAAATTATTAGTTGGTTTTGTGAGAAAAGAGTTTTTTTGCGTGAGATGGGACTTTTAAATCAGTATTTTAGTTGATTCTTTGATAATCATTCGAGGAATAAACCTTTTTTTCTAACTTGTCCTGTTCTGGATCATCAGCAGAGGGTTGATCCAACTACTCTGTTTGGTCGGAACAAATTTTATTTTCCAACAATTTAAGCTTTATTGATCATCAATTGATAATCCAATGTAAATTTTGTCTCATTGATTTTGATAAATCAATAGTTAAAATCAATACATAGTGGTTAGCACAGAGGCCTCAAAGCAAGAAGGACAGGGGTTCGAGTCCTGGGTTGGGGACAAGGCTTTGAGCACTGGCCTTTCTGTGTGGAGTTTGCATGTTCTCCACACATATGTGTGTCATGATGTGGAGCTAAGGCCAAAAATATACCCATGACACAACAGACGGGCTCAGATGAAAAAATCACAAGCAGATTTATTAGATTGATCAAAAGTGCAAAAAAAGAAGACAAAAACAGTTAATTAGGCAGATTCCGATGTAGGAGCTGGAGCCAAAAACTGGATAACAGGTCAAGCATGGTAAACAATCTGACAAAGAGTGTGCGAAAAACTGATCCATTTATGCTCCAGCAGATGACTAGATGAGTTTCAGGTGTGACTTGTGCACACACACAGACAAGAGGGAGAGGGAAACAGGACACAGTGGGGGAACAGACTACTCTCCTGACAATGTGTGGATTTTCTGGTTTCCTCCCACTCTCTCAAAACATGCAGGTTAGGTTGATTGGCTGCTATAAAATTGCCCCTAGGAATAAGTGTGTGTGTGTGGGTGGCCCTGTGACAGAGTGGCGAACTTTTCTGGGTGTACCTCGCCTCTCGCCTTAAATCAAGCCAATAGAGGCACTGGCACACCCCGTGAATCTTTTAGGAAATAAGTGGTTCAGAAGACAAAAAGAAACTAAAGATCGAATTATTTGCAAAAATTTCAAGGATGCTGAAAAAGCAAAAAAAAAGCAAAAGAAGAAACACTTAAATAAAAGCAGTTCTTACTTTAGCTGTCAGCGACTTTTGAAACACGATACAGTAGTAGGGTAGTGTGCTGTCTTACGGCAGATACAGTAACCTATCAACCACAGACCGTTACTGACATGGTGTGGAAATCCGGAAGTGGAATCCTTCTCTAGGAATTCTCACTTCTTTTTAATCACAACCACATTGTGAACCTTTTGAAAGTGATACTTGGTGTAAATTTGAAAAATTCTCAAACACAGTTTAAGAATCAGTCTAGAGTTGCCTTACAGCATCAGACTGGTTCCGTTTAGGTGGCCGTTGAAAGTTTGGAGGTGACATCAGGTCACCGATTGATGGGAATAGGTAACACCTTGATATATTGACATCCAACTCTCAAAACTAAGAGACAAAGTAGATTAAACTACAATTTCTAACGACCATCTAACAAGTGTCCCTTCTTATTTAATGAAAAAGTCATTTTAACGCAATAGATTTAATCCTTAAAATTAACGATCTATGAAGCACACACTTTCTGGAAAATTTCCATAACAAACAATTTCCAAAAGACACGTTATTCTCAGCGGCGGCACGGTGGCGCGATGGGTAGCACAGTGACCTCACAGCAAAAAAGTCATGGGTTCGAGTCCTGGGTGGGGACGAGGCTTGGAACACTGTCCTTTCTGTGAGGAGTTTGCATGTTCTCCATGTGTTTGCGTGGGTTTCCTCCAGGTACTCCGATTTCCTCCCAACCTCCAAAGACATGCATGCTAGGTTGATTGGCCGGTGCCAAATCGCCTCTAAGAATGAGTGGTTGTTTGGTGTGGCCCTGCGACAGACTGGCGACTTGTTTTGGGTGTACCCTGCCCCTCGCCTTGAATCAGCCAGGATGGGCTCTGGCACCCCTCGCAACCCCAAAAGGGATAGATGGATAAGAAGGTGACTGACTGACGTTAATCTGATGGTACTTAAGAATAAAAAAACAAAAACACTCTCACTAGCATTGTTTTTCTTTGTTGTTTTTTTGTTTGCCTTTTTGACTCCTCCCACGTTTGTTAATAAGTATGTATTTGTTTTTTATTTGTTGAACATCAGAGACTGAATCTTGATTGAACTGACCTCGAGACTGTAGGATCTTGTAGCGGAAATCAAAGTCATCCTGCATGTCCTCGATGAACTTCACGGCCTGGTCCATCAGCTGAAAAAAAAAAAGCATTTTGCATGTTTGATAATTCATGTTAAAAAAAATTGTTTTTAAAAGTGTCTAACAGGTTTTTTTTTTTTTTACTTGCACACTGTTTCTGATGATCCCAACTCTGTTGTCCATGTTCTTCTGTCTTTCAAAAGCCACCGAATTCTGAATGGACTTTTCAATCGGTCCCTGTTGAACAGATTTATCGCTTTGTTTACGATCTCTACATCAAAGCAGAAACTTTTTGCTCTACCTTGCCACATGTGAAACCATTTAAGGCATAAAGATGGGATGTATCAACATGTCGGACTATTGGTGACTATTGTGGTTCCATGAAACACTTTCATACACATCGTGTTCCTAAAGATATATTACAGTCAAATGATGTTTGCAGATGACATTGTGATCTGTAGTGAGAGGAGGGAAGAGGTGGAGGAAAAGCTGGAGAGGTGGAGGTTTGTACTAGAAAGAAGAGGAATGAAGATTAGTCAGAGTAAGACAGAGTACATGTGTGTGAATGAGAGGGATCCAAATGAAAAAGTGAGGTTACAGGGAGAAGAGATAAAGAAGGTGGAAGATTTTAAGTATCTAAAATCAACAGTCCAGAGCAATGGAGAGTGTGGAAAAGAGGTGAAGAAGCATGTGCAGGAAGGCTGGAATGGGTGGAAAAAAGTATCGACGTGATGTGTGATAGAAGAGTTTCAGCTAAAATGAAAGGAAACGTGTACAAAATCGTGATGAGACTGGCCATGCTGTTTGGTCTAGAGACAGTGGCACAGAGGAAAAGACAGGAAGCAGAGATGGAGGTAGCAGAGATGAAGATGCTGAGGATCTCTCTGGGAGTGACCAGGATGGACAGGATCAGAGGAACAGCACATGTCAGAGGTTTTGGAGATAAAGTCAGAGAGGACAGACTGAGATGGTTTTGACATGTGCAGAGGAGAGAGAGAGTACATTGGAAGAAGGATGCTGGATTTGGAACCACCAGGAAAGAGGACTAGAGGAAGACCAAAGAGGAGGTTCATGGATACAGTGAAGGAAGACATGAAGATAGTTGGTGTGACCAAAGAGGATTCAGCAGATAGGGTTAGATGGAAGAAACTGACTTGTTTTGGCGTCTCCTGAAGGGAAATGCCAAAAGAAGAAAAAGAAGACCATCAAATGAGGATTTCTTTTAACCAGTTTTATTGGAAAATACAAAAAGAAAACCATCATCCCTGTGGGGTTTGGTTCCACCTTTTTTTCTTTCCCAGAATTTAAAAGAAACGGTTAAGAACACCAGTGATCTTTTCCTGGTAGTGCCCACGCTTACTAGCAGCTTCTGTTGTGGAAGAAAAAAAAAGGGGATTTCCCTTTTGAAACAGATAGTATGACAAACCTGTTCCTGTGTGCAGGTGCTGGAGAGAATACGCCGTTCTTCCCTGAGACAGGTGGAGATCACTCTCGCCATGGCAGTGGGATTAGACGTGTATTTCAGCTGCAGAAACAAATCAAAACACAAAGATAAAATTCAAAGTTTCTCGGGCTGATAACAGATAATTGGAGCAATAATCTTTTCAGTGTGTGAATAATAGTGATGGCAAGCTGCCAGGTAGTTGGTTAAAGCAATCTTTGTGGGTTGTTTATCTTGGCGGCCAAAACATTAAAGACCTTGATTGGGAGGAAATTGTGTACACAAGGAAGTTCCATCACGAAATTATCAGGTAGAGGACTTTTATAAGAATAGAAGATGATCTGGTTTGACTAGTTAGAGCCTTCTATGGAAGGAAATGAAAAAAATTCTAAAGAGCAGGAACTGGTTGACAGAGGTGGAATGTAACGAAGTAAATGCACTTCGTTACTGTACTTAAGTAAAAAAATGTGTATCTGTACTTTACTTAAGTAAAATTGGAGAGCTGTACTTTTTACTTTTACTTCACTACATTTTAGAGCAAATATTTGTACTTTTACTTCATTACATTTTAGAGCAAGTTTTTGTACTTTTACGCCACTACTTTTAAAAAGTGTGATTTGCTTAAATTTTTTTTGTTACATTTTTGGTCAAAAATTTGAAAAATACACAGTTTTTTTAGCGCAACTTAAAGCCGCATCGCCAAAATCAACTTGTAGAGGGAGCAGTTGATTGTCTGCGGTCTCCAAGAGGGAAAAGAAGTAATGAATGGAGGACCAATCAGAATCGAGAGCCAGTGGTGGATGAAGTACTCACTTTTTGTACTTAAGTAAAAGTACAGATAATTAGGCAAAAAATTTACTTAAGTAAAAGTACCAATAAAAAAATCTACTTGAGTAAAAGTAGTTGGTGTAAATTGTACTTTTTAAGTTAAAAGTAAAAGTATTCGACCATAATTCAAATGTTATTTGTTGTGCTATAGGGCGTCACCATGGTAACCAGGATAATTACTCTGCAAGGGTGTGACCCCCCCTCTCCCGCCTCTTTTGGTCCACAAAAAAATAAATAAATAAATAAATAAAATGAAAGAGGACAAGTCAAGCTATCCCCTAGGATAGGGGCAGTGAATGGGCCGTCAAAATGGAGGAAAATGACACTTATTTTTTTAAATGTTTTGGGGGGAGGCCCCCAGTCACTATATATTGGCTTTGTCAAAGCCCCACCCCCCTTTGGAAAATTCTAGATCCGCCCCTGCTCTGTGTAATGATGGCTCAACTTTTTATTTAGAAGTAAACACAACAAACAACGATCTTCTGACTCTTTTTAATTTGTACTATATTTGATGTTAGGTTTTTGGCGCTGAATGAATGCAGAAAATGTTTCTCAATTCATGACTTCTTCTCCCGATCAACTGCTTCTTTTGATTTTGGCGATGCGGCTTAAAGATGCGCTAAAAAATCTTTGTATTTTTCAAATTCCTGAACGAAAATGTAACAAAAAATGTTAAACACACTTTTAAAAAGTAGTGAAGTAAAAGTACAGATATTTGCTCTAAAAATGTAGTGAAGTTAAAGTAAAAGTACCGGTCTTAAATTTTACTTAAGTAAAGTACAAATACACAATTTTTTTACTTAAGTACAGTAACATTTACTTTGTTACGTTCCACCACTGGTTAAAGCAATCTTTGTGGGTTGTTTATCTTGTCAGCCAAAACATTAAAGACCTTGATTGGGAGGAAATTGTGTTCACAAGGAAGTTCCATCACAAATTTACCAGGTAAAGGACTTTTATAAGAATAGAAGATGATCTGGTTTGACTAGTTAGAGCCTTCTGTGGAAGGAAATGAAAAAAATTCTAAAGAGCAGGAACTGGTTGACAGTGGTGGAATGTAATGAAGTACATTTACTTCGTTACTGTACTTAAGTAAAAAAAATGTGTATCAATACTTTACTTAAGAAAAATTTGAGACCGGTACTTTTACTTCTCTACATTTTAGAGAAAATATCTGTACTTTTACTCCGCTACTTTTTAAAAGTGTGTTTTGCATTTTTTTTTGTTACATTTTTGGTCAAAAATTTGAAAAATATACAGTTTTTTAGTGCAATTTAAAGCCGCATCGCCAAAATCAACCTGTAGAGGGAGCAGTTGATTGTCTGCGTTCACCAAGAGGGAGAAGAAGTAATGAATCGGAATTGAGAGCAAACATTTTCTGCAGCCTACATTCACAAGCATGTTCATACATGATGGTGGAAGATGCCAACCACCATCAGGAACAAGTGGTGGTATAGTGTCTTGCTCAAGAACTTCAGGTAGGGGATCGAACCCACAACCCTCCAATTACAGGATGCTTGCCCTAACCCCTGAGCCATTCTTCCCCAAGTGAGTTCAGTTTAGTGTTTCCCAATGTTCCTTAATTTCTTTGTTTTTGTCTTTTGTGTGGTCCCAGGGACGGCTTTGGCCCAGCAGGAATCGAACCAGGTTCTCCCGGTCAAAAAACAGTAACTCTACCACTAGGCCAACGCCCCCTGAAACCTTTCCAATGTTCCTAAAAGTCACTATATCACAAACTGCTAAAACTTATTTGGAGTGTAGTAGTACGGAACGGTCTAAATTTGGATTCGATGCAACATACAATTCAATTTTTAAAGCAAATTAAAAAATATTACTTAATGCTTTCAGAAAAATAATTGTTTTCAAATAAAAAAATTTGACCTAGTTTTAATTCAAGCATCATATAACTTTATTTTTATAATGTTGCTGGTTGCTGAAGTATTATTTAACTAGCATGTAAGTCAAAAAGGGGTGGGCACCCCGGTTTAGTTTATCAACAATGACAATTTATGTTAATATGTTGCAGATGGGCTTCATCCAGATGACTTAGAAAGATTAAGATGGGTGTACATAAAGCCCTTAAGATATGAATCTATGATGATCTCTTGCAGGTGATAACATCACGCTGTGTGACATTTTAAGGGGAAGTCTGGCCGCAATTCAGAAAAAGTACAGAAAATTTTGCTGAGGAAAGTTTTGCTCCCGCCTCCAGCAAGGAGTGTGTTTTCAGTATCACCTCTGCCGGAAAAGTGCACTGACTCACACCCACTTGTCCATAGTTTCACCAGGGCAACATCACAGCAGGTCAAACTCAAATCTACCTGTTTGTGTGTCTGCAACAACTTCCATTTATAATATTCGGTATGTGTTTATGTGCCGTACACACACTGTTCACAGCTATGGTCTTAAACGTGTAAAGCACAGTCTAGGGGTTTCCCCAATGAGGACGTGTAATCATGAGAAACACTGATAACCTATTTCTCTGTGTTTAATGAATTATGGAAAAAACTGTGCTCACACAACAATAACACTTTTACATACTGCAGAGGAGTGACTACTTCCTCCAAGATGTGTTGACTTCGTCATGAACACACAGGAAACAGCGGTCTGAGTCAAATCAACAAATTCAGCAAAGGTGTGTGTCCTTTAAAGAACACAATATGAGCTTCTGGCAGCAGCGTGCACCGAACATCCTGCAGAGCTTCAGACTTTCTCAGAAACAGACTAACATGCAGAAGCTCCAGAGATACAACATGTCTCTATTTTACTTCCCTTTACTTTCTAACGCACACACCAAACACAACCACACTACTTCTCCATATCGCTGACTGTTGGAGCATGACAGGAGAGTTAGTCTCTACTCAACATAAACCTTCTAGGGCCAGAAGGGTCTGAACGTTCACAGAGACCATAGGGTGATGCTAAAAATGTGTGTTTCTATGTTCAGGAGTGTAGCGCTAGACTCCGTCCTCAGACTAGGAGACATATTACTATATATTTTAAATAAACACAGTAAACAACAAAAGTTAGAAAGGTGACAATGAATGTTTGGAATTTTCTTTCCTGTGAATGTTCGACGTGAAGTTTAACATGACTGACCCACAATTCAATCAGCTGTGTGTATATGTATTTGTACCAGGGTTTGGCAAACTACGGCCCGCGGGCCACATGCGGGCCGGATTAAATGATTTAATCTGGTCCGCCAAACTTGAAAAATTTAAACAAAAAAACCTTGCTAATGTTTTATTTACCATGCAGTTCAGATGTTTCTTCACTAGATGACGCACTCTGGGCATAAAGGCTTTGTTGAGAATACAACAACACTGCTCCCATTAAAATGTGTGTCTCTTCTCTGTGATGCGCACGCTGTCAAAATAAACAGTGTGCACAGATATGGAAAGCCATTCGGCTCAACACAAGCACGTAAACAAGCGTGTTAGATGTTGAAACAAGCAAAATGTTACATCAAGTGCTTAAATTTTAAACCTAGCGCCGCTAAATGCATGTTTTTAAGCGCTATCGCACTAGATTTCAGACTTAACGCGCTAGAGTTTAAATTTAATGCTCTGGGTGTAACATCTAGCGCTTGTTTAAAATCTAGCGCGCCATTCTATTGGTCTAATCTAGAGGTTACCAAAGCATGCCATCCATCTGATCCTTTTCCGGCCCCCTTGTCAAATGTTAGAACTCAATGTGGCCCGCAAGTCAAAAAGTTTGCCCACCCCTGTGATAGACTATTGACTTAGTCATGGTGTACCCCTGTCTTTGTAAGTAAACAACCAATAGCCAAGGTTTGGACCCAAAAGGAGTTTTTTGACCACAGAAAACCAGGAGGTAAATGATGATGACGTACCTGAAGCTGCTGTTGTATCATTTTCATGTTGTGTCTTTGAAGGAAGTTCTGCTCCTGCAAGCGAACGTTTTCCAGCTGAGACAGCAGGTTGGTGAACAACACCGCCGACATCGAATCGTCGTTAACAGCCATGTCCCTGGAAAACACCATACTTAATCCATCGCTGAAAATTTCAATTGTTAAAGATTTGACTAAATTTATGATAAGATGCTATACTACATTGTAATGGTTGTATTTAAATCTGATGTAGTGAATATTTACATATTTGGGTTTGAATTTTTTTTTTCCTCTGAATAAGCTTTGTGATACTTTGTGATTTGGAAGGGCAACATATGCTTAAAACAAGTGTCAACTCAAAGAAAATTCTCTTTTGGAGTTCCACCAGGCACTATTTTAGGGACCCTCATAATTTCGAAGTTGCACGTTTTCATTGAATTAGACTTTTATTCGTAAAACAAAGCAAACATTGTGAATATGTTGATGACGGTCAGCTCGATGGAATTGCTGTACCTGTGCTGTCGCAAATTGCAATTTCCCCAATGTGGGACTAATAAAGATTTTCTTAATCTTAATTGTTTGGGGGAAAAAGTGAAAATTATTTAATTTAGTTCAGAAGGTTCTGAGGTGCAGAATGGATTAAAAATAATAGTAAAAACTCAAGTAGTCTTTTTTTGGCAACATAGCCAGTTGTATGTATTGAAGTCTGTAAAATTAGTTCCAAAATAAACTTTTTTCCTAATCTTGAATAAACATGTGTGTAGAATTCTACAACCATTTACAAGAACTAACTGGAAATTGATATTTCAAGTCTGATAAACGGAACACAGTTCTCTGCAAACCAAGCGAAGATGTCTTTTATGTTGTGGAAAATTACCACCTGCTTGTCTTCACCGGCTTCTTGGTCATTACAAAGTATTTCTTCTCAGTCTCGAAGTCTAAACCACCCCAAAAGTCCATGTGAGACACACGCTGAGATGCTTCCATCCAACCACTGAGATCAGCAGTCAGAGACCTCCTAACCAAGATTAGACCACAATTACCAAGAAAAATAAGTTCTAAGCTCTACCCGTCACTAGAGACGATACTATATTACTACCCACAGACATCTTCTACAAATCCCTCCCTCACTAATTATGATGTACCGTATTTTCCGCACTATAAGGCGCACTGCATTATAAGGCGCACCTTCAATAAATGACATTTTTTAAAACTTTTTTCATATATAAGGCGCACCGCATTACAAGGCGCTACAGTAAAGGCTGTTCAACTTTGTCCTCTAACTGTGGTCATCTCGCTTTGTTCCCGCGGAAACTCTGTTTCGTCTTCTTTACTTGGCGCAGCGCATCCTCTTGCTTCCTCCACTTCCTCACCATTGATTCATTGATGTTAAACTCTCTTAACTCTCTTAACACTATTCCCGTGTTCTACTGCGTGACCGATCGCCTTGAGTTTAAATTCTGCGGTGTAACAGTGTCTCTTGGTAGGAGCCATTTTCGGGTCTTTACACAAACACACAAATGTTCCAGCATGCACCGCGCACTACTTCTACGGGGGAAATGGAGTCGGCGGCTGCTTACCGCAGTTGCGACACCTGCTGTAGCTCAATATTAATCCATATATAAGGCGCTCCGGGTTAAAAGGCGCGTCGTGGACTTTAGAGAAAATGTAAGGTTTTTAGGTGCGCCTTATAGTGCGGAAAATACAGTACTTAATGGGACTTTCATGGTTTTCACATGTAATTAACATATTGTTCTTTTAGAAAAAAAACAAACCTCTAGGGTTCTTTAAGGGTTAACAGCAACAGGTGTTGAAGTGAAGTACATTTTGGAAACGTTCACATGTTGCAACATATCTCATCAAAGTGAAAGCAATCAAAGCGTTGTCAAGTTTTTCCACTTTCCTTTCAGCTCGGATTTTGTTTGGTAGCAATGACACATTCATTTTTCTTCCTTTTATTATTTTACAAGGGAAAAACCTTTTCCTCCATGTCTGAGTTTTTGTGTAATCTATTTCCTTCTAATTGTGTAGATAGAGTTTGATTACAAGGCGTGGTACTTCTGTGCTTTTCACACATCAAGTAACTTCCTTGTTACACGACAAAGATCACGAAGAACACAAAAAGCTCATAAACAGTTTATTACCAAAGTGTGAATGACTTAAAAGCATGTTACATGTTGCTAAAATTAAAACTATTCTGGATATAATTTAATATTGTCTTCAAACCTTTTTGGTATTTATCTCCAGCAAGTCAGTTTCTTCCATCTAACCCTATCTTCTGCATCCTCTTCGATCACACCAACTATCTTCATGTCTTCCTTCACTGTATCCATGCACATATACCTGAATTTAATTTGATTTATTTTGTGTAAAATAGAACTCAGCTCTTTGATTCAAATGAGTTATCCTGCTTTGATTTAGTTGAAACTAAATTTGTTGTTAATTTATTGTCTAAAAAGGAGATTTAAAAAAAATTTGGATATGGATTCAATATGCATGACAATACAAAGGACCACTCACGATCAATGTACGCACACCACAAAGTAAAAACTCACCAATCCTGGGACTCGATCCAGCTGGCCAATCCCTGCCGAATGTCCATGGGGAAATTGTCATCATACAGATAGTCCACGTGCTCCAGGAGCCTCATCTCCAGCTGTTGGATCTGCTTCCACTGGCTCATGATGCTGCATATTGAGGAATCACAAACAAAATTTATTCAAACATTAATACAGTGTGTTATAACATACAGTAAAAATTCATTTTAGGATTACAGAGAAACATTTCTTTGTAAGTTTTTGTGTAATATGTAAAAGTTAGTTACCTGAGATGTTTCTGTTTCCTCGTGAGCTTCACCCAGCATGCACACTTTGTTTCTGACAATAGCTTTCAGTTTGACTTCTGCTCAGTTCAGGAAGAGACTTTACCTCCTCTTAGAGAGAGAAAGAGGGAGGGGAATTAGAGAGAAACAATGAGATAGAGAGGCCAGGGGTGAGGCAAATACAATATGTAACTATCTCTATCTCAACTACTTTGACGTTCAATCAAACTGATGAAACTGGAATTTGATGATTTAAAAAAAGTTAAATACAGGCGTTTTAAATGTTTTTCATAAAAAAATTGATAGCGATGCTTCTATGTATCAATAAAAAGCCAGTCACCTTCTTAACCGTAGATCACTGTGCAATATCTCAAATATTTTGTTTCATATTTCCATAAATTTTCACTTACTACGCGACACAGTGGTGCAGTGGGTAGCACAGTGGCCTTGCAGCAAGAAGGTTGTGGGTTCAAGTCCCGGGATGGGACGAGGCTTGGAACACTGGCCTTTTTGTGTGGAGTTTGCATGTTCTCCCTGTGTCTGCGTGGGTTCTCTCTGGGTACTCTCCAAAAAACATGCAGTGCCAAAATTGCCCCTAGGAATGAGTGTGTATGCGTGTGGCTCTGCAACAGACTGGTGACCTGTTTGGAGTGTACCCTGCCACTCAGCCGGGCTGGGCTCCGGGACCCCATGCGACCCCGTAAGGGATAGATGGTTAAAAAAGTGACTGACTGACTCTCACTTAATATAAATTTATGTAATTCCAACTGGGAATTGATCGATTGACTGGTCTTTTATTTTGATTTGTAAAAACCAATGACACAAGTATTCTGTTTTTAGTTGCAAATCATTGTCATTTATGGTGTACAACTGTCAAAATTGGTATCAATCAGGCCGAGGATCTCAGAGATCCTGCACGAGGCCACAAAGACCCGGGAACAGCAAAAAAGTCAGTGTGCTACTGCTCCCCCCATGACTCATACCACCTATCACATTAGTAGCAAGTGTGGTAGGAGCTGCAGCTCCCACATCGGCTTATTCAGGGACAGTTGACGCTGAAAGTATCCAGGTGCAGAATCCATTGTCTCTAGAGACAGAAAGATACCAACCAACAATACAATTACCATGACTGCACATGAAATACTTTGTTGAGAAAATCTGGAGGGAAAAACAAAAAAGCTAACTGAGAGGGTCTGATTTAATATGTTAAAACAAAAAATGATAGAATAATTAATGGTTAATAATAGAATGATTTTTTATCTATGATAAAATGAATATTTTTGTTCTTTTTTTAAAAAAATAAATCACAGATGCTTTTCCCGCCTTTTGACCTAATCAACTTTTTTTCTTATTCATTTCTAAATTTTGATTTATTGTTGTTTAAAATTTGTTTTTATACTTAATCATCGTTATACTTCCATCCCAATAATTGTAAACTATTAATGAACGTATATCATTTAAATATTTTTCTGTAATTTTTTAGAAAAGTATTATTATCTCTGAAAATTGATGAGTGGTGGTGCAGTACTACTCCCATCCATAGAGCGGCAATGTTGGATTACTATTTGATAATCTAAAATCAAACAAACAGGTCAAAGTTTAATTCTGACAACTTCCAGTTGAGGTGGTTGTACAGTAGGTGGCGGTAATGCTCCATTAGGTTGCTTCCTCTCTGAAAACCCCAATAGAAGAAGTAGAATTCTTAAAAACATGGTGGAACACGCTGAAATCCGCGTGGTTCACCGAGGAGGGAGTAAAATAAACTTCAGACGGCCTGTCATCAGTAATGACTCGCGGTAAGGATTTATTTTTAAAGATAAATAGAGTTTCTTTTCGATAAGTTGCTCACGTTGCTGTTTTGTTGTCCAGGTTTTTGCTGTGTGCTTCTGGACAGAGTGTTAAAGTTTTCAGCACCTCTACAGAGGAGTGTATCCACGATCTGAGGGGACACACTGACCTGGTGACAGGGTTACTGCTCAGACCAAACAATCATCTACAGGTAAACTCAGAAATCTACATCATCAGCTACGAAAACTATCCATCAGCTACAAAAACTATCCATCAGCTACAAAAACTATCTATCAGCTACTAAAACTATCCATCAGCTACAAAAACTATTCATCAGCTACCAAAACTATTCATCAGCTACAAAAAAACTATCCATCAACTACCAAAACTATCCATCAGCTACCAAAACTATTCATCAGCTACAAAAAAACTATCCATCAGCTACCAAAACTATCCATCAGCTACCAAAACTATTCATCAGCTACAAAAACTATCTATCAGCTACAAAAACTATCCATCAGCTACAAAAACTATTCATCAGCTACCAAAACTATTCATCAGCTACAAAAAAACTATCCATCAGCTACCAAAACTATCCATCAGCTACAAAAAAACTATCCATCAACTACCAAAACTATCCATCAGCTACCAAAACTATTCATCAGCTACAAAAAAACTATCCATCAGCTACCAAAACTATCCATCAGCTACCAAAACTATTCATCAGCTACAAAAACTATCCATCAGCTACAAAAACTATCCATCAGCTACAAAAACTATTCATCAGCTACCAAAACTATTCATCAGCTACAAAAAAACTATCCATCAACTACCAAAACTATCCATCAGCTACCAAAACTATTCATCAGCTACAAAAAAACTATCCATCAGCTACCAAAACTATTCATCAGCTACCAAAACTATCTATCAGCTACAAAAACTATCCATCAGCTACAAAAACTGTGTATCCTTCAGCTACAAAAACTATCCATCGTTCAGCTACAAAATCTATCCATCAGATACAAAACTATCTATCAGCTACAAAAACTATGCATCATTCAGCTACAAAAGCTATCCATTATTCAGCTACACATCAGACTGTTCTGAGATCTGATGAAGATGTTAGAACAAGTCTAACACTTTGCTTTCATTGAAATAAACTGTTTTTTTTTTGTTGGATCAGTTTTAAAAGCCATCATTCTAAGGATGTGAACAGACACATGGGTTAAAGAATTGTTAATTTGGACCAACAATTTTATCAATCAGCTTGATTGCGCCTACTTGTAAACTGATAGATTTTATTTGAACAGAAACTTTTTTGTCTGACCCCGGGGTTCAGAAATGTTCCTTCAAAAGTGTTCACATAGTACTCAAAACAAGTATGGAAGGCTATTGTTCAGGGCTTTGATTGTTGTTGCAACAAATGATTTCCTATAAATTTTTTTTGGCTAATATAATTTTGCAGATAGAAGTGATAAAGAGGGTGTGACCTTCTGTGATCAGGGTGGCTGTCCTGATCACAGCAAGGGTCAAATTTAGGCACCCCAAGAGAAAATGGTTAAGGTTAGAAAAACCACCCAGTTCAAGTTCGTTCGGGGGAAGACTCTGATACCAAGAGGAAACTCATCTATGATCTGATGAGTCCAAATTTTTCCCATGAGTGTAGCATCCCTACACCAAACAGAACATTAGTGTGTACACCCCTGGTATTTGCGCTTGAATATTTCTAATTCAAGTGATAGAAATATTAGCGCTTGTTGTTTCTTAGTAGAAGGACTGTGTGTCGTTAAACCGGATTTGTCCTGTCGAATCCTTTAGAGCCGCTGCTTCTCCCCATTGAGAAGAGCTGGAAGAGATGACTGAAACGAATAAAACCATTTTGGAGTTAATTTGTTTCATAGTTCTACTTTAGAAAATCTGTAGATTTTAATGCCGCTTTTCTCCTGCAGGTCTACTCCTGCTCTATAGATGGCACTATCAGACTGTGGGACTTCACAGACGGCATCCTCATAAAGGTAAACAAGTTTTTAGATGGTCTCTGGTGAATTCAGACCACCATCCCAATACTCCATAATCAGAGCTAATAAAGACTAACACAGTGTCCTAAATGTGTCCTTTTTTTTTCAGACTTTTCAGGTTGGACACCCAGTCTACTCCATATACGGATCACCCTATCATGAAGGGGTTCTGTTTCTTCTCACCAATCAGCAGAGCTACAGCAACACTGGTAGGTTTGATGGAAAAAAAGAAGAAATCCCAATTAAAAACTTTCCGTTCCGTCATCTTCCGGTCATCCCGGGGTCGGGTCGCAGGGGCAACAGCCTCAGACGGGAAGCCCAGGCTTCTCTTTTCCCAGCTTCATCCTCCAGCTCACCCGGAAGGATGCCCAGTCGTTTCCCGGCCAGCTGTGTCTCTCCAGGGCTCCGGGTCCTGCCTCTGGGTGTCCTCCCAGTACGACAATCCCGAAACACCTCACCAGCGAGGCGCTGGTTGTGGGGAAAAGTTGTGTGCTGCACTCCTACACCGCAGCAGGCTGCCACAACGGCACCAATGGTGGGAGAAACAGGGGGTTAGATGTCTTCTCCAAGGACCCTAGACGTGCGCTCAGTGGGATGCCAACTCGCGAACGTCCAGTTTACTTCCGGTCCCCGGGCGAACACTTTACCACTGAGCCACTGTCTCCGAAAATTTAGAAGACGAAATGAAATCTACTTTTTCAGACTCCGACATGGAGGTCGGAGATGCGATTGTTTCTAAACCATGTAGACTTTTTTTTTCTCAAGCAGAGCTGAGGTCTCATTTTAAAATCCATGTGCCCCAACTTTCACACAAAATCAATAAAGGTGGCAGAGTGGCAGAACCCTAGTTAAACGCAGAAGCTGCCGTACGCAAATCGTAAGACTGTATGTGTGGACTGGGTCATTAATCTGAGCCTGTAATGATCCGTGAGTCTCGGTTGTACCCGATATGTTTCACTTCAGAATATTTAACATACTTGAAGTCAGAACTAGACGAGAGGTCGCAGAGTGTGTGACGGCCCGGTGTGTGACACTGTGTGTTTTTACAGAGTTGTTCCAGCTGGTCGCCTTACATCTGCCAAACTGTGGAGAGCAGCTGGTGGAGGCCAAGGAGTTTTCAGCCGTGCTGGAGAACGTCAGCTCCAACCCAGAGGCCATTGCCTTTGGTAAACTGGTACGCTTCTCACCGATTCACTCCAGCATAGAGATACGAACATAAATAAATTAAATAATAGGATACAGAATAAATCAAATTCATATTGATATATTTTAAATGTGTCTGTGACGTGCGTTCCATGTCTCTGTTTTTACAGGGACAATATCTGGTTTCAGCCAAAGGACTGGAGCTGACCGTCTACTTCTTCAAGAAGAAAAAGTCATTCAGGTTCACATCTTTATTTTTTGTAGTCTGTTCGTAGTCACTTGGATGGTTCCGTTGTCTTTCGCTTATCCGGGGCCGGGTCGCCGGGGCAACAGCCTCAAACGGGTAGCCCAAGCTTCTCTGACCCCAGCTGCATCCTCCAGCTCACCAAGAAGAATCCCGAGTCGTTACCCAACCAGTTGTGAGATATAGTGTCTCCATTGCGTCCAGGGTCTGCCTCTCGGTCTCCTTGCGGTGGGACGTGCTCAAAACACCTCACCAGCAAGGCGCTTGGGTGGCATCCTGACCAGATGCCCAAACCACCCCAACTGGCTCATCTCGACCTGGAGGAGGTGCGGCTCGACACCGAGCTCCTCCCGGATGGCAGAGCTCCTCACCCGATCTCTGAGTGAGAGTCCAGCCACCCTGCGGAGGAAGCTCATTTCGGCCGCTTGTATCCACGGTCTCATTCTTTCGGTCACCACCCACAGCTGGTGACCATAGGTGAGGGTTGGAACGTAGATCGACTTGTAAATCGAGAGCTTTGCTTTTCGGCTCAGCTCTCTCTTTACCACGACGGACCGATGCAGCGTCCTAGTTATTGCTGACGCCGCACCGATCCGGCTGTCGATCTCGAATGTGAGCAGTTGGAGGGCTGCTCACACTCCAACTCAATAAAAATGAAACACAAAAAAAAAAAATACAATCAACTAAAGTAATAATTAAGTTGATTTTAGCTTAACGTCATCTTCACCTTGACTAGCATATTCAGCCACCTAATTATTGTGGATGCTGCACCGAGCGGTAGGTGTATCGCTTGCTGAATTCCTTCACTACCCATTAAAGATTCTTCTCTTATGGGATATAACTGGAGGATTTATTAATCTTTGAATTTTTTCTTGTATTTTAAGTAAAGTTTTAAATTCTCATCAATTAAATGTTATTCAGAAACATATATTTCGCGGTTTGACGTTAGCTTGTTTTAGGTTTCGTATTTCCTTTCGAAATTTAAGTAAAGTGTTTACTTTGGTTGTTTGTTTCATGCAATCGTCAGTTCGTGAATAATTTATCCCTCGTATCACGTTTCGGTGGATTCGTAGAAAATGGCTGGCATGTTGTGTAACGGAATGTTTTGCCGTGAACAGGTTTTCCCTCCAGGAAGGAAAGAAGAAAGGAGCCAAAAACTCTTTCACATGCGTGGTGTGTCACCCCAAAGATGACTGCATCGCCACGGGACACCAAGACGGCAAGATCAGACTGTGGTCAGTCAGCGTATACACCAGTGCTTCTTAATTCTTTTCTGCTACGCCCCCCTTGCATGAAGGAAACCATTCGCCCCGACACACAGACAAATTCCCCCTCTCGCACTCTTAAACACACAGAGACAAATTCCTTCATCTTTTTATGTTTTATTTCTTATGTATGTGTTTGTAGCCTGAAGTCTGTTGAAATTTCACTTCGAGAATAGTGACAATAAAGAATCTTGACTCTCTTTCTCAAACACACACAAAATTCTCAAAAAAAAAAAAAACACAGACAAATTTCTGTCAAACACATACACACAAAGTTCTCTAAAAAAAAAACCACACAAACAAATTTCTATCACGCAGTTCTCTCAAACACACAAATTTTTCACAAACACAGATAAATTCCACGCGCACGCAGTGCTTCGGGAGGGGGGGAAGGGCCACAGCAGCAACAGGCGCTGCTTATTGAGAACAGGCTTAACAACGAGCTTTCATGTCACGGACTCTAAAAATCTCCACTAACACTAGAAAAAAAACACTTGATTGTCACTTTTTTTAAAGAAAAGTCTCTAGAGGGTCTGAATACTCACTAAATATAGTGTCAAAGTTGCTGAGTTGGCAATCCAGGCTTCTTGTCATTTAATTTTTTTTCCCTACACGCCAGGCGGTCAACTGCGGATCAGTCCACAGGCTATCAGTAGATTGCGATCGACTGGTTGGGCACCCTTACCCTACACCATAAAGCTAATACTCCCTGTGGACACTCTAACAATGAGAGCACCACTGCCAACTAGTGTATAGGATGTGCAATTACATTTTATTTTAGTACGGCAAAAAAAAGCATGTTTCCGGTGGTCACACACGCGCTCGCTCCCCCTAGCATTGCGATTTGAAAAGCACTTGAAATCAACTTTTTGTGAAATATTTTATTTGATTTGCTTCTATTATTGAAATACAATTAGATTATTTTTCCAGTTAATTTGATGTAAATCCAGTATTATTTGACCTTATTTAGATTTTTCTTTGATTCATTGTGTTGTTATTCTTTGATCATCAGAAACTTTGTTTTATTCTTTCAGGAGAAATTTCAACCATAAGAAAGAATACACGTACTCCACCCACCACTGGCACCACAGCGCTGTCGGCTCTCTCTGCTTCACTCCAGAAGGTAACTTTTTTGCCCCCCAAAAAATCCTGACAGTTAGTGAAAGTATTTAACCTCATATTTCCCGTCTGCCCGCCGGTGGGCAATTTTTGTGTTTTGAAAATGTCAGCACTCGTAACAACACTTATTCTTTGTTCAACTCCAGTAAGTTATACTTCATTTTAAAGTTTAGACTTTCAAGAAAACAATCATAACATCCATTCTTATGTTTTCACTAGTTTCAAGAAGAAATAACTAATTATCCGCAAAAAAATCAAACTATAGAGCGCATAGCTTACCTATGATCCAGTTCTGACGGCCTCAGACGGGTTCGATCTTCATGTAACTGGTCTCATTTTGTCCGTAATAATCTACAGAATAACTATATGAAATTGTATTTACAATTTTGGGAAATACTCCAGAAAACGTGATTTTTTTTCCGTGAGAAATACTGTGGTAAAACGTAGTCGTCGCGTTCTTATCTCCATAGCAACCGCCACGCTGTGTCTATGACTTCATCCTGGGTGTGTTTCATTTCCTTACTAAGTTAGCTACAAAATGAGACCATTCGTGATATTTTCTGATCATGGGTTTGTTTGTTAGATTCCTTTGAATAAAACAAGCGTTCCTCACTTGGCTAACAGCGGCGTTAGCTTGTTAGCTGCTAGCTGGCTTATGACATCACTCTATACTAAGTAATTGACATGAGAAGGTAACCAATCATCACAGCTTTCCAACGAGGGGTGGATTCATAACCGGGCCAATCGCAGAGCTTGTTATTCAAATGCATGATGACAATTTTCTGACCAAAACATGCCGCCATCTTGGCGTCTCATGACGCACAGAAGAGCTTTACGCACTGAACAGAGAAAGAAACATAAAGCGATGTGATTTATTTTCAACTTTTTTGTTGGCAAACTGTATTTTTGAGGTTTTGGAGCATAGTTTTTTGCCAAAAACATTTCTTGTGCATAATTTTTATGGAAAAATGTATAATTACAGCCATAAATATGAAACATAAATTTGAAAAATTATGAAAAAAAAATGCAGAAACACTAATATACTGTAATAACCAATGGCATTTGGGTATGCCCAACTATTGTGCACAACCGAAGACAGGTGGGAGTTAAGAGGTTAACAAAACTCCTGAAATCAGGTGAAACCATAAAGCTGTGTTTGTGTTCATCAGGCACCAACTTAATGAGCGGAGGTTTCGAGTCGGTCCTGGTTCAATGGAGATACAACCAAGAGAGCGAGCGAGACTTCCTGCCTCGTCTGGGTGGTGCCATCACCCACATCACCGCCTCACCTGACGGAGCGTTGCTCTGCACCTCCCACAGCGACAACAGTAAGCAGCACCGCAGAGCGGACATGTTGTATCTGATGCATCTCTGATGATCTCTGTGTCTCCTGCAGAAATCCTGATCATCCAGAACTGCGTGAAAGTGTCGGCTGTCATCCAGGGCCTGGTCAAAGGTGAGAGGAGATAGTAAGCATGTTGTAACCTGTGACCTTTGAACTTCCCGCTGTTATCTGACAGTGGAGGAAGTTTTTAGTTTTCCACTGAATCTGATTAACGAACTTGTTCCCAAGCAATTAAAAGTTTACATTTTAAATGTGAATTAGGGCTGCAACTAACGATTATTTTGGTAATCGATTAATCTGTCGATTACTGGATCGATTATTCGATTAATCGGATAAAAGGGACACTTTGATAAATATTAGTTTTTCGGCATAGAATAGAATGTAATTGTGTAAAACACAACTCATAACCACATAAACAACACGTTGGGTTTATTACAGTAAGAGCAAATGTTTATCTTTCTGTCAAATAAAGAGGTAGAATATTATCATTTCTAGAAATTAATAAATCTACTTACTGTATACAGTAAAAGAAAATCATAAGCACCCATAAAATGTGCTTTAATAGTACTGGCTAATAAAACATCAAATGTAAACTGTTGGATCACATTTGAAAACAAGAAACCTTTAACACTTCTGGATTCGCAGATTTAACTTTGTTAGAAGTATCGTACAAAAAAAAGGCCCCAGATTAACATGAAAAAAAATATACAAAAACATTCAAGTTGTGAAGTATTAGTGCAAAAGAAACCAACAAAAAACATCATCTCTACTGTAAAAATAGTAACTTTAATAAATAAAATGGGTCCATCTTTACCACTTATTATATAAAACACAGATCTTCTAATAGGTAAAGGGGTGCCCAACTAACAGCACTCATTTTTTTGTGGGAAAAAATGTGCTTTGCGGTGTAGAGGAGGGGGTCTTGTATCCTGGATTGAATTTAGCAATCTTTTTTTTTTTTTAAAACCCTCGTCTTCCTTCTGACAGCGGCCTCATATCAGACATGATCATTTACAAAATAAGAGTCCCTGAGAGAAGCGCTCTGCTGCGGAGTGCAACCGTTTTCCACAGAAAATAGTCCATGTTGGGTTGTTTGGGGGTTTTTTTTTGCAGATAGTAAAAAGTGTATTTAGTGACCTGTAAACATTTTTTTATTAGAAATAACATCGTGTATCGCTCTGGTTTGCCGTCTCCCGCTTAAGAGTCTGACATGTTTTTTTTTTTCAGATGTTCATGCAGCGTCGTTATGCTTCCGTGTCAAAACGTGTCCGTTTTGCAAATTTTGCATATTAACGCTAGTATTTTTCAAATTTAGCAAAAAATGATCCAAACTTCTGATATTTTGCATGTGTTTTTCTTTCCGCCATCTTGTTGAATATGCCTGATCAAGTGAGGCGGGGTGAAATGGAGGCTAATGATTGGTTGCTTTCTTCTTCCCCTCCTATTTTGGTAGCTGCCATAGTCAATTTGCTCTCTACTGCCCCCCTTGGAGACCAATGTAGGCGCAGTTGACAGCAAAAACTTTTTAGACGATTAATCGATGACCAAATTAATCGACAACTATTTTGGTAATCGATTAAATCGATTAACTGTTTCAGCCCTAATGTGAATTATTCATTTTTATGATTAAAGATTCTATAAACAGATCATTTCTCATTCTTTCAGGTGAAGGTGTGCGGACAGATCTGATCGTAGACCCTCGCAGCAAAGCGTTGGTGCTGAACGGAAAACCCGGACACCTCCAGTTCTACTCTCTCCAGAGAGACAAGCTTCTCTACAACGTGAGGTTTTCACATAACGCCGGGTTCTCTGTGACTCTCCGTTTGTTCCTAACGTCTCTCCTCCCCCCCCACACACACACACACAGCTGGACATAGTCCAGCAGGAGTACATCAACGAGGCAGGTCTGAAACAGTTTGTAGTGGTGCGAGCAGCGTTTGATGTGTCCGGCAGCTGGTTGGCCACCGTTGAGGAAAGAAAGCAAGAAGAAGCCGAGCTGGAGCTCAGCCTGAAGCTGTGGGCGTTTGATGAACAGACCCAGAGGTTTGAACACCTGTCAAGTACTTTTTTTGAGTGTAAAATGTGAATTATGTTTTTTTTTTTCTCGTTCTCCAACCAAAACTGTGCTGTTTTGCAGTTTTGCGCTGAACACCACCATCTCTGCTCCCCACGAGGAACAGATTACAGCCATGTGCTTTAACCTGGCAGCCAGCAGCCGGACCACCATGCTGGTCTCTACCAGCAAAGATGGACACTTCAAAGCCTGGCAGCTGGCTCACACAGAACAGGGTTGGTTAGCATCACACAAACGTTCATTATTACCCAAGCAAAGAATAACCTTGAAGGTTTCAAATCATGTACAGGGCTACCACCCACCCTCTCATTACTCTCCACAACCACAGCCAATTTTGAGTTTGTTATTTTAAATCCCTCGTAATCATATTAGTGGACTGGAAGTGATGCAGACGTCTTCCAAATGTTAGCAAGTCTGGACAGAAAAGATGGTATTCTGTAAAAAAAAAAAAAATCTTTATTGTTACCATGGCAAATACCATAAAAATGTGTTAGTACTAAGATTATTTATGATAATCTTTATCAGTTCATGGTACCTGATTGTTTCTGTTACGACTCTCATGGTCTAGGGTTAGGCCGACATGTAGACGGATGTTATAATTAATCCCCGGGATTGAAACAACTGAAAGATGAGGAAGAGTAGGGTGTTTGAAAAAAAAAAACTATTTATTTACAATCAATCTTTACCCGTATTTTAAAAACTGAAAAGCTTCTTTAGGGAGTGCTGCAGACGGGTCCTCTCACAGCTTGGCACCAGTCCTTTTTATCCAGCCAACTAGCAATGATTTGTATATGCCAACAAGTGGGGAAGGTTGGGAGCCTGGGTGGCAGAGGTAAGCGAAAAACACAGAGGGCGACAAAAACAAAACCCAAACATCCCCCAAAATGGCTCTGCCCATAAGAGTTTCCCACTTCCCATATGGGATTGAATTTAGCCCTCCCCAAAGTGCACGTATGTGCCTCTACACTCCATGCCGTTTAAGAAGAATGATTGTGAGATAAAGAAAAAAAAACACATCAAATATTTCAGCTTCAAACAAGAACAATTTCCCTTAAATGTTTGCCGTTTATTTTCAGGTTTATAAGACATCTGGATGAAATACTTTTATCATTACAAAATTTAAAATATTGACTTATTCGTGTAGATTTTTTTCCTTCATCTACTGTAAGATTAGTCGTACAGAAATTTCACGACACAGCACTGTGTAAAAAAAAAAAAAAACTACAGATCTTAGAATTAAGAATTTTTTTGCTAATTTTAGGGATTAAAACACAAGTCAATCCCACATCAAAGTGAATCAAAGGTTTATTTCTCCTAGTAATCCAGCTTCTCTCCTCCGACCGTGCAGACGAAGCGCCGTCCTGGTCATGTGACTTTGTGGGAGCCTATCACAGCCTGGAACCTGAATGCTGTAGCTTCTCAGCCGACGGCTCTCTGCTGGCCATCGGTTTCCAGGAGGTGGTGACCGTGTGGAGCCCGACCTCATGGGAACTCCTGACCACGCTGTCCCAGCCGCCAGGAGCTGTCAGGTTAGAGATTAAAGTTCTTCATCAAATCCTAACTTGAACAGTTTTAAGACGGAGCCGACTTCACGCTTCAATAAACTCTACTTAAATCAGTCGTAAATTTGAAAGAACGGTTTAGATTCAGTGTTAAAACCAAGTTGTAATCAAAGGGTTTTTGTTCGAAGGGCTTTGAACACAAATACATAACAATCAACACATGTAACGAACAGGGACGACAAAAATATCAACTTGTGGACAACAAACAATTTAAAAATTCAACAGAAGACCTGAGCCAGCAGCAGATGTACGATTGGTTTACATGAAACACTCCTCAGACAAAAAGATCTAAAGGAATGTGTTTGAAATCCAAGCTTTAATTCCTGTTTTTAATCCATTCTGGGTCACAAAATCCTTATTTGGGGTTCATTTGGGGTTTTTGTTCTTGCTGAAGATTCTGTGTGAACAGCATAGTTATTTCCACATCTCTGTCTGGATGAAGATCATCTGCTTTTAAGACAATTTTTTTAGGAATATTGGCCTATTCAAGTTCAGAATCAATTTAATCAAGTGTGAAATGTAATTATGGTGTGCTGAAGTGAAGTCGGAATAATGAGAAAACGACTTTACCCCCCCTCACCTATGGTCACCAGCAGTGGGTCGGGTCGCGGGGGCAACAGCCTCAAACGGGCAGCCCAGGCCTCTCTCTCCCCGGCTGCATCCTCTAGCTCACCCGGAAGGATCCCAAGTCGTTCCCCGGCCAGCTGTGAGACATAGTCTCTCCAGCGGGTCCGGGGTCTGCCCCTTGGTCTCCTCCCGGTGGGACGTGCCCGAAACACCTTGCCCGCGAGGCGCTCGGGGCATCCTGACCAGATGCCCGAACCACCCCATCTGGCTCCTCTCGACCTGGAGGACGAGCGGCTCGACACCGAGCTCTTCCCGGATGGCAGAGCTCCTCACCATTTTTATTACAGCTTGTTCTTGTAATGAAAAAAATACATTTTTATTCAACATGAGTCTGTTTTAACAATCAGGCAATGGCTCTAAATTAAATTTTTTATTTTTAAAACTAACTTTATTGACCAGTTTTGGTAGATCCCCGATCGCTTCATTCACGAAATTGAGATTAACAGGAACACCGAGTTTATATGCTATAGTTACAGTTTAACAAATCAACAGGTGATCTTTTATGTCAGAGAGCACTTCCTTGATGTAAATTATGACTCGATTCCATACCGAATATCGTTGATTCGACCAAAACTATCCTTGTAATCTGTTGATCTATGATGATCGATATAATAAGCACTGATATTCTAAACTATCTAAGATCAAGTTAAAAACCTGTCAAAATGACATTTTAATTTGAGTTCTCACGTTGCGTTTCCTCGATTCTCTGAATCAGAATACGTGTTCGAGGAAAGAAAGTGAGGAATTTTAATCTGGAGAAGAAATGCTGATTGTTGGGTTCTAAATATGGTTTTAATCCCTCTTTCTGTGACGCCCTGACAAACCAGTCTGACCAAAATAACGAGACTATGTCAGGAGGTTTGATTCTATATAAGAATTTAAGTTATGAGCATCTAAGGAATGAAAAAAGATTATGATAGCAGTGAGATATTTTCACCAGCATCAAAAACTCCTGGCGATACATAAAAGTTACTGTTCCAATTAGACATGTTTACAGGAGGTAGCGACCGCACGAGTTATCGAGCAAAACAGACGAAAGCGTCCGCAGCAACTCAAATTAGAAAACATAAAAAATGACATTGTTCAAAAAGTTGTTTACTTCCTGTTAGTTCGAAAGCATGTGCGCCAGTTCAGGGTAAAAGTGAAAAACGTGATAATTGATATAAATTTTACATTATTTATTCATTTTAAATGATATTGAACGAGATCACAGATACAAGCGGCCAAAATGAGCTCACTCCGCAGAGTGGCTGGACTCTCACTTAGAGCTAGAGTGAGGAGCTCTGCTATCTAGGAGGGGCTTACAGTAGAGCCGTTGCTCCTCTGGGTCGAGAGAACCCAGATGGAGTCATGATGTGGAGCTAAGGCCAAAAATATACCCTTGACACAACAGACAGGCTCAGATGAAAAAATCAAAAGCAGATTTATTAGATTGATAAAAAGTCCAAATAAAGAAGACAAAAACAGATCAACTAGACAGGTTCTGATGTAGAAGCTGGAGCCAAAAACTGGATAACAGGTCAAGCATGGTAAACTAATGATCTGGCGAAGAGTGTGTCAAAAACTGATCCATTTATGCTCCAGCAGAGGAGTAGTTGAGTTTCAGGTGTGACTTGTTGCACACGCACAGACAAGAGGGAGGGGGGAAACAGGACACAGGAGGGGGAACAGACTACTCTCCTGACAGTATCCCCCGTAACGCGCCCGCCAGGCCGGCCAGGATGAGACCGGTGAAAGTCCCTCACCAGGGAAGCATCCAAAATACGAGAGCTTGGGACCCATGACCGTTCTTCACGACCATACCCCTCGCAATCAACCAAGTACTGAAGCCTCCTGCCGCACATCCAAAAGGCGGTGTACAGTACAGGCAGGAGAACCGCCTGTGACCCGGGCGGGAGGAGCAGGATCGGCAGGAGGGCAAAGGTCATAATAAGACAACAAGTTTAAGCAGGGAAACATGGAGCGTGGGTTTTCCGTTTGAGGCCGTTGCCCCTGCGACCCGACCCCGAATAAGCGGAAGAAGACGGAACAGAAAAATGATATTAAGGAGCAGCATGTAAAGTCTGATTAAATTAACTTCGTTTTAAGCTGCTTTTTGAACAAAACCATCGTGAGAAGCAGATTTGTGTTGTCAATCCTAGAAAACAGAAATGACTTTTTTTTTTTTATATCTCCATCAGGAATCTCTGTTTCGGGAGGCTGAGCTGTTCTAAGTATCTCCTGGCGACGACCAAAAGTAAACTACTCTGCTGCTGGAACCTCCTCACCTGCTCCTGTAAGACTTCTAAAAAAAACAAAAAAACACAAGAGGTCAAATTTCAGTTTTACTTTAAGGTTCTTGCAGGTGTGGGGTCGCTTGGTATTCGCAGAAGTTAAGTTCTGAAAATATTATTTCTAATCATCAAAGATGTTTTAAGTTTGTAAAACTGGCTTCACTTATTTCTCAAACATGCTTTTACATTTTCGCTTTTATCTAAAGTCACAAAATTTTCAAACATTCACAGCAAAAAAACAAGGAGTTAAAATCCGTGACGACTTGAATTGCATTAAGATACCATGTGTGGTATCTTAGCAGGGGTGGGCAAACTTTTTAACTCGCGGGCCACATTGAGTTCTAACATTTGACGGCAGCTCAGTGGTTAGAGCGTTCGTGCGCAGACCAGAAGTTCGCAGGTTCGCATCCCACACAGAGCACGTCTAGGGTGCTTGGAGAAGACACATAACCCCCGTTTCTAAGTGGACACAAGGTGGACACTTTATCTTTAGAAAAAAGTGGCAAAAAACAGGATTAATTTCTACTAAATCTTTGTTTTGGTAACATTTTTAACATGGGTGGAGACGGCAGCTCAGTGGTTAGAGCGTTCGCGGGTTCGCGTCCCACAGAGAGCATGTCGAGGGTCCTTGGAGAAGACACCTAACCCCCGCTTCTCCCACCATTGGCTCCGTCGAAGGGCAGCCTACTGCGGTGTAAGGAGTGCAGCACACAAATTTCCCCGGTGTGGGAGGAGTAGAGTAATTCATTTATTTATATCCAGGGGGGAGGGGTAAAGGGGCGCGCACCCTTCTCTAGATCCACAAAAAGAAAAGTGTTCTTACTACTTTAATTATTATAAATTTTTGGCAAAATATGGACCAAAATGCAGAAAAATTACTTATTTTTCAAAATGTTCTGGCGGGAATGCCCCCAGACCTCTCTATACTGACGAGTACCACAGATGATTGTTTAGTCTATGACCTCACGCCCCCCCTTTAAATGGGAACAGGATCAGATGGATAGCATGCTTTGGTAACTGCTAGATTAGACCAATAGAATGATTCGCTAGATTTTAAACAAGCGCTAAATGTTACATTTAGCAGCGCTAGGTCTAAAATCTAGTACGCTAGCAATTAAAAACGTGCGTGTAACGGCGCTAGATTTGAAATCTAAGCGCTTGATGTAACATTTTGCTTATTTTAACATCAAACACGCTTGTTTACATGCGTGTATTCGGCCCGGCGGCTTTCCATATCTGTGCCCACTGTTTATTTTGACAGCGTGCACATCACGGAGACACACGCATTTTAATGGGAGCAGTGTTGTTGTTTCTTTGGCGCCGTTTAGTGGCAAAACATCAGAATTACAGAAAAAATTGAACTAACGAGGTTTATTTATTTCTAGTTCAGCGGGCCGGATTAAAGCGTTTAACGGGCCGCATGTGGCCCACAGGCCATAGTTTGCCCATGCTTGTATTAGACAAAATAAAATGAATATAATAAAGCTTTACTGTATGGTTTGGGTTAAAAATGTTACCAAAACAAAAATTTAGTAGCAATTAATCTTGTTTTTGCCACTTTTTTCTTAAGATAAAATGTGTCCACCTTGTTTTTTTTTTCCAGACTGTGTAAAAACTAGCCGGTGAAAAACCGTGATCAAGTCCATACAAATGAATGCAGGAATAAAATGTTGCTATCTGACATTTTTTATCACAAAAATGTTAATTTGAGGTTCACAAGTAAAATGAACCAGCTTTGAAGGTAGTTTTGTGAAAAATAAGAGCCAGAAACC
This sequence comes from Neostethus bicornis, assembly GCA_902685375.1. NCBI lineage: Eukaryota > Metazoa > Chordata > Actinopteri > Atheriniformes > Phallostethidae > Neostethus > Neostethus bicornis. The sequence continues at coordinate 8,482,168 of LR738549.1, read as the reverse complement.
AGATTTATTTGCTTTGCTGTACCCTTTCATGTTGTTGACAGGGACCACCATGAGTAATTCTATTATAAATGTGTCACTTTTAAACTAGTAAAGCTACATTACATTTAAACTGAAACAGTTAGTGGAATGTTTGGTATTCTTAACATTAAATCTACATATGGCGGTGCCCATAGTAACAACAGATGGCTGGAATTTGCTGAATCAGGGTCCTCACCACGTTGGGTCATGAAACTGACCTACACGCAAGAGTATCAGATAACTGCTGGTCACATTTTCACTTAGAGAGGAAAGTCAGGTTTCATTCTGTTTAGTAGAAAACCAGTGGTTTTTAATCTGAGCTCAACTGAACCTGGACGTTTTTGCGATGGACTACTGTTTGGCTAAATATTTGTATTTGTACCAATACTTCGAACTTTAACGGATTCATCATCAGCCATCTTTTAAACCCTTCATTTAACTGAACTTTACAGTTAGTGTAAAATAGAGGGATCTTTTTTTATCAGAAAAATCTTGACTAAACCAGATGTGCTGTTTTAGATAAACAGCTGCTTGATGTCCTGCTGCTGTCTAGTCATGCTGAAAATTAAAAAAGTTAAAAATGGATTACAGCCCTTATCATGCCTAGCACCTACCATGCATGTGCAAAGCAGTGCTCTCCAAACTCACTAAACATAAAACAAACACAGCCCTTCTATGGCATACTCACTCATCCCTTTAACACTAGGACCGCCGCGTTCTAAATCTACCTGCAAGCGCCATGACCGTCAATGTGACGCTTATGTAAATTTTGCGCTGCGCTATTGCATAAATAAACTTTTACACCACTCAGTTTTTAAAGTAATAATAATGATAAAATGTTAAATATTTTTAAAACCTAGAATAAAAAAGCAAACACCAAAGTAAAATGATCTAATTCATCAGTAGTCTACTATTTCTGCATTTTGCGCTGCTGCTTCAAAAATGTCGTCGTTATAAATTGCCTATAGGCTATATTCCAATATGTTAACCTGAACTTTCAAGACTTATCTAGAAAACATGGCTGACTTTATTCGGACTCTCTTCATGGTGTCTCTTCAATATTATCTCACTCAAACTTTCTAAAATGTTTCTGTAATTGCGTCAGAGTCCTCCTTGTCTCTCTCCACAAATATAAACACACATGTTGGCCATAGCAAAATGTTTGTTGCCATAGCAACATAGCAACGACTTCCAATGCTTGCTTCCTCCCAGCTGCTGCGGGGCGCAGCAGGTTAGAGGAAATAAAATGCTTATAAATTTTGAAATGTTCATTTTTAGAACACAAAAACTACATAATAAAATAGAAAACATGTTTATATTAAAAGTCATAAAAGGCCAGCCTCCTAGGTTGTTTTACTTTTTCTAATTAGCGTATTAAAGAGACGTGGAGTCAAATTGACTGCTGTGGCAGTTCTAGTGTTAAAGTACTATATAAAGAAAAAGCATTTTAAATGTGAAATTGTGTTTCTAGTTTAAAAGATTTTGAGTTTTGAAGAGTATTTTTGTTTATTTGTTTGTGGGATAGTGGAGTGGAGCACCTCAATGGACGTCCGCCTGCTGCTGGCCGACCCGCTCTCTGAAAACATGGCCGCCTTCTGCTTTCAAGATGAATCCAGTAACTGTAAGAAGATTTTTATCAAATATTCCTCATAATTACACACGCAAGCGCATCATATCTCATAGTATTCTTTTTTTTTTGCTTAAATTGTATTTACAAAAGATTAGTTATTAGATCATATTTTTTCTTCATCAGTGATATTTTTTTTATAATTTCTCCTTTTTCCGTCTTCTGGTTTTCAGTGTTTGTCTTCAAACCCAGCGAACCCCGACCGCTGTTTTCCCATAAGGCCGTTTGCTCAGGGAAGGTGACCCGGGCCGTTTTCGCTCCGCGGGAGGTGATGTTGGAAAGCTGTGAGGAGAGCAGCCAGTGGCTGAACCAGTCCCAGCTTTATTTCCTCACACAGAACATGGTGAGCAAACAGCTGCATGAGGCAGGATTTTTACTTTTACCAAAGCTTCACCCTCTTCCAGTCGAGATACTGAGTTCCCACTAATCCACAAAGAAGAGAACCACCCCCATTTTATTGTAGCAACAAAGGGGGGCGGTTCTATTTTATTTCTTGTCTGTATTTGAAACCGACCAATCAGCTTAATGTGATCTAATCTTTTGTTTTTTTGGTAACATTTCTTCTTCGTTTGAACTTTTCTGGCACATCAAGGTCAACAGAAAACAAAACAAACATGTTTCAGTAAATTTGATACTAAATGAAGCAGTTAACGGGGTGTGAACAAAAAAACCTGAACGTCTCGCCCCGAGGCTTATCTGAACCTGCTCATCTCTTGATTTATTTCTTGATGACTGTTTGTTACCTCAGGACAACATTGCGGTTAATATTTAATAAGATAATTACAGAAGATTAGATCTGAAAGAATCGAGCTTCAGGATGATGGTTAACTTCATTAAAAAAGCTTGTTTTTCAACGAGATTTCAGTGATTTTAATGAAAAACTTTTACATTTCAAACTCTCTGTGTTTTTTAGGAGCTGCTGACGTTCAGCACCAAAGCTGAGGAGGACAAGCTGAATGCTTCCAGCAAGCAGGTCAGGGTCCACCAGGCTCAAGATATGATGGAAAAAAATGTGCTTTGTTTCTGTCCATTTAAATTAAACCCGTTAAAACTGACAAACGACGTAAAACCATTGTTGTTTTTAGCAGCCATCTAAGTTTTTCTTTTAGTCTTCGCCTTTGGGACAAATATTAATATAAGTTTTAGTCACATTTTTGTCATCTTTATATATTTTAGTTTTACTCACATTTTAGTCAACGAAAACTAAAAAGAGTTTTTGTCTAGTTTTCGTCAGGAAAACTTAGAACGTTTTTAGTCTAGTTTTAGTTCCGTTCCGTCCCGTCATCTTCCGCTTGTTCCGGGGTTGGGTCGCGGGGGCAACACCCTTAAGTGGGTAGCCCAGGCCTCTCTCTCAAAATCAAAATAAAATCCAGATTAACATGTGGTTGAAAAAAGGCAACCATAAACTTACTTGTAGAAGAAAAGATACTTGATCAGCAAGAACTGCTCAGACCATGTTGAACTCGTTACTTAGTATGTCAGACTCGTAAGTTAAACTCTGCATTCACTAGTTCAAACAGAACTCATCAGGTAAAAACATAACTGCACAAATGAAGTCATTTTATCTGCTTGTTAGTGATTTATTATTTAGTTCTAGATCAAGGCAGCACGGTGGCACAGTGGGTAGCACCGTGGCCTCACAGCAATAAGGTCGTGGGTTCGAGTCCCAAATGGGGACGAGGCTTGGAACACTGTCTTTCTGTGTGGAGTTTGCATGTTCTCCCCGCGTTTGTGTGGGTTTCCTCCGGGTACTCTGGTTTCTTCCCACTCTCCAAAGACATGCATGCTAGGTTGATTGGCCGGTGCCAAATTGCCCCTAGGAATGAGTGTATGTGTGGCCCCGCGACTGACTGGCGACCTGTTCGGGGTGTACTTTGCCCTTCGCCTTAAATTGGCCGGGATGGGCTCCGGCACCACCCGCAACCCTGAAAGGGATAGACGGATAAGAAGATGACAGTTCTAGATCAGGGGTGTCCAAAGTCAGTCCTCGGGCTGGTGTCCTGAAGGTTTTCATTGTGTTCCTGGTTCAATACAGCTGATGCACAGAAAGTGCAGAAAGTCTCCCCGGCTGCATCCTCTAGCTCACCCGGAAGGACCCCAAGTCGTTCCCTGGCCAGCCGTGAGACATAGTCTCTCCAGCAGGTCCGGGGTCTGCTCCTTGGTCTCCTCCCGGTGGGACGTGCCCGAAACACCTCGCCCACGAGGCACTCGGGGGGGCATCTTGACCAGATGCCCGCACCACCCCATCTGTCTCCTCTCGACCTGGAGGAGGAGCGGCTCGACACCGAGCTCCTCCCGGATGGCAGAGCTCCTCACCCAATCTCTGAGTGAGAGCCCAGCCACCCTGCGGAGGAAGCTCATTTTGGCCGCTTGTACCCTCGATCTCATTCTTTCGGTCACCACCCACAGCTGGTGACCATAGGTGAGGGTTGGAACGTAGATCGACTTGTAAATCGAGAGCTTTGCTTTTCGGCTCAGCTCTCTCTTTACCACGACGGACCGATGCAGCGTCCTAGTTATTGCTGATGCCGCACCGATCCGCCTGTCGATCTCCCGCTCCATCCTTCCCCCACTCGTGAACAAGACCCCGAGATACTTAAACTCCTCCACTTTGTTTCTGTCAATTTAAATTAAACCCATTAAAACTGACTAACTTTGTGCTTGTAAAACTGAGTCCTATCTGTGTGAACTTTCAGGAACTGGTTCTAAAACTTTCTTCCGATCCAATCAGATTTATGCAGCTTTTTATTCCACTCGGAAGCAAAGAAACGAGCGTTCTCTCCGAGGGGTTTGTAAAGCCAGACGTTTCCTTTCTGTCCCCTTCTAGCTTGTTATTGATGACACTATTGCCATGACGCCCTTCTACTTGTTGCTGGGGAAACCTCGGGACCAGCCTCAAGGAAAGCAGGAGCTGCAGAGCAGCAGCAAGTCTGTTGAGAAGGTGGAGCCGATTCAGAACTCTGCTGTCATCAAAGAGGTCGGTAGTTTTTCCCGGGTGGGGGATTATTTTTTATAAAAGATTAAAAGTGATTAAAATGATTTTCCTCTCTTTAGCTCCTTGAGATGCCGGCCCACGTCCTGCCCTCCACCTCTACCCTCTGCTTAATGTTCATGGAGTCCTTGCTGGTCCCCGTGAGAGACCCCAGGTTAGCGGCTCTCGTGACTCAGCAACTTAAAACTGCTCTGTCATTGTTTACTGTGAGAACCTGATGAGTCACGCTCACTCTGCTCTCTTTGTTATTCAGCCTCACGGAGGAAAAGGAGCAAGCAGAAGAGGATCTGGAAAGTGAGAAAGATTCAGATGAGGAAATGGAAACCAGAGCCCTAAGACCGGAGCAGGTGCCATTGGGGGGGCAAGAACCTTCCCCTAGTGTGACCAAAGCACAAGCCAGGGAGCTGAGGAAGCTGAAAAAACTGGACTACAGCTGGTGTGCACAACTTCTAGACCCATAAAAAAAATTTAAAAAAGGACTTTTTCTTTTTTTATTAACTGCAAAAAAACGTTTTTCATTTTTATTGTTTTACTGTTTGACTTTTTTTGAACAATAAAATCCATTTTGACTTTATGATTTCAAACCTGGTCCCCGAATGAACGTCCCAAATCATGCATTCAACCAGATCAGATTATCATCCACATTTGAACTTTCTAAGACTCTCCTGGTCATCTGTGGTTCAGCTTTTCAAAATGAAATCTTTTTCATTTAGGAGTTATTTGTCAGCATTTTTTCCCCTCCGGCCTCCAACGGAGCAGGTTTATGAAATATGAAATGATTGCTTCACCCTGAAGCGAAACTGTGGATCCTGCAAAAAAAAAAAGGGCTGTTTAAAGGCATGACTTGCATTTTTGTCCCATCTTTAAGGGTGAGATAACGGGTGTTATCTTAGGTTGGAGAATCTCGGCTGGGGGAGATTTGGTAATAGATATCTTGAATCCAGGACGAGGCAAAATGAATTAAACTGGAATGAGATTAAATAATCTGATATTTGTTGTGAGTCTTGACCACTTTGAGATGAACCCAAACATGAGAGAAAGCCGACTCATTCTGATTGTAATTTGCAATTTATCCTTTTTCTTTTCTCTATTCATCCCTCGCTTGGGGAATTTGTGAGCTGCACTTCCGACGCCGCAGTAGGCTGCCACGACGGCTCCAATGGTGGGAGAAACACGGGGGGTTAGGTGTCTTCTCCAAGGACCTTTGATGTGAACTCAGTTGGGATGCAAACTTCCGGTCTGCGGGCGAATACTCTACCACTGAGCCACCGTCTTCCCACATGGGAGATAAAATACAAAATCAATGAAAAAATTTTTTGTTCAATGAGAATTTTTTTTGGGGGAAAAACCAAGTAATCTACACCAAACATGGCAAGAAATCAAAATAAAATCCAGATTAACATGTGGTTGAAAAAAGGCAACCATAAATTTACATGTAGAAGAAAAGACACTTGATCAGCAAGGACTGCTCAGACCATGTTGAACTCGTTACTTAGTATGTCAGACTCGTAAGTTAAACTCTGCATTCACTAGTTCAAACAGAACTCATCAGGTAAAAACATAACTGCACAAATGAAGTTATTTTCTCTGCTTGTTACTGATTTATTATTTAGTTCTAGATCAAGGCAGCACGGTGGCGCAGTGGGTAGCACAGTGGCCTCACAGCAAGAAGGTCGTGGGTTCGAGTCCTGGGTGGGGACGAGGCTTGGAACACTGGCCTTTTTGTGTGGAGTTTGCGTGGGTTTCCTCCGGGTACTCCAGTTTCCTCCCACCCTCCAAAGACATGCATGCTAGGTTGATTGGCCGGTGCCAAATTGCCCCTAGGAATGAGTGTGTGGCCCCGTGACTGACTGGCGACCTGTTTGGGGTGTACTCTGTCCTTCGCCTTAAATTGGCCGGGATGGGCTCCGGTACCCCCCGCAACCCTGAAAGGGATAGACGGATAAGAAGACAACTGAGTTCTAGATCAGGGGTGTCCAAAGTCGGTCCTCGAGGGTGGGTGTCCTGAAGGTTTTCATTGTGTCTCAGGTTCAATCCAGCTGATGCACAGAAAGTGAAATCAACAGCCAATAAAATTTGGCACAGTGACTCAATTAACTGGATCAGGTGTGTAGATGCAAGAACATATGGAAAACCTTCAGGACACCGGCCCTCCAGGACCGGATTTGGACACCCCTGTTCTAGAAATATTTTGTATGGACTTAAACCAGGAATGATTGGTAAGCTGTGGGCCGATTAGTTTTGGGCCCAAATGAGCAAAAAATATTCAAAATGTTATATTTTTTTTATCTCCTTAGCATAATCTATCGCACTATAATTTTCTCCAACGTTGACAAGATTTGTTTTTTTTCTTCATTCTATTGTATTTTTTTATTACGTCTGACAATTTATTCAAAATGTATGCTTTTTTTTGCTGTAGGTTTGATTCCAGAGAGTTTATGTTTTTTTGTTAATAATAAAAGTTATATTTCGGAAACAAAAATCTTCTCAAGTTCATTCATCCCGCTTTAAAACAAGTCGTACAAACTTTCCCTAAAAGTTTTATCAGCATTTTTTTTTTTTCGAAGCAGCATTTTACTGAGCTGATAGTTAACCGCTGCAGAATCCGACGCTTTGTGGCCCTGAGTAAGCTTTTAAAAAAGGGTCATGTTTTGTTCCCATGGTTGGATAAGAGAACTACCTTTCATCTCAGCAAATTTCAGTTCCCATCTGGACCCGACTACTTCCATCAAGTCATCATGTTGAGGTTTAAAGCCTCTCTAAGAATGCCCATCTCTAACGTTTCAAACTGAACTACGAGCAAGTTCTTATCAAGATTACGGCTGCTGTTCGGTTTTATTGACCTCGTTAAAAACATGTTCATTGTAACTTACTGATTGCAAAAAGGGAGGGACCACTTTTTTACAATAAACATGCAGATTAAAATAACAAGTCGAAGCCAACATGCCTCTATCAGCTTTTGGGTAAATGTGTGACCTTTGTGGTTGCATGACCTTGAAAACTGCCCAGCTGGATAGTAATGTAAACTTTATTGATCCCTCAGCAGTAAAATTTCTGTGTTGCATTACACCGCAGTAGGCTGCCACAATGGTACCAGTGGTGGCAGCCTACCATTGGTACCATTGGGTCTTCTCCATGGACCCAAGACATGAACTCAGTGGGATGTGAACCCGCAAACTTCCGGTTGACTTCCGGTTAACTTCTTGTCCGAGGGCAAAGCTCTACCACTAAGTCACTGCCATTACACTGCAGTTTAACGATAAATTCCACTGGTTTGGTCTTATGGAAAAATGGACACTTGGGACAGCTCAAACGCTGTATACCACCCCCATATATGTAAAAAATCTGAAGATTAGTCTAAATTGGAGTGATGATCGGGAGATTTCGATTCGAATCCACCATGACCCATAGCCGAGGAATCCCACAGACAAAAACAAACACAGAAATCTAGATCGGGGTGACCAGCGCTGGTCCTGGAGGGCCGGTGTCCCTGCTTGTTTTCCATGTGCTCTTGCATCTACAGACCTGATCCAGGTTGTTGAGCCATTGTGCCACATTTTTTGGACGGTTGATATGAGAACACTGGCCCTCCACGACTGGATTTGGACATCGTTGGTCTAGAACAGGGGTGCCCAACCTTTTTTGTCCCAAGATCTACTTTACAAATATCAAACATCCTGAGATTTACCAGTCCCATGTTACCATCGTAAACCACAACAGATCGTTTCCAGCCTGCTGTAACTACCCCTACAACAAGATCTGTTACATACGCACACTCACAGCGCTTTGCGAGGGGGAGGGGCATAGCAGCATCACGGGCTGCTTGTTGATTACAGGCTTAACAACGTGATTTCACGTCACAGACTCCAAAAATCTCCAGTAACAGCAGAAAAGACGCTAGATTGACACTTTTTTTTAAAGTTTTTTTTTTTCCAATACCATGCAATCTACCCAAAATGCCTTTGTGATCAACGAGTCGATTGCGATCGACCTGTTGATTGCGATTGACCAGTCGAGCGCGATCGACGTAACGGGCACCCCTGGTCTAGACGTTTGGTCCATTTCCGAATAGTTACCATTTTTGGACCAATCACAGAGCAGAATTTTGTAGTCTTTTCTCTTTGGTCGATCCATCCATTCACCTCCACCCACAGTTCCATACAGCATACCTGCGTTTCATGTCGGGTTGGGTAACACATAAACTAACATCTGCTATCAATAGGTTATCAGTTCCCTACCATTACTGCTATTGCCCTAAAAACAAACTGGTTTACCAGAAGCGTCGACAAAACTCGGGGTTATGTTGAAGCAGGAGCTTCAGACAAATTGAATTAATTCTGTGAATACTTATTAGTTCATTGACTAATCGGGATCGAAGGAAAGTTGTTCATCAAGAGGAAGTTGTCAGTGTTATCTGGAGTTCCAGTTCCTTCATGTAGACGTTGGACTTTCACCACCATTCAGAACATCAATGCTTTCTAAGCAGACACTTTTACTTACTGGTAATTATCTCTCCTGAACTGGGTCAGTGTTAATGTAAACGTTCCAATCATGTGAACTCAGAGACAAAAAGTTTTTTTTTTTTTTAATAATCAAACTAAAGCTTTTTTTTAACTGGAACAGTTTACCTACAGACCTGGCATTCATTTGGGCGAGACGGTTGCTCAGTGGTGGAGCGTTCACCCGCGGATTGGAAGTTAACCGGAAGTTCACGGGTTCGATTCCCACTGAGTTCATGTCTTGGGTCATTGGAGAAGACACCTAACCCCCCGTTACTCCCACCATTGACGCCATCGTAGCAAAATGCTGCGGTGTAGTAGTGCAGCACACAAATTTCCCCAGTGATGGATCAATAGAGTTCCGTTCTGTTCCGTCATCTTCTGCTCATCCGGGTCCGGGTCGCGGGGGCAACAGCCTCAGACGGGAAGCCCAGGCTTCTCTCACCCCGGCTGCATCCTCCAGCTCACCCGGAAGGATCCCTAGTCGTTCCCCGGCCAGCTGTGAGACATAGTCTCTCCAGCGGGTCCGGGGTCTGCCACTTGGTCTCCTCCCGGTGGGATGTGCCCAAAACACCTCGCCCGCAAGGCGCTCGGGGGGCATCCTGACCAGATGCCTGAACCACCCCATCTGGCTCCTCTCGACCTGGAGGAAGAGCGGCTCGACTCCGACCTCCTCCCGGATGTCAGAGCTCCTCACCTGATCTCTGAGTGAGAGCCCAGCCACCCTGCGGAGGAAGCTCATTTTGGCCGCTTGTATCCACGATCCTATTCTTTTGGTCACCACCCACAGCTGGTGACTGTAGGTAAGGGTAGGAACATAGATTGATTTGTAAATCAATAGAGTATGAAAAAATAATAACTTACACGTGATTTCAACCCTGTGGAATCCCAGACAGAATCTCTACGGCTGTGATTTGGACGTTTTTTTTTCTCAACCAACCGTTATCATCTGATCTTTTTAACATTGGGGGTTAGTTAACCGTCTTGTTGAGTCTCTAATGATGTTAAAGCAACAACTAAGTGTATCAATGAAGCATTTCTATTTGGCTTCTCTGAATTTATCTCTGACACCTCTGACTTTTCCTCGAACCAGGCCTCTTTACAGGGACCCTGTACTATTCTGGAGTTGCCCTTAGTGAAAGGCGCCGGGCTGGAGTAGGCATACTTGTTGCCCCCCAGCTCGGCTCCTGTGTGTTGTAGTTCTCCCTGGTGGACGAAAGGGTTGCCTCCCTCCGCCTTCGGGTGGGGGGACGGGTCCTCACTGTCGTTTGTTGCTATGCACCGAACGGCAGTGTAGACCACCCGCCCTTTCTGGAGTCTTTGGGGGGAGTATTGGAAGGGGCACCCCCCGGGGACTCCATTGTCCGCCTCGGGGACTTCAATACTCACGTGGGCAACAACAGTGAGACCTGGAGGGGAGTGATTGGGAGGAACGGCCCCCCTGATCTAAACCCGAGTGGTGTTCTGCTGCTTGACTTCTGTGCTCGTCATGGAACTTTTCTCTCTGATGTTTCCATTCTTGATCCTGTCCATCTTGGTCACTCCCAAATAGAACCTCACCATCTTTATCTCTGATACCTAAAGATCTGCCCACTGGTTTATAGTTGGTATCACTTTCTTCTTGTAAAGAATGAAGAGTTGAAAGGTCACATTGGTGCATCACACCTTCCTAACATCCGTCAATGACTCAACAGTGACGCGTCATTTCATCACATTTAAACCCCTTTTCTAGCAAAATGAATAAACAACAAAGATCTAAAGGAAGCTTCTTTGCTAAGGGGGGGTACAGAGTTACGAAGCAGACTGCACCTTAAAAACACTCTTCAGGTTTCAGGTCAAATGGGACTGTCTGGTTTCAGCAAAACAAACTCAGAACTCTGATGGATCTAGTCTTATTGTGAAGAATCTAACTAGTATTATTATTCACTTTGTTTTTGTGATGTCCTTTTTTTTGAAGGTATGTTTACCGTTACCATAGCAAACCAGTGTGCGTTCGAGCAGAGAGAATGTTACCACGTAATAAAGACGCTGCTAATAAAGTGGTTTTAAGTTTGTTATAATTGATTTTTTTTAAAAACATTTTTTCAGGCTGGTCTTCTTTAGTTTTTCTGCTACACCTTTACACCAGTCCGTGGCACAGAAAAGGTTGGGGACCCCCGCGTTAAAGGAAGAAATATGGGTGTGAGTTGTTTATAAAACTTGCGCCTTATAACCAGGTGCGCCTTATGTATGGGTTAAACACACTGATTGGACACATGCGCCTTTTAGAACGGTGCGTCTTATAGTCGTGAAAATAGGGTACAGAATTTACTCGATGGTGTGTGACCTAACAGGATTTTTCTAAAAAAATTCCACACTCTGAAAAAAACACTACCCACACAGATTAGTGGATACATAATGTTTTATTTCATACATTTCACACATTACAACCAGTACCGCACGTTCAATGGAGTGGAAAAAAAAAATCATTTGAATTTTTAAAATCATTTCTGGCTCTCTGACAGCTTGCAAAAATAAAGTAATACTGCATGTGTGCACGTACATGCACATGTATGCGTAATAAATGCACATATGTAGATGGTGACATTCCATTCCAGTTGGATTTTACAGATGTTTTCAATAAAATGCAGTATTTTATGTAAAAATCTTTTGAATATTTTTTTCAGGAAACTAATACAAGAAATATAAAAAGATGCTTTAAAAAATGCTTATAAAGAGTAAAACATTACACACTATTTAATCATAATAATGCAATCACATGCTGAATCAGATCTACATCATTTCACAGGTTGGATATTTTTGTTTTTTGGATGTTTTAGAATGAGCAGAATTTTTTTTTGTACCCAGATGGGTTTTAAGGTTGAACAAAGTCAGCACTTTGCGGCCCCTGATCATCGCCCTCTCAGTGGATTCTTTGTCCTCCAACATCTGGTTGAGTCTGCTTCTTATTCCAAACCAAATATGAATAAAAACCTGGCTGGTCAGTGAAACAGCCGCCAAAGGCAATGTTTTTAATAAGGCATTGAAAATTAAAGCTATAACATGTAGTTTCTTAAGAAAATAGAACATTATTTTTTATTATGTTACACCTGGAAATTTTTGTTAGTTTTCCCACTACATCATCCAATAAGAAAGCCAGAGACTAGTCTACGAAACATCAGACTCAAAAAGATACGAAGTTAGTCATAAATCGTCTGAAATTAGAGTAAAACTATCAACATAAACTGGACTGAGGTATAAAGATGTGCAATCGTCTGACTTGGACGTCCAGCGGTTTCTTTTATCATATGAGTAATATCAGAAATTCGGGGTGTTTTTTTTTTCTTTACTTTCACCTCATTAAATGGTGCAGAATATGTGCCTTTTTTTTTTTAAATCCTAAACCCACAATCCTCTCACAGACGACATGTGACTGAAATGAGATTGTGCAGAATGAGGGGTGGGATTTTAGTTTTGTGCAAAAAAAAAAAAAAAAAAAAAAATGGTGAACCTGATCACGCATTCGGTTTGTGGAATGACACACGTCAATCACTTAAAGTGCCTGAGTAATAACAATCACACGGAAAAAAAAAAAAGTGGAAAAACGACTCCTACGACTCAGAGAGAACTTTAAACGTCACAAAGAAAGAAAAAGAATTAAACCAACGACATATAGTTTGACAGAAAGATAGGATCTCATGATAGATTTAGGCCCCACCCACACGTAGCCGGGTATTTTTGAAAACGCAGATATTTTTATCTGTTTTGGCCGTCCACACGAAAATGGAGTTTTTTTTCACTCAAGACCGGCGCTTTTGAAAACTCCGACCAAAGTGGAGATTTTGGAAAACTTAGTTTTTGCGTTTGCATGTAGACGTGCAAAAACGGAGATTTGCGTTTTCATGCGTCATTACCTGCGACAAGTAATGCACATAGTACGTCATTCGTGTGCGTCCTTGTTTGGATCGCCAACAAAGTTTGGGCAGCATGAACTCAGTCTATATTTTTGTGTGTTTTATTAACTTTATTGTCGATGACGACTTTTAAAAGCAATTCCACCTCCTTGTCGGTTCACACAAACGAGATACGTGGTGCCATGTTTCAGGTTTTGCGGAAATGACGACAGAGGTGCTCTGATTGGATAGTTCAGAACTTACGTTTACATCAATACTGCCCCCTACTGGTATGGCATGCTCATAACCGTACTGAGAAGCGTATTTATACGGCTCCGTGTGGACGCGAGCGTTTTCCCAAAACGGAGGACAGCAGATATGCGTTTTCAAAAATACCCAGCTACATGTGGGCGGGGCCTAAGAATAATCTGGATTAAATGGAAGTTATTTCTACGGCTGGCAGTGGATATAAATCTATATTTGGAATGATTCTGACTGCTTTCCCTCACTTCCTTTCACACCTTGTGTATGTGGACTTGGACTTTGGTAACTGAGAGCTGTTATTACTGAATCGCAAACGTTCTCAACAAGACACACAACACTTAGTGATAAAGTTGTATAAAAACCACCGTCTGAACGTTTTGAATAAATACAGTTCTATGTGTAACCCTTATAACCATTAGAAAAGAGACTAGATCCCATTTTGTGTTTGGTCACATATAAAAAACTCCTCGTACCGCTAACCAAGAAGGCATTTATGTACAGCAGCTAAGCTGATGTAACCATCTAACAGAGAGATGCAGCGTCTATTTCAAACTGTTTTCGGTTCATCTTATTGGTCCTAAAACTGCTTCCCTGCATTAACTCCTCCCTGTTTGTTTAGCACCATGATCCAAACCAGGAAGCAGGGAGAATGTTTCAGATCTGATGGTCCTACAGAGGTTACAATTCTTCTCTGTCATCCCAGGAATCTGGTCTATCTGTACTTACAAAGCCGGTTTGGAAGCGGATTTCTCGCCTCTGCTACAGAAGAATGCTTAGTTAGTGACTGCTTAGCATTAGCATCCCGCGAGTTACGTGCACAGATGGGTAAATAAGATGCAAAGTAGGGTTGAGATTGAAACAAAGTGGCCAGGATGGAGTCTCTTTAATGGCTTCAGACGGTGGTTGGAAGCGAGGAGGAGTCGTTTCTTTCCTCCTTCTGTTCCAGCGAGCAGCACAGGAACAGCTGGCTGCCCAATGACTTGAAGGCAAACATGAAGTACATGATGTGACCCATGGCCACGAAAGACACGGAGATGATGACCAGCAGGCCGAAGGCTTCAGGGTTTGGAGCCAGAATCACCATGATGAAGTGCAGCAGGTCTAAGAGGTAATTCATGGAGTTCTGGACGCCGTTGATAACGCCTCGCTCTGACTCGATCACATTCTCCTGGATGAGCTGGGTCACGGTGAGGTCAAAGGACCAAAGACCTGCAGGATGGAGATCAGAGTCAGACTGACTGATTAGACAACCTAAAGTCTGACTTATTGGCTTCAAAGGTTAACGACGTCAGAGTGTTCCACTGTAAAAATGTTTTATGTGATGCTTTAGAGGAAAACGTTTGATGTCCAGAAGCCAAATAAATTAAACTGAGTGCATAAAAACAAGTGATGGAACAACTTATCAAAACAATGGCGGAAATGAATATCGTAGAAATGATGATGATGTCATGTGACTGAAGTTGGTGTCTTTTAATTTGACGGAAGCTCTATAAACATAAACACTCACACAGCTTAAAATGAAAGTGTAAAAAAGTTGTAAGATTTTGTGAGTTTATGTAAAGTTTTTTTCAGTTTAGTGGGAGGAGTTGGCTCAGTGGTAGAATGCCCATCCTTGGACCACAGAAGACAGTTTGATTCCTACTGAATCAACTCAGGGGCGGATCCAGGGGGAAGTGAGGGGAGGGCGCACAACCCCACCCTTTTGGTCCACAAAAAAAATAAATAAATAAAAAAGAAGAAGAAGAAAGGAAAGGGGACTAGTCAAGCTATCCCCTTGCAGTGCCAGCGAATAGGTCGCCAAAATGCAGGAAAATGACTTTTTTTTTTTAAAGCTTCACATGAGGGGTTAGGGGTGCACTGACTCACGCCCCCACCTTTAGAAAATCCTGGATCCGCCCCTGTAAGTGTCCCTGAAGCAGACAATTGAGCCCCAGTTTCTCCCACCATTGGTGCCATCATGGCTGCCTGCTGCGGCACAATGCAGCAAAGTAATTTCCCTATTGAGGGATGGATATAGCACGTATAAAAAGAATAAATTACTTTCTTCAGCTTTATTAATTCAAGTTTTACCAAAAATTCTGCTTTAATTGGTTATAATTTGTGAGATTGTTCGTGATTCTCGCAAACTTTGCTTTTTCGTCCAATCCAATAAGTTTTTTAACCATTATGAGCCTGTTCATTCCCACTTTAAACTAAACCGTAAAATATCTTCATGTTTTTCTTCAATAAAAGCCGGACGAAAAAAAAAGCCCTGAAAAAATGAAACCCAGAAGAGGCTGTTGTCATGGAAACATTGAGCTAAGAATTTTACTGCAACATGGTCTATTTTAGAAAGTTTGAAAGGTTTTGCAGTTATTGTTTCGTCTTCGGAACTGCTTATTCTTAATGTGGTGGCGGGGTTTACCTGAGTCTATCTCAGCTTATTGGCAGGGTACACCCTGAACAGGTCGCCAGTCTGTTGCATGGCCTGTAGTTGTTGTGTAATAATAATTTTAACCAACTTTGTCATCTTTTTTTAGACCATATTCTACATTTGTGATGCTATATCTGAAATAAACTATAAACTTTAGATGAGCCTGACGTTTACATGGCGTGATAATGAACCACAAGGTTCTAGGACATTTCAGCCACGGATATTTCAGCCAAAAAACTGCAACCTAGGATATTTGAGCCATGTGCGCCCCCAATTTAGGACATTTCAGCCTTGGACATTTGAACCAAAAACCTATTTTATGTAGAAAATTGTGATATTCTGATATTTTATGTAAAAATTTTATCGCAAATAAACAGTTGCACTACAGAAAATAATTGGTTTTAGTCATTTTTATCCTGTGGCTCAAATAAAAAATTCTGATATTTTTAAAAAATTTTGATATTTTATGTAAAAATTTGATATTTTATGTAAAAAATTTTATCGTAAATAAACACTAAAATTTTTTATCGTAAATAAACAGTTGCACTACAGAAAATAATTGCTTTTAGTCTTAAAAATTTTTATCGTGCAAAAATTTTTATCGTGCTTTTAGTCATTTAAATTTTTTTTATTGTAAATAAACAGTTGCGCCCAGGTTGCAGTTCTTCAAATGTCCGTGGCTGAAATCTCCGAGTCACCGTGGCTCAAATATCCTAGGTTGCAGTTTTTTGGCTCAAATGTCCGTGGCTGAAAAGACCGTTCACCACAAATAACAGGACACATGTTGGCTAATTCATAAATTTCAAGTGTTTCAGGCACAATGTATCCAATTGTTACTGCTGATTAAAATGTATCAATTTAATCAAAGAAACACACCATTTCTTTCTGATTTAGAAGCCACTAAGCTAGTAAACTAAAGCTACTAAGTTAGCATTAACATCTGAACGCTGCATAGCAAAGGGTGAACGGTCTTTTCAGCCACGGACATTTGAGCCAAAAAAACTGCAACCTAGGATATTTGAGCCACGGTGACTAGGCTATTTGAGCCATGGGATAAAAATGACTAAAAGCAATTAATCTGTAGCGCAACTGTTTATTTACGATAAAAACATTTTAAATGACTAAAAGCACAATAAAAATTTTTAAATGACTAAAAGCACGATAAAAATTTTCAAACGACTAAAAGCAATTATTTTCTGTAGTGCAACTGTTTATTTACAATAAAAATTTTTACATAAAATATCAGAATTTTTAAAAAATATCAGAATTTTATCAGAATTTTTTTTAAATATCAGAATTTTTAAAAAAGTATCAGAATTTTTTATTTGAGCCATGGGATAAAAATGACTAAAAGCAATTCTTTTCTGTAGTGCAACCTAGGCTATTTACAAAATATCACTATGTTTTACATAAAATATCACAATTTTCTACATAAAATAGGTTCTTGGCCCAAATGTCCAAGGCTGAAATGTCCTAAATAAGGGGGCGCACATGGCTCAAATATCCTAGGTTGCAGTTTTTTGGCTGAATAGTCCGTGGCTGAAATGTCCTAGAACCGTTGCTAAGTTAGCTCGATACTAACTTAGCATTAGCCGTTAGCAGGTGGTGTTAAAGATAAATATACATTAGTTTTATTTATATCTGCTTTTTCTGGTTGGATTTAGGCCTGTAAATAGGAATAATTGTCATGGTTCGTTTGTTATTTTGTCTTTTGTTGTGTAGTTTTGATTCATTTCTATCCTGTGTTTTTTCGGGTTCTAGGACATTTCAGCCAAGGACATTTGAGCCAAAAACTGCAACCTAGGATATTTGAGCCATGTGTGCCCCCGAATTTAGGACATTTCAGCCTCGGACATTTGGGCCAAAAACCTATTTTATGTAGAAAATTGTGATATTCTGATATTTTATGTAAAAATTTTATCGTAAATAAACAGTTGCACTACATAAAATAATTGGTTTTAGTCATTTTTATCCTATGGCTCAAATAAAAAATTCTGATATTTTTTAAAAAATTTGATATTTTATGTATAAATTCTGATATTTTATGTAAAAATTTTTATCGTAAATAAACAGTTGCACTACAGAAAATAATTGCTTTTAGTCTTAAAAAATTTTATCGTGCAAAAATTTTTATCGTGCTTTTAGTCATTTAAATTTTTTTTTATCGTAAATAAACAGTTGCGCCCAGGTTGCAGTTCTTCAAATGTCCGTGGCTGAAATCTCCGAGTCACCGTGGCTCAAATATCCTAGGTTGCAGTTTTTTGGCTCAAATATCCGTGGCTGAATTGTCCGTTCACCGTTTTTTTGTGGTTCACTTTCTGTTTTATTTTGATCCATTAACTTAATTATTTCAGGTATGTTCATTCCTGTTCTAGTGTGTTATCTAAAGTTGTGATTGTCTAATCCTCCATGTTTGTTTCCACCAGAGAGCCGCTCCCATTTTTCAGTGCCATTTTGTATTCACAAGTTGCTCGTCCTTGCCAAAGTTTGACTTTGTCGCAGAATAAACTTATCTTTAAATTTTGAAACTTAGTTTTGATCCGAGTTCAACTTGAAAGTAATGAAATTAAATAAAAAATTATTTAACCACAGCTAATCTTTTTTGTAGAGTGAACAAAAACCATTGGGCCACAGTCGGTTGATCCCTTCAACTTCCTGGTTTCGACAAAATGTAAGTATTAGATTCAGCTTAACATGTATGGTCACCAGGGCTCGATGTCGAGCCGCTCCTCCTCCAGGTCATGAGGAGCCAGATGGGGTGGTTCGGGCATCTGGTCAAGATGCCCGCCCAAGCACCTCGCGGGCGAGTTGTTTTGGGCACGTCCCACCGGGAGGACACCAAGGGGCAGACCCCAGACCTGGTAGAGAGACTATGTCTTACAGCTGGGCAAGGACCGACTTGGGATCCTTCCAGGTGAGCTGGAGGATGCAGCCAAGGTGAGAGAGGCCTGGGCTACCCGTTTGAGGCTGTTGCCCCAGCAACCCGACCCCGGAACAAGCGGAAGATGACGGAACGGAACTCTATGCATCCCTCACTGGAGAAAATTGTGTGCTACACCGCAGCAGGCTGCCACCATGGCACCAATGGTGGGAGAAACAGGGGGTTCGGTGTCTTTTCCAAGGACCTTAGACGTGCACTCAAACCTGCGAACTTCCGGTTGACTTCTGGTCTGCGGGCAAATGCTCTAACCACTGAGCCACCGTCTCCCCCCTGGTTACCCACTGAAGCGATTTTTATTGAAGATTAAATTATTTTACTCACCAACTCGAGCAGCAATGACGCCAGCAAACAGCAGACTGACGGACATGTAGGATTGTAGAGGCGGCACCTCTTCGGCTGGTGAAGCCGTCGTGGCGTTGCCTCCTGTAAGAACACTAGTAAGACTGTGGTCCACCTCCGGTAGGGTCTTTTCTCCGATCAGGTGGGTGTAAAGGTCCTGGAAGGGTGAAACGCTGAGATCAAATGGGCTTCCCGGAGCAAAGACTGAGACGACGCACAGCATGAGGCAGGAGAGCTGGGCCAGTCCTGAGATGAAGCCGGTACGAATCAAACCGCACTTCTTGCGAATCCAAGTGAAGGCGACTGTGCCGCAAATTCCGGCGATGGCGGAGGCTCCCATCATGAGGCTGAGCACCGAGCCATTCAAGCCTTGCGTGTAGGCGTAACCGGTGGTGATGCAATCAAAACCGAGCACGGTCATGTAGAGGAAGGCCAGCGACATGCCGGCAAAAAAGATGTTCTGGTTGTAGTACGCCACCCAGCCGGCCTTGAAGGTACGCAGAGGCTCGGCCACCTGGTAACAGAACCCCTTCTTGGGAGGTTCAGATGTCGGCGTCGTTGGGCTTTCATCCATCAGCGGGAGAGACGACTCTTCTGGATTCTGTCCGTTTTCTGCATCTGAAAAAAGACCAAAACACGGATTAATCTGGTTTTATTCCACAGATCCGTCAAGGATTCCTTAGAGATTCCGCCAAGCAGGCAGTTTTGGTACCTTTAGCAGTATTCAGCTGCTTCAGCTCGTGTTCCTGCTCTTTTTGTCCTGCTTTCACAGCCAGCGCCGGGGTCTTCTGGTAGACCTTCCATAGCAGTGCATACTCCACACACATGGAGCACAAGTTCCAACCAGAAATGAATCCACAGCCGATGAAGTGGGAACCAAAAGCCATGATCTGTCCCACCAGCATGGGCGCCAAGATGTTAGTCAGCTGATCGATGATCCTCACTGTGGCGTTCATGTCTGTACGAACATATAAATGTTTGGCATGAGAAAAAACGAAACCATGTAAGTGTAATTTAATTGGGGTCAGCAGGGATTTGAACAACGGGGATATAAAAGGAGAAACGAGTCACCAGCCGGGGTTCAAAGTCCTCCCACGGAAGAGATGTGATAATGGGTCATGTGAAACCTGATAAGACGCACTGACCTGCCAGCTTACTGCTGTCTTGACCCGCTACCACCACCACCCAGTCTCTCTGAATGGTGATGGAGGTGGCCGTGCTGGCCAGGTTGGCGATGTTAGCTATGGTGATGACCAAGATGTAGCAGGTCGTCTGCAAAGAAAAACAGATTTTATGGTTACTGTTGAGCTGAATCAGGACATTTTCTTTTTTAAAATCACAGATAGAAACTAGATTTAGTTTTGCTTATAAATTTTATGGAAAGCAAGAAAAACAAGTAACTGGAATTTTCAGTAATCTCTGTTTTTATGACACAAACCGGAAGTAATTAATCGTTATAAAACGATAGATAGATGAATGAATTTATTTTTATCTTTTATGAATTTCTATTAAACCATAAAAAAGTGAATATGTTAATAAAATTATTTTAACAGCAATTTTCTAAACTCATTATAAATGTATCATTAGATCGAATTTCTTAAACATTTGAAAACATTTTGTAAAAATTAACGTAATATGTTAAAATTTGTTCAACAAACTAATTTAAATATTTTTCGTGTTTTGTTTTTTTTGCATTTAAATCTTTCATTTAAGCGTAATTTTTTTTTTTTTTTCAGAATTAAATTTTTTTTTTTTTCGGATCGGTGCGGCATCAGCAATAACTAGGACGCTGCATCAGTCCGTCGTGGTAAAGAGAGAGCTGAGCCGAAAAGCAAAGCTCTCGATTTACAAGTCGATCTACGTTCCAACCCTCACCTATGGTCACCAGCTGTGGGTGGTGACCAAAAGAATGAGATCGCAGATACAAGGGGCTGAAATGAGCTTCCTCCGCCGGGTGGCTGGGCTCTCACTCGGAGATCGGGTGAGGAGCTTTGCCATCCAGGAAGAGCTTGGTGTCGAGCCGCTCCTCCTCCAGGTCAAGAGGAGCCAGATGGGATGGTTCGGGCATCTGGTCAGGATGCCCCCCGAGCGCCTCGCGGGCGAGGTGTTTTGGGCCAGCCCTACCGGGAGGACACCAAGGGGCAGACCCTGGACCAGCTGGAGAGACTATGTCACACAGCTCAACCGGGGAATGACTTGGGATCCTTCCAGGTGAGCTAGAGGATGCAGCTAGGGGGAGAGAAGCCTGGGCTTCCCGTTTGAGGGCATTGCCTTGTGACCCGGCCTCGGAACAAGCGAAAGATGACGTTGTTTTTACTCAATCTATTCACCCCTCTCCGGGGAAATTTGTATGCTGCACTCCTACACCGCAGCAGGCTGCCCACGACGCGCCCATGGTAGGAGAAACAAGGGGTTAGGTGTCTTCTCCAAGGACCCTAAACGTGCACTCAGTGGGATGCGAGCCCACGAACTTCCGGTTGACTTCCAGTCCGCAGGCGAACGCTCTAACCACTGAGCCACCGTCTCCCCCTTTTTATCTACTTTAACTCTACTTTATCTCCAATTGATTATTATTGACGTACGTTTGTCCAACAATCTGGCTTGTTTACTCATTACAGACAGACCAAAGACCTCCCAGCGGGCATTGTGAGATCCCCTCGGTCTCAAGCATAAGAACATAACAGAACGTCACAGAAAAATGTACGAATTAACAAAATCAAGAAGTCAAAGTGGTTGAATGGTTCTTGGCTTTTGTTTTGATCACCAAACAAAACCAATTGGTCGAGGTTCTCAACGTGCAACAATTCACCATCAATTGGTTTTAAAATGATTTTTTTTACACCAATCAATAAACCCAAATCCATTAACTAGGAAAAAATAAGTTTAAATCTTACAGGCAGTGATGGATTAACCACAGTGGTGGATGAAGTACTCTCTTTTTGTACTTAAGTAAAAGTACAGATACTTAGGCAAAAAATTTACTAAAGTAAAAGTACCAATAAAAAAATCTACTTAAGTAAAAGTACAAAAGTAGTTGGTGTAAATTGTACTTTTTAAGTAAAAAGTAAAAGTATTCGACCATAATTCAAATGTTATTTTTTGTGCTATAGGGTGTTACCATGGTAACCAGGATAAATACTCTGCAGGGGTGTGACCCCCCTCTCCCGCCTCTTTTGGTCCACAAAAAAATAAATAAATAAAATAAAAGGAAAGGGGACAAGTCAAGCTATCCCCTAGAAGGGCCAGTGAATGGACACCAAAATGGAGGAAAATGACACTTATTTTTTAAAATGTTTTGGGGGGGGAGGCCCCCAGTCACCCTATTTTGGCTTTGTCAAAGCTCCACCCCCCTTTGGAAAATTCTAGATCCGCCCCTGCTCTGTGTGGCTCAACTTTTTATTTAGAAGTAAACACAACGAACAACGATCTTCTGACTCTTTTTAATTTGTACTATATTTGATGTTAGGTTTTTGAATGAATGCGGAAAATGTTTCTCGATTCATTACTTCTTCTCCCGATCAACTGCTTCTTTTGATTTTGGCGATGCGGCCTCAAGATGCGCTGGAAAAAACTGTGTATTTTTCAAATTCCTGAACGAAAATGTAACGAAAAATGTTAAACACGCTTTTAAAAAGTAGCGAAGTAAAAGTACAGATATTTACTCTAAAATTGTAGTGAAGTAAAAGTAAAAGTACCGGTCTTAAATTTTACTTAAGTAAAGTACAGATACACATTTTTTTTACTTAAGTACAGTAACGAAGTACATTTACTTCATTACGTTCCACCACTGTTGTAAAGACATGTGTGACATAATCCAGCACGTGATCAGACCAAAACAGGATCTATAGAATCTATAGGAACTGCTTCTGATCGTCAAGCCACCACCAGCTTTATTTTTTTAACCCTCATGTGACAGATCCTGTAAAACCCGCTGACTAAACAAGTCACCGTCTCCTGTTTCACCAAGCTCTCGTTCCATCCCACACTGACCACCACCCATCTTCAGAAACGCTCAGAACCGCCTCCCCGCTCACAGTAAGGGCCCTAAAGCGTCTCACGAAATGCTGAGTCCGCTGCGATTACAAACCAGCTTTTGTGTTTGGATACCATGTGAATAGAAACATGACAACGTTTGCATTCCTGCGTCTCAAACTGGAAATATTCTAAAATTGGCTGATGTTATTGATGTGGGAGCTTCTATCAGGCGTTTGTGAAGCAGCTTTAACCTCGGGGTCAGAAGGTCACCGAGACTATTCCAACAGAAAGGAACTCACCAGAAGCCATCCATTGTACATCTCTGCAAGCTGGTCTCTGAACTGGAAAACAACCATGAGAAGCATCCCGCATATGATGACACAGCTGTTCTGGACCAGTAAGGAAGTCTGGGCCACTGAAGGAATACCAAAACAAAGAAATCACAATCACTCAAAAGATAGAAATATAGATTATTTTTTCCAACAGATTCATTCTGATAAGATTTAAAAAAAACAAGTTGAAATGTTTTGTTTTTATCGAACGTTTTGTTTTCTCACCTTTAAGCCTTGGGTTCTTGTCCACCCAATCCCCGATGATGGCCCCTAACAGAAGGACGGATCCTGCCACCACCAGTCCATACACGGCTGTGAGGAGCAAGCTATTTCCGTACAGCTCAACCAAGAACACGGCCACGGCAAAGTTCCACATACGATCACCCTGAAACAAGAAAACCCCATTTATGACAGACTTATAGACCAGAGGAGACATGTTGGTTTGGTTTGAAAGGTTGTTTTACACCTTTAAAAAATGTTAGTAACATGTTAGTAACATGTTAGTAACATAACCGCTGAGCCACCGTCTCCCCCCTTTTTTTATCTACTTTAACTCTACTTTATCTCCAATGGAATATTATTGACGTTCGTATGTTCAATAACCTGGCTTGTTTACTCATTAAAGACAG
This sequence comes from Neostethus bicornis, assembly GCA_902685375.1. NCBI lineage: Eukaryota > Metazoa > Chordata > Actinopteri > Atheriniformes > Phallostethidae > Neostethus > Neostethus bicornis. The sequence continues at coordinate 8,458,267 of LR738549.1, read as the reverse complement.
ACCAAAGACCGTTAGTAACATGTTACTAACAAGTTACATGTTAGTAGTACATGTTACATGTAATAAGTTAAGTTACATGTTAGTAACATGTTACTAACAAGTTACATGTTAGTAACATGTTACTAACGAGTTACATGTTAGTAACATGTTACTAACAAGTTACATGTTAGTAGTACATGTTACATGTAATAAGTTAAGTTACATGTTAGTAACATGTTACTAACAAGTTACATGTTAGTACATGTTACATGTAATAAGTTACATGTAATGCATATTACATGTAATAGATGCAAGACTATTACATGTCTAACATGTTATGTATTAGTAATACATGACATGTTACTAACATGACATGTTACTAATACATGTTACATGTATTAATTTGTATGTATTAATTGTGTTTATATTACTAAGACATGTTATGTATTAGTAAAATGCTAGATAAATGTTAGTAACATGTTAAATGTTTTATTTTATATCATGTTACTACCATGTTATGTATTAGTAACATGTTAGTAACATGCCATGTATTACTAACATGTATTAACATAATTAATACATACATATTAATACATGTAACATGTATGAGTAACATGTCATGTTAGTAACATGTCATGTATTAGTTATTAGCTTTACCAATACAAGACATTTAGTAACATGCTACTAACATGTCATGTATTAGTAACATGTATTAATGTAAATAATACATACATAATAATACATGTAACATTTTTTAGTGACATGTCATGTTAGTAACATGTCATGAGTTATTAGTTGTTACTAATACATAACATTTTAATAACATGTTACCAACATGTCATATATTACATGTACATGTTACTAACATGTCATGTATTAGCAACATGTATTAACAGGTATTAACGTAATTAATACATACATATTAATACACGTAACATGTATTAGTAACATGTCATGAGTTATTGGTTATTACTAATACATGACATGTTAGTAACATGTTAGTAACATGTTATGACATGTTACTACTACTATGACATGTTATTAACATGTCATAAGTAACATGTCATTTATTACATGTCATATTACATGTCATATATTACATGTATTTGTTACCAACATGTTAGTTGGTAAACATGTCATGTATTAGCAACATGTATTAACAGGTATTAACGTAATTAATACATTCACACTAATACACATAACATGTATTAGTAACATGTCATGAGTTATTGGTTTTTACTAATACATGTCATATATTACATGTACAGGTTACTAACATGTTACTAACATGTCATGTATTAGTAACATGTATTAAGAGGAATTAACGTAAATAATACATAAATATTAATACATGTAACATGTATTAGTAACTTGTATTAGTAACGTAAGTTGTTACATGTAACATATACTAAATGTAACTTGTTAGTTACATGTTATTAACATGTAACTAATAAAATGAAACATTTGTTTACAGTATCCATCGATAAAATGGTCCAATCAGACCATGGTGATTTTCCAGCCTAACTTTAGTTAACATGTTACTAACATGTTACCAACTTGTCATGTATTACTAACATGCATTAACAGGTATTAACGTAATTAATTCATACATATTAATATATGTAACATATATTAGTAACTTGTACTAACATGTAACAAACATGTAATATAATAGTAATAAAAAGAAACATTTGTTTTTGTTATCCATCGATAAAATGGTCCAATCAGATCACGGTGCCTAACTTTCCTTACCCATGTTGACAGGGCATGTCCCATGTAAATCAAAAATTTGGCTGATGTGAAGAAATCTTGGATTGATTCTGTAAAAAAAAGACAAAAGATGATTTTTAAAAGGACTTTTCTAGCATCCAGATCTTTGTAGCTCCGTTTCCATCTTTGATAGAATAAACTCACCACAGCAGGTTTTTTGGGATCCAGAATTTTCCATTTTTAAACCTGATCAAAAAGGATAGAAAATTCAAACATATGCAGGTGTTTTTTTTTTTTCTGGTTTACAATCGGTCCTCTTTGTGAAATAAAAGGAGGTCAATCCCTGTTTGGAGGAGGATTTAACCAGCGGTCGTATTTAAAATACGGTGATTTTTCCCTCTTTTTTTCTCCTTTCCAAACTTAGCTAACACTGTAGCTGAAGTCGGAAAGAAATGATCTTCTGGTGTGAAGAAGAGGGGGGGTCGTCTTAAAACAAAGACAAGGAGACGATCACAGAGGTATGTTTTCTTCTCTCTGCAGAATGAGCTGCACGTCGAGTCTTATATAACGGAGAGGTCACGTGACCGCGTGTTGTTTCCACAGCGTAGGGAAACCACGCCGTGTCGCTGTGTCTGTCGCGTTTTAACATTTTATTTTTCATCATTCAGACCATTTGATTTTTTTTATTTTAAAGTGTTAAAACAACATTGCCTGCTAACTGGACTGAGTTAACTATTTAACAGGCGCAAGGGAGGGTACACCCTAGCCAGGTCGCCAACATGGAACTAGTTCATATTGAAATCACTGTATATAAAAAAGTTTTTAAAAAATGTGGTATGAGATCTAAAAACTTTATGAAACAAGTTGAAATGTAGAATTAATACAACTACCGAGGCAGGGTACACCCTAGCCAGGTCGCCAATATGGAACTAGTTTATATTGAAATCACTGTATATAAAAATGGCTTTAAAAAATGTGGTATGAGATTTTTTTTTTCTGAAATGTTACGTAAGCATGTGAAAAACTTTATGAAACAAGTTGAAATGTAGAATTAATACAACTAGCCTACCGAGGCAGGGTACACCGTACCACTATGTCACAAGTTTGAGTTAAATTGATTCATTTATTCATCTTCAGAACCGCTTATCTCTGACAGGTTGCAAGGGATGCCAGAGCCTATCTTAGCTGATTCAAGGCAAGAGGCAGGGTACACCCCAAAAAAGGGCAAGTCTGTCACGGGGCAACACACACAACCATCCACATACCAACACACACATTCCTAGGGGAAATTTTGTAGCAGCCAATCAACCTAACATGCATGTTTTTGGAGGTTGGGAGGAAAGCGAGAGGCAGGGTACACCCCAAACAAGGTGCCATCTGTCGTGGGGTCACACACAACCATCCACATACCAACACACACATGCCAAGGGGCAATTTTGTAGCAGACAATCAACCTAACATGCATGTTTTTGGAGGTTGGGAGGAAACCAGAGGACCCAGGGAATACCCACACATACACGGGAGAACATACAAACTCCACACAGAAAGGTCTGGGATTCAAACCTCGACCTTCTTGCTGTGAGGCGATTGAGCTAATCACTGTGCAGCACATGAGAATTTTTGTAAATAATACATTAACATGTAAACAAAAAACATGTGAATTTTTATTGAGATGGTGGCTCGGTGGTAGAGCGTTCAGACCGGAAGTTAACCAAAAGTTTGTGGGTTTGATTCCCATGAGTTCACGTCTACGGACCTTGGAGAAGACACCTAACCTCTGTTTCTCCAACCATTGGCGCCATCGTGGCAGCCTACTGCGGTGTAGGAGTGCAGCACACAATTTTTTCCCGGTGAGGGGTGAATAGAGTATGATAAAATAAAAATAAATAAATGTCATGCGATATTAATAAAATAAAACATTTGTGTTCAGTGTGCGTTACAAAAATGGTCAAATTAGACTATGCTGAGGAAATTACAGCCTAACATTTTTTGACAACTCAATGAAACAATAACAACAATTTTTTAATGAAGATTCTGCAAAATATTTTTATAAAATTGATATGTTTCATTGTTAAATATAATATTCCATATTAAAGTTTTACGTTTCACTTGCAATTTCAGATGATTTATTTGTAACTAGCCGTCATCTGCATCAGACTGGTGACCTCTTCGGGGGTTATCTTGCCTCTCTCGTAAACCAGCTGGGATAGGCTCCAGCATTCCCTGTGACCCTGACAGGGGTAGGCAGTTCAGAAAATGGATATACTGTCATGTTATGTCTAAAACTCTCCTTAAAAGCACCAAGAAGCCAGTTTCAAACAGCAATTTTTTTGTTGTGAGGCCGTAAACACTAACCGTGTAGCGCAATGGTCATTATTATACCGTAATATTTCTAATAGAAGCACACTTATAAAAGAAGCACACCCATTTTTTTTCCCTGGAACTTGAATAGTGCAACGTTTAAATCTTCCCTGTACTAGTACCGGTTCCGTATTGAGACAAATTTTTTCCCTGTAGATTTTTTTTTTTAGGTGCAAATAGCTTACTGTATTTACAGACGCGCACCTCATCATTACGAATGCTAATGCGCGTCTAGTGGGTATTCACTCGTTATGTTTTCTTTCCTCTTCTGAAACGCTTATCCCCTACGATGTCGCTGGGGTGCCGGAGCCTATCCCGGCTGATTCCAGGTAAGAGGTAGGATACTCCCCGGACAAGTCACCAGTTTGTTGCAGGACCACACACGCAGGAACATGAGTGTCTACACACACACTTATGCCCAGGGGCAATTCATAACGGCCAATCAACCTGAAGTGTATTTTTTTAAATACTCAAAGAAAACCCACACATGAGCGTGTAGAACATGCAAACGCCACACAGAAAGGTCAGTGTTTCAAGCCTCAACCCCACTCTGGTTCTTGTACCCTGACCTGGTTGCTGTGAGGTCACTATACTAACTACCATTTTTATTGATGCAGCTTATTAATTATTGTTGGATTGAAAGAAGAAAATTGGAAAAAACATGTTTCGCTTTGGCATTTAAAAATTCTAGCAAATATTTTTACAATATTGTGTTCATAGTTACGATTAAGTTTTTTTTTTTTTTTTTACTGATTTTGAAGTTAATATGTATTTTAATGGAAATCACATTGGATTGGGCACATGATCAAAATAAGTAGTTAATTAACTGTAATTAATGTATATGGAATAAAAGTGTTTCCTGTTCAAGATTCCAGAAATATTTTTGTACCTTAAACACCACTTTGCTGTTTTCCAATTTACAGTTTTTTTTTGTTTTTTTTTAGTTTGTCCTTCCAAACCTTTCCCTGGGATTTCGGAAAGAGTCCCAGGGAAAGCTTTGGGAACCAGGTTCTCCTGGTTGAAAGATGGCAACTCTACCACAAGGCCAACGCCCCATACGACCTCAGTTTTTCAAATAAAAGTATGAAAGAAACATTGGAACGTCACATGGATTCTTAGAAAATGATTTTAATAAGGATAAATATTTCTTTGAATTTTGCACAATAATTAGTAGTTTTTCTAGAACCTTTTAAAAAATCCTAAATTTTTTATGATTACGTATTTGAAGTAATTTCACCTTGTAGAACATTTTTTTCAGGCTCTGTTTTCTTTAACTATCGTGTCACAATTGTAGATATTTTTTACCCCAATTTATTTTCTATAAAATGTACGATGTAATCAAAAGAGAAAAGCACTATTTTATGGTTTCAGTCAAATAAAAAACGCGTAACACTGAAATGCTAAACAAAAATGTTGGGTGACCACAAATTTACGAAAAAAAAAACCGTACAAAACATCAAGAATCAAAAAACAGATAAAGTCGCAAGAACTGTTGCGAGAAGCAAAATGGCGTCCTCACTGGCGCCATTTTGAAAAAAAAAGGGAAGGCCTCATTAGTCAGCTTGTGTTGACTAATTAATTAATTACAGACTGAATAACAATTTTGAGAGATACGTGTTTCTTTTAAAAACAAAATTAATTCAGACTATTCAGCTTGACGGCATCTCTCACCACCGGTGTCCACCAGCGGGTTTGGGCGTTGCCGCCACGACAGGCACCGATGACCTTGCGTCCACAGCTCCGGCTTGCCACCTCGACAATAGAGGTGCGGAACAGAGTCCACTCTGACTCGATGGACTGATGATTTACAAGTCGATTTACAAGTCGATTTACGTTTCCACCCTCACCTATGGCCACCAGCTGTGGGTGGTGACCGAAAGAATGAGATTGTGGGTACAAGCGGCCGAAATGAGCTTCCTCCGCAGGGTGGCTGGGCTCTCACTCAGAGATTGGGTGAGGAGCTCTGCCATCCGGGAGGAGCTCGGTGTCGAGCCGCTCCTCCTCCTCCAGGTCGAGAGGAGCCAGATGAGGTGGTTCGGGCATCTAGTCAGGATGCCCCCCGAGCGCCTTGTGGGCGGGGTGTTTCGGGCACGTCCCACCGGGAGGAGACCAAGGGGCAGACCCCAGACCCGCTGGAGAGACTATGTCTCACAGCTGGCCGGGGAAAGACTTGGTATCCTTCTGGGTGAGCTGGAGGATGCAGCCGGGGAGAGAGAGGCCTGGGCTGCCCGCTTGAGGCTGTTGCCCCTGCGACCCGGCCCCGGAACAAGCGGAAGATGACGGAACGGAATTCAGATGCTCCCACAAAGCTAAACGATTCAGCTGCTGTCACGGTGCCCACTAAAGCTCCATGTCTTCACAGAGTGGTGAGTTAGGACATTAACAGGACCAGGATGAATGGGATGAATAAGACTCACACAAACACAGACCTCACCACGAGGCACTGTGAGGTTTTCTTTTTTATAGAACGTAACCAGTGCTTGAAAGAAGAACCCATACATTTCTTCTTGTTTTGTCACTATAGCTGAACTCAAACAACATACATACCTGATCATTCCGGTTTGAACAAATCTGCAATGCTTTGTCATAGCAGGTCAAGTATGACAGCAAAAATGCACTTTGTCAAGATTCAATTCTCCCCTGAGCACAAAGTAAAAAGCCAGCATATCCAAGCAAAAATGTGTGTACGAGCAAGATCACCAGACTCGAAGCATGTTTTTTTGCTGAGAAAGTAAGCCATGTCTTGTGTGTACTTACAACAAATACTTTATACACAGACGATTAGATTTCTATGTCATGCATAATTTTTGGACGTCTTTCTAATTTGCAATCATGAAAAAATGAGTTCAATCAGTTTTCTAGCTGCAGTTTTCTGGTCATTGGTAATATTTAGCTCTATATCACACAAATAGAAAAATATGGATACAATTACTTTTTTTGCTGTGAAATGAAGGGAAAGCTATTAAAAAACAAAGTGGATGTGAATCCACCGCAATCCAAACGTTATTCATACAGATATTTAATGTCATGCAATAAAACTTCACTTTGCATGATAAAAATAAAGCTTCTCATTTAACATAACGTGTTTAAAATAAAGCTAGTTTATCGTGAATACAATCAAACACATTGTAACACATCCTTTGCTATGCAAACATGAACTTTTTCTTTTGTTTCTGCTAGGTTTAAAGTACAAACAGAACTAGTTTAAAATTTTCTGAATTGTTGCGAAACATTCAGAACACCTGAAAGAAATATTGAGCACACCTGAACCAAACATCGGGCACACCTGAACCAAACATCGGGCACAACTGAAACAAACATCGAGCACACCTGAACCAAACATCGGGCACACCTGAAACAAACATTGGGCACACCTGAAACAAACATCGGGCACACCTGAACAAACATCGGGCACACCTGAAACAAACATCAGGCACACCTGAAACAAACATCGAGCACACCTGAAACAAACATGAAGCACACCTGAACCAAACATGAAGCACACCTGAAAGAAACATGAAGCACACCTGAAAGAAACATCGAGCACACCTGAAACAAACATGAAGCACACCTGAAAGAAACATCGAGCACACCTGAAACAAACATGAAGCACACCTGAACCAAACATGAAGCACACCTGAAAGAAACATCGAGCACACCTGAAACAAACATGAAGCACACCTGAAACAAACATCGAGCACACCTGAAACAAACATCGAGCACACCTGAAACAAACAAGAAGCACACATGGAACAAACATGAACCACACCTGAAACAAACATCAGGCACACCTGAAACAAACATCGAGCACACCTGAAACAAACATGAAGCACACCTGAACCAAACATGAAGCACACCTGAAAGAAACATGAAGCACACCTGAAAGAAACATCGAGCACACCTGAAACAAACATGAAGCACACCTGAAAGAAACATCGAGCACACCTGAAACAAACATGAAGCACACCTGAACCAAACATGAAGCACACCTGAAAGAAACATCGAGCACACCTGAAACAAACATGAAGCACACCTGAAACAAACATCGAGCACACCTGAAACAAACATCGAGCACACCTGAACCAAACATGAAGCACACCTGAAAGAAACATCGAGCACACCTGAAACAAACATCGGGCACACCTGAAACAAACATCGGGCACACCTGAAACAAACATGAAGCACACCTGAAACAAACATGAAGCACACCTGAAACAAACATGAAGCACACCTGAAACAAACATGAAGCACACCTGAAACAAACATGAAGCACACATGGAACAAACATGAACCACACCTGAAACAAACATGAAGCACACCTGAACCAAACATGAAGCACACATGGAACAAACATGAACCACACCTGAAACAAACATGAAGCACACCTGAACCAAACATGAAGCACACCTGAACCAAACATGAAGCACACATGGAACAAACATGAACCACACCTGAAACAAACAAGAAGCACACATGGAACAAACATGAACCACACCTGAAACAAACATGAACCACACCTGAAACAAACAAGAAGCACACCTGGAACAAACATGACGCACACCTGTAGAACACCTGAACCAAACATTGAGCACACCTGTTGAACACCTACATAAAACAAACACTAAGCACACTTGAACCAAACATCTGGCACACCTATAGCACATCTGAAGCACGCCTGCAACAAACTAACCTTTGCCCGTTAACACACCAACATATTTGTGTCAGTAAGATTGATATGTAGTGATAACGCTGGGCGGCTGAATGACTGAAATACTTTCACTTTGTAGTGGTGGTTGTATGGCGGCCATCAAAAGGAAAAATTCAACCAATCACAAATGTGCGTTTATGTCTGGATAATGTTGGGAGGCAGTGATGAATCTAAGTTTAGTAGCTACTGTATATGTATAGAGTCTCTTTCTCTGTGATCTTATCAAAACTTTTCTTTTCATCTGCTTTGTTATAGTAAGTTTAAACTTTATAAACGTTGTAAAGCTTGTGATGCATGAGACTCACTTCCAGATTGAGGCTCACTGGTTAGTGCTCAACAATTGAAATTCTGTGCAGTTGTAGAGGTTCTCTCAGTTTTTTCCGGTGAAATCAAACCAAACTGTAATGCTTAAACTATAGTCCTACTTTTACGGGTAAGTAAATGGTAAGTTTACAGGTGGAATTTTCAGCTCTGTGGATCAAAGTGCTTTTGGACTAAATGTTTCTACTTTATCTATTACTAAATCTTTCTTTTAAACTTCTAAACCACTTAGTTTTTAACGGGGTCGCGGAGCCTATCTCGGCTGATTTCAGGCGAGAGGCAGGGCACAACCCCCACAAATCGCCAGTATGTTGTGGGGCCACACACACACACACACAACCATTCAAACACAGAAACCAGAGTATCCGGAGGAAACCCACACATACATAGGGAGAACATGTACACTCCACACAGTAAGACCAAGATCGAGATTTGTCCCACCTGGGACTCGAACCCTGATCTTCCTGCTGTGAGACCATTGTGCTTAACCACTGACCCACTGTGCCACCTAAAAGTAACATAAGAAATATTTATTTTATTTTCTTAACTTTTTTTGACAGGCATATCGGTGCGGCATCAGCAATAACTAGGACGCTGCATAGGTCTGTCGTGGTAAAGAAAGAGCTGAGCTGAAAAGCAAAGCTCTCGATTTACAAGTCGATCTATGTTCGCACCTTAACCTATGGTCACCAGCTGTGGGTGGTGACTGGAAGAATGAGATCGCGGATACAAGCGGGCAAAATGAGCTTTCTCCGCAGGGTGGCTGGGCTCTCACTCAGTGATAGGGTGAGGAGCTCTGCCATCTGGGAGGAGCTCGGTGTCAAGCAGCGCCTCCTCCAGGTCGAGAGGAGCCAGATGGGGTGGTTCAGGCATCTGGTCAGGATGCTTCGCGGGCGAGGTGTTTTGGGCATGTCCCACCGGGAGGAGACCAAGGGGTAGACCCCAGACCTGCTGGAAAGACTATGTCTCACAGCTGGCCGAGGAACGACTTGGGATCCTTCCGGGTGAGCTGGAGGATGCAGCCGGGGTGAGAGAAGCCTGGGCTTCCCATTTGAGGGTGTTGCCCCCGCGACCCGACCCCAAATGAGCAGAAGATGACGAAACAGAATGGAAGGACAAATACAAAAAAAAAAAAAGAATTTTTCTGCATATTTTCTACAGTTTGGAGTTCATTGTTTGCATATAAATAACTTGTGGAGTTCTGTGTTTTCATTTGACCTCAAGCAGGACAACTCGCTGTGTGCTGTCTCACTGCATGAGGGAGCAAAACTGTCAGTACTAAGTAACATAAGCACATATTTTGAGCCGGGTGATAACAATAGGCACTTCATTGCTTTTGTTATCTATTCAGGGATCACAGAAAGCTTTCAGCCGTTTGGAAATCTGCACACATTCAGCCTGTACAAACAGATTACCTGCCTCACTATTAGTGGGCTGGTGTGTCAGGGAGCAGTCATCGGTGGTCAGGCTCTGTTATTTTGGAGCTATGTGACCTGCAGGCATGTGTAGCTCTGGCTGAGGAACAACAAACTGTGTTTACAGCGGCTAAATTTGTACTGAAAGGATATAAATATGAGAATGACCTGCCTTCTGTGGCTTCACACCTACAAGTCATGGCTACAGACATCAATGGGGTCCCCGACCTTTACAAGTGGTTAATCGCAAATAAAATGTGTTGCAACATTTTTTGAGGCAATCCACCTTCTCAGTGACCAGATAGAATGATCAACCACATTTTTTAAAAGCATTATTGTGGTCTAATTGTTGCTGTGGATTTCCACCACCACCTGACTCCTGCCAACTCCCCACGAGAACAATCAACATCAAAGTTCGCAGGCTGATTTATTTTCCTAGCCACTTCTAGGATAGACAACAGCAAACATAGGACAGCTGTTTCAGATCGAAGTGGGCAGCAGATCAAGGCAAACCTCACACAGGCGTGTTTGACCAACTCTCGCACCAAAATAAACAATCACATCATCTGTGCCAGTTGTTGACCAGTGGTGCCATCTTAGTTGATCCCTATGATGATGTTACACTACCTGTAACCTGATTTAGAAAAAAACAAAGAAAAGATGGGATTTTGGTGAAGAACTTTGCGTATTCATTGGGTTTTACTCAAAGACGAAGATTAACCCGGAGTTTTTATTTCAAATCTGCAAGAGAGTAGCGGCGCTAAACAGGTGATTACAGGGCTTTAACTCAAATAACCTGATGTGACAACTTGGGTTTGTTATGCTCATCAGATTTAGAGGTGGATAGAGGAGCAACCACCACAAAAGATTTGATTTAGAAAGAAGAAGATATACTTCATTCATCCCTCAACTGGGGAAATTTGTGTGCTGCATTACACCGCAGCAGGCAAAACAGTAAGACAGAGTACATGTGTGTTAATGAGAGGGATCCAAATGGAAAAGTGAGGTTACAGGTAGAAGAGATAAAGAAGGTAGAAGATTTTAAGTATCTAGGATCAACAGTCCAGAGCAATGGAGAGTGTGGAAAAGAGGTGAAGAAGTGTGTGCAAGCAGGCTGGAACGAGTGGAGGAAAGTATCAGGTGTGATGTGTGATTGAAAAGTTTCAGCAAGAATGAAAGGGAAAGTGTACAAAACCGGGGTGAGAGCGGCCTGATTGGTCTAGAGACAATAGCACTGAGAAAAAGACAGGAAACAGAGATGATGAAGAGGCTGAGGATCTCTCTGGGAGTGACCAGGATGGACAGGATCAGAGGAACAGCACATGTTAGAGGTTTTGGAGATAAAGTCAGAGAGGCCAGACTGAGATGGTTTGGACATGTGCAGACGAGAGAGAGAGTACATAGGAAGAAGGATGCTGGATTTGGAACCACCAGGAAAGAGGACTAGAGGAAGACCAAAGAGGAGGCTCATGGATACAGTGAAGGAAGATATGAAGATAGTTGGCATGAACTGAAGAAGATGCAGCAGATAGGGTTAGATGGAAGAAACTGACTTGCTGTGGCGCCCCCTGAAGGGAAATACCGAAAGAAGAAGAAGAAGACGACAGCCTGGATGGCACCAATGGCGGGAGAAACAGGGGTTAGTTGTCTTCCCCGAGGACACCTAAAGTTGAGCTCAGTGGGATTCAAACCAGCAAACTCCTGGTCCAAAGGCGGACATTTTTACCACTGAGCTATGGCCTCCCTTGCTTGTTAACCTTAATTTGACCAGAAAATGTCCCGTTAGATTAAACATATTTTAAGTTACATTTATAATAAGTATATGGATATATATTTATTGTTTATACATTTTATGTTTTCTTCTATATTTTGTTTTGTCCCGACTTCCAGACTGGAAGCCCAGGCTTCTCTCACCCAGCTGCATCCTCCAGCTCACCCGAGTCGTTCTCCAGCCAGCTGTGAGACAAAGTCTCACCAGTAGGCCCGGGATCCATCTCTGGATCTCCTCCCGATGGGACGTGCTTGAAACACCTCACTGGTGACTTGCTTGGGACACATCCTAACCAGACGACCAAACCACCCCATCTGGCTTCTCTTGACCCGGAGGAGCAATGGTTCTTCTCCAAGCTCCTCCTCCATGGCAGAGCTCTGTGAAATTTTACGTACTCAGAGAAAACTGACGTATACACAGGAGGAACATGCAAACTCCACATCGAAAGGCCAGTGTTTCAAGTAGGGCTGCAAATAATGATTATTTTGATAATCGATTAAGCTGACGATTATTGGAACGATTGATCGATTAATCGGATAAATAGTCTTTTTCACATTTTGCAAAAAATTATCCCAAACTTTGGATGATTTTGTTAGTTTGTCTTTCCGCTCACGTCGTCAATTTGCTCTCTACTGCCACACTCAGAGACCAATTTAAGTGCAGTTGACAGTAAAAACTTTTTAGACGAATAATCGATAACAAACTAGATGACAACTATTTCAATAATCGATTTTAATCAATTAGTTGTTTCAGCCCTAGTTCCAAACCTTGTCCAACCCGGAATGCGAACCCTGACCCTCTTGCTGTGAAGCCACTGTGTAGCCTTCTGTTTATATGTATTTGTGTGATTCTGAACACATTTTTTCACTGACAGTCATTCTATGAGTTCTTTCTAAATCAATGCAGTGATTTTTGGTAGGTAGTTGTCCTTGGTGACCGCAGTACGAGCTAAAGACGTGTCCATTACAATATTCCAGTTCAGACCTTTGACCTTGACTTTTAACCTTTGTTTTTATGCAAAAAAATACTTTCTTTTTATTGTATAAACATCATTCCTTCACACAAATTCGAGGAATACTAGTGTTTGTTGTTCAGCTGCATAAAAAATTTACATGAACAAAAAAGTACCTAAAAAGAGAATCAATGTAACGAAGTGAATGTGTGTGTGGACGTTTCATACCATTTGGGAACAGAGTAAAAGGTTTCTGTCTCTGTAAGGAGAGTCCTAACCCGACCCAACCTGGGAAAAAAAGTAAAATAGGTTTACCCCGGCTCAATAGACAAATGTTTATATAATTCAGATATACCATACTTATTCGAGTATAAGGCGCAACATTTTCTACCTAAAAAAGACCTCGAGGATAGGGTGCGCATTTTAAATGAGGACTGGGCTGTGACACGCTTAGATGGGTTTGTTAGACAAGTTTTTGGCTTCACAAAGAGGAAGATTTTGAGGCGGGTCCAAAAGGAGGAGGGGCTTCACATAAAATGACATCACATCCGCCAATGGACAACACCTGCCATGACAGTTGGCGTAAGACAAACCGTTCAAAATATTAGAAAGCAGCTGGAAAATTGTGTGTCTTACGTATGTTACCACCAAGTGTTATGTATCAGTACGAAGAGGAATTACCACCAGGAATACAACCCTGTACTGCTTGTTCGCGATTTGTTTTGCAGCTCATGCACATAAGCTGTTACATGACCACAGTTCACGGATGTCCGACTTTTTCCATACGTTCACCAAAACAATACGGGCAATAGACCATGCAGATCGATACTACCGGCTTTCAGATGCACAGCTGCTGCAACGGGAGATGCCATGTGCTTAGTCACATTATACTTTATCACGTTCATAGAATGCACAGGAGAGTTCATCACGCGGAAGTTTTATTAGCCTTGGCGGGTGAGCGAGAAATAGGTCCTAATTGCTGGTGTCTCCCGCCCAATTCGGGAGACTTGAGACGTCTTGTAACAGTTTCCAAATCACTTGCGTGTATGATCTAAAATAAATAATTCCCAATGGCACATGCGTAACACTCACTGCAGAGGCAAGGCGTATTTTGGTATTGTGGTCATATTTTACATCAGTCAGTCATCTTCTTGTCCGTCTATGGGTTGCAGGGGGTGCCGGAGCCCATCCTGGCTGAATTAAGGAGGAGGGCAGGGTACACCCCGAACAGGTCGCCAGTCTGTTGCGGGGCCACACACTCATTCCTAGTGGCAATTTTGGTACCGGCCTATCAACCGAGCATGCATGTCTTTGGAGGGTGGGAGGCAACCGGAGTACCCAGAGGAAACCCAAGCAAACATGGGGAGAACATGCAAACTCCACACAGAAAGGACAGTGTCCCAAGCCTCGTCCCCACCCGGGACTCGAACCCACGACCGTTTTGCTGTGAGGCCACTGTGCTATCCACCGCGCCACCATGCTGCTATTTTACGTCGTCAATAAATTATTTTTATCATGACTGCACGTGTTCAACTACGTTTGTCTCTTACGATGCTTGGTCTGAGCCGGGAAAAGGTGAAACAAAATTGTATACCGATTTTAATTCGTAAATTAAGGGTGCGCGTTATATATGTGTGCGCCATTTACTCGAATAGTTACGGTAGTCCATGTAGGTTTTGCTTCAAAGTTTTTAAATACCGGAGCTCTCCACTCGGTGGCAGCAGAGGGGAATAATATCAGAATGGCCAATTTTGTTGTATTTCCGGGGCATTCTCCTAAACAACAAACAAATCGTATTAAAATGAATAATAATTCATATTCAGAACCATAACAATGTATATTTTAGCTCAGAAATCAAACATAAATGTCTTGTCTTTATATTTTATCACATGAACCAACATCGTGCTTCATGCTCCACGTGTTGCTTCCGCTTCCGCCATTAAGCACCAAAGATGAAGAAAACACTGCGCTTGAGCGCCCCCTATTCTCCAATGTGTGTATTGCAGCTCCTCCACGCCATTTTTCCTGGTGTAAACATGTGTTAAAAATGAGTTATTGTTGCTTACCTTTATTAAAACTGTCTCTCGCTTAGATTCACGTGTCATTGAGACGAAATGTCTTCAAAAAATCGCGAAAGCAGCGATGATTCGGATTATCGATGTGCTGCTAAAGAGGATCTTAACAGGAAGGTAAGCTAACAACTAGCATGTGGCAAAGTCAGAATATTAATTAAATTAACTTAATTTCACTCTTTTTTCTCTTTTTAAAAAGAGTTTTCGGACTTTTTAATAATAATTAATGTTTTTAAACACCAATTAAAGTTGATTTACATGTTGTTTTCAGATTAAAGAACAAAGAGTGCTTCTGGACGAGCTTTCTAATTTGAAGAAAAACAGGGTGAGAAATTCACTTTTTTTTTACTATTTCACGGTCATAAACACACTTAAAATGATTTTATTTATTAAGTTAACTTAAGTTTTCTTTTAAATTGTTTTTAGAAAGTGTACGTACAGCAGAGGAACAGCAATATCTTCTTTGTGGCTGACAGAACCCAAACTCTTGGAACGTGTAAAAGTAGGTCAATTTGAAACAAAATATTAATATGGTTGGTATTGAATTAAAGATACTTTATTTATTTATCACTGAAAGAAAATTAGAGACCTCCCCTATGGTCACCAGCTGTGGATCGTGACCGAAAGAATGAGAACACAGATACAAGCGGCCGAAATGAGCTTCCTCTGCAGGGTGGCGAGGCTCTCACTCAAAAATTGGGGGAGGAGCTCTGCCATCTGGGAGGAGCTCAGTGTCGAACTGCTCCTCCTCCAGGTCAAGAGAAGCCAGATGGGGTGGTCCCCAAACGCCTTGTTGGTGAGGTGTTTCGGGCACGTTCCACTGGGAGGAGACCATAAGGCAGACCCCGGACCCGCTGGAGAGACTATGTCTCACAGTTGGCCGGGGAACGGCCGAAATGAGCTTCCTCTGCAGGGTGGCTGGGCTCTCACTCAGAGATCGGGTGAGGAGCTCTGCCATCCGGGAGGAGCTCAGTGTCGGGCCGCTCCTCCTCCAGGTCAAGAGGAGTCAGATGGGGTGGTTCAGGCATCTGGTCAGGATGCCCCCCGAGCGCCTCGCAGGCGGGGTGTTTCGGGCACGTCCCACCGGGAGGAGACCAAGAGGCAGACCACAGACCCGCTGGAGAGACTATGTCTCACAGCTGGCAGGGGAACAACTCGGGATCCTTCCGGGTGAGCTGGAGGATGCAGTCAGGGTGAGAGAAGCCTGGGCTTCCCGTCTGAGGCTGTTGCCGCCGTGCCCCGGACAAGCGGAAGACAACGAAACGGAAATAAGAGTGCTGCAACAATTTTTTTATTGTTTTAAGCTGCTATGAGTGAAAGTTTAAAGGTTTGAAAGTGAAAGGTTGAATATTTTGTTGGGGGACGGCAGAACTTTAATTTACCGTACCGTTCCTTTGAGCAGCGGGGTTGCAGGAGTCTGTTGCTGAAGCTACTCTTTATGGTCCACAGAGTCATGGAGACGGTGGGAGGGATTTACCATGATTCATGACAGTCGGTGGCATCAACAGTGGTCTCACAGCAAGAAGGTCAGGGTTCAAGTCCCGAGGGGGATGAGACTTGAAACACTGACCTTTCTGTGTAGAGTTTGCATGTTCTCCCTATGTATGTGTGGGTTTCCTCCCACCCTCCAAAAACACATGTTAGGTTCATTTACTGCTATGATATTGCCCCTTGGAATGAATGTGTGTGTGACCCCCACAACAGACTGGCGAGCTGTTTGGGGTGTACTCTGCCTCTCGCCTTGGATCAGCCGGGATAGGCTCCGGTGTTCTATCGAGATCCGCAACCCGAAAACTGACCCTAACGCTAATTCAAATAGATGTAAGGCAGGGTCGCAGATCTCGATGGTTAGATCATCTGGTAGGGAGCTGGGGAGGGGCGTTTTGGGCATGCGCAGAGGCGCAGATCTCGTCAGGACACCGGCATAAAAACTGGTTCTACCTTATCTGACCATAATAACACGATCTTTTTTGTGTTTTCAGAGGATCTGGATCATTTAAAAAAAGACCTGCACATGCTGGAGCAGTGAAATGTGTGGGATATTTTGTATCCTGGGACCCTCACCTGCTCACGTAGAGCGGGACAAAACTATTTCTGGGTATTTAAAAAGACGAGGACCGGACTGGAGCGATGATGTCACCGTTACCGCTCCCGATTCCAGCTACTGTTGTTTGTTTTCCGCTCAGGTTCTTCACATGAGGGGTTTGCTTACACCCCAGCCGCTTCAAGACGACGCTGGAAACATCCTCTTATGGAACGGAGAGGTTTTCGGGGGGTTGTCGGTGACACCGGAGGAAAACGATACGAACGTTGTTTCTCAGAGTTTATCGGCTTGTAGTCGTCCTTCAGAAATAATTGCTGTTCTGTCTTCTCTACGAGGACCATGGGGGTTCATTTACTACCAAAAAGATGGGAACTATCTCTGGTTTGGAAGGGACTTCTTCGGTAGGAGGAGCTTACTTTGGAAATTCGATCCAGAGGTTAGAACTTTGACGGTGTCTTCAGTCGCAGTCCAGAAATCTACATCTGATGGGTCCGATTGGAAGGAAATCCCAGCAGTGGGCGTGTACCGGGTTCATCTGGGATCATTGGCTCAAACTAGTTCTGTGGAATTTGAAATTTTTCCTTGGGAAGGTTTAACTAGTTTAGTAAAAATCCAAGAGTTCGTCCCTAAAGGCTGCTGTGCCGTCCTGAACGATTCAGACATGACCCTATCCGCTCCTGTCCGCCCTCTGAACGTATCCATCCCAAATTTAAACCAAACAGGAGTCAACGGTGACCCGAGTTTATCCGTGACCGACTTGGAGAAGCTGCTGGTTAGCGTAAAGGAATCCGATGAGGTGGGTCGTCTTATCGAGGTCCTCAGTGAAGCAGTGAGACGAAGAGTTCAGTGTCTTCCTCACGACGATCTTCGACCTGTTACTCATCCCCAAGCAGCTGTTGCCGTTCTCTTTTCCGGAGGGATCGATTCCATGATCCTGGCCGCTTTAGCGGACCGTCACGTCCCCGCTCACCAACCCATAGACCTCCTCAACGTGGCATTTAAAATGCAAAAACCAAAACAGAAAAATTCTAGTAAAAGACAAAAAAACAAACCGATTGACTCTGAAACGACTCCGACTTTTAGTCCCTTCGATGTTCCAGATCGACTGACCGGAAAAGCTGGTTTGAGAGAATTAAAAGACCTGAACCCCGAGAGGGTTTGGAACTTTGTAGAAATAAACGTGACCCAAGAAGAGCTGCACGAAATGCGGAAAGAAAGGATTTGTCATCTGGTGCACCCGCTGGATACGGTGCTTGACGATAGCATCGGGTGTGCCGTGTGGTTTGCCGCGAGAGGTGCCGGGGTCGTCACGGAGGGTAACGGTCCGTTTACCTCCTCTGCTAAGGTGGAGTAGAAATGCTAGACGTTATTCAACCATCTGGATCACATTTAGCCTGAAAAAATTTTTTTTTGCAGGTTATTTTGACAGGAATTGGTGCCGACGAGCAGCTCGCAGGTTACTCCAGGCACAGAGTTCGCTTTAAGACGTCGGGACACGAAGGACTGATCCGGGAACTGGCCATGGAGCTGGAACGAATATCCTCCAGGAATTTAGGCCGAGATGATAGAGTTATAGGAGATCACGGGAAAGAGGCCAGGTACGTCCAGTAGTCTAAATTTTTTTCTTTAATTTTGACTCCCTCTATCCATCCCTCACCGGGGAATCCTTACACCGCAGCAGGCTGCCACAACAGCGTCAATGGTGGGAGAAACGTGGGGTTAGATGTCTTCTCCAAGGATCCTAGACCAGTGGTGGATGAAGTACTCACTTTTTGTACTTAAGTAAAAGTACAGATAATTAGGCAAAAAATCTACTTAAGTAAAAGTACAAAAGTAGTTGGTGTAAATTGTACTTTTTAAGTAAAAAGTAAAAGTATTCGACCATAATTCAAATGTTATTTTTTGTACTATAGGGTGTCACCATGGTAACCAGGATAAATACTCTGCAGGGGTGTGACCCCCCCCTCTCCCGCCTCTTTTGGTCCACAAAAAAAAAAAATAATAAAATAAAAGGAAAGGGGACAAGTCAAGCTATCCCCTAGAAGGGCCAGTGAATGGGCACCAAAATGGAGGAAAATGACACTTATTTTTTTAAATGTGGGGGGGAGACCCCCAGTCAAAGCCCCGCCCCCCTTTGGAAAATTCTAGATCCGCCCCTGCTCTGTGTAATGATGGCTCAACTTTTTATTTAGAAGTAAACACAACGAACAACGATCTTCTGACTCTTTAATTTGTACTATATTTGATGTTAGGTTTTTGGCGCTGAATGAATGGAAAATGTTTCTCGATTCATGACTTCTTCTCCCGATCAACTGCTTCTTTTGATTTTGGCAATGTAGCTTCAAGATGCGCTAAAAAACCTGAACGAAAATGTAACAAAAAATGTAAAACACACTTTTAAAAAGTAGCGAAGCAAAAGTACAGATATTTGTTCTAAAAATGTAGTGAAGTAAAAGTACCGGTCTTAAATTTTACTTAAGTAAAGTACAGATACACAATTTTTTTACTTAAGTACAGTAACGAAGTACATTTACTTCGTTACGTTCCACCACTGCCCTAGACGTGCACTCAGTCGGATACGAACCTGCGAACTTCCGGTTGACTTCCGGTCCGCGGGCGAACGCTCTAACCACTGAGCCACCATCTCCCCTACCGCCTAGATCAGGGGGGGCAAACTTTTTAGTTCGCGGGCCACATTGAGTTCTAACATTTGACCAGGGGGCGGAACAGGAGCAGATGGATGACATGCTTTGGTAACCGCTAGATTAGACCAATAGAATGGCACGCTAAATGTTACATCAAGAGCGTTACATTTCGAATCTAGCGCGCTAGCTTTGAAATTTAGTGCGATAGCGCTTAAAAACATACATTTAGCGGCGCTAGGTTTGAAATCTAAGCGCTTGATGTAACATTTTGCTTGTTTTAACATCTAACACGCTTGTTTAGGTTCGTGTATTGGGCCCGATGGCTTTCCATATTTGAGCACACTGTTTATACTGACAGTGTGTATCACGGAGACACACATTTTAATGGGAGCAGTGTTGTTGTTTTCTAAAAAGAAAGCCAATATATGGAGAAAGTGCGCCATCTAGTGAAGAAACATTGGAATTGCAAGGAAATAAAACACTAACAAGGTTTATTTATTCAATTTTTTCAAGTTCGGGAGTCCAGATTAAAACGTTTAACGGGCCGCAGTTTGCCCATGTTAGACGCTGCTTGAACACGCTCGGCTAACAGTCTTTTTTGCCAACGTGTTTGGACATATTCCTTGTGGTTCCACCTTTACATAAAAATACTTTATTGCACTTCAGACAACGTGTGTTGTCGGCATCAATTTTGGTCAAATAAAGCCAAACTCGAGATCGCTTTGCAGGTTCTGCCATCACTCCTTCGTCGGCTTCAAAATGGAGCGTTGTGTGCGTAGTAACTGCAGTGGGTCCCAGAGCACGTGCGCACCACCCCTTAGCGAGTGAGGAGGCGGTGTCAGCAAGGTGCTTTTGCTTGTAGCGAAAAGTGTTGTGGCACGGTGTGACCGGACAAGAAAGCAGATCCATTTGGACTAACGCTTATTGGTCCGGATAAAATGACGACCGCGGATCCAGTTCCGAAAAAAATAAAACGGTTCTCAATACCCATCCCTAGTCTAAAATCTAGCGCGATAGCACTTAAAAACGAGCATTTAGTGGCGCTAGGTTTGAAATCAAGCGCCTGATACAACATTTAGCTTGTTTTAACTTCGAAACACTCTTGTTTACGTGTGTGTATTGGGCCCGATGGCTTTCCATATTTGTGCACACTGTTTATTTTGACAGCGTGCGCATCACGGAGACACACTCATTTTAATGGGAGCAGTGTTGTTGTTTCGGGACCAAAGCTCTCGATTTACAAGTCGATCTACGTTCCAACCCTCACCTATGGTCACCAGCTGTGGGTGGTTACCGAAAGAATGAGATCGCGGGTACAAGCAACCGAAATGAGCTTCCTCCGCAGCGTGGCTGGGCTCTCACTCAGAGATTGGGTGAGGAGCTCTGCCATCCGGGAGGAGCTTGGTGTCGCGCCGCTCCTCCTCCAGGTCGAGAGGAGCCAGATGGGGTGGTTCGGGCATCTGGTCAGGATGCCCCCCAGAGCGCCTCGCAGGCGAGGTGTTTCGGGTATGTCCCACCAGGAGGAGACCAAGGGGCAGACCCCAGACCTGCTGGGGAGACTATGTCCCACGGCTGGCCGGGGAACGACTTGGGATCCTTCCGGGTGAGCTGGGGGATGCAGCCGGGAAGAGAGAGGCATGAGCTACCCGTTTGAGGCTGTTGTCCCCGCGACCCTACCCCGGAACAAGCGGAAGATGACGGAACAGTGTTGTTGTTTTCTAAATAAGATTAAAATATTTAGAGTGCGCCATCTAGTGACGAAACACCAGAACTGCAGAGAAAAACCATTAAGGTTTTTTTCAAGTTCGGCGGGCCAGATTAAAACGTTTAACGGGCTGCAGTTTGCCCATGCCTCGTCTAGATGCTTAGAACAGTGGTTCCCAACACTTTCTGAACTGACGACCCCCTGTTCAGTCATATTTTTTATGCATTATACTTGTACTTAAAATCAACATTATTTCAAACAGTAAATGGGCCTTTTCACTTTAATGTAAATCAGAATACCCTTACTTCTTATTGCACCGTTTAAGCAAAAACTGTTCTGTGTAAACTCCTCTCTTTCCGACGTTGAACAAGTAGTTTTAAAGGTAGCTGGTGTGTGTAATCATCTGGACTCATGCAGTGATACTCTTCTCTACAGATTTCCATACCTGGATGAGAACGTGGTGAGCTTCTTGAATTCGCTGCCCGTGTGGCAAAAGGCTGATCTGTTGCTTCCACGTGGCGTCGGAGATAAACTCTTACTGAGGCAGGTCGCTAAGCGGCTGGGCCTGAGCCGATCCGCCGTGCTTCCAAAGAGAGCCATGCAGTTTGGCTCCCGGATCGCCAAGATGGAGGACGGCAACGAAAAAGCTTCTGATAAATGCTCGAGGCTTCTCACCGGCTAGATTATAGATCGATTTATTAGAAAATGATTTATAGAAAATTACAGACATCGAAAGTGTTTTTTTAATCACAATTTAAAAAAATAATTTCTTCTGGATTTTTTTTTTTTAAAAACATGATTATAATAAACATTTTTTTTCTCTAAACCAGTGCTTCTCAATTATCTTCGCCGTGACTATAATTAGTATCATTTGTCTATGAAATTGTTCTAAGTACACCTCTGCACAACATTGTATTCTCATTAACATTAAAGAAAACAAAAAAAGGAATAATAACAGCTTTATTAACATTGTTTTTAGTCTATAACCAAAAAGATTTAAAGTGCATCAATTAACTTGAAATTAAAAAAAAAATGAGTTCTTTTTTAAACCAGTGGTCCCCAACCACCGGGCTGCGAACCGGTACAAGGCCGCCCAAAAAGAAGAAATAACTTCCATTATTTCCATCTGATTTATTATTTTAGCCTTTATTATAAAGATTTTCTTGATGACGATGTTTTAATTTGAAAAGTGGTTGGATAAAGAGTCACGAAGCAGACTGGACCTTAGAAACACTCTTCAGGTTTCAGGTCAAAATGGGACTGTCTGGTTCCAGCAAAACAAAATCAGAACTCCAATTGATCTAGTCTTACTGTGAAGAGCCTAACTGGTATTTTTATTCACTTTATTTTTTGTGATGTCCTTTAGTTTGAAGGTATTATTACCGTTACCATGACAACCAGATTACGTTCGAGCAGAGAGAATATTTTTATGTTATAAAGACGCTGCTAATAAATTTTTTCGTGAAGACAAAAAGGATTTTAGTTTATTATTTATTTAAAAAAACATTTTTTTTATTTTGTTTTTCTGCTACATCTTTAGACCAGTCCGTGTAAATATTTTCAGACAAGGTTGGGGACCTCTGCTGTAGTGGATGTGTAATTACACTTTATTCTAGTACGCCAAAAAAAAAAAACATGTTCCACAGGGTCACATGCGCCCCGCCCCCTCTGGCATCGTGCCGAGCCCCCAAAGGAGGGCGCGCCGCACTATTCGAGGAGCACTGCTCTAAACCATGTACGACTTTTCATCTTTGAGCTTCTCTTTAAAATAAAGGTCACATTCAACATACGACGCCAAGTTTCCAACGTCAAACCGTTCAGAAATCTGATGGACAAACACCGGCATCCTGAAAAAAAAAAAAAAACTGGTTAAACACATGTACAGAGATTTAAAACGATCTCTGTCTGAAAGGAGTCACCTCGAAATGAGCCAAGACACAAAATTTCCTGGTGCGTCTTTCTCTTCAATGGGAGAATCCTGGGAAAATTAAATCTACTCATGAAAAAATAAACTGATTTTCATTCAAATTCTGATCAGAAATGAACGTTTACCTTCTTTTCATCGAGGAAAACGTCCAACAGAGGGAGGCTGGTCTTAGAAAGGACGTAGAAGCATGGACACTGGCACAGAAATGGAGATGGTTAAATTAGGACTCTGCTACTCTGTTCTCCTCCCATTGGAACGTGCCCGAAACACCTCACCTGCGAGGGGGCATCCTGACCAGATGCCCTAACCGCCCCATCTGGCTTCTCTAAACCTGGAGGAGGAGCGGCTCGACACTGAGCTCCTCCCAGATGGCAGAGCTCCTCACTCTATCTCTGAATGAGAGCCCAGCCACCCTGCAGAGGAAGCTCATTTCGGCCGCTTGTATCCATGACCTCATTCTTTCGGTCACCACCCACAGCTGGTGACCATAGGTGAGGGTAGGAACGTGGAGCGACTTGTAAATCGAGAGCTTTGCTTTTCGGATCAGCTCTTTCTTTACCACGACGGACCAATGCAGTGTCCTAATTATTGCTGACGCCGCACCGATCAGCCTGTTTATCTCCCCCTCATTCCTTTTCTTCCCCCACTCGTGTTAACTGGTAAATGGGCAAAAGTTTACACTTTCTTACTTTGAACGGGCGCATGCACGTTTGAACTAACAGGAAACCAGAAGTTCTTCTTGAATAATTTTGTTTTCGAACGCGAGTTGCGACTTTTTTTGGCCGTTTTGCCCAATTAGTAGAGCGGCCTCTACGCCCTGTAAAGAGTAATTGCAGGATATCTTATTGATAACCAGACAGCTGGCAGATCTCTAAATAAAACTCACTGCTCTCCTGGATTTGGTATCGACAGGAAGAGGTTTCTCTTTCATACACAACGCTCGCTGATCCTCGTCTACCTCCAGGATTCCATATTTCTGAGTTTCTGTAGAACACATGGGGACGGTTAATCGGTCACGTCTGAACATGAAGCTAACTCAATAAAAGATGGAACCCACCTTCATCTTTGCACTGGTATGACAGCACCAAACAGCTGTCCTCACACTTCTCCTGGACGGAGAAAAATTTCTGTCTGATTTGGGAGAGGCTGAAATCTTCTTTGAAGAGAGTGTCCCTGTTGGAAAGAAATATTTCTCTAGGTTAGAAAAATTAACAGTTCTGATGGTGGTTTACTAAGGTGTAACCCTCCCTCTTAATCGCTTTAGGTCAGCAATACAAAATTCTGTTCCATTGTCGTCCACTGTTCCACTGTTCCATCTTCGTGAAACTGTGGTCTCCTTCGGTCATCCATCGCTCCCACGCCGCTCACACTTCACTCTTTAACGTTCTCATGCCTTTGCTTACAGGTCCGCCTCGCGGGCACCGCGTTTTCTTTTAGGTCCGCCTTTTCTCACGAGCACCGCATTTTCTTTTAGAGCCGCCTTTTCTTTCGCGCACCGCACGAAAAGGCGCACCGCTCATTTTTAAGAAAATCTAAGACTTTTATATGCGCCTCATAGCCGTGAAATTACGGTAGTCTCCTCTCACCCCGGCTGCCTACTCCAGCTCATCAGAGAGGATCCCAAGGCATTCCCTGTTCTGCTGTGAGACATAATCTCTCCAGCCGGGGGTTTCTGAGTCTCCTCTCAATGGGACGTGCCCCAAAAACCTCACCACCGACGCTCTCGGAAGGCATCCTAACCAGATGCCCGAACCACCCCATCTAGTTTCTCTTGACTTGCAAGAGCAACGCCTCAACTTAGAGCTCGTCACTGTATTTTTGAGGGAGAGCCCAGTCAACCTGCAGAGGAAGCTCATTTCGGCCGCTTGTGTTGGTGATCTTGTTCTTTCGGTCCCCACCCACAGCTGGTGACCAGAGATGAGATTTGGAATGTGGATCGACTGGTAAATCAAGAGCTTTTCTTTTCGGTTCAGCTCTTTCTTCGCCACAACAGACCGATGCAGCATCCTGATTGTTGTGGACGTCACACCGTTATAAAATCCTATTAGCCAAAAAAGAAATCCATAGGAAATAATTTCTTCCAACTGCAATTAAAGACCGGAACAATAACCAAGAACACGGGGCTTTCTGTGTGGAGTTTGCATGTTCTCCCCGTACATACGTGGTTTTCTCCAGGTACTCCGGTTTCCTAACATTCTCCGAAAACATTCATGTTGATTGACCACAATAAAAAAATTACCCCTTGGAGTGAGTGCGAGTGTGTGGCCCCTGCAACAGACTAGCGACCTGTTTAGGGTGTACCCTGCCTCTTGTCTTAAATCAGCCAGGATAGACACTATGACTTACCGCTCAGGAGATGAATGAATCAAACTAAATGTGATTATTTACACTTACCCTCCAATCACCAAAATGTGATCCCCAATATTAAAGTGTGTGATGGCCAGCTGCAGACAGGCCACAGCTCCCAGTCTCTCCTGCAAGAAGATCAAGAAAAATAGGATTTATTTGGACTGATCTGACATAAAATACTTTGAAAACATGTTTTGTAATGAAGTGATTTATTTTACATCATTAGATCTTGTCTGATCATTAAGAACTTTAACATGACTGAACTGGGCAGCCCATTCTTGGAAAGCACCATGGTAGACAGCGTTGGTCTGTGTGGAGATAAAAAAAATAACGTTATTAAGAGAAATCAAACTTTAAAATGGTATGGTATTGTTTGAGGAAGTCTGGTGTGACAGAGAAGTATGTTAGAGTGGTTCAGGACGTGTATGAGGGATGTAAGACACAGGTGAGGTGTGCTGTAGGTGAGACAGAGGAGTTCAGTGTGGGGGTGGGACTGCACCAGGGATCTGCTCTGAGTCCTTTGCTGGTTGCTATGGTGATGGACAGGCTGACAGACGAGGTCAGACAGGAATCTCCATGGACAATGATGTTTGCAGATGACATTGTGATCTGTAGTGAGAGGAGGGAAGAGGTGGAGGAAAAGCTGGAGAGGTGGAGGTTTGCACTAGAAAGAAGAGGAATGAAGATTAGTCAGAGTAAGACAGAGTACATGTGTGTGAATGAGAGGGATCCAAATGGAAAAGTGAGGTTACAGGGAGAAGAGATAAACAAGGTGGAAGATTTTAAGTACTTGGGATCAACAGTCCAGAGCAATGGAGAGTGTGGAAAAGAGGTGAAGAAGCGTGTTCAGGCAGGCTGGAACGGGTGGAGGAAAGTATCAGGTGTGATGTGTGATAGAAGAGTTTCAGCTAGAATGAAAGGAAAAGTGTACAAATCCGTGGTGAGACTGGCGATGCTGATTGGTCTAGAGACAGTGGCACTGAAGAAAAGACAGGAAGCTGAGATGGAGGTAGCAGAGATGAAGATGCTGAGGATCTCTCTGGGAGTGACCAGGATGGACAGGATCAAAGGAACAGTACATGTTAGAGGTTTTGGAGATAAAGTCAACAGTCCAGGATCAACAGTCCAGAGCAATGGAGAGTGTGGAAAAGAGGTGAAGAAGCGTGTGCAGGCAGGCTGGACCGGGTGGAGAAAAGTATCAGGTGTGATGTGTGATAGAAGAGTTTCAGCTAAAATTAAAGGGAAAGAGTACAAAACCGTGGTGAGACCCGCCATGCTGTTTGGTCTAGAGACAGTAGCACTAAAGAAAAGACAGGAAGCTGAGATGGAGGTAGCAGAGATGAAGATGCTGAGGATTTGGAACCACCAGGAAAGAGGATTAGATGAAGACCAAAGAGGAGGTTCATGGATACAGTGAAGGAAGACATGAAGATAGTTGGTGTGACCGAAGAGGATACAGCAGATAGGGTTAGATGGAAGAAACTGACTTGCTGTGGCGCCCCCTGGAGGGAAAAGCCGAAAGAAGACGATGAATAAACTTTAAAACAGTTTTAATTTCACTTCAGATCTTACAATGACATAGATCACGTCCACACATCCAGAAGCAGTGAGAGCGTGGATCCAGTGAGAAATAAGAGGACCGTGTCCCACCGGTAGGAGAGGCTTAGCCACGCCGGACAGGTGAGACCATTTTCCGGTCACATCTGCAGCGACATCCCGCTGGAGTCTGGTTCCATAACCAGCGGCTAAAATGACAGCTTTCATTTAAATTAGAAAAATATAAACTTCGTTTAGTTTTTAAAGACTTTGAACGTGCTGTTTTTTACTCTCAAATTGTAAATTAAGTGGGTGAAAAGTCATGAAGTTAATTATCAAAAGAGCGTTGATATAGTGAAATCTCATCTCGCGATACTTGGTCAACTTGAGAGCGAGAACAAAGACGCGCATGACCGTTTCAACCTACCCGGTCGATATTGAGGTCGATACCAACATTATTCATACTGAAAAAAAAAAGAATAAAACTAATTTAAGTTTCTTAAGAAACATTTTTACAAGTTAAATTAACAAAATAAATGCGTTTGACTTAAAAAAAATAACAATTTATTCACAAATAGTAGATGTTTAACTTTATTAATCTACCGCAGGAGAAATTCTGTTGTCAGAAAACCTATTGATTTATCATCATTTTTATTTCTTTTCAGACTCAAGATCCATTTTAATATTCAACCAAACATTATTTAGCTGCTGTTAGTTACCAAAAAAAACCTTCAATTTTATTTGTATAGCCCAAAAATCACAGAATTTCTGTCTCAATAGGATTCACATTGCAGATTCAGAAAGACGAAAAACAAGAAAAAATAGGAATGTACGTATAAACACGAATACACAACAAGAAAACGAACTAATAAATGCTAGCTAGACAATATTAGTACATTTCTGCCCTCATACTCTCCTTCATGGTGAGGAAAAACTCCTAAAAAACCATCAGTGGGGAAATTAAAAAAAGAAACCTCATGGGGATCCACAAGAAAGCAAGATCCCTCCCCCAGGATGAACATCAAATGTGTCTAAGACTATTGTTTTAATATGAGCTTATTCTAGTCTACAGCTAAATATCTAAAGAAGTCAATACATGTTCTTCATCCTGATGGAAACACGGGGGACTCCTCAGCCCGGCGATGTCCAGGACGGGGATGAGTGGATGGATTTTCATTCTTTAGGACACCAAATAAATACCAATTTAGGTACATAATTAATACTAAGTTACACAGTTTCACCATATTTTAAAATGGCAAAAAATGTTTTAGCAAAAATGCACGGCTCGTCGTTTCTAAATGACCCCCTAAAAATCTCTGGAAAATAAACAGAGTTCTTGCCAATGTGTCATAAATTAAAAGCATACTAAATGACTCACTTTCAAGTTGATAATGGTACATTCCAAGAGACCATTGTTACAGTGCAGTCAGAGCTACACTAGTTACCTCCCCTTACGTCACTTGGCTTGTTATAAATTGACTGCGCATGTGCAATCTTTTGTGATTTTAAAAATGACCAATGAATACGTTTTTTAAGTACGGTATTCTATGGTGTGAAAGACTCCCCAATACTGGAGGCAGAAGTAATACCTTGGCTGGGTATGATGACACCTCAAATTTTCTCAGGTTAGTCTGATTCCTTCGTGCCTTTAAATGACATACTTTTATTCCCCAGTTAATTAGGAGAATGAAAATATCCTCGCCCGGAAAAGGGTGGAATGCCTCCTGCGGATCAGGGACAGGATTCTGCCTCAAGTGGAGGAGTTTAAGTATCTCGGGGTCTGATACACGAGTGGGGGAAAGATGGAGCGGGAGATCGACAGGCGGATCGGTGCGGCATCAGCAATAACTAGGACGCTGTATCGGTCTGTCGTGGTAAAGAGAGAGCTGAGCCGAAAAGCAAAGCTCTCGATTTACAAGTCGTTCCTACCCTCACCTATGGTCACCAGCTGTGGGTGGTGACCAAAAGAATGAGATCGTGGATACAAGCGGCCAAAATGAGCTTCCTCTGCATGGTGGCTGGGCTCTCACTTAGAGATCGGGTGAGGAGCTCTGCCATCTGGGAGGAGCTTGATGTTGAGCTGCTCCTCCTCCAGGTCGAGAGGAGCCAGATGGGGTGGTTTGGGCATCTGGTCAGGATGCCCCCCGAGCGCCTCGCGGGTGAGGTGTTTTGGGCACGTCCCACCGGGAGGAGACCAAGGGGCAGACCCCGGACCCGCTGGAGAGACTATGTCTCACAGCTGGCCGGGGAATGACTTGGGATCCTTCCGGGTGAGCTGGAGGATGCAGCCAGGGAGAGAGAGGCCTGGGCTACCCGCTTTAGGCTGTTGCCCCCACGAACCGACCCCGGAACAAGCGGAAGATGACGGAACGGACGAACGGAATCCTGGAGGTAACAAGACTATGAACAAGTATGGCAGTGGTGTGAAGAGTGAGAGAGGGACGGATACGAGAAATATTGTAGAGATGAAAATAGGCAGAACGGGCGATGTTGTTAATGTGAGACTGAAAGGAGAGTGTGCTGTTGAGGATGACACCCAGACTCTTAACCTGAGGAGAAGGAAGGGCAGTGTATGTATGTTTTATTACATTTATTACACAGTCAGGAGTCTAACATCCAGGTTTTATATCTTATACCACTCAGCTCAAACCGGTTCTTCCACTGGTAGTGTGTTCAGATGATGGAACACAATGTATTTTCTGAGGGATTAATTTAATGATAATAATAATGCATTGTATTTATATAGCGCTTTTCAGGACACTCAAAGATGCTTCACACATATGCATTATTCATTCACTCCATACCAGGTATTGGTAAGCTACTGTTGTAGCCACAGCTGCCCTGGGGCAAACTGACAGAAGCGAGGCTGCCATTTTGCGCCATCGGCCCTTCCGACCATCACCAACCAATCACACACACACCATTAAGACGAGGCAACGTGGGTGAAGTGTCTTGTTCAAGGACACAACGGCAATTTAATCTCTACGACCGTCCCATTGTGGCGCCTGGGGTTCCAGCAATCTCCCATCCATGTACAGCCCAGGTCCAGCCTGCTTAGCTTTTGAGGTCTGACGGGATCAGGCATTGACAGGCTGGTATGGCCAGCCTGTTGAAATTTGACAAGGACTTTAAAGTCCTTGGACAAAGTCCATAAGAAAGGACTTTGTTGTTTGATGTTGACCATCATTATTCTGATTGTGTATTGTAACTTGTTGTGATGCTGAGTTCTTCTTCTTCTTCTTCTTTCGGCATTTCCCTTCAGGAGTCACCACAGCAAGTCAGTTTAGCAAGTCTAACATGTGCTGTTCCTCTGATCCTGTCCATCCTGATCACTCCCAGAGAGATCCTCAGCATCTTCATCTCTGTTTCCTGTCTTTTCTTCAGTGCTACTGTCTCTAGACCAAACAGCATGGCCGGTCTCACCACGGTTTTGTACACTTTCCCTTTCATTTTAGCTGAAACTCTTTTGTCACACATCACAACTGATACTTTCCTCCACCTGTTCCAGCCTGCCTGCACATGCTTCTTCACCTCTTTTCCACACTCTCCATTGCTCTGGATTGTTGATCCTAGATACTTAAAATCTTCCACCTTCTTTATCTCTTCTCCACTTTTCCATTTGGATCCCTCTCATTCACACATGTACTCTGTTTTACTCTGACTAATCTTCATTCCTCTTCTTTCTAGTGCAAACCTCCACCTCTCCAGCTTTTCCTCCACCTGTTCCCTCCTCTCACTACAGATCACAATGTCATCTGCAAACATCATTGATTTTTATAAACTCTAACCCTTATCTAGTAGAGTTTAAGCTCTAGTTTAAGTTATAGGGGCACCAATGTCTTGTTGAGCTCTAGTTTAAAAGCAAGTGAGTGAAAACTTTTGGTGGTATAACATGGTATGTCTGACAGATTTCAACCACGGAATAGTTGGTGTAAACATTGAGAACTCACGATCCTTTATTTGAAAGGTTTATTACATGTAAAACAGGAGAAACAAAGAATGCGTTGGGTCCACATGGACACATTTCAACACCAACAGAGAGGACAAACTGTCCAGTTTTAGTCTCAACAATTTGAAATTCAATTTTTTTTTTTCGGTTTCAGGAAATGAGGGGTTGCAGCAGTGGTAGTGTCACGGCTGGTGTAGAAAAATCACGTGATGAATCATACTTCCTCTAACAGTCAGGCCTTCTTCACTTTGAGTCTTACATCTGCCAAATACAGACATGGCGGGAACAAGGTAAAAAAAATTAAAATTATTTTCTTTCGTTTGCATTTGCTTTAATATGTGTAATTTTTTTTATACCTATAATACGTCTGCACACTTTTATTTGCTACAACACACTTTTTTTTGCATTATAATGCTAAACGAAATGAACCAATTAGATCAATTTTTCGTTCACTTTTGTAAAATTTGCAATATGTAACGTTTGCGTAAGATTTTAGATCTTTAATAAGCTTTGGTTTTAATGTGAACATGGCCTCATGCATGACAGCCTCAGTTTCCGTTGTTTGGGCTCAGCAGGCTTTCCGGTATTGAGGCACCATTTTTGTGTTTACTCCAAAATTAATTACTTTTTTTTAATTAGAAAACCCAACAAAACTGAAAGTATGATTTTTTTAAAACCACGGATAAGATAATAGAATTTATAATTTGACCAAAAAGTGAGACATAAGGGTTTATATTTGATAAAAATTTGTAAAACCATTATTAAACTGATATAATTGTTCTGAATTAATAATGAAGCAAAAAAAATTGTATTTTTTAAAAATAGAAGTCTTTAGAAAATTGTGACTTGAAAAAACGAGAATTTGGGTTTAATTAGGCAACACTCTAAAAATGATGATGAAATACTTTTAAAATTAAAACACACATAAAAATAGCATTTTTTTGTTATTTTTAAATGAATCTATAAAATAAATGTTATGTTATAAATAATTTTTCTGTGGTCGGATTCGGACGACCCGACATGCAGATAAGTGTCTAAAAATAATCTAAAACCAGAAATGCACTTGGGGTTTAACTCTCTCTCTGTCTCACACACACACACACACACACACACACACACACACACACACACACACACACACACACGCACACATGCTTGTTCATTTTATTCCCCATTATTTCATGACTCATCGACAATCAATGAAATTTACAAACATCATTTCCAGTTAATCTGTGTGTAAAAATGATTCAAATTATTCTTTCATTTTATTATAATTTGAACTAAACTATTTTAAATTTTAAAAAATGACTAACACGTCCATGATTTGGCTTTTTTGTGATCAGATTTGTTTCTTTTTGTATTGAGAATTTTTGCCAGTGGTCGTCAGGTTGTATCAATCGATGTGGTTGAGACTTGTTTTTCTTTTCAACGCTGCTGGTGGTTTTCTGTGTAGCAACTGGTTGTCTGGTATTTCCTGTCAAAAGGAACAGTTGATGCCACTGCTCTACGTCTGCTGAAGATTTCACTCTCTTATTTCTGTTACCCCTCGTTTTTCTACCCTCCTGTAATTTGAAAATTACAAATATAACTGATGTATTTAAGGGCGCCTCGTTCTCGTCAGGTCATCTAATTCAGTCCAATTTGGTCTACCTCTTATGATGGTGGACGAGCAAAAAAAAAAAAAACTAAAAAGAACATGCTGTCCTGTTTCCCTCCTCCCTTTTGTTTGTGTGTGTGCAACAAGTCACACCTGAAACTCATCTATTCATCTACAGCAGCATAAATGGATCCGTTTTTGACACAGTTTGTTTACCATGCTTGACCTGTTATCTGGTTTTTGGCTACAGCTCCTACATCAGAACCTGCTTAGTTTATCTGTTTTGTCTTCCTTATTTGGACTTTTTATCAATCTAATAAATCTGCTTGTGATTTTTTCATCTGAGCCTGTCTGTTGTGTCTGATACAATCAGTTGAAAGAGAATTGAGTAAAATAAAAATATGGTTTGACATAAATAAATTATCATTAAATATTGAAAAAACGAAATTTATAGTATTTACAAAATTAAAAGTACCTAAACAAATTCAAATTATGCTTAATAACACCCCATTGGAACGAGCTTATGACAGTAAGTTCCTTGGAATGATTATAGATCACAAATTAAGCTGGAAATCACACATAAATTATACAAAAAATAAACTGTCTAAAGTAGTAGCAATCATTTATAAATTCAGATTTGTCCTAAATAAAAAAAGTTTGTTTATGTTATATAATACATTAGTACTTCCATATATAACTTATTGTATCGAGACTTGGGGAAATACGTACAAAACTAACACAAAACCAATTTATATTTTACAAAAAAAAGCAATACGAGCAATAACATTCTCATCTTATAATCAACCTACCAATAATCTATTTATAAATTTAAAAACATTAAAGTTCTATGATTTAGTGGAATTACACACTTTAAAATTTATGTTTAAGATAAAAAAAAACATGATGTCAAACTCTCTACAAAATATGTTTATTATTAGGAAAAGTCCATACGAACTAAGAGGAAATGATGTGTTCATTAAAAATAAATTTAGAACAAATGTTAAAAAATTCTGTATTTCTATTAAAGGTGTGGATCTTTGGAATAATTGTGATGATGAACTTAAATTGTGTTTAAATCTTTTATGTTTAAAAAAGAAATTTAAGTTATTAATACTTAAAAAATATGCAAGTCTTGATGGTTAAATTCAAGCTTATATAAAAAGTAAACAATTATGTGTTATGATTATGTTATGTGTTATGATGTGTTATGATTATGTTATGTGTTAGGATTATGTGTTATGATTATGTTATATGTTATGATGTGTTATGATTATGTTATGTGTTATGATTATGTGTTATGATTATGTTATATGTTATGATGTGTTGTGATTATGTTATATGTTATGATGTATTATGATATTATTATGTTATGTGTTATAACAATTATGATGGATTACTTAGTATTTACTTATGTCATTTTGCTTTTATGATGACATAAAAAAAAAAAAAAAAAAAAAAAGGGTCGGCGTAATAAGTGTTTGCTTCAGCCGATACCTTTTCGGTCCTTTGCTGGAATATGGTTGTTTTCTTTATTTCATTGATATGAGGTTGCACTGTGACCGAAATAAATAAATAAATAAATAAGGGTATATTTTTGGCCTCAGCTCCACATCATGACAAAAGACTTCACACACAGTTCATTACAATCAGGTATGAGTAAATTCTTAACACTCCAGGAGATGATGATGTGCTTGAAGTCTCCTTCTAGAGAAAGAAACACTCCTAAAAAGAAAAAAAAAACCTAGTTGGAGGAAAAAAAGGAACCTGGTAGACGTCAAGTTAGAAGAGTGCCCAAACTTTTCTGTACCAAGATCTACTTTTCAAGAATCAAACCCCCTAAGACAGACATATCCAAAGTCCGGCCCTGGGGCCAAATCCGGCCCGTCATCAATTTTCATCTGGCCCGCAGCCTTCGTCATAAAATCCATAACTTCTGACCCGCATGTAGAATTAATATATTGGGCAGCAGCGCTGTTACCTGCGTGTGCAAAGTGCTGCCATCTGGAGGCTCAATTAGGAACAGCAAATTAGTATATGAGTAATTGACTGAATTGAGCGCACAATTTTTTAAAATGGCGACAATCAACAAAACGAGGAAAGTTGATTCCGAGAGCCGACGGTTCGAGGATGGGTGGAAATTTCAATGTCAATTCAATTTTTATGTTGAATGTTTGCGTGTTTCAAATTAACCAAAACACATGCTTAAGACATCTGAAATTAAAATAAAAAGCAAATGTGAAAACTTGCTGAAATTTATCTAAATTAATTTCCGTTCGATGTAAAGAACATCCAAAAAGGTTGGCCTCGCCTACATTTTTAACACACCAAATCTGGCCCCCCTTGCGAAAACTTGGACACCCCTGCCCTAAGATCTACCAGTCCAGTGTCTACATCACAAACACACACAGGTTCTTCTGTTTGAGAACAGACTTAACAACATACTTTCATGCTACAGACTCCAAAAATCTCTTATGACACGAGAAAAAGAAGCAAAAAAAAAAAGAAAAGAAAAAAGTCAAGACAGAGTCTGAATACTCACTAAAAATAGCATCAAAGCTGCTCAGTTGGCAAACTGACTTCCTGTCATTTCATTTTTTTCCCTGCACACCTGGCGGTCGACTTGAGATCAGTCCGTGGGCTACCGGTAAACCGCGATCGACTGTTTGGGCACCCCGGGTTAAACAATCTGAAAACTAGAGACTAAATCAATTAAATCAAACATAACATAGTTTATACAAAAAAGTATGGATTTGATTGGTATTTATTTTCATTATTTGTACCAAATATGTAAGAGTCTAACTGTGATGGCAGGGTCCACAGATGTGTGGCATCAGAAATCAATCTCAGGTGTCCCTAATCAGGATGATGAGGAACATCCAGGGCTCTCGCGGCAGGCGAGGGGATCACAACAAAAAAACAGATTTTAGGGCTGCTCTCAGACTTTAAGAATGACCAGTTAAAGAGAAAGGGTCCCAAACCAATTGGGAACCAGTTAAAAAAGAAGAGCTCAATGACTAGGGATTTTTTTTAGTGAAGCCAAACTGGAAGTTAGTTCCATAACAAGAGGCCTGGAAAATGGAGGTTATGGTTTTGAAGCTGAACAATACAGGTGACCTAAACAGGGTGTCCACTCACACAGGGAAGCCAAACTGGGATTTGGGGTCTAAAAGATTTGGGATTCATAAATAACAGTGCGTTCAGGTTTCTTTGTTTTGTTTCCACCTGTAGAATACCAAACCTCCAGATGAATCGAGTGCAGCCCATCCAGCTTCCTACTGTGGTCCCACCAGGAGCCGTACAGTTGAGAATAAAGACCAATCAGAGTTCTGGAGACCGCCTGAGTCAGTCCAAGTCCATGGTGGTTCAGGACACGGACCTCGCACAGAAACCGGTATGTAGACCACAATGAACTTCCATCACAATCAGATTACGTCAAGTTTAGGGCTGCAACTAACAATTATTTTGATGATCGATTAATCTGGCGATTATTGGCTCGATTAATCGATTAATCGGGTAGCATCGACAACTTAATAAATATGGTTATTTGGCATTTTATTGAACGTAGTTATGCAAAACACGACTCATAAGCACTTAAACAACACGTTGGGCTCATTCTAATAAGTAAAAATGTTAATCTTTCTGTGAAATAAAGATGGAGAATATTACCATTTCTACAGCAAATATAAAATAATAAATCTACTTACTGTATACAGTAAAGGTAAATCACGAGCACCCATAAAATGTGTTTTATAGTACTGGCTAAAAAAACATCAAATGTAAACTGTTGACCATCCAGGATCACATTTAAAAACAAGAAATCATTAACAGTTTTAGATTTGAAAATTTAACCTTGTTGAGAGGTATAGTACCAAACAAAAATGGCCTAGGTTAACATGAGTAAAAATACACAAAAAACAATCAAGTTGTGTAATATTAGGTGCAGTTGACAGTAAAAACTTTCTAAACGATTAATCGATGACAAAATTAGTCGACAACTATTTCAATAATCGATTAATTCGATTAGTTGTTTCAGCCCTAGTCAAGTTATTTACTGATTTATTTTTCCAGATCTCTCGACATCGTAGAAATCAGTCCCAACACAACACTGCAGTGGGAGAGGCAGCCCCGTTTGTACCAATGGTGAGTTTTTAAAAAAAAAACAACGTAAAATCAAAGTTACGATTGGGTGCACCAGTAAGCAACGGACCTGATGAAGGGTCTAAAATAAGAAGAGTTGAGGCAAGTTTAAAGTTTAATATGGCCGATAAAGATAAAAAGTGTGATGCAACGGCAGGAAGAGGTCCTAACGATGGTGCAAACAGTTCGATTTTGACTTGTGTGTGTGTGTGTGTGTGTGTGTGTCTGACTGAAACCGAAGTTTGTGCAAAAAGGACTGGACTCGAGTGAGAACCAGAACTAAAGCATATAGAGTTTGAGGAATGGGTACGGATGATATGGGGATGCCTTTTTTTTGGAGGATGATATGTTGGTGGTCAGTCCATTAGTTCGGAGGTTGCTGGTTCTGGGCTTGAAACACTAATTTAATGTTAGAAAAATTGGAGACAAACTGGACCACAATCGGGTACCATGGTGGCGCAGTGGTCAGCACAGTAGCCTCATAGCAAGAAGGCCGGGATTCAAATCCCGGGTGGAACGAGGCTCGGAACACTGGCCTTTCTGTGTGGAGTTTGCGTGTTCTCCCCGTGAAATGCGTCGGTTTTCTGCTCTATTTTCCTCCCACCCTCCAAAAACCATCATTGTTAAGTTGATTGGCTGCTAATAAATTGCCCCTAGGAATGAGTGTGTGTCTGTACAGTATATGGTTGCGTGTGTGTGGCCTAACAACAGACTGGGGACCTGTTCGGGGTGTACCCTGCCTCTTGCTTTTAATCAGCATTCCCTGCGACTGTTCAGAAGACGAAACCACCAGGAAGAAGTTCAAACATGTAAGACATAGTCTACTCAGTGTGTCCAGGAGCAACCGCTAGGTCTCCTCCCAGTGGGACGTGCCCGAAACACCTCAATAGAGAGGTGTTCAGAAAGGCATCCTGAACAGATGCCCAAACCACCCCATCTGGCTTCTCTCAACCCAAAATAATGTAAAACAAAACTAAGTATAATTAGCAGTATAGCGTCTGATTGAAACAAAAAGTGTCCATAAAAGGGTTTTTAAAAAATGTGCGTAGCGGATGTTTATGTTTGTGTCGATCATTTCTTGGTTTCCAGGTCGAGATGAAGAGTGAACACCTAAACGTGGCGAAGATCTCAGATGGTGGTAAGAAGCAGAGGAAGAACTGGAACTCCATGTGGACGGTGCTGAACTCAGACCAGCTGCTGTTTTATAAAGACAAACAGGAACTATCGGTGGTAAAAAAAGTTTCTGTTTCTACACAATCAGAGAGAAACTTAGAGATGGAGAACATACGTAGACACCAAAAGTGGATG
Organism: Neostethus bicornis; assembly: GCA_902685375.1. Classification (NCBI taxonomy): domain Eukaryota; kingdom Metazoa; phylum Chordata; class Actinopteri; order Atheriniformes; family Phallostethidae; genus Neostethus; species Neostethus bicornis. Next base: position 8,419,781 of record LR738549.1, on the reverse strand, counting down.
AAGTACTCACTTTTTGTACTTAAGTAAAAGTACATGTAATTAGGCAAAAAAATTAAGTAAAAGTACAAAAGTAATTGGTGTAAATTTGACTTTTTAAGTAAAAAATAAAAGTATTCGACCATAATTCAAATGTTCTTTTTTGTGCTGTAGTGTTACAGATAAATACTCTGTGTAATGATGGTTCAACTTTTTATTTAAAAGTAAACACAACAAATAACAATCTTCTGACTATCTTTAATTTGTGCTATTTTTGATGTTAGTTTAATGCCGCAGTGAATGACTGCGGAAAATATTTACTCTCGATTCTGATTAGTCCTCGATTCATTACTTCTTCTCCCTCTTGGAGACCGCAGACAATCAACTGCTCCCTCTACAGGTTGATTTTGGCGATGCGGCTTCAAGATGCGCTAAGAAAAATGTATGTTTTTCAAATTCCTGACCAAAAATATAACAAATAAGGTGCCGCTAGCCTAGCAGGGAACCCCAAGGAAAATGTCTTACCTGCGCGCGGTGGAAACGGGAAAATCCCGGACGAGCCCCCATTTGTCAGAGGTTAGGCTCAAGACCCCGACAAAACAGAAGACGAGGAAGGCAGGCGGACTGTTTAACGCCTTTTAACGAAACATGCTATACACACTTTTAAAAAGTAGCGGAGTAAAAGTACAAATATTTACCTAATTTTCTTCAGAAATACACCACGTGGTGTTTTGTTTTTTTGTAAAATTCAACACATCTTTGGAGGTTGGAACAACATGACTTTTAATTTCACATCCTATTTTATGTGTTCAGAAACCAGGAGGAAAAACAGATGTGGTCCCACTTTGCGGGGCAGTTATTGAGTGGGCACAAGAGAAATCCAGCCGGAAAAATGTCTTTCAGGTAAAAATAAAATCAAATAAAGAAACTTATTTCCTTTCCAAAAATAGTGTCTTAGTGTCAGCCTTGTGATTTATACTTCTCAGATTACAACCAACACTAGGAGTGAGTACCTCCTTCAGACCGACCAGCAACCTGCTGCGTGTCAGTGGTACGACGCAATCAGAGCAACGATAGACTCACAAGTAAGAAAACACACAAAAAATCAGATTCATTCAGACTGTTTTAAATATCAAAACAAGTTTTCTGTAAATGTTTACCTCACTTTTCAGAGTAACAGCAGTCGACTTCCTCTGCGGAGGTCAAACAGTATGGAGTTCATTCCCAGACACGGCTCCTTACCGGCGTATGGCTCTGCCTCCTCCAGGCCCAAGCAGCTAAACCCGGTTCACAGACGTTCCATCAGTAAGCGCCAATGAAGAATCCTAACCCTGATTTTTACATGTCTATCTGGTGACTTTTTCTCCCTTGGCCACTTGTTCCTGCTTATATGAGAGCTCTCGTGGTGTTTCAGGACCCCATTCTGATGTTCTACAATGTTAGAAACTTTTCACAAGTTTTTTTCTGTTTTTAACTTGAGTTCCTTTTCCACTGTGTATGTGGACGTGCTCTGACTTTCACCCTTCTAATGTTGTTTTTCTTTTTTTTGATTTTCCTAAATATTGAAGTGATAGCTGATCACAATCATTCATCACTTCCTTTACAAACACGCTGAACAGTTGTGAGGCTCAATTACAAAGACTTGTGCAGGTCTGTGGCAGAGCAGGCCTTTTTGCTCAGCTCTAAAACGTTGCCTTTGCCACCCATTCTTGGGATTGATCAAAATGTTGTACTCATCTTAGATCAATCAATTGCTTGTGCAGTTTGCAAATTGTATGCGGTAAAACATGACAACGGTCAGCGAGAAGTGCTACGGTTAGGCGTGCGTTAGGCAGAGGTGTCAAAAGTACCAACATTTTCTACTTAAGTAGAAGTATAAATACCGAGTTAAAAAACTACTTTAGTAAAAGTAGAAGTATCAACTCACGTTTTCTACTGAAGTAAAAGTAAAAAGTAACCTATTTTAAAACTACTTAAAGTAAAAAAAGTAAAAGTAATTTTCAGAAAAAAAGGAATATTGTTAACAAAAGCGTATGAACATATTTTTAAACTATTATCACATGCTTTAAGGAGCAGAAAATATGATAATAAATGAAAGTGTTTTGGTGTGAAACTTTATGAATCAGAAACATTTATTTCTTAATCTTTATTGGAAATCGATTAATTAACACAATCAAATGTATTAACATAAGCAGGGCATTATGTAACGTCCCTTCAGCTATCAAGCTTCACTCTGCATCACCTAATTTAACCAACTTTAAGACACAAACACACTCAATGTTAAAAAAAAATAAATAAATGAAAAAAAAATGACCAAAAGGCTTTTTCAAGCCTTGAAGGCAGCTAGTTTTCAAAGTTCTTTGAGGCAATACTGAATAGTCTTTAACAAGTTAGTAAGTATGGGAGTGCCACATACAGCCTGGGCAGCGTTGCCAGGTGGGAGGTGCTGGATTATCGTACTAATGACGTAAAATTATCGTATTTCACAAAAACTATCGTACACCCAGTAAAACCACGCCCATTGGCAAAATAACACCCTTTACATGCACTCGTAAGGCAGTGGGAGTGAAGGAAACACACAGGAGGCAAAATCCTTGGATTCTTTTTCTAAAATTTTAAGAACTGTAAAAATGAAAAAATAACCAGGGAAACAAGATTTTAAAAAACCAGTAGGGGCGGGACCTAGGAGACGGTATACCGTAATTTCACGGCCATAAGGCGCACCTAAAAGTCTAAAATTTTCTTCAAAATGAGCGGTGCGCCCTTTCGTGCGGTGCGCCTTGTGTGTGACCTAAAAAAAAAAAAGCGGTGCCCGTGAGGCGAGGCGGACCTGAAAGAAAAGCATGAGAACGTTAAAGAGTGAAGTGTGAGCGTGGATTGTGTATAAAAAAGGTATGTTCTGTATGCACAACATTGCTGTTTTAACCCTGAAAATGGAAAAGAGACACGCTTATGACGCTCAGTTTAAGCTGAAGGCAATCAGCTACGCTGAGGAACATTGGAATCGAGCCGCCGCGAGTAATTTCAGCATAAACGAGTCAATGGATTGTAGATGCTTGGACTAACGCAGTGCTTCTCAATTATATCCTGTTGGGCCCCCCCTAGAAAGAAGAAAATATTTCGCCCCCCGCTCTCCCCCACTCTCCGCCATGACCATAATTAGTATCATTTGTCTATGAAATTGTTATAAGCAGTGGTCCCCAACCACCAGGTGGACCACCCCTGGTGTGAGGGGCCTAACTAGTATTTTTATTCACTTTGTTTTTGTGATGTCTTTATTTTGAAGGTATGTTTACCGTTACCAAGGCAACCAGAGTGCGTTCGAGCAGAGAGAATGTTTCCACGTTATAAAGACGCTGCTAATAAATTTTCTCGTGAAGACAACGTGGGTTTAAATGTATTATTATTGATTAAAAAAGTCAGTTTTTCCGGCTGGTCTTATCACCTGTAGACCGGTCCATGAAAACATTATCAGACACTAAACCGGTCCGTGGCGCAGAAAAGGTTGGGGACCCCTGGTTCTAAGTACACTTCTATATAACATTGTATCCTCGTTAACATTAAAGAAAAAAAAAAGAACATCTTTATTAACATTGTTTTTTAGTGTGTAAAAGAAAATATTTAAAGTGCATCAATTAACTTGAATTTAAAAAAAAAAAAATACTTATTTAAACTATAAACTACAACTACTGTAGTGGATGTACAATTACACTTTATTCTAGTACGGCAAAAAAGAAAAACGTGTTCCACAGGATCACACGCGCCCCACTATTTGAGAAGCACTGGACTATTTTTTTAATACGCACATTTGCATGCTTGCGTGTGTGTTGTTGTAAAGCGGTGTGTGACTGAGACTGCGCCTTTTCGTACGGTGCGCCCTATGTGTGTGTTAAATCCTGCTACGGCGCACAAAACTGAGGCTGCGCCTTTTCGTACGGTGCGCCTAATAGCCGTGAAATTACGGTATATAAATTTACATAAATACTTATCTACACATATATGTGTACATATAAGGTTTTTTGTTTTATGTTAACCCAAACATCTACATGATACAAAATCTAAGCGATGTGTAGTTTTAATCTCCTCAGTCAGTCTTTATAAACTAATCAATAACATTGTGGATGCTTTTGAGCACAAATACTTCATCTACTACTATTTATGGATTAATCAGTTCAATTAGCTTTGTTTCTAAAGATAAAATAGTGCGTCACAGATCAAAGTTATTTTTATAAAAATACCATCTACAATATTTTCAGCAAAGACGCTTACAATAACCGCAGACTGAAAATAATAATAATAATAAAAAACATTTCTTTGCTGTTGTTTTTTTAAAAAATTGATAATTCAATCAAAGTTCAGTGTTGCAGCATCAGAAACACTTTGATTTCCGAGCCCGAGTCTCAAACACGGAAATTGACGTCCCTGCTCTTTAAAAGTTTGTGGGCGGGGCTACTCGCCCCAAAGTAAGGATTGACTGGACCTTTCAGCCAATCATTCATCTGTTCCTTTGTTTGATGCATTCAGGGTTCATAAAAAAAAAAAACTCCGACAAACAGTCGCGGCATTTTAACGGTGACAAAATGGCGAAAGTAGCGACTACTTTTTATCAAATGAACGAAGTAAAAGTACAGATAATTGCATAAAAAAGTAGTGAGTAAAAGTAAAAAGTAGACAAAAAAATAATTACTTCGTTAAAGTAAAGATAACGAGATTTTCTACTTGAGTAAGGTAACGAAGTAGACTTACTTCGTTACTTGACACCTCTGGCGTTAGGGTTAGGGTGAGTTAGGTCGAGGTTAGATGGGTTAGGGTGAGAGGAAGGTTAGGGTTGGTTTAGCGGTAGGTTAGAGTTAGGCGTAGGTTGTGTAGAAAACAGGAGGCCGACAAAGCAAACATGCCCCAACACACTCCTCATCCCCGTAGAGATGAGGGGTTTCAAAAAATGAAGGCATACAGGCCTTGTAATGTGTGTCAGGAATTTGAGGGGAACGTTTCGTCTCCTATTTGGCCTTCCTCAGCCCCTAGGGTTGGGGGTAGGTTAGGGTTAGGCGTTTGTTAGGGATAGGTGTGGGTTAGGGCTAGGGGTGGGTCAGGGTTAGGCGTTTGTTAGGGATAAGTGTGGGTTAGGGCTAGGGGTGGGTCAGGGTTAGGCGTTTGTTGGGGATAAGTGTGGGTTAGGGCTAGGGGTGGGTCAGGGTTAGGCGTCTGTTGGGGATAAGTGTGGGTTAGGGCTAGGGGTGGGTCAGGGTTAGGCGTTTGTTAGGGATAAGTGTGGGTTAGGGCTAGGGGTGGGTCAGGGTTAGGCGTTTGTTAGGGATAAGTGTGGGTTAGGGCTAGGGGTGGGTCAGGGTTAGGCGTTTGTTGGGGATAAGTGTGGGTTAGGGCTAGGAGTGGGTCAGGGTTAGGCGTCTGTTGGGGATAAGTGTGGGTTAGGGCTAGGAGTGGGTCAGGGTTAGGCGTTTGTTAGGGATAAGTGTGGGTTAGGGCAAGGGGTGCGTCAGTGTTAGGGGTGGATTAGGGTTACGGGTGAAATTAGGTTAAGAGGTAGGTTGGGGTTGGGTTGAGTAAGGGGTAGGTTAGGGTTATGTGTGGGTTAGGGTTAGGGATGGGCTAGGGCTACAGGTGAGTCAGGGCTGGGGTGGATTAGGGTTAGGGTTAGGGATGGGTTAGGGGTCAGGAATTGGCGAGAATGGATTTGCTTGCGTAGATTTATAAAATGCATACAACAAAAACAACTGTGACTCATCTTGAACTGTTTAAGGTTTATAAATCACATTTTTGACAAATCTCAGGCATGAACCAACTCCAAATCCATCTGCACCATGCACGCCTCGAGAACTCCATTTATGGATCATGCAAATGATGCGATTTGATTGCATTAGTCCTGAAATAAGCTGGTCGCACTCATAGTTCCTCATGAACAATGACAAGGGTAGCTGTGGTGGCATTTCCCACAAGTGAAAGAAAGTGGGAGGCAGTTACCATGGCAACTCTGTCATCAACAAACACTAATGTCTCAGTGAAATAAAAATAGAAATGATCCGACTTTAAAGTGCTGATGAAAACAAACTAGTGACACTCAGAGAATCCATGTTTAATTATCTTAATGTCATCATGATTAATAATCTTTTTATGTAGAACATTTAACATTGCGTAGAAGTGAGTTCAAAGATGGTCATTGACTATGTGTCTTAATTAACCATGCCATGTTTTTATCTTATAAAAGGCTATTTTATGTGCCTTTATAATAGATTCTGGTCCATTTGGACCAGAATGTCCCACCACAAAAACAGCTTCTTCCCTTCTGCCATTGCACTTATGAACACTTGGCACACTAGTACCACAGCAAGTTCCTAGTCTCTGATTCTCTTCATTGACCATGGCAATAAAAGCCTTTCTGTTCTGTTCTATTATGTGTTTTCTTGTTGTTTAAAACTCTTCCTTACACTGTTCAAAGTTAGGGTTAGGGTTAGTTAGTTAGTTCTCTCCACAAGTATCGCATTTTCCCCATTTTTTGGAATTTGCGTAAACCGGCTACCGGCTTGCTTAAAGTTACAAAAAGTCCACGTATTCCACTACCTTCATAAATTGCTCAATCTGAACAGCTGGCTTACGCTTGGATTTGGGTTAGGGTTAATCCTAGGGTTAGGGTAACCCTTACCCTAATCCTTGGGCTGGGATTAGGGTTAATCCTAACCCTAGGGTTAATCCTAACCCTAACCCCAACCTTAGGGTTAGGTAACCCTAGGGATAGGTAACCTTTACCCTAATCCTTGGGTTGGGATTAGGGTTAATCCTAGGGTTAAGTAACCCTTACCCTAATCCTTGGGTTGGGATTAGGGTTAATCCTAGGGTTAGGTAACCCTTACCCTAATCCTTGGGTTGGGATTAGGGTTAATCCTAGGGTTAGGTAACCCTTACCCTAATCCTTGGGTTGGGATTAGGGTTAATCCTAGGGTTAGGTAACCCTTACCCTAACCCTTGGGTTGGGATTAGGGTTAATCCTAACCCATAAGCACACTTCATAAACGAGGCTCCTGAACCTATTTTGAGTCGTTCTAGCTTCTGTTTTGATGCTGCCTCTGCTTGATGCCAATGGCCGGACCTTTCTCACTAACTTCAGACAACAGACTTACATCCTCTTCACGAACACAAGATTGTATTTGTAAAACAACTCATTGCCTCATTTGGGATTAAAAAAATGTTGCCTGCTGAAAAACCATCACACCTACAGTACATTATCCAATAGAAGGCTCGTATCTATCTGCTTAGTTACATCCAGGTGGTGTTTTTTTAAGGTCATATAGTGACATGAACATAAATTCAGTGAGGAACTCAAATGGCTGATTCATCTCCTACTGCAAGTTCAAAATAATGATTGCTTGTTCTTTGAGTGAAATTTATTGAGACATATTTCCATGACGTACAGCAGCCATTACACAACCAATAAACTAGATGTAATTGTGATTAATACAAGACATTACGCAATGATGAGTGCTGTTCATCACACTGTAACGAACTGTTTAACTACCAGCAGAGTGGTGCAGATTTAGACGTGCAACCAGAAATTATAGATCCAAAGATGCAAAATTTCGATTACAAAAAATGACTTATTATATAATTAAATAAGAATTAAAAATCCTCACCTGTGGAACAGCCTACCAGAGGACCTCAGGGTCGCAGAGTCTGTTCATGTTTTGGAGAAGAGGCTGAAAACCTACCTTTTTAACTATGATTTTACTTGATTTTTATTTTTGTTTAGTATAATTTCATGTATTTTTTTATATCTGTTTCTTTACGTATCTATGTTTTTACAATTTTATTGTTACAATTTAGTTTTAAGATTAATTTCTTAAACAGTTTTCAATCTGTTTCACTGGTTTTACTTATTATTCTATTGTTTTATTCTGGGTCTTAGTCTGGTGTTTCATCATGGGGATCCTTTACCTGCTCAGTCTGTGGGGTCTTCTCTGTGGGGGTCGGACTGGCCTCGGTGGTGCAGGCCTCTCACTTCAGCCAGGTGGCTTTTTGTGGGTGCGTGTGTTTCCTGGAGCCAGGGGAGCCCCTGTGATTTTGGCCTCTGCAGTCATGAGCAGGCTGACGTCTAGTGGATCCATCCCCAGTTATTATTTCTTCGCAGCAGCATCAGGCCAGATGTTTGTTTTATTTACTGTTATTTTTAACTCAGTTAAAAAGACAGTAGCTAGCGCTTCAGGGGAAATGGAAACCCTAACCCAAAGACATAGCAGTGGAATTTAATGTTGGACTTAATCAAGATCATCGGATTGCATTCTACATGTGAAGATTTTATTAAATACAACATGAACAAATATAATTTGATTTTTGTTTTCTTTTCTATAAAGACATGTTCGGCAGCTCTAAGCTGAAACACAGCTCATCAGACGGTGGTGATAAGAGTGGAGTGAAAAACCGACTGAAAAAGTTCATCATCAGACGTCCGTCCATGAAGACGCTACAAGAAAAAGGACTTATTAAAGGTTTTTTTTTGTTTTTTTTTTTAAACTGCTTGGAATTTTAAAACTTCAGATAAGGAAAATAGAAGACCAGATTACAGAAGATCTTTTAAATAATTTTATTTGGTTTTTTCTGCATTTAAATGATTACGAGTTATAACTTAATACTTAGGGCAAAACGGTGGCGCAGTGGTTAGCACAATGGCCTCACAGCAAGAATGTCGGCGTTCGAGTCCCAGAGTGGGACGACACTTGAAACACTGGCCTTTCTGTGTGGATTTTGAATTTGTCCCTGTGTATGTTTGAGTTTTCTCCAGGTACTCCGGTTTCCTCCTACTTTCCAAAAACATGCATATTGGATTGATTGGCCGCTACAAAATTGTTCCTGAGAATGAGTGTGTGTGTGTGTGTGTGTTGTGTGTGACCATAAACTTAGTGTACCATAAAATTAAACATGAGAAAGTTACTCCAAAAATGAAAGTAATGAATTTTAATGTAATTAATTTACAAACAAATTAGTTTCTGTTTTATTATTTCAGATCGAGTGTTTGGATGCCATTTGTTGACTCTTTGTAAACGAGAAGGAACCACAGTTCCGAAGTTTATTCAGCTGTGTTTGGAGGCGGTTGAGAAAAGAGGTACCTGTGAAGTTGGAATGGGTGCGGCTCCTCTTACACCTCTTATTTTATTGAATGAACTTGATTTTTTTAGGATTGGAGGCCGATGGGATCTACAGAGTCAGTGGAAACCTGGCCACCATCCAGAAACTACGTTTCATCATTGATCAAGGTAACGCTTCTTCTAGCTGGTTAGGTATCAAATCCTCAGAAGACCTTGCTCTTTGTAAGTTTGTAGTTGGGGTAGTTCCCACAAAGTTCCCCTAACCCTAACCTTTCTCCAGTCCTTTTATGGGGTGGGAGAAGGAATGATAAGAATTTGTCGCTAGGAGCTACAACAGCTTCTCTACGATATGAGAAGCTGTGAATAAAGGAAAAGAACAGAACAGGCCAATGAATGAAGAGATTAAATGGAATTAGAAATTATGTTTGGCCCATTCAGCCGTTCGTTCCATTCCGTCATCTTCCGCTTGTTCCGGGGTCGGGTCACAGGAGCAACAGCCTCAAACGGGTAGCCCAGGCCTCTCTCTCCCCGGCTGCATCCTCCAGCTCACCCGAAAGGATCCCAAGTCTTTCCCCGGCCAGCCGTGAGACAAAGTCTCTCCAGCGGGTCTGCCCCTTGGTCTCCTCCCGGTGGGACGTGCCCGAAACGTGCCTCGGGGGGCATCTTGACCAGATGCCCGAACCACCCCATCTGGCTCCTCTCGACCTGGAGGAGGAGCGGCTCGACACCGAGCTCCTCCCGGATGGCAGAGCTCCTCACCCGATCTCTGAGTGAGAACCCTGTCCCTGACCCGCAAGAGGCATTCCACCCTTTTCCGGGCGAGGACCATGGTCTCGGATTTGGAGGCGTTAATTCCCATCCCGGCCGCTTCACACTCAGCAGCAAATCGATCCAGCGAGAGCTGGAGATCACGGTCCGATGAAGCCAACAGGACCACATCATCCGCAAAAAGCAGAGATCCGATCCTGAGGTCACCAAACCGGATCCCTCCAACACCTCGGCTGAGCCTAGATATTCTGTCCATAAAGGTGATGAACAGAATCGGTGACAAAGGGCAGCCTTGGCGGAGTTCAACTCTCACTGGAAATGGAATCGACATACTGCCGGCTATACGGACCAAGCTCTGGCTCCGGTCGTACAAAGATCGGACAGCCCGTACTAAGGGCTCCGAGACTCCGTACTCCCGGAGCATCCCCCACAGGAGTACCCTAGGGACACGATCGAATGCCTTCTCCAGATCCACAAAACACATGTAGACTGGTTGGGCAAACTCCCATGACCCCTCCAGGATCCTGAAGAGGGTCATAAGAAAAGATCTGGGTTTAACTGTTTGTTTCCTTCCCCCAGAGGAAGATCTGGACTTGGATAACAGCCAATGGGAAGACATCCATGTGGTGACTGGAGCCCTGAAGATGTTTTTCCGGGAGCTTCCAGAACCTTTGTTCCCCTTCAAATTCTTCCAACCTCTAGTGGAGGCCATCAGTGAGTAAATTACGTTCAAACTGTGAATCTAGCAGACTTTGTTAATTTAAATCTGTGTTGTAAATTTTTTGGGTAGAAATCAAAGAAACCAAACAGAAAGTTCAGGCTGTGAAGAAACTTCTGCAGGACCTACCCATACCCAACTACGACACCATGAAGATGCTCTTCACCCACCTGCAGCGGTAAGCCCTACCCTACATATGCTTAAGTGGAATAGTTGAGCCATTCCTGCTTAAATCCACAATGTTTCAAAACTTGAGGAAATTTTTACTCAAATGTTTTCTTTTGACTTTGGACTCTTGCAGGGTTCTGGAGTTTTCCAAGAAGAACCTAATGTCTACGCAGGGTATCGGTATTGTTTTTGGTCCTACACTGATGTGGCCTGAGTTGGATGCAGGAAACATGGCAGTGAACATGGTGTACCAGAACCAGATCGTAGAGTTCATCCTCATTGAGAGCAAAGAGATCTTCGACATTGGCAGGAAGTGATGCGATTAATGGACTCTTTTACTCATCACCTCCAAACCACCATGTTTATTCCTTCATCTCGATAAAATGGCTTTATTGAGCTGTAATGCAAATATATGTTTTAACTGAATAAAATGTTTTTAAGACATTTTTCTGCAAAATGAATTTAATAATCTATGTTCCTACCCTCACCTATGCTGGTGACCGAAAGAATGAGATCCCTGGTACAAGCGGCCGAAATGAGCTTCCTCCGCAGGGTGGCTGGGCTCTCACTCAGAGATAGAGTGACTAGTTCTGCCATCCGGGAGGAGCTCGGTTTCGAGCCGCTCCTCCTCCAGGTCGAGATGAGCCAAATGGGGTGGTTCGGGCATCTGGTCAGCATGCCCCCCAAGCGCCTTGCTGGTGAGGTTTTTCGGGCACGTCCCACCGGGAAGAGACCAAGGGGCAGACCCCGGACCTGCTGGAGAGACTATGTCTCACAGCTGGCCGGGGAACGACTTGGGATCCTTCCGGGTGAGCTGGAGAATGCAGCCGGGGTGAGAGAGGCCTAGGCTGCCTGTTTGAGGCTGTTGCCCCCTCGAGCTGACCCCAGAACAAGTGGAAGATGACAAAACGGAATTTAATAATAACCTTCAAAACCCAAATTGTCAGAATATTTGTACTTGTAGCCGCCTTCATCAGTAACTCCTGTTGATGCAGATGTTGAACCAGCCCATCACGTGGCAGCATCCAGCCATGTAGACAGTCAATCAGATGGCAGCATTTAATGATGTAGGCAACCAATCACATGGTAGCGTCTTATCACCTGGACAGCAAATCACCATTTCTGATGGTCTCTTATTGTCAGCACTTTAACCAATGTGACTAAACCCCAGAAATTGGCCATTTTGGATGTATAGATCAGGATGAAACTATCGACAACGCCGTTTTTTTTTTCTTTTTTTTTTTTTATCTTATGGTGCCATTCAGAGTCACAATTAGTTTTCCATGTCATTAGCGTGACGTGAAAATAAATGATTTGGAATTGTATAAGGATTTTCTCCACCAATCAATGATAGTTTTTTCAAAATATCATCTCTCTTCTTCTGCTCCAAGAACAGACGATTTTCTTCCATCTCACACTAATAACGTGCAAAACCAATTGTACCTCTGAATAGAAACAAAAGATGAAAAAAATACTGCTTTGTCGATAGTTTCATACTGATTTATGCCTGATCGATGCATTCAAAATGGCCGACTTCCGGGTTGGTGACGTAGCGTGAAAGCGCTCTGTTGTTTTACTGATGGTAGTTTTACAGCCTATTTACATCTTGATTATAGGTTACGCCAAAACTAAATGTTTTAATGTAGTTTTTGTTTTCAATAAAAGAAATACAGTTGCCAGAAAATCATAACTTGGAGCAAAGAAAGAAACATTGTTCTTCAACATGGATTCTTAAAAAATCGAGATAATTTTAGATACCGTTTGTGGCTAAAAAAGGGTCATACAATTGCAATTCTAGAGTTTTTGGTTTCTCTCGTGGAAGTAGCGATGTGCACAGCTTTTATTATAAACTAAATAAAAGTTCAAAGTTTATGACGAGCGGGAAAACGACAAAAAAAACCCCAGTCTTTTCATAGTTGATATTTTTAAATGATTTATTCGTCAAACTCAGAAACACAGATTGTCACACATGATCACAGCGAGAAAATACACAAATTTAAATAAAGTTACGGCAAAATAAATGATAGACAACATTACACAAGTAAATAAAGTTGAATTTTGGCAATAAAAATAAGAACTTTAAACGAAAATAATGGTCCAAGTATGAAACACGTATAAGCATTTACAACTGCATTTCCAATCATACTGCTGTTAGTATGGCTTCAGATTTTATGTACAACCTCAATGACCTGTACGGTTTTAAAAAAAAATAACGTAAATTTGCTAAAAACACCATCAACTGTCAGCAGCATGGATAAAAAAAAATCCAAATACAATAATCAACTTTGTATAAAACTTAAAAATGTGCAAAAAGAAACATTCGCTGTAAACACACACTGTGATTCATTGTGTTCAAGTCGGGACCATGTAGCTCGTAATCGGAATAAAATAGGCTTTTTTAAATCCGAACAATGACAATCATTAAAAGGTAAGTTAGGCAGGGCCTCGTTGTGCCGTTTTATTTAACATTCAATAAAAATGAAAATAACTTATTTTCAGTGTTCACTAGAAAAACTTTACATTTAAAGACATGATAAAAACATACATGAAACACTAAAACAGTGAAGCAGATGTAATTTCTGCACATTGAGTTGTTTTTAGAGGTTCATTCACAAGGTCGACCACACGTACAGAAGCCTGGCTGATCTTAAGCGCGATTTGGGCGTCCATATTTGGGTGGTATTGAGGCGCTTTACAAATGATTTTTTTTAGCAGTATTCCTACTGTTTTTGGTTGGACTTGTTTTTATAAATAGGTGTACAAAAAATAATAACAATAAAAAAAATTGTAATAGTGTGACACTGAAAATCTAAACTCAGAAGAAGGCATAAAAGGTCAAGGCGAGTCTTAACGCTTTGCAGGGCCGTCAGCTCTAGAAAAACTTACATGATGGTTGTAATGTCCATCTACAAGACATGGTCAATGGCCTCCTCTCCACTTTTCAATCCAACTCCTCTCAAACGTGGTTCAACTTAGATGTTCCCCAACAAACTATACCTTGGCCCTCAGAAATAATTTGGTCACGTGACCAATTACCATCCTAACCCTAATCCCTTTCCTGAAGTTTAGAAGGGGTCCTCTAACACATGCGGGCGTATGAAAATAGCTACGCCAACTCCAGTCGTAAAGTGGAAGATGGTCCAGTTATCCGGACAAAAATGGTTCTAAATCCTACTTATAGTTAAATGATGACCTCAGGGCCTGTGACCAGACTCGAGTCAGGAGAAAGAGGCTAGCCTGTTCCCAAACAAAGAATATGACTCCCCTTCTCCAAACTTGCTATAGCTGGTTACCTAAAATTCTCCTGGGAAGCCACACATACACCAAAAGTCCCCTCAGGGTCTGGAGGGCTCATAGCTACCAGGTTTTTTATCTATCATGTGGTGGTGAGGGTGCACAGCTAGTTTTTTCAAACATCAAACAACCCTTCCTCCCTTGTTTTTCAACATGGATTCTGATGTACTCTGTACGGAAGCTGTGTTTTTGGAGCTGTTCCTGAATGCATCAGAAATCAGTTCTGATTGCCCTCACTTGTGTTCCTCCCTAGCTGTTTTCCTGCATTTCACTGCCAGATCCTTCCAGAGTTTCGTTTCTGTGGATCAAGCCCTGTTTGAACCTTTTAAGATTAGTTTGTCTTGACTTCTTGCATGTATTTTGGATTTTGAGTCCGCCTGACCCGAGCCGGTTTCCTCTGCCTCTTCTATCTTGTGGTCTTCCAGGGGTTTAAAGAACCTAATTATTGGAATAAGGAGCTTCAGTATCTCCTCTGCCTTCTTCCTGCTACTGCATCATCATTTCTACCAGCCATCTACTGCTCAATCACCTGAGAAAATCCAACCTTGTGAATTGGGTTGCACTGATCCGGTAATTTCTTATCTGGGATTATTAAGATATATTCAATTCAAATGCTCAGTCTCGTGGACCAGAACTTCTCCACTGCCAGATCTCTGAAACCGAGGGCCAGACCCTGAGTTTCCCTTCCTTTGCTGCTGCTTAAATTCTGTTTTGCTCAACTTATGTAAACTCACCAAAAATGTGGACCGGGCTCCGTGTGCAAAAGCCTGACCACTAGGTGCTTGCTTTGGTGCCTGACCATCAGGCTTTGCTCTGTTGTGACAACCCTAGAAGCTGTAACGGGAACCATCATGGGATATAACAGTAGTTTTATTTATCGTGTCAGATTTGTGGTAGACCCCAACAGCCTGTGATACCTTAATAACATAACAACCAATAGAAAAAAACTAGTAAAGACCCATTTGTCATGTTCGTTGCATTGTGCTTATTAGAAAAGATAAAAAAGTTACACCTTTTTTTTCTTATACAGTTTTCTGAATTTCAAGATTTAAGTTTCTGTAAACACAGCAAATAAACCAAGTCTATTTCCTGCAGAGAAAAAAAAAACATTCATAAACCAGGTTAGATTTATTCTCAGTGGCAGAAAACTCTTTTCGTGGAAGATTGAGATGGAGACAGATCCATGCTGGTCACCACCTGTGCGGACAGAAAGACAACAATGCAACATGTGTAATAAATATAAGCATATAAACATATATTTGAACTTTGTGTGAACAGGGAGAAGAAATAAAGAAGGTGGAACATTATAGGTACTTAGGATTAACAGTTTAAAGCAATGGAGAGTGTGGACAAGAGGTGAAGAAGTATGTGCAAGCAGGCTGGAACAGGTGGAGAAAAGTATCAGGTGTGATGTGTGACAGAAGAAATTCAAAACCGTGGTGAGACCGGTCATGCTGTTTGGTCTAGAGACAGAGGCACTGCGGAAAAGACAGGAAACAGAGATGAAGGTAGCAGAGAAGAAGATGCTGAGGATCTCTCTGGGAGTGACCAGGATGGACAGGATCAGAGGAACAGCACATGTTAGAGGTCTTGGAGATAAAGTCAGAGAGACCAGACTGAGATGGTTTGGACATGTGCAGAGGAGAGAGAGAGAGTACATAGGAAGAAGGATGTTGGGTTTGGAAACCCCAGGAAAGAGGACCAGAGAAAGGCCAAAGAGATCTTACAAAACTTTATAAGATCACCTGGATCTACTTGCTGTAGTTGTTTTGCTGTCGGGAGGCATGATGACGTGGACTTTGCGCCGCCCCTCCTCTGATAGTGGGTCTGATAGAAGCGGAAGAGGCGGCATAGGCGTGGTGCTGATGTCCAGCTCTGATTGGTTTGGCTGAGGAGAAACATGCAGACTGTGAGTTTACGATGGACACCATGATAGTCAGAATCAGTTGAAAGCTCGCAAAATTGGTGCTACCTAGAGCCTCCATCTTACTTCCTTTCATTCAAGATACTAGGTCAGGTATCAATGAATCCGCTACTGATCGGGTAACCCAGAAAAAAACACTAACCAATCGGTGGTTTTCCCATTGACTGTAGGTGTTCCACTCGGTCCAATAAACTTCAAAATTGACTAGGCTAACAATTACTGTTAGCCGCAATGTTCAAAATCAAGTTTTTAAAGACAATGTTTAGGTAGTTTTCATTGGCAGTATTTGGGAAAAGTTGGATTTTAATGATCTACTTTGTGGACTGCACTGACTGTTATCCCTAACCCTAACCCAGCCTCCTCTAAAAGTACCCCAGCCTCCATGGGACTGGGCACTTTTTATCTTATCCAATCATTCCTTTCTGGGGTTAGGGCTAGGGTTAGCCTTAGGGCTAGGGTTAGCCCCAGGGTTAGGGTTAACCTTAGGGTTAACCCAAACCCTAGCCCTGACCTCTGTACCCTACCCCTAGGGTTAGCCTTAGGGGTAGGGTTAACCCTAGGGTTAGGGTTAACCCTAGGGTTAGGGTTAACCTTAGGGGTAGGGTTAACCCTAGGGTTAGGGTTAACCTTAGGGTTAGGGTTAATCCTAACCCTAACCCTAGTTCCTCTGGTCCTGTCCATCCTAACCCTAGCCCTAACCTCCTTACCCTACCCCTAGGGTTAGGGCTAAGTTTAACCCTAACCCTAAGGTTAACCCTAACCCTAAGGCTAACCCTAGCCCTAAGCCTAACCCCAGAAAGGAAAGATTGGATAAGATAAAAAGTACCCAGCCCGATGGAGCCATGAAACGCCAATGGAAAAAGGTCAGGCAGTTTCCATGGAGTGAAAGATACCATCTCTTGTACCAGGCTAGTCAGAAACTATTCCTCTCACCAATCTGAGCAGCATATCCTCTTTTGGAGATGTTTTTGGAGCGCACAGCCTCTTTGATCCGGTCCACTTCTTGTTGGTAGCGTTTGTGGTCCCTCACGGCCGCTTCCTTAGCATTCCTCAGGGCATTTTCCAGGGTTTTCACCCGTTCTGCTGTGGCCCTCAGACGCCGGTCCAGTTTGGGCAGCTCACAACGGAGGTCAGCATTATCTTGTACCAGCTGGAAAACATAGCGAGGTAAAAATCTTTTACTTTCAAAGCAAACTTTTCTTTATCATCAAAAGAAAGTCTTTAAGAAACTCAACTGTAGTCTAACTTAGGGTCTTCGGGAACAAACATGGTCCTTTGCGCGGGTGAGGCTTCCTGTGGTTTGTTAACTTACCTGCTTGTGGACTTTGCTTAGCTGGTCCAAGTTATTTTCCAGGAAGATGATTCTCTGCCTCTGAGCCAGACTCCCACCCGCCTCGTCTCCATCGTTCTCTGAACTCTGATCAGAATAAAAACCCCACAAGCTGACATTAGATCACAGACACGTAAGAGGATTTTGCCACCTTACTTCAACTGATAAAATCTACGGGAGCATCAAAGATCCTCTTTGAGGAATCTGGAACCAGTTTGGCTTCACGACCAAAACCTCAAAGTATCAAGCCTTCTGTCATTCTAATAATCTTAGAGTACTTTACTTTGGTCTGGTTGGGGCTCTTCTCCATGGTTCTGTTTGAGGTCTTTCTTTAGTAATACTGAAAGTTTCTCATTATCGTTCTTCCAAAACAGGATCCTCTGTCCCCCAGTTCTAGTCATGATACACATTTTCTTCTTGGATTTGAATCTTGAGGAGGATTATCTTCCTGATTTTGGTCATGTTGAAAGTTGACCTTCCTGGTTTTGGTTCTGGTCGTACAGGACGGAGGTTTTTCCCTGATTTTGATCAAGAAGCTTCCTTTTCTGGTCTTAGTTGGGAAAGGCAAAAATGAGTGACCTATAAAAACCACTAATAATCGATTTTCTTCTTCTTCTTTTGGCATTTCCATTCAGGGGTCGCCACAGCAAGTCAGTTTCTTCCATCTAACCCTATCTGCTGCATCCTCTTCAGTCACACCAACTATCTTCATGTCTTCTTTCACTGTATCCATGAACCTCCTCTTTGGTCTTCCTCTAGCCCTCTTTCCTGGTGGTTCCAAACCCAGCATCCTTCTTCTGATGTACTCTCTCTCTCTCCTCTGTACATGTCCAAACCATCTCAGTTTGGCCTCTAGGACTTTATCCCCAAAACCTCTAACATGTGCTGTTCCTCTGATCCTGTCCATCCTGGTCACTCCCAGAGAGATCCTCAGCATCTTCATCTCTGCTACCTCCATCTCTGTTTCCTGTCTTTTTCTCAGTGCTACTGTCTCAAGACCAAACAGCATGGCCGGTCTCACCACGGTTTTGTACACTTTCCCTTTCATTTTAGCTGAAACTCTTCTATCACACATCACACCTGATACTTTTCTCCACCCATTCCAGCCTGCCTGCACATGCTTCTTCACCTCTTTTCCACACTCCTTATTGCTCTGGACTGTTGACCCTAAGTACTTAAAATGTTCCACCGTCTTTATCAAGATTGATAAAAATCTAAATGAATCATTTGTGAAGTTCCAAATAACCAACAAATTTTCTTCTTACATTTCTCAGTCGAGACGTGATGTCCTCAATGAAGAGTTTCCGAAGTTTGATCAGCGTCTGCAGTTCTTTGGTCTGTTTGATGAAAGAGGAAAAGCTGAGCTGGCCTCAGATTGATCAGAAATGTTTTCTTCACATAACCAGACAATCCTCTAATCCCAGCTTACCACGGTATCTTCCAAACCTTTCAAGTCCTCTTTCGCTTGTTCTCGCTTCTCATAAAAGAACCTGAAACAGGGCAAAGGTCATTTTTTAAAAACACAGAACTAAAAACACACTACAAACCACCTGATGCTGTTTTGACTCATTTCTATTCTTAGATTTATCATTTTTTTTACTTAGCGAGACAAAGAAGAAAATACGAAATACAAAAATTCAACGATTAGAGAGAAAGAAAAATAAAAGTAGTTTGTTTACGTTCAATCAGTTCAATTACAAGAAGTACTGAGTTTGTGACTTTAGACATTTACTGTAGTTTTTGTAGTTTCTGGTCTTTGCTCTGGTCCTCAGCTCTCAGTTTGTCGAAGTCAGACAGAAGCTTCCTGTTTTCCAGCTGCAGAGCCTGATTCACACTGAAAGAAAAGATATCAGATTACTTATAATTAAAGAACCGCAAGAGACAGCAATAGGCTGGACAGGCTGGTAAAAAAGTGTGCATCTATGGTGGGGAGAAATGTGGACTCTGTGAGAGCTGTTTTGGAGGAGAGGATGAGGGCTCTAATGCAGGGTATCCTGAATAACCCCCGTCACCCTCTATATGATGTTATCACAACCCAGAAGATGACCCGAAGTGGCTATCTATCTATCTATCTATCTATCTATCTATCTATCTATCTATCTATCTATCTATCTATCTATCTATCTATCTATCTATCTACTGTATCTATCTATGACAAGTATAACTTGGGTCTTTGGTAATGACTAATGTGAACTTACTCTTTGAAATGGTCAGTTTCTCGTTGTTTCTGCTGGATTTCATCTCTGAGCCGACTCAGCTGTTTCTGGTGAACATCTCTGTGGTTCTCCATCTGTTCTTCCAACGTTCTCTACAAACCACAAAGCAGAAACTCAATAGCACCTTGACAGTCAGGAGAACTGTACCAGATGAACTCTGGACTAAATCTAGTTGGATTTTGGCTATCCCTCTAGACCAGGCATGGGCAAACTACGGCCCTCGGGCTACTTGCGGCCCGTTAAATGTTTTAATCCGGCCCGCCAAACTTGAAAATTTAAAATAAATAAACCATGTTAATGTTTTATTTCCCCTGCAATTCTGATGTTTTCTCACTAGATGGTGCATTCTAGATACATTGGCTTTGTTGAGAAAATAACAACACTGCTCCCATTAAAATGTGTGTGTCTTTGTGATGCGCACGCTGTCAAAGTAAACAGTGCGCACAGATATGGAAAGCCATCGGGCCCAATACACGCACGTAAACAAGTGTGTTATATGAAAAATGTTACATCAAGCACTTAGATTTCAAAGCTAGCGCCGCTAAATGCACATTTTTATGCGCTCTTGCACTAGATTTCCGACCTAGCGCCGCTAGATTTGAAATTTAACGCTCTTGATTAAACATTTAGCGCTTGTTTAAAATCTAGCGCGACATTCTATCGGTCTAATCTAGCGGTTAGCAAAACATGCCGTCCATTTTCTCCTGTTCTAGCCCCTTTGGCAAATATCAGAACTCAATGTGGCCCGCGAACCAAAAAAGTTTGCCCACCCCTGCTCTAGACATTTTGGAACCCGTACCTTCATTTCCACCACGTCCTTCAGTTGGCTCATGTGCTCCTTCTCTTTGTCCATGACAGTCAGCTCGTGCATTTGACCTGAATGCAGACAATAAGAGATGAGTCAACATCACTGAGGGCTCAGCCAATGAGAGCACAGTTTTCTGTCAACATGTCAAGTTTCTGAAACCTTGTGCTTGAAGTTTAGCGACCTCCTCCACCAGAGCATCTTGACTCTCCTCTAGCTGCCTCTTCTTCTGCTCCATTTTCTGCAGGTCATCGCTTACAGACGACAACTTCGCTTGGAGCTACACAAACAAACATTTACGGTTACCCCACAAAGGGTTAAGGGTTCTTGGCGGAGAATGGCTGTGACTTCATCAGAAGGCGTTGTTACCTGGGAGACGAGAAGCTGGCATGAGCCGAGCTCCTTCTCGCTAGCTTCTATCCTACCGCTGGATTCCTTCAGGTTGACTTCCAGCTGTTTGCTGCGATTCACCAGAGACTTCACTTCGGACTTCATCTTGCTGATGTACAGGCGAGCGGTGGTGAACTCGTCCTCCATCACGCCGCTCTGCTCTGCCATCTGAGGAAGGAAAAATGGAGGAGGAAGATCTGGCAGGCGATGGGAAGTACAGTATGAGCATTAACTGTCGAAAAGATAGACGCCAATGCTAACGTGTGACGTCTATCGTAGAATTCGACTCCACCCACATGAAGTTCATTGGTTTGCCATTTTGTGCCTTACAGACGGTGACATGTTGAATTTTTGTAGCCAGAAATCCTCTCCTGGCAACAACATTACCAACCGGGATGGCCCTGCCAGTGGAAACCTTTACCGCGTTCATCTGACTCACAGTCTGGCTAAGTAAGATCGGCCAATCAAATGTCCGTTAAATCCATGCGTCTTATTGGTCCGGTATTACCGTATTTTCTGCACTATAAGAAAATACCTTAAATTTTCTCTAAAGTCCACGATGCGCCTTTTAACCGGGAGCGCCTTATATATGGATTAATATTGAGCTACAACAGGTGTCGCAACTGCGGTAAGCAACCGCCGACTCCATTTCCCCCGTAGAAGAAGTAGTGTGCGGTGCAGGCTGTGACATTTGTGTGTTTGTGTAGAGATCCGGAAATGGCTCCTACCAAGAGACACTGTTACACCGCAGAGTTTAAACTCAAGGCGATCGGTCACGAACACGGGAATAGAGCCGCAGCGAGAGAGTTTAACATCAATGAATCAATGGTGAGGAAGTGGAGGAAGCAAGAGGATGCGCTGCGCCAAGTAAACAAGACTAAACAGAGTTTATCTCCAATGGAAGATAAACTGTGTCACAAAAATACTAATACTTTATCTCTGAGAAAATAATAAAACAGCTGTTTATTCATTTTGGGAGTAAAAACAGAAAGCTGTTTTGTAATTGTTAATAAAGTTTGACTGACCTATCTGACTGTTTTTTTTTTTTTTAAATCAGCAAAAAATCAGCACCATTTAGTGAATAAATAACGTAACCCCAGACTTTACTGTAGCGCCTTATAATGCGGTGCGCCTTATCGTGCGGAAAATACGGTAATTTAAATAGTTAGTCCCATGGGGCAAATTACGACAAAAAATTTAGCATTCTAACTAAGGTACTAGGGCTAGAATGGTCATCTTGACAACAATAGCGACCAAGTGCTGGTAGAATTTTTTTTAATAGAAGTCAATGGGTACCAAGACTTTTAGGAGCCAGTGGGTACTCCTTGTTTGGTACGTGAGGGGACACTAGCTAGCTTTGTGTAGTTCCGATGTACAGACATTGGGTTTGAGGCTTACAGCTCTGAGATCGCTGGTCCCAAGGACACCACCAATTTCCCCGAGGTCTCTAAGCAGCAGACTGAGGATCTCTCCGGATCTCTTCTTATGGTGGGAACTGAGCTCCTGTAGGGTCGCCAGTTCTCTCTGAGCAGTTTCTAGACCCACCTGAAACCAGAACCAAGGTCATCCAACATAAAAACTCCATCTGTGAATAGCCACCGTCTAGAAGAGGACTCACAGATTTATAAGCAAGTTCCTTGTTGAGATCTTCATTGCAGCGGTTTTTGTTCTCCACCTCCTGACTCTTATGGTCATAGTTGACAGCAAGCTCCTCCAAAGCCTGTAGCACTTCTTTTACTTCCTCTTTGGCTGAATCATACTCCCTCTGAACTCTGGAGATCTCCCCCTGCAGATGTTCGTAGTCCTGGCGGCTAGCTGCCAGCAGCTGTGAAGCAAAAGATTAATATTAATAATGGATTGTACTTCTACGGCATTTTTCCAGGACGCTCAAAGACGCTTCACGTATACATTATTTATTCAATCCATACCAGGTACTGGGAAGCTACTGTTGTAGCCATAGCTGCCCTGGGGCCAGTGGTGGAACGTAACAAAGTAAAAATACTTTGTTACGGTACTTAAGTAAAAAAAATGTGTATCTGTACTTTACTTAAGTAAAATTTAAGACCTGTACGTTTTACTTTTACTTCATTATATTTTTAGAGTAAATATCTGTACTTTTACTTCGCTACTTTTTAAAAGTGCGTTTTGTATTTTTTGTTACATTTTCGGTCAGAAATTTGAAAAATATAGTTTTTTTTTAGCGCAACGTGAAGTCGCATCGCCAAAATCAACCTGTAGAGGGAGCAGTTGATCGCCTGCAGCCTCCAAGAAGGAGAAGAAGTTAATGAATCGAGGACCAATCAGAATTGAGAGTAAACATTTTCGGCAGTCATTTACCACCAAAAAACTAACATCAAATATATGGTAGCAGTGGTGGATGAAGTACTCACTTTTTGTACTTAAGTAAAAGTACAGATAATTAGGCAAAAAAATGCTTAAGTAAAAGTAAAAGTACCAATAAAAAAATCTACTTAAGTAAAAGTACAAAAGTAATTGGTGTAAATTTTACTTTTTAAGTAAAAAGTAAAAGTATTCGATCATAATTCAAATGTCATTTTTTTGTGCTGTAGGGTCACAAATAAATACTCTGATGGGGCGTGACCCACTCCCTCTCCCCCTTCTTTTGGTCCACAAAAAAAAAAAAAAAAAAAGAAGAAAGGAAAGGGGACAAGTCAAGCTATCGCCTTGCAGGGCTAGCAAATGGACCACCTAAATGCAGGTAAATGACACCTATTTTTTAAATTGTTCTGGGGGAGACCCCCAGTCACCCTATATTGGCTTTGTCAATGAACTCACGCCCCCTCCTTTTGAAAAATCTAGATCCCCCTGCTCTGTGTAATGATGGCTCAACTTTTTATTTAAAAGGAAACACAACGAACAACGATCTTCTGACTCCTTTTAATTTTTGCTATATTTGATGTTAGTTTTTTGGCGCTGAATGAATGCGGAAAATGTTTACTCTTGATTCTGATTGGTCCTCGATTCATGACTTCTTCTCCCGAGCAACTGCTCATTTTGATTTTGGCGATGCGGCTTCAAGATGCGCAAAAAAAACCTGTCTATTTTCAAATTCCTGAACGAAAATGTAACAAAAAATGTAAAACACACTTTTAAAAAGTAGCGAAGTAAAAGTACAGATATTTGCTCTAAAAATGTAGTGAAGTAAAAGTAAAAGTACCGGTCTTAAATTTTACTTAAGTAAAGTACAGATACACAATTTTTTTACTTAAGTACAGCAACAAAGTACATTTACTAACTGACAGAAGGGAGGCTGCCATTTTTGTGTCATCGACCCTTCTGACCATCACCAACCAATCACATACACACCATCTAGATTAGGCAATGTGTTTTGCCCAGAGACTCAACGACAATGGTCGTCCCACTGTGGCACCTGGGGTTCCAGCGGTCTGCCATCCAAGTACTAACTAAAACTAACTTTAATTCAAAGTTTATCAGGGGTATGAATAATTATGAGAAGGACTGTCGGTAGTGGCGAGGTGATACTGACCTCATCTTGATCTGTCAGCAGCTGTCGGAGTTTCTCTGAAGTCTGACTGTGGTGGTTGATCTCATCGTCCTGAAACAGATTTTAACCATCATTCCCCTGCTGCCTGGACTCACTGTGTTCCATCTGCATCTAAGAGTGACTCACCTTGTCGTCAAGCTGCTGATACAGGCCGGTGATAAGCGTCTCGTATTGGTTTTTCTCCTCCTCAGATAGTGGAACGGGAGGTGGAGCCAAGCTTTCGATCACTGTGGGAGTCTCAGTGCTGCTCTTCTTATTTCTGCTGCTTAGCTGCTCCTCTACAGGTACAGACTCACCTGGAAGGGTTCACCCAGAAATAACAAGTCAGCTATTTACAAGAGGCTTTAAGTTTGGCAGGCCAGATTAAACGTCCTAACAGGTCACATGCACCCACCACTGTCCTAGCTGTATCCTGTACAACTTAAAATATGTCGTCCCTAATTAGCTGGATTCTTGAGGAGCATGGAACCAAATTGACGTTCCGTTCCATCGTCTTCCGCTCATCTGGGGCCGTGTCGCGGGGGCAACAGCCTTATACGGGTAGCCCAGGCCTCTCTCACCCCGGCTGCATCCTCCTGCTCATCCGGAAGGATCCCAAGTCGTTCCCTGGCCAGCTGTGAGACATTGTCTCTCCAGCGGGTCTGGGGTCTCCCTCTTGGTCTCCTCCCGGTGAGACGTGCCCAAAACACCTCACCAGCGAGGTGCTCGGGGGGCATCCTGACCAGATGCCCGAACCACCCCATCTGGCTCTTCTCGACCTGGAGGAGGATCGGCTTGACACCGAGCTCCTCCCAGATGGCAGAGCTCCTCACCTGATCTCTGAGTGAGAGCCCAGCCACCCTGCGGAGGAAGCTCATTTCGGCCGCTTGTATCCACGATCTCATTCTTTTGGTCACCACCCACAGCTGGTGACCATAGGTGAGGGTTGGAACGTAGATCGACTTGTAAATCGAGAGCTTTGCTTTTCGGCTCAGCTCTCTCTTTACCATAACGGACCGATGCAGCGTCCTAGTCATTGCTGACGCTGCACCGATCCGCCTGTCGATCTCCTGCTACATCCTTCCCCCACTTGTGATCAAGACCCCGAAATACCCAAACTCCTCCCCTTGTGGCAGGACCCTGTCCCTGACCCACAGGGGGTATATACTTAAAAATGTTAACTCCTCTGCATTCCTCACCTTTCCTCCATCTCTTCAGTTCATTCTCCAGTTTTTGGATGATGATGCTTAAACTTCTGTTCTTCTCTTTCTCCTTCTCGTACTTCTTCTTCCACTCCTCGGCGGTTAGCTCCAGGTTCACAGACACAGTGTTCTTTATGGTTTTAGCCCTAAAAACACACCACATGGTTCAGATTCCAGGGGCGGATCCAGGGTGGGAGGCACTGGGGCCCTCACCCCCCTTTTGGTCCACAAAAAAAAAACTGTTCTTATTACTTTAATTATTATAAACTTTGGGCAAAACATGGACCAAGATGCAAAAAAATTATTTAATTTTCAAACTGTTCTGGGGGGATTGGCCCCAGAGCCTCCTGGACGGGCGAGCACCATAGGTGCTCGTTTTGTCTGAGTCCTCGCGCCCCCCCACTTTAGAAAATCCTGCATTCGCCCCTGGATTCAGCCCATTGCGTCTAGGAGTTACGCCATTATTGTTCACTAACAGGATACTACAGGCGGACATGTTCTTTACTAGCCCTAGAAATTAGACATTTTAAAAAAAATTTAAAATACATTTCAGGTTTTTACAAAAAAAATGTTTTAAGTTTTCAACTTTGCAAAAAGGTCTTTTTTTAAATTTAGAAGTGTTCCTGTACCTCTGGCCAAACATCAGGGTGGACTTAGTTTCAGCCTCGTTGTAAATGGATGGTGAGCAGCAGATGATGATGGTGGTCCGACAGTTTCCTCCCAGAGAGTCCTGAAGGATCCGGGTCATCTTACTGTCTCGATAAGGAACGTGAGTTTTCTAAAAAGAAAACGTAAAATAGTTTGATCCAACCAACGGTTTAACGTTTGGCACACATCTCAGAAAACATTAACACAACCAGATTGCAGAGTGTTGTTGTGTGTTGTTAGTTGTGTCATTGGTGTCCAACCAATTGTTGTGGTCCAGTATGTAGCGTAAAAGTAGCTATGCAAGTTGACGGTAAACTTTGCCCTTAGGGAAGCTAGCTTCAACGTTAGAAGGCGCTGCCTCGGGCGGCTGCCTGCCGCGGTGTCTTCCGTTTTTTTTAGTGTCTGGTCGTCTATTTTCGCATTTTTTCCGCTCAGTTTTTGTTTCTTTTTTTGCTTGTGTTTGGTCCCGTTCTGGAGATGTGACTTTGTGCGTTCTTTGGACGTCATTTTGGACTGCCTTGTTTTACTTCAGACAACTATTTTAAGCTAACGTTTTTTGTTTTTTTTTTTCAACGGCTAGCTCGCTGTTGGCTTGTTTTGCTGGTCATGGAGTCGTCCCGCTTTGTTTGCGTGCACATAACCAGCGGCTAGCTCATGGAACCAGATCCACCGTGGCTGGAGGAGTCTATGCAGTCCCGACAGAACTGCTTTGAGCCCAGTGTCCCTGCAGTTGTTATGAGTAACATCCGGTTGCTCGCTGGCAAGATGGAGGAACTGGGGACGCCCGTTCTGACTCAGCAGGAATGTGGAGGGGTCATTTTGGTGTGCTTCATTGAAGCCTGGCTACGTGGACTGATTACGGACTGTTTTTTCAACTGTTTAGATGCCAGCTTTTACACCGTGTTAGCGGACCGGGAAGGCATCGAGGTGTTACCACCACAGCATCAAATTTCCCTACGGCGAGTATTTTCAATTCAAGGTTTCCGATGTGTTCCTTGTTAATCAACCCAAACTCAAATGATATAAAATCAACGGCCAAAGAAGTTCTACAGAATGACTCACCAACTTGAACCACGTTGTTTAAACCAAACTTTTGACAGATTTAATATCTTGTCACATTGTGAAACATAAATGTTGCTTTTCGAGCACACTTCAAACAAATCCCCCCTTAGAGGACACTCACCGTTCCTTCACTCAGAGCAGCAATGACATTCCCAAGAGCTGAAAGCGACTTGTTGATGTTCTTGGCTTCATCCAGAACAGATCCTTCTGCCCCCGTTTTACTAACCTGGGCATTATTGGAAGATCAAGATGACGGAAATGAAAGAACATTGGAAGAGAAGTATGAGGAGTAGAAGACATACCTTCTCACTACCAGCCAGATCGACCAGGTAAAGTTTTCCTGATAATTTTGTCTCTGTTTCTACATTTTCCTGCTTGATGCTGATCAGAAAAATACTGTGACTGCGAGAGCTGTGCTCATTCATGTCTGCAGAGAGATTATCAGGACAAAGGAGACAAGAGGGAAGGAAGGAGAGTCACCGGTTAACTGATGATCAACACAGACTGAAAACAATCCTATGATACAAAAGAACTTAACAACAATGGTTCTGGAGAAAACAAGAGAATCAGGAAAAAAAACCAATCTACATTAAAGAAGAACCCTTGGATCTGCCGCCGGCATGGGCAAACTATGGTCCGCGGGCCACATGCGGCCCGTTAAATATTATAATCTGGCCCAAAAAAACTTAAATAAATTAACCAGGGGAGGATCCAGGATTTTCTAAAGGGGGGCGTGGTTTCCTAAAGGGGGGGGGGGGTCATTGACAAAGCCAGTACCTAGAACGTTTAGAAAAATTAGAGTAATTTTCTTGCATTTTGGTGGCCTATTCACTGGCCCTGCAAGGAGATAGCTAGACTTTTCCCCTTTACTTTCTTCTTTCTTTTTTTTTGTTTGTTCGTGGACCAAAAGGGGGAGCGTGTGAGGCGCAAGCCCCCTTCTGAATCCGTCCCTGTCTACCGTAAATATCATGAGCATGTTTAATGTTGGCTCTAACTCATACACTGTAGGATATCCCCTTGTGAGGTTTTCGGCTGTTTTCAGCAAGCCCCCTCTTCTGAATCCACCCCTGTCTACTGTAAATATCATGAGCATGTTTAATGTTGGCCCTGACTCATACACTGTAGGATATCCCCTTGTGAGGTTTTCGGCTGTTTTTAGGACTCACTGGTGACTGCAACATGTCTGTTTGCTTTTCCTTCATCGATAACGTCCATCACTTCTTCAGGGCTGGACACAAAACGTTCTGTACAACCCTGAAACCGAGCAAGAGTGAAAACAGTCAGTGTAGAGATCCACAATACTGAAAACTGGGGTTATGTTTGGTTACCTTCACAAAGGGAACCCTGTTCTTGTCTTCATGAACAGCCAGGTTGGTCTTAGATACTGAAACACAAAAGCACATAAGAATTCTGGTTTTTCCTCAAAAATATATATTTCACATAAAATCATGTGAAATATCTCACCATCTAACAAGTCCCGGATTTTATCCATGTAGATCTCAAAATATGAAACCTAAAAATATAGAAAGAAACGCAAAGAAATGATGTAACTTGGTAAATGATAGGAGAAACAGGAAGGGGGGCGTCAAACATGGTTCTGGGACATTTCAGCCACGGATATTTGGGCCAAAAACCTATTTTATGTAGAAAATTGTGATATTTTATGTAAAAATTTTATTGTAAATAAACAGTTGCACTACAGAAAATAATTGCTTTTAGTCATTTTTATCCCATGGCTCAAATAAAAAAATTCTGATATTTTTAAAAAAAATTGATATTTTATGTAAAAATTTGATATTTTATGTAAAAATTTTTATCGTAAATAAACAGTTGCACTACAGAAAATAATTGCTTTTAGTCTTAAAATTTTTTATTGTGCAAAAATTTTTATTGTGCTTTTAGTCATTTAAATTTTTTTTATCGTAAATAAACAGTTGCGCCCAGGTTGCAGTTCTTCAAATGTCCATGGCTGAAATCTCCGAGTCACCGTGGCTCAAATATCCTAGGTTGCAGTTTTTTGGCTCAAATATCCATGGCTGA
Source organism: Neostethus bicornis (assembly GCA_902685375.1). Taxonomy (NCBI): domain Eukaryota; kingdom Metazoa; phylum Chordata; class Actinopteri; order Atheriniformes; family Phallostethidae; genus Neostethus; species Neostethus bicornis. The sequence goes on along the minus strand of LR738549.1, from coordinate 8,390,640 downwards.
AAAGACCGTTCACCGTCAAACATGAGGGGTCAGGTTGGTCTAGAAACAGCTTTATAAACAATTAAAAATGTGAAAAATTCAAAGAGGAAGAACAAAAATGTACTTTTCAAACAATAAATCACACCTAGATAAAAGTATTGGTAAGAAAATAAAGAATATTTCTGGAATGAATGAAGTAGTTTAGTTTCTCTGTTGCTATGCTACATGTTAGCATTAGCACTTCCTGGATGAATCTCATGTTTCCTCCTCAGGTGAATAAAATCAATTAAAATGGAATCATTATACATTCAAAATGTTAAGTTGTTATTCTATTTCTCCTCATGTATTTTTAAAACCGCTAACTCTATGACTGAGTCCACCATGTTGCTTTTTCAGCAGACCTTAATATGGAACTCCAGATTTTCATCCATGGAGTAAATGTGGTCGAAAATGTCCCGAGCGATTCGAGGGATGATGCCCATCAGGCAGGGGTCATGGAGGTTTCCCTGGAACACACACACACACGTGATTAGACACGCATGATTACACACACATACATAAACAAAAATATATTCACACAACTACACAAACTTCTTATTATATTTACATTCACATTCATGCGCAAAATACAATGCAAATGCACACACACAACAAATATAACTACACACATACGCACGCAATCATAAATACACACACAACAAACAATACACTCGTAACTAGACATGAGACCAGAAATACGCGCACTCAAAACCCACAACTAGACATACACACAATACACAAATACCAATTAGACCAAGCATGCGCAAAGTAAAGCCCGCGGGCCACATGCGGCCCGTTAAACGTTTTAATTCGGCCTGCCAAACTTGAAAAAATTAAATAAATAAATCTTGTTAATGCTTTATTTCCCCTGCAATTGTGATGTTTCCTCACTAGATGGCGTACTCTAGATGTATTGGCTTTGTTGAGAAAACAACAACACTGCTCCCATTATAATGAGTGGTTTGCTGTGATGTGCACGCTGTCAAAATAAACAGTGCACAAAGATATGGAAAGTCATCGGGCCAATACACACACGCAAACAAGTGTGTTAGATGTTAAAACAAGCAAAATGTTACATCAAGCGCTTAGATTTCAAAACTAGCGCCGCTAAATGCACGTTTTTAAGCACTATCGCACTAGACTTCAGACTTAGCGCCGCTAGATTTGAAATTTAATGCTCTTGATGTAACATTTAGCTTGTTTAAAATCTAGCGCGCCATTTTATCAGTCTAATCTAACAGCATGCAATCCCTCTACTCCTGTTCCGTCCCCTGGTCAAAAGTTACACCGCAATGGGACCCGCGAATTATACACACTCTTAGCACATACAAACACAATAAAAACACATCTACATACAAACAACAACAACCCCAAACCACTCTCACAACCACACGCGCACACACCTCCATGGTGTGAGTCTTTCCCGAAGAAGTCTGACCGTAGGCGAAGACGGTGCCGTTGTATCCTCCCAACACATCTGGAACAGAAAAACCAAAAGAATCAGCATCATGCATGATGTCAGCATCAATCGTAAGTACATTTGTGGATCTTAACCGACCTTTAACAATCTGCTTGGCACACGTATCGTACACTTCAATTTGCTCGGAGTTTGGAAGAAGGACTCGGTCGAAGACGTACGGCTTTCCCTGGAAGACATATCTCGACAGTGAACAAAGTGGCAACGTAGCAGTGGCAAACTACTGCCAGATGTGACCTGTAAAGGAGTTGATTCGGCTCAGAAAGTTTGAATAAATTATACAAATCAACCTTCATAGAATTCATGTAAAGTTCAACAATGTATCTCTGGAATTTGCCAATAGATTAAATTTTTCGGATATATTTGGAGGAGACAGCAGCTCAGTGGTTAGAGCGTTTGCCACGCGGACCGAAAGTTTGCGGGTTCGCGTCCCACAGAGAGCACGTCTAGGGTCCTTGGAGAAGACACCTAACCCCTGTTTCTCCCACCACTGGCGCCATCGAAGGGCAGCCGAGTGCGGTGTAAGGAGTGCAGCACACAAATTTCCCCGGTGAGGGATTAATAGAGTACCGTAATTTCACGGCTATAAGGCGCATTTAAAAGTCTTCGATTTTCTTCAAAATGAGCGGTGCGCCTTTTCTTGCGGTGCGCCTTGTGTGTGAGAAACAGCGGACCTAAAAGAAAACGCGGTGCCCGCGAGGCAGACCTGAAAGAAAAGGCATGAGAACGTTAAAGAGTGAAGTGTGAGCGGCGTGGGAGCGATGAATGACCGAAGGAGACCACAGTTTCACGAAGGGTGGAAGGCAGCGCCGGGTGAGTTACGCTACAGTTTGCCAATGGATTGTAGATGCTTGGACTAACGTGTCTGCTGGTACTGTTATCCGAGCTTTCGCAAAAGCTGGCATCCTTTCTGAGGAGCCACACAGTACAGACAGTGACTTTGACAGCGAGGAGCGAAGTGGACCTGCTCTGTTGGATTTTGCGCAGCTGCTCGATTCCGAAACAGAGGATGAGGACTTTGACGGATTTGAATAAAGACTATTACCGGTAATGTGCTTGTTTATACTACTTAAATAAAGTACAACCAAACTCAGTTTTGCTCCCGATCTATTTTTTAATAGGCACATTTGCATACTTGTGTGTGTGTTGTTGTAAGGCGGTGTGTGACTGAGACTGCGCCTTTTTGTACGGTGCGCCTAATGGTCGTGAAATTACGGTAATTCATTATTATTATTATATTTGCTATTGTGCACTGCTTTCTTGTGATAACGAGACCTCAGACTTGCAGGTTTTTTTTTTTTTTAACCAACATAACGGAACCCTCATGGAAACGCTCTTTTGACTACATTCTATCCAATTCTTTTTTTAAAATCCCAATACATCAACAAGTCATCCTAAAAACTGATGGGATTCATCCAGATGGCAAAGGATTGTCAAAATCAAAGGTGTCCCAATACGGTCCTCGAGGGCCCGTGTCCTGATGGTTTTCCACATGTTCTTGGTTCAATACAGCTGATGCACAGAAAGTGAAATCAACAGCCAATAAAATTGTGCACAATGACTCAATTAACTGGATCAGGTGTGTAGATTAGGGCTGAAACAACTAATTGAATTAATCGATTATAATCGATTATTGAAATAGTTGTCAACTAATTTAGTCATCGATTAATCGTTTAGGACGTTTTTGCTGTCAACTGCACTTAATATTACACAACTTGATTGTTTTTTGTGTATTTTTACTCATGTTAACCTAGGCCATTTTTATTTGGTACTATACCTCTGAACAAGGTTAAATTTGCAAATCTAAAACTATTAACGATTTCTTGTTTTTAAATGTGATCCTGGATGGTCAACAGTTTACATTTGATGTTTTTTTAGCCAGTACTACTAAAGCACATTTTATGGGTGCTCGTGATTTACCTTTACTGTATACAGTAAGTAGATTTATTATTTTATATTTGCTGTAGAAATGGTAATATTCTCCCTCTTTATTTCACAGAAAGATTAACATTTTTACTTATTAGAATGAGCCCAACGTGTTGTTTAAGTGGTTATGAGTTGTGTTTTGCATAACTACATTCAATAAAATGCCAAAAAACTATTATTTATTAAGCCGCCAATTTTACCCGATTAATCGATTAATCGAGCCAATAATCGCCAGAATAATCGATCACCAAAATAATCGTTAGTTGCAGCCCTAGTGTAGATGCAAGAACATATGGAAAACCTTCAGGACACCAGCCCTCGAGGACTGGATTTGGACACCCCTGGTCAAGATGGACGTTCTGAAGCGATGAGCCGAGCTAAAAGAAAACTGAAAATAAAGAATTTTTTTCTACATATTTATTATATACCATTTTTATTTGGGGGTAGTTCACCAAAACAAACAGAACATCTAATGCAAGTCCGGCTATTTGGTCACTTTTTGGGACCTTTATGGCTCATGGATCAAAAAGAGATGCCGGTTTATCACGTCCAACTTGGGGTCTCCGACTGTAGACCATTTTTTCCCCTCTAACCCACATCTGTCTTCACCTTACCAACAAACATGGATGGCATTTTCTCCTTTTGACCCACAGTGGGTAGAATAATAACACCAGTTATAGACGGTGTGTCCTCCTCCTGACCCGTAGCTGTGCAGAAATGTGTGATCCGTCTCTACCGCTCAGTCTGTTTCTATGAGATGCCTGTTGCCATGGTGACTTCCCCCAGAGGGAGTCGACAAAACCAATAAGGTGGAAGAAATATGACTGACACACCTTTCCGTCCTTCTGCTGGTTTTCAGTCATTTTAAATGTTAATTTAGTCTATTGACTCTTTCTGCACCCCCACATGACCCCAGTTGGCCTTCGCTATAGCTGTCATGGCAACAAGCAATTTCCCGAGAGAGCCTCCATCCCCAATCCAGACGGAGATGAAGAACAGACCCCTGTCTTTGTCTGAGGTTTAGCTGGAGGTAAAATCTCTGAATGTAACAGTCTCGTTATAAGATTTGGTTTTTCAGAGGTAACGAGGTTATCGTTGTAGTCTAATTAGAGTTAATGAGGGCTTTTAATGAGTAAGGTCTTTTTAAAAGTAAAGGGACCATGTTAAATGTAAGACCTCATTGGAAATAATAAGGTAGTTCCCATAACGAGTCGTAGAAATGAAGCCACTTTTATTTACGTCAGTTGATTTGATTTAAATCGTTATAGTTATCTACTAACGAATCTTTTCTTTTTTGTTGATCGATTCATTCGTTTTTGATAAACTGACAAGATTTAAAGTGAATTTTTTTTTAAATGAATATGTTTATTTCGATTAAAAAACAGAAAAAAACAAAACACAAAGAAAAGATTTGCAACCGTCAATTATGATTCTTAATAAATGAAATATGTATATAATTTAAACGTGGAATTTAAGCGAGAGATAGAGCTTAGCCGAAAAGTAAAGCTCTTGATTTGTTCCTACCCTCTGTTCCTACCCTCACCTATGGTCACCAGCTGTGGGTGGTGACCGAAAGAATGAGGTCGCGGATACAAGCGGCCAAAATGAGCTTCCTCTGTAGGGTGGCTGGGCTCTCACTCAGAGATCGGGTGAGGAGCTCTGCCATACGGAAGGAGCTCAGTCGAGCTTCTCCTTCTCCAGGTCGAGTGGAGCCAGATGGGATGGTTTGGGCATCTGGTCAGGATGCCCCTCAGGATGCAAGGTGTTTTGGGCACGTCCCACCGGTAGACCGAGTGCCTCTCGGTCTCCCGGAGGAGCTCGGTGTCAAGCCGCTCCTCCTCCAAGTCGAGAGGTGCCAGATGAGGTAGTTCGGGCATCTGGTGAGGATGCCCAGTGAGCGCCTCGCTGAAGAGGTGTTTCGGGCACGTTCCACCGGAGGAGACCAAGAGGCAGACCCCGGACCCACTGGAGAGATTATGTCTCACAGTTGGCCGGGGAACGACTCCCGATCTTTCCGGGTGAGCTGGATGAGCAGCCGGGGTGAGAGAAGCCTGGGCTGTGTTGCCCCTGCGACCCGACCCCGGATGAGCGGAAGACGACGGCACGGAACGTGGAATTTATTCATCTTTCATTTAGCTGGGGGAGTGGATTGTATTTTTAATGGAATTTCTTAAATGAAAACTGAGAAGAACCCCCCCCCCCCCACACACACACACAATGAGTAACAACATTTAATCTGATTATTAAAATGAATTTGTTGATAAATTAGATCAGACTTGAATGAAAATAACCCGATCTTTAATTGGTCAATCTGATTGGTTCCTGATCAGATGATTAATTAACGTTGTTTTGTTTCTATCGTTAATGTTTCAGTGTGTTTGCATCATGTTTACATTCTGATCCCCTCCTGATTGGTCCACTCCATCCCGGATCTCTACTCACCGACAGAACCACCGTGTCCTCCCCGCTGAACTTGGGTATGAATTTATCTCCACGGCCCAGTTCGGATTCATTCAGCGGTCTGAAGCGACACATCACCTTCACCCCGCACTCTGCCGCGTCCATCGGGATGGAAACAAAGGTTGTTGGTTCTAATCCACTGGTTCTGGTCTGATCTGAGTACCACAGGATGCAGATCCTGACAGATGGTTCACAACGTGGGCAGGATGCTCTGATGGTGTTTTGGGCTGGTCTCCGTCTGGATGCTGAGCAGGGACACACCCACCTAGCACGCGTTCCGCGAGGAATTCTGGGAAATTGAGTTCGCAGCCAAATGAAAACATGTCTGCAGAGGTGTTTTGATTCAATTTGGATTTTTTTTTTTTTTTTTGTAAAGCCCAATTTCACCAAACAATTATCTCAACACACCTCATATTGTTGATTGAAAAAAAAGTACGAAATCAAACAAAAAGAAAAAAAGTAGAAACACAAACACAGTTAAAAATTAATTGAACAAAAGCTTGCTAAACAGGCAGCACGGTGGCACAGTGGGTAGCACAGTGGCCTCACAGCAAGAAGGTTGTGGGTTCTAGTCCCGGGTGGGGATGAGGCTTGGAACACTGTCCTTTCTGTGTGGAGTTTGCATGTTCTCCCCGTGTTTGCGTGGGTTTCCTCCAAAGACATGCATGCTAGGTTGATTGGCCGGTGCCAAAATTGCCCCAAGGAATGAGTGTGTGTGCAACAGAGTGGCGACCTGTTTGAGGAGTACTGCCCTTTGCCTTACATTGGCCAGGATGGGCTCCGATACCCCCGCAACCCCAAGAGGGATAGATGGATAAGAACGTGACTGACTGACTGGCTTGCTGAAGACTTTCAACTCATTTTCTGCCCTTAGACGAGGCGTGGCCAAAACACGGCCCGCGGTCAATTAAACTTTTCAATCCGGCCCGCCAAACTTAAAAAAGTTAAATAAATAAACCTTGTTACTGTTTTATTTCTCCTGCAATTTTCATGTTTCCTCACTAGATGGTGCACCCTAGATATAAAGTGTTGGCATTGTTGGGAAAACAACACTGCTCCCAATAAAATGTTTGTGTCTTCATGATGAGCACACTGATGAGCACGTAAACAAACGTGTTAAATATCAAAACAAGCAAAATGTTGCATCAAGCGCTTAGATTTCAAAACTAGCGCCGCTAAATTCACGTTTTTAAGCACTGTCGCATTCGATTTCAGACCTAATTCGCTAGATTTGAAAATTAACGCTCTTAATGTAACATTTAGCGTGCTTGTTTAAAATCTAGCGCGCCATTCTGTCGGTCTAATCTGGCAGTTACCAAAGCATGCCATCCATCTGCTCCTGTTCCCGCCCCTTTGGCAAATGTTAGAACTAAATGTGGCCCGCGAGTCAAAATGTTTGCCCAGCCCTGCCTCAGACTCTCTCCTTCACGGTGAGGGAAAACTCTAAAAAAAACTAGCAGTTGGAAAAAAAAAAAAAGAAACCTCATGGGGACCCACATGAAAGCAAGATACCTCCCCGGGACAATCAGCTAACATGTAGTGGACTGTTAATTAAAAATTAGTAGCTACATATCTGAAGAAATCAGTCGATGGGCTTCATCATGATGAAAATAAAGTACCATATTTATTTACATTTACAACGTTTGCAATTCTTGTTAAAAGTTTTCTCCACGGCTTTGTCTTGTATTTTATTTTTATCTTGTATTAATGTAAATAAAATTCTCTTAATCAGAATCAGAATGCTTTTATTGCCATGTCAATGAGAATATCAGAGACTAGGAACTTGCTTTGATACAGGTGTGCAATAATATCAGATAAAAATAATAAAAAATAAAATAAATAAAAATAATTTTAACAAAACAGAGTGCTCAGAAAGAAAAAGAAAAGTAGTGCAATGTCATAGAAAATAATAAAAAAATAATAAAGATAGTAAAGTGACAAGAGGGAGGTGACTAAGAGATGTGGGGTTCAGGTTATAAAGTATTAATTTGACTAACGGCAGAAGGGAAGAAGCTGTTTTTGTGGCGGGACGTTCTGGTCCGAATGGACCGGAGCCTCCTGCCCGAGGGGAGTCGCTCAAAAAGTCCATGTCCAGGGTGGGAAGGGTCAGCTGCTATCCGACCTGCACGCCCCCGAGTCCTGGAGACGTACAGGTCTTCGAGAGATGGAAGCCTGCAGTCGATCACCTTCTCTGCAGAGCGCACAATGCGCTGCAGTCTGTGTTTGTCCCTGGCTGTGGCTCCAGCGTACCACACGGTGATGGAGGAGGTGAGGATGGACTCGATGATGGCCGTGTAAAACTGCACCAACATCTGGGCGGGCAGCTTGGCTTTCTTCAACTGCCACAGAAAGTACATCCTCTGCTGGGCCTTTTTGATCAGGGAGCTGACAAATATAAAATATTAACATTAATTTAGGATTTAGGATAGGATGCTTTGGCGACCATTAACTTCAGTTTACCAGTGAAGAGAACAAACTAAATTTAGGGTTTAAGAAACAGTTTGGCCTTAATGTGGTTTTGACAGGTTTTACACTTGTTACAGTATGCAGTAGCGCTGCTTCACCACACGAGGGAGACAGCATACAGGAAGTCACACGTAGTCGTAGCAGGAAATCATTTGATTTCTTCTTTTATTCCGCGGCTGGTTTTACAAATTAGCCGGTGTAATCAGACATACAAACCGTCTCACGAATAAACAACAAAATAAACATCCTTTAATTAAATTTGTATAATTAAAACAAAAGAATTAATCATCAAATACCTCATACAAAACAAAAGAATTAATGAGAGGTGAAAAGAATAAAGAATTGTTAAAAAAAGGCGGGAAGGCCAGAAACTATTCTGGCAGGTGCAACCAGAGGGTTAAAGAAACAGATTATTTCCATTCCGTTCCAGCTGTGAGACATAGTCCCTCCAGCGAGTCTGGGGTCTGCCTCTTGGTCTCCTCCCGGTGGGACGTACCCAAAAAACCTCACCAGCGAGGCGCTGGTGGAGCATTCTGACCAGATGCCCGAACCACCCCATCTGGCTCCTCTCGACCTGGAGGAGGAGCGACTTAACAACGAGCTCCTCCCGGATGGTAGAGCTCCTCACCCGGTCTCTGAGTGAGAGCCCAGCCACCCTGCGGAGGAAGCTCATTTCGGTTGCTTGTATCCGCGATCTCACTCTTTTAGTCACCATTCACAGCTGGTGACCATAGGTGAGAGTTGGAACGTAGATCGACTTGTAAATCGAGAGCTTTGCATTTCGGCTCAGCTCTCTCTTTACCACGACGGACCGACGCAGCGTCGTAGTTATTGTGGACGCCGCACCGAACCGCCTGTTGATCTCCTGCTCCATACGTCCTCCACTTGTGAACAAGACCCCAAGATACTTAAATGTTCTGACCCGCAGGGGGCATTCCACCCTTTTCCGGGCAAGGACCATGGTCTCGGGTTACCAGTATTTCTGGGTTAACAAAAAACTGGAAGAAATCTGTTCCTTGATGAACCAGAGAGCATGTGGTTTGGCACAAAAAGGTAAAGACATCTTGTAGACAAGCTAGGGAGCTTCTGGTGTCGCTCTATCTGGTTAAAATTTAGAGACAGCTGTTTCAAGTAGATCTCCAGTAGATCTACTGTCTGAGGAACTGTCAGTTTTCAGTTTTCACAGACATTTTCAACACCTCGCTGAAGACATGCCACGTTCCAGCCTGCTTCAAGCGGTCCACCATCGTTCCTGTTCCCAAGAAGCCCCGTATCACTGGACTTAATGACTACAGGCCTGTGGCGCTTACGTCTGTAGTCATGAAGTCATTCGAACGCCTGGTCCTCCCTCATCTCAAGCACTTCACCTCTCCCTCTCTGGACCCTCTGCAGTTTGCCTACAGAGCCAACAGGTCTGCAGACGACGCCATCAACCTGGCCCTCCACTTCACCCTGCAGCACCTGGACTCCCCGGGAACCTATGCCAGGATCCTGTTTGTGGACTTCAGCTCTGCATTCAACACCATCCTCCCTACCCTGCTTCAGGACAAGCTCTCTCAGCTCAACGTGCCTGACTCCACTTGCAGGTGGATTACTGACTTCCTAACAGACCGGAGGCAGTGCGTGCGGCTGGGGAAGAATGTCTCCACCTCTCGGACTATCAGCACAGGGTCTCCACAGGGCTGTGTCCTCTCTCCCCTGCTCTTCTCCCTGTACACCAACTGCTGCACCTCCAGCCATGACTCTGTCAAACTGATCAAGTTTGCAGATGACACCACTCTCATCGGGCTCATCTCTGATGGCGATGAGTCGGCCTACAGGATGGAGGTAGACCGGCTGGTGTCCTGGTGCAGCAACAACAGCCTGGAGCTCAACGCTCAGAAGACAGTGGAGATGATCGTGGACTTTAGGAAAGTCACAGCTCCCATTACCCCCCTTGCACTGACAGACTCCCCCATCACCACTGTAGACTCTTTCCGCTTCCTCGGCACTACCATCACACAGGACCTAAAGTGGGAGCCATCCATCAGCTCCCTGATCAAAAAGGCCCAGCAGAGGATATACTTTCTGCGGCAGTTGAAGAAAGCCAAGCTGCCCGCCCAGATGTTGGTGCAGTTTTACAGAGCCATCATCGAGTCTGTCCTCACCTCCTCCATCACCGTGTGGTACGCTGGAGCCACAGTCAGGAACAAACACAGACTGCAGCGCATTGTGCGCTCTGCAGAGAAGGTGATGGGCTGCAGCCTTCCATCTCTCGAAGACCTGTACGTCTCCAGGACTCGGGGGCGTGCAGGTCGGATAGCTGCTGACCTTTCCCACCCTGGACATGGACTTTTTGAGCGACTCCCCTCGGGCAGGAGGCTCCGGTCCATTCGGACCAGAACGTCCCGCCACAAAAACAGCTTCTTCCCTTCTGCCGTTGGACTTATGAACTCTTTATAACCTGGATCCCCACATCTCTTAGTCACCTCCCTCTTGTCACTTCACTATCTTTATTATTTTCTATTATTTTCTATGACATTGCACTACTTTTCTTTTTCTTCTGAGCACTCTTAGTTTTGTAAAAATTATTATTTTTTTTATTTATTTTATTTTTATTATTTTTATTTTATATGTTTGCACACCAGTACCAGAACAAGTTCCTAGTCTCTGATATTTTTCACTGACATGGCAATAAAAGCATTCTAATTCTGATTCTGATCTAAGACTGATGTTATGATGTTATCACAGAATAAAGTTTCATTTCATTTTCTGAATCGCTTATTCTTGACAACATCGTCGGCCTATTCCGGCTGATTTAAGGTGAGAGGCACGGTAAGCCCCAAACAGTTTGCCAGTCTGTCGCAGGACCACGCAGTCAGACAACCATTCACACACCCACTCATACGTAGGGACAACTTTGTAGAGGCCAATCAAACTAACATGCATGTTTTTAGAGGGTGGAAGGAAACTAAAATATTTAGGCGGTGGCCCAGTGGTAGAACGTTTGCCCGCGGTCCGGAAGTTCGCAGGTTTAATTCCCACTGAGTTCACGTCTAGGGTCTTTGGAGAAGACACCTAACCCCCCATTCTCTCACTATTGGCGCTGTCATGGCAGCCTGTTGCGGTGTGACGCGGCCCACAAATTTCGCCGGTGAGGGATCAATGTAGTATACAAAAGAAAAAAAAAAGAGAAATATTTAGAGAAAACACACACATACATGGGGAGAACATGCAAACTCCACACAGAAAGGCCAGTGTTCTGAGCCTCGTCCCCACCCAGGAATCAAACCCCAACTTTCAAGCTGTGAGGCCACAATGCTAACCACTGTGCCACCGTACAGCCCCCATAAAATAAAGTTAATCCAGCAAAAAAGGGACTTAATGAAGCTTTTTGAAGACTCATTTGTTAAGTTTCTTTGCTCCATACAGATGTTCTTTCCAGCCAGTGTCACCAAAACTCCAAAGCAAAGTTCCAATAGGTTACACTCAATGTGGGACAGAGATCAAAAAAGAAAGCACATGGATAGAGATTACAAATTTCAGGAGATGATCGGGACAACATCTTTCCCAGTTTAACAGCATTGGTATAAAGAAGTGAAGATCTGATTAAAGATGTCAATGAACAAGTCATTGTCGGTCATGCGGCTTACAATCTAAGACCCCGTCCACACGTAGCCGGGTATTTTTAAAAACGTATATATTTTTATCCGTTTTGACCCACTGTCCACACGAAAACGGAGGTTTGTTTCACTCAAGACTGGCCCTTTTGAAAACTCCAGCCAAAGTGGAGATTTTGGAAAACTCCATTTTTACATTTGCGTGTGGACGTGCAAAAACTTCATTCGTGTGAATCCTTGTTTGGGACGTGCCCGAACAAGGACGGGCACGGACGGGGGCGTCCTTGTTCGTGCCCGTCCCAAACCCAACATGGACCCAATCTATATTTTCCTGTGTTTTATTCACTTTTATAGTCGATGATGACTTTTAAAAGCAATTCCACCTCCTTGTCGTCCCACACAAACGAAATGCCTGGCACCATGTTTCAGGTTTTACGTAAATGACAACAGAGGTGCTCTGATTGGATAGCTCAGAATGTACGTTTACATCAATACTGCCCACTACTGGTCTGGCATGCTCATAACCGCACTCAGAAGCGTATTTATACGGCTCCGTGTGGACGCGAGCATTTTCCTAAAACGGAGGACAGCAGATATGTGTTTTCAAAAATACCCAGCTACGTGTGGGCGGGGCCTAAATTGATACCTGAGTAGATCAGAACGTCATTCAGATGGACAAACAGCAGTTAAGAGGGATGGACACAGACCAAGGCTTGGAAGACTATCGGGAAACTTGAAGGTACAACCTAACACTCAAAAATGACCTGATAGGGCATTTCTCTAGTCATCACCTGTCCTCATCTTCACCAAGTGGTGAGCAATCGGGAGGTCCAGCTCTGAGGTGAAAGCAGTGGAGGGTGGAGATTACAGAAAGATAGGTAGTTCGGTTGGTGGACGGACAAATGGAGAGGTGGAGAAGCCGATGAATGGATAGATAGATGAATGAATGGGATCATGTTGACCCGTGCCTGACCCGTGTGAGACCAGTGAGGAAAGTGTTAATCATCAAGTTTCCATTCTATGTGGACTGGAAAGGCTCTGCTCAGAGTTTCTATGTAGCTGTGGCTGGCCGGGCGGGGGGCTCCGAGAGCTAAAAGGTGTTGTTGCTAAGTGTTGCTAAGTGATGCTGCTTCAGCTCTAGAAGCGTCTCCTCCCTGCTGCTCGCCTAGCCCTCCAGCCAACATTAAACCAAACATACCCGAGGACTCTCCAAACACACCCATTCTTCACTTTCAGCTCCTTCCTGCTCCTGGCCCCGGGGCCCGGGGGCCCATAGGTCGTCTTTTAGCCGCGGACCTGCTCTGACAGAGCACTGGCTTTGTCCTCTACGTCAGGACATAGAAAAGTGACCCGGTGTCTGGGTTAGCCTGCTGGCAGCCGGCGGACATCACACAGGGTTTTTATGCCCAAAGGACGGGTGTCTGCTGAGACGGAGGGTCCACGCTGGGAGGGACAAACAACACTAAACGTCCACGCTAGCTTCTTCTCTTACTCTGCTTTTATGTCTTCCTCACCCTGCTTCCTGTTTGTTGGTTTTATGTGGCTCACAAACGAAAGATGAAGGCTGGGTTCCTGCAGAGGAAAGACAAAGGACATCATCTACAGGACAGACACGGAGGAGGACGTCCACCTGCAGGAGACGGATATCAACAACAGGAAAGACATTGAAGTGGACTGGATGAAGATTGAATATTTCCACTGGATGATTAACACGTCACTGGATGACAAAAATATTTCATTTAAAGATGAACAGATTTCATAACAAATGTTTTGATTGTTAAGTGACTGGATAAATAAAAGATGGGGGTTGATGATCGACCAATTATATACCGAGTTTCACATTTTTATAAGATCGATAGCTTACGAAGAGTTTGTCAGGTCAGTGATCGACAGGGATACGATGGATTGGTACAACTGACAACTGGATCATTTGACAGATAACTGAACAATTGAAAGATTTCGGATGGATCCTCTGTGTTCCTGTCGTGGGTGTGGCCAAACTGAGTAGGCCTCCGCGCTTGATCAGTCATCCTGTCTCTATCAGAATTAGCCCATCTCTGTCCTGAGCGTCACAGGGCTGGGGAGGCCCCCGTGCTTGCTTAACCATCCCATTTCCATCAAGATGAAGAACATCTACTGACTTCTTCAGATATCAAACTGTAGAGCGGAGGTGAGATCGGGCCTAAAAAAATCCAGCCTGACCTGACCCGGTCCGCAGGTATTAAAACCCGACCCGGCCCGAGCCCGACCAATCAACGTGATTTGCAGGCCAGAGCCTGAAACAAGCCCGAAAAGTCATATTTTATTTCACACTATCGGACCCCTTACACACTTGTCTGTGATGGCCTGCTTAGCGCGAAGAGGAGGGACGGTCTTTGAAACAAATGATAAAATAGATCTTTGACAATCATCACTTTTGCCAGTGCAGCTGTTTAAATGCCTGCTCAGCGTCGAGGTGCCAGTCTTTTTGGTCTCATATGAAAGCAATGTGCCACATTGACTACATCCAGTGAAGCCAACGCAAGTTTCTGTAGCATTTTGAACAATAAATTTGAAGCTTTTCCACACCTCACTCTTACTGGTGCGTGTTTGTCTTTTCAGTTCTCCTGCCTTTAGTTTATCCTTAACATCTTACTCCTTCATATCGGGGATACCAGTTCAAAATAAATAAAATAAAGTCGTGCGCAGGGGAAGATTATCAAATTAAGAGGAGGTGTTCATGTGCGCAGAGCATGCTCTGTCTCTGCGGATCCTGTTTAGTAGTTAAATATTACTTCTCTGTTTTATCAAAATGATTAATTTTATAACAAGTATTCCATAGGTTAGTACCCACACATCGTTTTAGTTTACATTTTATAAGCACATTATTATTTGGAAAAAAAGTCAGCGAGGGAGAAGCCCGAACCCGACCCGAAGTAACGATTGACATTTTAGGCCGGGCTTGGGCTTAAGATCTTACCTTTGCTGTAGAGTATAATAAGCTAATATTTAAACAAGTCTTACCCCCATTGGATGCTCGTCCTGGGTAGGGATCTCTCTTTCTTGTGGATCCTCATGAGGTTTCTTTTTTTTTTTTTCCCACCGATCAGTTTTTATGAGTTTTTTTCACCATGAAGGAGAGTCTAAGGGCAGAGATGTGCTAAAACTATTTAGCTAGTATTTGAAAGTTAGCTAACTGTGTATTAGTGTTCGTACATTTATCTTTTCTTGTTTTTGTTCTTTTAAATCTTTAATGTGAAGCCCGTTGAGACAAAAATTTTGGATTTTTGGCTGTACAGATAAAACTGAATTGAATTTTAAGATCACTGGACGAACAACAAATTACTTGATGAACAAACTGTCCGATCATCAAATTATCGTGAAATTGGCAATCCCCTGTTCTCTTGATTATTGAAACATTAACATTTTTAAACATTAACGTTAACATTTTAAACATTGGGGAGGAGACGGCAGCTCAGTGGTCAGCGCATTTGTGCGCTTGGACCGGAAGGTCGCGGGTTTGCGTCCCACAGTGAGCACGTCTAGGGTCCTTGGAGAAGACACCTAACCCCCGCTTCTCCCACCATTGGCGCTGTCGAAGGGCACCCTGCTGCGGTGTAAGGAGTGCAGCAAACAAATTTCCCCGGTGAGGGATGAATAGAGTAATTCATTTTATTTATTTATTTATTACCCAGTAATTGACAGGTTAGGTCGTCAGGTTGGGTCCTGTTAGGTCATCAGATTAGGTCCTCAGAAGGTCGTCTGTGTAAAGACTCTTCAAACCTGCACCTGCATGTCATGAGGATTTGATTGAAACGGCCGTGATTGGTGGGATCCCATGGAATCGGCCAAAAATTTAAGCTATTTATGTTTATAAGATGCCATTAACCTGAAGGGGGCGGTGGTGTGCGGTGGGGTGTGGAGGTTGTGTGTATGGGAGGTAAAAAGTGTGTTGGACAGATCATAAAGAGTAAAGTGAGGCAGGAAATCTGTGTTAATCTGATAAAAGGGTCAGATTACCAGGCATCAAATATTGAGAGCTGATTACGTTTCAGATGGTTGGGGATTAGAATTACGTTGCTGAGCAGAAAGAGGGGGGGTCTCTATTATTTCCTCACAACATCCTGTTAGGCAGACCTGTCTGGATTAGGACTAGTCCTGGTCCATCTTCATCACTATCATGTTGTGATCTTCATCACCCAGAGAACGGAGATGAATATCTAACACGCTGAGGCAAAACTATGAGTAGAACCAGGGGCGGATCCAGGATTTTCTTAAGTGGGTGGGGGTGTGGGGGGTCTGAGGGGTATGAGGACATTGACAAAACCAGTATAAGGGGCCCGAGGGCATCCCCCCCCCCTGAACATTTTGAAAAATAATAGTCACTTCCTACATTTTGGTGGCCCATTCGCTGGCCCTGCAAGGGGATAGCTTGACTAGTCCCGTTTCCTTTCCTCTTTCTTTTTTTTTGTGGACCAATAGGGGGCGTGGCCGTACATGCCCCTGAGAACATGAGAGTCAATATGCTAGAACCAACAGAGACTGGTTAAAAACAGTTTTAAGAGAACCAGCACCTATAGAGTCAGCAGAACTTGGGAAGGAACCAGGATCCGAAGAAATGGGTAATCTGAAAAAAATGTTCTTAAAGGCCAAAATATCTTAGTTTGAACTAGTTTTATGATAATTAGATGGACCATGTTTACTATGGTACTAGTACACCAGTCCCATAATACTCCTCTAAACTTTTCCCAGACAAGAACCTTACAAAGTCACACAACGGTCAGTGGAACATGTGTCAGAAAAAATAATCCAAGAACCACAAAAACTAGATTCGATGAAGCGTCACAAAGAGCAGCAGAACGTTACTACAGGTTGGCTTCATGATGACCAACAGAACCAGTTCTACTTCAACAAGCAGGATGGATCCCATGACTCGGGGTCCTTCCGGGTGAGCCGGAATGGAGTTGACCAGAAAGAGGTTACTCAAAATAGATCTCAAATCAACCAGCAGACCCCAGGAGAACAGGCTAAACCTGAGGAAAGGTGTCTGTAGGACAAGTCGAACCTCACCCCAAACCAGACCAATGAGAACCTGTGGAACTTGAGCAAGAAGAGACACACGCACGCCAAGCACAAGACCACAGTTCGGATCCAGAGTGTCTGGATATGTTAGAGTCTATGTTTTTCTGTTTAGTTTCAGCTAATTTATTGTTTAGATGAGGACCATGTACAATGAACAAGACCCTGAGACACTTAAACTCCTCCACTTGGGGCAGGACCCTGTCCCTGACCAGCAGGGGGCATTCTACCCTTTTCCGAGTGAGGACCATCATCTCAGATTTGGAGGCGCTGATTCCTATCCCGGCTGCTTCACACTCGGCAGCAAATCGATCAAGTGAGAGCTGGAGATTACGGTTTGATGAAGCCAACAGGACCACATCATCCGCAAAAAGCAGATTGGTGCGGCGTCAGCAATAACTAGGACGCTGCATCGGTTCGTTGTGGTAAAGAGAGAGCGAAGCCGAAAAGCAAAGCTCTCGATTTACAAGTCGATCTACGTTCCAACCCTCACCTATGGTCACCACCTGTGGGTGGTGAGTGAAAGAATGAGATCACAGATACAAGCGGCCGAAATGAGCTTCCTCCGCAGGGTGGCTGGGCTCTCACTCAGAGATAGAGTGAAGAGGTCTGCCATCCGGGAGGAGCTCGGTGTCAGGCCGCTCCTCCTCCAGGTCGAGAGGAGCCAGATGGGATGGTTTGGGCATCTGGTCAGGATGCCCCCCGAGCGCCTCGCTGGTGAGGTATTTCAGGCACATCCCACCGGGTGCAGGCCAAGAGGCAGACCCCGGACCCGCTGGGAAGACTATGTCTCACAGCTGGCCGAGGAACGACTCAGGATCCTTCAAGGTGAGCTGGAGGATGCCGCCGGGGTGAGAGAAGCCTGGGCTTCCCGTTTGAGACTGTTGCCCCTGTGACCCGACCCCGGATGAGCGGAAGACGATGGAGCGAAATGGAACCATATACAATTATTATTGTTTATATTTGATTCACTCCATCAAAGTAAGCCTGAGGCTAATTTATGTGTGCGTGTGCAAATATTTGTCCGGGTGTTAGTGTGAGAGTGTGTATATATTTATGTTTGTGCGTGTGAGTTTAAACATATGAGTATAAAGTGTGTGTTTATGTGTGTACGTATAAAGTACTTACATATATAAGTATGGCTTTAAGTGTTTGTACTTCATAATATGTGTGTGTATAAATTTTTATGTATTTATTTACGTATTTGCAGTATGTGTGTTTAAGTGTGTATATATGTTTACAAACAAATAAATACATATAAATGTATATGTGTGTGTCTGTGTGTGCGTAGGAATGTTTGTCTGTGTGTGAATGTCTTTATACTGTATGTGATTATATGTGTGTGTCTTTAGGACTCTGGCTAGAATGTGTGTATGTATGTGAATGAATGGATGTGTGTGTGTGTGTGTGTGTGTGTGTGTGTGCCGCCTATTATCAGAGTGAGGGATGTTGATCAGATTTCATGTCCAAACAATGTCACCACCCAAACACATCTGTTGGAGCTTAGCTGCTGTTACTGTACTAATACCCCAGCAGGGCAGATCCAGCAGCTTTATGCCCCCCAGACAGCAGAGTGCTTCCATCAGAGAGGATTTCAGTCCTAAGCTGCTCCACTCACCTCTGCTGCCAGACCTGAACTGGCTTTATCTGCCCACCGATCTGCCCTCAAAGCCCACCTAGGGACCTCGTTATCATCACTGTCATCACCATCTTCTTCCTTTTTCTTTATGATCCTCATAATCATTTTCAACGTTGTCCTAATTACCCTCATTGCCGTCACTATCATCTTCATCCTCCTCTTCTTATTATTTATTGTCTTTATTTACATCTAATTGTCCTCATCATCTTCATGATTGTCTTTGTCATCATTGTTCTCACCTTCATTTTCATTATCATGGCTGTTCTCATCATCTTCATCCTCATCATCATCATCACGTACTGTATGTCCTCATTTTCATCCCCAATATTATGACCATTCTTCTCCTCGTCATCTTCGTTGTCATGACTGTCTTCATTGTGCATGTCCTCATCTTCATTCCCAATATCATGACCATTTGTATCCTCGTTATCATGACTGTTCTTTTTGTATGGATCCTCATCTTCATCCTCATCCTCACTGTCCTCATTAGCTTTGATCTCGTTTTCATAAATCTCCTCATCATCTTCATCCTCATTATTATGACTTAAAACAACATGTATGTCCTCATCTTGACACCCAATATCATGGTCATTCTCATCCTCATTATCATGATTGTCCTCATTGTATGGATCCTCATCTTCATCCTCGATGTCATCATCAGCTTTTATCTCATTTTCATAAATCTCCTCCTCATCATCCTCATTATTATGACTTTCATCAACATGTATGTCCTCATCTTCATCCCCGATATCATAATCATTCTCATCCTCATTATCATAGCTGTTCTCATTGTATGGATCCTCATCTTGATCGTCTTTGTCATCAGTAGCTTTTTTTCTCATTTTCATAAATCTCCTCATCATCTTCATCCTCATTATTTATGACTTTTATCAACATGTATGTCCTCATCCTCATTCTCATTTTATGGATCCTCATCTTCATCCTCATCCTCACTGTTATCATTAGCTTTGATTTCATTTTCATAAATTCCTCATCATCTTCATCCTCATTATTTATGACTTTTATCAACATGTATGTCCTCATCGTCATTCCCAATATCACAATAATTCTCATCCTCATTCTCATTTCATGGATCCTCATCTTCATCCTCAATATCACAATAATTCTCATTCTCATTTTATTGATCCTCATCTTCATCCTCATCATCACTGTCATCATCATCTTTGCCCTCATCTTCAATATCATTATCATGACTGTCAACATCATCTTCTTCCTTATCTTCATCCTTGTTATTATGAATGTCATCCTCATCTTAATCCTCATCTTCAACCTCACCACTGTGAAATAACCTCCTTGAGGAGATCGGACATTCAGAGGCTTTAAATCGCTTTTAAAGATACACTTTTAAAGTGTGCTTTCAGTGTTTTTTAACAGCTGTTCCAAATTGTACTTTTTAAAAACAGTTTTTATTGACTTTTTTAACCCATTGTTTTGTGTTTATCTTATTTTTACTGTGGAGGAAACATTTTGTAACTTATTTTTGAAAAGTACTGTTTAAATAAACTTTATTTTTCCACTATTTTTACAGTCCTCATGATGTTTATTCTTGACTTCATCGTCACTATCACCACTGTCCTGATCATTTTTGTCCCCCTCTTCGCCAATGTTCTCCTCATCCTTACCACCATTACCATCTTCAACCTCAGAATCGTCCTCATTATCCTCATCATCCTTACCGTCATCATCATTCCCATTCTTATCAATGTCTACATGTTAACAAATTAACATGTTCATCAATGTTCACATCATTTTTATTCTTCCTCATCCTCAATGTATTATCATTGCTGTCAGCCTCATCTTCATCTTATTTTCTAGAATCATCATCTTCACTATCTCGGACGGCTCAACATTCTCACAGTTTTAATGATCTTCAACCTCATCGTCCTCATTTTAATCTTTGTGATTGTCATTGTTACCATTCTTCTCTTTTTGGATCAACAGTCCAGAGCAATGGAGAGTGTGGAAAAGAGGTGAAGAAGCGTGTGCAGGCAGATAGGGTTAGATGGAAGAAACTGACTTTCTGAGGCGACCCCTGAAGGGAAATGTCGAAAGAAAAAGAATTTGCTTTTAAAATTGTCACTAATTTCATCACAGGAGATGAGACTTACTCTTTTTTTTTTTTTTTTTTTTTTGCTCTAATGAGCTGTTTTTAATGTTTTAATTTTCAGGATAAAAGTTGGGTAAAAACTTAATGAGGAAAAACTTCAACCGGACTTGACTGTGATGTTGTGTTTTACTACCTTTGTTTTGGTTTTGACATTCACTGAACACTCCGTAATCGACTGGAACTATTTCTGCTCTTTAATTCGGTATAGAACAGGCATGGGCAAACTATGGTCTGCGGGCCACATCCGGCACGTTGGACGTTTTAATCCGGCCCCCAAAAAAATGAAAAAATAAACAATGTTAATGTTTTTCCCCCTGCAATTCTGATGTTTCCTCACTAGATGGCGCACTCTAGATATATTGGCTTTGTTGAAAAACAACAACACTGCTCCTATTAAAATGTGTGTGTTGTGGCCCGTGAGCCAAAAAAGTTTGCCCACCCCTGGTCTAGAATAACCTGAGCATTACCGAAAGCCGATCTAATTTAAACTACGTTATTTGAAAGTTTCATTTGATCGTGAACAGGTCGTATTGTGTTGCTACGCAACAAATTTTGTAACTTTAAAACTAAAGATTTTCCGTTCCGTCATCTTCCGCTTGTTCTGGGGTCGGGTCGCGGGGGCAACTGCCTCAAACGGGCAGCCCAGGCCTCTCTCACCCCGGCTGCATCCTCCAGCTCACCCGGAAGGATCCCAAATCTTTCCCCGGCCAGCTGTGAGACATAGTCTCTCCAGCGGATCCGGGGTCTGCCCCTTGGTCTCCTCCCGGTGGGACGTGCCCGAAACTAAAGATTTTATACAAGTATTTAAAAAAAAAAAAACCCCATCTATTCACAAAATAATTCTATTCAACAGTGAGATGTAAAGTAAGAGTCTGTCCTGGTTGATAATAGAAGATAGACAGGGTACACCCTTCATAGGTCACTAATTTGTCACATAAACAACTTAAACTCGCCATCAAAAGTCGCTTCGCCCAAAACATTCACCTGGACTTTTGGAGTTTTGTTATTAGTATATGTACGTGTGTGTGTGTGTGTGTGTGTCGTGGACAGATGAACTCAGACCTGAACGTGATCATACGCTCGGCTTCCAAGTGCAGCTCTGCAGTGGAAGAGCATGTGAGTAGAACAGGAGTTGGTGGCGCTCTGTGGTCTGTGGGGTGAGGATTTACTTTGATCTGCACATGTTACACAAACTACTCAGAAAGGTGGAGGATTGGCAGCAGAGGCTTTATGTCCATTAATCAGTCTTACAAAAAAGCAATCAGAGGACAGATGTTTTCTCCTGCAGCTGGAATCTGCTGCGGGGGGATTGAGAGCAGGACACCACCTGTGTGTTTGACGTCCAGATGAGATAATCTGCAGCAGCAAGAAGCTTCGGCCGATACTTCAGGCCAGGATCTGCCGGGGCCTTAATCTGGACCACATGAAGTGACCCTGTTAGAGTTGCTGCACGGCTTTTCCACTTCATCAGACGCAGCTGGGCGGGTTCAAGCTCAGCAGGCTCAGTCCAGGAAGCTCTAATAATCTCAGATTAGTCAGAGTTTGGTCCGGATACATGATCTGGACATGTTAGAACTTTCCACCTGGGAGAACGTGGTCCAAGAAGTGAACCGGATTGGTTCTGCCAGAGCAGAGATGAATATGGCCGATAGGTGGGGGTGGTCCGATCTGATGTTTAAAACAGAATTTAGAATCTAGAATTTATCTAGAAAGCTTAAAAAACAATATATATGAGTGTGTGTAGAAAAGCAGGTCTGTGTTCATGTACGAGACGTGTCCCACAAGACAATCCTGATGTTGTGTCTCTAGGCGGGACGCTTCCTGTGTGTGTCCTCCTCCAACTGTGTGACAGAAGGAGCTGCTGGACATCTGATCGCACACAATGACACTACAGTCACTCTGTTGTCGGCATGTTGGTCGCCTTGGCAACCCTCTCTAACAGGAAGTTCTCAGGCCTTCAGGAATATTAATAACCAGCTGCTCCGCCGCCAAGTTCCTCTGGACCACGGCCAAACCCGCGCAGCCAATAGGAGCTCTGCAGGATACTGCGGTAGCAGCAGATAAACCGGCAGCCTGGTGCTGTCAGTCAGCCTGAAGACGGCTATCACCCACGACCGTCAGAGGCTGTTGACACTTAACAGTCACGCTGTCTGAGGAGAGCAGCCCGGATCCTGCAGGAAAGAAACATCTAGAACTACAAGGTTTAAACAAAATCAACCAGAATCAGTCAGAATTAAATTGAAAATACTTTATTTGTCCCCGAAGGGAGATTTGAGTTCAGCAGTGTTACTATGATACCAATGTTGTTTTCGTCAACGAAATGATTTCATTGACGAAGCATTTTTTATGACGATGACGTAACAATAACGAAATAAATGCGACATTTTGGTGACAAAATGTGACGAGACGTTTGCAAGTTTTTTGACGAAACAAAAATGTAACAAAATGGGCGTCAGACTTTCATATTTCTGTCTGTGAAAAGAAAAAGTACAGCGGCTGCATCTGTCTCTCACGGCGGCACGCCCCCCACAATGCTGCACGTTCACACCGTCTACACAACACACCTGCAGCCACGAGGAAGTCACACACCATGATGAAAACAGTAACAAAGGAGCTTGGTGGTCGGAAACTTAAAGTTTTTCACATATTTTGCGCAAACAGCATGCTAACTTCAAGCTAATGCTAGCTTGTCGGCGCTGCTAACTTCCTAGTTAGCTTGGTTGCGCTAAGGACTGATTTAAATGCATTCTAATGTTTACTTTGTTTACAGGGTTATTAAGAGGTGTCATTTTTAATTATTCATACGTTACAACGTTCCTCACTCACTGAAAAAAATTCTATTTATTTATGTTGTTTTACTATGTTTGCTGTTTTTGCGCAAGTTAAAGCTCGGCAGATTTTTTTTTTTTTAATGAATAATCTGCATCTTTCTCAGTAATAAAGACACGATTGTCAAGTACGTTTTTTTTTTTTTTTACACTAAAACTACATTAAAAACTTTCTCAGTCTCCCTGACAAAAACTAGACGAAAACTCTTCTGGGTTTTCAGGACTAAAATGAAAATATAAAGAGATGACGAAAATGTGACTAAAATTCAATTTTCGTTCCAAAGACGAAGACTAAAATGAAAACTTAGATGGTTGCCAAAATCAACAAATGTACGATACAATCTCATACAATGTTGTGAATGGCAAGTAAATACAGGTTTGAAATTTAAATATTTTAATGGAGGATGGCAGAAATGAATTTTCTGTACCGTTCCTTTGAGCAGCGGGGTTGCAGGAGTCTGTTACTGAAGCTACTCTTCAGATGGACCACATATTAATGGAGAAGGTGGGAGAGATTTAGCATGATTGATGACAGTTTTGCTTTCATTCTGTCCCTCACCACCTCCTCCACGTAGGCGAGGGGTTGGCCAACCACACGTCCAGCTTTTTTTACCAGCTTGTTCAGTCTGTTGGCATTCTTTGTTTTTATACCAACTCCCCAGGTGGGCACAAAAGAACAGGACACTCTCCATGATGGCATGGTAAAACATGGAGAGCATCTTGTTGCAGACGTTGAAAGACCTGAGCTTTTTAAGGTAGTAGAAGTATCTAGAAGTGCGGAGAACTGTCCAGTTTCATGTTTCAAGCTCTTAAAATATTTGTCTTTATATTCTTAATCTTTGTCTTTTCCTTGGTACGGGGTGTTTGGTCTTTGTACGACCGGAGCCAGAGCTTGGTCCGTATAGCCGGCAGTATGTCGATTCCATTTCCAGTGAGAGTTGGACTCCACCAAGGCTGCCCTTTGTCACCGATTCTGTTCATCACCTTTATGGACAGAATATCTAGGCGCAGCCGAGGTGTTGGAGGGATCCAGTTTGGTGACCTCAGGATCGGATCTCTGCTTTTTGCGGATGATGTGGTCCTGTTGGCTTCATCGGACCGTGATCTCCAGCTCTCACTGGATCGATTTGCTGCCAAGTGTGAAGCGGCCGGGATGGGAATTAGCGCCTCCAAATCCAAGACCATGATCCTCGCCCGGAAAAGGGTGGAATGCCCCCTGCAGGTCAGGGACAGGGTCCTGCCCCAAGTGGAGGAGTTTAAGTATCTCGGGGTCTTGTTCACGAGTGGGGAAAGGATGGAGCAGGAGATCGACAGGCGGATCGGTGCGGCATCAGCAATAACTAGGACGCTGCATCGGTCCGTCGTAGTAAAGAGAGAGCTGAGCCGAAAAGCAAAGCTCTCGATTTACAAGTCGATCTACGTTCCAACCCTCACCTATGGTCACCAGCTGTGGGTGGTGACCAAAAGAATGAGATCGCGGGTACAAGCGGCCGAAATGAGCTTCCTCCGCAGGGTGGCTGGGCTCTCACTCAGAGATCAGGTGAGGAGCTCTGCCATCCGGGAGGAGCTCGGTGTCGAGCCGCTCCTCCTCCAGGTTGAGAGGAGCCAGATGGGGTGGTTCGGGCATCTGGTCAGGATGCCCCCCGAGCGCCTCGCGGGCGAGGTGTTTTGGGCCCGTCCCACCGGGAGGAGACCGAGGGGAAGACCCCGGACCCGCTGGAGAGACTATGTCTCACAGCTGGCCGGGGAACGACTTGGGATCCTTCCAGGTGAGCTAAAAAATGCAGTCAGGGTTAGAGAGGCCTGGGTTGCCCGTTTGAGGCTGTTGCCCCCGCGACCCGACCCCGGAACAAGCGGAAGATGACAGAACGGAATGGAACGGTTTCTTAATCTTTTTTCTTTCATTGGCACCACAGCAAGTCGGATCCCTCTATCTTTCCCTTCCTCTTGCAACCCCTTTATGTTCTTCTTAAAAAAAAAAACCCATGAACCTCTTCTTTGGTCTTCCTCTTGGTCTCCTGCCTGGCAGTTCATAACTCCGCATCCTCTCTTTTCTCTGGACATATTTGAACCATCTCATCCTGACCTCTCTGATTTTCACTAAAACCTCTATTTGATCGTTTAAAATCTGGTTTTCGATGATGACCTATTGATGGTGGACGGTAGAAGATGTCCATCGGCCAGTGGATTAGAAGTTTAATGGATAGAGGATGATGAAGAGTGGAATGTAGGATGGATATGGGAAAGATAGACGCTGGATGAAAAACTGGACGGGAAGTGATGGTCATTGGTCGTCGGGCAGTCTTCTCATGGAAGTTAAAAGCAGAATCAGTGTTGAGGAGGCACCACATGTTGTCATTTCTGTTTGGTAATCCTCTGTTTTCATCTGTACACGCGTAATCCTCATAAAGCTCGAGAGGAGATTACGATGCACAGACATGACACAGAAACCAGCCTGGATGTCCAGCGGGATTCAGGTGGGATCAGAGGGCAGGATGAAAGGTAGGGACGTAGGAGGGACAGGTAGAAGTGAAGATGAGGAGAAAAGGGAAGAGTAGGACCGCGATCAGACACATGAGGGCGATACGGAGTCGCTTAGAGAATGTACAGGTGATAGAGGAAGAGTCAGGTAGGGAGAGATTGGGAATATGAGAAAGATATGGGGAACTGGTTGGGAAAAGTGAGCGAGGTCAGGACAAGGGAGGTTAACTGGTTTAATTGGTTGTTCTATAGTGGTTGTTTCCATTGTGCTTTGATTTGTATTTTTTTAAATGGCTTTTTGTGTTGGCCTCACCAAACTCCCCCCAAACTCGGGCCTTTCCCTCAATGACCACCGAAGCTGCATTTCGCTTTGCGGATAGAATCGGCCGAAATGAGCTTCCTCCACACGGTGGCTGGGCTCTCATTCAGAGGAGCTCAATGTCGAGCCGCTCCTCCTAAAGGACGAAAGAAGTCAGATGGGATGGTTTGGGCATCTGGACATGGATGCTTCCTGAGCGTCTTGCTGGTGAGGTGTTTCGGGGAGGTTCCAACGGGAGGAGACCAAGAGGTAGACCCCGGACCTGCTGGAGAGACTATGTCTCACAGCTGGCCAGGGAATGACTCAGGATCCTTTCAGGTGAGCTGGAGGATGCAGCCAGGGTGAGAGAAGCCTGGGCTTCCCGTCTGAGGCTGTTGCCCTGGCGCCCTAGCCCCGGATAAGCGGAAGACGATGGAATGGAACCTTATAGTGTCGTTGGTTCATTCGTTGGTTAGTGGTTGGGAAAGGTTGGGAAATTATCGCAACAACGCAGTCACATTATGTCGAGATTGTTGAAGACCACTTGGTTGCAAGCCAATTCCTGAAAATATACCTAATAAATAGATTCAATTAGAGACTTATTGACTAATCAGATGTCCAATGAAAAGTGTCCCATTTTTTAAAATAAATTTTCTTTTTCTTCACAGTCTGGAAATTCAACAACCCACTTTGTGCATTTCTATATCTGTATGCAATGTTTACTAAAGATGGCCATGAAGGTGAAAAAGGAAATGTAGGACCCAGATGCAACCAGCTTATTGCAGTTGGGGAGGGATTTGGGAACGGGGCAGACATGTGTAGCCTTGAAGCCAACAAAGGCAAGCTTGAAACCTGGGCAAGAACAGACAGGTGGGGATGCTTGATGCGGAGGGACCATGATGACATCAGGATAACAGACAACCTGAAGAAGTGATGGACACCAGGGGTTAAATACCAAAGAGGATGGTGAGAAATAGGTGCAAACATTTGGGAAAGACAGGAGACCAGGTGTGCTCAATTAGCGCAAAGAGGAGAATCACAAAGAAGGAAAAGTGCCAGAAGTGGGCGGGACCATAAAAGTGAGATTGTCTTGTAAAATGTAATTGCGCCAATAAATTTTAAAAGAACAACTTTGTAAAAAATTTGCGTGTGTTTTTTTTTTACCTCTTCAGACTGGTCATCCGGGATTTTAAAGATGGTTCCTCTTCAAGTCAACTTGCCGCGAAGCTGCTAGTCACCAGTTTGTCTTTTAAAAACTTCACATGTTCGAGCTAGTGTTGAACTCTAAGCTAACTTGTGAGCAAGTTACATCTCGCTGTTTTAAGGGTGACTCTGGGAGCTTTTTTGCGGTAGAAAAAAATGAACTTAAATTTGAGCTCTTTCTAGAAAAAGAAACACGACTAAAAAAGGTGACGCAGTTTTTCATTCTGACCAAAACTTTTTCTCTTCTTGAATCAGCAAGTATGAACAGATGTTTCCAGAGGCCAGACGGAGATGGTTTGGACATGTGCAGAGGAGAGAGAGTACATCTGAAGAAGGATGCTGGATTTGGAACCACCAGGCAAGAGGCCTAGAGGAAGACCAAAGAGGAGGTTCATGGATACAGTGAAGGAAGACATGAAGATAGTTGGTGTGACCAAAGAGGATACAGCAGATAGGGTTAGATGGAAGAAACTGACTTGCTGTGGCGACCCCTGAAGGCAAATGACGAAAGTAGAAGAAGAATTGTTGTTCAGGGTAGTACCCCAAAATCTTTTATAGCGCATTCCTATTCACTGAAAATGACGCATGAAAATCCATTCCACTCTGTCGTCTTCCGTTTATCCGGGGCCAGTTCGCGGGGGCAACAGCCTCAAACGGGAAGCCCAGGATTCTCTTACCCCGGCTGCATCCTCCAGCTCACCAGGAAGCATCCTGAATGGTTCCCCGGCCAGCTGTGAGACATAATCCTTCCAGCGCGCCCGGGGTCTGCCTGTTTGTTTCCTCCCGGTGGGACGTTCCCGACACACCTCACCAGCAAAGCGATCCGGGGGCATCCTGACCAGATGCCCAAACCACCCCATCTGACTTCTCTCAAACTGGAGGATGAGGGGCTCGACTCCAAGCTCCTCCCGGATGGCAGAGCTCCTCACCCAATCTCTGAGTGAGAGCCCAGCCACATGAAAATCCATTTGTTCATTTCTAAACTATTTTAATCTTGACAAAATTGAAGAGTTTCTCAGACTTAACCCAAGTAAATAGCAGGTGAGAGGCGGGGTACACAGTAAACAGGTCACCAGTCTGTGACAAGAACATTGAGACAGATCACACATAAAAATTAGAAAGTAACTAACAACCCTATCATCTTTTTCCTTGTAGTTAAAGAGAGGACATATGCATACTCCTCACCCCAACACCACGTCGTCTGTCACTCCAGTGGGGGTTAGAACCAACAACCTTCTAGCTGTGTGACTGACCATGAAGTGCTATGGCTTATGTTTTTATGCAAGTGTTAAGGAGTTTACGAACATTATTTTTCTGATTGCCCCGATCAACTGGTGAATTGTCCTGAATTCACCCTGCCTCCCATCTGATACTTGTGGGGTATGAGCATGGACTCTAAGGCCCCGTATTTAAGCTCGGTATTTTCAAAAACGCATATCCGATGTCCTCCATTTTTTGGAAAATGCTCGCGTCCACACGTAACCGTTTTCAAAATGTCCGCGCCCACACGGAGCCATATAAATACGCTTCTGAGTGCGATTATGAGCATGCCAGACCAGTAGTGGGCAGTATTGATGTAAACGTAAGTTCTGAGCTATCCAATCAGAGCACCTCTGATTGGAGGTCATCTGTCGTCATTTCCGCAAAACCTGAAACATGGCGCCAGGCATCTCATTTGTGTGAACCGATAAGGAGGTGGAATTGCTTTTAAAAGTCGTCATCGACTATAAAAATTAATAAAACACAGGAAAATATAGATTGGGTCCATGCTGCCCAAACCTTGCTTGTGATCCAAACAAGGACGCACACGATTGGCGTATGTACATTACTTGTCGCAGATATTGATGCATAAAAAAGCAAATCTTCGTTTTCGTACGTCCACACGCAAATGCAAAGACAGAGTTTTCCAAAATCACCACTTTGGCCGGAGTTTTACAAAAACGCTGGTCTTGAGTGAAAAAACCTCCATTTTTGTGGGGACGGCGGGTCAAAACGGATAAAAATATATGCGTTTTCAAAAATACATGGCTACGTGTGGACGGGGGCTAAATTGCAAAAAGCAATACAGAGAAAGAAAAATGAACTTTTTAAGGTGCAATCATTTTTGGCTGACCCCGCCCCCATGGTTTTA
Organism: Neostethus bicornis; assembly: GCA_902685375.1. Taxonomy (NCBI): domain Eukaryota; kingdom Metazoa; phylum Chordata; class Actinopteri; order Atheriniformes; family Phallostethidae; genus Neostethus; species Neostethus bicornis. The sequence goes on along the minus strand of LR738549.1, from coordinate 8,360,928 downwards.
TATACATTTACATGTTAAAAGTAGATTGTCTGTATTTGGTCAATGCTAAATTTAACTTGACATACTCATAATACATCGTGGTGTCAGACGTTTGAGCGTGGGTGATCTTGCCCAAACAGTGCGAGTTTCATTCTGAGACATAGTTCTCTTTTTGAGGGTTTTAGGATAAATGAAAATGAAAGAAAAAAAGTATTTAACAATCAACTTTTTTTCTGAGATTTTTTTTTTTTTTTAAACAGTGTTACATTTTTAAATTGGGGGAGACTGTGGCTCAGTGGTTAGAGCGTTCGCCCACGGACTGGAAGTCAACGGGTTCGCATCCCACCGAGTGCACCTCTATGGTCCTTGGAGAGGACACCTAACCCCCGTTTTTCCCACCATTGGCGTCGTCGTGGGCACAAATTTCCCCGGTGAGGGATGAATAGAGTGAGTAAAAAAAAAAATTTTTCTTTAAATTTCATATTTAAAAAACACTCATATCTAATTGTTATAAGCTCCTCTGAGGACCAATCAGACTGCTGTTACTGTTTTCAGTGGTTTTGTGTTTTTTTGTTTGTCCCTTTAAAAAAAAAAAAAAAAAAAAAAAGACGGTTATTGTCATTTTAAGACCGTAAACAGATATTAGATTGTTTCTCGACCAGGAACCAAGTCGATCGGCACGTGTGTAGAAAACAAAAGAAATGTCAGGAAGTCGGTGTTACCAACTCAGCGAGCTTTACGCTATTTTTTCGCGGGTAATCAGACCCTTTAGCTACTCTTTTTAAAAAGAACCATACAAGCGATAATCTAGTGTTTTCTAGTGTTAAACTTTTACAAGCTGTGGCGACTGTTGTCGTGTAAAACGAGCGAAAGCTTCCATGGCAACCAATGGTCAGAAATCAGTCCTCACGAGAATATTCGAGACTTCCAGTTGTTCACTTCCGGTTTCATGTTATTTCGAAAGTATGTGCGTCCGGTAACAGAAAAAAAAGGTAAACACAAACGTGTGCCTGTTTACGCTGTATTTGGAGTTTTTGGAGTCTGTGACGTGAAAATTGTTGTTTGTTTTTCTCTGTTCTGAATGATCAGCACCTGCTGCTGCAGTAGCCCTTCTAAAGCGCTGCGTGGGTGCGGAATTTGTGTTTGTGTGTGTGCTTGAGAGAGAGGAATTTGTGTGTGTATTTTGAAAGAGGGATTTGTGTCTGTGTGTTTGAGAGAGAGGGATTTGTCTGTGTTTGAGAGTAAGGAATTTGTCTGTGCACGTGTGTATGAAAGAGAGAGAATTTGTCTCTGTGTGTGTTTTTGAGAGAGGCCGGGTTTGTGATGGGATGTCTAATGGTTGTCTAACAACAACAAAACATGTCGTAAGGGTAGTTTTACTGCAGGCTGGAAACGATCAGAATCAGAATCAGAATGCTTTTATTGCCATGTCAGTGAAAAACATCAGAGACTAGGAACTTGTTCTGGTACTGGTGTGCAAACATATAAAATAAAAATAATAAAAATAAAATAAATAAAAATAATAATAATTTTTACAAAACTAAGAGTGCTCAGAAGAAAAAGAAAAGTAGTGCAATGTCATAGAAAATAATAGAAAATAATAAAGATAGTGAAGTGACAAGAGGGAGGTGACTAAGAGATGTGGGCATCCAGGTTATAAAGAGTTCATAAGTCCAACGGCAGAAGGGAAGAAGCTGTTTTTGTGGCGGGACGTTCTGGTCCGAATGGACCGAAGCCTCCTGCCCGAGGGGAGTCGCTCAAAAAGTCCATGTCCAGGGTGGGAAGGGTCAGCTACTATCCGACCTGCACGCCCCCGAGTCCTGGAGAAGTACAGGTCTTCGAGAGATGGAAGGCTGCAGCCGATCACCTTCTCTGCAGAGCGCACAATGCGCTGCAGTCTGTGTTTGTTCCTGGCTGTGGCTCCAGCGTACCACACAGTGATGGAGGAGGTGAGGATGGACTCGATGATGGCTCTGTAAAACTGCATCAACATCTGGGCGGGCAGCTTGGCTTTCTTCAACTGCAGCAGAAAGTACAATCTGCGTGTTTGTGACGTTGACTCTGGACAGTTAGACCTCAGGATGTGTGATTCTTTCAAAGTAGCTCTTGGGACAAAAAATTTTGGGCACCCATGGTCTGGTCTCTTAGAAAAAAATCATTCAGTTTTCACCCCCGTTGCCCCAGTGGGATTTGAACCATGTTCTTCCGGTCAAAAAACGGTAACTCTACCACTAAGCCAACGCCCCTTGGGACCAGTGGCTCATCATCAATGTTCCCTCTAATTTTTTACGTGTCTGAGCAATCATACAAGCTGCTTCCTGAGCAGAAGGGGGCGAAACAAAAACTTTCACTCGTTTGTGACGTCATCAGAAGTGACGAGCCAAATTCCGAAGCTTCTGTTCTAAGCAATTTGTTTCAGAAAGAAAGAAGAAAGAAGTGCTTCGGAGTTTTGTCTCATTTTACCATCTTTCATTGAAATGGACGTTTATTTTGTGCGCTGCATAGGTTTTCCTGTGCGCTATTAACTTCAGTTAACGATCAGTGCGCAATTGCGCAGGCGCGCAGCTTAGAGGGAACAATGGTTCATCATCATTATCCAGTCAGGAAAAATTGAGAAAAAAATTGATAGAATAATTTGAACCCTATTTTTTGTCAAAATTAACCAAATAAATCCTAAATTAACCAATAAAAACATTTAAATGTGCGTTTAGATCAAGTGCCTATTCAGAAAGGATATGTTCTGCGCATGCTCCTGAACAGACACCTGCTCAGGTGAAGCCTGATACAGAATGCGGTGTGTGTGTGTGTGTGGGGGGGGGGGGCATGAAGAGGTGGAGCCCACACCTTTAATAAAAACTCAATTATCCCTCTGCGTGTAGATAGGTGGTGCACACACTCCAGTTTCTGCAGCAGATCATAAAAGACTGTGTGAGACAGCACATGAAGAGGATTAGTCCCTGACCTACCAGACCTGGATCTGTTAACAAACACCAGGATCTAGATCTTTTTTTTTTCGGGACTTTTTCAGCTTCACCTGCGGGATTGATCATCTTCAGGAGCCAATCAGAGACAAGCTCACCTGTTCTGACAGGTGAGGAGGAGGAAGAATGGATGGATGGATGGAGGTGCTTCACCTCCGCATCTCTTCCAGATTTTTGGGGGTCAATTTGGGATTTTTTGCTTTGTTTCTTAGAAGACTTTTAAAATTGAAAAAAATGTGATCCATCAAAAAATGATCAAATGAAATGTTTTGGAATTATTTTTTGCATTAATTACAAATCAACAAGTCCGCGCTTCAGGGGAGGAGTGTGTATGTGTGTGTGTGTGTGTGTGTGTGTGTCTGATCACAGATCAGCAGATGGGGACGCTGCGCTCTCTCTCCAGTTTAACTCCTGCAAACTTCTCGAGTGCTGCTCTGGGATTTACTGTGTGTGCCAACAGGACCCATGCGGACCAGAACACCTGCTCCATGAAGCCGCAGATCATGGCAGAAGGATCCCGCAGTAAGAGGCGCAAACAGGCAAACCCCCGCAGAAAGAGCGGTAAGAACATCACAGCGCATACTCAGCGGAGTTTGTAGCGGGTCCGCTTTGGGACCGTTACCCTAGTCCTATAGAGACAAAGTTAGAAAAAAAAAAGATGTTAATTTGGTTTGAATATTAAAAAAATTAGTTAAAAATACAAATTTTTCTGAACTTATTTATGAAGCAGATCAAATGTAAATTGTGAATTTTTGGATTTTTTTTTTTTTTGGACCATTTTGTGTTTCTAACACAAACAAAGCAAATCAAAAAATTAAAAGAAGTTATTTAAAGAAAAAAAATCACTGATTAATTACTATTTTTTTTAGAAATGTATTTAAGTAAAATATATAAATAGAATTTTTAATTAAAATTGTTTAAGATTAAATAGATCAACTTCAAGCTTCTTTGAAGTCTCGACTGTGTGTGAATGTGTGTGTGTTGCCACCAGGAATCAGTCGGTTTAGAACAATCGGGTTCTTCTTTACATCGAATCGGTGTTGGGGTGTGAGGATACACACTAAACGGTGTATCCAGCCTAGGACACACTCAAGATAGGTCGTCAGTCCGTCCTGAGCCACGTAGAAACATCCCACTGGCTCCATCAGAGCAACACGACAACGACCAATCAGCTTAATAGACATGTTTTTGGGGAGGGGGAGGAAGTCAGAGTATGTTCATGTTCAGTTTTAATTTTTTAAATGATTTATAAGCTCATGTTGACTCGTAATGAAGGGGAAAATGACGGTGATGAGGTTCCACTCCCTTGCTGGATGAAGGTATCACACCATTCATCACTATTCATGAGGGGAGACAGTGGCTCAGTGGTTAGAGCGTTCGCCCGCGGACTGGAAGTTCGCAGGTTTTGCATCCCACTGAGCTCACGTCCAAGGTCCTAGATGGCCATGGATCTCCATGGCTGTGGAGAAGACACCTAACCCCCTGTTTCTCCCACCATTGGCACCGTTGTGGCAGCCTACTGCGGTGTAGGAGTGCAGAACACACATTTCCCCAATGAGGGATGAATAGAGTGAGTCAAAGGTGTCACACGCGAGCTTTCGGACCTGAAGTTCACAGGTTTGCATCCCACTGAGTTCACGTCCAGAGTCCTGGATGGTCATCGAGAAGACACCTAACCCCCCGTTTCTCCCACCATTGGTGCCGTTGTGGCAGCCTACTGCGGTGTAGGAGTGCAGCACAGACATTTCCCCGGTGAGGGTTGACTAGAGTGAGGAAAAAAAAAATTTAATCAAGGTTTTTGATGAACGACTTCCTCTGTCTTGCTCCACCTCCTCCACCCCCTCCACCTCCTCCAATGACCCCTCCACCTGATCAAACCGTGGAACCCTCTCTTGCCTGCTAAATGAGAGACAATCCAATGGGTGCTTGGTCCAGGTTTTAAGACCTATCATAACCAGACGTGACCAAAAACCGTCGGTTGTCCACCATTGCAATCAGGGGTGGGGTCAATTTGACAGCTGGCGGCTGATGGAAGCCTGAAGTTCAATAGCGTGACAGTGATGTTCTTTTTTTTTTTTTTTTTTCAAACCAAGAGATGAAATATTCATGATGAGGATTTGAAGTCATCTACAGCTGATATCTAAATCCCCCACAATGCACCTCACCATGTACCCCACCCTGTTCCCACGGTGATGAGCCGCTGCACCTTTATGTGGCGGCTGTGAAAAGTTCTGTCCGTGTCTGCTGCAGGATTACCCGGGGTGGGGTTAGGTTGGGGGGGGGTTAAAGGTATCCATGGGGAAGCCCCCCCGTCAGCAAGGAATGCTGGTTAGGTCAGGGGGGGACAGCTGGAGGAGGGGTAGGGAGGGGGGCATTTAAGGACGGGGCAGGTGCTTTTGTGAGTCTGTCAGCGCTCAAAGAAGCTAAAAGAATAATCTAATCCAGCCTCCTCCGACAACACCCCCCCACCCCCCACCCTGACAGACAACCCTTCAGAGTCTTCATCACTTTAAGGAGGAGGGGAGTACGGGGGTAAGGGGTGCAGCAGGTTGCATCATGGGACCTGAGGTACCCCTCTGCCTCCCTCTGCCCCCCTTTGTGCTTTCTGTCAAACGTGGTTAACATGCAGTCATTATCTTCTGCTCACCCCCCCATCACCCCTCACCACCCACTACACCCCTCAGACACACACACACACACACACACACACACACACACACTGGAGGAACAATAGTGGTCAAGTTCCACATAGGTCCGTGTTCTCTAAAGTCCAGTTCCTTATAAGTCGACTTCTATTCAACTCCAGATCGATATCGGTCGAGTTCTCCACAGGTCTAGTTCGGAATCAGTTAAGGTCACCTCGAGTCTGATTTTCCATCCTTCGAGTCCTCTATCGGTACACGTCTCGTTTGGTCCGCCTTTCTATCCGTATATTTCGTTCCGTGGCCAAACTCAATCACTCTTCTTCATTAACCCACTTCTTCACTAGTTTGGTTCAGTTGAGTTAACCAGTCCAAGTCTCCTCGAGTTCAGCTCTCGTTATCGTTCAATTCAAATCACACACTAATCATCTCTATTTTGTAACTTTATATAACTTGACTTAAAGTTGTTTTTTTTGTGTGTGTCTGTATAAAAAATGAAAAATCTTTAAATAAAGTTTTCAAAAAAAAAAAAAAAAAATCACACACTCTTAAAAGTCCCGTTTTTTTTAAATGATTTCAAATCTCTGTAAGATTATTTTTAAAAACACAAATTTGAGACAACAGCTCAATGGTTCGCGCGCGGACCGGAAGTTCGTGGGTTTGCGACCCACGGAGAGCACGTCTAGGGTCCTTGGAGAAGACCTACCATTAAAACCTACCATAGAAAACCTACCATTGGCGCCGTTGAAGGGCAGCCTGCTGCGGGGTAGGAGTGCAGCACACAAATTTCCCCGGTGAGGGATGAATAGAGTAATTCATTTTTTTTGATGATTTCTGTCAAACCAAAAGGCACGCACTGATAGATAAACTTATCTATGTAAATTTTGCTTTTGGTCCCAGAGACGTTAGCCTAGTGGTAGAGATACCACATCTCCCACCCTTGGCGCCGTCGTGGGCAGCCTGCTGCGGTGTAACGAGTGCAGCACACAAATTTCCCCGGTGAGGGATGAATAGTAAAAATATTTTATATATATATTTTTTTTTGACCGGGAGAACCGAGTCCGATTCCCACTGGGCCCAAGACGTCCCTGGGATTACTGGAGATAAGAAAAAAAAAAAAAACACCAATTAAAATAAATAAATTTTGTTGTTCATTGGTCCAGTACACTGCCCCTCAAAGACTCGACAAACCCAGATGATCCTTAATTTTTTTCCTAATTTTGAACACTAGAAGGTTCAGTGCTTCCCTTATTTTGTTCTTTTTTTTGCCAGTTTTTGTCCATTTATAGTCCATTTCCATTTTTTAGTGTAAAGGGCTCCATTGATCTTTTTAATTTTTTAATTATCCTTCCAGTTTTCACCCCCGGAATCCCAGGGAAAACTTGGCCCAATGGGTTTCAAAATAGGTTTTCCCGGTCAAAAGACGGTCTGTTTACCACTAGGCCAACGCCTCCTGGGATCAGGTCTCTGCCGGTATTCCCAAGTTTTGTAAAGTATTTTTTCTCAATTTTCAGATTTCCATCACTCCTGTTCTTTATCAATTCCGTTAATCTCTTCTTTAATTTTCTAATTTCCAAATCGTTTCTTATTCAAATCTTCTCAAAAAAACTATTTTTTTCAGCCCACAATTTCTTTGATTCTTGTTCTACTATTTTGACCATTTTGTCAAAACAGACCATTTGCAGTTATAAAATTGGGGTCTGATGGTTCCATCAGTGTCGATGAACACGAACACACCCAACTTTTCTGCTCAGATATGCTCGTCAATAGAGTTATTTGATGTGTTTTATTTTGCACACTATGATTAGTTTTGGATCGGTGGGAAGAATCAATGTGACACACATGTTAAAGTCTGAACCGGTTCATACACGGATGAAGGTCCTGCGATGTTAATGCTACGGGGAAGCAAACAAAACCGGGTCGATCAATAGCTGTGATAAATCCAGTCAGCCAGACGTGGAGGTTAAACAGCAAGCAGATGGAATAAATCCACCTTCATGTGGTTAAAAGAACAAATCCATCTTCATTTAGTCAAATAATTACCCCAAAAAGATGAATCTATTCAACCTCGTGGGGGTCTTGAGCTCTTCCATGGAATAAGGCGGGTTCTTTAATCTGTTGCGAAGTATGAGGTCTGTTAGCACGTTATCGATGAAAAAGGTTCTCACTCACCAGCTGTTGTAGCCGTCCAACCAGCAGGAAAATCTCGACCCGGATAGTTTTAGTTTAGTCAGTTAGTTGAAAAAGTTTCACTGTTTGGTTCCAGTTTTAGATGGTAGTTGTTCTAGACTCTAGGTCAGGGGTAGGCAAACTTTTTGGTTCGCGGGCCACATTGAGCGCTAACATTTCACGTAGTGGCCGGAGCAGGAGCAGATAGATGGCATGCTTTGGTAACCGCTAGATTAGACCGCTAGAACAGCACGCTAGATTTTAAACAAGCGTGCTAAATGTTACATCAAGAACGTTAAATTTCAAATCTAGCAGCGCTAGGTCTGAAATCTAGTACGATAGCGCTTAAAAACGTGCGTTTAGCGGCGCTAGGTTTGAAATCTAAGTGCTTGTTTTAACATCCAATATGCTTGTTTATGTGTGTGTATTGGTGTATTAACATTTAGCGCGCTAGTTTAAAATCTAGCGCGCTAAATGTTACATCAACAGCGTTAAATTTCTAATCTAGCGGGCTAGGTCTGACATCTAGCGCAATAGCGCTTAAAAACGTGCATTTAGCGGCGCTAGATTTGAAATCTAAGCGCTTGATGCAACATTTTGCTTGTTTTAACATCTAACACGCTTATTTACGTGCGTGTATTTTCCCCGATGGGTTTCTATATATGTGTACACTGTTTATTTTGACAGCGTGCGCATCACGGAGACACACACATTTTAATGGGAGCAGTGTTGTTGTTTTCTCAACAAAGCCAATATATCTAGAGTGCGCCATCAAGTGACGAAATATCAGAATCACAGGAGAAATAAAACATACAAGGTTTATTTATTTAAATCTTTTATGTTCAGCAGGCCGTATTAAAACGTTGAATGGGCCGTATGTGGACCGTGGGCCGTAGATTGCCCATGACTGTTTAAGAGGCTAGTATTAACTGTCCTAACTTAAAGAAGGAATCTCAACTTGAGGTAGTGGTCTCAGCCAACTGCCAACGGCCATTGGTAATTCGGGTTGTCCCACTCAGTGCTAACGCTAGCAGCCAATTGTAGTTTTCATTGGTTGTTGTTGCTAACCCAGCTAGCTCCATTGATCCCTATTGGTCGTAGAAGTCATAAGTGGTTCTAGTTGTTTTGGCTAGTTTTCGATGACCTATCTAGCGGCATGGTGCTAACAAGTAGAAGCTGGCCAGGTTTGTATTTATGCTACTATCTTCTTACGGTTGTGCTAGCGCTGTTCCAACTAGCTGGAACAGTCTAACTAGTGCTAGTTTTCCCAACAAGCGCTAGCGATACTTTGTAGTTTTAGGCCTCGCAGCTGGGTTTAGGATCTTAAGGTGATCACAGGCTCAAAAAGTAATAATGGTAGTGGTCTCAGGTACACCGGGAGTGGTGTTAACTACTGTAGCCGCAGTGTTACTACTACTATCTAGCAACATCTAGCTAGGGGCCAAGTATCCACTATGGCGCCTACTGATAATTGTTCCAGCTAAAAGTATAAGACCCTCATCCCACCTCCTTCATCCTTCTCAGGTCTTAATGAGCTTGGAAAAACATCTCCTACCCCTGGGCTAAAATGGGTGACCTAGAGGACGGTGTGCAGTGGGGGGTCGTAGAAAGGAGCTTCTGGCCAACTGAACGTGAGGAAAGTGTGCCGTGGGGGTCGGACAGGGGGCGTCTGGCCTTCTGTGCGTTAGAATGGTGTGCCCTGAGGGTTGGGGATGGGCAGCCCAGTCCGTATTACTAAGAACGGTGTGTCCTGGGCGTCTGAGAGGTGGCTGAAAAAGAGAAGACGGTTTCCTGTCCTGGTTTCCCTCAAAGCACCACCAACCTCTACTGGCCTGAATCTAGGTTAAATGCAAATTGATTCACACAATACCAGACAATGATTACTGCAACTTCTGTGTGCGTGCAGCAGACCGGAAGAGAATTCAATAAGACCTGGATAGGTCTCGCCTGGAGCCCCTGTCCCAGTCCCCCACCCCAGCACAAAAGACACAACGTCAACGTTTGAACATGAAGATAGTTTGGTTTATGATAGCGTGGTGCGTGATGAAGCCGAGGACATGAATGATGTCCACAAAGATGTTATTCAAGGAACATGAGGAAGTAAAACCTCGGCTTCTTGTTACAGATTAAGACACAGAAAAGTTTCCGGTGGAAAAAGTTTTATTTGGATTTTTTTTTTTAATATGAATCATAGATATTTACATGGTTACCATGGTTACCACTGGTTAGTATCTGTCCTTCTTATAATGACTTTCTCCAAATGTCCAGAAAGAGACAGAAAAAAGTTTCTATTCTAGTCCTTTGAAGCAAACCTTGATCTGATGCCCAGTGGTGGATGAAGTACTCACTTTTTGTACTTAAGTAAAAGTACAGATAATTGGCCAAAAAAATTACTTAAGTAAAAGTAAAAGTACCAATGAAAAAAATCTACTTAAGTAAAAGTACAAAAGTAGTTGGTGTAAATTGTACTTTTTAAGTAAAAAGTAAAAGTATTCGACCATAATTCAAATGTTATTTTTTTGTGCTGTAGGGTCACAAATAAATACTCTGCAGGGGAGTGACCCCCCCCTCTCCCGCATCTTTTGATCCGCAAAAAAAAAAGAAGAAAGGAAAGGAGAGCTATCTCCTTGCAGGGCCAGCAAATGGGCACAAAAAAAATGCAGAAAAATGACACTTATTTTTTTAAATGTTTCTGGGGGGTGAGGGAAGGGGCAGTCACCCTATATTGGCTTTGTCAATGACCTCACGTCCCCGCCGCCCCCCCATCCCATCTTCAGAAAATCCTAGAACCGCCCCTGCTCATGGCGCTGAATGAATGCAGAAAATGTTTACTCTAGATTCTGATTGGTTCTCGATTCATGACTTCTTCTCCCGATCAACTGCTTCTTTTGATTTTGGCGATGCGGCTTCAAGTTGCGCTAAAAAAAACCTTTATATTTTTTAAATTCCTGAACGAAAATGTAACAAAAAATGTAAAACACACTTTTAAAAAGTAGCGAAGTAAAAGTACAGATATTTGCTCTAAAAATGTAGTGAAGTAAAAGTAAAAGTACCGGTCTTAAATTTTACTTAAGTAAAGTACAGATACACAATTTTTTTACTTAAGTACAGTAACGAAGTACATTTACTTCGTTACGTTCCACCACTGCTGATGCTAGATCCAAACCCGGACCGGAACTAGTTACAGATTTTGGGACAGAACAAGATCTAAACAAGTATGAGGAACTGGACCTTCTTTTTATGATGTGTCTCAGCTCTCTTTTTCTCCTCTTCAAAACGCAGTGTGTTGGTCATGTTACAGCAGGTGAAGAGGAAACTGTCGGACACCAGCTTCCCCTTTTACGTCGTCCTCAGTTTCCTGTTGTTGTAATCTGCTGACTACTGCTTGGCCACACGGCCGCTTGCTTCTCCTTACAGTTCTGAGAACACACACCTCCACCCATACATACACACACCTTCACCTTACACCTTCAACATACACACAGATACCTCTCTTCGTTTCCATGTGCATCGTCCCCGTTAGAATACATAATGTTACCTGTTGAGACACACACATTCACGATTTGCACAAACACTTTAATTCGTGGCCCCTTTCACCTTTTTCCATCTACACACACCGTTAAGACACACAGCTTCCTCTGTTGAAATGGACGTGTCCTCACTTTACCTCACACACCTTCCTCCATTTCTGCATGCACCTAACACATTTCTCAACACACCTCACTAATCTCTGTGAACAAACTGACAGTTTTCGTTCACACACTCACCATTCTTTTGTTAACGCGTATGGTAACTTGTGCGTTTTTTGCTCGTTAGTACACACACCTTCTCTCGTTACTGTACTCACACACATTCTTCAAAACATGTACCTTTTGCTGTGGTAACATAAACTTCTACAGTTAACACTCATTTCATTATAGTTAGTAGGTAACAACAAATTTTAAGTACTTAGTGTCAACAGTCCAGAGCAATGGAGAGTGTGGAAAAGAGGTGAAGAAGCGTGTGCAGCCAGGCTGTAACGAGTGGGGAAAAGTATCAGGTGTGATGTGTGATAGAAGAGTTTCAGCTAAAATGAAAAGGAAATTGTACAAAACCGTGGTGAGACCGGCCATGCTGTTTGGTCCAGAGACAGTGGCACAGAGGAAAAGACAGGAAACAGAGATGGAGGTAGCAGAGATGAAGATGCTGAGGATGTTTCTGAGAGTGACCAGGATGAACAGGATCAGAGGAACAGCACATGTTAGAGGTTTTGGGGATAAAGTTCGAGAGGACAGACTGAGATGGTTTGGACATGTACAGAGGAGAGAGAGAGAGAGAGTACATCGGAAGAAGGATGCTGGATTTGAAACCACCAGGAAAGAGGCCTAGAGGAAGACCAAAGAGGAGGTTCATGGATACAGTGAAGGAAGACATGAAGATAGTTGGTGTGACCGAAGAAGATGCAGCAGATAGGGTTAGATGGAAGAAACTGACTTGCTGTGGTGCCCCCTGGAGGGAAATGCCGAAAGAAGAAGAAGTAGAAGTTTTGTTGTTACTAGATGTACCTGGTGTACCTTCAGTAGTAATCCATCAGTACCTCAATAATAATTTTGTGGTCCTAAAACCGTCTTACTATTCCGAAATGAAGTTAAAATACTCAGTACCTACTAAAGATTGATTTCTTAAGTTTCCAGAGGTCCGAATCCAAAGGTCCCAAATTTATTGGACAAGATGAGGTATATTGTTTGATGTCTTACGGCCAACTTTTTCTTGTTTGCACACCAAGATGTAAACAAATGCTTAATGTCACTTCAATTTACAAACTCGATTCAACTTTTCTTGAAAAGTCCGTCTTGAAAATGGCCGCCTCACTCAATCTTTTTTCTCTTCCCTCAGTCACTGTTGGCAGATGAAATAACTTTTACTCTAACAAAACAAACTTTTTATTCATGCAGCTTACTGTGAAAGCTTTTTAGCTAGTATGCTGTCTGATTATCCAATTAACAGGTCTAGATTTAGTGACATTGACAAGGAAAGCTTTAAGGCTCGAGAATTCCTTTGAAAATTTGATAAAGGTTTCATTAACGTTTACTTTGTCCTACAGAAGATCTTTAGAAGGAGTTGTAAAATCGTTCTTGGGAACTCTACCAAATTTGGTCTTACCTGGCAACAAATGGTGGTTGAAATGTAATCGGTCAAATTATTTACGTTGAACAGTAGCAAAACAATTCCAAAAACCATAAAAGAATTAGCATCGGTTTGTGATTCAGGTATTGTTTAAGTCAGCAGAGAAGGCGCTCATGGATCACCCCCAATAAGAGTCTTCAATTCAATTCAGTTTTATTTGTATAGCCCAAAATCACAGAATTTCTGTCTCAATGGGCATCACATGAAAAAGAGGAATGTATGAACACAGATACACAGCAAGAAACATAACTAACAAATGCTAACTAAACAAGACTAGCACATTTATGCCCTTAGACTCTCCTTCATGGTGAAGAAAAACTCCTAAAAAACCCATCAGTGGGGAAAAAATAAGAAACCCCATGGGGATCCACACAAAAGAGGGACCCCCCACCTGGACGAGCATCCAATGTGTCTAAGACTATGTCTAAAAAAGTCAATAGATGTTCTTCATCCTGATGGAAACACGGGGTACTCCTCAGCCCGGAGATGTCCAGGACGGGGATGAGTAGATGGATTTCATCCTGATGGAGCGGGGATGATGAAGCGCGGAGGTGTCCTCAGTCTGGCCACGCCCAGGACAGGAACGCAGAGGATCCATCAGGAATCTGAAACAGAGCTCTCTCCCAAAGAAGAGGAAGCGAGATGAGGACAGCATGTGAATTGTCCACCTCTCACATCCTTGTCTTTGTGTTGTCTTGTTGCCCCTGTAGGCGCTACTCTGCTGTTTGATGATATGTTGTTGTTTGGTTTTATGGTGGTTACGAGTTTGGATTGGCTTGTAGGTTGAACACTAGAGGCTCCAAGATTTTCTCAACCTCCTGTCTACCCCAGAAAGAGTCATCTGACACCTCTATCTGACCTGCACACTGAGGAGCAGAGTCGTTTTTGCTATTCAATTAGAGTTTCCTAGTCCTAGTCTCCGAGTGTTAAGTGCCCTCCAAACGACTCTTAAGTGTCTTGTTTTAATAACTCAAGCAGAAGGTTTGGGGTCTCGAGACACCTCCACGGAGCTTTCAGGTAGTGATGGTCAATTGACCCCCTCGTGAGGGTTCTACTGTAGTGATAATTCAGTCACCCGGTTGTATCGGGCTCTGGGGGCTGAATTCCCTGTGACTTTTCTTTATCCTGGTGAACTTGTTGCAAGTCCAGGTCCGGATCCACACAGAGGTGTTTGTGACCTTAGAACAGCTGACATCAGTGTTTCTCGGGTTCTTCTTCTGCACCAGGTTGTGGTGAATAAAGGTCTTAGTGAGTCACTATTAAGTGACTCCATCAGCAGTTTCACTTCTGCAAATGGTTCCTGGAACAGATGAAAATACCTCTGTAGACCAGTCAGTGCGAAGTGAAGCAATACCTGACACGGACAGTGTGGTTCAACTTCAAGTATGAGTGGCACCGATTGTCAGCGTGTCAAACTTCAGGCGATGAACAACTTATAATAATAAAAATTTTATTTGTAACGCACTTTATATTTCCAGTGGAGATCCCAAAGCGCTACAATGACCAAAAGGAACAACAAACAGCAAAATTAAATAAAACCACAACACAAAAAAACACTAAAAACTTTGCTGAAAAGCCTTTAGAAATAAAAATGTCTTCAGTCTTTTCTTAAAAACCTCAACGCTCTGTGGAGCCCTCAAGCTCTCGGGAAGATCGTTCCAGAGCCGTGGAGCATCTGCCTGGAAGGCCCTGTCCCCCATAGTGGAGAGTTTGGTCCTTGGTTGGTGCAGGCAGTAGGAGGAGGAGGAGCGCAGGCTTTGGACAGTGGTGTGGAGGGTTAGGAGTTCTCGGACAGTGGTGTGGAGGGTTAGGAGTTCTTGGAGATAAACAGGTGCAGTGCCGTGTATGCACTGATGGGTTAGGAGGCTGCGCTTGTACTGGATTCTGTATTTTACGGGTAGCCAGTGGAGGGATTTGAGGATGGGAGTGATATGGTCATATATTTGCGCCTCCTTATCAGGATCCGGGCAGCGGGTAGCTTCATGAACCTGTGCTTCGGGTATGAAATTAGAGGGCTGATGTTTAACTAAATGTTTCAATAAGTATATTTTTGTGGTCTAAGATAGGACGGTTTTAGTTTCCTCATTAAGTTTAATCTACGCCGGCTGGATCCAGGCTGACTACAGTATATAGACCAGTGACTCAGATCGTCTGCTTGTCAGACAGTTACAACAATTCACACCTCTTTTTAGAGCACCCACACTCACACGCACTCTAGCACAACCATTTTAGTTCGGGTGTTTATTGTGTTGTCTTATCGCAGGACAGCAGCCATGTTTTCACCTCTAATCAGGTAGAGATGATGCCTTAACTGCTTTTCTGCCATTGATAAGTACCGTATTTTCCGCACTATAAGACGCACTGCATTTTAAGGCGCACCTTCAATAAATGACATTTTTTAAAACTTTTTCCATATATAAGGCGCACCGCATTATAAGGCGCTACAGTAAAGGCTGTTCAACTTTGTCCTCTAACTGTGGCCATCTTGCTTTGTTCCCGCGGAAACTCTGTTTAGTCTTCTTTACTTGGTGCAGCACATCCTCTTGCTTCCTCCACTTCCTCACCATTGATTCATTGATGTTAAACTCTCTCGCTGCGGCTCTATTCCCGTGTTCTACTGCGTGACCGATCGCCTTGAGTTTAAACTCTGCGGTGTAACGGTGTCTCTTGGTAGGAGCCATTTCCGGGTCTTTACACAAACACACAAATGGAAATGAGACGCCCTTTCATATATCCCAGCATGCACCGCGCACTACTTCTTCTACAGGGGAAATGAAGTCGGCGGCTGCTTACTGCAGTTGCGACACCTGTTGTAGCTCGACATTAATCCATATATAAGGCCCTCCGGGTTAAAAGGTGCATCGTGGACTTTAGAAAAAATTTAAGGTTTTTGGGTGCGCCAAATAGTGCGGAAAATACGGTATCCAAATCCAACAGAGTCCGGACTGGGCAAGAACCTGAATCAAGTAACAAATTGGATGTACGATTTATTCACATTGAGAAAGTCTGTTTTTCCACTGGATCAGTTGGACCAGCAGTGTCTAGCTGTCTAGGTGTGTGTTTCCCCGTTAAAGTGTGTGCGGATCAGGTGTTGGCCCTCTGGCCTCACATTTTGGTTTGGGTGGAGACCTGCTGAGCTGAAAGGTGCTGACTCCTGATTAGGACTGGACCAGTTGAGAAAGAAACTTTCTGTGGTCTCATACTGATAACGCACACATGCACGTACACACACCTAAACACACACCCTGTTTCTATGCGACCCGCCTCATTTTGTTTTTGTGAGTTGGTGTGTTTTCTGTTGCTTTCTTTCTTTTTAGAGGAACTAAAGTTTTAGGATTCGTTCCATGACCTGTGAAAGGTCATGACATATTTGTCAGTGGGTTGCATTAAACTTGTCATTGTTTGGTCACAAGACCAATAATAGTTATGTTACATAAACCATCAACAGTCGGGTTGCGTAACCACTTACTAGGTCACATGACCTAGGATATGAACTTGCACAGAACCGATAACATGACACACCTCTTGACCTTTTACATAACCTTTGACATGACCTGTAATAGTCAGGTTAGGACACCTCTCACTTTATTCAGAATATTTCCTGTTGCGTGACTTGCCAAAAAATTTGTCACAATTACGTCTGGTAACGTAACAGACATAATAAATGTTTCAGAATGCATGTCTGAGTTCCCCAAATACATCCGATCCTCAGAGATCCCCTTGAGGTCCCTAATATTTTTATTATAAATATGAACGAACCATCAGAGACATGTTTATTATTTTGAGTACTCTGATGGTTGTTTGAGTGGTGGTAGTCTGAGACTGAAAAGCCACTCAGGCTGGTGGGCTTATGACCTGGAGGTTGGGGGTGAATGTTCTGTAGTGTGTTTGATTGGGGGCCTCTATACACCTCAGACCTCCTAAAAAGTTTCTTGCATTTGATTTTCTTGGTTTTATGGAAAAGTGAGGTTACGGGGAGATGAGATAAAGAAGGTAGATGATTTTAAGTATCTAGGATCAACAGTCCAGAGCAATGGAGAGTGTGGAAAAGAGGTGAAGAAGCGTATGCAGGCAGGCTGGAACGGCTGGAGAAAAGTTTCAGATGTGATGTGTGATAGAAGAGTTTCAGCTAAAAGGAAAGGAAAAGTGTACAAAACCGTGGTGAGACTGGCCATGTTGTTTGGTCTAGAAACAGTAGCACTGAGGAAAAGACAGAAAGCAGAGATGGAGGTAGCAGAAATGAAGATGCTGAGGATCTCTCTGTGAGTGACCAGGATGGACAGGATTAGAAATGAGTATATCAGAGGAACAGCACATGTTAGAGGTTTTGGAGATAAAGTCCGAGAGGCCAGACTGAGATGGTTTGGACATGTGCAGAGGAGAGAGAGAGAGGATGCTGGATTTGGAACCACCAGAAAGAGGTCTAGAGGAAGGTCAAAGAGGAGGTTCATGGATACAGTGAAGGAAGACATGAAGATATTTGATGCGACCGAAGAAGATGTAGCAGATAGGGTTAGATGGAAGAAACTGACTTGCTGTGGCGACCCCTAAAGGGAAATGCCAGAAGAAGAAGAAAAATTTTCTTGGTTTTACCATCTTAACCAGTCATACCTCTTAATTTAAAGCATGTCCCGCTCCTGCCACACATGTACTAAACCTGTCTGTCCCCTGCCCTCTTTCCCCCTCCCCCACTGATCCTTCACCGTTGAATCTACACCCCCACAACCCACCCGCACTACCAGGTCAGCAGATTTCAGCCTATTTTAATTCGCACCTGTTGTGCAGACAAAGATCATGTTATAGACAGACTAATCTCTGTGTAGCCATCCCTCTTCATCCTCATTCTCCGACCCCCACCCCTCCTCCTTATCGGGACACCTTGGCCTTATCCTTGGCCTCCTTTTTTTTACCCCCATGTTTTCGTCCTGTTCACGTCCTTCTTTCTTCCTATGGTTTTCTTCTCCTTCTTCTTTACTTTTCTGTTACCATTTTTCTGCCTTCCATTTGTATTTACTTTTCTACCTCCTTTTTGTTAGGATGGTGAACCCCTCCGACCCCCCTCCAGCTCTCTACTGGCCGACCATCACTTCTTCCTTTGCCCCTCAAAAAGCATCAAACTGGTGTCACATCTAACATCTAATTACATCTCTCTCCTCGTTTTACAGTCCTAAATTATGATGATGTTGTGGAGACGACTTCAGACACGGATGAAGATGAAAGCTTGGCTAACGGTGAAGGAGGTACGGAGGATAAAAAAGCTGGTGGATCAGCAGGTGTTTCCAGACTGGAAGTCTCACCACGAGTTGGTCACGCCCCCTGGTCCCATCAAGACAAGGAGGACTCAGGGGGTCGGATGGAGGACTGGAGGATGGAAAATAATGAAGGTAAATTGGTTTTGACTTTGTTGGTTGAAGGTTTTTTTGAACACCTGAGGGTAATGTTTCTAAGAATTGCGTAGGTCTTTAGTGTCGGCACCATGGTAGAATGTCTGTAGTGGACTATGAGAAGCCGTTTGATTCCCGCTCAGCCCCCCAGGTGTCCTTAGAGCAGACACCTAACCCCCAATTTCTTCCACCATCGGTGCTATTGTGGCTGCCTGCTGCGCTGCAATGCAGCAACGTAATGTTCCTTTTGAGGTATCAATAGGAGACAGTAAAAACGAAAAAAAGTTTGATTGGGATTCAACAGGCGTAAGCCAACTTAAAATTTGTTCCCGCCCAACCACGCATCTAGAATTCCAATTACAAATCATGCAAAAGACGTAATGAAAAGATAATGGCCCTCTAAAGAGCTGGTGGCACCTGAGGTACTCATGAACAATGACGAGGTGCCGCTATTGTGCAACCATTTTGACACCGACCACAAACAAGAGAGAGTGGGATAGGGGTGACAAAAAGAAAGTAGCCATACACCAGAAATCCACGTTTGCCATTGGAGGCAGACCAGATGACGCACTCCTGAAAAACATGTTATGTGTTTGGACGTGAACAACGCACTCGTCAACATAAAAACATTCTACACCCAGATGTCAATGTTTATGTTGATTTCATAAACTTTCTTAACTATTATTATTGATATAATTCTACCGTATTTTCACGACCAAAAGGCGCACCGTATTAAAAGGCGCAGTCCCAGTTTCGTGTGCTCTGTATTTAACACACACATAAGGCGCACCTGATGATAGGGCACAGTTTTTATATACATATCCAGTACTACGTACGTCCGCCTTACAACAACACACACACAAGCAGACAAGTGTGCTTATTTAAAAATAGATCAGGAACAAAACTTTCCTTGTTGTCAGAGTCACTTTCTGTACCCTGCTGCTCCTCGGAAATGATACCTACTTTTGCGAAAGCTCGGTCAACAATGCCAGAAGACACGTTAGCTCAAGCATCTACAATCCACTGGCAAACTTTGGCGTAACTTGCCCGGCACTGCCTTCCACCCTTCGTGAAGCTGAGGTCTCCTCTGGTCATCCATCGCTCCCACGCCGCTTGCAGCCTTACTTTGAACGGCCGGTTCACGCCGATGTCCAGCGGTCGGAGTTCCTTTGTCAGACCTCCCGGAAATACATCAAGCGTAGCGTACATCTGCTTCACTTGTTTTTGACAACACACATCGGGCGCACTGCACAATAGGGCGTGCCACTCATTTTGAAGAAAATCTAAGACTTATGGACGTGAAAATACGGTACTCTTGTCTTATTGAATACATCCCTTTTGTTCAAAGCTGATAGATGCGTTGTTGTCTCCAATAAGTATTTATGATCTGTTCTATCTGATATTTCTGTCTCCTGTAATCAGTGAGATCCCTGGGCGGCTTCTCAAATCTGGATGACTACTTCCTGAGACAGAAACTGGAGGAAAGTGACGGGCATGAGGAAACAATGGATGAGTTCCTCCATCTTACAGACACTCCAATCATCTACCCAGAAGCCCCAGAGGAGGTGACCCGACTGAGCACGCCTGAAGCTTTGGGTCAGGACGAGACTGAGCATGGTAAGAACACAGGAAGTCATGGCATCAAAACACCACAATGCCGGTATAGTCAAAAGAAAAACAATAAAGATCGTCCATTTATTTTTTCTAAAACCCAATATGACAGTATGGTCATCTCAAAGGACCTCACACAGACACTTAGAAAGGAACACACATTTAAATTTGACACTGGTAATAACTACACCAAACAAAGACATGTCCATAGACCCCTCCATCTTTTGGGGGGGGGGGCAAAAATGAAAACTCCAATCGAACAGCATGTCCTTGATACGTACAACATCAAACAACGACACCATAAAAAAACTACTACTCAAAGTTAAATTAATGGAAGTTTTTAATACTTGACTTTAACCCCGCCTACAGACACGACACCTGTCACCACTGACGACTTTGCCCAGTTACTCACATGTCCGTACTGTGAGCGTGGGTACAAGCGGCTCACATCACTGAAGGAACACATCAAATACCGGCACGAGAAAAAGGAAGAGAGCTTCACCTGCATTTTGTGTGCTGAGACCTTCACCCAGCGTTCTCACCTGGAGCGTCATATGACTACCCACACAACATCCAGAGACCAGGTAAGTGAATATACCTGGTTTTACGGGTATGGTCATATGAATGGTAGTAGTCGTAATCTAGCAAGAGGGCAGCAGTCGCTGTGGTAATGATTCAAATTATGGACACAATGGTGGGTATGGTAGTAATAATTGTCACGGTTGAAATGAAAAAAATTATTGCTACATTTACCATTTCTTAATCTTAAAAATGACATACAGCCCAATCCATGAAACTAAAATATCTTAATGAGGGAATCTGTGTGCACACATACAGTACATTTGAGCACATTTTCTTCACATGTTCCAATTAACTTCGAATTGAGCCCTCCTGTTGGAGTACATAATTCGTCCATAAACGTGCAGATTACGTTGCAATAAGACCCACAAGTTAGATTTATTCATTTGTGCAACAAAAAACAACAAATATGATCTAGGAACAAAATCATTTGTCAGAAAGAAACGGATTTTTGGTACTTTCTAAAGTGGAGTTGCATAAGAAGTTGCCCATTGTAAAGTTGCCCGTTGTGATCCGACTGATTGCAAACACATCGGTTTGCTCACTGGTCTCCTTTTTGTGTAGGTGATAGTTAACGAACTGAGATGTAAAAGTTGGAGATGATGGTAAAATCAACTCTGCACAATGCATTGGATCAACAGTCTAGAGCAATGGAGAGTGTGGAAAAGAGGTGAAGAAGCGTGTGCAGACAGGCTGGAACGGGTGGAGAAACGTATCAGGTGTGATGTGTGATAGAAGAGTTTCAGCTAAAATGAAAGGAAAAGTGAACAAAACCGTGGTGAGACCACTCATGCTGATTGGTCTGGAGAGAGTGGCACTGAGGAAAAGACAGAAAACAGAGATGGAGGTAGCAGAGATGAAGATGCTGAGGATCTCTCTGGGAGTGACCAGGATGGAAAGGATTAGAAATGAGTATATCAGAGGAACAGCACGTTAGAGGTTTTGGAGATAAAGTCAGAGAGGCCAGACTGAGATGGTTTGGACATGTGCAGAGGAGAGAAAGAGAGTACTTATGTACTCTCCCTCTCTCCTCTGAAGGATGCTGGGTTTGGAATCACCAGGAAAGAGGAGTAGAGGAAGACCAAAGAGGAGGTTCATGGATACAGTGAAGCAAGACATGAAGATAGTTGGTGTGACCGAAGAAGATGCAGCAGATAGGGTCAGATGGAAGAAACTGACTTACTGTGGCGACCCCCTGAAGGGAAATGCCAAAAGAAGAAGACAATGCATTCTCATTTTACATTTTTGGTAGAAAAAAATCAACAAATGAATGAATGAATATATGAATGGAAAATTGGATGAATGGGTAAAAATGGATGGTTGAATAGGTGGATGCAAAGATAGAAAACCAATCAAATTTATATAAAAATATTTTAAAATATACAAATGATACAACAATTACAACAAGACAACAAAAATAAAAAAGTATGCAAATTAAACAACACCCAACAATTGATGTCTATTTTTTTCAGTTCTATAAGTTTTTGGACTAATGTTGTTAAAGTGTTTCAGCTTGTTTGGTAGGAGATGATCAACCACATGATTGATCAGAAGGTTGTTCTTCCTGATGAGGTTTTGGTTCTTTGTGTTGTCTCTCTCATTGATGATTGTCAGAGGAAATTTGTTTTAAGAGATGAGAGTTCAGATCAGTGTTTTCTCAGAGACCAGGCAATTTTATCTCCAACTGAGTGGGGCGAGGCGGAGTATTTTTGCATTTTAAATGTGTTTCAAATGTTGGAAGTGCACCTCCACCGCTAAATGTTGCCTCTGAGACATCAGCCCACACGGTTTCTCAGAAGGCCTTTCACATTGACGTCCAGGAGAATCTGATCCCTTTCTGGTTGACTCCCTCTCCATCACTCCTGTCTGCTTTTCTCCCTCTAGACGCCATTCCTCAGCGATGAAGCTGGAAACCGCAAGTTCAAATGCAATGAGTGTGGAAAGGCATTTAAGTACAAGCATCACCTAAAGGAGCATCTTCGCATTCATAGTGGTGAGTGGAGCTAAAAGGTGGTGCAACATGGTCATGTGTATGCTGTTCTCTTTGTTTTGTTTAGAAAGAAACAGGGTATTCACAAACACCATATTTATCACTTTTGCATAGAAAAATAAAACTTTGTAAAAGTGAGCATTAGAGGGTCCGACTTTGGTGTTTTAGGTTGGTGGATATCCATGTTTGAGGAATCCATGTTTCAGAGCGAATCTGTGTTTATGGATGATGGGTGATCATTTTTGGATGGTTTGTAGGTGTATGCTTATAAGTTTAATGACGGATGGAAGGTAATCTGGGATCTTGGGATTGTGTAATTTTTAGGGTTAAGTCGAATGTGAGTTTAAGAAGACAGTACAGCGGTATATTTGTTTGAGATATAGGATTATCCATATTTCAGACTGTATTTCTAAAATGAGAGCCTGTCAATGCCTGATCCCGTCAGACCTCAGAAGATAAGCATGCTGGGCATGGGCAATACTTGCATGGGAGACTGCTGGAACCCCAGGTGCCATTGTGGGATGGCCGTTGAGATTAAATTGCCGTTGTGTCCCTGGGCAAGACACTTCACCCACGTTGCCTAGTCTGAATGGTGTGTGATTGATTGGTTGTTGATGGTCAGAAGGTCCGATGGCGCAAAATGGCAGCCTTGCTTTTATCAGTTTGCCCCAGGGCAGCTGTGGCTACAACAGTAGCTTACCATTACCTGATATGGCGGGAATGTCTAATGCAAATGTGAAGCATCTTTGAGAGTCCTGAAAAACGCTATATAAATACAATGCATTATTATTATGATTCCTGTCTTGGTGGTTTATCCATGCACATGGTTGTAGCACAGTCATGTTAAAAGTTTGACTCTCTTATGTTTTGTGGTTTCATAGCATTCTATGTGCTTTGGTGTGGAGGGGAATCTGTGTTTGATGGGCAAGATGTATTTTGTGTTTGGATCTCGGAAGGTAATCTACGTTTTGTATTGCAGGTGAGAAACCCTATGAATGCTCCAACTGTAAGAAGAGGTTCTCCCACTCTGGATCTTACAGCTCCCACATCAGCAGTAAGAAATGCATCAGTATGATCGCCCTAAATGGACGGATACGGAACGGAAAAGCTGGATCTTCACCAAACTTCACAACATCCTCCCCAGGAAGTCCAACACTCCCCCATTTTCGCCACAAGTTGGAAAACAGGAATCAACTTCTTTCACAAGAGTCCCACAGTCTTCTGGACATCAAAGCTGAGCCAAGGGACTTAAATGAGTACCGACTGCTAATGGCCTCACAGCATGGGTTTGTGAATCCAGCGGCCTACCTGAAGGATCATGGGAGAAATCTGCTGGGGCTTCACAATATGTCTCAGAGGCCCATTCAACACCTTGATGGAATGAAGTTAGACCTCCCCCTGCTGGGTTACACTGGGTCTCTTGGAAACAACCTGGGCAAGTTGCTTCAGATTGTGGACAAAACAATGTGCATAGAGAAGATGGACCAGAGCTCAGAGGAGATTAACAGACGCCTGACGTTTGAAAGGGAACTGGGTTCCCAGATGGAAACTCCAGCCAGCCTCCAGGAGATAGCCCACAGCTGTCCCACCAAGACAATCATTGACTACACGCTGGAGAAGGTCAATGAAGCCAAGAGTCTGATTGAGTGCAAGACACCAGTGAAAATCAAGAAGGAGGAACAGAACACTTCCGCTGACATGTCTGAGGAAAAGTCTACGGATGATCAAAATGAATTCTTGTCTTTCTCCTGTCAGTATTGCAAAGAGACCTTATCCGGGCCCATCCCGCTTCATCAGCACGAGCGATACCTGTGCAAAATGAATGAGGAGATCCAAGCAGTCCTACAGCCAGCAGAGAGCAGACCTTCTGGCTGCCTGGATTTTGAAGCTGGTGAACTGGCTTTCAAGGATCACATGTCAGTGCTTAAGACTTACTTTGCCGTTAACACTGAGCCCAACTCAGAAGAGCTTCTCAAGATTTCCCTTGCAGTTGGCCTTCCTCAAGAGTTTGTCAAGGAGTGGTTTTCTCAGAAAAAGAGTCAACAACACCAACTGGGAAAAAAGAAGTCCTCTCCACCCAGACACCACACACCAGACTCAAGCTCATCTCCAATGCCAATTTCAACCTTCCATCTACATAGCAACTTCACAAACAAGGACCTTTGCGACAAACACGACCAGATAGCTACACTGGGAGAAAAACAAGTAGAACTCGTGGGCCAGCTGAGAAGCAACACCTCCTCACCCCTTAACCTCTCCTCGACATCCTCCAAAAACTCTCACAGTAGCTCCTACACACCAAACAGTCTGACCTCTGAAAACTCCCATGGAGATACCCCACTGGACTTGTCTCTGCATAAACACTTGGCACCAAAGCGACCCAGGCCCAATGGATTAGGTACTAAGCACAGTGGGAGGGTTTCAGTTTGGGAACAGGACTCCAGTTCTTTGGACCCAGTCAACATCAAGAAGGAAATCCCAAGTTCCGAATATAATGGGAACTCCATCCACACTTCGGAAAATAACTCTCGATCCATCTTTGGGAAAAAGTCTTTCACGAGTGGACCTGTCTTCACCCCACTGCCAGCCCATGGACCATTTCCTCCATCAACCTTCATGAGTCCCCCTCAAGCCACCATCCCAGGCTTCAGGCCTTACCATGGTTTGGACCATATGAGCTTCTTGCCCCATATGGCATACACCTTTGCTACTGGTTCCACAACACTGGCAGACATGCAGCAAAGGAGAAAGTACCAGCGGAAAGCTGGTACAAGTTTCCAGGTGAGACCACAACACCCTGCAGAAATCTTTGTGATCCAACCATGATTGCTGCTGGTCCACTGTTGATTCGCCACTGCTCTTGGTGCAGCTATTCTAAATGCCTGTCGAAATTCTGTTTGCCGCTCAACCTAAACCACTTGAGTTTTTTCTTTGAATAAAATCTTTTAGAGATACATTCTTTTTTGACTGCAGCTGGACCAAAATCACAACATCTTAATTTCTAATCAAGTGAAATAATCTAAATAAACAATTTGTTGGACAAAAAAATGTAACAATTTCTTGTAAAAATAGACAAATACAGAGAAAAAA
Source organism: Neostethus bicornis (assembly GCA_902685375.1). Taxonomy (NCBI): domain Eukaryota; kingdom Metazoa; phylum Chordata; class Actinopteri; order Atheriniformes; family Phallostethidae; genus Neostethus; species Neostethus bicornis. The sequence continues at coordinate 8,335,337 of LR738549.1, read as the reverse complement.
ATGGCCAAAGACGGGTATCATGAGGAAAAACAGAGTTCTTGTGAACTGTTGAGGGTTCTCATGAGGCTGTAGGTCAGTAGGGCTCTCAAAGGGCAATGGAAGTGGAAGGGTTAGTGGGCCATTGAGGAGACTTGTGAGGGATCTCATAGACAAGTGTGGGAGGGGGTGCCAGTCCTGAGTTGCATAGCGCAGTGGGGTGCAGTGGGGGTTTTATGAAGCAGTGTGGGTCAGCAGGGGAGTGTCTGGTGTGGGATTATGACTGCAGCTCTGTGTCTTTAGGGGCAGCTGCTGGATGGAACGGGAGACTTTCTGTCCGACCTGGACGAGCTGAGGGACTGCGAGTCTCTGCTGTCCAGGAAGAAGAAGACTGAAAGTGGTATGTACGCCTGTGACTTGTGCGACAAAACATTCCAGAAGACCAGTTCCCTCCTAAGACACAAATATGAACACACAGGTATATATACCATAACACTTCTCTTTACCCCAAACTTTTACCCCCCACTCAATCCCAAACTTCCTTTTGTCTCACTACCCCAGCTGACTTTATATTTCCTCTGATGTTGTTTGCTTTCTTTCCCGATGAAAGTTCTATTGGTTTTTAACATATTAATTTTTTTCTAACTACCGGTAATGGGAATGATAGTGGGTTACAAAACATTTTATAACGTCCAAAACAATTTTTTTTAATCCAGCTAAAACACTTTAATAATTAGGCACTACTGAGTTAATTTACCCTAACAAAGTAATATATTGTTGATCCAGTTTTCCCCCCAAAATATTACAATTTTTATTATGCTGGTAAGAGATTTCTATTTTGATCTGAAAATGCTTTCAAAACCATTTCCTGAATGACAGAATACAGAAATTAAATTGAGGAAAAAATTGTCTCATCAGGAGCCGTAAAAGTGAGCAGAAAGTTCTGTGTAACTGACCAAATACGGATGGATTCAGTAAATTGCAGGCCCGTTTTGTGACTGAGTTTTGTTATTCTGTGGCTGAATTTTTTAAATCAAGTCTTTGACTATTTTGGTCGACGAATAAATTTTGTGGCTGGATTAGCAATAGGATTATTCCACTGTTTTTTGTTTTTTTTTTTATCTCTATGGTTGTATACTTTTTGTGGATGGTTATGTGGTATTTTTATTGAGATGTGAAGTTATGTGATCAGTTTTTGTATTTTTGTGATTGAGTTTTTTTGGTTATATTGTGTTATTTGTATGTGTTGCCTGCAACAGACTGGCGACCTGTTCGGGGTGTCCCTTGCCCCTTGCCTTTAATCAGCCGGGATAGGCTCTAGCACCCCCCGCAACTCAATTATGAATACGCAGTTCAGAAGATAAATTAATAAATGGTACTATTGACTTGTTTTGTAGTTTTGTGTTCTGGTTCTGTATTTCTGGGGTAGAATCTTGTGATTCTAAAATAACAAAATCCTAAATCTTGTGGTTCTATTACTGAGTTAGCAATACAGTCGTTCCACCACTAAGTTCTGTGGTTGAGTTCAGTGGTCAGGTTTGGGTTCTCTGATGGAAGTAGTTGAGTCTATTGCTGAGATACGGATAGGGTTTTACGGTACAACCCTACCACAAAGCCATTCGAAACCCTACCCTGGGAGGATAGGGTTGTGTGCTTGGTCAATATGTTTTGGGTTATGTCTTTTGGTTTTGTGTTTTAGTGGTTGTTTTATTTGGTTCTTTGGCTAGGTTAGTGATAGGATTGGTATTCGGATTCCATGTGTTTGTGGCTAGATTATCTGGTTTTGCTATCGAGTTCTGTGACTGAATTTGAAACCAGAATTGTTGCATTGTGTGATTTTTGGATTCTGTTGTATTATTTAAGCCTTCTTTTGATTTACAGGTGAATTTTTCATTAGAACCACTTACACTATTGCTGAGGTCTATTTTGATCAGGTCGGGTGGTTTGACTGGGATTGGGTTTACTGGTTTGGTGTTTGTGATGATGTTCTTGTAATCCAGTACACCTCAATTATTTCCCGATGCGTCCCTGTCTAGCAGGAAGAAAACAATTCGCGACCCAGCCCACTCATTTGTTTACTACACTTCCTATCAACTGCCTGGTGCAAAAAAGCCCACTACATCATAGGCCTAATATGTCCTGCACACACCTTCACAGGAAGAGCACCACCGCCAACTACCATACTGGGGCAATTGCGCTTCATTCTAGTACGAAAAAAAAAACCCAAGGTCACACTCGACCCTTGGCATAGTTCACTATTTGAGAAGCACTCTTCTAAACTGTGGTTGGATTTAGTGGTTTGGTTCTGGTAGTCTTTGGTTTTGTTCTGTAGGCTGGAGTTTGTGTTTTTGTTGCCAGGAAACCAGCAAGTGATTTTCTATCTTATTTCTGGTAGTTTCTGGTGGGTTTCCGAAGGTCTTTGGCTTGTTCCAGTACCACAAGGTTGGGTTTAACAGTTTCATTTGGTGGATTCAGTTTATTTTGGTACGACGATTACTTTCGTGTTTCCCTTTTGCAGCCAGGTTGCTTCTTTTGTGATTGGGTTTCACGATTCAGTGATGGTATAGTTTATTGTGACTGTGTATTTCAGTTCCTCTGTTGGGTTCTAACGACATCCTCAATGTCTTGTGTGTGTCTGCAGGTAAACGCCCACATCAGTGTCAAATATGTCAGAAGGCCTTCAAACATAAACACCATTTGATCGAACACTCACGCCTTCACTCTGGAGAAAAACCTTACCAGTGCGACAAGTGCGGCAAACGGTTCTCCCACTCAGGTTCTTATTCCCAACACATGAACCACCGGTACTCCTACTGCAAGAGGGAAGCTGAGGAGCGGGAGGCAGCTGAAAAGGATGGTGGGGTTAACGGAGGAGGAGGCTTGTTGCCAAGAGGTCCTGAGACCTCTGAGCTGTTGAGGAGAAGGGCCTACCTGCAAGAACTAGACCCGTTCAGATACCCAGAAAACCTGCAGGATGGCAAAGAAGACACTGGACTTAGAGAAAGCAATGAGGAAGCAGGACTGATGAAGAAGGAATTGGACAGAGATACAAATGAAGAGGTGAAGAATCAACAAGCGGAGAGTTTAAGGATGAAAGAAGATCAAAAAGAAGATGAAAGGGGCAACAAAAAGTGGACACAAGTGGATACAATGAGGGACGAAGTGGACACAGACTCTGTAACGACGATGGACAAAAGTTCACTGGAAAGGGTGACGAGTAGCAAATTAGACCTAGAGGACTGATCCTGATGACTATTCAGTTTGTCTAAGTTCTTTTTTATTGCAGACTGAAGATGCGTCCAGTAGGTGTAACACCAAAGTAACGATTTACCTTTAGGATCCTGATTTTAATTCATTGTTTTTGAGAAGGTTTAACCAGCAACGTAATTAATAATTTAGAGACACAACACAAGAAATAAATATTCAAAGTTAAAAAAAAAAAACCAAAACAAACAAAACTGCCGAGTCACCCCACGAATCAAAATCAGGAAATAACATTGTCAAGTTCAAACTTTTTATCCTTTTAATTTATTAATGAAAAGTTTAAAACTTTTGAGACCCCGTGCACAAGTGTGATAGATTACACTCTTAATCTTGAGGTATGAGCTTGTTCCAAGTTCGTCACACAAGTGAGCAAAAGAAGAATTTGAGAAATTATTGGTACAGCTAAAACACAAAAATACAATTGTAAAATTTGATTTATTGTTCGTTTACAAACAGAATTATAAACGGACCTGGTTCGAGGAGGCGTTGACCTAGAGGTAGAGTTACATTCTTTTGACCGGGAGAACCTGATTCTACTTCTCTAGTCCCAGGGACATCTTGGGCCCATTGGGACTCAAACCAGTTTCTACCTGTCGAAAGACGGATATTCTATCACTGATTCACTCTAACCCGATTCGATTCTCATTTGGCCCGTGTCGTCCCTGGGACCACCAGAGAGGCAACTTTGAAATAAAAAAAAAACAACAACAACAAAAAAGGAAATATAAACGGACCAATAGATGGTCGGGCACGTTGAACGATAACTCATTACTAAATTTTAGCTACATATGTGTTCATCAGTTAAATTGCCCATTTACAAACTTTCCCGGAAAATTCAAACATTTCTGTGGAACTTTAGGATTGCTAAGTCCACGCCTATTGTTATTGTAGGAATTTAGTTCGGCCTGATTCAATCCAATAGATCAAGATCTATTGGTCTGGTCTACTATGCCCATCAGCATCAGATGATGTTTAGATAGTCATTGGTAACCTCGACCATTTGCACCATTCTGCTGAAATGCACAGTTTTTCTGAAAATTGTTTCTATTCTAACGTAAGAAAAGAAACGAGAAAAGACAAAGCATGACGACACTGTGATGTTTATAACTCACAGTTATTTTAAAGGTGCTAAAATGATTCATTTATGGGTTTAAATTTTTTTAAAAATCATCTTTAGGAACGAATACAACCGCCCTCGCTTTGATAAACTAAAAAAATATGCAAAAACAGAAATGAAAGGGAAATAGTCTTGCAGTCAGTGTTGTATTTACTCATTTTTTATGCCCTTTTGTATTGTTTTCCCACTACCTGCACATTTTTTTTAAGGTTTGAAGTTGTGATTTCACATGTTTATGTAAGTCTTGGAAAAATAACACTGGTAGAAGGGAGGAGCCTTTTTTAAGAATAATATGCAAACCTGTTTACCTGTCTCACCTCCCTACCGCTTCGCTTCAGTCATCCAGTGAACTTTTTAAGGTTTAGTATAGTTTTAGTTTACATGTTTGTGCAATTTTTTTCACAATTTTTTTTGCTTTATGACATTATTTTTTGTTGAAAAACTTTATGTTTTAAGTTTACAGCAATTATTTTTTTGTCTTTAACCTGTTCTGTTGTATTTATGTTACCTAAGAAGTATTTCCATCTGAGCATGCTGTCGTGCAGTTCTCCACGCAGATGTTCAGAAAATAGTGTTTTGGAATATGGGAACAAAAATTTGAGGTTTGGCACATTTCTACTTTGTTTACTTCATTTTTTTTCTTCTTTTTTCAAAAGTACCAGAAATGGAAAAAATTGGAAAACTTTTGATACAACTGTATAAACACTGTATTTTTTAGAAAAAAAACACTTTATTTATCCAACTAAATGGGATATGAAGGAGTGAAGAAATTAATACTATTTTAAAAGTTGGGTTTTGTTGGAAAATGTTAAATACGTAAATGTAGCCAAATAAACATTGAAACAAAGCAGTGTTCAAACTTGTCTTTGCTTGGATTTTTATGCCTACGCCCAAACCATGTGGGGGAAAAGTTTGCAAATGCAATATCGAAAATTTTGATGAAACTGAGAAACTTACAAAGGTTAAAGTAACAGTGGTTGAGGTCGAAAATTCTTGTGGACGCAAAATCTCTCAAACAAATTTAATTTTATGAAACTGTCCCCACTAAAAGAGTACCAACTATAGATGAACTTATTAGGTTTTCACGGTCATATATCAAAAGGTCAGAAATATCAGGCAGGCAGATTTATTCTTATTTTATAACCATTTGGTTGGCAATGTCACTGGTAGGAGCTTTAGTGAACTCCCCGTTCAACTCAGTTCAATTATATTTGTACGACCCAAAATCACAAAACAATTGTCTTAACGACCTTCACAAGGCAGATTGAAAAAAAATAAAAAGTACAAAAACAAAGAAGAAAAAAAATGTAGACAGACAAATACACAGCTAAAAGATAACTAAATAAAAGCTCATTAAACCGTTTCAGCACATTCCTGCTCTTCAATCCTCCTTCACAGTGAGGAAAAACTCTAAAAAACACAACAGTGTGGAAACAAAAAGAAGAAGAAACCTCATGGGGATCCACTTGAAGGAGAGATCCCTCTCTAAGGACAAGCAGCCAATGTGTCTTAAGACCATTATTTAAATATTAGTTTATTTTACAGCTGTATATTTGAAAAAAGTAAGTAGATGTTCTTCACCCTAATTGGATGGTAGATCAAGCATGAAGCCTCCACAGTCTGGCAACGCCCAGGACAGGAACACAGATAACATACTACTTTCAGACACCCTGATTGCTCCTCAGATTTCTAACACTATCATTTTTTCCATACTTGTATCAAGATCAGGGGAGGATCCCTTTTGATTCACAAAAAAAAGTGTTCTCATTACTTCAATTATTATAAACTTTGGGCAAAATATACACCAAAATACAGATTTTTTTTTTTCAAAATATTCTGAGGGGGAATTCCCCCGGAGCCCGTATACTGGCGAGCACAAGTGCTCATTTTTCCTATGATCTCACGACCCCCCTTTAGAAAATCCTGGATTCGCCCCTGAAGATCCTCCAAGAGTGCAACAAATTCTAAAAATGACCATTTTTCTTCACAAACTGCCCTTTAAAGAATAATAATTCGTTATAAATACATCAGAAGAGTTAAATAAATGAAGATAAATCAGCGAATAAAATGAACGCGTGGCTGATTTTGCTGAGTAACCAGCTCGCTCGTCTGTGCGTAATGGCGTCATGGAGCACAGCGAGATTGCGTCGCTTGGAAAATGCAGGCGTGTGAGGTGAGTCCTCGTGAACAAGAAGCATGCTATATATGAACCTTTATTCATTCAGATAACTTACTGGATACTCTTTAGAAGATTTAGAACAGGTGAAAACCTGCTCCATGTTGGTTGTTTTTACGAAATGGAGTCGTGTTTACAGCAGCTAGCTGTTAGCTTAGAATAGTCAGTTCTGTAGTTCTGCTCAAAGTTCTGTTGTTTTGGTCAAAAGTCTTGAGCTCAGTTCCTTGTAAGTTTTATTTAGGGTGTTGTGGGTTTAGTCCATGGTTAAAAATAACATTTTAGAGATCTACATCAAAACTAAATCCTCAGAAATGGTCTTTATACTGTTAAACATGGAGTTTGTTTAAGAACAGTTGGTAATAAAGCATCAGAAAATAACCTCAAACTACAAACAAGATAATTAACCTAATTAAAGTTATTTAATTACACATAGCTTAGTGGTAAAATTGCCATCTGTGGACCGAAAAGTTACCGGTTCGAGTCCTGCTGAGCCCATGCCTTAGTGACTCTACGGAGGACACCTACGCCCAGTTTCTTCCACTTTTGGCGCCAAAATGGCTGCCTGCTGCGGTGCAATGCAGCAATGTAATTTCACCATGAGGGATTAATAATGAATCAGCTGGGATGGGAATCAGGGCTTCCCAATCCGAGACCTGGGTCCTCGCCCGGAAAAGAGTGGAATGCCCATTGCAGGTCAGTGATAGGGTTGTACCCCAAGTGGATGAGTTCAAGTATCTCTGGGGTCTTGTTCACGAGTGGGGGAAGGATGAAGCCGGAGATCGACAGGCGGATTGGTGTAGCGTCAGCAATAACTAGGACACTGCATCGCTCTGTTGTCGTAAAGAGAGAGCTGAAACGAAAAGCAAAGCTCTCGATTTACAAGTCAACCTATGTTTCTACCCTCACCACCCGCCAGCTTCTGTGGGTGGTGACAGAAAGAATGAGATCGCGGGTACAAGCGGCCGAAATAAGCTTCCTCCGCAGGGTGGCTGGGTTCTCACTCGGAGATCGGGTGAGCACCTCTGCCATCCAGGAGGTGCTCGGTGTCGAGCTGCTCCTCCTCCAGATCGAGAGAAGCCGGATGGGGTGATTGGGCATATGGTCAGGATGCCCCCAAGCGCCTCATTGGTGAGGTGTTTCTGGCACGTCCCACCGGGAGGAGACCAAGAGGCAGACCCTCGACCCGCTGGAGAGACTATGTCTTACAGCTGGCTGGGAACGACTCAGGATCCTTCCGGGTGAGCTGGAGGATGTAGCCTGGGTGAGAGAAGCCTAGGCTTCCCGTCTGAGGCTGTTGTCCCCGCGACCTGGCCCCGGATAAGCGGAAGACGGCAGGGTGGAACGGATTAATACAGTATGATAAGAAAAATATATATATGCACTTTCCATAATTTCAATATCAGGAAGTTATGGAGTCACAAATTATACACATTTCCGTTTGAATTTTTCTTTGAAAAATACGTGATTCTCTTATGTCTAAAAATAGTTTTTGGGATTTTTTTTGGTAATGTATAAATATTACATTATTTTGATAGAAATCTGGAATGTCCCAGTTTGTGAAATAATTTTTACAATAAACAGAATTAGAAAGAGTTTGAACTTTTATTAGATCCCAAAATTTTTGGTGTGTTTTTGTTTAATAGTGAGAAGATGAACTTAGATCGTTGCATGTGAAAGCAGATATTTATTCAAAAAATTGTTTCGTTTTGTCTTCTGAAACGTCCAGCTCTAATGGAAATTTGTGTTGGCCTATTTCGACTGATTTAAGGCAAGAGACAGGGTACACCTGCCAACAAACGGGATCACCCATGTGTTGCCAGGCCACACACAGACAACCATCCACACAAACATTCATCCCTAGGGTTGACTTTTAGATCAGTGTTCAACCTAATATGTATGATTTTTAATTAATTGACAACAAGTCCGTGTATTCTTTCATTTGTCCAAGCGTGATCCATCGTATACTAACCTGAGTGTGGAAAAGAGGTGAAGAAGCGTGTGCAGGCAGGCTGGAACGGTGTGCCGTGTGAAAGAAGAGTTTCAGCTAAAATGAAAGGGAAAGTGTACAAAACCGTGGTGAGACTGGCCATGCTGTTTGCTCTAGAGACAGTGGCACTGAGGAAAAGACAGGAAACAGAGATGGAAGTAGCAGAGATGAAGATGCTGAGGATATCTCTAGGAGTGATTAGGATGGACAGGATTAGAAATGAGTATATCAGAGGAACAGCACATGTTAGAGGTTTTGGACATAAAGTCAGAGAGGCTAGTCTGTGATGGTTTGGACATGTGCAGAGGAGAGAGACCGAGTACATCGGAAGAAAGATGCTGGATTTGGAACCACCAGGAAAGAGGCCTAGAGGAAGACCAAAGACGAGGTTCATGGATACAGTGAAGGAAGACATGAAGATAGTTGGCGTGACCGAAGAAGATGCAGCAGATAGGGTTAGATGGAAGAAACCGACTTGCTGTCGCGACCCCCGAAACTCAGAAATACCTTGGATAGTTTGTATTATATTTATATAGTATATTGTTTAGGTTAACTCAGCATACCCCGCACTGACCGTAAACCTGCATCGTAGGTTAGTTGGTCAATCTAAAATTATCCTACCCCTAGTGTGAGCTCTCTTCTCTACGAGGCCAGGTGATAGGACGGCAACCCATCCAGTACCTGCTTGCCAACTTTGTGGATTTTGTAATGTTGATTGAAGAAAACAACCTAAATATTTCTGTCACTGGACTCTAAAAATGGCCCATTTACACCACCTGGCTCCTACAACTAGTGTCCAGGAAGCCGATTAGAGAATCTTATGACAGTGCTAGTTATCATCCTGGCTAGCATGGCACAGCATAGTGATATCTTTCTCCGCAGCTCATTTCCTTTCCTGATATGAGTTTGGTGGTTGCTGTAGATATTGCTGGTTACGGGTGAGGGCTGACTGCTTCATCAGCTTCCATTGTGGGTAGCTAAATGGAGAATAGACTGGAAGTGGCTGAGGGGATGTTCAGTGGAAATACCATGAGTTGTCCACTTCCTGCCAAGTGAGCCTTCTACTGTCATAATGGACTCCTATCAAGACATATTGGGCTGCTGATGGATGGAAAGGCAGGTTTCTGTGGTTTGTAACCGTCTGCTGAACAATGACAACCTCTATCATGGGTTTGTCTCCAGCTGGATGTCCACACACTTTTAAGAACTTGAGGAGGGAAAGTCTTCTTTGTACACACAGGAGTAAACAGCCCGGTGAGGTGCCGACATTTTTAACACTCATTTTTAAAAATGTTTCACTCGGTTCAGTCACTTTCTCCGATGTATAGACTGAGCGTCTACTCAATGATTTTTTTTTTTTTTATTTAACGCAAATATGGTGGCTCAGTAGAGCGTTCGGCCACGGACCGGAAGTTAAACAGAAGTTCACGGGTTCGCATGCCACTGAGTTCACGTCCGCTTCCCAGACCAGCGTCCACATCACCCGGGCTACAAACAGACGGCCTGGACTCGCGCTGTGGTACTCGAGGGTACTTTGAGGGTGGAGACGGCAGCTCAGTGGTTAGAGGGTTTGTGCGCCGACCGGAAGTTCGCGGGTTCGCGTCCCACAGAGAACACGTCAAGGGTCCTTGGAGAAGACACCGAACCCCCGCTTCTCCCACCATTGGCGCCGTCGAAGGGCAGCCTGCTGCGGTGTAAGGAGTGCAGCACACAAATTTCCCCGGTGAGGGATGAATAGAGTAATTCATTTATTTATTTAATTTATTTATTCTTAGGTCCCTTCTATTAGATTGAAAATGATTTTCTTATGGAAGTCGAAACTTCTCGATATTCAAATACATTGTCCAGGAGAATGTAGAAAAGAGGTGAAGAAGCATGTGCAGGCAGGCTGGAACGGGTGGACAATCTGCTCAATGATGTATATATATTAATTCAATGCAAATATGGTGGCTCAGTGGTTGGAGCACTAGAGTGTTCGCCCGCGGACCGGAAGTTAACCGGAAGTTTGCGGGTTCGCATCCCACCGAGTCCACGTCCGCTTCCCAGACCGGCGTCCACGTCACCTGGGCTCCAGACAGACGACCTGGACTCGCAATGTGGGACTCGGGGGTACCTCCGTCCCCCGATGACCTCAGAGACACACATTCTCCATGCCGTACGTACCTTAAGAGAGTCACCGTCTGACCCAGCTTCCCAGACCTTGGAGACACCTAACCCCCCGTTTCTCCCACCATTGGAGTCGTAGGCGTCATAGGTGGTAGCAGGCCCGGTTCTAGCTCTCAAAATTTGGGTGGGCAGAAAACATTTGAAGGTGGGCGAACAAAAAACACATATATACCCTCTTGAATTTGTGGGCTTGGGACCATCACAGAAGGTGCACTTGCATCTCTCTGAGGCTGAATTACATGTATGTGTGTGTGTGTGTGTGTGTGTGTGTGTGTGTGTATATGTATATTGGTTTTTTTTGTTTTTGTTTTTTTTTGTCTTTTTATTGTTTTTGATGCATATATAAGATAACAGGAAAACTACTACAGCATCAGTCGCCTACTTTTTTTTTGCAAAGATTGTCACAAATTCATCCATGTCTAATTTATTTGTGATGGTCTTTTCGTGGGCCAAAATCACCAGATTTCTTTTTCTATTGTGAAGCGTAGCCAGAGAATACTCCAGCCAGGGTCTAGTGCGGTACCAGGCCGGGTTAAACGAACGAAATGTACCGCCAAATGCGCGTTTTGGGTAGCTAGCTAACATGGGCTGCGTCGGGGCGGTAAGGGAAAGACCCGTACCGGCATAGTCCGGGGGTGCAACGGCCTGTTGAGGTTGGACTTGTGGACAATTGACAGAGGGGCTGATGTTTGTGGTGCTTGTGTGACTAAATACATCCTCCGTGAGGCCCGCCGAGCCAGCCGTGTCGGCGGAGGCGCCAGCCGTGTCTGGGGCGGCGGAGGTAGAGGTGCAACAGCCCAATTGACGGCTGTCTGTCACACCACTAGTGTCCGAGCGAGCCGCAGAGCCGCTGGGCGTGGGCTTGAAGAAAAAAATATCAAGTTACCTAAACGCTAAGAGGAAAACCAGGGAATCAGAGTTCCGCAGTCAGAAGTTAACGTGTGCTTTGAGCAGCAGAGTGTGGGAAAATTAACAACTTGTGTATTTATGTCAAAAAAGCAAGGGGGCGTGACCAAACAGTGCTATAGGCCTATGTATGTAACGCAACATTTATTTGTGTTTAAAAACACCCAATAGGATGCTGCTCATTCTCTGTGACTTTTTGATTGGGTGGGCAAGCCATCAGTTTGGGTGGGCACTGCCCACCCTTGCCCATGCCTAGAACCGGGCCCGGGTGGCAGCCTGCTGCGGTGTAGTGCAGCACACAAGTTTCCCGGTCAGGGATGAATAAAGTATATTAAAAAAAAAAAAGAACTCGGGTGCATCAAGTCCACGCCACACGAATGACAACGTAAATACAGAAAATCTACTTTTGTAATTATATACTACAGATTACTCAGAGTTTTTACATCTGCTGTCTCAATTATATGGTGGAAAAAAATATCAATGATCTCATCGAAGAAACAAAAATAGATGCACCATAAGAGACATGGTGAAAGATACACCACACATGGGCAAACTGCACAAGAGCAAAACGGTTCACACATCAGTGGCCAACATGTTGGTAGACACATTGAAAGGAACATGGTGGTAAAGTGATACTTTTAGGGTTTATAGATTGGGGTAAAATTGGGAGTAAACACACCAAAGTCAGATTAGGGGACCAAAGAGTTGTAATATTGGAACAATCTGAAGATATACTGTACACCTTTTTGAGGCCCTCTAGGACAGGCATGGGCAAACTACGGCCCGCGGGCCGAATGCGGCCCGTTAAACGTTTCAATCTGGCCCACTGAACTTGAAATAATTAAATAAATAAACCTTGTTAATGTTCTATTTTGCCTACAATTCTGATGTTTTGTCACTAGATGGCGCTCTTTAGATATGTTGGCTTTGTTGTGAAAACAACAACACTGCTCCCATTAAAATGTGTGTGTCTCCGTGATGCACACGCTGTCAGTATAAACAGTGCACAGATATGGAAAGCCATCGAGGCCAATACACACACGTAAACAAGCGTGTTAGATGTTAAATAAGCGCTTAGATTTCAAACCTAGCACCGCTAAATGCACGTTTTTAAGCCCTATCACACTAGATTTCAGACCTAGCGCCGCTAGATTTGAAATTTAACACTTAGCGACATTTGCAACACTTGTAACATTTAGCACGCTCGTTTAAAATCTAACGCGCCATTCTATCGGTCTAATCTAGCGGTTACCAGAGCATGTGCCATCCATCTGCTCCTGTTGCGTCCCCTTTGTCAAATGTTAGAACTCAATGTGGCCCGCGAACCAAAAAGTTTGCCCAGCCCAGCTCTAGAACATTTAGACTACAATCTACCCTACTTTCTTTACAGTTGACAGAAAATTTTCACGAGTTTTTACATGTGAACATTTAGGGTGGTGTCGTGAGCGTAAGGTTCCTCACCAGTGGTTTCAAAAGTTTCTATGGTAACCTGCCAGAAGGTTTGTAGTGACGGCACTGGCTTTGTGATGATCATTCAATACTTAAATGACGCTTGGGACGTCAAAGCCGAACTATACAACCAATGTCTGTGTATCTACAGTCAGATGGGTCCCCCGCTGTCCTTCTGATAGAGCCTTTCTACGGCGGCTCCCACAAACATCTAATTGACCTGCTGAAGAATCATCTGGAAGGCTGCTGTATCTACACCCTGCCTGCCAAAAAATGGCATTGGAGAGCCCGGACGGCAGCGCTCTATTTCAGCCAGACCATCCCCACCTGTACCACCTACAGGTGAGACACATTGGTAACATCACACAGGTGAGGATGTGTAAATGTTCATGTCCTCCAGGTGTGTGGGTTCTAACCTGGTTCTCTTCGTCTTCAGGGTTCTGTTCAGCAGTTCTGTTCTTAACTTGTGTGAGCTGGTGTCCCTCCGACCGGACTTGGTCCGTTTGAAGAAGGTTCTATACTTTCACGAGAACCAACTGGCGTACCCTGTACAGAAAGACCAGGAACGGGACTTTCAGTATGGATACAACCAGGTGTTGTCATGGTAACACTTCCTGTTATTATTAATCAGTAGGATGTTTAGATTGCTGCTGCTTTTGATTGCCTTTGTTTGTAATCTGTCCAGATAATACTATTAACATTTACTTTACACATTTACTTGAGTAACACTTTGAATAAAATGTACTTCTATGAGTATTTTTAATAGTTCGTACTTTTACTTGAATAAATTTATATGTTAATAACGCTACTCTTACTTTGTTACATTGGGCAAAAGTTGACCTGTTCCTTTTCTTGTTTTGAATACAATAATTTTTTTTTTTAAAAAGCACTTCCTGCTGCAGATGACTGTAGACAACGTTCCTCCAATCAAAAGTAGTGAACACGGTCACATGACTCTGCCTGACCTATCATATGTACCCATGCCCGGTCTAGCAAGACAACACATTAGCACTAAAAAGTTATTTTGGAAAACAAGTTACTGTTAAAATGTTTTTTTGTTTTTTTGTAACTGATCTTTTTGCTTTATTTTGAAAATACAAATTTTGTATTGTTTATATTCTTATGTGTACAAACAAAAAAGATACTTTTTTGTTTTAAAGTTTTAAAGTTACTCAGTACTTGAGTAGTTTTTTTCAACGCATACTTTTTACTCTTCCGTTCGTTCCGTTCCGTCATCTTCCGCTTGTTCCGGGGTCGGGTCGCGGGGGCAACAGCCTCAAACGGGCAGCCCAGGCCTCTCTCTCCTCGGCTGCATCCTCCTGCTCACCCGGAAGGATCCCAAGTCGCTCCCCGGCCAGCTGTAAGACATAGTCTCTCCAGTGGGTCTGGGGTCTGCCCCTTGGTCTCCTCCCGGTGGGACGTGCCCAAAACACCTCGCCCGCGAGGCGCTTGGGGGGGCATCCTGACCATGCCCTATCCACCCCATCTGGCTCCTCTCGACCTGGAGGAGGAGGAATCGACATACTGCCGGCCTTTTTCCTCTTATTTGAGTAGATTTTTTAGGTCTTTCATTACTTTTACTTGAGTAAAAATATTTTGGAGTAACTGTACTCCTACTCGAATAATTTTTTTGACTACTCTACCCACCTCTGTCCACAGATTATATGATAGCTAGTTAAAGTTATTACATTTTTTTTTTTTTTAAAGAAATAGACAAACCCAGTCTTGAACTTGCCACAAAATGTCTAAAACTTTCCGACAAACAAAGCAAAATTTCTATCTGCTGTCACAGTCTGGTGGCGGATGTGGTGGTGTTTAACTCCCACTTCAACATGAACTCCTTCCTGTCCTCCATCAACACCTTCATGAAGAAGATTCCAGACCACAGACCCAGAGACCTCGACAAGAAGATTCGTCCTAAATGCGTCGTTCTGAACTACCCGGTTCAGTTTCCAGATGTTAGCAGGTCTGTGGATATTCATTTTTTTGGAGGTCCAAGAGGCTTCCTGGTCTCTAGATCAAGTTCTTCTTCTGTTCTCCAGGTTCCTTCCCAAACACAAGCTTTTACGCTTATCTGAGACACTTCACGACATTATTACTCCGCACAATGAACAGCAGTCACTATGGTAACTATTTCTTTTTCCATTTAACCTCAGCGGTTGGAGTTTTTTCTTTTAACAATAACTGGCACAGTTCTGAAGGTTTGGATTGTCCTGTATCTGGACCCGAAATTCAAAGATCCATATCTGAAGGAGACTCAGCAGACCTGATGAAGCCTCTGCACATCGTGTGGCCTCATAGATGGTGAGTTCTGCTCCTGATCGAATAGATTCATCCCAGTCTAACCGTTTGTTAGATTTAGAGTTGAAGATGAGAAGTCTAGAATTGTTCTTGAAAGAATTCGTCCAAAACCTGCCCTTCTTAAAACATTCAAGAGAAGGTGGGAGAGTGGGTGATATCTCTTGAGTTCATTGGGCGTGTGGTCAATTTCTGCCCGCCTAACAGAGATTCCATATTGCCAATCTCTGCTTCCATATGTAAAGTGATGTATTCGAGAGATGTTTGGCACTTTTGGGACATTCGACCCTTGCCTGCCCGGTTGCTTTGTGATTTTGGCGTTAACCTCCTGGTCGAATCTGTTGGAAAACTGAAAAATGAATTCTTAAGAGTTTGTGAATTCACAAATATTGCAAGAATTCATTTAGCGGGAACTTGAACTTTTGGAAAAATTGGAGCGATACCGTTTTAGAAAAAAAACGAGTGAGTTAGAACTGTTGCAAAAGATGAAAAAAGATGGTCATCCTAAGGACTAGAACTATTTATTTTTTAGGGAACACGACAAAAACCCTGAGATGTTCTTCAATGTTCTCCTGAAACTAAAAGAGCAACAAGTCAACTTTCACGTTTCTGTCATCGGGGAGACCTTCACTGACGTTCCAGGTACACATATACACACCTCTTTACAAGCACCAGTGTGCCATCTTTCAGCTTTATTTGTGAAACAAATTTTACTTCTTTGAGTTAAGATGAAAGAAGTTCAGAGTTCAGATGAAAAGCAGAACTATTTATTTATTGTTGTCTTTGTTTTATACAACACCTTCTACAATGACCCTAAACACCCTTGATGCTGAGTCTTTGTTTGTTCACGAAGGAATAAAGTTCACTTTTCTTTTTCCTTTACAGATGTTTTCCACTCCAGTCGACCCCTTCTGGAGTCACACATCCTGAACTGGGGTTTTCAGCCCGAAAGAGACCGATATCTCCAGATTCTGTGTGATGCCGACGTCATTGTTTCCACTGCCAGGCACGAGTTCTTTGGCGTCGCCATGTAAGTTTTTCTTACATTCTCCAACCTGGGCCAGTGCAACGATCTGGACCAAAGTCTTTTTCAGAGACCTGCTTTTGGTTTTTGATAACAAATCATTTCTGAACTGGATTGGGGAGACATGAGGATGTGAGAAAGTAAAGAATGATATGAAAACATAAAGATGTTTCCAGGCTTTATGTTCCTTTTTAGTCTTACTCAGTCCCTACTGGATCTGGTCCCATCTCCCAGGTCTTAGTAGATGGATCCAGATGTGGAGCTTATCTGCGTGTTCTGTTCTAGGTTGGAGGCGGTCTACTGTGGATGTTTTCCTCTGTGTCCTAAAGCGCTAGTTTATCCTGAGATTTTCCCAGGTAGGAACACCTGGAATTCCTCCTCACTTTCATGTTCCTTTGTCCTTCAACTGATCCTAACCATCTTCTCCTCCTCGTCAGACCAGTACTTGTATACCACACCTGAGCAGCTCTGCAAGCATCTACGGAAACTTTGCCAGAGACCCGACATTGCCCGCAAACACGTCATCAAGGTAACTCCAACCCCATGCAAACAGGTTCAGGTGTTCCCCTGGTGTCGCTCGGTCCTGAACTTGGTTCTGATTTTTGTTCCACAGGTTGACACCTCCTTGTATTCGTGGACCCACCTGAAGCCACACTTTCAGACTCTGCTGACAAAAGAAGACAAGTCCAACAACACAACTGATAAAGTTTAACTTGCAAACGGTCCAAGATGTCGTTATAATTTTTCTAATAAATTATTTTTGTATGAAAAAAGTTGTTTTTTTTACTGTTTGTGACACAAAATACAAAGTTTATTGATGAAGGAAAAACTGCTAAAACTGAAACTTAGGAAACAGACCTTCAGTGGACGAAAATCTAGGGTTAAGCACAAGAAATACCTAACCCAAATAGAGTCGGGTTGGTCCTCAAACTCCTAAAAACCAAGTTTGACCAAAATGAAATCAAATGGAGGAGGTCCTCTACTGGGACACACAGGCTGAAATATCTAAAAGTGGGAGGGGTTTGGTGGAAGTCAAGACATCCACCCAACTCACATGTTCATATTCTGAGCCGCTTATCCCTGAGGGCGTTGCATGGGTTTTTAGAGCCTATCCCGGCTGATTAGAGGTGAACGGCGAGGTACACCCCGAATAGGTCTTCAGTCTGTTGCAGGGCCGCATACACACGATCACACGCACTCATTTCTAGGGACAATTTCTTAGTGTCCAATCAATCTAACACACTGAACATGATTTTTAAAGGTTGGGAGGAAAACGGTGTACCCAGAAGAGACTCATATGTACATGGAGAGAACTACACAACACAGAAAGACCATTGAGTCAAGCTTCGCCCATCTCTGGAACTCAAACCCTCCACCTTCCAACCACTGTGTCACCATGCAGCCCCCAACTCAAATAACTTCTGATAAAATGCTACCATTGCCAACTTTTACATACATACCCACTTTTGAAAATAAAAAAACCCCAACATTTTAGTTCTCAAAAAAGATGGATTTGGTGGGTGCAAACATGAATTTGGGGGCGTTTGGCTCATCCAGAAAAGTTTAGAACTAGATCTAGATGGAAGATGGGTTGTGATAAGAGTAGACGTGTGAGTATGTAGAGACAAAGTTGAGGGGTCACGACTGGAGTACAGGTAGTATCAGATAAGATTCAGACATCAGAAGGTCTCCGCCAGAGGCCATGCTTCTGGAACAGTCCCAATTTCGGTGCACTATAGTTCCCCTAGCATTTGACGCCTTGTAGCCTGCTAGCAACTATCAAGCTAACTCTAGCTGGCTAGCTCTAACATAATTTGTTTTTCCAAAGTGGAAGTTTCAGGTCAATCGTTGGGTAGAGAGAATGTCCGCTCTCTCACACGAGTTGAAAGCTTATTTCATAGAATTTGGCGGCTAAAGGCAAGGCAAGTTTATTTGTAGCACAATTCATACAAAATGTAATTCAAAGTGCTTCAAAAGAAGGAAAAAATGAATTAAAATCACAAAAACATAGAATCAAAAATATAAAAAATAAATAAAAAAATTATTAAAACAGATAAAAAGAGTAATTAATCTAAAGCACAGTTAAACAGAAGTGTTTTCAGCCTAGATTTAAACATGGTCACAGTAGAGGCCTGTCTCACGGCCTCAGGAAGTTTGTTCCAGACTTTTGCAGCATAAAATTGAAATGCAGCTTCTCCATGTTTAGTCCTGATTTTAGGCACCAGCAGCTGGCCGGTCCCGGAGGTCCTCAGAGTTCTAGATGATTCATGTTTAGTCCTGACTCTAGGCACCAGCAGGAGGCCGGTCTCAGAGGTCCTCAGAGTTCTAGATGGTTCATGTTTAGTCCTGACTCTAGGCACCAGCAGCTGGCCGGTCCCAAAGGTCCTCAGAGTTCTAGATGGTTCATGTTTAGTCCTGACTCTAGACACCAGCAGGAGGCCGGTCCCAGAGGTCCTCAGAGTTCTAGATGGTTCATGTTTAGTCCTGACTCTAGGCACCAGCAGCTGGCCGGTCCCAAAGGTCCTCAGAGTTCTAGATGGTTCATGTTTAGTCCTGACTCTAGACACCAGCAGGAGGCCGGTCCCAGAGGTCCTCAGAGTTCTAGATGATTCATGTTTAGTCCTGACTCCAGGCACCAGCAGGAGGCCGGTCTCAGAGGTCCTCAGAGTTCTAGATGATTCATGTTTAGTCCTGACTCCAGGCACCAGCAGGAGGCCGGTCCCAAAGGTCCTCAGAGTTCTAGATGGTTCGTGTTTAGTCCTGACTCTAGACACCAGCAGGAGGCCGGTCCCAGAGGTCCTTAGAGTTCTAGATGGTTCATGTTTAGTCCTGACTCTAGGCACCAGCAGGAGGCTGGTCCCAAAGGTCCTCAGAGTTCTAGATGGTTCATGTTTAGTCCTGACTCTAGGCACCAGCAGCTGGCCGGTCCCAGAGGTCCTCAGAGTTCTAGATGGTTCATGTTTAGTCCTGACTCTAGGCACCAGCAGGACGCCGGTCCCAGAGGTCCTCAGAGTTCTAGATGGTTCATGTTTAGTCCTGACTCTAGGCACCAGCAGCTGGCCGGTCCCAAAGGTCCTCAGAGTTCTAGATGGTTCATGTTTAGTCCTGACTCTAGACACCAGCAGGAGGCCGGTCCCAGAGGTCCTCAGAGTTCTAGATGATTCATGTTTAGTCCTGACTCTAGGCACCAGCAGGAGGCCGGTCTCAGAGGTCCTCAGAGTTCTAGATGATTCATGTTAAGTCCTGACTCTAGACACCAGCAGGAGGCCGGTCCCAGAGGTCCTCAGAGTTCTAGATGGTTCATGTTTAGTCCTGGCTCTAGGCACCAGCAGGAGGCTGGTCCCAAAGGTCCTCAGAGTTATAGATGGTTAATGTTTAGTTCTGACGCTAGGCACCAGCAGCTGGCCGGTCCCAGAGGTCCTCAGAGTTCTAGATGGTCCATGTTTAGTCCTGACTCTAGGCACCAGCAGGAGGCCGGTCCCAGAGGTCCTCAGAGTTCTAGATGGTTCATGTTTAGTCCTGACTCTAGACACCAGCAGGAGGCCGGTCCCAGAGGTCCTCAGAGTTCTAGATGATTCATGTTTAGTCCTGACTCTAGGCACCAGCAGCTGGCCGGTCCCAAAGGTCCTCAGAGTTCTAGATGGTTCATGTTTAGTCCTGACTCTAGACACCAGCAGGAGGCCGGTCCCAGAGGTCCTCAGAGTTCTAGATGGTTCATGTTTAGTCCTGACTCTAGACACCAGCAAGAGGCCGGTCCCAGAGGTCCTCAGAGTTCTAGATGGTTCATGTTTTGTCCTGACTCTAGACACCAGCAGCTGGCCGGTCCCAGAGGTCCTCAGAGTTCTAGATGGTTCATAAGGTACTAACATATCACAGATGTACTTTGGTGCTAGACCATGGAGAGACTTAAACACAAGTAGAGCAGCTTTAAAGTCTATTCTCTGAGCCACAGGAAGCCAGTGCAGAGACTTGAGCACAGGACTAATGTGATCGTGTTTTCTAGTTCTTGTTAGGACTCGAGCAGCAGCATTTTGAATAAACTGCAGCTGTTTTAAAGCCTTTTTGTTCAGACCAGTGAGTAGACCGTTGCAATAATCTAACCTACTGGAAACAAATGCATGGATAAGAACCTCTAAGTCTGTTTTAGAAACCAAACCTCTGATTTTGGCAATGTTTTTCAGGTGGTAAAAGGCTGCTGATGTAATTGATTTGATGTGACTGTTGAAGTTAAAGTCTGAGTCCATTATTACTCCCAAATTTCTAACTTGATTTGTTGGTTCTAGAGAGAGAGATTGAAGGTAACTTGATGACACTTTCTCTTTATTTCTGCGGGCCAAAGACAATTATTTCTGTTTTGTCTGAGTTTAGCTGGAGAAAGTTGTTTTGTCCAGCTAAAGTCACTGTATGTGTCCAGTGTGTTTGAAAAAGCTTTTGACAGACCAGGTAGAAACAGGACTAGCTTAATTGTAGGGAGCAACTGAGCAATAATAATCTTTCCTTTTCTTCTTTCAGCATTCCCCTTCAAGGGTCGCCACAGCAAGTCAGTTTCTTCCATCTAACCCTATCTGCTGCATCTTCTTTGGTCACACCAACTATCTTCATGTCTTCCTTCACTGCGTCCATGAACCTCCTCTTTGGTCTTCCTCTAGTCCTCTTTCCTGGTGGTTCCAAACCCAGCATCCTTCTTCTGATGTACTCTCTCTCCTCTGCACATGTCCAAACCATCTCAGTCTGGCCTCTCTGACTTTATCTCCAGAACCTCTAACATGTGCTGTTCCTCTGATATACTCATTTCTGATCCTGTCCATCCTGGTCACTCCCAGAGAGATCCTCAGCATCTTCATCTCTGCTACCTCCATCTCTGCTTCCTGTCTTTAACTCAGTGCCACTGTCTCTAGACCAATCAGCATGGCCGCTCTCACCACGGTTTTGTACACTTTTTCTTTCATTTTAGCTGAAACTCTTCTATCACACATCACACCTGATACTTTTCTCCACCCGTTCCATACGCTTCTTCACCTCTTTTCCACACTCTCCATTGCTCTGGACATACTTAAAATCTTCCACCTTCTTTATCTCTTCTCCCTGTAACCTCACTTTTCCATTTGGATCCCTCTCATTCACACACATGTACTCTGTTTTACTCTGACTAATCTTCATTCCTCTTCGTTCTAGTACAAACCTTCCCCTCTCTAGATTTTTCTCCTCCTCTCCACCTGCTGTCAGTGACACAGGTGAACATGAGTCAGGGCTAAAGGCCCTGCCACCAACGGGACTTTCTGATATCCTCGACACCATTAACATCCCTGCCTTTTGTATGATGTTCTATGAAGACCAAACCAGAGTACCCACACCGCCCGTAGACAGATAATCACAAGATGGCTCAAAGCAGCAAAGGCTCATGGGAATTGTAGTGAGCAGGAGATGATCTCTTCAAATGAAGGTGCTGATGAGCTGTAGAGTGACGAGGAGGATGAGGCTTTCACTCTTCATCATAGTGTTCCTCTCCAATCTTTCTGCAGGAAGATTAAACTGGAATTACTAAATAATCCAGAATAATCCCGCCTGGTGGACCCTCGTCAATCAACGCTCGGATTACAAAAAAATTAGCACCAGTCCTCGTTAGTTTCATCTGACACATCTATCCAGGATTAACATTGCCATGGTAACCTCATGGTCACTCCACCCTGCCTGTCCTGTTGTTGCAGGGTTGTCATTATCTGACCATCCAAAAACATTTCAAACAGACTGAAATCTTCTGGAGACCTGGTTCTGTTCTGGACGCTTTCTCAGTTTCAGTTTTGGGACTTTCCAGGTTTTGATGTGAAACTCACGAACGTTTGTCACGAAAGATCTAACGTTGGGTCAGAGGCCAAGGATGGTAGCCTTACCGTTCCGGTGCAGTTCCAATCTGGTTCGAGACGGTTCCATAGTTTTGGTCTGCCTCAAATTTTCACACGGTACTGTTCCATTGGGATTTCTAATTGTTCCAGACCGGTTCAACTCCAAGGCAGCATGCAACAAAATTCCTTTCCAATTGGTTTCACCCCAGTTTTAGCACGGTTTTAGCTTGGTCACGAAGCACACTCATGAGAGCAAACTTTGATGTGACGTAAAAGGCATATATTAACTTGTGCATATCCACAACAGATGTGTTTTTTTCCACATTGCGCTGCTGTAATGCAGCCATGTTATTGCGTGGTGCCGCCAAATATTGTATGTGTCCAGTGTGTTTCACTCACATAGAGGCTTTTGTCAGACGTCATGCCAGAGAGCCATAATACGATCTGTTTAAAACATTCCTCTTTGAAAAAGCTTTTGACAGGCCAGGTAGAAACAGGACTAGCATAATTGTAGGGAGCAACTGAGCAATAATAATCTTTCCTCTTCTTCTTTCGGCATTTCCCTTCAGGGGTCGCCACAGCAAGTCAGTTTCTTCCATCTAACCCTATCTGCTGCATCCTCTTTGGTCACACCAACTATCTTCATGTCTTCCTTCACTGTATCCATGAACCTCCTCTTTGGGTGTCCTCTAAACCTCTTTCCTGGTGTTTCCAAATCCAGCATCCTTCTTCCAACATACTCTCTCCCCTCTGTACATGTCCAAACCATTTCATTCTGGCCTCTTTGACTTTATCTCCAAAACCTCTAACATGTGCTGTTCCTCTGATCCTGTCCATCCTGGTCACTCCCAGAGAGATCCTCAGCATCTTCATCTCTGCTACCGCCATCTTTTTTCCTGTCTTTTTCTCAGTGACACTGTCTCTAGACCAAACGCCATGGCGGGTCTAACCACGGTTTCGTACACTTTCCCTTTCATTTTAGCTGAAACTCTTCTATCATACATCACACTTGATACTTTTCTCCACCCGTTCCAGCCTGTCTACACACGCTTCTTCACCTCTTTTCCACACTCTCCATTGCTCTGGACTGTTGATCCTAAGTACTTAAAATCTTCCACCTTGTTTATCTCTTCTCCCTGTAACCTCACTTTTCCATTTGAATCCCTCTCATTCACACACACACTCTGTTTTACTCTGACTAATCTTCATTCCTCTTCTTTCTAGTGCAAACCTCCACCTCTCCAGCTTTTCCTCCATCTCTTCCCTCCTCTCACTACAGATCACAATGTCATCTGCAGGTTTATAAATAAGTAAGATTTCAGAACTTTTGGGTAATAGATGTTCCAAAACCAAATTTGTGGTTGTTCATGTGCAAATTTTATAATGAAAAATTTATATTGAGATTGGACTTTTAATGTAATTTTAATACCGCTACAAATTATTATTATGATTTTTTTTTTTTGATGAAGCCAGGCAACCTTATCTCATGGCTAGACTATGTTACATTTGAAATGATAAATTTTTGCTGGATTGATGCCATATTTGTAGCAAAGTGTTGGCATGCTGTTGGTGAGGTGCTGCAATGTTTGTAGCGTGTTGTTGGCGTGTTGAGTTTCACTTTGGCCTGATGGGATTACGGGATGGTTGGGTGTGGAAGATTATCTTTAGCTTTCATTAGGAACCGCATAAAGGAGCAGAGCATCCTAATCTTTAATACATCTTGAAACTTAAAGTACGCCTGTTGTCAGAGTGATTTGAAGGCTCGTCTTCATTAGCGTGCGACATCCTGAGAGAGGTCAGTAGGAATGAACCGGCACTGTAGTTTAATCACCCAGCTGTTGCTTTCTTTAAGATTTAAGAGGATTTAAAGATGATTGTGAAGTGAACATCACATACATTAAAGTCCTCTCTCTACAGCTGTAATTTTCTTGCTTCCGTCAGGTCCGATCCGAGGTCGGGAAGGTGACATATTATTGGGATTATCCAGTTGTAATCCAGAAATGAGTTTGATCACAACTTCCTTAGACCCTTGTGGCTGTGCTAGGAACTCCTGTTTTACACTTAAACTGTTAGTTTGTTCTTCTTGATCAAACTGAGATGTTTTTAAAATTTCTTTTGATTTCCTCTTGTTTAGCTTCAGATCTGAAGGCCAGAAAAAATATTTGTCTGCAGTCATCTTATTTTCCTTTTTTGTTCACTCTCCAGGGGGCGGCACAGTATATCAGTTGCCTCCACCTGATCCCGATTTTGGTATCCTCTTCTCTCACACCATTTAGCCGAGATATCTATTTAACCTTTTCGTTCAGCCTATTCATCACTATGGCAGAGCCACCACCACTCTCAACTACTCTGTCACGCCTATAGCACACCTTCATAGTCCTGCTGTTTTCATATTTAACGTTCGAACCTGGCCCATTGGTCTAGAGTGGCCAATACACACAATGACCAATGGGTCACTCTAGGGCAGGTTCGCGGGCCACATTGAGTTCTAACATTTGACCAAGGGGCCGGAACAGGATGAGATGGATGGCATGCTTTGGTAACCGCTAGATTAGACCGATAGAATGGCGCGTTAGATTTTAAACAAGCGCATCAAAAGTTACATCAAAAGCGTAAAATTTCTAATATAGCGCGCTACGTCTGAAATCTAGTGCAATAGCGCTTAAAAACGTGCATTTAGCGACGCTAGGTTTGAAATCTAAGTGCTTGGTGTAATATTTTGCTTGTTTTAACATCTAACACGCTTGTTTACGTGCGTGTATTGGGCCCGATGGCTTTCTGTATCCGTGCACGTTGTTTATTTTGACAGCGTGTGCATAACGGACACACACACATTTTAATGGGAGCAGTGTTGTTGTATTCTCAACAAAGCCGATAAATCCAGAGTGTGCCATCTAGTGACAAAACAGCGGAATTGCAGCGAAAATAAAACTAACAAGGTTTATTTATTTTATTAATTCAAGTTTGGCGGGCCGGATTAAAACGTTTAACAGGCCGCGTGTGGCTCACGGGCCATAGTTTGTCCATGCCTGCTCTAGGGAGAGTCAAACTTGGAAGTTGTTGTTTTTTTTTTTTTTATTTAGACAGTTTTAGTAGAATTGTAGACAATTTTAATCCAGTAAAAGGCGGCAAAGTCAAAACAGAAAAAAAGCCACATTACACTACACTAAATGGGAAACACCAGATGTTTATCAGCACTAATGCGGTGTAATTTGGTGATGTGGTCAATTTGAAAATGAAGAAAAAATAGGTTGTTTCTTTTTGTTCTTTTTTTAACTCTTAAAAACGTTTTTTTTGTACTTTTTTCTTTTTTTTTAAAGGTTTGTCAATATTTTTATGCAATTATTTGGATTGTGGTGAAGAAAGAGCTGAGCCGAAAAGCAAAACTCTCGATTTACAAATTGATCTACGTTCCAACCCTCACTTATGGTCACTAACCGAAAGAATGAGATCATGGATACAAGCGGCCGAAATGAGCTTCCTCCGTAGGGTGGCTGGGCTCTCACTCAAAGCTCTGCCATCCGGGAGGAGCTCAGTGTCGAGCCGCTCCTCCAGGTCGTGAGAAGCCAGATGGAATGGCTAGGGCATCTGGTCAGAATGCCCCCCAAGCGCCTTGCGGGTGAAGGGTTTTGGGCACATCCCGCCGGGAGGAGACCACGAGCCGGACACCGGACCAGCTGGAGAGACTAGTATGTCTTACAACTGGCCGGGGAACGGCTCATGATCCTTCCGGGTGAGCTGGAGGATGCAGCTGGGGTGAGAGAAGCCTGGGCTTTCCGTTTGAGGCTGTTGCCCCCGCAATCCGGCTCCGGATAAGCGGAAGACGATGGAATGGATTTGGATTGCCAATTTAAACGAGAACAAACTCTTTGAATTAGAATAAATCTATATTCATGTCCGCACCTTGTTGCATGCTGAGATACAAAAGAGACTTAATCTAGTAGCCCAAGGTTTAGGTTTCTACTTCCTGCGGATTTGGCATTATCGGGCATTGGGTTGTAATCCCCAAAAGTCACAGTGTGTCATTTTCAAGAAACAATGCCACAATAATAAAAAGTTGCGTTCCGTTGTCTTCCGCTTATATTGGGGCCTGGTCACGGGGGCAAGAGCTTCAGACGGAAAACCCAAACTTCTCTCACCACGGCTGCATACTCCAGCTCACCTCGGAGTATCATTAGTCATTCCTGGCCAGCTGTGGGACATAGCCTCTCCAGCAGGTCAACGGTCTGCCCCTGTGTACCGTCCCAATGGGACGTCCCCAAAACACCTCATCAGGGAGGCGTTCGGTAGGCACCCTAACCAGATGCCCAAACTACCCTGGTAGTCATTTTTATTTAGGTTATTTAGACAAATGTGTCATGGTGACCGGACGTGTCTGGTAAAACCGATGCCCACTGTTGTTACCATAACAACGCTAAAGTTTTAACCGAAGACTGAAGATGAAGTTTTCGTTTGAACATGGGAAAATCCTTTCCTCCTAACCACCAATCAGAGCAGATCAGTGCTCTGCCTCTCTGAGAGGGGGAACTAATTAATTGAGTTGGCAGTGAGAAAAAACCACGACATTAAAGGGCAGATTTAAGCACATTTGCCATCCTTAAAAGAAGGTAACCGTATCTGAATTCAGCTTAAAGGACAGTCTTTAATGTCACATCCACAGGACAAACGCACATCAAAGGAAAAAGGACGCTCTGGACGGAATAGTCGTGGATTAAAGAGATGGGCATGTGGCCCCGAGCTTGTCCCTAAGGTGGAGCTGGTGGGCACGCTCCAACAGCCGTCTCGTGCGGCAACATCCTCTCACACAAAGCGAACTAATCCATGTTCTGGGATTTTTCAAACTCCTGGAGGAGGATTTTTCTCCAATCGGTCTGGCAACAAGGTGAATAGAGAAGGCATAAGGAGAGGAAGAAGTGGGGAGGGGCCGTACCTTCAACTTTAAAGTTCAAACAAGAGGAGACCATCATTGATGAGTTTAGAACTTCACTGAGCCGAAAAGCAAAGCTCTCAATTTACAAGTCGATCAACGTTCCCACCCTCAAATATGGTCACCAGCTGTGGGTGGTGACCAAAAGAATGAGATCGTGGATACAAGTGGCCGAAATGAGCTTCCTCTGCAGGGTGGCTGGGCTCTCCCTCAGAGATCGGTGAGGAGCGCTGTCATTCCGGAGGAGCTCAGTGTTGAGCCGCTCCTCCTCCAGGTCGAGAGGAGCCAGATGGGGTGGTTCCCCCGAGCGCCTCGCTGGTGAGGTGTTTTGGGCACGTCCCACCCGCGTACAGGCAAGAGGCAGAACCTGGACCTGCTGGAGAGACTATGTCTCACAGCTGGCTGGGGAATGACTCGGGATTCTTCCGGGTGAGCAGGAGGATACACCTGGGGTGAGGGAAGCCTGGGCTTCTCGTTTGAGGCTGTTGCCCCTGTGACCCGACCCCAGATGAGCGGAAGATGACTGAACGGATTGGAACGGATTGAAAATGAACAACCCACATACACAGTTTATGTTTACATGTTTGGTGAGAATGAAAAGTTTGGGCCCACCGTTAGTGAAAATTAGTATTACTGTATGTACATGAACCAAGGAGTGATGGAAAAATCTCTCCTTTAAAAATATGTATTGTATATATAAAACAAGGGTGAATCCAACGGGAGGGGGGCACACTTCCCCCCTTTTGGTGGGAAAAAAAGAAGAAGAAAGAAAAGGGGACTATTGAAGCTATCCCCTTGCATGGCCAGTGATTGGGCCACCAAAAGGCAGGAAAATGACTCTCATTTTGCAAAATGTTCTGGGGTGTGGGCATGAATGCTCCCAGCCTTGCCTATGCCAGTTGTCAATGACCTCATGCCCCCCTTTAGAAAATCCTGGATCCGCCCCTGTAAATCATATTTTATTTCAACTTCTGAACCTCTTATCCCTAATGGAGTTGCGGGGATTCTGGAGTCTAGGCAAGAGATAGGGTACACCCCTGAACAGGTTGCCATTCTGTTGCAGGGCCACATAAACAAACACTCACTCACATCTAGGGGTAATTTCATTGCAGCCAATCACCTAATATGCATGTTTTTCGAGGGTGAGAAGAAACTGGAGTACCCAGAGGAAACCTACACATACGGGGAGAACATGCAAACTCCACACAGAAAAGTATGAATCACTGTCCCATCTGGAACTCAAACCCCTGATCTTCTTGCTTTGATGCCACACTGTACTATGGTCCACTTATTAATTCTTACATATATGTGATGTAATATCTACAGTAAAGATTAATATATTTATATCTTATTATTCTAAATATTCATATACGTTAGCTGCACGATGGTGCTATGGCATCACCACCAGAAGGTTAAGGGTTCGTGTCCCAGAGTCAGATGAGTCTTGAAACTCTGGCCTTTCTTTGTAGAGTTTGCATGTTCTCCTCGTGTACTGTATGGGTAGGTTTTTTCCCGTGTACTCTGATTTCCTCCTTCCCTTCAAAAACATACATGTCAGGTTGATCGGCCACTATCGGATCTCCTCTGTTTGTCTGTGTGTGGTCTCCTCAATAGACTGGCGACCTGTTCAGGGTGCACCCTGCCCTCTTGGCTGTAATCAGCCAGGATTTTACATACATATAAGCTTTACGTACACGAACAGATTGATTCTGTCTGGACGTTTTTTTTTAGTCTTAGAATATTTTAATACCCTTGAAACTACAACTTATTACAGTAGAGAATACGCGGGTTTTTTCTTGTTTATTTATTTGTTTGTTTTTTACACAGTCAGAATAATTTTTTTTTTAAATTATTAAATAAAAAAAAAGAATAATTTGAATAACTCTTGAAAAAACGCCTGAATTCACAATAAAACTAACAACAACAATAATAATAATAATAATAAATATTGACATTTCATCCTTAAAATGAAGAAAATCCCTATTTTATTTCTAGGGATGATTTTTTTGAAAAACCCTTGACGTGTTTCACGTGACTGCGCATGCGCTGTTTCTATGCAGTTGTTGTAGTAACCGGGAGGATTAGCTGGATAAAGTCGAGGTTCGGTTTGGGAACGGGACAGGTGGTTGTTAGTAAGCTTAGCAAAATAATAAATGGTTGCTTGCTTTGTCCGGGGGTGTACGGGTGTCTCTTATCAGGATAACGGGGTGTCTGTTCTTATTTAGGAGGAAAGCGGGGTATCTGTTAGCTTTTAATAAGCTAGCTAAAGAGCGTTCTGCTCATATATAACCATTAAAATCTATCGGCTCACCCTGGACTTAAGTCTGGGTTAAACAGCTTCCGTCGGACCTTAAGCACCTGTACACCTGGTGTGTAATCTCTACAGGGTTCTTCAGGTGTGTATGGTCCCACAAGGACTGCGCTGGAACTGGCTTGCCTCTCTTGAGATGCCCGCTGTGGATTGGTGGAAGAAGGAGATATCAACCATAGAAAACAATTATTTGTAAGTTTCGATGTCTGATTTTGGTCGCGGTACCACTGTGTGGGTTCTGGTTGGTGTAGGTCAGTCCTGGTCCAGGTTTATCTGATCTTTTTGTGGGATCAGAGGGGGTCTGGGCCTGTCTGGTGTCATGTGTGGATGAGAGAGTGAAAGGATTATTTCTATGTTCCGTTCTGTCGTCTTCTGATTATCCGGGGTCGGGTCGCGGGGGCAACATCCTCAGACGGGAAGCCAAGGTTTCTCTCACCCCGGCTGCATCCTCCAGCTTACCCATAAGGATCCCGAGTTGTTCCCCCTGCCAGCTGTGAGACATAGTCTCACATAGTCTCTCCAGCGGGTCCGGGGTCTGCCTCTTGGTCTCCTCCCTGTGGGACGTGCCCAAAACCCCTCACTAAGGAGGCGCTCAAACCATCCCATCTGGCTTCTCTCGACCCGGAGGAAGAGCGGCTCGACACCGAGTTCCTCCTGGATGGCAGAGCTCCTCACCCGATCTCTGAGTGAGAGCCCAGCCACCCTGCCGAGGAAGCTCATTTCAGCTGCTTGTATCCGCAATCTCGGAACCACCACCAGATGGGGTGGTTCGGACCAGATCCCCGAACCACCCCATCTGGCTCCTCTCAACCTGGAGGAGGAGCGGCTCGACACCGAGCTCCTCACCCGATCTCTGAGTGAGAGCCCAGCCACCCTACGGAGGAAGCTCATTTCAGCCGCTTGTATCCGCGATTGCATTCTTTCGGTCACTACCCACAGCTGGTGACCATAGGCAAGTAGATCGACTTGTAAATCGAGAGCTTTGATTTTCGGCTCAGTTCTTTCTCACCATGACGGACCGATGCAGCGTCCTAGTTATTGTTGACGCCGCACAGTTATGTTACTTTGTTCTAAAGTTTTGGGGTGCGTGGGTGGGAGTTTGGAATCAGTAAAAATATTTCCTTCATACATCCTCTTTTCAAAACATGCGTCCACTGTACTGTTTATCGTTTTCCAACCAGTGGTCCGCGGCACACTAGAGGGCCGCGAGAGTACAACATTCCACCTTCATTCCCCTTCCGGTGTGCCGTGAGAAATGATCCTATTTCACCTCATACAGTGATCATGCTAGCTTATGCAGCCGAGGATCTGACTGCCAGGGTACCCGTTGCTGGCTGCCACCCATCTCCTCACTATGGCCCCTCCTGCAGGTGGTGAGTCCACTGGAAGGGTGGCCCATGTCCCCTGTTTGGGCTGAGCCCGGCCGGGCAGAGCCCCATGAGTAAAAGCCCGGCCACCAGACGCTTGCTCTCGTGCCCTACCATCAGGCCTGGCTCCAAGGGGGGGGGCCTCGGTGACCCGCGTACGTTCAAGAGCAACTTGGCCATGCTTGATTTCTTCATAGGGGTGTTTGACATGCCCGACCAAAATTTATCTTGGCTTGAAAAAAGGTTGAAAGACCCTTTTGTTGTGTTACCGTATTTTCACGACCATAAGCCGCACCGTATTAAAAGGCGCAGTCCAAATTTTACACATAAGGCGCACCCGATGATAGGGCGCAGGTTTTATATACCGTCCGCCTTACAACAACACACACACAAGTTAAAGTGTGTTTTTAAAAATTGATTGGGAGGAAAACTGAGTTTGTTTGTCTTTATTTAAATATTAGTTACAGTCGTCATAAAGTCATTTATCAAATCCATCCAAGTCCTCATCCTCTGTTTCAGAATCTAACAGCTGCGCTAAATCCAACATGGCGGGTCCACTTTCCTCGCTGTCAGAGTCACTTTCTGTACCGTGCGGCTTCGCGGAAATGATGCCTGCTTTTGCGAAAGCTCGGACAACAGTGCCAGTCCTGGTCCAGATGGAAAAATTGCAGTGTTTTATAAAGCAAAAGCACCAAAACGGACCTCCTTGGAAATGCTCGATTTTCATTTCCTCCACTAGCGTTACTGCCTTTAGGAAACACTCATCCCAGTTGTTCTTTAGTTGATTATCCACTGCTGGAGTCTTTCCTCTAAACTCTGGCCACCTTGTCTTATTTCCGCAGAAACTCAGCTACGTCTTCTTCACCTGTTGCAGCTCGTTTTCCAGCTTCCTCCACTTACGATCCATCGACTTGTTGATTCCAAATTTTCTCGCGGCGGCTCGATTCCCCGGTTCCTCCGCGTAGTTGATTGCCAACAGTTTAAACTGAGCTTCATAAGCGTGTCTCTTTTTCATTTTCAGTGTTGTTAAAACAGCGATGTTCTACATAAAGCACATACCTGTTATTTTATACACAAGCCACGCCCACACACCCTCCTTTTAATGTTCTCATGTTCTCAACTGCGTCCACCTCGTCGTTCTCTAATACGTCCACAAATCACATAGGGCGCACTGCACGATAGGGCGCACCGCTCATTTTGAAGAAAATTTGAGACTTTTCTCTGCGCCTTATGGTCATGAAAATACGGCATATATTTGTTCAAGTTTGAAATAAATAATTGAAATCTACGTCTCTCTTGCAGCGACTCTCCAGGACCTCACTGGAGCGGCATGAGCAAAACGATCCCAGTCCTCATCTTTATGCCTGAGGCAGTGATCTTCAAAGATCGGAGCCTCATGAGTTTTGGAGGTATCATAAAAACAATCCGTGATCCAGGAACTAAGTAGCTGTCTGACAAGATTTTGACATGATTCTTTTTTTTTTTTTTATCTAGAACAATTTAATCTGTCCTTTAAGATTGTCCGAACAGAGAGTCTCCTGGTTCGAGGACTTCTGACAAGCCATGGATTTCACGAGGTAAATATTTGATCCTTAGTGGCTTAAAAGGAGACCTCCGTCCACATTCTGGAAAAAAAAATCTGTCCTTATCGTAGGGTAGAGGGTCCTCTTGGAAGCTTGGGTTGTAGATGATCGTATATAAAGAAAATTAAGAACATGTGAAATGATCTTCCGGTGCAGGGTGGCTGGGGTCTCTATCAGAGATCGGGTAAGAAACTCTGTTATACGGGAGGAGCTCGGTGTCGAGCCGCTCCTCCTCCAGGTTGAGAGAAGCCAGATGGGGTAGTTCGGGCGTCTAGTTCGGATGCCCACCCCGAGCGCCTTCATATATGCCGCGCCTTCATATAGGCCGCGCCTTCATAGAGGCCGGACCTTCATATAGGCCGTGCCTTCATAGAGGCCGGACCTTCATATAGGCCGCGCCTTCATATAGGCCGGACCTTCATATAGGCCACGCCCTCATATAGGCCGCGCCCTCATATAGGCCGCGCCCTTATATAGGCCACGCCCTCATATAGTCCGCGCCCTCATATACATAGGCCGCGCCTTCATATAGGCCGTGCCTTCATATAGGCCGGACCTTCATATAGGCCGCGCCCTCATATAGGCCACGCCCTCATATAGGCCTGCGCCCTCATATAGGCCGCGCCCTCATATAGGCCGCACCCTCATATAGGCCGCGCCCTCATATAGGCCACGCCCCTGGTGAGGTGTTTTAGGCTCATCCCACCGTTAGGAGTCCAAGAGACAGACCCCGGACCCGCTGGAGAGACTATGTCTCACAGTTGGCTGGGGAATTACTCGGGATCCTTTCGGGTGAGCTGGAGGATGCAGCTGGGGTGAGAGAAGCCTGGGCTTCCCATCTGATGCTGTTGCCCCCGCGACCCGGCCCTAGATAAGCGGAAGACGACTTAACGGAACGGAAAGATGTATACATCTCGCCATATCTTGGAAAAGCTATTCACAGGAGATTGTCCAGATCTGTGAAAATGGGGCGCACAGATATGTCTTTTTTTTTAAAACCAGGAAGTGGAGCTCTGTTTAAATGATGGAATACTGAGATGTGAGTACATGGAGCTTATCAACGGGTGTGTTACAGGTTCATCCAAACAGCAAGCACTTTACCCTGATGTGGAGTGGCTCACACCCAAAGCCATGCATCCTACACAACCTCGGGGAGTTCCAGAAGGTCAACCACTTTCCCAGGTACTTGAGAAGCAATCCGAAATTTTAAAACAAACACATATTTTATTTCCTCACGTGCAAATCAATCTCGCACACATTACAAGTTCATTTATAATTTTTTATAAATATTTCTTCAATTTTCACGAGTGGGGGAAGGATGGAGCCAGAGATCGACAGGCAAATCGGTGCAGCGTCAGGAATAACTAGGACCCTGCATCGGTCCGTCGTGGTAAAGAGAGAGCTGAGCCGAAAAGTAAAGCTCTCAATTTACGAGTCAATCTACATTCCTACCCTCACCTATGATCACCAGCTGTGGGTGGTGACCAAAAGAATGAGATTGTGGATACAAGCGGCCAAAATGAGCTTCCTCTGTAGGGTGACAGGGCTCTCACTCAGAAAATGGGTGAGGAGCTTTGCCATTCGGGAGGAGCTCGGTGTCGAGCCGTTCGCCCTAAGGGTCGAGAGGAGCCAGATTGGGTGGTTCGGGCATCTGGTCAAAATGCTCCCCGAGCACGTCGCTGGTGAGATGTTTTGGGCACGTCCCACCGGGAGGGGACTAAGAGGCAGACCCCGGACCTGCTGGAGAAACTGTGTCTCACAGCTGGCTGGGGAACTACTCGGGATCCTTCCGGGTGAGCTGGAGGATGCAACCGGGTGAGAAAGGCCTGGGCTTCCCGTCTGAGGCTGTTGCCCCTTGGACCCGGCCATGGATAAGCGGAAGACGACGGAACAGAACAATTGATTGAACTGTTTTCTTCCTTTCCTCACGCCTTCTTTTTCCATCCTGCTTTGTCGTCAGGTCCTACGAACTGACAAGAAAGGACCGTCTGTACAAGAACATCCAGAGGATGCAGGAAATTCATGGGCTCAAGCACTTCAACATCATTCCTCAAACTTTTATCCTTCCTACAGAGTTCCACAAGTTTTCTGGTGAGTTGAACTCTCATGAGTATTCTTTGTCTCGGGTTAACATGTCTTTCCCACCAGGTTGTATTGCCAAGGATGACGGTCCATGGATCATCAAACCTGTTGCATCCTCAAGAGGACGGGGCATCTACCTGGTCAGCAATGTAAGAGTGAAGGTTTTATTTCAAAGTTTCTGCCTCTGGGTCTATGTTTCTGTATCTGAATCATGGATCTAGGTCTTTAAGTGTACGTAGGGACCGTTATGGTCCGGTGTTCATTCTGATCTGTTTCATCTGCAGCCCAGCCAGATCTCGATTGAGGGGAACCTCTTGGTATCTCGATACATCACCAACCCACTGCTGATAGACGGTGAGGAAACAGTTTTGAGAAGACTCTAGAGGACTCGTCCCACTCACTATTTCCATCCTCTGTCCACAGAGTTTAAGTTTGACGTACGTCTTTACGTATTGGTGACATCTTACGATCCACTGGTGATCTACATGTACGAGGAGGGCCTCGCCAGGTCAGTCTTTTTTCTGTTATGTTACTTGGGTTACGGGTAAGTCTTCTTCACCTGACTGTACCTGAAGAAGATTGAGGAAAGTCTGAAGAACAAAACACTAAATTGGACCATCATCTGGGTCAGGGGTGGGCGAACTTTTTGACTCACGGGCCACATTGAATTCTAACATTTGACATGCGGGCCGGAACTGGTGGAGTTCCGTGCTAGGTCTAGGTCTAGCGTGCTAGGTCTGAAATCTAGTGCGATAGTGCAACACGCGAGCGGTGTTGAAGCGCGTTATGCTGTTAAAATGTGGAAATGATGTGGAAATGATTTATAAAAGTGATTTTTTTAATTAAAAAAAAAAACAACTTTACTCCATCCTCTGAGTAACTCTGAAAAGAAAATCCTACTGCAGTAGAAGTCCACCTGAATGGGGGAGGGGTTACTGTGCCAGCAGACACGTTAGCCCAAGCATCTACAATCCACTGGCAAACTGTGGTGTAACTCGCCCGGCGCTGCCTTCCACCCTTTGTGAAGTTGTGGTCTCCTCTGGTCACCTATCGCTCCCACGTCGTTCGCAGCCTTGTATTTTGAACGGCCGGTATGCGCCGATGTCCAGCGGTTGGAGTTCCTTTGTCAGACCTCCCGGAATCACAGCAAGCATAGTGTTCATCTGCTTCACTTGTTTTTTTACGTCGGTGGTGAGATGAGCACGCATAGAGTCATGAATCAGAAGCGATGGTGATGCCGGTCTCCTTACACACACCGGCCTCGGCTACTCGTTCATCCTTTCCTCGTCCATCCAGCCCTTTTCACTTGCCTCAATGACGACGCCTGCCGGAAACGTCTCTTTAGGCAAAGTCTTTCTCTTAAAAATCACAACACACATAAAGCGCATCGCTCATTTTGAAGAAAATCTGAGACTTTTATTTGCGCCTTATGGTCGTAAAAATATGGTAATCAAAATGGGACAAAAAGAAATAGTTTTAAAATCTTTTTAGCTTAGATGTACTTCTTATATTCTAAAGTGTTTGATTGGGACGGACTGGGGACCATAAAGCTGAATTGCGCCTACCGTATTTTCCGCACTATAAGGCGCACCTAAAAACCTTAAATTTTCTCTAAAGTCCACGATGTGCCCCTTAACCCGGAGCGCCTTATATATGGATTAATATTGAGCTACAACAGGTGTCGCAACTGCGGTGAACAGCCGCCGACTCCATTTCCCCCGTAGAAGAAGTAGTGCGCGGTGCATGCTGGGATATATGAAAGAGCGTCTCATTTCCATTTGTGTGTTGTGTGTTGTGACCCGGAAATGGCTCCTACCAAGAGACACTGTTACACCGCAGAGTTTAAACTCAAGGCGATCGGTCACGCAGTTGAACACAGGAATAGAGCCGGAGCCAGAGGTGAGATCGGGCCTAAAAAAATCCAGCCCGACCCAAGCCCGCGGATATTAAAACCGCATGCCCGCGGGCTCGCAGTAAAAAAAAAAAAAAATTATTTATAAAAATTTATAAATTGAAACATTTTCAAGAACACGCTTTTTTAATAATAAAAAAAAAAACACACTCTCGGACCCCTAACACACTTGTCTGTGATGTCCTGCTTAGCGCGAAGAGGAGGGACGGTTTTTGAAACAAATGATAAAAGAGATCTTTAACGATCATCACTTTTGCCAGTCCAGCTGTTTAAATGCCTGCTCAGCGTCGAGGTGCCAGTCTTTTTGGTGTCGTATGAAAGCAATGCGCCACATTGACTACATCCAGCGAAGCCAACGCAAGTTTCTGTAGCATTTTGAAAAATAAATTTCAATCTTTTCCACACCTCACTCTTACCGGTACGTGTTTTTCTTTTCAGTTCTCCTGCTTTTAGTTTATCCTTAACTTCTTACTCCTTCATATCGGGGTTACCAGTTCAAAATAAATAAAATAAAGACGTGCGCAGGGGAGGATTACCAAATTAAGAGGAGGCGTTACGTGCGCAGAGGATGAGCTGGCTCTGCGGATCCTGTTTAGTAGTAAAACATGATTTCTCTGTTTTAATATTATTCCTTAGTATAGTACCCACACCTCGTTTTAGTTTACATTTTATAAACATATATTTATAAAAAAAAAAAAAAAAAAGTAAGCGAAAGAGAAGCCCGACTCGACGTAATGTTGACATTTTTAGGCCCGACCCGACCCGAAATTTGGGTCGGGCTTAAGATCTTACCTCTGGCCGCAGCAACAGAGTTAAACATCAATGAAACAATGGTGAGGAAGGGGAGGATGCAAAAGGATGCGCTGCGCCAAGTAAACAAGACTAAACAGAGTTTCCGCGGAACAAAGCGAGATGGCCACAGTTAGAGGACAAAGTGGAACAGCCTTTACTGTAGCGCCTTATAATGCGGTGCGCCTTATATGTGGAAAAAGTTTTTAAAAATGTAATTTATTGAAGGTGCGCCTCATAGTGCGGAAAATACGGTATTTCATGGACATAAAACTGACTGGTCATGAGGGGAAAATAAAGGTGGGATTCTGTCATCTGCAGATTTGCTACTGTAAAATACGACCAAACATCAACGAACATCAAGAACACCTTCATGCATCTGACCAACTACAGCGTCAATAAGAAGAGCCAGGATTATGTTAGGTGGGTTTCTGGTGGAGTCGGACTCCAGCTGCATGAAAGTCTGACTACAATGGACTGAATTATTTTGTCCCTTCCAGCTGTGATGACCCTGAAGTGGAGGATTACGGGAACAAATGGAGCATGAGCGCTGTGCTGAGGTTCTTGAAACAGGAAGGAAAGAACACCAGCGGTGAGTCGGACTTTCCAGGTTAAAGGGAAACTCTTGCCGACAGTAAATGATGGATGTTTATTGTTCTGTTGCAGAATTGATGAAGAACGTAGAAGACATTGTCATCAAAGCCTTGCTGAGTGTAGAGGACCAGATCACAGCAGCTTGCAGGGCCACCGTCCCACTGAGTCAAAACTGCTTTGGTAGTTACACAAGAATACATATTTTTGTTTATTTTATTTAATAATTGTATAAAAGAAGTGGACGTAGTGAATTGCTTCTACCTGCGTGCCAAATAGGAAGTCACTTCTGGCTTTAGATAGCCTCAGAGTTCATTGACTTCTATTTAAAAATTGTCACTTCAGCTGTAGGTGGTGACCAAAAGAACGAGATCGCGGATACAAGCGGCCGAAATGAGCTTCCTCTACAGGGTGGCTGGGCTATCACTTAAAGATCGGGTGAGGAGTTCTGCCATCCGGGAGGAGCTCGTGTCAAGGCACTTCTCGTCTAGGCCGAGAAAAGCCAGATGGGGTGGTTCGGACATCTGGTCAGGATGCCCCCAGAACGCCTCGCTGGTGAGGTGTTTTGGGCACGTCCCACCGGGAGGAGACCAAGAGGCAGACCCCGGACTCGCTGGGGAGACTATGTCTCACAGCTGGCCAGGGAACGACTCGGGATCCTTCCGGGTGAGCTGGAGGATCCAGCCGGGGTGAGAGAAGCCTGGGATTCCCATCTGAGGCTATTGCCCCGCGATCCGGCCTTGGATAAGCGGAAGACGACGGAACGGAAAAATCTACATTAGTCCAAATTAGTAAAACTTTGTTTAGATAATGACACAGCTGATAAAGCTGGAATAAGAACCTTTCCGTTACGTCATCTACCGCTTGTTCCGGGGCCAGGTCGCGGGGGAAGGAATACTTTGAAGACCTCCTCAATTCCACCAACATGTCTTCCGATGAGGAAGTAGAGTCTTTGGAATCCGGGAGGGGTCTTCCTATCTCTGCTGTCGAGGTTGCCGAGGTAGTCAAAAAGCTCCGCGGCAGCCGGGGCTGGATGAGATCCGCCCGGAGCTCCTAAAGGCTCTGGATGGTATTGGGCTGTACTGGCTGACACGCCTTTGCACCATTGCATGGACATCGGGGACAGTGCCTCTGGATTGGCAGACTGGGGTGGTGGTCCCTTTTTATAAGAAGGGGGATCGGAGGGTATGCTCCAACTACCGAGGGATCACACTCCTCAGCCTCCCTGGGAAGGTCTATTCGGGAGTACTGGAGAGGAGGGTCCGTCGAATTGTCGAGTCTCGGATTGAAGAGGAGCAGTGTGGTTTCCGTCCCGGACATGGAACTACGGACCAGCTCTATACCCTCTTCAGGATCCTGGAGGGGTCATGGGAGTCTGCCCAACCAGTCTACATGTGTTTTGTGGATCTGGAGAAGGCATTCGATAGGGGACTCCTGTGGGGGGTGCTCCGGGAGTACGGAGTGTCGGAGCCCTTAGTACGGGCTGTCCGATCTTTGTATGACTGGAGCCAGAGCTTGGTCCATATAGCCGGCAGTATGTCGATTCCATTTCCAGTGAGAGTTGGACTCCGCCAAGCCTGCCCTTTGTCACCGATTCTGTTCATCACTTTTATGGACAGAATATCTAGGCGCAGCCGAGGCGTTGGAGGGATCCAGAATCAGAACCTGTAGATATATACTGTAGCCACCAAACCAGCGGTTTAAGCCCTAAACATCTTGTGGTTTAATTGGACCTCTTAGTTTCTGCACACAGGAAGGCCGGTGCTCTCTGAGACTCTCAATCTGTTCTTTCTGCAGAACTTTATGGCTTTGACATTCTCATCGACTCAAACCTAAAACCCTGGTTATTGGAGGTCAACCTGTCACCGTCCCTCTCCTGGTGAGTCCTCCATCCGTCTTCCATGTGTATTTACTTGTACTCCATATTTTCTCTTCACTAATTCTTTGTTTCCTCTTCATACATTCCACATATCTGTCATACAGCTGTCTCTTATGAGTCCTACGTCAA
This sequence comes from Neostethus bicornis, assembly GCA_902685375.1. Lineage (NCBI taxonomy): Eukaryota > Metazoa > Chordata > Actinopteri > Atheriniformes > Phallostethidae > Neostethus > Neostethus bicornis. The sequence continues at coordinate 8,295,561 of LR738549.1, read as the reverse complement.
CCCGAAATTTATATCCCATCTTATGTTCATCTTTCATCTAACCCAGGCATGGGCAAACTACTGCCCGCGCGTCACATGCGGGTTACATGTTTTAATCCGGCTCGCCAAACTAAACAAAAAAAAAAAAAATCAACCTTGTTAATGTTTTATTTCTCCTGCAATTCTGATGTTTCCTCACTAGATTAGGGTGGAGACGGTGGCCGCGTGGTTAGCGCGTTCGCCCGCGGACCGGAGGGTCGCGGGTTCGCGTCCCACGGAGAGCACGTCTAGGGTCCTTGGAGAAGACACCTAACCCCCGCTTCTCCCACCATTGGCGCCGTTGAAGGGCAGCCTGCTGCGGTGTAAGGAGTGCAGCAAACAAATTTCCCCGGTGAGGGAGGAATAGAGTAATTCAAAAAAAAAAAAAAAAAAAAAAAAATAGATGGCACACTCTGGATATATTGGCTTTGTTGAGAAACCATTATTCTCCTTCTTTATAAATATGCGCGCAGATAGGGAAAGCAATCGAGGCCAATAAACGCACGTCAACAAGCGCGTTAGATTTCTAACCTATCATTTAAACCTAGCGCGCTAGCTGCACGTTTTTTTAAGCACTGGTGCGCATGATTTAAAATTTAACGTGCTTGATGTAACATCCAGCGCACTTGTAGACGTGTGTATAGTGGCCCCGATGCCTTTCCCTTCCCCGCGTAAATATAACGCGTCTGCAGACTGCTTCCTGCAACTGTTTCGTCGTTGCGTTTCGTATCAATGCTTTTCTTCATTTTTATTGGAAATTAAAGCCAATATTTTCTTCAAATCCCAAGATGTGTATTTTTTTACCCAGGCCCCATCCACACGTAGCCATGTATTTTTGAAAACGCATATACTTTTATCCGTTTTGGCCTTCCACATGACAACAGTGGGTTTTTTTTCATTCAAGACTGGTGGTTTTGAAAACTTCAGCCAAAGTGGAGATTTTGGAAAATTCCGTCTTTGCGTTTGTGTGTGGACGTGCGAAAACGGAGATTTGGGTTTTTAAGTCACTACCTGCGACAATTAATGCACATACGTCATTCAGGTGCGTCCTTGTTTGGATTGTAAACAAGGTTTAGGTAGCATGGACCTCAATCTATATTTTCCTGTGTTTTATTAACTTTATAGTCGATGACGATTTTTAAAAGCAATTCCACCTCCTTGTCGGTCCACACAAACGAGATGCCTGGCGCCATTTTTCAGGTTTTGCGGAAATGACGACAGAGGTGCTCTGATTGGATAGCTCAGAACTTACGTTTACATCAATACTGCCCACTACAGGTCTGGCATGCGCACAATCACACTCAGAAGCGTATTTATACGGCTTCGTGTGGACGCAGATATTTTGAAAACGGTTACGTGTGGACGCGAGCATTTTCCTAAAATGGAGGACAGCAGATATGTGTTTTCAAAAATACTCGGCTATGTGTGGGCGGGGCCTATTAAGGTGAGGTTACCAAAGCACGCCATCCATTGGCTCCTGTTCCGGCCCGTTTGTCAAATATTAGAACTCAATGTGGCCGGCGAATCAAAAAGTTTGCCCACCCCTGGACTAACCCATCTTTCCAGTAATGTCTGTCCCACAGCAGGTTTTCATCCTTTTTTTGGTCAATTGTACGCTTGCCCAAGATCATTCTTTCAATTTTTCGAAATTAGTTTTTTATTTTTGCGACATGTTAATCATGTCTGTTCAATGTCTATCGTCCATCTTATCTTTACAACTGTCCGTTCTATTTTCTTTCTTCTAACCTACCATGTCTGATCTTGATCACTCTGCTTACCCACAGCGATGCTCCACTGGATCTGAAGATCAAAGCCAGCATGATAGCTGACATGTTTTCCCTCATTGGTGGGTTTTATCTCTCCATTATTTGGTCCGAAGTATATAGAACATCTTTTCTTTAGCCATATGTACATACGTGAAGAAATGCAGATGTTGCTCTGTCATGTGGTTTGAGTGTACGTTGACTGAACCAGATGTGGATTCTTTTACAGGTTTTGTCTGTCGAAATCCTGACTCTAAACCTCGGTCTGAAAAATCCACGCTGCTCCAGAACTCTACAGCTCCAAAGCCTCAGGTGGGTCTAGCAGAGCTGTTGACCATATGGCACCGCTGGAACGTTGGTTGATCGACTGGTAAATTAAGAGCGTCACTTTTTGGTTTAGCCATTTCTTTGCCACCACGGACCAATTCTTCTTCTTCTTTTGGCATTTTCCTTTAGGGGTTGCCACAGCAAGTCAGTTTCTTCCATCCAATCCTATCTGCTGTATCCTCTTTGGTCACACCAACTATCATCATGTCTTCCTTCACTGTATCCATGAACCTCCTCTTTGGTCTTCCTCTAGTCCTCTTTCCTGGTGGTTCCAAACCCAGCATCCTTCTTCCTATGTACTCTCTCTCTCTCCTCTGCACATGTCCAAACCATCTCAGTCTGACCTCTCTTACTTTATCCCCAAAACCTCTAACATGTGCTCATTTCTAATCCTGTCCATCCTGGTCACTCCCAGAGAGATCCTCAGCATCTTCATCTCTGCTACCTCCATCTCTGTTTCCTGTCTTTTCTTCAGTGCTACTGTTTCTAGGCCAAACAACATGGCCGGTCTCACCACGGTTTTGTACACTAACCTTTTTATTTTAGCTGAAACTCTTCTGTCAAACATCACACCTGATACTTTCCTCCACCTGTTCCAGCCTGCCTGCACACACTTCTTCACCTCTTTTCCACACTCTCCATGTGAGACCTTATTGCAGACGCTACACAGGTTTGCCTGTCAGTCTTCACAACTTTTCGTCCCTCTCTCATGAACAAGACCTTATGATAACTAAAAACTTAGAGAGGTGAAGGTTTGCACTAGAAAAAAGAGGAATGAAGATTAGTCAGAGTAAAACAGAGTACGTGTGTGAATGAGAGGGATTCAAATGAAAAAGTGTGGTTACAGGGAGATGAGATAAAAAAGGTGGAAGATTTTAAGTACTTAGGATCAACAGTCCAGAGCAATGGAGAGTATGGAAAAGAGGTGAAGAGACGTATGCAAGCAGGCTGGAACAGGTGAAAAGTATCAGGTGTGATGTGCGACAGAAGAGTTTCAGCTAAAATGAAAGGAAAAGTGTTCAAAACCGTGGTGAGACCGGCCATGCTGTTTGGTCTAGAGACAGTAGCACTGAGAAAAAGACAGGAAACAGAGATGGAAGTAGCAGAGATGAAGATGCTGAGAATCTCTCTGGGAGTGACCAGGATGGACAGGATCAGAGGAACAGCACATGTTAGAGGTTTTGGAGATAAAGTCCGAGAGGCCAGACTGAGATGGTTTGGACATGTGCAGAGGAGAGAGAGTACATCAGGAGAAGGATGCTGGATTTGGAACCACCAGGAAAGAGGCCTAGAGGAAGACCAAAGAGGAGGTTCATGGATGCAGTGAAGGAAGACATGAAGATAGTTGGTGTGACCAAAGAGGATACAGATAGGGTTAGATGGAAGAAACTGACTTGCTGTGGCGCCCCCTGAAGGGAAATGCCGAAAGAAGAAGAAGAAGAATATGCCACCTAAATTTCTCCACTTGGGGCACTTGTAGCCTGTTTCTAACTGGCTGGAACCCCTTCATCCTCTGGTTAAGGAACAAATTTGGATTTGAAGACACTAATTCCCATCCCGACTGTTTCAAACTCAGCAGTGAGTTGGTACTGTGAGAGTTGCAAATGATGTCTCAAGGATACCAATGATTACGATGTGTCATCTGGTTTGATGTCAGAGGTGAGATCGGGCCCAAAAAATCCAGCCCAACCCGACCAGTTCTACGTGTATTAAAACCCGGCCCGAGCCCGACCAATCAACGTGATTTGCGGGCCCGAGCCCGAAACAAGCCCGAAATGTCATATTTTATTTGTGAGGACTCGGGAGGGGAAGGGTTATTTATAGATAGGAACATTTTCAGGAACATGCATTTTTAATTAAAAGAAATCACACTATTGGACCCCTAACGCACTTGTCTTGCTTAGCGCGAAGAGGAGGGACGGTCTTTGAAACAAATGATAAAATAGATCTTTGACGATCATCACTTTTGCCAGTCCAGCTGTTTAAATGCCAGCTCAGCGTCGAGGTGCCAGTCTTTTTTGCTCTCATATGAAAGCAAAGCGCCACATTGACTACATCCAGCGAAGCCAATGCAAGTTTCTGTAGCATTTTGAAGAATAAATTTGAAGCTTTTCCACACCTCACTCTTACCGGTGCGTGTTTGTCTTTTCAGTTCTCCTGCTTTTAGTTTATCCTTAACTTCTTACCCGGTGGGGTTCTGGCTCATGCTTCAGATCTCACCTCTGTTTGATGTACCAAGCTTGCCAAAATATTCTGTTTGTCGTGTTCTATGATGTTTTTAGTACAAATCTTTCATTTTCAGAGAATATTTTGGTAATTTAGTCTTAATATGTCAATAAACAAATTGATATAATAAATATGAATGTGGCTTTAGAGTCCAAACTACTTTCCATCAGGAGTCCAGAAGGAGAAAGTGTGAGAAATTATTGTTGTAAAAGAAAATGGAACACTATGAAGTTAATTCCTTACTTTCCCTTGTTCCGTCTTTCCACTCAGAAAAAAGCGTAAAATAAAACAGTTAAAATAATTAGAGCAACCGAGAAAGGTGTATAAAAATGATGCAGCAACAGCAAGTCGAAGCTTTGTCGAATAATTTTTTGTTAGCTAAGAATATTTTTTAAAAAGTTCTGTTTACAATTTTTATTTACATAAACAAGGTGTATTGTTTATTGCCACTAGAGGGCGCTCCAACACCACAGTTTGATCATTAATTCAACTGAGTGCTTTTTCTTTTTTAGCAACCAAGACGTGTACCAACTTTTACTTTGGAAACAGACGAAAGTAAATTGGGCCACGGAGACATCTGCTTGACCGACAACGAGGTCAGGAGGTTTGACGGGATACGAATAAGCCCAGAATATTTACAAACTGTAACTTTTCCTTCTGTTCTGTATAGGTCAAAGTCATGGACAGGATAAACGAAGAGTACGAAAGACGGGGAGGGTTCATTCGGATCTTCCCCACTCCACAAACCTGGGAAATCTACGGGTAAAATGTCCGACCTTGAGTCCATCTCTTAGTACCCCTTTCTACCTGTAGCCTGAACACGTTCTCTTCTTAGGCAATACTTCGGATCAAGGGCATCAATGAACTTCGTCATTGCTAGTACGTTCTTCTATGGAAAGTAAGAACACCTTGATACTATCTATCTGTTGTCATGGTGAATTTCTGGATTCTGGCATTGGACTAAAGTTTGTTTTTTTGTGTGAATGAGAGGGAGACAAATGGAAAAGTGAGGTTACAGGGAGAAGAGATAAAGAAAGTGGAAGATTTTAAGTATCTAGGATCAACAGTCCAGAGCAATGGAGAGTGTGAAGAAGTGTGTGTAGGCAGGCTGGAATGGAATGGAAAGTATCTAGGTCAGACATGTCCAAAGTCTGGCCCGGGGGCCAAATGCGGCCCGTTGTCAATTTTCATCCGGCCCGCAGCCTCGGTCATAAAATCAATAGCGCCTGGCCCGCGTGTAGAATTACGTAATACATTGGACACCAGCGCTGTTACATGCGTGTTCTAAATGCTGCCATCTAGAGGCTAAAATAGGAACAGCAAATTAGTATGTGAGCCTCCAAATTTTCTAAAATGGCGGCAATTAATAAAAGGAGGAAAAAAAGAATCTAGCACGCCATTTAACCAGTCTAAACTAGTGGTTACCAAAGCATGCCATCTATCTGATCCTGTTCTCAGGGGCGACTCCAGGATTTTCTAAAGGGCTTTTTGTCTATGACCTCACCCACCCCCCTCGGATCCGGCCCGCTTGTCAAAAGTTAGAACTCACGCAAGTGAAAAAGTTTGGACACCCCTGATCTAGGATCAACAGTCCAGAGCAATGGAGAGTGTGGAAAAGAGGTGACGAAGCGTGTGCAGGCAGGCGGGAACGGGTGAAGCAAAGTATCAGGTGTGATGTGTGACAGAAGAGTTTCAGCGAAATTGAAAGGAAAAGTGTACAAAACCGTTGTGAGACCGGCCATGCTGTTTGGTCTAGAAACAGTAGCACTGAAGAAAAGACAGGAAGCAGAGATGGAGGTAGCAGAGATGAAGATGCTGAGGATCTCTCTGGGAGTGACCAGGATGGACAGGATCAGAGGAACAGCACATGTTAGAGGTTTTGGGGATAAAGTTCAAGAGGCAAGACTGAGATGGTTTGGACATGTGCAGAGGAGAAAGAGAGAGTAAATTGGAAGAAGGATGCTGGATTTGGAACCACCAGGAAAGAGGACTGGAGAAAGATCAAAGTGGAGGTTTATGGACGCAGTGAAGGAAGACATGAAGATACAGTACTGTTACTACTCTGGCTCAAAAAGCAGCAACAATAAGGGGAAGGCCACACAAAGTAAAAAGGTTTAAAGGAATTTATTACAAAAGATACTACTAAAGACACAATGAAACAAAACAACGGCAGAGGATCAGACTGGCGTCAGTCGCAGAGAGCAGCCAGCAGCCATTCTGTCGCAGTGGGCGGGGCCAAGAGCAGCTCCAGGTTCTGTGAGGACAGACAGGCAGAAAGATTTAAAGGGCCACGACCCCAGGGTCGTAACACTCCCCCCCTAAAGAACAGGGTTCTACCCTGTTAATCAATGTGTACAATACTTATCAGAATGTTGAAGAGTGCAGCCTCCAGTTCCACATCTCAAGCCATTCGTGGGAACCACCTGGAGCTAAATGGGCCAAGTCAATCCAATGGAGCCCGAGACAAAGCATCAGCGAGGATATTATTTGTGCCTTTGATGTGCTTGATATCTAGGTGGTAGGGCTGAAGGAAAAGAGCCTAGCGCATAAGGCGCTGGTTTGGGTTCTGCAGAGAATTCAAAAAGGTAAGTGGGTTGTGATCCGAGTATACAGTTAAACTGATTCCAGAGTCAACATAGACACTAAAATGCCGCAAAGCCAAAATTAGAGCAAGAGCTTCCTTTTCTATGACGGAATAGTTTAACTGAAACTGTAAGAATTTTTTGGAAAAGAAGCTGACAGGACGCTCAACCCCATCCTCATCCTCTTGCAGCAACACAGCTCCTACACCAACATGGCTTGCATCAACGTACAACTTAAAAGGCACATCAAAGCGAGGAGCAAGCAGTACAGGTGCTGAACACAACAATGATTTTACTTCCTCAAAAGCATGTTGACAGGAGGCAGTCCAAATAAATGTAGATTTTTTCTTAAGAAGGTCTGTAAGTGGTGTAACTACAGTTGAAAAGTTTCTGCAAAAAGAGCGGTAATAACCTACAAGACCCAAAAATCTCATAAGTTCCTTTTTAGTAGCTGGAACAGGAAACTGTGCAACAGCGGTCACTTTTGCCATAACAGGGCGAACTTGACCCTGCCCCACAACTTTACCCAAATAAGTTACTGTGGCTCTTGCAAAGTCACACTTGGCTAAATTCAAGGTCAGATTACCCTGGACCAAACGCTCAAACAATGCTTTAATTTGGGCAAGATGGTTCTCCCACGTGTCACTATAAAGGACCACATCATCCAAGTAGACTGCACAACCTTTCAAACCGTTAACCACTCTATTCATTAAACGTTGGAAAGTCGCAGGCGCATTTCTTAGTCCAAACCCCATAACTGTATAGGAAAACAGACCAGATGGAGTTATAAAAGCTGCAATTTCTTGGGCTTTTGGGGTTAAAGGCACTTGCCAATACCCTTTGAGCAAGTCAAGCTTCGTCACAAACTTCGCACTACCTACTTGGTCAACACAATCCTCAACGCGTGGTAAAGGATACGAATCTGGTTTTGTTACAGCATTCACTTTACGGAAATCAGTGCACATACGTGGAGACTTATCTGATTTTTCCACCAACAAGCAAGGAGAGGCCCAACTAGAAGCAGAATGAACAGCCAGGTCATTATCCAACATATACTGTACTTCTTTGTCAATCATTTTACGTTTTTCCTCAGAGACACGACAGAACCTTTGACAGATTGGCTTTGCATCCCCAACATCTATATCGTGTGATATCAAGTTGGTACGAGTGGGAGTGTCACTGAATAAAACGTGATATTCGTTAATCAATGCAGCTAACTGTTCAGCTTTATCCTTTGACAAATGACAAAATAGCAAATCCAAGTTATTCAGAGTTTCTGAATTTTTCAACCGACCAGAAAGAACAGCGTCATCCGGCATAGCCACGTCCTCTCCCCCATAGGCTGTCGACCCTGGTACCGCACAGGTAGACAACACCGCACCACACCGAGGAGACCCTGCCGTGCACTGCAAAGACTCACGACTAAAGTACGGTTTAAGAAGATTAACATGGCAAAGCTGTTGCTTCTTCTTCCTGTCTGGAGTTGCAACCAAATAATTCAAGTCCGAAAGCCGTCTTAACACAGTACAGGGACCATGAAATTTGGCCTGAAACGGTGAACCTACAATAGGTAACAAAACCAACACTTGATCCCCTGGACTAAATTCACGACTCTCACATCGTCTGTCATACAAAGATTTCATCTTAGTCTGAGCTTTGACCAAATTTCGCTTCGCCAACTGCCCCGCCACGTAGAGACGATGGCGAAACCCATTCACGTAATCCAACAAATTACCAGGGGGTTGTTTTGAAGCCCAGTTGTCGTGAAATACTGCTAAAGGACCCCGAACTTTATGGCCAAACACCAAATCATTTGGACTAAAACCCGTACTCTCCTGACAGACTTCTCTAGCTGCAAGCAGCAACCACGGCAAACCCTCCTCCCAATCCTTCTGCAACTCTGTACAATAAGAACGAAACAATGATTTAAGAGTCTGATGGAATCTCTCCAGAGCACCTTGGCTCTGGGCATGGTAAGCTGAAGCCTGATTATGTTTCACATTAAGCTGTTCCAAGACTTGGGCAAACAGGTGAGACGAAAAATTAGACCCTTGGTCACTTTGAATGATTTTAGGGATGCCAAAAACTGAAATAAACTGAGTAAGAGCTTTCACAACCGCCTTAGCAGTTATATTGCGAAGCGCATACGCAGCTGGATAACGAGTGACCAAACACATAACCGTCAGCAAATACTGAGAGCCTGATTTAGACTTTGGCAAAGGTCCAACGCAATCAATAATCAAATGTTCAAACGGATTTTCAACAGCAGGTATCGGCTTAAGAGGTGCAGGCTTAATTCCCTGATTCGGTTTGCCAGAAATTTGACAAGTATGGCAAGTCCTAATATACTTGGCAACATCACGTTTGAGAAGGGGCCAAAAGAAATACCTAAGCACATGACTATAGGTTTTTTTTACTCCCAAATGGCCTGTTCGGTCATGCGAACAAGACAACACCCTTTCTCTAAATTTTGTAGGAACGACTATCTGCAAACACGGACTACCCAAAAGATCAGAGCCCTGAGGCTGCCATTTCCTAACCAATACCTCACCCTGAAGAAAATACCCAGATGCAGAGCTTCGAAGTTCCGATGAAGGTTGGACTTTATCAAACAGCGCAGTCAGTGACACATCCGCTTTCTGTTCAGCAATTAACTCCTGCTGGGAAATAGAAAACATTTGAGGTAAATCAAACTGAACATCTGAGTTAGGGCAACATTCTTCTGATGTTTCAGACTTAGCCTTTGCCATGGCCCTGGTGACAGCACAAGCAGTGAACACCTCAGGAAAGTTCCGCCCACAGGAATCAGGAACTTTTGCTGGAACTGAAACTTTGATAGGACACTCTACAGGCCACACCTGGTTACCAGCTAAGTCATTACCCAAGATCACAGCAACGCCCTCTACTGGCAATTCTGGTCGAACAGCAATTTGCACATTTCCTTCAACAAAACCACTAGACAGAAAGATCCTATGCAACGGGGCACTAAGTGGTACCAAACTAACACCTCTCACCAGGACACAATCACCTGTACTTGTCTCTTCTGAAAAAGGCAAGACTGAAGAAAGAACAAACGAGTCTGTAGCACCTGTATCCCTCAAAATTTTCACTGGGACTTTCCTATGATCACCACAAAGTGACACAAACCCATCAGAAACAAAAGAGTCAAGACCAGAAAAACATTTGGATTCCACAACTGGGTCCAAGCACTGAGATTTTGCCTGAACAGTGAAAACCGCAGGTTTAACAGTCTTAGTTCTCACTTGACCACTTTTCCTTTGCAAAACGGGACAATCAATCTTCCAATGACCTTCCCCACGACAGTAGTTACAACTTTGACCCGACTTTCTAAAAGCACTAGGGCTACTAGTCTCGAAGTTGTTACTCCTGGTAGAAGTAACAGAAGTACCAGTAGAAAAAGTAGTAGAAACACTCTTCCTAAATTTACCCTTGTGAGCCAAAACATAGTCATCAGCTATAGTAGCAGCTTCTGAAACAGTAACTACTCGACGTTCTCTAATATGAGTGGCAACTTCTGGCGGAACACAATCGACAAATTGTTCAAGAACCATAAGATCACAAAGCTTATCATACGAAGAAACCTCCAAAGAAGAACACCACCTGTGAAAATGCTTGCTTAAGTCCTTGACAAACTCAACATGAGACTGGTTGTCACCCTTCCTCCAAGATCTAAAACGTTGCCTGTAAACTTCTGGAACCAACTCATAAGCTTTTAACACCGCTTCCTTAACAAGTTTATAGTCCTGACTGTCGTGGTCACTCAAAGCAGAATAGGCTACTTGGGCCTTCCCTGTAAAAACTGACTGCAACATTACAACCCTCAAATCATCTGGCCAACTTCTGGAATTAGCAACACGTTCAAAAAGTACGAAGAATGTATCCGGATCCTTTTCATCAAACCTTGGGACAAGACGCAAATTAGAAACCACATCAGACTCACTTCGAACGGAAGTAGAACTAAGCCTCTCCCTCTCAAACTGTATCTTGTCCCTTTCCAAAGCTACTCTCATCTGCTCCATAGCCATCTGCTTCTCACACTGCACCCTGTCCCTTTCCAAAGCCACCTTCTCCTTCTCCGTTTCTAACAAAAGCAACTCCCTCTTCTGTTCAAATGTCAAAATATCTTTAACCTCAGGGTTGTTTAGACCAACTTTCCCTGGCAAAATCCCATCACGTACCAAAGCAGACCACAAACACAACTTTATCTCATCTTTCAGTTTTCTAGCACCAATATCAACGGAATAATAATCAACCAACTGCAATAGTTGTTCTCTAGTAAAGCCATTTAACATCTCCTCAGTAGGGGACTCCGTAAAATCCTCCACAGATGACATGTTTGATGTAAAAAAAAACTAACTAGAGCACAGAGTTGAGGTTTCCCCACTAACTACCTAACCAGAATCTAACTAAACTCACCCCTAGTCTTCAGGAGGCCTGGCGGTCGGTATTTATGCGCTTGAGGCTGCTAACCAGCCCCATACATACCAGCGGTACAGTACAAGTACTAATACCACGGCGCGCTCCCGAGCCGACGTAGGGTAAGGGTAGTGGGATGCTGCAACCCGCACGTACCTCCACTCTAAATGCCTATTGCAAAACAAAAAACAAGTGAATCGCATAAGGAGACAACACTTCTAAATCCTAACAGGGTAAGCCCCAACTCCCAGCATGTGCTCAAAAATACTAACAACAAAAAAAATGTAGGCTCAATCAAAAAATTTTAAACAAAACTAAGGTCTGCCACAAAGTGTTAACTGGTCCCACTCACCCTGATCAACAGCCACACCAAACTCAATTTAACTCAGAACTTTGAAATAAACTCACATTGTCAGCAAAACAAATCACACACACCTGTGTGGTCTCCCCCAGCCTGATTTGATTAGCAGCCAAGATAGCCAACCAACCAACTAAATAACCAAACTTCTCCAAACTGAACTCAAAATGGGACAAAATTAAGCTAAATTAACCAAATTCAGTGAAGAAGAATTTCCAATTTCAAAACAAAAAAAAAAATTTATACAGACTTTAACTTACCCAATTGGTCTGATCCCGGACGAGCCCCCATTTGTTACTACTCTGGCTCAAAAAGCAGCAACAATAAGGGGAAGGCCACACAAAGTAAAAAGGTTTAAAGGAATTTATTACAAAAGATACTACTAAAGACACAATGAAACAAAACAACGGCAGAGGATCAGACTGGCGTCAGTCGCAGAGAGCAGCCAGCAGCCAGCAGCCATTCTGTCGCAGTGGGCGGGGCCAAGAGCAGCTCCAGGTTCTGTGAGGACAGACAGGCAGAAAGATTTAAAGGGCCACGACCCCAGGGTCGTAACAGTACAGACCAAAAGTTTGGACACACCTTCTCATTCAAAGAGTTTTCTTTATTTTCATGACTATGAACATTGTAGATTCACACTGAAGGCATCCAAACTATGAATTAACACATGTGGAAGTATAGTACATAACCAAAAAGTGTGAAACAACTGAAAATATGTCATATTCTAGGTTCTTCAAAGTAGCCACCTTTTGCTTTGATTACTGCTTTGCACACTCTTGGCATTCTCTTGATGAGCTTCAAGAGGTAGTCACCTGAAATGCTCTTCCAACAGTCTTGAAGGAGTTCCCAGAGATGCTTAGCACTTGTTGGCCCTTTTGCCTTCACTCTGCGGTCCAGCTCACCCCAAACCATCTCGATTGGGTTCAGGTCTGGTGACTGTGGAGGCCAGGTCATCTGGCGCAGCACCCCATCACTCTCCTTCCTGTTCAAATAGCCCTTACACAGCCTGGAGGTGTGTTTGGGGTCATTGTCCTGTTGAAAAATAAATGATGGTCCAACTAAATGCAAACCGGATGGAATAGCATGCCGCTGCAAGATGCTGTGGTAGCCATGCTGGTTCAGTATGCCTTCAATTTTGAATAAATCCCCAACAATGTCACCAGCAAAGCACCCCCACACCATCACACCTCCTCCTCCATGCTTCACGGTGGGAACCAGGCATGTAGAGACCATCCGTTCACCTTTTCTACGTCGCACAAAGACACAGTGGTTGGAACCAAAAATCTCAAATTTGGACTCATCAGACCAAAGCACAGATTTCCACTGGTCTAATGTCCATTCCTTGTGTTCTTTAGCCCAAACAAGTCTCTTCTGCTTGTTGCCTGTTCTTAGCAGTGGTTTCCTAGCAGATATTCTACCATGAAGGCCTGATTCCTCTTAACTGTTGTTCGAGAGATGTGTCTGCTGCTAGAACTCTGTGTGGCATTGATCTGGTCTCTAATCTGAGCTGCTGTTAACTTGTGATTTCTGAGGCTGGTGACTCGGATGAACTTATCCTCCGCAGCAGAAGTGACTCTTGGTCTTCCTTTCCTGGGGCAGTCCGCATGTGAGCCAGTTTCCTTGTAGCGTTTGATGGTTTTTGAGACTGCATTTGGGGACACTTTCAAAGTTTCCCCAATTGTTCTGACTGACTGACCTTCATTTCTTAAAGTAATGATGGCCACTCGTTTTTCTTTACTTAGCTGCTTCTTTCTTACCATAATACAAATTCTAACAGTCTATTCAGTAGGACTGTCAGCTGTGTATCCACCTGACTTCTCCACAATGCAACTGATGGTCCCAACCCCATTTATAAGGCAAGAAATCCCACTTATTAAACCTGACAGGGCACACCTGTGAAGTAAAAACCATTTCAGGTGACTACCTCTTGAAGCTCATCAAGAGAATGCCAAGAGTGTGCAAAGCAGTAATCAAAGCAAAAGGTGGCTACTTTGAAGAACCTAGAATATGACATATTTTCAGTTGTTTTACACTTTTTGGTTATGTACTATACTTCCACATGTGTTAATTCATAGTTTGGATGCCTTCAGTGTGAATCTACAATGTTCATAGTCATGAAAATAAAGAAAACTCTTTGAATGAGAAGGTGTGTCCAAACTTTTGGTCTGTACTGTAGTTGGTGTGACCAAAGAGGATGCAGCAGATAGGGTTAGATGGAAGAAACTGACTTGCTGTGGCGCCCCCTGAAGGGAAATGCGGTTTGTGGTGTATGTCCATTCAGGTGTTGCTTTGTGTGGATCTGGTCTAGGTTCAAGAAGCAGCAAATTGAGGCAGTTCACAGCTACCACGTCGTCCAATACGAGAGGAAGCTTATGTCTCTGGAGGCCAGAAGAAGAAGAAAAAAATACAACATGTCCAAGCGGTTGAAACCAGGTAATCATGTCGTCATCTTTACGATCTTCTTCAACTTGTTCATTGTTTTCTTTCTCGCCACTGTGTTTTTGCTATAGAGAAGGAGAGCAAACAGAGGGGACATCTGGTGGAGGCGTTCCTGAAAAATGAATTTGGGAAGGGACGCAAACGAACTGTGGCACGGTTGTTATACGAAGCTCCGCCTATCACCGATCTGGTTGCCATTCTGAAGGAGGGTCAGGAGCTCAGGTCAGGCTGAATATTGGGGAACAGTGCATGGTGTGCATCACAACACGTCATCACACACAAGTTCAACTTTGAACTATCTTATTTACTCAATTCGATGTCCAATCCAATTAATTTATTAAAGAATATATGTTGGATTTATTCTGTTTATCTTAAATACACGATTCCCTGAAACCTTGTATATAACACATCAAATGCTTCAAATCAACCAAATTAATCACAATAATTCAATTTTTTTTATTCCATCCATCAAAACGACTAGTTTCATTGTTACATTTAGTTTTTCTAAATATCGTCTCTTTTTTTTCCACTCTAAGTCGAGCAAATTTTCTGCCATAACACGCTAATGATGTGCAAAACTAATTTCACCTCTGATTAACAACAAAAGATGAAAAAAAAATACTGCGTTGTCGATAGTTTCATACTAATCTATACCTGATCGATGCATTCAAAATGGCCGACTTCCGGGTCGGTGACGTCACGTGAAAGCGCTCTATAAAATAATAATAGTGTGCTCTGCACACAACAAGTGTTATTTATATCAATTTTGCTGCCGCACTAACATCCATCTTTTATAATACGATGGGGGCCGTAAATGCTCTCCCCGAGGCCGCAAATGGCCCGGGCGCCGTGTGTTTGAGAACCCTTGACCTAGGCCAATGGTTTTCGCTCAATATACAAAATTGATTGGCTGAGGTTTTCAATATACAGTGATCCCTCGCTATAACGCGGTTTACTTTTCACAGTTTCGTTACTTCACGGATTTGCATTGTGCATTATGTTCTGCATTCTGATTGGCTAAAAAGTCACTCTGCTTCTTCTCTACCCGTGCGTCAATAACGTTGCAGTTTAAAATGTACACGTACGTAAAACAGCTCGCCAAATTTTACATTACGCACGTGCAAATTCCATGCGTTCACCGCCGGCTTCAAAAGGAGAAAACACTAGAGAGCGGAGTCAGGATGCAGCGGCTCAGTCTGAAGAGCAGTGAAATACACCTGAGTCACTATTTTGTCCGACTGTACTTTGTATTTGTTTCAAAATTATTTGAAATTTTCTCTCGTCTAATGTAAACACTCGGGTCGCGTTGGGCGGTGCTAATCTCCGCAATTTGAAACCTTCTGTTCACATTGATGATTAAAATTATTATTTGACAGTATAATCTATATACAGTATATTATATATATATATATATATATATATATACTGTATATATGACGGTATATACATGACGGTTGAAATGGCTTGAGATCTCGCCAATCTGAGAATGGGAATCTGCGCTCCGGCGCATCCTAAATCCTAAGGGTTTAAAACAAGATTCGTCAACCAGCGATATCTTGAAACTCGCCCGGGGGAGACAGCAACACAGTGGTTAGAGCGTTTGCGCGTGGACCGGAAGGTCGCAGGTTCGCGGCCCACAGAGAGCACGTCTAGGGTCCTTGGAGAAGACACCTAACCCCCGCTTCTCCCACCATTGGCGCCGTCGAAGGGTAGCCTGCTGCGGTGTAAGGAGTGCAGCAGACAAATTTCCCCGGTGAGGGATGAATAGAGTAATTCTTTTATTTATTTTTGGTTATTTGTTGGAAAAAACCTTTCTAAAGTACTTTTATTTGTGAAACAAATCCGTGAGCCTGCATTCATCCAAATGAAAGAGTCCAATTCATCTCATTTACTGGGTTATGAATGAAAAATCATTCCATGACTTCTAAAAACACCAAAACTACTATTGATTAACCTTGATTTTGATGTAAACAAGCTAAACATTCTGGTAAAATACCTCCCTTTTGTTCTCTTCCCATTTGGCCAATCCTGCTCATCAGTAAGGTCCAGGCTCGGATTGCCTTCTCCTCCTACTTGCAAAAAGTCCAGGAAAGGCTGCTGGTAGAGGACCAATACAACGTACCGTCAACTAGGCTGGAAGACGAGGACCAAATGGTGACTTTCATTATGCAGTTGATCTTCTAGCCTACAAACACCCTCATATCTCTAGATACCTTACCATTCGGTTTGTCTCCTCAGGATCTGGTGATCCGCTTTTTAAAGAAAGCTGCCTGTAATCTTCAGGATGACCTGAGGGTGGTATTTCCCAGCCGCCGGCTGCCACCCGAAGAGCGTCGTCGGATCTTGTCTCAACAGCTGGGACGCTTCCTACTCTGTTACAACAAGGTACTATTGTTCTTCGGGACACTTGGAGCTTTTTTTTGTGTTTATTCTCACTCATTCAGGCTAAAATAAATAGGGTAAAAGGTTGAATGTCAGTCATCCGGACTTGAGTTTGAAGACATTTTGCTTCTCATATAAGAGGTTTCGGCAATTTTGAAGTTCATTTGCAAGAGTGTTGGAGTTTTATCCTGTCCTGTTCAACATTATGACCAGCAGAATGGTGATCTTTGTGCCAAGTATTTCTGGACTGATTTGCTGTACCATGAGTGAAACCATGTGCTGACCTTTTATTTTTGGTATTTTATGTTACATACTCCATATTTGTGTTCTCTGTAGCTTTTTTGCTGGAACTACCAGGAAATACAGAGGAAAGAAACAGAGATAAGAGTGAGAAAAAAGAGAGTGGAGATGGAGACAAAAAAAGGGGTGGGAGAATAAAGTGGGAAGATAAATCTGTAGTTACAATGTCATGCATCACAACCAACCGACTGGACCATCTAAAAAATTACAAACAATAAAAAAAGTTTAAACAAAGGATACAATTAAAACTCACAAAGACGACCAATGACTAACCACAAAATATGTAGAACACAAACCAATGTTACCAAAGCCACACTATTGATTGTAAGTAAACCAGGCATGGGCAAACTATGGCCCGCGGGCCACATGTGGCCGGTTAAATGTTTTAATCAGGCCTGCCAAACTTTAAAAATTAAATAAATAAATCTTGTTAATGTTTTATTTCACCTGCCATTCCGATGTTTTGTCACTAGATGACCCTCTCTGGGTATATTGGCTTTGTTGAGAAAACAACAACACTGCTCCCATCAAAATGTTTGTCTCCGTGATGTGCAGGCTGTCAAAATAAACAGTGTGCACAGATATGGAAAGCCATCAGGCCCAATACGCGCACGTAAACAATCGTGTTAGATGTTAAAACAAGCAAAATGTTACATCAAGCGCTTAAATTTCAAACCTAGCGCCACTAAATGCATGTTTTTAAGTGCTATCACACTAGATTTCAGACCTTGCGCGCTAGATTTTAAATTTAACGCTTTTGACATAACATTTAGCACGCTTGTTTAAAATCTAGCGCACCATTCTATTGGTCTAATCTAGCGGTTACCAAAGCGTGCCGTCCATCTGCTCCTTTTCCAGCCCTCTCGTCAAATGTTAGAACTCAATGTGGCCCTCGAACCAAAAAGTTTATTCACCCCTGGAGTGAACATTGTGGCACGTGTTCACCTGCAAGTGAAATTATATGCATGCTGCCAATGTAAACCTTGTGCTCATGAGGAGTAACAGATCTTTTCCTGCTCCAAAAAGCTGAAAGTAGTGCAAGCAACCTTGGGCTCACACTGTGGTCGGTAGGACTTTGAAGCCCGAGTAGAACGGACCGCTCTTGAAGGCTTCCCTTCAGGTGTCAATTCTTTTTAAGTTCCAATGGCTTTTTAATTTCCAATGGCTTTCCAAATTAATTTCAAATGGCCCTCCATGTGGTCACTCTTTTTCTGGTTTAACTGATAAATAAAACTGTGTATCATCTGCGTAATAGAGAACATTAATCCTGTTTTTTTTTTTAACTGTTTCCTTAGGGGTTTCCTTGGGGTCTCAAGCTCAGACTCCATCTAAACATAAAAATTATAGTTGTGGGTGGTTTGCAAATTCCAAATAAACAGATCTTTTGCAGAGCTAAATAAACCGATCAACTAGATGGCCGGTAAGGCTCCAGGGTAGTCCTTAGTGCAAGGAGAGCCTACCTCACTTCTTTATTTATGCACAGGTGGGAACTCGTTGTTTCTATCAAATTCAAAACCATCAGGTTCTCATATTCTGAAGGTCTGATGTTTTGTTTGTGATTTTGGATACGTTTCTCAATACATCCAACTATCGGACAACTCCATGCGCTTCTGATGACCAGTGAAGCGTGAGCAGGAGTGTTCATAGTCATAGATGCAAGCATTGTTTTAACTGTGTTTCAGGCTAAAAAAAAAAGTAGCAGCAACCTACAACATATATGTTTACTGATGTGTTACTAAAGTTCAGCCAACTTTGCAGCATCTTTAATCTTACTGCCTTCCATTTTTGTTGGATCCCTCTTTTATTACTGAGAGCTAGAAATTCTTGTAGTTTTCTAGACTAAATCTTCTCCAACAGAAACAATGAGAAGTTTGACTTTTTCAGTCTGTGTGACGACACTGTGTCACTATTTAATACTCTTTAGTCTCTTTCTAAGGTAATTTTTCCAAAACAATGGTTTTGTAATAGCGTGGTTACAGAGACTGAGTCCTTTAATGTTTACTATTGTGATGGACAGGCTGACAGACGAGGTTAGACAGGAATCCCCATGGACAATGATGTTTGCAGATGACATTGTGATCTGTAGTGAGAGGAGGGAAGAGGTGGAGGAAAAGCTGGAGAGGTGGAGGTTTGCACTAGAAAGAAGAGGAATGAAGATTAGTCAGAGTAAAACAGAGTACATGTGTGTGAATGAGAGGGATCCAAATGGAAAAGTGAGGTTACAGGGCTAATGTTGGACATAAAGGGCTGAAACCTTCGTGAGGACGACATATACTGCCAGCTCAATACTGGTCAGACAGAACTGAAGAACACACTTGAATGAGAGGCGAAACATCTTCTAACTAGAAACTTTGTCCATTTGATTTTTTTCATTTTCCAAAAAGGGGATTGTCCTGTTGGGGGCAGTACAGCTGCTAAACTACAGCTCTTTCTAGGATTTTTGAGGAAAATAGGAAATTTGCTACTGTTCTATCATAAGGAGAATGCATAACTGTTGTACATATCCTGTCTATTTGGATGTATTCATTATGGCCATTGTGTATTTATTAATTATAAGCTGTTTCTGTGGGTGTGATGTGGTCCACCATGAGGATCTCTTTTGGAATAACTGAGAAATTGGCAAAGTCTCTTGGATGAGAAACAAAATTTCTTCAAACTCAAAATCAAGTCCAGAGGACGGTTGCCTTATGAGTCGTTTCTGACCTCTTTTTTTAATTTCCTCCCAGGAAACTGAGCTGATAGAGAGTTCTGAGGCAGAGGATGAAAGGGAGAACTGTATTGACAACACGCTTTTCCATGACTACATGGCTGAAGCCACGTGAGTTGTTCCACCTGATTTACCTGATCCGTGTGTACACTATGGCTTCACATGAAGACTTTCAACATGTTCTGTTACTGCTTTTCTAGTGAAGTAGATCTTGAGGAGGTGTTGACATACTACACACACAAGAAGCAGTCTTCCTCAGTCTTTATGGGGACAAAAATTCGAGTAATTGAAGACCCTTGTTCCCCAAAGCCCTCAAAATCCGGTAAGTCTTTTTTCCTTCCCAAGCTTCAGAAGGTCAATTTTTACATTGTGCTCAAGGTTAAACTGTGGATTATTTTTTTCTTTCTCTATCCACAGGTCCATGTGGGGATCAGGAATTGACCAGATCCTCAATGTGGACTCGACCCA
The DNA here is from genome assembly GCA_902685375.1 of Neostethus bicornis. Classification (NCBI taxonomy): domain Eukaryota; kingdom Metazoa; phylum Chordata; class Actinopteri; order Atheriniformes; family Phallostethidae; genus Neostethus; species Neostethus bicornis. The sequence continues at coordinate 8,275,554 of LR738549.1, read as the reverse complement.
CACTGAGGAGCCTGACTTCTGTGGGTACCCGATCCACAGCGGGGACCCAGGCCACAGTGAGGATCCGATCTACTGCTGGGATTCAACCTATAGTAGGTAACCAGTGCTCAGCAAGAACCCAATCCAATTCAAGAGCCAGATTCCCTTCGGGGACCCAACCTACAGCTGAGACGCAGTCCACAACAGCAACCCAGTCTACAGCAAGGATCCCTTTCATAGAAGAAATTCAGTCTACAATGAGAATCCCGTTCATTGCAGGGACCCAATCTACAACGAGGTTCCCATCCATAGCAAGTGCCCAATCTACAATGAGGATCCCTTCCATAGGAGGGGCCCAATCTGCAACGAGAACCCCACCCACAGCATGGACCCAATCTGGAGTGAGGATCCCAAGCCTTTTCGGAATTCACTCAAAAGCAGTAACAGCAGAGTCCCAGTCCACGGCAGAGACCCAGTCTACAGGGAAGACCCAGTCCACAGCAGGCACCCCGTTGATAACAAGGACCCAGTCTACAGCAGGGACTCGGTCCACTTTAAGGAACCTATCCACAGTCAGGCCCCATACCACAGAAGCGGCCAAGTCCACAGAAAAGATTTCTGAGGATATTTGTGAGTCTGCCTCTGCCCCTCTTCACTGTGTACCACCACCTCCGCCTCTCCCTCCAACTTATGCTCAATCTCTGGAAAAGTCTGTCCTCCGCCCTTATGAGACTACTTCTGAACCTCCATCTTACTTCTCCCTGCCGGTCTCACGAGCAACAAGGATGTTTGGATCCTCCCTAATTAGTGGGTTACCCTTCCAGGCTCTTAAACCGATCAAGTATCCTCCCCAGTTTGGATCAGTGACCACCTCTACAGCCGAAAAAGGTAATCCTCCAAAAATTAGGTAGACTCTAAACCAGATGGTCCTTCTGAACTAGTTAGTCTCTCAAAACCTAAACAGGTTTAGGTGAATTTTCTTCTGATCTTCATTAGAACCTAACCAAAAATTTCTCCTAAAACTCTGTATTCTGGTAACCTTCAGAAACAAGTCGCCTTACAGAACACATCCCTGCCTAGGTGATACTCTCGAAGCTAGTTGCTCTCCTCAACCAAGTAATCCTTGGTTACTTGGTTGAGGAGTGCAACTAAGTAAAGGGATTGAATCAAGGGATTGCTTCTGAGCTGGAATTTTTCTTTTTGAGCTAGGTTGTCTTTTGTGCAAGTTCTCTAAGAATTGGCTAATCATGAACTATGCAGTTATCTGGATTTGGATAGCTAGCTTGACCAAAGTCGACCTTCAGTGCGGGGTCTTCTAAAGCAATTAGTTGTCTAAATTCAAGTAATGCCCATACAAACAGTCCAAAAATTGACTTAAGTCTTTTAAACCACATAGACCTCTGACAACTGGGTACTCTATTTGTCCAGGTAATCCTCTAGAGAAAGGTTGTTCTCAACCATGTAGTACCAAGCCAAATAGTCGTTTCTGAGCCCTTTTGACTTTATGCTTCTGGTTATCAGGTAGGACCAGTTCTGGCACAATGGGAGGTCTGAAGGAGCTCAAGGAGTTGTCTACACAGGCCCGGTCCAGCCAGAAGGCTTTCATCTCTGCTTTGCAGAAGCTGGCTGAGAAGCAGGCTGTTTGCGACCATCAAGACTCCAAACACATCAGCCTACTCACAAATCATGTAAGGCATCAAATAACCAGTCACATGTCCTGTATTGGTCTGTTTAAGCCAGGGACCCTCCTCATTATATTGCTCTTGATTGACCAGCCAGTCTCAGAGAAAGTTGTGTATCGTTTGCAACATGTTCAAAACCTAAAAGTCAGCTTATAATCTAGTCTCTGTATGAGATTTTGCCTTTTTATTTAAATGCAATACAGCCACGGTAGTCTGGCAAGAAAGATAGCCTGTTGACTCTTCATACTGTAACCTTACCAACCCAACTGCTTCAGTTACCCTTCTAAGAAAACCTCATCTGTCTCTCTAGAACAACAGCCTCATCAGGTTGGCCCAGATGTCTCTCACTTTGGCCACCATACAGTATCTTCTGCAGGTGGATCATGAGGCATTCTAGGGTAATTTGGGAGCGAGGTTGGGTCTTGCACAAGTTTGATCAATTCTATTTTTGATTCGATTCTGGTTAGGCGGATCTTCCTCTCCCTAAATAGACCTTTCCAGGAACACTGTGAAGTGTGTTCCCTCTGTGGATGGAGAACAACCTCTGGTCCTCCTTCTTGTAAAGAAAAAAAAAAACAAAACACCCCTGTCTGCTAATTCAGAGGCACTGTCCCTTATGTCCGTGCATTGGTACAAAGACGTGTCAGCTTGGACATCCCACAGCCTTTGGAATGGGGGGAATAATTTACCACAGGAGTTCTGTTGCTGTGGAGCTTTTTGTTCACCTCAGCACCAGAGAAATCCCCCTAAAAAGATCCCCCTTAGGTGCCAGCCGTTTTCCAACACTCTGAAGATGTTCTGGTGGAAATTGAAGAGGTCTTTGAAGTACTCCCTCCACCAATCTACAATTCCACCAGTGAGTTTGGGTCTTACCACCACAACAAGAATTGATGACCAGCTTCAACTGGCTGCCTCAATAAAAGAGAGCATTAGAATCAATGTCCTCCATGTACTCATGACCTGGCTGAAGCGCTGCCTGAGCTGTGAGTTGAAGTTTTCTTTGGCGGAAAGATTTGCCAAATGCTCCCAACAGACCCTCGCAAATTGTTAGGACCTGCCAGGTCTGATGTACAGCTAGAACAAGATAGATGGTTTCTCAATCACCTCCCACCAGTTCACACAGTTGCTGCCCACATAAGCATTGAAGTCTCCCAAAAAGACAATGGAGTCACTGATTAAGCAAACTGAATTAAGGCACCCCATAGGGTACAATGACCTTACCTGGTGACCAGCCTTGTGGAATCCCAACACCGGGATTCTTCCCCACCAGAGAAGTGACGTCCCGCGTCATCACAGCCAGTTTCTACAGGCGAGGGTCAGACCACCAGGGTCAGCTGCCACCCATCTCCTCCTTCACTCGACCTCTGTGGCCTCTCATGCAAAGCCCACAGAAGAGGGACCTACTAAAGCCTTACCACCAGGCACTTACCCCTCTACCCAACGCCCCAAGTCTGGTTCCAGAAGGGGTCCTCAGAGACTTATGCCTTGTTAACGGTGTTCCAGTGGTCATACTCACAACGGGAATATAAAAAAGGTTGATTCAACCAAAACTTCCAACGGTGCTGTTGTGATTTGGAAGGAGGAGGACCCAAATGCAGGACAAAAACAGTATTTATTTACAAAAGTCAGGTCAGTCTGTAAGGCAAAGGATTAACTCAGGATCAAAAGGTACAAATGATATGACAGAGTACAAAGATAAACTTGGTCAGGTAACCAGGAGGACCTGGCTGGGAAGGATGATGATGACCCGACATAAAAGTCAGGGGAGACTGCCTTTAAAAAGGCTCCAGGATCCACAGGTGAGGGTCATCTGACTAATCACCCTCAGGTGTCTCTATTGAGGGTTATGAAGAAGGTCCAGGGCTCCCTCTGGTGGTAGCCAAGGTGATCACGACAGGTGCAAAAAATAACTAAACAATAAAAGAAACAGTAACATGCACATGTAGAATAATCGCTTTAAATTAAATTATAAAGTAACATTGAATCAAAGTGTAACAAGTCACTATTTAAAAGCCATTAATTATGTGTTTTTCACCTGCAAAAATATGTAAGCATTTTATTTTATTATTCTTTTGTTGGTAGACCATATAACGAGTTTTTTGTCAGTTTGTTGAAATCATTATTGATGACATCACAATCCAGTTTCCACATTTCTCCTGGACTCTACATGATCTGGTTCTGATAAGCTACTTGTTCTGGTTCTACCCACAGCTGACCAGCCTGAATCAAACCAACAAGATGCATAAGAAAGCAAGAGTCAATGGGCACCAGAATGCAGCGCCGGGTTTGTTGAGACCACTCCAGGAAAGATTCAGAGAAGATCTAAAGGAAGACCTGAGATTGTAGTCTGACTTAGACAGGTGGTTTTAGTTTAGTTACAGTAGTTAATTTATACATTTGATCAATAATAAATTATATTGACATTTGATATCAACATTATTTTACATCTTTATTATTTATAAATCTCATATTGATGTATTAGTTGTAAATATACTGTTATTATACATACTTAAAAGTAGTAGGAAGTGACGTCTCAAACTAATATAGTTGAGTAAAATGCTAATTTGTTCAACTTTAAAATAAAAAATATTTCAGATAACATGCATTGTTTCACTGTGATGATAAATGTAACCCACATGTAAATTTATTGTTAGTAAAACAATAAATTAAGCTCAAAGAACAACGCCGTTCCGTCATCTTCCGCTTGTTCCGGGGTCGGGTCGCGGGGGAACAGCCTCAAACGGGTAGCCCAGGCCTCTCTCTCCCTGGCTGCATCCTCCAGCTCACCCGTAAGGATCCCAAGTCGTTCCTCGGCCAGCTGTGAGACATAGTCTCTCCAGCGGGTCCGGGGTCTTCCCCTTGGTCTCCTCCCGATGGGATGTGCCTTAAACACCTCGCCCACAAGGCGCTCGGAGGGCATCCTGCCCAGATGCCCGAACCACCCCATCTGGCTCCTCTCGACCTGGAGGAGGAGTGGCTCGACACCGAGCTCCTCCCGGATGGCAGAGCTCCTCACCCTATCTCTCAGTGAGAGCCCAGCCACCTTGCGGAGGAAGCTCATTTCGGCCGCTTGTATCCGCGATCTCATTCTTTTGGTCACCACCCACAGCTGGTGACCATAGGTGAGGGTTGGAACATAGATCGACTTGTAAATCGAGAGCTTTGCTTTTCGGCTCAGCTATCTCTTTACCATGACGGACCGATGCAGCGTCCTAGTTATTGCTGATGCCGCACCGATCCGCCTGTCGATCTCCCGCTCCATCTTTCCCCCACTCGTCAACAAGACCCCGAGATACCTAAGCTCCTCCACTTGGGGCAGGACCCTGTCCCTGACCCGCAGGGGGCATTCCACCCTTTTCCGGACGAGGACCATGGTCTCGGATTTGGAGGCGCTAATTCCCATCCTGGCCGCTTCACACTCGGCAGCAAATCGATCCAACGAGAGCTGGAGATCACGGTCTGATGAAGCCAACAGGACAAAACTTGTTGAAAGTTTGTTGAAAGAACAATGTTGTTGAAAGAACAACGCAATCTCCCAAATTTACATGTGGGGTACAAAAAGAAAACTCTAGAACCCCACCACTCAAGTCCCTCAACTTTCCGAACACTATTTTTGTAGTTCCTCATTTGTCTAGTCCAGAAAAGTCTAACATAGGTCCTCAAGTGCACCACTGTCCAGGAGATTTTCCTCATGACAAACCTGACTCTAATTACCTCACTCAAACAACATATTGAACACCTGCAGGAATCTGGTCTTTAAGGACTGGAATTGCACGTTGCTTCTCTAGACTGCCATGTGGTTCTCTTCAGCTTAGTGGTGCAAAGAAGCTACCATTGTTTGTGGTCCTCTGCTCCATGGTACAGACAGACTCGGTTGGTGGTTATCTTCTGCTTTATAATTTTCGGAATCAGAAATACTTTATTAATCCCTGCGGGAAAATTCCTTTCGTTACAGCACAAATTCCGAGCAGTAGAAAAATTAGAGTAATAAGTTAAAGTAAATTTAAGAAATGAACAAATATGTACAACAATATTTAAAATGGGGAATGTATACAAAAAAATAATCCAAAATAATAAACAAGTACTTGTACTGAGTCAAAAAAATACACATAATTTTTCTAATCAGTGTAAAACAGGGTTGTGCGTTGTGTGTACAATGAGACATTTACTGTTCATAGTTTAACAATATAATGCTGACAGGCAGGAATGACTTCCTGTGTCTCTTTGTGGAGCATTGTGGGAGTCGGAGTCTCCTGCTGAAAGAACTCCTGTAATCTTCAATCAGGGTGTGAAGAGGATGAGAGGGGAAGTCCACTAGGGTGTTTATTTTCGACAGCATCCTATCAGTTACAGTGTCTGATTTGGAGGCTACCGTCCAAACTTGACTAATGAAAAGAAATTTTAGTCGTGTACAAATGTACAAACTTTTAAACTGAAAATGTAAAGCTATCCAAAGTAGCATCGTTACATTGAAAGGGATTTTTACCTTACTAAATTTTTTTCTGGTAATGCCAAATAATTGTGTTTTTCCATTTGCTTTAACTTGTTGGAGGGTTGTTGTTTTCTTTCTTCCTCTTTTTTTTTCTTACTGGTGAGGCACTTATTTTTTAAACTTTCCCTTAACCCACCAACAGAGACCATGTGGGATTATTTGAGTTACTGTACATCCCCATTTGGAAGTCATCTTGATAGATCCACATTTCCCTCCGACAACCTATTTGCACTGCTTATTCTTCTATTTGCAAATACTCCAACAATCGTACTATATTTTTTCAATCTCTCTAATAATTATGTCAACAGTAGCCTAATCTAGCGTCTTCTTCATGTATACCGTAACAGAAGTGTGTTCATATGAGTAGGCTAAACTTAGATAACACGTTGCCTTTACACAAGTACATACAAAACCAGACCTATAAATTGTGGTCATTTGATTGCAATAAATATCTAAGCTGCAGTCAGAAAGATGTCACTAGACTTATTGTTAACAATCGACAATAATAATTCTAATGATTTACCGTACAATAACATGTTAAATAGCATCAGAAGTCTTGTGTTGTCATTGTAAATGGTACAGTTAAATTTGAGAGGTGAAATTTCCAACGTGTACGCAATAAATGAATACTATAAAAAAATTCTGTAAAATCTTATAAAATCTTATGGATAACATGTTGTAGATAAAAAAATAGGACAGTCTATTTTAAAATAATATGTAAAAAGCAACATAATGTCCCAGAAGCGGTGGCATAGTGGTAGAATTTCCCCCTTTCGACCAGGAGAACATGGATTGATTCCCACTGGGCACAAGCCACTCCTGGGGCTACCTGATGAAGACGAAAAAAAAAAACAAAAAACCCAAAGACGAAAAAGCAACACAAATACCGGGAGACGATGGCTCGGTGGTTAGAGCGTTCGCCCGCGGACGTCTACCGGAAGTCTACCGGAAGTCTACCGGAAGTTCGCAGGTTTGCATCTCACTGAGTGCACGTCTAGGCGGTCCTTGGAGAAGACACCTAACCCCCCGTTTCTCCCACCATTGGCGCCGTCGTGGCAGCCTGCTGCGGTGTAGGAGTGCAGCATACAAATTTTCCCGGTGAGTGATGAATAGAGTAATTTAAAAAAAAGCATATGGTTAGTAAGAGAAAAGTTTTACTATTTTGGGTGGAATTACAATAGATTGACCCTGAACCATGGATTTTTTTTACCCCACTTGTTAATTCCATCAAAAATTAAATAAATACAAGACGTGAACAAAATCACCGCTAACTTCTCACAATACCATTGTGTAGTTTACGCTTCTTAAAACACGGAAGTGCGCGGAACAATCTGACGTCCTTTGAACCAAGCACAGAGCAGGAACTTTACTGAAGTGTTTCGAAACACTGAAATCCTTAACATGCAGAGGAAATCAGAATATAGTAGGGCCAAGTTTTTGCAGCTATACGTTTTGGTGCGTTAGCACCAGCAACGAGCCAAAATCCGAAGCAGCGGTTTGAAGCAGTTTGTTTCAGAAAGAAAAAGGAAAGAAATATGCTTCGAAGCTTCCGTCTCATTTTCCCATCATTAGTTTACATTTACTTTTATTTGGTGCGCTACATAGGATTTTTTTTTTTATCAATCTGCGAGCAGTCCGCTAATGGAGAGCCCGGAGTAATCCAGGTATACACGCGGAAAACATGCAAACTCCACACAAAAAGACCAGCCTTCCAAGCCATGTACCACCCGGTACTCGAAACCCGATCTTCTTGCTGTGAGGCCACTGCACCGACAACTGCGCCACCGTCCCGCCCAGGTATGTAAACTTTCAAATAATTTTTTTTTTAGACTTCTCACATTTAAAATGGCTGCTGTACTTGAGTTACTAACTGTAGCTTATGCTAAGATTAATTTAGTTGTGTTTTAGCCTTAGCTTTTTTATATTCCGGGATAAACAGTGCCCTGAACACTACGGGCCTTACCAAATTCTTGTTAGCAACGTTTTATATTCACTTTCATACAGAGTTTAAAATGAGCTAAACCATTAAACTGCGCTCATATCGTACAAATGGTTGAACGTTTTAATATCAACGTCTTAAATCTGTCTCACCTTGCGCTTTTTTTTATATATGTATTTGAACGGTAATTATATTAATTAGACAGATTTGTAACTGTAACATTTCCCTCATTTTAATAACGACCGCACGCCACTGAGTTAAACCTGCTACAGGAAGAGAAATGTAGCCGCCATCTTGAACTTGCAGACTGAAAACTACACTACATACGCTTCAGCACAGTGTGGCGTATTCTTTATTTTAATTGGGGGACCATTGAACGTAAAACTGATTTTTATTATTTTTTTTACTTTGTTCTTTTTTGTGAATATAATTTTATTGTAATTATTTTATGTCCACTAGCAAAATGTTAACCGTCTAAATGTTAGCTCCGAAAATCACATGCAACTGTCATATTTAGGTATTTGTCACAATTCTCACATGGCTGCTTGGAATTCGGTGGTCATATTAAAGTGCAAACAAACAAATAACCGCAATTCAACGCACGGATCATACATGATTGGATTGACAATACACAATTTTATAGTTTAAAAAAAGGTATGATGTTTTGATTGTTTTGTCTTCTGAAATGTTTATCCCTAATCAAGTAGCGCTGGAGCCTATCCCGACAAATTTTAGGCGTGAGGAAGGGTACACCTCGAACAGGTTGCCTTTCTGTCGTGGGGTCACAGACACAAACACTGGGGCCATTACATAGCACCGAATAAGCCTAATGTCCATGTCTTTAGAAAGTGGGAGGAAACCGACATACCTGGAGGAAACCCACGCATACACAGGTAGAACATGCAAACTCTATTAAGAAAGGCTAGTGTTCCGGGCCTCGTCCCCAACTGGGCCTCAAACCCCCAACTTTCTTGCTGTGAGGCCAGTGTGCTAGCCACTGCGCCACTCTGTTTTGATTGTATTTGGATAAATGATTCATTATCTGTTCACAAGATGTTAACATTCAAATCATATTTAGGTTTGTTTAAGATTTGTTGAACAAACAAATATAAAAAAAAGAAACACAGCATAAACTTAAATTCATGGTTAAATATTTTGCCTAATTAATACATTGAGAAAATTGAATCCAAAAAATTGAATACACATGTGATTCAATCTCCAATAAGTGACTCACAAATTGATTCTTTTTGTTTGAATAAGACAGATTTACAGAGTTCTGGAACATAACACTGAAGAAAATAATGCATCATATTCTGCTAAGCCATATTCAGCATGTACCCAAAATATTTAGATTACCAAAATGGACGGGAATGGGAGAGATGGATAAAATGTGAATCACACTGTGCCTACTAGTCGTAGAAAATATTACAAATTAGTTTAGCGTTAAACTATTAGCATTAAACTATTACAAATCCTTGTAATAAGAATGACAACCGTATTGTTCTATTATTCATTCCTTTTTGTTTTCTGTTACTTATTGCCCAATTATTACTCCGGTGAGGTCCAACATTACCAGATTTTACACAGCCATCATCGAGTCCATCCGCACCTCCTCCATCACCGTGTGGTACGCTAGAGCCACAGTCAGGGACAAACATAGACTGCAGCGCATTGTGCGCTCCGCGGAGAAGGTAATCGGTTGCAGCCTGCCATCTTTCCATGACCTGTACATCTCCAGGACTCAGGGGCGTGCAGGTCGTATAGCAGCTGACCCTTCCCACCCTGGGCATGGACTTTTTGAGCAACTCCCCTCGGGCAGGAGGCTCTGGTTCATTCGGACCAGAACGTCCCGCCACAAAAACAGCTTCTTCCCTTCTGCCGTTGGACTTATGAACGCTTTGTACACTAGTACCACAGCAAGTCCCTAGTCTCTGATCCTCTTTATTGAATATGGCAATAAAAGCATTTCTGAGTCTGATTAACATGTGACCAAATGTATTAGTAAACTAAAAGTTTAAGGATCCTGAGATGTTCGTGCTAGATACTTCCTTTAGCAGACGATTCTGTTCACAGTCTACATGATGGTGAAGAGGACGGGGTGAAAATTCACTGTCTGTTAATGTGTTTTTGAACCTAATATTCAATTGTAGTGCCGCAGCTATCGAATATTTCAGTAATCGATTCTTTTAGACATATGCTAACAAATGCTTTCTACGCTTAATGTATTTATTTGCCATTCAATTTGTAATTTGAGATTTTTGTTTGTGGATAATCACTCATAATCAAAATTTCTGAGTATTGCACATTCAAAATATGTAAAAGGTTTTTCGTTTCAATTTTTGAACTGCATATCCATAACTGGTGGCGGAGGCTGAAAGTGGGGGCATTTACCATTTTACTTCGTCCATCATTTTGTTTCAGTTTTAATATTTGTTTTTTGTTGCTTGAATTATCTTCCAACACTTTTGTCTGAATGTCTGCTGCTACTTTATCATCCTGAGGGAGACCGGAAGTCAACCAGAAGTTCGCGGGTTCGTATCCCACTGAGTGCACGTCTAGGGTCCTTGAAGTAGACACCTAACCCCCGTTTCTCCCACCATTGGCGTCGTCGTGGCAGCCTGCTGCGGTGTAAGAGTGCAACACACAAACTTTCCTGGTGAAGGATGAATAGAATGAGTAAAAATAATAAATAATTTTTGAATGAAAATAAAACGAAACTTTGAGTCACAAAAATAATAGTAGAATTTTTTTTAACTAATTACTCAAGGAATCATTTTGGCCCTTTTATTTTCTCAATTGGACTAAATGTTTCTGAGGTTCTCATGTTGGTGTTTTTTGCACATAGCACCATGCTAACCCTCGTTACTAGAGATAGCACATTGTAGCTCAGCTTCATTAAAATCCTGATCACAAATAAACCATGTGCAAAGCTCTACAGGTTCAGGACCATCATGACCAGTCGACGGCTGATGTATGCTTGAGTTACCAAACAGTCTTACCAAACCACCCTTTTGGAGAGTGGGGGTAAACAGAGCAGGGTAAAGTGCAATGTGTCAGCTTCCAGAGTAAGATGGTGAAGTGCTGCTCAAAGTGAGCAAAACAGAACTGGTTGGTTTGTTGTACAAGGGAAACAGGAGGGAGGAGGTAGCTGGTGGATGGTGTTAAATGACAGTGTCAGCTGTTTTGGGAATGGAAGGTGGGGGGGGTCACAGACTTAATTTTCTTCCCAGTTCATCAATGACGCGGTGAAATTGTTAAATTGTCCATTAGTTTTGAACAGGTGAATCTTGATCAATCTGATTCATCCTGATCCATCCTCATCAATCTGATCTGCTGCCTCATCATGGTCGGAATGGCTGGAAGTTGCATAAATCCCAAGATGCTCCTGTGTCTCATGAGCCAATGGGGGTGGGGTGTTGGGTGACGTGACTCTGGTATAAAACCCCAGCCTTGATGTGGGCCCTTCTGAGCGTCCCAGCCTCGCCTCGTGGAGGACTGCGGGGAGGGAGGATAGAACTACACGGCCTCTCTGTGTGGTTCTTTTCAGCACACCTGGAGGCTCAACCGTTCTCACCTGGGATTTCTCAGCTCACCTTTTGGATCAGAGGACTCTTTAGTCCACCGGGCTCCGTCCCACCAGTATCAGGCACTCTTGTGGAAACAAGTGAGTACTCCCAGTTGGTGCCCCAATATGGCCCAGAATGTGTTTTGATCAAGGGGTCTAAAGAGTTTAGAAACAGTGTATAGCTTATATCCCACTGTGGCCTGGGACTGTCTGCTGATGTAGGGTCTTCACAGGATTTGGGTGTCAATGGAAAACAGGGTAGAAGTCCATTCTGACCAGGTTTATGTGGTTTTGGATGTGTGGAGCAAACAGAGGCCCCATGCAGCAACTAGAGCCCAGAATAGCTGCTGAGGGCATTGCAGGGGCCTGAGAGCTGATGGCTTTTTAAGGGAATCAGCTGCAGAGGTATCAGGCCCCCTGTCCTCCTCGGCTATGTGTTACCTCCCAACCCCCTCCCGTTCTGTGCCACATGCAGCTGTCAATCAACTGTGGAGGGTATTTCTGGTAACTACCTTATCTGTCGCTGGCATGCCGGTCTGAAAATATCAGCTGGTTTGGTCAGAGTTAATTCTCTAGGGAGGCTGAACTGGGCTGAATCTGTTTGTTGACTTGTTTATTTTAATCTTAATTTAATTGTAATTGATCCCCTGTTCGGTTCATTTTATTGTGAAGGTGTCAAAAATACATGTTGATCAAAGGAAAGACAATAATGTAAAAACATTTGTTTTCTGATCTACCCATTGTTGGTCAGCGTTATGTTGGATAGAAAAAAAAAAAAACCTAATTCTAATGATAGGGAGGAACACAAGGACACAAACTTAGATAAGAAAAAAAAACATGACAGAAAACAGAAATAAACAGAGAGTCAACCTTAGGAAAAAATTTGGAAGAGACTCCCTCGACTAACTTACCAGGACAGGAAAACCTGGACAAAAACAACCGAGAAGAACACCAGGAAATCAACACGTGGAGAAGATGATCATGACAAAAGAAATCTGAAAGAGAACACCTGAACAGGAAAACCTGAACACAACCATTTGGACGGCACACCCTGGAGAAGAGCACCAGGAAGGAATACCTCGACAATGACACCTGCAAAAATGCACTTTGAACATTAAGCTGAACATTAACACCTGTTTTAGTGTTATAAAACTCTAAATTGTGTTATAAAATAACACAATTATTTGAACATGGTTACCTGTACAAGAGTACCTGAAAAGGGACACCAAGTGGTATCTGAAGATGAACACACAGACACGACAAGAAGACACCAGAAGACCACATGGACAAGGACAATTGATAGAGAAACTTTAGACAGGCACATACATGAACAAACTCTTGGACAGGACCACCTCAACACATTTATTTGGAAGTAAACCAAAAAGAACACCTTGTCACACACACTTAGTTGGACAAGAGCGCCTGAAAAAGATAAACATTGACCTATAAAGTAACATAAAAAATGAACATCTCCACAGGAGAACTCAGAAAGGAAGATTATAACAGAAACATAAACTAGTCACTTGCTGGACACAACATTGAAACGACCACTTAATTTATGAGATCTGTGATGAGCTATACTTCTGCTTTCATCTTGGTTTACCTTGTGTCTGAGATTTTGTGTTGGTTTGTTCTTGGTGGGTGTTCTCTGCAGAGCTTTACTTTATGTTTGTCTACAGTGTACCTAAATTTCAATTCTAAAATGCTTTATGCTGTTGGTCTTGGTTTTGTGTTGAAACAATATGAAATGTTACCTTACTATATTTTGTAAAATGTAGAAAAAGTCTTTTAAAAAATGCCAATTTTGTTCATTTAGAAGAGAAGGCAAGATTTAACAAGTATTTTCTTTATCCCATTTTTTTGGGCAATTTTTAGTTGATGATATATCCATTATGTTTGTACTTCTGGAAAAAGATATAATTTCATTTTTTTTTGTTGTTTAAAGCTTATGTTAATTGTCAAGCAATTTGTCTTTGTGAAGCAAAGACAAATACAGAAATAAATGAATAAGTATTAATTCTGCTTGACATTAAATTTCCTCATGTGCATACCTGCTTATTTTTATGACTAGCTTTGATTTATCTTGGTCATCGGTTCATATGTTCAGACTTTAAGTTGTGGGTCAGACATACAGGTCCTATTGAACCAGCCAAAAGATTCCTTTCTGGTTATCTGGCAGCATGATCATTGGGGCATTGATAGCTTGTGTAACTTAACCCTGACATGATGATGAACACTACTATGTATGATGGAAATGAATGTCCTTGATTTATTCTAATATATTTATAAATGTTCTTCGGTATGTACTGGCATGTACTTTTAGTATGTACTGTCCTCTTTTCAAAATGAAATAAATACATAATATATATGTATGAAGATACACAGTACAAAAGATGAACAAATGATTTTAGATTATGTGTTGTGTACAGACATTTTTCAGTTTGTTTGATAAAGTTTATCATATTTGTTTCTATCATCTTGATTTTCTTACCAAAATTTTCCTATTCATTTTTTGTCTGACTAGTCAGACTCTCTTCCTCCATTAGAAAGAACTCTGGGTCCTGCTTCATACTGCAGCCATATCACACCGGATTGGTCCGGCCAAGAGTACTGTAGATAGGCTGCTTTTAAATAGCTGAGAATTTGAGTCCTGGAAGACTTTCAGAGGGCGGGGGAGTAACTCAGGGGGTTTCCAAACACCCTAATGTTGAAACCTCACTCCAGAACTCCCTCTCGTTGCTCTTGTTCTCCTTCCAATACCTGTTATATTCTCTTAGAGAAGACAGAAGTGCCACAGGAGGAGGTCAAGGATGAAATCAATAATGATACTGTACCGTGGTGAAGGCTGATTGTTCAAGTTTCGGCTGAAAGAATTAAACACATTTGCTAAGACTTGTTTCAATGGTAATAGAGATTGAAACGGAGAGTTAGAGGGTGATACATTTGCCGTCTGGGATGCAGATGCAATGCCTCCTGCTGTGTAACTGTCTAATACTAGACATTGTCTGTTTCAGGGTGCCGACCACCATGTCTACGCAAGCACCAACATTCACACAGCCGCTACAGAGCGTCGTGGCACTTGAGGGTAGTGCCGCGACGTTCGAGGCTCAAGTTAGTGGTAAGAAGGATGGCGACTGATCCCAGATATGATCATACTACAAGATTTCAATGTCTGACTCATTCTTTGTCCTTTGCAGGTTCGCCAGTTCCTGAAGTGAGCTGGTTTCGTGATGGCCAGGTTCTTTCTGCTGCTGCTCTGCCCGGCATTCAGATCTCGTTCAGCGATGGCCGCGCTGTTCTGAGGATCCCAGCTGTGACTGCCGCACACAGCGGGCGCTATTCCGTCAGAGCCACCAACGGGGCTGGGCAGGCCACCAGCACTGCAGAACTCCATGTCACAGGTAAGGTCAATCCAGGTTAAGACTGATCTATAGGAGATTGTGAGAATTGGACTGACAATTTATCAAACTCAGTTTCACTATCTGAATTTAAGTTGAGGCGGTTGAGGTGGTTAGGAATAGGATTTAGCCTGTAGGTTAGGAGTAGGTCTGTTTTTTCGATAGAAAAGGTAAGCCAAGTAGTTAAGTTGAAGTTTGGGTATTGAACTTAATTTTAGGTTTAGGTTTTTGGATTTGGTTTAGGTGGTTTTGTTTTTGTCATGCAGAAGATTTTGAATGTCAGCCAGTCAGGTGAGTTTAGGTTTAGTTTGGTTTGTCAAACTGATATTCACATTCAGTTGTTAATTGTCAAGCTCGGGTGAAAAGATTATGTAACATAGTCTGGTTCACATTTCGGCAGGTCAAAACGATTTTTAAAAGTTGCTTGGGTCTAGGTCAGTTGGTTTGGCTTATGTACCGTGGTTGGTTTGGGCTTTGGTAAAGGATTTAGTCTTCTCTTTAGGTTAGGTTGATGAGTTAAGATTTAGGTAATGTGGTTAGGTTTTGATCAGGTGAAATAGTTTGATAAGTTGCTTTTGGTTTAAATCCCATGACTTGGCTTACAGGTTCTTTGGTTGAGGTTTGGTGATAGGTTTTCAGATTTTGGTCAGCTTGTTTGGTTTTGTCACAGTTTCAGCAATGACCCCTATGCCATATAAATGTTTATATTTCTTTCTTCTCTGCAGCAGAGACTGCGCCTCCGAGCTTCCTTCAAAGGCTGCAGAGCTCCACTGTTAGACAGGGTACTCAAGTAAAACAGACCGTTAGGGTCACTGGCATACCCACACCTGTAGTGAAGTTCTACAGAGAGGGAGCCGAGATCCAGAGCTCAGCTGACTTCAGGATCATACAGGACGGAGATCTTTATAGTTTGGTAATAGCCGAAGCCTTCCCAGAGGATTCTGGGTCGTATTCTGTGACCGCTACCAACAGCAGCGGACGGGCAACCTCCACCGCAGAGTTGCTTGTCCAGAGTGAGTAACAATGGGCTTTATATCAATGTCTGGTTCTGCAACAGGGCTCTGACAAAACTGACCATTGTATGTTCAGGTGAAGAAGCTGTTCCAGCAAAGAAAACCAAGACAGTGATTTCTACAGCTCAGATTTCCCAGACCCGACAAACTAGAGTTGAAAAGGTAAATGATGGTCTCATTTTCAGTCTTTCTCAGCTGGGCCAACGCAGAGAGCTCTAACATTTTTCTGCTTCAATTCTGTTTAGACTATGAAAGCCAGTTTCCAGACCACCACCATGATGCAGGTGGAAGGCACTGAAACAACCCATGTTCTGGGTCACAAGACACCTCCCAGGGTTCCGCCAAAACCCTCTTCCAAGTCCCCGACTCAGCCTTCACTCGCTGCCAAAGTGGCTGGAGGACGCCAGCAGTCCCCATCCCCAGTCAGACACGTGAAGGCTCCCACTCCCACACCTGTCAGGTGGGTTGTGTCTCTAAGCCAGTGCTAGTCCCCAGCCAGTCTTCACAGCGACTATAAACAGCATGTGTCAATAATTTTTTTTATAAGTACACCTCTGCATTACATTTTATCCATCTTAAATTTATAGAAAAGAAAAAAGAAAGAAATATTGTTCAACTTACTACAAAGAATAACTTTATTGACATGTATTGGAAAATCTTTTTTATGTAAAATACAGACTTGGTTGTTTTTCTGTATTTCTAAGTCTTAAATCTAGGAGCGTATTTGAATGTTGTTATTGTTGCAGCATACAGGTGCTTAAAAACTCCCAAGTTGCAACTTTACTGGATTTAAATCCACATCAGAGTGGATCAGAGATCGATTATTACTGTCTGTTGTGTTTCTCTGCTGATTAGATCAGAGTATTTCAAATTTATTGGCGTGGCAAAAAAGATGGAGGGAATAATTATACACATTTTTTTGTGTATGTTTTCTAAATGCCCCATTTTAAGTCAAGTTTTATGGGGGGGCAGAGGGGGGGTTCTGAAAAAATGGGCGTAAAAACATTTTTTCAAAATCTAATGTGCCTATTTTAGCGTAATATTTGGCCCTGATGGCTTTCCAGATATACTCCAGGGTCACACAGGTGTGGCGCGCCCCACTATTTGTGAATTACTGCTCTAACTAATTACGGTTTAGTATTAACCAATTAGAGGTAATTGTTCCTCTACATCCCTGTCCTTCTATAGGCCGGTCAAGTCTCCCATCACAACACGCAAGCAGCCTCCCACTGGCGCTGATGTGCCCCCACCCTGGAAGCAGGGTCCTGACTCCTTCCCGATGATGGAACAGCCACAGGTCATTGGACCCAAAGAGGTCAGTGTAAGGCCAAAGAAAGTTGGTGGTATAGATACCTGGGCTTGATTAGGCTATAATTTGATTTTAGTTTTATGCCAAGTCCTAGTCTTGAATTTGATTTTGGGCATGATTCTCTGTTGACCAGATGCGTACACCCCCAAAATAACCCATCTGCTCCATAATTCAATTCCAGGACTTTTTAGTTCCAATCTGTTGGTCTAGGTCACCTGGCATCTCTGGTTTAGTAGTTGTTTGTCACCTGACAGAGAACGATCTGTGTGAGATGAACATCTGTATCGACGCCAGTGTAACTGTTTAAACAAATCTTTGGATTTCAAATGAAGACCCTCCAATTAACTTAAAATAGAAACACAAATTCTCAAGGGTCGACTGTGTATGTTCCCCTAAATAAAGACGGACGTCTGATTCTGTATGTCATTCATATTGGTGGTAGAGATCTAAGTCTGTGGCTATCTCGAGTTGAGATGGAGATACTTTCTTTTCATTTCTGTCCAAAGTACTCACCCTACTGCTGGTTCTGTCTCCAGGGTAAGGGAGGGAAAAGAGCTGGGGCGGTGGCCACAGTGGTGGCTGCCGTTGACCTTGCTCGTGTCCGCCAGCCTGTGCATGTCGATGCCAGTCGAGCTGAAGATCAGGATGTAGAGTCTATTCAGCCGGAGCTTTGGCAACAGGCTTCTGCTGCAGGGTCCAATCAGCTCACAGAACTCGGCTGGATGTCCACCAGCATAAAGATACTCCCAGCTGATCCTCAGACTCAGGTTTATTAGAATGTTCTCCGCTAGTTCTCCAATCTTCACGTTCGATTCTTACATCCATAATTATTTCCTGAACTGTGAACATGTCTCTAAGTCTAACGCTACTTTTGGTTGCTCCAGGTCCACGTGGACACTGGTTCATCTCCAGTTCCACAATTCACAGTTTCTAAAGTTTCTGTTCCAAAACCAGAGACTAGTACTGAGGTAAGACCAGGCCGGCGATCCATAACCCGAGTGAAACATTAACACCCCAATAACCAAGTTATTGCTGCCATCTAAACAGTTTCTGATGGGGTCCCTAGTGCTAACCTCCAGCTACTGTAAGTCACAGTTTGCCAGGTAGTGTGTTTCCAAGATGGAAATGAGCTATATAGGGCTTAGTTTTGGTCTGACAACTCAATTTCAGCAAAAGTCAACTTTAGACAACCTTGGCAAAAAAATACCTGACCCACAAAGAACTGGGTGAGAATATCTCAATTACAACTAGATCCAGATCACAGCCGAAGCCATAGAGCAAGGCCACCATTGAGATTGAAAAGAGGAAGAAAAACCTTCATCAGGACCAAGTTAAGCTAAAAGAAATCTCTAAAACCACTTGCCGGTGCTAGCAAATGAGGGTTGCAACAAAAATTGCCTGGTAAAAATGAAATGATTTGTATTTAGGCTCGGCTCTCTCTTTTTACAGTATCCTCTCCCTGAACCGTAAAACGCAATCATTCCTTTAATACGCGAGAACCGTGGTTTCGGATTTGGCCACTCTGTTTCCTTTGTTGGTGGGGCAGGTGTTGATTATTGGTTCGCTTGATGTTTGCTCCAAGCCAATACCACTGGAACCACATTCTGCCACCCAGGTTGACCATACCCAGAGGGCTTGCACAACAAGTTTTCAGACCAGGGGCAGGTTTTGGGGGATCATGAGTGAGAATACAAGGAATGGGGGAGAACAAGATTTACAGGTAAACTGGATCGGAACAGGAAACTGCTGGGAACTGCAAATCCCTGCAGTGTTTGTCTTTGACATCTGTTTTCATGTTCCATTCAGCCAATCTTCCCTAGAGGTCCAAAATTTTACAGCCGGACCAGAAAGGTTCTATCAGAATTTTCTTGATTCAAGTTGAAATCCATAAATTGAAGGTCTTTCTAATCCAGCTTCTAACAGTTTCTCAGTGGTTTGAACCCTTATACCTGACAGGTCTATCCTCCCTCCTGGATTATAACATCCTCTCCTGCGCGATTCAAACCTTCCACTTCTTTGTGTAGTATGCATGTTCTAACTTCTGTGTCTCTCACAGGTGCCAAAAGCAGCTCTTCCTCCACCAGGTGGCGCTGCACTCCCACCCACCCTGGTGTCTGTAAGTAGCTCAATTTTCTCGGATTATTGTTGAAACTCCTGGCCATGTGGTAATTGGTGAAACTGCTGTTGTTGTGCAGGTCTTGAAGAACACTAACGTGACAGAGGGTGAGTCGGTGACCCTGGAATGCCAGATCAGCGGTCAGCCTACCCCTGTCGTTATGTGGTTCAGAGAAGACTTCAAGATTGAAAGTTCTATTGACTTCCAAGTTACCTATGAGAGAGGATTTGCCCGGTTGATCATTCGTGAGGCATTTGCTGAGGACAGTGGCCGCTTCACTTGCACCGCCACCAATGAGGCGGGAACTACCAGCACCTCTTGCTTCCTGCTTGTCCAGGGTCAGTTCTCACCCACAACAAGACAAATCCTGCTTCATTTGAGAAGACTGTCATTATTTTTCCTTTTTTCGCAGTCGCTGAAGACATTGAAGGCCGCCTAGATGTATCTGCTCCCAAGCAAGCCGAACCTACTCAGGGGACTCCGTGAGTCTCTTGCTAATTTACTTTAGAGATTAATTTAGTGGGTGTGATGGGAAAGGATCTGACTGAGGTTGGTTTTTCAGACTTCCTGAGGAAGCCAAAGAAGAAGTGGCTACAGTCGACCCAAACATTCCTGCTGCCGCTCCCTTCTTTATTGAGAAACCCGTTGTCCAGAAGTTGGTGGAAGGAGGAAGTGTGGTGTTCCAGTGTAAAGTTGGTGGAAACCCCAAACCTCAAGTCATCTGGAAGAAGAGCGGCCACACGCTCAGCACTGGATACAGGTTGGCTATCAGTTTTTATCATCTCTATGTTTATATTGTGTGCAGTGTTGGGAATAACACAGTTTAAGTATAACAGAATTCTAAACAGTGGCACCTCTGAGAAAGAGAGTCGTCTTCTAAACTACTTCTCCTCGCTCCACGCTCTTACTGTTACTAAGTTTATAAAGTGGCACATTACTACAATGAAGCTCTGCATCTTTCTTTCAAGTGACAGTTTTATTTCATTTTGTGGGGGCTGAGTGGGAGGGTCACTAATCAGGAGTGCGGCGGTCGGGTGCTCTAGTCATGCCGTCTGTCTAACAGCAGCTTTACCATCAGCAGATTTGAAAAGCGGCTACAACCAGTGGTTTAATAGTTAGAAAATTTTATTTTTTTTCTTTTTACCCACCTAATCAGTGTTTTTCAAGCTTTTTGAGATTTTCAGAATTATTTTATTTTATTGAAATTTGTGCGTTACAGCAGCACAGTAATCATGAAGGAAATAGTAAGTATATAAACAAAATAAATAATAATAAAATTGTAAAATAATGAAATAGAAGAAACAATGTGATTTGTTTTTTCTTTTGTTTGTAATTAAAAACAACTATTTACAAACAGGACAGAATGTGCTTAATGAGGTAAAAAGTGACGTAAGTGATGTAAAGAGACTTAAGTGATGTAAAGTGACTTAAGTAATGTAAAGAGACTTAAGCAATATAAAGTGACTTAAGTGATGTTAAAGAGACTTAAGTGATGTAAAGTGACTTAAGTGATGTAAAGAGACTTAAGCAATATAGCAGTGATTTAAGTGATGTTAAAGAGACTTAAGTGATGTAAAGAGACTTAAGCAATATAAAGTGATTTAAGTGATGTTAAAGAGACTTAAGTGATGTAAAGAGACTTAAGTAATGTAAAGTGACTGAAGTGATGTTAAAGAGTCAAGAGACTTAAGTGATGTAAAGAGACTTAAGCAATATAAAGTGATTTAAGTGATGTTAAAGAGACTTAAGTGATGTAAAGAGACTTAAGTGATGTAAAGTGACTAAAGTGAATTACATAATCCAGTTATCTCTTACCCTGTGAGTTATTGTGGTGTTATTGTGTTGGGAATAAAATTTTATTTGAATCCGCATTTTTGAGCACAGAGAAAGAGTGGGTTGCTATGGTTACAGTACACAACCCATAGCAGGACAGCCCTGCTGGTCTCTAAATAAAATGTATATAAATATATATCATTTTTTGCTAAATACCAAGGGGACAAGAAACACATTGAAGCGTAAAACTTTGTTTCATTTTATAAAACATTTTAAAAGTGGCTTAAATTCTACATTTTCTACGTTAAGCTACGTTTTCTGGAGTAAATCTCATTGGATGGTTCATTTTATCTGAGCAACTTTACCTCTCTACTAAACATGGAATTACTCCTAACGGGTCCACATCGAGTCAATGTTTTTTAATCATTTGACAGCTTTTTATAGCATGAACGGTTTTAGCAGATATCACTTTTCATGCATGACTACTGTGCCACAAAAAATGGTTAGTATAAATGTAATGTGACTTCAGGTAAACTCACAAAAACAAATGGCTCAAAAATGGGTCCAAAAGCCCAGAAGTGCAGGTTTAACCCTCATATAAATGTGAAAACATCTGCCATGTTTCACAGATATCGGGTGTCCTACAAAAAGGAGACTGGGGAGTGCAAGCTGGAGATCTCCATGACTTTTGCCGATGACGCCGGAGAATATTCCGTGTTTGCAACCAATCAGCTTGGAGAAGTTTCAGCTTCTACCAGCTTGCTGGAGGAAGGTATGTGTAGAGGTTTGCTTCAATTAGCTTTTAGTGGAAGCTAATTGAAGGAAGACTTCAATTCCTTCAATTAGCTTGAAGGAAGCTAATTGCTTCAATTAGCTTCTTGTGGGGGGCAAGAGGAGAGTTTAATCAAATGATGTCATTACAGAGGAGTACGACGCCTACATAAAGAAACAGGAAGCCACCTTTAAGACTGAACTGACAGCTGTGGTGCAAGAGCCCAAAGTAGGAGATGTTCCTCCGACTGCTGTGCCCGGGCAGGTGACCATCATTTCTGGACAGGTGCGAGCAACACCAGGGTGTTTTTTGTGATATATATTTTTTAATATACTTAATTAATCCCTCACCGGGAAATTTGTGTGCTGCATCACACCGCAGCAGGCTGCCACCTATGACGGCACCAATGGTGGGAGAAATGAGAAGACACTTCCACGTCCTTGGAGGTGTCTTCTCCAAGGACCATAGACATGCACTTAGTGGGATACGAACCTGCGAACTTCTGGTCCGTGGGCGAATGCTCTAACCACTGATTCTCCCCACCTCTGAGGCTCCCCCATATTCCCCACCACCAAAAAAAAAAGAAAGAAAAAGCACAGTCAACTAAGAAGACATTATTGGGACTTTCATTTTTCTTTCGCCGCAGTTATCAAAACAAATAAAATTTTATTTATAAAGCACTTTTCCAACACAAAGTTACACAAAGTGCTGAACAGAACAGATAAAAACTCATACAACATTAAAATCCAGATTATTAAAAAAACAATAAGTCAAAAACAAGCATATATCGAAAATCACACACTCATACAAAACACTGCACACATGCATCGAAATTCACACAGCCCCCCCTCCCACATACACGCACTTTACCTGAACTGTTAGCTACTGTCTCTTTAACTGAAATAGAAATAAGCATCTGGCCTGATGCTGTGTGGAAATAATAACTGGGGATCGATCCACACCAGGAGTCGGCCTGCCCATGGTTGCCCAAATGTGGGTTGATATCAATTGGGAATTTATAAGGCAGGAAGTCGCCTCAGATACTAGATCCCATACTGCCCTCTCATGGTCTAGATGGTATCTTTTCCAACTCATGGTTTTAATAGTTCCTGTACCACTTGGTATTGGTTACTGCCTCTGCACTACCTCTTTGTGGTTTAAGTGGTAATTACATTGTCCATAATGGTCAAAGACCAGTGATCCCAACACTGCTCTCTGCTGACCGAAATGCACCCTACACCTTACCCCTGCTCACACTGGTCGAACTGGTTTGTTGTCTTCCTCGCATGTCTATGTGGTGTCTACATTTCTTCCCACTGGCCTTTGCAGCACCTACACTGTACCATACTATGCCATACATGGTATACCATTGTATGGTATATTATACCATACAATGCCACCCAGTGGCAGTGCCAGTGGCAGTGAACCACTGCCACCCAGTGGTTCAAGGAATGCATGTAGTTGTTTAACTTGAGTAATGATTCTGTTCAGACTGTTTGCTTGTAAAGAAGTTAGAATTTATGAATATTGTCGCATTGTTTATGATAAGTATCCAGTGCATTCCGCAGTTTAACTCCACATACTGTCACATAAAAACCTTTACAAGTGGTTCGAACATTTGGTGAAGAAAAATGACCGTAACCTCTCAGATTATAAATAGACTCTTTTGGCGTAAAGAATTGTTACACGTTACATGGTAATAGTTGGTTAAATGCTTTGAACAGTAATATTAGTGTAATTTAGTATTAGTTTAATAAGTGATTGATGGATGGAATTTTCTACAGGAGTTCCACCTGTCAGCCATGGAGCAGAGAATCATCCAAGAGATTGAACTCATCATCATAAAAATTACCTATCGAGAAATTGTTACTGAAGACGGAGAGCTAATGGTGACCACTGCACCCACTGAGGCGGTGCAGCCCACCTTTGACACACTGGTGAAGAACTACAGGATCCTGGAAGGCATGGGAGTCACCTTCCACTGCAAAGTGTCTGGAGTACCACTCCCCAAGGTGATCAAACAGTTCCTTTTATCTGTCTGTCTGTAGCATCAGAAGGACCTGTAGAGCTGACTGCTGAATGTCTATTAGATTGCCTGGTATAAAAATGGCCAACGCCTCCGGCCCAGCGACCATTACCAGATGGAGGTTCTGCAAGACGGACGGGCCAGCCTTCGACTGCCTGTTGTGCACCCAGAGGATGAAGGTGTCTACACCGCCTTCGCCTCCAACATGAAAGGGAATGCTGTTAGCTCAGGGAAGCTTTATGTGGAGCCATCTGGAGCAAGCCCCCAGAGGTTCACACCCCAGCCTGCAGTACAGAGAATCCGGTGGGTAAAAAAGAAAACATTTACAGTACATAACACAAGAGGTAGATCACTGACATAAAGTATTGTGTTCTCAGTTCTACATCTCCTCGCTCTTTGAGCCGATCTCCTGCTCGCTCACCTGGACGCTCACCCGGACGCTCACCAGCACGCCGGCTGGATGAAACCGATGAGGCTCAGCTTGAGAGACTCTACAAACCTGTTTTTGTCACAAAGCCTCTCTCGACAAAATGCTCTGAGGGGCAGACCGCCCGATTTGACCTTAAGGTTGTGGGCAGGCCAATGCCTGACACCTACTGGTTCCACAATGGTGAGTTCAGCAATGGAGAAATTTGTACCAAAGGCTTTATGATTCTACTCAAATTAACTTGTCACCCTCTCAGGACAACAAGTAGTAAGTGACTACACCCATAAAATAGTTGTAAAAGAGGACGGCACTCAATCCTTGATCATTGTCCCTGCTATGCCTCATGATTCTGGAGAGTGGACAGTGGTGGCCCAGAACAAAGCTGGACGTGCATCCATTTCAGTTACTCTCACCGTTGATGGTAGGACATACTTCTGTAAAATAAATGTCTGATGGGGATTAGCTCATCAGAATGTCTGTTGAATGATTGTTGAATGTTTCACTGATGGGTTGAATTTTGTATTATTCTTCTACAGCTAAAGAAACTTTAGTGCGACCCCAGTTTACTGAAAAACTGAGGAATATCAGTGTGAAGCAGGGAACGCTGGTGGAGTTGGCGGTGAAAGCGATGGGAAATCCGTTGCCCGATATTGTCTGGCTGAAAAACAGTGACATTGTCACCCCACACAAGCACCCAAACATCAAGTAAGTTTGATTATATTTGATTATATAAGTTAAAAAATCATTATGTCCCAGAGATTTGCGGGACACCGAGACAGAGTGGACTATGTTCCGCACCTCTATTGTCGAGGTGGCAAGCCGGAGCTGCGAACGCAAGGTCATCATCAGTGTCTGTCATGGCAGCAATGCATGAACACGCTGGTGGACACCGGCGGTGAGGGATGCTGTCAAACTAAAGAAGGAGTCTTACCCGGCCTTCTTGGTCTGTGGGACACCTGAGGCAGCTGACAGGATCAGTGCAGCGTCAGCACAAACTAGGACGCTACATCGATCCGTCATGGTAAAGAGAGAGCTGAGCCGAAAAGCAAAGCTCTCGATTTACAAGTTGATCTAAGTTTCTACCCTCATTTATGGTCACCAGCTGTGGATGGTGACCGAAAGAATGAGATCACAGATACAAGCAGCCGAAATGAACTTCCTCCGCAGGGTAGCTGGCCTCTCACTCGGGTGAGAAGTTCTGCAATCCGGGACGAGCTCGGAGTAGCGTCACTCCTCCCCCAGGTCCAGAGAAGCCAGATGGGGTGGTTCAGGCATCTGAACAGAATGCCTCCCGAGCGCCTCAAGATAGGGTTGGTTTGGGCATGTAGTCGGTATGCCCTCCAAGCTCGTTGCTGGTGAAGTGTTTTAGGCACGTCCCACCGAGAGAAGACCCTGAGAGAAGACCCCGGACGCGCTGGAGAGACTATGTCTCACAGCTAGCTGGGGAATGACTCGGGATGCTTAAGGGTGAGCTGGAGGATGCAGCTGGGATGAGAGAAGCCTGGGCTTCCCGTCTGAGGCTGTTCCCCCTGCGACCCGGCCCCAGATAAGCGGAAGACGACGGAACGGAAAAAATCATATTGCATATCTACTTAAAAAAACTGTCCTTGATAAGCCATTCTGATTTTACTGCAAAAACTTGCTTTAAAATGATGATATTGATGTTTTAGGATTGAAGGAGCAAAAGGAGAGGCCAAATTCCAGATTCCATCAGCAACGGGTTCAGACAGTGCCTGGTACACAGCGACTGCTATTAATAAGGCTGGCAGGGACACCACACGGTGCAGAGTCAACGTGGAGGTAGAATATGTTGAGCCTGAGCCAGAGAGGAAGCTCATTATCCCCAAAGGAACCTACAAAGCCAGAGACATCACCCCTCCTGGAGCTGAACCGCTCCACCTGCGCTACGGTCAGGACCAGTGGGAAGATGGAGACCTGTATGATAAAGAGAAACAGCAGAAACCTCTCTTCAAGAAGAAGCTGACCTCTGTTCGTATGAAGCGATTTGGTCCTGCTCACTTTGAGTGCAGACTGACTCCTATTGGCGACCCCAACATGATGGTGGAGTGGCTTCATGATGGGAAACCTCTAGCGGCTGCTAATCGCTTGCGCATGGTCAATGAGTTTGGCTACTGCAGCCTGGACTACGAGATAGCATATGCCCGAGACAGTGGTGTCATCACCTGTAGAGCCACCAACAAGTTTGGGGTAGACCAGACCTCAGCAACCCTAGTAGTTAAGGATGAGAAGGGTCTGGTGGAAGAAACACAGCTCCCTGATGGCCGAGCTGTGTTTCCTCCACCTCATGAAAGAGTATATCGCATGGATGAAATGGAGCGTATGGCTCATGAAGGTGGACCATATGGAGTCACAGCAGAAGAACAAACAGAGAAAACCAAACCGGAGATTGTCTTGTTGCCAGAATCGGTCAGTCTTGGAGAGGGAGATACAGCCCGGTTCCGCTGTAGAGTGACTGGTCATCCAGCCCCCAAGGTCAACTGGTACCTTAACGGGCAACTCATCCGCAAAAGCAAGAGGTACCAACTCCGTTATGACGGAATTTACTACCTTGAAATCACAGATGTCAGATCATATGATGCAGGAGAGGTTAAAGTGATTGCAGACAATAACTTGGGCTCAACTGAGTATATTGTAAAGTTGGAGATCGAGCAGAAGACAGACTTGAGAAGTTTTCTCCGCCGTGCCCCTGAGGGGAAAGGTGCTGAGGCTGTACCTGAGCCTGGAAAGATACCTTTTGAGGCGATGAAGGTTGAAAAACTTGGAGATGAATCCCAAATGGTAGAAGTTGTGAAACTCAAAAAGGCTCAGAGAATAGTTCGTGAAAAAGCCACAGAGGAATCAGAAGAGCTGAGGAGCAAGTTCAAGCGCAGGACTGAGGAGGGCTATTACGAATCAATCACTGCAGTGGAACTCAAGTCCCGTAAGAGGGATGACTCCTATGAAGATCTGCTTAAGAAGACAAAGGAAGATCTGCTTCACCGTGTCAAAGAGAAGGAAGAGGCAGAGAAGAAGAAAAAAGAAGAGGCACGTAAAATTACTGCAAAACCTCTGAAACCAGAGAGAGTTAAGCTCTCTCCAAGCATGGAATCTCCAAAAATTATTGAGCGCATTACCAGCCAGACAGTAGCACTAGGTGATGAAGTCAAATTTAGGTGTAGAGTTGTTGGTAGACCAGATCCAGAGTGCCAGTGGTTCAAAAATGGTGTGCAGATGGAGAAGTCTGACCGTGTTTACTGGTACTGGCCTGAGGACCATGTCTGTGAGCTGGTTATCAAACACGTTATGGCAGAGGATTCGGCTAGCATCATGGTGAAAGCTATCAACACTGCTGGAGAAACCTCAAGTCACGCTTTCTTGCTAGTCCAAGGTACTAAACTCCAGATTCTTCAATGGTAAATGTTTTAATTTGCAACTGAGCATATTCAATACGTGTTTTTTAATTGATTTCCAGGCAAACAAGTCATCACATTCACACAGAAGCTAGAGGACACCAATGCCAAAGAAAAAGACACCGTGGCTACCTTTGAGTGTGAAACAAACGAGCCTTTCATTAAGGTCAAATGGCTGAAAGACAACATGGAGATTTTCTCTGGAGACAAATACAGGATGCACTCTGATAGAAAAGTCCATTTCCTTTCGGTGCTGATGATCTCAATGAGGGATGATGCAGAGTACACTTGTGTTGTTATAGATGAACAAGATGTCAGAACAAGTGCCAGACTCAATGTTGAAGGTGAGTCTCGCTATTGACTTGAATGCCACTGAGAACAGTTGATGATACACCATTTGGATTTTTTGACCAATAGGAGCTCCGTTGGAGATCATACAAGGGTTGGATGGTACAGAGGTGCCTGAGACCTACTCTGGAGAGTTTGAGTGCTTGGTGTCTCGTGAGGATGCTGAAGGCAACTGGTTCTTTGGACAAAAGTTGCTTTCTCCCAGCAGTAAGTATGCCATGTCATCCCGGCGTGGAAGACACACTCTCTCTGTGAAAGATGTTAGGAAGGAAGACCAGGGGACCTACACCTTCAAAGTGGGAGAACTCAAGACATCTGCCTCCCTGAAAATGAAACGTGAGTCCTTTGATAATCTGCTTTAAACCTTGTGTCTGATTTGTTTTCTTCTTTGGATTAGGTAAAGCTGTTCTTATTGTTGCTGTTGTGCCATTTTAGTGCGTCCCATCACCCTGATGCAGCCTTTGACTGACATGGTGGTTTGTGAGGGTGATATTGCTCAATTGGAGGTCAAGTTCTCACAGGAGAATGTTGAAGGGTCCTGGAAGAAGAATGGACAACCTATCACAGCATCAAACCGTGTGCACATGGTCATTGACAAACAAATACACAAACTCCTCATTGAGGACACCAGCAAAGAAGACAGTGCAATGTACTCATTTGTGGTTCCTGATCATGACATTACAACCACTGGAAAGCTGGCAATTCAGAGTAAATCCCATCATTTCACTTTTAACATTTTGATTTCCTTAATGATAGATCTTAACACAATGTGATTGTTTTTATTATTGCAGCTATTGGCATCTTGAGTCCCCTGAAAGACACGAGTGCCATTGAAGGCACCAAGGCTGTGCTGGAGGCCAAGATCTCAGCTCAGGATGTTAGCTCTGTTAAATGGTACCAAGATGACCAGCTGGTCATGGCAAGCGATCGAATCACTATGGTAGCAAAGGGAACCAAGCAGCGCTTGGTCTTTTCAAGGACCTATGCTTCTGATGAAGGCCGATACAAGCTGGTGGTGGGCAGAGTTGACACTAGCTGCAAACTTACCGTTCAGCGTAAGTCAAACAGAAAATGATTTCCAGGCATTTTGTCTAAATAAATAAATAAATAAATAAATGAATTACTCTATTCATCCCTCACCGGGGAAATTTGTTTGCTGCACTCCTATGGGACTCATTCTGAAATTCTGCTCATAAATTCGGTTTGTTCTTTTTCTTCTTCTCACATCAGCCGGGCATTAATTTCTGTTTTTAATTCCACTCCTCCAGCTGTCCAGATTCTGAAGCCAATGAGAGACATGGAGTGCTCAGAGTCTGAGAATGTCACTTTCAGTGTTGAAGTTTCTCATCCGGGTATTGACCCCTTCTGGACTTTCAAGAAGCAGCCCCTTAAAGCTGGTGGCAAGTACAAGATGGAGACCAAGAACAAGCAGCATTCCCTGACCGTCATAAACGCCATGAAGGACGAAGAGGGCGAGTACATGTTTGCTGCTGGGGAGAAGATGTGCACTGCTTCCCTTACAGTCTCAGGTAAGCTTAGGACACATCAAGATATGCTCAGCCATCCCTAATGACACCTCAGTAACTGGTGGTGCTTTTTCCTCAGGTGGTGCCATCAAGAAGCCATTGTGTGACATGGTGGTGGCCGACTCCCAGACAGCAGTGCTGGAGTGTCAGGTGGCCAACCCTGCAGCGGAAGGAAAATGGCTTAAAGATGGACAGCCAGTTGATTACAGCGAGAATGTGATAAGTGAAGAAGATGGTGCCGTGAGACGTCTGGTGATCATTATCACTAGAGCCAATGACATTGGAGAGTACACCTACCAAGTGGCTACTTCCAAAACCTCAGCCAACCTCAGAGTTGAAGGTCAGCTATAGGACAAGGCCCTTTATTCTAATTCGTGTCCAGCGATATTATTTTCTTCTTGGTTTCCACCATTTCTATTTTTTCCTCTTTTTACGTCATTGCCTACACGTTACTTACAAGCTTCCCCTCTGTGTGTGTATGAGCTCCCAACAATTGTGCATGTGTAGTGGTTTTCTAAGTAGCTTCACAAGCATAAACATCCTTCAATCAATGCCTTCCGATTTTGGTACTGAAGTATTCTTTCTTCTAGCCTCAGCTTTTACTCCACAACTTTGAACTTCTACGTTATGGAGTTGAACACGAGCTCTCAGAATTTAGGCAAAGTTTGTGGAAACTTTCTGTCAGAGGTTTTAGTTGGGGATTCATTGTGATTTTTTTTCTGCAGCTGTGAAGATAAAGAAGACCCTGAAGAACCTGAATGTGGTCCAAACTCAGGAAGCCGTGTTTAATCTGGAGCTGACCCATGAGAATGTGAGGGGTGTGCAATGGATCAAAAATGGTGTTGAGCTCCAGTCAAGTGATAAATATGAAATCACCATTGAGGGAACAGTTCACACTCTAAAAATCAAGAATTGCACCTCCCATGACGAGTCTGTTTACTCATTCAAACTGGGGAAGCTGTCTGCAAATGCCAGGTTGAATGTGGAAAGTAAGCAACACCACAATTCTCGGATCTGATCTGGAGATTTCCGTAATTCATTATTGCTATCTCATTTTTTTTCCAGCCATAAAAATCCTGAAGAAGCCTAAAGACATAACATCACTGTTGGGTGCATCAGCTGTTTTTGAAGTCAACATTTCAGAAGACGACATTCCAGTAAAATGGATGTTCAAAAACCAGGAACTGAAGTCCAGTGAGCACTACAGCTTGCTATCTGAGAAGAGGACACATAAACTTATTGTCCAGAATGTGGACACCAGCAAAGAGGGAGAGTACACAGCGGTGGTCGGCCACTTGCAGTGCAGTGCGCGCCTTAGCGTTGAATGTAAGTTTTAAGACCATGTTTGGCATATCTCCATGTCTGAACTAGTTATTTAGTTTGTGTTTTTCCAGCGTTGCGAGTCACCAAACCCCTGAAGAGCGTACACGTGCCAGAAACCCAGGTGGCCACATTTGAATGTGAAGTGTCACACTTCAACGTGCCGTCTACCTGGCTGAAGAATGGCGTAGAGATTGAGATGAGCGAGAAGTTCCGTATTGTGGTTCAGGGAAAAGTTCACCAGCTGAAGATCATGAACACTAGCCGGGACGACTCTGGAGAGTACACCTTTGTCTGCGGGAATGATCGCGTGTCTGCCACGCTCACTGTCAATCGTAAGCCTTCTCCTGCTGTCCAGCTACATTTTTTTTTTCTCACAATGACAATACTAAACAAAATAAAGAAGAGAATGAAAATAAATGATCAGAAAGTCAGACTAACTGCAACCAACATCCGTCAAGTTTTCTCAAAGTGTGAACTGGTAAAGGAGGTATCGCACAATAACGTTCCGTTCCGTCATCTTCCGCTTGGTCTGGGGTTGGGTCGCGGGGGCAACAGCCTCAAATGGGTAGCCCAGGCCTCTCTCACCCCGGCTGCATCCTCCAGCTCACCCGGAAGGATCCCAAGTCGTTCCCCGGCCAGTTGTGAGACATAGTCTCTCCAGCAGGTCCGGGGTCTGCCCCTTGGTCTCCTCCCGGTGGGACGTGCCCGAAACACCTCACTCGGGGGCATCCTGACCAGATGCCCGAACCATCCCATCTGGCTCCTCTCGACCTGGACGAGGAGCGGCTCGTCACAGAGCTCCTCCCGGATGACAGAGCTCTT
Source organism: Neostethus bicornis (assembly GCA_902685375.1). NCBI lineage: Eukaryota > Metazoa > Chordata > Actinopteri > Atheriniformes > Phallostethidae > Neostethus > Neostethus bicornis. The sequence continues at coordinate 8,243,634 of LR738549.1, read as the reverse complement.
CACCCGATCTCTGAGTGAGAGCCCAGCCACCCTGCGGAGGAAGCTCATTTTGGCCGCTTGTACCCGCGATCTCATTCTTTCGGTCACCACCCACAGCTGGTGACCATAGGTGAGGGTTGGAACGTAGATTGACTTGTAAATCGAGAGCTTTGCTTTTCGGCTCAGCTATCTCTTTACCACGACGGACCGATGCAGCATCCTAGTTATTGCTGACGCCGCACCGATCCGCCTGTCGATCTCCCGCTCCATCCTTCCCCCACTCGTGAACAAAACCCCAAGATACTTAAACTCCTCCACTTGGGACAGGACCCTGTCCCTGACCCGCAGGGGGCATTCCACCCTTTTCCGGGCGGAGACCATGGTCTCGGATTTGGAGGCGCTAATTCCCATCCCGGCTGCTTCACACTCGGAGTATAAAGGAGTATAAAGTATTTTATGTATCAGGGATACATAAAAGTATCACACGGAGTATAAAGAATTTCATACAGCAAATAAATTCTCGTTCGATGTTGTGTTTCTCACCCTCATCTTTGTGTTTTCCAGCTATTCTCATTACAACAATGCTGGAAAATATGAATGCTCAGGAGAAGGACACTGTCACCTTTGAGGTCACCATCAATTATGAAGGAATTACTTACAAGTGGCTGAAGAACGGAGTTGAGATCAAATCTACAGACAGATGTCAGGCTCGCTGCAAACAGCTGAACCATACTCTGAGCATCAGGAATGTTCACTTTGGAGACACAGCTGAATACACCTTCATGGCTGGCTCTGCTGTCACTACTGCTAAACTTTATGTTGAGGGTAAGTTACACAACTCTATGCCCACACCAGTGCAGGACACTTGCTGAAATTGAACTCTTTACTCTGATCTGTTTCTATCAAAGCCCGAGTGGTCGATTTCACCAAACATCTAAAAGACCTCAGGATTACCGAAAAGAAGAGGGCAACATTTGAGTGTGAGGTGTCCGAACCAAACATTCAAGTTATGTGGATGAAAGACGGCCAGGAGCTGGAGATGTCTGACAGGTAGAATTTTTCTTAAACCGAGGGTTGAAGATTTACTAGCTTCACCAACTTGGGACTGACGTTCTGTCTTCTGATTTCTTACAGATACAAAATGAGTTCTGACAAGTTTGTGCACCGTTTGGTTTTGCCGGCTGTGCGCTTGTCAGATGTTGGAGAGTACACTGCTGTGGCTGGGGCTAGCATGTCCAAGGGTCAGCTGACAGTTGAGGGACGAGATGTCAGAATCTCTGAACCTGTGAACCGGGAAGTAACGGTGGGTTTACACTTCAGGGATGCACCAATGAGGCAGACAAACCCATTGTGTAAGTGTTTATCTTGCTTTGTCTTTTCTTTACACAATCTTTTTTTTTTCAGGTTGTAGAAAAACAACGAGCGACCTTTGAGTTCGAGGTAAATGAAGATGATGTAGAAGGTCGCTGGCTGAGGAATGGCCAGGAAATTCAGTTCTCTATGGAGGAAAGGTTCAGCTATGCAGCTATTAGGAAGCTACACCGCCTTACTATCTCAGAGACCTTCAGGAGTGATGCCGGGGAGTATACCTTCATGGCTGGCAAAAACCGCTCCTCTATGACCCTCCACGTGAAAAGTAAGAAATCCACAACTCAAAGTTTGCATTGATTTTCTAGTTTTGGTGACTCCAAAATTAGTTGGTACCATAATCACATAACTTTTTGAGCACATTTACAGTATCTTAACTATCAAACTGATTTAACGACTGATGCAATCCTACTAGCAGGAGGGGTTAGGGACTGACAAAAAGAGGGAGTTACTTTTACTGAAATGAAGAAAACAAAATAAGCTAATTGTGGACTAAAAGCTACGTGATGAAAGCAACATAGAAGAGGAAGCGGCGCAGCCTTTACCTCCAGAGTTGGGGGAGTTGTTTAAAAGTGAAACCGAGCATGTTGATTTTGTTGGATTTGGAGCGAAACTGATGGTTTGCTAAACTTGTTAGCATGTACTTTATGCTATAGTTATCTGAATAACTCTGGATATGTTACATTAATTTACCAGACACGTTCTCAGCTCGTAACGTTAGTATACCTTACACTTATTCAACCTGTTCATTTTTGTTTACTGTTTTTTAAATTACCTTTCAAGAGGACGTCTGTTTTTGGCGTTGGATTTTATCAAATAAATTTTTCAAAACATTGTAACTTATACTCCCTTGCGACTTACAGTACGTATGTTTTTCCTTCTTTACTATGCATTTTTTGGCTGGTGCAATTTATAATTCGAAAAAAAAAAAGAAAAACAAAAATAACATGAGCACAAAATGAACAGATCTAACTTTGTTGTCTATTGATCTTCAGTGCCTGAACCACCCCAAATAAGACGTCACATGCAGGCCCAAACAGCAATGTCGGGCAGGTCTGTGCGATTTTCCGCACTAGTGAGTGGCCTGCCCCAGCCTCAGGTGTCCTGGTACAAAGAGTCCCAGGTTCTATCTACCAGCTACAAGTGCAAGTTCCTCCGTGATGGGGATGAGTGCACACTTCTATTGCTTGAGGTATTTCCAGAGGACGCTGCTGTTTACAGCATTCAGGCCACCAACGACTACGGCGAGGCAACCAGTTCTGCCCCCCTCACTGTAGAAGGTACACACTTAACTCAGAAAATGATGGATATTGAGGCTTATTTTGATGTTTTCTGCCTTAAACATGGGATTTTTAAAAACTTTAATGCCTTTGTCCTAAGAAATAGGCCATTTTGTGACAACTATTTGTTTCTATTTCTTTTAATTTTTTTTTACATAAAACTTTAATCATTTACAGCTGATTGGTTTTTAAAGTCTTGTTTAATGAGCTTGTTTCATGTCATTTGCTTTTCAGTTTCTGAAGTGGCTGAAACCATGACCGGGATCTCCCCTCCTGTCCTTATCTCCCCACTGAGAGACATGTTGGTCTCAGAGGGAGATCATGTCCAAATGCAGTGTATGGTCTCTGGAGAAGGTACAGCCACTATCCTGTGCAGCTCCTTCCTAGTCATCCCATTTCCTGACTTGTTTTCTGTTTCCAGATCTGCAAGTTACTTGGTACTGTAATAACAAAGAGATCAGGCAGTCGGACACTTTCAGGATGTCTCACTTTGATGAAAAATGCCTGTTGGAGATTTCCAGAGTCCACCATTCCCACGAGGGAGAGTATTCCTGTATTGCCACAAACTCGGCAGGAATGGTTTCTTGCTCTTCTACTCTGAACATTGATGGTAATTTTGGAATTTTTCAGCACGATAGTGAAACTCACTGCATGAACTGCTCAACTCTGGAAGCTGGGGAAAACCTGGTCTTCTCTTTTATGCTCACTAACTTAATTTCTCCTCCCTTATATTACTGAACAAAGCATGCAATTGTTAGTAAGAGTGGAAGCGTAATGGTCCAGTGGCTGTAGATGAAACCATGGTACTGACTGAGTTCTAGTAGTTTCCTATCTGCATGGTCGAAAAGAAAGTTAGCTCACTGGACAAGTAGCATGACTCACAAAGTACGCTGCGCTCACATCCTCTTTCATTTTGAAATATACCTTGATTGGTTTATTTTTTGTTCTATTTGCTTCAAAGTGTGATGTTTAATAAATAACACACTTCAAAGTGTCAAGTTTGATACAACTATGTGCTTGCAGCTTGAGTAAACCAGTTTTTGGTATGTCATACTCAGTTATTCTACTCATAAACATTGTTTTTCAGGTTCTAAAATGCACACTTTCCTCCCATACACTTAACAGTTTTTGTTATCTAGGTCGGAATATTTGTTCCAGAGAACTATAGCATGGTGGAAGTTTCTTGGTTTTTCCTCACATCATTCTAGAAGTGGTCCATGACAAAATCTTAAATCTTGGCTCAAGCCAAATTTGCATGCTTGACTGCAGAAATCACCGCTTTCCACTGCCTCAACCACAACACCTCAACAAGTATTGAGAGAAATATGCAAAGAAGCCACCAGTGATGATGTGTTGACCTTTCTTCTATTCTGTTCTCCTGCCCAGATGAGACCGCCATAACTAGCGTGTGGCGCTCAGGGGCTGAGACTAACCTAACTGTGGAGGCCCAGGCAGAGAGCTTCAACTCTCTGTTGGAGTGGCAAAGAGCCCACAGCATTGAGTTTACTCAAGCCCATTCCTTTGTGTCCTGGAGGAGGGCTGAGGTTCAGATGGAATACCCAGCGTCTAGCCCTCGGCTGTTGATGGAGATGAAAGATGTGCGAGTGCACTGTGGCGAAAAGGCAGAATTCAGCTGCTGCTTCGATGGACTACCCCTCACTGCGGTGGACTGGGATCATAATGGCCAAAGTGTGGTAGATGCAGAGCGGGTCAGGAGCTCTGTGAGTGGGGGCACACTGTCCCTGATTATCCAAGGTGTTGATGTGGCGGACCAGGGAATGTACCGCTGCACAGCCGCTAACAGGCACGGTCAGAGCTGCTCTGCTGCCTGGCTCACCGTCCAAGGTGGTTCATCTTTTTTTCATCCATCTACCCCCTCACCTTCCTCCTCCTCATCATCATCATCTTCTTAGTTGCGTGTACCATGGAAGCGTTTAACAACTGATGGCATGTACAGTGTTTGCATGTAAACTTTGATTATGAAACCACTCGTTGCAAATAAGCTGTCGGCAATTTAACAATTCTTGGCAACTTTAAGCTAACATGAACTTGTTAGCTTAAAACAACTATTTGTGTATAATCTGGTAGACTGTAACCTGTCAATTGAATCTCTTTTGGTGTTTAACATTTCTTGACGTTAAGGATTTGTCAGCATGTACTCTCTCTTTGCGTTTAACGTCTGTTGATGTTTTCCATTTGTTAGCATTTACAAGCTATTAACATATATCACTTGTTAGCTGTTAGCATCTGTTGGAGCTAAGCATGTTGGCTCATGATACCTGTTTGCAAGCAAACACGTTAATGCACGACTCGTTATTTTTGTAACCCCAGGAGACATGTAACTTGTTCGCTTTTCATCAACGTTGATAATGTATGTAATGCCCATTTGAAATACAGTATTGTTAGCTTTTAACTTTTTGGGATTTTAATCATTTTTAATGTGCAACCATTTGGCTTGTAATACTTTTTTGTGTGTAACACTTGGTAAAAATTTAACAACTGACAATGTGCCACATCTGTTTACGTGTAACGCTTTGTAGTGTGTAACATCTTGCTACTCTCATTCTCCACCTCTCTAGAGAGTGTTCCCTGCCTTGTTCTCTCTGACCTCTAATGAGTCTTCTAACTTTATTCTTACCCAGTGAAAGAAGCAAACCTCAGAGCAGAGACCCCCTTTCCCACCGACTCTGTTTGTACGCAGTCTCAGACTGACAGGGGATGCCTAACAGGTTCTCCCGACCAGAACAAGCTGGACCCGGAGAAGCCGGGGTCATTGCCTGGCTCTTCTCGGAGAGCTTTCAGCCTCCTGTATTTCCCTGATGAGCAAGGCCAGCATCTTTCTCCCGACTTCCTCATTCATCTGCCCCCTGAGCTTCTGCTCAGGCCCGGGGGCTCCCTGTGTCGCGTTACGAAGGGGCTTCCAGCCCCATTTGTCATGTGGCTGTACAAGCGTTGGTTTTCCCCCTTGAACCAAGTGAACTTTGAAACCATAAAGCCTGGACCACAGGGCTCTTACTGTTGCAAACATGTATGCTCAGCGGGGGATGCTGAGAGCTGGATGAAAGGTTGGCATCTGCATGCTTTTGGTCCTTTTAGCTGCTCAGGCTTAGTTTGGCCCCACTCATCCACACTGCTTCAACTCCACATCTATGAGAAGCACATAGGCCACATCACTCTTCAATTTAACTGTTTTTCAGAACACTCCACAGAATCTGCATGCAGACGGATGACATGGATGCACGGCTGACCCTAACTGCGTCCACACACAATATGCAAGACGTTCTCTAACTTATAACATATGTGTCTCCACAGTAACCACAACCAAGGATAGGCCGGCCATCCAGGAGGAAGTTAAAGGTAAATATCTCTAATTTTCTTTCTCTTTAGATGTAATATTTGGTGACTTTTCAATAATTATAATTATTTTGTTTAACTTTTATTTTTGGATCACCTTATATAATTATATGGTAATATTTTGATAACTTCTGATTCAAATAAACCCCTTTTTTATTTGTTTAAGTAAAAGGATTTATGTCTCATGTACTAAAAAGTTGGGGGCAGTTGATATCCTTACATTTTGAAAAAAAATTAAAGTTAAAATTTTATTCCAAATCTTTTTTAACCATGTCATTTTAATATTTCTTCAAACCACGACGTGAAAGAGTTTTCCAGTCACACCACTAGGGGGCAATGAAAGCATTTTTTATGTGTTTGACAGTTTTTGTCAACGGGTTTCCTATGCAGGTTTTTTATGCGGATGCCTGTTTGGATTATTCAAAATATTGAAGATGTTTATGTTTGAGATTAAATTTTTATTGTTCCGCTCAGTCTTCTCTAGCACGATCACAGCTTTGGAAGAGGACAAACAGCAGGCGTTTACACTCCCAGACCAAATCCAAACACTTGAACTAGAGCCAGAGACAAAAAACTTCTTCAACTCTGTGGAGAAGAAAAATGAAAAACCAGTTTTCCTCAGCAAACTTTGTCCTGTTGCTGTGCTGGTCGGACAAACAGCTGTGTTCAAAGTCAAAGTGTCATCGTGGCCTAAACCCATTGTTCAGTGGTTCCACAACGGCACCATTATTTCTAGCTCATCCTCCTATTCCTTTAGTCATGAGCAGGATGAGTACAGCTTGATTATCAACAAAGTTCATAATGAGCTAGAAGGAGAGTACTCCTGCACAGTCAAGAACAGATTTGGCCAGGATTCTTGTAGAACTCATCTCCATGTTCAGCTGGAGAAGCAGAAAGGCAGCATTCATAAATCAATAGGCAATCCTCCAAAGTTTATCAAACATGTACAGGGGGTTCAAGTTTTAGAGGGAGGAGAGTGCTACTTCAGTTACTTTGTGACTGGGGATCCAATTCCTGAGGTACAGTGGCTCAAAGGCAGCATTCACATCCAACCAGACAAATTTTACATCCTGGTGAAAAACCCTGATGGATCAGGCGGCCTCAGTATTAGAAATGTCCAAAAAGAGCATGGTGGTTTGTACACCTGTAAGGCTTCCAACCAATATGGACAAGACTCCTGTTGTGCCCAACTGTTCATTTCCAGCCACATCACTCCAGGGGAATGTGCCACTACCCACAAGACAAAAACTTTGCAGATATCCATGACCAAAGAAACCACAAAACATAGATTTCAGCAAGAAAGAACCCGGTCTGATCAAATGATCTATACCATTGGCACAGAGGACCGACAGATCATTGCCAGTGAGGAGGTGGGACTTCTTCGGCAGCCAGATGTGTCTGCTGCTAAATTACATCGAGAGCAAATCCCCCAGCAGACTGCAGTCCTGCATTCCCATCAAATCCAGGAGAGGGTTTCTTTAGCACCAACCACACCACCCCAGGTGTCAGCCACCCCAACTAACCAGAGCTTTGTGGCATCATTTCTTTCTTCGGTTCAGGAAATGCCAAAGATCATGGAAGAGCATTCAGGGCGAATCCTTAGCCCTGACATTGTCGAACTACAACTGGCCGACGAGCAGTCATCCAAGCTGATGTCAGCCACATCCGAAGAGGTTCTGTCTCTCATGATGCTTAAGACAGAGGCAATGACAAACCAGACCCCAGAGCACCTTAAGACAAGAACAGAGCCCAACCTGCTGGTTAGTTGCCACCAAGTGGAGTCGAGTCTGCCAATCTCCCACGAACAATCTGACACAGTTTGTAAACCAGAGGGAGAGACCTGTTTCAAAGTCACCGAAGGGGTTAAGATTCTTTACTCGGCTCAAACTACAGATAAGTTGCTGCTCACAGGTACAAGTCTTCAACCTCTGGCTGCCTTGGACTCAACTATCAAAGTCCAGATAAAGAAAGAACAGCCTGAACCAGTCTTGGTAGGCACAAGTGAATCCAGGGCAACTTTTACCAAAGAGAAGGAGATTGTCATCCTCAAACCAGACATGCAAAAACTCCAACCATGTAAGGACAGAGTTGATCAGTCAGCTGCAACTATTGAGCACAAGTACCAGATTTCAGCCGAGCAGACAGGGAAACTAATGCCTTTAGTGTCTCCAGTTTGTCTGCAGCTTCAGCAAGAAGAAAGACAAACCAGTAGTCTGCATGTCATTAGTAATCCAATTGTGTTAGAGGCTGAGAGGAGGTTAGAATCTGATAAACCTGCTGCAGAGCAGGCAGAGGGTAGGGAAAGTCCTGCTGTAGTGCATTCAGTGACTCTCGAAGAACAGAGGACTGTTTGCTGTGAGACATCCTCAGAGTTCACAGCAAAAACTGAAACCACTTCTGTAGAGTTGAAAAAAGAGCAAGTACAGGCCCAGCACCTCCAGTCAGTCCAATCTGTCACTATTTTACCAAAAGAAGGAAAAATAGCAATTCCCTTACCCAACCAGCAGGTAGCAGCTCAGACGCAGGAAAGGGCTCAAAGGTGTGCTGCTGCTTCAGAAGTAAGGCAGGAGATTACTGCAGATTATCTGGACGACATCCATCAATCTGACAATGAGGTTCAGTCACAGCTTCGGACAGAGTCCAGGCTCCCCAGTATCCTACCAAAGTCCTCTCAGCCCTTTGTGTTCCCTAAGGAAGAACTTTTGCTTTCCAGCTATCAGCAAGAGCATGCAGTGATACAAAGAGAGTACAACCAAACGATCCTGCAGTCTTTGAATGTTACAGACACCTACGCTCTGCGGGAGGGTCACACTACAAAGCTAGAAGCTGATGAAACATTCAAACCACAAGTCAAAACCGAACCAAAAATCCCCAAAATACCTGTTTTTGTTGAGAAGAAGGCAGTGGCCACAGAGAATTGTGACATCTTGAAGGATGCTGAAGAGGTCTTTGCAGTACCAATCCAGAGTGGCCAGTCAGTCCATCATTCTTTAGTTCTCGAGGAGAAGCAAATCATCACGGGAGAGACGTCAGCTGAGATCTGTAAATCTGATGGTTTGATTGTGAATGTCCAGACTCAGCCAAAACACCTCATGTTTGTTCCCAAATCTTCAGACACACTTACCTTTCCAAAAGAACTGAGCTTTGTCATCCCACTCCCGAAATTGTTTCATGGCAACCTACGGCGTCAGCTCTGGGATGCCCTTCAGTTAGCCGTGGCCACTGAACAGACCATTCTGCTGGTGGATGTAATTGGACAATTGGAACGGGTTGAGGTGCAAAAGATTAAAGTTCAGAAAGAGCCAAGGCAATCCATGAACACCTATCTGATTACATCTCCAGGAATTCCTTTAGACATCACTCTTTGCTTTGAAGGGCAATATCCCTATACAGCTGACCTGCAAACTGAACTCAACATTGTTTTGAATGCTGCAGAGTTTCAGGAACACAAATGCCTGTATTCAGAGCAGTCACATCCAATACAGACTTCCCAGCCCGATAGAATCCAGGTGCATTCCGCACTGTCCAGACCAGTCTGTTCACCCCTTGTGGATACTGTGATGGTGGAAGAAAGTGTAGCAGTATTTCATCCAGACACAACACAGTCTGCTGCTGTCAGAACTGAAGCTAGGGCCTCTTTCCTCCATGTAACAGAAGACATGCAGGTAAGCCAAAGAATCATCCAATCAGAATCTGAGACTATACGCATGACTGGGCAGCTCTACAAAAAAAACAGAGAGGAATTCCTGTCAGAGGCCATCATAATCAGCGAGTCTTCTGACAGTCTCAACGATTATCCCGTGGTTACTGAACCCCTGCAGGACATGTGTGCTGAGGAAAACTGTCCAGTGGTTTTCTCTACCACCATTAAATCAGCCTCCAAAGTCAGATGGGTTTTCAATGGTCATTTAGTTATGCCTGGCAGTGAGTTCAAGTGTTGGAGTGACCAGGATGTGCACACACTTGCAATCAGAAGCGTTATCAAAGAGAGACATCAAGGAGAATATGTCTGTGAGGCGGAGAATGAAACCGGCCAGACTACCACATCCTTCAGACTTACAGTGCTCTCACAAGGTTTGATGATGACTAGTTTTTTAATTTCATCATCAGCTAACTTCACGTTAAATTCTGCTGTGCTCAAACCTCCCAAAACCCAACAAAAACCAGTTTTCTGGGCGTTTCCATTAGACACCTCTCCTTTACCACTATACCACCTCAATCCTTCTTTCATCCACAACTATATTCTCACAGAAATTCATGTCTTTTCTCTGCATGTTTTCATTAATATTTGATTCTTTCATCCCACCCAACATAGCCATCTCTGGATCATGTAATACCTGCCTCACCGCAGCCATTCCCATGTCACCTAAAGCCAACTTTTCCTACTCTTTTAAACCTTGTCTTTTTTCTCTCTTCTATTACAGTGAAGCCCATCTTCACACAAAAGATGACTTCTCTGGAGATTAATGCTGGCAGCACCGCCAGATTTGAGTGTTCCACCTCTGATGCTCCAAATGTGAGCTTCAAGTGGTTCAAAGATGGCCGCCCTATCAAAGATGGGGACAGATACCGAATAATAAGTCGCTTCACAGCCTCCTCACTGGAAGTCCTGAGTCCGAAAAAGGAGGACTGTGGTGAATATTGCTGCAAGGCGTCAAATCAGTATGGTGGCGATGAATGTTCTGCCACTCTCAATGTAACAGGTAAGAGCAAAGCATGTTTACACTCTATTGGCTGGTTAACTTTTGGAATTTGTGGTTCCCAGACTTCCTTTGAAAGTTTCTTCAGGCTACGGTCATTCTACAGGTGTAACATCTCACAACTATCTGTTTCTTCTTGATCCTTGTAGAAAAATCCCCTCCAGTCATTCTAACCAAACCTGACCCCCAAACAGTTTATGCAGGACAGAAGGCTGTGTTCTTCTGTACCATAGCTGGATCTGCTCCTCTGAATGTTGTGTGGCTAAAAGACCACCAACCTATGCCTTCTCGGTGCAAAACCGCTTGTGAAAAAAATAAGCACACTCTTGAAATACCTGAGATAACAACTACAGATGGGGGTTGGTATGTGTGCAGTGCATCAAACAATTATGGGGCAGCCGAGTGCAGTGTCGAGCTGTGTGTTGTCGGCAAACCTAACTTTGTAAAGCCCCTGAGTCCAGCTTGTGCTGTGGTTGGAAGTCCTCTGCACCTTGAGTGCCAGGTGGATGAGGACAAAGGTGTGACCATCACCTGGACAAGAGATGGTCGTAAAGTTCACCAATCCCCAGACTGCAAATTGTCCTTTCAGAGAAAAATGGTTATTCTTGATATTTTAAAGACCACTCTAAAAGAGTGTGGGGATTATGTCTGCACAGCCACAAATGAGGCTGGAAGTTCATCTTGCTCCACTTCAGTAAAGGTCCAAGGTAAGAGCTGTTAACTATCTGTTTGAAGTTGTTGAACATCTGTGGTGTCTTTGCTGTGTATTTTTTCGTCTTCATTTGTGTTTAACTGCTGGGTTGTCGTTTTGAGTTACATCTTTGTCTTCATAATGGCTCAATGTCTTTACTGACTACCTTCTTCAGAGGCCCCGGCCTTTGTAAAAAGGCTGGAAGCCACCACGGTTTGGAAGCTCGGAAGTACTGCCAAGCTGCAGTGCTCAGTCAAAGGATCACCACTCCACATCTCCTGGTTTTTCAACAACACCAAACTAGAAGCTGGTGGTCGGTGCACAATGATTTTAAAGGACAGTGTCGCCATTCTGGAAGTGAAAAATGTGGTGCTGAATGACAGTGGGAACTACAGCTGTGAAATTCTCAATGAGTCTGGCTGTGAGAGTTGTAGCACTAAGGTGACAGTGAAAGGTAGGCATTCTGTGCCTTTTTTGACAGCAAACAATGTTAGATTGTATTTGTCTAACAGGACTATGTTCTTTATCAGAACCACCATCATTCTCTAAGGCTTTAGCATCCGTAGAGGCAGTCAAAGGCTCAGTGGCTGTGCTGGAGTGTGAGATTTCTGGCTCATTGCCCTTTGAAGTGATTTGGAAAAAGAATAAAAAACGTTTATCAGATAATAAGAAGTTCAGGATAGTGTCGCAGGGGTGTATGAGCTCCCTGGAAATCCGCAGCTTTGAAAGTGTCGATGTGGGCGAATATGAGTGTGTCGCCTCCAATGAAGTTGGCTCTGTTGCCTCAAACTCGGTGGTTAAACAGAGAGGTTAGTAAAACTTTTTTAGTGCTACATCTGTCAGGTGTTACCGCTGTAAGCAATTACATCTATAACATTGTCCTTTCAGAGCCACCCATCTTCTCAAAAAGGATTGAAAGTGTCACAGCAGTGTTGGGTTCTGTTGTGAAACTTCAGGGCGTCGTGAAAGGCTCAGCCCCTATCTCAATTAAATGGATGAAAGACTCTCAGATTCTCAGAGAAGATGACACAAATGTCTGCATGACATTTGAAAACAATGTTGCCTCCATTTTCTTCTCGAGTGTGGAGCTAAAACATGGTGGGAAGTATGCTTGCCTCGCGGTTAACCAGGCAGGGCAGCAGATGTGTGAGGCTATCCTGACCATCCAAGGTCTGGGAGAATCTACTTTTTACTCAGATTTATCTGTACTTTTATCCTTTTCTGAAGTTTATGTTATGTTTTAGAACCAGCCAAAATCTTAGAAAAAGCAGCGTCTATCAGCGTGACCACAGGTGACTCGGCGACACTGGAGTGTACAATCTCTGGAAGCCCTGAACTTAAAATCAGATGGTTTAAAGATGGAAAAGAGATAATCGGTGGCCGGAAATATAAAATAACTGTTCAGGAGAACATAGCTGCTCTCAAAATCCTCTCTACAGACAAAGGGGACATTTCGGATTATAGGATGGAAGTTTCCAATAAAGTGGGGACGGACCATTGCACGTGCTCTGTCACAGTTTTAGGTTAGTTTCAGACACAAATGCATGTCTAGTTTTTTTAGTCATTGCTGACAGCAATTTATCTCCTCTGTTCAGATCGTGCTGCTCCACCATCCTTCACCAGGTCTTTGAAGAAGACCATTGGTAAAATTGGTGAAGAAGTCACTCTGGACTGCAGAGTGACTGGGTCTCAGCCTTTGATTGTTTCCTGGTTCAAAGATAAGACAGAAATCCATACTGGGGATAGATATCTGATGTCTTTCAAAGAAAACACAGCCTCTGTAACGATATTGAACCTGGACAACAATAGTGAGGGAAATTACATTTGTCGAGTTTCTAATGAAGCCGGGGTAGCAGAAACCAGTGCTTCTCTGTCAGTCAAAGGTCAGACGACAAAAACATTTATTTCCACTTTGGGTTTTGTTGGCAAGTTTTGAACGTGCATGCTGTTTTTCTTCCTTAAATAATCCAGACCCTCCAGCTTTTACAATGAAACCAGAGTCGAAGGATGTCAACCCAGGATCCAACGTTTTGCTAAAATCCGCCTTTACTGGATCACCGTTACCAGTTGTGAAATGGTTCAGAGAGGAGAAGGAGATCTTCTCTGGTGGAAGGTGTACCATTAAAAAAGAGACTTCTTCCAGCTCTTTGGAGCTTTTTTCAGTGAAACCCAGTGACTCTGGGCTGTACACCTGCCAGGTGTCGAATGACGCTGGGAGGGCGGAGTGCACAGCAGCTCTCTTTGTTAAAGGTGCCATTTCTTTCTTTTTTCCATTCCTCTTGGTGTGCTTGTTTTCATTTCTTATTGTTGGTCCACAGACGTTCCCACTTTTATCTCAAAGCTGGAGCATTCCCAACTGCTGAAGGCCGGCCAGCTGCTGAAGCTGTCCTGCAGGGTACAGGGAACTCCTGTGATCCATATCAAATGGTTTCAGAATGGGTCGGAGCTTATTTCAGGGAACCGACAACAAATGCGTTTTGATGGCTCAGTAGCTGAACTGCTAATAGAAACCTGCAGAATTGAAGATAGTGGACAGTATGTCTGCGAGGCATCCAATGATGCCGGTGCAGACAAGTGCAGCAGCTCAATAACAATCAAAGGTTAGAGTTCTTCGTCTTTCTACTCACTACACACCCAAAGTCAAGTCTACAAAGTTCAGCTCTTCTAGACTGAGTTAGCTGGGGGTTTCTTTACCAGATAAACAAAAAAATTAAATGTGGAAGGACATCTTGATCATGGCAAACACCCTGAAAGGTGTATGAACCATTAGACCTTGTAAAATGGTTACAACAGAGGCATGCAATGTGTGGGCAAGATAGAACAGTACATTTGTTTGACCAATTTTAGGCAATTAGAGGACAGTGTGAGGACTGAAAAAAATAGTTGCATAGTCTGAGCGAAATTGGATGGTCTTAGGACTAGCCATAACAAATCCAACGCATTAAAAAATACTGGTAACTGAAAATTCAGGGTTTTGGCAAACCTTTATGCTATTCTCACATAAAATGAGATGCATCGGCGTCCAGAAAAACTACGGCAATTTTTCCATATGTGTGAATTGCGTGAGATAAAGGGGATGAAGGGATGAAAGGGCACATTAAAGTGACTCGTTAGCGTCATGTCTGCGTTTAAAAAAAGAAAATGAAATGATTTAAATTGACTGTATGTCGAGAGAACATCAAACGATGCGGTCTTGCCTGTTTGGCGACCATTAACCGTAAAGCGCTCGATGAAAGCCTCTTGCAGAATATTGGGCAATGCATTGCAAACATAACGCCGACACATTGGTGACGTATAGCCAATGCGTACACAATGGGAACGTGCGCATCTTTTGTATAAATAGTGGGTACTTCGCAAGTTGAAAATCAGTTCATCTCACTTTCTAAAGCCTACACAGTCAAACGACATTACACAGAGAAGAAAATGCGTGAAAAAGAAAGACTATGTTGGGCTGTAAACGGAAGCAGTCAAGCCGAAGTGGCAGTGGGATAAGACATCTTCTTGGTGACGTTGCGATGTGGTATTATGAATAGCACATATTATTTAAGACAAAGCAGGTTCGGGTAAAAAAAACCCACAGGATTGTGTCTGTTAGTTGAGAATGTGGATGATGAGGATGTGATGCGCATGTGCAGTGAAGCTTTGTTCTTGGAAAGTAAACGAAATGCATTTTCTCTCTGTCCCTAATTTTTTTATACAATTTTAAAAGCAACCACATACCTCGCCCAAGCTATTGTAGCAGAGCACGCAATGCACAGCACAGTATGGCAGATCTACACACTGAAGAATTTGGATTTTTATGCATGTAGTTATTTTTTATGGGGACTTGAAATGAGGTCAATTGTCAGGAGACAATCGTCTTCCTATCATTCTCATCTGCAATTTCTTTCTGGTAATTAGAGACACGTCACCGACTAGACGATTACTCAAAATCAGTTGATTATTTCTACCGAATATCTACAGATTATTGCACAACATTCCTCTGATAAACGTCACCACCTACCTGTTATTAAATTGAACAATGGTTGTCTAGCGCTCATCTGTATGTGGTCAGTAGATAATCACATGACCTTTCCGACTGAGTAGATTTCAGAAAATCCTGCGACGGTCGCAAAAATTTTAAGTCAGAGTGATAATGATGCCATCTTTAGCAAAAGCCCAAAAAAGGAGGCAAAAGACGCTCGATGAACACATAAGCTGCGCCCAAATTTGCCAATTTTCCCCAAATTGACGCATCGCTGACACATCTCTTCTTTATGTGAGCATGGTTTTAGTTGCCATTCAACAGGCCAGTTGAATCAATGGGAAGTAGCACAAGCAAAAAATAAAAGCCATTCATTTTTATGGAAAAACAGGTACAATAGTAGTACATACTAGCTTAGGGATCAAATAGAACATTTGTGGGCGGTGTAAAGACTGGTTAGGGTGCAAAGAAGTTCCAAACTGTCCTCATAGGACTAAAACCTTTTCAACTTTTAATGAAATGTGTCCTGTTTGTTTTATAGAGCCTCCAGTGTTTGTGAGGCCTCTTAAATCCATTGAACTGGAGAAGGGGTCTGACTTTATTTTGGAAGGAGAGCTCATTGGCTCTGCTCCATTTGAAATCAGCTTTTTCCTCAATGATCAACTGATCACCAGTGATAAAAGGCGTAAAGTCAGTATAGAGAGGAATGTGGTGGCTCTGCAAGTGTTATGTTGTGAGGCCAAAGATGATGGAAACTACCGCTTCACAGTGGCAAACCCTGTTGGTGAAACTTCATGTTCATGTCAGGTTTCTGTAACAGGTTAGTTTCATTCTCATTGCATGCCTAGATCACACTATAGCACCTCTTAAGGAGGATCACTGCATTGAATGTATTTTCTTCTCCTGCTGATGTATCTAAACATGATAATATCAGGCATATGAAGATGCTTCCTGTTCTTTTCCTACCAGAACCACCATCGTTTGTTCAAAGACTGCAGGACATGTCCTGCATGATGGGCTCTGAAATATCATTGATGTGCATGTTGTCTGGGTCTCTTCCCATGACTTTCCTCTGGATGAAGGATGATCAGGAGCTCATAGAGGATGAGCATTTTCAGATGTCCTCCAAGCCAACCAGCACAATGTTGAGTTTGAAAAATGCACAATTATCCCATGGTGGAAAATATGTGTGCCAGGCCCAGAACAAAGCTGGGACACAGCGATGTGAGGCTGTGCTAATGGTGACAGGTTTGTCAGATGTTTGCTGCTCTTTTTCTAATGCTCTCATGTCCAGCTCCAGGTTTTACTAACACTCTGATTGGAGTTCATTCTTCTTCTCTGCTTCTGTGAGTGTGATGTATGAAAACCCAGCCAGAGTTAATCTTTTCAGGTTTCAAACCAGAAAGAAAGTGGGATGGGTGCTAGTTTCCCAGGACTGCGGCACTACGTCCTGGTTAGGGGGGTACAGACATCTGTTCAGCCACTTGCCTATTGTGTTTAATCAGTTTCTTGCCTAAAACCACTTGGTGTTATTTCGGCTGTGCCCATAGCATGAGGAAAGGTGTTTTGCTCAGTTTATCAAAAAGACTTCAATGTGGTTTATGAAGGTTCTCAGAAATCTTTTTCAGATTTCTGACAAGTGTAAGGCAGTGTTCTTCGTTTCAGATTTAGTTGACATTATTCTTAATTTAACAGACCATATTCATTATGGAGTTGGTAATCCAGGACCACACAGTGGATGATGTAAGAACTCATAAAGTTTAAATCTGGTCTTGTTCTGAAGCTTGGTCTCTGAATTGTTTGTCTAACAACACACGTTAGAATACAAACCGTTTAAATCTCCACTATGTTTCTATGACATGATTCTTTTCATATTTGCTCTGGAAATGTAAAACACGTCTTCTACTTTGGGTATCTGCAAATCTTTGTTAAAGATTTTGTATGAGGTGCTTCCATTCCCGGCTCTAACCTTATTGTTTTATCTAGTGGTATTAACACACACTGACCTGTGTTCCCTGCCGATGTAGAACAATTTGCAACCCAGAAGAGATGTGGGTTGGTCAAAGTACCTATGATAGACTTGGATAGCGTGGAGTGCTCAATACCTGGAGGCTCCCCCTGCAATATGATGGATAAGAAAAAATCTATTGGGACGTGTAACAAAAACAAAACAGTAATTATTTTAGGTTGGTAGAAATTTGTCATAACACATTTTTACTGATGTAGAAATGCTTCTTATTGAAGTTTCCATGAAACTTTTATGATGAAACAGATGAGGTTACTCCTCCTGCATTCATTAAGAAACTAACTAACTGCCACGTTGTGATGGGGTCAATGATTTTGATGGAGTGCTGCATTGATAGTCCAACCCCATTTTCTGTTGAGTGGAGAAAAGGAAGGCAAAACATCATCCAGAGCTCAAAGTACAAACTTCTACATACTGAAAACAAAGTATCTCTTGAGTTCAGACTCATGGGGAGCACCGATACAGGAGAGTACTCCTGCAGAGTGTGGAACCAAGCCGGCAGCTCTATGTGCAACTGTGTACTGACAGCTAAAGGTTAGCATTCAAGTCTGAAAAAGCCATAAGCTGAACATCTAGTGGCTGCACAACATAAATCATCTTTTTGTGTGGGTTTTAGTGCCACCAGTATTCATACGTGAGCTCCAGTCTCAAGCTGTTCTACCACATTCAGATGTACTCTTCAGCACCACCTTTGAGGGCACCGCTCCACTAGTGGTGAAGTGGTTCAAAGATGACCACAAACTTATCTGTGGACCCTCATGCATGATTACTGTGGAAAGCAGTTCTTCCTCTGTAGAACTGGTATCAGTTGGGATTGTGCAGAGCGGCATTTATTCCTGCAACATTAGCAATGAAGCAGGAACAGTGAACAGTACAGCTCAGCTGCTGGTGAAAGGTTGGGCAACTCTTTCTTTGTCCACAACTGCCACCTCTCATCTAACAGCATCTTTTTTCATTATCAGTATTTTCTCTTTCTATTTTTGACTACTTGTTTTCCACCAGCATCTTTGTTGTCTGCAGTCACCTGTCCGCATTCTCCATCTATCCCAGATATGCATAGGTTCCTCCCACTGCTGATGATAGTAACTTAATCTTTTTTGACTTTGCAGAGCCCCCTCAGTTTGTTGTGAAACTACCTCCCACTACGTTTGTGAAACATTGTGAAGGACATCGTTTTGAATGCCAATCCACCAGTGCACACTCCCTGCAAATGTGCTGGTACAAAAATGACCAAAAGATAACGGATGGAGGGAACTATAAGACCATGTTTGTTGACACAATGGCGTACCTCCAGCTCCGTTCTGCGAGGTTTGAGGATAACGGAGTCTACACATGTGAGATTCAGAACAATGCTGGCAGAGCAAGCTGCAGCACCACGCTCACTGTTCAAGGTCAGCTATCCGGCAGAAATCTTCATCACATTTTAGCTCTTTCCGCAAGAAATTGAGTCGCATGAGAGCGAAGGAATGAGGATTCTTGTCTTGCAGATTTGGATGATGTGGGTTGTGTTTGGGTTTCATGAGTGTTTTTATCATTATAGCATGGAAAACTGATCTTGTCACAGTTTCAAAACTAGCATGAATATGGTTAGCATCTTTTCTGGGAAATAAATTTTTTGTAATTTAGATTGAATGAAGAGCAAACCCATTTTTTTCTAATTTTTTTGAGATTTTAGCTTTTCTTCGGTCAGATAGCAGCATGAACCTAATTTTGGTGAAAGTTTGGATGGATCCTCTAGCATGGACTGAATATTGTATCTGCATGGCCCTCCATCAAGACTTTGAATCCACTGGAAATGCCGGCTGAGTTGTTTGCCGTGAAGATTTATACATCTTTAAACTACTTCTGTTAATATGTCACAATATATTTTCCAGAGTCCCCATCATTCACTAAAACTCCAAGCCCAATGGAGGGAGCTTTAGGCAAAGATGTCTCACTGCTCTGTGAGATGTATGGCACCCAGCCTTTCCAGGTGAACTGGTACAAAGACAAAAGGCCTCTAAAGGATAGTAAGAAGTATAAGATTGTGAGCATAGGCAACTCCACCACCCTTCATGTTATGAAACTGGTGTCAGATGATGCAGGTCTCTACGAATGCAGAGTGTCAAACAATGTAGGAACCGAATTCTGCCGCACCACTGTTACTTTGAAAGGTTAGTACCGAATCAGCAGCCTGGATTATTTTTTCGATCTTCAACCCTCATGTCTGATCTTTCCATCATGATTCAGAGCCACCAACATTCTTCAAAAAGACAGAAGACCAGTCTGTGAAGGTAGGCCAGCAGCTGACGTTGACAGCTACAGTCAGAGGCTCGGAGCCCATGACTGTGTCATGGGTCCAGGACAAAGATCACATTTTGAGAGACAGTGACAACAGAAAGGTCACCTTTGAAAACAACGTGGCCACTCTTGTGGTGCCTAAAGTCGACTCAAAGACAGCTGGTAGATACACCTGTCAAGTGAAGAATGAGTCGGGTGTTGCCGAGTCAATTTCCCAAGTGACCGTTTTAGGTTTGTAGTAGTAAAGCATTAGTATGATTTTCAATAACACTGCAGATATTTTAATGTCTCCTCCCATAATCCCAGAGCCTGCAACCGTGGTGGAAAGCCCAGAGTCCATAAGTGTGAAGTCAGGGGAAAACGTTTCCCTGGAAGTGACAGTATCTGGTTCTCCAGAACTGAAAACAAAATGGTACAAAGACAACAAGGAGTTAAGTGCTAGTGCTAAATACCAGATGTCTTTTGCCAAGAAGGCGGCCATCTTGAAGATTCGTTCTGCTGACAAAGCAGATTCTGGAGAATACAAACTGGAGGTTTCCAACAATGTTGGACAAGCCTCTTGTAAAACTAAACTTTCTGTCTCAGGTTGGTGACCCTTATCCTGATACTCTCGTTTTACTCTTTTTCTAGCTTGTATACAACTAACAGTGGTTTTGTGACACAGATAAACTGGTTCCACCAAGTTTTGTGAGGAAGCTGAAAAATGCAAACCTCATTATGGGCAAGCCCGGAGACATTGAATGTAAAGTCACTGGATCCTCTCCTTTAACAATTACCTGGTTCCACAATGGTCAGGAGATCAAGAGTGGTCCTAACTATGAGATCACCTGCATTGACAATTCCTGCTTACTGAAAGTAGCAGCAATCCAAAAGTCAGATTCCGGTAAATACACCTGTAAAGCTGTAAATGCTGCCGGAACTGGTGAGACAACTGCTTCCATAAATGTTACAGGTCAGTAAATATCAACGACAGCCCAAATACAAGGATCAGGATGTTTCTGAAAGATTAACACAATCTTCTTATTTAAAACAGAACCTCCATTTTTTGTGGCTACACCGGAACCGCAAGATACATTACCTGGCAAAAATGTCACTTTCACAGCAAAAGTGAAAGGAAGTGCTCCCCTGAATGTCAAATGGTTCAGAGGAGCTAAGGAAATGCAGCATGGAAGAGGCTGTGAAATGTCACTGAAGGGCGATGTAGCCACTTTGGTGATTCACAAGGTTGACAAGTCTCATGCAGGAGAATACACCTGCCAGATCATAAACGACACAGGCAAAGAAAGCTGTCAAGTTCTTCTGTGTGTAAAAGGTTAGTTGGCACATTAGAATTGTGCCTAAACACACCCACAATCCTGACTCCTACTACTGTGTACCTGACGCTTAAATTACCTCTTCAGACCCAGTCCACTTTGTGAAGAAGCTTAAGGATGTTTCTTCTGAGAAGGGCAAACCTCTAAGGTTGGAGGTCACCTTCTCTGGAACCCCTATGGTGAACGTGACTTGGAAGAAGGATGGCAAACTCATCTGGGCCTCTTACAAGTACAACGTGATAACAACTGTCTCCTCCTGTATCCTGGAGATCCTTAACTCTGACAGGATGGAAGCCGCTGGCAGATACTCTTGTGAAGTAGACAACGGTGTAGGAAGTGACAGATGTGAAGCACAAGTGTCTCTCCTAGGTAAAGAGATAAACTTTTACATGTTACTGGGATTAGTTCTGCATTTGTAAATCAACCTAATTAAATAGTCCATTCATATTTTTCCCCATGCTATAACCATGATGTCTTCTTTTAGAACGGCCATACTTTTTAGAAGAGATGGAGCCGGTGCAGGTAAAAGTGGGAGCCCCGGTTACCGTAAAATGCCGTATTGCAGGGACTCCTGATATCTCTGTAGCATGGTTTAGTTCAGGTGGACAGCTTCGCAAGTCACCTACCTGCTCAATGGACTTCACAAAGGGGGTCGCTACTTTGAAATTAACCAAGACCACCAAGTTTGATCACGGCGAATTAATCTGCAAGGCGGAAAACCGCATCGGTTCAGCCTCCACAACCTGCAAATTGGTAGTGAAAGGTGACAACACAAACCTTAAACTTTTCATCTTTATTAAATTTACACCATTTCAGTGCCTATAGTTTTTTTTAAAGCAGTTAAATACCATGTATATACTGTAGAGGTTTTGTGCACATTGTGATCTAGTTTTTAAATCCTGCATTGCTTCTCTCAGAACCGGTAAGCTTCATTACCAAGCTAGAAGATACCACTTTCACTGTCGGTCAGCCACTGAGACTCAGCTGCACGTACATGGGGAGCCAGAGGGTCTATGTAACGTGGAAGAAAGACGACAAGCCAATTTGGGCATCTTATCAGTACAACGTTAAAACATCTGAATCAGTATGCATCTTGGAGGTCTTAAACAGTGATCGGCCTGAGGCAGCTGGAACATACACCTGTGAGATTTCGAATGATGTTGGATCTGATGTTTGCCACGCCCGTGTCAGTCTAGGTATGTCCCAACATGTGATACCATCGGCATCTCCATGGTGCTGTATCTTTTTCAAACACATTGTGGTTCCTCTGTAGAACTAGAACTTAATTTCTTTGTCGCCTTCTTGCTAAGATAACAAAATAACCACAGCTAACCCCGTATTACTCCTCTCAGAACCTGTTCGGTTTGTGAACAAGCTGAAAGACACATATTTCCGACTCCGTGAACCTTTGAGCCTGACATGTACGTACACTGGTAGCCAGAGAGTGACTGTAACCTGGAAGAAGGATGGCAAACTCATCTGGGCATCCTACAAATACAACGTGAAGACCAGCCACGACACTTGTACCTTGGAGGTCTTGAATAGTGACAGAGAAGAAGCCGTTGGAAAGTATACGTGTGAAATTTCCAACGCAGCCGGAAGTGATGTCTGCCATGCTAACGTTAAACTAGGTAAACCCCATAACCTGCTCACTCCTCTAACATTCATCTCTACCTTCATACATTTTCATTAAACACCATGTTTTAGATTAACATCATTTCTAACTTCACCTTTGCTAACTACTTATAGAACCTGTCCACTTTGTGAGAAGACTCCGAAACACCTTCTATAAAATTGGATATCCTTTGACACTTGAGTGCACGTTCACTGGCAGTCAAAGGATTTATGTCAACTGGATGAAGGATAACAAACCTGTTTGGGCTTCATACAAATACAATGTAAAAACCACCAATTTCTCCAGTACGCTGGAAGTCCTCAACAGCGACAGACGAGAAGCTGTCGGAAAATACTCCTGTGAAATATCTAACTCAGAGGGCACAGATATTTGCCATGCTCTGGTCAAGATAGGTAAAACCAAATGGGCGGACAAAGCCAATCTTCATCAATCTCTTCATAATATTGTTCATTGCTTGGTGTGATGTAAATTAGAACACTAACATCAATGTTGCTTCCTGTAGAACCTGTGAGTTTTGTCAAAGAGCTGGAGGACACCACTTACAGACTGGGCCGGCCGCTGACATTGTACTGTGGCTACAGTGCCAGCCCTAGGGTTTATGTAAGCTGGTGGAAGGATGGAAAACCTGTCTGGGCTTCCTATAAATACAACGTCAAAACCACAGATAACGCCAGTGTCTTGGAGGTTTTGAACAGCGACCGTCTAGAAGCAGTAGGAAGATACTCCTGTGAGATTTCTAATTCTGAAAACATGGCCATCTGCCATGCTCAAGTTACTCTAGGTAAACTTCTATAACAAAATATCTATGAGGCTAAACTTTTTCAGCTTTTAGAGGACAAAATAGGACGATGGTCAAGAGAAATCTTGGTGAATTTCAAAATCATGTTTTACTGGACCACACCAAGTCCTCATTATGCTCCAACCTATTTGTTTCCTGAAGATCTTTTTTTTTTAACAATTGATACAAACTATATAGTGTTCCTGAAGTCCAGTAGTTTGTTCAGCTTTCTTCTTTCTGGAATCTATTGCAAAGAATCTGTAAAGGCTCAATTTTTTCATCTATAATTTCAACAACAATAGGCTGCTTGAAAATATAGGTTTTATACATTCATTGACTATTTATATTTAATTTTAGTGGAAGGATTGATGTATCCAAACCTGAAAATAAATGTTTGTATTATCTTTCTAAGGAGCACATTAAGGTCTACATTAGATTTGTGTGATTTTGTTTTTAAGGTTTAACACGCTAATTGTTCTATGCACTTGATTTTTACTTAAAAACAAACAAAAGGAGTTGATAACTTATCTTCCCGAGCTATTGATTTTTTTTTACGAAATAAGTGGAATTTAAAAAATCCACAGTTCATTTCATTCTCAAAAGCAAGAAAAAGTTGCCTCTTTTAGATGGTATAGATTCTAACGTCATCACCACTCACTCACTAACAACTCATCCTTCTTTTCATAGAACCCATGCGTTACGTGAAAACACTGGAAGACATGACCTTTAGAGTTGGCCAACCTTTGAAGCTTCAGGTCACATATACAGGCAGTCCACATGTGTATGTGAGCTGGAAGAAAGATGACAAACCCATTTGGGCTTCCTATAAGTACAACGTGAAGACCACCGACAGTTCCTGTGTTCTAGAAGTCCTCAACAGTGACAGGGAGGAGGCTGCTGGAAAGTACTCATGTGAAATACTAAATCCTTGCAGCTCTGCCATCTGTCATGCTCATGTCAAACTGGGTAAAAGCTTCATTTCTCATCATCTAACATGTTAGGTCTCATGACAAAACTAACACCCCTGTTAATTCTCCCAGAACCTGTTCGTTTTGTGAAAAAGATAGAAGACACATCGTACAGGTTGGGTGAACCCGTTACTCTAAAGTGCACATTCACCGGCAGCCAGCGTGTTCACGTGAACTGGACAAAGGATGGTAAACCCATCTGGGCTTCATATCAATACAACGTAAAGACCACTGACACCTCCTGCACATTGGAGGTTCTCAATAGTGACCGAGAAGAAGCGGCTGGGGTTTACTCCTGTCAAGTGTCCAATGCCGTATCCACAGCTGTTTGTGATGCTTATGTCGTTTGTAAAACAACTAAAAAAGGTACAAACTCATCTCATCCCATCTTATGCACTAACATGAAACCTTAAACTCAAACTGTAGTTCTGAATGGGACGTCTTGTTCCTTTGTCTTCTGTTGGTTCAAAAAATTTCTGAAAGAAGTAAATTAACTTGTTTGGTGCCGGATAAATTAATCCATTTTCTAAACCGAATTATCCAACACAGATAAACATAAATTAATTTCCTTTGAGGTATTTGAACTCTGAACTTGCATTATTCCTGTACACTAGGGGTGGGCGTATCGATCCTAATATTGATACCAACGCTAGTATTGATATTGATCGATACTCGCACTAAAATATCGATACTTTGGTTGAAGTTTTACCCCCCACACTTTGCTTCCATTTTTTTTTTTTCAAACAGACAACCAAACTTATCTGTCTGGAAAATATGCGTAAATGCTGTGTGTCGCACCTGTATGCTAAAGCGAGGCGGCCCCACCCCCTGTCTTTCACTTTGACTTGTCACATGACTCAGCGACTCGGGGCCAGGAAACAAAAAAAAAAAAAAGGAAGTCGGTAAAAGTAGAGAGAAATGGAAGGAAAAAGAGAAGTAGCATGTGGCTGTACTTTGAGGCCGAAAATGAAACAACGGCTACCTGCACCATTTGCAGATAGGCAGTTGAATATAGTGGTAACACTACAAAATTGTTTAAACATTTAAAGAATCACCCCAAAGAAAATGAGCAATATCAGAAACGGCAAGTGGAGGAGAAAACCCTGACCCCTTTTGTTTCCCAGAGGCAGCGCTCATTAACAGAGACGCTCCAATTTTAATTGTGAAAGTACAACATAATCATCTTTAACATCAGTTAACATTTGTTTGAGTGCAACTGGGCACTTCTATCGATCTACCTACCAACCTGTGTAGATACCAGGTCGTACCATATGTATAACCCTAACCCTTGATGCAAAAATAGTAATTTAAAAAAATAAAATATCTGTATCGGTATTAGTATCGGCGATATCGGTCTGGTGTTTACTTGGTATCGAATCGATAACAAAGCTTGCGGTATCGCACACCCCTACTGTACACCTTGCTCTCATTAACAGCTGAGAGGTCAGGGCGTTTGATGAACTAAATATTCGGCATCCAACCTGTTCTTTAGATGTCAGAAAAAACTATCAGTGCTCCTAAATTTGATCAGAATGCCATATTTGTGTACAACATGGATCTGAGACTCTTCTGAATTTTTTTCAATGGGACTCTTTTTTTATTGTCTTCCCTATTTGCACCAAGATCCCATGTTAACCTGAAAGCTAACGAGAAGAAATGTTAGCAAAACAGTCAAATTTGGCAATTAGTTGCTATCTTTAATTGCGGTCTTGCAACTTTAGTTAAGAAAATATTGATTATTTTTATCTTCAAGTGTCCGATAGTTCATTTGAAATTTGACTTTTAAAAAGGCATAATCACTCCAACCGTATGCTCTAAAGTTGGAGAAAATTTTGACAGAGCGTTTGTACCTTTCAGGTTTTTTTGCGTAATCTTTGTTTCCACGCAACCAAAGTTAGATTAAACTGAGCTTGTCCTGGCTTTCCGTTTTTGTTAGACAGTGGTGAACTTCAAATTTTGTCCAACAGAAGCTTGTGGAAAAGGCTGAGTCCAATCATTTCTTGTTAACTCCATCAGTTACTCACAGTCTACTCATCTTTGTAAATCCAGTTTTATGCCCATTGATGGCTCCATGTAACTCCTAACCTTCTAACCATCCTACTACTTCTCCTAGAGCCCATTCGCTTCATAAGGAAGTTGGAGAACACTACGTTCAGGGTCGGCCAACCTCTGGCTCTCAGAGTTGCATTTATTGGTAGTCCAAGGGTGAGTGTGAGCTGGAGGAAAGATGGCAAAGTGATCTGGGCATCTTATCAGTACAACGTCAAGACAACAGACTGCAGCTGTGTTCTGGAGATTCTGAACAGTGACCGAGAAGAGGCTCAAGGGAGATATACCTGCGAGATCTCCAACTCAGAAGGCTCAGATACCTGCCATTGCTATGTAAAGCTAGGTAACACCAGCCTGCTCCCATTTCACGCATGAACCATTTAATCCACTCACGCAACTTCTAGTTTCATTCACCAATTATAGTCACACTAGCTTGTACTCCGCATGCTACTTTCTCACACTGACAAAACATTACCTCTCTCAGAACCTGTCCGGTTTGTCAAGAAGCTAACAGACATGACCCACGAACTGGGAAAGCCACTGAGGCTGGAGTGCACCTACACCGGTAGCCAGAGGGTCACTGTGACTTGGATGAAGGACGACAAATTCATCTGGGCTTCGTACTTGTACAACGTAAAGACTACGGACTCTTCGTGTATTCTGGAGGTCCTGAACAGCGACAGGACTGCTGCTGCAGGGAAATACACCTGCCAGATTTCCAACGCTGAGGGAACTGACACTTGCCATGCTCATATTAAAATAGGTAACCCACTAACTCACACCTCCATCCTACAACTACTAATCTGGTTTCCCTGGTTCCTGTCAGCTGTACTGGTCCTGGATTATGTGTCAGATTAGTTTCAAGATGTTAGATTAAGATTTATTCTGGTATCAGGAGAATCTAAGAGTTTATTTTTTGTTATGAAGGTCAGGTGAATAGCTGGTAAGCAAGGAGCGTACAGTTTCTGTTATCTGATTGGTTGAATGTATTGCTTCCTCTGTGACCACCCAGTGGCCCTAAAGGATGCTCAAATGTTCATTTGAACCCCCGCTTGTGTCACAACATGCATCGTCTAATTCTCATTTTTCATTCTCATCCATAGAGCGCAAAATCCCACCAACCTTCACCAAGAAGCCCTCTGAGTCTATGGTGGACACATTGGGTAAAATGGTGAAGATGGAGGGCCGGGTGTCTGGCTCCTTGCCACTCACTGTTGCATGGTACAAAGATGGGAAGGAAATCTATCCATCTGACAAATACAATGTCAGCTTCAAGAACAATTTGGCAGTGCTGTCCATCTCTGGTTCCAACATCTCGGACAGTGGTCTTTACACCTGTGATGCATCCAATGATGCAGGAAAGGCATCATGCCGGGTCTCCCTCACGATCTCAGGTGGGATGCTGTGTCTGTTTGCAATCAGTCTTGCTGTGGTATTCTGGTGTTTTTGACTCTCACCATTTCTGTTTGTTTGCAGAGACCGGCCAGCCTCCAAAGTTTGATAGTCCTCTGAAACCAGTGACAGTAAACGAGGGTGACAAGCTCAGCCTTCAGTGCCACATCATAGGCACTCCTCCTCTAACTATCCAGTGGATGAAAGATAGGAGGGAGCTCAAGTCTGATGCTAAAACTAAAATCACTTTTGCCCAAGGAATGGCCTGCTTGGAAATCAGCTCAGCGTCGAAAACAGATGCAGGCGACTACTTGTGCAAAGCCAGTAATGCCTCTGGTTCAGATTTCTGCAAGTCCAGGGTCACCATCAAAGGTCTGTTTACCCATCCAACTTCCCACACATCCATCATCCAGTTAATTGCCAATCAGGTCTTCAATCAATTCAATCAAACTATTATCCATCCTTTAATACACCCATCCAGTAACCTTTTATACCAATCCTTTCATTTATCCATTCACTCTTCTTTATTTTATTGACTCATCTAGTTAACTATTCAACCGCCATCTTTTAGTGAACGTCTGTGAATGTGTGCTCATTGTGGTCTATTGTGGTGTATAATCTAAAGCACTTCCGAAATTGTAAGTGTGCAAAAATGCTGCAAAACCAGGCCATTTACCACAGTATTCATCCATTTTCTCTCATCCAATTTATTTAATCAACTATCGTCCAATATCCAAACGACCTATTTTGGCAAAAGTGTTTGAATCGCTTCTAAACAGTCAACTTAAAGATTTTCTTGTCATTCCAACATCTTAAATCCCACTCACTCAGGCTTCAGAAAACAACACAGCACATCAACTGCAGCTCTAAAGGTTTTACACAACATCATGCAAACTTTAGACAACAAACATCTCTGCGCCTTTTGTAGATCTCAAAGCCTTTGATACTGTGAACTATGCTGTGCTCACACACAAACTGCATAGTTTAGGACTTTCAAACCACTCTGTGGGAATAATCAACATAAAAAACATAGCCAAGAACATGAATGATGCTAATCTGCACACGTATGCTGATGACACAGTCCTGTACACTTCAGCACTTACAGTAGAGTTTGCACTGACTAAACTACAAATGGCGTTTAACCAACTACAAACAACTTTCTCTCAACTAAATTTGGTTCTAAATTTAAATTAAACAAAATGCTCGCTCTTTTCGAGGTGTAAATTCACAAACCAAAATTCAATTCCAATAACAACAAGTGACACGTACACTTGATTGAAATGGTGACCAGGTATAAATTCCTTGGGATTCCTGTCGATGACAAGCTAACTTTTAACATAAGCAGGGCATTATGTAACGTCCCTTCAGCTACCAAGCTTCACTCTGCATCACCTAATTTAACCAACTTCAGCAGACACAAACACACTCAATGTAAAAAAAAAACAAACACACTCAATGTTAAAAAAAACTAAATAAATGGAAAAAAAAATACCAAAAGGCTTTTTCAAGCCTTGAAGGCAGCTAGTTTTCAAAGTTCTTTGAGGCAATGCTGAATAGTCTTTAACAAGTTGATAAGGTTGGGAGTGCCACATACAGCCTCCGTGACACCTGGAACCAGCGTTGCCAGGTGGGAGGTGCTGGATTATCGTACTAATGACGTAAAATTATCGTATTTTACAAAAAATATCGTACACCCAGTAAAACCACGCCCATTGACAAAATAACACCCTTTACATGCACTCGTAAGGCAGTGGGAGTGAAAGAAACACACAGGAGGCAAAATCCTTGGATTCTTTTTCTAAAATTTTAAGAACTGTAAAAATGAAAAAATAACCAGGGAAATAAGATTTTAAGAAACCCAGAAAGAAACCAGTAGGGGCGGGACTTAGGAGACGGTATATATAAATTTATATATCTACATATATATGTGTGCATATAAGGTTTTTTTAATGTTAACCCAAACATCTACATGATACAAAATCTAAGCGATGTGTAGTTTTAATCTCCTCAGTCAGTCTTTATAAACTAATCAATAACATTTTGGATGCTTTTAAGCACAGATACTTCATCCACTACTATTTATGGATTAATCAGTTCAATTAGCTTTGTTTCTAAAGATAAAATAGTGCGCCACAGATCAAAGTTATTTTTATAAAAATACCATCTACAACATTTTCAGCAAAGACGTTTACAATAACCGCAGACTGAAAATAATAATAATAATAATAATAAAACATTTCTTTGCTGTTGTTTTTTTTTTAAAAAACTGATAATTCAATCAAAGTTCAGTGTTGCAGCATCAGAAACACTTTGATTTCCGAGCCCGCAGCAAGTCTCTAACACGGAAATTAACGTTCCTGGCTGCTCTTTAAAAGTTTGTGGGCGGTGCTACTCGCCCCAAAGTAATGATTGACTGGACCTTTCAGCCAATCATTCATCTGTTCCTTTGTTTGATGCATTCAGGGTTCATAAAAAAAAAAAAAAAAACTCCGACAAACAGTCGCGGCTGTTTAACGGTGACAAAATGGAGAAAGTAGCGATTACTTTTTATAAAATTAACGAAGTAAAAGTACAGATAATTGCATAAAAAGGTAGTGAGTAAAAGTAAAAAGTAGACAAAAAAATAATTACTTCGTTAAAGTAAAGATAACGAGATTTTCTACTTGAGTAAGGTAACGAAGTAGTCTTACTTCGCTACTTGACACCTCTGCTGCTCTCTGTGCCGAGAGTCCGTACTGAATTGGAAGAAGAGCTTTTAGGCATTCTGCTGCACAATCCTGGAACAGTTCGCAGAAGGACTTGAATTTAATAAAAATTATTTTATTGAACTCATTTAAGAGACTTTTAACTTTATCGAAGCACACTTTCAATGTGCAAATGTTTTAATTAGGTCTGCTGTTTTATTTTGTGACTGTAAATTATGTATTGCATGTTTTTCTTCTTGGCTAGGACACTCTTGAAAAAGAAATTTTTAATCTCAATAAGTTTTTATCCTGGTTAAATAAAGGCAAATGATAAAATAAAAATGATCCCACATCCATCCTCCATCCATCTATCCATAAAAAAAAAACAATCTACTCTGTTTCAAAATCAATCTTTTTTCTCCATCATCCATTCCTTAGACCCATCCTTTGTTCATCCTTTGGCATATTCATCCATCCATATATTATCAAATGAACCTTTTATGCACTCATTCATCAAACCTTATTCTAACTAAAGCTAACTCTTTATCTATTATTTTATAACTCCATCTAACCACTTATCAATCTTTTCTTTTACCATCCATTATATTAATTTCCACTATCACATCTCTCAATCATCCATCAGAACAATAGAAGTTATCATTTATCTACTCTACTGTTGACAATTATTATTATTTTTAGATAAAGGTACTCAGCCAACCCCTGCCCCCACCGAGGCTGCCCCAGCTGCTGCCCCAGCTGCTGCCCCTGCTAAAAGGCTGGACAACCTGTTCTTCATTGAGGAACTTCAAAACATCTCTGTCTCAGAGAGTAAGAGTGCTTCCGCCACAGATCTTGTCTGCCCTTCACCTACAACATTAACCTTTCTTTTTTCTTGTTGCAGAGACTACAGCCACCTTCATTGCCAAGATCGGTGGAGACCCCATCCCAAGTGTTAAGTGGATGAAGGGGAAATGGAGACAGATCACCGCTGGTGGTCGTATCTCCATCGAGCAGAAGGGGCAGGATGCCAGACTGGAAATTAGAGAGGTGACCAAGTCTGACTCAGGTTTGTACAGGTGTGTAGCCACAAACAAACATGGTGAAATCGAGAGTGGAGCCGAGATGGACGTCACCAAAAAGGAGGCAACAGAGGGAGTTGGAGATGTGAGGACAAGGCTGAAGAAGTAAGATTCCGATGGTTAGTGAATGACAGAAGACAAAAGATCAACATCTCTAATTATTCTTTTTTTTCAGGACTCCTTCCAAACAGAAAAGTCCCAAGAAAGAAGGAAACATTGATATAATTGAGCTGCTAAGAGGTCACAATCCAAAAGACTATGAGAAAATTCTGCGTGAGCACGGTATCCATGACTACAGAGCCATCCTGCAGGCCATAGAGTTTCTGAAGAAGGAGCGAGAGATGGAGACAGGAAAAGCGGTATGGCAAAGTAGAGCATGGCATTGACACCAATCACTTGCAGATCTGGTCCTGGAACACAAGCTGCTGGCATCAGGATCTGGAGCTACCCAGTTATGGCCTTAGAACCTAGATTCTGATAGTCATTATGTATTTGGTGTAGACTAGACACATTCCTGATCTTTCAGGTGGAGGCAGGTTCCAGAGTAAGGTTGGTCCCCATTTGTTTGAACCCGTGGTTATCCACCATATTAAATGACCACTGGTATTTTGGGTGGTCTGACGAGCAACTTCTGTTCTTTGTTTTGCTGAAGGAGGTTGAACATGGTGGTCGGGTGAATGAGGAAGACATGGCCCGAATGATCCAGCAGCTAGAAGGAGGCACTTCTGTAGAGGTAGGAACTTTCCTTTGGGGAATGGGATCAGACTCTTCTACAGACCCTCAGCAACCAGGAAAGACATGAACATGCCCCCCATCTTTGATCCTCAGCCTGTATCTGTGCTGGAGGACATTAGCGACCAGAGCACTGCGGAGAGCCAGAGTGCCACTTTCGAGTGCTGCATCCGTATTAACTACCCAGAGATCACCTTGACTTGGTACAAAGGCACACAGAAACTGGACCAGAGGTAACAAGTACAACATCAGTAGTGTGGGTGACCGCCACACCCTGAGGATCCAAAACTGCCAGTCCCAAGACCAGGGCAGCTACAGGGTGGTGTGTGGGCCACACATCTCTAACGCCAAGCTCACCGTCACAGGTAAGATATGAATTTAGGTTTACAGCTCTTACATTAACCCAGTTTCAGATGGGTCTGTTTGGAAACTGGTCCTTCTGCAGATTCTGTTTGTCTTCTTTTCATCTGTCTTTAGAACAACTCTGCACAGGTAGAATTTAAGGTGCTTAACTCTCCCTGTGGTTGCCTTTTAGCCGAACAGATACAGTTCACAAAATGCATCCAAAACATAGAGGTCAATGAACGCCACTCTGCTACCTTTGAGTGTGAGTTGTCCTTTGACAATGCCACTGTCACCTGGTACAAAGACACATGGGAGTTGAAAGAAAGCTCCAAATATGAGTTCAGAGCAGAAGGTCGCCGGCACTTTATGACCATCAGGAATGTTGTGGCAGAGGATGAAGGTTGGTCATCGTCTGATTACTTGACCAAGAAGGAGTATATTAGTTTTCAATAAACCATGTGTCCACCTGTCAGGCGTTTATTCTGTCATTGCCCGCCTGGAGCCAATGGGCGAAGCTCGCAGCACGGCTGAACTGTACCTTTCAGGCAGAGGTCCGTAGCCTACTTTAGCCGGCATTTAGATTAGCTGGCTTTACAACCCCGTTAACAGCTGTTTGCCTCCACAGAGATGGGCTTAGGGCAGGCTCCCCAGGGTAAGTATACCACTGTGCCCCCATTAAAACCGCCTCTTGCGTTACCCAACGTCTTTGTGACTGACTCTGTAGATGTTCCAGACTCCTCCATTCAGGTCCCAGCACCAGCCTTCATGCTGGTCAGCAAAGGTGAGTCTGGGATCTTTCAATGGGTTTTATTGGTAACGCCCAGCATCTGCCATTCACTCTTCCCTTCTTTGCCAAAAAAAAAAAACCCTCAAAGTTTTATTTGTATGGAAGACAATGGTACTGGACTGTGAGATTAATCTTTTCATTCTCATTAAACCTTCATCATCATCTTCTTGTAACCTCTACCTCATTAACAGTGTGATCTTGAAATAAGCCATCATTTACAAGACCATCCTCTTACCAAATAACACATTATTGTGTGGCAGAGTGAATAGACAAGAATGACGATAGTCCTAACTCTTCATTCCGATCCTTCCTAAAGTCTCAGATCTTTTCCTTCGGTGAACTACTACAGTCTAAGTCATCAAACTCCTCTGATGAGGCTGGAGCAGGGAACTGTGCCAATGGTGGCAAGTAACCCCTGGTCTTGGTCTCTTATGTATACTACATTCTGATTCAAGCCTGTAATACTGAGTGTTCTCCAAACTAAGCTTCTAATTCCAACCACTCCCAATCCTGGACTCTAATGCCAAGTAGTCACAAGTCTTAGATAATATGTCATTCTCAGCTGTTTCTATTTGTTGACCTGTCCTTTTATTTGATGTGTCTTAATATCAATGTCTTGTCTTTGTATTCTTTGACTTGCTTTAGTCTTTTTATTGTTTTTCTTTTCTTTACCTGTCTCCTTTAATGTATTTCTGATCTTTTGACCTTTCTCTATCTTCATTTTCTTTATTTTTATATTCTTCGACAAACTGTCCCTTAAATTGTTTTTGTCTTTTTAAATAGTATTTTTTTCTTTTTGACAGTCTCTACTGTTCTCTCTCTCTGTCTCTCTCTCTCTCTTTGTGTGTGTGTGCGTGTGTGTCTGTGTGTGTGTGGTGGTGTCTCGTTTGAACCTGTTTTATTTTTTGACCTTGGCCTACTGTTTATGCTTTTATCCTGTCTCCATCTCTTTTTAGGCCTATCTCTGTGTCTTTGACCTAAATATGTCTGTTTTGACCTACCTGTATCTCCTTTGACCTCTCTTTCTCCTGGGGTGTTTGGTTCAGAAGTATCTCATCTCACTTATTTAAGCTGACTCATTTCCTTTAGCAGAACAGAAGAAGATCATAGAAGAGACGGCAGAGTGGACTCAGTTTGGACGGAGAGAAGATGTCCCTTCAGGTACTTCAGCTTTTTGCTATGGCTGCATCTAAACTTCTACCGGCTCCTATTCATAGTTCAGCTGTTAGTCCCCATCCAAATCTCCTTTTGCTACAGCTTTTAATTCTGTCATCGTCCCGCTACATCTTTGTCTAAACCTCTTTATGCTGCTGCTTTTAGTGTAGCTTCCAGCATCCTGCTTTGACTCCATTTAAACCTCATGTTGCTGCCATTTTTAGTTTAGCTGTTAGCATCCCCGCATTTTTCACTAAAATGCCTACCAACTGCCGCCAATGAGGTATATTTTTAACTGTGTTTTGGGAAACTTGAGTCTTTGTTTGCTATATCTGTTTTTGTTGTCAAGAAATCTGTTTTCATGGCTGTCCCAGTGTTAAATGTCAACTTTCTTCACTTTTAAAGTTCCTGAAGTTTTTAGGAGAGAAGAGGAAAAACCCTCTAAGCATGAAGCTCCACCAACACTTGCAGTTCCAGGTATGGGCATTTAGCTCTGTCTCCTTCTGCGCTTTATGGTTCTCTTGATGTGTGAGAAGTGAAGATCTTTCCGTTTGTTTGACTAAAATCTTGATGTTTTAAATAAATAGAAAAGAAGAAGCAGCCAGGGGCAACTACTGCTCCACCTGAACGAAGGGCGCCTCCACATGGAGCAGGTAATCTTTACACATCTTTATCAGCTCAAGTTCTTTTCCCCTCTTCTTCAAGCAAATGGAGGAACATCTCCGCTGCTAATCTTGTTTTCTTGCGCTTACACATAATTTAACACGTTCATGTTTTCTTTTTAATTTGCTCTGCAGAGCAGGGTTTGTCTCAAGGCTTTCAACTATTGTATGTTTTCTTCATGTCACTTTTTTTACTTTAAAGAATCTTTGGTATCCACCAAACCAAAGCTTGAAGATAGAGCAGTTCCAAAACCTGAAGCTAAGCAAAGAGTGGAGCAGAAGGTGCTTATACCAGAAGTTAGACGGCCTGAAATACCAACCGAACCTCAGCGTAGAGCACCAGCTGCTGTCGATGAATGGAGAGGTAAAGCCGGAACTTACCAATTGGTTCAGAAATCCGTTCTTTTGTTCAGACATTAGGCTGAAACTACCAGATTCTTGGAGGCTTTTTCTGTATTTGGATGGTTTTTCAGCACTCTGAATCCCTCCAAACTGTCAAAGTCTCCTGGAGTTATCTTCATGTCAGTTTTCATGTGCAAATTTTGTCATGTCTTCACACTCGACAGAGTGGAGAAGAGTCCTCACCATGTTTTGTATTCAATGTTTAGCCGGAGTTCCTCCAGCTGTGGTCCCTTCCCTTCCACCAGAACACTTGCCAGCCGAAGGTAGCGGTCGTTGCTAAGCTTTTCTTTCACTCGTTCAGAGTGATATCTTTATCCTTACATGTTTGTTAGACTATAAATGTTGTTCTTTTGTCTAAAAGATGTATTCAGAGCTGGGGAACTGTTCATCCAACCAGTGGCACCTAATGCTGCTGCTCCTTGGACCCGAGATATTCCCACAACCCCAGCTGCTCCAGCTACAGGTACCACAAATGCACCCAGACCAGGCAGATTGCTGTAATGTTCTTTAGTGAAATTTCTGAGTTTTTTTGGTGGTCTTACTGTGTCCTTGTTTATGTTAACTCTGTCTAAATTTGTTTATGTTAACTCTGTCTAAACTTCTTTAAGGATGCTGAGCACTCGCTAGAGTGTGTCTTCCTCTCTTGGAAAAATGTTTTCCTTACTATAAATCTTCTTTCAAGTTGTTGTAGAACTAAAGACAACAGAACTTCCTGAGATACCAGAAGCTCATTCGGACATCTCTCAATCAAAACTCGAGCCAAAGGTTTTAAAAGAAACCAAGAGTCTCCACAAGGCATCTGAACAGTTTCTAGAGCCCCAAAGAGCAGAAGTGGAATTTGTGAAAGTCCTCAAAACACCCAAGGTGGTCTCACAAGAAACTGAGAGAGTTCAGGACAAACCCCTAGAGTTTCCAGAACTACCAAAGGAGACTCCAAAAAGATTATCAACTATAGAAAAATAAAAATATGCTTCAGGAAGAACCGAAAACAACTTCTAACCAGCACAGAAAGTACCAGAGGGGCCAGAGAAAGTGAGAGAACCCTCCAAAGAGAGAGCCAGAAGAATCAGTCAAAACCAGCGAAGAATCCAAGAAGCTTTCTAGCATGCCAAAAGTAACTTTGTATGAACCTCAAAACACTCTGAAATTAACGAAAAAAGTCTCAGATGAAGCAAAGCTAGTTCCAAAAGTATTGAAGCACGTTTCAGAAGAATACCAAACAGTCTCAGAAACACTCCCAAAAATTTCAGATGAACCAAAGAAAGTTCAAGAAGAACCCCAGAGAGTCCTGGAAGTGCTGGGGAAGGTATCAGAAGAATCCAAATATATTCCAGAAGCAATAAAACCCAAAAAAGTTTCTGAACCATCTAGAATGGTTGCTGAAGAACCCAAAAAAGTTCTAGAATCATCCAAGAAGTTTCTTCAAGAATCCCAAAAAGTTCCAGAACCACCAAAAAAGATTCTTGAACAACCCCAAATAGTTTCAGAACCATCAATGAAGGTCCTTGATGACACCAAAAAAGTTTCAGAACCATCCTATAAGGTTCTTGAAGAACCCAAAAAAGTTCTAGAACCATCAAAGAAGATTCCTTGAAGAACCCAAAAAAGTTTCAAGACCATCAAAGAAGGTTCTTGAAGAACCCAAAAAAGTTCCTGAACCATCAAAGAAAACTCTTGAAGAACCCAAAAAAGTTCCTGAACCATCAAAGAAAACTCTTGAAGAACCCAAAAAAGTTCCTGAGCCATCAAAGAAAACTCTTGAAGAACCCAAAAGAATTCTACAGGTATCAAACACTGTTCCAGAACAACCAAAGGAAGCTTTAGAAATGCCCAAGCTTTCACAACCATCAAAGAAAGTTCTAGATCCACCCAACAAAGTCTTTAAAGAACCGAAACGAGTTGCAGAACTTTCTAAAGAAGTTATCAAAGAACCAAATAAGGCCCCAGAACCAACAAAGGAGACTCCAGAATGGTCAAAGATTTCAGACCTAGTCCCCCAAGCTCAACAACCCCAAATTCAAGACTCAGCAAAGACCGGTATGAAAACTCTTTCTCAAAATCTTAAGGCTTTATTCTTTAACCTCGGTTTCACAGAGGGTTATGCTTTGATCTTAGTGTGTTGTATGTGTTGTAGTGTCAGACTATTTTAATGTATGAACATAAGAACAACTAGGGAGATAAGCTAGACCTTTCTGTTAGTATACTGGAATATTTACTAGGTTTTCATCTGTTTAGAACCTCAATTTCAGTCTGTGTGTAGTCCCTATTCCTGTAAAAGTTGAACAGAGACTGAAGAGATCGTTGGTAGAAAAGAGCTAATTTTTTTGTCAATGCCTTCATGTGAATTAAAATACCCTTAGGCACCACTTCATGGTGCTGGTCCTTTGAATTTCTTCCTCACAATGTCCGGAAAGAAGCAGCTACAGTCAGATGCATCAATCCCGACCTATCAACAGTTAACCTTTATGTCTAGCAGACTAGTTATGAGGGAGGATGTACGGGGTGACTTGGTTGTGAAATTAGGGATACAGGCACGTACCTAGGGATTGAAAATATAGGATTTGTTTGTGTCCATTGAAGATAGTAATTAGACATCCTGGATAAAGAGATCTGGGATGAACAGGTGTCCTTAATTAGAAGATTTGAGATGTACAAAGTAACTTATGGTTAGGAGGCATAGGGAAATTGCTTTCTTTATTAGGAGGAAAATAAGATGTCTTCTCGGTTTGGGATTCTTGGAGAGAAGAGTCTGTCTTTTATTGTCAAGTTGTCTTTTATGTGTCAGACTTGTATTGTATTGATTTGGCAGTATTTTGTTTCTTTGTTTCTTGTGTAAGTACCTTTTCTGGAGGAGAAAGCTATAGAATCAAGGCCTTCAGCAAGGCCACCCACCAACTCTTTTTAATCTATGCTGACGGATAGTCAGACGTCTTCCACATCTTCACATCTTGCTTTTGTGACTTTTAAAGTGTTTTGTTTTTTTGTGGTCCTGATTGGTTGGGTCTTATATTCCCAAAGTTCTTATTCAAGAGAAAAGAAATCATCTCGGTCAGTGGAGCCTTCTCCTCCTGCTCCCCCCACTGCTGTTCAGAAAGCCACTCATTTTGCAGGTAGTTTCTTATCTTTTTTTGTCTGCTCTTAACAAAAAAGTCCAATTTCTTTTTTGGGTGGGGCAGAAATGACTCCTCACAAATAAATGTCTTGTTTTCTATTTGCTTCACCTTGATGTTGTTTGAGTCCCAAATTTGCCAATCTGGTTTTTAATAAATTGTTTTCTCCAGAAGACAAGAAACCATCAGTTCCAGCACCAAAGTCATCGCCTTCCCCAGTTGCTACTCCTCAAGTAGCTATTGTTCAAGTTGCTCCTCCAGAAGCTGCTCCTCCAGCAGGTAGTCATTTCACTCTGCTGGTGACAGTTATCTATGCCTCTTTTGCAGTTTGTCTGTTTCACATGTAATGTTGTTTGTATTTTGTATTGTCCTTCTTGTTGGTCGATTTTCTCTTGCTTCACAGAGGAAAAGAAAATCTCCTTCACTAGTAAAACAAGTGGCTACTCCTGCAGGTAATTGCTTCGTTTGTCTTCACTGTCTTCTTGTCTTTGGGAATACGTAAACTCTTGCTAATCTGTGGGTTGGTATTGGATCCAATCCCTGGCAAAAAGTTAATCTTACTGGCCTTATTGTAGCTTCCAGGAGTGGCAGCGGAGAAGAAATGTCTGCCCCAGCCATTAAGGCTGAACCTTCGCCTGTTTCAGAGAAATTTTCTCCACCTGAAGGTAACAGTCACTCTTTCTCTGAATTTTTCCTTCTGTTCTAACATCTTGTGAAAGCCGGATCCTTTTTTTTTTTTGTCTTTGTAATTCCTGTACACAAACTAATTGCTGGGAGGTGTATTGCCACCAGTGACCACTTTCATTAACATTATTTTACACCGAA
This sequence comes from Neostethus bicornis, assembly GCA_902685375.1. Classification (NCBI taxonomy): domain Eukaryota; kingdom Metazoa; phylum Chordata; class Actinopteri; order Atheriniformes; family Phallostethidae; genus Neostethus; species Neostethus bicornis. Next base: position 8,204,075 of record LR738549.1, on the reverse strand, counting down.
GCCCCAAATATCTTATAACTCTTTGTCAGTTATTGTTTAATTTGTCTATGTTCTCATTGATCTTATTTCACTTCTTCCAGACAAGGAACCAGTTTCTACTCCTGGGCCAACTAAAGGTACACAACTCTTCAAATTGTTTTAGAAAAATCTCTTTGCCTTCCAAAGCATGTCTTCTTTGTGTGTAAGGTCTTGTCCTATCTTGTTATGTCTATCTGTGATAAAAGACATTTTTACTCTTTCAATCAAAACAGCTCTTACACACAAAGGTCAGACTTCGGTTCAAGAGGCAACACCTGTTTTTCAGAAACGCAAGGGGAAACTTAATGAAATACCCAAAGATACAAAACCAGAAACTGTTAAGCTTAAGAAGGTTCCCATAAAAGCTCCTGAGCCAGAAAAACAAGTCACAACTCACAAAGCAGAAGTGACAAGACATTATGACCCTGAATTGAGGGTTACCAGTTTACATAATCGAGAAGATTGTGAGATTCTCAGTAGGGTAACGGAGAGAGTCTTTAGTGCAGAGGAAGAAGTAACTCAGTCTAGTCTACATGAATCGACCCAGAAACTTAAAGTAATTCATGAAACTGATAAAGAAGGATGGACAAGAGATCTGAAACCACAGGCGGAAGAACCAGCTGATGTTCCTGTTGTGGAAAAGAAGAAGATAAGAAGAATTACCACAATCACAACAAGATACAGAATCTGTCAATCTGAAACCTTTTCAGAGGACTGGAGATTCCAATCGAGAGCCACAAAATATTCAACTGAAACCAGTCCCAGAGAAACCCATACAATCAGAGATAGTTCAAAGCCAAAAACCTGAGGAGACTAGGCAAATTAATCCAGATCTGGTACTGTTTTATGAAGCCTAAAGGGTGCAGAATACCAGGTATTCCCAATGTCAAGGAGGAATGAGGGGGATGTTCTGGCAGCTGGGAGAGGCATCCAAACCCAGCCAGTCAGATAAACTGAAAAAGCTTGATGCAGAAGAAGAAAAACTCAAAGAGAAACAAGTTGTGAAAGCTCAGATGGATCCAAGCTTGAGCAATATTGGAGTGGTAAGAAAATAAAGAAGCTGTCAACGGATAAGAACCAAGAAGAAACAGTGAAACTGAAACCTTTCCAAAGGCCCAAATAACAAGAACCAGAAACTACAAAGTCGAAAACAAAGTTCAAGCTCCACTCAGTACCAAGCAAACCCCATCCAGGCGGGAGGAGATGAGGAAGCCAGAAGGTATAAAAGCCCAAGCTGAGACTTCAAAGGAGGCAAAAGAGGTTCTTGCGCAAACGAGGCCAAGCAGGAGAAGCTAGCAGAGTTAAAGAAAAACCTGAACCCATTCCAACCCAAATGTCCGTTGAAGCCCATCTCAAGACCTGATCAAGATTCTGAAAAGGGCACAAAGGAGCCAAGTCGGCTTTCAAAAGATTTAACAGAAACAACTCTTCCGACAACTGGAGATGGTCCACCAATATCCAAAAGCTCAGAACCTAAAAAAAGCCCTCAATTCATACCTGATAAGGAGAGAACAGGTGAGAAGAAAAAACCTGCACTTGTTGAGCAACTGGAGAAGACACCTTCTCCAAAGGGAAAAGAGCCAAAACCAGAAGGACCAGTGCAAATTCTCTCTGAGGAGAATACAGGTCTTGGGAAAGCTAAAGGAATTATCCAAACATCTTCCAAAGCTTTCCCTGAAGCTGTAACGCTTAGAACGACGCCCGAGGACCACCTAGATGGGTCTGATGAACACCCAATTCCTGTTGTGAAAGAGATCTCACCTGGAGCCGTGAGCATAAAAAGGATTACAACTGAACAAGATGAGATACTGGTCCAGGAGACGGCTGAAGAGTGTCAGGAAGAGGAGGAGATCTGGGGCTGGGAGCGGGTCCCCACAGATGACTATAACGGTGAAGCCCAGGAAGGAGTTGTGGAGACTCCTGGGATGCCCGGTGCCAGGCGAGGTGAGCTGGTCCTTGGAAAATTATACCGAACCTCTTCAACCACATTAAATGTTCCACTTAATTCTCATTCGACCATTTTATCACCTGGAAGTCTCATTTATTTATCTGTTCATTCATCATTAAATTATCATTGGTTCATCCACCCATTCCTCCTTCTTTCCATCTATTACTCCGACAATCATTCCACCACCATTTGTCTGATAGTCAATCCATCAAGTTCATCCATCATCCATTCATCATCTGGCCGGTCATCAGTCAAATCATCTTCCATCCATTTGTGATTCCTTCAACCATTCTTTAATCATTTGTTCATCAATCCATTCATGTGTCTGTCCAGTCAGTTCATCTATTGTCCAGCCTTTGTTTGTCTATCCATCTGTTAAATATACATGCTTCTATTTATCTATCTGTTATCAATTCATACTGTATGTCCATTATCTACCAATCATGTTGATCCATCTTTTGATGTGGTTCTGTGTCTTTTTACACACTTGTCTTATTGTGTGTTTTCTGTTCCATGTTCATTCTCCATCTTCTTGGTTTTCTTGACTGTATTCCTGTTGAAGTGTAATGCTAATCCATACCTCTTTTGATGATACGTTTTGCATGTCTAGAAAAGTGTTCCTTTTTTCCATGTTTGTCCTCATCTTTCTGTCTTTGTTGTCATCAGTGTGTGGGTATGACAATGTTCTTTAAACCGTAGAATAGATCAAATTTTTACTTTATAGAAATATTTGTTTACCCGGACTTGTTGTCTCTTGTTCAGATGGAAAACCTACAGAGGAAGCAGCAAAAGGCCGAGGCCGAGGATTTGGGGGTGAGGATCTCATCTAAGCCCACAGGGCAGATGTGTCAGGGGTTACCTTACCCCGAGTATCATCCATGGATGATCTGAGGCACAGAGTTGAAACTTTAATTGGAGAGAAAATTAAGTATTAGTAGTCTTAATGTGTCCAAATCAAGACTAACTTGAAATTTATGCTTTTTTAAAAACTTGAGTCTCAGTCAGGAAAGAAAGTCTTTGTCATCCTTTTTACCTACCTTTTCTCGGATACTTGTACGTTTTTCTGTTTTGCCAGCTTGTTTTTATGTATTCTCATTGTTGTTTTTGGTTTTGCAATCTTTCAATTTTCACTGAGTCCCAATATTATTATTTTTTTTAAATTCTGTGTTGTCCTCTTGGCCTTGCCCAAGCCTGTTTTAAAGGAAAGATGTCTGTTTTTCTTCCATGATTGAGGAGTAGAGGCCATCAGGCTGTCTGGAAGGCCTCAAGGCCATCTGGCCAGTACTCCCTAATCTACTGGATAGAAGCTCTCTTATCTTTCCTTTTCTTTATAAAACAGGGGGCAGGGTCAACTTGAACCACAACTTTTGTGTCAGGCCTTAAACATCCGATTCTTTATGTCTGTAACTAATTGGATGAGTTTTTGTTTTTCATGTTTCAGCGAGACAAACTCCGTCTCCAGGTGATGGTAAAGGGCGTGGCCTGAAACCAAGTAAGGGCACTCCACCACCAGAGGAACCGGAGTTTGGGGGTTTCAAACTCAAAGCCGTCCCTTTGAAATTCATTAAAAAGCTTCAAGACATTGTGTTGAAAGAGGCCGAGTCTATTGGCTCGTCCGCCGTTTTCGAGTGCGAGGTGTCGCCCTCCACAGCCATCACTTCCTGGATGAAGGATGGTGGTAGCCTACGCGAGAGTCCTAAACACAAGTTCACCTCCGATGGCAAAGACCGCAAGCTGAACATCATTGACGTGCAGCTATCAGACACTGGAGAATACACCTGCATTGCCAAGAATGCCGGCAAGGAGATCACTTGCACAGCCAAACTCATCGTGGAAGGTAAACCATAGAGGCTTCGTGAAGGTATTGACTTATTCTGACCAATGAAAGTGGTTGTTTTTAGGAGAAACACTGCCCAGAGATCAGGTTTGTTCCTTTGGGTGAATGCAGCCTTGTCCGTCTTCCCATATGTTGTCTGGTGTTTGTACAGTGACTTTGGTGGAGGTGTTTGTTTTTCTCTTAAACATCTGTCTAATTTATGTGTATCCTTTGTCTGTATGTTTTTATTTGTCTACATGTGCGCAAAATGGGCTGTGCAACCAGCACTTCCTCTGTTTTCTGAGCTCCCATTAGCTAATTGTCATCTCATCTACACAGAGCTGCCCGTGAAGTGGGTGAAGGAACTTGATCCGGAGACCTCTTGCATAAAGGGACAGCCCATGTACTTAACTTGTGAGCTAAACAAAGAAAGGGATGTGATCTGGAGAAAGAATGGCCAAGTTGTGAAGAACAAGGCTGGAAAAATAGCCCTTAATGTCATTGGTATGCAGCATGCAATCACCATTCAGAACTCCACAGAGGAGGATGCTGGCTCCTACACTTGTGAGGTGGACGGCCAGCCGGAGGTCAAGACCACCGCTGAGGTGAAGGTGATTGGTAAGCAGAAATTTATTAAATTCAGATCTATGTTCAATCGAATTTGATTGCTTCAGAGATTTTTCACAGGGAATTCTGCTTTTATGTCAACCTTCCTCCTCAGAAATTATCAAGGACTGGCTGGTGAAACCATTGAGAGATCAGCACGTAAAACCGAAAGCCAAAGCTACATTCAAATGTGAGCTGTTCAAAGACACTCCCAACTGGAAGTGGTACAAAGGAGATGATGAGCTCAGTCCGTCAGACAAGGTGCAGATTGCCAAAGACGGGAAGGACATGTCCCTCACAATCAACAACTGCCAGCCCGCTGATGTGTCAGATTATACTATCGCAGTGGAAGACCGCAGATATACAGCCAAGCTCACACTTGGAGGTTGGTTCACAAGACTTGCGGCCGAATGTGACCGAGGACATGTGGGAAGAATTTTCAATCTTCATCCTGTATTTCAGAGCGTGAGGCTGAGATCCTTAAGCCACTCTCCAGCGTGGAGGTTGTGGAGAAGGAAGAAGCTAACTTTGACACAGAAATATCAGAGGATGATGTGATAGGGGAATGGAAACTAAGGGGTCAGGTGCTGACCCGGTCTCCGGTGAGTTTCACAGTCAATAAGAAGCCCTTACAATTAGATTTGGACCAGACTGTTAATCATGTCTTTTTTTTACAGACATGTGACATCAAATCTGTTAGTGGTAAACGTTACTTGACCTTGAAGAATGTACAGCTGGTATCAGGCTGGCGAAGTGTCATACCAGGCCCTTGAATGCTGTCACCACAGCCATGCTGACAGTCAAAGGTAAGACCGAACCTTGTTGCTCCTCTGCAGAAACTAGACTCAATAGGGTTTAAGTTACCAGCCAAGTATTGCAGCAAGAAGACCTCGGTAAGAATTAGTCGTTTAGTGTTTGTGAATAATCTTTACATCATTCACATCTCCCAGAAATCCAAATGGGCTTCGTGGAGCAATTAAAGGATGTTTCTGTGCCTGAAAAGAAACAGGCCAAGTTTTGAGTGCACCATTAACAAAGAGGTGCCCAAGGTCATGTGGTTCAGAGGGACAGACATAGTCACCTCTAGTTCTAAATATGAGATAATCCGTGATGGAACAAAACACATGCTGATCATAAATAATTGTGAGTTTGATGACGAGGCTCGGTATGCAATGGAAGTGTTGGGTCAAAGATCAGAGGCCCAGCTCATGGTGGAAGGTAAGTATGCTTCAGACGCCTGGCTTCTTTTTCTACACGTTTCTTCCCTTTTTGTTTTCCAACTTCTGTCTGTGTGCACCTACTCGATGTATTCCAGGCATGAGACTCAAATTTGTCCAGTCTCTTGAGGACCAAATTATCAAAGAAGGTAATACGGTACGCTTTCATTTGGAATTGAGTCATGAGAACGTACCGGTTGTTTGGTATCGAAACGAGGTCAAGCTGCATGTGAGCCGAACTGTGCTTACCCATGTTGAAGGAAAGAAACATACTCTAGAAATGAGGAGTGTTACTCTTGATGATACTTGCCTGATAAAGGCAGAGGCCAGAGGAATGTACTCCACTGCCAAATTGACAGTAATAGGTAACAAAACACTTCCTGTCCAGGTTCACACACTTCATGTAGATGTGTGCTAGTTTGCCACTGGAAATTTTCTGAACCTAACTGATGTCTCCTCCTGTTGCAGAGGGTGATGCCATATTTGTGGTAAAGCTGCAAGATTACACCGCCACTGAGAAAGATGAGGTGACCTTAGACTGCGAGTTGAGCAAGGATGTCCCCGTGGTCTGGTACCATAATCAGAAGGAGGTCATTGCCTCCAAAGCAGTGGTTCTGAAGTCTGAGGGCCTGCGTAGGTCCCTGATTCTGAAGAAAGTCATGCAAAGTGATCAAGGCAAATATGAATGTGACTGTGGAACAGACAAGACATCAGCCAAGATAAACATTGAAGGTAACCAGCAACCACCCTATAGGCCTCTCAGTAATGAATCCGAAACTTACCGCATGTCTCTGATTTGGATGCCTTTCCAAATCCACAGCTAGAGACGTCAAGGTTGTTCGGCCAATTTATGGTGTGGAACTGTTTGATGGGGAGACGGCTCGTTTCCAGGTGGAGATTCTGAGGACGACGTTCATGGCCAATGGAAGCTGAATGGAGAAGTCCTCAGTCCTTCCTCTGTGAGCATCATTTTGCATTCCCACTGTTATTATTTTCTTTCTAGAGACAAAACCTAAGCTAAACCAAAGTTGTGTTTTATGTAACAGGATGTAGACATCATTGAAGAGGGTGGGAAACACACCTTAATCCTGTACAACTGCAAAGTATCTATGACCGGAGAGGTTAGCTATGCTGCTGCCAATGCCAAGTGTTCAGCCAACCTGAAGGTTAAAGGTGAGACAGCAGGGATTTAAACATTTCTTTTCATTCTGTACCGTCATCTTCCGCTTATCTGGGGCCGGGTCATGGCCGGGCAACAGCATCAGATGGAAAAGCCGGGCTTCTTTCAATCTGGCTACATTCACCAGCTCACCCAGCGGGATCCTGAGGCGTTCCCTGGCTAGCTGCAAGACATCAAGTCCAGGGTTTACCTCTGGTATCCTCCACTCCGTGCTCCTCCTGCTCCTCTCCACTTTATGACTATGGGGTTGGGTGTAAAAATGGGCGAGACAGTATCAAATTTTGGAGGCAAAGACTTTGCTTTTAAATCAGTATCTTAAATCAGTAAGATTTCATAGCTATTGTGTAATGAATGTTTCCAAATCCAAATTAGGGTTGTTTGTTCTACATATCTAACAGTAAGAAAGAAGTTATTCTGTATGAGATAGGACCTTTATTCTCTTTCCGTTTTAGAAGACACACATTCTCAAAGCTGTTTGACACATGTTATCTCAAACTTCTTTTGGTTGCAATTTCTTACAGAACTTCCACTTAGCTTCCTCACTCCATTGAACGACGTTCAGGTGTATGAGAAAGATGATGCTCGGTTTGAAGTGGAGGTGTCGCGGGCCCCTAAAAGTTTTCGCTGGCTGAAAGGTTCCCAGGATCTGCAGAATGATGAGAAGTATGAGCTTAAGCAGGATGGAAACATTTACAGTCTACTGATCCGATCATCCGCCTATGATGATGAGGCCAAGTATATGTTTGAAGCCGAGGACAAAAGGACGGCTGGCAAACTGGTTATTCAAGGTCAAATATCTCCAAGTTTATTTACAGATTTTTTGATGCATGGACTGCTTTTTTGTAGCTCTTATTCACTTCCCTGTCTCCCTTTTCACAGGAATCCGCTTGGAATTTGTCAAGCCTATCAAAGACGTGACAGTAAAGGAACGTGAAACTGCTGAGTTCAGCGTGGAGCTCTCTCATGACAAGGTCTCAGTGGGTGGTACAAAAATGATGTCCGACTGCACCCCAGCAAGGTAGTACACATGTCTGATCAAGGAAAGATCCACACATTGGCCTTCAAAGAAGTCACCATAGACGACACCTCCATGATCAAAGTAGAAGCCATGGACAAGACCATGACCGCCATGCTCACAGTAATTGGTTAGTATTTGTTTCTGTGTTACTCATGAGTCCTGAGATGTTCTTAAATATAGGTTGAGCAAAGACACTGAGATTGGGCAAAAAGTAGCAATTTGAATCTAGTTTTCTGACAATTGTTTTCTTGCAGAGGGCGACTTGTACTTCACTTCCAAGCTGCAGAACTACACAGCAGTGGAGAAGGATGAGGTCAAATTGGTCTGTGAGCTGAGCAAAGCCATCGCGGATGTCAAATGGTTTAAGGACGGAACAGAGATCACTCCTTCCAAAAACATTGCCATCCTCTCTGACGGGAAAAAGCGCATCCTGACAGTGAGGAAAGCAGAGAAGGCCAACATCGGAGCTTACACCTGTGATTGTGGTTCTGATAAAACCACCGCCAACCTCAACATTGAGGGTAACACTCGTCTACATAACCCTGGGGTAAACTGAGCCCAAGTTAAACTTCAAGAAGCTAATATGTTTGTGTTTGGCAGAGCGTGACATCAAGGTGGTTCGCCCACTTTACAGTGTGGAGGTCACAGAGACAGAAACAGCCAGGTTTGAGACAGAAATCTCGGAGGAGGATGTCCATGGAAACTGGAAGCTCAAAGGGGAAGCTCTGCGTCAGTCTGCAGTAAGAATCCTAATATGTTATTCTCAGAAAGGATGCTTTGCTGAGTTCAAATATGACACTGGTGCTCTTTTAAATGTGTAGGACATTGAGATCAAAGAGGAGGGAACCAAACACTTCCTGATTCTATACAATGTTCGTATGGATATGGCTGGACCTGTAGACTTCTCAGCTGCCAACGCCAAGTCTAATGCTCAGCTTCGAGTCAAAGGTCAGACACCAATTTGTTTGGCTTCAAATTCTATATTTTACTGATCTGTTGCTTAGAAATACTTTAAATGCTAAACACTTGCAGGATATCAATAAGCTTTGATAAACAATAATCATCTACCCAATTCTATTCAAAACTTTTTTCATAAGAGGGATACTGTGTATAATTTCAGAAGATGTAATGTGTTTAAAAAGATGGCAATAAGAACAACTGTAAAACAACATTCTATTTCAAGTATTGGTGTAAATCTTTGGAACAACCTGGATCAACATTTAAAAGAATGTAAAACACTTAAACAGTTCAACACTTTATATAAAAAAAATATTATAAAATCATACGAAGAAAAAGAGCTCTAAAGATGGACACTTTATTTCATGTAATTTACTGTACGTGTGGATTTTTTTTTGTTGTTGTTGTTAAAGACTCAACAGCTTAATTACACATAGTTTGGATGAGTTAGGGGCAGGCATCATAAGCTTCGGCTTCAGACTGCTCCTTTCCAGACCTTATACATATTTTTTGCTTTTGTTTTGTTTTGTAAGAAAATGTTCAAATGTCTGGAAAAATAAAATAAACTACTAAACAACTACTACTACTTTGGTAAAGGTAAATAGTATCAGGCTAAACTTGAATTCTATAAATTGCTTCTCCTTCCTGATTAGAGCAGTTGTTCACCATGAGCTTTTTCTTCTCTTCTTTAGCTCGCTCCATCACTCTGCAGCGTCCTCTTAAGGATGTAACAGTTACAGCCGGTGAGACGGCAACATTTGAATGTGAGCTGTCATATGAAGGCATCGTTGTGGAGTGGTTCCTGGGTGGGAGCAGGATGGAGGCCAGTGACCGAGTGAGTGCGGGCTTTATCATGCCTGAATTACATTATAGAAAAAATAACCGGTTAAGAAGAGGAACACAAAGTGTTCTGGAGCCATTTCCTCTGTCTCCTAAAAGTTGAAATAGACTGCAGTTTTTGTGGGAATTTTTAGCATTTATTTTAAAATAGTCCTTAAGTTGGAACTTTTTTCCTATACTTTTTATAATTTATAATTAGAATAAATCAATCTTTATTCAATTGAAAACATTTCTGTTTGTGATTAACAAAAGTGATTACGTCAGTAATTTTTATTACTATAGGTATTATATATACTATATTTGAAAAGATTTGATTAATCTAAAACACAAAAAAAAGGACAGATGCTGAAGACTTTGGCACCAAATCATTTAAAACTCTTTAGAACTATTTATTCCTCTGAGTTATGTTTGTAAACATTTTCTCATATAAGTATAAAAAAGTATAAACTTTTTTATGTAAAAACTGTCTTATGTAAAGTTCAAACTTAAAACCGAGTGTAGGTATTTTATGCTTGCATAAAAAAATGTCCCAAACTTTTATGACTTTTGTCCGCAGGTAAAGACTCGTGTTACTGGAAAGGTTCACACTTTGATGATTCGAGATGTTAAGCTTATGGAAGCCGGAGAAGTCAAACTGACCGCTAAAGACTTCCAGATCACAGCTCAGCTTATTGTCAAAGGTTTGGCACTCACATACTCACACAAAATGCACTCACACAAATCACGCTCTGTTAATTTGCAACCTGCTGCTTCTGCACTTGCAGAGCCACCAGTGGAATTCACCAAGCCTCTGGAAGACCAGACTGTGGAGGAAGAGGCCACTGCCACACTGGAGTGTGAAGTTTCCAGAGAGAATGCGGAGGTGCGATGGTTGAGAGAAGATCAGGAGATCAGAAAGACTAAGAAATACGACACAGTTGTAGAGGGACGCAAACGGAAGCTCATCATTCAGGATTGCTGTCCTGATGATGCCAAGATGTACACATGTGATGCAAAGGAGTTTAGGACTTCTTGTTTTCTTGGAGGTCACACGTAAGCATCTTGATTAAATCATTGTTTTGTAAGGTTGAGGACATTCACACCATTCAAAGTTTTTTAAGTCATCATTTATGTCCCTGCAGCTCCTTATGTGGAGTTTTCCAAGCCACTGCATGATGTGGAGGTCAAAGAAAAGGAATCTGCCAAATTCGAATGTGAAGTGTCCCGCGAGTCTGCCAAGGTGGTAACTAGTTAGAAACTAACTGACTCACCATATACCAGTCTACTAATGTGCTCTGATCCACTCAGGTTCGCTGGTTTAAAGATGGTACCGAGATCCGGAAAGGGAAGAAGTATGAGATCATTTCTAAGGGAGTCCAGAGGATCCTTATTGTCCATAAGTCAGTGTTTGATGATGAGGCCGAATATGAATGTGACGCCAGGACCTCAAAGACTTCGGGCATGCTCACTGTTGTTGGTAAGTGGAAAACCTGTTCATAGACCAAAGTTCTGATGTATTCCAGCTTTAATCCCTGCCTCTGTTTGATTTCTCCTCAGAGGAGGAAGCTAGGTTCACCAAAAACCTGTCCAACGTGGAAGGAATGGAGACAGACAGTGTAAAGATGATCTGCGAGGTGTCAAAGGCAAGTGCAGAGGTAACCTGGTACAGAGGAGATGAAGAGCTGCCCGAGGGTGGCCGCTATGACCAGGTCATGGATGGGCGCAAGAGAATCTTAGTCATTCAGGATCTACGAATGGAGGATGTTGGAGAGTACAACTGTAGATTGAGCCCAACAATAAAGACATCCGCCATGCTGAAAATCAATGGTAAGCTTTGTCCAGATGTGGCACAATTATAAAATAAGATCTGTATCTGACCAGAACACCTCTTCACGGTCTTCTTTTGGTCTTCAGAGCTGGCAGCTGAGTTTATCGCTCGCCCTCAAAATCAGGAAGTGGTTGAGGGCGAGAAGGCCGAGTTTGCCTGCTCTGTTTCCAAAGAAACATATGAGGTCAGATGGTTCAAAGGTGACAAGGAAGTCCAGGCTGGAGATAAGTACACCATTATCAGTGAAGGAAAGAGAAGAGCCCTCATTATTAAAAACTGTAGTGTGAAGGATGAGGGAGGATACGTGGCCCACATTGGTAACGTCAGAGCCTCTGCAGACCTGCTCGTCATTGGTATGAAGACTTCCTCCAATGTAACTATTTGTTTGACTTTCATGCTTCGTTTTAATCATCTTGCGTTTTTTTTTTTTCCCAGAAAAACTGAGGATAATAACACCAATCAAAGACATTGAGGTAAAAGAGGGATGTGAGATTGTCTTTAACTGTGAGACCAACACTGAGGGAGCCAAAGCTAAGTGGCTGAAGAACGAGGAGACAATTTTTGAAAGCAGCAAGTACATGATGGCCCAGAGGGACAACGTCTTCTCTCTGAGGATCAAAGATGCTAATAAATCTGATGAGACTAACTACAACCATCATGCTGGACCAATAACAGAGGAGAACAAGCCAAGGCACAGCCAGTGCAGAGTGGCAGGTAATGTTACCTGGAAATGAACAGATTTTCTCTTTCTTAAATTTAATAGAAACAGGCTAGGTGTTTAACATACACTACATGGGAATTAGTCTCTGGAAATCTAGATACTAGTCTGCCCCTAACAGCAAGCTGTTCCCTATTACTCATAGTTTAATCATATTGCATCTCCACAGAGGAGAAGTTGAAGTTCTTGGACCCCATCGAGGACATTGAAACTCAGGAGAAGAAAACCATTAGCTTCATTTGCAAGGTGAACCGTCCAGAGGTGACAGTGAGATGGATGAAGGATGGCCAGGAGGTGACAATGAGCAAACGCATTGTCTACCGAGTTGATGGCCTCAAACACACCCTGACTGTCAAGGACTGCGCCATGGCTGATGAAGGCGAATACACTGCCATGGTTGGAGATGATAAATGTGCAGCTGAGCTGATCATTAGCGAAGCACCTACTGACTTCATGGCACAGCTGAAGGATCAGACCATTACTGAGTTTGAGGATGCAGAGTTTACCTGCCAGCTGACCAAAGAGAGGGCATCAGTGAAATGGTACAAAAATGGAAGAGAGATCAGAGAAGGACCCAGGTATCAGTTTCTGGTTTAATAAAAACAGATGTAAGCTACTAGTGGTGCTGAAAATTCTGTTTATCTGCAGGTATCACATGGAGAAAGAAGGAAAGACCTGCAGACTAATCATTAAGGTGTGCAGACCTGATGACGAGTGTGAATACGCCTGCGGTGTGGAAGAGAGGAGGACCAGAGCCCGGCTCTTTGTTGAAGGTAAACTTCTTTTCTGTCTTTATCTTTAGCAAACAAATGCCTCTGTTTGGTCTTTACTCACTGTGTTTCTGTATCCCACAGAGACACCGGTGGAGATAGTGCGACCACCACAAGATGTGTTTGAACCTCCGGGCTCTGATGTTGTGTTTGAGGTGGAACTCAACAAGGACCGGGTGGAAGTGAAGTGGATGAGGAACAACATGATAATTGTCCAAGGGGACAAGTATCAGATGATAAGTGAGTCGAAGGTCCACAGGCTGCAGGTCTGTGAGATCCGACCCAGAGACCAAGGAGAGTACAGGATTGTGGCCAAAGACAAAGATGCCCGAGCCAAGCTAGAACTTGCAGGTGAGCTTGTGCTACGCAAAAAAACTCCTAGACAAGTGTTTTTTTTTAGGAGGAAAATAATCTTAATAAGATAAAAATCATTTGTTTCTACAGCTGTTCCAAAGATTAAAACCACAGATCAGACTCTGGTGACTGATGCTGGAAAACCCTTCGTAATGGATGTACCCTATGATGCATACCCTCGAGCCAATGCTGAGTGGTTCTTTGGGGGCAAAAGTTTGCCAATACAGAACATTGACACGTCTGTCGACAAGACCGAGTACCGCTTGAAGAGCCCGACAAAGGAGGACCAGGGCCGGTACCGAGTCCTAATTAAGAACAAGCATGGAGAGGGGGAGGCTTTCATCAACCTGGACGTCATTGGTGAGTCTAATATTTGTTGATGGATAACTGCTGTCGATCCAAAGGACAAGTTTTAACATTTGTGATTTGCAGATGTGCCTGGACCTATCAAGAACTTGAGGGTGGTAGACACGGCTGATGGTGAAATTAGCTTGGCCTGGGAAGAACCGGAGAGTGACGGTGGCAGCAAGATTATTGTTTACGTTGTTGAAAGACGTGATGTGAAACGGAAAACATGGACTTTGGCTACAGATCGTGCAGATACTCCAGAGTACTGTGTTAGTGGCCTCCAAAAGGATTCAAAGTACTTGTTCAGGGTCTGTGCCAGGAATCGGGTTGGCAGTGGCCCCACTGTGGCCACTGATGAAGCTGTTCAGGCTAAGAACAAGTTTGGTAAGTGACCATTGTTTACTCCTTCAAGAAACAGTCTACCTCACTGTTCACAATTTGATCTATATGAATACTTTTTTACCATCAGATGTTCCTGATGCTCCTGAAAATGTGGCTTTGGGTGTGGTCAACAGATTTGGTGCCACAGTCAGCTGGGAACCACCCAAGTTTGACGGTGGCTCAGAAATTACTGCCTACATAATTGAGCTTCGAGACAGGACGTCTGTGAAGTGGGAGGCAGCCATGGTGTGCAGTGCAAGTGATCGTTCAGCCACGCTGAATGACGTGGTTGAACACAAGGAGTACATCTTCAGGGTCAGAGCAGAGAACAAGGCTGGCATTGGCCGTCCTAGTGCTGCTACTAATCCTGTTAAGATTATGGACCCCATTGGTGAGTAGAAACAGCATGTTGTGTCTGTCTTGTGGTAAAACAGCTCTCAACACCATATCTCTGTCTACAGAGAGACCTAGCCCCCCTCAGAACCTGAACTTTAGTGACCAGATTAAGACAGCCGTTACTCTGACTTGGGAGACACCTGCCAGCAATGGTGGCAGTATCATCACCGGGTATATTATTGAGAAATGTGATGATGGAACCAACAAGTGGCTTCGCTGCAATGCCAGACTCTGCCCGACCTCTCCTACCGAGTATGAACCCATAACAGACCCTATTTATTAGCCAGCTGTCTTTTGGTGTATCTTAATCAACTGGTGGATGCAGGTAACTGGACTGAAGCCCAACCAGAAGTACTTGTACAGAGTGAGCGCTGAGAATGCAGCCGGTGTCTCTGACCCCACCGAGCAGCTTGGACCTCTACTTGCTGATGACCCCCACGGTATGAACCCACTCTATAAAACATGTTTGATCAGCTGCATGTTTATTCTTTGGAGTCTATTACTTTGGTCACAGATAGCAGATGGATTCAATTCTGTGTTTCTGCAGTCAGTCCAACTTTAGACCTCAGTGGCTTCAGAAACGGTCTGGAGGTGATTGTCCCTCAGCCCCTTACCATTCAAAGTTCCTATCACTGGATATCCAACACCCGTGGCCAAGTGGACTTTCGGAGAGAAGCAGTGACCACTGCTGATGAGCGTGTTTCCATGGTGACTAAGCCAACCTACACAGAGTTGACCATTTCTCCGAGTGTCCGCCCGGACAAAGGCACCTACACCCTGCATCTCGAGAATGATGTTACCTCTGTGTCTGGGGATATTGAAGGTCAACGTCCATAGGTAGCTGGCCTTTTCATGATAATATAGTGAGACAGAATATGTTTCTAATCTCCTACCTGAATTACCTTCCCAGCATGTCCTAGTGCCCCCAAAGACTTCAAAGTGGCAGAGGTTACACGACACCATGTCCACTTAATGTGGGAAGCCCCAGAGCATGATGGAGGAAGTCCTGTCACCCACTACCAAATTGAGAAGAAAGAAGTTTCCCGTAAGACCTGGGCCAAGGTATGTCAGAGACTACATCTGGTTATGATCCAAGGAACCATAAAAGATCTTAAAATAAATTTTTAGCTTGTTTTTTTTTTTTTTTTTTTAATCATTTTAGAAAGAAAGAAATATATTTAATTCATTCCTTACCGGGAAAATTTGTGTGCTGCATTACTCCGCAGCAGGCTGCCATGACGGCGCCAATGGTGGGAGAAATGGGGGGTTAGGTGTCTTCCACAGAGACACTTAGACATGAGCTTAGCGGGATTCAATCCCGCGAACTTCTGGAGAACTTCCAGTCCAAGCGCAAACATTCTAACACTGTAGCTATTGCCTCCCCCGTTTTATTGTTTATTATTTTACAGTAATAAAGTAAGAAAGAACGCTCATGACCAAATGTTATTATCATGCTACTGCATGATAACCTTTTCTTCAAAACCTCCTCCAAATTCTAGTTGCAGTAATGTATTATGACCATCTGCTAATTAGAAAGACTTATTGCCGAGATCAGTCAACAAGATTCAGAGAATAGGAACTTGGTGAGGTACAAATGTGCAAAGAATAATAAACATAGTAATAATAAAAATAGGAAATATAAACTATGTAATGTAAACTATTTTATAACTGCAATTGGATTTTCTGCAAGGTTGCTACGGGCATTATGGACCTGGAGCATACTGTAACGGATGTGATGGAAGGGAAGGAGTACTTGTTCAGCGTAACTGCCTGCAACAAGTGTGGTCCCGGAGAGCCAGCATACATGGATGAGCCTGTTAACATCTCGTCTCCAGCCAGTCAGTGTTTTAGTCTGAGAAAATCAAAACTATCTGGATGTATGGTGTCCGAATTATCATCTCTCTCCTTTCCCAGCTGTCCCTGACCCCCCTGAGAACCTCAAGTGGCGTGACAAGAGCGCAAAGGGAATTTTCCTCTCTTGGGAACCTCCAAAGTATGATGGTGGTGCACCACTCAAGGATATGTGGTGGACATAGTGTCAGCGTGGCACAGACAAATGGGAACCCTTGGTGACCCACATTTCAGAACTAAAGTAAGTTCCCGCTGTATAACTGTGTTCCCAAAAGGAGTTTATGCATATTAAGTAATTTCTGATTTTCTGTTCACAGGTTACCAGGTCACTGGACTGATTGAGGGCCAGTGGTATGCCTACCGAATCAGAGCTTTCAACAAACTGGGGCTAGCAGACCTTTGCAGGGCCACTGATGAGATCCAGGCTGTGGATGCCAGAGGTTTGTTGGTCTGAGTCTCATTAAGAGGAGTTCAATGTGTAGTACAGTTCTTTACAGTACTTTTCTTTATAATTTGCTAACGAACCTCCAGAGATCAGCTTGATGTAAAGCTGTTGGCTGGTCTTACTGCAAGAGCTGGTACAAAGATTGAGCTTCCAGCAGACGTCAAAGGAAAGCACGATCCCTCGTGTGAAGTGGACCAAAGCAGACCTTGTGCTTCGTGCTGATGACCGCATCACAATTGACGTCCAGCCTGGTCATTCCAAGTTGTCCATTGGCAATACCAGCAGAGGAGACACCGCAACCTACATCATTGAGGCTGTGAATATCTGTGGGCGTGCCACAGCAACCATTGACGTCAACATCCTTGGTACAAATACAACCTGCCAAATTGTTAATAGACATAGCCTTTAAACATTTCAAACATCTAAATTGTGTTTTTTTTCCTACCTTAGACAAACCTGGCCCTCCAGCAGCCTTTGATATCTCAGAGATCACCAGTTGAGTCATGCGCTCTGGCTTGGAACCCTCCGAGAGATGATGGTGGCTCACCCATCACCAACTACATTGTGGAGTGTCGCCAAACTGACAAGGAGGAGTGGATCAAGCTGTCAGCCACAGTGAAACACACTGTTTTCAAGGCTTGCAAGCTCAACTGCTCTGAAGGAGTACGTTTTTTAGAATCAGTGCCGAGAACCCAGTACGGCATAGGGTCACCTGCAGAACATGCGCCTATTATTGGCCAGTATTCCTTTGGTATGTCTGTGCACCCAGGACTAAATGACTATAATCTAAACATGTGAGACTTTAATTGTTGAAAAAAATTGTTTTCCTGTCCAGATCCCCTGGACCGCCAACCAGGGTCCACTCCCTCTGATATTGCTAAGGATGCTATCACGCTGACCTGGTTTGAGCCAGATGAGGACGGAGGAAGTCCCATCACATGGATACTGGATTGAGTAATTTGATCCAGAAAGTGACAAATGGATCAGATGCAACAAGCTGCCCATCAAAGATACATCCTTCAGGTAACTTGTATACGTTACTGTAGGGCAATGCTTCTCAAATAGTGGGCCGCGGCCAGGGGATGCGTGTGTGACGCTGTTGAACATGTTGGGGTTTTTTTCTGTTACGGACTAAAAAAACAATGTTAATAAAGCTGTTATTTGTTGTACGTTGCTTTTTCCTTTTTTGTTATCTTTAATGTTAATGAGGATACAATCGTAAGCAGAGGTGTACTTATACAATTTCATTGAAAAATGATACTAATTATAGTCACGGCGGAGAGTGGGAGGGCGCAAAGTATTTTCTTCTTTCTAGGGGGGACGCGACAGGAAATAATTGAGAAGCACTGCTGTAGGAGTTCAACGGACACTGATTTCTGGTCTCTGGTTGCAGGGTAAAAGGTCTTCCCACTAAAAAGAAGTATCGCTTCCGGGTTTTGGCTGAAAATCTGGCTGGACCTGGAAAACCAAGTGTAGAGACTGATCCTATTCTCATCAAAGATCCAATCGGTAAGAAGCATCGCTGGCTCATACTTCCAGTTTGGTTGAAAAATTAATTTGGACCAAGATTCTTGTTTTTAGACCAGAGATGTTAGATCAATATTAGAAAGGTTTTATCTACATCACAAAAAATGTATATGGAAGATTATATGTTGACCACGAGGGTTCAGTTTGCAGATAAATTTGATGTCAAACTTTTGTACAGATCCTCCTTGGGCTCCTGGAAAACCTGTCATTAGAGATGTTGGCAAAACCACTGTCTTGTTGGCCTGGACCCGTCCAGAGCATGATGGAGGAGCGAAGATCGAAGGATATATCATTGAGTTCCAGAAGACTGGAAGTGAGGATTGGATTTGGATCGCAGATGGTATTCCTCAGACTGAGCACCAATTGAAAGGTCTGATGGAGAAACAGGAGTATTCGTTTCGTGTAAAAGCTGTTAACAAAGCCGGCGAGAGTGAACCAAGTGAGCCCAGTGACCCTGTGGTCTGCAAGGAGAGGCTCTGTAAGTCCAACAAGGGTGAATTAAAAAAAATAATCCATTCAGAACTAACTATTTGTGTCCTTTGGCAGATCCTCCATCTGCTCCTCAGTGGCTGGAAGTGGCTGGAATCACCAAAATCAATGCAGAAATTAAGTGGCAGGCTCCCAGTACCGATGGTGGCTCTCCCATCACCAACTACGTAGTGGAGAAGAGGGATGTGAGGCGAAAAGCTTGGCAGACCGTAGACACCACTGTAAAGGAGTTAAAGTACGTGGTGACGCCTCTGAATGAAGGATCGCTGTACGTGTTCCGCGTTGCAGCAGAGAACGCCATCGGGATGGGCGAGTTCTGCGAGCTAGAAGATGCTGTGCTTGCCAAGGACACCTTCAGTAAGTTTCCTAGAACACAGAACAGGAGAACTGCTTTCTGGTTCTGACACTATTCATACTTTCCTCTGACCAGTAATCTCCATCTTTAAACTTTAAACATTCAGGATTTAATGATCTTTACTTTTTACAGCAACTCCTGGACCTCCATATGCACTTACTGTGATGGAAGTCACCAAGAGGCACGTGGAGCTGAAGTGGGAACCACCCAAAAGCAACGGTGGAAGACCCATAACCAAGTGAGACCCAATGACGGGTGGAGCAGTGGGTGTTCATAGTAGATCAAGTCCAGTTGTGTCAGGATGCATAAAGCAGTTGTCAATGTGTAAGGCAGATAAAGTGTAGTCATTTCAGTATATAGAATCTATAAATGAGAGTCACTGTATGTCTGCATCTAAGGAAAGAGAAGATGGTGTTGGTAAGGTGAAGTATTTGGAATGATTTCTGTAGAGTGAAGTAGTAGGACTCACGTCTGGGGGATAGTAGAGCAATAAGGAGCATGTTTAGGGTAGAGATGCCTTTTGTGGAGTACTAAAAGTAATGCCGCTATCATCTAGATATGTGATCGAGAAGAAGGAAAAGATGGGAACCCGCTGGTTGAAATGCTGCAAGACTCCAGACCGGCAGACTCAGTTCCGTGTGACGGATGTGGATGAAGGCTCTGAAGTGCAGTTCCAGGTTCGTGCAGAGAACGAGGCTGGAGTCGGAGATCCAAGTGAACCCACTGTGATCCTCACTATTGAGGATGCCACAAGTAAGAGCCCATCGTTACTCTGCTCACACTCATACATGCATGAAAGTGACCAACATGAACACTTTTTTCTCTATATAGGTCCTCCTTCTCCTCCCCTGGAGGTGAGAGTGGTGGATGCCAGCCGAGAGCACATCAACGTCACCTGGAAGCCTCCAGCTAAAGATGGTGGCTCACCTGTGATCGGTTATCATGTGGAAGTAGCAGAGGCTCGGACTGAGCTGAAGTGGCTACGGGTCAACACCCGACCCATAAAAGAGCTAAAGTTCCGAATTGATGACGGAATTAAGTCGGAGAAGAAGTATGTGATTCGGGTTCGAGCAATCAACGCTATCGGTGTCAGCGACCCGTCAGAAATCTCTGACAAAGTCTTCACCAAGGACCCTGACTGTATGTATTTATTGGAGTATAGTGTTGTACAAGCAATAGAGGAGATGATAAGTTTTATTTTTCTGTGTCTGAAGGTGCCCCTACTATGAACCTGGAAGCCCAGGATATGGTTGTGGTCGAAGGGGAGAAACTGCACCTGAACATCCCCTACAGGGCCATTCCAACCCCAAAGATGATTTGGCAGAAGGAGACAGTGGAGTGCAAGTCTGATGACCGATTATCAATGACAGTGGAGATGAATAATGTTCACCTCGAGCTGCTAAAGTGTGTACATGCTGATGCTGGTGCCTATAGTGTCACATTAGAAAACAACTTGGGGAAAGCTACCGGAACCATTAATGTCAAAGTTATTGGTAAGATACCGCAGAACTTTTTCACAGCCGATGAGGAAACCATTCCTTGACATTTCCCTTTCCTGAACCATGCAGGTCTGCCCGGCAAGTGCAAAGACATCACCTATGGTGAAGTTACCAAAAACTCATGTAAAATCAGTTGGGAACCCCCAGAGAATGATGGCGGCAGCCCCATTGTTAGCTACACATTGGAACGCCGTGAAGCATCCAAGAAAACATACATGCCCATCATGTCAGGCGAGAATGTCATGACCTATGCTGTGAAAGATCTTTACGTCAACTGTGAGTACTACTTCCGAGTGCGGGCTGTCAACAAAGTGGGAGCTGGAGAGCATCTGGAGCTACGCAACCCCGTCATCACAGAGGAAGTCAAACGTGAGTTTTATCACCTGCCATGCATGTAGTCTAGAAGGCGGTTTGATCTCACTTAAGTTCATTCACCCAACAGAGAAACCAGATCCACCCATCCAAGTGGAGGCTCAGGACCCAACTTCCAAGTCCATTTTAGTCACTTGGAAGGCTCCCGACTACGATGGTGGCTGTCCCATTCAGGGCTACATCATAGAGAAGATCGAAAAGGATGGCGACCGCTATGAAAGAGTCAACCCAAGTCTGGTTCCTGGTTTCTCCTATGTGGTGACAGGTCTGAAGGAGGACATGGAGTATCAGTTCAGGGTCCGGGCTGAGAACACAGCTGGAGTTAGTGAGCCTTCACGAAGCTCCCAGCCAATGAAAGCAGCAGATCCTGTTGGTGAGTTTGTGATGGCAGCCGTGAAAGTTTTACATATTTTGCTCTAGGGCTAATGTTTTTGTTTCTTACCTCACAGAAAAGCCAAAGGTGACGCTGCATGCCCGCGTCCAGGGTGGAGTCTGTGTGAAGAAGGGGGAGGAGATCCGTATTGATGCCATTGTCTCTGGCTCACCTTATCCCAAAATCAGTTGGCTGAGGAATGACGAAGACATTGCCAAAGAGCCTACCAAGAAGATTGTTCCCATTGTGAAGAAGAAAAAGTCCAAGGCAAAGGTTTGTGTCCACACCGTAACCTCCAGGAGCACCGGTGGTCCAGAAGTGTCTAACTTTAGACAATTCAACAGGTCCCTGAACCGGAAGAAGAGTTTGTGACTCCCATGAAAGAGCGTCTTGGTCTGGATCAGACCCACAAGGGCCAGGCAGCACTGATGATCAGGGAGTCTGTCAGAGCTGACCATGGAAACTTCACCATCAAAGTGGAGAACACACATGGGGTTGCAACAGCAACCTGTTTTGTCAATGTGCTGGGTAGGATTGATGTCTTCTTGTAACTTTATGTCACCTCAGTTGTATTTTTGTGTTACAATGCTATGGTCTCGCAGATAAACCTGGCGCTCCGGTCAACTTCTCCTTCGACGAGATCAGAAATACCTCGGTGGTCTGCAACTGGGAGCCTCCAGTAGATGATGGTGGTAGCGAGATCCTAAATTATATCCTGGAAAAGAAGGATAATAAGAATGATGAAATTGGCTGGATTACCATCACATCCACTCTGAAGGGCACCAGCTTCCCTGTCACCAAGCTTATTGAAGGAAAGGAGTACATCTTCCGGGTCACTGCAGAGAACAAGTTTGGCATTGGGCCCCCTTGCATTTCCGAACCACTTGTCGCCAAGAACCAATTCAGTGAGTAGAAAAAGTGTTGATGGCTTGGAGCTCCAATAATTCTAATTTTTGATGGCCCATTCCTCACTTGGGTTATTTAGACAGCTAAAAACTTTATTAATGTCATACAAGAAAAAGTCTTGTAAGGAGGATGGAGTACGTTCCATCAAAAAAAAAAACTTTCAGAAGGTATAAATCCTAGTGATGGACTTGAAATTCTTACATTTTACCTTTTCATCTTCATCAGATCCTCCTGATGCTCCAAACACACCCAGGGTTCATGAGGTGACTGCAAGCTCTGCCCGCATTTCCTGGCATGAGCCCAAAGACAATGGTAGCCCCATCCTGGGCTACTGGATTGAGAGGAAGGAGGTGAATAGTAAACATTGGACCCGCGTCAACCGTGCTCTCCTCAGTTCTCTGGATGTGAAAGTGACTGGGCTGATGGAAGGGCTTACCTACATCTTCAGAGTGTGTGCTGAGAATCTGGCTGGCCCTGGGCCTTTCAGTGAGCCTACTGACCGCATTGTAACTATGGACGCTATTTGTAAGTTCTTGGTTTGGCTATAATACTTTCATTACATTTATCTAATTTCTGTTCCAACATTTACAGTGGTGGACAAAAGTTGATGATAATAGTAATAATTTATTTTATTTAAAAGCACTTTTCTGGGAACTCAAGGACACCACAAAAAGAACAAAAAGGACAATAGATAAAAATATAAAACACAATATGTTTATAGAAGATGTTTATAGACATGTTCATCAAGTTTAGCGACAAGAGCAAGAATGAAGAGGATTAGACAATAGGCAGATTTGAAGAGGTGTAGAAAAGAAATAAGCCTTCTGCACCTGTTGACAAGTATTTTGGCCCACTGCTCATGAGCAAACTGTTCCATTTATCTCAGGTTTGGCGAGTGTTTTCTCTAAATGGCATGTTTCAGTTCCTTCCACAGATATTCAATGGGATTCAGATTTGGGCTCATAGACGGCAACTTCAGAATAGCTCAACGCTTCTCTTAGCCATTCTTGGGTGTTTTTGGCATTGTATGCATCATTGTCCTGTTGGAAGACCAATGACCTGTGATTAAGACCAAGCTTTCTGACACTAGGATGCACATTTATAAACAGAATATCCTGATAATCTTGAGATTTAATTTTATCTTGCACAACTTCAAGACACCCTGTGCCAGATGCTGCAAAGCAGCCCCGAAACATAAGTAAGCTGCCTCCATATTTTACAGTAGGGACAGTGTCCATGGGAGACGACCAAGGAGGACACCACTGTTGAAAGGAAATAATAAAAAAAGCGAGACTGGAATTTCCAAACAAAAGCACGTTAACAAGCCACAAAGCTTCTGGGAAAATATCCTTCTTACAAAACTCGAGCTTTTTCAAAATGCACATCAGCTCTATGTTCATAGACTTAAAAATAAAGCATACAATGAAAAGATACAGCCAAAATACTTGTCGACAGGTGCAGAAGGGTCATTGACAAATTCAGAAATCGTTTCATTGCAATGATTGCCTCAAAAGGTTGTGCAACAAAATATTAAGCTATGGGTACCATCATTTTTGTCCAGTCCTATTTCATTAGTTGTTTTTTTTAATAACTATGTTAATCAACAACTCAAACGTATTGACTGATTTTGATTATTTAATTTTCAAGAATCTTTAATTTTTTGTTACTCTTGAATGTTTCAAGTAATTTCAGTGAACCTTGTGATCTTTTGAGGGGTACCAACAATTTTGTCCAACACTTTAAATCAAAAAGAATCTGCCCTGAAAGAGCTGAAAAATGTGGACTAAAAGTGTTTTTATTCTGAATTATACCATGACATTAACATTCCTTTCCTCGCAAACATGTCTCTGTCCTCACAGTACCTCCTGGTCCCCCAACACCAAGGGTTGTAGACACTGGGAAGGACTTTGTAATTCTGGCATGGAAGCCACCACTGTACAATGGCGGAGGAGACATCTTGGGATACCACGTTGAGAAGGTGATGCAAATAAAAGGAGCTGCAGTTTAGAGAGGTATAGACAGAAACATTTCTTGCAGGTCTAAAGGTCTGATTGTGTTCATAGGTGCTGGCTGGAGAGAAAGAATGGAAGCGCTGCACTGAATTTAGGTGCAAAGAGTTAACTTTCACAGTCACAGGCCTTACTGAAGGGGCTGACTTTTACTTTAGGATTCTAGCGGTCAACGATGCAGGTCCCGGTGCTCCTGGAGTCACAGAACCCGTCACTGTCAAAGAACCAGAAGGTATTACCACCGTCTGGCCACTAATCGGTTCTGAAAGGTACAGATGTGATCGCTTTTGCTAATGTCTTTTTGTCCATTAGAAACTCCTGTTGTGGAGTTTGATGGCTCAGTAAAGAATGGCTTGATGATCAAAGCCGGTGAGCCACTGAGACTTCCTGCTGTAGTGACTGGCCGACCTCAACCAGAGATAAAATGGGCCAAAGACGAGGCAGAAATTGATAAAGAGCGGATGATGGTGGAGACAGAGGGCAAGAATAGTACTCTTTTCATCAAGAATGCCATAAGGGCAGACCACGGAAAGTACCAAATCACTGGGACCAACAGCAGTGGAACCAAGACTGCAGAGACCAGGGTGGATGTGATGGGTTAGTTATGAGTCAAATCTTAAATAAATCCAGGCTTAGGTGTGGTTTTTGTTCTGACCCCTGGTTCTATGCACTGTTTCTTACTTTACATAGATGTCCCAGGACCAGTGGTGGACCTGAAAACGGTTCAGGTGACCAAGAAGAACATCACTCTGACTTGGTCAGATCCTCTGGACAATGGTGGCAGTGACATAATTGGCTATGAGGTACTGAGGAAGGATGCCAAAATGAAGCTGTTCCGGCAGCCCATCGAGACAGCGTCCTGTAAGTGTGACATTCAGGGCCTGCTGGGCGGTGAGGAGTACGTCTTCCGCGTCATTGCCAGGAATAAGTACGGAGATGGAGTTCCAGCCGACCTGGGACCCATCTTAGCTGAAGATCCTAAAGGTAAACATGGCACTTCATTGGCAAAATAGTTTGTTTTTGTTCCCGTCAACTGACTTATTTTTTTCTCCCGCAGGCACTCCATCTGCTCCTGAGAAACTTCACTACACCGACCGAAGCAAAAGCACCATCACCCTGGCCTGGCAGCCCCCACGTACAGATGGTGGCAGCCCTATTAGAGGCTACTATGTGGAGAAGATGAGATCTGACAGCACAGAGTTTGAGGTGGCCAACCGCAAAATCTTCACAGAATGCTGTGGAACCATTGAGAACCTGTCTGAAAACCAAGACTATGAGTTCCGTGTCAAGGCCGTCAACGAGGTTGGAGATGGAGAACCATCCAAACCAATTTCTGCCAGAATCCAGGACGATGAGCGTAAGTTTTGGTGCTGTCACCATGTTGCTTTTGTTACTTTAGCTTCAAGTAAGTAAAAATCTGATGTTTGTTGGCCACAGTTGCTCCGGTTATAACCATACTGAAGTTCTTCAAGAGCAATGCCATCATTGTGAAGAAAGGAGTAGCTATTGACATCCCTGCCGAGGTGACAGGGCTCCCTCTCCCCACACTGCAATGGATGAAGGATGATGTGGTGATTGAGAATCCTGATGAAGAAAAGATGACAATGGAGATGGAGGAGGTGGGAAATAACAAACCTCTTTTATTAAGAAGTGACCTGAGCAAGTTTACCAAAGTATGTTTCTCATTTTCAGGTAAACCGGACCACCATGAGGACAAAGATTGCCATTCCAAAAACGATCCGGCAGGACAAGGGAGACTACAAATTAGTGGCAGAGAACTGCTATGGCAAAGCTCAACATGTGATGCGGGTGGAGATCCTCGGTAAAAGGCGTCTCGAGCAGCCATTATATGCCTTTTTTTTCTATCTTTAGTGGCTAATCTGAACTTGTTTCTCCAGACCGCCCTCTTCCCCCAAGAAACATTGTGGTCTCAGACATCAGGGCGGATTCATGCTACCTGACATGGGATGCCCCAGAAGACAATGGGGGTAGTGAAATCACAAACTATATTGTGGAGCGAAGAGATGCTAGCAAGAAAAAGTCAGACTTTGATGTTCTGACTATTAACCTCATTGACAGAAGATACGGGGTGAGTGTTAGAAGCTGGATATAGCAAAAGTCAAAGATTTTATGAATAGATTGATAAGAACCAAAAATTCATCTTTTGAGAGAAAATTGTTACCACTCTGAACCATACAACTAATTGCTGTTATGCTGGTGGTTCCAGTCTACCTACTTTGGTTTTTGTAAAATGTTCCATTGAAGATTAGCAAGTCCAATGTGTCCAAGCAACTTTTTTGTCATCTCAGGTCTACAAACTGGACTTGAATGGACTCTACCAGTTCAGGATAAAGGCTGAGAACAAGTATGGTGTCAGTGATGGCTGTGACTCTGAGAAAGTCCAGCTCAGAGATCCTTTCGGCCTTCCGGGACCACCCACGTAACCCCAAAATTATTGCAGCCACTGCAACCACCATGACTCTGACCTGGGACCCCCCACTTGACAATGGTGGTTCCACCATCCAGGGCTATTGGCTGGAGAAGAGGAACGTGGTTGCTGTTTACTGGGGTCGTGTCAATCGTGCACCAGTCACCAAGCCAGCTGTGAAGGGCTTGCAGTACACTGTGCTGAGACTCATAGAGGGAAACTGAATACCAATTCAGGGTTGCTGCCTGCAATGCAGCAGGAATTGGACCGCACAGCGAAGCCACTGAGTGCGTTTTGCCACTGATCCATGCAGTAAGTCTACCAGAGATCAGATTCTCTCTCTATTAACTACTGAGTGCGAGAACTCCAGAATTACTCCATATTAACCAACTGGTTTCACTGCCTGTTTACCTTTCAATTGTTACTGGTGATGGCCTGAATCTTAACCTGTCTGACTTTTTACACACTTCTACTTTGTTGCCCAGATCCCGCCGAGCCCACAGGAAACCCAGAGGTTAAAGACAAAACTAAAAGCAGCATCACCCTCTTCTTGGAGTCCTCCTGACAGAGATGGTGGTAGCCCAGTCAAAGGGTACATCATTGAGGTTCATGAAGAGGGCTCTCCTGATTGGAGGAGGGTAAATCCCGCCGACAAGCTCCACCCCTCCACAGAGATCACTGTGCCTGATCTTAAAGAGGGCAAGAAGTGCAAATTCAGGATCTATGCAGTTAATGCTGCTGGTAACTCAGATCCTGCCAAGACGGCTGACATCCTGGTTCAGGATATACTGAGTAAGATTTTAAAACTCTTTCTTTTTTTTTTAACTTAAGAAATAAACTTTCCATACCGACATCACAAGCCATATTTTAAACAGAATTACTTGACAATGTTTTAATAAAAATACTTTACAACCTAAAAAGTTAGCTTATCCAAATGGAAGAGTATCGACGTCAAGCTTATGACATCCGTTAGGTTTTTCTCTCTAATCCTGGCTGGAATATGATACTGAACAGAGCTTCCTCTGACTTTTCTCCAGTTGAACCCACGGTCACTCTGGATGTCAGCGCACATGACTTGCTGAACTGCAGAGCCAGGACCACCGTCCGTATTCCAGCCACCATCACTGGACGACCCACTCCTAAGGTCACCTGGACTTTTGTTGATGGAACTGCTGAGACGGAGAAAAAGAATGAGCTACACACACTGCCGGTTGACTCTGAGGTCAGTACCACACAGATGTCACACAATGTTAAGCCTAGATCCTAAATCTCCTAAGTGATTTCTGAAGACCCGTACTGCAGTGATGGTGTCCTGGATTTTAGCTAATCTGCGTTCTGTTCTTGTTTTACTCCAGATTCACTCCACTGATACAACGTCAGTGGTTGTGATTCCAGAAAGTAAACTGGGCCACACTGGCCGTTACATCATTAACGCAGAGAGCCCGGCTGGACACAAAGTGGTCAAAAGTTAGAGTCACTGTCCTTGGTAAGAAGCACTATGTCAGTAGAAACATATTGGGCATTGCAATGATGGTTTGTTTTCACCTTTCTGTTGGTCTTGTGCAGACTTGCCTGGACCACCAAGAGATCTAAAGGTGAGTGACGTAACAAGAGGAACCTGCAGGCTAACCTGGAAACCTCCAGAGTGACGGAGGAGAGAGGGTTAAGAGCTACTTCATTGAGAAGAAGACGGTTCAGGGCAAAGCCTGGACAAAAGTAAGAACCATCTCTCATCCAGATACGTCATTTTGTGGTTGCTTGGTATGAATTCTTGAGTGTGAAACCTTTTTTTCCAGGTAAATCCAACTTGCGCTGCTCAGTCTTTGGTGGTTCCCGACCTTATTGAAGGTCAGGATTACTTGTTCCGCATCCGAGCTGAGAATCGCTTTGGGTTTGGTCCATTCGTTGAAACTCCAGAGGCGACCAGAGCTAGGGATCCAATCCGTACGTCACCTCTTTAGAGCTCATTTCAAGCATATCCAACTTTTCTCTCACAACTCCAGAATCTTTCTGACACAGCAGACAATGTGTCTGTGCTAAGTACTTTTTTCTGTCTGCAGATCCCCCGGATCCACCAACAAGGTTGAAGATTCAGGGCATCAGAAAGGGTACTGTGACGCTAACTTGGAAGGCTCCAAAGAATGATGGTGGGTCTCCAGTAACCCACTACAGTGTGGATTTGCTCTGCTGGGATGCGAGCGGCACCCAGAAGGAGTCCTGGAGGAGGTAAGGTTTCACCCTGAGAGTCTTTTTTTTTTTTTTACATGATCAAAAGTTTTTTAGACTCGGACCCTAACAAAGTATCCTACTCATACACTTTGCTTTGTCTGTTTGTTGAACAGTTGAAAAAATAGACATAAATCTTCCTGTTTTGAGAGCCAAATGTGAAGGATCACACTGAGGAACAGATAGTTTGTCAGAGGAACCTGAAACGCAGGGACGGAACATGAATTAAACAGATTATTGTTGAGAATTGGTGTATCAGGTTCTCTTGAACTGTAAATGTAGAGTTACCGAGTTTCCCTCATAGAAACATTTACTTTATATGTTACTTAGACTTACTGTTTAGTTTTCCTGTGCAGGTGCAACAGAAGAGATGTGGATACCACCACCTTCCGAGTGGAGGACTTGACGGAGGGAGATGAGTACGAGTTCAGAGTCACAGCGTATAACGAAGTTGGACCCAGTCGACCTTCATCTACAGCTGGACCCATTCTTATCCAGGACCAGACTTGTAAGTCCACGAACAGAAATACATCATGAGAAATGTTTCATCAAGCACTAAGAGATACATTAAGATTTTTTTTGTATTATTTTTTGTAAGCTGAGGCTTCAGCTATGAGTTATTTCAATTGATCTATTGATTTTTTGTTGAATTAATCAGAAAAAGCAGACGTTTAATATATATATATACATATATACACACACATATATGTATATACATACATATATTAGTACATACTGTGCTGTACTAGATATATTTACCATTATTTAAAAAAAGATATCGTGGATAACCACTTGTAATAACATTTATTTTGCACATCCAAAAACATGTAAAAAGCACTAAACAGCAGTATTTTGCGGACATCATTTAATTCCCTCCCCCAAAGCCAAAAGCCAACAATGGTCAAATTGATTGAACGTAACATTTCTGCTTCAACAGATTTTTTTTTAATCAAATAAAATATTTATAAATCCGAAACCTTTCTTAAAAAGCCATTTTTTTCTGCCAGGATTTAAAACTTGTATTTGGATTAGATTTGAAAGTAATATTTTTCTCTTCATGGAAATTTCAGTGAAGTAAAATCTACCTAAATAAAAATGTTGTTTCTGGTCACAGGCGGTGTAGCCCAATGGTTGATACATCACCTTTCGACCACTTGAAACGGGTTTGAATCCCATTCGGAGCAAAGTCCGCCTGGGACCCCTAACGAAAAAACTGAAAAGACAAAAAAAAAATAACAAAACGTAAAAAAAAAAAAAAAAAGTTGTTTCCATTAAGTTTGAGGAATATCATATCTGCTTTACAAGCATGTTTTAGACATGTAAAACAAAATTTTGTATTGCCTATGATTTATTATCTTGTAATTTGTTTGTGGTTCTCTTCAATTATTGTAGCATAGTATGTTAATACGATTAAGCTGCATTGTATGGTAAAGTTTGGCTTTTTTTTATTTATAATGTCCAATACTTCAGACAGACGGGGTTTTTATCCATCATATTTTGTTTAAGTTTAACTTTTTCTGTGTTGTTTCTTGAACCGACTTCAGATACTTTGGTTTCAACTTTTGCTGCTAATCGAGCAGGTTAAATACCACTGTGCATTATTTACAGCAGCTGTGCAAAAACACGCCTATTGCCAAAGTTCAGGTTCCAGCATCACAAAATCAATGCTGAATAAATGTTAAATAGAGCGGTGAACCACAAAAAAAATTAACTGAAGACTTTTTCCAATTGAATTAAATTTTATTTGAATTATTTTTTCATCTAGTCGAGGATTTGTTTTTACTCTATTGTAGTCGAGGGGTCAGACACACAAACTGGGATGCAATTTGGTTTTCCATAACCAGTTTCAGATGGTTGATATATGGTTGATATTGCAGGTGCTCCATCCATTGAGTTAAACGAGTTCATGGAGGTGGAACAGGGCTCGGACATCAGTATCAAGGCCACAATTCGAGGCTGTCCATTTCCCACTCTTACCTGGTTCAAGGCCCCACCCCACAAGTCTGACAACAAAGTAGAGGTTCAGTACGACGAGCACATCAACAAGATGGTGTCCGATGACCACTGCACACTGCTGATTCAGCAGGGCAAGCGCTTAGACACCGGCCTGTACACGCTAGTGGCCTCCAACAGCCTTGGCAAAGCATCCAAGGAGATGAGGCTGAACGTTCTTGGTAGGGCTCAATTACTCCATTCATTACAGACCCAAGAGTTATTCCTGTCTGACTGAATGATTGTGCTATTGATCTTCTGGTTTTCAAATATGCTTTTTTGTTTTCAGGGCGCCCTGGACCTCCTTCTGCTCCAATTAAGTTTGAGGAAATTGGAGCTGAGAAGATTCACACTCTCCTGGCTGCCCCCAAAAGATGATGGTGGCTCCAAGGTCACAAACTATGTAATCTGGAGACGGGTGGCCAGCAGAAAAACCTGGGTTCCTGTTACCAATGAGCCTAAAGACCGGGTCTGGACTGTAGAAAACCTCATGCAAGGTCATGAATATGTGTTCCGCATAATGGCACAAAACAAGTATGGAGTCGGGGAGCCACTGGACAGTGAACCAGAGGTGGCCCGAAATCTTTATAGTGAGTTGATCTTCATCAATGATTGTTGTGAATGTGTATTTATAAAATTCTTACAGTAATAACTTTAGCCTTAGGTCTTTGATTTAGTCCAGGACTTGGTCTGAGCTTTGTTGTTCCCTCTGCCAGCTGTTCCTGCCCAATGTGAGAAGCCAACAATAACCGCCGTCACCATGGATTCCATAACCGTGAACTGGGAGGAACCTGAGGATGATGGAGGGGCTCCAATTACTGGATATTGGCTAGAGCGCAAAGAAACTACAGGCAAACGCTGGGCCCGTGCAACCCGTGATCCACTCCGTCCCATGGGCATGGGCGAATCCTTTGTGGTGACTGGACTAATTGAGGGGTCGCAGTACTTGTTCAGAGTTTCTGCCATCAATGCTGCAGGACCCGGACTTCCCAGTCCCCCTACAGACCCTGTTTTTGCCCGAGACCCTGTCTGTAAGTGTGAATCTCTAAAACATACTGGTATATTCCCATTGGCTAATAAAAAAAAGCTGACTGACTCTATTCTTGTGAAGCCCCACCATCTGCACCAACCCCGAAGGTTTCAGGACTGGACTGGTTCAATGGTTGACCTGGAATGGATCCCCCCTCTGAAAGATGGAGGCTCTAAGATCATTGGTTACTGGGTAGAACACAAAGAGGAGGGCACCGAAGCCTGGGTCAAGGTTAGACAATCGGGTCAATAATGCAAGGTATTTGCACCAAAGTCAGCTTCTTTCCAGTTCATTGAAAATAATTTCTTTATTCCAGGCAAAGGATACAGAGATTCGAGGGACTCGATTGGTGATAACAGGTCTAAAGGACTGGTGGTCTATACAAGTTCAGGGTGATTGCCTTCAATGCTGTTGGTAATGGTGAACCAGGTGAAGTTCCAGAAGTCCTGGAGGTCAGCGACAGAACCCGAAGTCATCACACAGCCTTCATCATTAACCCAGCAGGCAGTAGTGGCCCTGGCGTGATGCTGACTATCTCTTACAGTTGCTCCTGAAGTTGACCTGGATGCCTCTGTCAAGGAGAGGATGGTGGTCCACGCAGGAGGCGTGATCCGGATCATTGCATACGTGTCTGGAAGGCCGTCACCTGCAGTGACCTGGACCGTGATGGTGCTGCTCTGCCTTTCGAGGCAAAGGTAGAAACCACATCCATCAGCTCGTCGCTGGTGATAAAGCCATGCGCTAGAAAGCACCTTGGTGTTTACACACTGAGTGCTAGCAACGCTGGTGGGGAAAAGACAAAGAATATTACGGTGGAAGGTTCTTGGTATAGACTTGTAAAAAAATACTTTTTAGTTTTAGAATCCTATTTTACTGAGAGGCCTTTTGGTTCATTGTAGATGTCCCCGGACCTGTGGGTATCCCCTTCGTTGCTGAAAACTTGAGCATTGATTCCTGCAAGCTCCTTTGGTTCTTTCCTGAAAACGACGGCGGTTCTCCCATCAGTAACTACGTTATCGAGAAGCGGGAGGCAGAGCGTAAAGCCTGGACATCGCTGTCCTTCACAGCCAGCCGACAGAATGCTGTGGCCACTGGCCTTACTCCTGGAAAGGCCTACTTTTTCAGAGTGGCGGCTGAGAATGCCATTGGCCTTGGGCCTTTTGTGGAAACATCAGCAGAGATTATAGTCCAGGAACCAATCAGTAGGTTACTTAAAAAGGACACTAGGAGTGCAGATCTGACACCATGCACTTATGAGGAAGTTTTTGACTGGTTTGTTTCTTTCAGATGTCCCAGACCGGCCAGAGGAGCTGGAAGTCACTAAAGTCACAAAGGATCTGATCAGTGTAACCTGGAAAGCTCCCAAATCTGATGGTGGCTCTGAGATCACCATGTACATCATTGAGGCCCGCATGATTGGCAAAGACAAGTTCACCCGACTTACCAAAGAGAAGCTCATGGATAGGAAGTTCACTTATGATGGCCTACGGGAGGGTGACACGTATGAGTTCCGGGTGATCGCCGTCAATGAGGTCGGTCCAGGAAAGCCATCCTTCTGCACAAAACCTATCACCTGCAAAGATGAACTTGGTAAGCTTTGAATTTTGATTTACAAGTACTTGATTGAATCACTATTTCCAAAGACTAGCAGTTCAGACCACTGTGGTTTAAAGATTTTTTTTGTTTTGTTAGAGAAAAAAAAACAAAAACATTGTTAATAGGTGATGACTTGAGGCGTTTTTTTGTGACAATATTTTTTTTAACGTTTCTAATGACAGCTTTAATGACTCATCTTGTAGCAAGTGTTTTGCTTTTTTTTTTTTTTTTACATTTTCCATTTTTACACAAGAAAAGGTGATTTATTTAAAAGAAAATCCTCTCCATAGTTATTGTCTATCTTCTTCCTTTTAGAACCACCAACCATCGAGTTGGACTTCCGGGATAAGATCATCATTAGGGTTGGAGAGAGCTGTCTGTTGCAGGGCCGCTACACTGGCAAACCTCAACCAGCTATCGTCTGGTACCGAGAGGATGAGGAGTTGAAAGCTGACAAGCATGTCATGTTTAAGAGCACGATGAACACTATGTCGCTGGCCCTGATGAAAGCACAGCGGGAGCACAGCGGCAGATATGTGGTGGTGGTGGAGAACAGCACTGGCTCCAGAAAAGGGGTCTGCAACGTCACTGTCGTGGGTAAGTTGCTGTTGTGGTGATCTAAAAGCTTCTGGAACCAGATGAAACCCTGTCATGACCATTTCATTCTTTCTGTAGACCGTCCAACTCCTCCTGTTGGCCCTGTTGTGTTTGAGGAAGTGCACAGGGAGTACATGGTGATATCCTGGAAGCCTCCCTTGGACAGTGGTGGCGTTGATGTGTCCAACTACATAATTGAGAAGAGAGACGTTAACAGAGATATCTGGACTACTGTAACATCCGCCACAACTAAAACCACATGCAAGGTATGCTACTTTCACACTGTTCAGAGGTCTGCTAAGTCTACAAAGAGAAGTAAACTGGTGGTCTGTTTTTTAAGATCCCCAAACTGACCGAGGGACGAGAGTACATTATGAGGATTTCTGCAGAAAACATGTATGGCATCAGCGACCCTCTGGAGTCTGAGGAGATGAAGGCTAAAGATCTTTTCAGTGAGTTTACCCTGCATGTTGTGCATATTAATTTGTATTCAAGTAACTAAAAGGTAGAAAATGTTGTAGATTTTAGAAATTCAATTAACTGTGCTTGTAGAGCACCTTCCAGTCCCTCACTTCCTCTCTTTAACTTTTCTGTTAAATAAACTTAACCTGCATTGTCTTTTCATCGGTAGCAGACTAAGCATTAGATGAAAATAAAAAAGACAGGTGGTTTGTTATTACCACATTAATAGAGACGCCTCTCCTCTCATAATGTTTTTTTCTCTAAAGGAGTTCCTGAGGCTCCAGAGATGCCCACGGTCAGAGAGGTATATGGTACCAATGCTCTGGTATTGTGGAATCGGCCTCGTGATGGAGGAAAACCAATCACTAATTACGTCCTGGAAAGAAGGAACCTGCTGCTAAGAGGTGGTCCAGGGTCACCAGAGATCCACTGTACCCAGCTACTCAGTACAGAGTTCAGGATTTGGTGGAAGGTTGCGAGTATGAGTTCAGGGTAATGGCTGAAAATGAGCTTGGAACTGGAGATCCTAGCGTCCATCAAAGCCCATCCTAGCCAAAGATCCTATTGGTTAGTTTGATCATGAAACTACAGATTCATTACATCGCTAATAGTTAAGATATGTGCAAAACTCTGTCATGTGTTCAGCTGATAGTTTTCTCTTACTCCTCTAGTGCGTCCAAGCCCCCCAGTGACTCCTGAAGTCTATGACAAGACCAAAGACTCAGTCAGCCTGAAATGGCAGATGCCTCGCCATGATGGAAAGGCAGAATCTTTGGCTACATCGTAGAGTACCAGAAGCCTGGATCTGTAGAATGGGTTCAGGCTAATGAAACCCCAGAACAATGTCCAGACCTCCACTATGTTGTAAAGGGTCTGGCTGATGGAGAAGAGTACACCTTCAGGATCTTCACTGTAAATGCAGCAGGCAGATTCTGACCCAGCCTATGTCAAACAGAACATCAAAGTCCACGACAGACTGGGTAAGGTTTTTTCTTATTGGTCAAAAGTCTAAATCTCTAATTTGCTGATGAATTGTCTTTCACTCAAAAGACATGACATTCTTTATAGCAGTTCATGTGTGCCACATAAAATCTGATTGTTCCCTTTTCCTTCCACAGAGGAGCCAGAGTTGCTCCTAGATGCCAACATGGCTCGTGACCACTTGGCTATGCTGGGCACTGACATTACACTTAGTGCCACAATCAAGGGGGTGCCAACGCCAACAGTCAGCTGGAAAAAGAATGACGGAGATGTTCCTGCTCACAATGTTGTTGCAGTTACGACTACTGGAAGCAAACTTTTCATCCCAAAGTGTGTTCGTCCAGATTCTGGGAATTACACCATCACAGTGGAAAATGCCGCAGGAAAGAAATCTGCCACTGTCATTGTGCTTGTGCTAAGTAAGTAAAATGTCCACATAAAGAAAAATCCACAATACATGTGAACTAAACTCTGGCTCATGTTTGGTCATGACAGACAAACCATCTCCTCCGAGAGACCTGGTGGTCTCTGAGGTGACAAGTGAGTCAGCCTACTTGACCTGGAAGGCTCCCAGAGGACAATGGTGGTGCCATCATCTCACACTATGTTGTGCAAAAGAAGGATGTGGCATCAGACCAGTGGGTGCCAGTCTCTCCAGCCAACAAGAAATTGAGTCTGATGGCCTTGTACCTAATGGAAGGAACGCAGTACCTATTTAGGGTTGCTGCCGAAAACCAATTTGGAAGAAGTGACTTTGTTACAAGCAAGACACCTGTCAAGGCTTTGGATCCACTCTGTGAGTAAAAACTACGCAACTTTCACCTTGTCTCTGCCTTTTTTTCATAAACTGAGAACATTCTTTATCTGGAAACCTACTCATACACCTCAAGTAAAGAGTTGTTTGTTTTGGAATCTTCTTCAGATCCTCCTGGCCCACCCAAGAACCTCCACCATACTGATGCAGACAAGACTGAGGTTTGGTTGGCCTGGGAGTGGCCAGATCGCACTGGTGGAAGTGAAATCACCGGATTTATTGTGGAGCACCAGGAAGATGGTCAATCAGACTGGGTGACATTCAAGACTGTAAGCAATAACCACAGTCATGTGACAGGTCTGGAGGAAGGCAAGACATATCGCTTCAGAGTGAAGTCTCAGAATGCCATCGGTGTGAGCCGCCCTGACACCAGCATCCCTATTACCTGCCAGGAGAAAACATGTAACACAATTTTTTTTGATAGGTTAATCAATCTCCAGGCGTACAGCCCCCTCAAAACTAATACTTCTCTTTCTTTCAGTGCCACCTGCTATTGAAGTTGATGTGAAGCTCATTGAGGGTCTCACGGTGAAAGCTGGAAGTGCTATTGCTCTTCCAGCCAAGATGTCCGGCATCCCTCTCCCAACCGCTAAGTGGATGAGTGACGGAAAGGAGATCACATCTGAGGGTCGATATCATATTGAGTCCGCTGGATCCTCAACTATCCTCACCATCCCTGAGTCGCAGAGAGGGATACTGGCGAGTATGTCCTTACTGTCTCCAACCCCGCTGGTAGCAAGACTGTTGCTCTTCATGTCACAGTCCTGGATCTACCTGGTCCTCCTACTGGACCAATCAATATCCTGGAGGTGACCCCAGATTACATGATGATCCAGTGGAGGGCACCTAAAGATGATGGTGGCACACCCCTCACGAACTATGTGGTTGAAAAGAAAGATGTAAAGAAGCCATGGGAACCCTGGTCAGTCGTTAGTTCTAGTGGCACCAGCACCAAAGCCAAAGTGTCAAGGCTGGAGAAGGGTCGTGAGTATGTTGTTCGTGTTCGTGCAGAAAACAAAATTGGTATTGGAGCTGGACTTGAGAGTCCTCCAACTATTGCCAAGCACATGTTCAACCCTCCAGGCCCACCAGGCCCACCTGAGTGCTCTGATATCACAGAAAATGCGGTGACAATAGAATGGGCTCTGCCAGACTATGATGGTGGCAGCCCCATCAGTGGCTATGTGATAGAACGCAGAGAAATGACTGGAAAGTGGATCCGTGTCAATAAAACTCCTGTGCTGGACCTACGGTACAGAGTTTCTGGACTGTTTGAAGGCAACACCTATGAGTTTAGGGTATTTGCTGAGAATATTGCTGGCGTCAGTGAGCCCTCCCTTTCCTCTGATCCCATCAAGGCCACTCGTGCCATCACTAAACCTGGGCCTCCTGGTAATCCTAAACTCAAGGACTGGAGTAAGTCTTATGCTGACATCTGCTGGACCAAGCCCACAAGAGATGGGGGCAGTCCTATTCTTGGCTATGTAGTTGAAGCTCAGAAATCTGGAAGTGCTCAATGGGACAAAATTAATAAGGATCTCATCAAGATTTGTGCTTATAGAGTTCCAGGCCTAATAGAAGGAATGGAGTACAGGTTACGCATCAGAGCTACTAACCAGGTTGGAGACAGTGAGCCAAGGGAGCTATCGGAGACTGTACTAGCCAAAGATATTCTAGTACCCCCTGAAGTTGTTGTGGATGTTTCTTGTAGAGACTCTGTGACTGTCAGAGCTGGTCAAATAATCAGCTTGATCACCAGAGTGAAAGGCAGGCCAGATCCAGAAATTACATGGACCAAGGATGCCCGGGCTCTGTCCCGAGATAAGCGCACAGAGATCAACAACAACTATCCTATTTGTGAGCTTGTCATTAATGATTCGGTCAGGGCAGACTATGGAAAATATGCTATTGTTGCCAAGAACAGCAGTGGACAGGCACAAGCTACCATTATCGTAAATGTTCTAGACACACCTGGACCTTGCCAAAACCTAAAGGTGGCCTATCCAACCAAGAAATCCTGCATGGTCTCCTGGGAAAACCCTGAAGACAACGGAGGCACTGAGATCACTCAATACACCATTGAGTGCCGCCAGCCAAGCCAAAGAGGATGGACAGTGGTGTCGAATGACTGGACCAAGCGTCTGATTAAAGCTCCTCTTACAGAAGGCTTGGAATATTTCTTCCGAGTCAGAGCGGAGAACAAGATTGGTGCTGGTCCAACTATCGAGACCAAAACACCTGTTCTTGCTGTTGATCCAATTGAAAAACCTGGCGAGCCCATTGACTTGCACATATCTGAAATTGGTAAGACCTTCTGCTTCCTCAAGTGGAAGAAACCAGATAATGATGGCGGTAGCCGTAACCTTGGTTATCACGTTGAAAAGAAACCAAAAGAGGCAGAGGAGTGGGAGAGAGTTCATAAGGGTGCCATAAAAGAGACTTACTTCATGGCTGACAGATGCATCGAAGATCAGATTTACCAGTTCAGAGTTCAGACTAAGAACGAAGGTGGTGAGAGTGATTGGGTGACCACACCTGAAGTACTGGTGAAGGAGGAACTTGTGGTGCCAGAAGTCAAAGTCAAACTGGAAGGAACCCTTGTGGTGAAGGCAGGAGACTCTATAGCCATTGAGGCTGGTGTGAAGGGTAAACCCCTGCCAGAAGTTAAATGGACCAAGGATGAGAAAACAGAGGAGATCAGAAGAGGTCCCAGACTTCAGTTAGAAACTGGTACAGACTTCTCTAAGCTGCTAATTACCAGTGCCAGACGGACTGACAGTGGAAAATATATCATAACAGCTACCAACAATGCAGGTAGCTGCACCGGTACAGCTGTGGTCAATGTCCTGGATAGACCTGGCCCAATCAGAGACCTCAAAGTGTCTGGAATCACCATTGACAGGTGCCACCTGGCCTGGGAGGTCCCAGAGGACAATGGTGGTTGTGATATCTACAACTATATTATTGAAAAATGTGAGACAAAGAGAGGGGTCTGGTCTGTTCACACAAATGCTGTCATTACCAACAAAGCTAATGTAACTCGTCTAATCGAGGGAAATGAGTACGTCTTTAGAGTCAGAGCTGAAAACAAGATGGGTCCTGGGCCAGCAGTTGAGACAGAGGCCATTGTGGCTGGCACACAGTTCAATGTACCTGATCCTCCTGAAGCCCCAGAGGTCACTAAGATAACCAAGGAGGAGATGACTGTGCAGTGGTCTGAACCAGAGAAAGACGGTGGAAAACCCATCACAGGTTATCTGCTTGAGAAGAGAGAAGAGCATGCTGTCAGATGGTCCCCGGTAAACAAGGATCCCATTCCTTCAACCCGCTTCACCGTTACTGGACTACTGCCTCTTCATGATTATCAGTACAGAGTTAAGGCTGTTAATGAAATTGGCATTGGCAGTCCAAGCAAAGCTTCTCGCGCCATCACAGCTAAAGACACAGTTGGTATGTATAAAAAAAAAAAAAGTTTTTTTACGAAAGATTTTTAAAATGACTCGTGTTGTTTTTTTTTTTGCAGAGCCTCCAGCACCTCCCACAAACCTGAAAGTTGTTGATAGTAGCAAATCCACCATCAGCCTTAGCTGGACCAAGCCTGCATCTGATGGAGGTGCTCCACTTATAGGCTATGTGGTGGAGATGAGAGCACAAGGAACGGCTAAGAAGGGCGAAGATAGCTGGAAGAGATGCAATGTGGCTGCTCAGCTGGTTGTGTGCGAGTTTACTGTCTCAAGTCTGGATGAGAACCTTGTGTATGAATTCAGAGTATCAGCTCAAAACCAGGTGGGCATGAGCCCTCCCTGTAACCTTGATGGGGCTGTGATTCCCAGGGAAATTCTTGGTGAGAACGCCACTTTTTTTCATTTTTTTTTTTTTCTGAAAAAGAAAAAAAATGCCAGTGAATGACTAGATTAATATTGTTTCTTCCAACAGAGGCTCCAGAGATTGACCTGGACGCTTCACTCAAGCAGGGGTTGACTGTTCGGGCTGGTTGCCCAATTAGACTTTTTGCTACTATTAGAGGCAGACCACCTCCTAAAGTCACATGGAGGAGGATGGGTATCGACAATGTGGTGAGAAAGGGTAAAGTCGACCTGATTGACACCATGACCTTCCTGGTGATCCCTGACAGCACTCGGGATGACTCCGGGAAGTACTGCTTGACTCTGCAGAGTGCTGCAGGAGAGAAGGCTGTCTTTGTCACCGTCAAGGTTCTCGGTAAGTCCAAGTCGATTTCTGCTTGCCATACCCAATTTCCATTGACATCTTAGCCCTTTGTTCCGCTGGTCTTCTTGTTCCATCGGGAGCATCTCAAAGTTTCTCTATTACATCAAAACATTTGCTATATTCAAAAAGATCTTTATTAAAAATATTACTAAATTGAGAACATGTTTGTGGTTTGTGCCAGACACTCCTGGACCAGTTGTGGGACTTGAAGCCACAGACATCAAGCAAACATCTGCCATGCTGTCCTGGGATCCTCCAGAGAACGATGGAGGCAGCGAGGTTACTCACTACATTGTTGAAAAGCGTGAGATTGATCGTAAAACATGGGCTACTGTCAAGGCTGAAATTCCCACAGACAAGATTCCTTTCAAAGTCAGTGGTTTGATGCCTGGCACAGAGTACTACTTCCGGGTCATGGCTGTAAATGAGTATGGTACTGGTGTGGCCAAAGTGACTCCTACCTCTTACTTGGCTTCTGATCCCGTCAGTAAGTAACATCCCTAAGTCTGTCTGAATGCCCTAACATTGGAAACATATTCTACACCTTTTTAGAACACTATAAACATCCATCTGACTCACTGTGACAGGCAAACCAGATCCTTGCCAGAAGATTGAGGTTTTGGAGCTGACGAAGAACAGTGCCATGATTGGCTGGCTGAAACCTGAACGAGATGGCGGTGCCAAAATTGATGGTTATGTAATTGAATACATCGAAGTCAAGCCTCCTCCGGAGCCACCAGCACCTGTAGAGGTACGTGACCCCTTAAATTTGATTGGTGCTGAAAATTAACTTAACTCTGTGCGTATTATTCTCTGCTTCATGGTCTTTTACATTATTAATTATTTTGAATTCTGAAAAAAAAGGAAAAAATACATTGTTAAGTAGTGGTATTTTCTCATATTTTTCTGTGGTGGAACACAGGTCCCTGAAGGAGAAGAAGCTCCACCTCCTCCACCACCTCCTCCTCCAGTAGAGGAGGATGAAGAGGATGCAAAGCCTGTGAAGGAAGAATGGAACACCTACACTACAGTGAAAGGATTAACAATCAATGTTAGTGGGCTCAAAGAAGGCAAGAGATTCAAGTTTAGAGTGGCTGCCAAGAATGTGATGGGCATGAGCTCATTCACTGAAACCAGGGAGGCAGTCGAGATCAAGGAGCAGATGGGTATGATTTTCTAATTGGTCATTTTTCAGGCAAAATTATGTCTACTCCATCAAAGCATTTCTAATTTTATAATTTGAACTAATAATTTAAATTATCTGTGCTCACAGTGGAGCCAAAGATTGTAATGCCTGAGACAGCTGGCGCTAGAGCTGGAGCAAAGCTCCGAGTGGAGGCGCTGATTTCCGGGAAACCTGCTCCTGTCTGTAAGTGGATGCGTGGTGAAGTTCCTGTTGTTCCATCCAGTCGTCTGGCCGTGCACCAGTCTGGCAACTTGTGCGTTCTGATCATCAAAGACGTGTCAAGGACCGACAGTGGAGAGTATAGTTTGGTGGCTGAGAATAGCTCTGCAAAGGTGTCACAAAGCCTGAAGATCATCATAAGAGGTGTGTTTCACAACAGATTTTTAACTGAAGGATTTAGTACATATTTCAGTGCAATGTTTTTCTCGGTTTTAGACATACCCGGTCCTCCTGAAGGTCCTGTGGAGATCAGTGACATTGACTCTGATGCCTGCTCTCTTTCCTGGAACAAACCCCTCGAAGATGGAGGCAGCAACATCACAAACTATGTGATAGAGAAATGTGATGTGAGCAGGGGTGACTGGATGACAGCGCTTTCCTCATGCTCCAAGACAAGCTGTCGATTAGGAAAGCTAATTCCTGGAAAGGAGTATGTGTTCCGCATTCGGGCTGAGAACCGCTTTGGTGTGTCAGACCCTATCCAATCCGATAGGATGGTTGCCAAATTCCCTTTCGGTAAGTGTGGGCTACTGTGACCCAGTCAGCCACAGTGTGATGTGCTACATGCTTTATCTAACTTGTTTTGTACAGATGTTCCCAGTGAGCCTCTCAACTGTCGGGTTAACAAGACCAACAAAGACTGCATGTTTATTGCCTGGGACAAACCTGATACCGATGGTGGCAGCCCCATTACTGGTTACTACATTGAGCGGAAAGAGAGAAACAGTCTTCTTTGGGTAAAGGCCAACGACACAGTCGTCCGCACCACAGAGTATCCATGTGCTGGCCTCATTGAGGGCCTGGAGTACACATTCAGAGTGTCTGCCATTAATCGTGCCGGTCAGGGCAAACCAAGCAAAAAGACTGACTTTGTGACAGCCAGAACGCCTGTTGGTCAGTAGTACACAAGAATCTCCATCTTTGCTATATTTGACTAATAAGTATGATGTTATTTACCTGGTTATTTTACATTGCAGACACTCCAGGGAAACCTGAAATCCTGGATGTAACAAAGAACTCTGTCACTTTGGTATGGACCCGACCCAAAAATGACGGTGGAAGCAAGATTATTGGCTACTATGTAGAAGCCATGCGGGTTCCAGGAGATACATGGATACGCTGCAATACCAGCAGTCAAAATGTCCCACGAGAGGAATACACAGTGACTGGCCTGGAGAGAGACTTGCAGTACCAGTTCAGAGTTATTGCAAAGACAGCAGTGAACTTGAGCAAGCCTTCTGAACCAACAGACCCAGTCCTGGTCTGTGCTGAGAATGGTGAGAGATGTTTACACTAATAGCCAATTTGATTTTATTTTTTTTTTTTTATTATGCTCAGCATATTTATAT
Source organism: Neostethus bicornis (assembly GCA_902685375.1). Lineage (NCBI taxonomy): Eukaryota > Metazoa > Chordata > Actinopteri > Atheriniformes > Phallostethidae > Neostethus > Neostethus bicornis. Next base: position 8,160,765 of record LR738549.1, on the reverse strand, counting down.
GTTTCTTTGTTGTTATCCGTAGTACCCCCAAGACTGGAGCTTAATGCAAAAATGCAAAAAGGTTTCAAGGTGAAGGCTGGAAGCAACATCCTCTTGGAGGCTGATGTGTTTGGCAAACCCATGCCCAAAGTCACATGGAAACGAGGTGATGACAGTCTAAAGTCTGGTGAGGGCCAGGTCATCACCCAACAGAGGCATCACTTCCAGTTGGAGATGACTGCTGTCACCAAGGAACAGACCGGAGTGTACACTGTGCTGGCGGAGAATGCCAGTGGCTCCAAGACTGCAGAAATTGAAGTCAACGTGCTTGGTCAGTCTCTTAGGCTGTGGGTTGATATTACTTTAAAGTTGGATTCACAGTTGATTTTACCTGAATCTTAACCTCAGCTTTGTTATTCTCTAGATGTGCCAGGGCCTCCTGTCAATGCCACATACGTGGAGGTATTTGCTACCAGCATCAAACTGTCCTGGGAAGCTCCGAAAAAAGATGGTGGTGCAGCCATCACCAACTACATTGTTGACAAACGTGAGACCAGCCGGGCCAACTGGGCGCAAGTTTCAGCCAAGATCAAGGGCGAGGTCCTCGAGTTCAATGTAGGAAAGTTAATTGAGGGTCGAGAGTATCAGTTCAGAATACGTGCTGAGAACACCTGGGGAGTCGGAGATGCCCTCATCACCAACCCGGTCATTGCGAACAATCCATACAGTAAGTCTGTAGAAAATTGAATGCCAGTTCATTATAGAGATGCGTACCAAGTTAAGTTGTCATTTCATCAATTAAAACATAATCAACAGCTCTGTTTAACAAAAAACAGTGACTAAATGCTGCACAAATTCTAGAAAAGAAGGCCAATTACCTACGATGGTCGATAACTGCCTCACTCAGAGCACTATGTCTTTGAAAAATCTCTCAGAAAAAATATCAAGGAGATGAGTGGAGGATGACTTGTCAAATAAATGAACTTGCAGGAAAAGTTCTGAACATTGAAATCTTGAGAATTGGTGGAAATCAGTTAGGTATATCAACACGAGTTGGAATAACTGGGACCAGTGATGATCCCAACAAAGTCCAGGAAATGGTGACGATTGAGACCAGAATTGACCATCTTGTGTCATCAATAATAACTTTACTCATCCATTAGGAACTTCACTTACAGACAGAGCACCGGGACAAACATAGACAAATGCATAAAAACCACATTCGTTAAACACATCATAAAACAATAAAATATAAATAAATAAAAATAGAATAAAACAATAAAATCAATAAATAAGAACATTTAGTAATAATTTTCTCATGCATGTCTGAAGCGGGAACTGTGGGAGTAGTTGGAATTTTTTGTTGAATGTGAGAACTATTTACTGGTAGGAACTGGTAGGAAATGTGTTTCTTGATGAGAATGAATGAGAAACAGTGAGAGTGGTAGGGCTCCCTTCAATGGTCTGTAGAAGGGCAACCCCAAAAATTGAAAGCAGACCAACATTTGGTACTACACAGGTTTCTTGCTGAAAGCAGATGGGGTCATTTTTTTTTACATTTTTTTTAAGGAAAGTAACATTCATTCAATTTGTACCTTGAAATGTTTGTTTTAAAAGTTAACTTCTATGTCAATTGCAGCTGTTCCTGGTCCTTGTGAAGCTCCTGTCATCACTAATGTGACTAAAGACCACATGACTGTGAGCTGGAAAGAGCCTGCCGATGATGGAAAGTCCACTGTCTTGGGCTACATGCTGGAAAAGAAAGAGGCCAAAGAGTTGAACTGGGCGAAGGTAACCAGGAAGCCACTGACAGAGAGAACTTTGGAAGTCGGCGGGTTGACAGAGGGAGTGGAATATGAGTTTAGAGTTGCCGCATGTAATGTAGCTGGCTTCGGCAAACCCAGTGAAGCCTCAGCGGGGGTCACAGCTCAAAACCCCATCAGTAAGTCCAAAATTCTGTCTTCCTAAACCTTTGCTGTCAAATGATTCTAACCTGAATGCTCCTCTGCAGCTGCTCCTGGGCCTGTAGTCAGTCCTGCCGTGACTGATACCACCCACAGCACCATCAGTCTCATCTGGACAGCTCCTGCTAACAATGGTGGAAGCCCCATCATTGGCTACCTGGTTGAGTGCAAGAGGACCAATACTTCCGATTGGATCCGATGCAACGTCCCCAGGAACTTGCAGGACACCAGCTATGTCATCCAGAATCTCATCGACAAGGCCGAGTACCTGTGCCGCATTACTGCAGTCAACAAAGTGGGCTTTGGTGAACCGGTTGAGGTGCCAGGCTCACACATTGCCAAGGACATTATTGGTAAGCTTGTAAATATAGGGAAATCCCCTTTTCTATTTAAATTTGTGGTGTTCCTGCTCTAGAGCCTTTAATGTGCATTATCCCAGAGTTAATCATGACTATGGGATTTGTCTTTAAAAAAATGTATAAGAAAACCAGTTCCCAATTAGACCAAAAAGTATAGAAAAATGTCTTATAACTTCATTGCATTGTCTTGTATTTAGAAACAAAAGTACGTGTCCTGTATTAAACTAACATCTAACTCTGTCTCGTATTACTCTGAAAATCAAAACCAGTCTGTAAAATGCAAAAGAAATTAATGCTTTGTATGAAAACTTACGCAAAACTTATCCCCGCGCCCTCTTCTGTTGAAAGCACATGAGCTGACAGCACAGCTATACACACAAGTATGACAATACAGAATTTCGATTCTCATTTGTCGAGGTATGATTGCTTGCGTAGAAGATACTGGAAGAGAATAAATAACCATAACAAACCAACATGGGTGGCAGTGACCCAATGTACAAGCAATACTTGTACTCCTCCAAAAAAACAACAACAACAAAAAAAAAAACATCTGGAAAAATACAGGGAGAAATAGGAAAAAAGAAAACATTTGGCTGGAAAAGTGTGCAATAACTACAGTTAATTGTTTTTTCACACAACGTTGTCCAGTCCTTTGAAGGCCTATATATTTGCAGCTGTGTAGAAACTTGGAGTAAAAATACAGTAATTCACATGTCTGAGTGTGTAATTTTGCAGCTGTGTAGAAATATTTGCAGCTGTGTAGAAACTTGGAGTGAAAATACAGTAATTCACATGTCTGAGTGTGTAATTGCAAGCATCAAATCGGGATTGATAAATTATTTCGAATTGTATAAAAATCTCCTCCACCAATCAACTTTAGTTTTTCTAAATATTGTCTCTTTTCTTCCGCTCCAAGACCAGCCAAATTTTCTGCCATGTCACTCTAATGTCGTGGAAAACAAACTGTTCCTCTGAATAGCACAAAAACAGAAAAAAAAATACTGCTTTGTCGATAGTTTCATACTGGTCTATGCCTGATCGATGTATGCAAAATGGCCAACTTCCGGGTTGGTGCCGTGACAGCCCTTTTTCGCGTGGGCTGGCCCTCCTAGCAAGGTATCCCTTATTTTTTTATCAGGGATTACCTGACAAAATGTTTACTGTCTACGTCCTTATGCACATTCAGTCCTGCTTGTATACAGTTAGTCAAAGTATTCCTTCTATTTTATTATTTTACTATTTTATTATCCTTTTTGTATCAATACAGTCTGTTTCTTTCTTTCATTGTTACTGTGCTGATTTTCTTATTTTTCTTTTCTTGTTTTTAATTCTGCACTCAATCTTTTTCATTTTTGCCAGTTCCCCCTGAAGCTGAACTCAGTGCTGAATTGAAGGAGGTCCTGGAGTTACAGGCTGGTGCCACCATGAGATTGCAGGCTACCATCAAGGGTCGTCCCACTCCCAGGGTTATCTGGGCAAAGATGAACACCAACATAAAGGATCGGCAAGGAATTGTTATCAAATCCAGCAGCACAGAAACACTAGTGATGGTGGAGAACGTCAACAGATATGATGCAGGAAAATACATTTTGAATCTGGAGAGCCCTACCGGCATGAAGATGTACACCATCATCGTCCGAGTGTTCGGTCAGTCGACAATTTGATTTGTAATTCTTTTGTGCCAAACATAAACTCCAACCAGTTGCATTTGTTTGTTTCCAGACACTCCTGGACCACCCCTCAACCTTATGGTAAAGGAGACATCAAAGGACAGTGCTTCTCTCTTGTGGGATGCTCCTCTGATTGATGGTGGTCATGAAGTGACTCACTACATTGTGGAGAAGCGGGATACAGAGAGAAAAGCCTGGTCCATTGTATCCAACAACTGCAACAAGACCTCCTTCAAGGTTCCAGACCTGGAAGCAGGACGATCATATTGCTTCAGAGTGTTCGCTGTGAACCAGCTTGGTATGGGAGAGGGTTGTGAGACAGCTGATTCAGTCAGAGCTACAGGTATGTTTGACTGTGGATAGATGGCTGAATATGTTAGTATGAATGAACAAATGAATAAAGGTGTAAAAGATGTACAAATGTTTTTAAAAGCCTTGTAAAGTATTGTAGGGATGCTAAAGTTCAATGATGTAAACTTTGCAGAGGATAATTCGACTGGAATCTTTGAACATGTAAATTATTTTTGATGGTATCAGCACTCCCCAACACGGACATATAAAAGTGAGAATGTTTGATTTGGGCTTTTTGCAGAGGAGCCCGGACCAGTCATGGACTTTAAGACCCTGCTAGTCACAAAGGATACATGCACTCTGAGCTGGAAGAAGCCACTAACTGATGGAGGCAGTCGAATCACATGCTACGTACTTGAGGTCCTGAATGGTGAAGACAAATACAAGGAGCTCATGAGGTCCAAGAACATGCAATACAGTGCAAAGGACCTGGTAGAGGGCAGAGAGTACAACTACCGCGTTAAAGCTGTGAATGACTCTGGTGAAAGCTCCGCCAAGGAGCTGACTGTGGTGGCCAAGGATCAGATCAGTGAGTCCAGTTTTACACTTGGTCAGAAGATTTCCCATTGTATGCAGACACGTTGTAAAATAACTCTCTTCCACTCACAGTTCATCCCACATGTGACCTCCGAGAACTTCCCAATATGTGCTACATTGCCAAAGAGGGTAGCACAGTTCGTTTGAAGATTCCCATCATTGGTAAACCGACCCCTAAGGTGTCCTGGAAGAAGGGAGAAGATGAAGACCTGACAGACACTGGCCGAGTGTGTGCAGAATCTTCAGCGGTGAACACCACCCTACTTATCAGGGACTGCCAGAGAACTGATGCCTCTAAATACACCATTACTTTAAGAAACAGTGCAGGTAGCAAAGAGTCTACCATCTTTATCAGGTAAGGCTCATGACACAAGTTGCCAGTTTCAGCTGTAGACATAAAAGCTAAAACTGTTTTATCACTTTTCTTTTTAGGGTGGTGGGCAAACCAGGCATCTCTACAGGGCCAATCAAGTTTAAGGAAGTTACTGCAGATGGTGCAACACTAAAATGGGGTGTTCCTAAGGATGATGGAGGGTCAGAAATTACCAACTACATTGTGGAGAAGAGGGACTCCATCACCAACATGTGGGTGATGGTATCTTCAGCAGTGGAGACAAACTCTCTTAGGGTGACTGGGCTCCATGAGGGCACAGAGTACATATTCAGAGTCTGTGCAGAAAACAAGTACGGCGTTGGAGAAGGACTTAAATCTGAGCCTATTGTCGCCAAACATCCATTCAGTAAGTCACTTTTCTATCGTTTGGGGGCATGCATCAAAAATATAAACTTTAAAAAGAACAAAATACTGACAATAAAATAAAGAGCATTTACAAGTAATTGCAAATATAATAAAAATAGAACATAACTCATTTACAATGAACACAACACATATACCATTAAAAATGACAAAAATGTTACTAACTATGGAAGAAGCAATCTTTCTTGCGTCACAACTTTTTCTTGCTGTTCTTCTTAGATGTTCCCGATGCACCTGCTCCTCCTCAAATTATGAGCATGCGCCATGATTCTGCATACCTGGCATGGTCTGATCCCAAGAAGACGGGAGGATCTCCAATCACAGGTAGAGTTTGAAGAACAACTCATTCCATTTTGAATCAATTTGTGTGTATACATTGTGACTGTGGGATGAGTTTGTTTTTCTTACCATTAAGGCTACCACGTTGAATTAAAGGAGAGGAACAGTATGTTGTGGAAGAGGGCAAGTCCAACCGCATTGAGAATGAAGGAACACAAGGTAACTGGACTGGCAGAAGGTCTGGAATACGAGTTCCGAGTGATGGCCATCAATCTGGCTGGCATCGGTAGGCCAAGCGCGCCCACCGACCCTCAGGTGGCTTTAGATCCAATTGGTGAGTCCAACAATGACTGACTGTGATAGAAGCTTGAAGAAATAGTTGTTTATGTTATCGTCTCTGTTCCTAGATGCCCCGGGTAAACCAGATGTGATAAGCATCACTAGATGCAGTGTGACCCTCCGGTGGACTGAGCCTCAGTTTGATGGAGGGCATAGATTAACAGGTTACATTGTTGAGAAACGGGACCTGCCATCCAAGATCTGGTTGAAAGCCAACAATGTGAATGTTGTGGAACCAGCCTTCACAGTTGCTGATCTGCAAGAAGGCTGCAAGTACGAGTTCAGAATCAGGGCAAAGAATGCAGCGGGTGCCCTCAGCCCACCATCTGAGCAGACTGATACCATCATCTGCAGAGATGAATATGGTGAGACACCAGTGTTTGTGGGAGCCATCTTGGTTTTAGCCATACTCAGTCGTACCTCTATCTTAGTTTTACTGGTTCGAAATGAATATGCTCAGGGAAATAAAAAGAAAAATGTAAACTGATTGCAAGTGGAACCATAAAACGGTGAACCTATCAGCTTTGTGTTGCAATTAAATTTCAACTAAAATTTGACAATAAAGAATTGCTAACTTCTAATTGCTTAGTATATTTTCTCTATTAAAATGTGCAAAATTTTACTTTGACCTTCTTTACAACGTTTGTTTCTGGTAGTTTACAGTAAAAGTTTGTCTATAGATCATTAGTAAGATCCAACCAAACTGAGTATAAGTCAAATTTACTGTGTGAAAACTCAAGTACACTACATACATTTGTAGGACTCTGAATCTTGTGCTTGTGAGTGATTATTATTGTCATCAGAGTTGCGTGCAGTTCTTTTTGTCCTCTGAGCAAGATTTTTGTTACATCAACAATAAAGCTATGGTTTGATTGTCACAGTCAACATTCAAATATATATTGATTGAAAAGGAAAACACTTCTTGAGAATTGAGAGTGGAATGTTGTCTGAAAGAATAAATGTTTCCTCTCTCCTCTAACAGCTGCACCAACCATCACTATCGATGCTCAGGTGATGGAAGGTCTAACAGTTCGAGCTGGAGATACCATTGTCATCACTGCCACCAGTATTTTGGGCAAACCCGCACCAACTTCATGCTGGTCGAAAGGAGGGAAATATTTCAAGCCCTCAGACCTGGTTCACATTGAAACCACAACAACATCCTCAACTTTGTCTGTGAAATACGCTGGGAGGAAGGATTCTGGAGAGTATACCATCACTGCCAGCAACCCCTTTGGTGTAAAGGAGGAAGTGGTAAAGGTCAAGGTTCTAGATGTCCCTAGTGCTCCGGGACCCATAGAATGCAGTGGGGTTTCATCAGAAAAAGTGACCCTAACCTGGACAGCACCTACTGAGGATGGTGGTGCTCCCATCAAGTATTACACCTTGGAGAAGCGAGAAACAAGCCGCCTTCTATGGACAATTCTAGAGGAGAAGGTTGTGGATTGTCACTATGTGGCTCACAAGCTCATCCAGGGCAATGAATACTTCTTCAGGGTCTCTGCTGTAAATCAATATGGTGCCAGTGAGCCCTCTCACTCAGATGCTGTCAAGATGGTGGATAGATTTGGTGAGTACCATCAATCTTTCTGTCTATGTGTGTGTGCGGTTGTACGTGCGTGTGTGAATGCCCGTCTGCCTCTGTCTAAATACCTGTCTATCCATTCATTTGTGTAGATGTATTTATTTGTATCCATTGGCTTATAGGTCCTCCTGGTCCACCATCTAAACCAGAAGTGGAAAAAGTTGATGGAAATTCAGCAACAGTGACTTGGAGAAGACCAACGGAGGATGGAGGAAGTGACATAATAGGTTATTGTGTGGAAAAGAAGGAAAAGAAGGGTATGCGGTGGTTACGGGCATCTAAAAAATCCATCGCTGAACTCAGCTATGAAGTTACAGGTCTGACAAAGGGCATTGAGTATGAATTCAGAGTTCTTGCTGAGAACATAGCTGGCTTTGGGGAACCAAGTGAACCATCCATGCCTGCTAAAACTGTAGTCCCTACCTGTAAGTGGCTATTCGAATATACATTCCATGAATAATTATAAAAGCTGAAGTTATTTTGATTGGTTTAAGCCAATCAAACTGTAACTTCTCTTTTCTCCAACAGATGTCCCAAGTCCTCCAGTGAATGCAAGAGTTACAGACACAACCAAGACCACTGCTACGCTTAACTGGGGAAAACCTCTAGATAATGGTGGGCTTGAAGTCACAGGATATGTAATTGAGACCAAGAAGGAAGGAACTGAAGAATGGGTGAAGGTCACCCCGTCATCTCCCCTGAGGATTACAGAATTTGTCGTTCCTGGGTTGGAAACGGGTGCAAAGTACTTCTTTAGAATCAGTGCAGTGAATGCTAAGGGGGCAGGTGAACCATCTGAAACTCAAGAACTGGTTGAAATAGTTGAACATGCAGCTGAGCCTGATTTGGAGCTGGATGTTGAGCTAAGAAGGACCCTTGTCGTAAGAGCAGGCTGCTCCATTCGGCTCTTTGTCCCCATCAAGGGTCGCCCATCACCTACTGCCACTTGGACCAAAGAGGGTGGTGCTGTTCCTCGTGCAGTCATTGACAGCACAGAATCATTTACAATGCTACTCATTCCTGAGAGCTCAAGGATTGATGCTGGGAAATATGAGCTTACCCTGGAAAACTCAGCAGGAAAGAAAACTGCGGATATTCATGTCAGAGTTCTGGATTCACCTGGACCTCCACTCAACCTTAAACCTGTTAAGATTGACAAAGAAAGTATAACACTACAGTGGGAGATTCCCCTCATTGACGGTGGAGCCAAGATCACAAACTACATTATTGAGAAGAGAGAATCAACACGCAAGGCTTTTGCCACAGCTGTCACCAAATGCCCCACCACTTCAGTGAAAATAGGTGAGCTGGGTGAAGGTTGTGAATACTATTTCCGAGTATCTGCAGAGAATGAATATGGAATAGGTGAAGCAGTGGAAACTATTGATCCAGTTCGTGCATCACAGGCACCAACTCCCCCAGAGAGCATTATACCCACTGATATTACGAAGAACTCTGTGAGCTTGGGTTGGACTAAGCCCAAGCATGATGGTGGAAGCAGGATCACAGGATATGTTCTGGAGGCTCAAAAGAAGGGAACTGATCAGTGGGCCCATGTTACCACAGTCAAGACCATGGACTTCACTGTGAAGAATCTCAATGAGAGTGAAGAGTACATTTTCCGTGTTATGGCTGTCAACCATTCTGGAAGAAGTCTTCCACGTGACAGTAAACCAATAATTGTCAGAGATTCCACTTCTCTTCCTGAGTTTGACCTGCGGGGTGTTTGTCAAAAGACCATTATTGCAAAAGCAGGAGATGACATCAAGGTTGAAATTCCAGTTATGGGACGTCCTAGACCAACAATATCCTGGCAGAAGGATGGAGCAGCCCTAAAGCTCACACAAAGAACCAATGCTGAAACTACTGCAGCCACAGTTATTCTCAGTATTAATGAATGTATAAGAAGTGACAGTGGTGTATATACAATGACAGGAAAGAACATCGTTGGATCTGTGTCAGAAAACATTATTGTTAAAATCCATGACATACCTGGGCCACCCAAAGGTCCAGTTAAAATTGTAGAAATTTCTCGTACCCATTGTGTGTTTTCATGGGAAACTCCTGAGAATGATGGGGGCGTTCCCATTAACAACTATGTGGTAGAGATTAGGGACACCACTTCCCAAACATGGACGGAGCTGTCTTCCACTGTCATACGCACAATGTTCAAAGCAACTCGGCTAACTACTGGATCAGAATATCAGTTCAGAATAAAGGCTAAAAACAGATATGGTGTTGGACCTCCAATTGTCTCAGAAGCAGTGGTGGCCGCGTATCCATTTAAACCACCTGGACCACCTGGTACACCCAGTGTTGTTGCTTTTACCAAGGACTCAATAACAATCGGCTGGAATGAACCAGTTAATGATGGTGGAAATGAAGTAATTGGTTACCATGTAGAGAGAAAAGAAAGAAGTGGTGTTGTGTGGAATAAAATCAGCAAGGGAATTGTGAAAGGAAATATTTTCAAATCTACAGGACTTGAGGATGGAGTTGCTTATGAGTTCCGTGTTATTGCTGAAAACACAGCAGGTATTGGCAAACCTAGCAAGGCTTCAGAAGCCATACTTGCCCTGGACCCAGTGGATCCACCAGGTCAGCCTGAGCCAATTTTTGTAAACAAGAATGTTATTACCATTCAGTGGACAAAACCTGAGTATGATGGTGGCTTCAAAATTACTGGTTATACTGTGGAGAAGAAAGAACTACCAGCTGGTCGCTGGATCAGAGCTAACTTTACCAACATAATAGAAACAACATTTACCATTAGTGGTCTGACCCAGGACACTTCCTACGAGTTCCGTGTCATAGCCAGAAACTCTGCAGGTGCTGTGAGCATCCCCTCCGACCCCTCAAACCCAATTACCTGTAAAGATGATATTGTTGAGCCACGAATTATGGTAGATGCCATCTTTAAAGATGTTGTTCTAGTGAAAGCTGGAGAGTCCTTCAAGCTTGATGCTGATATTGCTGGTCAACCAACTCCATCTATGGTTTGGACCAAGAATGGAAAGGAGTTTGAAAACACAATGAAAATGGAGGTTAGATTCACTGAACTGACAACGATTCTGACCAACAAAGACTCCATCAGATCTGACGGTGGAGAATTTGTTCTGACAGCCACAAATGTTGGTGGATTTGCAAAACACGTCTTCAATGTTAAGGTACTTGACAGACCTGGACCGCCAGTTGGACCTCTTCAGGTGTCTGATGTGACAGCCGACAACTGTGTTCTTACCTGGATTCCTCCAGCAGATGATGGTGGTGCCAAAATTGAAGGATATATAATTGAGAAGCGTGAATCAAGCAGACTGGTTTGGACCAATGTGGTCTCAGACTTGCAAGTTACTCAACACAAAGTAAGCAAGCTACTCAAAGGAAATGAATACATCTTTAGAGTTATGGCTGTGAACAAATATGGAGTGGGGGAGGCACTTGAATCACAACCCGCCATTGCAGACAATCCTTATGTTATTCCGGATCCTCCAGAAAATCCTGAGGTAACTGCTATTACAAAAGATTCAATGGTTCTCATTTGGCAAGCGCCAAAGAGTGATGGTGGAACACCAATTACCAACTATAATGTTGAAAAGAAAGATAAAGTTGGACTTCGTTGGGTTAAATGCAACAAGCGGAAAGTCAAAGATTTACAGTTCAAAGTTTCAAAACTTGTTTCAGGACACGAATACGAGTTCAGAATTACTGCAGAAAATGCTGCTGGTTTGAGTGCGCCAAGTGCTTCAAGTCCATTTTATAAAGCCAGTGATGCCTTGTTCCAGCCAGGTGCGCCGTGTAACCCCAGAATCTTGGATACAACAAAGTCTTCCATTACCATTGCTTGGAACAAGCCTGTTTATGATGGTGGCTCTGAGATCACGAGCTACATTGTGGAGACATGTATTCCATCTGAAAAGGAGGAGGAAGAAGAATGGACCATTGTGACACCAAAAGAAGGTCTCCTTGCAACTTCATTCACTATTGTCAACCTGAGAGAGAACCAGGAGTACAAAATAAATATTTCTGCTATCAATAGTGAAGGAATTGGAGAGGCTGCATCTGTTCCTGGCAATCCCAAGGCAGAGGACAGGCTTCTTCCACCTGAAATAGATTTGGATGCTGAGCTTCGCAAAGTAGTCAGTCTTCGAGCTTGCTGCTCCCTCAGACTGTTTGTGCCTATTAGAGGCAGGCCTTCTCCCCAAGCTAAATGGACCAAAGGCGAAGGGGAACCTGTGGAGAGAGCAACCATTGACAGCACATCCTCGTATACATCTCTTGTGATTGAAAATGTAAACAGGTTTGACAGTGGAAAATATAATCTTACAGTCGAAAACAGCTCTGGTTCCAAGACAGCTACAGTTCAAGTTAAGGTTTTAGACACACCTAGTGCTCCACAAAATCTTAAGATTACTGCCGTCACAAATGAAGCTGTCAGTTTGAAGTGGGATCCACCCGTGAATGATGGGGGGGTCAAAATAAAGAACTACATTGTAGAAAAGCGTGAGTCTACAAGAAAAGCATATGCAACAGTTAATGCTAACTGCCACAGCACCACCTTCACAGTTGATCAGCTCCTGGAAGGGTGCAACTACTACTTCAGAGTTTTGGCAGAAAATGAATATGGTATTGGATTACCTGTTGAGACTGGTGAGTCTGTGAAAGTGTCAGAGAAACCCCAACCTCCCGGAAAAGTTACTCTGAAGGATGTCACCAAAAACAGTGTCACACTATGCTGGGAAAAGCCAGAACATGATGGGGGCAGCAGAGTGGGCTGTTATGTTGTTGAGGTCCAGCCTAAAGGTGTTGATAAATGGACACAGGCCATGATTGTAAGAGAAACCGAAGCAACTATCAGTGGACTAAATGCAGGTGAAGAGTATATGTTCCGGGTTGCAGCAAAAAATGAGAAAGGAACAAGTGACCCACGCCAAATTGGTGTCCCTGTAATAGTAAAAGACCTTGTGATGGCACCTGTGGTCAAGATGTTGTTTAACACATTCAGTGTTTTGGCTGGAGAAGATCTGACAGTGGATATTCCGTTTGTTGCCCGCCCCAAAGCCGCTGTCTCCTGGGTTAAGGACAATCAGCCCCTAAAAAGAACTACCAGGGTCAATTTTGGAGCAACAGAAACTATGCTAAATCTCACCATTAAAGAAGCAACTAGAGACGATGTGGGACATTACCTCATTACTCTCACTAATACAGCAGGAGAGACAACAGCAAATGTTGGCATAGTTGTTCTTGACAAACCTGGACAGCCTGGAGGGCCAGTTAAGGTGGAAGAGGTGACATCTGACAGTATCACCATCTCCTGGAATCGCCCAGAATATGATGGTGGTTGCACCATTAAACACTACATTGTTGAAAAGAGAGACACATCCACCAATGTCTGGGTGGTGGTATCTGCCAACCTAGCAAGAACTAAAATTAAGGCTGGCAGATTGAAAACAGGCTCAGAATATCAGTTCAGAATAACAGCTGAAAATAGATATGGAAAGGGGCCTACCCTTCTCTCAGAATGTATTGTGGCTCAGTACCCATTTAAGCTTCCTGGACCACCTGGCACCCCGTCCATTGCAGCCTGCACCAAAGACACCATGCTTGTGGCCTGGAATGAACCTGTGAATGATGGAGGAAGCTCTGTTCTTGGCTATCATCTCGAGCGAAAAGAGAGGAACAGCATCCTCTGGGTCAAACTCAACAAGTCCCTCATCACTGATCAAACATTCAAGACTACAGGTCTGGAACCAGGAATGGAGTATGAATTTAGGGTTTATGCTGAAAACATTGTTGGCATTGGCAAAGCGAGCAAAGTATCTGAAGGACGTATTGCAAGAGATCCTTGTGATCCTCCTGGCACCCCAGAGGCATCAAAGATCGCTAAAGACTCTGTGACCATTGTCTGGACTAAGCCTGAATATGATGGTGGAGCAAAGGTGACTGGCTATATAGTAGAGAAAAAAGATCTTCCAGAGGGACGTTGGGTGAAGGCTAACTTTACCAACGTCATTGAGACAGAATACACAGCAACAGGACTTGTGCAGGACAATCAATATGAATTCCGTGTCATTGCCAGAAATGCTGCTGGTGTTTTCAGTGCCCCCTCTTACAGCACTGGTGCTATTACAGCTAAGGATGAGATTGAACCACCGCGAATCAGCATTGATCCCGAGTACACTCAGACTGTTGTAGTTAATGCCGGAGACAATTTCAAAATTGATGCGGATGTTCATGGCAAACCATTGCCCTCTATTGTATGGATGCAGGGAGAGCAGGAACTGAACAATACTATTCACAGAGAAATCAGAAATACACCTGTTAAAGCTTTTATATCTATAAAAGAAGCTAAACTCTCAGATGGAGGGGAATACACGCTCCTGTTGAAAAATCCGGGAGGAGAAAAAGCTGTCAAAATTAATGTGGTTGTCTTGGATAAACCAGGAGAACCGCAAGGTCCCCTAGCTATTACAAAAATTACCAAAGAAAGCTGTAGCCTGGCCTGGAACCCCCCGCTGCAAAATGGTGGAAGCAAGATCGCTCACTACATCGTTGAAAGAAGAGAAACAAGCAGATTAGTTTGGACTGTTGTTGACCCCAAATTGGAAAGTACTAATCTAAAAGTCAGCAAGCTCCTGGAAAAAGATGAATACATTTTCAGAGTTCGTGCTGTGAACCAATTCGGCGTAGGTCCCTCACTTGACTCTGCTCCTGTCATAATCAAAGATCCATTTTTGCCACCTGGGTCACCCAGAAATGTAGATGTTTCAGACATTAAAAAGGATTCAATGGTGCTTACATGGGAGGCTCCTTCTGAAGACGGTGGTAGTCCTGTCACAGGATATATAATTGAGAAGCATGACAAGGAAGGTGTAAGATGGACTAGATGCAACCGCCAAACAGTGACTGATTTGACATTTAAAGTCACTGGACTCCTGGAAAGCCATATTTATGAATTTAGAGTGGTTGCTGAGAATTCCATTGGGGTTGGGGAGCCCAGTTCACCAACCTTATTCTCTAAAGCTCTAGATCCAATCTTTAAACCTGGTCCACCACACAACCCAAAAGTTACTGACACGACAAAAACATCAGTGTCCTTGTCGTGGGGAAAACCTGCATGTGATGGAGGTTGTGAAATTCAGGGATACATTGTGGAATGCTGTGTTGCCACAGCACCCGCAGCACCAACTGAAGCCACTGATGGTGCAGAAATAGCCCCGTCCGAGGAATGGAAAATCTGCACACCACCGACAGGCATTAAGGCAAGCAAATTTGAAATTGGCAGCCTAAAAGAAAACCAAGCATACAAATTCAGAGTGTGTGCCATTAACAAAGTGGGAGTTGGTGAGCCTGCTGATGTTAGTGGAGAAATTATTGCGCAGGATAGGACAGAAGAACCAGACCTTGACATTGACCCTGAGCTAAGACAAATTGTAAGCATTAAAGCCGGGGCTTCACTCAGACTATTTATCCCCATCAAGGGAAGACCCACTCCTATCATTAAATGGGATAAAGATGAGGTTCCTCTCAAAGAAACAGCTCATGTTGAAACAACCAGTAGTTACACATCTCTTGTGATTGATAAGATGAGCAGAAATGATAGTGGAAAATACACAGTAACTGCGGAGAACTCCAGCGGGACCAAGTCAGCATTTGTTGTTGTCCGGGTACTCGACACACCAAGCTCTCCTGTTAATCTTAAAGTAACTGAAGTTACAAACCAGTCAGTAACTTTGGCTTGGGAACCACCTTTGTTAGATGGAGGATCAAAGATCAAGAACTATATTATTGAAAAGAGAGAGAGCACACGCAAAACATTTGCATCTGTTGTAACAAACTGCCATGCTCTTACATGGAAGATTGAGTCGCTTCAAGAGGGCTGCAGCTATTACCTCAGAGTTCTTGCAGAGAATGCCTATGGTGTTGGTCTTCCCGCAGTAACAGCGGACCCTGTTAAAGTTTCTGAGGTGCCCCAATCTCCAAAGAACCTAAGTGTAACAGATCAGACCAAAACAAGTATCTCCTTGACATGGGAGAGGCCAGAATATGACGGTGGTAGCAGAGTTGCGCAGTATCTCCTTGAGGTACAACTAAAGGGACAAGATAAATGGTCTGGTGTAAACACATTTAAGACAATGGAGGCTACTGTGTCCAACCTAAATCCAGGAGAGGAGTACCTGTTCAGAATTACAGCAATTAATGATAAGGGAAAGAGTGACCCCAAAGTTCTTGCTGGTCCAGTGATGACCAAGGATTTGGTCTTTGAGCCAGATGTCCGTCCAGTGTTCAGTAGTTACAGCATTTATGTGGGCAAGGACATGAATATTGACATTCCTATCTTTGGACGCCCTAAGCCAGCAATCACGTGGACTAAAGATGGAGCTTCTTTGAAATTTACCACCAGAGTAAATATTGTCAATTCACCAACTCACACAACGCTGAGTATAAAGGAGGCTGCAGGTGATGATGCGGGCATGTATGGCATCAGTGCTGCTAACTCAGCTGGGAAGAAAGAAACTACAATTGAAATAATCGTACTTGACAAGCCTGGGCCTCCATCAGGTCCAGTGAGATTTGATGAAATCACAACACAGAGTGTTACTTTCTCATGGGACCCACCAAAACACAACGGTGGATGCCAAATTTCAAACTACATAGTTCAAAAAAGAGACACCACCACAACTACATGGGAAAATGTGAGCACCAACTATGCTAGAACAAGCATCAAAGTGGCTAGACTTAAGACCGGGGCTGAATACCAGTTTAGAATCATTGCCCAAAACCGCTATGGCAAGAGTCATGGTCTGGATTCATCAGCTGTAGTTGCTCAGTATCCATACAGAGAGCCTGGACCGCCAGGCACACCCTTTATTGCCTCTCTCTCCAGGGATCACCAAGTAGTTGAGTGGCATGAGCCTGTATCTGATGGAGGAAGTCCTGTTATCGGCTACCACCTGGAACGCAAAGAAAGAAATAGTATTCTTTGGGTCAAGATCAACAAAACGCTGATTCACGAGACTACATTCAAGAGTTATCCCTTAGAGGAGGGCACTGAGTATGAGTACAGGGTTTTTGCTGAAAATATTGTCGGTATCGGAAGGAGTAGTAAGGTCTCTGAGGGTTGTGTTGCTCGGGATCCCTGCGATCCACCTGGCACACCTGAGGCAATTCATGTAACTAAAGACACTATTTTGATTCAGTGGGCTAAACCTGAATATGATGGTGGCAGTAATATAACCGGCTACATAATAGAGAAGCGCGATCTCCCAGAAGGAAGATGGGTGAGGGCAAACTTCACCAACGTGATTGAGACCCAGTTTACAATTACTGGTCTTACAGAAAATGCACAATATGACTTCCGAGTGATTGCTAAAAATGCAGTTGGGACTGTTAGCAAACCATCATATAACAGTGGACCAATCACTGCAAGTGATAAGGTAGAAGCACCCAAATTCTCCATCGATCCTGCATTTACCAAAACTGTCATCATCAATGCTGGAGAGACATTCAAGTTGGATGCAGATGTCCATGGCAAACCACCACCCACAATCCAGTGGTTTAAAGATGAAAAGCCAGTTGAAAATACACTCAGACTGGAGATCAGAAACACTGAGAGCCATGCCATGATTGTCATAAAGGACTCCATAAGAATTGACGGTGGAACTTACACACTCTTGCTGACAAATGAAGCCGGTAGTGAAACAATTCCATTCATTGTAGTTGTTCTGGACAAGCCTAGTCAATGTGAAGGACCTCTCCATGTCACTGGAATAGCAGAGGACAGATGCACACTGGTATGGCGTCCCCCTCTACATGATGGAAGCAATCCCATTACACATTACATTATTGAAAGAAGAGAGACAAGCCGACTGGCCTGGACTGTTGTTTCTAACAGCTGTGATACCACAAGCTACAAAGTCACCAAATTACTGGAAGGTAATGAATACATGTTCCGTGTCATGGCTGTGAATAGCTATGGTGTTAGCGAGCCTCTAGCGTCTGCTGCAGTGACCATGAAGACTCCATTTGTTACACCTGGTTCACCCCACATTGAAGATGTCTCTGACATTGCTCATGATGGCATGACCATCACATGGTCTGCTCCCGAGAGTGATGGAGGCAGTGAAATTATTAATTACATTATTGAAAAGAAGGACAGATCAGGTATCAAATGGACCAGATGTAACAGACAGAAAGTCACTGACCTCTCTTTCAGAGTCACCGGTCTTACTACAGGCCATGAATATGAGTTTAGGGTGACTGCTGAAAACATAGTTGGAGGAGGAGAGCCCAGCCTTCCAAGCTCTTATTACAAGGCCAGCGATCCAAAGTATAAACCTGGTCCACCGGCATATGTCAATGTAGTCGACTCAACAAAAACCTCTCTCACAGTTTTATGGGGTAAACCTGTGTCTGATGGTGGCACTGCCATTCAAGGTTATATTGTTGAAGTGTGCAAGGCTGAAGAGGAGGAATGGACCATGGTTACTCCCCCTACTGGCCTACGGGTTAACAAATATGAAGTTACAAAACTAACCGAGGGTCAAGAATATAAGATCCAAGTGTGTGCGCTAAACAAACTGGGAGTTGGTGAGCCAGCTGTTCTTTCTGGAACAGCTAAGCCAGAAGAAAGAGTTGACCCACCTCAGATCCACCTAGATTCAGAACTGAGAAAGGGCATCACTTTGAAAGCCGGTGGTTCTATTAGAATCCATGTTCCATTCAAAGGCAGGCCTACACCTGAAATAAAATGGACAAAAGATGATGGAAATCTGACAGAAAAAGCCATAGTGGAGAAGACTGTGAGCTTTACTCAGCTGTCCATTGACTCTTGTGACAGAAGTGACTCTGGAAAATACAGCTTGAGCCTGACAAACAGCAGTGGCTCTGTTTCTGAGGTTGTTTCTGTGAAGGTGTTGGATACACCTGGAGCCCCACAAAAACTTGTGGTAAAAGAAGTCAAGAAGGATTCGGTCACTCTTGAATGGGAAGCCCCACTAATTGATGGAGGGTCAAAAATTAAGAACTATGTGATTGACAAGCGTGAATCTACTAGGAAAGCATATGCAAATGTTTCCACAAAATGTACCAAAACCATATTCAAAGTCGAAAATTTGATTGAAGGTGCTATGTACTACTTCAGAGTCATGGCAGAAAATGACTATGGAATTGGCCAGGCCGTAGAAACAAGAACTGCTTCCAAGGCTTCCGAAGTACCCCTTCCAGTCGGAAAGGTTTTCCTCACTGATGTTACTAAAACCACAGCTACACTTGCATGGGAGAAACCAGAGCATGATGGAGGCAGTAGAATTGGTGGCTATTTGATTGAAATGCTTCCTAAAGGCACCGACAAATGGGGAGTGGCAACAAACACAAAAACGTGTGAAGGAACTGTTACAGGCCTAACAACTGGAACAGAATACCAGTTTCGCATTATTGCTTATAATGAAAAGGGGAAAAGTGAACCTAAAGCTCTTGCTGCACCAGTGATAGCAAGTGACATGACAATGGAACCCAGCATTAAGATACAATTCAATACCTACAGTGTACTTGCTGGAAAAGATCTGAAGTTGGAATTCCCTGTACTGGGTAGGCCCAAGCCAAAAATCTCCTGGATGAAAGATGGCCTGGCACTGAAAGTGACATCCAGAGTTAATGTACTTAACACTCCAACATCAACAGGAATTCAAATAACTGAAGCATGCAAAGAGGACTTTGGAAAATATTCTATTACTGCCACCAGTACTGTGGGAACTATCACCGAAGATGTAACTGTTATTATTCTCGACAAGCCTGGTCCACCTAAAGGTCCAATCAAAGTTGCTGAAGTGAGCAACACGTTTGTTCACCTGTCCTGGGAGCCACCAGAGTATACAGGCGGATGTCAAGTTAAGAACTACATAGTAGAGAAGAGAGATACCACCACTACGACATGGCAAACAGTTACTACGCAGTTGGCGAGAACTGCCATCAAAGTAACCAAGCTGAAAACTGGTTCAGAATACCAGTTTAGAGTCATTGCTGAAAATAGATATGGAAAGGGTGTGTCTCTGGACTCTAAGGCCATTGTGGTGCAGTACCCATACAAACCACCAGGACCTCCAGGAACCCCATATATCAAATCTGCAAGTAAGGAGATGATGATTATTGAGTGGAATGAGCCAGTTAATGATGGTGGAAGCACAGTCATTGGTTACCATTTGGAAAGCAAGGAGAGAAGCAGCATTCTGTGGAACAAATTAAATAAGACTCTCATCACTGATACTCAATTCAAGATCTGCAATCTTGAAGAGGGTGTAGGATATGAATTTAGAGTCTATGCAGAAAATATTGTTGGCATTGGTCGTAGCAGTAAAGTATCTGAGTCCTTTGTTGCTCGGGACCCATGTGATCCTCCTGGTGCTCCTGAAGCTGTTTCTATTTCCAAGAATCAGATTAGGATTCAGTGGACAAAGCCTCAATATGATGGTGGCAGCAAAGTAAATGGATATATTGTAGAAAGAAAAGATCTTTCATCCCCTGACGGGCGCTGGGTGAGAGCTAACTTTACCAATGTAATTGAGACTGAGTATGTTGTCACAGCTCTTACAGAGAATGAGCAGTATGAATTTAGAATTATTGCAAGAAATGCCGCTGGGGTCTTCAGTCAGCCATCTGACAGTTCTGGACCTATCACTGCTACTGATGAAATTGAGCCACCAAGGGCTTCAATGGATCCTAAATACAAGGATGTCATTGTTGTCAATGCTGGAGAGAGTTTGCTTTTAGATGCAGACATATATGGAAAGCCTCTTCCTGAAGTTGTCTGGCTGAAGGAGGGGAAGGAAATGGACAAAGCATTGCGCATTGAAGTTAAAACAACACTAAAACGTGCTGCAATGACCATCAAGGATGTGACAAAACTGGATGGAGGCCTCTATGAACTTGTTCTAAAAAATCTTGGTGGAACAAAAACGTTCCCTGTAACAGTGAAAGTTCTTGATAAACCAGGTGCACCAATTGGACCCCTTAAAGTGACTGGAGTAATGGCGGACAGGTGCATTCTTGCTTGGGCTGAGCCAGCATTGGATGGTGGAGCCAGTATCAGTCACTATATTTTGGAGAAGAGAGAAACTAGCAGGTTGTCTTGGACAGTAGTTGCACCAACTGTCAAGTCTCTATACTATAAAGTGATGAACTTACTTCCAGCAAATGAGTACATTTTCAGGGTCAAGGCAGTTAATAAATATGGTACTGGCGATTGTCTTGAGAGTGAACCCGTCATTGCTCGCAACCCGTACAAGCCTCCTTCTCCTCCTGGAACCCCAGAAGCAAGTCAAATTACAAAGGAATCTATGGTTTTGACATGGACTGCTTCAGATAACAATGGAGGTGCTGAAATTCAGGGTTACCATCTTGAGAAACGGGACAAGGACAGTGCAAGATGGACAAAATGCAACAGACAAAAGTTGTCAGACACCAACTTCAAGGTCACTGGTCTCATGACAGATCATTTCTACGAGTTCCGTGTTGCTGCTGAGAATGAGGCAGGTATTGGCGACTTAAGTGAGTTGTCCCTTTTCTATAGAGCATGTGATGCCACAACACCACCTGGACCTCCACATCATCCTAAGGTGACAGATTACACAAAGACTTCTGTGTCTCTCTCCTGGGGTAAGCCTGCTTCCGATGGAGGAGCCTATATCAAAGGTTACATTGTGGAAATGAGGGAGTACACACCAGGGTCAGAGGTGGCAGAGGAAGCAGAAGTTGCACCAGCTATAGAAGCACCTGTGGAAAAAGAATGGACAATGTGCACTGCACCCACAGGTATTCAGGCTACAAAACTCACCATCTCAGACCTCAAAGAAGGTGGAGAGTACCAGTTCCGTGTCTGTGCTATTAACTCCGAAGGAGTAGGTGAGGCTTCTAATGTTCATGGCACTGTAGTTACTTCAGACAGGTCAGAAGCGCCCGAAATGGAGCTGGATGCTGATCTGAGAAAGGTTGTATCAGTCCGTGCTGGGGGAACGT
Organism: Neostethus bicornis; assembly: GCA_902685375.1. Lineage (NCBI taxonomy): Eukaryota > Metazoa > Chordata > Actinopteri > Atheriniformes > Phallostethidae > Neostethus > Neostethus bicornis. The sequence goes on along the minus strand of LR738549.1, from coordinate 8,138,935 downwards.
TGCGCCTGTTTGTTGCTATCAGAGGAAGACCTGTGCCCGCTGTGAAATGGGAAAAGATTGATGGTATGCTGACAGAGCATGCTGCAGTTGACACCACTAGTTCATTCACTATGCTTGTCATTGACAATGTCAACCGCTTTGACAGTGGCAAATACTCTCTAACACTTGAGAACAGCAGTGGGACTAAATCTGCAGTCATTTCTGTAAGAATTTTAGACACTCCAAGTGCCCCACAAAACTTTGCTGTAAAAGAACTTAAAAAAGATTCAGTGACTCTTGCCTGGGATGCTCCACTAACTGATGGTGGTGCAAAAATTACAAACTACATTGTGGAAAAGAGAGAGTCTGTCAGGAAGGTTTATACCACTGTTACTAGTAACTGCACAGCCAACTCTTTCAAGATTGAAGACCTACCAGAGGGAGGAATTTTCTATTTTAGAGTTTGTGCTGTCAACACTTATGGCCAAGGGCAGATGGTAGAAACTAAAGAAATAAAGGTGTCCGAGGTGCCTCTGCCACCAAACAAAGTTACGCTTGTGGATTTGACCAAAACCAGTGTTTCGCTGTCATGGGAGAAACCCGCACATGATGGGGGATGCAAAGTGATGTGTTATAATGTAGAATTCAAGCCAAAGAGTGGAGACAAATGGGGTACTGCCTGTACAGTCAAAGTTCCAGAAGCAACAATTCCTAATTTAACTCCAAATGAAGTCTATTTGTTTAGAGTTGTTGCAATAAATGAGAAGGGAAAGAGTGAGCCAAAGGAACTTGGCCTACCTGTGGTTGCAAAGGATGTTGCCATTGAACCATCAATAAATCTACTGTTTAACACATACAGTGTAAAAGCTGGAGATGACCTCACTCTGGAGGTCCCTGTAGGAGGAAGACCTAAGCCTGTTGTGTCTTGGAAAAAAGATGGCCTCCCTCTGAAGCAAACATCTTCTATAACCATCTTGAATACAGCAACTTCATCTAAAATTATAATTAAAGAGGCTAGCCGAGATCATGTGGGCAAGTATGAAATTACCCTGGCCAACACTGCAGGAACGGTCACAGCAGCTATTGGAGTTGTTGTCCTTGACAAGCCAAGTCCACCTAAAGGAATCAAGGTGGATGCAGTGACCTCAGATAGCATAACGTTGTCGTGGTCTCCACCAGAATATGATGGCGGCTGCTCCATCAGCAATTACATCGTGGAGAAAAGAGACACAAACTCACAGGAGTGGCAAATGGTGGCCGGCAATGTTGCCAGAACATCTTTCAAAGCTGGTCGGCTAACACATGGAGCAGAGTACCAGTTCCGCATTTATGCAGTCAACCGCTATGGAAAGAGTACCTATCTAGATTCACCTGCTATTTCTGCTCAGTATAACTTCAAACAACCTGGACCCCCATCCACCCCTATTGTAAAACTGGCCACCAAATCTTACATGTTAGTCACTTGGAACGAGCCAGTTAATGATGGCGGCAGTCCTGTGCTGGGCTATCACCTAGAGAGGAAGGAGCGCACTAGCATACTTTGGACGAAGATGAACAGAGGAATGATCAAAGATACAGAATACAAAGTCAGTGGAATTGAGGAGGGGATGATGTATGAATACCGTGTTTATGCTGAGAATATTGCTGGTATTGGTAAAGCTAGTAAGGCCTGTGAAGCTGTTGCAGCGAGAGATCCATGTGATCCTCCAGGGACACCTGAAGTAACTGCAGTCACAAGGTCATCTGTCTCCCTCGCTTGGGACAAACCAGAATACGATGGTGGAGCTAAGGTTTCTGGTTACATTATTGAACGTAGAGACCTCCCTGAAGGACGATGGACACGCTGTAACTTCACCAATGTACCAGAGACCTACTACAATGTGACTGGTCTCACAGAGAACAGCCAGTATGATTTCCGTGTCATTGCAAAGAATGCAGCCGGATTATTCAGTATACCATCATATAACACTGGCCCAATCACCACAAAGGATGATGTGGACCCACCACGTATAATGATGGATGTTAAGTTTAGAGAGACTGTGTCTGTGAAAGCAGGAGAGAGCCTAAAGATTTATGCTGACATTGCAGGACGTCCCGCTCCTGTCATTTCTTGGACAAAAGATGGCAAAGACATAGAACTGAGAGCCAGAATTCAGATTATTTCAACGGACACAAGCACCTCTGTCATTGTGAAGGACTGCATTCGAAGAGATTCTGGCCAATATGTCCTCACATTACAAAATATTGCAGGAACTGTCACCATGCCTATTAATTGTGTGATTTTAGACAAACCAGGACCTTCAGCTGGTCCTCTGCAGATCACTGGTCTCACAGCTGAGGAGTGCACGCTTTCATGGGGTCCTCCTCAGGAAGCAGGAGGTGCGGCGGTGACACATTACATTGTTGAAAAGCGTGAAACCAGCCGTTTGGCATGGACTTTGGTTAAGGCAGACATTACCAAAACGTACTTCAAAGTCACAGGCCTGATCAAGGGCAATGAATACATATTCCGAGTTTTGGCTGTCAATAAGCACGGAGTGGGTGAATCCCTAGAAAGTGAAATCATAAAGATCACAGATCCCTACACTTTTGCCTCTGCTCCTGTTGGAGTTGATGTAACTTCTATAACCGGAGATTCAATGACTCTAACCTGGTGTAAGCCAGCCAGTGATGGAGGCAGTCCCATAATTGGATATGTGATTGAGCGCCGTGAAAAGACAGGCATGCGGTGGGTCAGAGTAAACAGAGATCTTGTGGTTGAATGCACAACTGTAGTAACTAAAATTCGCAAGAACTGTGAGTATGACTTCAGAGTCATTGCTGAAAATGAAGCTGGCCTAAGTCCTCCCAGTGAACCATCTGCAACATTCAGGGCCCTGGATCCTCATGTCGTTCCTTCCCGCCCAACCAAGCCAAAAATAGTCAATTCCACGAAAGACAGTGTCTCCATTGTGTGGAAACCACCAATTAACAATGGTGGCACTCCCATCTTGGGATACGGTGTAGAATATAGAGAATTTATTTGCCAGCCAGGGGTAGAGGGTGAGGAAGAAGAGGAAGAATATGAAGAGGAAGAAGATATTGAAGAATCACCCGAAGAGCTTGCAAGATGGGCTGAAGCTGTTCCTCTGACAAAAAGCTTGGAATTCACCATCACTGGCCTGAAGGCAGACAAAGAATATGAATTCTGTGTGAAAGCAATAAACAAAGTTGGCAGCAGTGCACGCAGCCCATATTCAGATCCAGCTGCAGCAATGGATAGAACTGCAGAGCCATCATTTGATGTGGATATTGAAATGCGGAAGGTGTTTGTTGTAAAGAGTGGAACGGCATTTACTCTGAATGTGCCATTCAAGGGAAACCCTGCGCCCAAAGCTGAGTGGGCAAGGGAAGGAGTTGATCTCAAAGTTAGAGGAACAGTTGAAACAACAGACACGAGCACCTCACTGACCCTTGAGAAATCAACTCGAAATGACACCGGAGAGTATTCTGTCACCATTGAATCACCATTGGGCAAAGCAACTTTGGCAATGGCAGTGAAAGTGCTAGACTCCCCTGGACCTCCAGTAAATTTAAAAGTTTCTGCAGTTACCAGAGATTCCGCAACAGTCACTTGGGAGGCCCCAGAGAATGATGGTGGTGATGCTGTAAAAGCTTATCATGTTGAGAAACGTGAGTCCAGTAAGAAGGCCTGGGTGTCTGTGACCAGCAACTGCCACACCCTGACCTACAAAGTGGAAGACTTACAAGAAGGAGCCACTTATTACTTTAGGGTCATCGGGGAAAATGAGTATGGTGTTGGCGTATCTCAAGAGACCAAGGCTGGAACTAAGATTACAGGTAACTTTAATCGCCTGATTACTAAATTATTTTGTTTGATCTTAACTTTATAAATCATGAATATCATGCTGTTCTTTGCAGAGGTGCCAAGTCCACCGATGAAACTAGGAGTAGCAAATGTCACCAAAGACAGTGTTACTATTGCCTGGACCAGACCAGAATATGATGGTGGCAGCAGAGTCACTGGTTATCTGATTGATGCTGTGGAGAAGGGACAAACCAAATGGGTGAAGTGTGCCACTGTGAAGACCTTGAATCACACCATCAAGAGTCTGAGAGAAGGAGCAGAATACTTCTTCAGAGTCCGTGCTGAGAATCATGCTGGACTCAGTGAACCCAAAGAGATGATTGTCCCAGTGATTGTTAAGGAAATACAAGGTACTGTCTCATAATTCTTTCTTATATTTTGCTAATTGGTTATACAAGTTTCGGTTGACACATTATAAAAATACAAACAAACTGATGCTTGGGCAAATTTAATTTTTAAGAAAAATTATTCACTTCAAACAATTTAATGTTTTACAGAGGCTCCAGAATTCAACTTGCAGAACTACCCCAAGAACACAGTTTACGTGAAAGCAGGATCTGACTTGAGCTTTGAAATTCCGCTCTCTGGCAAGCCCATGCCAAAAGTGGTTGTGTCAAAAAACAATGTAGTTATCAAAGGATCCAAAAGACTTCTGACTGAAGTATCTCCAGATAGTTTGATCATCACCCTGAACGAAAGTGTTTCTAGTGATGCGGGCAAGTATGATATCACTGCTTCCAATGCTGGTGGTACAACTAAGATCTTCATTATCTTCGTCGTGTTGGACAAGCCTGGTGCTCCCATTGGCCCAGTTCAGATTGGGGAAGTTGGTGAGACCACGGTGTATCTGAAATGGGATCCTCCAGAATATGATGGAGGTAGCCCTGTCACAAACTATGTTGTCCTGAAACGTGAGACCAGCACACCTACTTGGGCAGAAGTATCAACTAATATTGCCAGAAACTCCATCAAAGTGACCAAGCTTACCAAGGGAGAAGAGTATCAGTTCCGAATCAAGGCTCAAAATCGCTATGGTGTCAGTGACCATATTGACAGCAAACCAGTTATGATAAAGCTCCCGTACAGTGAGTACACCAGTCTAAATCAGAATCAGAATCAGAATCAGAATATACTTTATTGATCCCACACAGGGGAAATTTATAAATGATTGTTTTCACATAATTATTCTATTATTTCTTTGAAATATGACAAAAATACATTTTTCTACAGCCATCCCTGGACCTCCATCCACACCATGGATAAGCTTTGTCTCTAGAGAAAGCCTTACAGTTTGTTGGAATGAACCAGTCAACGATGGTGGAAATCCTGTCTTTGGATATCATCTTCAGATGAAAGAGAGGAGCAGCATCCTCTGGCAGAAGGTCAATAAGACAGCAATCCCTGGGAACCAATGGCGTGTGACCAATGTTTGTCCGGGACTTATTTATGAGTTCAAGGTGGCAGCTGAAAATGCTGCTGGTATTGGAAAGATGAGCAAGACCTCTGAGGAGGTGCTTGCTATTGATGCCTGTGGTAAGTTTTAATTGAACTGTACAAACTTATTGCTATTTAAAGTTGACATGATTCAAATTATTCAAATTATCATAATACTGGTCTTTTTTTATATAACATATTTGTAATGATAAGAATTTACAGTAAAGTGGTAGACTTTATGAAAAACAGTGTACTGAAAAACTACAGACCTTTAGTGCAAGTGCCTAACAAAACCCATTAAACTTTTAATAACTAAGAGAACAATCCTAAATGATATAATTAATAGAACGCACAGTGACATTAGTTTTATCTAAGTAACCTTTGAACCTTCGTTGTTTTAATATTGCAGAACCACCAGCTAGTGTCCGAATTACAGAGGTCACCAAGAATTCCGTGAGCCTGTCCTGGCAGAGACCTCCATTTGATGGGGGCAGCAAGATCACCGGTTACAGTGTGGAGAGAAGAGACGCACCCAACGGGAGATGGGTGAAGGCCAACTTCACTAACATTATTGAACTTGGCTTTACGGTGTCTGGGTTGAATCAGGATGAATCATATGAATTCAGAGTATATGCCAAGAATGCTGTTGGGTCTGTCAGCAATCCCTCTCTTATTGCTGGCCCCGTCACATGTGTTGATGCATGTGGTGAGTATATTCATCCAGAAATCTGATTGATTTTTTCTCTCCAAATGTCCACTTCTCATTAAAATTTTCTTTTCACAGGTGCTCCGGCAATTGATCTTCCACCTGAGTATCTGGATGTTGTCCAGTACAAAGCTGGGTCACCGGTGAAGCTTGGAGTTGGAATTATTGCCAAGCCTCTGCCGACCATTGAGTGGCTGAAGAATGGAAACGAGCTTGTAAAGTCTTCTACAGTTTCTGTTGAAAGTACAACAGACTCTTCTGCTGTTCTGATCAAAGATGCAACTCGCTCTGACACTGGTTCATATGAAATCAAGATAAAAAATGCTCTTGGATCAGCATCAGCAACCATCAGGATTGAAATTCTTGGTATGTTCTCAGCTCTCTGTGCTAGTCTGATGTGGTAAAATGTAGTGTTAAACTCTAGTTTTCACATATCTTCAGTCCATCCTAGTACAGTAGTTCCTTCATTCCTTTCATTTTATTTCAGATAAACCTGGACCCCCTGCTGGAATTATAAACTTCAACTCCATCACAGCAGACAAAATTGTCTTTAGCTGGGCACCTATCCCCGAATCAGATCAGGGAGGCTCCAAAGTTACCCACTATATAGTAGAAAGACGTGAAACAAGCCGAGTAGTTTGGTCAACAGTCTCAGATTGTCATGAACAAACACATATTACCGTTGGTAAGTTGGTTCGTGGAAATGAGTATGCCTTCCGTGTGATGGGTGTAAACAAGTTTGGAGTTGGAGTACCACTGGAGTCTGAACCAGTGATTGCCAAAAATGCCTTTGGTAAGTTTACGTTTATACAAGTCGCACAGTATAAATTCTATTTTTCACTTTAGTCATCATCTGGACGTTTTATGTTATCTTTTCCAAAGTAACTCCTGGTCAGCCTCAGACACCAGAGGTGAACACCATGACCAAGTCAACCATGTTGGTGGAATGGGATAAGCCTGGGGTTGATGGAGGAAGTACTGTAACAGGATACTACCTTGAAAGACGAGACAAAAAGAGCTCACGCTGGATCAGAGTCTATAAAGATCCTGTCACTGATGTCAAGCAGACAGTGTACCACCTGACAGAAGGCAATGAGTATCAATATCGTGTATGCGCCATCAACAAAGCTGGTGAGGGTCCATTCTCTGATGCATCAGATTACTACAAGGCAGCTGACCCAGTTGGTGAGTGTCCTGAAATCATTATTTAAAAGGGGAAAAAAGCCCATTCATCTCTACTTCTTTTTCACCTACAACTTTTTTTACAGATCCCCCTGATGAACCATGCAAGTTGAAAGTTGTGGACTCCACCAAGACATCCATCACCTTGGGCTGGTCCAAACCTGAATGGGATGGAGGAAGTGAGGTCACAAGCTACATGTTGGAGAAGCTTGTTGATGGTGAGGAAGACTGGGTTGTGATTACATCTAAAGGAGAGGTCAAGACAACAGAATACACTGTTCACGACCTGAAGCCAGATGTGAACTACTACTTTAGAGTCTCTGCTGTCAACTGTGCTGGCCGTGGAGAGTCTCTGGAAATGACTGAGCCTGTGCAGGCCAAAGATATTCTAGGTAAAAAAAAAAAAAAACATCTCCTGTTTTTTCCTAGACATACTTTTTTCACAGAAACCAGTGAAAAATGTGCATGTTTCTGCTTAATATTTACAGAGGAGGCCCAGATTGACTCAGATGTTGCCATGAGAACGCACTACATTGTGAAGGCTGGCAAGGATGTGGAGCTATCTGTTCCATTGAAGGGCAGACCCGCTCCAACTGCTTCCTGGAGCAAAGGCGAAGAATGCATTGATCGTGATCCCAAATATGAATTTCATCACTCAGACACAACTACTGTGCTGGTCATGCGTGAGGTCACAAGACTTGATACTGGAAAATACACAGTCAAGATAGATAATGGAGTGGGAGAGCCCAAGGCACTGACATTGTCTGTGAAGGTCCAGGACACGCCAGCTCAGTGTAGGAACTTAGTATTGAGCAATGTAACTCGTGGAAAGGTCACTCTCTCCTGGGAACCTCCACTTCTTGATGGTGGTGCTGAGATCACTAATTACATTGTTGAGAAAAGGGACTCCTCCAAAAGATCATATTCAGCAGTGACAAGCAAATGTGTGAACACAACGTATATCATTGAAGACCTCTCAGAAAAGACATCTTTCTTTTTCCGTGTCCTAGCAGAGAATGAGAATGGTGTTGGGGATCCATGTGAAACACTTGAGCCGATAAAAGCTACAGAGACTCCAGGACCAGTCAAAGAAATCTCCATGAAAGACTCAACAAAGACCTCTGTGACTCTCCAATGGCTAAAGCCTGATTACGATGGTGGCAGCATCATTGCTGACTATGTTATTGAGAAGAAGACAAAAGATGAGGAGTGGTCTTCTGGAGGAACGAGCAGACAGTGCGAGTTTGAGGTCAAGAAACTCAAAGAACACTCAGAGGTGTTTTTCAGGGTTGCAGCCAGAAATGAAAAAGGACAGGGTGACTTTGTTGAGACTGGGCCTATTAAGGTAATAGACTACATTATCACGCCAGAGGCAGACTTGAGAGAGTACCCAGATGGACGCATTAACATTCGCCTAGGTCATAATGTGCACCTTGAGTTACCATTTAAAGGCAAACCCAGACCATCTGTCTCGTGGCTGAAGGACAGTCTGCCTCTGAAGGAGAGCGACCAGTTGCGATTCAAGACAACACAGAGCAAAGCCACACTGATCATTAAGAATGTAAAGAAAGAGAATGAGGGTAAATACACTCTGACTCTTGACAATAAAGTTAACAGAAGATCCTTCCATATCCATGTTGTTACTCTTGGACCTCCATCAAAGCCTGTCGGACCCATCCGCCTTGATGAAGTGAGAGCTGAAAGCATAATGATCTCATGGGATGAACCCAATGATGACGGTGGTGGAGACATCACTTGCTACAGCGTTGAGAAACGAGATACCTCCCAGAATGACTGGAAAATGGCCTGCTCCAGTGTACAGGGGACTCAGTTCAGAGTTCCAAATTTGATTAAAGGCATCCAGTACCAGTTCAGAGTGTGTGCTGAAAACAGATATGGTGTCAGTGAGTCTCTGGTCTCTCAGATGGTTATTGCCAAGCACCAGTTTAGGCCTCCAGGTCCACCAGGCAAGCCTGTAGTATACAATGTGACCAATGATGGGATGACAATTCAATGGGAGAAACCAATCTACGATGGCGGTACACCCGTTCAGGGATACCATGTGGAAAAGAAGGAGAAAAACAGCATCATGTGGCAGAAGGTGAACACTATGTTGATCAAGGAAACTGATTATAGAATTTTAGAACTCATCGAAGGTCTTGAGTACTCTTTCAGAGTGTATGCTCAGAATGATGCTGGCTTCAGCCGAAAGAGTGATGAGAGCAAGTCAACAATGGCCGTCAGTCCAGTTGGTAAGTAATGATTCAGACTGAACGTTTTTTTCAGACTTAAAGTGAGTCCCCAAAGTAACTGAAACTGTCTTTCAGATCCACCCGGTCAGCCAGACTATATTGATGTGACCAGTGACTCAGTGACTCTTAAATGGGATGCGCCAAAGCGAGACGGTGGCAGCAAGATTACCAGCTATAGTGTTGAAAAACGACAAGGACATGGCCGTTGGTTCAAAGCTAACTTGACAGATGTGCATGACTGTCAGTACACGGTCACCGGGCTGGCAATGAATGAACGTTATGAGTTCAGAGTCATTGCCAGAAATGCCATTGGTGTGGTCAGTGACCCATCCAACTCCTCTGGACTGATAGTTGTCAGAAGTGAAAATGGTAAGTAGTTTTTCAAACATTATAGCAGTGTTTCACATGTAACCATTCTTCACTGAAAAACAATTCAATTTTTCTCAAATATAGCAAGTCCAAATATTGAGTTTGGTCCAGAATACTTTGAAGGTCTGACAGTCAAGGCAGGAGACAATATCAGATTGAAAGTTGCCATCACCGGACGCCCAGTGCCTAAGGTTGTCTGGTACAGAGATGGTGTGGAAGTTACCAAGAAAATGATGGACATCATCACTGTTCCTGGATCCAGTACTCTGTCTGTCAGGGATGCTGACCGTACCCACCGTGGTCTGTACACTGTAGAAGCCACAAATGGATCAGGATCTAAGAAGGAGAACATTCTTGTCCAAGTCCAAGGCAAGCAGAAATACATCTATTAAACTTTAACTGTTTTAGTTTACTTGATTCAATAAATTCTATTAATTAACGTTGGGTTGTTTTTTTGATTGTTGTTTTTTTTTTTTTTTTTTTACTATTGTGTACCTGCAGATACACCTGGGGAACCAGTTGGACCAATCACTTTCACTAATATTTCAGAAGGAAAATGCACTCTAACCTGGAATCCACCTGAAAATGATGGCTGCTCTGAGATTTCACATTACATCATTGAGAAACGGGAGACAGCCAAGATCTCCTGGGCTTTGGTGTCAGATGAATGTCAAGAGTGCACTTTTAATGCAACCAAGCTTATTAAGACCAATGAATACCAATTTAGGGTGTCTGCTGTGAATAAGTTTGGTGTTGGCAGACCTTTGGAGTCCAGCCCCGTCATTGCACAGATGCAGTACAGTAAGTGGATTAGAAAGAATGCTTTAACCTTAAATCCTGAATGTGTGCAAAATATATTTCTGCATCATTTTCACTTGGTGAATTTGTGTTTAACATACTAACTGTCCTTCTAGCAACTCCGGATGCCCCAGGAACTCCTGATGCCACTGAAGTCACAGGCGAGAGCATCACCTTGTCCTGGACTGCTCCAACAAATGATGGAGGAAACCCCATTCAGTATTATATACTAGAGAAACGAGAGAAGAAGACTGTTCGGTTCTACAAGGTCACTACAAAAAAGCCTATTGTTGAATGTGCTCACAAGGTGCTGCATCTTACTGAGGATATGGAGTATGAGTTCCGTGTCATGGCTGTCAATGATGCAGGTGTTGGCACCCCAAGCAACATTTCCATGCCAATTAAGGCGGCAGAGCCCAAAGATATTCCATGTGCTCCATCAGTGGTATGCGTGTCAGATTCCACTAACAATTCGATCAGTTTGGAATGGACCAAACCTGTGGATGATGGAGGTATGGACATTCTTGGCTACATTGTTGAGATGGTCAAAGGAGAGGAAACTGAATGGAAGAGAGCAAACGAGGAACTTGTGATTGATACAAATTACGTGGTGACGGGACTTCAGACAGGAGCGGAGTACAGCTTCCGTGTTGCAGCTGTGAATCATGTGGGAAGAGGTGAAGACAAAGAAACATCAGAACCTACCCAGGCCGTAGACAAGTTAACACCACCACAGGTGGACATTGACGCTAGCTTTAAGCAGACACACATTGTCAAAGCTGGTGGTTCCGTGTGTTTGGGCATCCACTTCAGAGGAAAACCCATTCCCACTGCCACTTGGGTAAAGGAGGAGGGTGACTTGGGCGTGATGTCAGAGGTTGTCACTGCTGATGGCTACACCTCTCTCAGTATAGAAAACTGCTCCAGAGCTGACACAGGAAAATACACAATTAATCTGGAGAACTCAAGTGGTAGCAAAGCTGTTACATTTGTGGTAAAAGTTATGGACACACCTGGACCTCCACAAGCTGTTGCTTTCAAAGAAGTCACCAGAGGCTCTGTAACACTTGCTTGGGAACCTCCTCTTAATGATGGTGGAGCTCGTATTCATCACTTCATTGTTGAGAGGCGTGAGGCTAGTCGGCGCACATGGCAGCAATCTGGTGGCAAATGCACCCAGCATATCCTGAAAATCCAGGACCTTCTGGAAGGAGTCCCTTATTTCTTTAGAGTCTCTGCAGAGAACCAATATGGTATTGGCGAGGCATTTGAGCTGCCGGACCCAGTCACTGCCACAGCAGAGCCATCAGCTCCAAAGAGATTGGACATCCTGGACACCACAGACAGCTCTGTTTCACTTGGCTGGACAAAGCCAGAGCATGATGGTGGTAGTCGAATCCAGTGTTATGTTATTGAGGCTAAACCTAAGGACACCGAGAAATGGGTTGTGATTGGCAACACTAAGAATCTTACCTATGATGTAGAAAAGCTCAACAAGGGAGATGAGTATGACTTCCGTGTGAAGGCCAAGAATGACGCTGGGTACAGCCAGCCAAAAGAAACTCTAGCGCCGGTGTTGGTCAAAGAACCTCACATTGAACCTGCAGCTGACCTAAGTGAGATCACCAACCAGCTCATCACTTGTAGGTCTGGAAGCACATTCACAATTGACGTTCCCATTATTGGAAGACCTGCTCCTAAAGTCACCTGGAAGCTGGAAGAGATGAGACTTAAAAATTCTGATAGAGTCACAATAAAAGTGACCAAAAACAGAACCAGTATATCAGTCAAAGAGGCCATGAGAGGAGATGGTGGTAAATACCACTTAACTCTAGAGAATGTCACTGGAACCAAGACTTTCACCATTGAAGTGAATGTTACAGGAAGACCCAGTCCTCCAACTGGACCTATTGAAATCTCATCCATCACATCTGAGTCTTGTGTGGTATCCTGGCAACCACCTGAAGACGATGGTGGCACTGACATCACAAACTATATTGTAGAGAAGCGTGAATCTGGTTCCACTGCATGGCAGTTGATCAATTCCAGTGTGAAGCGCACATCCCTTCATGTCAGTCATCTAACCAAATATATGCAGTACACATTCAGGGTGTCTGCAGAGAACCGGTTTGGAGTCAGCAAATCAACTGAGTCTGAGACCATTGTTGCAGAGCATCCTTTCAGTAAGTGTTGTTAATCTGATCTATGTTCATAATTTGACTTTACAATATTTTAAGTTTTTGTTTATTTTAAGTACTAAACCAACTAAAAGCAAAAACTTTTCTCTTGAACTGTATAATTTCAGCCCCTCCTGGCCCTCCAACAAAACCATCAGTTTTCAATGTCACTGCCAATACGATGACTTTGAAATGGGAGGAGCCTTACCACGATGGGGGCAGCAAGGTGACTGGATACTGGATAGAGAAAAAGGAGAGGAACAACATCCTGTGGGTCAGGGAGAACAAAATTCCATGCTTTGAGTGTTACTATAAAGTTGAAGGTCTGGTGGAAGGTCTGGAGTACCAGTTCAGGGTTTATGCAATGAACAGTGCTGGGCTCAGCAAAGCGAGCGAAGCATCCAAAGGAGCCGTGGCCCAAAATCCTGTTGGTATGTTCTGAACAGTTAACATTGCTTACTGTGTAAAACTGTCAATCAAATATGTCTGACAAACACGTCTTGTGTTTAGATCCACCCAGTAAGCCTGAAGTCACAAAGGTGACCAGAACAACAGTCTCTTTGAAGTGGTCAGCTCCACTGAACGATGGAGGCAGTCCTATTGTGGGCTACATCATTGAGCGGAAGCCCTACACCCTTACCGGCGAGGGCCGTTGGCTCAAGTGCAACTACACCAATGTGACAGATCATTTCTTCACTGTCACTGCCCTGGGAGAGGGAGAACCTTATGAATTCAGAGTAATTGCCAAGAATGCCAACCAGGTGTTCAGCTTGCCTTCCGAGTCCACTGGATCTGTGCAGTGCAAGACCGACTTTGGTAAGATTACTCTTTTACCAGTCCTTTCCAGAAAAGCTACTTTTTGTCTGAAAATTATTATGCCTCCGGATTACTTATAGAAAGAATTCTCTTTTATTAGAGTGATTACATGTCCCAAGTGCTACACACGTATAAAAATACAATAAACAGTTACATGCGACTGCAAATGAATGGAACAAAATTGACTATATTCATCATCAATCTACTCCCTTATTTAAACAATTACTTGTCAATACCCCCTGTTGAGTACTGCTTTGATAAGTTGTTTAAAGTGGCTGCTACATGTGATCTATCCCATTAGATTGAACAGAGTTTGACTTTTTTTTTAATTTAACAGAACCTCCAAAGGCAACACTGGACAGCAAACTATTATCAGAGACTGTTATGGTCAGAGCAGGGTCAGACTTGGTTCTTGATGCTGCAGTAGGAGGCAGGCCTGACCCTAAGGCTTCCTGGTCAAAAGGTGACAGGGACCTGGAAATGTGTGAAAAATATCACCTCCAGTACACTCCTACTAAAGCCATGGCCATCATTAAGTTCTGTGACCGAGATGACACAGGAAAATATATCCTGACTGTCAGAAATGTAAGTGGGACCAGAACTGCAGAAGTAAACGTCAAAGTACTTGGTGAGTAGCTTTTTATTTCAAACAATGTCACGATGGATAAAATTCTGAGAATACACGTCCCTCAACTAATACAATGACACCAAGTTTGATTGTTTTTACAGACACGCCTGGAGTGTGTGGAGGCATTGATATTAGCAAGGTAACAGAGGAATCCTGCACACTGAGCTGGAATCCTCCTTTGGAGGATGGTGGTGATGAAGTGGCACACTACATTGTGGAAAGGCGGGACACAAACAGGCTAAACTGGGTCATCATGCAGGCCGAGTGCAAGGAGCTCACCTGCAACATTACTGGCCTGTTCAAGAACACAGAGTACTTGTTTAGGGTACGGGGGGTCAACAAGTACGGAGCTGGTGTTTACTTGCAGTCACAGCCCATGGTCGCCAGAAACACCTTCAGTAAGTAGACAGGAAAATGATTGTGAACCAAGTGAAAGTGAAAACATTCTTAACATTTGTACATACAATTGCACACTATAAGGCTCTTCCCATCCTTCCTCTAGCTGTGCCCACTCCGCCGGGAGCTCCAGAAATCCTGGCATCCGGAAAGGACTTTGCCACCATAGAATGGCTGAAACCAGAAAGCGATGGTGGCAGTCCATTGATTCACTACCTGGTGGAGAGACGAGAGAGAAAGAGTGCCCGGTGGGTGAAGGTGAACAGAGATGGAGCTCATTTGGACACCACTCTGAAAGTTTCTGGTCTGACCGAGGGCAACATTTACCAGTTCAGAGTGACTGCCATTAATAAGGCCGGAGAAAGTGAGGCCAGTGAGGTGTCTCTGTACGTTGTCTGCAGAGTGCCAACATGTGAGTCTTCTGTCAACCTCACAGCGCAAAAACGAATAAATCTGGTTTGTCAACACCAATGGAAAGTAAAACCATGTTTATATTATGCCCTCACAGGTACTCCTGCACCTCCTTCCATCCCACGTATTACAGACACCCACAGTGACAGCATCAGCCTTGCCTGGTCTAGACCTGTGGATGATGGAGGAGCTGATGTGATAGGTTACATTCTGCAAATGCAGGAGGCTGGAGCCGAGGAATGGACCAAAGCTCATGAGAAGACCTTACGTACAACAGAGTTTTTGGTAACTGGACTTTCTGTGGGCAAGAAATACTGCTTCAGAGTAGCTGGCATCAACATTAATGGCACCGGAGACTTTAGTGAGCCATGTGCAGAAACCGAACCGGTTGAGAGAATAGGTAGGCAATTATTTATATTCAAACCTTCTTTATTCTATCACTGTGCAAGGTTTATATGCTTACTAAAGCAAGTCTACATCCCAATTTCAACAGAGACTCCAGACTTTGAGCTTCATGATGATCTCAAGAAGACAATCTGCCTGCGAGCCGGCGGCTCTCTCCGTCTGTTTGTGAATGTTACTGGCCGACCTGTGCCAACTATCATTTGGAGCAAGCCAGACGTTGACCTCCAAAACAGAGGCTTCATCGAGGTCACTGGTACATCAACCACTCTCATCATTGACAAGGTGCACCGTTATGATGCCGGAAAGTATACGCTGGTGGCCGAGAACTCCGCTGGTAAACAGGAAGTAAGCTTTCTCGTCAAGGTCTATGGTGAGTCACTAAAAACATTTCAAAAGGTATTCAAACCAAAGACTTTCTGCCACAGTTTTTTCTGACATCAATTTATATTTTCAATTAGATACTCCTGGACCAACCGGGCCAATCAAGATTAAGGAGCTTACAAAAGATTCTATCACTATTGCCTGGGAAGCCCCAACAGTAGATGGTGGTGCCCCTGTTAACAACTATATAATTGAGAGACGAGAGGCCTCCATGAGAGCCTATAAGACAGTCACATCCAAGTGTAGCAAAACATCCTACAAAATTGATGGCCTCATAGAGGGCATGCTATATTACTTCCGGGTTCTGCCTGAAAATATCTATGGCGTTGGTGAACCCTGTGAGACCCCAGACGTCATCCTAGTGTGTGACGTTCCTCTTCCACCACACAATGTGGAGGTTATTGATGTTACCAAGACCACAGTCACCCTGGGCTGGGAAAAGCCTGAGCATGATGGAGGCAGTAGACTGACTGGCTATGTAATTGAAGCATGCAAGTTTGGCACAGACAAGTGGATGAAGGTGGCCACACTGAAGCTCACAGACTTTGAGCACACAATTGAGAAGCTGACGGAGAATGAACAGTTTTTGTTTAGAATCAAAGCCATCAACAGCAGAGGAGCCAGTGAGCCAAAGGAACTTGTTTCTGCTGTCACTGTCCAAGAACAGAGAGGTAACCTACACCTGAAAATTTAAATTGTATCAGGAAAACAAAATTGGAGTTTTGTTACAGTGGAATTATAAAATCTTTCTTTCTTACAGTGATGCCTGTGGTGGACTTATCCAGCATTCCCCATAAGGTTATCAATGTCTTAGCGGGAAAGCCCCTGGAGTTAGACCTACCTATCATTGGTAGACCTCCTCCCATATGCTCGTGGTACTTTGGCAACAACAAGCTGAAGATCACAGACCGCATCAAAATCAAGAGCACCGGGAAGTTCTCCAAGCTCACAGTGTCAGACACTACCATCGATGACACTGGGGATTACACTCTGGAAGTGAAGAATGCTGTGGGTGTCATCACTGAGATCATCAAAGTCATCATCCTCTGTAAGAAGTCTTTTTCTATTCTTGTTGAAAATCAGATACACTTTTTAACTGTTCCTTCAATTTCCACCAGCTAAACCTGATGAGCCAGCTGGACCCTTCAAGTTTGATGAAGTAGATGCAACTACTGTCACCTGCAGCTGGAACCCCCCAGTCAGGGATGGTGGCGCACCCATCAGTGGTTACGTCGTGGAGCAACGTGATGCTCATAGACCTGGTTGGGTGCCTGTCTGTGACTCTGTTAGCAGACCAATGTTCAAGTTTGAAAATCTGATTGAGGGAGATGAGTATGTTTTCCGTGCTGCTGCCACAAATCGATATGGCACTGGAGAATTTCTGCAGTCCGAAATTGTCATGTGCAAGAGCCTTAAGAGTAAGACTTTGATCCAGATTTATCTTAATTTTGGCAAAAGTGCAAAATTTTTGACAAGTTTTTTTTTTTTTTTAATAGATGTACCTGGACCTCCTGGTCGTCCAATAATCTTTGATGTGTCTCGAGATGGTATGACTGTAGCCTGGGAGCCACCAGATGAAGATGGTGGTCTAGAGGTTTCTGGATATATTATTGAGCGCAAGGAAGTGCGGTCTGACAGATGGGTGCGTGCCAACAAGAACCCCATAACCATGACCAGGTACAGATCTACGGAGCTCATTGAAGGCCTGGAGTATGAACACAGAATCACTGCCATGAATGCCAGAGGCCTGAGCAAACCAAGTCTTCCCTCCAAGCCAGCTGTGGCAACTGATCCTATTGGTAAGAAGAAGCCTTAATCCAGAAACAGAAGTAAAAATTAAAAACACCTTTTAAAATACACAGTATAATATGAACGTTAGTTTTTCAGTATTTTCCTAAATAGAAAATCTTGACACAGACGCAATTGTTATCTAAAAAGTCTACTGATCATTTCTGAATTGATAGTAAAAAAGTTGAAAGAAATAAGCTTCATTTTTAAATCATCTTTCTTTATGTCAATGCTTTTGCTGTACCACCTGACAAAGTTTATTTCCGTCAAACTTTTTAAAAACTATATAATAAAATTAAAAAGGAGAAACCCTCTTAAATCTTAAGGCAGCCCTTAAAGTGATGAGTTTATGTGGTTTAAATCTGTTTGACTGACAACAGTTTATATTTGTCACTAGAAATTAAATAATATTAAATTCTTCACCTGTAGATCCACCTGGATGTCCTCAAAATCCGAGGATCACAGACACAACCAAGTCCTCTGTGTCACTGGCCTGGAGTCCACCTGATGATGAGGGAGATGCCAGGGTCGACGGTTACCTAATTGAGATGCAAAAAGTGGGCACAATGGCTTGGATCAAGTGCAACACCACACCCTCCATGATCTGCGAGTACACACTGACCAATATGCCAGAAAAGGAAGAGTTTAAATTCCGAGTGATGGCTTGCAATGCTGGTGGCTCTGGAGAGCCCGCCGAAGTCCCAGGAACAGTGAAAGTTGTTGAGATGCTCGGTAAGGAGACAACACTTGTACAAATAAAGAGATTGTCACTGATTCACAATAATTAATACTAATGCAACAATATTTTTCAGAATCACCTGACTATGACCTGGAACTAAAATACAAAGATGTTTACATAGTGCGCTGTGGAGGAGTGCTTCGTCTTTCTGTGCCCATCAAAGGTAAACCTCAGCCTACTTGCAAGTGGTCCAAGGATGGTGATGCTGTCTCTACCAAAGCAATGATTGCCTCCAACGAGGACGCCAGTGAGCTGGTGATCAAGGGAGCAGAGAGGAGTGACTCTGGCATGTATAACCTCCTGTTAGAGAATAAGGTTGGCAAAAAGAAAGCGCAGATCAAGGTCAAGGTCATTGGCCGTCCCAGTGCTCCAGAAGGACCAATGGTGTTTGAAGAGATTCAGGCCAACTCAGTGAAAGTGTCCTGGAAGGCGCCTAGTGATGATGGAGGCTCTGAGATTCTTGGATACATTGTTGAGAGGCGCGAGGCAGCCAGAAACGCCTGGTACACTATTGACTCCAGAGTAACCGAAACTCAGCTTGTTGTTAAAGGACTGAAGGAAGGAACAGAATATCACTTTAAGGTTACAGCTGAAAACTCTTTTGGAATTAGTGCATCTCTAAAATCTGAGCAACCAGTGGTACCACAGACTCCTCTCTGTAAGTATTGGTTTTTTACTGAAACATTTTTGAACAGATAAAAATCATTTGTCTCACAAAATATTTCCACAATCTTCCTTTCAAATCAGGTGCCCCTGAACCAAGCAGCACACCCCCAGAGATTATGGATGTCACAAAGAGTTCAGTGGCTCTTGCCTGGTCCAGACCAAAGGACGATGGTGGTTCTGCTATCACTGGCTACTTTGTGGAGTACAAGGCTGTGTCTGCTGAGACATGGTCCCGCCATGGCACCAAGATAACCTCAACTATGTTCACCCTGTCTGGACTCATACCCGACACAGAGTACCAGCTACGCATTGTCGCTGTGAATGACATAGGCGAGAGCGAGCCTGGTCTTGCATCTGACCCTGTCACATGCAAAGATCCCTTCGGTGAGTTTCCAGCTAACTGTTTAGGTTTCATAGATGTATCACCATTTATGTGGTTTAGTTTAATTCAATTTTACTAAAAGTGAATTTAGTAGAATTCAAATTTTATACAAGGTTAATTAAACAGAAACAATCAAACTTATTACTGTCAATTTGGTGAAAGATTAAACAGTTCTGTGGCATCCCTGTCTTTAGATCCAACAGTTAACAAGATTCACCCTATTGACTCAATTGTTTAGTTCTAGAGCTAAACAATTTTATAGTGAGTGCTACTTCAAGGGTATGGAGTCATACAAAGGGCTACCAGTTTTATAGGCTGTCCTGAAATAACACACTTGCTCAGTTTGCCTTTAACATTAATATTAGTAATCTACATGAAGATACTAATCACGTTAATGATTTTTCGCCAAATATTAACATTAACAACAAGGTGGAAAACAAATATTCATATTTAGCACTTTATTAATCTCAGTAATTGTTAAATTTTTAGATCATCACTAACATCACTGCATTGCAAAGAAAAAATGTCCCATTTCACAATATTGCACCATATTTATCAGTTACAGTACACAGTATGTCAATGAAAAAAAAAACTACACATCTTTAAGTTAATCTTGCCACATTTTAAACTAATGAACACATCTTCTGCATTATTAACAAAATTTTAACTGCTGCATGCCATAAACACACTTTTAAATTGTGCACAATTCTTCAATATTTTAATTCAGCTTTGCCATGACACTGCTACGTTGCAACTGACAATGTCTGGTACCTGTTTTTGTATTAGTGGAAATTATTATTGCATTATTATTGTCAATGCCTTCTTCTTTATCAGAAACCTAAAAATTATTGTTTTATTTGTTTTGTCTCTTAGGTTTGGTTTAAAAAAAAACTTTCACATTAATTTTGATAAAATATAGATCCCTCAAAAAAAACTTACAAGATTTTTTTGTTACTTCAACAAATTTTTAACTATGGTTCTTCTCAATTAACTGTGACATATATATTTACGAATAGATTGTGATATTGCTAAAATCCATATGACATTTGACATTTCAAACAAATACTTTTTTCCCAAACCTAGAAGAGAAACATCCTTGGCATTGAGGCAGTTCCCATCCTCTGATGTAGTTGCTTGCTATCTCTGCTTATGTTTGACTGACTTTGACTTCAGAATAGTTGAACAGATTTGGTAGAAATATAAAATTAAACATACCTTTCTATTTTTCATTTTTAGACAAGCCCAGCCAACCAGGTGAAATTGACACAGTGAATGTGAGTAACAACTTCATCACCATTCATTGGCAACCTCCAGAATGTGATGGGGGAAAGCCGGTCCTGGGCTACTGGGTTGAACACAGAAAGTCTATAGAGAGTACATGGAAGAAATGCAACAAGCAAAGATTGAAAGAAAAGGAGTTCACCATGACAGGACTGGCTGAAGCAACAGAATATGAGTTCAGGGTATTTGCTGAGAACGAAACAGGCATGAGCCGACCTCGTAGAACTGCAACATGCATCAAGACTAAACTCAGCGGTGAGTACAACCACACCTGCTGACCCAGGTGTACTTAGCTTGGATTTGACCTTTTATTTTATTTTTTTTTACAGTATATTGGTTTCATAAATACATCTTTTCTCTTACATGCAGTTGAAAGCAAGCCAAGCCTGAGAAAAGAAATGGATGAGACAACTACTAAGCTTGGCCAGCCTGCAGTCATGAAGTGTCAGATTGTGGGCAGACCTGTCCCAGAAATAAAGTGGTATCATGCCGGCAAGGAAATTGTTGAGTCTCGCAAGTACGAGATAAGCTCAGATGGCCGGAACCACTCTCTATCCATCATGACAGACCAGCAGGAGGATGAGGGCGAATATACCTGCAAGGCCATTAATGATGCAGGAGAGGCTGAGACCACTGGTGTCTTGGTGTTAGAAGCGCCACCATCCTTCCACCCTGATTACCCACTGAAGGACACTTACTTTGCAGGACTGGGAACAACTCTGCGTATCCATGCTGTTTACATTGGTCGTCCTGAGCCAAAAATTATGTGGCTGCAGGGGTCAAAGACTTTGGAGAATACAGAAGATATCAGCATTGAGACCACTGAGCACTACACTCACCTGGTCCTCAAGAATGTCCAACGTAGAGTCCATGGTGGAAAATACAGGATTAGACTGCATAACCATTTTGGTCGAGCAGACACTGCCTTCAGCGTAGAAATCTACGGTATGTTTCATAAATGGCCAGCTGTCAATTTTTCTAACAAGCTGATGATCTACAAAAATAATTTGATCTACTGCCTTTGTCCACAGACAAACCTGATACACCGCAAGGCCCCATTATCTTGGAAGCTTTGCTAAAGAATTCTGTTATAATCAGCTGGAAGCCTCCCCAGGATGACGGAGGCTGCATGATCACCAACTACATTGTGGAGAAGCGTGAGGACAAGGAAGGCACTGAGTGGGAATTGGTGTCCTCATCTATCAATAGCACATCTTGTCGTGTGCCCAACCTCATTGACAGTGCTGGATATTTCTTCCGCGTTTATGCCCAGAATCGCTATGGCAATAGTGAGCCCCTGGAGCTAAATTCCCCTATTCTTATCAAAAGCCAACTGGGTAAGTGTGTATGGAGAGCTGAGTATGATTGCTCCACACAAAAACACCTTGCTGACAACTGCTTTTCATTTCTAATTTATGTCCACAGAAAAACCATCACCCCCCCAGTCTCCAGTTGTTTCTGGAATCACCAAAGACTCCTGTGTGGTTTCCTGGAAACCTCCACTCAGTGATGGAGGATCCAAGATCAAAACCTATCACCTTGAGGAGAAGCACCAGAAAGATAAGAAGGAATGGACTGAATGGACTTCAGTGACCACCGACGACATCAAACAAACCGTGTTTTCTGTCAAACGACTAACAGAGGGCATTCAGTACATTTTCCGTGTGAAATGTGAAAACCTTGGAGGTCAGAGTGACTACAGCGAAGAGACTCCCTCTATTGTACCAGCAGCAGCTGTGGAAGTCCGAGCTCCTGCCTTTAAGGAAGAGCTGAGAAACATGAGTGTCAAGTACAAGAGCAATGCTACACTTGTTTGCAAGATCACAGGACAACCAAAGCCTGTTATTAAATGGTTCAGACGAGGCAAGGAGATCCACTCCGATGGAAAGAAGATCAAGATCCAAGAATTCAAGGGAGGATATCACCAGTTGGTGATTACTGAAGCTGATGAGGAGGACTCCACTGTGTACCAGATCAGGGCTACCAACCAGGGTGGCTCCATTTGCGCCACGGTCTCCTTGGATGTTGAAGGTAAGTAAACAACCAAAGAGAATTTTGGAATTAGATCATGTTTAAATAGATTAAAACCTTACTTGACGTTTATGTTATTTCTAGTTCCAGCCAAGATTCACCTGCCAAAGAACCTTAAAGACAAGGAAGCTATCCCTGCTCTGCGCGGTGAAGTGGTCAACATCAAGATTCCGTTTGGTGGTAAACCAGACCCCGTTATCACATGGCAGAAAGGACAAGATCTCATCGACAGTAATGGCCATTACCAAGTTATTGTGACCAGATCCTTTACTTCCTTGGTGTTCCCAAGTGGAGTGGAGAAAAAAGATGCTGGCTTCTACATTGTCTGTGCCAAGAACAGATTTGGCATTGACCAGCAAACGGTAGAGCTGGACGTGGCTGATGTACCCGATCCACCACGTGGAATCAAAGCCAGTGACATCTCCAGAGACTCTGTGACTCTGAACTGGGTGGTCCCAGCAAATGATGGTGGCAGCAAGGTTGTGAGCTACATTATTGAAAAGTGCCCGACCACTGCTGAGAGGTGGCAGCGTGTTGCTCAGTCCCGTGACACTCACTACACTGTCACAAATCTGTTTGGAGGAACAAGCTATCAGTTCAGAGTTATTGCTGAGAACAAGTTTGGTCAGAGTGCCCCATCTGAGACCAGCGGACCAGTCATGACCAAGGAAGACAAGTCTCGTGTCCTACTTTATGACAGGGAGGTTGACGATACTGGCCGTGTCCCCAAAGGCAAAGCTCAGCACTCAGATTCCAAAAATCTTCATAACAAATATGCCATTGCTGAAGAACTGGGCAGAGGTCAATTTGGTATTGTGCACCGTTGTGTAGACATCAGCTCTGAGAAGACTTATATGGCTAAATTTGTCAAGGTCAGAGGTGCTGATCAGGCAATAATCAAAAAAGAAATTGCAACCTTAAATCTGGCCAAACACACAAACTTCCTGCTGCTCCACGAGTCCTTTGACAGTCCTGAGGAGTTGGTGATGATCTATGACTTCATTTCTGGGGTTGACATTTTTGAACGCATGAGCACTTCTGAGTTTGAGCTCAGTGAGCGTGAGATTGTCAACTACATTCGTCAAGTGTGCTCTGCACTGGAGTTCCTGCACGATCAGAGCTATGGACATTTTGATATTAGACCTGAAAACATTGTGTACACAACTAGAACAAGCTCTAATGTCAAGATCATTGAGTTGGGACAGTCCAGACACCTAACTCCTGGGGATCAAATCAAGATTCAGTACACCACTGCTGAGTATGCCGCCCCTGAGATCCATCAGTGTGACATGGTTAGCACAGTGACTGACATGTGGTCAGTCGGTGTCCTTGCCTATGTACTTGTCAGTGGAATTAATCCATTCACAGCTGAAACCAATCAGCAGATGATTGATAACATATCCAATGCAGCCTACAGCTATGATGATGAGTCCTTCAAGCAAGTCAGTGTGGAAGCATTAGACTTCACAGATCGCCTGATGACTAAAGAACGTAAGCACCGTATGAAAGCAGCCGAGGCTCTGCAGCATCCCTGGCTCACAAAACCTACAGAAGAGGTCAGTGCCAGAGCAATTCCCACTGGCAGACACAAGAGATACTACCAGACCATGGTGAAAAAAGAGTGGAACACAGTCGTCTCTGGTGCTCGTGTTGCAAGCGGGGGTTCCATTAGGTCACAACGGGGTGTCTTTGTTTCTAAGGTGAAGATTGCTCCATTTGAACATGGTCCACTGGCAGGCCAGATAAGCCATGTCGTTGTCAATGATGGAGACAATGTGAAGTTTATTTGTAACATTGACAACTATGATAGCACCACTGAAGTGACATGGTACTGTGGGGTCAGGCAGCTTGAGGCTGGAGACAAATATGAAATTGAGTATGAAGATGGTTTGGCTGTCATAACCATAAATAAGGTGACAAGAGCAGATGATGGCACTTACAGATGTAAAGTTGTCAATGAGTATGGAGAAGACAGTGCATATGCAGAGCTGTTTATCACTGGTGTGAGATCCTACCGCGATTTCTTCACAACTCGTGTAGTAAAGAGAACAAAGCGCAGAGTTGACACTGCAAGAATGCTTCAGAAACCACCAGAATTTACCCTTCCTTTGGTCAACCGTACAGCCTATTTAGGTGAGGATGTGCGCTTTGGTGTCACTATCACCGTGCATCCTGAACCTCGTGTCATTTGGCACAAATCTGGGCAGAAGCTTGTGCCCGGACAGGATGACAGAAAATACAAGTTCATCACTGACAAAGGTCTGTATCAGCTTGTTATCCTCAACCTCGAAATGGAGGATGATGCGGAATACAGTGTTGTGTCACGTAACAGGTATGGGGATGATAGCTGTAAGGCTCGTCTCACTGTGGTCCCTCGACCAAAACCAGCAGACCTCACGCTAAGGCCCATGTTCAAACGACTACTCGCAAATGTTGAGTGCAGGGAGGGTCAGAACGTTCGCTTTGAAATCAGAGTTTCTGGTCATCCAGTGTTGAAGTGGGAGAAGGATGGCACACCTCTGGCCTTTGGGCCTTCTATTGAGGTAGTCCATGAAGGTCTGGATTACTTCATCCTTCATGTAAGAGACACTCTGCCTGAAGACTCTGGTGTGTACAGAGTTACAGCCACAAACTCTGCTGGATCTGCTAGCTGCCAAGCAACTCTCAAAGTTGAACGTAGCACT
Organism: Neostethus bicornis; assembly: GCA_902685375.1. Lineage (NCBI taxonomy): Eukaryota > Metazoa > Chordata > Actinopteri > Atheriniformes > Phallostethidae > Neostethus > Neostethus bicornis. The sequence continues at coordinate 8,113,562 of LR738549.1, read as the reverse complement.
CATGTAAAGAAGGAGTATGAAACCAGTGAGAAGGAAAAGGAAAGATCAGCTGGAAAGGAAGAAATGGACAAAAAGGTCAGGCTACATCAAATTTTGACTGGCACAGTTGTCACACCTCTTCCACCTGCAGCTGTGCAAGCTGTTAGGGAAGCAGCCACCATGTTCAAACCAGCTGTCACAACCAAGAAGGGAGAGAAGACTGAGGCTGAAATACAAAAGGAAAAAGAGGAGAAGAAGAAGCGAGCTGATGAAAAGAGGTTGCGTATGCCATATGTTGTACCCACACCTCGAGTCATCAACGCAGCTGCCCTGGAAGAGGATGTGGAAATAAAACACTTCCAGCCACTCTCTGATATGAAATGGTACAAGAAGCTGAGGGATCAGTTCGAGTTTCCTGAGCCGATGGAGAAAATCAGCCAGAAGAGAATGAAACGCATTCGCCTCTCAAGGTGGGAGCAGTTTTATGAAATACCTGTCAGGATCAAGGAACATTACAAACCACAGTGGCGCATCACATCCCTGACCCAGGATGACTTGGAGACTGTAAGGCCCGCAAGGCATCGCACTCCTTCTCCAGAAATGGAGGCATACCGCAGGATCCGGAGGAGGTCCCTTGGTGATCTCTCAGATGAGGAGCTGCTGCTGCCTGTGAATGAGTACTTATCCATGAAGAGAACAGAGGAGGAGAGACTGCGCCTGGAGGATGAACTTGAGCTAGGCTACTCTGCTTCCCCACCCAGCCTCAGTCCAGTTCGCTTCGAGTTGTCTGCCCTCCGCCCTTCTTCACCTAGGGGAGTCTACAGAGATGATGAAGAAGGTGAAGAAGTTCAAAGATATGACTCCTACAGAATTCCATCTAAAGATGAAGCTGGCCCTAGCTATGTCGACCTTCGCCAGCGTCATGATAAAACCACTTACAAACCTCCAAGGCAAAAGCAGAGGGTATATGAAGAGAGGGAAGATCAGGAGCTACTCCGTCCACACACAACAACTCAGAGAATCTCTACTTACAAGAGTGAACTCAAACGTATGGACTTTGAGGAGAAAACTCGAACCTCCAAAAAGGAAACAGCTAGAGCCGTTTCAAAGTTCTCAGAGGCCGTTGAATCAGAGCATTTGACAACTTTCACCTCGGAATATGTTCCTAAACCAATAAAGAAAGTTCCTGAACTCGAGTTAAAGGTATCTTCTGAACAGGAAAAGGCTTCAAAGACATATGTCCCTCTTCCAAAGGTGGACTTCATGTCAAGATATGAGGAGAGAAAGCACGCTCTGAGATCAGAGAGGACATTTGTAGAAAAGAAGGTTGAAGTGGTGACACAAGCTCCCTTCAGCCTTGACCACGCTCCACGTATAACTATCAGAATGCGTTCCCATCGTGTTCCCTATGGATGTAACACAAAGTTCACCCTAAACATCCAAGCCAAACCTGACCCGCAGGTTCAATGGTTCCACAACGGAAAGGAGATCCACCAAGGAAGCAAATATCACATGTCTTATATCAATGGAGTTGCAATTCTGCAAATCATTAATTGTGTTACAGAAGATTCTGGTACCTATCGTGTTGTTTGCAAGAACTCCAAGGGAGAGATTTCTGACTATGCCACCCTGGATGTTGCAGGAGAAGAATTTGCTGCTTATTCCTTACTCCGTAGGGAAGAGGAACCACCCACTGCCTATCTTCCAGAGATGACCCAAACAGAATTCTACCACGTTTCCTCCTCTAAAACATCTGTGGAGAAAACTATGACAGAAACTACAACTGTTAAGTCAACTCGTGTTGAGGAAAAACCTAGTGCACCAGCCAAAATTCTGACCAAACCACAGTCTTTGACTGTGGATGAGGGAGAAAATGTCAGGTTTGAATGTGATGTGGATGGTGAGCCAGCCCCTTCTATTTCCTGGTTGCATGAGGGAGCACCAATTGCACCTTCAGCTCGTCACCACATTGTTTCCTCCCAATACAACTCCAGCTTTGAGATCTCCGATGTTGAGATGTCAGATGAAGGTACTTACATGGTTGTAGTGGAAAATGCAGGAGGAAAACAAGAGGCCTATTTCACTCTGACCATCCGCAAGTCTGAGTCCAAGAAAGAAGTGGCAACCAGAATCACTTCTCCAGAGGCAAAATCTCCAGAGCCAGTCAAGACCCCTGAGGAAGTTAAGTCCCCTGCATCAACCTCCCCAACACCAAAGTCTCCAACACCAAAGTCTCCAACACCAAAGTCTCCAACACCAAAATCTCCAACACCCAAATCTCCCACACCAAAGTCTCCAACACCAAAGTCTCCAACACCAAAGTCTCCAACACCAAAGTCTCCAACACCCAAATCTCCCACACCAAAGTCTCCAACACCAAAGTCTCCAACACCTAAGTCCCCCACACCAAAGTCTCCAACTCCGTCAGACAGAAATCAAATGGTTTCTCCAACCAGCAAAATATTATCTACAACGCAAACGGTTACTGTCCAAGGTGAGATTTGTTTTACGTAAGTCTTGTTTTTCCTGCCATGTACATGCAGTCTATGTCTAACCATTTGTCTCTATTGTCGGTTTCTCAGAGAACTTCGTAGAAACTGAGATGGTCCAGGAACATATCGTGTCCTCTTCAAAAGAGGAGATCAGCATAGCATTTTCCGATGACCTCTCCAGTAAGTCTGCTTTGGTATAAGATAGGAGGATTTCCTAAATCAATCCCCAGAGGAAATTTTTTTAATGTAGTTTTCAGGTGATATTCAAAAATTAAGATACATTTAAGATGAATAAATCAAATAAACTACTGAATAACTTTTTTTTTCTTGGACGACCGAATTAAAAAGTCTCACCAATGGTGGAACAAAGAACAACCTACAACGCTGTTTTTACACAGTGGGTGCAGCAATTTCTGGCAGAATGAGCTACTCAATCAACTCCTTGAACAAATGTTTTGTATGCATTTGGTACCTCTGTTTGATTGCTATGTTCTTTAACTAAAATCTTCATCCTTTGACATGGAAGTTTTATAGTGTGGCGCAGTTAAGCTTTGCACCATGACATTTTAAAATTTAAATATTTTGTTCCTCAATCTAGAACGGGCATGCCGTAGTCCAATCTTCAAATCAAAGGTTTGATCCTGTACTACAGCTGGATTCAGATCCACATTCAATCCTGAATTTGGTTTGGATTTAACACCGGAGGTTTTCTGAACGAACTGTGTATTTTTCCAGTTTCTGAAAACCAAACTTGTTGGAGGTCTTGTCTTTAATTCAAATTGTCTTTTTCTCAGGTGTACCAGTGAACATCTCAGCTTTACAAGAGCAGGTCACCAACGAGGTGTTGAAGTCTCTAAAAATGGAGGGCACATCCTCAGAAGCCACCACTCTCTTGGAGCAGCCGCTTTTGAATGGGGAAAATTTAGAAAACATGTCCACCCAGTTGGCTGGCCCAGTAAAAGAGGCAGAAGACAGCGCAAACACCTATCACCTGTCGAGCCAGCTGGGCTCTGATGTGCCCATGCACTCCATATAGAGCTAAGACGACTTCTTGTTCGTCATCACTCAACCTGCTAACTACATTGATGTCTGAATTAATCTTGTAAATGTAAATATTTTTGTGCCAAACATGACTGATCGAAAACTTGGGCTTCTTCTCTGTGACATGTACATAATGTATATAGCCGAGTTTACCGGTTATGGGAATGTATGCATTGTTATTTATGACAATATGAGATAAAATAATGAAACGAAATGTTGTTTAACAGGAGAAAGTTTCACCTGAAACGAATACCCTGTTAAACAAAGAAACTAAACTCTGTGCCTCAACAGAAAGTTGAAGTGTAAGTTAGCCTCAGCAGGTGGAGAGGCTCCCTGCTGATGTCCACAAACAAAAACAACAGGGTTATATTTAGGACCTGCAACTCAGTGTGGGAATTTACAGTTTTTTGTGAGCATAAGACCCCAACTGCTGTCGGTATCACCCTCTACAGGCAGCACGAGGTGGCCTTGTGTTCAGACTGAATGAGTCGTACCACCACAATTTGACGAGCTGTGGCGAGCGCGAGCGGCCTGCGCCCGCTGCAGTGGCATTCGTTTATAAGAAGCACTGCTTTTGCCATAACATCGCCACTCTGTCTTCTAGAAACATCTCCTGGCCATAGTGAAGGCCGAGCTGGCGCTGTTGGGCAGAAACAGTGCCATCTCCTGGAGGATGTTTGTGTGTCTGTGTGTTTAGATTCCGTAGTTCAGCTTTCTCCATATAGGTAAAGCTTGTTTGATTTTTTTGGTCTGATGTGAAACTTATTTTTCATCCTCCTTGAGTTTCATGTAACTCTGGTTTAATAAAGCATGATTTCAGCACTTTTCAAGCCTCTGTGAAATCTCTGTTCAACATTACTATGTTCATTACCATTCATTGTGAGAAATTTGGCACAACCCCGCCCCCCTCCGCCCCATTTTTTGGTTCACAAAAAAAAGGAAAAAAAAGAAAGGAAAGGAGACTAGTAAAGCTATCCCCTTGCGGGGCCAGCGAATGGGCCACCAAAAATGCAGGAAAATTACCCTTATTTTTCAAAATGTTCTGGAGGGGGGATGCCCCCGACCCCCTTATACTGGCTTTGTCAATGACCTCAGGTTCCCCCCAAATCCCCTTTAGAAAATCCTGGATCCACCACTGCAGTCTCTCCAACTAAGGTTAGGCATGAAACATTTCTCTTTAGAAAAGCTCATTGCCAGGCCAGCTGGAAAATGAGTAGCCACTATTCTGAAGCAGATGAAGTATGGTGGACTGGAAATCTGTCCTCTGGCTTTGATTTTGATCATTTTTAACCCATTGAATCTAAGATCAAATATAGCATTCATACCTCTAATTAGTAAAAGGCTTTCACAAACATTTTTCCCCCCAAACCTCCATGTTGAGGAAGTGGACTTTGTTAAATGCCTGGTAGATGTCCTGAAGATATTTGTACTTTTGTTATGCCTTGTCCGCCCTCACTCTCATCTCCGATGGACCTCCTATGGCAAGACGCCCAATCAGTCGATCGTAGTCTACTGGTAGCCCACGGACGGATTCTGAGTCGACTGCCAGGTGTGTAGGGAATAAAAATTAGGAAATGAAGTCAGTGTTGTCAACTCTGCGACTTTGACACTATATTTAGTGAGGGTTCAGACCCTCTAGAGCAGGGGTGCCCAACCTTCTTTGAGAAACCAAAAAACATTGCTTTGATAGTTTCATCCTGATCCTGCCTGACTTCTGGGTTTTAGTCACGTGGGTTAATGCGCTCTATAACACAAGAAAGACGCTAGATCAGGGTGCCCAGCCTTTTTTGTCCCAAGATCTACTTTACAAATATCAAACCTCCTGAGATCCACCAGTCCCATGTCAACATCGCAAACCCCAACAGATCGTTTCCAGCCTGCTGTAACTACCCCTACAACACGATTTGTTACATCCGCACACATTCACAGCGCTTTGCAAGGGGGAGGGGCCACGGCAGCCCATCAGGTTGCTTATTGATCACAGGCTTAATAACGTGATTTTACATCACAGACTCCAAAAATCTCCAGTAACAGAAGAAAAGCCGCTAGACTGACACTTTTTTGGAAAGTTTTTTTTAAACTTTTTTTCAATGTCATGGGATCTACCCATAATGCCTTTGTGATCAAAATAATGGGCACCCCTGCTCTAGAGTCTCTCAAATTTAGCAATTTTTTTTGTCTGATGGTTGTGTGCCAACAACAAAACGTATTGTGACGATAGTTTTTTTTTACTGCAGACTGGACACTATATGTGTTTGTTTGTGATGTTGACACTGGACCGCTAGATATCAGATGGTTTGACACTTGAAAAGTAGGTCTTGGAACCCCTGTCCTATAGTATCTATATTCCACTAACAGTCGGAGGTACAGGAGTTTTTCCCCATCAAGGAAAAATGGGTTATAGTTCATACATTGTATGTTGTTGTTTTACCTGTGTCGACTTGTTCGGGGTGTATCCTGGCTCTCGCCTGAAATCAGCCTTGACAGGCTACAGCATTTCCTGTGACCACATAAGAGATGAGCATTTCAGAAGACAAGATGAGACTAGTTTAGATTGCATATGTATGATTAACTGTGATTAAAGCCCTCAGAGACTTTATTATGGTATTGGGCCGGAGTATTAAAGCTGAATTTATCGTCAATACTTATTTCAGCAAGCAGTTAATTTCACAAACATTTCAAAGAGACTGCTGCGTTGACCCTGGATCTCAGGAAACAGAATGGACTGACACCAGCAGATGACATGGCACCCCAAACCATCACTGATGGGGGAAACTTTACACTAGACTTCAGGCAACTAGACTTCAGCCAACTGAAGTCTAGTGTAAAGTTTCCACCATCAGTGATGGTTTAGGGTGCCATGTCATCTGCTGGTGTTGGTCCACTCTGTTTCCTGAGATCCAGGATCAATGCAGCAGTCTACCAGCAAGTTTTAGAGCAATTCAATGCTTCCTGCTGCTGACCTGCTCTATGGAGATGGAGATTTCAAGTTCCAGCAGGACTTGGCGCCTGCACACAGCGCAAAATCTACCCGTGCCTGGTTTACAGACCATGGTATTTCTGTTCTAAATTGGCCAGCCAACTCCCCTGACTTTAGCCCCATAAAAAATCTGTGGGGTATTGTGAAAAGGAAGATGCAGAATGCCAGACCCAAAAACGCAGAAGAGTTGAAGGCCACTATAAGAGCAACCTGGGCTCTCATAACACCTGAGCAGTGCCAGAAACTCATCAACTCCCTGCCATTAATGCAGTAATTGAGGCAAAAGGAGCTCCAACCAAGTATTGAGTATTGTACATGCTCATATTTTTCATTTTCATACTTTTCAGTTAGCCAACATTTCTAGAAATCCCTTTTTGTATTAGTCTTAAGTAATATTCTAAGTTTGTGACACACGAAATTTTGGATTTTCATTTGTTGCCACTTCAAATCATCACACTTAAATGAAATACACATTTGAATGCATCAGTCTGTGTGCAATGAATACATATAATGTACAAGTTACACCTTTTGACTGCAATTACTGAAATAAATCAAGTTTTTCAAAATATTCTAATTTACTTGCTTTTACCTGTATACCCTGCCTTCACTGCTTTCTGGTTATGAATGGACGTGAGGTAAATTTTTGACAGTCATTTTTTTTCATTGACAATGACAACCTCATTGTTTTGCTACCGAACTACAAACATGGCGGCCCAGGTGGACATATTTGTTTGCTGGTTGGCTGTAGTTATGGTTCTATCTCAGAACAGCAGGCACTACATGGTTCCAGTCTGCCTAAAAAAACAATTACATTGATTATCACAACACATTTTAATGTACGTGTAAGTAATTAGCTTTTTTTAAAATATACTTAATTAATCCCTCATCATCGAGAAATTTGTTGGAGATATTGATTTAAAACCTGGTTCTTTAACAAAAAGCTTTTCTTTTTTCTCTCTCTTAGCTTTCTTTCTTTTCACGTTTAGTTTCGTGACTTTTTTTTCTCTGTGTTACTACTTCTTTGTTTCTAATGACCTTGATCACCCGGACGCAACTTCACGTGATGACGCACTCCGGAGGCGAGGCTTTTATTTTGACAGAATCAAACCGGAAGTGGGAGCAGACACTACCTCATCCTCATCATCTGGTCCTGATTCTGAACCCGGTCTAAAAACAAAGACTGGATCGTGCAGAGGCTGGATAAATCAAGGACCAAGCCAACAGCTTTATTTCTGCAGCTGGTGAGACCCGTGATAAAGCGCGCGTGTGTGTGTGTGTGCGTGTGTGCCACTCCCATCCTGCATCCTGCATCCCGTCTAATCAAGCTCAAGTGCGCATGCGCGCATCTGCTGCTTCTGATGATTTTGCTCCTTCTGTCTCATTTTTTATTTAATCTGTCTGATTCTGACCCTGAAAATGACCCTGAATATGGACCAGAACAAAAACCACCAGGTCCTCATTGCAGGTCTGAACCCAATGTGGGAGACCTGAACTCCTAATGCCCTCCAGGACTGTAGACCCTGTGGTGTGTAAAGTCTAATCATGATCACTCGTACCTGATCATGCTGGGTCAGAACCCATCGTAGTGGACCAAGCGTCGTCATGAGAACGCAGAACCCGTTACAAAATCAAGACTCGCACACAGTCTGACGGGGTAGTGGTGAACCAAGTCCTATCATCAAATCTAAGACCTCATTATGGGGCTTCCGACCTTCACATGGCAGGCTTTTTTCCATCAGAGTGGGCTAGGTTCACCCTGTTATAATATCCAGACCGTATCGACGGAGTCTAGAAAATTATGCTGGGCCAGATTGGATCATGGTGGATCAAGTTTAGTCATAAGAAATTGGACTCAAAGTGGGGACCTGATCCTTCCAGACATTAAACAGATCCATTGGCGTGGGTCAAGCTCGTCTTATCGGAGTCATATTGTGTCATAAGGTTTAGATAATTTACTTTGACTACCCACCCCATGATTGGGGGAAGAGGGGAGGTCTAGGGGGGAGGGGCCTGCCGTTCAAACCGTAATATTAGGAAGAACAGAGAGAGAAACAATTTGGTCAGGATAACCAGCTCTGTCTTGGGACTTCGTGGATTCAGGTGGAGAAAAGGAAACTGGGGGGCAGACAGGAAACAGGAGTGTGCATAGTGTATGTGAGTGTGTGCGTGAGGGAGAGTGTTTCGGTGCACGCTGTTTTTTTCTCAAACACATACAAACCATTGCAAATAACATAATATCATCCCGTTTTTACCTGAGTTTCGATTGATGTACAGATAGTCTGTACTGAACGATATGGGATGTCCATTTACCCCCATGTGGTCTTTCAAGAGCTCCTCTGGCTGACCAACGGCCTGTTTTAGATTTTATACTAGACATGATTTTAGCGGACTGCCACACTACACAAACCAAGTTTGGGATTGATTTTACAAAATGGTATTCAGCGCCTCCCAATCCGAGACCATGGTCCTCGTCCAGAAAAGGGTGGAATGCCCCCTGCACGTCAGGGACAGGGTCCTGCCTCAAGTGGAGGAGTTTAAGTATCTTGGGGTCTTGTTCACGAGTGGGGGAAGGATGGAGCGGGAGATCGACAGGCGGATCGGTGCGGCGTCCGCAATAACTAGGACGCTGCGTCGGTCCGTCGTGGTAAAGAGAGAGCTGAGCCGAAAAGCAAAGCTCTCGATTTACAAGTCAATCTATGTTCCAACCCTCACCTATGGTCACCAGCTGTGGGTGGTGACCGAAAGAATGAGATCACGGATACAAGCGGCCGAAATGAGCTTCCTCTGCAGGGTGGCTGGGCTCTCACTCAGAGATCGGGTGAGGAGCTCTGCCATCCAGGAGGAGCTCGGTCGCTCCTCCTCCTGGTTGAGAGGAGGCAGATGGGGTGGTTCGGGCACCTGGTCAGGATGCACCCCGAGTGCCTTGCTGGTGAGGTGTTTCAGGCACGTTCCATCAGGAGGAGACCAAAAAGCAGACCCCGGACCTGCTGGAGAGACGATGTCTCACAGCTGGCTGGGATCCTTCCAGGTGAGCTGGAGAATACAGCTGTGGTGAGAGAAGCCTGTGCTTCCCGTCTGAGGATGTTGCCCCCGCGACCTGGCCCCGGATTATCGGAAGACAATGTAACGGAACTCTTCTTTTATGGAACATGAACTTTCCGTTTCCATTGTGACATGATGCAGCGCACTTGATGCCAGATTCTGAGGCTAAACAGATGTCGGATGGAAGCTTGGAGATAATAAGCAGCATAAAGACCAGCAAGATAGAAACTAAAAAATATACAGTATATTGCAGTTATTCTCTCACTAACTCCTTGTTATCTCCTCTAAACTCCCTCACAAATACGTAGGAAGGTCTTCTTAAAAATCTTCCAGTATAGAAGAGGGTTTTTTTTCTCCCTCAAGAACAAGGCTACACACAATTTGTCATTTCTGTTAATCAAAGTTCTCTTTTTGCTAGAACATTTGTAAGCAACTTGTCATGTCCGGGGTCGGATGTAGCCCCACAACAGACTGGCAACCTGTTTGAGGTGTACCCCGCCTCTTACCTGTGACCAACTGTGATGGGCTCCGGCACTCCCTTTAACTCTGACAGCGCTAAGCATTTCAGAAGATGGATGAATAAATTAATTATAGATCTTAACAGATTTATCATATATAGTCTAAATAAATTCAAAATGTTGCTGGGCTATAAAGTTCCAGTTTGAAATTGAAATGTCAAGACCAGGCGTGGGCAAACTATGGCCCGCGAGCCACATGCGACCATTAAACGTTAAACAGGTCCCCCGAAACTTAAAAAAATTTAAAAAAATAAACCTTGTTAATGTTTTGTTTCCCCTGCAATTCAGATGTTTCCTCACTAGATGGCGCACTCTAGAAACAACAACACTGCTCCCATTAAAATGTGTGTGTCTCCGTGATGCGTACGCTGTCAAAATAAACACAGTGCACAGATATGGAAAGCTATTGGGCGCAATACACACGTGTGCGTGGGCCACACACACACATGCAGCCATTTTGCTTGTTTTAACATCTAACAAGGGCTTAGATTTCAAACCTAGCGTCACTAAATGCACGTTTTTAAGCGCTATCGCACTAGATTTCAGACCTAGAGCCGCTAGATTTTAAATTTAGCGCTCTTGACGTAACATTTATCGCGCTGGATTTTAAACCAGCGCGCTAAATGTTACATCAAGAGCAGTAAATTTCAAACCTAGCGCCGCTAAATGCACGTTTTTAAGCGCTATCGCACTAGATTTCAGACCTACTGCCACTAGATTTTAAATTTAACTTTCTTGATGTAACATTTAACGCGCTTGTTTAAAATCTAGCGCGCCATTCTATCGGTCTAATCTAGCGGTTACCAAAGCATGCCATCCATCTGATCCTGTTCCGGCCCCCTGTTCAAATATTAAAACTCAGTGTGGCCCGCGAACCTAAAAGTTTGCCCACCCCAGGGCTAGACAGTCTCAATGGATCACTCAAAGAGTGAAATGTCCTGATGATTATCACGGGATTTCTGTTTTTCAGGGAGAGACGTGGAGCTTTCTGCAGAATGAAGTGACTTGGTGATGCCACATCTAGTCCGTCATGTCTCCTTCAACTCTGACATTATGTTTCCTGCTGCTGCCGGCTGCTACAGGTCCGTACCTTCACCTACCCTCAGCTGCTCTGCAGATGGTGCGAGAGGTGTCAGAAGATGTGTCACTGACTGGTCTTGTTGATCTATTTTATTTTACGGGGGTATTTTATCAATACCCCGAGCACTTTCCAACTTTTTTCCACATTTCGGGCTTCAACATGAATATATAAAGCTGTCCTTTTTTGTAAAGAATAAACAACAAGCTAGACACAATCATAAAATGGAACAAATGTTATTGGATACTTCAAACTTGAGGAGCTCTGCCATCTGGGGCATCTGGGGCATCTGGGAGGAGCTCAGTGTTGAGTCGCTCCTCCTCCAGATCGAGAGGAGCCAGATGGGGTGGTTTGGGCATCTGGTCAGAATGGCCCCTGAGCGTGTCGCTGGTGAGGTGTTTCGGGCACGTCCCACCAGGAGGAGACCAAGAGGCAGACGCCAGACCCGCTGGAGAGATTATGTCTCACAGCTGGCTGGGGAATGACTCGGGATCCTTCTGGGTGAGCTGGAGGATGCAGCCGGGGTGAGAGAAGCCCGGGCTTCCCATCTGAGGCTGTTGTCCCTGCGACCCGGCCCCAGATTTTATTTGTTAAAAAATTTGAGATATCAAATAAATTTTGTTCCACTTCATGACTGTGCGCCAATTCTTATTGATTCTTTACAAAAAATTACAGTTTTATTTCTTCATGCTTGAAGTCTGAAATGTGGCAAAAGGTTGAAAAGTTCATGGGGGCCGAATACTTTTTTAAGAAACTGTATACTCTAACCTTTGGTTTCATGAGGTGCTTCATTTTTCTTCTGACAGTCATTTATGTAGGTTTTGTAATTCTTTCCTTGCAGCTTCCAGTGGTGGTTGAAGTACTCACGTTTTGTACTTAAGTAAAAGTACAGATAATTAGGCAAAAAATTTACTTAAGTAAAAGTAAAAGTACCAATAAAAAAATCTACTTAAGTAAAAGTACAAAAGTAGTTGGTGTAAATTGTACTTTTTAAGTAAAAAGTAAAAGTATTCGATCATAATTCAAATGTTATTTTTTGTGCTATAGGGTGTCACCATGGTAACCAGGATAAATACTCTGCAGGGGTGTGACCCCCCTCTCCCGCCTCTTTTGGTCCAGAAAAAAAATAAATAAAAGGAAATGGGACAAGTCAAGCCTATGCCCTAGAAGGGCCAGTGAATGGGCCGCCAAAATGGAGGAAAATGACACTTATTTTTTAAAATGTTTTGGGGGGGAGGCCCCCACTTACTATATATTGGCTTTGTCAAAGCCCCAACCCCCTTTGGAAAATTCTAGATCCGCCCCTGCTCTGTGTAATGATGGCTCAACTTTTTATTTAGAAGTAAACACAACGAACAACGATCTTCTGACTCTTTTTTTAATTTGTTCTATATTTGATGTTAGGTTTTTGGCGCTGAATGAATGCGGAAAATATTTCTAGATTCATTACTTCTTCTCCCGATCAACTGCTTCTTTTGATTTTGGCAATGCGGCTTCAAGATGCGATAAAAAACCTGTGAATTTTTCAAATTCCTGAACGAAAATGTAACGCAAAATGTAAAACACACTTTTAAAAAGTAGCGAAGTAAAAGTACAGATATTTGCTCCAAAAATGTAGTGAAGTAAAAGTAAAAGTATCGGGCTTAAATTTTACTTAAGTAAAGTACAGATACACAATTTTTTTACTTAAGTACAGTAACGAAGTACATTTACTTTGTTACGTTCCACCACTGGCGGCTCCCAACACTTAATTTCACTCTTCTTGATTCGCGCAAGGACCAAAAGTGTAGTCTTTTTCATGTGTCTTATATTTGCATATAAGACGCTTCCGAGTTACACCATAGTCCATCCACTCCGCCCATACATTAGTCAGCTTATGCACAGATTGGAAGCATGCTTGATAAATGAGACCCCTAAATATCCTAAACATCATTTGGTGTCTACTCCGTTGTAGCCAATTTCCTGATTGGTCAAGATTGTCTGAGCAGAAAACCTCGAGTGAGGTTCTGGGTCATTTAATATGTTGAAGGGAACAAGAAAACATTTAAGCTGAGCTTCTGTATTATTTCTAGTGAATTGAAGTTGTATCTAGTCGTCCTTCATGTTGTCTGGACATCATCGGGATGTTTGGTAGACTCAGGGTATCCCTCGTGGTCTGGGAGTATTTCTTGGTGATTCAGTAGAGATGAATGAGTTAACCTGGTTAAAGACATGTACGTGGGTGTTTGGTGGCCCAGTTTCACTTGTAGCAGGGAAAGTTTTCTTTTCCAAACTGTTGCATCATCATCTGGTTAATGAAGCTTGAGTTTAAAGGCGCCCAACAGGGTTTCTTTACGCTCTGATTCTTTCTAAGGATCTCTCGCTTACAGTCCTAAGAAAAGAACCGATGGTTAAAGGAAAGCAGTGGTCGTTCTAAAAATAACCAAAACTGTTTCAGAGAATCTGCCAATTTTTAATTAAACCATTCTTTTATTTAACTAAATATTCTTTTGTTCTTCTGTGTTCGAGACCTCCAGAACACAGGTTGGAGTATTAGTAATGGATGTTCCACCAACAATATGTTTGATGTTGGAGTTTCTTCCTCCTTTCCCACAGGTCTGCAGTCAGAGAACAGAGAAGCCAGACTGTGTGCCTTTACTGGCAGGCCACGGAAGTTGGATCCTGCTCCCACAAATCAGCTGCGAGGTCTGGTGCAGGAAAATGGCACAATTCGTTGCAGCCACGGCTCCCGCTGCTATGGATTATGGGAAAAGGGAGAAAATGGGCAGATAAAGCTTTTGACTCGAGGTGAGAAGAGTCAGATTGACATCTTGAGGTATAATTTATCCCAGTGTGTGGGACTCAAAGGTGTGGAATCCTCAGTCTTCATGGTAATCTGCAGAGGTGTCAAAAGTACCAACATCTTCTACTCAAGTAGAAGTATAAATACCGAGTTAAAAAACTACTTTAATAAAAGTAGAAGTATCAACTCAAGTTTTTACTTAAGTAAAAGTAAAAAGTAACCTATTGTCAAAACTAATTAAAGTAAAAAAGTAAAAGTAATTTTCAAGAAAAAGAAATATTATCAACGAAAGCATATGAACATATTTTTTAACTATTATCACATGCTTTAAGAAGCAGAAAATATGATAATAAATGAAAGTGTTGTGGTGTTAAACTTTATGAATCAGAAACATTTATTTCTTATTAACCTTTATTGGAAATCGATTAATGAACACTCTCAAATGTATTAACATAAGCAGGGCATTATGTGACGTCCCTTCAGCTACCAAGCTTCACTCTGCATCACCTAATTTAACCAACTTCAGCAGACACAAACACACTCAATGTAAAAAAAAACACAAACACACTCAATGTAAAAAAAAAAAATACCAACAGGCTTTTTTTAAGGCAGGTAGTTTTCAAAGTTCTTTGAGGCAATAATGAATAGTCTTTAACAAGTTTCTAAGGTTGGGAGTGCCACATACAGCCTGCGTGACACCTGGAACACAGCGGGGAGGAGGGGTTACACACAGCATGCGTGCGTGCTGTGTGTCACGTGTTGAAGTGATGAAGCAAGAGGAAGTCGTATTGAGATTGCGTTAGCTCGCCTCATCCAACCACATTCAAATCAAATGGCGCGATTGATCCGGATTGGTTTTTAATGACTTTTTTTTAACGGTGACAAAATGGCGAAAGTAGCGACTACTTTTTATAAAAGTAACGAAGTAAACTACTTTTATGAAAAAGTAGTGATTAAAAGTAAAAAGTAGACAAAAAAATAATTACTTCGTTAAAGTAGAGATAACGAGATTTTCTACTTGAGTAAAGTAACAAAGTAGTTCTACTTCGCTACTTGACACCTCTGGTAATCTGTAATTCCGTCAGAAGCACGAACAATTACACGAAGCCAAAAATGGTTAAATACCACCAGTGTGAACTTTGTAACACTCCATACATGTAAACTCACTATTTTGTGTAATGTTTAAGAGGTGCTATTCCTTCAAGTGTTATACCCCCAAGTGCAGAGCCCATGCGGGCGTGCCACAGATTTTGTTCTCCATCACGCCCAGATCAGGGGTGGGCAAACTTTTTGACTCGTGGGCCATAATGAGTTCTAACATTTGACAAAGGGGGCGGAACAGGAGCAGATGGATGGCATGCTTTGGTAACCTCACCTCATTGGAGAAAAAATACACAAAAAACATGTGTTTTAATTTCCAATGAAAATGAAGAAAAGCATCACAACAAAGTGCAAGGATGGAACAGGATGCAACAAGTCAGTCTGTGGGCGTGATATATTTGAGCAGGGAATGGAATGCCACTGGGGCCACTAAACAAATGTAAACATGTGTGCTACATGTTACATCAAATGGGCTAGGTTTAAAATCTAGGTTTAAAATCTAGGTTTGAAATCTAATGCTTGTTTACGTGCGTGTACTGGCCCCGATGGCTTTCCATACCTGCGCACACTGTTCCTTTTGACAATGTGCAGATCACAGAGACACACACATTTTAATGGGAGCAGTGTTGCTGTTTTCTAAACAAAGCCAATATATCTAGAGTGCGCCATCTAGCCATCTAGTGAGGAAACATCAGAATTGCAGGGAAAATGAAACATCAACATGGTGTTTTTATTTAATTTTTTTAAGTTCAGCGGGCCGAAAGTGGCTCGTGGGCCGTAGTTTCCCCATGCCTGACCTAGATACTAACATAAATAAAAAGTATTTTAGTGGTACCCAACTCTGCCCGCGTTCGGCCCTTCCCCTCAGGTACTGCTCTCCCTCACTGCACGTTTTTATGTAAATGTTTCTAGATAAAAATATGAAAGAATGCTCTAGTTTTACCAGACGAGAGAAGGAATTCCAAGTGTCGAAACCAGAATAGAAACTCAATCAACGTAACCTGTAAATTTATTTTATTGTCTTATAGTGAGAATCCCATGTTCGAGCTAACAAAAAATAGCAGGATTATCTATTTACGTATCTATTTGCTCTGAGTTGAAACTGGTAACCACAAAAAATCCCAGCTCAGGTATTCCTCTAGATCCCATAATGTGATTTCAATCTGACCCTGTGAACAGGATGGTCACTGTGACGTGTCTTTGTTCAGGTTGTTGGACGTATGTTGACAGGCAACACGAGTGTCGACATGACACCTGCATCCTGATGTCATCTCAGGTGCTAAAAGCTAGCTACCATTTCTGCTGCTGTAGCCGCGACCTCTGTAACACTAACTACACCGAGGCTTCACCGACCCCCAGCGACCCCACTCTGAAGGAGATCCAGAAAGACGACCGTGACATCGTTCACACGGGTGAGAAGATGACAGATTTACACAAACAGATTTTTTCTGCGTTTCCTGTTGACCCGAAAGGCCACCTCTCCTTTTATGATCTTCTCAGCACAAGAGGACAAACATAACAACGATCAATAATCAATAGATTGAATTCAGGTTTTTTTTTTCAGTGTCGCTCATGATGTCGTCTCTCCACAGGTCACTCGCTGACGCAAAAGGAGACCACACTTGTTGTCCTGGTGACTGTTGCCATAGTAGCCTTATTCATCTTGGCTTTGCTCCTGGGATACAACAGGATGAAAAGTAAACACACAGAGTTGATAAAGTCCAATGAACCAGCATGCACATCCAGACCATGTGGATCTGGATCCAGAACTTTCATTTCATTTTTCAAAAATAATACCATAAACTCAAAGGATGATGTGTTTTTCTACAGATATTCAAAAATTATCTGTTGTTGACGTGATGGAAGGAGGAACAGAGCCATCAACCAATCTTGACAGCCTAAAACTGCTACAGGTGTGCGCACACGCACATGCTCACTTTACATTGTAACGCAAGTGTAATTAAAACACAAAATCTTCAGATTTTAATATTTAAAGACAGTTCATTTTACATTTTTATATTTCACCTGTTTGATTCAGAGAACTTTATATTTGTCAATTTTTCTTATGCTCTATGAATAAATTTACAGGGGCGGATCCGGAATGAGGGTAGGCGGGGGGCCCGGGGGCACACGCCCCCCTTTTTGGTCCACAAAAAAAAAAAGTGTTCTTACTACCTTAATTATTATAAATTTTGGGCAAAAATATGCACCAAAATGCAGGAAAATTACTCTTATTTTTCAAAATGTTCTGGGGGAACATTACTGGCGAGCACCGTGGATGCCCGTTTTGTGTATGACCTCACGCCCGCCCCCTTTTGAAAATCCTGGATCCGCCCCTGATTTACATAAGTACATTTTTTATACTGCTCAAACATTAATTTTTTATAGTTGTATGCACAAAACATAAAATACAACACATTTATTTATCAATTGAGATCAATTTAAATGTTGATATTGTTTTTTTGTTTTTTTACCTCGATCCTCTAACTGTACCACCACAAAATCTGCTTTGATGTACTTTGATAAAGATTAAACATTTTAAAAATGTTATGTTAGAGTGAAATCATCAGAGTTCCTTGGTGAACACCTTGGGGAACACCACTGAAACTCCGCCCCTCTTCTTATTCCCTAACAGCTGGTTGATCAAGGTCGTTATGGATCGGTTTACCAAGGCTCTCTGGGCGAGCATTCTGTTGCCATCAAAGTTTTTGGCTCCACAAATAGTCAAAATTTCACCAATGAGTATGCGATCTACACCCTGCTGAAGTGCCATGACAATATTGCTCGGTTCCTGACTGCCAGCGAGAAGACAAGGGTTGATGGATGCCCTGAGTTCCTGATCGTCATGGATTTCTACCCCAATGTGAGTCTGAAAACTGTGGTCTTAAAGTCCTGACTTTGAAACTGGCTCAGTTCACTTGTAACCAATTGAAAAGTTGTTTCAAAAGCAATCCTGTTCCTTATTGGCTACCATTTACAGTTAACCTTACTAGTCCCTAAAATCACCACCTGGTTGTGGACAAATCTGGTCTTTGTCTGCAAAGCTTTACCATTCATCCTGAGCTGAACTAAACCATTCGACCCAGATCAGGACTTGTTGGCCATACGCTTCATGGTTCAAGCCAGGCATGGGCAAACTACGGCCCGCGGGCCACATGCGGCCCGTTAAATGTTTTAATCCAGCCCGAAAAAAATTAGATGAATGAACCATGTTAATGTTTAATTTCCCCTGCAATTCTGATGTTTCTTCACTAGATGGCGCACTCTATATATATTGTATAGTATATAGTATATATATATATATATACTTTGTTGCAAAAACAACAACACTGCTCCCATTAAAATGTGTGTGTTTCCGTGATGCGCACTTTGTCAAAATAGATTGTCAGGAGATTTCAAACCTACATTTTAAACTTGGCACGCAAA
Organism: Neostethus bicornis; assembly: GCA_902685375.1. Classification (NCBI taxonomy): domain Eukaryota; kingdom Metazoa; phylum Chordata; class Actinopteri; order Atheriniformes; family Phallostethidae; genus Neostethus; species Neostethus bicornis. Next base: position 8,095,123 of record LR738549.1, on the reverse strand, counting down.
AATAATCATCTGAACCACGCTTCCAGAAGAACCAAATTATCAGGACTAGGCATGCAGGAGAACAGAACCATTTGAACCAGCCCTGCATCCGAACTTTACTACACAAACTAGACCAGACATGGGCAAACTACGGCCCGCGGGCCACATGTGGCCCGTTAAACGTTTTATTCCGGCCCCCAAAAAAAATGTAGTAAATAAACCTAGTTGTTTTAATTTTCCTGCAAATCTGATGTTTTGTCACTAGATGGCGCACTCAAGATATATTGGCTTTGTTGAGAAAACAACAACACTGCTCCCATTAAAATGTGTGTGTTTCCATGATGAGAACTTTGTCAAAATAGATTTCAGGAGATTTCAAACCTTCATTTTAAACCTAGCGCGCTAGGTGCACGTTTTTTAAGCGCTAGGGCGCTCGATTTTAACGTTAGCACGCTAGATTACGTGCGTGTAGCGGCCCCAATGGCTTTCCATATCTAGCACGTTTGTTTACCAAAGCATGCCATCCCTCTGCTCTTGTTCCGGCCCCTTACTCAAATGTTAGAACCCATTGTGACCCACGAATCAAGAAGTTTGCTAACCACTGGTTCAATCAAGCGCTTGTTTGTTTGTCCTGAAACTGCTCTGATTTAAAAATGAAAAAGAAATTTCCAATGATTCATAGTAACTGTTTTGTACTTCAGGGCTGTCTATCTGAATACCTGACCCTCCACACGGTGGACTGGTGGACCTGCTGCAGAATGGCCCATGGCGTGACCAGAGGACTTGCATACCTGCACACTGAGCACTACAGAGGAGGCAAGAAGACTAAAAACTAAACTTTGACTATTACAGTAAGATCCTTCCTGAAACCAGGAGGAGTGTAGGAGTGGCCTTTCTTGGAGAATTTGCGTATTTTTTCAATAAATGTCACTTGTTGTTTCTCTACTTAGACCAGTACAAACCAGCGGTGGCCCACAGAGACGTGACCAGCAAAAATGTCTTGGTTCGAGCCGATTTGTCCTGCGTACTTGCAGATTTTTGTCTGTCAACAAAGCTGACAGAAGCTACAGTCTGTCACCCAGGCGACGATGAAAGCTTAGTCATTTCCAAGGTAACGTCACAGGTGTGTGTCTGGTACTAAAAGGGGCGAAGTGGTAAATCTAGGTGGATCTAACAGTTCCAGATGAAATCTGGGAAAAGGGCGTCGCTAACAGAAGGTGTCTGGAGGTAGTAAAGTGGGCGGAGCAAGAGCCAAGTGGCTGTGTGTTGAAAAAAGGGCGGAGCTAAAGATATTGTCTTGTGGGGAGAAAAATTTCACAAGTTAATGAGAATGGGCAAAATGTTTGCAGATGACATTGTGATCTGCAGTGAGAGGAGGGAAGAGGTGGAAGGAAAAGCTGGAGGGGTGGAGGTTTGCACTAGAAAGAAGAGGAATGAAGATTAGTCAGAGTAAGACAGAGTACATGTGTGTGAATGAGAGGGATCCAAATGGAAAAGTGAGGTTACAGGGAGAAGAGGTAAAGAAGGTGGAAGATTTTAAGTACGTAGAATCAACAGTCCAGAGCAATGGAGAGTGTGGAAAAGAGGTGAAGAAGCGTGTGCAGGCAGGATGGAACGGGAGGAGGAAAGTATCAGGTGTGACAGAAGAGTTTCAGCTAAAATGAAAGGAAAGTGTGCAAAACCATGGTGAGACCCGCCATGCTGTTTGGTCTTGAGACAGTGGCACTGAAGAAAAGACAGGAAACAGAGATGGAGGTAGCAGAGATGAAGATGCTGAGGATCTCTCTGGGAGTGACCAGGATGGACAGGATCAGAGGAACAGCACATGTTAGAGGTTTTTGGGATAAAGTCAGAGAGGACAGGCTGAGATGGTTTGGACATGTACAGAGGAGAGAGAGAGAGTACATCAGAAGAAGGATGCTGGATTTGGAACCACCAGGAAAGAGGACTAGAGGAAGACCAAAGAGGAGGTTCATGGATACAGTGAAGGAAGACTTGAAGATAGTTGGTGTGACTGAAGAAGATGCAGGAGATAGGGTTAGATGGAAGAAACTGACTTGTTGTGGCAACCCCTTAAGGGAAATGCCGAAAGAAGAAGAAGAAGGTTCAACAGTCCAGAGCCATAGAGAGTGTGGAAAAGAGGTGAAGAAGTGTGTGCAGGCAGACTGGAACGGGTGGAGAAAAGTATCTGGTGTGATGTGTGATAGAAGAGTTTCAGCTAGAATAAAAGGGGAGTGTACAAAACCGTGGTGAGACCGGCCATGCTGATTGGTCTAGAGACAGTGACTCTGAGGAAAAGACAGGAAGCAGAGATGGAAGTAGCAGAGATGAAGATGCTGAGGATCTCTCTGGGAGTGACCAGGATGGACAGGATCAGAGGAACAGCACATGTTAGAGGTTTTGGGATAAAGTCAGAGAGGCCAGACTGAGATGGTTTGGACATGTATAGAGGAGAGAGAGAGAGTACATCGGAAGAAGGATGTTGGATTTGGAACCACCAGGAAAGAGGCCTAGAGGAAGACCAAAGAGGAGGTTCATGGATACAGTGAAGGAAGACATGAAGATACTTGGCATGACCAAAGAGGATACAGCAGATAGGGTTAGATGGAAGAAACTGACTTGGTGTGGCGACCCCTCAAGGGAAATGCCGAAAGGAGAAGAATGAGAATGGGGTGATTACATTAGGAAATAGGGGGTTTCTTGACTGTTTCTTAGGAATGGTGTTTGTGGGTGTAAAAGTGGGTGGCATGTATAGGTCTACATGTGGGAACAGATGGGAATTACTGATACAGTATCTGTTTGCAGGTGGGAACAGTACGCTACCTGTCTCCAGAAGTTCTTGGTGGAGTTTTAGACTTCAGAGACTTTGGGTCTGCGCTAAAGCAAGTGGACGTTTATGCGTTGGGTCTGCTGCTATGGGAGACTTTTAGGAGGTGCTCCGACCTCTTTACAGGTACACTACACCCTACACACACACATATATATTTTCCGGTGCATGTTTGAGTGTGTTTCTGCTTCAGGTGAAGCTGCTCCAGAATACCAGCTGGCGTTCCAGGAGGAAGTAGGAACCCATCCAAGTTTCCAGGACATGAAAAACCTGGTGGTCCAGGAGAAATGTAGACCCAGTTTCCCAGACGCATGGAGAGAGAACTTCATGGTCAGTATTTCAGTCAGTTTTTATGAGCTTGGGAAGGATGATTTCTTGTATTCAGTCAGGAAACCATGAAACTATGACAAATATCCTTCCATTTTTAGGTGTTCCGATCCCTAAAAGAGACGATGAAGGAGTGCTGGGAACACGATGCTGAAGCTCGACTCACTGCTCAGTGTGCGGAAAAAAGACTGGCCGACCTCGCCCTGCTGACTACACCTGCAGCAATACACAACCTCAGGTGAACAGCTACACAACATCGAAACAATAAGACAACATACGAGCAACCTCAGACAGACGACTGTCACACAGCTAAGTATATACAACTAAAAATACAAAAAATCTGGCAGCTTTTGACGTTTCACTTCTCCTAAATCCCAAATAATTTTAAAGGTCATTTAAAAAAAAAAAATGTAGTTGGATCTACGTTCCCACCCTCACCTATGGTCACCAGCTGTGAGTGGTGACCAAAAGAATGAGATTGTGGATACAAGCGGCCGAAATGAGCTTCCTCTGCAGGGTGGTTGGGCTCTCACTCAGAGATTGGGTGAGGAGTTCTGCCATCTGGGAGGAGCTCGGTGTCGAGCCGCTCCTCCTCCAAGTCAAGAGAAGCCAGATGGGGTGGTTCAGGCATCTGGTCAGAATGCCCCCCGAGTGCCTCCCTGGTGAGGTGTTTGGGGCACGTCCCAATGGTTGAAGACCAAGAGGCAGACCCCAGACCCCGAATGTCTCACAGTTGGCTGGGGAACGGCTTGAGATCCTTCCGGGTGAGCTGGAGGATGCAGCTGGGGAGAGAGAAGCCTGGGCTTCCCGTCTGAGGCAGCCACCCTGCGGCGGAGCTCATTTTGGCCGCTTGTATCCACGATCTCATTCTTTCAGTCACCACCCACAGCTGGTGACCACATATGAGGGTAGGAACGTAGATCGACTTGTAAATCAAGAGCTTTGCTTTAGGCTCAGCTCTCATTTACCGATGCAGCGTCCTAGTTATTGCTGACACCGCACCGATCCGCCTTTCGATCTCCCGCTCCATCCTTCCCCCACTCGTGAACAAGACCCCAAGATACTTAAACTCCTCCACTTGGGACAGGACCCTGTCCCTGACCTGCAGGGGGCATTCCACCCTTTTCCAGGCGAGGATCATGGTCTCAATTTGTAGGCGTTGATTCCCATCCCGGCCGCATCACACTCGGCAGCAAATCGATCCAGTGAGAGCTGGAGATCACGGATATTACTGATTGATGAAAACCCTTTTTTTAAACTTTGTAGTTGTAGGACTTTACAGAACGTACAAACTACAGTTGAAGGACAAGTATCATCTAATCTCATTTTAATTTTCAGGAATATGTCCTACAGGCAGTGGTCTGCTAAGTTCGGCTCTGCCCCCTCCCATGCTGAAGGTCTTCCCGGGACCTATCCCCAAGGAACAAGACACCCTTCCTTAATTCTGAAGAGGAATTCGAACGGAGCCGAAGATAACAGTTGCAGCTTTGAGCATCAGCAGGTAGATGTTGAATTTAACTCTGAAAAAAGTCTAAGAAATGAATCCAATGCCCATTACATTTCTTTCTCAGGCACGTTCCTCCATGTCAGATTTCCCAATGTCCATCTCTGTCCTCTCCAATGTCCCTGAATCCCAGCACACTGGTAACAAGAAACCCTAAAATATCTCAAACTTAATAAACTTCATCAGATATCCTTCACCAGATTCATATCTCCATCTGCCCTCCAGGTGGTCATCTTCCTTTTTTCCCATCACTGAAGAAGAAGGACCTAGAGAACACAACACAGGATCCAAGCAAGGTTGGAACATTTTTATTTGTCCAGCTGGTTTTCTTTGAGTAGCTCTTCATATTAAAGTTGTCCTGGAAGTCATAAACTGGCTAGCTTTAGCAAGATCTGAAGTACTCCTGTACTTTACTTTACTTTACTGAATGTCGAGGGATACCAGTGTTGGTATATTACGCCTAACAGGGAACTAAAATCCCCTGTGTTTTCAAAAATAAATACCGACCATTGCTCTGGTCATTGCTCTAGAGTATGATCGGAGACATTGACCGGCCGTAGCCAGTGTCCTACGGCCGGTCAATGGAGCAGAGTCCGGAGGTCTTCCTAAGTCAGTTCTCCTGACCTAGAAAAGTGGTAGCTAGTCCTGTAGTGAGATCTCTGAAACCTGGGAACGTTTTAGAATAGCCTTGTAGGATTTGACCAGATCTCTACCTGGACCTCCACACTCTGCTCCATTGACCTGCCGTAGCCAGCGTGCTACGGCAGGTCAATGGAGCAGAGTGCGGTGGTGTTGCTAACGTCAGTTCTCCTGACCTCGAAAAGTGGTAGGCAGTCCTGTAGCAAGATCTCTGAAATCTGGGGACGTTTTAGAATAGCCTTGTAGGATTTGACCAGGTCTCTACCTGGACTTCCGCACTCTGCTTCATTGACCGGCCGTAGCACGCTGGCTACGGCCGGTCAATGGAGCAGAGGGCGGAGGTCTTCCTAAGTCACTTCTCCTGACCTAGAAAAGTGGTTGCTAGTCATGTAGTGAGATCTCTGAAACCTCGGGACGTTTTAGAATAGCTTTGTAGGATTTGACCAGGTAGAGACCTGGTAGAGACCTGGTCAAATCCTACAAGGCTATTCTTGTACCAGGTGTACCAGGATTTGACCAGGTAGATACCTGGTCAAATCCTACAAGGCTATTCTAAAACGTCCGAGTTAATCCTGTAGTTGGACCTTCTGGTGCTCCTGCTGTTGGATCAAGGTAACTGAATTTTGTCATGCATACCTCTGCCACTTCTTCAGGTGATCGTCATGGCTTCAGCTGCTCAACGTGAGACAGGGGAGGAAGGTAACGTAGCATCTCTCTCGTCCCCAAATCGCCCATTTTTGAAAGAGCTGAACCTGCCACAGAGACCAACCAGCTTACAGCTGCTTCCTAAAACCAAAGAGTGTGGCTCGGTATCCTCTCGACGCAGACTAGGGAAGCTGAAGTTGAACCATCGACAGGTATCCCTTATCTCCATAAAACGTCACTGGCCTGACTGATCATTTGTTATACCGCAACCACCCGAACAGCAGCGGCAGCTGTCTACAAACTCAAAGTACGAGAAGATTAACCACAATTCTTAAATTCTGGGACATTTAGAAATACCATCTGATTCCTAATTAACGTGGCATTGAAACATTAAAAAAAAAAAAAAAACATTATTATAGCTGAAGCTCCTACTGAGCACCATTAGAGCACCAGTTCTTTTTGGAGATGTGATTAAGGATTTTAATGTTTTAAAATCAACTTCGACACATTTCAAACGTTGTTCCTTATTTTGGTTCTTTAACATGCGTTCTAAATCTACCTGCAAGCGCCATTACCGCCAATGTGACACTAATTATTGATGCAATACAGCAGCGCAAAACATGAATAAACTATTACACCACTCAATTTTTAAAATACTAATAATAATAAAATATTTTTAAAACCTAGAATAAGAAAGCAAACACCAAAATAAAATGATCTAATTTGTCAATAGCCTACTTTTTTCCGCATTTTGCGCTGCAGCTTCAAAAATGTCCTCGTTATAAATTGGCTATCGGCTTTATTCCAATATGTTAACCTAAACGTTCAAGACTTGGCTGACTTTATTCAGACAACAATTTCCTTACTCTCTTCATTGTGTCTCTTCGATATTATCTCACTCAACTTTTCTAAAATGTTTCTGTAATGGCGTCAGAGTCCTCCTTGTCTCTCTCCACATACGTATATAAACACACACACAGACTCATGTGTTGCCATAGCAATGTGTTTGTTGCCATAGCAACATAGTAACAACTTCAAATAGATCAAACTAAGAAATTACGTAATTATTTTGGTTTTTTTTGTTTTTTTTTTAGGTGGAAACGGGTGTCGCTAAGATGAACACAGTTCTCGTTTCTGCACCTGCAGTGCCCCACCAGGTTACTGTGGTGGTCAGCAATGTTCGCAGTGCAGGTTCTGGTGGATTATCTCCAAATACTTCCAGCCTTTGTAACTCCGGTGTTCCTACCGTAGTGACCAATGTGATGGCAGGCGCTGGAAGAGTCAATCCTGCTGGACCTCAAGAGGAAGAGGAGGAGCGAGGCAAAGCCGAAGGACAACTTAACTTTTTCCATTTCAGCCCTGATGAACAGGAACCTCTTCTGGAGAGAGAGCACCTGTTGGCTGAGACTGACCCTCCTCATTCTCATCTTAGTTATCACAGCACAGCTAGAAACATCTCCAATAACAACAACAACCAGTTGGTGGAGCAGAGATCCGAACCAGAGTGGGTTCAAACATCATATTTGGCTTCAGTTCCTCTGGGTGAAGCTTTACCTTTTAGGTTGCAGTCTTCTTTACCTGGTGAAGGTTTGGGTCTATCTCAGGATGCTACAGGAGACTGTTCTGGTCTAGAAACCATTCAGAGTCCATCTCAGGATTGTAGAGCAGATCTGTTAAGAACCTGGACCTCACAGAAGCTGGATCCAACTACAATTGAGAAATCTTCACAAGAGGCTCCAGAGTGTTATCCAGGACCCTCTCTGGGGGTTCTAAATGCACAACCAGAATCTTTAGAGTCTGCATTAGCATCAACGACTAAACCTGAAGAACATAAGGCTGGACTTCCAGAACATCCAGAATCACAAACTGAAACTCCACAACTCGGAGAACCACAATCCAAACATGAGCCTGTGGTTCTGTTACAGTCTCAGGAGAGACAAAGGAAAACCAGAAGACCTGAGCGGCCATGTTCCCTTGACTTGTCCTTATCCTGCATGTCTCCAGGTTAGTCCTTAGTTCTTTATAAAAAAATATTTTGTTTTCTACTCTATGCTGATGACTGATAAAATTTTTTACACAAGGCTTTAAACGCCATGATTTTTCCCAAATAACCGAAAAAAAAGAATGTGGGTTAGAGACTTGACAAGGCATGCAGCCCGTTAAACGTTGTAATCTGGCTCGCCGAACTTGAAAAAATTAAATAAACCTTGTTAGTTTTATTTCCCCTGCAATTCTGGTGTTTTGTCACTAGATGGCACACTCTTGATATATTGGCTTTGTTGAGAAAACAACAACATTGCTCCCATTAAAATGCGTGTGTCTCTGTGATGTGCACGCTGTCAAAATAAACAGCGTGCACAAATAGGCAAAGCCATCGTCCTAATACATGCACGTAAAAAAGTGTGTTAGATGTTAAAACAAGCAAAATGTTACATCAAGCGCTTAGATTTCAAACCTAGCGCCGCTGAATGCACATTTTTAAGCGCTACCACACTGGATTTCAGACCTAGCGCTAGTAGATTTAAAATTTAACGCTCTTGATATAACATTTAGTGCTTGTTTAAAATCTGGCACACCATTCTATCAGTCTAATCTAGTGGTTACCAAAGCATGCCATCCATCTGACCCCCCTCCCCTCACACACACACACACACACACACACAAACACACACAATGCTGCGCGTTCACACCGTCTACACAACACACCTGCAGCCACGACAAAGTCACACATCATGGCGGCGGCAGCAGCAACAAAGAGGCTTGGTGCCCGGAAACTTAGTTTTCCACATATTTTGCGCAAACAGCATACTAACTTCAAGCTAATGCTAGCTTGTCGGCGCTGCTAACTTCTTAGTTAGCTTAGTTGCGCTAACGACTGATTTAAATGCATTCCAATGTTTACTTTGTTTACAGAGTTAATAAAAGATGTAATTTTTAAGTATTCATAAGTTAAAACGTTCCTCACTCACAGAAGAATTCATATTTATTTTACGTTGTTTTACAATGTCCGCTGTTTTGCGCAAGTTAAAGCTCGGCAGAGTTTTTTTTTTTTTTTTTAACAAATAATCTGCATCATTCTCAGTAATAAAGCCACAATTGTTAAAGTAAGAATTTTTTTTTTTTTTTTTTTTTTTTTAACACTAAAACTAGACAAAAACTCTTTTGGATTTTCGGTGACTAAAATGTGACTAAAACTAAAATATATAAAGATGACGAAAACATGACTAAAACTTAATTAATTTTCGTTCCAAAGACAAAGACTAAAATGAAAACTCAGATGGCTGCCAAAAACAACAATGAGAGCCACCCCACGTTGGGGGGCAACTCTCTTTTTGAACGGTGTTTGTACCTCATATGCTTATTTACAGTCCTTTTACCTGAGATCACATTGTGGATGTTCAACATCTTGTATGTATTCGGGCTCACAATTTAGAATTTTGTTTCTTCACGTAACACACATCTGTTCTTTTACTTCCTTGTTACACAGACAAGAAAGTTTCAAGAGTCAGGCACAGTTCTTCAGCTTTTTTTCTTATCTCCAGATGACTTTGTCTCTGATGGCGGGAGTCTGAGCGCCTCGGGAGAGAAGATCAAACGTCGTGTCAAGACACCCTACACACTGAAGAAGTGGCGCCCATCCTCCTGGGTGGTCTCTTCTGAGACAGGTCTGGATGCAGACTTTGGATTCAGCAGCAGTTTCCAGACATCAGGGAGTTCCATCAACCAATCAAAGTCCAGCAGACCTGGAAATTTACTTAAAGGGAGAGGAGCCGTGGCATCTACTAACTCCACCCCCGACGGGATGACCTGTTTCTGAAAAGTCCTCCACTTCGTCTTGGTTCTGAAACAAACAAGGAATACTGGTCTCTTTGAGGAGTCAGATCAGGTCAGACCCCTCATATAAACTTGGGCTTCAAGTATAACTTAACTAGATTTAGGGCATGAATAAACAAGAACTACAACCAGAATTAGAATAAGGCGTCGAGTCAGGAATCAAACACGAGACTGAAATGGAAATATGACCAAACGTGAATCAATTACATACTTAGGGAACAAATCAAGACTGGAAGCAGAACTAAAACGAGAAAAAAAGAGCCAGGAGTTTAATCTCCTTGTGTGTAGTCTTTAAAGGATTGTTCTGTTATGGTTCTCTGTTATGGAGAACCAGGGAGTTTGTGACCACAGGTGGGTTTCTAAGCATTTAGATTCAGAACTTTTAAGAATGCACTGATGCTAATGAGATTGTTCAGATTACAAGTTTGACTTGATCGAAAGTTAGGTTTTTAGAAAAAAAATAACTTTTTTTTTTCACTTTTATAACAAAGATCAAGTTTTATTTGTTTCTCGAGATCCAATTTATCAAAACTTCCTGGTTTCATTTGGGCTGTTTCAACGGAACTGACGGAAAGAATTTTCTATACTTTTACACTTTTAGACATGAATTTATATCGATGTTGCTAAACTTTGCTTGGAGTTTGGTTAGGAGATGCCTTCTGGACTAGAACCACTCTGAAAACTTAGAGCGGTCTGTTTTTCTGGTATCACAGGTGCTTAAAGAGGGGGTATCATGCAAAATGAATCTTTCGGAGGTTTCTATTGTTACATTATTCCCACATCAAAACCATACTCGACATGGCTTTATATTTCATTCCTGCACATTTGAGTCACTTGTGAGCTCCCCAATCCAGTATTCAGTTACTATTCAGAATCAGAATCCTTTTATTGCCATGGTCAATGAAGAATATCAGAGACTAGGACCTTGCTGTGGTAGTAGTCTTCTTCTTCTTTTGCCATTTCCCCTCAGGGGACGCCACAGCAAGTCAGTTTCTTCCATCTAACCCTATCTGTTGAATCCTCTTTGGTCACACCAACTATCTTCATGTCTTCCTTCACTGTATCCATGAACCTCCTCTTTGGTCTTCCTCTAGGCCTCTTTCCTGGTGGTTCCAAATCCAGCATCCTTCTGCGGATGTACTCTCTCTCTCTCCTCTGCACATGTCAGTCTTGCCTCTCGAACTTTATCCCCAAAACCTCTAACATGTGCTGTTCCTCTGATCCTGTCCATCCTGGTCACTCCCAGAGAGATCCTCAGCATCTTCATCTCTGCTACCTCCATCTCTGCTTCCTGTCTTTTCCTCAGTGCCACTGTCTCTAGACCAATCAGCATGGCCGGTCTCACCACGGTTTTGCACACTTTCCCTTTCATTTTAGCTGAAACTCTTCTACCATATATCACACCTAATACTTTCCTCCACCCGTTCCAGCCTGCCTGAACACGCTTCTTCACCTCTTTTCCACACTCTCCATTGCTCTGGACTGTTGATCCTAGATACTTAAAATCTTCCACCTTCTTCATCTCTTCTCCCTGTAACCTCACTTTTCCATTTGGATCCCTCTCATTCACACACATGTACTCTGTTTTACTCTGACTAATCTTCATTCCTCTTCTTTCTAGTGCAAACACAAATTATTCTTTAGTCCAACGGCAGAAGGGAAGAAGCTGTTTTTGTGTCGGAACGTTCTGGTCCGAATGGACCGGAGCCTCCTGCCCGAGGGGAGTCGTTCAAAAAGTCCATGACCAGGGTGGGAAGGGTCAGCTTTATTATAACGCTGGGTTTTACTTTACCACGCCCACATTCTAACATGAGCAGAAAGTGTTTTATTGCACATGCTCTGCTCATGTTCAGTCCTTCCCCTCAGGTACTGCTCTCCCTCACACAAAGGGGGCAGGGCTAAGCAGGGAGCAAGAGAAGGAAGGAATTCACAACCTCAAAAATCCCAAGTCAAACTGAAAATAATGTATGTATTGCCTTTTTTTGTAGCAAATATCATATTGCTGAGCTAACAAAAAAAGTTCCACATTTGTCTGTAGATGCCATGAAATCAGAATTATTATCTCACTAAAGCGCAATACCCTCTCTTTAAAAGCAGTCTGTTTAGTCCTGAGCTTGTACATCTGGGCATGCTCAGTGGTAACGCACCTGTTACAATTATATCCACCTGCAAGCTTTCCACCGGTTAAGACCTCCCTCTGGAGGTTTACATTCTTGTTGGCAGCTGGCTTTGAAGCTTGCTTGTTTGGTGACGTCTGTTTGATACATTGACGTTCTCGTTCTTCTGTAGTTTTGGGTCTACAGAAGTTCTCAATGTTTCTCAAAGACTGATTAAAAAAAACCCCTCTACTTCTTTTCTTGTACCTCACCCTCCAAACCAATCAGCTACGTCATCCTATGCTCGTGTACTATGGGGATACCACAAGGGTCTACCAGGAGGGACGTTGAGGATCTCAGATCAGTTATAAGGCTGAATTGATGGTAGCCACGGAGATAGTAGAGGAGATCGGTCCTTATAACATTTGTATGGTATCTAGGTGACATGGTTCTTAAACCAGAATCTTTTGGTCTTTAAAACAAGGAGGCATAATAGCAACATCCTTTCCCCTCGAAGAAAATTCTTTTAACGCACACGCCCATTACTCTAAAGCCTTTTCAGTCATTTTTGGACACTACCTTTCCTCTGGTCTAGACGGCTCGTGCAATGTCCCCAACTAGGTACTGTTTTAAAAGAAAAAAAAAGACTTTTTTGTCGTCTATACAAAGATGTTTGAACTCCTATCTTTTTAATCCCTCCCCTTTTTCTCTAGAAGCCTACTTTGCTGTGATTGGCCAGTTCCTGGAGGTTTGTTGGTGAGTCTGGCAGCAAGCAGATGGCTAAAATATATGTATAAGTAAATATTTAGCATTTAACCTCTAGTTCGGATGATTAAGGGGTCTTTAACGTTCCTGTATGTCGGTGAAAATGTAGCGTCTCTGTTCTGGCTTCCTGTGTGTTTGTATGATCGTTTTCCAGTCGTGTGAGTCCTGTGTGTACATTATTACACTGCTTCCATATAGGAACTCCATATAACATATACATTGTAGTCCGACATGTAAAGGACTCCTTTACTGCATGCTCAAAAACTCCGGATCGCTATTTCATAATTTGGTTCAGTGCAGATTAAATAAATCCACATCTTTTCTATCCACTATCTTCTCTCTCATCAAAATGATGTGCAGTTTATTTCTTATGAACTCCGTACAGTCTTATATAAGCTTCCTGGACCTGTTTGTTCACTTTGTTATAAAACCTATCATCTGTACAAAAGTGTAATGTTTTATTCCTGAGCAACAGTCTGAGGAATATCAGCTGTCTGTGTTTGCTGAATAAATGAAGGGTGATTTCCTCCGATCCCTGTCTGTTTCTTCTGATGATTAAAGATCTACATTAGAACCCACATGAGGAAAATCTAATTAAGAATAAAAATCACATCTTGATAGGAAGTTTCTTCCTGCAACTCTAAGCAATAGAAAAAGAAACCAAAGCAAGATCTAGATCTTTAGTAACCAGGGGCGGATCCAGGATTTTCTAAAGGTGGGGCCGGGGGGGTGAAGTCATTGACAAAGCCAGTTTAGAGGCCCCCCCGGAACATTTTGTAAAATAAGAGTCATTTTTCTGTAATTTGGTGGCCCATTCGTTGGCCCCGGATGGGGATAGCTTGACTACCGTGTTTTCCGCACTATAAGGCACACATAAAAACCTTAAATTTTCTCTAAAGTCCACGATGCGCCTTTTATCCAGGAGCGCCTTATATATGGATTAATATTGAGCTACAACAGGTGCCGCAACTGCGGTTAGCAGCCGCCGACTCCATTTCCCCCGTAGAAGAAGTAGTGCGCGGCGCATGCTGGGATATATTTTGATTATTTGATTATTTTTTTTGATTATTTTGAATTACTCTAGTCATCCCTCACCGGGGAAATTTGCTTGCTGCACTCCTTACACTGCAGCAGGCTGCCCTTCAACGGCGCCAATGGTGGGAGAAGCGGGGGTTAGGTGTCTTCTCCAAGGACCCTAGACGTGCTCTCCGTGGGACGCAAACCCGCGACCTTCCGGTCCGCGGGCGAACGCGCTAACCACGCGGCCACCGTCTCCAAAGGGCGTCCTCATATGAAAGGGCGTCTCATTTCCATTTGTGTGTTTGTGTAAAGACCTTGAAATGGCTCCTACCAAGAGACACTGTTACACAGCAGAGTTTAAACTCAAGGCGACCGGTCACGCAGTAGAACACGGGAATAGAGCCGCAGCGATAGAGTTTATCATCAATGAATCAATGGTGAGGAAGTGGAGGAAGCAAGAAGATGCGCTGCGCCAAGTAAAGAAGACTAAACAGAGTTTCCGCGGGAACAAAGCGAGATGGCTACAGTTAGAGGACAAAGTTGAACAGTCTTTACTGTAGCGCCTTATAATGCGGTGTGCCTTATATTGGAAAAAAGTTTTAAAAAATGTCATTTATTGAAGGTGCGGCTTATAATGCAGTGCGCCTTATAGTGCGGAAATTACGTTAGTTCCCTTTCCTTCCTTCTTTTTCTTTTATTTTTTTTTTGTGGACCAAAAGATTCGCCTCTGGTAACCACATCTCTCTGATAGCATTGTTTTGTTTTACTCTTTCAACTAGATCAAGTTTTACCTCTAAGGTTCACTGTATTGGAAAAGATATTCTTTCATTTCTTTTTGAACAAAACAAACTTATACTTACTGCTCCCTTTCCTGCATTTTATGAATATTAAAACTTTAAAATGGTGGCGCAGCGGTTACCACAGTGGCCTTAAAGCAAGAAGGTCGTGGGGATAAAGTTTGAAACGCTGTCCTTTCTGTGTGGAGTTTGTATGTTCTCCCTGTGTATGCATGTATTTCCTCCGGGTACTCTGGTTTCCTCCCACTTTCCAAAAGCGTATGTTAGGTTTAGCGCTCCCCACCTCCCATGACGACTGAGTTTGTTGTGAGGAACAACGCTGCCTAGTGGTCAAATGTCCACTGGGTCAACTAATCTTTCCAATAAATCTGCGATTGGAGATGTGGCTGAGGTGAAAGGAATCTTTGCTTTTCTTCTAAAACTGCTGCCCCCATTACCAGATCCAGTCCAGTCTGCAATGTCTTATTGGTGAGGTTACCAACATACCCAATCACACCCTTCTAGATAATCTATAATGCAGCGGCACATCAAAAAGGACAGAAGTTCCCCTATATTTAGAATTAATGCGTTGGTTTCCTGCAACTGTCTTCATTAAAGTCAAAGACCTTGCAATCAATGTGATCAACGAAGGAGTTCGTTGCTATGAGGAGCTTCACCACAGCTTGTTTGGAGTTAGCTGGAACCCAACCAGAGCTCTAAGATACATAAATCAGGCTTCCTCTATCGTGAACATCTATTTAAATAACCGGGAGGGAATGTAGTCTCGAGGTCAGATTGAGGATCTTGGATACTTTATAATCTCTGTCAAAGATGAAAGAAGCTCTGGTTTGAAGCTTTTGAAACTAAGGGAGTAATGTGTAAAAGAGAATCTTAATTTAGAGAATCTCGCTTTATAAATAGTGTTAGGATCAAAAAGTTGGAGCTGATGTATTAATAAGTAAGACCAGTACAAGTTAGACAAACACAGATTGGGTAGGATACATGGTGAGTAGGATACACAGTGGGAACTGATTAAACCATTAGGTCTGTGATAATGTAGATAGGTACAGGGAGGTGTTGTTACCCACAAAAGGTAACGAGGGACCAGTTAAGCAAGGGCCCTGTTCAAAATTGCTACCTATTCTGTCCCCATGTGTCTTTCCCTTCGGTTTGTACATGCACGCAGAATAATCCTCCACTTGAAGTCTTGTCTGAAATCAATCACAGGTAATCGGAAGCGATACGTTAAGCCCTTAAAAACGAGTGTGATGACAGTGCTCACTTAGGTCCCGTCGACACGTAGCCGGGTGTTTTTGAAAACGCATTTATTTTTATTTGTTTTGGCCTGCTGTCCACACAAAAACTGAGGTTTTTTGGAAAACTTTGCTTTTGCGTTTGTGTGCGAAAACGGAGATTTGCGTTTTTATGCATCACTACCTGTGACAAGTAATGCACATACTACGTCATTCGTGTGCGTCGTTGTTTACAAAAGCAGACAGTGGGCAGCATGGATCCACGGAAACAGGCATTACTTTTGACCTTGTTGCAGACCCTCTTTTCTTGGCTTTTTGTCCATTCTCAACTGCTCTTGCTTCTTGTTGAGGAGCAAAGGAGGAGAAATCGGCTATTATTCATCACATAAGCTTTCCGAGCTCAGAGTTTACATTCAGATAAATACTGCCCACTACTGGTCTGGCATGCTTATACCCGCACTCAGAAGCATATTCATACGGCTCCGTGTGGATGCGGATATTTTGAAAATGGTTACGTGTGGATGTGAGCGTAATTCTAAAACTGAGGACAGCAGATATACGTTTTCAAAAATACCCGGCTACGTAGTTCAGCAGAAAGCAGTAGAAAGGATGTACAACATGCCACTACATACCAATTGGGCCTGTACATACTGTAGTGGTAAGACTATTCCTTCAACCTTTTGAGGACAGTGTACAGATAACTAAGAAAAGAAAAGCACAGTCCATGAATAGAATACCCCGTAGACCACCAGGACATTGTTAAGAAAACAGTTTTGTTTGGTGTATAGACCAGTTGGATTAGCAGTGGGCTGTGAAAGAACTCCTAAATTGTAGAGCAATGAAAGAGTAGTGCGGAAAACACAAAATCAGTAACTACGGCGGTGGCCAGATACTCCACTAGGGGCAGTGTAGGGACAAAAAATTAGATCTTGATGTCATATTGTGGAGCTGAGGCCAAAAATATACCCTTGACACAACAGACAGGCTCAGATGAAAAAAATCACAAGCAGATTTATTAGATTGATAAAAAGTCCAAAAAAAGAAGACAAAAACAGATAAACTAGGCAGGTTCTGATGTAGGAGCTGGAGCCAAAAACTGGATAACAGGTCAGGCATGATAAACAAACAATCTGGCGAAGAGTGTGTCAAAAACTGTTCCATTTATGCTCCAGCAGATGAGTAGATGAGTTTCAGGTGTGACTTGTGCACACACACAGACAAGAGGGAGGAGGGAAACAGGACACAGAGGGGGAACAGACTACTCTCCTGACACTTGAGGTCTGAGGTTCTGATGTAGGAGCTGGAGCCAAAAACTAGATAACAGGTCAAGCATGGTAAACAAACGATCTGGCGAAGAGTGTGTCAAAAACGGATCAATTTATTCTCCAGCAGATGAGTAGATGAGTTTCAGGTGTGACTTGTTGCACACACACACAGACAAAAGTGAGGAGAGAAACAGGACACAAAGGGGGAACAGACTACTCTCCTGACACTTGAGGTCACTGTGTGGAAATATTTTTTTTTCAGTAGAAGGTACTGTGGAAACCAAATGAAGTGTTAAAGGGCATTGTAGGTACCAGTTTGACCAGTGTGGAGAGCAGTTATACAATGCAAGGTGCTTATGATACCCAGTTGGACCAGAAGGGGGCAATCAGTATACCAGTTGGCCCTGCACCAGAAATTCTCATCTTTCTATTGTCATTAACCTTGTTGCCTCTTCTATTTTCCGCCTATCTCTCTATCATTTCTTTGTGTACCCTGCCACCATCCCTCCATCATTTCATTGTTCCCCTCCCCTCCCTAGCCTTTTATCCTTTTACTGGTCCTCCTTTCTATACCATTCATCATTGTATCATCCCACTGTTCCTTCCCCCATCATCCCTCCATCAATCCTTCAGCCCTCTCTTTCCTCCCCCCACCACCCCTCTATCATTCCAGCTTCTGTAATCCGGGTTTTGAGCTGAACCAATCAGAAGCGTCCTGTGTGTTTTACTCTGATATCAAAACAATCTGCAGCTTTTCGACAGAAACATCAACCCAAAAAGAAGGAAAACATGAAGAACAGAACACTGTCATGTTAATGGGTAAGGTTGGAATGAAGTGAGGAGGAGTGGAAGGGAGAAGAAGAGGAGGAGCGGGGTGGAGGGGTCTTCATCGCGTGTTTATCTCTGTGTTTGGTCTGTTCATGCCCATAAAAGGGAAGTTGGGTCACTTATGATGTAACATGAACAATTTGAGTTGAGGTCCTCCTCCTTCCCCTCCTCCTCACCCCATCTACTTCTTTTCCTCCATGTCCTCTCCCTCTAGCTGGAAATGGGCGAAGCCTGTTGTTCCAGAGGGGCTTCAACCTAACTCTGTTCACTCTCTCTCTCTTTTTCACTTGTTCTCTTCTTGCGCTTGTCCATCCGCAGCGGTGGCAAGAGGAAGGGGGAACCTGGTGGTGCAGCAGTTCTGAGAGGAGGTGCCAAAGGACCAAGAGGCAGCAGCAAAGTTGGTGTCAATCAGAAGGAGGCCATCCAGAAGTAGAGGGAGAACCCCAACTACTCACAGCAAGTGGAGAAGAAGGAGGAGAAAGGGAGGACCAATCTCCTCAGGAACTCCCGAAACATCAAGGAGTGCCTGTGAAGAGGAGCAGTCACAGGAGGGTCAGCATCCAGAATCCAAACCGCTGCTGGAGAGGAGACGTAGGAGACATCGGAAACCTCCACCCAGCATCTCACCATGGACTTCAAATCCAACCTCAAGGGGGTCAGGTCCAAGATGGAGGAGAAGGTGAGCTCCCCACAACAGGTTGACTTCCGCAGCGTGTTGGGGAAGAAGAGCGGCGCTAAGCCGTTACCAGCCGACACTCCGGGTAAGAACGCTGCCGACTTCCGCTCCGTCTTGACCAACAAGAAAAAAGCAGCAATTCCTGAGAAGAACGGGGACAGCCAGAAGTTTAACAACTGCCTGGATGGAGGAACTCATGAGAGTAGGAGTGAAGGAGGAGCAGCAGGAGGAGTAGCAGGAGGAGCAGCAGGAGGAGCAGCAGGTGTGGTGCCAGAGTTTGTGGAGAAGCTGTCTGACTTGACCGTGCTGGATGGACAGCGGCTCAGACTGCAGTGTCGCCTCGCCACTGCATCCGATGTCTCCATCAACTGGACACTGGACGGGAAGACCATCAAACCATCCAAGTTCATCCTTCTTGCAAATGAAGGTCAGAGGTCACAGACACACTCTTGTTTGATGATGAGGATGATGAAGATGGAGTCGATTCAGATTTTATTTATAGGATTCAGATGTGAAACAGGATGTGATGAGTAGAACAGTCTTTGACGTGAAGACAGATCACTTTACGACATACCACCAGGGAATCCCACTCAATACCACTCGCTTCTGCACAAGGTTCAGACGGTGTAGTTCAGGGGTGGGCGAACTTTTTGATTCGTGGGCCACATTGGGTTCTAACACTTGACCAAGGGGCAGGGATAGCATGCATTGGTAAACAAGCGTGCTAAATATGGAAAACCATTGGGGCCACTACACGCACGTAATCTAGCGCGCTAATGTTAAAATCAAGTGCCCTAGGGCTTAAAAAAACACTAGGGCGCGTGCATCTAGCACGCTAGGTTTAAAATGTAGGTTTGAAATCTCCTAGGGTGGAGATGGCAGCTCTGTGGTTAGAGCATTTTCGCGCGGACCGGAAGTTCGCAGGTTCGCGTCCCAAAGAGAGCACATCTAGGGTCCTTGGAGAAGACACCTAACCACCGCCTTCTCCCACCATTGGCGACATCGAAGGGCAGCCTGCTGCGGTGTAAGGAGTGCAGCATACAAATTTCCCCGGTGAGGGATGACTGGAGTAATTCATTATTGTTATCAATCTATTTTGACAACGTGGGCACATAACGGAAACACACACATTTTAATGGGAGCAGTGTTGTTGTTTTTGCAACGAATCCAATATATATAAAGTGCGCCATCTAGTGACAAAACATCGGAATTGCAGGGAAAATAAAACAATATGGTTAATTTATTTGAAATTTTTCAGGCCGGAATAAAATGTTTAACGGGCCGCATGTGTTCGCGGGCCGTAGTTTGCCCATGCCTGGTCTAGTTTGTGTAATAAGGTTCGGATACATGGCTGGTCCTGGTCCATGCCTAGTCCTGATAATTTGGTTCTCCTGCAGGCCTTGGTTCAGATGATTATTTTCCTTTATGTGCCCAGTTCATATGGAGGGGGTGTTCACGTCTAGATGTTCTGCTTCTGCTACAGGTGTTCTGCTTTTACAGTAGACCTGTTCAAATGGTTCCGTTCATCTGCAGAACCAGTTTACATTGTCAAGTTTTGCTGAAATCTTGGCCACTGAAAATTCAGGACTCACTAACTTAACTAATGAAGTTATCTCAAGCAGGTCAACAAACTAAATTAGACATACACCAACAATACTGACTGAACAAATGGAAAGATTTTGGGGGTACAGCAGCTCAGCCAATGTATACACTAGAATACTGACCGGCTTAACACGGACATATCCTGATTACGTTAACAAATTTTGTGAAAAAGAATTTCAAATCAGTTTAATGAACAGTTGAGTTTATCGTTTCTGAATATTTCCTTTCTGGACTTCAGATCATAAACAGAACAATAACACACTCTGTGGATTGAATCCAGATTCTGATCCTTCCGATCAGATCATTGTGACTGGAATGTTTATCGGATCCACTTTTACTCTCTGATGTAAATATGACTGCTGTGTGGGGGAGGAGGGTCCCGGAGTAAAGACCTGCTGATATGTCTGCACACACATCAGCGTGCGTGTGTGCGCGTATGTGTGTGTGCGTGCACGCGGTAATCCTCTGCATGTTATTTCAGCTCAGCTCATCTCTGAGTTCAGTGTAATGAGGTCAGGAGTCTCATGTTAAAGGTCACAGAGGAAAAACTAACCTGCAGTGTGAGTCCATGTCCCTGCATGAACGAGTCCGGTAGGTTAGGCCGCAGAGTCGATGGTCATGCATTAACATCTGCAGCAAATTCTGCTTACGAAAAAGTTTTTATTCTTAGTTCCCACGTTAAACGTTCATTGAAAAAATGTCTTGTTTAAAACTTTTAAACAAGACAGATTTATTAGATTGATAAAAAGTCCAAATAAAGCAGACAAAACAGATAAACTAGGCAGGTTCTGATGTAGGAGCTGGAGCCAAAAACTGGATAACAGATCAAGCATGATAAACAACGATATGGCGAAGAGTGTGTCAAAAACTGATCCATTTATGCTCCAGCAGATGAGTAGATGAGTT
The DNA here is from genome assembly GCA_902685375.1 of Neostethus bicornis. Classification (NCBI taxonomy): domain Eukaryota; kingdom Metazoa; phylum Chordata; class Actinopteri; order Atheriniformes; family Phallostethidae; genus Neostethus; species Neostethus bicornis. The sequence goes on along the minus strand of LR738549.1, from coordinate 8,074,181 downwards.
TCAGGTGTGACTAGTTGCACACACACAGACAAGAGGGAGGGGGAAAACAGGACACAGAGGTGAACAGACTACTGTCCTAACAGATTCCTAATGAGTTCACATCTAGAACCCTTGGAGAAGACACCTAACCCCCCATTTCACCCACCAGCACACAAATTTCCCCGGTGAGGGATCAATACAGTATGTAAAAATAAGAATATTTAAATTTGCTGATTAGAATTCAGAGTTTAACCGTTAAAACATGCAATTAAAACGCAGTGAAACATGCCCCGGTTGTTTCTTGCACTTGTAATCGTGTTTTTGGTAAATCTATTATGTTAAACTTGCGAGATAATCTCTGTGATCTAACAGTAGTTTAAAAATTTATGTAAAACATAAAACTTAGAAATAATACTCTATGGATGTAAATCTTCTAGTTATGCTGTGAGTAAAAACAACATACCTACGAGCAGCTCCATCAGTGGAATTGAAAATACTTTATTGATCCCCGAAGGAAAATTTAAGTGCTCCGGTGCAAACATAAAGACCTTACATTTAAAAATGTACATGTTTTTGGGAGATGGAAGGAATCAAAGTACCAAAACACACAAACTCCTCAAAGAAAACCCTAGGGGTGACTTTACTGACTCTCCAACGTTCGTTCTGCTTAGTTTTTTTCCACTTATCCGGGGCTGGGTCGTGGGGGCAACAGCCTCAGACAGGAATTCCAGGCTTCTCTCATCCCAGCTGCATCCTCCAGCTCACCCGGAAGGATCCCGAGTCGTTCCCCAGTCTCTCCAAAGTCTGATAAACAAAGTACACAGTATTTAGAAAGAAACATAAAAACGAAGGAATAGTTGCTTGCTGAATTAGCTTACAGTTAGAATGCAAAAGTAATGACAAGATAATACATGAACATCCAGAAAATAACAAAACCAAAATCATTTAGAAAAAAGTGGGAATCCATCTAATCATCCCCGTCCTGGACATCTCCGGGCTGAGGAGTCCCCCGTGTTTCCATCAGGGTGAAGAACATCTATTGACTTCTTTAGATATTTAGCTGTAGAGTAGAATAAACTCATATTTAAACAATAGTTTTAGACACATTGGATGCCCGTCCAGGGGGAGGGATCTGTCTTTCATGTGGGTCCCCAAGAGGTTTCTCATTTTTTCCCCACTGATGGGTTTTTTTAGGAGTTTTTCCTCACCGTAAAGGAGAGTCTAAGGGCAGGAATGTACTAATATTGTTTGGTTGGCATTTGTTGGTTATTTTTCTTGCTTTGTATTTGTGTTTATACATTCGTCTTTTTCTTGTGAAGCCCATTGAGACGGAAATTCTGTGATTTTCGGTTATACAATTAAAATGGAATTGAATTGGGAAATGAAAGTTGGGATTCGAGTCCCAGGTGGAACAAGACTTGAATTTCTTAGTGAAGTTTACATGCTCTCCTTGTTGTATGAATAGGGTAACCCTAACATGCACAAAAGGTTGATTGACCTCTTTAAAATTACCCCTAGGAATGAGTATATGTGTAGCCTCACAGCGGACTTGTGACCTGTTCGAGGTGTACCTTGCCTCTCGCTTGAAATCAGTCGGGACAGGCTTCCGGAACCCTCCGCGACTCCCTTAGGGATAAACGGTTCAGAAGACGATCAAAAGTGGGAAATGTGATCATCAGCTGTGTTTACAATTAAGTTTCCCTGTGAAAGTATTTACAGACAAAGTCACAGAAATATTCAAAACTGTAAATAGAACAGTGGCTACGCAAGAGGAATCTAAATCTAGAGTATTTGTGAGCATTGAGGTCCCCTTCCTGCGAATCGCAGTACAGAGAACAAATAATATTGATAACAAATTTCAAATGACAAAAACAAAACAAAGCATATTTTTTTCTGATTGTAACAAAAAATATGTACAAATAATAATAAACAACTAATTTAAAAAACAAAGATTAAACTTTTGTGTCAACTTAGCTTCTTCTTTTTTCGGCATTTCCCTTTGGGGGGCGCCAGAGAAAATCAGTGTCTTCCATCTAACCCTATCTCCTGCATCCTCTTTGGACCCACCAAGTGTAAAACTAGCGCATTACTGGTTAAATTACATATTAAAGGGTTTGAAACGATGGTTAAAAAAAAGTTGGTGCTTTGATGATCCTAAGTATCAAGTTGGTGACGCCATTCACTGAAGGAACTGAAAACATATATGAGACAGGAGAGGTATGTTTAATTCGTGTAAATTGGGGTATAGCATATTGAAAACTAGAAAAAGACTGGTCTGTTCCTTTATAGGTTTTTAAAAGTTTCTGGAAAATAAAAATGGTCAAAAATTAAAAAAAAAAAAAAAGCCCCACAGATGTGTTATGTGCCTAAAAAATATGTCTTCATTGTATAAGTCGTAGTTTGTACTCTACTGGAACATGCATTATGCTAAAATTTATCCTGCAGATGACACTATATCTTTTTCAGCACCGTTCTCTCACATCAAAGGCACAGTGACCCATAAATAATAATGATAAAAAACTTTGATTGAAATAAATATGTCATTTATCTGAGAAGAAATGTAAATCTCAAATGGATTGCGATATACCCACCTCAAAATACCTCCTCGAAAAGCAAGCTTATTTTTTAATAACCACCTTTGGGTCACACAAGTTTTGAATGTGAATTATATGTAGAACATTTACATAAGTAGATTTTTACTGACTTGCGGGGTCATGTTTTGCAGGAGGTCTCTGCTCTCTGACCATCGACAAAGCTCTACCCGAGGATGAAGGACAGTACCAATGCAGAGCAGAGAGCTCTGCCGGTAGGGCTGAGACTTCCTGTATGGTTCTGGTAGATGGTAAGAACATCGTTCTCTTTATGCCTCTTCATACCTCTGGTTTTTTTTTTTCTTCTCTCTGGCACCGAGTCGTCCCCATTGCACCTCGTATTTTCTCTCTTTAAAATCTTTTTCCTCAACTCTTTATCCAACAAATTTTTACAACTCCAGGATGCTCCCTGTGCCTCTCTGTCCTCACAACTCCTTTCTGTACCCTATATGTCTGCAGTACGCTTCAAACATTCTCTTTCCGTCTTTAAACCAAAGTTATCAACTGAAAATCAGAACAACTTGTGTACTGATTACAAGTCCAACTTTCCCCTTGCTCTCATCATGAGATTTCCAGAGAAATCCTGTCCCGTTCCTAATTTGACCTTGGAGACTCATTGAAGTTCCCTGCCTTGCGATAAAATTACATCTCCTCTTTATGGTTTAACTGTTCCTTTCGATATTCTGAGCCCTCACCGTTAACTTTGTATTTCTGATTTTAACATATCAAGACCATGATCAAGATCCATTCCCTCATTTCCCAAAGCAATGACGGTACTAAATTTGATGAGTCCATAAGGCACAAAACATTCTTGCTGAAGTCTGCATCAGGCAGGAGACAAATATAAATGTTCATTTTTGGTTTCTGAAGACTTCTTCACATTTTCATCCAGGGAAAAAATGTTCTACTTTCTGCCATCCAGTGGTAGATGTGTCGAGTAGGCCAACAATGGTTCCAAACCGTGGCTCAGAACAAGGACGATTACCTGCCAAACAAGAAGGACAGAACTCCTTTTTGGTTCTTAATTGATGACAATTTAGGGTGGCTTCCATGACCTCTTTTTGTCTCACTTGATACTCCCTGGCCCTAAACCTTTTTTCCTCACCCGTTGAAGGAATGGTTTGACTTCTTCATACCTTTGAAGTTCTCTGCTCATCAACCATCAATGAATGGGGCTAAAGAACATTGAAGTAAACCAAAAGAATTCATCAGAAATGTGAAACACTGTCTACAATCAGCATGTCGAATCCAAAGGAACTCATTGGTATCTTTTACAAGGATCCAGTGAGGTAGTGTACCATCCCCACCCAAATTGCTCCAGCCAGTGGTTAAACCTCTACAACGCATACCCGTCAAACTTTGAGACCACATCCAGCTTTTTAAAGTCTAGGACAGTACCGGACTCCAGAACCATTGGACTTAGAAACCAAGTTTGGCGGTTCAGTCCGTCCAATTGCTAGCATTTTTTTCACACAAACTGTTGGATAGATACTATTTTCTTTATCCAAGGAACAAGTTCTGTCTGGTTTTATCGTAGACATATCGTAGCATAAATCCGTGTAGTCCCTCATTCATCCAGGAGTGATCCATAGTAGAAAAAGTTTCAAAAAAGTCTTCTGGACAGTTTAATTCTTCAACGAGAGGTTTCGACTTCCATCCGGAAATCATTTTCAATCTGAATGAAATGGACTGAAACCTGGATCTATTTATACTAACCTGAGTAAAAGGTAAAAAAATAGTAGGGATGGGCTCGACAAATGAGCCTGTGTTACCTATGATGGCCGTGAATGGCTCCTATTGTAACCACAGACCAGTAAACAAACCTATTATAAAAATGCTAAAAGCCTAGTGAATAGAAATTACTTGCTACGCCTCTACTTGCTACGCCTCTCGTTAGCAAGTAATTTCTATTCACTAGGCTTTTAGCATTTTTATAATAGGTTCGTTTACTGGTCTGTGGCTACAATAGGAGCCATTCACGACCATCTTAAGTAACACAGGCTCATTGGTCGAGCCCATCCCTACTATTTTTTTACCTTTTACTCAGGTTAGTATAAATAGATCCAGGTTTCAGTCCATTTCATTCAGATTGAAAATGATTTCCGGATGGAAGTCGAAACGTCTCGTTGAAGAATTAAACTGTCCAGAAGACTTTTTTGAAACTTTTTCTATTTTAGCTTAGCATAGCACAACTCAGCGAACAAGCTCATTTCTTAACAGGGTTTTGCACTTAACTACATTTAAAAATGTATATTTTATAACTGGTTTTAGAATTAAAAATTTACAAATATTCATACAGTTGTCAACATATTGAAAAAAAAAGCTCTAAAACTATGAAATATGACCTAAACTCGCTAGAAAAATTATTTTTTAAAAAACTCTACTCTCCTGGCGTTCATTTCTGTTTTTGGTCTTAAAAGTATCATTTAACTCCCTGAACTGTATTTGGCAACAAAAATTTGTTCCCGTATCTGGAGGAAAAGAAAAATGCTCTCTTTCCCTCAACAGGCAAGTTTCTAGTGCATCCACCGAGAATTTTAAATCTCATTAGAAAGCATTTAATCATTTCAAGACAGTCTTTTTACAAAAATAGTCTGTTTTAAAGCAAAATTTAGAACAACTTTCTAAAAATTAGGTCTTGAATTAGCAAAATATTACCCAAAATACAGTATTCAATTCAATTTTATTTGTATAGCCCAAAATCACAGAATTTCTGTCTCAATGGGCTTCACATTGCAGATTCAGAAAGACGAAAAAGAGGAACGTATAAACACAAACACACAGCAAGAAAACTAACTAACAAATACTAGCTAGACAATATTAGCACATTCCTGTCCTTAGACTCTCCTTCACGGAGAGGAAAATCTTCTAAAAAACCATCAGTAAGGAAATAATGAGAAACCTCGTGGGGATCCACACGAAAGAGAGATTCCACCCCGGGACGAGCATACTATTTAGTAAACGTGTTAAAAGCATAAATAATAGTTTCTGTTTGCATGACTGTGCAAACGCCCGCGGACCGGAAGTTCGTGGGTTCGCGTCCCACAGAGAGCACGTCTAGGGTCCTTGGAGAAGACACCTTACCCCTGCTTCTCCCACCATTGGCGCCGTCGAAGGGCAGCCTAGTGCGGTGTAAAGAGTGCAGCACACAAATTTTCCCGGTGAGGGATAAAAAGAGTAATTTTTTATTTATTTTGATTTTATTTACAAGTCCTTAGCTTTTAGAATAGTGTTTTTTTTTAACAAAAAAAAAATCAAAATTTCATTTAAAACTCTTTTATTATTTTTTCTTAATTATTCTTAATCAAATCATTTTCTAAAATTCTTTCCAAGATGAAAGAAGGACCAGTTAGGGTTACTCATGAGCCACACAGTGCGGGGGCAGGGTAGAGTGGTCTTGGGTGTAGTGGTGTTTTAGAGGTCATAGGTGAAGAGTTGTTTGGTTTCTTGAGTTGTCAGTGCTGATAGAACAGGGTTTAGGGTGATGCATGGGTGTTTGCGCATGTTTATGTCTGTAAATAGTTGACGCCACACACTCTTTTGGAGGTGTAATGGAGGGTGGCCTGGACTGTTTGTGAACCACAGCGGGTCTGCGGTATAGGCTACCTTGCCATCCCTTTTGGATGTAACCAGCTTTTCAGGTTGGGCAGGTCAAGCTGTTGTCTTACAGGGGAAGATTTTTTTAGTTTTACGCCATCCTCAACCTCTTTTTCTACTCTTCATACCAACATATAAAGTATAAGGAGCATCCATCAAAATGGTGGTGATGAAGATTACAATGATGGAGTCCATGGTGGACAATGATGATTAAGGTCATCATGCAGTAGTGACGAAGGTGAGAAAAATCCTCATGCTGACTGGTGATTGTAGTGATATTAGTGAGGATCTCTACGACTAGTTTTTATTGGTTTATGCACAATCGACCATCTGTATGACCAACGATATGGTTACTTTCTTATTATTTCTTCTAAGGTGGAATTTGCATGCTGCCTCAGGTCTCAACCCTCTGATTTCTCCAAGATTCTTCTCTGCTTGTAGCTTCCTGTAATTAAAAAGAAACCAAAACAAACTGACTTTATCTCCAACATTTCCTGAAGCAGACCAGGCTGCTGGTTGCCATTAGTCACAGCACTGAGATGTCAAATGTTTGCACCCTTAGAGCCTCCAGGAGGATCATGGGCTTCTTCAGACCTCTGGTATGGGCCCTTCTATTCCCCCGCCTTAGCAGAGAAAACAATATTACTGGCTTGAAGGACCAGCGGGACAGGTCTTTTGAAATTGAGCTTTTGAAATTGAGAGATCTTTTTTCTGTATTTATTGGTCTGAAGATCTGGTAGGAGTAATGACCCCAGGTCACGTGGTCCTGTTTTATGAAACTAAGGCCCTGTCCACGCGTATCTGGGTATTTTTGAAAACGCATATATTTTTATCCGTTTTGGCTTACCGTCCACACGACAATGAAGATTTTTTCACTCAAAACCGGTGGTTTTGAAAACTCCGGCCAAAGAGGAGATTTTGGAAAACTCCGTCTTTGCATTTGGGTGTGGACGTGCGAAAACGGAGATTTGCGTTTTTATACATCACTACCTACGACAAGTAATGCACATGCGTCACTCGCGTGCGTCCTTGTTTGGATCGCAAACCAGGTTTGGTCAGCATGGACCCAATCTATATTTTCCTGTGTTTTATTAACTTTATAGTCGATGACAACTTTTAAAAGTAATTCCACCTCCTTGTCGGTCCACACAAACGAGATGCCTGGCGCCATGTTTCAGGTTTTGCGGAAATGACGACAGAGGTGCTCTGATAGAATAGCTTAGAACTTACGTTTACATCAATACTGCCCACTACTGGTCTGGCATGCTTATAACCGCACTCAGAAGCGTATTTATACGACTCCGTGTGGACGTGAGCGTTTTCCAAAAAACGGAGGACAGAAGATATGCGTTTTCAAAATACCTGGCTACGTGTGGACGGCGCCTAAGAGTGCTGGTTGGCTCTACAGGGAACAATTGTTATCAATTTCAAGGTTTTATAGTAAGAAGGGAATAAAAGTTTTGGTTTTTTGTGGTCTCAAAGTCTGATGAATGTTGTAAAATAAATGGGAACACTGGGAACGATGAGCATTGGATTGGGTTTAAAAAAGTTTCGAGCTGACCATAGGATGCGATTTTTTTCTTTTTTTTACTCAGTCTGGAGGTTTTTGGGGCTGAAAGTGGAAATGTAAACACCAGCTATTTCTCCCCTCTCCCTCTTACAGATCCAGCAGAAATCTCTCCAGCAGACAAGAAGTCCAAGAAGGCGACTCCGACCTTAGAGAGTGAGTTTCCAAAATATGCAGCAGCCTCTTCCTTTTTGTCCCAATAAGGAGCTGCATGCTGGGATCAGTGGTTCCCACACACACACTCACACACTGCTCTGTGTATGACTGAAAACATCACTGTCACACTGTTATTGCTTCTACCTCGCCTCATTAAAACCAACTTTCCCAACAACCCCCCTGGTCTTGCTCAGCCTTTCATGGCCAGGGCCACGTACATGCCACAAGGGGATATTAAACCCTAAGTCTTATTTGCAGGTGTTCGTGTCCGGGGGAGGAAAGAACAGGATAGAATAAAGAAGCAGGGTGGGGGAGGAGAGGAGAGACCAGAAAACTGTAGTTGAAGGAAAACCATGTTAAAAGAAATCTTTAAAAGTTGGGCTTTGATTTTTTTAATTGGATTGGGTTTTTTTTTTTTTTTGCACAGTTGAACATTTTTTTCTTAAATAAAACTTTGGTCGTGAAAACATCGGATTTTATCAATCTTTCAAACTCTTTTCTTCCGTTCGTTTTAGAATTCTTTTTAAGTTAAAGACTTTTTCACTTATTTCTGTTGAAGATTTGTTAATATTTCGTAAAAGTTAATCAACTCCTGTGGTTGGTTTTAACTTTTCTCTTAAAAGTCTTAAAACTTCGATGCCCTTATATCACTTTTAATGACAAGATCTTTTTTTGGATCTTCTGAAGATACAAGACTTTTTAAAGTGTCTCATGTGATCCATCCCAATCTTCAATAAGATTTAAGGTTGCTTCGGGGTTCCCACTCAGTTTATCACCATATAAGGAGGCATCAGGGTTTTTTTTTATTTTTTACAACAATTTAAGGTGGCTGCAGAGGTTCATCTGAATGGGATTTAAAATCACTTTAGGTTCTAAACTTCCCATAGTTATTCTAAAGGCTCTAGTATGTTTATAGTTGTGTTAGTTGTTCCTCTGAAGCTGAACAAGTATTTCAAATGGCAAACATGTTTCAGTTGAGCATGTTTTATTATGATCCAGCAGTCCTTGTAAAGGTTGAGGATTTTTTTTTTCTGATAGCTTTGCTAGATCATCTGAAGGCATAGGACTTATTTGGTAGTTTGTTGGTCTTTTAATTTGTTTTTTTTTTTATGGTTCTTCTGTAGAATTAAGACAATTTAACATGACGTTAATTTCTCATTTAGATATCTCAGACAATTTCAAGGGGTTGCAATAGTCTTCCTGAGGCTTTGAAAGTGTGGGTTGTTCCTTCTGTTTTGTCGTCTTCCACTTATCCGGGGCCTTATCTGAGGCCTGCAACCGCCCCAGTTGGGAAACCCAGGCTTCTCTAACCTCAGCTGTGTCCTCCAGCTCACCCGGCAGGATCCCAAGTCATTCCCCAGCCAGCTGTGCGACACAGTCTCTTCAGCGGGTCCGGGGTCTGCCTCATGGTCTCCTCCCGGTGGGACGTGCCCTAAACACCTCGCCCGCGAGGCGCTTGGGGTGCATTTTGACCAGCTGCTTGAACCACCCCATCTGCCTCTTCTTGACCTGGAGGAGGAGTGGCTCGACACCAAGCTCCTCCCGGATGGCAGAGTTCCTCATTCGATGTCTGAGTGAGAGCCAAGCCACCATGCGGAGGAAGCTTATTTCGGCTGCTTGTATCTGTGATCTCATTCTTTCGGTCACCACCTACGGCTGGTTACCATAGGTGAGGGTGGGAACATAGATTGACTTGTAAAATCAGAGCTTTGCTTTTCGGCTCAGCTCTTTCTTTACTACGACGGACCGATGCAGCGTCCTAATTATTGCTGATGCCACACCGATCCGCCTGTCGATCTCCCGCTCCATCCTTCCCCCACTCGTGAACAAGACCCCAAGATACTTAAACTCCTCCACTTGGGGCAGTACCTTTACAATGAATCAAATTGACTTCCATTTTTGACTCTGTGAACCAACTCTTTTCATGTGCACAACACAGCGTGGATCTTCTTTGAGGCCCCAAACAATGTGTCATAAACATCAAATTAACAAAACTATCACAAATTTTAGTGTGTTCCTTATTTTGGTGCTCTCTTTTGAAGGGAAAGAATGAGCGCGAACAAAACGCGTGCAACAAAACACTTCCTTCCTACTTTAGAATTTAGTGTGACAGAACAAAAGTTGTGGCCAAGAACAATCTGCTGTTTGAATAGTATGCGAATATTGGACAAGACAGCTGACTTCCTGTGGCGACCGCTGAAGGAAAATGCCGAAAGAAGAAGAAGAGCTTGCAAATTGCAAAACGTGCTGTAAAGACCGCTTCAGCTATGCTTTTGATATTGGACTTAAAAACGTAAAAACATTCTATAAACTTCTGAAATGTTAGTTTTGTATGAAAACCACCCTTAAAGTACCTTGACAGATCCATCGCAAAGTTGTGCAAGGTTGTTTCACTGGTGCTTAATGACTTATTATTGTTGGTCTAGTCATCTTGTGAAATTTCAAAGCCATTTAAGGCGGTTCCAGTGGTCAGTTTGAAGCTAGCGAACGTTACTCGGAAACTTCTGAACATTCATCAATATTTATGATTGTTATTTTGAAAGATCAAAACCGTTTAAGGTCTGTTCAGAAATTCCCTTGAAGTTACAGAAATATTTTAGGTTGCTTCAGTGTTTCTCTTGAAGCTTAAAGACAATTTAAGGTTGTTCAAAGTGTTTTCTAAAGAGACCAAAAACTGAAACATGGCTTTTACAAACCATCTGAAGATTTCAGACTGTCAAAGATGGCTCCAGTTGTCTTTCTTAAGCTTCAGAACAAAGCACGGCTAAAAATTTGCGGGGTAATTTGCAAATTTGCGGGTCTACTATGGCGGGATAACCCATTGCAGATTTCACGATTCTAAATCTAAATCCAGGTTTATTTATTTTTTCACGTTTTTGGATTGGATTCACATACACCCAGTCTTGCAAAGAACCCTTCTGGAGCTTGTCTTTGGGTTTCGGTCACTGAAGCAAGCACCTGGTTGACCTTGTTAGTAGAGGTCAATAAGGGATCCTAAGCTGGGCAGTGTCCATATTGGTATAAATCAGGGCGGCAGAACTTCGATCAAGTTCTGTCATCCTTTGTCATCCTGGTGGATTGAGTCTGAAAGAGTGGGTTTGATATTGTCAGATCCTCCTCATTGGTAGCTTATTTTACTATTTTATTTGACTATTTCACAAAACAAACATGTCTATGAATACGTTTGCTCCAATTCTTAATTTATCCGTTCAGGCAGTTAGGCCATTTTTTTGTTTTACCTCTCTTGTCAGATCACAATACGGCTCACCTTGTGTTGATGAATTTTATAATAATTTGTTCACAATTTTTGTGCCTAATATTTTAAATACAAAAAGCTGTTATCATTCTCTATGTTGTTTTCAACAGGTGAAGCCAGAATAAAGAAACCAACTCCAAAGACTCCTCCCAAACAAGGCGAGTGAACCCTAACAGATTTGAGTGCTTTACCACTGAAGCCGTTGAAATGAGACACAGAAATTTGTATATATTTGAAAAGCTGAGAGAAAATACTTTGATACTTTAGATTTGATCTTCGTGTTAGCCTGAGATAATTGTCTGATAAGAGGTCAATAATGAGTTCTGCATGTGCAGCTCTGCCTCCTCAGATCTTACAGTTTCCAGAAGATATGAAGATCCTAGCTGGGGAGAAAGTGGAAATCCTTTGCAGGTTTTCTGGAGCCCAGCCCGTCACCTGCACCTGGTTGAAGTTCCGGAAACCAGTGAGTCTTAAGTTTAATCATTATAGATTGGTTCTCAGAAACTACAAGGACATACAGCATTGTGATGGTCTGTGTCTCAGATCCAGGATGGCTCGGCTGACATATCCATAGAGAATAGTGAAGGCACCAGCAAACTGACCATCAGCAGTGGTCAGCAAGAGCACTGTGGTTGCTACACCATCGAGTTGAGGAACAGCTACGGCCTGCGACAAGCTGCCCTGAACCTCACTATTGTTGGTAAGGAATGATCTCAGTTACTTCTTCTGGTCATGACCACATTTACTACATGGAGGTTAATACAAGTCCAATTATATTGGTCACTCCGAACATAACAGCAATATTGAGAGCATAACTTTAAAAAAAAGAAGAAGAAAACAGGTGCCTGCATAGAAATCCTGATGGAAAAAATTCAACCAGCAGCAGTTTCGTTCATTCCAGGACCATTCGATATGTAAATTAGTTTAGTGGAGAATGTTTATTTCTGAAAGTTTGTGTATTTTATTATGCGGAAATTGAGTCACAGAGGCAGTAGCCTTGCCAGCAAAACTCAGACTTCCCAGGCACAGCTTGCAGCTAATCAGGGAGAATCCTGAAGAATTCCCAAACCAGCTGCAAGTCAGAGTCCCTCCTGCAGGTCTTGAGTCTGCCCCTGAACCTTCCAAAGGTGGAAGGTGCCCCAAAGGACAAGAACAGCAAGTGATCTGGGAAGTATCCTGTTCAGATATCTGGCTCATCTCAGTGTGGAGGAGTAGCAGCCTTTTTTGAACCCTTACTTTGGGCCTTCACCCTATCTCTGAGAATGAGAGTTGGAACCCGATAGATGTAACTCATTTTAGGCCACTTGATATGCAATCTTGTTCTTTTGTCATCACCCACTCCAACGACCATTATTGCTGTAATTGGTGTGCCACAAATTGTTCAGGGCAATTTAATGGGAAATGATTGTAAGAAACTATTTAATGCTTGATCAGGGGTCACCAACCCCGGTGCCCGCGGGCACCAGGTCACCCCCAGCGACCGCATCAGTTGCCCACAGGCCAGTTCTAAAAATAGCACTAATCATGAATTAGCTCTCCCTAAAATTTTATTTAATTGTGTTGCTATTTTATTATTTTTTTTATTTACAGTGATGTAAATTTAAAAACGAATACATAAAAACGTAAAAAAAAAAGTACATCACAAAAAAAAGTTTAATATTCAAACTCTGACATAGTATGGGTCAGAGGTCTAGTGCGCATAACACACCAGCTTTGCTGAGATGAGCAAGTGAGCGCTGCAAAGATGAGGTTACAAACGCGTTTTCTTCCCACCAAAAATGGCAGAAAAAAGGAAGAAAACTTATCATTTTCACAGTGAATGGGAGGAAGTGTTCCTTTTTACTAACGTGAAAGAAAACTGTGTGTGTCTCATCTGCGGTGCGACTGTGGTGATATTGAAATGTTTCTGTTTCCTACCTTGTTTAATCATACTGAAATACATATTGTAATGGGTCATTAACAATCAGTGTCTTCACATATATTATCATTAATAATAATATCAAATTAAAAGTACACTGTGTAACTTTGTTATTTCAGAAGTGTATTATCAAAGTGGTAGCCCTTTGCATTACTCAGTGCCCTTGAAGTAGCTCTCAGTTTCAAAAAGGTTGGTGACCCCTGTAATACTGTACAAGGATTGTTATGGAGTGGTTTGAAGTAGTACTAGATGGCCAGGTATGGATTTTATATATCTGCATGATACCTGACAGTTTGGTTTAGAAGTTCTATTTGCAGTAGTTGAATATGGGTTGTGAACAAAACAGGACCGCACAGGACATAATGCTTTTATATTGGGAGCCACAGAACAGTTTGTCTTTTTCTGTCCAACAAGAATAAACTGTTCAGGAAAAACAATCCAGAAATGACCATCCTCTGTCTCCTTCATATCCAGATAAACCCGACCCACCTGCAAAAGTTCCTGCAGCCTCCGACATCCGACGATCCAGTTTGACGTTGTCGTGGTATGGACCAACCTATGACGGGGGCAGCGCGGTGCAGTCCTACAACCTGGAGATCTGGGACTCCTTGGATAAGCAGTGGAGTCATCTGGTGTCCTGTAACAGCACCTCCTACAATGTGCAGGTGTGCATGTCCTTCCGGATGGGGTTTTCTTTACCACATTTTAGTTTAAACGTATTCATTCACCCACAGAACCTGCTTCCAGAACGGCAGTACAAGTTCCGTATTCGAGCGGAAAACATCTACGGTGTTGGAGAACCAAGTGCAGAGTCTGAACCAGTGACCGTCGGACTGGTAGATTCTGATGGTGAGACAACAAACTAAAACCACAACATGACTAACGTAAAACCAAGATGTTTTGGGATTAGCTTCCATTCAGATCATCTGTCATTGTTGGAGGAAGCCAGATGGCAACAATTAGCCATCATTAGAGAAGCAAAACATGATTGGGACTGTTTGGGTTGTATCATCAATTGTCCAGGTAAATTTGTTGTTTGCCAAAAATCATTTTGGGCAGTTATTGGGAAGGAGATCTGGTCATTGGGGGCAGAGTGTAACCTTATTATGTGTGAAAGATTTCGGATTTAAACAACCATCTGCTGTTTTCATAATGTAACAGAAAATCAAGAAGAGGCTGATGTTGAGGACGAAGAGGAAGGTACAAGTTCTTGACTTTTACAAAAATAAATCATCTAAACTTGCACAGGATTTTGAAAGCTAATATTTCCCCTCAGACTTGGAAAAGGAGCCAGACTACAGGAATGTGAATATCCGAACTGATGTGAAGGTGAAGGACCTATATGATGTGGAAGAGCGCCTGGGAACGTAAGGTGCCGCCCACTCTTGTCTAGCTGCCAGTCAATGTGCCGTCACTGAAGCTTGTGTTTTTTGTGGTGCAGAGGGAAGTTCGGGCAGGTCTTCAAGCTGGTGGAGAAAGCCACAAAAAAGGTTTGGGCGGGGAAGTTCATCAAGGCATACTCAGCCAAGGACAAGGAAAATGTCCGGCAGGAAATAGGCATCATGAACAGCCTCCATCACCCCAAACTGGTCCAGTGTGTTGACGCCTTTGAGGGCAAGTCTGACATAGTGATGGTCTTAGAAATGTAAGTTCCGATTTCCCATTAATCGATTTGCCACTTAACCATTAATCAATAATTTAAATCTTACTTATTATTCACCACAAAAATGACAGTTTCAAAGGTTTTTAAGGTTTACAATTTAGCCTTAAAAAAAGCAAATTTACATGATAAATCATGGCTATATGGTAAATCCACGCGATCAGCTAGGATGAACTATTTTTGTACCAATTCATCCTGAAAAAGATTACCATCAAAATTTGGTGGTAAAGAGACATCTATTCAGACCTGGAAATGATGATAAAGTCACTTCCTGTCAGACTCTCAACCAAACTGAGAGCTGAAATTGATGGTAATAAAAAAATAAAGTGAACAAAGAGTTCTATTTGTGTCTGAGAAGAAGAAAAGAATTTGCTCCCGTTGGTGGGATAAAGCCAAGAAGACTTTTCTAAAGTGGACACTGGAGTTGCTTTACTGAAAATATGAGAGATACAGAAGCAGAAATAACCGGAATCTATCATATTTTTTTATTCTGGTTGACCTCCATGCTGCTATATCTATTTATACATTAATTTAACATCAATTCATTTCACTACTGAACTATTGTTGTCATTGTCACAAGGTTAAAAGTTTAGGTTTCACGAGTAAGAACATCCTGCTGATCTCAGACCGATTTGGTTTTGGAGTCCAAACCAAACCGTTTTGCTTCAGAAAAAAATGTTGGAAGGTCATTTTCTGTGAAGTATGAGCGAAATTCCTGTGCAGCTATTTCCTCTGAGCTAATTTTAGAACTGAGGCAGAGACAGACCTTGTAGAGGAATATTGTTTTTATTTGGGGATTTATTTTCGTCTCATGTTTGAGTTGAACTTTACCGGGTGTTTTAATTGTATAAGTAGGTTTAATGATACAAAGTTGAGGCAAATGACTCACAAAACAGCAGCTGACGACAAAAGTGGAGGTAAATCAAGAAAGAAGTATCAAGAGTCCCTTGTTCGACCTGATAACACTTCATGTGCAGTTTTTCTAATCATTCGTCGTTAGAGACTTGAAGAGCACAAATCAATTCTTCTTCCAGCATTCAAAACTATAAAATGAACTCAGTTGTGATATATTTTTGATGGTGTGTTCAGTTTGGTTTGAGACACTTGAGCTTGTGACTGTGCAGAACCAAGTGCCCAAACTTTCTGGTATCTGCAGGATATCGGGCGGTGAGCTGTTTGAGCGAATCATCGATGAAGACTTTGAGCTGACAGAAAGGGAGGTGATTAAATACATGCTTCAAATCATCGATGGCGTCAACTTCATCCACCAACAGGGCATTGTCCACCTCGACCTCAAGCCAGAAAACATCATGTGCATCAACAAGACCGGAAGCAAGATCAAACTTATCGACTTTGGCCTAGCCAGGCGACTGGGTAACTAACCTGCTAACCAACCAATACAGCTGACCATTCAAACAACTAGCATAACTAACTAGCTAAGCAGCTACTTAACCAGTTTGATATGACAAACTTTCAAGTAACCAATCATACAGTCTAAGTGTCTATTTCATTGACTAGTTTCAAACTAGCTAATAAACCAGGTAACCAACTTTTATAACTAACAAACTAATATCTGTGAGTCTACCTCGTTCCGTCGTCTTCTGCTTATCCAAGACGTGGTCACAGGGCAATTGATACAGATGGGAAACCCAGGCTTCCCTCACCTCAGCTGCATCCTTCAGCTCACTCAAGAGGATCCTCAGGCGTTCCCTGTCCAACTGAGAAAATTCCGTTATCAGCAGTTCCAGGGTATGCCTCTGGTTCTCCTCTTGGAGGGACGTGTCGTAAACACCTCACGAGTAAGACCTCAAACCAGCTCAAAAATCTTAATTATTCTTCCAACCATTGAGCTATAGTAAACAGCACAATAAGTACTCATAGGACCAGCAAGTCCGACTGACATATTGCTATATAATATGCCGAATTTGCTATGCAATGACCTAGCAATGACCAGGTAACTGATTAACAAACTAGCTCACTAACAACCAAGCGTAATTTCATTGACAAACTAGCCTAATTCCCCATTTTAACCATTATTTTTACCAACCAATTGACCAGTCAGTAAACTACCTAAACAACTAGTATAGCTAACTTGCTAAAAACAGATAACCATCTAACCAACAAAAAATTATAACTAGTTAACCAATTAGCTGACAACCTAATGTTTAAGTGATGGGAAAAGCTAACAAACTAGCTAACCAACCGGGGTAACCGGCTATTTCCGTAGCTACATAACCAACGAGATATACTTTATTCACAGAATAAAAGACAGATGTCGACAGCAGAATGTCCAGAGGTCTCCTGGTGTGCTGCTGTCCAGTTGGTTTTAGTGTCCAAGTCAGGTGTGTTGTAGCAAAGAAACTTAAAAAATGTAGGGCATCAACTCTGGAGGATAGACCTGGAACCCACAAATAGGGGTTGAAGAATTTTACGGTTTTTGCACAGACACCAAAAAAAGTCATCTGTTTTACTTTGTATATTGCAGTACTTCTGCAATGCTGTCACAGGACACGTGGTATTGTTACCTCCGCCAAGGAGTTGTCTGTGTACGTGTGTGAGAGTGTGTGTGAAAAAAATAACTCAAAAAGTTATGGGTTGA
Source organism: Neostethus bicornis (assembly GCA_902685375.1). Classification (NCBI taxonomy): domain Eukaryota; kingdom Metazoa; phylum Chordata; class Actinopteri; order Atheriniformes; family Phallostethidae; genus Neostethus; species Neostethus bicornis. Next base: position 8,056,858 of record LR738549.1, on the reverse strand, counting down.
TTTTTATAAATTTTTTAGGATATGTCCACAATGGGAAGATGAAGAAGTAGTTCAATTTCAATGGTGATTCAGGTCACCTTTTGGGTTCACGACTGTTTCAAACGTTCTCCATAAAGTCTGAAGTCTTGTCACATCCTGGCAGTATAAGAGGTGGAGCAGAAGACATTGGAACTCTGGTCTCTGTGGAAACCTTAAGACATGTCAAGTTCCTATTTGTTTTACACCCATTGGCTGGTAGGCCTTTTTTCGCAGACCTTGGCGGAAGTCTGCGCTCTTCAAGTGCTTTTGTAGTTAACAATGTGAGCGATTGCTTGAGCTCAAACAATCCTTAACACTGTAGATTCAAGACACATTGATGATGACTCAGACTCAAACTTACAGATATATTTTTGACCCAATGGGGATAATTACACTCAAACCATCTGAGATTCTTTTGGACCGGTTTGTTAAAGACTGCCTGATACCTGATCAGTTAGGGATACTTCAGACCTGGTTTCTGGAAGGCATTCTACATTCAAACCATTGAAGATACCCTAAATACAGATTGTCACATTTACTAGAAACTTGACTCATGGAGTTTTTTTTTTTTCATTATTTAAATAGAAACTCTTCAAACTACAAATATTCTTATCTTTCCCCTAACAAGATTGCCCCATGTCAAGTGAAATGATCTGTCTTTTAAACTAGTCCAGATTAATCCTGGTCTTCTGGCATTCCTTTACTTCTGGACCAGATTCATTTATGGACTTTGTCTTGCAATGTGCAGCTCTAGATGTATCTGAAGATGTTACACCCATAGAGGTTCCTTGAGCCCTCTAGGACTTGGCTTGTACTTTCAGAGACAAATTCCTTCTAATGAGAGATGTCCAGTTATATAAAGACCATTTGCACCCACTATGGGTCCTTACTGACTAGCCAGCTGAACAAACACTACTCCGGTTTCTCTAAATCTTTTGGTGATGTTCTGCTCGGTAGATGAGATAATCATCAATATTTTTACTTCCTCGTCACTTCAACTGCCCTGCACTGACTATTTTTAGACTTTTGGCAACTTGATGTACAGTATGATGATGCTTAAAATCTCACAGATTTACGTCTAGTTTGTTCAGTTAGTAATGCGCTCTGTGGGAATTTGGACTCATATGATTGAAACTTTTTGACAGACGAGGTCAAACAGAAATCCCCATGGACAATGATGTTTGCAGATGACATTGTGATCTGTAGTGAGAGGAGGGAAGAGGTGGAGGTTAGCACTAGAAAGAAGAGGAATGAAGATTAGTCAGAGTAAGGAGAGTACATGTGTGTGAATGAGAGGGATCCAAATGGAAAAGTGAGGTTACAGGGAGAAGAGATAAAGAAGGTGGAAGATTTTAAGTACTTAGGATCAACAGTCCAGAGCAATGGAGAGTGTGGAAAAGAGGTGAAGAAGCGTGTTCAGGCAGGCTGGAACGGGTGGAAGAAAGTATCAGGTGTGATGTGCGACAGAGGAGTTTCAGCTAGAATGAAAGGGAAAGTGTACAAAACCGTGGTGAGAGCCGCCATGCTGTTTGGTCTAGAAACAGTAGCAGAAGAAAAGACAGGAAACAGAGATGGAGGTAGCAGAGATGAAGATGCTGAGGATCTCTCTGGGAGTGACCAGAATGGACAGGATTAGAAATGAGTACATCAGGGGAACAGCACATGTTAGAGGTTTTGGGGATAAAGTTCGAGAGGCAAGACTGGGATGGTTTGGACATGTGCAGAGGAGAAAGAGAGTACATAGGAAGAAGGATGCTGGATTTGGAACCACCAGGAAAGAGGCCTAGGGGAAGGCCAAAGAGGAGGTTCATGGACGCAGGGAGGGAAGACATGAAGATAGTTGGTGTGACCAAAGAGGATACAGCAGATAAAGTTAGGATTAGCGCCCCTTGAAGTGAAATGCCAAAAGAAGAAGATGATTGTAACTTTTTGGTTAATATACAGTTTGATTTCAGAGCAGAGTGAGCACATCTGTCTACTGTTTAATCTACTGTTTGTTCTCCAACAGAAAATGCAGGTACTCTGAAGGTTTTGTTTGGAACTCCAGAATTTGTTGCTCCTGAAGTGATCAACTATGAAGCCATTAGCTATCCCACGGACATGTGGAGCATAGGAGTCATCTGTTATATACTGTGAGAACAAACACTGGGAATTTATTTGCTTTTTACATCTACTTCTTGTCCGACTTTAGTTTTGGATAGAAGTGACACCAATTCATGTGTTTGGCTTTAAGGCTGAGTGGTCTTTCTCCCTTCATGGGTGATAACGACAATGAAACTTTGTCCAACGTCACCTCAGCCACGTGGGACTTTGAAGATGAGGCCTTTGATGAAATTTCTGATAATGCTAAGGACTTCATCACCAACCTCCTAAAGAAAGACATGAAGTAAGAAATTTCACCTTATAAGTGTTTCACCATCATATCAAGTGTGTCCAATCCAGAATTCACTTCTGTGTTTGTGAAACACAAGTTGGTTCTGGTTCAGTTAAATATTATGTGTACATGTGCATCACCAGGGCCCGGCTGACCTGCACTCAGTGTTTCCAGCACTCCTGGTTAAAGCAAGATACTAACACAATGAAGGCCAAGAAGCTCTCCAAAGAGAGAATGAAGAAGTACATCCTGAGGAGGAAGTGGCAGGTGAGTCTTGAATCAGCAGAACGCTGATGGCTCATGTGAAACACCTTTACTTCTGTCTTAATCTGATTTGTATGTCTTGTGGTGACAGAAAACCGGCCATGCTGTCCGAGCTATTGGTCGATTGTCATCTATGGCAATGATGGCAGGAGTCAGCGCCAAGAAAGGCTCACCAACAGAAGGTAGAATTTCTACAAAACTTTAAGAAATGATTCAGAAACCAATGACCAACAGCAGATTAATGAAAAAGCCTTCAACAGTGGTTACGAGTCTCCATAAACGTAAACCCATCTCTGTAAACCCAGATGTGAGAAAATTCATACCAATGACAGACTAATTTTAATCCAACAACACATTGAGAACTAATAGCCAATCCAGAATAACAAAATCCATAATCTTGATCAGACCAAGAAGCAACTTCAGGTACAGAACCTGCACAAAAACTAATTCAACCTGAGACCATGATCAAAAGACACAACCACCAACCATTCCCGATCTAAAAATTAAATAAATCAACAGAGCCAGTACCAATAAATGACCCAACCACTACTTACAACAAACCAGGTTACAGCAAAACATTTGTCAACAACAAACTATGAACAAACAATAGGATCAGGTCAAACACTATGAACTAAAATCCAACCAACAGGGGGATTTTTACCACTCATGGGTCTAGAACAGGGGTGGGCAAACTTTTTTGATTCGCGGGACACTTTGGGTTCTACCATTTGACCAAGGGGCGGGAACAGGAGCAGAGGGATTGGTAAAGCTTTGGTAAACAAGCGTGCTAGATATGGAAAGCCATTGAGGCCGCTACACGCATGTAATCTAGCAAGCTAACGTTAAAATCGAGCGCCCTAGCGCTTAAAAAACCGTGCATCTAGGGTGCTAGGTTTAAAATGTAGGTTTGAAATCTCCTGACAATTTATTTCAACATGTGCATCACGGAAACACACACATTTTAACGGGAGCAGTGTTGTTGTTTTTGCAACAAAGCCAATACTGTATATCTAGAGTGCGCCATCTACTGACCAAACATCAGATTTGCAGGGGAAATAAGACAATAACATGGTTTGTTTATTTAATTTTTTTCGGGCCGGATTAAAACGTTTAATGGGCCGTATGTGGCCCGCGGGCCATAGTTTGCCCATGCCTGATCTAGAACCAACAAAAGACAAAACAATTAACAAAGATTCAACATTAAACACAGATCCAGGAACAGACCAAGTAATGAAAACAAAACCACCAAATCAATTATTATTATTTTTTTTTAAAAGAACAACTTTGATGTACCACCTGTTGCACTGTTATGACATGAGAAAATGTCTTTAATGTCTCTCGAGAAATGGTAACCATGTTTTTCATATGCCCGAGGCGATGGTTAGGGTTATGCTTGATGTAGTTAAAAGCTTTTTTTATGTGTTTGAGATGTCGACTAAAAAACCAACATGTCTGCTGTGTTTTTCTTGGTGCAGAAGACAACCAGTTTCTGGAGTGTTTGGAGTACGAGCAGAAGACGGAGAGCAAGCCGAGTTTTAGCAAGGTCATCAAGGACGTGGAGGTTGTGGAGGGTAGCGCAGCACGTTTTGACTGCAAGATTGAAGGTTATTGATTAATCACTCTGATTTCTTTATCTGCTGATCATTAAGTAGTAAATTATTATTTTTTAAAATAATGTCGTTTGTTTAGTGAAAGATGAAGTAAAAATTTGTCTCTATTAGCAGAAAATATGTCTCTATAAAGCTGAAGAGACAACTTGCTTAATCTCTGTTCCGCCGTCTTCTGTTTATCCGTGGCCGGGTTGCGGGGGCTACTGCCTCAGACGGGCAGCCCAGGCTATTCTCAACCCAGCTGCATCCTTCAGCTCACCCGAAAGGATCTTGAGTCGTTCCCCGGCCACCTGTGAGACAAAGTCTCTCCAGCGGGTCCGTGGCCTCCCTGTTGGTCTCCTTCTGGTTGGATGTGCCCGAAACACCTCATCAGCGAGGCACTCGGGAGGCATTCTGACCAGATGCTCGAATAACCCCATCTGGCTTCTCTCGATCTGGAGGAAGAGCGACTCTACTCCGAGCTCCTCATGGATGGCAGAACTATACCATACCATACTGCGGAGGAAGCTCATTTTGGACGCTGGTACATGCAATCTCATTCTTTCGGTCACTCACAGCTGGTGACCATAGGTGAGGGTGGGAATGTAGATCGACTCGTAAATCCAGAGCTTTGCTTTTCAGCTCAGCTCTTTCTTTGCCACGACGGATCGATGCAGCGTTCTAGTTATTGCTGACGCTACACCGATTCATCTGTCGATCTCCCGCTCCATCCTTCCTCCACTCGTGCACAAGACTCATACACAAGACCCCGAGATGAGAATCTCGGGGTCTTGCTTTAATCTTTCAATTCAAAATAAGTTTTGTTAAGACTGAAAGTTTGAGCCGGTCTGAATGTGAATTTCGCAGGTTACCCGGACCCGGAGGTAGTATGGTACAAAGATGACCATCCGATCAAGGAGACCAGACACTTCCAGATTGACTATGATGAGGATGGGAACTGCAGTCTGGTAATTTCTGAGGTCAGAGGCTATTTTATTGTGTACCTTAAATTTATTAAAAAGTTGATGAAGTTTATTAAAACTGATTTGACTGATCTGAAGGGATGAACGACCTCCTAAAGCACTCAGTCCTGCAGCGCAGTGAGAGGAACCTGTCATCTTCTGGGCCGTGATAACATCATGTAGAGGGTGACGAGGTTATTCAGGATACCCTGCATTAGAGCCCTCACCCTCACCCTCCAAAACAGCTCCCACAGAGTCCACATTACAGTTAAAATAATTTAATTAGTTAAATTTAATAACGTTTAATCAGTTAAAATAATGGATGGAGTGGAATTGGAACAAAAATAGACGGGGCAATCCGTTCTGTCATCTTCCACTTGTTCCGGGGTCGGGTTGCCGGGGCAACAGCCTCAAACGGGTAGCCCAGGCCTCTCTCACTCCGGCTGCATCCTCCGGCTCACCTGGAAGGATCCCAAGTAGTTCCCCGGCCAGCTGTGAGACACAGTCTCTCCAGCGGGTCCGGGGTCTGCCCCTTGGTCCCCTCCCGGTAGGATGTGCCCAAAACACCTCGCCCGCGAGGCGCTCGGGGGGCATCCTGACCAGATGCCCGAACCACCCCATCTGGCTCCTCTCGACCTGCAGGAGGAGCAACTCGACACCGAGCTCCTCCCGGATGGCAGAGCTCCTCACCCGATCTCTGAATGAGAGCCCAGCCACCCTGCGGATGAAGCTGATTCCCCCCTTGGAGCCAGGCCCGAGGGTGGAGCATGAGAGCGGGCGCCTGGTGGCCGGGCTTTTACCCATGGGCCCCGGATGGGCTCAGCCCAAACAGAGGACATGGGCCACCCTTCCAGCAGACTCACCACCTGCAGGAGAGGCCATAGGTGTCGGGTGAAGGAGGAGATGGGTGGCAGCCAACGGCGGGCAATCCAATTCAGTCCCAAATGGAATAAATTATTTTCACCAACAATTTTTTGTACAACTCTTTAAGAACAAAATTTAAACTAGTATAACATAAAAAACTACCATGACGCAAGAAGTTTTGTTTGGGATTTGAAATAGGATATAATTTTTCCATTTAAACTTTCAGGTATCGGGAGATGATGACGCCAAGTACACGGTGAAGGCTGTCAACAGTCTCGGGGAGGCCACATGCACGGCTGAGCTACTGGTTGAGGTGATGGCTGGTGAGGAGGAAGAAGAAGAGGAAGAGGAGTAAACAACTGACTGTCTGGACTCCTTTAGGAGTAGAAGCAGGTGGCTCCACCCTCTCAGATGACCTCAGTGCCACAACCACTGACACTTGAAAACTCCACCCTCCTCTCACTCATGTGTTAAACCTCGCTCACAGAGTCCAGATAAAACCAACACCTGCAAGGTGAAAGTTTGGCTATTAGGGGGACTTTGACAATAGTGCAACATTTAAAATACGTATACAGTAGGGATCAAAAGTTTAGGCACCGCAAGCAAAAATTTGTAAAAATGCTTTAAGAAAAGATGGAAAAATCTCCAAAAGACAGTTGCATGTGTGATTAAATACATTCAGAGATTTTTCCATCTTTTCTTAGCTTATTTTTTAACATTATAACACATTTTTACAAGGGGCGCCTAAACTTTCGAACCCCACTGTACATGTATTATTATATTTAAAACCAGATAACTACACACGCCTTGCCCGTGTCCACGTGGCTGACTATGTTGAAATGCTCTTGAGCACCAGGTTTGTGACAACTTTGTGTGAAGAGCTTCTTTTTCATAAGTAGCATAAACTCCAAAAAAGCTCTAGAAATCCAGGGAGACAGTGGCTCAGTGGTAGAACATTCACCCACGGACCGAAAGTTAACCAGAAGTTTGCGGGTTCGCATCCCACTGAGTTCACGTCTAGGGTCCGTGGAGAAGACACATTACCCCCTATTTCTCCCACCATTGGTGTCGTCATAGGTGGCAGCCTGCTGCGGTGAAATACAGCACACACATTTCTTGGTGAGGGAATAATAAAGTATATTAAAATAAAAAAAAACAAGTACCACTCGTCTTCAGTTTGTAATGAGATTTAAAGTATCTTAGTGAATTAAAAAAAATGGAGTTACTCTTTTCTCAAACATATTTTAAAAAAACGTTTAAATATACAAAATCACATGTTGTGAATCGTCATTAGTGATTGGCTGACCTCAAAGCTGTGAAACCATTTTGTGTCCTGTGATCTCATTGGGTTTAGTGTGGTCGTGTGAGCAGCAATTTCTATTTGACTCTAGTAAATCAAGAACACAGAGAAATGTGAGTTACCAGAAGTGCCATTGTAGCTGAGAGTTTAAACCTTCTTTACCAAGAGCCTTAAAGCAAATTTTTCTGCCTCACTTTGCCTTCAGAAGTTTTTGTGTCCACCAAAAGACTAAAATCCACAGAAATCCACCTCAACTCTTTCAGAGGAGCCCCCCCATCTTCAAATCTCCACTGGAGGAGCCTCCAGCTCTACATCTCTTATGGAGATGATGTGCATTGCTGCCACATTCCAGATGTTGAGCTTTCAGTCAGAAACCAAAGATCTGAGTCTTTCTACTCACACGGTTTGTGTTTGTTTTTCTGAGTCACTTGTTCTGTTTGGTGTGTTTGAAATTTTATTTTTACATTACTTAATGCACATATTTTTATTAACATTTTATTTCCAGAGTCTCAGCACATGTTCAGTTATTAATCCCTAATGTCCCCAGCAGAACCTGTTAACCCCTCATGTCGCAGCCGACATGCTCACTTGGTGTCACTAGACCAGGTATGGGCAAACTGCGGCCCGCGGGCCACATGCGGCCCGTTAAACAGTTTAATTAGGCCCGCCAAACCTGAAAAAATTAAATAAATAAACCTTGTTAATTTTATTCTTTTTTCTGTAATTCTGATGTTTCCTCACTAGATGGCGCACTCTAGAAACAACGACAATGCTCTCATTAAAATGTGTGTGTCTCCATGCCCACGCTGTCAAAATAAACAGTGTGCACAGACATGAAAAACCATTGGGCCCAATATATGAACGTAAACAATCGTGTTAGATGTTAAAACAAGCAAAATGTTACATCAAGCGCTTAAATTTCAGACATAGCGCCGCTAAATGCACGTTTTTAGGCGCTATCACACTAGATTCCCGACCTAGCGCTGCTAGATTTGAAATTTAACGCTCTTAATGTAACATTTAGCGTGCCTGTTTAAAATCTTGTGCGCCATTCCATCGGTCTAATCTAGCCGTTACCAAAGCATGCCATCCTTCTACTCCTGTTCTGGCCCCTGTGTCGAATATTAGAACTCAATGTGGCCCGCTAACCAAAAAGTTTGCCCACCCCTGCACTAGACTATATTCCATGTTATGGTTTATATTGTTGAGAACACGACTGTAGCCATAGAAACCAATAAACGTCATCACCAAACACATACCACTGTGTCTGATTCCTGGTCTGTCTGTCAATCTGTATACCTATGCAAAAAAAAAACAGGAGAATGAACTTGTTTTTTTAATTTTGGGTCGTCCGAATTTGCCAACATTTTTATTTCCTCTGTACCTTCACTTGCACACTAAGAGTAATCAAAAGCACCATTAAATTCTGAATTGCTCACCAGCTCTTGCAGAGTTTTTTGTTTCTTAAAGTTTTTATTTTTTGGTCTTTTCAGGTTTCTATTTCCTTTTGTTTTTTTTTTTGTGGTCCCAGGAACGGCTTGGGCCCAGCGGGAATCAAACCAAGTTCTCCCAGTTGAAAGACAGTATCTCTACCACTAGGGCAACGCCCCCTAGGACCGAGTTTTTGTTTCTTTGTTGTTATACTTGTGTATCCGAGTCTCATGTACTCTATGCACAGGTATTGTTCATCCCAGAAGTCAGACTGACCGCCATTGTCATGGGTAACATCCGGTCACCTGCTGGCAAGATGGAGGCACTGGGGATGCTCACTCTGACCTAGCGGGAATGTGTAAGGGCCCATTTTGGTGTGCTTCATTGTAGCTCAACTTGTGAACTCGTGGACTCGTTACGAACTGGCTTTTCACTTGTTCAGACGCCAGCTTTCACACCATGTTAGCGACACAAAGACAACCATCCACACACACTCATTCCTAGAGGGAATTTCATACCTGCCATGCATGTACACGCCTCCAAATCCGAGACCATGGTCCTCGCCTGGAAAAGGGTGGAATGTCCCCTTCAGGTCAGGAACAGGGTCCTGCCCCAAGTGAAGGAGTTTAAGTATCTCGGGGTCTTGTTCACGAGTGGCGGAAGGATAGGACGGGAGATCAACAGATGAATTGGTGCAGCGTCAGCAATAACTAGGACGCTGCATCGGTCCGTCGTGGTAAAGAAAGAGCTGAGCTGAAAAGCAAAGCTCTCGACTTACAAGTCGATCTACATTCCAACCCTCACCTATGGTCACCAGCTGTGGGTGGTGACCAAAAGAATGAGATCCTGGACACAAGTGGCCGAAATGAGCTTCCTCCGCAGGTTGGCTGGGCTCTCACTCAAAGATCGGGCAAGGGGTCCTGCTATCCGGGAGGAGCTTGGTGTCGAGCTGCTCCTCCTCCAGGTTGAGAGAAGCCAGAAAGGATGGTTCGGGCATCTGGTCAGGTTGTGCTCTGAGCACCTTGCTGATGAGGTGTTTCGGGCACGTCCCACCGGGATGAGACCAAGAGGCAGACCTCGGACCCACTGGAGAGACTATGTCTCACAGCTGGCCGGGGAACGACTCGGGATCCTTCCGGGTGAGCTGGAGGATGCAGCTGGGGTGAGAGAAACCTGGGCTTCCCTTTGAGGCAGTATAAGCCGAAGAAAACAGAACGGAACATATTTTTGGAGAGTGGGAAGAAACCGGACTACCTGGAAAAAACCCACACGTACATGGTGAGAACATGCAAACTCCACATAGAAAGGCCAGTGATTCAAGATTTCCCCCCACTCCGGCACTCAATGCCCATACCTTCTGGCTGTGAAGCCGATTTTAATAATCTAATTATTAAGTTTAGCCCATCAACAGACTGGTGACCTATTTGGGGTGTACTCCGCTTCTCACCTGTAACCAGCAGGAATAGGCTCAGGCATCCCCAATGATACTGATGGGATTGGCGGTTCAGAAGATGAATGAATTTCTTTTACTGATGGTAAAAGAGACCTCTGTAACTCCCTTTTTACAAGGATGGTGCAGCAGTGTCTGGCTGAAGGAGCTACCCACGGTCTCATATGGCAGTCGTACGCCTCTTGAGGTACACCACCAACCAAAAATGTTAAAAACAATTTGTTATGGCCGCCTAAATTAATCTTCTTCTTCTTTCGGCTTTTCCTTTTAGGGGTCGCCACAGCAAGTCAGTTTCTTCCATCTAACCCTATCTGCTGCATCCTCTTCTGTCACACCAACTATCTTCATGTCTTCCTTCACTGCGTCCATGAACCTCCTCTTTGGTCTTCCACTAGGCCTCTTTCCTGGTGGTTCCAAATCCAGCATCCTTCTTCCGATGTACTCTCTCTCTCCTCTGCACATGTTCAAACCATCTCAGTCTGGCCTCTCAAACTTTATCCCCAAAACCTCTAACATGTGCTGTTCCTCTGACCCTGTCCATCCTGGTCACTCCCAGAGAGATCCTCAGCATCTTCATCTCTGCTAATCCATCTCTAAATGCCACCTAAATTAATAAAGTATAAATATATATATATACATAGTTCCAGACATTGAGCCTTTCAGAGGATTTACCCAGAATGCAAGACAAAATTCTTCCTCTTAAATTTCTTGAAGAAAATGCGAGATTTGCTAAGAAGCTGACATTTTTCTGCGTTAAAACACATCCTAAATGTTCTCAATTTGTCATAAAAACATGAAGAAAATATGATCCACTAGGTGGGGATAGTTTTATGGAAGGATTTACAGCAGCATGCAACAAAAAAGCAGAGAAGAAGAGTGAGTTGCTATGGTTACAGACCAGCCTACATGTCTCTAAATAAACAAAAGTCACGATTTCATCTTGATAAACTTTTCTTTTCACAACTAACACAATCTTTAGGAGCTACCAGTAGATCCCGCTCACCGTACGAGGTGAAATAGGATCATTTTTCATGGCACACCTGACGGTCTCTTAGGCACATTTGTGTGCCGCGGACCACAGGTTGAAAAACGCTGATTAGATGGGATTGTTACGGATTTAACTCTAACTTATTGTCAAAAAAATCATTTTATTTTGAGCTACAGTTTGTTTTCTCCGGAAAAAGCAGACAAAAGTCAAACTTGGGGGAGAAAAAAAAAAAACAAGATTCCCAGCATGTTTTAGCAATCAGTCAGCAGAGGGCGCTGTTTCTGAAAGCCAAACCGGAAGTGCCCGCCTACGTATGCTCCTTTTTTTGGGCTAACAGTTACGGGCTAATAATTAAATGAGATCAGTTTTATTTTATTTTCTTTTTTAGTTGTGATTCTAGCCCATCTGTCCCGATTTGATTCGGGTTTTCTTCGTAGAAAATGGCCGGGACGGCGCTGAAAAGGCTAATGGCGGAATACAAGCGTAAGTTACTACAGGCCTCGTAGCTAGTTACAGGAATGCTAGCTAACATGTTTCATGCTTGGTACGCCCCTATAGCTCAGTCAAGTCTTTGTTTTTATGTTTTTTTAAATGTTTTTTGGGGGTCTTTTTAGTTTAACAGCGCGTCAAAATCTATAAAAAAGTTTTAATTATAATTATAAACATGATACCAACATGCTAGCTTCTCTTTGTTATCGACAAAGAGATCAATATCGACACATTTTACTCTCAAAATAGTATCAATATCTAGTTTATGATTTAAATTATTTAATTTTTTATTAGTAGCAAGTCATTTTTTATTAAATCAAAGGAAAAATGTTGAAAATAAACTGTATTCTGATAAAAACAAACGAAAATGCTAATTACGCTTAATGTTTACTAACATCACTACTATCCTTACTAAAGTTATTAAATTATTTAAGGAGGACCTAATCGAAATGAGTTTCCTCTGCAGGGTGGTACACCCTACCCCCTGTCAGAGGATAGGGTGAAGAGCTTAGAGTAGAGCTTTTGCTCCTCCGAGTTGAGAGAAGCCAGATGGGGTGGTTCGGGCATCTTGTTAGAACGCCTCCCTAAAGCCGTGCTGATGAGGTGTTACAGGCACATCTGACCAGGAGGAGACCAAGGGGTAGGTAAGCTGGAGGATGCAACCTGGGTTAGAGAAGCCTGCGCTTCCTGTCTGAGGCTGTTGTCCCTGTTACCTAGTTCTGGATATGCGGAAGACCACAAAACGAAAAAGTTTTTCTAGCAAATTTACACATCTCTTAAACTATCAGTAATTTGCAAGAGTGTTTGCCACATGTTGGTGTCCTTTTGGTTGAAATCCCGGTTCAAAAAATCCCAAACTTTGGTCCTGGAGGGCTGGTGTCCTGAAGGTTTCCGTGTGTTTTTGCATCTACACACCTGATCCAGGTTACTGGGTCAATAAGTCAAATTTGATTGGCTGTTGATTTGACTTCGTGTGCATCAGCTGTTTTGAACCAGGATCACATGGAAAACCTTCAGGACACTGGCCCTGGAGGACCAGGGTGGTGACCGAAAGAATGAGATCGCGGATACAAGCGGCCGGAATGAGCTTCCACTCCAGGGTTGTCACTCAGAGAAGGAGTGAGGAGCTCTGCCATCCGGGAGGAGCTCTGTGTCGAGCCGCTCCTCCTCCAGGTCGATAGAAGCCAGATGGGGTGGTTTGGGCATCTGGTCAGGATGCCCCCCCGAGCGCCTCGCTGGTGAGGTGTTTCAGGCACGTCCCACCGAGAGGAGACCAAGGGGCGGACCCTGGACCCGCTGGAGAGACTGTTCCACAGCTGGCCGAGGTACGACTCGGGATCCTTCCGGGTGAGCTGGAGGATGCAGCTGGGTTGAGAGAAGGCTGGGCTTCCCGTCTGAGGCTGTTGCCCCCGCGACCCGGCCCAGGATAAGCGGAAGATGACGGACAAAACAAAATTTCCATTTTTAGTGAAATAAGTACATAAAGAAAATGATACAAGTAAGCAAATGTTGATGTTTTCTGTGCAGTTTTTTCTAGATTTAAATGTATTCTGCATTGGTAATCTGCATCGATCCCAATCTCTTGATTCTAGTCGTCGTCTGGATTTGATTCTTAAGTAATCAAGGTTCTTGTTGTCTTTTCAGAGCTGACCTTGAACCCACCTGAGGGGATAGTAGCAGGTAAGATTCCAAACTCTTTGCCTCTGCTTTATAGTTCTGAAGGACTGAAAATTCTGGACATCTGTACCAGCAATCAAATCCTGTTGGACTTCAGCACCAGTTGGTATGACGCTGTAATTAATCCTGCAATCCGGTTCAAATCAGGTTCCCGGTTCCTCTTCACTGCTGTCTTGTTGCCGGCCTCTTGCTCAAGGTCCAGATTTAATACGATCAGTCCAACTGTTCCTGTGATCAATTCAGGATCAATGTTTATTGGCATGTTATTTATACGTTTGTGTAACTCTATGAGATTATCTCTTTTACTTTGATCAAGATTCAGTCTCCTGGTACCAACTAGTCATGAACCAATCAGAAAGTGATCATGTCTTTGTTTTACAGGTCCAGCCAATGAGGAAAACTTTTTTGAGTGGGAGGCTCTTATCATGTGAGTAGTATACACCTTGACTTCATAAAAAATTACCTAGAAAATAAAGATATTAAAACAGAACACAATTAATAAATAATTAATGTTTTGTTTCGTCGTCTTCCGCTTATCCGGGGCCGGGTCGCGTGGTATCAGCCTCAGGCGGGAAGCCCAGGCTTCTCTCTCCCCGGCTGCATCCTCGAGTTCACCCGAAGGATCCCGAGTGGTTCCCCGGCCAGTTGTGAGACATAGTCTCTCCAGCGGGTCTAGGGTCTGCCTCTTGGTCTCCTCCCGGTGGGACGTGCCTGAAACACATCGCCCGCGAGGAGCTCGGATGCCCGAACCACCCCATCTGGTTTCTCTCGACCTGGAGGAGGAGCGGCTCAACACAGAGCTTCTCTCGGATGGCAGAACTCCTCACCCGATCGCTGAGTGAGAGCCCAGCCACCCTGCTGAGGAAGCTCATTTCGGCCGCTTGTATCCGTGATCTCAGTCTTTCGGTCACTACTCACAGCTGGTGACCATAGGTGAGGGTGGGAACGTCGATCGACTTTGCTTTTTGGCTCAGCTCTTTCTTTACCACGACAAACCGATGCAGCATCCTAGTTATTGCTGACGCAGCACCGATCCACCTGTCCAACATGAAGTTTTTAATAAGATTAACTTGGTTTTTATTTTGGTTTAGCCTCTGCCTAGTTTGGCTTTAGATCTTTTTGGGGTCCAAATCTGTGAATCTCAGTCAAATCCAGACATGCGTCTGTATGTTTCAGGGGTCCGCAGGACACTTGTTTCGAAGGAGGCGTGTTTCCCGCTGTCCTCAGTTTCCCAGCAGATTATCCTCTCAGTCCCCCGAAGATGAGGTTCACCTGCGACATGTTCCACCCAAATAGTAAGTCTTGCTTTGCACATTCTCTCCGCCCTCCTCATCATCCTCCGCATCCCCCTACCGTCCTGCCACACACATGCTAAGTTATTGCCTCAACATGCGGGCATCTTGTTGACAAGCCATTCTGCTGCTACCTATTCATTGGGTTAGTGAAACATGCTAGTGACACATTTTCACTTGTCGTTTAGAATATCCAGTGAGGTGAAGATGATTTAAATTTTGGGAGGAGGTGCTGTTCAGTTTTGTAGGTGCCACTGCCCTGTAGTAGGGCTAGATTGGGGTGGGCAAACCTTTTGGTTCGCGGGTCACATTAAGTTCTAACATTTGACCAGCAGATGGATGGCATGCTTAGGTAACCGCTAGATTAGACTGATAGAATGGCGCGCTACAAGTGCTAAATGTTACATCAAGAGCGTTAAATTTCAAATCTAGCACGCTAGGTTTGAAATCTAAGCGCTTGATGTAACATTTTGCTTGTTTTAACATCTAACGCGCTTGTTTACGTGCGTATATTGTGCCCGATGGCTTTCCATATCGGTGCGCACTGTTTATTTTGACAATGTACGCATCACGGAGACGCACGCATATTAATGGGAGCAGTGTTGCAGTAACTTTGGCGCCATCTTGTGACAAAACATTGGAATTACAGGAAAATAAAACATTAACATGGTTTGTTTATTTAAAATTTTTCAAGTTTGGTGAGCCGGATTAAGACAGTTATCGGGTCGTTGTTTGCCCATGCCTGAGCTAGATCACCACTTTAAGCCAGTCGAGATTCTACTTCTTGTTTTATTAAACTTTATAGATGCACATGAGATGTGTGTCTGTGTGATCTCTAAAAATAACAGAAATTAAGAATTAATACGTCTATCACATTTCCATCTAGTTGTCATCTTTCACAAACTAGACTAGAGCACCCTCTACTGTACATTCCACCAACTACAAAGACTGTTTTTTTGTATGCCCAAATTACAGGACAGATACCTTCACGACTAAACTGTTAATTTAGGTGACCCAATTTAGGACCTTGAGAAACTCCAGATTTTAAAATTGAGCAAAAGAAAACGGCAACCTATTCTCTTCAGGGATCAACACAGTAATTAATTAATGTGTTCCATCTCTCCCACCTTCAGTCTATCCTGATGGCCGAGTCTGTATATCCATTCTTCATGCTCCGGGCGATGATCCGATGGGATACGAGAGCAGTGCTGAGAGGTGGAGTCCGGTACAAAGCGTGGAGAAGATCTTGCTGTCAGTGGTTAGCATGCTAGCAGGTAAAACAAACCCTCTCTTCCTGCATTATCTGCCTTTACCCATTCTTCTTCACTATTCTTTTTCTTTGGCTGTGATGTTAATCCAAGAAAAAAAACCCACTGTTTGTTTGATGAAAACACAACCTTTCCCAAACAATCGAGAGAGGTAAACATTGTAGCAGGATAGATGGGTATGGTCTGCATGTTCTTCTGTGAAAAACCCACAAAAGAACCTAAAGAAGGTCAAAAGACTGAAATAGTTTAGAGATCCATAACAATATTGACATTTACACTGATAAAGTTCTGTTCTGTCGTCTTCCACTTATCCGGGGCCGGGTGGCAGGGGCAACAGCCTCAGACGGGATGCCCAGGCTTCTCTCTCCCCAGCTGCATCCTCCAGCTCACCCGAAAGGATCCCGAGTCATTCCCCGGCCAGCTGTGAGACATAGTCTCTGCAGCAGGACCGGGGTCTGCCTCTTGTTCTCCTCCCGGTGGGACGTGCCTGAAACACCTCACAGGCGAGGCGCTCGGGGGCATACTGACCAAAATGCCCAAACCATCCCATCTGGCTTCTCTCGGAGGAGGAGCGGCTCGACACCGAGCTCCTCCCGGATTGCAGAGCTCCTCACCCGTTCTCTGAGTGAGAGTCAAGCCACCCTGCGGAGGAAGCACATTTCGGCCGCTTGTATTCGCGATCTCATTCTTTCAGTCACCACCCAGAGCTGGTGACCATAGGTGAGGGTAGGAACGTAGATCGACTTGTAAATCGAGATAAAGTTCCTGTGAAATAAACTTCTACTGACCAGATAAAGAAGAATTGGGCACCATGTGATACTTGAGACTAAACAACATGGCCGGTCTCACCACGGTTTTGTACACTTTCTCTTTCATTTTAGCTGAAACTCTTCTATCACACATCACACCTGATACTTTCTTCCACCCGTTCCAGCCTGCCTGCACATGCTTCTTCACCTCTTTTCCACACTCTCCATTGCTCTGGACTGTTGATCCTAGATACTTAAAATCTTCCACCTTCTTTATCTCTTCTCCCTGTAACCTCACTTTTCCATTTGGATCCCTCTCATTGACACACATGTACTCTGTTTTACTCTGACTAATCTTCATTCCTCTTCTCTCTAGTGTAAACCTCCACCTCTCCAGCTTTTCCTCCACCTCTTCCCTCCTCTCACTACAGATCACAATGTCATCTGCAAACATTATTGTCCATGGAGATTCCTGTCTGACCTCGTCGGTCAGTCGGTCCATCACCACAGCAAACAGCAAAGGACTCAGAGCAGATCCCTGGTGCAGTCCCACCCCCACACTGAACTCCTCTGTCTCACCTACAGCACACCTCACCACTGTCTTACAGTCCTCATACATGTCCTGAACCGCTCTAACATACCTCTCCGTCACACCAGACTTCCTCATACAATACCGTAGTTCTTCTCTGGGTACCCTCACAATTTTGTTGTTGTTTTTTAGCTTTGAATGCTAATATTTTATTTTAAGAAGTATTGTGTGGGAGACGAAGTGATAGCAGGCTTCACTTTCCACACCTATCCATCTTCACCCGCCTGTATGACTCATGTGTGCTTCCCCCTCAGAACCAAACGACGAGAGCGGCGCCAACGTGGATGCCTCGAAAATGTGGCGCGAGGACAGAAAGCAGTTTTACAAACTGGCTCAGAAGATTGTTCGTAAGTCCCTGGGCCTGTAGAATCAATGTGATCGGAGTGCGCCTCTGATCTGTCGGCGCCTCATCATCATGGAAACCAGCGGCACACGCACACACGGAGCTGCTGATGGACAGATAAATGAACTGATGGGACAACTAGGAGATTCTCCTCGTTTTGTGCCAGCTTGAAAATGGCTGACTCAATGCACTTTACCTCTTGCCCCCCCCTGCTTCTAAACAAGTTTCTGTTGTCATGTCTCATGAAGTTCATTAAAAACACAAAAGAGCAAATGGTTCCAACTCATTCTTCCATTTTGGGTTAAAATCAAGACTCAGGTTTTATTTTTGAGAATCAGAATCAACTCTGGATTTCTGCTTCCATTGAACGCTGACTTACTCTCACATGTTTTTGTATATATGGTGAATGGATTCTACTTATACGGTGCTGGTTTCTTACCCACATTTTACAATGTAGCTCAGCCACATAGACAGTCACACCTGGTTGTGGAAGCGGCCAGGTAAGGACCATGCCATGACCCGTTCTGTTCGTTCCGTCGTCTTCTGCTTATCCGGGGCCGGGTTGCGAAGGGCAACAGCCTCAGACGGGAAGCCCAGGCTTCCCTCACCCCAGTTGCATCCTCCAGCTCACCCGGACGGATCCGGAGTTGTTCTCCAGCCAGTTGTGAGACATAGTTTCTCCAGCCGGTCCTCTCCCAGTGGGATGTGTCCAAAACACCTTGCCCCCGGGGCGCTCTGGGGGCATCCTGACCAGATGCCCGAACTACCCCATCCGGCTCCTCTCAACCTGGAGGAGGAGCGGCTCGACACAGAGCTCCTCCCGAATGGCAGAACTCCTCACCCGATCTCCAAGTGAGAGCCCAGCCACCTGGAGGAGGAAGCTCATTTTGGCCGCTTGTATCCGCAATCTCATTCTTTCTAACTCCACCCACAGCAGGTGACCATAGGTGAGGGTGGGAATGTAGATTGACTTGTAAATTGAGAGCTTTCTTTTCGGCTCAGCTCTTTCTTTACCACGGCGGACCGATGCAGCGTCCTAGTTATTGCTGACGTCGCACCGAACCCTTGTGTCGATCTCCCGCTCCATCCTCGTGAATCCCCCACTCGTGAATAAGACATTCCATGACCCATAAGTAGCATTCAGAGTCTTGCTCGTAGACACTTTTTGGCATGAAGCTCAGGCTCTAATAAATTTTTACAAGGTCAAGCCTAAAATGATACATATCTATTCCTATCTTGTCAGGACTGTGACTGGTTAAAGGAAGTGCATCCATTAGAGCTTAAAAGGTCAAAAGGTTGCATACCCAAAGTTACTGTGACTAATCCAAAAAAAAAAAAAAAGCTTTGTTGGGTATTGTAAGAAATGAAAACTGACCAAATGTTTGTATGTTAATATCTTGTTGGTATTTTACCCATTTATTTTTTTTAATTTTTAACTAAATGTTTTTGTTTACTCACTTTATTCATCCCTCACCGGGGAATTTTGTGTGCTGCACTCCTTACACCCCAGCAGGCTGCCACGACGGCCCCAATGGTGGGAGAAACCAGGGGGTTAGAGGTCTTCTCCAAGGGACCAGATCTCCAAGGGCACTAAGCTCCAGCTTTTTAATTACGCTTAAGTTTAAATATTGTTGGCATCCTTCTGTCTCTAGAGACAACGGAGTCTACGCCTGGATAGCTATCTGTTGGTGCAGCGTCAGTTGTGGCTGAATAAGCTGATGCGGGAGCTGCAGCTCCTGCCACACTGAGTGTTAATGTGATAGGCGGTGTGAGAACGGTATCAGATTAAGAAGCCACATCGACTTAATGCCACACAGACAAAAAGTCACAGATTTATATTATGGCTCTAGGATTAGGGTTTAATAATGAATAGGTTAGGGGACCGTAACCCCTAAAACGTTGGGGTCTAATAATTAAAACTGGCTATGAAACGTGACCTGTGCCATTTTGTTCACTTCCATGATAAGCATATGGCATTTTGTCCGTGTGGCAGTGGTGGAACATAACGAAGTAAATGTACTTCGTTACTGTACTTAAGTAAAAAAATTGTGTATCTGTACTTTACTTAAGTAAAATTTAAGACCGGTACTTTTACTTCACTACATTTTTAGAGTAAATATCTGTACTTTTACTCCGCTACTTTTTAAAAGTGTGTTTTACATTTTTCGTTACATTTTCGGTCAGGAATTTGAAAAATACACAGGTTTTTTAGCGCATCTTGAAGCCGCATCGCCAAAATCAAAAGGAGCAGTTGATCGGGAGAAGAAGTAATGAATCGAGAAACATTTTCCGCATTCATTCAGCTCCAAAAACCTAACATCAAATATAGTACAAATTAAAAAGAGTCAGAAGATTGTTGTTCGTTGTGTTTACTTCTAAACAAAAAGTTGAGCCATCATTACACAGAGCAGGGGCGGATCTAGAATTTTCCAAAGAGGGGCTTTGGAAAGTGACTGGGGGGCTTCCCCCCCAAAAACACTTAAAAAAATAAGTGTCATTTTCCTCCATTTTGGCGGCCCATTCACTGGCCCTTCTAGGGGATAGCTTGACTTGTCCCCTTTCCTTTAAATTTAAGTATTTTTTTTTTTTTTGTGGACCAAAAGAGGCGGGAGAGGGGGGTCACACCCCTGCAGAGTATTTATCCTGGTTACCATGGTGACACTCTATAGCACAACAAATAACATTTGAATTGTAGTTGAATACTTTTACTTTTTACTTAAAAAGTACAATTTACACCAACTACTTTTGTACTTTTACTTAAGTAGATTTTTTTTTTTTGGTACTTTTACTTTTACTTAAGTAAATTTTTTTTGCCTAATTATCTGTACTTTTACTTAAGTACAAAAAGTGAGTACTTCATCCACCACTGCCGTGTGGCATTATGTCCATGTGGTATTTTGTCCTGTATTCATGAGTAATGGGGGGAGCAGTGGCAGACTGACCTTTTTTTTTTTAGCTGTTTTGGGGTCTTGGTGGCCTCGAGCTGGAAATAGTCAAAACATAAAGGTATAGAAATGTATTATTTAGATATTTTTTTAATAAAATACATTATCTTAAACAATGAATTAAATTTTGTTCAGTTTGAGTAAAAAAAGGTAAGTAAAAGGTAACCAAGCTGCCCGTCCAGATGTTGGTGCAGTTTTACACAGCCATCATCGAGTCCATCCTCACCTCCTTCATCACCGTGTGGTACGCTGGAGCCACAACCAGGGACAAATACAGACTGCAGCGCATTGTGCGCTCTGCAGAGAAGTTGATCGGCTGCAGCCTTCCATCTCTGGAAGACCTGTACGTCTCCAGGACTCGGGGGCGTGCAGGTCGGATAGCAGCTGACCCTTCCCACCCTGGACATGGACTTTTTGAGCGACTCCCCTCGGGTAGGAGGCTCCGGTCCATTCGGACCAGAACGTCCCGCCACAAAAACAGCTTCTTCCCTTCTGCCGTTAGTCAAATTAATACTTTATAACCTGAACCCCACATCTCTTAGTCACTTCCCTCTTGTCACTTTACTATCTTTATTATTTTTTTTTATTTTCTATGACATTGCACTACTTTTCTTTTTCTTTCTGTGCACTCTGTTTTGTTAAAATTATTTTTATTTATTTTATTTTTTATTATTTTTATCTTATATTATTGCACACCTGTATCAAAGCAAGTTCCTAGTCTCTGATATTCTCATTGACATGGCAATAAAAGCATTCTGATTCTAAACAAAATTTTGCAATGTGTTTGAATAATTTTGGGGACGACTAAATAATAAAAAAAACAACCAGTATTTATGTAGAAAAAAAAAATCATCTTTCAAAGTTTAAAAATGATGAGGTTTGAGATATTTTGACTAAATGAGAAGTAAAATAAAAAAAATAAACATTGTTCTTTGGCGGGCTAAAAAAAAAAAAAAAAAGCTTCCTGTCTCTAGGTGTCGCTGTAGGAACCACAAGCATCTTTTTTCAATTTTAACTCCTCACGTCACGTCACATCTCACAGAAGCACCCGGTTTGAAAGAGTAGTGTTTGTTTTGTTTTTTTTCGCGGTTAACGTAAAAGTTTTCAGTGTTTGTTCGGAGGATAAGTCCACACTGAAACGGAAGGTATGAACTTTATTTCCGGGTTTAGAAGCGGGAAAAATTATAGGGCGCTGAAACAAACTGTTTTACAGCTTGTCTTTTTTTTTTTTTTTTTCAATATTCCTAAATAAAATCAAATCATTACAATAAAAATAATAACTAAAAAGTTTGTTTTGTTAATTTACACATTTTTTACACTCTTATTAGTAGTTTATAAGAGTGTTTAAAAGAGTGTTTTCCTCATGGTGACAATAGGTGAGGTTTTTTTTGGTTAAAAAAAACGTTATTAACTCTTTTAAAAAGTTCTGATTGTTCTTCGTTTTAGTTTTTTATCTACTTTTGCTACTAAATTTTTTTTGCTATGGTGTTAAACATCACTTTATAAAATAGTTTTATCCATGGTGGCCTCACAGCAAGAAGGTCAGGGTTAGAGTCCACTTTCTGTGTGGAGTTTGCATGTTCTCCTTGTGTATGCGTGGGTTTCCTCCTACTCTCCAAAAACATGCATGTTAGGTTGATTGGCCACCATGAAATTTCCCCTAGGAATGAGTGTGTGGATGGTTGTGTGTTGCCCCGTGACAGACTGGCGACCTTTTGGGGGTTTACCCTGCCTCTCGCCTTCAGTCAGCCAGGACAGGCACTTTCTTGACCCTAGTTAGCGAATAAGCAGTTCTGAAGATGAAATACTACCCTACGTTTTTGACCTCACTGCAATCTTTATTGTTTCATTTTGTCTTCTGAGTCGGTTGTCCTTAAATTGGTTGCAGGGGGTGACGGAGACCATAACGGCTGATTTAAGGCAAGAAGCAGGGTACACCCCGTACAGGTCGCCAGTCTGTTGCAGGACCACACACTCACTCATTCCTCGGGGCAGTTTCATAGTGACCAAACAACCTAACATGTATATTTTCAGAGGGTGGGAGGAAACCGAAGTAGCCAGAGAAAACCCAAGCATACATGAGGAGAACATGCAAACTCCACATAGAAAGGACAGTGTTTCAAATCTCCTCCCACCCAGGACTCAAACCCTGACCTTCTTGCTGTGAGACAACCGTGCTAACCACTGCGCCACCATGCCACCCTTTATTGTTTACATTGAAGATTTTCTCACCAAATACAGTTCCTTCATCCGGGAGGAGCTTGGTGTCGAACCGCTTCTCCTCCAAGTCGAGAGAAGCCAGATGGGGTGGTTCGGGCATCTGGCTGGTGAGGTGTTTCGGGCACGTCCCACTGGGCAGAGATCAAGAGGCATATTCCAGACCCGCTGGAGAGACTATGTCTCACAGTTGGTCAGGGGAACGACTCAAGATCCTTTCGGGTGAGCTGGAGAATGCAGCTGGGGTGAGAGAAGCCCGGGCTTCCCATCTGAGGCTGTTGCCCCCACGACCCAGCCCCGGATAAGCGGAAGACGACGAAACGGAAATACATTTCATTGTGTCCAACTAATAATCTGTGTGTCCACCAGAATGGATGGGAATTTAACCAGCTGGCAGCAGCAGAAAGTGGCACTAGAGCAGGAGGTGTGTCGTCTGCAGGAAAAACTAGCGGAGCTTCAGGCAGAGAAAGAGGAACTGGAGTCCAGGAATAAAGCTTTAAATGACAGGGTAAGGAGGAGGTGAAAAACACATCATCATCTGCAAAGAGTCTTAAGTTTTTCTTCTCTTTCCAGCTGTCCCGAACAGTGTATTCTTCACTCAGCCACAGTCTGTGTGAAGAAGAGGAGCAGAAGAGATGGAGGTTTAGACTTAAGGAGGGCAGAGAAAGAGAAGCACAACAGGCACTACTAATCCATCGCCTGCAGGACAAGGTCTTGCTTTTAATCACAGACCTAAAAAACACCAGTTAGAGCTTCTCACCAGCAAACCTCCTCCAATGCTCATCATTCCCTGTTTTCGCAGCTTGCAGAATTTCGGGATCGGTGTCGCCATTTGGACCTGCAGCTAGTCCAACAGCAGACTCAGTTGAAACTTGCCGAAGTAGGTTCTGGTATTCTGGAGTTGCTGGTTTGGGTGCAGAACCCTAGCATTCACGTTTTGTTTTCCAGGAGCGGATCAAAGATGAACATTGTGAAACTTTGGAGGGCACCCTCATCAAGTTGGAAGAGGAACAGCAGAGGTAGGTTTTACAGACACTAGAAATACTGCAGAAACACAAAGAAAACTCTGGTCATTGGCTGTAGAATGGGCGGAGCCAGTGTGTGTAACATTACCCATTACCTTTTGCCTAATTTGGATGGAGCCAAATTTGGTCGCTATTTTCTGTCTATATGAATGGCCCTATGTTGAATTTTGAGGGCCGAAATATGGTGTTGTAGGACCAGTCTGGGTTCATATGGCAGCCAGCTTGTTGAACATGCTGGTTAGCTTTTTAAAGGCACACCTCACTGCCACTGGTGGCCCTCACTCTCAGTCTGGTTTCCTGTTGTTATTCTTCTTCTTCTCCTTTTGGCATTTCCCTTCAGGGGTTGGCACAGCAAGTCAGTTTCTTCCATCTAACCCTATCTGCTGCATCCTCTTCGGTAATGCCAACTATCTTTGTCTTCCTTCACTGTATCCATGAACCTCCTCTTTGGTCTTCTTCTAGCCCTCTTTCCTGGTGGTTCCAAACCCAGCATCCTTCTGCCGATGTACTCGGTCTCTCTTCTCTGTACATGTCCAAACCATCTTAGTCTGGCTTCTCAGACTTTATCTCCAAAACCTCTCACATGTGCTGTTCCCCTGATGTACTCATTTCTAATCCTGTCCATCCTGGTCACTCCCAGAGAGATCCTCAGCATCTTCATCTCTGCTACTTCCATCTCTGCTTTCTGTCTTTTCCTCAGTGGCACTGTCTCTAGACCAAACAGCATGGCCGGTCTCACCACGGTTTTGTACACTTTTCCTTTCATTTTAGCTGAAACTCTTCTGTCACACATCACACCTGATACTTTTCTCCACCCGTTCCAGCCTGCTTGAACACACTTCTTCACCTCTTTTCCACACTCTCCATTGCTCTGGACTGTTGACTGGACTGTACTTAAAATCTTCCACCTTCTTCCTGGTTTTCTGTTGTTATTGGCTAAGCAAAATCTGGCAAATAAACTTTCCCACGTTGGATGAACAGTTGCTACATTGTTTGATTTGTTCATCTGATTTTTTAGCTCGAGTAACATGTGTTACAGGCAGAGGTGTCAAAAGTACCAAGATTTTCTACTCGAGTAGAAGTATAGATACCGAGTTAAAAAACTACTTTAGTAAAAGTAGAAGTATCAACTGAAGTTTTTTACTCAAGTAAAAGTAAAGAGTAACCTATTGTCAAAACTACTTAAAGTAGAAAAGTAAAAGTAATTTTCAGAAAAAAAGAAATATTATTAACAAAAGCGTATGAACATATTTTTAACCATTATCACATGCTTTAAGGAGCAAAAAATATAACTAAATGAAAGTGTTGTGGTGTGAAACTTTATGAATCAGAAACATTTTTTTTCTCAATAACCTTTATTGGAAATTGATTAATGAAAACAATCAAATGTATTAACATAAGCAGGGCATTATGTAATGTCCTTTCAGCTACCAAGCTTCACTCTGCATCACCTAATTTAACAAACTTCAGCAGACACAAACACACTCAATGTAAAAAAACAAAAACACAAACACACTCAATGTGAAAAAAAAATGACCAAAAGGCTTTTTTTGGTACAAACACAATAAATAAATTAATAAGTCCAACAGGACGACGTAAAAATGTTCCTACTCTGTTGTTGCAGAATGTGTTGCGTGCATTTCTATCTCATTGTAAAGCAGACTATCTACTTAATATTAAAACAATATTACACATAGCAACAATATAAAGTCACACAACGTCTTACAATCAAAACTCTCAATAATTAACAGAGAACCAAACGAAGTTTAAAAGTTAAACAATAAAATAGCGTTAGCAAGTCAACAAAGGTTTTAGCATGTAGCTGGCTATAGCATGCAACGCGAAATCCGTACGCATGCGCTACTAGGTTTTAACTAGGTTGATTATTCATTATTCAGATAGTAATATGTATAAAGCTTACCTCAACATGTACCTCAAATTTGAAGGTACGTGCTTTTTTCTTTATTTTTAACGGTGATAAAATGGCGAAAGTAGCGACTACTTTTTATAAAAGTAACAAAGTAAAAGTACAGATAATTGCATAAAAAGTAGTGAGTAAAAGTAAAAAGTAGGCAAAAAAATAATTACTCCGTTAAAGTAAAGATAACGAGATTTTCTACTTGAGTAAGGTAACGAAGTAGTTCTACTTCACTACTTGACACTTATGGTTACAGGAAAAAAAGAACCATGGGAAAGGTGTTCTACGTAACAGAGCCTGTCTTTTCTACATCTTTCTAATGTCTCTGCAGGTCCATCAGCCTGCTCAACACAAACGCACTCCTCCGGGAGCAGCTCAACCAATCAGAGCGGGTCAACCAGGCATTAAGAGAAGATGTCCAGAAACTAACAGAAAATTGGACGAGGACTTTAATGGAGGTGGAGGAAAAAGAAGCCAATTGGAAGAAAGACGAAGAGGTTTGATTTGATTTAGAAGAGGCTCAAATCGTTCACTAAGACTAAAACCTAACACGCATGTATGTATGTGTGTGTGTGTGTGATTGGTTAGAACTGGTCAGGTCACAAGGGCCAGCACCAGAACCGGTTGCTGAAACTATGGAGGGATGTGATCGCCCTGAGCCGCCACTGCCATATGATGAAGACATTGGCAGACAGGTATGTCATGGACCTTTAATTAGATCCCAGTCAGAGTTTTTGCACGACCACTGGACCAATAATACAAACAGCTGAAGGTGTGGCTAAGGCAAGTCTGCCAGATGTTCTTCTTGTCCATTTCAACCCTGACACATCTTTGATTCTTCTGCAGGGATCTGATGCAGCTGAGAGCAGAGATTGCTCGTTTCTCCTCTTCTCTCAACTCTATCTCCTCTTTTCCTCCTCTCTGCATGCCTTCTCTGGCCTCCACCGTGGTTGTCTCCCCCGCAGAATCCTCTCTTTCTCTGTCCTCTACCTTGGTTCTCGCTTCTTCTCCTCCTCCTCCTCCTTTAAACCCACCCTCCAGCCTTGGAACTTTCTCTATCAGAGAACTGGAAAGCCAAGAAGAAGAGAAGGTGAAGGAGCAGGAGATGACGCTCCGCCTTGAATCAAAAGTGTTGGTTCTAGAAGAGAGGTAACCCGATCCCGGGATTCTTCAAGTTTGATATTCACATACTCTTCAGTTTGTTCACCGCTCTCTATATTTTTCTCTCTTCGTTAGAGTTGCAAAGCTCACTCGCTCGTTGCAGTTGGCAGAGAGTCAAAGCGCTGAGAAAGAGAGGAGTCTGCAGTCAATCAGCAGCGCCGCCATCAGACTGGTCAGTTAAACCTCCTTCATGACATCTAATAGAACATTCTGCAGAACTTCAACCAAAAACATTGGAAACTGCTGATTTACAACCAATTTGATTGGTCAACTTTAAACTCCATAAACAATCATTTGGTTGCTATTAAGCCATGCAAAGATGTGTTCTGGAACAGATGCAGGAGATGGGGTGAAAATTACCATATTTTCCGTACTATAAGGCGCACCTTCAATAAATGACATCTTTTAAAACTTTTTCCATATATAAGGCTCACCGCATTATAAGGCGCTACAGTAAAGGCTGTTCAACTTTGTCCTCTAACTGTAGCCATCTCGCTTTGTTCCGCGGAAACTCTGTTTAGTCTTGTTTACTTGGCGCAGCGCATCCTCTTGCTTCCTCCACTTCCTCACCATTGATTCGTTAATGTTAAACTCTCTCGCTGCGGCTCTATTCCCGTGTTCTACTGCGTGACCGATCGCCTTGAGTTTAAACTCTGCAGTGTAACAGTGTGTCTTGGTATGAGCCATTTCCGGGTCTTTACACAAACACACAAATGGAAATAGGTGCATTCGAGATGACACAGGCGGACACAGTTCTGATCGGCGCAGATCGGTGCGCAATGCATGCCGGTTAGGTTTTGCATTCAAAACCTAACCGGCAATAACACCTAATGAGACGCCCTTTCATATATCCCAGCATGCACTGCATACTACTTCTTCTATGGGGGAAATGGAGTCGGCGGCTGCTTACCGCAGTTGCGACACCTGTTGTAGCTCAATATTAATCCATATATAAGGCGCTCCGGGTTAAAAGGCGCATCGTGGACTTTAGAGAAAATGTAAGGTTTTTAGGTGCGCCTTATAGTGCGGAAAATACGGTAAATGGAAAATGATGTGTTTTTTCATTTAGCTAATTGCAGGTGTTAAAACCTCCATATTGTCTTAAGTATTGCTGTTGAGCTGCCTTGATTCAGATAACCACACCGAGGTGGCGCTAACTGTGTTTTCTGTCCTCAGTCCGAGGTCGTAGGTCTCGGATGTTGTTCTAGTGTTCTCTCAGACAACTTCCTCAGTCTGGATCTGCCATCCCTTCTTTCCATCCTAAGTCAAGCTGAGAGCACACTGCAGAGGAAACATGAGGAACTGCAGGTCAGAGGTCACCATTACCTGCCCCCAGGATTGATGTGGGGTCTTAGAGGAGGTCCAATATAAGACCAGGCTCCAGCTTTAATACCGAACTCTGGTGTATCTGTGTTTGTCAGGAGGCGGAGCTAATGCGAAAGTGGCTCAACGAGGACCGAACAATTCTGCAGGTGAAGCTGAAAAGTCTGGAAGAGGGTACGCAGAAGGAGAGCCTCAATCTATCGAGCAGGTACACACACACACACACACACACACACACACACAGCGCATCAAGTTCACAGTTACAAACACACACCGTCACAGGCATGAACTTACAGTGGTGGTCAAAAGTTTACATACACTTGTAAAGAACATAATGTCATGGCTGTCTTGAGTTTCCAGTTATTTCAACAACTCTGATTTTTCTCTGATATAGTGATTGGAACAGATCCTTCTTTGTCACAAAAAACATTCATGAAGTTTGATTCTTTTATGACTTTATTATGGGTAAACTGAAAATGTGACAAAATCAGCTGGGTCAAAAATATACATACAGCAATGCTAATATTTGGTTACATGTCCTTTGGCCATTTTTACTTCAATTAGGTGCTTTTGGTAGCCATCCACAAGCTTCTGGCAAGTTTCTGGTTGAATCTTTGACCACTCCTCTTGACAGAATTGGTGCAGTTCAGTTAAATTTGTTGGCTTTCTGACATGGACTTGTTTCTTCAGCATTATCCACATGTTCTCAATGGGATTTAAGTCAGGACTTTGGGAAGGCCATTCTAAAACCTTAATTCTAGCCTGATTTAGCCATTCCATTACCACTTTTGATGTGTGTTTGGGGTCATTGTCCTGTTGGAACACCCAACTGCGCCCAAGACCCAACCTTCGGGCTGATGACTTCAGGTTTTCTTGAAGAATTTGAAGGTAATCCTCCTTCTTCATTGTCCCATTGACTCTCTGTAAAGCACCAGTTCCATTGGCAGCAAAACAGGCCCACAGCATAATACTACCACCACAGTGCTTGATGGTAGGCATGGTGTTCTTGGGGTTAAAGGCCTCACCTTTTCTCCTCCAAACATATTGCTGGGCATTGTGGCCAAACAGCTCAATTTTTGTTTCATCTGACCACAGAACTTTGTCCATGTGATCAGCAGCAAACTTTAGTCGAGCCTTAAGGTGCCGCTTTTGGAGCAAGGGCTTCCTTCTTGCACGGCAACCTCTCAGTCCATGGTGATGCAAAACACGCTTGACTGTGGATACTGACACCTGTGTTCCAGCAGCTTCTAATTCTTGGCAGATCTGCTTTTTGGTGCTCCTGGGTTGACTCTTCACCCTCCTGACCAGTTTTCTCTCAGCAGCAGGTGACAGCTTGCGTTTTCTTCCTGATCGTGGCAGTGACAAAACGGTGCCATGCACTTTATACTTACAAACAATTGTTTGCACTGTTGCTCTTGGAACCTGCAGCTGCTTTGAAATGGCTCCAAGTGACTTTCCTGACTTGTTCAAGTCAATGATTCTCTTTTTCAAATCTGTGCTGAGCTCCTTTGACTTTCCCATTGTAGCGTTTGTGGGTGTTTTTATCCAATGAGCCCTTTTTAAATGGCCTCAGAGAAGTCACCAGCTGTAGTCACTCATAATCACTCACAAGAAGTTAAGAGGTCATGCTATGAAGCTCATGTCATTGACACAACTTTCTAAGTCTCCAAAATTGCTCATTCATGTTGCTGTATGTATATTTTTGACCCAGCTGATTTTGTCACATTTTCAGTTTACCCATAATAAAGTCCTAAAAGAATCAAACTTCATGAATGTTTTTTTGTGACAAAGAAGGATCTGTTCCAATGACTATATCAGAGAAAAATCAGAGTTGTTGAAATAACTGGAAACTCAAGACAGCCATGACATTATGTTCTTTACAAGTGTATGTAAACTTTTGACCACCACTGTACATGTACACAGTTACATGTACACACACACTCACGCACTCTCTAGCCCTAACCCTGGTTTAATACAATTTAATGTAGCTTAATACAGATTAATGTACCTAAATACGGTTTAATGTAGCCTAATAGAGATTATTGTAGCTAAATACAGTTTAATGTAGCTTATTACAGATTAATGTAGCTAAATACAGTTTAATGTAGCTTATTACAGATTAATGTAGCTAAATACAGTTTAATGTAGCTTAATAGAGATTAATGTAGCTTACTGCCGCTTAATACTGTTTAATGTAACTTAATACAGATTAATGTAGTTTACTGTAACTTAAACAGTGGTGGATGAAGTACTCACCTTTTGTACTTAAGTAAAAGTACAGATAATTAGGCAAAAAAATTACTTAAGTAAAAGTACCAATAAAAAAAAATCTACTTAAGTAAAAGTACAAAAGTAATTGGTGTAAATTTGACTTTTTAAGTAAAAACTAAAAGTATTCGACTATAATTCAAATGTTATTTTTTGTGCTGTAGTGTTACAGATAAATACTCTGGAGGGGCGGATCTCAAATCTAGCGGCGCTAGGTCTGAAATCTAAGCGGTTGATGTAACATTTTGCTTGTTTTAACGTCTAACGTGCTTGTTTATGTGCGTGTATGGGATCCGATGGCTTTCCTTATCTGTGCACACTGTTTATTTTGACAGTGTGGGCATCACAAAGACACACACATTTTAATGGGAGCAGTGTTGTTGGATTTTTGGCGCCAACTAGTGACGAACATAAAAACAATCAAACTAACATGGTTTATTTTTTAAATTTTTTCTAGTTCGGCAGGCCGGATTAAAACGTTTAATGGGCCGCATGTGGCCCGCGTCCATAGTTTGCCCATGCCTGCTCGAGGGGCATTCACCCACGTTTTCAGTTACCACGCTAACATTTTGAAGCAATGTGCTTCCATGCAAAATTTCTCATCCAACTCATTGAAACCCCATGAGGTTGGACCTTGCATTCAGCTCCAGTCAGAGAAAGAGTGACGCTCATGTTTAGCTTTTATCATATTCTGGTAATTTCTTTTCTATGCGTTATAGGGTAGAGAAGCTGCATACGGAGATGGAGGAGGCGCAACAGAAGGAGAAGGAGTTGCGGCAGATGGAAGAGGAGATCCACCGAAGGGAGAAGGAGCATCAACGGAATGTAGAGGACATGCTGCAAAGGGAAGAGAAGATGAAGCGGACGGTACAGGAGGTGCAGCAGATGAAGGAGGAGATGCACCAAAGGGACAAGGACCACCAACAAAGTTTGGAGGAGATGCGACAAAGGGAGAAGGAGCATCAACGAAGTGCGGAGGAGATGCGGCAAAGGGAGGAGGCGGCAAAGCAGAGGACACAAGAGGTGACACATAGTATGATGGAGCTACAAAGACAGAAGAACATGCTAACAAGTGAGAGGGACAGGCAGGATGAGAAGAAAAGGCAGCTGGAGGCCGAAACACACCAACGGTATGTCCTGCTGCTGGGATGTCATTGATGATGTCTTCGGGGACGTTATCTTTCTGATGGCTATGTCGTTGCAGGTTTGAGGAGCAGCTGCTGGAGAATGTCCAGCTGTTGGAGAGGGAGTCCACATTAAAGGTTGAGATCCACAACTTGAAGGTAAAATTAGTCTCAGAACTTCTTTGAATAAAGACCACACAAATTACACAGAATCAATGTTTTTTGTCTTGTGCTCCTGCAGGAAGCATTGCAGCGGGAGAAGCATGACCGACAGAGGGCGGAAGAAGAAGTAGCTGAAGTGAAAGCAGCTTTGAAGAAGGTTTGGTCGAAGAAAACTTTCTAGCTGAAACAGTCAGTCCATTTCCTCACGTCCTCATCATCTCTTTTCGTCCTCCTTTTTGTCCCTTCCAGTGCAGAGACAGTCAGCTGCATCTCTCTACCTCTGATGTTGTACTGAGGCGGGAGGTGGAGGAATCCCGGGATACCCTAGAGAAGATCTCCTCCCTGAACTCCGCTCTGGTCTCTGATAAGAGGGAATTGAACCAGCAGTTGCAGCAGGTGAGATACTCTTTTTCGAAAGAGCTTGGTTCAGGCGCTCGCTTGCATCCAATAAAGATCTTCTTTCTATTCAGGTTGAGGGAGAGCTCTCTGACAGCCAATCACAGCTGCAGGTTGTGAGGTCCGAAGTCAACTCTATGCAGAAAGACATTACAACTCAGAAGACTGTCAATGGTCTGCTGAGGTGGGTTCCCCAGCTTCACCCCCACAATCTGAATATGGATATCAGACCAGTTGGATCCGCTTAGAAGTAGCTGACCCATCTTATGATCAATTTGTATCAGAATAAGACCAGTTTAATCAGACCAGCCTGAACCAGAATTATGTTAATACTTACATACCTCCACAGGTATAGTATAGTGATAAATTGCCTTACAGCTCTTCATACTCCTTAACGCTCTCCTCAGTTCTTCATTAAATCTTCGCTACTTTCTGTTCGACAGAATTGAAACGCACCCTACATTCTTTCTTTTTCAACTTCTACCATCTTTTTCTGCACTATCTTTGTCCTCTTCATCTTCCTCACCACCGGAGTCATTCAACAAACCAACACTCGCAACAACAATCTTTTTCAGGTTACACCGCTTACACATGATGCAAGCTAATCTTGTAGTTTAATAGCGCTTAATGTAGCTTTACCCAATTAGTGAGAGTGGAGAGGGATTTTTGGCATTTTTTAATTTTTATTGCTTTTAGACAGTTATATCTCAAAAAGTATAAATGTTATCAAAGATCTGTAGAGATTATCTATAGAGCAACTCCTTGTGACTGTTTTAAAAGTAAAATGGTATCTCTAGCTGAAAAGATGCTTGACTTTAAAAAGTTTAAAGAGCAGAAACTTTTCTCTTTTTGAAAGTAAGTATTCACTACAATATTTGCTACTGCCATTTTCATTGCAAAGTTGCCCACAATCTGTCCTGCATTCCTCTTCTGGACACCAAACCCTTCCAATCACCTCATTCATCGTCTGTTTCCTGCACCAGCATGTCCATTGAAGTCTTCCCCAAAAACTTGATTATGTCCAAGAGAAAGAGGATTATGTCTGCGAATTTTTCACTCGCAGACCCCAAGTTTGCTTGATTGTACAACCATTTATTATTGCAGTTTAGCATCTATATTATTAGAGGAACATTTTTTAATAAAAACTAGTTTGTACCAGAATAAGACCAGTTTGAACTGATGTTTTGTGTTCAGAGTTCAGACAGAGTTGGATGCTGAGCTCCTGCGACAACTAAAGAGAGAGCGTGCAGACCTAGAGGGTAAACTGGCTGAGAAGGAGAGTGAGCTGGTTTCTGTCAAGGAAGAGGAGCAGAAGATCAAACAGCAATTGGAGGAGGTAAAGAGGAAGTGATGGGATGGGTACCACATCCATAGAAATCAGCATCATGCCCAATGTTTTTTTTTTCATCAGCTGGCCTCTCAGAAAGTGTCGGTGGGAAACTCACTGAAAGAGGTTCGGGAGGAGCTCCGACAGCTCAAAGAGGAGATGAAAAGGAAGGACAGGCTGCTAGAGGAGGCGCAAAGAGAGAAAAAGTGGCTGGAAGAAGAGCAGGAGAGTCTGCAGAGGACAAAGGAGCAGCGGGACCAGGAGCTGGAGGAGCTCAGGTAGTTGGAGAAAACATCTAAAGATCAGACTCTTTATCCTTATTCTTCTCCCTTTCTTTTTGCAGGTCTTTATCGGTGTCTCTCAATTTTCAAATGAGTCAGCATCAGCAGCAGCTCTCCCAGTCGGAGGTGGGAAAATGTCAGCTGAACACACACATCAAGACTCTGCAGCAGGCCAAGCTCACCTTAAAAGGTCTGAAACTAGAGTAAAACAAGATCTGTATGTGTGAAGAGTTCTGGAGTGACTGAGAAGTACTGTATGTTAGAGTGGTGCAGGACATGTATGAGATCTGTAAGACTTTACTGAGGTGTGCTGTAGGTGTGACTGAGGAGTTCACAGGGGAGTTAGGACAGCATTAGAAAACAGCTGGAGATGCAGAGGTTTGTCTTGGAAAGGAACGAATGTTAGCCACAAGAAGACAGAGCGGTTAGAGTGAGTCCAGAGCAATGGAGAGTGTGGAAAAGAGGTGAAGAAGTGAGTGAAAACACGTGAAGAAAAATATTGTGTGATAGAAGAGTTACTGTTGAAATGAAAGAAGTAAAAAACCGAGGTGAGATGAGGTGAGGTGCGGTGCGGCCATGTTGTTCGGTTTAGAGAGAGTGGCACTGAAAAAAAGACAGGAACCAGAACTGGATGTTGCAGAGATGAAGATCCTGAGGTTCTCTTTGCAAGGGACCAGGATGGACAGGATCATGATTGAAGACATCAGAAGACATGTTAAAAGTTCCGGTACGTTTCGTTGTCTTCTGCTTATCTGGGGCCAGGTCGTGAGGGAAACAGCCCCAGACGGGAAGCCCAGGCTTTTCTCACCCCAGCTGCATCCTACAGCTCACCTGGAAGGATACCGAGTTGTTCTCCAGCCAGTTGTGAGACATAGTCTCTCCAGCAGGTCCGGGGTCTGCCTCTTGGTCTTCTTCCGGTGGGACGCGCCCGAAACACCTCACCAGCGAGGCACTCGGGGGCATCCTGACCAAATGCCCAAACCACCCCATCTGGCTTCTCTTGACCTGAAGGAGGAGCGGCTTGACACCGAGCTCCTCCCAGACGGCAGAGCTCCTCACCCAATCTCTGAGTGAGAGCCCAGCCACCCTGTGGAGGAAGCTCATTTCGGCCGCTTGTATCCGCAATCTCATTCTTTTGGTCACCACCCACAGCTGGTGACCATAGGTGACTTATAACTTATACTAATAATTCCACCAATCCCAGTTTCTTTTTTCTTAAGGAGAGCTTGAGTGCCTGAGGAGACAGTTGCTGTGCGAAGAGTCCAGAAAAAACGAGGAGAAGCAGAGGAAGGTTGGTATTCTGGAGGAAAGAAATTTGCTGGAAGAGGAGAACCGGAAGCTTAAAGGGGAGCTGGAAGACCTGAGAAGAAGAAGATTAGAAGAAGAAAATGAAAGGAACAAAGAGAGAGAAGCATGGCAGAGAGAACGAGGAGCTTTGAATGAAGAACTTGGAACCAAAGACGGAGAGCTTGCGGCCTTTAGTAAGCGAATGGAAGGAATTGTGAAGGAGGAGAACGAAAGACAGAGAGAAGTTGTGAAGCTAAGAGAGGAGCTCACAAAGATGAAGGCGCAAATCAGCCAAAAGACGGAGAAAATTCTACAAGTGGAAATGAAGAAGGAGAAACTGGAGGAGAAAATAAAAATGGCAGAAACCAGGGAACAAGAAGAGGAGAGGAAGAAGAGGCAGAAGGAAGGAGAAACGAAGGCTCTCTCTGAACACATCGATAAACTGGAAAGAGAGAAGGAAAAATTGGAAGAAGAGGTGCTTCAGCTGAGGAGCAAAGCGGAGAAGGAGCACGTGGAGATGAACAAACTGAGAACAAAAATCTCCTCTTTACAGAAGGACTTAGCGGAGAAAGAGAGGTTAAAAGAGACACTGCACAAGGAGCAAGATGAGTTGAAAGACAAACTAAATAAAAACAGAAGAGAAGTGGAGGAGCTGAAGCTCAAACTAAACCTGACCCTGGAGGAGCATGAGCAGGTGAAAGAGAAGATGGAATGTAGCCTAGAGCGACAGATGAGTGCAGTAAGAGAGCAAGAGGAGAAGGTAGAGGAGCTAAAACAGCGCCTAAGGCTGGCAGAAGAACGAGAGGAGAAAAAAGACAAGGAGTATTGGGAGCTTCTTGACAAACTGACGGCGAAGGAAGCAAGAGAGGAGCAGCTGGAGGAGCTGCTGAGAGAAACCAGGGTGCTCTTGGAGGTGGAGAGAAAAGAGGGAGGAGAAAAAGAGAGGAGAATCTCCTTACAGATTAGAGACCTCCTGGAGGCGCACACTGAGAGTAAAGAGGTAAAGAAAAGACTGGACGAGGAGAAGGAGGTGCTGGTCAGGTTGCAGGAGGAGGCGCATGAGTGGCAGAAAGAGGCAGAGGAGCGATGGGAGCAAATGAGAGTGCTTAAAAACTTCCTGAAGGAGCAAGATAAGGAATTGCAGAAGTTTAAATCTCTTGCGGAGCAAAGAGAGAAGGAGCTGAGAGAGAGTGAGGCTCGGAGTCGAGACGAGAAGGAGATCCTGAGAAGACTTGAAGACAGACTGTTGGAGCAGAGTAAGGAGAAAAGGAGTCTGGTGGCGAAAATAAGGCAGATGGAAGAGGAAATAGATGGAGAAAGAGATGCGCTGAGAGAAGCACAAGAGGAGGCACAGAGGCTGGAGGAGACATTAAAAGAAATAAAGGAGGTCGTGATGGGTCAACAACAAGAAATTCAAAGAATCCTGGAGGAGAAGGAAAGTCTAGAAAGCAAACTGAAGGAGACTCAGGAGGAGGTGAAAAATGAAAGACAACAGCTGAGAAGAGAAACGGAGAGAAAGTGCAGGAAGGAGGAAGTCATTCAGGAGCTTAAGGAGGAGCGAAAAAGGCAGGAGGAGATGGAAAGAAATCAACACTTCCTAGAAGAGGAGAGGGCGAGAATATCAGAGGAAAAGATGGCTGACATGTCCGAGGAGTTGAATAAGATGGAAGAAGAAATGCAGAGGGAGAAGGAGGAGAAGTGGCAAATGACTGAGGAGGTGGAAGCTCTGAAGCAGGAATTGAAGACAAAGGAAAGGGAGAAGGAGGAGATACAGCAAGAGATGGCAGCTTTGCAGGAGGAGATGAAGCTGGAGCTGAGAAAAGGGGATGTGGACAGGAAGTATGCAGAACTGGTCAACAGCTACAAAGCTCAGGAGGAGAGGAGGCAAAGAGAACAGGAGCAAGAGGAACTCAGGAATTGTAAGAAGGAGGTTTCACTGCTGAAAGAGAGGCTTTTAAATGAGAAAAAGGAGGCGCAAGACGAGCAAAATAAAAAACAGAAGGAAGTTGAATTCCTCGAAAAGGAAGTACAAAGGGAGCAAAGAAAGGAGGAGGAGCTGCAGGAGGAATTGGTTAAGTTGGAGCAGGAGGGAGAAACTCTTCGAGAGGAAGTGAAGAACCTGCTATTAGTGAGTCAGACGGAGGTGTTTGTTCTGGAAGAGCAGCTCAGACAGAAGCAACAGAACATTGAGGAGTTCTGGGCGGAGCTTCAGAAGAAAACGAAGGAGGTTGCATCTCTGACAGAGGAAGTGAGGAAGGAGCAAGACATAAGAAAGGAGGTACAGGAGGAGCTACGTCAGAAACAGAAGGAAGTTGAAATCCTTTCAAAGGAGATACAGAAGGAGCAAAGAAAGCACGAACAGCTGCAGGAGGAATTAGTTAAGTTAGAGCTGGAGGGAGAAAATGTCAGAGAGGAGGTGGAGAACCTGCTACTAGTGAGTCAGGGGGATGTGTCTGCTCTGGAAGAACAGGTCAGGGAGAAGCAACAGAACGTCGAGGAGTTCTGGGTGGAGCTACAAGAGAAAACGAAGGAGGTTGCATCTCTGATAGAGGAAGTGAAGAAGGAGCAAGACACAAGGAAGAAGGCACAGGAGGAGCTACACAGGAGAGTGGAGGAGATTGAATTTCTTCAAGAGCAGATGCAGAAGGAGCAACTGAAGAATGAACTTATGAAAGAGGACCTGCTTCAAATTGAAAAAAAGGA
This sequence comes from Neostethus bicornis, assembly GCA_902685375.1. Taxonomy (NCBI): domain Eukaryota; kingdom Metazoa; phylum Chordata; class Actinopteri; order Atheriniformes; family Phallostethidae; genus Neostethus; species Neostethus bicornis. The sequence continues at coordinate 8,019,074 of LR738549.1, read as the reverse complement.
GGCAACTCTCAGAGAGGAAATTCAGAACATACTTCGGAGGAGTCAGATGGATGTCTCTGCTCTTAAAGAGGAGATCCAGAAAGAGCTAAAAAATAGAAAGGAGGTGCAGAATGAGCTGCACAAGAAAGATGATGAGGTCACATCTTTGACAGAGGAGGTTCAAAAGAAGCAAAAGCAGATTGAACTGATGAAGGAGATGCTTGTAAAGCTACAGGAGGAGGCAGGGACTCTAACAGCAGATGTAGAGAAGCTACAAAAAAAAGTGGAAGAAGTGGCCCCTCTTAGAAAGGAGGTGCAGGATGAGCAAAAGAAGAGAAAAGAGGTGCAGGAGGAGCTAGAGAAAAAATTAGAGGAGGTTGAGCTCCTTAAAGAAGAGGTGGAAAGAGCAATTATAAACAAAGAACTGGTTGAGGAGATGCTGGTTCAGACAGAAAACGAACGAGTCAGTCTCAAAGAAGAAGTTCTAAACCTGTTGAGGAGTCAGATGGAAGTATCTGATCTTAAAGACGAGGTCCATGAAGAGCAAAAGAAGAGAAAAGAGGCGCAGAACAAGCTACAGAAGAAAATGGAGGAAGTTGCTTTCCTTACAAATGAGTTTAATAAGGAGCAGAAAAAGAATGAACTGATGAAGGAGGAGCTTGTGAAATTAGAGAAAGAGATAGCTACTCTCAGAGAGGAGCTTCAGATGGAGGTGTCACTCCTTAAAGAGCAGATAAGGAAGGAGCAAAAGATCATAGAGGCGCTCCAGACAGATCTGGCTAAGAAAGTAGAAGAGCTGGCCTCTCTCACAAAGAAAGTCCAGGAAGAGCAATTGAAGAAAGAGGTGGCACATGTGGAGGTCGAACTTCTTAAAGAGGAGCTACAAAAGGAGCAAAGAAAGAAAGAACAGATCAAAAAAGTGCAGGTTCAAAAAGAGGAGGAGGCCAATCTCACAGAGGAGCTTCAGGACCTGTTGAGCAAATGTCAGATGGAAGTGTCTGCTCTTAAAGAACAGATCAGGAAGGAACAAAAGAACATAGAGGCGTTTCAAACGGATCTGGTGAAAAAAGAAGAAGAGGTGGCCTTTCTAACAAAGAAAGTCCAGAAAGAGCAAATGAAGAAAGAGGAGGCGCAGGAAGAGCTGCAGATAAAAATGGAAGAGGTCAAACTTCTTAAAGAGGAGCTACAAAAGGAGCAAAGAAAGAAAGATCAGATCAAAGAAGTGCAGGTTCTACCAGAGGAGAAGGCCAATCTCACAGAGGAGCTTCATGACCTTTTGAGAAAGAGTCAGATGGAGGTCTCTGCTCTTAAAAAGCAGATCAGGATAGAGCAAAAGAACAAAGAGGCACTAAAGGCGGATCTGGCGAAGAAAGCAGAAGAGGTGGCTTCTGTAACAAAGAAAGTCCAGAAAGAGCAAATGAAGAAAGAGGAGGCGCAGGAAGAGCTGCAGATAAAAATGGAAGAAGTGAAACTTCTTAAAGAGGAGATACAAAAGGATCAAAGAAAGAAGGAACAAATAAAAAAAGTGCAGATTCTACCAGAGGAGGAGGCCAATCTCACAGAGGAAGAACTTAAGGACCTGTTGAGAAAGAGTCAGATGGAGGTGTCTGCTCTTAAAAAGCAAATCAGGATAGAGCAAAAGAACAGTGAGGCGCTAAAGGCGGATCTGGCGAAGAATATAGAAGAGGTGGCCTCTATAAAAAAGAAAGTCCAGGAAGAGCAAATGAAAAAAGAGGAGGCGCAGGAAGAGCTGCAGAAAAAAATGGAAGAGGTCAAACTTTTTAAAGACGAGCTACAAAAGGAGCAAAGAAAGAAAGAACATATCAAAGTAGTTCAGGTTCTACCGGAGGAAAAAGCCAATCTCACAGAGGAGCGTCAGTACCTGTTGAGAAAGAGTCAGATGAAGGAATCTGCTCTAAAAGAGCAGATCAGAAACGCACAAAAGAACATAGAGGCGTTTCAAACGGATCTGGCGAAGAAAGTAGAAGAGGTGGCATCTCTACCAAAGAAAGTCCAGGAAGAGCAAATGAAGAAAGAGGAGGTGCAGGAAGAGCTGCAGATAAAAATGGAAGAAGTCAAACTTCTTAAAGAGGAGTTACAAAAGGAGCAAAGAAAGAAACTACAGATCAAAGAAGTGCTGGTTCTACCAGAGGAGGAGGCAAAACTCACAGAGGAGCGTCAGGACCTGTTGAGAAAGAGTCAGATGAAGGAGTCTGCTCTAAAAGAGAAGATCAAAAACGCACAAAAGAACATAGAGGCATTTCAAACGGATCTGGCGAAGAAAGTAGAAGAGGTGGCCTCTCTACCAAAGAAAGTCCAGGAAGAGCAAATGAAGAAAGAGGAGGCGCAGGAAGAGCTGCAGAAAAAAATGGAAGAGGTCAAACTTCTTAAAGACGAGCTACAAAAGGAGCAAAGAAAGAAAGAACAGATCAAAGAAGTTCAGGTTCTACCGGAGGAGGAGGCCAATCTCACAGAGGAACGTCAGTACCTGTTGAGAAAGAGTCAGATGAAGGAGTCTGCTCTAAAAGAGCAGATCAGAAACGCACAAAAGAACATAGAGGCGTTTCAAACGGATCTGGCGAAGAAAGTAGAAGAGGTGGCCTCTCTACCAAAGAAAGTCCAGGAAGAGCAAATGAAGAAAGAGGAGGCGCAAGAAGAGCTGCAGATAAAAATGGAAGAGGTCAAACTTCTTAAAGAGGAGTTACAAAAGGAGCAAAGAAAGAAAGAAAAGATCAAAGAAGTGCTAGTTCTACCAGAAGAGGTGGCCAATCTCACAGAGGAGCGTCAGGACCTGTTGAGAAAGAGTCAGATGAAGGAGTCTGCTCTAAAAGAGCAGATCAGAAACGCACAAAAGAACATAGAGGCATTTCAAACGGATCTGGCGAAGAAATTAGAAGAGGTGGCCTCTCTACCAAAGAAAGTCCAGGAAGAGCAAATGAAGAAAGAGGAAGCGCAGGAAGAGCTGCAGATAGAAATGGAAGAGGTCAAACTTCTTAAAGAGGAGCTACAAAAGGAACAAAGAAAGAAAGATCAGATCAAAGAAGTGCAGGTTCTACCAGAGGGGGAGGCCAAACTCACAGAAGAACGTCAGTACTTGTTGAAAAAGAGTCAGAGTAAGGTGTCTGCTCTTAAAGAACAGATCAGCGGCGCACAGCAGAACATAGAGGTGTTTCAAACGGATCTGGCGAAGAAAGTAGAAGAGGTGGCCTCTCTACCAAAGAAAATCCAGGAAGAGCAAATGAAGAAAGAGGAGGCGCAGGAAGAGCTGCAGATAAAAATGGAAGAGGTCAAACTTCTTAAAGAGGAGCTACAAAAGGAGCAAAGAAAGAAAGAACAGATCAAAGAAGTGCAGGTTCTACCAGAAGAGGAGGCCAATCTCACAGAGGAACGTCAGTACTTGTTGAAAAAGAGTCAGATGAAGGTGTCTGCTCTTAAAGACCAGATAAACAGTGCACAAAAGAACATAGAGGTGTTTCAAACGGATCTGGCGAAGAAAGTAGAAGAGGTGGCCTCTCTACCAAAGAAAGTCCAGGAAGAGCAAATGAAGAAAGAGGAGGCGCAGGAAGAGCTGCAGATAAAAATGGAAGAAGTCAAACTTCTTAAAGAGGAGTTACAAAAGGAGCAAAGAAAGAAACTACAGATCAAAGAAGTGCTAGTTCTACCAGAGGAGGAGGCCAATCTCACAGAGGAGCGTCAGGACCTGTTGAGAAAGAGTCAGATGAAGGAGTCTGCTCTAAAAGAGCAGATCAGAAACGCACAAAAGAACATAGAGGCATTTCAAACGGATCTGGCGAAGAAATTAGAAGAGGTGGCCTCTCTACCAAAGAAAGTACAGGAAGAGCAAATGAAGAAAGAGGAAGCGCAGGAAGAGCTGCAGATAGAAATGGAAGAGGTCAAACTTCTTAAAGAGGAGCTACAAAAGGAGCAAAGAAAGAAAGAAAAGATCAAAGAAGTGCAGGTTCTACCAGAGGAGGAGGCCAAACTCACAGAAGAACGTCAGTACTTGTTGAAAAAGAGTCAGAGTAAGGTGTCTGCTCTTAAAGAACAGATCAGCGGCGCACAGCAGAACATAGAGGCGTTTCAAACGGATCTGGCGAAGAAAGTAGAAGAGGTGGCCTCTCTACCAAAGAAAATCCAGGAAGAGCAAATGAAGAAAGAGGAGGCGCAGGAAGAGCTGCAGATAAAAATGGAAGAGGTCAAACTTCTTAAAGAGGAGCTACAAAAGGAGCAAAGAAAGAAAGAACAGATCAAAGAAGTGCAGGTTCTCCCAGAGGAGGAGGCCAAACTCACAGAGGAACGTCAGTACTTGTTGAAAAAGAGTCAGATGAAGGTGTATGCTCTTAAAGAGCAGATCAGCAGTGCAGAAAAGAACATAGAGGCGTTTCAAACGGATCTGGCGAAGAAAGTAGAAGAGGTGGCCTCTCTACCAAAGAAAATCCAGGAAGAGCAAATGAAGAAAGAGGAGGCGCAGGAAGAGCTGCAGATAGAAATGGAAGAGGTCAAACTTCTTAAAGAGGAGCTAAAAAAGGAGCAAAGAAAGAAAGAACAGATCAAAGAAGTGCAGGTTCTACCAGAGGAGGAGGCCAATCTCAAAGAGGAACATCAGTACTTGTTGAAAAACAGTCAGATGAAGATGTCTGCTCTTAAAGAACAGATCAGCAGCGCAGAAAAGAACATAGAGGCATTTCAAACGGATCTGGCGAAGAAAGTAGAAGAGGTGGCCTCTCTACCAAAGAAAATCCAGGAAGAGCAAATGAAGAAAGAGGAGGCGCAGGAAGAGCTGCAGATAGAAGTGAAAGAGGTCAAACTTCTTAAAGAGGAGCTACAAAAGGAGCAAAGAAAGAAAGAACAGATCAAAGAAGTGCAAGTTCTACCAGAGGAGGAGGCCAATCTCACAGAGGAGCGTCAGTACCTGTTGAAAAAGAGTCAGATGAGGGTGTCTGCTCTTAAAGAGCAGATCAGCAGTGCAGAAAAGAACATAGAGGCGTTTCAAACGAATCTGGTGAAGAAAGAAGAAGAGGTGGCCTCTCTACCAAAGAAAATCCAGGAAGAGCAAATGAAGAAAGAGGAGGCGCAGGAAGAGCTGCAGATAAAAATGGAAGAGGTCAGACTTCTTAAAGAGGAGCTACAAAAGGAGCAAAGAAAGAAAGATCAGATCAAAGAAGTGCAGGTTCTACCAGAGGAGCAGGCCAAACTCACAGAGGAACGTCAGTACTTGTTGAAAAAGAGTCAGATGAAGGTGTCTGCTCTTAAAGAGCAGATCAGCAGTGCAGAAAAGAACATAGAGGCGTTTCAAACGGATCTGGCGAAGAAAGTAGAAGAGGTGGCCTCTCTACCAAAGAAAGTCCAGGAAGAGCAAATGAAGAAAGAGGAGGCGCAGGAAGAGCTGCAGATAAAAATGGAAGCGGTCAAACTTCTTAAAGAGGAGCTGCAAAAGGAGCAAAGAAAGAAAGATCAGATCAAAGAAGAGCAGGTTCTACCAGAGGAGGAGGCCAAACTCACAGAGGAACGTCAGTACTTGTTGAAAAAGAGTCAGATGAAGGTGTCTGCTCTTAAAGAGCAGATCAGCAGTGCAGAAAAGAACATAGAGGCGTTTCAAACGGATCTGGCGAAGAAAGTAGAAGAGGTGGCCTCTCTACCAAAGAAAGTCCAGGAAGAGCAAATGAAGAAAGAGGAGGCGCAGGAAGAGCTGCAGATAAAAATGGAAGAGGTCAAACTTCTTAAAGAGGATCTACAAAAGGAGCAAAGAAAGAAAGAACAGATCAAAGAAGTGCAGGTTCTCCCAGAGGAGGAGGCCAAACTCACAGAGGAACGTCAGTACTTGTTGAAAAAGAGTCAGATGAAGGTGTATGCTCTTAAAGAGCAGATCAGCAGTGCAGAAAAGAACATAGAGGCGTTTCAAACGGATCTGGCGAAGAAAGTAGAAGAGGTGGCCTCTCTACCAAAGAAAATCCAGGAAGAGCAAATGAAGAAAGAGGAGGCGCAGGAAGAGCTGCAGATAGAAATGGAAGAGGTCAAACTTCTTAAAGAGGAGCTAAAAAAGGAGCAAAGAAAGAAAGAACAGATCAAAGAAGTGCAGGTTCTACCAGAGGAGGAGGCCAATCTCAAAGAGGAACATCAGTACTTGTTGAAAAACAGTCAGATGAAGATGTCTGCTCTTAAAGAACAGATCAGCAGCGCAGAAAAGAACATAGAGGCATTTCAAACGGATCTGGCGAAGAAAGTAGAAGAGGTGGCCTCTCTACCAAAGAAAATCCAGGAAGAGCAAATGAAGAAAGAGGAGGCGCAGGAAGAGCTGCAGATAGAAGTGAAAGAGGTCAAACTTCTTAAAGAGGAGCTACAAAAGGAGCAAAGAAAGAAAGAACAGATCAAAGAAGTGCAAGTTCTACCAGAGGAGGAGGCCAATCTCACAGAGGAGCGTCAGTACCTGTTGAAAAAGAGTCAGATGAGGGTGTCTGCTCTTAAAGAGCAGATCAGCAGTGCAGAAAAGAACATAGAGGCGTTTCAAACGAATCTGGTGAAGAAAGAAGAAGAGGTGGCCTCTCTACCAAAGAAAATCCAGGAAGAGCAAATGAAGAAAGAGGAGGCGCAGGAAGAGCTGCAGATAAAAATGGAAGAGGTCAGACTTCTTAAAGAGGAGCTACAAAAGGAGCAAAGAAAGAAAGATCAGATCAAAGAAGTGCAGGTTCTACCAGAGGAGCAGGCCAAACTCACAGAGGAACGTCAGTACTTGTTGAAAAAGAGTCAGATGAAGGTGTCTGCTCTTAAAGAGCAGATCAGCAGTGCAGAAAAGAACATAGAGGCGTTTCAAACGGATCTGGCGAAGAAAGTAGAAGAGGTGGCCTCTCTACCAAAGAAAGTCCAGGAAGAGCAAATGAAGAAAGAGGAGGCGCAGGAAGAGCTGCAGATAAAAATGGAAGCGGTCAAACTTCTTAAAGAGGAGCTGCAAAAGGAGCAAAGAAAGAAAGATCAGATCAAAGAAGAGCAGGTTCTACCAGAGGAGGAGGCCAAACTCACAGAGGAACGTCAGTACTTGTTGAAAAAGAGTCAGATAAAGGTGTCTGCTCTTAAAGAGCAGATCAGCAGTGCAGAAAAGAACATAGAGGCGTTTCAAACGGATCTGGCGAAGAAAGTAGAAGAGGTGGCCTCTCTACCAAAGAAAGTCCAGGAAGAGCAAATGAAGAAAGAGGAGGCGCAGGAAGAGCTGCAGATAAAAATGGAAGAGGTCAAACTTCTTAAAGAGGATCTACAAAAGGAGCAAAGAAAGAAAGAACAGATCAAAGAAGTGCAGGTTCTCCCAGAGGAGGAGGCCAAACTCACAGAGGAACGTCAGTACTTGTTGAAAAAGAGTCAGATGAAGGTGTATGCTCTTAAAGAGCAGATCAGCAGTGCAGAAAAGAACATAGAGGCGTTTCAAACGGATCTGGCGAAGAAAGTAGAAGAGGTGGCCTCTCTACCAAAGAAAATCCAGGAAGAGCAAATGAAGAAAGAGGAGGCGCAGGAAGAGCTGCAGATAGAAATGGAAGAGGTCAAACTTCTTAAAGAGGAGCTAAAAAAGGAGCAAAGAAAGAAAGAACAGATCAAAGAAGTGCAGGTTCTACCAGAGGAGGAGGCCAATCTCAAAGAGGAACATCAGTACTTGTTGAAAAACAGTCAGATGAAGATGTCTGCTCTTAAAGAACAGATCAGCAGCGCAGAAAAGAACATAGAGGCATTTCAAACGGATCTGGCGAAGAAAGTAGAAGAGGTGGCCTCTCTACCAAAGAAAATCCAGGAAGAGCAAATGAAGAAAGAGGAGGCGCAGGAAGAGCTGCAGATAGAAATGAAAGAGGTCAAACTTCTTAAAGAGGAGCTACAAAAAGAGCAAAGAAAGAAAGAACAGATCAAAGAAGTGCAAGTTCTACCAGAGGAGGAGGCCAATCTCACAGAGGAGCGTCAGTACCTGTTGAAAAAGAGTCAGATGAGGGTGTCTGCTCTTAAAGAGCAGATCAGCAGTGCAGAAAAGAACATAGAGGCGTTTCAAACGAATCTGGTGAAGAAAGAAGAAGAGGTGGCCTCTCTACCAAAGAAAATCCAGGAAGAGCAAATGAAGAAAGAGGAGGCGCAGGAAGAGCTGCAGATAAAAATGGAAGAGGTCAGACTTCTTAAAGAGGAGCTACAAAAGGAGCAAAGAAAGAAAGATCAGATCAAAGAAGTGCAGGTTCTACCAGAGGAGCAGACCAAACTCACAGAGGAACGTCAGTACTTGTTGAAAAAGAGTCAGATGAAGGTGTCTGCTCTTAAAGAGCAGATAAACAGCGCACAAAAGAACATAGAGGCGTTTCAAACGGATCTGGCGAAGAAAGTAGAAGAGGTGGCCTCTCTACCAAAGAAAGTCCAGGAAGAGCAAATGAAGAAAGAGGAGGCGCAGGAAGAGCTGCAGATAGAAATGGAAGAGGTCAAACTTCTTAAAGAGGAGCTACAAAAGGAGCAAAGAAAGAAAGAACAGATCAAAGAAGTGCAGGTTCTACCAGAGGAGGAGGCCAATCTCAAAGAGGAACATCAGTACTTGTTGAAAAAGAGTCAAATGAAGGTGTCTGCTCTTAAACAGCAGATCAGCAGCGCAGAAAAGAACATAGAGGCGTTTCAAACGAATCTGGCGAAGAAAGTAGAAGAGGTGGCCTCTCTACCAAAGAAAATCCAGGAAGAGCAAATGAAGAAAGAGGAGGCGCAGGAAGAGCTGCAGATAAAAATGGAAGAGGTCAAACTTCTTAAAGAGGAGCTACAAAAGGAGCAAAGAAAGAAGGAACAGATCAAAGAAGTGCAGGTTCTCCCAGAGGAGGAGGCAAAACTCACAGAGGAACGTCAGTGCTTGTTGAAAAAGAGTCAGATGAAGGTGTCTGCTCTTAAAGAGCAGATCAGCAGCGCAGAAAAGAACATAGAGGCATTTCAAACAGATCTGGCGAAGAAAGTAGAAGAGGTGGCCTCTCTACCAAAGAAAATCCAGGAAGAGCAAATGAAGAAAGAGGAGGCGCAGGAAGAGCTGCAGATAGAAATGGAAGAGGTCAAACTTCTTAAAGAGGAGCTACAAAAGGAGCAAAGAAAGAAAGATCAGATCAAAGAAGTGCAGGTTCTACCAGAGGAGGAGGCCAAACTCACAGAGGAACGTCAGTACTTGTTGAAAAAGAGTCAGATGAAGGTGTCTGCTTTTAAAGAGCTGATCAGCAGTGCAGAAAAGAACATAGAGGCGTTTCAAACGGATCTGGCGAAGAAAGTAGAAGAGGTGGCCTCTCTACCAAAGAAAGTCCAGGAAGAGCAAATGAAGAAAGAGGAGGCGCAGGAAGAGCTGCAGATAAAAATGGAAGAGGTCAAACTTCTTAAAGAGGAGCTACAAAAGGAGCAAAGAAAGAAAGAACAGATCAAAGAAGTGCAGGTTCTACCAGAGGAGGAGGCCAATCTCACAGAGGAGCATCAGGCCCTGTTGAAAAAGAGTCAGATGAAGGTGTCTGCTCTTAAAGAGCAGATCAGCAGCGCAGAAAAGAACATAGAGGCGTTTCAAACGGACCTGGCGAAGAAAGTAGAAGAGGTGGCTTCTCTTCCAAAGAAAATCCAGGAAGAGCAAATGAAGAAAGAGGAGGCGCAGGAAGTGTTGCAGATAGAAATGGAAGAGGTCAAACTTCTTAAAGAGGAGCTACAAAAGGAGCAAAGAAAGAAAGAACAGATCAAAGAAGTGCAGGTTCTACCAGAGGAGGAGGCCAATCTTACAGAGGAGCGTCAGGCCCTGTTGAAAAAGAGTCAGATGAAGGTGTCTGCTCTTAAAGAGCAGATCAGCAGCGCACAAAAGAACATAGAGACGTTTCAAACAGATCTGGCGAAGAAAGTAGAAGAGGTGGCCTCTCTACCAAAGAAAGTCCAGGAAGAGCAAATGAAGAAAGAGGAGGCGCAGGAAGAGCTGCAGATAAAAATGGAAGAGGTCAAACTTCTTAAAGAGGAGCTACAAAAGGGGCAAATAAAGAAAGAACAGATCAAAGAAGTGCAGGTTCTACCAGAGGAGGAGGCTAATCTCACAGCGGAGCATCAGTACCTGTTGAAAAAGAGTCAGATGAAAGTGTCTGCTCTTAAAGAGCAGATCAGCAGCGCAGAAAAGAACATAGAGGCAATTCAAACGGATCTGGCGAAGAAAGTAGAAGAGGTGGCCTCTCTACCAAAGAAAATCCAGGAAGAGCAAATGAAGAAACAGGAGGCGCAGGAAGTGTTGCAGATAGAAATGGAAGAGGTCAAACTTCTTAAAGAGGAGCTACAAAAGGGGCAAATAAAGAAAGAACAGATCAAAGAAGTGCAGGTTCTACCAGAGGAGGAGGCCAATCTTACAGAGGAGCGTCAGGCCCTGTTGAAAAAGAGTCAGATGAAGGTGTCTGATCTTAAAGAGCAGATCAGCAGCGCAGAAAAGAACATAGAGGCGTTTCAAACAGATCTGGCGAAGAAAGTAGAAGAGGTGGCCTCTCTACCAAAGAAAGTCCAGGAAGAGCAAATGAAGAAAGAGGAGGCGCAGGAAGAGCTGCAGATAAAAATGGAAGAGGTCAAACTTCTTAAAGAGGAGCTACAAAAGGGGCAAATAAAGAAAGAACAGATCAAAGAAGTGCAGGTTCTACCAGAGGAGGAGGCTAATCTCACAGCGGAGCGTCAGTACCTGTTGAAAAAGAGTCAGATGAAAGTGTCTGCTCTTAAAGAGCAGATCAGCAGCGCAGAAAAGAACATAGAGGCAATTCAAACGGATCTGGCGAAGAAAGTAGAAGAGGTGGCCTCTCTACCAAAGAAAATCCAGGAAGAGCAAATGAAGAAACAGGAGGCGCAGGAAGTGTTGCAGATAGAAATGGAAGAGGTCAAACTTCTTAAAGAGGAGCTACAAAAGGAGCAAAGAAAGAAAGAACAGATCAAAGAAGTGCAGGTTCTACCAGAGGAGGAGGCCAATCTTACAGAGGAGCGTCAGGCCCTGTTGAAAAAGAGTCAGATGAAGGTGTCTGCTCTTAAAGAGCAGATCAGCAGCGCACAAAAGAACATAGAGGCGTTTCAAACAGATCTGGCGAAGAAAGTAGAAGAGGTGGCCTCTCTACCAAAGAAAGTCCAGGAAGAGCAAATGAAGAAAGAGGAGGCGCAGGAAGAGCTGCAGATAAAAATGGAAGAGGTCAAACTTCTTAAAGAGGAGCTACAAAAGGGGCAAATAAAGAAAGAACAGATCAAAGAAGTGCAGGTTCTACCAGAGGAGGAGGCCAATCTTACAGAGGAGCGTCAGGCCCTGTTGAAAAAGAGTCAGATGAAGGTGTCTGATCTTAAAGAGCAGATCAGCAGCGCAGAAAAGAACATAGAGGCGTTTCAAACGGACCTGGCGAAGAAAGTAGAAGAGGTGGCTTCTCTTCCAAAGAAAATCCAGGAAGAGCAAATGAAGAAAGAGGAGGCGCAGGAAGTGTTGCAGATAGAAATGGAAGAGGTCAAACTTCTTAAAGAGGAGCTACAAAAGGAGCAAAGAAAGAAAGAACAGATCAAAGAAGTGCAGGTTCTACCAGAGGAGGAGGCCAATCTTACAGAGGAGAGTCAGGCCCTGTTGAAAAAGAGTCAGATGAAGATGTCTGCTCTTAAAGAGCAGATCAAAAGCGCACAAAAGAACATAGAGGCGTTTCAAACAGATCTGGCGAAGAAAGTAGAAGAGGTGGCCTCTCTACCAAAGAAAGTCCAGGAAGAGCAAATGATAAAAGAGGAGGCGCAGGAAGAGCTGCAGATAAAAATGGAAGAGGTCAAACTTCTTAAAGAGGAGCTACAAAAGGGGCAAATAAAGAAAGAACAGATCAAAGAAGTGCAGGTTCTACCAGAGGAGGAGGCTAATCTCACAGCGGAGCATCAGTACCTGTTGAAAAAGAGTCAGATGAAAGTGTCTGCTCTTAAAGAGCAGATCAGCAGCGCAGAAAAGAACATAGAGGCAATTCAAACGGATCTGGCGAAGAAAGTAGAAGAGGTGGCCTCTCTACCAAAGAAAATCCAGGAAGAGCAAATGAAGAAACAGGAGGCGCAGGAAGTGTTGCAGATAGAAATGGAAGAGGTCAAACTTCTTAAAGAGGAGCTACAAAAGGGGCAAATAAAGAAAGAACAGATAAAGGAAGTGCAGGTTCTACCAGAGGAGGAGGCCAATCTTACACAGGAGCGTCAGGCCCTGTTGAAAAAGAGTCAGATGAAGGTGTCTGCTCTTAAAGAGCAGATCAGCAGCGCACAAAAGAACATAGAGGCGTTTCAAACAGATCTGGCGAAGAAAGTAGAAGAGGTGGCCTCTCTACCAAAGAAAGTCCAGGAAGAGCAAATGAAGAAAGAGGAGGCGCAGGAAGAGCTGCAGATAAAAATGGAAGAGGTCAAACTTCTTAAAGAGGAGCTACAAAAGGGGCAAATAAAGAAAGAACAGATCAAAGAAGTGCAGGTTCTACCAGAGGAGGAGGCCAATCTTACAGAGGAGCGTCAGGCCCTGTTGAAAAAGAGTCAGATGAAGGTGTCTGATCTTAAAGAGCAGATCAGCAGCGCAGAAAAGAACATAGAGGCGTTTCAAACAGATCTGGCGAAGAAAGTAGAAGAGGTGGCCTCTCTACCAAAGAAAGTCCAGGAAGAGCAAATGAAGAAAGAGGAGGCGCAGGAAGAGCTGCAGATAAAAATGGAAGAGGTCAAACTTCTTAAAGAGGAGCTACAAAAGGGGCAAATAAAGAAAGAACAGATCAAAGAAGTGCAGGTTCTACCAGAGGAGGAGGCTAATCTCACAGCGGAGCGTCAGTACCTGTTGAAAAAGAGTCAGATGAAAGTGTCTGCTCTTAAAGAGCAGATCAGCAGCGCAGAAAAGAACATAGAGGCAATTCAAACGGATCTGGCGAAGAAAGTAGAAGAGGTGGCCTCTCTACCAAAGAAAATCCAGGAAGAGCAAATGAAGAAACAGGAGGCGCAGGAAGTGTTGCAGATAGAAATGGAAGAGGTCAAACTTCTTAAAGAGGAGCTACAAAAGGAGCAAAGAAAGAAAGAACAGATCAAAGAAGTGCAGGTTCTACCAGAGGAGGAGGCCAATCTTACAGAGGAGCGTCAGGCCCTGTTGAAAAAGAGTCAGATGAAGGTGTCTGCTCTTAAAGAGCAGATCAGCAGCGCACAAAAGAACATAGAGGCGTTTCAAACAGATCTGGCGAAGAAAGTAGAAGAGGTGGCCTCTCTACCAAAGAAAGTCCAGGAAGAGCAAATGAAGAAAGAGGAGGCGCAGAAAGAGCTGCAGATAAAAATGGAAGAGGTCAAACTTCTTAAAGAGGAGCTACAAAAGGGGCAAATAAAGAAAGAACAGATCAAAGAAGTGCAGGTTCTACCAGAGGAGGAGGCCAATCTTACAGAGGAGCGTCAGGCCCTGTTGAAAAAGAGTCAGATGAAGGTGTCTGATCTTAAAGAGCAGATCAGCAGCGCAGAAAAGAACATAGAGGCGTTTCAAACGGACCTGGCGAAGAAAGTAGAAGAGGTGGCTTCTCTTCCAAAGAAAATCCAGGAAGAGCAAATGAAGAAAGAGGAGGCGCAGGAAGTGTTGCAGATAGAAATGGAAGAGGTCAAACTTCTTAAAGAGGAGCTACAAAAGGAGCAAAGAAAGAAAGAACAGATCAAAGAAGTGCAGGTTCTACCAGAGGAGGAGGCCAATCTTACAGAGGAGAGTCAGGCCCTGTTGAAAAAGAGTCAGATGAAGATGTCTGCTCTTAAAGAGCAGATCAAAAGCGCACAAAAGAACATAGAGGCGTTTCAAACAGATCTGGCGAAGAAAGTAGAAGAGGTGGCCTCTCTACCAAAGAAAGTCCAGGAAGAGCAAATGATAAAAGAGGAGGCGCAGGAAGAGCTGCAGATAAAAATGGAAGAGGTCAAACTTCTTAAAGAGGAGCTACAAAAGGGGCAAATAAAGAAAGAACAGATCAAAGAAGTGCAGGTTCTACCAGAGGAGGAGGCTAATCTCACAGCGGAGCATCAGTACCTGTTGAAAAAGAGTCAGATGAAAGTGTCTGCTCTTAAAGAGCAGATCAGCAGCGCAGAAAAGAACATAGAGGCAATTCAAACGGATCTGGCGAAGAAAGTAGAAGAGGTGGCCTCTCTACCAAAGAAAATCCAGGAAGAGCAAATGAAGAAACAGGAGGCGCAGGAAGTGTTGCAGATAGAAATGGAAGAGGTCAAACTTCTTAAAGAGGAGCTACAAAAGGGGCAAATAAAGAAAGAACAGATAAAGGAAGTGCAGGTTCTACCAGAGGAGGAGGCCAATCTTACAGAGGAGCGTCAGGCCCTGTTGAAAAAGAGTCAGATGAAGGTGTCTGATCTTAAAGAGCAGATCAGCAGCGCAGAAAAGAACATAGAGGCGTTTCAAACGGATCTGGCGAAGAAAGTAGAAGAGGTGGCCTCTCTACCAAAGAAAATCCAGGAAGAGCAAATGAAGAAAGAGGAGGCGCAGGAAGAGCTGCAGATAAAAATGGAAGAGGTCAAACTTCTTAAAGAGGAGCTACAAAAGGGGCAAATAAAGAAAGAACAGATCAAAGAAGTGCAGGTTCTACCAGAGGAGGAGGCTAATCTCACAGCGGAGCGTCAGTACCTGTTGAAAAAGAGTCAGATGAAAGTGTCTGCTCTTAAAGAGCAGATCAGCAGCGCAGAAAAGAACATAGAGGCAATTCAAACGGATCTGGCGAAGAAAGTAGAAGAGGTGGCCTCTCTACCAAAGAAAATCCAGGAAGAGCAAATGAAGAAACAGGAGGCGCAGGAAGTGTTGCAGATAGAAATGGAAGAGGTCAAACTTCTTAAAGAGGAGCTACAAAAGGAGCAAATAAAGAAAGAACAGATAAAGGAAGTGCAGGTTCTACCAGAGGAGGAGGCCAATCTTACAGAGGAGCGTCAGGCCCTGTTGAAAAAGAGTCAGATGAAGGTGTCTGATCTTAAAGAGCAGATCAGCAGCGCAGAAAAGAACATAGAGGCGTTTCAAACGGATCTGGCGAAGAAAGTAGAAGAGGTGGCCTCTCTACCAAAGAAAATCCAGGAAGAGCAAATGAAGAAAGAGGAGGCGCAGGAAGAGCTGCAGATAAAAATGGAAGAGGTCAAACTTCTTAAAGAGGAGCTACAAAAGGGGCAAATAAAGAAAGAACAGATCAAAGAAGTGCAGGTTCTACCAGAGGAGGAGGCTAATCTCACAGCGGAGCGTCAGTACCTGTTGAAAAAGAGTCAGATGAAAGTGTCTGCTCTTAAAGAGCAGATCAGCAGCGCAGAAAAGAACATAGAGGCAATTCAAACGGATCTGGCGAAGAAAGTAGAAGAGGTGGCCTCTCTACCAAAGAAAATCCAGGAAGAGCAAATGAAGAAACAGGAGGCGCAGGAAATGTTGCAGATAGAAATGGAAGAGGTCAAACTTCTTAAAGAGGAGCTACAAAAGGAGCAAATAAAGAAAGAACAGATAAAGGAAGTGCAGGTTCTACCAGAGGAGGAGGCCAATCTTACAGAGGAGCGTCAGGCCCTGTTGAAAAAGAGTCAGATGAAGGTGTCTGATCTTAAAGAGCAGATCAGCAGCGCAGAAAAGAACATAGAGGCGTTTCAAACGGATCTGGCGAAGAAAGTAGAAGAGGTGGCCTCTCTACCAAAGAAAATCCAGGAAGAGCAAATGAAGAAAGAGGAGGCGCAGGAAGAGCTGCAGATAAAAATGGAAGAGGTCAAACTTCTTAAAGAGGAGCTACAAAAGGGGCAAATAAAGAAAGAACAGATCAAAGAAGTGCAGGTTCTACCAGAGGAGGAGGCTAATCTCACAGCGGAGCGTCAGTACCTGTTGAAAAAGAGTCAGATGAAAGTGTCTGCTCTTAAAGAGCAGATCAGCAGCGCAGAAAAGAACATAGAGGCAATTCAAACGGATCTGGCGAAGAAAGTAGAAGAGGTGGCCTCTCTACCAAAGAAAATCCAGGAAGAGCAAATGAAGAAACAGGAGGCGCAGGAAGTGTTGCAGATAGAAATGGAAGAGGTCAAACTTCTTAAAGAGGAGCTACAAAAGGAGCATAGAAAGAAAGAACAGATCAAAGAAGTGCAGGTTCTACCAGAGGAGGAGGCCAATCTTACAGAGGAGCGTCAGGCCCTGTTGAAAAAGAGTCAGATGAAGGTGTCTGCTCTTAAAGAGCAGATCAAAAGCGCACAAAAGAACATAGAGGCGTTTCAAACAGATCTGGCGAAGAAAGTAGAAGAGGTGGCCTCTCTACCAAAGAAAGTCCAGGAAGAGCAAATGAAGAAAGAGGAGGCGCAGGAAGAGCTGCAGATAAAAATGGAAGAGGTCAAACTTCTTAAAGAGGAGCTACAAAAGGGGCAAATAAAGAAAGAACAGATCAAAGAAGTGCAGGTTCTACCAGAGGAGGAGGCTAATCTCACAGCGGAGCATCAGTACCTGTTGAAAAAGAGTCAGATGAAAGTGTCTGCTCTTAAAGAGCAGATCAGCAGCGCAGAAAAGAACATAGAGGCAATTCAAACGGATCTGGCGAAGAAAGTAGAAGAGGTGGCCTCTCTACCAAAGAAAATCCAGGAAGAGCAAATGAAGAAACAGGAGGCGCAGGAAGTGTTGCAGATAGAAATGGAAGAGGTCAAACTTCTTAAAGAGGAGCTACAAAAGGGGCAAATAAAGAAAGAACAGATCAAAGAAGTGCAGGTTCTACCAGAGGAGGAGGCCAATCTTACAGAGGAGCGTCAGGCCCTGTTGAAAAAGAGTCAGATGAAGGTGTCTGATCTTAAAGAGCAGATCAGCAGCGCAGAAAAGAACATAGAGGCGTTTCAAACGGATCTGGCGAAGAAAGTAGAAGAGGTGGCCTCTCTACCAAAGAAAATCCAGGAAGAGCAAATGAAGAAAGAGGAGGCGCAGGAAGAGCTGCAGATAAAAATGGAAGAGGTCAAACTTCTTAAAGAGGAGCTACAAAAGGGGCAAATAAAGAAAGAACAGATCAAAGAAGTGCAGGTTCTACCAGAGGAGGAGGCCAATCTTACAGAGGAGCGTCAGGCCCTGTTGAAAAAGAGTCAGATGAAGGTGTCTGATCTTAAAGAGCAGATCAGCAGCGCAGAAAAGAACATAGAGGCGTTTCAAACGGACCTGGCGAAGAAAGTAGAAGAGGTGGCTTCTCTTCCAAAGAAAATCCAGGAAGAGCAAATGAAGAAAGAGGAGGCGCAGGAAGTGTTGCAGATAGAAATGGAAGAGGTCAAACTTCTTAAAGAGGAGCTACAAAAGGAGCAAAGAAAGAAAGAACAGATCAAAGAAGTGCAGGTTCTACCAGAGGAGGAGGCCAATCTTACAGAGGAGAGTCAGGCCCTGTTGAAAAAGAGTCAGATGAAGGTGTCTGCTCTTAAAGAGCAGATCAAAAGCGCACAAAAGAACATAGAGGCGTTTCAAACAGATCTGGCGAAGAAAGTAGAAGAGGTGGCCTCTCTACCAAAGAAAGTCCAGGAAGAGCAAATGATGAAAGAGGAGGCGCAGGAAGAGCTGCAGATAAAAATGGAAGAGGTCAAACTTCTTAAAGAGGAGCTACAAAAGGGGCAAATAAAGAAAGAACAGATCAAAGAAGTGCAGGTTCTACCAGAGGAGGAGGCTAATCTCACAGCGGAGCATCAGTACCTGTTGAAAAAGAGTCAGATGAAAGTGTCTGCTCTTAAAGAGCAGATCAGCAGCGCAGAAAAGAACATAGAGGCAATTCAAACGGATCTGGCGAAGAAAGTAAAAGAGGTGGCCTCTCTACCAAAGAAAATCCAGGAAGAGCAAATGAAGAAACAGGAGGCGCAGGAAGTGTTGCAGATAGAAATGGAAGAGGTCAAACTTCTTAAAGAGGAGCTACAAAAGGGGCAAATAAAGAAAGAACAGATCAAAGAAGTGCAGGTTCTACCAGAGGAGGAGGCCAATCTTACAGAGGAGCGTCAGGCCCTGTTGAAAAAGAGTCAGATGAAGGTGTCTGATCTTAAAGAGCAGATCAGCAGCGCAGAAAAGAACATAGAGGCGTTTCAAACGGATCTGGCGAAGAAAGTAGAAGAGGTGGCCTCTCTACCAAAGAAAATCCAGGAAGAGCAAATGAAGAAAGAGGAGGCGCAGGAAGAGCTGCAGATAAAAATGGAAGAGGTCAAACTTCTTAAAGAGGAGCTACAAAAGGAGCAAAGAAAGAAAGAACAGATCAAAGAAGTGCAGGTTCTACCAGAGGAGGAGGCCAATCTTACAGAGGAGCGTCAGGCCCTGTTGAAAAAGAGTCAGATGAAGGTGTCTGCTCTTAAAGAGCAGATCAGCAGCGCACAAAAGAACATAGAGGCGTTTCAAACAGATCTGGCGAAGAAAGTAGAAGAGGTGGCCTCTCTACCAAAGAAAATCCAGGAAGAGCAAATGAAGAAACAGGAGGCGCAGGAAGTGTTGCAGATAGAAATGGAAGAGGTCAAACTTCTTAAAGAGGAGCTACAAAAGGAGCAAAGAAAGAAAGAACAGATCAAAGAAGTGCAGGTTCTACCAGAGGAGGAGGCCAATCTTACAGAGGAGCGTCAGGCCCTGTTGAAAAAGAGTCAGATGAAGGTGTCTGCTCTTAAAGAGCAGATCAGCAGCGCACAAAAGAACATAGAGGCGTTTCAAACAGATCTGGCGAAGAAAGTAGAAGAGGTGGCCTCTCTACCAAAGAATGTCCAGGAAGAGCAAATGAAGAAAGAGGAGGCGCAGGAAGAGCTGCAGATAAAAATGGAAGAGGTCAAACTTCTTAAAGAGGAGCTACAAAAGGGGCAAATAAAGAAAGAACAGATCAAAGAAGTGCAGGTTCTACCAGAGGAGGAGGCTAATCTCACAGCGGAGCGTCAGTACCTGTTGAAAAAGAGTCAGATGAAAGTGTCTGCTCTTAAAGAGCAGATCAGCAGCGCAGAAAAGAACATAGAGGCAATTCAAACGGATCTGGCGAAGAAAGTAGAAGAGGTGGCCTCTCTACCAAAGAAAATCCAGGAAGAGCAAATGAAGAAAGAGGAGGCGCAGGAAGAGCTGCAGATAAAAATGGAAGAAGTCAAACTTCTTAAAAAGGAGCTACAAAAGGAGCAAAGAAAGAAAGAACAGATCAAAGAAGTGCAGGTTCTACCAGAGGAGGAGGCCAATCTCACAGAGGAGCGTCAGGACCTCTTGAAAAAGAGTCAGATGAAGGTGTATGCTCTTAAAGAGCAGATCACCAGCGCAGAAAAGAACATAGAGGCGTTTCAAACTGATCTGGCGAAGAAAGTAGAAGAGGTGGCCTCTCTTCCAAAGAAAATCCAGGAAGAGCAAATGAAGAAAGAGGAGGCGCAGGAAGAGCTGCAGATAGAAATGGAAGAGGTCAAACTTCTTACAGAGGAGCTACAAAAGGAGCAAATAAAGAAAGAACAGATCAAAGAAGTGCAGGTTCTACCAGAGGAGGAGGCCAATCTCACAGCGGAGCGTCAGGCCCTGTTGAGAAAGAGTCAGATGAAGGTGTCTGCTCTTAAACAGCAGATCAGCAGCGCAGAAAAGAACATAGAGGCGTTTCAAACTGATCTGGCGAAGAAAGTAGAAGAGGTGGCCTCTCTACCAAAGAAAGTCCAGGAAGAGCAAATGAAGAAAGAAGAAGCGCAGCAAGAGCTGCAGATAGAAATGGAAGAGGTCAAACTTCTTAAAGAGGAGCTACAAAAGGAGCAAAGAAAGAAAGAACAGATCAAAGAAGTGCAAGTTCTACCAGAGGAGGAGGCCACTCTCACAGAGGAGCTTCAAGACCTTTTGAGAAAGAGTCAGATGGAGGTGTCTGCTCTTAAAGAGCAGTTTCAGAAGAAGGCAGAGGAGGTTGCTCTTCTTAAAGTGGAGTTTAATAAAGAGCAAAACAAGGCAAAGAAGGTGCAGGAAGAGCTACAGAAGAAACTAGAGGAAGTTAAGTTCCTTACAGAGGAGAATGTGCAAATGAAAGAGGAGTTGGTTCAGACCGAGGAGGAGACAGTCACGGAGGAGTTACAGAAGTTATTGGCAAGGAGTCAGGTGGAGGTGGCCGTTCTTAAAGAGGAGGTGCAGAAAGAGCAAAAAGAGAAAGAGGAAGTTCAGACTGACCTCCAGAAAAAAGTTGAGGAGGTTGAATTCCTTACAGAGGAGTTAAAGAAGAAGCAACTAAAGTTAGAAGTAAAAGAGGAGGATGTTCAAACAGAGAACGAAGAGGAGAATCTCAAAGTCGAGGCTCAAATGAAGGACTTTGCATCTCTGACAGAGGAGTTTAATAAGGAGAAAAACAGGGCAAAGAAGGCACAGGAGGAGCTCAACAAGAAAGTGGAAGAGGTTAAACTCCTTAAACAGGAAATGCAAAAGATGCAAAGAATGAAAGAGCTGATAAAGGAAGAAGAGGTTCAGACAGAGGGGGGAACTCTCACAGAAGAGCTTCAGAACCTGTTGGAGCAGAGTCAGATGGAGATGTCTGCTCTTCGAGAGGAGGTCCAGTTAGAGCAACAGAAGAGGACGGAGGTGGAAGAGGAGCTACAGAAAAAACTGAGGGAGGTTAAATTCCTCACAGAGAAGATGCAAAAGGAGGTGAGGATTCAGACAGAAAAGGAGGAGTCACTCACAGAGAAACGTCAGATGGAGGTGTCCTCTCTTAAAGAGGAGGTCCAGCGGAAAGTAGAAGAAATTGCAAACTTGACAGAGAATTTCAATAAAAAGGAAAACGAGGCACAGGAGAAACTCAACAAGAAAGTGAAGGACATTGAATTACTCAAGGAGGAGATAGAGAAGGAGACATCGAGGAAAGAACAGATGAAAAAAGCGTTGGTTCAGGAGGGTCAAAGCAAATTGAGAAAGATTCAGATGGAAGTGTCTGATCTTAAAGAAGAAATTAAGTGTGAGCAAAAAAAGAGGAAGGATGCGGAGGAAGAGTTAAAGACAAAAGTGGAAGAGGTTGAATCTCTGACAAATGAAGTCCAGAAAGAGCAAAAAAAGAATGAACGCCTGAAGAAGGAGCTCGTTCAGAAAGAGGAGGCAACTCAGAGCAATTTGAGAAAGATTAAGATGGAAGTGTCAAATCTTAAAGAGGAGATTGGGAATGAGCAAAAGAAGAGACAAGAAGAACTAAAGGAGAGTTTAAAAGAGGTTGCATCCCTTAAAGAGGAGCTCAAAAAAGAGCAAAAGAAGAATCAACAGTTGAAAGAGGAGCTGAGTACAACAGGAAAAGATCCCTCTGACACAGACGAGGGTCAAAACAAGTTGAGAAAGATTCAGATGGAAGTGTCGAATCTTAAAGAAGAGATTCAGCATGAACAAAATAAGAGGAAGGAGGTGAAGGAACAACTAAAGGAAAAAATGGAAGAGGCTGCATCTCTGACGTTTAAATTAGAGAAAGAGCAAAATAATAATGAAAGCCTGAGGAAGGAGCTGGCTCAGAAAGAGGATGCAACTCACTCAGATGAGGGTCAGAGCAATCTGAGAAGGATTCAGAGGGAAGTGTCTAATCTTAAAGGGGAGATTCAGAATGAGCAAAAGAAGAGGAAGAAAGCTCGAGAAGAGCTAAAGGAGAGTTTGGAAGAGGTTGCATCCCTTAAAGTGGAGCTCAAAAAAGAGCAAAAGAAGAATCAACAGTTGAAAGAGGAGCTGAGTATGGCACGAAAAGAGCCCTCTGACACAGAGAAGGGTCAAAACAAGTTGAGAAAGATTCAAATAGAAGTGTCTGATCTTAAAGAAGAGATTCAGCATGAGCAAAATAAGAGGAAGGAAGCGCAGAAAGAGCTAACGGAAAAAATGGAAGAGGTAGAATATCTGACAAGTGAAGTCCAAAAAGTGCAAAAAAAGACTGAACGCCTGAAGAAGGAGTTGGCTCAGGAAGAGGATCCGACTTACACAGATGAGGGTCACAGCAGTCTGAGAAGGCTTCAGATGGAAGTATCTAATCTTAAAGAGGAGATTGAGAATGAGCAAAAGAAGAGGAAGAAGGCACGGGAAGAACTAAAGGAAAAAATGGAAGAGGTTGCATCTCTGACGTATAAATTAGAGAAAGAGCAAAAAAAGAATGAAAGCCTGAGGAAGGAGCTGGCTCAGAAAG
Source organism: Neostethus bicornis (assembly GCA_902685375.1). Taxonomy (NCBI): domain Eukaryota; kingdom Metazoa; phylum Chordata; class Actinopteri; order Atheriniformes; family Phallostethidae; genus Neostethus; species Neostethus bicornis. The sequence continues at coordinate 7,997,040 of LR738549.1, read as the reverse complement.
AGGATGCAACTCCCACTGATGAGGGTCAGAGCAATCTGAGAAGGATTCAGATGGAAGTTTCTAATCTTAAAGAGGAGATTGAGAATGAGCAAAAAAAGAGTAAAAAAGCACAAAGAGAACTAAAGGAGAGTTTGGAAGAAGTTGCTTCCTTTAAAGAGGAGCTCAAAAAAGAGCAAAATAAGAATCAACAGCTGAAAGAAGAGCTGAGTATGGCGGGAAGGGAGCCCTCTTACACGGAGGAGGGTCAAAACAAGTTGAGAAAGATTCAGATGGAAGTGTCTGATCTTAAAGAAGAGATTCAGCGTGAGCAAAATAAGAGGAAGGATGCGCAAGAAGGGTTAAAGAGAAAAGTAGAAGAGGTTGAATCTCTGACAAATGAAGTCCAGAAAGAGCAAAAAAAGAATGAACGCCTGAAGAAGGAGCTCGCTCAAAAAGAGGATGCAACTCACACAAATGAGGGTCAGAGCAATCTAAGAAGGCTTCAGATGGAAGTGTCTAATCTTAAAGAGGAGATTGAGAATGAGCAAAAGAAGAGGAAGAAGGCACGGGAAGAACTAAAGGAAAAAATGGAAGAGGTTGTATCTCTGACATATAAATTAGAGAAAGAGCAAAAAAAGATTGAAAGCCTAAGGAAGGAGCTGGCTCAGAAAGAGGATGCAACTCACACAGATGAGGGTCAGAGCAATCTGAGAAAGATTCAGATGGAAGTGTCTAATCTTAAAGAGGAGATTGAGAATGAGCAAAAGAAGAGGAAGAAAACACAGAAAGAGCTAGAGGAAAATTTGGATGAGGTTGCATCCCTGAAAGAGGAGCTTAAAAAAGAGCGCAAAATGAATGAATGTTTGAAAGAGGAGCTGTGTACGGCAGGAAAAGAGCCCTCTTACACAGAAGAAGGTCAAAACAAGTTGAGAAAGATTCAGATGGAATTGTCTAATCTCAAAGAAGAGATTCAGCGTGAGCAAAATAAGAGGAAGGATGCACAAGAAGGGTTAAAGATAAAAGTGCAAGAGGTTGAATATCTGACAAATGAAGTCCAGAAAGAGCAAAAAAAGAATGAACGCCTGAAGAAGGAGCTGGCTCAGAAAGAGGATGCAACTCACTCTGATGGGTGTCAGAACAAGTTGAGAAAGATTCAGATGGAAGTGTCTGATCTTAAAGAGGAGATTCAGCGGGAACAAAATAAGAGAAAAGAGGCACAGGAAGAGCTAAAGAAGATAAGTGAAGAAGTTGCTTCTCTGACATATGAAGTAGAGAAAGAGCAAAAAAAGAATGAACGCCTGAAGAAGGAGCTGGCTCAGAAAGAGAAAGAGGATGTGACTTTCACAGATGAAGGTCAGAACAAGTTGAGAAAGATTCAGATGGATGTATCTGATCTTAAAGAGGAGGTCCAGCAAGAACTAAGGAAAAGAAGGGATGCTCAGGAAGAGCTAAAGCACAAAGTAAAGGAGATTTCATTTTTGACAGAGGAGGTCGAAAAGCAGCACAGCAAGGCAAAAGTGATGCAGAGGGAAATACAGAATAAAGAGGAAGAGGTTGAATACCTTACACACGAAGTTAAAAAGGAGCAGAAAAAAAATGAACGGTTGAAAGAGGAGCTAGGGATAGTCAAGAAGGAGCCAACTTACACAGATGTTGGTCGAAGCCCGCTGAAAGGGATTCAGGCGGAGGTGTCTGATCTCAAGGAGGAGGTCCAGAAAGAACAAAAGAAAAGAAAGGAAGTACAAGCTGAGCTAAGGCAGAAAGTTGAGGAGGTTGCATTGCTGACAGAGGAGGTCCGAAAGGAGCAAAGGAAGAATGAACGAATAAAGGAAGAGCTAGTTAAGTTAGAGAAGGAGGGAGCCACTCTTAGAAAGGAGGTTCGCAATGTGCAAATGAGGTGTGAGACGGATGTGTCGAAACTTAAAGAAGAGGTTGAAAAAAAAGAGAAAAAGGTAAAAGAAGCACAAAACAAACTTAAAAAAAAAGAGGAAGACATTGATTTTCTTACAAAAGAGATTAGGAAGGAGAAAAACAAAAATGAACGTTTGAAAGAGGAGCTGAGCATGAGCAAGAAAGAGTGGACTCCCACAGAGGATGGTCCCAGCACAGAGAGGAGTCAGATGGAGTTGTCGAATCTTAAAGAGGAGGTCCGGGTAGAGCAACGGAAAAGAAGAGAAGCGAAGGAGCTGGAAGAGAAGGTATCTCTGGGAGAAGAGGTGAAGCAGGAGCAAAAGAAGCTAGTTAAGAAATCAAAAGCGGTCGAGTTTCTTTCGGAAGATTCAAGAAAAGAACAAAAAAAGAGTGAACGGTCGAAAGAGGTGCCGGGTCACACAGAAACAGATGCTTTAAGTCACTCAAAGTGTTATAGTGACTTGAGAAGGATTCAGATGGAAGTGTCTGATCTTAAAGAGGAGATTCAGCTTGAGCAAAGGAAAAGAAAGGAGGCACAGGATGAGCTAAAAAAGAAACTGGAAGAGGTTGCATCTCTGACATATGAATTAGAGAAAGCGCAAAAGAAAAATGAACATCTAAAGAAGGAGCTGGCTCAGACAAGGACAGATGATAAAACTCACACTGATGAGGGTCAGAGCAAGTTGAGAAGGATTCAGATGGAAGTGTCTGATCTTAAAGAGGAGATTCAGCGTGAACAAAGGAAAAGAAAGGAGGCACAGGATGAGCTTAAGAGGAAAGCTGAAGAGGTTGAATTTCTTACAAAAGAGTTAAAGAAGGAGCAATTGAAGAAGGAACGGTTGAAAGGGGAGCAAGTTCCAAAAGAAAGAGCGAAGGAGACACTCACAGAGTCCAGGCTGAGGAGTAGTCAGATGGAAGAGTCTTCTCTAATCGAAGAACTTCAGGAAGCGCAAAAAAAGATAAAAAAGCTTCAGGAAGAGCTAAATAAGAAAGTCGAGGAAATTAAATATCTTCAAAAGGCGCTTCAGAAGGACCAACTGGAGAAGGAGTGGTTAAAGGAGGAGCAGGATCAGACAGAGAAAGAGAACGCAACTGTCCAAGGGGAGCTTCACACCAAGTTAAGAAGAAGTGAGATGGAGGTGTCTGCTCTCAAAAACAAGGCCAAAAAGGAGCAAAAGGAGAGAAAGGAGATGCAGGATGAGCTGAATCAGAAAGTGGAAGAGATTGAATTTCTTAAAGAGGAGTTGCAAAAGGAGTTAATGAAGAATGAACAGATGACAGCGCAGCTGGGTATGCCGGGAAATGAGGGATCATCTGTCAGCGAGGAGCTTCAAACCAGATTGAGAACGAGTCAGATGGAAGTGTCTGCTCTTACAGAGGAGGTTAAGAGGGAGCAGAAAAAGGCAAGAGAGTTGCAGGAGATGCTGCAGAAGAAAGCAAAGGAAATCAAGCTTCTAAAGGAAACGCTACGAAAAGAGCAATTGAAGGAGAAAGAAATAAAAGATGAGCTAGTCCAGACTGAAGAAGAGGAGGACATCGTCCTTGAGGAATTTCAGAGCCTGCTGAGAAAAAGTCAGGTAGAAGTGTCTGCTCTTAAAGATGAGCTTATGGAAGCACAAAACAAGGTAAAGGAGGTGCAGGAGAAGCTAAAGAAGAAAGTGGAGGAGGTCCAGCTTCTTAAAGAAGAGTTACAAAAACAGCAAATAAAGGAAAGAGAAATGAAAGATGAGCTAGTCCAGACTCAAGAAGAAGAGGATACCGTCCTTGAGGAATTTCAGAGCCTTCTGAGGACAAGTCAGATAGAAGTGTCTGCTCTTAAAGACGAGCTTATGGAAGCACAATATAAAGCAAAGGATGCACAGGAGAAGCTAAAGAAGAAAGTGGAGGAGGTCCAGCTTCTTAAAGAAGAGTTAAAAAAAGAGCAAATGAAGGAAAGACAAATGAAAGACGAGCTAGTCCAGACTCAAGAAGAGGAGGACACCGTCCTTGAGGAATTTCAGAGCCTGCTGAGAAAAAGTCAGGTAGAAGTGTCTGCTCTTAAAGATGAGCTTATGGAAGCACAAAATAAGGTAAAGGAGGTACAGGAGAAGATAAAGAAGAAAGTGGAGGAGGTCCAGCTTCTTAAAGAAGAGTTAGAAAAAGAGCAGATGAAGGAGAAAGAAATGAAAGATGAGCTGGTCCAGACTCAAGAAGAGGAGGACACCGTCCTTGAGGAATTTCAGAGCCTGCTGAGGACAAGTCAGATAGAAGTGTCTTCTCTTAAAGACGAGCTTATGGAAGCACAGAATAAGGTAGAGGAGGCGCAGGAGAAGCTAAAGAAGAAAGTGGAGGAGATCCAGCTTCTTAAAGAAGAGTTACAAAAAGAGCAAATGAAGGAGAATGAAATGAAAGATGAGCTAGTCAATACTGAAGAAGTCGAGGACACTGTTCCTGAGGAATTTCAGAGCCTGTTGAGCACAAGTCAGATAGAAGTGTCTGCTCTTAAAGACAAGCTTATGGAAGCACAAAATAAGATAAAGGAGGCGCAGGAGAAGCTAAAGAAAAAAGTGGAGGAGGTCCAGCTTCTTAAAGAAGAGTTACAAAAAGAGCAAATGAAGGAGAAAGAAATGAAAGGGGTGCTAGTCCAGACTGAAGAAGAGGAGGACATTGTCCTTGCGGAATTTCAGAGCCTGCTGAGCACAAGTCAGATTGAAGTGTCTGCTCTTAAAGACGAGCTTATGGAAGCACTAAATAAGGTAATGGAGTTGCAGGAGAAGTTAAAGAAGAAAGTGGACAGGGTACAGCTTCTTAAAGAAGAGTTACAAGAAAAGCAAATGAAGGAAAGAGAAATGAAAGATGAGCTGGTCTTGACTGAAGAAGAGGAGGACACCGTCCTTGATAAATTTCAGAGCCTGATGAGCACAAGTCAGAATGAAGTGTGTGCTCTTAAAGACAAGTTTATGGAAGCACAAAATAAGTTAAAGGAGGTGCAGGAGAAGCTACAGAAGAAATTGGAGGAGGTCCAGTTTCTCAAAGAAGAGGTACAAAAAGAGCAAATGAAGGAGAAAGAAAGGAAAGATGAGCTAGTCCCGACTGAAGAAGACGAGGACACTGTTCCTGAGGAATTTCAGAGCCTTTTGAGCACAAGTCACATAGAAGTGTCTGCTCTTAAAGACGAGCTTTTGGAAGCACAAAATAAGGTAGAGGAGGCGCAGGAGAAGCTAAAGAAGAAAGTGGATGAGGTCCAGCTTCTTAAAGAAAAGTTAAAAAAAGAGCAAATGAAGGACAAAGAAATGAGAGATGAGTTAGTCCCGACTGAAGAAGACGAGGACACTGTTCCTGAGGAGTTTCATAGCCTTTTGAGCACAAGTCAGATAGAAGTGTCTGCTCTTAAAGACGAGCTTATGGAAGCACAAAATAAGGTAGAGGAGGCGCAGGAAAAGCTAAAGAAGAAAGTGGAGGAGGTCCAGCTTCTTACAGAAGAGTTACAAAAAGAGCAAATGAAGGAGAAAGAAATGAGAGATGAGCTAGTCCCGACTGAAGAAGAGGAGGACACTGTCCTTGAGGAATTTCAGAACCTTTTGAGCACAAGTCAGATAGAAGTGTCTGCTCTTCAAGACGAGCTAATGGCAGCAAAAAATAAGGTAAAGGAGGCGCGCAAAAACCTAAAGAAGAAAGTGGAGGAGGTCCAACTTTTAAAAGAAGAGTTACAAAAAGAGCAAATGAAGGAGAAAGAAATGAAAGATGAGCTGGTCCCGACTGAAGAAGACGAGGACACCGTTCCTGAGGAATTTCAGAGCCTTTTGAGCACAAGTCAGATAGAAGTGGCTGCTCTCAAAGACGAGCTTATGGAAGCACAAAATAAGGCAGAGGAGGCGCAGAAGAAGCTAAAGAAGAAATTGGAGGATGTCCAGCATCTTAATGAAGAGTTACAAAAAGAGCAAATGAAAAAGAAAGAAATGAAAGATGAGTTAGTCAAGACTGAAGAAGGCGAGTATACCGTCCTTGAGGAATTTCAGAGCTTGCTGAGCACGAGTGAGGTAGAAGTGTCTGATCTTAAAGACGAGCTTATGGAAGAACTAAATAAGGTAAAGAAGGCGCAGGAGAAGCTAAAGAAGAAAGTGGAGGACGTCCAGCTTCTTAAAGAAGGGTTACAAAAAGAGCAAATTAAGGAGAAAGAAATGACAGATGAGCTAGTCCAGACTGAAGAAGACGACGACACCATCCTTAAAGAATTTCCGAGCCTTTTGAAAACAAGTCAGATAGAATTGTCTGCTCTTAAAGACGAGCTTATGGAAGCACAAAATAAGGTAGCTGAGGCGCAGGAGAAGCTAAAGAAGAAAGTGGAGGACGTCCAACTTCTTAAAGAAGAGTTACAAAAAGAGCAAATGGAGGAGAAAGAAATGAAAGATGACCTAGTCAACACTGAAGAAGACAAGGATACCGTCCTTGAAGAATTTAAGAACCTACTGAGCACGAGTGAGGTAGAAGTGTCTGCCCTTAAAGACGAGCTTATGGAAGCACAGAATAAGGTACAGGAGGCGCAGGAGAAGCTAAAGAAGAAAGTAGAGGAGGTCCAGCTTCTTAAAAAAGAGTTAATAAAAGAGCAAATGAAGGAGAAAGAAATGAAAGATGAGCTGGTTCCGACTGAAGAAGACGACGATACCGTCATTGAGAAATTTCAGAGCCTGATGAGCACAAGTCAGATAGAAGTGTCTGCTCTTAAAGATGAGCTTATGGAAGCACAAAATAAGGTAGAGGAAGCGCAGGAGAAGCTAAAGAAGAAAGTGGAGGAAGTCAAGCTTCTTAAAGAAGAGTTACAAAAAGAGCAAATTAAGGAGAAAGAAATGAAAGATGAGCTGGTCCCGACTGAAGAAGAGGAGGACACCGTTCTTGAGAAATTTCAGAGCCTGATGAGCACAGTTCAGATAGAAGTGTCTGCTCTTAAAGACGAGCTTATGGAAGCACAAAAAAAAGTACAGGAGGCGCAGGACAAGCTAAAGAAGAAAGTGGATGAGGTCCAGCTTCTTAAAGAAGAGTTACAAAAAGAGCAAATGAAGGAGAAAGAAAAGAAAGATGAGCTGGTCAAGACTGAAGAAGACAAGGACACCGTCCTTGAAGAATTTAAGAGTCTATTGAGCACGAGTGAGGTAGAAGTGTCTGCTCTTAAAGACGAGCTTATGGAAGCACAAAATAGGGTACAGGAGGCACAGGAGAAGCTGAAGAAGAAAGTGGAGGAGGTCCAGCTTCTTAAAGAAGAGTTACAAAAAGAGCAAATGAAGGAGAAAGTTATGAAAGATGAGCTGGTCCCGACTGAAGAAGAGGAGGACACCGTCATTGAGAAATTTCAGAGGCTGATGAGCACAGTTCAGATAGAAGTGTCTGCTCTTAAAGACGAGCTTATGGAAGCACAAAATAAGGTAGAGGAAGCGCAGGAGAAGCTAAAGAAGAAAGTTGAGGAAGTCCAGCTTCTTAAAGAACAGTTTCAAAAAGAGCAAATGAAGGAGAAAGAAATGAAAGATGAGCTAGTCAAGACTGAAGAAGACGAGGACACCGTCCTTGAAGAATCTAAGAGCCTATTAAGCACGAGTGAGATAGAAGTGTCTGCTCTTAAAGACGAGCTTATGGAAGCACAGAATAAGGTAGCTGAGGCACAGGAGAAGCTAAAGAAGAAAGTGGAGGAGGTCCAGCTTCTTAAAGAAGAGTTACAAAAAGAGCAAATGAAGGAGAAAGTTATGAAAGATGAGCTGGTCCCGACTGAAGAAGAGGAGGACACCGTTATTGAGAAATTTCAGAGGCTGATGAGCACAGTTCAGATAGGAGTGTCTGCTCTTAAAGACGAGCTTATGGAAGCACAAAATAAGGTAGAGGAAGCGCAGGAGAAGCTAAAGAAGAAAGTGGAGGAAGTCCAGCTTCTTAAAGAAGAGTTACAAAAAGAGCAAATGTACGAGAAAGAAATGAAAGATGAGCTAGTCAAGACTGAAGAAGACGAGGACATTGTCCTTGAAGAATTTAAGAGCCTATTAAGTTCGAGTGAGATAGAAGTGTCTGCTCTTAAAGACGAGCTTATGGAAGCACAGAATAAGGTAGCTGAGGCGCAGGTGAAGCTAAAGAAGAAAGTGGAGGAGGTCCAGCTTCTTAAAGAAGAGTTACAAAAAGAGCAAATGACGGAGAAAGAAATGAAAGATGACCTAGTCAAGACTGAAGAAGACAAGGACACCGTCCTTGAAGAATTTAAAAGCCTACGGAGCACGAGTGAGGTTGAAGTGTCTGCTCTTAAAGACGAGCTCATGGAAGCACAGAATAAGGTAGAGGAGGCGCAGGAGAAGCTAAAGAAGAAAGTAGAGGAGGTCCAGCTTCTTAAAGAAGAGTTACAAAAAGAGCAAATGAAGGAGAAAGAAATGAAAGATGAGCTGGTTCCGACTGAAGAAGACGAGGATACCGTCATTGAACAATTTCAGAGCCTGCTGAGCACAAGTCAGATAGAAGTGTCTGCTCTTAAAGACGGGCTCATTGAAGCACAAAATAAGATGGAGGAGGCGCAGGAGAAACTAAAGAAGAAAGTGGAGGAAGTCCAGCTTCTTAAAGAAGAGTTACAAAAAGAGCAAATGAAGGAGAAAGAAAGGAAAGATGAGCTGGTCCCGACTGAGGAGGAGGAGGACACCGTCCTTGAGAAATTTCATAGCCTGATGAGAACGGTTCACATAGAAGTGTCTGCTCTTAAAGACGAGCTTATGGAAGCACAAAATAAGGTAAATGAGGCGCAGGAGAAGATAAAGAAGAAAGTGGAGGAGGTCCAGCATCTTAAAGAAGAGTTACAAAAAGAGCAAATGAAGGAGAAAGAAATGAAAGATGAGCTAGTCAAGACTGAAGAAGACGAGGACATCGTCCTTGAAGAATTTAAGAACCTGCTGAGCACGAGTGAGGTAGAAGTGTCTGCTCTTAAAGACGAGCTTATAGAAGCACAAAATAAGGTACAGGAGGCACAGGAGAAGCTAAACAAGAAAGTGGAGGAGGTCCAGCTTCTTAAAGAAGAGTTACAAAAAGAGCAAATGAAGGAGAAAGTTCTGAAAGATGAGCTGGTCCCGACTGAAGAAGAGGAGGACACCATCATTGAGAAATTTCAGAGCCTGATGAGCATAAGTCAGATAGAAGTGTCTGCTCTTAAAGATGAGCTTATGGAAGCACAGAATAAGGTAGAGGAGGCGCAAGTGAAGTTAAAGAAGAAAGTGGAGGAGGTCCAGCGTCTTAAAGAAAAGTTACAAAAAGAGCAAATGAATGAGAAAGAAATGAAAGATGAGCTGGTCAAGACTGAAGAAGAGGAGGACACTGTCCTTCAGAAATTTCAGAGCCTGATGAGCACAGCTCAGATAGAAGTGTCTGCTCTTAAAGACGAGCTTATGGAAGCACAAAATAAAGTACAGGAGGCGCAGGAGAACATAAAGAAAAACGTGGATGAGGTCCAGCTTCTTAAAGAAGAGTTACAAAAAGAGCAAATGAAGGAGAAAGAAATGAAAGATGAGCTGGTCCCGACTGAAGAAGACGAGGATACCGTCATTGAGAAATTTCAGAGCCTGCTGAGCACGAGTGAGGTAGAAGTGTCTGCTCTTAAAGACGAGCTTATGGAAGCACAGAATAAGGTAGAGGAGGCGCACGAGAAGCTAAAGAAGAAAGTGGAGGAGGTCCAGCATCTTAAAGAAGAGTTACAAAAAGAGCAAATGAAGGAGAAAGAATTGAAAGATGAGCTGGTCCTGACTGAAGAAGAGGAGGACACCGTCCTTGAGAAACTTCAGAGCCTGATGAGCACAGTTCAGATAGAAGTGTCTGCTCTTAAAGACAAGCTTATGGAAGCACAAAATAAAGTACAGGAGGCACAGGAGAAGCTAAAGAAGAAAGTGGATGAGGTCCAGCTTTTTAAAGAAGAGTTACAAAAAGAGCAAATGAAGGAAAAAGTTATGAAAGATGAACTGGTCCCGACTGAAGAAGACAAGAACACCGTCCTTGAACAATTGAAGAACCTGCTGAGCACGAGTGAGGTAGAAGTGTCTGCTCTTAAAGACGAGCTTATGGAAGCACAAAATAAGGTGCTGCAGGCACAGGAGAAGATAAAGAATAACGTAGAGGAGGTCCAGCTTCTTAAAGAAGAGTTACAAAAAGAGCAAATGAAGGAGAAAGAAATGAAAGACAAGCTAGTCAAGACTGAAGAAGACGAGGCCACCGGCTTTAAAGAATATCCAAGCCTTTTTGGCACAAGTCAGATAGAAGTGTCTGCTCTCAAAGATGAGCTTATGGAAGCACAAAATAAAGTACAGGAGGCACAGGAGAAGATAAAGAAGAAAGTGGAGGAGGTCCAGTATCTTAAGGAAGAGTTACAAAAAGAGCATATGAAGGAGAACGAAATGAAAGATGAGCTGGTCCCGACTGAAGAAGACGAGGACACCGTCCTTGAAGAATTTAAAAGCCTACTGAGCACGAGTGAGGTAGAAGTGTCTGCTCTTAAAGACGAGCTTATAGAAGCACAAAATAAGGTACAGGAGGCACAGGAGAAGATAAAGAAAAAAGTGGAGGAGGTCAAGCTTCTTAAAGAAGAGTTTCAAAAAGACCAAATGAAGGAAAGAGAAATGAAAGATGAGTTGGTCCTGACTGAAGAAGACCGGGACACCGTCCTTGAGGAATTTCAGAGCCTTCTGAGCACAAGTCAGATAGAAGTGTCTGCTCTTAAATACGAGCTTATGGAAGCACTAAATAAGGTAAAGGTGGCGCAGGAGAAGCTAAAAAAGAAATTGGAGGAGGTACAACTTCTTAAAGAAGAGTTACAAAAAGAGCAAATGAAGGGAAAAGGCATAAAAGATGAGCTGGTCCTTACTGAAGAAGACGAGGAAACTGTCCTTGGGGAATTTCAGAGCCTGCTTAGGACAAGTCAGATAGAAATGTCTGCTCTTAAAGACAAGCTCCTAGAAGCACTAAAAAAGGTAAAGGAGGCACAGGAGAAGCTAAAGAAGAAATTGGAAGAGGTTCAACTTCTTAAAGAAGGGTTACAAAAAGAGCAAATGAAGGAGAAAGAAATGAAAGATGAGCTAGTCCAGACTGAAGAAGAGGAGGACACCGTCCTTGAGGAATTTCAGAGCTTGCTGAGGACTAGTCAGATAGATGTGTCTGCTCTTAAAGACGAGCTTATGGAAGGACAAAATAAGGTAAAGGAGGCGCAAGAGAAGCTAAAGAAGAAAGTGGAGGAGGTCCAGCTTCTTAAAAAAGAGTTACAAAAAGAGCAAATGAAGGAAAAAGAAATGAAAGATGAGCTAGTCCCGACTGAAGAAGACGAGGACACCATCCTTGAAAAATTTCAGAGCCTGCTGAGCACAAGTCAGATAGAAGTGTCTGCTCTTAAAGACGAGCTTATGGAAGCACAAAATAGGGTAAAGGAGGCGCAGGAGAAATTAAAGAAGAAAGTAGACGAGGTCCAGCTTCTTAAAGAAGGGGTACAAAAAGAGCAAATAAAGGAAAAAGAAATGAAACATGAATTAGTCCCGACCGACGAAGAGGAGGACACCTTCCTTGATGAATTTAGGAGCCTGATGAGGACAAGTCAGATGGAAGTGTCTGCATTTAAAGACAAGCTTATAGAAGTACTAAATAAGGTACAAGAGGCAGAGGAGAAGCTAAAGAAGAAAGTGGGAGAGGTCCAGCTTCTTAAAGAAGGGTTACAAAAAGAGCAAATGAAGGCGAAAGAAATGAAAGATGAGCTAGTCCCGACTGAAGAAGAGGAGGACACCGTCCTTGAGAAATTACAGAGCTTGATGCGCACAAGTCAGATAGAAGTGTCTGCTCTTGACGATGAGCTTATGGAAGCACAAAATAAGGTAAAGGAAGCGCAGATGAAGCTAAGGAAGAAAGTGGAGGAGGTCGAGTTTCTTACAAAAGACTTACAAAAAGAGCAAAAGAAGGAAAGCGAAATAAAAGATGAGCTGGTACCGACTGAAGAAGAAGTGGACACCGTTTTTGAGGAATTAAAGAGCTTGATGAGCACAAGTCAGATTGAAGTGTCTGCACTTAAAGACGAGCTTATGGAAGCACAAAATAAGGTAAATGAGGCGCAGGAGAAGATAAAGAAGAAAGTGGAGGAGGTCCAGCCTCTTAAGGAAGGGTTACAAAAAGAGCAAATGAAGAAAAAACAAATGAAAGAAGAGCTGGTCCCGACTGAAGAAGAGAAAGACATTGTCCTTGAGGAATTTCAGAGCCTTTTGAGTACAAGTCAGTTGGAGGTGTCAGCTCTTAAAGACGAGCTAATGGAAGCACAAAATAAGGTAAAGGAGGGGCAGGGGAAGCTAAAGAAGAAAGTGGAGGAGGTCCAGCTTCGTAAAGAAGAGTTACAAAAAGAGCAAATGAAGGATAAAGAAATTAAAGACGAGCTAGTCCCGACTGATAAAGAGGAGGACACCATCCTGGAGGAATTTCAGATACTGCTGAGGACAAGTAAGATAGAAGTGTCTGCTCTTAAAGACAGGCTTTTAGAAGCACTAAATAAGGTAAAGGAGGCGCAGGGGAAGCTAAAGAAGAAACTGGAGGAGGTCCAGCTTCTTAAAGAAGGGTTACAAAATGAGCACATGAAGGACAAAGAAATGAAAGATGAGCTGGTCCAGACTGAAGAGGGAGAGGCCACCGTGACTGAAGAAGTTCAGAGCCCTTTGAGCAGGAGTCAATTGGAGCTTTCTGCTCTTAAAGAGGAGCTTATGGAAGCACAAAATAAGGTAAAGGAAGCACAGGAGAAGCTAAAGAAGAAAGTGGAGGAGGTCCAGCTTCTTAAAAAAGAGTTACAAAAAGAGCAAATGCAGGAAAAAGAAATGAAAGAAGAGCTGGTCCAGACTGAAGTGGAGGACTCCACCGTCCTTGAGGAATTTCAGAGCCTGCTGAGGATAAGTCAGATAGAAGTGTCTGCTCTTAAAGATGAGCTTATGGAAGCACAAAATAAGGTAAAGGAGGCACACGAGAAGTTAAAGAAGAAAGTGGAGGAGGTCAAGTTTCTTAAAAAAGAGTTACAAAAAGAGCAAATTAAGGAAAAAGAAATGAAAGAAGAGCTGGTCCAGACTGAAGAGGAAGAGGCCACCGTGACTGAGGAAGTTCATAGCCTTTTGAGCAGGAGTCAGTTGGAGGTGTCTGCTCTTAAAGAGGAGCTCATGGAAGCACAAAAAAAGGTAAAGGAGGCTCAGGAGAAGCTAAAGAAGAAAGTGGAGGAGGTCCAGCTTCTTAAAAAAGAGTTACAAAAAGAGCAAATGAAGGAAAAAGAAATGAAAGAAGAGCTGGTCCAGACTGAAAACGAGGAGGCCACCGTGACTGAGGAAGTTCAGAGCCTATTGAGCAGGAGTCAGTTTAAGGTGTCTGCTCTTAAAGAGGAGCTTTTGGAAGCACAAAATAAGGTGAAGGAGGTGCAGGGGAAGCTAAAGAAGAAAGTGGAGGAGGTCCAGCTTCTTAAAAAAGAGTTACAAAAAGAGCAAATGAAGGAAAAAGAAATGAAAGAACAGCTGGTCCAGACTGAAGAAGAGGAGGCCACCGTGACTGAGGAAGTTAAGAGCCTGTTGAGCAGGAGCCAGTTGGAGGTGTCTGCTCTTAAAGAGGAGGTTCAGAAGGAGCAAGAGAAGAGAAAGAAGGCTCAGGAAGACCTAAAAAAGAAAGCCAAGGAAGTAGAATTTCTTAAGGAAGAGATGCAGAAGGAAAAAACAAAGAAAGAACAAATGGGAGAAGAGCTGTTTAAGCTCGATGAAAAGGGGATCACTCTCGAAAAGGAGGTTAAGGATTTGCTAAGCGCGTGTCAAATGGAGGTGTCCGCTCTCAAAGAAGAAGTTAAAGAGAAGCAAAAAAAGCTAAAGGAGGCACAGGTTGCGCTAAACAAGAAAGTGCAAGAGGTTGAATTTCTTAAAAACGAGATGCAGAGAGAGAAAACAAGGAAAGAACATATGAAAGAGGTGCAGGTTCAAACAGGGAAGGATGGGACCACTCTCACCGAGGAGGTTAAGGACTCGTTAAAAAAGACTCAGATGGAGGTTTCTGCTCTTAAAGAGGAAGTCCGGAAAGAGCAAAGGAAAAGAAAAGAAGCACAGGATGAGCTAAACAAGAAAGTGCAAGAGGTTGGATTCCTTAAAAACGAGATGCAGAAAGAGAAAACAAGGAAAGGACAGTTGAAAGAGGTGCAGGTTCAAACAGAAAAGGATGGGACCACTCTCACCGAGGAGGTTAAGGACTTGTTAAAAAAGACTCAGATGGAGGTTTCTGCTCTTAAAGAGGAAGTCCGGAAAGAGCAAAGGAAAAGAAAAGAAGCACAGGATGAGCTAAACAAAAAAGCACAAGAGGTTGAATTCTTTAAAAAAGAGATGCAGAAAGAGAAAACAAGGAAAGAACAGATGCAAGAGGTGCAGGTTCAAACAGAGAAGGATGGGACCACTCTCACCGAGGAGGTTAAGGACTTGTTAAAAAAGACTCAGATGGAGGTTTCTGCTCTTAAAGAGGAAGTCCGGAAAGAGCAAAGGAAAAGAAAAGAAGCACAGGATGAGCTAAACAAGAAAGTGCAAGAGGTTGAATTCTTTAAAAAAGAGATGCAGAAAGAGAAAACAAGGAAAGAACAGATGAAAGAGGTGCAGGTTCAAACAGAGAAGGATGGGACCACTCTCACCGAGGAGGTTAAGGACTTGTTAAAAAAGACTCAGATGGAGGTTTCTGCTCTTAAAGAGGAAGTCCGGAAAGAGCAAAGGAAAAGAAAAGAAGCACAGGATGAGCTAAACAAAAAAGTGCAAGAGGTTGAATTCTTTAAAAAAGAGATGCAGAAAGAGAAAACAAGGAAAGAACAGATGAAAGAGGTGCAGGTTCAAACAGAGAAGGATGGGACCACTCTCACCGAGGAGGTTAAGGACTTGTTAAAAAAGACTCAGATGGAGGTTTCTGCTCTTAAAGAAGAAGTCCGAAAAGAGCAAAGGAACAGAAAAGAAGCACAGGATGAGCTAAACAAGAAAGTGAAGGAGGTTGCATTCCTTAAAAAAGAGATTGAGAAGGTGGAAAAAAAGAAGAAAGAGATTGCGCAGGAGCTTGATAAGTTAGGGGAGGAAGGAGCTTCTGTCAGAGAGAAGATTCAGACCCTCCTCAGAACAAGTGAGATGGAGGCTCCTGCTGCTCAAGTGGAGATCAAGGTGGAGCAAACAAAGAAAGAGCAGGCACAGGAGGAGCTAAAAAAGAAAGTGAAGGAAGTCGGTACCCTTACGGAGGAGCAAGAGACTGAGGACTCGCAAAAGAAACTACAAAAGATGAAAGAAGAAGTAAACACACTTAAGGAGCAGCTCAGAAAGGAGAACAGGCTAAGGGAGCAAACACAAGAGAAGCTGACAGAAGCTCAGAAGAGTATGAAGGTGATGGAAGAGAACTTGAATCGCTTACAATGTCAGGTGAGGTATCTTGGGCTTGGGAATGTCTGTCATCAGTTTGGAGATTCAGATGACCTTTGCTAAAGTCTGTACATGTTTCAGCTGCATGAACTGAATGCCAGCAGGGAGCAGACAACGGTGGACATGGAAGAGACTGCGGCGAAGGAACCCATAAGGGAGGGACTAAAGGAGGCGGTTGAGGAAATGTCCAAGCTGAAGGTGCTCCTGCTGGTATGTTCCTGCTCTCATTTACAGGATTTGGACGAGGAACATAAATCTGTTCTTCACAATTATTCTACTCCTTCAGGAGAGCCAAGCAGATGGCGAGCACCTAAGGAGAACGCTGCAGGCGGTGAAATGGGAGTTGGAGAAGAAAGAAAGAGACCTCCAGGAGGTGAAAGGAGAGGTGAAACCAAAAGAAGACCTAAAGCAGCTGGAAGGGAAGACAAACGTCAAAGCAAAAGCGATAAAATTGCAAGATGTAAAGGAGAATGGGAAGGATGAAGAGAAGGAGGAGATGAAGACAATGCTCTTGCAGAGAGACGCTCAGGTAATAACCCTCTCTTCTGGTTAGATTCAGATTATAGGGCCCATCACATGGAAGTGCTCTCCACCTTCTGATAATTACGTCTCAGCTTTGTATTTGTCACCAAAGTGTTTTTAGAATGATTCAGTGTTTTTTTTTTTAAAAATAGCATTAGTATTCCTTCCGTACCATTAAGACTTGGAGGTGAGTGATTGGGAGGAACAGTTCCCCTGATCTAAACCCCAGTAGTGTTCATATTCAGGCATGAGACTCCATATGCACACATGGCACCAGACTCCAGGCCACAGTTCAATAATTAACTTCATAGTTGTTTCATCACATGTGCAGCCGCATGTCTTGGACACTGAAGGGAAGGCAGACATTGAGCTGCCATTTGATCACTACCTAGTCCCTTGGTTAGCTTTATTGCCGGTCAGACCTGGCAGGCTCAAACCATCGGTGATAGTCTGCTGGGAACATCTGGTAAACCCCTCTACCATGGAGGGTTTCACATCACACGTCCGGCAGAACTTCTCACGAGTACCAGGGGAGGTGGAGGACATCAAGTCAGAATGCATGCTGGTTGCTGAGGCAAAGGCCCGGACTGGGGAGGAGTTTGGCAAGAACACGGAGAACGACTTTCAAATGACTTCAGGGAAACTTTGGTCTACCATCCTGCGGCTCAGGAAGGGGAAGCAGTGCACCATCAACATTGTTTACGGTTGGGCTCTCACTCATCCACTCCACCCGGGAGAAGCTCAGAGTCGAGCTGTTGCTCCTTGGTGTCGAGAAAAGCCTGATAGGGCAGTTCGGGTATTTGGTTAGAAGGCCTCTCAAAAGCCTCACTGGTGAGGTGTTTTGGGCACGTCCCACCGGGAGGAGACTCAGAGGTAGACCCTGAAGCTGCTAGAGGGACTATGTCTCACAGCTGGCAAGGGAACTCCTGAGGATCCTCTCGGGTGAGCTGGAGAACGCATCCGGGGTGAGAAAAGCCTCGGTTTCCATCTATGCGTGTTGTCCCCCGCTACCCGGCCCCAGAGAAGTCGAAGACTTCTTCTTCTTCTTCAAATCAGTTCCGGCAGGCTATACGCTCGAGTGTGCAATGCTGCCCTCCTCAGGTAGACCAAAGGTTGACATTAGATCCTTGAAAAAAGGCCAGTGCGGCGTATTCTTGTCCTTCTCGCACATGACCCTGAACAAGCATTTACTACATTGGTGACGCGCCAACTACAGTGATCAAGCTTTTTTCATAGTAAAACACGTCACAATTAAACTGATTACTTTATTAATCAGCAATGTTTAGCTGATGTTATCGCCATGCTCGCGTTGCATGCACTTGAAAGCCATTTTTCAATTCCAGTGTTGTGCCGAGTATTTTATTATACATTTATAACAACTTTAACCACTGAGAACAGCTATGTAGTACCTCACTCTTATTTGGATGGAGGAAGGGTAGTTCTCTCAAACTTTGGAGGCAGAGAATGGGTTTTTCCAGGACTGCGGAGGGACAAGTAAAACGAACCGTTTGGACTTCCTGGTCTGTGATAAAACTTTATGAATCAGTATAATTTCACAACTGCTATCTAATGAATGTTCCGAAACCCCAATAGTGGTTATTTAGGGTGGGACCATTAAGGTCTTTGATCTGATCAGGTTCAAGATCTAATGTGATCCAGCCTAAGGTCCATTCTTAGTGAGTCTGAGGTCCTCATAGACTTGTCACTAAGTATCTGGTATTGTTTACAACAAATCAAATTGGTCTTCCATTTGCAGATCCACACTTTGAATAAAAAAAACAAGGAGCTAGAAAAAGAAAGGTACCGCCTCCAATTGGATTTGGAAAGGGCCGAGGCTTCTATGATTAGCTCCCGAGACAGCGCAGTCGAAGACGGACTAAGTCAGAGAGTGAAGCCTCACCAAGACGAGGTAAGAATGGTTCTGATTGATTCATTTGTCCAAGACACAAAGGTTAAAATTTCACCAGGGTTAAAATTTTATTTGAAAAAAAAATCTGAAATTCAACTCTTTTAGAACAAATGAAATTTTCAGCTTTTGTTTCATTGAACAATTATTGTTTAAGAAGAGGTGTCACTACTGCGGCTGTGCAAAAATGTAACTATAAAATCATGTTTCATATTTTTATTTGTCAAAAATTAATATAAATAAAACAATAATTATATCAGAAATCTCACAGACTTCACAGTTTGCCCCTTGAAGTAACATTGAAAGTGTTTTCTGGTCAACTCTCGTGACATATCCGTACAGCTGTGAGAAGCCGGCTAAATGTGACACACACTGCACCATGTTTTCTGTCCTTTTAAAAAAAATACTATTTAATAATAATGAATTACTCTATTCATCCCTCACCGGGGAAATTTGTGTGCTGCACTCCTTACACCGCAGCAGGCTGCCCTTGTCCGGCGCCTATGGTGGGAGAAGCGGGGGTTAGGTGTCTTCTCCAAGGACCCTAGACGGTGGTCTCAGTGGGAATCGAGCGCTCTAGCGCTGATCCATTTTGCATTCAAAAACTAACCGGCATGCATTGCGCACCAATCTGCGCCGATCAGAACTGTGTCTGCCTGTGTCGTCTCGAACACACCTAATGAGACGCCCTTTCATACAAAGTATATCCCAGCATGCACCGCGCACTACTTCTTCTACGGGGGAAATGGAGTCGGCGGCTGCTTACCGCAGTTGCGACACCTGTTGTAGCTCAATATTGATCCATATATAAGGCGCTCCGGGTTAAAAGGCGCATCGTGGACTTTAGAGAAAATTTAAGGTTTTTAGGTGCACCTTATAGTGCGGAAAATACGGTACCTTAGACTTTTCTTTTGGCCTGAGTACATTGTGAAGTACAAAGTAACCCTTTGTGTCATTTTTGATCATGACAGGATTTGATGGCCCGACTGGACACTCTACGACATCTGGTGGCTGAGTTAGAACTGAGCCAGAAACGATTAAGTAAGAAGAATTTGCATCTGACGACGCAGAGAGACAGGCTGAGGAAAGACAGGGACACACTAAAGGCCACCCTACGACAGGTAAAAACCCATCTGACTTTCTAAGTGAGGACCACTGCTTTACAGAAGGAATGTGTTCCATCTTTACTACTATTTAGAGACGTTCTGCTCTTTTCCTCATCGTTCTGGTTTTATCTTTACAAAGTCATTTTCACATTCCTCTTACTATCATTCAACCAAAGATCAATTCTGTCAGTACTAAAGAAATCGGTGTTTTACCGAATTTTGATATTGACTCCTTTAAAAAAATGTTGTAATTTGGAACTAGTTGAGGTCCTTCTGATTGTTTTTGTTCTTCTATTGGATTAATTTTTTGTCGTGTGATTGTTTCTTTGCCTATTTGTGTGCGTGCTTGCCAGGTGGAGGAGGAACGTTCTAGGCTTCGATCAGCTTCTCGCAGCAGATCTCGGACTTTTGAGGTGAAACAGACAGACGTGTAGAAGTGTTTCTTAGTCGTAACGGTAAACTTGAACATGAAAACAATGAGTGTATGCTGCTGTTTTCAGGAGACCCCAAACATCCGAGAAGAAAAACATTTGCTCGACAGAATCAGGGAGCTGGAAGACGAGGTGAGCACATTCTCAAAGACAATATTTATGTATTTAGATATCTTAAATGAAGGCCGATAATGCCACTGTTTCCTCTCCCAGGTGAATCATCTACGTTACTTGTTAGCCACGGACCAGCAACAGAAAGCAGAATTCCTTCGGCAATCATCTAAAAACAGCCAGTGGCTGCTCAACATGAGACACGAACTCAACGATTCTCTGGATGTCGTCACGCGACACACTGTTCCATCTGTCCTGAAGTCCGAGACACAGCGATTAGATCGTAGTTTGAGGGAGGAGGATCTCAGGATGACCCTCAACTAACCATAACAGAAGAAGCCACAAACTAACTCAGAAAGAGTTTGTGGTTCTCAACATCATGACCCAGAACTGTCTGGCGGCTTACCAGCTAGCGCCACCTGAACTCTGATCGTTCAACAGAGACATACAGTATGATCAGGTCTGAAATCAAAATCTGACCCATTTCAAGTTTTGCACTGATCAGATTAAGTGTTCGTAATCTAAAATTTTTCAGAATCCAATTCGGATCTGTTCAAGTTTGAGTCGTGCTCTTAGTTATCCTACCTCTAAACACACTACGACACTATGAACCAGTTCTAGTTCAGAGAAAACTAATCTGATCGATGGTTTATCTAGTCAAAGTTTACCTATTTTATTTATTTTGTACATTTTGAGTATCATTTTATTAAAAATGTTAAGTTTTAAAACAATTGTTTAACTTTTTTTTTTACGTTTGTCAAAAAAATGCATCATCGTAAATTTCTCTTTGGATGTCCTGAAATTCTACTGGACGGATGTTTGCCGGTGTGTGTAATCATGATATCGTCAAAAGTATTTGCTCACCTGTCTTGACTTACAAATTAAGTTAGTGAGAGACAGCATTAAGGATGGGTATCGATAAGGATTTATCAATACTAATCCTCTTATTGATACCGCTTAACGAACCGCATCTTTAACGAATCTCTTATCGATACTTTTAGAAACAAACGTAAAGTATTATGAACATAAAAACTTTAATTGGATGATGGTGGAACTCACAAACAGAACAATATTTAAATAAAATATGGCTTACTTTAGTAAAATAGGACACTTCGAAATAAATCTGAACTGGACTAAAATAAAAACAAAGAAAATGTCAAAGTTAGAAGGAGAAATAAATATCACCGGTTTTTAAGTTTAACAGCAGCAAATGGGCTTTTTTTTTCTTTTTGCCAACCAGGGGCAGATCCAGGATTTTTTTAAAGGGGGGGGCCTTAGGTCCTTGACAAAGTCATTTGTCCCCCTCACCCCCCGAAGAACGTTTTTTTTTTTGCTTTTTGTTTGCTTTTTGTTTTTTTTTTTTAAAAAGAGTCATTTTCGTGCATTTTAGTGGCCTATTCACTGTCCCTGCAAGGGAGGGCTTGACTTGTCCCCTTTTCTTTCTTCTTCTTTTTTTTTTTTTTTTTTTGTGAACCAAAAGGGGTGTTGGTGCCCCCCACAACCCCTTCCCTTGGATCCGCCCCTGCCAATAATAAAAAAATAATACAATTGTTTTACTAACAAATAAAGCTGGACTACAGCACTTTCATTTCACTTTTATTGTTTTTTTATTGTTTTTTTTTTTAATGATAAAACGTGCGTTTTCAAATGTGCTTGCGCCGTAATTTATTAGCATACCTGCTGCATCGGCGTCGGAGCTGCTTCAACGTGCTCATCAAACCCAATGCATCGTTCAGTCTGAATGCCGTTTTTGGACAAATTTGTTCGTGGTTCCACCTTTACATGAAAATACTTTATTGCACTGTAGACAACGTGTGTTTTGCAATCGATTTTGGTAAAATAAAGACAAACTCGAGATCACTTTGCACGTTCTCCCTTCACGCTTCCCTCGGCTTAAAAATGGAATTTTGTTTGTGTAGCAAGAGGAACCAGAACCAATAGCAGATCCAATTGGACTAGCGCTTATCGGTCCGGGTAAAATGACGGCCGCGGAACCGGTTCGGAAAAAAAACGGTTCTCGGAACCCATTCCTAGGCAGCAGGGAGACAAATAGATGCCATATTGCCGAAAGTATTCACTCACCCATCTTGCCTCCCATAGTTATCCAAGTTACATTCTGTTGACCATTCCTCATGGAGCAGATGGGAATGGAAGTCCACTGAAAAAAGAAAACAATCACACAGAAAACTTTGTCCCTGTACTTGCTACATAGAGACAAAGTATGATTGGGCTTCCAGTGAGACCATGATCGTTGGACCTGGCTTGTCCACTGTTTCCTCAACTGTTAGTCTTTTGGGAATAGGAATACCAAAATATCTCCTGGCACATTGGAACAGTCTTCAGCCACACTCCGTTGAGGCCTTTAGGCATAATTTTAAATACCGTATTTTCCGCACTATAAGGCGCACCGCATTATAAGGCGCTACAGTAAAGGCTGGGGTCACGTTATGCATTCACTAAATGGTGTTGCGCTAAAGGGAATGTTAAAAAAAAAACAGTCAGATAGGTCAGTCAAACTTTATTAACAATTACAAAACAGCTTTCTGTTTTTACTCCCAAAATGAATAAACAGCTGTTTTATTATTTTCTAAAGTATCAGTATTTTCGTGACACAGTTTATCTTCCATTGGAGATAAACTCTGTTTAGCCATACATACTTGGCACAGCGCATCCTCTTGCTTCCTCCACTTCCTCACCATTGATGTTAAACGCTCTCGCTGCGGCTCTATTTCCGTGTTCGATCGCCTTGAGTTTAAACTCTGTAATGTAACAGTGTCTCTTGGTAGGAGCCATTTCCGGGTCTTTACACAAACACACAAATGGAAATAGGTGCGTTCGAGATGACACAGGCGGACGCGGTTCTGATCGGCGCAGATCGGTGCGCAATGCATGCCGGTTAAGTTTAGGCCGATCAGAACTGTGTCTGCCTGTGTCATCTCGAACACACCTAATGAGACGCCCTTTCATATATACCAGCATGCAGCGCGAACTACTTCTTCTATGGGGGAAATGGACCTCTTGTAGCTCAATATTAATCCATATATAAGGCGCTCCGGGTTAAAAGGTCCATCGTGGACTTTAGAGAAAATTTAAGGTTTTTAGGTGCGCCTTATAGTGCGGAAAATATGGTAAATATGACTAAAATATGTTTATTCTTTATATGTCTAAACAAACATCCACAGTTCCACTCACTTTGTCAAGCTACATACAGTATGCTCAGCTATGTAACTCGTTACGTCACACTTAACACGTGTGTCAGGGTCAACTTTTACAGTGGGAATTGTCAAGTCAACATCCAAGACCTCTCTATTCTATCTATTCTCTCTATCTTCTCTGTCTTCATTTTGTCCTACCTGTCTCATTTTTAGTCTGTCCAGGAGATGGAGCCACAGGTAGGAACAGGTAGTGTCTCCTCCCTCTATGATTGGACTTACTGAAACAGGTGCTCGGGCACAGACAAACAAAAACCATGAATGCTGAGGGAAAGACAGAGATGCTACCGGTAAGTATCTAACTGTAAAAACATAGCTTTTGAATAAAATAGTCAACTGAACATGACTGATTAATTCTGTAACATAAATTTAGGAAATAGTAGTGGAAAACTATTTCTCTTATGGGAGCATAATGGTGATTATATTAGTATCAATACTTTTCAAATATCTCCCATCTTTTTTACGTATAGTCATCACACTGTCACATACACTTAAGTGTCATCAAGGTCATTGCTTTGGTTTATCTGGTATTATATTTACATTTCAGAGTACAGTATTAGATTCAAATTTCTATGATTATCAGTTTGTCACTTGAGCCCAATTAAAGAAAAAACACCTAACAGCTGTTCTACATTATTAAACATGTCAAACTTCGAACAATATATAGGAGTGAGGGAGGGGGAGGGGCAAAACCAGGGGCGTGCCAGCTGTTTTGAATCAGTATTAGTAGTGACTGGAAAACAAAATCCCAAATACAACCACTCAACATGAGTTTCCTCTGTAGGGTGGCCAGGCTCTCACACACCCGGGTTAGAGGTTCAGGTAGATAGAAGCCATATAGGGTGGTTTTGGGGTTTGGTTAGAATGGCTCTCGGACACCTCGCTGGTAAGTTGTTCTTAGCTGAGCTCCTCACGGATGGTAAAGCTCCTCCCTCTATCTCTGTGAGAGCCCAGCAACTCTCCAAAGGAAGCTCATCCCGGTCACTTGTATCTGCGATCTCGTTCTTTCAGTCACCATCCACAGGTTGTGACGATATGTGAGGATGGGAACGTAAAACGACTTGTAAATCGAGAGCTTTGGTTTTCGGCTCAGCTCTTTCTTTACCACGACGCACCGATGCAGTGTCCTAGTTATTACTGACACTGCACCAACCCGTCTGTCGACCTCCCGCCCCATCCTTCCCCCACTCGTGAACAAGACGCTGAGATACTTAAAACTCCTCTACTTGAGGCAGAACCCTGACCTCCAGGGGGCATTCCACCCTTTACTGGGTGGGGACCAGGGTCTATGATTTGGAGGTGCTGATTCCCATCCCGGCTGCTTCACACTCGGCGCCAAATAGGTTCAGCAAGAGCTGGAGTTAATGATAATTATAATAAAGGACAGAACCCAAATGTGCCATTCTTTTTATTTTTGCAACTGAGATTTTTATTAATTATTCAAAATTTTTACAGTGAACAAAAATATATTAAAAAAAAAACCAAACCAAACAAAACAAACAAACAAAAATAGCGGCTGATCACCCACCGATCTCCTCTCGTCCCCAGAGCAACTACATTGTTTGTTGGAGAAGGTTAAATTCAAAATATGTCATTGCAGTCAGCAATGAATATTCAAAAGAGAAAAAAAAAACCTAAGAAAATCTGAGTGATCCAACATACAAACATATCAAGAAGGCTTACATAATTCTTTTTATGGAGCTCCAAAAGCTGTCCCAGGCAGTGTCCTTGTCCCCTCTCAATTTGTTGAGCACGAACTCCTAAGAGGCTGTGTCTGCCATTGATTTAATCCAGTCATTCAGCCCAAGGTGCCCACCTGTCCCCCACTGGCGCAAAATAATCCTGGATGCTGTTACAATTCCACCTATGATGACCGAAAAGGCTACTTTGGTGATGTTAGGCATTTGGGATCTGTCGCCTAATAGGCACAGTTCTGGAGTCAAAGGGACCTCTGATCCAGCCTAAGTAGTCAAGGCCCCCAATACTTTAGTCCAGAAGGGTTTAACACGAGGACATTCCCAGAGGCAGTGCACGTATGTCCCAACCTCGTTTTTTCATTTCCAACACAGGTTATCTGAATCAGTTTCATTCTGTGCAGCCAAATGTGTCATTCTTCATACTTCGGCCACTCTCGTATTTAGCGGCCAACTGACAATTTCCATTGATTTTTTTTTTCTATATCTAGCTGGTTTGCTAATAAGCTTGTTCAAAAAGTAATGTTTTTAAGATTAAAAATATTCCTGGGAAAATTGTGTGGGAAAAAAAATCCATAAATACACTTTTAAGCAATATGGTATCTGTCTATGTGTCATCTGAAATGTGTTTACATACACCTTGGGATCTTTTATCTGATCCATGTAAGCTTTCTATCCCATTAAGGTGTCATTTCTACATTTTGGCCATCTGGCTCAGCAACAGCACACAGACAAATACAAGCAGTGGTGGGTGAAGTACTCACTTTTTGTACTTAAGTAAAAGTACCAATTACAAAAAATCTACTTAAGTAAAAGTACAAAAGTAATTGGTGTAAATTTAACTTTTTAAGTAAAAAGTAAAAGTATTCAATCATAATTCAAATGTCATTTTTTGTGCTGTAGGGTCACAAATAAATACTCTGCAGGGGCGTGAACCCCCCTTTCACGCCTCTTTTGGTCCACAAAAAAAAAGAAGAAGAAGAAAGAAAAGGGGACTAGTCAAGCTATCCCCTTGCAAGGCCAGCAAATGGGACACCAAAATGCAGAAAGATTACACTTATTTTTTTTTAAATGTTTTTGGGGGGTGGGGGCAGCCACCAGTCACCCTATATTGGCTTTGTCAATGACCTCACGACTCCCCCCCCCTTTAGAAAATTCTAGATCTGCCTCTGCTCTGTGTAAAGACAGCTCAACTTTTTATTTAGAAGTAAACACAACGAACAACGATCTTCTGACTCTTTTTAATTTGTGCTATATTTGATGTTAGTTTTTTGGCGCTGAATGAATGTGGAAAATATTTACTCTCGATTCTGATTGGTCCTCAATTCATCACATCTTCTCCCGATCAACTGCTTCTTTTGATTTTAGCGATGCGGCTTCAAGATGCGCAAAAAAAAAAAAAAACTGTGTATTTTTCAAATTCCTGAACGAAAATGTAACGAAAAATGTAAAACACACAATTAAAAAGTTGCGGAATAAAAGTACCGATATTTGCTCTAAAAATGTAGTGAAGTAAAAGTAAAAAGTACAGGTCTCAAATTTTACTTACGTACAGATACACAATTTTTTTACTTAAGTACCATAACAAAGTAAATTTACTTCGTTACGTTCCACCACTGCATACAAGTCACACCTTTTATTGGTGGTCACATACAAGAAACATCAGCTGACGTTCTGTTTGCTTTGAGCTTCCTTGTACCCCAGATACAGCAGAGAAAGAACCAAGTGATTAGGAATGTCAAATAACTGGGTCTCAATCGAACACATCTGTTACTAAACCTGAGATGTTATGCGTCTGATGCAAGTACAGTCTTTATAGTCCTGGGGAATTTTCAAATCTGGTTTGACTCAGATTGACTAATCTCTTCTTAACTTTCCCTCTGAGAGATTCATCATCCATGAATAAGTTTCTATCCGTCATGTTACTGGCCTGTTTGCAATTGAACCACTGTGTTATTTTCCAGCCTTTTGCTGGTCAATTATTATCATCTCATAACCCTTCGACCCGTGTGGACAGAGAACAGCTTCATCTTCTGTAGGAACTTGAAACAACCTCTGAACCACCAACTCGAAAGCTCCACATGAGGTCTGACTTCAGAGGAGCAGCTGACAGTTTGGATCAAAGTGTCCTCCCACGATGTCTTGCAGATTTGACCAATCACAGGCCCCTCCCTGAGTGATGTCAGAGGAGTATAAAGGCTGTTGCGCCCAGTTGGCTGTTCTGAGCAGAGTCAGCGTTCCCGGCCTGGACGCCTCGGCTGGAGGAACTGCTGTCGGAGAACGAACAAAACTACCGGCACTGGCCTGTAGTTTTGTTTCTGCTGAAGGCTTCCCGCGCGGCTCTGCTGCTCTCACCTGGATTTCTGACTCCTTTCTTGGATAAAGACCTTCCACTCCTGCAGAAAGCCCTTCCCCGGGCTTCTCAGGCATCCTTGTGCAGACAAGTAAGTGAGTGTAAGGTTAATTGTTTGGTCGTGGCCGACCAGACTCTGGTGGTGGTTTTACCCATGTTACTTCAGCTGAAGGTGAGAGTCCCAGAATAGCTCTGTGAATACCCTGCCGGTTGGCCTCTATGGCTTTTTAAGGGAATCAGCAGCAGTGGGGCTATCACTTCACCAGATATGTGCTCCACATGGTGGCTGTCAATCAAACCGAGGTGTGTGTTTTGGGGGGGTGGAGGTTATTTATAGTGTCTAACTCCATCTAACCCCTCTCAGAGCTCTGTGAAATGATGGACAGCAGCAGCACTGTGGTGGCAGCTGGGTCCAGTATTTTTAGTTCTGATCCGACCCGTTATGCATCCATCCGTCACGTTAAAAGGCTGGTTTCTATAAACATGCAAATTTGTTACTTTCCTGTTCGGAAGGGACTTGATCCATAAGAAACTTCGATCAGAATTAAAAAGTCTTGGTAAAATCCACCTTCATTAGCAGGTTACCAGTCCACAAGGCCAGTTTGGTTGGAGTTACAGAATCCTTAGACTGGTTTCTCCATTTAGATTAAATTGGGTCTGGCTACTAAACTTATTAGAATAAAACACAGATAAAAAGTTTCCTAATTAAAATGAACCAGAACTGAGACTAAAACCAAGAGAGAACCACTTGGTGGGATTATTGGTCAATCATCCAGATTGAAATGACCAGGACATTTGTTACGGGGGCTTGTTTGGTCCAGAAACAAAAGACGTAAACAGACCCAGTTGGATCCACCAGAACAAATTAGAATATTAAGTTATACATTCACAGCAATTCTGTTGGAACTCACAACTCAGTTGGTCTATCCAGGACAGATTTTGGGCCAGTCACTGCTGGACTGTTCCATAAGGACCACATTACAACATGGATCTCGAGGGATAGGCTCAGTCTGGTCAATAACATCAGGATTACTCAGATCATTGCAGGCTTCTGAGCTGCCATACTTAATTTAGAAGATTTGGCTCTGGAAAGTTCAGACGTACACTGAAGTTCAGAGTCGATGTTTGGTCTCTGGTCAAACCAGTTTTAGGAGTACTCAGAGGATTGGGTCCACATTCCGGGCTTCTAAATTAATCTTGTCCTGTACTCAATTTAATAGTTTGTTCTAGTCTTTAATCCCCAAAAGGTTTGATTTTGTAAGTCTGAAAAAAATGCTTGGGGTTTTTTTCAGAGCAGATGAGAGAACCAGTTAGAGCTGGAAGGTCTGATCCTGGTTTTGGCCCTAGTGTAGGCTCTAAGCCCTGTGGTGGATCAGCTGGATGGTCAACAGATACTGGAACCCATTCAAGTCCCAAAATAACTTTGAGAGTCTCGCTGTCAGACAGACGCACGGGGCCCATCCGGGCATTTCAGGTCTTCACATGAGGCAGCAGCGTGATCAGCGGCCTCTGGTGGGCAGAAGTTCTTGTTTCAGCTAATAGATGTTGTCCGATGTTTGCCGGGTCCTCACTCGATCAAAACAGAAGGTGTTTCAATATTTGTACAGAAATGTCTAGCTATGTCTGTACATGTATATATAAATCTATACATGAGTATGCATTACATTTAACTTCCGCGGGTATTGTAGGTTTCCAAGTAGCCTAGCGCTATAGAACAGTAACCTTTTAAATCCGGCTGTCCAATAAGGAAATAAAATCTTCTACAATGTTGAAACTTTTCGACACCATTTTTTTAAATCTTCCAACGTGCATCTACATGTGTGTCTTGATCCCCTGACCTAAATGTCATCACCTGGCAAATGAAAAAGAGAAAACCATCTCCACTGCCCTCTGAGGACTTGTACCATCAGACAGCGAGGACTCAGGGATACTGGACCCTGAGGATGCATCTATAGGGCAAATGTGACTAATTAGTAACAGTTGCAGAGGATCAATCTGATTAGAAGTTCAGCCGTCTTCTTGTTTGGAAGCAATTCTTTTTCTTGTCCCTGGCACAAGTGTCCTCGGCCTCCGGGTAAACCAGCATTGTTGTCTTTCTTTCAGGGTGCCGACCATCATGTCCACGCAGGCGCCGACGTTCACACAGCCATTGCAGAGCGTCGTGGCACTTGAGGGTAGTGCCGCGACGTTCGAGGCTCAAGTTAGTGGTAAGAAAGACGGAGGCCAATCCAAGATACGTATATTCCCATAGGAGCGTCCTGGTCCCTGACTCATCATTGTCTTGTGTAGGTTCTCCAGTTCCTGAAGTGAGCTGGTTTCGTGATGGCCAGGTTCTTTCTGCTGCTGCTCTGCCCGGTGTTCAGATCTCGTTTAGCGATGGCCGCGCTATTCTGAGGTTCCCCGCTGTGATTGCCGCACACAGCGGGCGCTACTCCGTCAGAGCCACCAATGGGGCCGGGCAGGCCACCAGCACTGCAGAACTTCAAGTTACAGGTAAGACTAGTCAGGGTTTCTGTTTGCTCTCATTGAAAATAGTCTGATCTGATTGGTCAGACCCTGGTGCCTGGCGTCGAGACAGATTGTTCTTCATTCGGTTTCAATGATATTTGAGCTTAATCCTGTTTCAGTGTAAGTTTTATTGTTTTAATTATTAATTAATTAAAATTACTATTTACTATTAATAGCAGTCATTATTTATTGTTTATTTCTGTAGCGTGCCATTATAAAAAAAACAAATTATTTAAAAATTATTGGGTTTTTAAAATTGTTTTTAATTTTTTAACAATTTGTTTTCATAATAGCATGCTTGAGACCTAAACAATAAATACTAAATAGTAAATAATAAATAAATAAAATAAATAAATAATAAACAATAGTATTAATTAATCAGAAAATTAGCTGAGTTTAAACATTTCATTTTACATCAATCCACTAACGTGCTTTCATCAGATTACATTTCTTCTTAGGATTATTTTGTCCTCAATCCAGATTGCTTCTTTGGATAGTTCTGCATCAGTTTTAGGGGATTTCACATTCTTTCGCCATGTGGTTTTTAATTGGCAAGACTGGTGACTTACAAAGTGTGCCCCGAGTCTCATCTTGTAATTATCTTGTATTAAGTAAATACATCCAACACACAATGATGTGACCCTGTGTTTGATGTAGTGGACCAATGAGAAAATTGGTCCAAACTTGGTCCACACCAATCCTTTTTGAATTTTTTATGTATTTGTTTAGAAAATTGGAAGCAGGAAGTAGATGAAAACGGGTAAAGTTTACGTTCACTATGCGGTGTCATGATTACATCATAAACACAATAAATTAATTTTGTTACACTTACCTACACATTCAAAAAAAGCATTGATCTACTGATCCATTGATTCATTGATGACTGAACTCTGAATGACTGAACTTTCTTTCTCTTTTAAATAAATTCAGACACAGTTATGAAGTTTTGGATTAATCTGGTAAAAGCACAGTGGTGATTATAAACGGGGGGATATTAATTAAATTTAAGTACTGACCATTATTACATGATAAAATGATTAATACGAAATGCGACACAAGCCCTATAAATAAATGATATTACAACATATCAGTTATCAGACATCTGATAGTTAACAGGTATCTTTGTTGGTTATATCCCAGTGCGGGATTAGGTGGGTCTACAGCTTGGCTGAACTTTCCCATCTCTACTTATTTCCTCTTCCTTCTGGAAAGATCCGACTCAATCCAATGTTGTCCACAGGGACTTCCCCTCATAACCAACAACAAACATTTAAACTGATTTAGAAACCAGTGATGGGGCCACTGAGGGTCTAATTTTATCAGTGGTGAGGGGGAAGGGACTGCCATTTAATCCAGTGATAAAACCAGAACAGAGACAGCTGCAGCATAGCTTTCCTTTTCAGGAGCCCAACGTTTATTGCTGATGGACAGCTTCAGATGGGAGAGCTTCTTTCCAGACCTCCACAGCTCTGGGGAGAACCAGCTCCACCTATCATCCCGTCTTCAAGTTATCTTTGTTAACCCCACAGAAAAACATGTGGAAGAGCTTCATGGAGCTTTCGACTAGAAGTTTTTCATCATACTGGATGGACTCTGTCCAAGTAGAACAGCAGTGGGCAAATCACGCCCCGAGCACCATGAGTTGGTCCTTGAAGGCTCTCAGTATGGCCCTCTGAACTTAAAGAACTTGTATAAAAAACCTTTATGAATAGTTTATCAGTAAATCAAGCATTTAACAACAGTTGGCGCTCACTAGACATTGTGTTGTTGAGTCTTTCTCATGTGTTGTCATAAACGTTTGGTGTCAGATAATTGTTGCTTTGCTTTTGCTTAGAACAGGACCATTTTTCTATTGGAATGTTTTTTCCATTCAGTTCCGTCGTCTTCCGCTCATCCGGAGCCAGGTTGCGGGGGCAACAGCCTCAGACGGGAAGCCCAGGCTTCTCTCACTTCGCTGCATCCTCCAGCTCACCCGGAAGGATCCTGAGTCGTTCCCTGTCCAGCTGTGAGACATAGTCTCTCCAGCAGGTCCGGTGTCTGCCTCTCGGTCTACTCCCAGTGGGACGTGCCCTAAACACCTCACCAGCAAAGCGCTCGGGGGGCATCCTGACCAGATGCCAGAACCACCCCATCTGGCTCCTCTCAATCTGGAGGAGGAGCGGCTCGACACTGAGCTCCTCCCGGATGGCAGAGTTCCTCACCCAATCTCTGAGTGAGAGCCCAGCCACCCTGTGGAGGAAGCTCATTTCGGCCACTTGTATCCACGATCTCATTCTTTCGGTCACCACCCACAGCTAGTGACCATAGGTGAGGGTTGGAATGTAGATCGACTTGTAAATTGAGAGCTTTGCTTTTCGGCTCATTCTGGTTCTTTACCACGACGAACCGATGCAGTGTCCTAGTTATTGCTGACGCCGCACCGAGGGAGGGAGGGAAATTATCAATGAAGGTGATTATCAGTGATTATAATTGATAATGATTATGATTCCGTTCCGTCATCTTCCGCTTGTTCCGGGGATGGACCGCAGGGGCAACAGCCTCAAACGGGCAGCCCAGGCCTCTCTCACCCCGGCTGCATCCTCCAGCTCACCCGGAAGGATCCCAAGTCTTTCCCCGGCAAGCTGTGAGACATAGTCTCTCCAGCAGGTCCGGGGTCTGCCCCTTGGTCCTTTTGCCCCCTGCGGGCCAGGGACAGGGTCCTGCCCCAAGTGGAGGAGTTTAAGTATCTCGGGGTCTTGTTCACGAGTGGGGGAAAGATGGAGCGGGAGATCAACAGGCGGATCGGTGCGACATCAGCAATAACTAGGACACTGCATCGATCCGTCGTGGTAAAGAGAGACCTGAGCCGAAAAGCAAAGCTCTCGATTTACAAGTCAATCTACGTTCCTACCCTCACCTATGGTCACCAGCTGTGGGTGGTGACCGAAAGAATGAGATCGTGGATACAAGCGGCCGAAATGAGCTTCCTCAGCAGGATGGCTCACTCAGAGATCGGGTGAGGAGCTCTGCCATCCGGGAGGAGCTCAGTGTCGAGCCACCCCTCCTTCAGGTCGAGAGGAGCCGGATGGGGTGGTTCGGGCATCTGGTCCGGATGCCGCCCGAGCGCCTCGCGGTCGAGGTGTTTCGGGCTAGTCCCACGGGGAGGAGACCAAGGGACAGACCCCGGACCCACTGGAGAGACTATGTCTCACAGCTGGCCAGGGAACGACTTGGGATCCTTCCAGGTCAGCTGGAGGATGCAGCCGGGGAGAGAGAGGCCTGGGCTACCCGTTTGAGGCTGTTGCCCCCGCGACCCGACCCCGGAACAAGCGGAAAAAGACGGAACGGAACGGAAAAAATGCTGCAATTTTCCCATTGTGGTATTCATGAAGGTTTTCTTGATTCTTAAATGACGTAACGGGCTAATAAAGTTTCACTTAAAACATTCATGGAATAAGCAATGGTGAATACTGTACGCTATACGGTATATTTATACATGGCAAACATCCAGAATAATGTAGTGCTAGCACCAGCTTGCTATCATGGCAGTCAACAAACCACCATCATTCTGAAAGTTTTAGTACTAGCATCACATAGTAGGCTGTGAGACAGCTTTGTGGACCAAAATATGATCAGAAATATCAGAAACATCTTTTGGAAAATAATATTTTTCTGGCGTCAGAAGCAGATGTTTTCAATGATTAAGATTAATCAAAATTTGTTATCTCTTTGAATTGCAGCCGAAACGGCGCCTCCGAGCTTCATTCAGAGGCTGCAGAGCTCCACCGTGGGGCAGGGCAGCCAGGTGAAGCTGGACGTCAGGGTGACTGGTATCCCCACACCCGTGGTAAAGTTCTACAGAGAAGGAGCTGAGATTCAAAGCTCCGCCGACTTTCAGATTCTGCAGGATGGAGACCTGTACAGTCTCCTGATTGCCGAAGCTTTCCCAGAGGACTCTGGGACGTATTCTGTGATGGCCACTAACAGCAGCGGACGGACTACGTCCACCGCAGAGCTGCTGGTTCAAAGTAAGCTCCGGTATTCTAAGCAGCTATTTTGAGTCTATCAATGCAGAGGTTTGACATCAGCGTTTGATTTTTGCTGCAGGTGAAGAAGCTGTCCCAATTAAGAAAACCAAGACGATTGTGTCCACATCCCAGATGGAGACTTCTCAGACTAGAGTACACAGAGTAAGACCTCTCAGTCCAACAACAGCATTTTAAATCCCTGATTGCTCCAAAATCAGCATCTTAGTTTACTGACTTCTCAAACATCAGTAACTTAGATTACCGTAATTTCACGACCATTAGGCCACCGTACGAAAAGGCGCAGTCTCAGTCACACACCGCCTTACAACAACACACACGCAAGCATGCAAATGTGCGTATTAAAAAATAAATCGGGAGCAAAACTGAGTTTGGTTGTGCTTTATTTAAGTAGTATAAACAAGCACATTACCTGTAATAGTCTTTATTCAAATCCGTCAAAGTCCTCATCCTCTGTTTCAGAATCGAGCAGCTGCGCAAAATCCAACAGAGCAGGTCCACTTCGCTCCTCGCTGTCAAAGTCACTGTCTGTACTGTGCGGCTCCTCAGAAAGGATGCCATCTTTTGCGAAAGCTCGGATAACAGTACCAGCAGACACGTTAGTCCAAGCATCTACAATCCATTGGCAAACTGTAGCGTAACTCGCCCGGCGCTGCCTTCCACCCTTCGTGACACTGTGGTCTCCTTCGGTCATTCATCGCTCACACTTCACTCTTTAACGTTCTCATGCCTTTTCTTTCAGGTCCGTCTCGCGGGCACCGCGTTTTCTTTTAGGTTCGCCTTTTCTAACTAGCACCGCGTTTTCTTTTAGGTCCGTCTTTTCTCACACACAAGGCACACCGCACGAAAAGGCGCACCGCTCATTTTGAAGAAAATCTAAGACTTTTATATGCGCCTTATAGCCGTGAAATTACGGTACTATGTACTCCAACATCAAGACCTGGGAATCTTGGTCATGAACCCATAAAAATTTCTAATCCTTTGGAAAAGAAACATGGCGTCTTCTGAGATAAGCCAGTCTGAGTTGGTTTTTGCTTTCCGCTCCTCAGGAAATGGAGGCAAGTTACCAGGCCACAACTATGATGGAAATGCATGTTGAAGGATCAATGATGACTCAGCAGTTGGCACACAAAACCCCACCCAGGGTGCCACCCAAGCCAACTTCCAAATCTCCTCCTTCCCACGTTGCCAAAGTAACCGGGGGTCGTCAGCAGTCTCCTTCTCCAGTCAGACATGTGAAGGGCCCGACACCAGGCACCATCAGGTAAACCTTCCAGAAGCAGGGTAGCAGAAGTAAGCAAGAGTAAATTTGTGGGACAAGATGTGTAATCATGTGCTGTTGTCTGCAGACCTGTTTCTCCTTCCAGCAAGATGTCAATCTCACCCATCAAACCTGTCAAGTCCCCCACAATGACCAGAAAACATGTGAGTCAAACTACCAGGTCCAAAATTTAAGGTAGCACCTGAGTTTGTTTGCTAAATATGGGGATGTAGCTCAGGAGTTCTTACATTTCTACCCGATTTAAAAATACAAGAGAAATCTTCCGCTCATCCGGGGCTGGGTCGCAGGGGCAACAGCCTCAAACAGGAAGCTCAGGCTTCTCTCACACCAGCTGCATCCTCCAGCTCACCCGGAAGGATCCCAAGTCGTTCCCCGACCAGCTGTGATACATAGTCTCTCCACCAGGTCCGGGGTCTGCCCCTTGGTCCCCTACCGGTGGGATGTACCCGAAACACCTCGCCCGCGAGGCACTCCGGGGCATCCTGACCAGATGCCCGAACCACCCCATCTGGCTCCTCTCGACTTGGAGGAGGAGCGGTTCGACACCGAGCTCCTCCCGGATGGCAGAGCTCCTCACCCGATCTCTGAGTGAGAGCCCAGCCACCCTGTAGAGGAAGCTCATTTCGGCCGCTTGTATCCGTGATCTCATTATTTCGGTCACCACCCACAGCTGGTGACCACAGGTGAGGATGGGAACATACTGTAGATCGACTTGTATATCGGGAGCTTGGTTTTTCAGCTCAGCTCTCTCTTTACCACAACGGACCGATCCAGCGTCCTAGTTACTGCTGACGCCGCACTGATCCGCCTGTTGATCTCCCAAAAATAATTAAAAAATAAAAACAAGTCAGGTTTTGGAGCATTCACTATGCAATATTTAGAAAATATTACAAAAATATGGTCTCTTTACCAGAGACCATAAAGAGTGACAGCCTGAATCTCATTCATGCCCTAAAAAAACCACAAGCTCTGTGATGTGGATCATGAGCGAACCCCTCATTTCTTGTTCAACTCATAATCGAATGGTGAAAGGGAGGAAAGAATTTGGGAAAATGGGAATGAGGACCTAGCATGTGTAAAATGCTCCCTGCAATGTAAAAAACCGTCATGGCTCTAGCTAGCACATCATTAAGGTGGCAACCCTTTTCAAGTGGGAACGGGGTGAGAATACTTATACAATTTGTTCAAAAGAAGTGAAATTACTCTTTAAAAAACCCTATGGTGACAAATATAAGGTCAACACATCACTAATCAAGGTTGAATGTGCTGAAAAGCTTGCTTTTGCATTAGATCAGCGCTTCTCAAATAGTGGGGCGCGCCCGCGATGCCAAGGGGGGCGCGTGTGACCCTGTGGAACAGTTTTTTTTTTTTGCCATACTAGAATAAAGTGTAATAGCATATCCACTACAGCGGTTGTAGTTTATAGCAGTGGTCCCCAACCACCGGGCCGTGGACCGGTACCGCGCCGCGGGACATATGGTACCGGGCCGCATAGAATGAAGAAATAACTTCTATTATTTCCATTTGGTCTTTATTATAAAGGTTTTCTTGATTCTTCATGACGATGTTTTCGTTTGAAAAGTCTCTGGATACAGAGTTACGAAGCAGACTGGACCTCAGCAACACTCTTCAGGTTTCAGGTCAAGATGGAACTGTCTGGTTCCAGCAAAACAAACTCAGAACTCTGATTGACCTATTCTTACTGTTACGAGACTAACTGGTATTTTTATTCACGTTGTTTTTGTGATATCTTTTATTTTGAAGGTATGTGTACTGTTACCAAGGCAACCAGATTACATTCGAGCAGAGAGAATGTTTTCGTGTTATAAAGACGCAGCTAATAAATTTTCTCGTGAGGACAAAAAGGATTTAAGTTTATTATTTATTTTAAAAAAAAAAATTTTTTTCAGGCTGGTTTTATTTAGTTTTTCTGCTACACCTTTAGACCGGTCCGTAGCGCAGGAAAAGTTGGGGACCTCTGGTTTATAGTTTACAGAAGAATTAAAACATTTTTGAATTTCACGTTAATTGAGGCACTTTAAATCTTTTCTGTTACAGATTAAAAAACAATGTTAATAAAGCTGTTATTTGTTGCTTTTTTGTTTTCTTTAATGTTAATGAGGATACAATGTTATGCAGAGGTGTACTTATAAAAATTTCATAGATGAATGATACTAATTATAGTCACGTCGGAGAGTGGGGGGCGCGAAATATTTTCTTCTTCCTGGGGGGACACAACAGGAAATAATTGAGAAGCACTGCATTAGATGAACATTAATAAACCTTTATGTCACCATGTAATGTATAAATAAAATGTTAGGGAATGAAAAGCGTGCCAATCGGAACGATAATCCATGACATCTCCTCTGTCTTAGGTCTCTTCCTCTCCTGATGTTCTTCCACCCTGGAAGCAAGGAGAATACATTGCTGAAGGCAGCTACACCAGCATGACCAGTGTCAGCAGCTCCACCCAGCTCCACATGGAGAAGCACTGGGAGCAGCAGGTGGTTGCCACCAGAGAGGTGAGCTGATTGGACGAGGAGAAAGATCCTCCTCATCATTGTGGTCGGACTACTTTGTCTGTCTCTGTGTGTGGATGTGTGCGCGCTGACATGTCGTTGTGCTGTGGGTGCATCAGGACGAATATGTTCACTGCGACCATAAGAGCGTTGCCGTGGCTACCATGTTGGCAGCCGTGGAACAAGCTCGTGGCCAAGGCCCATCTGAAAGGGGCAGATCTGGAGTGCAGGTAGACCTTCTCAATCTGAGACCCCCCATCCACCAATCACCTCCTGTTTGTGCCAGCTGTCCAGCACTAGTAACACCCACCGATCTGTTGTCATAGTTACAGAGCCTGGTGTTTATTGAAATGTTTGCACCTAAAGGAAACGCTGGATTAAATTGTGGTGTGATGAAGTTGTGACTTTAATTAAATTGAACTAAGCTTTATTGGTACCATCCCAATTCACAATAACTTTTTGTGTGTTTACAGAAACACCAGTTTAATCTGGATTAGTCCAATCCAATCAAGACAAATCTAAACCAATCCACATCAATTAAGTTATGAAAGGAAAAACTTCCATGTAGACAGAATCAGGATGGACATTCGTTTTCTTGGACCAGGTTGGGTCAGAGAAGACAGTGTAAATGGATCGGATTCAGCCACTCTGTTTGATTTCTAGATCCTCTGGCATTAACCAGGGTGCAAAATTCCACTGCCACCCTCTTGACCTCTGAAATGGGTCCCAGTTTGGAAGTTCTTCATTTCTGTCAACTCATTTTCTTTAACTCAAAAGAAGTTCTCTAGGTTTTTTTTTGTGTATGTGGGTTTTGGGAGTCACATCCCTCTGACTTTTCTAGTAGGTTGACACATACGTGTACGTCAACCCAGACCTGGAAGTTCTTGTTGTAGGGACTCTCCTGAGTCTGTGTGCTGGTTCTTATGTCTCCAGGCTGAAGATGACAAAAAGGCTGAGGCAGTGGCCACAATAATTTCTGCTTTTGATCTTGCCCGTGTTCGAATGCCCTTGCACGAGGAGGGCAGCCAGCAGAAAGTGGTTTCTGTGGAGCACCAGCAGTCTGAGGTTTGAGGATCCTTCACTTCCTGTCTGATGCCGTCTGCTGACCTCATATGGCTCCTCTAACTAACTGTATTGGTTACTACAGATTCAGACAGAAACCTCCCAGCTGGACACCGCTGTCCCCCCGGCCACAAGTCCACATTTCACAGTTTCTAAAGTTTCTGTTCCCAAACACAAAGAGGGCCATGAGGTAAGAGGGGCAGCGGTAGGTCGTCCAGCATTGGTCCGTCCACAGCATCCCAGAACTTCCATTTCATTTTTAACACATACTGTACATCTTAACACACCGCTATGCTCCACTCTTTCTAAACATGTGTGCCCCTTACTGTACCTGATCCAGGCCGAGTACCAGACCCTTATCAGGGGTTCTGATCTCAGGTTTGCAACAAACGTTGGGTATTCATTCTGTTGGATGAAACTTGATTAGGAATTAAAAGATTCCAGTATTTGAGGTCACTTTATTTAAATGTTACTGTCAGGTGAGTTCATACAATCATACAATTCTGGTTGAATCAGTAACGAGGTGGTGAGGGTGCTTCAGACATCCAACAGTACTATGATATTCAAACTTCTGAAAATTTACTGGTGACTTGTGTGAATCATACCATAGGTTCATCAATTTGAAATCTTGCTCTCCTGGACCAAACCAGCCTCTTTGGATCAAAACTCACCCGCTTGGATTAACCTCCATTCATGAGCTTTTCCCCTTCGGTGTGGCTCTCAGATCTCACTGGGCTTCATTTAGCCGCCACCTACTAATCCCTGTAGTACCCGGACCTATACTCTGGGTTAACGCTGCTTTCGTTGGCCCGGCCAGGTGTCCATCTCCACTTCTGCCTTTGCTGTTCTGCACAAAGAGCTCTCCTCCCCGACCGCTCCCAGGAAGGTCATCAAGCCTGTCAAGTCTCCTAGTCCTTCCCGCCGAGTGGCACCAGTCATGGAGCCCCTTCCAGTGGCATTCAAAGACCTCAGACATGAAAGGGTGCATAAAGGCGGGTCTTACGCAGTGAGTGAGGAGGAGTTTGAGGACTGGGAGCCTCAGGTTGGTCCTCATGCATCTTTTCTTTATAACACCATGTGGATTCTCACCTCCACTATCCTTTTCACTGTAATATCTCAACCAATCACATGGTACTCTTGATGGAGTTTGCTCCTCGCTGTCACATCCCGAACCCTCTTACCATTCTCCTTCCTTCATCCTCACTGGACACCTGCTTCATTTCTTCCTCTCTAATTCTTCCCCTTTTATTTTCCAGGAGATGGCCGCAGTGCCAACCAGAGCACAGGAGCCTGTAATCCCTCCCACCATTGTAGCTGTAAGTTTACTTCCTGGTTTATTTTCTGAACAACAGCATAAAAAAAGTGGTAAAATATATTGGTCCGTAACCCATTGGTACGTATAGAATGACCCAAGCATAAAATCATAGGTAAATGTTCTGAAAATGAAGATGTTGTATGGGTGTGCATCGGGGGGTGCAGATCAGTCACTAAACCTGAATCCCTCAACATTTCTAGGAATTTCTCTTTCTTCTTTGTTCCTTCAAACCAAATTTATATGATCATTTTCAATATTATTGTAGTGCAGAAAGTGTCTGCTACAAACAAAACCAGGGCCAAAAATTAGGGCTAGGATTGTGAACAGAATTTTGAACCTTAATGAACTTTGAAAACTAATTAACTAAATTCGGTACATTTAATTCTGACGAGTTGAAAGTGGTTTTATCAGTGTAATGGTTTTCAGAAAATTTTTAATTATGATAGCTAGTTTACTTTTGAATAATCAAAAAATTATTTTAGTCAAATATATGCATTTCCTAATTAATATTATTTTATGGCATTTTAAAAAAATAATAATTTGAACCAAATGAAACAAAACAAACCGACTTCTGGTCAAGTCTTAAACTTGACCAAAATTTCTGCTTTCAACACAAATCTGATGGAACACAGATAAGAACAAAATCCAACATGAGTCATATGCAGGTTTCTGACTCTGTTTCCATCTCCTCTCAGGGCCTGAAGAATTTGACAGTGACAGAGGGCGAGTCAGTGACTCTGGAATGCCAGATCAGTGCTCAGCCTGCACCCGTCATTATGTGGTTCAGAGAAGACTACAAGATTGAGAGTTCCATCGACTTCCAGATAAGCTACCAGAATGGATTTGCCCGAATGACTATCCGGGAGGCGTTCGCTGAGGACAGCGGCCGCTTCACTTGCACCGCCACTAACGAGGCGGGAACCATCAGCACCTCCAGCTTCCTGCTGGTCAGAGGTAACGTCAAACAGATTGTGACATAACAGTAGAAAATGTTTAGTTTAGATTATGAAAGGTCAAACTGGTAAAGACAAATTTTGCCGGACAGAACTTTTGAAAACATGGCCTGTTCTTAAAAAGTATTTCAGTCTTAATATTTCTTTTTGTTTTTTTTTAAAAAGGACTCATTTAAATGTTGTAAATTTTGTATGAATTCAGTTTCAAATTTCACATTCAATCTTATTTAGTTTTTGGATGATTTTATATAATCAATTTTTATTTAATACAACTATACCGGTAAACTTTATTAATTAAATATTAACATTTAATTAAAGCTGTCCTACATTCACTAAACTTAGAACTATTTTGTTTATCATGTGGAGCTGATTTCATTTAAACACTTTTTTTTCACCATAAAAAAATGAAACAAAATAAATTAACGGAAAAAAATTTAAACAAAAGTTTTCAGAAAAAAGGTTTGAACATTTTGAAAAAAAGACTGATGCTCAAAGACATGCTGCATATTGAAAAATGTTGAAAATTTTATTTCCTGTTTTTTTTTTTTGTTTCAGTATCAGAGGAGATTGATAGCAGAGAGGAAGTATCAGAAGTCACAGAAATTGGAATCACACAAGACAAAAAGTGAGTTTAGAGCATCTGATAATAGTTTTCAGAAAGAATCAGATTACAAGCTGAACTTTCTATTTCCTCAGTGTAACAATGATGATGGAAATGAGTGCCGGAGAAGTTTCTGCTCCATTTTTCATCAAGAAACCTACCTTCCAGAAGCTAGTAGAGGGAGGAAGTGTTTTCTTTGACTGCCAGATTGGAGGAAATCCTAAACCTCACATCATCTGGAAGAAGAGTGGTATTCCACTCACCACTGGTTACAGGTAAGCACCTGACAGGGGGAAAGGACTTGGTGTAGAATGAGAAACTTGTTCCTTATGGTAAAGAATTTCTTATTTTCCTCCTCCAGATATAAAGTGGCCTACAAGAAAGAAACTGGAGAGTGCCGGCTGGAAATCTCCATGACCTTTGCTGATGATGCAGGAGAATACTCTGTCTTTGCCAAGAATCCTCATGGAGAAGCTTCGGCCTCCGCCAGCCTCTTGGATGAAGGTATCCAAGCCCTTTGATTCTATTAAGAATCACATTAAAGATCTGCTGGACCAGACATTCAATGGATTTTTGTTTGTGTTTGCAGAGGCTTATGAAGCCTTCACTAAGCAGCAGGAAATGACATATAAAACTGAGGTGACCACGACGGTGGTGCCTGAGCCCACAGTGGTCACAACTCAGTACCAAGTGGATCAGAAAAGGATGACTGCCTCAATGGGCTTTGTCTCTGAGACGGTATTTTGCTGTTTCAATCAGCGGTTCTGTTGTCCATCCTGAATCCATTTAATTCTTTGCTCTGTTTCTTTCCAGGAATTTCTTATTTCTGCATTTGAAGAAAGAATCATCCAGGAGATTGAGCTCCAAATTATGAGAATTAACTACAGAGATTTGGTTCTAGAAGATGGAGAGGAAATGGTGATTATTGCAGAAGAAGAGGCAGTGCAGCCTGCCCTTCAGACTCCAGTGAAAAACTACAGAATCATGGAAGGAATGGGAGTCACCTTCCATTGCAAAATGGCTGGGAAGCCCCTGCCAAAGGTACTTAGAATCACAGAGCAAGGAAACAAAACATTTAGAAAAACTTCAGACCAAATGCAAATGTTCTGCTTGTTAGAAGAAATAGAACAATTCTACATATTTGAAGTCAGCTATGTGATTTTAAAAGGAGGAACTACTGTAATTCACAACTAAATGATGGTTCATTTTGCTGTCCGATAGATTGCCTGGTACAAAGATGGCCAGCGCATCCGACCTGGAGGCCGTTACCAGATGGAGGTCCTTCAAGACGGACGGGCCAGTCTCCGCCTACCAGTGGTACTCCCAGAGGACGAAGGAGTGTACACTGCTTTTGCTTCCAACATGAAGGGAAATGCCATGAGCTCAGGAAAGCTCTATGTTGAACCATCAGGAGTCATCACTCCTCAAAGATACACCCCCCAGCCATCAATGCAGAGGATCAGGTTAGTATGGGAAAGACATTAAGGTCTCTGTCACAGTGAAGGGCCTAGATTTATCAATGATCTCTAACCTATACGTTCTAACAGAACTGCTATTAAAAAACAAACCTCATTTTGCCTTGTCAGATCTGCCTCTCCCCGCTCTCCAAGCCGTTCTCTGAGCCGTTCTCCCGGCCGTTCTCCAGGCCGCTCCCCTGGACGTTCTCCAGCCCGTCGTCTAGAAGAGACAGACGAGTTTCAACTGGAAAGACTCTACAAACCAGTTTTTGTCTTGAAGCCATTCTCAATAAAATGCTCTGAAGGGCAGACTGCCCGGTTTGACCTCAAGGTTGTAGGAAGGCCAATCCCCGACACGTACTGGTTCCACAACGGTGAGCCCAGCATTGGTCTAGAAGTCAATATCTACCTTAAGTTTCACACACTTCTAAAACTTTTTGTTTTCTTCTTAGGACAACAAGTGGTGAATGATTACACTCACAAGATTGTGATTAAAGAGGATGGTACCCAGTCCCTGATCATTGTCCCAGCCGTCCCTCAGGACTCCGGCGAGTGGACGGTGGTGGCTCAGAACAGAGCTGGACGGACATCCGTCTCAGTGTCTCTGGCTGTTGAAGGTAAGTTTTGCTCTGTCTCTAGATTAATACAACGTAGACTCCCCTGGAACTGGTAAAACATCTGTGAGCTGCTAATTGTAGTTTCTGAAGATTGTTCTTCTATATTTTCCAGCCCGAGAGTGTGTGACTCGGCCTCAGTTTTTGGAGAAGCTGAAAAACATAACAGTGAGACAGGGCACGCTGGTGGAGCTGGCTGTTAAAGCCATTGGCAACCCACTGCCCGACATTGTGTGGCTGAAGAACAGTGACATCATCTCCCCACAGAAGCACCCACACATCAGGTGAGCACCTTTTGTCTCTGAAACCATTTATTTGAATTCTGACATGCTGCTTGTTCCAGGATTGATGGAACCAAAGGAGAGGCCCGATTCCAGATCCAATCGGCCTCTAGCTCTGATAGTGCCTGGTACACAGCCACAGCAATCAACAAGGCTGGCAGGGACACCACACGCTGCAGAGTCAACGTGGAGGTAGATCCCAGTGCCCCTCAAACAGAGAGGAAACTCATAATTCCCAAAGGAACTTACAAAGCCAAAGAAATTGCTGCACCAGAGCTGGAACCGCTACACTTGCGCTATGGCCAAGAGCAGTGGGAAGATGGCGATCTGTACGATAAAGAGAAACAGCAGAAACCACTCTTCAAGAAGAAGCTGACCTCTGTCCGTATGAAGCGATTTGGTCCAGCTCACTTTGAGTGCAGACTGACTCCCATCGGTGACCCCACCATGATGGTGGAGTGGCTTCATGATGGGAAACCTCTAGCAGCCGCAAACCGCCTGCGCATGGTCAATGAGTTTGGCTACTGCAGCCTTGACTATGAGGTGGCGTATGCCAGAGATAGTGGCGTCATCACCTGTAGAGCCACCAACAAGTTTGGGGTGGACCAGACCTCGGCAACCCTGGTTGTCAAGGATGAGAAAGGCCTGGTGGAAGAAACACAGCTCCCTGAAGGCCGCAAAGGAGCATACCGCATTGATGAGATGGAGCGCATTGCTCATGAAGGTGGACCCACTGGAGTCAGTGTTGATGAAGAAACCGAGAAGACAAAACCTGACATAGTCCTGCTACCTGAACCAGCCCGAGTGCTCGAAGGGGATGTTGCTCGATTTCGCTGCAGAGTGACCGGTTATCCAGCTCCGAAAGTCAACTGGTACCTCAACGGACAACTCATCCGCAAAAGCAAAAGATACAGACTTCGTTATGATGGCATCTATTACTTGGAGATTGTCGATGTCAAGTCTTACGACTCCGGTGAAGTCCGGGTGGTGGCAGATAACCCTCTGGGCACCACAGAGCACACTGTTAAGCTGGAAATCCAGCAGAGGGAGGACTTCCGGTCCGTGCTGCGCCGTGCTCCAGAACAGAAGCCCACCGAGCTCCAACATGAGTCTGGCAGAATTGGCTTTGACGTGGTAAAAGTAGATCGTCCAAGTGAGGCTGCACAGGACCGAGAGGTGGTGAAACTGCGAAAGGCCCAGAGAATTGTCCATGAGAAGACTTCTGAAGAGTCAGAGGAGCTGAAGAGCAAGTTCAAACGCAGAACTGAGGAGGGCTTTTATGAATCTATCTCAGCTGTTGAATTTAAATCCAAAAAGAGGGATGACTCATATGAAGATATGCTGAAGAAGACCAAAGATGAGCTTCTTCATCACATGAAGGAGAAGGAAGAGGCTGAAAGGAGAAGGTTGGAGGAACAAGGCACCATCACTATCCCCACCATCAAACCAGAAAGAGTGCAACTCTCTCCCAGCATGGAGGCTCCTAAGATTCTGGAGCGCATCACAAGCCAGACTGCTGCCCCATCCGAGGAAGTTCGCTTCCGAA
Organism: Neostethus bicornis; assembly: GCA_902685375.1. Taxonomy (NCBI): domain Eukaryota; kingdom Metazoa; phylum Chordata; class Actinopteri; order Atheriniformes; family Phallostethidae; genus Neostethus; species Neostethus bicornis. Next base: position 7,952,246 of record LR738549.1, on the reverse strand, counting down.
TCAGAGTCATAGGTAGACCAGAACCTGAATGCCTGTGGTTTAAAAACGGCATCCAGCTAGAGAAGTCGGACCGGATCTACTGGTACTGGCCTGAAGACCATGTATGCGAGCTGGTTTTCCGGGATGCCCAAGCAGAGGATTCAGCCAGCATCATGGTGAAGGCTATCAATGTTGCAGGAGAGTCATCCAGCCACGCCTTCCTGCTGGTTCAGGGTAAGATCTCGTCATACTGTTTCAGACTTAGGTCTGTAGCAGTCAGACGTCCATTAATTACCATGTGCTTTTGTTCTGTTTTGTTGCAGCTAAGGCCGCTATCACCTTCACTCAGCAACTGGTAGATACTTCAGCCAACGAGAAGGATACCATGGTCACATTTGAGTGTGAAACCAATGAGCCATTCGTAAAAGTCAGATGGCTTAAGAACAGTACGCCAATCTACTCTGGAGACAAGTACCGCATGCACTCAGACAGAAAGGTCCATTTTCTCTCAGTGTTGATGATCGAGATGAAGGACGATGCAATGTACACTTGCGAAGTCATTGATGAGAATGTCCGGACGAGTGCTTGGCTTCACGTGGAAGGTACATACATTAATCTTATCTTTTATCTGGTATAATCTGAGTTTACAAAGAACTTTTACTGCTGCATCTCTGACATCTCCTGGATCTACAAGATTGGATCTTCTGGATCTCAGATTTTTTTTTTTTTTTTAATCAGGTGCTCCCCTGGAACTCATCAAACACATGGAGGACATTGAAATTCCAGAAAGTTATGCTGGAGAGTTTGAGGTAGAGCTGTCCCGTGAAGATGCTGAGGGGACCTGGTTCTTTGGAGAGAAACAGCTTTCACCAAGCCCCAAATATGTGATATCTTCCCGCCGTGGAAGGCAGATGCTCTCAGTTAAGGACGTTCGCAAAGATGACCAGGGGAGATACACATTTGTTTGTGGAGATCTAAGAAGCAGTGCTTCCCTAAAGATGAAACGTAAGCTAAATGTGATGACTTACTCTTTGTTACAATAACAAGAAGAAAGGGCCCTCCATTGGAATTTGGAAAATAAAGTTGTACCTTATCATTACGTATTTAGATTCCACTGGTTCTGGGCATGCGGTCTAGAAAAAGATTGGAAGATAAAAAAAAATAAAAAAAATATCCTATTTCAGAAGCATCAATGAAAAATGATAATAATGTGATTATTGGCAGATATCAAACAATGTTGGTTATAAAAAACTGTTCAAAAAAAATTAAAAATTGTTCAATTTTATGAACAATTTTTAAATTTTTAAATATAAAAAAAATCCTATTTATTTTAAACCTGTGTTAGATGTTGACTGAGAATTATTAGAACAAGATAGGAATCCTTCAGGAAGTCCAATGGGAGGAGGGGAAGTGCGGTAGGTGGGTTTAAACATCTTCCACAGAGTATTTGCTAATATGTGTGAAAAACGCTGATGTTTCTTTAAAGATGGAAAGAGGCTGGGGGGTCAGGCTTTCTGCTTTATTGAACTGGATTCTTTGAATATAGAGAACCCATTGAAAGTTAAGGCAGTACGGTGGCAGAGTGGGTAGCACAGTGGCCTCACAGCAAGAAGGTTGTGGGTTCGAGTCCCGGGTGGGGACGAGGCTTGGAACACTGTCTTTTCTGTGTAGAGTTTGCATGTTCTCCCTGTGTTTGCGTGGGTTTCCTCCGGGTACTCTGGTTTCATCCCACCCTCCAAAGACATGCATATTAGGTTGATTGGTTGGTACCAAATTACCCCTAGGAATGAGTGTGTGTGTGGATGGTTGTATGTGTGTGGCCCCGCGACAGACTGGCGACCCTGCCCTTCGCCTTAAATCAGCCGGGATGGGCTCCAGCACCCCCCGTAATCCCGTAAGGGACAGACGGATAAGAAGATGACTGACTGACTAATGAAAGTTTGCTTTTTGCACCTTTACAGTGCGCCCAATCACCCTAATGCAGCCTCTAACTGACCTCACCATGTGTGAGGGTGACATTGCTCAGCTGGAAGTGAGGTTCTCCCAGGAAAATGTTGAGGGGACATGGATGAAGAATGGACAAGCCATCTCTGCCTCAGACCGGGTCCACATGGTCATTGATCGTCAGGTTCATAAGCTTCTTTTGGAGAACGTGACCAGAGAAGACACTGCTTCTTACTCCTTTGTGGTTCCAACTCATGCCATCTCCACTTCTGGGAAACTCCATGTTCAAAGTAAGTATGCGAAAATACTTGGAAGCCCAGCTGTGGAAATCTGGTCCTCATTATCTGTTGATGTTTTATAGCCATTGAAATTGTGGTGCCATTGAAAGACATATCAGCTATCGAAGGCACAAAAGCTGTCTTAGAGGCAAAGATTTCTGCTCAGGACGTCAGCTCTGTGAAGTGGTTCCACAATGACAAGCTGCTGACAGCTGATGAGCGCATCCAGATGGTTGCCAAAGGAACCAAGCAGCGGTTGGTTTTCACCAGGACTCACGCCTCAGACCAGGGTCACTACAGGCTGGTGGTTGGGAAGGTGGACACTAGCTGCAGAGTGTCCGTTGAACGTAAGAGTCCATGTCATTTTGATGCTGTTTCGAAGGTTAAGGCTAAGGTTCTAACCCACTTGTCCCTACAGAGGTGCGGATCATGAAGCACATGGAGAACAAACTCTGCTCAGAGTCCCAGAATGTTGTATTTAATGTAGAGGTATCTCATCATGGTATTGACCCAATGTGGACCTTCAGAGGCCAGCAACTCAAAGCTGGAAACAAATACAAAATGGAGTCCAAAGGAACCGCTCACTCTCTGATGGTTCTTGACACAATGAAAGACGAGGAGGGTGAATATATGTTCCACGCTGGCGAGAAGACATCCAGCGCTACTCTGACCGTTTCTGGTAAGATCTTACAAAACGTTCATCTTTCTGAGATAGTCTGTTAGGTATTACCAAATATTTTCCCGCAATTATTATTAAAGCTGTTTTTCAGTGTGAGGTAATCCGCTTTGTGCCACCGACAGGGGGAGCAATAACACACCCACTACAGGATGTGACAGTGGCTGAGTCTCAGACTGCCGAATTTGAGTGCCAAGTGGCCAATCCCGACTCTGAGGGCAGTTGGCTGAAAGATGGCCAACTGTTGGATCTAAATGAGAATGTTGTGAGTGAGGTGCTGGGCGAAATCAGGCGCCTTGTCATCGTCATCACCAGACCTCAGGATGTTGGAGAATACAGCTACCAGGTGGCCAACTCTAAGACCAGCGCCAACCTCCGTGTAGAGTGTAAGTTACCACCTGTAAACCTTTCTAACACTTGGCCAAATATGCTTCCGTCTGTCAGTTTGCGTATGACAATACGGTTGTTATAATACTGGTATTTTACTGTCTATGAGAGACAAGGGACCCGCTCGACTAACCATAGAGAAACTAATGGTTAGTAATCTGTAGTTTTTGCAAAAAGGAGTTCTCCTACCACCGGAGCAACTCCACCCTGACATACCATCTAAACACAAAACATGTTCAGCCATGTTCCTTTGCTGCGAATGTGGCTACCGGGAGCTCACTCCGCCAAACCAAGCTAGCTGAATTTGGCAAGCGAATGAGCAAATCCATAACAGAGAAATTAACAAATACTATTGCAAAGTGGGTTGCTGCTGATTGCAGGACAATTTCTATCGTTGAAGATAAGAACAAACCCTAACCCTTGTTTTACTTTTTTTAATGATGCACCTAGCCTCATGAGGCACAGTTCATCAATAATAAATTGGATTTAAAATCTTCTCTTCTTACTGTATTCAGTTGATTAGTTATACAGTACATTTTTTTTAATATCCTAGAATTCAAATTCTTTATCAGGAGACCTTTAGCAGATATGAAGTTAAAATGCGATTAATTTGATTAAAATAATTACAAAATCCTGTAATTAATTTGATTTATTTTTTAATCGACTGACACCACCACTAATTATATAAACTACCAGCCCAAGAAAATTGTCAACAAAAGTTTACACAGTTTGATATTCTGATGGACTGCCTTTGACTTTCATTACGGCATTGTCTAACAGCATCTTCCGTTGCTTTAAGTTTTTACAGATTTACAATACTTTTTTGCAAACAGGGAAGAAAAAAAACCCCCAAAGGTCTTATTTTCACAGTACACTGTCGTTTTTCTTTTTAAAAGGATTTTCCCAAACATTTGTTTGGGAAAATGGCTGTTAATCACAATAATTCTGAATTTATTTTTTGCCATGTTTCTTTTTGTAAGATGAGCCTTCCTATTGTCAATTCAATTTGGAATTATTTTTTGTTATAAATATACAAACATAAATCAGGTTACTTGTAAATTTTCTATATATTTGTTGTTTGTATAGATTTCTGTCTTTTTGACTTTCTGTCCATATGTATTTATTAATGTGCTGGACAGTTTTTCAGCCTATTTAAGTTGCTGTTACTGTTTGAAAACAATCAGCACAGCTGTCTAATGGGAAGCTTTTATTTTTCTAAGTTAAATCTTGGTGGCATATTTCCATTTTTCCAGGCAGTGTATTTGTGTCACCATTTTTTTTTAACTCTTATTCCTGCAAATATTTGAGTGTGTTTGTCAGAGTAAAACGTTCATGTTCCCCGATGTGTACATGACAAGAACAAAGTAGCTGTGTTAAATCTGTTTCTTGGATCAACTCCACATTTCTCATAAAAAACAGCAGCAGGAAACATGTCCCCATTCAATTCAACTTTATTTTATAGCCCATTATCACAAAACAGTGTCAACGGGTTTCAGTTGACTTAAAACATCAAACATTTTCACAATAGAGCGGTTTCACGTGACATCACCAACCCGGAAGTCGGCCATTTTGGAGGCATATATCGGGAATGAGACTATCAACAAAGGAGTATTTTTTTTATGTTATAGTGCTATTCAGAGGCGCAATTAGTTTTCCACGTCATCAGCGTGCAGATCTGAAGTCCTCCAAAGGACTGGATGCATAGTTCTGGGTTGGTAATGTCACGTAAAAACTATTCAACTGTAGTTTTTCTAAATATTGTCCAATTTTTTTTCGCTCTAAGACCAGACAATTTTTCTGCCACATGATGCGACTGACATTGAAAACCAATTGCACCTCTGAATAGCAACATAAGATAAAAATAAATAAATAAAAAACATACTGCGTTGTCAACATTCATCCTGATCTAGGCATTCAAAATGGTCGACTTCCGGGTTTTAGTCAGGTGAGTAAAAGCACTCCACTGTACAGATATACAGTATTTGACCATTGTCATAAAAAAGATTGTCCATTTTTTTTCATTTGCCGCACACACTTTGGGCATAAGGCCCCAGGTTATTATCTAGGGATTTGGTGAAACAAGGTCTTATTGAAATTGAAAAAAATATCTACTTGCAATTTTTCTATCCATCTTCTTCTATCTAGAGTTTCTGTCTTGATTATGCTCCAAAAGGTTTTTGTCATAGTGCAATATTGCTGACAATTCCTCCTCTGCTTTATATTCTTTCTTTACTTTTAACCCTGATGCAAACTTCCTGACAAATCAGTTGACACACAAACATGCTATCTGGAAGAAATGCTGCATAAGAGACAGATGGTGTTAAAAGAGAAAATGAGACAAAAAATATTCCGTATTTTCCGCCCTATAAGGCGCACTGCATTATAAGGCGTACCTTCAATAAATGACTATTTTTAAAACTTTTTCCATATATAAGGCGCACCGCATTATAAGGCGCTACAGTAAAGGCTGTTCAACTTTGTCCTCTAACTGTGGCCATCTCGCTTTGTTCCGCGGAAACTCTGTTTAGTCTTGTTTACTTGGCGAAGCGCATCCTCTTGCTTCCTCCACTTCCTCACCATTGATTCATTGATGTTAAACTCTGTCGCTGCGGCCAGAGGTAAGATCTTAAGCCCGACCCAAAATTCGGGTCGGGCCTAAAAATGTCAATCATTACGACGGGTCGGGTTCGGGCTTCTCTCTTGCTGACTTTTTTTTTTTTTTAATAAATATATGTTTATAAAATGTAAACTAAAACGAGGTGTGTGTACTAAACTAAGAAATACTTGTTATAAAATTAATAATTTGGATGAAAAAGAGAAGTAATGTTTTACTACTAAACAGGATCCGCAGAGCCAGCTCATGCTCTGCGCACGTGAACGTCTCCTCTTAATTTGGTAATCCTCTCCTGCGCACGTCTTTATTTTATTTATTTTGAACTGGTATCCCCGATATGAAGAAGTAAGAAGTTAAGGATAAACTAAATGCAGGAGAACTGAAAAGACAAACACATACCGGTGAGAGTGAGGTGTGGAAAAGATTCAAATTTATTGTTCAAAATGCTACAGAAACTTGCGTTGGCTTCGCTGGATGTAGTCAATGTGGCGCATTGCTTTCATACGACATCAAAAAGACTGGCACCTCGACAAGCTGCCTGCACTTTTAAACAGCTGGACTGGCAAAAGTGCTGATCGTTAAAGATCTATTTTATCATTTCAAAGACCTTCCCTCCTCTTCGCGCTAAGCAGGCCATCACAGACAAGTGTGTTAGGGTCCGATAGTGTGATTTTTTTTTTTTTTATTAAAAAAGCGTGTTCTTGAAAATGTTCCAATTTATAATTTTTTATAAATAATATATTTTTTTTACCGCGAGCCCGCGGTTTTAATATCCGCGGGCTCGGGTCGGGTCGGGCTGGATTTTTTAGGCCCGATCTCACCACTGGCTGTGGCTCTATTCCCGTGTTTTACTGCTTGACCAATGGCCTTGAGTTTAAACTCTGCGGTGTAACAGTGTTTCTTGGTATGAGCCATTTCCGGGTCTTTACATAAACACATAAATGGAAATGAGACACCCTTTCATATATCCCAGCATGCACCGCGCACTACTTCTTCTATGGGGGAAATGGAGTCGGAGGCTGCTTACCGCAGTTGCGACACGTGTTGTAGCTCAATATTAATTCGTATATATAAGGCGCTCCGGGTTAAAAGGCGCACCGTGGACTATAGAGAAAATTTAAGGTTTTTAGGTGCGCCTTATAGTGCGGAAAATACCGTAATGAAAACTGGATAGTAGTGAGCAGGCTACAGGTTATTGCTACAAGAACATTGATTTGATGTTATCACATTGTACAGCTGTACTAGAAACCAGAATGAACACCATGAACGGCCTCCTAATTGTTTATTTAATTTGAAGTCATTTAACTGTGTCTGTCTTTTCAGCTGTGAAAATTAAGAAGACTTTCAAGAACCAGACTGTGACAGAAACCAAAGAAGCAGTTTTCTCCCTTGAACTCACCCATCCAGATGTCAAGGGAGCCCAGTGGATCAAGAATGGAGTGGAACTGCAGAACAGCAACAAATATGAGATCACTTGTGCTGGGACGGTCCACACCCTAAAGGTGAAGGACTGCGCCACACACGATGAGAACGTCTACTCTTTCAAACTGGGCAAACTGGTCGCCAATGCCAGACTTAATGTGGAAAGTGAGTATATGCAGGATTTCTGATTCTCTCCCTACTTTCGGTTTTTACTCCCAACTAACTTTGCTTTGTATTATGCAGCTATCAAAATTGTGAAGAAAATAAAGGACGTGACGTCTCTGCTTGGCGGAACGTCCTCCTTTGAGATGAGCTTGTCGCACGACAACATCCCTGTCAGGTGGCTGTGTAACGGCGTAGAGCTGCAGCAGAGTGAGAAGGTGAAGATCTTGTCGGAGCGGAAGGCTCACAAGCTGATCCTGCAGAATGTGGAGACGAGCATGAGCGGCGAGTACACGGCAGTGGTTGGACACCTGCATTGCAGCGCCGTGCTAACGGTGGAGGGTACGTCACACCGCCTGCATCAGGGCAACTGAAGGCAGAGAGTGTAGAAGAGGAAGAAACCCAAATACAATTTTGTAATAAAAATTGTAAAAAAAACAATTCAGAAATAAATAAAAAAATATTTTAAAAAAAGAAATCATAGAATCTTGTTTTTTTTTTTTTCTTTTTTTTTTTTTTTTAATTTATATTTAGGTATAAATCAAAATAGATTTAGTTCAGACACATCAGAATACCGTAACTAATATTCTAAATTATTTATTATTATGAGGTAAAATAACATCATTTTCATAAGATATTACCTAACAAAAAATTATGGTTAAAAACTGGTTTGTGAGATATTTTAGGAAAAAAAGGCCAAGTACTTTTTTAAAAACTAACTTTTAATTATATAAATTAATTAAAAAATACTTTACACTTTACACCAATTCTTCAGATTATAGGTTCTTATTTTAAACAGTAATAAAATATGACGTTGAATGTAAAAACAAACAATTTTCTTACATTACGTTTTTTATCGTAGTTAAATTTATTTTACTCAGACATAAATGTAAATGTCAAATTCCTACTTTTTAATTTTATTATTATCACTATTATTTTTAAAAATCTAATACCAATATAAATTGTAGCTTACAAACATTAAATAGCGAGCAAAATGAAGCACAATTGTAGTGCTAGGATATTTCATGATCAAATTTATACTTTGTAAACAAATAAATATGATGTTACCCCAGTATAAAATCATCAAATTGTTTTTTAACTTCAGGTGAATTAATACAAAAAGACAGAATTAAATTATTCTTTATGTATGCATTTTGTTACAATTTTTCAAATAATAAGCATAGTTTACATTTTAATTGAAATGTTCCAGACAACAAATTAAAATGATAATTTGATGATTATGATGATGATGGTATCAAACTAATAAAATAAAAAAAACGATTGCAACAAAAAACAGTTTACATTCAACACAATTAGTAAAAAAAAAAGTTCGTTATTAGAAAATAAGCTCTCAAATTGAAATATTCTACATATAAAACTATTAGGTATTTCTTAGGTTACAAACCTTAAGCTAGGATCTAATGTCTAGTTTTTAAATAGTTATTTATGATCAGATAATCAGCCAAAAATATATATAAATATCCCTTTTTTATAATAAAATATCACATTTTTAAATGATGAACAATTAAACATAACTTAAATGGTGTTTTTATGAAGATAATAAGTCAAGTATAGACTTTCTAAGGCTTTACATCCTGGTAATTTATGTGTTGACTGGATCTGCAGCACTGCGAGTCACCAAACCCCTGAAGAGCGTGCAAGTGCCAGAAACCCAGGTGGCCACATTCGAGTGTGAGGTGTCACACTTCAATGTGCCGTCCACCTGGCTGAAGAATGGCGTGGAGATCGAGATGAGTGAGAAGTTTCGGATCGTTGTTCAGGGAAAACTGCACCAGCTGAAGATCATGAACACCAGCCGGGACGACTCTGCTGAGTATACCTTCATCTGCGGGAATGACCGGGTGTCTGCTACGCTCACAGTCAATCGTAAGACAGGGCCAGGAACCACAGTCTTATTTCATAGGAGTTCAGGAATAACATGTGGCTCTCCCACAGCTGTTCTCATCACCTCTATGATGAAGGACCTGAATGCTCAGGAGAGGGACACTGTCACCTTCGAGGTCACAGTCAACCATGAGGGCATCACCTACAAATGGCTAAAGAATGGTGTGGAGGTGAAGTCGACAGAGCGCTGCCAGGTCCGAAGCCAGCAGCTGACACATTCGCTCACCATCCGGAATGTCCACTTTGGGGATGGAGGAGAGTACCAGTTTGTTGCTGGGTCTGCTGCCTCCGCTGCAAACTTGTTTGTAGAAGGTAATAATACAACGCTGTTCTTCAGCTTCAGGATCTCAGCAGCTCTTCGTAATTGTCTTCCTTCCTATTTTTAGCTCGACTAATTGAATTCACCAAGAAGATCAAAGACATAAAGATTACAGAGAAGAAGAGGGCCATTTTTGAGTGTGAGGTCTCTGAACCCAATATTCAAGTCATGTGGATGAAGGACGGCCAGGAACTGGACACAGTAGAAGAAAGGTGAGTCTGCCTCCATTTGGTTTCATCAGGAGCTGTTCCTATCTAAACCCAGAATCCCTTGCAGGTATATTGTGACCGCGGAAAAGTATGTTCACCGCTTAATGATACAGACGGTCCGAATGTCTGATGCTGGAGAGTACTCCGTGGTTGCCGGATCCAGCATTTCCAAGGCGCAATTGACTGTAGAAGGACGTGACATTCGGATATCTGAGCCAGCCCAGCGGGAGATTACTGTGAGTTTCAGAAAAGTAAGGCTCTCCTAATAGTTTGAAATGAGGTGGGAACCTATCTGCTTCCTATTCACAGGTTTTGGAAAGGCAAAGGGCAACCTTTGAGTTTGAGGTGAACGAAGATGACGTGGAGAGCCGCTGGCTGAGAAATGGCGTAGAGATCCAGTTTTCAGTTGATGAGAGGTTCAGCTATGTCGCCATCAGGAAGCTGCACCGCCTCACTATCTCCGAGACCTTTAGGAGTGATGCCGGAGAGTATACCTTCATTGCTGGCAAGAACCGCAGCACAATGACCCTCCGAGTCAACAGTGAGTTCATTAGCAGCCCAGAGGCCTCTAAAAGGGAATCCCAACAGTTGTAATGTAAATGAGAATGTTAGAGGGAGCTGGTTTGGGTAAACTGGGTAATTTAAAGGCAGCATGGATGATTTTCCTCCACTGGTATCCCAGCAACTCTGTGAATACTTAGCCAAGCATTAATGCCCACCTTCATCTTTTCCTCCTTCTGGTCACCAATCAATAGAAATATTTACTTATCAAGAAATCCAGGAAGTTGGAAAAATTGGCAGGTTTGGGTCAATGGTTTTCACCCACTAAACATAAATGACTGGCTGAGGTTTATTAAAATATGGTTTTTATTTTCAGAACAACTTTTTACAAGCACAAGTCCAATCAGCTGTAGAAAACAGATTTAAGTAATATTGCAAAAACTCATCCATAAAAATTTTTCATACATTCAAAAGGCTGGTCGGGATGAATTGAAAAAGTTTGAGGTGATTTAGAAGTGAGGTGGTTTAGAGGTATGGGTTTTGATAAACTGGGAATGTTGAGAAATTACATGAATCTGATGGTATGTTTTTTCTGGTCCAGTCCCAGAGCCTCCTCAAATCCTCCGCCACATGGAACCACAGTCGGTGGAAGCGGGGAAGCCTGCTCGCTTCTCAGTTCAGGTGAGCGGCGTCCCACCACCACAAATCAGCTGGTACAAGAACTCTCAGGCTCTGTCCCCGGGCTTTAAGTGTAAGTTCCTTCAAGACGGCAATGAGCACACGTTGCTGCTTATTGAAGTATTTCCCGAGGATGCTGCTATCTACAACTGTGAAGCCAAGAACGACTACGGCTCTGTTGCCAGCACTGCGACACTCAACGTGGAGGGTAAGGAGGATTTGGTCCAGCAGGAACCTCAACTAAGCCTGAATCCAGGTTTCTGCAAAATGTTCTGACAGAGGTCTTTATATCTTCTGCAGTATCAGAGGTCGTCTCTCCGGACTCTGCGGCGCCAGTTGAGCCTCCAGTTATTGTCACACCCATCGTCAATGTCTCAGCTTCCGAGGGGGAACCGGCTTGTTTCCAGTGTAGAGTTCGTGGAGATGGTGAGTACACATATCTAGATTGTTTTCCTCAGAGACGGGCAGCTATGACAAAAACTGTTTATCTGTCTCTAGACGTAATGATTCGCTGGTTCCACCGCGACAAGGAAATCAAACAGTCAGACTTCTGTAGGATGTCTCAGTTTGATGACAGCTGCCAGCTGGAGATCTGTAGAGTCTATGCTGAAGATGAGGGCGAGTACACTTGCGTGGCCACCAACAACGCTGGAAGGGTATCGTGCTCTGCCACACTGACACTGGACGGTGAGTCTAGAACTAGTCCACCCATAAAATGTTTAAAACCAGATCCTGTCTCATGCCTACAAGCTTGTGGTGGATTCCTGCAAAGTTCTGATTATAAAACAGGTTTGATTCACCAGCATTTGGATTTAGTAGGACAAGCAGATGTTTAGATTAAAAAAGAAAAAAAAGACTTGGTTAACTTGTTTTAATTTGTTTTAATTTGACTCTTGTTAAAGTGGCTTAGTCCACTTTGCTTCAGTTGGCTGCTGACTCAGTGAAGTGAACATACTTCTTTTCAGGAAGAGCTGGTGCTCCAGCTCGGTCTCAAACAAGCTCCACGAGCATCTCAGTCTTCAGTCGAAAAACAGCTTCTGTTGGCCAAAAGCCTTTTTTCATCCAGCCAATCAAAAGCTGCACGGTGCTGCATGGTGAAGTCGCCCGCTTACACGCCCGCGTATCCGGCATGCCAATGCCAGAGGTCAGCTGGTTCCATGACCGGCGGCCTGTCCAGGCTACCAAGAATGTGGTGTTCCACTTTGATGAGGTGACAAGCACCGCCACCCTCATCATCGTGGACGCCTTCTCTGAGCACGCCGGGCAGTACACCTGCAGGGCGGCTAACTCCGCCGGGGAGGCGGCATGCACAGCAAACCTCATCGTCACCACAGAAGAAGAAGGTGACTCTCTTTCAGCACCACTCCTAAGTATTTCCCCACTTACCAGGATTTTCTGACCGAATCCTGATCCCAGTATGATTCAGGTTTGATCTTGGTTTTATCCAGATCTGCACCGGTTAATAAATTTTGACAAAGGTTCAAATGAATTTTTTAAATAAAATTAGCTTCTTAACGCCATAAGAAAAAATTTGAAAGGGAACCAGGATCAGGATCCCCGGTCCACTAACATCACAATCCCACCTAGCCCATTCACTTCCTGCTCTTTCACTTCCTCCTCCTCTATCCAGGATGAGTGTCCTCCCTCCACGTGTGTGTTGCTGTGTTTGATGGTTTTTGACACATTTTGAGTTGAAGTGAAAATACTTGGTTAAACATCAGACATAGCACTAGAACACAGTCCAGGCACCAGTCCAGCTGCCTGTCCGACACCACGGGCAAGACCGATTCAGTTCAGTTGAACTTATCATTGGTGATTGTCTCGGTTTGAATCCTTGGACAGTTACTTTGTCAGACTTCATCTTTAGGATCATGAAAGGACCATGGAGATTCATGCAGGTCCATTCACACACCCTTACTACCTCCAAAAATAAAATGAAAAGATTTTATGCACTATCTGAATAGTGTCAAAAGATCCTGTTTAAACAGGTTGGAACTGTCCCTGAATCAGATCCAAACTGTCTGAGTATAAGAAACATTTGTCTAGATTTAGCTTCTGCACTGTGGGTCTAAAGTGGATCCTGTATTTTTTCCACAGTGACATATATGAAACAGCAAGTGGAAATCAAGATGGAGGAGAAGGTGGAAGGTAGGTGGACATCTTTTCCTCAGAACAACATATGACAAACAGCAATGACAAACAGTCAATTATTAGTCTAAACTGGTCCATTTTCTCTTTAAATGGTTTTATTTTCAACCTGAATCTGGTTTTCACCCTGAGACCAGCTTATTTTCACCATCATTCTGGTCATCAACCTAAAACCTTGTTCAGCTTTGAGCTAAGGTGAATTTTGAAGGGCCTGAATCCAGCCTATTTTCAGCCCAAAGATGGTCTGTTTCCATCCTCAAATTGGGCTTTCTGTTGTTAAAACTGCTCTTCGGTAGAAACTTTCAGTCCCACTGAAGAGTAAGATTGAGAAGTTGGGAACTGATTCAAACTCTGTTTAAGATGATGAGGGAAATAGGCGTGCAGGTGCATGCTGAGCGGGTTATTGGAGTTTTCTCATCCAGACACATGCCTCTTTGCTGATTTCTCCTGTTGCATGTTCTCTTTATGTGTTTTATGATCAAAACAGAAAATCCTGTTTGTTTCCTAAAGTTCATACAAACAATATCCAGTGGTTTCTTTCAGCAGAACTCTGCCTGTTTTCATCAGTTTGCATCCAGAAATTGATTTCCTTTTGGCATGAAGGTTCTTCTGATCCTTTACCTTAAAAGTCCCAGGATATCTATCTTTTAAAGTTCCATTAAAGATGTAAAATGCCCTTTAAAAGATATGGAGGTCTTCTGCATCTGGAACTGAAAGTATTTCCAAGCCTGGCTTGCAGATAGTGGGATGTGATTCCTGTGGTTTGCTTTCAAAATAACACCAGTAAAACTATATTAGTTCGAATAAACGCCTTCTCACCCAATTCACACCTTCATTTTGTAACATTTGAGAGTGAAAGTTATGGATTGGAGCCTCATTCATCTCCAGTTAAGGCTTAGAAAGGGCGTTTATTCTCCTGTCTGCAAGTCAGGTAAGGAATGCTGTCGAACAAAGCAACTATCAAACCAAGCGAATGTTTACCGCCCACATTGGAAATATGCTTTTTAATAAATTAATTTATGTTTTGAAGAAATTTCCACAGACGAAGGATCAAAACTTCCCGCAGGTTTCTTATAAAAAGAACAAGTCTTGCGTTTATTCGAACAAATATGGTGAGTGAAATTATTTCTTATAGCATTGTGACTCCCAGCATGCTTATAATATTTTCATTAATGATTCAGATCCTTTTCTCTTTTCTGGTTCTGGAGCCTTTGCGGTTCTGAACGTGTCTTGTTTCTGTTTGCAGAGCTGTGCTATCAAGGCGTGCCAGAACTTGTCAGCACACGTCAGCTACGCGGTGCCTTCTCAGATACAGAGGACTTTATTGACCATGGCTTGGTGTCAGCACAACGCTGCTCCAGCAGAACTTCCTCCATCAGCTCTTGGACAGAGAACCTGAAACCGTCCTTTACTAACAAACTGAAGTTTCAATCTGTAATGGAGGGTGAATCGGTGGAGTTAAAGTGTAAGCTAGTTGCATGTCCTCCACCGACAATCCTTTGGTTTCACAACAACAGGTCCATTCCCAAAGATCGGCGGCGTAAGATCAGCACTGATAGCAGGATGCATGTGCACATCACCAAACTGGTTATTGATAGCATCCGGGAGAAGGACTCTGGCAGCTATAGGGTCATGGCCATAAACTCAGAAGGTTCGGCTGAGTCTACAGCATCATTGCTGGTCTCACTGAGGGAGGAGCAGTCCGCCAATTACCTTGGGTTTGCCCGGCGATCTGCTCAGGTTCATGAAAGTGTTGACAACTTGGCAGAGCAAAGAAAAGAGAGAAAGTTTCGGGTAGATCTCAGATGTGTCGGTTCGCCGTTTGATAAGATGGCTAAAGTCCATCAGGGTCGGTCTCGGTCAAAGAGCGCTTTGGTCCGCACTGTGTACTTCAAAGCGGGTTCTTATTCTAAAGAAAAGGAGACAGAGAAGGAATCCAAGCGTTTGGAGACAGCGTCTGAGCGTGCTCCATCTCCTCCTCCGATGTTTGACAGGTCTGAGCGCTTTAATGATCGGTTAAGTGACATTTACTGTGACAGGAGGACTGGTGCTAGGTTCAGCGACAAGTTTAGTGATAAATTCAGTGACCGGTGCAGCGATAAGTACAGTGAGAGGTTTAGCGACACAGAGAGCCTTCACAATGAGGTTCGAACAAAACTTACTACTTTACAGAAGGCAGTCAGGCAGAAGAAGAGACTCTCTATCTCCACAATGTCCTCTTCTGAGTTTGAGCTGGAGTCCGTTGCCAGCGAGTCTAGTTACGCAGAGTACATGGACAGGCTTCGTGTCAAACCGGCCTCTCTTCCCGAAGCCCAGCGGTCTGCGCGATCTGAATCAGGTGATATTCAAAAGGAGCTGGAGGGCAGAAGGGCAGGAAGGGACCAGTTACGGCCTAGAATGAGACATTCTTTTGAACCTCAAACGAGAACCAGAGCAATTCAAATTTTGAAAGGTGATACGGCTTCCCAGGATCGAGTGAGAGCAAGCAAACAGGAAGCAGCTTGGACCCTGGCTGAAGCTGTGGAGACTAAGGAAGAGCCCAACCCATCAGAAGGTTCAGAAACTCTAGAACCTGACAGGATCAAGCCTGGTCCAGAGATGCTACACTCAGAGTTGGCTCTGCCAAATCCAGTCTCTTCTATTAGGCAAAAATTTCTGAGCGAAGTAGTGGAGGTGGCATCAGAGCTGGACGAAGAAGAAGAGGGTGAAGGGTCTCTGAGGGCTCAGTACGAGCGCAGTCTTGAAGCAGATCGGAAAGAATGCCAAGATAAACTTCTCGCATTGAGGATTAGAAAGTGGCAGCAAGGTAGCAAAATGTCAGAAGAAGAGTTTCAGCCAGAACCTGATCTGGCCGAAGATGTTGGCCTTGTTCTCACCCAGCAGGAAATTATTCTAAGAAAATCCACAGTGGACACAGAGGTCGCCTTAGTTGAAAAACAGATTGAAGCTGGAGTTCCTGAGTCACCTCAAACAGAAACCAAAAAAAAAGAAGTGAAGTATTCTTCAATAGTGATGCAGTCAACTACAGAAGAAGTTCACACAGATGGTTCAGATATCAAAAGTTTGCTCATGCCAACCCCAAAATCGCCCAGAACAGCAACAAGACCACTAGATGAAGTTATTAAGTCAGAGTCGCCCAGACTCAGGTCGTCCACAGACAGGTTCCCAACTAAAGCAGATACATACGTGGCTGAAACATCTCTCAGGGGTCATTCTGAAAAGAGCCCAGAGGCAGAGAAGATAGAATGTGAAGAAAAACTTGCCTTAAACATTAGGAATTGGCAACAAGGTGTCCAAATGTCTGAAGAGGAAACATTTCATCCTGAAACAGATCTTCCCCTCCCAGCAGACACATCTGCGGAGATCATAACTGGCCAACATGAGGTGGAGAAAGAGCCAGCTGCCACAATACAGCCTGCCATCTCAACATCAAGGTTTAACAAATACCAGGCAGGAGTTGGGAAGGGCAAAATCTCTGCTGCCTCTCCGAAGGATATCAAAAAGGCTTTGACAGGCCAAGTTGAACCAGAACCACAAACACCAACCAGGAGCAGGGTTAAAAGAACAGAACAAGAACCATCTCCAAAAACTAAATCCAGAGAGGGGAGAATGTTGCTTGAGAAGACTAGTCAAGAGCGAGAACTCCAGTTGTCCATGGAGAACCTTTCGGAACTGAAGAGTGAAACCGAGAAGTTGGTAAGTGAAGAGGAAGCTTTGACCCAGAGGATTATGAAATGGCAGCAGGATGTTCTGATGGAACAAGAACAGGTTGTAGAGGTGGAACCTGACTGGCTCCTGAAAGAAACTCCTCAGGTTGGAGAACCACCCACACCATCTGCAGATGTCACTGGCAGGAAGCCTTCACCTGTTCAACTGGCAGAGGAAAAGCTGCTCCTTAGCAGTTCAGCTCCCATTGGCTTTCAGGATGAAGAGGAGAATAGGATGCAATGGCTGCAGGCAGAAGGGCGGGAAACCAGGCTGCAGAAGGACAGTGAGTATTTGGTTAGTGAGGAAGAGGCAATGGCTCATAGAATCCTCAAATGGCAAGAAGATGTGGTTGAGCAAGAGGAAGTTGTGGAGCTAGAACCTGGGTGGGCAGAGGTGTCTCAAGCGTCTGCTGCTGGTGGAGTCTCTCTATCAAAGAGGACTTTACCTGATGCTGCTGCAGGAGGGATTTCTGATCATTTAGTTTCACCTTCTTGTGGGGATATTGGTGAAAAAGTAGCAGGAAAGCTGAACAGGGAGGAGTGTGTCATGAGCGTTGATAAATCCAGTAACCGACGCTTCCAATCAGATGTAAGAGATGAGAGAGGAACCAAAGAGGAGATAGGAACTATTAGAGAGAGCAACAATTGGAAAGAAAAGGTTACAGAATCTTTGAAGAAAGATGAAAGAATGGAAGCTATGAGATCCAGTGGGAATGAAAGTAAGAGGGTTTCTGAAACAGGTGCAGCGAAGGAGGGGAGGGAAGTCCATGAAAAGTCTGAAAAGGAAAAAGTTGGAGGTCTGCATGCTGCAGGCTCATGTCCAATGTTTCTGAAGGAAGCATCATCATTAGTAGTTAAAACAGGTGAGATGTCAGAGTTCACCTGTGAGTTCCAAGGAGATCCTTCACCCTCCGTCAGCTGGCTCAAAAATGGATGTCCACTTGGCAGCAACCCAGATTATGACATCCTGATCAAAGCAAACAAGTCTAAATTGACCATTTTCTATCCAACAACAGACCACGAGGGGACGTATGATTGCATCATCACCAACAAACACGGGGAATCCATCTGCAGTGCTACACTCCAGATAGCTGATGAAAATGTGCAGAAGAAGACAAGGGTTGCCCAGGAAGTGGTGATTACTGAAGAGGTAGATAAACACCTTGAAAGTTTGATCGAGGAGGAACTACAGAGCTACATGGATGTTGGAAAAGAAACACTGCAGGTGCCGCAGACTGTGATTCATCGGCGCCGCTGTTCCGATGAATCGTTCACTTCCTCTCCGGTAGAGATTCGGATTACTGCTGCAACACCTGTCCCTGAGATGTGTGAAGAGATCAGCGTAGACAGACCTACAGTATCAGATGCACCAAGTGATGATGCAGCTTCTCAGACTGTCAAACACAAGTTCACCTTCTCCTTTGATGTGGTTGGAGAAGCTCCAGTTGTTGTCACTCAGCTGAAAGATATCTGCTGCTTTGAGGGCAGTTCTGCAGTACTAGAGTGTGTAATATCTGGTGAACCCTCCCCAGAGGTCTCGTGGTACCATGGTAGTATCTGCCTCAATGTTGCAACAGATAAACACAGAGCTGAGGTTGATGGTAAAGTCCACAGGCTTTTGATCAGCTGCTTCACCTCTACAGATGCTGGAATGTACAAATGTGTTGGCAAGAATAAACTTGGGGAAGTTTCCAGCATCTCTGAGGTGATATTTAAAGTTGGGGAACCCGTTCAGTTTGCAGACGGTAATGAAGTTGAGGAGAGAGACAGGCACTCACCTTCTAAAAGGCCACTGAAGTCACTTGCTGTATTAATAGAGGATGGCAAGCAAACTACTTTGGACCAGAAAGATGCCAAAGAAAAACTTGTGATCAGACAAACTCCATCAGATGTTGCTGTCAAACCTCCTCAACCAATACCTGGACCAGACAACCAATCTCCAATTATCTCAGGGTGTGGTCTACAGGGATCTGCTGCAGTCATCAAAGTCTCCCAGATCAAACAAGCATTTGAGTCAGACTCTCCAGTTCCTGTGACACCTTCATTTCCCGAGCAACTGAAAATAGACACCAAATTCCCAGAAGAGTTTATACCAGTTGTGGACATTTTTCCAGACCCTCAACAACAGACAAAAGACCAGGATGATCAACTTTCCTTGCTGCCTGAAATTCCTGAACCCATTCCTCCTGATTCTTGGGAGCCTGTTGATGACAGGGATGAAGCAGCAGAGAGCCAGCATAATGTGACAGAGTTTGTGGACAAAGTCTTGGAGATTCCAAACCTGCTAAGACCCAAGCCTCTGAAAACTCCTGCTGTCACTGAACAAGTGCAGGCAGGTGACGGGGATAATTTAAAGGACAGAACACCGAGCTTTGACAGAACTAGCAGCTTCATTTCTTTTGAGACTGAAAACGATCTTACCAAAAAACACTTGGTTAAAACATCAGGACAATCTAAAGATGAAACTGAGAGAGTCAGTGAAGCTCAGGATATCCAGGAGGATGCCCCTGTAAGTAAACTTATCAAGGGTTTAGATCGGGAGGTTAAAGGATTGGAGGAGGTTAAGCAGGTAAGTGAAGAACATTTGATTTCAATCCCAGAGCATTCTGTGGACAGTGGTGTCTTTGTGAGTGTGTCAGACTCACAGACAGAAGCGGGAGTGCATTCAGCAGAAACAAGTCCTGCTGGTGTAATTGAGGCTCAAAGAAAAACTATAAATGACAGTCTCCAGCTTGGATCTAATCTGCAAGATTTGAAACCCACAGAGGGAGTTTCTAGCCAACCAGCTGACTTGCAAGCAGAAATCCCTCTTTCAGATGCTGTTGAAGCCAAGGGAGCTACAAGCACTTTAGAGGAGGAAGAGGTCAGTTTTGGTGCTGTGTATGACTTCTACAACCCTCCAACAGACTGGGGTAGGTCTCTGACACCTGAGTCTGAGATGTCCATAGAGATTGGCAGCACCATGAGCGAAGAGATTGTTGAGGTAGCTGAAAGGTTCTACACTCCAGGTTCATCCACTGAGGTTTCACAGCCAATCGGTGACTCTTTCCAAACTCTTAAATCACTCACCTCCTGTCATACTCCCAGTTCTGAAGTATCTGGTGGGTTTACAACTCCTGATGAGGATTCATTATCTCTACCTGTTGAACAAAAGACACCCTCCACAACAGACCCCAGTGAGATGTATTTCTCACCAGTTCAGTTTCTGCCTTCTTCTGCTGACACAAGCTGTGAATTACCTGAAATAAATGTAGATGAGAATCGATTTTGTCCTCAGGGTAGAGGTTCTTTAGGATTGGGAACCCTTCAAGAGAAAGTTCAAGGAATTCCTCCAGCCTTTCTCAAA
This sequence comes from Neostethus bicornis, assembly GCA_902685375.1. Taxonomy (NCBI): domain Eukaryota; kingdom Metazoa; phylum Chordata; class Actinopteri; order Atheriniformes; family Phallostethidae; genus Neostethus; species Neostethus bicornis. Next base: position 7,931,971 of record LR738549.1, on the reverse strand, counting down.
CCTCTCATGAAGAAAAGAGTATTTGAACACGAATCACTAAAATTTCATGCAGAGGTGTTTGGACTTCCTTCCCCTGAAGTGAGATGGTTTTGTAACAAAACCCAGCTGGTAGCAGATAACAGAACTTCGATGGAAAGAGATGGGGCTTGTATTTCTTTGACCATTCGCAACGTCACTAAAGCTGATCAAGGAGAGTATATCTGTGAGGCTATGAACTATGTGGGTGAAGCCAGGAGTGTTGCTCTGGTTGTTGTCATGTCAGAGGAGGTGAGGTTCATGCCAGCGCCACCTGTTGTCACCCATCAGCATGTGATGGATTTTGATGTGGAGGAGATGGACTCTTCTCGGTCTCCATCACCGCAGGAGATACTGCTGGAAGTCGAGCTAGATGAGAATGCAGTGAAAGAGTTTGAGAAACAGGTTAAGATTATTACCATCCCAGAGTACACAGCTGACAACAAAAGCATGATCATATCTTTGGATGTGCTTCCAAGTATCTACGAGGAGGGCACTGTAGATTTTGTTACCCAAGAACATGATGATTTGAAAATAGCTTTTGAAGTTACAGAGATGCCGCCAAGGTTCATCAATCCTATCTGTGACATGGAAACCCCTGAAGGAACTACTGTTATGTTTGAATGCTCACTGATGGGAATTCCATCTCCTGTTGTGTCCTGGTTTAAAGGGGACAAAAAAATCCCCCACCATAACAAAAAGTACTTGCACTCCTCTGACGGAGACAACCACTTTTTGAAGATGTATAAGGTCACTACTCAGGACAGTGGTGTATACACCTGCAGGGCAATAAACCTAGTGGGGGAAACACTTTGCCGGGCTTCACTGGTGGTTTTAAGTGCAAAAGCTTTCTCTGGAAAAACTAGAGGCAGGGAGCTGACCGCTGTTTCACTTGGTAGTGCCAAACTCCAGCCGCAGAAGTTTGACTTGATGGTCGGTAACATGTCGTTCGATAGCGAACAGGTGTCTGAAATTGAGCTTGAGTTTGAATTTGATCAAGAAGCCGATGAGTCGCAGCGAGCAGTTAGACTGGTGGCCAATACAGACAATGAAATGAGCGAACAAGGAGAAAAGTATGTTAGTGTTAACTTTGATGTCTTTGCTGAACCAGCAAAAGATGACAAGATTGAGTTCAAAGGAAAGTCTACTGATTTATGTAGCTTTCAGTTCCAGGTAACTGAGACACCCCCTAAATGCATCATCCCACTAACAAACGTAACAGCAGCAGTAGGTACTCCCGTCATTCTTCAGTGTCTAGTTAGTGGGAAACCAAACCCTACTGCGCAGTGGTTCAAGGATGGAGTGCCCGTCACAGACACTAGATGTATAATTCAGGAGAAGACTGCAGGTCATTTCAATTTGCTCATCACCAATGTGACTCAGAGTGATGCCGGAGAGTACAAGTGCATGATTCAAAACTCTTCTGGTTGCATTGACACCACATCACTGCTTAAAGTTTTTTAGAAATTATTGTTCCGGTTTTAGTGTCATGTTCCAAGTTTTTATCAATCATATCGATTAGTTTGTTTTTGTTTGTTTTTTGCTCATTTTTTTTTTCCAATGTTCCTCGACCTCCTATTCGACTGTTGAGTGTTTCTTTTTTTGTAATTAGACTTTGAGCTGTGTTGCTCAAGTTTGAACTAAACCGTAGGTCCGGAATATACTCACATTTAAACCTCACATCTCTGATTTTGCCTTTTATGACCCTTGTCTGTTTAGTTGTTACTTCAAAAATCTAACGGGTCATAACGAAGAACTTTTACCAGATCAAAATGTTGGATTTGAATACATGAAACCCAATTAAGAAATTTTAAAACGACCTGCACTCTCACCCTAATCAAATGGGTTTACCTAGAGTATGTTCATACTCAGATGACTGGTGCCCTCAAATTCTGTAGATTGTGAACCTTACTGCATTAGTTCCTGACAACATGAACAACTCTAGGTATACTAAACGGCAAATTTAGTCTTAACAAAGATGCATCCTAGATTTAATAATGAGTATATTTTTGTCCTGAGTTTACATAAAGATGTTAAAGTCATTATGTAATTAACCTAGTGTCTTGCTGGTGGTAACATATAAGTGTGTCAGTATGAATATTTCTTTTTAAACTTTTTGTTTTGTGTTAAAACATTTTACTTTTTAGTTCTTTTTCCTTTTTATTTTCCTTAATAAATTGAATATACAAAAATAAAAGATGTTTTGCCAAAAAAGCGTTGGTAATGCAATTGTAGGAGTTTAAGCTACAAACAATAAAAAATGATGGTGTTTGAGCAAACATTTAAAATATACAACATCAAAACATATTATGAAAGAAGACAAGAGCAGCCTTTTTTTCCTGAAATTGTTTGTGCCTGCGGTAATTTTATTATTCAAGCTTTTTTGTGAATGTCAACGATAGTTACATGGCACGATTGTAATGTGTTATGTGAACACATGCATCTAAAGCCCAAACATGTGCTATGCATACATGTGTTTCACATAATATCTAGCAGAACAAAATTTGATATGTTTAAAATCCAGAAATTTAAAGCTTAGTTACTAACAAGGCCTTTCTCTAATTCGCTAGCTTCGAATTTAAAGTTTTTGTTTTGTTAACGCATGAATTAGTTTTCATATCTTGTGAAATAAACAGGTGAAGCTGCTATTGTAAAAGCTTAGCGTTGTTAGTCAGGCTTTATACAAGAAAGCAGTGGTTTGAAGACATATGGTTGAGATTTGACAACTATCAGGAAGCAAACCCATTGAGATCTAAAACATGTTTATATATCCCTCTAATAAGACTTAATTTGACGTGGGGACGGTGAAGAGTTTTGTTTTCGTCTTCTGAACCGCTTTATCCTAATAGCGTTGCGAGGATGTAGGTGCGTGCCAGAGCTTATCCCAGTTGATTATATGCGAGAGGCGGGGCCGGTGAAGAGTTTTGCTGGGATGATGTCCTGTCGTTAAAAATTATAAGCCATTTTGTTGTACATTATTGCTAAAATAAAATTTTAATCTTGAGGTCAAATGCTTCGAAAACTAGTTTGATTATGGCTGCTCTAGCCTTCTGTACTTTGCTTTATAATGCTAAAGTTAGCATTACAAAGCCAATGCTTTCTTTAAAACACAATTTACACAATTAACACAATTTCAACAAACCAATGATAAACATCACGCATCTAGTTCTTAAGTAAAAAAACATAACAAAACATGTTTATCAAAAAATATTGGAATTATTTAGGTGTTCCACTGTCTATTCTACTGTCTATTCTAATTAAAATTTGTTTTTGCTCATTTATCTTGAAACCTAAAAAAAAATATTGTCAAATAATTTTGATAGCACCAAAAAAAAAAAAGAACAAAAACTGGAATGATCACTTTTTAGAAGCAGGATGGTAATTAACCTACTTGTTGAATTTTTAACGTGTGTGTGTGATTGATAATTCGTAACTATGAGAGAGTAAAGTGGTGAATTCACAAAATAATACATTGACTGATAAAGAACTAAAAGAAATGGATACACTGTGAACTTGACAAAAACAGCAAAACAATAAAGAGTTTGTTTTTTGTAAATAATTGTGAATTTCGCAGCTTTAAAATGAGAAAAATGAGGGTCAACAAGATTGGTGTGGACATTTTTTTGTGGTTTATTTGTATATCATATTGTTTGTCTTGCACATCAAATAATAAAGGATTGGATTCACAAACAGTCTGCATTTGCATTTTTAAAAACAATAAATTAGGTCAGAGAAAAAAGTTAAATTTTTGCTTTTTACATTTTAAACATTTAAAAGTTTTGCCTGACTGCTTTTTTGAATTTTTTCTGTATACTCTAAATGTGAGTGGGGGAGTCAAAGCTTAGAACAAAAAATATAAATTTTATTTGTTTCTCACTAACAATAAAGCAAGTTATCTGAAATTAAAATGTGTCTGAAATGTGAAGCCTATCTGATCCGTAAGGTAGTTTGAGTCATTCCTTAACACTAAAAAAAACCAAACTAGAAATAAATATCTAAAGTATTTAACATTATGTCAACTCTGTAGATGACTCAGTCTTGTCGTAAATACGTAATGAAAATTCCGGTTCCATTAAGATTTCTCAATGAAAACTCTAATCTAAATATAAAAATTGTGATCACAGAAATGTTGCTATTTGTATATGATCTAAATTTGATTTTTTTTTTTGTTCTCAGCTTAAATATAGCAAAGCCTTTAAAACAACTTAACTTTTGCACTTTACCACAGCCAGTGATTTAAAGTCAGTATTTTTTTAGCTCTCCATTACAATCCAAATATTTCTGCACTTTGAATGCAAGCTCAGGTTTCAACCCTATATACGTAAGCCTGTCAAATGTGTAAGAAGTTCTAAATAAATGAGTTTTCTTGCCAAAGTTGATCAAGTAAACGCTTTTAAAATCTGTGTACAATCATAAATGTCTCATATAAACTCGAGCAGGTGTTTCTGACGTCCTTACCTTTCCAGGTGAAGCCATTAGACAACCAATGCACAGTCCTAAATTCTCCAGTGTGGCCAGGTCAAATGACAATCCAATCCCATTGAATGATTACCTATGTCTCATTTATAATCTATTCATTTCAGGCTGAAAATTTGACATGGCAACACTGTTTTGTGTTAAAAGCTTTTGTTGTATGGATATTGTTACAGTATTGATCAATATTTCCCGACAGAACTTTGTAGCACCACCATCACCACTGTGGAGGAACAAGAAGAAAGCTTCTACTCTGGTGTCCAGTTTCCACAAAAATCTAAAACACTTGAGCTCCAGCCAGAACCCAAACGATATTCTTCCTCTTTAGAGAAGAAAAGAGAAAAGCCTGTTTTCCTCAGCCAGCTTTCTCCAGCAGCTGTAAGCTCTGGAGAAACTGCACGGTTCACTGTTGAAATCTCTGGTGTCCCTAAACCAAGTGTACAGTGGTCCCATAATGGTAGGGCCATTCAGAGCTCTTCTGTTTATCGGCTGGTGGAAGAAAAAGAAAAATATACTCTTATCATCACTCAGGTAACATCAGATACTGAGGGCGAGTACTCATGCACTGCTACCAACAGGTTTGGTCAGACAACATGCACAACATACCTGGAAGTAAAAGAGCCTCAGAGTCAAGCAGAGAAGTGGGTAGAAAAAATGTTTAAGATTATTAAGCCTCCAACCTTCACAGTTCACATCCAACCTGTGAAGTGTTCAGAGGGCGAAGAGGTTTGCTTCGATTATAAAGCTGTAGGTGATCCAGTTCCTGATGTGAAATGGTTCAGAGGGGCGTTTCAGATCCAACCCAGCAGAAATTGCATAATTTTAGATAACTCAGATGGGTCTGGTCAGATCAAGTTTAAAAGTGTCAAACAGGAGGACAGTGGTATCTACACTTGCAAAGCTGCCAACCAGTTTGGAGAGGCGACCTCCAGAGCAGAACTTATCGTATCTAAAAGATCTATCTCTGTTACTCAGACAAAAGAGCAGCTGACAGCTCTTCAAAAGAAAAGTTACAAAGTCTCAGTTTCAGAGCAGGCCACTGAATCTCGTCTATACCAAGTCAGTGTTCCTGGCCAGGACAGTTCCATGTCAGACCAGATGGTTTACACCATTGGTACCGAGGACAGGAAAGTCATAGCCAGTGAACAGGTTGGTTCCATTGGGGAGGTAGACATCTCTGCTGCTACAATTCACAAAGAGAAATTGACCCAACAGGCTGCAGTGCTTCAAGCTCCTGAGACAGAGGAGAGAATCTCTGAGGTTTCCACCCAGCCCCAGCAGGCTTCTGCTGTTCCTACCAAACAGCTGCACATGGCAGCATTGACAATCTCTGTTGAGGAAAGTCAGGATCTGACTGAGCAGCACTGTGACGGTATTCAGAGCCCAGAGGTTGTTCAGCTGCAGGCGGTAACAGAGAAAAGGTCGGTGGTCAACTCAGTTGTAGCTGAAGAGCTAACTTCTTTGTCCACTGTTAGCACAGAGCCTTCGACAGACAGGAAGCCTGCAAATGTCAAACCCAATGCTGAGCCCAAACATCTGGTTAGTGGATACCAGGTAGAGTCTCAGTTGTCTGTCATGAAGGAGCACTCAGAGGTGATCCCCAGACCAGTGCAGGAAAAAGGCTACAAAGTAAAAGAAGGAGTTAAAATCTTATACTCTGCTCAGTCTGCTGAAAAACTGGTTCTGAATGAAGATCACACAGCTGAACTGGAACTAGATAAATCTACCATGACCTGTTCTATACAGAGAGAACAGACTCATCCTATCATGGCTTCTATCAGTGAGTCAAAACAGACTCTTTCTAAAGAGGTAGAGTTTCCAATGCAGAGGCCTTCAGACGAAATAGCCAAACTCTCCAAAGACAGGTTGCTAAAGACAGCTTTAACTGCTGAAGAGAAGAGAATGTTGCACGCTGAACCCACACAGCATCTGCCCAGCCTGGATGGTACTGTGTGCATGGAGTCTCAGGTGGAAGGAGAGCAGCTGCTTCATTTGCAGGTCATCACTGACCAGGATCTCCTTCCATCTGAGAAAAGTTTCCACTATGAGACACCGTCCCCAGAGCAGGCGGAAAGCAGTAAGAGCCCTACTCTGCTGCACACTGTCAGCCAGGATGAGCAGAGGACTGTGGTCTGCGAGGACTTGTCAGAGTTCGAGGCGAAGACTAGCTTGGTAACAGTCCAACCTCAGACGGAAGCTCCTGCCCTGCTTCATCTCCAGTCAACTCAGTCCACGGAGGCTCTTCCCAAAGAGAGCATCCTCACCATTGAGAGGCCTGATCAACACATTGCAGCACAGAAACAAGTGACATCTAAAAGCCATGCAGCTATGTCTGAAGAAAGACGAGAACTTGTGGCTGACCAACACAAAGAGCTTGATTTGTCTGTAACTGGAATCCAGTCCAACCTTCGGACGGAACCTAAACCTCGCAATGTCCTACAGCTTTCTTACCAACCTCTGCAGCTACCAAAGGAGACTCTTATCAGTGTTGACTTCAAGCAGCAGCGAGCACTTATTCAGAAAGAGGATCGCTGGAATGTCATGCATCTTACAAGCGTAGTAGAAAGCCCGACATTGGAGGAAGGTCACACAGAGAGCCTGACAGCTGTGGACTCTTATAAGTGTCTTACAGCAGTAGAACCAAAAGTTCCCACAAAACCAGTCCAGATTGAGGAAAAAGAAATTTCCACTGAAACCACTGTCTCCCTGGATGCAGCAGAACAGGACTTTGCTGTTCAAATTAAGGAGGGTCAATCAGTCAGACAATCTACAGTAATGGATGAGATACAAGTGCTCACAGGGGAACTCTACAAGGAGTTCACCAGGTCTGAGTCTAGCCAAGTTGGTCCTAGCATGCAGCCCAAACTGGCCCATTTAGTTCCAGAATCTGAAGAGAGTGCCACTCTTCCCAAAGAGATGACATTTGTTATTCAGATCCCTAAACCATCTACCATCAACATCCGGCGTCAGCTAAAAGAGGCTCTTCAGTCTGCAGTAGCCAGCGATCAGACGGTCTTACTAGCGGATGTTGTTGGACAGGTACAGGTGGTGGATATTCAAGAGGTCAAAGTTCAAAAGGAACCCATGTACTCCATGTTCACATATCTGATTACCACTACAGGAACTCCTTTAGAAGTCACTCTGGCTTTCCAAGGTGATTACCCGTCTACTGCTGACCTCCGGACTGAGCTCCAGGCAGCGTTCCACTCAATGGTGTACAGCGAGGCGTGCGTCTTGATTTCTGAGCAGCCTGGTACCATGCAGCTGGACAAACCTCAAAGGGCTCAGCTCACATCTGTTAAAGCCAAACAGGAGGTCTCCTCCTCAGTGGTGGAAACTGTGAGCACAGCAGAAAGCTCCGTCAGCTTTCGTGAGGTGAAGAGTGAAACTGTTACCATAAAGGAGCAGTTCAGTATTTCCTCAGAGGCTCATATATCCTCTGAACAGTTAGTGAAAGTTAGTAAACAAGAGATAAGTTCAGAAATGGAGAGAAGCAAAGAAAAGGAGGCAGTTCTATCTAGGGGGGAAATATTCACAGAGGAGATCACAGTATCAAAGCCAAAACAAGAAGAACCTCCTATAGTTGTTGCAACTCTGGAAGACACAGCTGTAGAGGAAGAGAGTCAGGTTACCTTGAGCACAACCATTAAGTATGTCACAAAGGTAAACTGGTTTTTCAATAATCAATTGGTAAAATCTGGCAAAGAGTTCAAGTGTTCCAAAGATCTTGACACATACTCACTGGTTATCAACAAAGTTGTGAAGGAGAGACATCAAGGAGAGTATGTTTGTGAGGCTGAGAATGAAGCCGGCAGGACAACAACATCTTCAAGACTCACTGTGGTCCCAAGAGGTTTGACAATAGGACTGATACTTCTATCACTCATTTATTCATTCATTTTCGCAGAGGCACTAATAACCCACGTTGGTTCATTGCAAGCATTTGCCCTCATTCAAATATGACACAGCCATCACATTGGTTTTTGTTTCTTGTCACAGCTCAGCATGGGCAACGTAAAAGAGCACTGTACTGTACTAACACACTTTATTTTGTCATCTCCACTTCATGTTGGGGTCAGAAACACTACAGCCACATCAGTATTGCCTCAATCTGGTGTGGCTGTCATGTCACTGGCTTTTAGCACACCTTCATGGCTATAACATGATCTTGTAAGCATGATCTCAGCAGGTTCTTTCCCCTAGGTTCATCCTCTCCACATCTTCAGTGTTTTCTGTCTGCATGCTTGTGACCTCTCCAGGGCATTGTACCATTTTCACAGTTATTCCTCCTTTCAGCCTGAACGCTAGCCCCTGGAGAGCCAATTCTCACCCAAAAACTATGGGGCTAACGTTCTCGCTCTTCTTCTATTCCACAGTCCCTCCAATCATCGCTGTACACACAATCATTTGTTGAATTCATTTATGAGTATGGTTTATGTGGTGACTAAAGTCTGTCTTATTGTCTGCGGCTCAGTGCCGCCTGTTTTCAGGCAGAAAATAGCCCCTGTGGAAATGAACGTGGGTGGGCACGCCAAGTTTCAATGTGAGATTGAAGATGCTCCAAATGTGACCTTCAAATGGTTCAAATCTGGCACCGAGATCAGACAGAATGAGAAGTATCGCATCATCAGCCTCCACACTGGGTCTTCTTTGGAGCTTCTCAACCCAGGCAAGGCCGACAGTGGCGAGTACAGCTGCAAGGCATCCAACCAGTATGGCTTGGCCAACTGCACCGCCTCACTTCTCGTCACTGGTGAGCTTCCAATAGAAAACCTTTCCTGTTTGTGTGTGAGAAAGAGAGAGCGAGCGAGCGAGAAACTGAGAGCACAAGGTTCCTTAGTGAGTGATTCTCACTTGATGAAGTTGGTTGCTTTCACATGTGACTGCATGCATCTCCCTGCTGGTTAATGTGTTTACGATGTTCAAATATGTTAAAATGCTCTGTATGTTCTACCTGCTTTCCATAGAAATGTACCCACCGATATTTGTGTCAAAACCAGAGCCAATGACCTTATATGTGGGCAAACAGGCCATCTTTCAGTGCTCTCTTACTGGATCAACACCCATGGAAGTTATCTGGCACAAGGACAACATAGCCATCTCCTCTGAAGGCAACTATGTTGTGAAATGTGAAAAGAACAGGTATTCTCTTCACATTAAACGGTTGGAAATGAGGGATCAGGGGGTATACATGTGCAAGGCTTCCAACAGCGTTGGCACGGCCACGTTCACCACTGAGTTGAAGGTGATCAAACAGCCCAGCTTTGTTAAGAGCTGTGAACCGGTATTGACTGCGATCAATCAATACATCAGGCTGGAGAGCCAGGTTGATGAGGATATGGGTGTGACAGTGACATGGACCAGGGATGGTAAAAAGGTCCACCCCAGCATGGATTGTAAAATGTCTTTTGAGGACAAGGTGGCTGTTCTTGAGATTCCCAAGTCCAAACTAAAGGACTCTGGGAAGTATGTTTGCACAGCCATAAATGAGGCCGGGAGTTCCTCCTGTGAGGCCCTGATAACAGTTCAAGGTAAGATGCTGGTGGTTTTATTGCCCCGCACAAATGTCGTAGGGGATTTGGATTTTGCTTTTGTCTAGGTCACTTCACTTTTTGATCCAAATGCTTATACTAAAACCTCTTTCAGAGCCCCCATCTTTTGTCAAGAAGTTGAACCCTAACACTACCTGGAAACAGGGCATGGCTGCAGTTTTACAATGCAGCATTAAAGGGTCACCAGAACTCCATGTCCACTGGTTTTGTAACAAATGGGAGCTCAGTAATGGAGAAAAACATAAAATATCTTTTAAAAGCGGAGTATCAGCAATGGAGATTATGAACCCAGCAGTCACGGACAGTGGTGTATACACCTGTGAGGTGTCTAACAGTGCAGGCAGCGAAAGCTGTAGCACAGTTGTAGCGGTGAAAGGTCAGTCTGAATTGTCATTACCCCTGACTCAAAATGCCCTTGGACTCAAACTGACATGCTTAAACATCTTGTAATATTCAGAGCCGCCGTACTTTAGAAAAGATCTGCAAGTGGTGGAGGCAGTGAAAGGAGCCGCAGCTCAGCTGGAGTGTGAGATTGCTGGAACTTTCCCATTTGAAATCAGCTGGTTGAAAAATAAGAAAACAATCACAAATGATAAGAAATATCAAATAGTCTCAGAAGGTGCTTTGGCTCGTCTGGAGATACGGAGCTTTGACAGTACAGATATTGGCGATTATCAATGTGTCGTCTCAAATGATGTTGGGAAGGTCAGCAGCAAGGCCATGGCCAAGCTGAAAGGTCAGTAACCCTTTTTTTTTTTTTGCCGGATGTTCAGCTTAGACCAGTGTAGACTGTGTTTTAACATCACGTGTTCTCACAGAGCCACCCACATTCTCAAAGAGAGTTGAGAGTGTGACGGCAGTGCTGGGAAACATGGTGAAGTTGCAGGGAACTGTCAAAGGTTCCACTCCCATCTCCATCAAATGGAGGAAAGATTCTGAAATGCTCACTGATGAAGACCCAAATGTCAAAATGGTGTTTGAGAACAACATAGCAAGCTTGTTCATCACTTCTGTGGCCATCAACCACACTGGCAAGTATTGCTGCCATGCCCAGAACGAGGCCGGGCAGCAGAAATGTGAGGCCACCCTGACTGTTCAAGGTCAGCTTCGGTTACACCTACTGTTTGGGTATCCAGAAACGTTTCTCTTAATAACCAACAGCTCTGTCTCGTAGAACCTGCCAGTATTGTAGAACCTGCAGAGTCCATCAGCGTGACTGCAGGCGACTCAGCCACACTGGAGTGCCAGATCTCTGGAAGCCCTGAGCTTAAAGTTAAGTGGTTTAAAGATGGAAAGGAAATGATAAGTGGCCGTAAATATAAGATGAGCCTGAAAGATAACTTGGCCACTATGAAGATTCTCTCAGCAGAGCCTGCAGACACGTCTGACTTTAGGATGGAAGTGTCCAACAAAGTCGGGACAGACCAATGCACATGCTCTGTCACTGTATTAGGTCAGCTCCTGGTTTCTGTCAAAACTAAAAAAAAAAAAAAGACTTATCCTGTACTGATCTCTGACCTAATTGTGTTTAAATTTCTCTTGGTTTCAATTCAGTTTTCTGCATTCTGAGTTATTGTTTGTTATTCAGATCGGATAATGCCTCCTACTTTCACTAAATCCCTGAAAAGAGTTGACGGCAACATTGGACATGATGTGTCCTTGGAGTGTAAGGTGTCTGGATCCCAACCCATGTCTGTGGTTTGGCTCAAGGATGACCAGGAAATCCAGCCTGGTCCTAAATTCCAGACAGATTTTGATGATGGGTCTGCCTCACTGAGTATCACTCAATTGGAAAAAAATGACTCCGGAGTTTACACTTGCAGGGCTATGAACTCTGCTGGCCAAAAGGAGACCAGTGGGACGCTCTACGTCAGAGGTTTTTGTCTGTTTTGCTGTCTTATTGGGTCCTTTATGTAACAGTGTGCTCATGTAACCCTTTGTTTGCTCTGTGTTTTTTGTCCTAATATTATTCAATGGTCCTGTCACTTAACATTGTCATGTATATGTATGGTGTCCTGCTGTGTACTGGGGTTTTATGTTGTCCCTTATCCATGTTGTATCATGTGGTCCTATGTTGCCAAATGTCTACAGTATGTTGTCTTATTTGGTTCTATGTTGTCAAATGTCTGTATTGTCCCAACGTTGTCTCATGTGACTGTGCATTGTCCCGTGTGGTTATATCTTATTCCGTGTGCATGTTGCTTGTTGCTCCTCATGATTGATATCTGTAATGCTTTGTTGTCTTGTTGCTGGCTTCCAGAACCCCCTGTGTTCTCCATGAAACCTGACAACCAGGATGTGATTCCCGGCACTTTGGTGTCCCTCAAAGTAGCCTTTACTGGGACAGCTCCTCTAACTGTAAAATGGTTCAGGGAAGACAAGGAAGTCCAAACAGGAGGCATGTATTTTATAAAGAAAGATGCCTCCTCAAGCTCTTTGGAGCTTTGTTCTGTGAAGCCAAGTGACTCTTCCAAGTATATTTGCCAAGTGTACAATGATGCTGGGAAAGTGTCCTGCAGTGCTCTGCTCTTTGTGAAAGGTGCCTCTCTCCAACTATACGTCTCTTTAATGCAACACTAACTATTCTTTTTAGAGCCTAACCGATGTTGACCTCTTCTTCTAGAGCCTCCTGTGTTTGTACGGAAGCTGGATGCGACCAAACTGGTCACCAGCGGCGAAACAGTCCAGCTTGAGTGCAAAGTGACGGGCAGCCCCGTCATCTCTTTTAAGTGGTTCAAAGATGAACGTGAAATCAACCTGGGTCCAAAACATACCATCAGCTGCTCTGAAATGGAAGCAGCACTTGAGGTGACCAAGTGCTCACTGGAGGATGCTGGAGATTATGTATGCGTGGCATCCAGCAACGCGGGTAGTGACCGCTGCTGCAGCACAGTGATGGTCAAAGGTCTGTTGGTGTGGAGATGGTCCTTACCTTAATTTCAGCTCTCAATCTGACTGGTTGTTCACTATCTTGTTATTTTGTAGAACTGCCTGTATTTGTGCGTAGCATGGAGTCCAAAGATGTTGTAAAAGGCTCTGAAATGATGGTGGAGTGTCAGATCTCTGGCTCTGCCCCATTCAATGTCTACTTCCACAAGAATTCCAAACTGATAAGAAATGATAAGAGGCATAGGATCACAGTGAAGGAGGACCTGCTGGTCTTGCATATTCAACCAGTAGAGGCCTCAGATGTTGGCTTATACCAGTGCACCGTTGAAAATGAAGTAGGAAAAGCAACTTGTGAATGTCAAGTTACCCTGAAAGGTTTGTTTCTATGCTCTGATTCTCTTCTTAAATGTAGACTTTTAGGGCTTAGTATGAGCCTTTGAAGTCCACATTTCCCACCAAGCTCCATAAAAATGGTCTTTTTGTGAACTGTACTGCAGAATTACTAAGGTCTTTAGTAACTTCCATGAACCTGCTTTTTATTGTAGAGCCTCCATCCTTTGTTCAAAAATTGAAGAACCAAAGTTTGCTGGTTGGCACCGATGTTCAGCTACAGTGTAGCTTGAAGGGTTCCGAACCCATTGTCGTGTCTTGGCTAAAAGATAATCATGAGATCAAAGAGATTGAGAACGTTCACATGACATATGAGAACCAAAATGCTGTGCTGAGCATCAACAGTGTACAGAAGCAACATGAAGGCAAATACTGTTGCCAGGCCCAAAACCAGGCTGGTAGACAGATTTGCTCTGCCCTGCTGAGTGTCACAGGTTGGTCCAGATCATAATCAGATATACTGAACAGATGTTATTTACCACAAGGGAAATGCTAGTCAGGTGTTAGTCACCAGAAGAGACATACTGGTCAGATCTCAATGTGTTTACTTAGTTTAAACCAAAGGGACGACACTCCTTGTCTGGATTCCAGCATGTGTTGGAATCCAGACAATATTTGATTTATTTAGGTTTTCTTTTAAATGACAAATATCAAATGTCAGAAATTATTATTAGATTTTTTTTAATGATGTTTAATCATGTTTACATAAACCAAAGCTCTATAGGCGTAATGGTAATCAAATAACCTATGATTTGTTACCAAAGTTCAAATTTAGAAGTTGATTGTTTCACTTTACATCACAGAACCAGCAAAGATCACAGAGGAGGCTAAGTCTATTAGCGTAACTCAAGGCGACCCGGCTACACTGGAGACTCGGTTCACTGGCTCCACGCCCCTGAAGGCTCGCTGGCTGAGAAACGGCCAGGAACTGGCCTCCAGCCTGAAGTACAAAATCATGGTTTCAGAGTCTAGCTCTGTGCTCCGGATTGGTAAAGCAGAGAAAATTGACAGCGGCAGCTACACGTTTGAGGTGTCTAACAAGGCTGCTCAGAGTTCCTGTGAGGCCTCAATTACGGTTCTCGGTTAGTTCTCCATAGAGCCTCAGTGGTTTGTCACTCTCTTCTCAACTGGCTGCAACCTAACTTTGTTCCCTTTTGTCAGATCAAATCTTCCCTCCATCCTTCACCAGAAAGTTGAAGCAGACACAGGGCATTAAAGGGTCATTCGCTCAATTGGAGTGTCTGGTATCAGGGTCGCTGCCCATCACAGTTCAGTGGTACAAGGATGAGAAAGAAATTGTCCCTCATGACAAACATAAATGTACCTTTTTTGATAATGTTGCCTCTCTGGAGATCTCTGAGCTCAGTGGGAAAGATGGAGGCAGCTACACATGCATGGCTACAAACGAGGCGGGGAGCATCCAGTGCTCTGCAATTTTGCTCGTTAAAGGTTTGTAGTTTGGTGTGAAGGTGTTTAACTGAAGCTCAGCCCTTTCAAGTTAATTTCTTTTTTCCAGAACCACCTTGTATTCTTGAAAAGCCAGAGTCCATGAATGTTCTGCCGGGATCCAATGTCCGGTTTAACGTGCCAGTCTCTGGTACCCCACCGTTAGTTATACGGTGGTTTAAAAACCAGAAGGAGGTCCGCTCCAGTGCGGATTGCAATGTGAGCAAAGACCACAACTCCAGCTCTTTGGAACTCTTCTTTGCTAAGAGCTCAGACTCTGGTGAATATACGTGCGAGGTCCAGAATGATGTTGGCTCTGCTTCCTGCCAGACTACACTTTTCGTCAAAGGTTCCAGTTCCTTTTTTTTTTTTTTTTTATCAAAATGTTCTCTTTCTCCACGCAGACTGCAGGGGTGTAAATGTAACCATCACGTTCTATTTTTTTGGCCTGCAAAAGTATGTTCCAACAGAAATAGAGTAGACAAAGCAAGATGGAAATAAAATCAAAGAAGTACACAAAATTTCAGAAAAGGGCAAAGTGTTGTGATACCCTAGTAAAGATAGATGCTAGACCCTTAATCTTCCTGGGAGAACTGAAAAGAAAAAAAGAATATCAACATTCTAGCCTTTTTTTCCACCAGCTACTTAAAAAAATTCTTCTAGCTATAAAGGTCAAGATTAAACAAGTATTGCAATAACACATTAATAAAAAATATAGTAGTACATTATTTTGCTCTGGATTTAGTATCTGGTAGATATGACTATCTTCTATCTCCAAATTAAACATTTGACATCCCATCAAATCAGAATCCAAATTGTGATGCTGCTTTTAGGCCTTTACACCTCTGAAGCTACCCTTTCTGTTATCTCTCCAATTCTGTCCATTTGATCCTTTTTGGGTCTGATCTGGTTCCTCAGAGCCTCCAAAGTTCACACAGACCCCAGCCCAGCTCACCGTGCTGCGTCCCGGTCAGAACATGGTGCTGGAATGTCACGTCACCGGCACACCTGAGATAGATGTGAACTGGTTCAAGGAGGGTGCTGAGATCAGCTCTGGTGACCGCTATAAGCTAGCCTTTGTTGATGGCGTGGCCACATTGGAGGTGTGCTCAGCTGATGCCAAAGATGGAGGGGTTTACTTCTGTGAGGCACGCAATGAAGCTGGCAGTGAGAGCTGTAGCACAGAGCTTAAGGTCAAAGGTCAGTAGGGGTGATAAAAAGCTTTTGTCTGTCCGCTTTGCAAAACAGGACAAATCTTGGAAAGTTTCTGTGATCTTTGTCTCATCTGCCTCAGAGCCCCCATCTTTCATTAGAGAACCTCCTCCAGCCGAGGTTGTGAAAGGAGCCAGCGTCTGTCTCCAGTGCCAAATGGCTGGCACTGGTCCGTTTGAAGTGAAATGGCAGAAAAATGACAAGGAGATCAGGCCCAGTGCCAAGCATGGCCTCTCCCAGGTTAATGGCACCGTGAGTTTGGAAGTGCACAAGTGTGATGTCACGGATGTAGGTGAATACACGTGTACAGTGTCCAATGAAGTGGGATGCTGTAGCTGTAAGACCAGCCTAAGTCTAAAAGGTCTGTTACATCACTGCTGCTTCATTATAACTAAACCTAGTTCATTTTTGGATAGATTCAAAATTTTTCAAAATTAGAATAGAACGATATCAGGGTCCATGTTTGTGTGTATACACGTATACACACAAACATACAGTATGTGTGTGTATATATACACACATGTTAGTGTGTGTATATATACACACACTTACATATATAGATATATAAACTTTATAAGTTCAGTTATAAATGTTTATATTTTCGGATATTTATTTGATTTGTATTTACAGATTTTTATTTATTATCGTGTACGAAACAGTAACTTTTTTATTGTTACCTAAATTTATTGATTTGTTTCATTATTTGTTTGTCTTTTTTGTTTATCACCTATACTTTTGTTTCTATGGTCATTTCATTGACTTTTTGTGATTCTGAACATGGTTTCATGTCCATCAGAGGCTCCTTGGTTTAGCCGGAAGATAGAGGACTTGGTGACTGTTCTGGGTAAACCAGCTGAGTTTCAATGTGTGGTGGTCGGTTCACCCACCCTCTCTGTTCAGTGGCAGAAGGATGAGAACTGGATTCTGGAGGATCCAGAGATTCAGAGAACCTTTGAGAACAATGTGGCAACACTCAGAATTCCTGCCTGTGAGGTATCTCATAGTGGAAAATTCACCTGCAAGGTGTCTAATGAGGCAGGGCAGGAAAAATGTTTTGCCACCCTCATGGTGCAAGGTAACCCTGATAACTGGACCTGGTTAGATTTATAAGTTAGCAGGTGAGTAAACCTGTGCTTCTGCTTGTGTTGTAGAGCCTCCACAGATCACAGAGAAGCCTGAACTGATGGAGGTTACATTAGGAGACCCAGTCAGTCTAGACTGCCGGGTCCGAGGCTCAGCGGAGCTCAAAGTGAGATGGATAAAAGATGGTAAGGAAATACGGTCCATCCGGCAGCACAAGCTTACGTTTACCAACAACGTGAGCAGCTTAAAGATCCAGGCGGCTCAGAAAACCGACCAAGGAGAATACGAGTTCCAGGTGGAGAACCACATTGGCAGCAGCTCCTGTCGAATCCGGCTGCAGGTGTTAGGTCTGTGTCACAGGCCCGGTCTTCTGCTCGCCTTACCTTAACCACCTCTTCTCACTTCTTCTTCCTCTTTTGTTTGGTGGCAGAACAAGTAATTGCATCGAGCTTCTTAACTCCACTGCAAGATAAACAGGAGGTTTTGGGCTCCTTTGTTACGATGTGCTGTAAAATCTCTGGGTCCCTGCCAATTAGTGTGGAATGGCATAAAGACGGCCACAAGCTCTGTAGTGGCATCAAACACAAACTTATTCAGCAGGAAAACTCTGTTTCCGTGGAGATGGAGCAGCTGGAGAAGTCTGATGCAGGAACATACACCTGCAAGTTGACCAATGCAGCAGGAAGCTGCCAATGTAGCTCCAGTTTAAAGGTCACAGGTCAGCCTGGCCGCTTCTTTAAGAACTCACACTAAGGTGAGTAGGTATTTAACTGGTTCATCTTTTCACCTTCAGAGCCCCCCAGCTTTGTGACAGTGCTGCAGCCACAGGTGGCTCTTCCCAACGCCACCGTGCGCTTCAGGATTACGCTCAAAGGCACACCACCATTCACCGTGCAATGGTTCAAGGACGACTCGGAGGTCATGACCAGACCCGATTGCTTTATGGGTCAGGACGACACATCCTGTTTCTTAGAGCTTTACTCAGCAAGTGCGGCTCAGAGCGGAGTCTATTCCTGCCAAGTCAGCAACAAGGCTGGCTCAGTCCGTTGCAGCGCTGAGCTAAGCGTCACAGGTTCTTGATCAGTTTTTTCATCTCATCCTTTCAACTCTTCATGTTAACCCATCTTCATCCGCTCACACTTCTCTTCCTGGACTTTTCCTTTCGTTTTCCGCTGCTAACATTTCTGTTTTGGCTTTCCAGAACCACCTGAGTTTGTGCTGAAACTTCCCACCACACACTTTGTGAAACGTGGTGAGCCGCTTCGTCTGGAATGTAAAGTCAGTGGCACCCCCCCTCTGAGAACTACCTGGTACAAGAATGAAACCAAGGTATCCGACGGGGGCAACTATAGAACTTGGTTTTCTGAGTCGGTGGCGGTCCTGGAGCTGCTGTCGAGCAGCTTTGATGATGATGGAGTTTACAGCTGCGAAGCTCAGAACGATGCTGGCAGCGTGAGCTGTAGTACCATGCTAACGGTCAAAGGTCAGCTTCTCTGACATCTTGAAGCTTTCATCTATAACAGCTGATGCTTTTTCCATTACAACTTTGATGAGAAAAACTCTGTCTCATCACTACAATAACAACACTAAGGTCTTCTCCAATAATGCCTCGAATAACTTCCCTCAATGCTAACTAGCTCAATCCTTCTAACGTCTCACAACTAACCACCAAAAAATCCCAGGTTCATCTCAGCTTTCAAATATATTTAAAAAGCTCACCTTCATTCTGTCCTCTGCCACATTTCTCCTTAATAACTTTCAAAAATAAACTCAGAATGTATTAAACACCTGCTTTAATTTCTACTCACTCTATTCATCCCTCACCGGGAAAATTTATGTGCTTGCACTCCTACACTGCAGCAGGCTGCCATGATGGCCCCAGTGATGGGAGAAATGGAGGATTAGGTGTCTTTTCCAAGGACCCTAGTCGTGCACTCAGTGGTATGCGAACCCGTGAACTTCCGGTTGGCTTCCGGTCCGCGGGTGAACGCTCTATCCACTGAGCCACCATCTCCCACCTCCTTTATTCACCTTAATCACATCCTTCCAAGCTTCTATCTCCATCACTTATTTACCATTCATTAAAAATATCAAATCCGATACCCCAACTTAAAAATGAATAAAAATGTAACATAACTAACTGATAACTAATATCAGGGGATCTGGGGTGAGGGTTAGATGTTGGATTTTCTGATGAGAGGTAAGTTTAATTCAAACAAAACATAGTTTATTTCTCAGTTTTTATTCAAAATAAACTACTAGAACAAAAATGCACAAACCTCACTGTTTACTCATTAATTTTTGGCAGAAAATGATCTGATAAGAAAGTACAATTTTTTTTTCATATGGAAGGTTTGTTTCTGGCTTTTAATGTGGCCAGAGAATACCAATGGCCCTGAGAGGGCTTTGCAGTCTATAGATTGAGTTTTTGCCCGCAAAAATTCTAGAAAAGGGCCCAGAGTGAATACCATTCTACATAATGAAGCTAATCACAGGAAGGGTGAAATGGTTCATGTTTAAAGTGGTAAATTTTTTGTTGGTTAACGTAACATGTTAGAAAAAAAAGAACAGATTGCTGCAACATCAGAACCCAATACAGACACAATTAGATCAGGATATAGTTAATGGGGCTTTTACGAATTTCTTGCAAACCAGATAAAAACGTAATCCTCTGTGTAAATGTTTCCATGAATAACAGCATAGAGTTACTTTAAGTCTAACTTTCAAATTACGCCTTGTCTCCTCTCCACATGATTTATCAACACAATGTTTTTGAAGTATTTGGCCCAAACATGTCTTTAGTTTCATCTTCTAAATTGCTCATCTGTAATGGAGTCACGGGGCCTATCACAGGTGATTTCAGGCGAGAGGGAGAATACACCCTGAACAGGCCGCCAGTCTGTTGCGGAGACACACACACTCATTCCTAGCGGCAATTTTATGGCGGCCAATTAACCTAATAGAATTAAAATCATTATCAATTATAATCGTTGATAATCACCTTCATTGATAATCTCCCTCCAAAATTAACCATTTGGACGGTGGAAGCAAACCGGAATACCCGGAGAAAACCCACGCACACACGGGAAGAGCATGCAAACTCAAAACAGAAAGGCCAGTGTTCCAAGCCTCACACCCACCCTGAGACTTGAACCCCTACCTTCTTGCTGCGAAACCACCCGAACATGTTTATTTTTTTGGAGATAAACTTTCCCGTGCTAAAAGTTGAGCAAGTCTTTTTCTATATGAATTTATCGCATTTATTTCTATTTTGATGAACTCTGTCCACCTGATGGAGGCGTTGTTATTGTGGAAACATCAAAAACATTGTGAATTTCATAAAAAAATACTGTAACAAGTTGTTTTCTGTTGGGTTCTACCAAAGTGCTTGCTTTGATTCTAACCTTCTTTAACGAAAGGTTCTTTTTATTTTAATCCTTTCATTTTAAACACTTACCTCTAAGTAGAAAATCCGACAACTAAAGCACATTGACCCCTTTAGTTTTCAAAATAACAACCAAGATTCTCTGAGTGTGTTTCCTCCGAGAGTCAAACGCTTTATAATTCCATGCCTCACCCCTGACTTTCCAAAAATGTAATAATCTCTGTAACTATTGCTCAATTTTACAGTAATCACCACACTGCACAACTAATAAAGGCTCATTTGAACCAGCTAATCCAGCTTTGATCTGCTCCTAAATCCCTCAACTTTAACTCCCAGCCCTAATATTTCCAAAGTCCCCCTTTATTTACTCAAATTTATCTCAATGTCTTTGTAGACCCACCATCGTTTGTGAAAGTAGCTCAGCCTGTGGAGGGCTTGAAGGGAAAGGACGTGAGTTTGTACTGCGAGATGAGCGGTACTACTCCGTTCCAGGTCGCCTGGGTCAAAGATGGAAAACCTCTAATGGAAAGCAGGAAGTTTAAGATGGTGTCCGAGGGCAGCTCAGCAATGCTGCATGTCATTGGGATAGAGACTTCGGACGCTGGCATGTACGAGTGTAAAGTGTCAAACAGTGTAGGTAGCGACAGCTGCCACGCATGTGTTAAACTCAGAGGTCAGTAGAACCTGCGATTGAATGAACCTGAATGATGTGGTGACTGTGCTGACTTTCCTGTACACTGTCTGTCTCCTTTCTTCAGAGCCGCCATCGTTTGTGACGAAACTGTCAAACGTGACAGTGATGCAGGGTGAGGAGGTGACCCTTATGGCCACCATTTCTGGTTCTGAACCAATTACTGTGTCCTGGGTTCAGGACAAGGACCACATTCTCAGGGATGGTGACAACAGAAAAATCTGCTTTGAGAACAAACTGGTTTCCCTAACAGTGTTTCAGGCCGAGACAACCTCGGCTGGTAGATACACCTGCCGACTCAGCAATGATGCTGGGAGTGCGGAATGTTTTGCTAACTTGAATGTTCTAGGTTTGTAACCAGTTGATTGTGTCTTTCTCCTCCAGTTCCTGCTAGCTGTCATTCTATTGCTTCTCTGTTTAAAGTCCTCGTTTTCCTCTTGTTTCTTTCAGAACCAGCTAAGATCATTGATAAGCCCGAGGCTCTGAGCGTTACGGCCGGCGACATCGCTGCCCTTGAAGTCAAAGTGTGCGGCACTCCTGAGCTTGTACCCAAGTGGTTTAAAGACGGCGTGGAGCTAGCCACCGGGAGGAAGTACAAGATCTCCTTTGAGAGGATGATCTCTAGCCTAAACGTGCTATCCACTGAGAAACTGGACTCTGGAAAGTACACCTTTGAGGTTATGAACCAAGTCGGGAAAGACCTGAGTAGCATTGACCTCTCTGTTCTAGGTTGGTGCCAAGCCAAATCACATCCACACAAAAATATGTGCACATACAGTTCTAATTAGCTAAGATCACCATTTACTTTGCTATTATGACCACATTAATACTTTTCTACTACCTTGTAAAATTATTAGATGTAAAAAAGAGAAACAAACAGATCTAATTTTTTTAAAGATTTTTGAATGATCTCAAAAAACAAAAAAAAAACATTTACAAACACTTTCGGACATGAAAGTGTACATGTTGCAAACAGAGGGCAGCTTATGAGAATTTGCTGGTATTTCTAAGGATTGATGCCCAAGACTTTTAATAATTCAATAAGTGATCTATCCCTTTATTTTTAAAAAAATATTTAAAAAATTTGTTGTGAATTAATTTTTTTAAACTGAGCTAGAGTTGAATGTATTTCTGTCTTTTGGCAGGAAGAATCGAAAATCTTTTTGTTAATGAAGGATGGTTTGCTCTTTCACAGATAAGACTGTTCCACCAAGCTTTTCCAGGAAGCTAAGGGACTACAACTTGATTTTGGGAGAATCTGCAGAGATGGAGTGTAAAGTTTCAGGTTCCCCTCCATTCACCATCTCCTGGTACCACAATGGCCAGGAGGTAAGAAGTGGGCCTAATCACGAGATTTCCTTCAGCGACAACAATTGCCTTCTCAGAGTTCCCATGTTGAGACTGAACGATTCTGGAGAGTACAAATGTACAGCTGTCAACAAGGCCGGATCCAGCGAGACCACTGCCAACCTGGTGGTCAAAGGTCAGAACTCACCTATGTCTCAGAGTTTGTGCTGCTGCATCGCTCCCTCTGACACCTTCTTCTTTATTCCAGAGCCTCCATCCTTTGTAGTGCCCTTCCAACCCGTAGAGGCATTGCCCGGCTCCACCGTCACCTTCTCAGCTATGGTAAAAGGCAGTGTGCCACTCAGGTTGAAATGGTTCAGAGGAGCCAAAGAGATTCAGCCAGGATTGGGCTGCAACTTCTCTCTGAAAGACAACCAGGCGATTCTGGAGCTCCACAAGGTAGACCGTTCCAACGCAGGGGAATACACCTGTCAAATCATCAATGATGCTGGAAAGGAGAGCTGTCCTGTCACTCTTACCGTCAAAGGTTCGTCGCAGTCAGAGTCAGACCACATCTTCTCTCCAAAGTCTTATCTAAAAATGAGATGTTTGTTGTGTCCTCAGAGCCAGCAGTGTTTTCCAATAAACTGAAAGATGTGTCTGTGGAAAAGGGCAAACCTTTGACACTAAAGTGTTCATATGAGGGGACACCCAAGATCAGTGTGAGCTGGTTCAAAGATGGTCAGCAGATCTTTTCCTCCTACAAATACAACATCACTACCACAGAGACCACCTGCCTTCTGGAGTGTCTGAGCACTGACGACAAGGAGGCAGCTGGGATCTACAGCTGCCAGGTGTCCAATGATGCTGGCAGTGACACTTGCAAGGCGGAGGTGTCCATCTTGGGTTAGTCACATCTTAAAACATTCCTTCCACAAAAAAAGGATTTGCTTAATCTAAGAAGCATCAAAGAGAAAAATTCTTGTCTATGTTTGTTTATTAAGTCAGATTTTTTTTCTACAAGTTTTACTAAGAAACTAGATGCTGGTCGAATCAATCCTTGTTTGACTACCAAGTGTTGTGTTTCCTCTCTATCCACAGAGCCACCGTACTTTGTTGAGTCTCTGGAACCCATGGAGGTCACAGCTGGAGATGCGGTATGTCTGAAGTGTAAAGTAGCAGGAACACCTGACATCAAGGTGTCCTGGTTCAAGGGTGATGGGAAAGTCCGGTCCGGTCCAAACTGCAAGCTGGAGTACATTAAAGGTGTGGCCTGTCTGAAGTTCAGCAAGGCCACTAAGGCCGACGTTGGGGAGTATACCTGCAAGGCAGAAAACAAGATAGGCTCTGCCTCGTCCACTTGCAGACTCGGTGTGCAAGGTAACAGCTCCATGGTTCACAGCCTTGTTTTTCTTTTGATTCCTAATTACACAAGATAGACAGTTGGTTTTTCTACTTAAAGCTCTTTATTTTAGTCAGAACTTTTCTGCTGAGAATTAGCAGATAATCTGATGGCATTGCAACTTTGTCATCTAGAGGCCAAAACGCCACCTTCATTCCCCAAGAAGATCACCAGCATGCAGGAGACCGAGGGCAAGCCAGTCCGCTTCGAGTGCCGTGTGGCAGGCTCCTCTCCCATCCAGGTGCAGTGGCTGAAAGACGGCGAGCCCCTGAGGGAGGGTGGCAAGTACACCATGTTGTATGATGACAACACAGCAGTACTGCAAATCAGCAGTGGAGAGATGAGACACTCGGGAGAGTATACCTGCACGGCCACCAACAGCGTAGGCTCTGTCTCCTGCAGAGCTAAGCTCACCATGCAAGGTTGGTATCTGCACACAAAAGGTGGAAGGAGGGATGAATCACTGTGGTTGAATACAAAGTTGAATCTACAAACCTGTAGAGTTAAGGGATCTAGAGTGGAGCTTTCTATATTCTTGGAATTTTCTTTACTTTTCCTGACAAGAAAATGCAGCAGTTTCCTTTTCACTTTCCGTTCCGTTGTCTTCCACTTATCCGGGGCCAGGTCGCAGGGGCAATAGCCTCAGACAGGAAGCCCAGGCTTCCCTCACCCCGACTGCATCCTCCGGCTTTCCCGAAAGGATGCTGAGGCGTTCCCCGGCCAGCTGTCAGACATAGTCTCTAGCAGTGCGGGGTCTACCTCTTAGTCTCCACCCGGTGGGACGTGCCCCAAAACGCCTCACCTCAGTTTCCTTTTTTTTTTTTTTTTTAAATTTCATGATTACTTTGTACTCAATCATTAACATGTTATTTACTTTCACATTAACTTTTTCACATAGGTTAAGCTGGGCTTACACTGTGGAATATTCAACTGAAATTTAGCACAATTTCAGGTCGTAGAATTTTAGGGCCCAGTCACACCACCAAAACTTAAACACTTACCTCTAAGTAGAGTGAAAGTAACAGTTTAGTCCAACATTACCCATTTTGTATACCATCAAGTCTGTGTCATCCCTAATTTGTCCAAGGAATGATCCATCATAGAAAGGTTTCAAAGTTGTCTTCTGGACAGTATGTTTGAAGATTGAGACAGTTCGACTCTCACCCAAAGGTCCATGGCAATCTGACAGAGCAGACCGAAAAATTTGTTATATACTAAGTACTAACGATTATACCAACGCAGAAGAGAAGTCACGAGTGGTCCCCAGTCTGCCGTATATTTGGATCTTAAAGCCACCAAACACAAATTTGTTGACAGTGAGATTAAGTAGGGAGTAGATTCTAAGGAAGGAGGAGGGATGGTTTGCAAGAGGTGTAAAAGAAGCTACTTTTGTGAAGAAGAAAAAAAAACAAAAAAAACAAAACAAACAACACCTATGCTGAACAGGAATGGAGTCTTAATCTAGAACTTACCTGGAGTTGCTATACAAAGGCATTTTCACTCCGTGGTCTAAAGAGAACGATTCTAAGCACAATGCCAGTGATGTCATTTCAAGTAGTTCAGATTTGAGCTGTTTCATACGGCTATCAGCATGTTTATAGTTAGGAAAACTTCAAATAGGTTTTTCAGTGCCAGTTCGAACAATAGAAGGCAAGTAGACAACAATAGAAGTTACAACCTACCCTACCATTGTTTAACAAGTTGCATGGTCGTTCAAAAACTAGTTTATGAACAGGTTTCAGAGTGTAGTTCCTCCTCAGAGGCAGGGTAAAATTCAAGTTAGCACTGTAGTTATATAACCAGTTGTCAGGTCCTTTCTATTAAATTGACAAGGACTTTCAGAAAAGAGTCGAAAAGTCTCTATCTTCAAATATCCAGAAGACAACTTTGAAGCCAATTATGTATTATTGGTATTAAATTTGGTCATTTTACTGCTTAAAAAGGCAAGCTGTTCAGTTGACTTTTTTAATTTACTGAAACTATACCAATCAAACAACGGATAGAAATAACCTTCTCCGAAAAGTAATTCTGCTCTCCCTTTCTGTTGAGTGACTGTTCGCCACCCTACCAAAGAAAAAGGTGGTCACAAACTTTTGAGAGAGACAATTTGGCAATTGTGTAATCTTTTCTTTTTCCCTTCGCGCATCCCTCAGAGCCCAGATACCCTCCAGTCTTTGACAGGAAGTTGTCTCCCCTGGAGGTGACTGTGGGTGACAGCATCCAGCTGGAGTGTCACATGACTGGCTCCTCCCCCATTAAGGTGGCATGGTCTAAGGATCATAAAGACATCAGGTCTGGAGGGAACTATAAGCTGAGTTGCATGGACAATTCTCCCTGCCTGACCATACTGAAGGCAGATAAAGCTGACTCAGGGACTTACTTCTGCCATGCCTCCAATGACATGGGGAAGGACTCTTGCTCCTCTCCAATCGCAGTCAAAGGTACAAGCGGAGCCCTAAGCATCTTCTCTGACCTGATCTGAAGGCCCTTTTAGGGCTACCCTTTTCTTCTCTTATCTTTTTCCTCTTGATTACAGAGCGTAAAAATCCTCCAGTGTTTACTAAAAAACCTTCTGAGTTTATGGAAGACATGGAGGGCAAGCTGATGAAGCTGGAAGGCCGTCTCAGTGGCTCACAACCCATAACAGTCCACTGGTGCAAAGATGGTGAAAAGATTTCTGCCTCAGACCGATATGAAATGAGTTACCAAAGTAATGTGGCAGTGCTGTGCATAAAGAACAGCTGTGTGGCAGATAGTGGGAAGTACAGCTGCCATGCCTCCAACCCGGTGGGGACCACCTCCTGCCATGTCACTGTGGGAATCCTCGGTGGGTTCACCAGATCACTCAGAAGAACCCTAAATCTTCCTGATTTCTTCCTGACACTACTAACACTTTATTTTTTTAAAACTTTTACAGATTTAACCTCTTTTTTGAGAACAGACAATCTTTTATTTGGGGTAAATAAATATGGAATTTGGGACCTCTGACCTAAGAATTTAGTCCAAAAGCTTGTACATAAACTTTCAGTCTTCTGTGCAACATTGCTTTTTTAACAGGCATTGTTGCCCCTAAAAAAATGGGGTCAACACACAACGTTGTGTGTTTTATGCTGAAATCACTTAAAAGTGAGATAGACGTAATGTGAAAATGAGATGATGTCGTATTTGTCTCGACCAACAAATATGAGACGGTAGAGTGCGTAAGGATAAAAAAAAAAAAAGGGAGACAGCTTCCTCTCAGTTTTGAACGTCAAAAACGGTTTTTGATTAAAACATTCTGTGCAGCTCCTGCATGACGGTGAATTCCTACGTAAGTTAAATTAGTATTTTTAGTCAATTTCACAATGTACATAAATCTATATAGTATATAATGGTCTGTCTGTCTCATTAAGCCTGAGTTTCTTGCAGATATTTGCTAAGTCAAAGCCCCTCTCAGTTTGGTAACTTCTACTTTTAACCATTAAAGCCTAAAGGTGAAGTTGCTATACCGATCAACACTCTGATGGCAGTATTGAGTCATTGCATCTTCTTGTTTGCTAAGGTCTTGATCCCTGACGTGTTTGAACTGCTGGTTTCAGATTGCTTTTTCTGATCCTCAGAATCCAGAAAGCCACCAGTGTTTGACATTCCCTTGAAACCACTGAGCATTGATGAGGGCGAGAAGCTGAGCCTCTTTTGCCATGTGTGCGGCTCAGCTCCTTTGAAGGTTCTGTGGATGAAGGACAGGAAGGAATTGATCTCCAGTGGCAGCACCAAGATTAAATACTCTGACGGCACAGCCAGTCTTGAAATTAGTTCTGCCTCGAAGCACGATGCCGGTGACTACCTTTGCAAGGCCACCAACGATGTTGGCAGTGACTTCTGCAAGGCTAAAGTCTCGGTCAAAGGTAGATCTAGGAACAATTGAAAATGTTTTTCTTTCAGTAATAATTGCAGGCTCTCAATTACTTGGTTCCTATAATCTGTGTGTTACTGTTTGTTCATCTAAATGTTGAGTCAGGTTGTTCTTGATCAAGAATTGCCCGTTGAAGATTGATTAAGTACTTTCAATTCAATTCAAAATTTGATCTGTAGTGAACCCATATTGGACCCTTGGCCATATTCTTAACTTCCTGTTTTTACCATATGTGTTGCAGAGAAACCGGGAGCAGTTCCACCTCCTGCTGAAGCTCCAGCTGCTGCTACCCCCAGGAAACTGGACAATCTCTACTTTGTGGAGCAGCCAGGAGCCATTAATGTCACAGAGAGTAAGATTCCCCTCCTGCTCCTTCTTCTCACCCACTACTTCGAGTTCCTGATTTTGTAACTCTGCTCCACAGAGGAAACCGCCACCTTCATTGCCAAGGTGGGTGGAGATCCCATCCCCAGTGTCAAGTGGATGAAGGGGAAGTGGCGCCAGCTGAATCACGGGGGCCGGGTCCGCATTGAACAGAAGGGTCCAGAGGCAAAGCTGGAGATCAGAGAGGTGACCAAGTCAGACTCCGGTCAGTACCGCTGCGTGGCGGCCAATCGCCATGGCGAGATTGAGTGCAGCGCCGACCTGAGTGTAGGCCAGAAAAAGGAGGTGGTTCAGGAGGAGGGAGATCTGCGCGCTAAACTTAAGAAGTGAGTTCCTATTATAAAGGACAATGACTCTGTCTCTCTCAACCATCTCACCACATCAACTTGGTCTCTTCCCTAGGACACCATCAAAGCAGAAAAGTCCTAAGGAGGAGAAGGACATCGACATCATTGAGCTCCTGAGGAACGTAGATCCCAAAGAATATGAGAAGTATGCCCGTATGTACGGCATCACTGACTACAGAGGCCTGCTGCAGGCCATAGAGCAGCTGAAGAAGGAAAAGGGAGAAGAAAGTGGGAGAGTGGTAAGACCCAGAGGTTTGATTCTTGTTGTCCAAGTGTAGAGGTCTGAGAAATGCCGTTGTTGTTGGCAGGAAGTGGAACGCGGTGACAGAGAGTCTGATGAAGACCTGGCTCGGCTAGTGGCTGACCTGCAGAGGAGGATGGAGAAGACAGAGGTGAGGGTTCATTCAGAACTAAAACCCTATCTTTTACCACTGACCCGGGGTTGGGTCGTGGGAGCAGCAGCCTTAGCTGAGAAGCCCAGACTTCCATCACCCCAGTCACAGCTTTCATCTCATTTGGGAGGAGATTGGTCCTCTGTCAAGTGGGTCTTTGATCTGCCTCTGGGTTTCCTCTCAGTCACAAAACACCTCCTAATAAAGAAATTTTACCCTTTTCTCTAAGCAACATTAACAGTCACAGATGAAGATCACTCAATAGGAACAGTCTTAAGATCGTCAGACACCTCTGTCATAGCATTATTATTTGTTAAAATCATCAAACACTGCTGTCATAGCAACATGTAAAAGTCGGATTCAGGCTATGTCTCCATGGAATCAGGTTAATTTACATCCAGGTGAAATTGTGATCTGTGGTTTTCTCTGCAGCCCATCACTGTGCTGAAAGATATCTCCAACCAGTCTGTCTTCATCAACAAAGAGGCAGAATTTGAGTGTCAAATCAAAATCAACTACCCAGAGATCTCACTGTCCTGGTACAAAGGCACACTAAAACTGGACTCCAGCGATAAGTATGACATCAGTATAAGCGGTGATCGCCACGTGCTTCGGATCAAGAACTGTCAACCATCTGACCAGGGCAATTATCGTGTGGTGTGTGGGCCCCACATCTCCAGCGCCAAGCTCACTATCACCGGTTAGTACACCGAACGAGGCTTCAGGAGAAGAATATGGATAGTTTCACAAAGTTTTCACAAACTGTCTGTTGTCTAAAGTAATACGCTTTATAGATCTGCATATAAGTCATATTAAATGAATACATCTAATACTGGCTGCCCATCAGCAGAAATGATCTGTTGTTTGTTTATTTATAGTTGAAAGTAATTATATTTTTTTAACATCATTCTTTGTTTTTTGATCGTATTAAAAGATCAATAGAAAAATTTACTTGTCTGTCATAAACGGTTAAGGTTCTTGAGGTGTTTCCTGTCTTTCTTTTTTCAGAGGTGGAGGTGGAGTCTCATCTGCAAGATACGCAGGGTAAGCGAGGACAAGCCTGCTCTCTGTCTTGTCAGTTGTCCATCCCTAACGTCCAGGCTCAGTGGTATAAAGATGGTCAGCAGCTGGAGATGAAGGGCAGGTTCTCTTCCCAAGTACAGCACAAGGTGCAGAAGCTGTTGATCAGTAACCTGCAGACTGAAGATCAGGGCAGGTACACCTGCAAGTACCAGCACCTGGAGTCTTCAGCGGGACTCACGGTAGAAGGTTTGTGCAGTGATGATCTTCCTACTAACCTCTTCAAACCTTCGCCCTGAGACTAATGCGTCTTTGTCTTACACTTCTAAGAGTTCCCTGTCATTTGTCTTTTTTTTATCACTTCAATGATACGATACTCCTGTCTGTGCAGCCGATGTTTACTCGTCTGGTTTTGCTCTAGCTGAACAGATTCACTTCACCAAACGCATTCACAACGTCCAAGTTAATGAGCGCCAATCAGCCACCTTTGAGTGCGAAGTGTCCTTTGACAACGCCATCGTTTCGTGGTACAAAGACACATGGGAGTTGAAGGAGAGCCCCAAGTACAACTTCAGGAGTGAAGGGCGAAGACATTTTATGGTCATCAAAGATGTGACCATTGAGGATGAAGGTGTGTAGAGCATCCTGAAGGAAGATGTCCTCTTCTGGTTCTTTGCACTCAGTGTGCGTTACTAATCCCTTTTAGGCGTGTACTCGGTGATTGTGAGGTTGGAGCCCAGAGGGGAGGCTCGGAGCACAGCTGAGCTTTACCTGTCAGGGAAAGGTACGCCTTCCCGTCTGGAGACTTCTTCTGCACCTTCTTCCCTCAATCCATCTCTAACAGACTCTTCCTTCCTTCCACAGAAATTCAGCTGGCCATGGTGCCGCTTGGTAAGATTTCAGATTAACTCTTTGTGTCATTATTTTCTATTCTACTCAAATGGCAGAAGCTAATAAGTGCCTTTTACTCACATGACCTAAATCTAATAAAAAAAAAAAAAACATTGACAAGTTGGAAACCTTTAAAGACTGGTCAGTCAGTCATCGCCTGAACCGCTTATCCTAGTCGGAGTTGGGGGTGCCGGAGCCTATCCTGGTTGATAAAAGGCGAGAGGAATGGTATACCCCGGATAGGTCATCAGACTGTTGGGCCAGACATAGCCAACCTGTCAGGAACAGACTCAGAGTAGGACTCAGTTGCAGAGTTCTTACAAAGTTTATTTCCGTTCAGGAACAAGGGATGAATCCAAAGCACTCTGACACAGGACAAGGGAAGACAAGGACTATTTAACACAAAAGGAAGGGGTTCTCAGGTGGAAACAATGAGGAAGAATTGGACATACACAGCTGTGGGAAACACACTAGGGCAGGAATTAACATGCCCGAAACGAGAGGAAAGTTAGTTTCAAAATAAAACAGGAAGTGCACAACCAGGCAACACAGGTTGCAGAAAGGGACAAAAGGTGTACAACAGAAAAAACACAAGACATTATATAACCAACCACACATACACTCAAACCTATCAGCAAATTTGTTCTTTAAAACTATATTCTTATGTGAATGCATTTTATGCAAGTTTTATTAGGTTTAAACTTTTGGTTTTTCAGTCTCAACAGTTTGCCTTTACTCCAGATTTTACTCATATTTTTAAGTCAATTAAACATGTCTCAATTTTAAATTCAGTAAATTTTAACCTCGCATAAAAGAACTTTAAAAAAAAAAAATTCACTTTGACTTTGTGTTTATTCCTAAAAAAAAACAAAAAGCACATACAGTACTTTAAAATGAGAAAATTATTGTAATTCTTAAAAATTGATTAAAAATAAAAAAAAAAAGAAACATCCCACATTTTGTCTCCGAGATAACCCATTTAATTATTTTAAACTCTTGAGATGTGAACCTTAAAAGACTAATTGTGTAGTTTGTAATCTGAGCTGACCCACAACCTCATTCAGGATGGGTGATACAGACGATGACATACTGACTAATCTAATCTGACAGTAAGAAGTGAATAAATTCACATTTGGATGAACAAACATGACCAGTTCAGGTTTGTTTGAACCATTTGAACTGTGTTCTGTAGATGTACCCGACTCATCGGTCCAGCCGGATGTTCTATCATCCATAGCAATCCGAGGTAAGTCCCGATGGTCCAGCCGAATTCAGTCAGATCCTGACGTCTTCTAACACGTTTTCTCTTTAAAGAATCGACTGAGTACTATCAGCATGAAGAACAAATTGAGCAAAGAGGTATTTAAACCTGCTACCCTTGAACTACCAGCTGTTGCTCATGCCATGCAAACACCTCAGATAATTTCAACCAAACCCTCTGTGTGTGTGTTTCTTTTATTATTATTATTATTTTAAGAATCAACCGAATATTCGTATGAGTATGAAGAGGAAGCAGAACACAGAGGTATGGGATCTCATCACATCCTTTAATCTGCTTGAACGCTTTTCAACCTCTTTCTTATCATTTTCTTCTTTTTTTCCCCCTCATCTCAGTTAACTTCCCTCGTCTTCTTGGTCAAACTAATCTTTTCGACTTAAACTTAAAACTTCCCGTTATTTTCATCAGCTTCCCCGTCATCATTATCCTCCTAATATCCATTCTGCTCATCTTCCTCATCCCAATTTCTGGTTGGATCTCCTGATCTTCGTCCTTTTTCTTGCACATCTTTTTTTAACGTTTTATAACGTTCCTCATCCTGTTTGCCTCCTCTCACCCCCCCGTCAACTTTTTTTTTGTCCTTTTCCCTCTTTGTATGAGGATTGTGTCCTTTTCTTACTGTTTTAAAGTGTGTGTGTGTTCTGTGGGTGCTGACAAAACGTCATTCTTTATCATTTTCTTCTTTTATTTTTTTTGTTGTGTTAGTGGAGTTCCACAGTCGAACAGAGGAGACTGTCACTCAGGAGGTTTCTATGATGACAGGTACTTATGTAACAGGTCTACTAACCTCTCTAAAACTCTCCAATATCAGCAGTTTCCACGATTTTTTTCAGACGGCTTAAAATGTAACGTTTTATTAGGAGGGGCTAGTGGGGGTTGGGGAGAAGAGAATGGTGTTCTAAATTTTGCCTGTAAATGTTGGTATTCAAGATTGTTACATAATTTACATTGCTTCATTAACTTTGATTTGAGTTGTTTTTAAAAGAAAATTTGACCATTTCAAGGTGGCTAGTTAAGTTTTCTGATTTTCAAAAAAGTGATTAGGTGAAAATGATGATTAACAAACCAGATGTTTATTTAACAATAAAAAATGATCAAATATTTGTTTTAACTATTCTAACTTTCCAAAACCAACTTTTGTCTCAATGATGGTTTTTGAATTTTTAATTAAACCCTGGAGATTTATGGTTTTTTTATTGCTGTTGAAAGAATGAGGATATAACTTTATTCTTGAATAAATCAGATGGGTTGGTGTTGTTGTTGTGCTTCCATGCTGACTAATGCTTTTGTGATGTTACAAATAATGAAAAATTTCCTTTCAAGTGTAAAAATGTGTAATCGTGACTTTATGGTGTGTTGCCATTTTAATTTGATTGCTGTTTTTTTTAGTTATAGTTCTGAATTTTACTATTGACCATTTTGGTAGAAATACATTTAGTTTAAAGTTTAATTAGTTTTTGTTTACTGTTAAAATATTTTAATTTTTTTTTAACCTTTTTATTTTTAAAATGATAATATTTTGATAATTTTTGATAATGATAATATTTTATTATCAAAATATTATAACTATATAACTATTTAGATAAATCTTTATTTAGATATACGTTTTTTTTATTTCTATTAAAGAGCTTTTTGTTAAGTTAATGCAGTATATTGTAGATTTTCTTTATTATTTTGTTTAACAAATATTTGTGTATTGCTTTTTCATTACTTGTAAATGATAAATGAATGTGTTTATTAATGTATTTGTGATGAATATTTTTTGCATGTGTCTTTATCTTCCAGCTTCCAAAGTTGCTGTTGAGGAGATGATTGAAACCAAAACATTTGAGCAGAAGGAAGAACTTCCATCAACTGGTAAAACAGAGACTTACTTCCTTTTTAACTTTTAACCGTCTTCTTTAATTGGACTGTTTTTCTCTCTGGTGTCTGTTTAATCTTTAACTCTGTATTTCCCTCAACATCTTTGTTTTCTTTTTAGCATCTAAACCTGAAAAGAAACCTGTGAAGCCAAAGATGGAGGAGCCATCCCAAAAGAAAGGTACCTACATACCAAAATTTCCAGACTATAGAGCACACCTGATTATAACCCTCACCCAGTACATTTTTAAAAAAAAAATATTTTGTGAATACATACTGTAAGCCGCACCTGTCTATAAGTCGCTTGGGCCCACATTGAAACATGAGATATTTACAAAGAAAGATGGTACACGGAGAGAGTTTTCAAAGTTTTAATAATACGCCTTAGCTTTTCTTTCCAAACAGTGCCTGTGACGCGACAGTAACACGGCAGGAATACGGTAGCACAGCACTAACGGGGTTGGTTAAAAAACACCGGTAAAAGACACTGAGAGCCGTCTTCGTCTTCCTTCTGTGCACTGGAACTATGGAAGTCAGCTCTGTTTCCTTCTTTATCAGCCAGCTCGATTGTTTTTTCAAAGCTGCGTTATATGCATTCCTCTTGCATTTTCCATGATGAGGGTCTGTTCATACTAATTTCATTCACGGCCAAAGCGAGAAGTTACATCAAACTTGCATCTTCACAACACATATAGTCCACCTGTCTCACTCTTACCTTTTCTGCTCAAGCGCCCCAGGCAGCCGTTAGAAAAAAAAATGCATAAACTAGCCGCATCACTGCATACGCCGCAGGGTTGAAAGTGTGGGACAAAAGTTGCAGCTTATAGTCCGGAATTACGATATACACATTTAATCTTCGTCATTATTCTCTCAAATCCTCTGTATCTTAATTTCTAAAGCAGTGGAAGGGAAGAAGCCAGTTGAAGAAATGGTTCCTGTAGTTTCTGTTCCAGAAAAGAAGGATGTTTCCAGAGGTATCCTTTTCTCTTGATTGCATTGATTTCGGTTTTTCCCTTTGAGCTTCCTTTGGGTAAACTCTCAATATTTCTTTTAAAGCAGTCGAGGAGGTGAAGAAGCCAGCCGTCGTTCCTGTCCCCACCCCTACTCCCGCTCCTTCTGCTACTAAGCCCGGACTGCCAAAGAAAGGTACGTTTCCCAGTGTGGAGTCAGAACTCCTTTGGTTCCATGTAGCCATTGTCTACACAGAAGCTTGTCTGCTTCTGTGAACTCTTTATCATCTTCTCGAAGGCTTTGCAACTTCTTATAATATTATATCATGTTCATGTTGCCCAAAGATGAGCTTCAGGTTCAAGAAGAGCCTAAAAAAGTCACACCTGTACCCAAGCATATACCAGAACCAAAACCTAAATACCCACCGGCTCCCAAAGTGGAAGTCGAAGCTCAGCCGGTGCCGGTAAAGACACCACCATCTAAAGGTACTTTTTGTTCTGTCTGAGTATGTCTTTGGTTCTGAAACAGCCTCCGATTTTGAGGCGCCTCTTTGTGATTTTTCTGAAACCATTTGAATGTCACTTTAAGCTCTGGAAGAGGTTGCTAAGACCAAACCAGAACCTCGCAAACCAGAACCTGCAGGAAAGAAAGCGGAACCAGTGCCAGTGGTTTCAAAACTGGAACCATCAAAAGTCAGAGAAGAGCCAACACCTGCTCCAAAAGAACCTCTGAAGAAAGGTATTTGTCCTTTTTACTGACACAATCTTCTCTAATTCAAAGACTGTGTTTTTGCTCAGAACCTAATGTTTTTGACTATAACATTACCTTACCCAACAATACCAGAAGAGCCTTGGTGGGTTCCCTGTTGGGGAGCTAGTTCCTCAGGGAGCTTCAGACAATCAGAAGCAAAAGAAGCCAAATCAGCCAAGAAAGTTTATAGATATTTACTTAAAGTACCACTGCTCATCTTAAACTGGCTCTAATGCACACTCGCTAGAGTGTTACCTCCTGCTAACAGACCTATTTAACATCCTGTCCATTTCTCATGCTCTTAAAGTTTCCCAAGAAGAAAAAGAATCTGGATCTTCAAAACCACTGATACAAAAACTGGAAGGTATTTTAATAGCTTCTCTTTTACTTTGTCTTTAGTTTCTTTGTAGAGATTGCCATAATCAACGTAAATAGCATAAAGTCTCCAGGTTTTCTCCTCATGGTACTCTATATCTGTTTCTTTTCTAACCCTCTTAAAGCTCCAAAAGCCAAAGTTGTGTCTGAGATATCTGTTAAGCAGTTACACGATGAGGTGGTTATAGCCCCTGAACCCTTCCTGAAAAGGAGTTCTGAGCAGGTGGAGATTAAGCCTGAAATGAAACTAAAACAAAAAGAGGAGGAAATTACAAAAGTGGTTCCAGAGAAATCAAAAGGGAAGGCTCCTCCAAAGAGTAAACCACTGGAAAAAGTTTCTGTCGAGCCAAAGCAACCAACAGGTCGTCTTTCTCGGGGGAAGCAAGTTCCTTCTGAAGGTACATTAAAGGCCAACTTCTGCACTTTTTCATATGCCATAATACGTCAGAAACAGTCCAGTGTCTTCATGACAAAATGAGCTAAAAATCAATGAAACACAATATTTAGTGTGTGACAGAGGTATCCTAATGGTTTAGCATTGCCCAATCTTGAAGCATGAAGAGTATGGTTCTGCATTGGGTAACTCCAGATTATTAAAGACTGGATTATTGTGAAGCAGAGTACAGATCAACATAGAAAAAGCCTAGATTAGTGCAGTTTGGGATCTTTATGATTTCAATATTCCTAGTAAATAAATTGGGAAAAGCGTAAGGTATTGAATGCAATCATCTCGATCAAACTAGCTTGGATGCTCGCCGCCATTTGTTGTCTGAAACAAATAAGCTTGAAGATTTGGAGAAAATGACCTCTAATTGTCCTGTTGCCACAGTAACTGAACTGTTCCTGTTCATTCCATGACTTCTTTCATTCTGGGTGTATAAATTCTTCTGGGTGAACTAATGATTGTTTACTGTTTGAATGTTGTGTCTGTGTTGTTCGTCCCTTCACCTCTTAATTTAAAAAAAAAAAGAGATGAAACCTTTAGATGAACCAAAAGTAGCTGCAATGGTGAAACTTCGTCATAGAGATGAAGAAAAAACAGTCTATCCCACACATAAAGGTATCCATCAATCTTTATGGCTTATTGTCTCTTCTTGGCGTCGCCTGATGACGCCATCTTTTCTTCTTCTTCTTCAATTTTTTTAAGAACGAGAAAGTCGATTCAAGCCCAGGGAAGAATATGAATCTTCCAGGAAGGAATTGACTTCTCATGTTAAAGTGTCTGAGTCCTCATCAGAGAAAGAAACTTTTATTTTGGAGGAAAAATCGAGCGAGGTCCGACAATGGGTGGAAGCACCTGAGGAGATCAAAGCTGATCTACACAAAGCTGCTGACAAGGTGCACGATGTTGTCGTGACTCGTGATCAAAAGCCTCAAAGCATTTATGAGAAACAACCTCATGAGGAGGCAAGAGTTTTCAAGAAAAAGCTTGAGACGAAAGAAGAAAAAGTTGCACAGGAGGGTTCGGAGAAACCAGCAGACAGATTTCCTTCTCTGCGGAAACTACCTGAAAAGGTTTCAATTCAACCAAAACAATTAACATCGGAAGAAGAAGCTTTTACTGTGGCAGAAAAGTTAAGAAAGGTAAGGCAGAGGGAGGAAGCAGTTGAAGAGGTCAAAACTGTACATAGCAGAGCTGTTGAGAAGGTGGTCACAACTGTTGACCAAAAACCTGGAACTCCTGAACAGGAGGAAAGTGTCATAAAGAAAAAACTTCAGAGTAAGGTGGGGGAAATAACAGTAGTGGCTCCAGATAAACCAGCAAGAAAGGTTCCTCCAGAGAAGAAACCACCCGCAGAGGTTTTGGCTGTGGAAAAACTGCATGATAAAGCAGCCCTTGTTGACGATCAAACACCTCAAACCTTCCCGAAAAGGCAACCTGAGCAGGAGGAAAGAACTTCTGAGAGGAAAACTGAGATGAAGAAGGAGGAAGTTGCAAAGGAACCAGCAGGGAGGGCTCCTCCCGAGAAGAAACCACCAGAAGAGGTTTCCTCCCAACCAAAGCAACCGCCAGATCGAGTTTCTCGTGGCAAACGAGTTCCTGCTGAAGGTACAACTAAGGCTGATGTGAGCTTCTTCTGCTTCCCTGTGAATGTTTTTTCTTTTTTTTACGGTGAAACATAAAAACAGCATAGCTAGTAACAGAACAGCACAAGATGTGCACCGCATAGGGTCTGAATTAACATGCAATGGCGCATGGACTGTAGGGTGGTTCTTGTTAGTCTCTTTTTGCTTAAACTAACATGCTTAGATATTCTGTAGTTTTTACATCAAACTTGGCCAACATTTGTTTTATACTTGTCTCTGGGTTCCTTCAAATGGTGGTATGACTTCTTCAATATCTAACTTCTTTATTGTTAACTGATGTTTGTTTCCTTTCTGAATGTTGTGACTTTGTGTTGTTTGCCCACTCGCCTGTCATCTTGGACATTAAGACATCAAATCTCCGGATGGTCTTGAAGCAATCAAGATGGTGAAACTTCGGCACAAAGAAGAAGAGAAAGCAGTATCTCCCCTTCAAAAAGGTATCACTGTACTTACATTAAGTGTTTGGATATCTGATGTTGTTTTTGTGTCCTCTTGGTATCGTCTGATGATACCGTCCATTCTCTTTTTTAATTAAAATTGTTTGAAAAGTTTGTCAAGCTCCATTTAAGCCCAAAGATAAATATGATACTTCCAAGAAAGAATTGCAAAAGTAGTTCTGAATAACCAGCATCAACGGTTCTGCTAAGAGAGAACCAGCTGAGGAGGTTTTTGTCCAATATCATCTGCTGTCTCAAATGAAAAAAAAAAATTAAGTAGAAATTATTAAGGGCCAACGTTTTTTTTTGTACATATGTGCCGAGGTGACTAAAAAACTTCTAATCAGTGACTCTCAATTGGAATCATGACTTCCTCCATGAACAACCTCCCTAAATCTCCAACCTCTATAACGGTTATTTTCTGTCTGAAAGTTTTGTCTGTGTGTTGTTTGTTTGCTCACCCTCCACGCTTTACAAAAAGAGTTCAAATCTTTAGATGAACCAAAACCAGAAACAATGAAGAAACTCCTTCATAAAGATGAAGAGAAAACAGTCTCTGACACAAAAAAAGGTATGCCTGTATTAACAGCTGGTCAATCAAGTTCTGCTTGTTTTTTTTATTATCTCTCTTGGCGTCGTCTAATGACGCCTTTTTTTCTTCTTCTTGTACCTCAACTCTTTTGAAAAGGAGGGCAATCTTGTTTGGAGCCCAAGAAAAAATTTATGACTTCAGAGAGGGAAGTTGTTCCCACTGTAGAGGTAGCTCATTCCCCATCCAAAAAAGAAACATTTATTTTGGTAGAAAAGTTGAGTGAGGTCAAACAGTGGGAGGAAGTCGTTGAGGTCAAAACCGTACCTCACAGTGCTGCTGACCAGTTTCAGGATGAGGCGTTACCAACTGACGATCAAAAACGTGTAACTTTCCCTGAGAGACAGCCTGAGCAGAAGGAAAGTATCACAAGAAAAAAATCTGATATCAAGATGGAAAAAATTACAACGATGGTTCCAGATAAACCATCTACAAAGGTTCCGTCTGCAAAGAAACCACTAGAAGAAGAACCTGACCAACCAACGCAAACAGCTAATTTGATATCTCGAGGGAAAAGAGTTCCTGCTGAAGGTACATTACAGACCAATGTTGTACATATTGCAACAACAAGGCGGGATAAAGATTAATGTAGGACAGGTTTTAGAGCATTGCATGGGTCTGAAATAATGTTTGTTTTGTTGTGTTGTTTATCCGGTGACCTACCATGTTGAATTTAAGGAGATAAGAGTTGTTTATGAAACTAAAGCAACGGAAACTATAAAACTTCACAAAAAGAAAGGTGTGGAAAGGAAGTGCCGTACAAACAAAAATTTGGTGAAATTCAAATGTTTCTCTGGGTTGTATTGTCCATTCTTGGCGTTGTCTTAAAGACGCCTTCTTTAACTATTTTGAAATACGGTGGAAAATACCTTTCAAAAGTAGGGAGAAATTGGACATTTCTGAGAAGGAAGGGACTGTTTATTGGAGGGAAGTCAAGTCGAAAAAGATGACTTTACTTTGGTGGAAAACTTGTGGGAGGTCAGACAGTATAAAAAAAGAGTTGCATAATAGGGCAGCCATAGCTGGTAGTCAAAAGTCTGGACGTTTTTCTAAGATGTGACTTGTACATTTGGAGAGTATCTCATATAAACAAAAGGAAGTTACAAAAGTGGTTTTAAGAAAAACTATGCCAATGTTGTATATGGCATTGAGTAGGATAAAAATCAGTAGGTTTTAAATATCGAAGGGTTTTAAGTTTTACTGTGGAATTTTGGCCTCTGTAGTGGCAGGACCGGATTGTAAAATTTTGATTCAGCAGATTCAGAGTACTCATGCCCAGCTTCTTCTATCTGAAGTAATGTGTATTTGCTGTCTAAATATTTTGTCTTTCTATTGTCATCCCACTGACATGCCTTGTTGGACTATTTTATTTAGAGATAAAAGTTGTGGATGAAACTGAAGCAATGAGGACAATGAAACTTCGCCACAAAGATGAAGAGAAAACAGTCTTTCCCACTAAGAAAGGTATCCCTGTACAAACAGGAATTTTGATAAAAATTCCAATGTTTGTCTGTGTTTTATTGTTCGTTCTTGGCGTTGCCTGATGACGCCTTTTTTTTCTTCTTTCATTTGAAAAAAGGTGTGAAATTTCCTTTCAAAACCCAGGAAAAATATGAACCTTCTGAGAAGGAAGTTACTTTATATAGGAGGGAGGTTGAGTCCCCATCAGAAAAAGATGAATTTACTATGGTAGAAAAGTTGAGTGAGGTCAGACAGTATGAAGAGGAGTTGCGTGATGGTGGAACCACAGCTGATGATCAAACACCTGGACTTATCCCTAAGAGACAGATTGTGCAGGAGGAGAATGTTTCAATGAAAGAAGACAACTTAACAAAGGTGGTTCCTGGGAAACAGCCACAGAGGGCTCGGATAGACAAGAAATCACCTGAAGAAGTTTTTGTCCAACCAAAGTTACCAGCTAACCTGATATCTCGAGGCAAACGAGTTCCTGCTGAAGGTACATTATAGACCAATGTTGTACAAAGTTTTGCATATGAAACATTGAGTGGGAAAAAAATCAGCGGGTTTTAGAGTGTCACATGATTTTTTTAGTTTTCCTGTATGACGTGTGTCCGTAGTGTTGAGGCTGGATCGTAAAAGGTTTAATTCAATATATTCAGAGTTTTCGTACCCACTTTCTTTCTGATCTAATGTTTTTCAATGTCTGTCGTTTGGCTGCTGACCTGCCATGTTGGATTGTTGAATTTAAAGAGATCAAATCTGTAGATGAGACAGAAAAAATAAGGACCATAAAACTCCGTCACAAAGACGAAGAGAAAATTATTTTACCCAAACAGAAAGGTATCCCTGAACATACAAAAATTTTGTGGAATTCACATGTTTGTCTGTGTTGTATTGTCCCTTCTTGGCGTCGCCTGATGACGCCTTTTTCTTTATTATCTATTTTGAAAAAAGATGGAGAAACACCTTTTAAAAGCAGGAAGAAATATGAAACCACTGAGAAAGAAGTGACTCTCCATAGAAAGGAAGTGGAGTCCTCATCAGAAAAAGATGAATTTGCTTTGGTGGAAACACTGAGTGAGGTCGGACAGTATAAAGAGGAATTGCATGATGCGGCAGCCACAGCTGGTGATCAAAAAGCTGGACTTTCCCCTAAAAGACGACTTGTGCTGGAGGAAAGTGTTTCCAAGAAGGTGGAGGAAATGACAAAAGTGGTTCCTGGGAAACCTGCAGAGAGGGCTCGAATAGAGAAGAAGCCCCATGAAGAAGTTTCGGTCCAACCTAAGTTACCAGCTAACCTGATATCACGAGGCAAACGAGTTCCTGATGAAGGTACATTATAGACCAATGTTGCATACCTTAGCATATGCCGTAGCATATGTCTTGGCACATGCCGTAGTAGCATATGCCCGGAGTAGCATATGCCCATAGTTGCATATGCCGTAGCTTATGCAACATTGAGTGGGATAAAAATCAGTGGGTTTTAGAGTATCGAAAGGTCCTGAGTTTTACTTTGTGATTTGAGCCTTTGTAGTGCCAGAGCTGGATTGTAAAGTTCTAATTCAACATATTCAGAGTTCTCGTGCCCAACTTCTTCTATTTGTTCTAATGGGTTTTTTTTTCCCTGCATATTTAATGTGGCTCTGTTCTGTTTGTCCGCTGACATGCCATGTTGGATTATTGGATTTAAAGAGATCAAATCTGTAGATGAGACAGAAACAATAAGGACGATGAAACTCCGTCACAAAGATGAAGAGAAAGCTGTTTCTTCCACACAGAGAGGTATCCCCGTGCAAACAAAAATTTTGAGGAATTCACGTTTGTCTGTGTATTGTCCCTTCTTGGCGTCACCTGATGACGCTTTTTTCTTTATTATCTATTTTGAAAAAAGATGAGGAAACACCTTTTAAAACCAGCAAGAAATGTGAAACTACTGAGAAGGAAGTGACTTTCCGTAGAAAGGAGGTGGAGTCCTCATCCGAAAAAGATGAATTTGCTTTAGGGGAAAAATTGAGTGAGGTCGGACAGTATAAAGAGGAATTGCATGATGCGGCAGCCACAGCTGGTGATCAAAAAGCTGGACTTTTTCCCAAAAGACAGCGTGCACTGGAGGAAAGGGTTTCTAAGAAGGAGGAGGAAACTACAAAGGTGGTTCCTGGGAAACCTGCAGAGAGGGCTCGAATAGAGAAGAAGTCCCCTGAAGAAGTTTCGGTCCAATCAAAGTTACCAGCTAACCTGATATCACGAGGCAAACAAGTTCCTGAAGAAGGTACATTATAGACCAATGTTGCGTATGCTATGGCATATTCAACATTGAGTGGGATAAAAATCGGTGGGTTTTAGAGCATTGAAAGGTCTTGAGTTTTACTTTGTGATTTGAGCTTTTTCAGTGCCAGAACCGTATTGTAAAAGTCTAATTCAACATGTTCAGAGTTCTCATGCCCAACTTCTTCTATTTGATCTAGTGTTTTTTTTTTTTTTTCACTGTATATTTAATGCGGCTCTGTTCTGTTTTTCTGCTGACATGCCATCTTGGATTATTGGATTTAAAGAGATCAAATCTGTAGATGAGACAGAAACAATAAGGACGATGAAACTCCGTCACAAAGACGAAGAGAAAATTGTTTTTCCCATTAAGAAAGGTATCCCCATACAAAAATTTTGTGGAATTTACACGTTTGTCTGTGTTGCATTGTCCCTTCTTGGTGTCGCCTAATGACACCTTTTTTCTTCTTTAACTATTATGAAAAAAGGCAGGGAAACACCTTTCAAAACTAGCAAGACATATGAACCTTCTGAGAAGGAAGTGACTCTCCATAGGAAGGAGTTTGAGTGCGCGTCTGAAAAAGAGGAATTTGCTTTAGTGGAAAAGTTGAGTGAGGTCAGGGAGCATAAAGAGGAGTTGCATGATGGCGGAAACACAGCTGATGATCAAACACCTGGACTTTTCCCCAAGAGACGGATTGTGCAGGAGGAGAGTGACTCTAAGAAAGAAGTGGAAATTACAAAGGTGGTTCCTGGGAAACCTGCAGAAATGGCTCGTGTGCAGAAGAAACCACATGAAGAAGTTTCTCTCCAACCAAAAACACCAATTAATCTGGTGTCCCGAGGCAAACAAGTTCTTGCTGAAGGTACATTATAGACCAAT
This sequence comes from Neostethus bicornis, assembly GCA_902685375.1. Taxonomy (NCBI): domain Eukaryota; kingdom Metazoa; phylum Chordata; class Actinopteri; order Atheriniformes; family Phallostethidae; genus Neostethus; species Neostethus bicornis. The sequence goes on along the minus strand of LR738549.1, from coordinate 7,888,279 downwards.
GTTGCATATGACATAGCACTTAAAATATGGAGTTGGATAAAAATCGCTAGGTTTTAGAGCATCGGAAGGTCTTAAGTTTTACTTTGTGATTTGGGCCTTTGTCAAGCCGTTGCTAGATTGAAAAGTTTAATTCAACATATTTTGGGCTCTCATGCCATACTTTTTCCATCTATACAAATGTGTGTTTGTTGTCTTAATGCTGTGTCTCTGTTTTGATTGCCTGCTGACCTGCCATGGTGGATTATTCTATTTAAAGAGATAAAAATTGATGAAACTGAATCAATAAGGGCAGTGAAACTTCATCCCAAAGACGAAGAAAAAACAGCCTTTACCACAAAAAAAGGTATCTCTGTACAATAGAGTTTTTGGTGAAATTCTAATATATTTGTTGTATTGTCTCTTCTTGGTGTCAAATAATGACGCCTTTTGTTCCATTCCATCATTTAAAAATAGGTGGGAAAACACCTTTCAAAACTAAAGAAAAATATGAAACTTTTGAGAGGGAAGTGACTCCCCACAGGAAGGAGATTGAGTCCCCATCAGAGAAAGATGAATTTACTATGGTGGAAAAGTTGAGTGAGGTAATCGAGCATGAAGAGGAATTGTTTGATAGGGCGGTCACAGCCGATGACCAAGAACCTCGATATATCCCTAAGAGACGACTTGTGCAGGAGCAAAGCGTTTCTAAGAAAGAAGAGAAAATTACAAAGGTGATTCCTGGAAAACCTGCAGATCGGACTTCTGTAGAAAAGAATCTACCTGAAGATGTTTTGGTCCAATTAAAGTTATCGACCAACCTGATATCTCAGGGCAAACAAGTTCTCGCTGAAGGTACATTATTGACTGAGGTGGGGCATTAGATAGAATACCATCGAGTGGGATGAAAATCAGTGCATTGCATGGGTTCTGAGTTATCTTTTGGGACATGTGCGTCTGTAGTGTCGAGATTGGATTGAAACAGTTTTATTCAACACATTCAGAGTTCTCATGCCCAACTTCTTCCATCTGATCTGATGTTTATTTTACCATCTGAATCATGTGTCTTTTTTGTTGTTTGTCTGCTGTCCTGATGTGTTGGCTTATTGGATTCTCCAAATCCAGTAAGGTATCCCTGTACAAACAGGAGTTGGTTGAAGTCACATATTTGTCTGTGTTGTATTGTCCCTTCTTGGCGTCGCCTTATGACGCCTTTTTTCTTTTTCAACTATTTTGGAAAAAGGTGAGGAAACACCTTTCAAAAGCAAGGAGAAATATGAAACTTCTGGGAAGGAAGCGACTCTCCATGGAAAGGAGTTTGAGTCCTCATCTGAAAAAGATGACTTTGATTTGGTGGAAAAGTTAAGTGAGGTCAGACACCATAAAGAGCAGTCACATGATGCGGCAGCCACAGCTGACGATCAAAAAGCTGGACTTTTCTCTAAGAGACGGCTTACGCAGGAGGAGACTGTCTCTAAGAAAGAAGAAAAAATTACTGGAAAATCCGCAGGGAGGGCTCCTGTAGAGAAGTCACCTGAAGTTTTGTTCACACCAAAAACACCAGCTTATCTAAAATCTCGAGGCAAACAAGTTCCTGCTGAAGGTACATTATAGACTAATGTCATATATGGCATTGCATATAAAACATTAAATGTGATCAAAACATTCTACTCAAGGTATTCCAAAGTTCTCTTGCCCAATGTACATTTGAACTAATGTTTTTTTTTTAAAATGTCTGAATGTTGTGTCTGTCATTTGCCCACTAACCTGCCATGTTGGATTATTGTATTTAAAGAGATTATATTTGTGGATGAAACTGAAAAAATGAAGACGATGAAACTTCGTCACAAAGATGAAGAGAAAACAGTCTTTTCCACTAAGAAAGGTATCCCTTTACAAACAGAAATTTGGGAAAATTCTAATGTTCGTCTGTGTTGTACTGTCCCTTTTTGGCGTCGCCTAATGACGCCTTTTTTCTTCCTCATTTATTTTGAAAAAAAAAACACCTTTCAAAACCAAAGAAAAATATGAAACTTCTGAAAAGGAAGTTACTCTTTCTAGGAAGGAGGATGAGTCATCATCAAGAAATGATGAATTTGCTTTGGTGGAAAAGTTGAGTGAGGTCAGACAGCACAAAGAGAAGTTGCATGATGTGGCAGCAACAGCCAGTGATCAAAAAGCTGGACTTTTCCCTAAAAAACGGCTTGTCCAAGAGGAGAGTGTCTCTAAGAAAGAAGAGGAAATTACAAAGGTGGTTTTAGGAGAACCAACAGAGAAGGTTGCTATAAAGAGGAAACCAATTGAAGAAGTTTCAGAACAACCAAAGTTACCAGCTGATTTGATATCGCGAGGCAAACAAGTTCTTGTTGAAGGTATATTGAAATTGGTGTCTCCCTCTCAGTAAAATCTCTGTCCCATTTTCACATGTTGTTGTCATTTATTGACACATCTTTTTTTTCCTTTAATCTTTTTTTAAAAGAAGCTCAAAGTCTTTTCAAACCCACGAACAAAAAAGAAGTGCCTCTCTTGGAGGAAACAGTCAAATCCTTGTCAGAAAAAGAATCATTTAATTTGGTTGAAAGGTTGAGTGAAGTCAGACAGCATGAAGAACCAGCTGGGAAGATCAAAGCATTGCCGCAAAGACCCACTAAGCAGTTACTTGATCAGGTTGTCACAGCTGGGGATCAGAAACTTGAATTTTTTACTGAGAAACGACCTGAGGGAGAGAAGAGTGTCTCTAAGAAAAAACCTCTGAGAATGGAGGAGGAAACTACAAAGGTTGTTTCAGGGAAACCTGCTGGAAGGTTTCCTTTAGAAAGAAAAACACCTGAAGATGTTTCTCGCCAACCAAAAGACCCAATCAGTTTGATTTCTAAGGGCAAACAAGTTCCAGCTGAAGGTATATCTAAAGTCACAGTTCCTTTTTTGAGCTGCCTTGAGAACTTAAAACCTGCTCATGGTAACAGATAAAAAATTACAAGGCAGGTGCCAGGTTACAGTCATTCGGCCATGGGTGGTCTGGGTTCTCATCCGCCTTTTGAAAAAATGACTAAAAATTTTAAATAACAAATGACAGCGTTAAATTTCTTGATATTGTGAAGACTAAATGGTCCATAACATCTTTCTATATTGTTGATTACTTCTTTTTCTTAGTGACCTAATGATTTCTTTCTGTGTAAATGTTGTGTCTTTGTTGTTTGTCCACTCTTGCCTTACTTTCGATTCGAAGAAATCAAATCTCTTGATGAACCTGAAATAGAAAAAGTGAAGAAGCCTCGTCATAAAGAGGAAGAGAAAATTATGTCTCCATCTCAAAAAGGTATTTCTGTCAAATATTTAGATGTTTGTGTTTTAATGTGACATCTTGACGTTGCTTTATATGATCTTTCCATCTTCATCAATGTTTTAGAATAGACGGGCAAAGTCATTTTAAGCCCAAAGGAATACATAAAACTTCCAGGGATGAAGTGATCCTCCGAAGCAAGGTGATCAGAAATAGAAGCTTTCAATTTGATGGAAAGAATTATTGAGGTCAGACAGTGGGAGGAAGTTGTCAAAGCTGCCTAAAGATCGCTGACCAGCTGTTCGTTGAGGTGGTTGAAACCAGTGATCAAAAACTTAAAACCTTCTTGAAAAAGCGGCTTTAGAAGGAGGAGAGCATCTTCAAGATAAAACTTGGGAGAGTTGATGAAAGAATGAAATTACAAAGTTGGCCCCAGAGCAAGTGGCAGGAAGGGCTCCTTCAGAATTTAAATGAATTGAGAATGTTTGTTATGAGGGTACACTCTTGGCCTACCATGGCTGATTTGCTTTTTCCATGAACCAGCAATTGGAATTACATTGGGTGCGGTCAAAGCATAGGGCATACAGTACACAGTATATCTCTATGCAGTTATTGGTGTGTGAGTCAGCGGTGCATGGATCACTGTTAGCCAGAGTTTATATCATCATGATCTAAATCTGCATGCTATGGATCCTCGTTGTACTCTGCAAGCTGAAACAAACAAACTTTCTCCTTCAAACAATATCAATACTTTTCTATACTTTATTTCCTTAGTTATTCTGTGTGAATTCATGTTTGTTTCTTGTCTGACTGCACGTCTCCATGTTGTTTGTCCACTCGCCTTCAATGTTGGATATGAAGAGATCAAATCTTTAGATGAGCCTGAACCAATAAAGAGGATGGAGCCTAGTTCTAAAGACGGAGCGAAAACTATAGTTCCTCCTCAGAAAGGTAAGTCACACACAAACATAAAGTTAGAAAAATTATTTGTTTGTATTTGTCTTTTATTGTCTGCTCTTGGCGTCGCTTAATGACGCCTTCCCTTTTCTCTTTTTTAACTTTTTTTTTTTTTTTAAAAAGCAACACAAAGTGTTTTAAAGCTCAAAGAAAAAAGTGAAACTTCAAGGAAGAAAGTAGCTTCCCATAGTGAGGCGGGCATTTCTCTATCGGAAGAAAAAACTGTTCCATTGGTAGAAACGTTATATGCTGCAAGACAGTGGGAGGAAGTAGGTGACAAGATCACAGCTGATTCCCAGAACGCTGCTGAGCAGTTGCATGACGGGAAGGCTATGGGTGTTGAAGATAAGATTACAAAGATAGTTCCAGAAAAGTCAGCTAAAAGACTCCTTCCTGCAAGTAAACACTCTGAGGAAGCTTCAATCCAATCAGAGAAACCAACACCAGAAAAACAAGTGTTTACTTCATTAGAAAAGTTTAGTGTAGCTAGCCAAATGGAAAAGGCAATGGAGGAAGTCAAAGCTTTACATCAAAGAGATCCTGAGCAATTGCGTGACGGGAAGGCTACAGGTGTTGAGGATAAGATTACAAAGGTAGTTCCAGAAAAGTCAGCTAAAAGACTCCTTCCTGCAAGTAAACACTCTGAGGAAGCTTCAATCCAATCAGAGAAACCAACACCAGAAAAACAAGTGTTTACTTCATTAGAAAAGTTTAGTGTAGCTAGCCAAATGGAAAAGGCAATGGAGGAAGTCAAAGCTTTACATCAAAGAGATCCTGAGCAATTGCGTGACGGGAAGGCTACAGGTGTTGAGGATAAGATTACAAAGGTAGTTCCAGAAAAGTCAGCTAAAAGACTCCTTCCTGCAAGTAAACACTCTGAGGAAGCTTCAATCCAATCAGAGAAACCAACACCAGAAAAACAAGTGTTTACTTCATTAGAAAAGTTTAGTGTAGCTAGCCAAATGGAAAAGGCAATGGAGGAAGTAAAAGCTATACATCAAAGAGATCCTGAGCAGTTGCACGATGAGGCTGCTATGACTGCTGATCAAAAACATGACATCTTCCACAAGAGACCACCACAGCAGGAGGATAGTGTCACTAAGAAAAACCTTAAGATAGAAAAGGATAAAATTACAATGGGGGTTCCAGAAAAATTGGCAGTGATACCCCCTCCTGTTAGGGAATCATCAAATCAGGTTTCAATCCAAACACAGCAACTACCATCAGAAAAAGAAAACTTTTATTTGGTAGAAAAGTTATGTGAGGACAGACAGCAGGAGGAGACATCTCAAGAAGTCAAAGGTCTAGATCAGAGAGGTGCTGAGCATTTACATGATGGGATGAGGACAACTGCTGATCAAATTTCTGATCCCTTCCTGAAAAGGCAACCTGAGCAGCAAAAAATTGTCTCTGAGAAGAATACTGTTGGAGCAGAAAAGAAAATTATGCAGATTGTTCCAGAGAAACCAGTAGGGAGGGCTCCAACCAAGAGTAAACCATCTGATACTGTTCTTTTGCAATCAAAGCAACCCTTGGAAAAAGAAGCGTTTATCATGGGAGAAAGGTTGAGTAAGGTCAGACAGTATCAAAAATCTCAAGAAGAGGTTTCTTTCACCCAGAGGACTGAAACCATCCAGTCTGTTTCAGAAGAAGAAACTCCTAACAGGATAAGGGATAGACAAAGCCTTTCAGGTATTGTAGATGTTCAGGTTTTGCAGGGAGGACAGAAAGTGGCCATTCTTTCATCTGGAGATGAGACAGGTCCCGACAATGCACAAAGGGTAGTTGAAAAGAAACGAGAGGGGAAAACGACAGTATTTAGCTCCGAAAAGCAAAAAAGTCCTGAAAAGATTTCAACGTCAGGGAGTAAATCAGAGGACATTCTTCAGGAGACTAGCGAATCCAAGAAAACAGAGACAAAAGAGCATCTAACAACACTTTCAACCCCAATGGAAACTTCGACCAAAGCTGTCAGAGGTACAAAAAAGTATAGCCTCATTTGTTGTGTCTGGGTGACCATCAGAGGCCATCCACCTTTCCGATATGCTCTGTTTTATGTCTTTTTTTATTCCTCTCTTTTTTAATATGTTCTTTCAAACAAAACAAAAAAAACAATCATCCAATGAAAACAAAAAAGCCATAACTGAGACGAGTCTCGCTCCGGCTCCCACAACTCAACTCGAGACAGTCAAAAGACAGGACAGAGGTACAACTCTGACACCTCTTTTGTCAGACCATCTTTTTTTTAGTTACCTCAATCTTCTGTCTCTGTTGTGTCATTCTGTTTCTAACCTCTTGACATCGCTACATGGTGTCCACATTCCATTGTTTTTTCCATTAAACAACTCTTTCCATGGACAAGGAACTTGCATTTTTGTGCAGCTGGGGACAATACGGATGAAAAAGAGGACCTTTTGTATTTTGCAAAACGATGTAGATGTTGCAATAAAGAAGGATATCTTTAGGAGCTTGGAAAAAAAAGGAACGGAAACAAGCAAACAAGTAGAAGCTGTTACCAATGATTCCGTGGTAACAAGGGCCAAATTAGTTGAGGTGAAACCTACTGTAGATAAAATTAAGACATAACCAGAAAAACTCAGACAAATTCAAACCAAAATCAGACAGTCAGATGATGTCCGAGCTGGATCTGACTAAGTAAAACCTGAATTTGACAACGTTAAACAGGAATCAGACAGGGTACATGATTCAGACAATGCTATAAGCAAATCAGATGTCGTCAAAACTGAATTAGAAGATCCCAGATTCTTATATGAGCCTTCAGATCAGGTTTCTCTGGTGACAGATATGGAGGAAGTATATGAAAGACGTCAGGTTGAACTTAAAAGCAAAGAGACATCATAGAGCAGAAGGTTTACGGCCCAGATGCAGTGTCATTGGAAACTAGATTGAATAAGGAGAAGACCAGGTTAAAAGTTGGAACACTTTGAATTTATTTAATAGGAGGATAAGTCCCTTGAGATGAGACATCTAATTTTTAAGGGGGTCCTCAACCTAACATGCATGTTTTTGGAGGATGGGAGTAATGGGGGAGAACAAGCAAACTCCACATAGGAGGGCCAGCATTTCAAACCTTGTCCCCACCCGGGATTTGAACCCTTAAGCCTCTTGCTGTGAGGCCACTGTGCTAACCACTGTGCCACCGGTTTTACAGGAGGGAGTCAGTACTCAGATCAAACCAAACAATGGGGACTTCAGTCCACAAGTGACATAGAAACAATATCATCATCAAAACACAGAGAACCCCTCAGTAACAGATCAAGTCCTACTTGAGACCACCAGACAAAAAATGAAAGCTTCAAAAGTTCAAGCACTACCGCTAGAGACCAGAAGATCAAGTAGTTTCCTTCAGAAACTTTTCGGAAGTACAGGGACAGGCATGCTGTTGAATATGCCCAAATGCTTCTATGCAGATCACAGTCATGTCAAAACGTTCATCTCATGGCACCCATCCTATGTGAGAACTCCGTTTTTTCTGGAAGAGCTCACATATTCTTACACAGCTTTTTTGCTCCCACGTTTGTTTGTTTTGTTTGTTTTTTTTGTTGTATGTTGAGGTGAGCTGCTCTTCCTACAGCATGTCAACCAGTCTGTAACTGTTGTCTTGTTCTATGTTCAAGTTCCAGACATGGAAAAGGTATCTCTCCCAAAGGAAGAAAAAACAGCTGCTCTTCCGAAAGGTAACATCTTCATTCTTCATTGCTGTGTTGAAGCATTCATTAGAATGCGAATTGTTGTAGGTAGTTCAGAAGCTGTTGTTTCATTCTCATCTTTACATTATACCTGAAGCGGTTACTGCTACTGGAACTCCAGATCAGACCAGGCTGCAAGAGAAACTTTCTCCACTAGGAGATGTCGAGCAAGGTAAATCCCAATCCTGCGGTGGGTTTCATAGAAAACTATTCAGATTTTTCAGCTCGTGATTTTTTTTTAGATTCTAAAGTGGCAAAGCCAGTGGTCAGTGCCAAGGAACCAAAACCAGACGAGGAAGATAGTGTGAGGGAAGGGCTTCTTCCTGAAAAAGGTAGAGGTTTAAAGTGCTTCTAAAAGAGCTGAAGGCTTACCCTATTATTATGGCAATAACTCAATCCAGACCACTCAAAAAGATTTTGTCCGGACACTCCAAGTTTAACGCGGTTCTATTTAATCTTGTACATGTTTGTACTGCTCTACATGGAGTCTGGTGCTGTTGGGTTTGATTTATCTGTGTCTGGTTCAGATTGGACCATACCTCTTCTTCAGCATGTCTCTTTGGAATCAACTTCAACACACTGAAGCTAATTTTTATTCATGTGAATGATCTGATTCACCTTCATATTATGTTTATCATGTTGAATCTCTGCTTTCATGCCTTAACAACTATAATCTTTTCTTTTGTTATAGATGAAACCAAAGGGCCCGTCCAGACGCCAGGAGGAATCAAAAAAGGTAGAAACACCCATCACTTCTCTCTTCACCTCCTTCTACACTTCAGAACAGAATTAATACAACAAACACTGATTTATTGTATTCACTTCTTCTCAGACTTCACTGCAGTTTCTATTAAACTGATAAGCTTACCATTATTTTGTAACAACGTCTCTGCTCTGGTTTCCTACTGGTTGACTAAGTTTTTTGTTCCTACACCTGAGCACCCAGCCAACCCGCTGTGCAACAATCTAGAATACTTCTATAAGTTCGACTTGTTCCTCGTGACAATAAACCAAATAGAGAGTCTTTATCACAACATACATTCTCGACCACCCTTCGCCCATCCTCTTTCAATTTCTGAACAACATCCTAACGTACAGGAAGTCCTCCACATACGGCAGGGCCACATTCCTAAACCAAGGAGAATACTATACTTTTTATGGATCCGGATCATTGGCCTCCGATAGTGAGCCTCTGATTAAATCCTAATAATTTCACGCTTGATTAGTAGTCACTTTAGTGAGACATGGATTATTGACCTAATTAAGCCAACAAAAGCATACAGTCTACATGTACAACACTATATAACCTGGTCTTTGTACTCTCAGCAGAACAATAACAACACATTTAATTTCCAATAAAACACAAGTAATATTCCAATATGCAATATGTTTGGGGGGATTCTGTGTTTGTCTGAACTCCAAATTAATTGTCTTTATTCTTCCTAATATTGCAACATTTGTTGTTCAGTGTGTCACATGTGTGTATTTCTGTTAATGTTCTTTGTCTTACAATGATGTCAAACTTTGCTACTTTAGAACCACTTCCTCACAAAAAAGGTAAACCTCATTTGGAAGAAGATGGTATGTTTGAGATTCCCACACTGAGGAAGGGCCTTGGAGTGCTGCATGATGTAGAAAAAGACCAGGAGATGGTGACTTTGAGGAAGGTCCCATCAGCCCCATCTAAACAACCCCAACAGGAGGATAAGCCTCAGACAGTCACGGAAACTGCTGTTGTTGATTCTGTGGAGATGTATAAAAGGGAAGAAGCTTTGGAGATGTCTGTGGTCACACCAATGCCTGCAGATGAAAGGAAACCTCGTGAAAAAACAGAGGGTATTAAAAAAATAGTTCCTGTTCAGCAAAAACAGGAGGAAGAAAATGAGGCAGCTAAGGATGCATGGACCCGTCAAAAAAAGGCACCTGAAGAAGAAAAACCTCAAGAAAAGCTAACTATAAAGAAATCTCCCAGACCTGCAAATGAAGAGGAACCGTCTCCCCCTTTAGCTGCCTTGAAAAAAGTGAAGAAGTTGCCTTTAGGTGAAGAGGATCCAGAAATAGTCAAGCTGAAACCATTTGACAAGCCTCTTAAACCATTGGAGGAGGCAGAGAAGGAGAAAAAAGAGAGACCAGTCACAGACTCTGGGCTTTTTGAGAAGGGAGACAGGATCTCCAGAGAAGTGGAATCCAAAGAACCTGCTAAGAAAACCAAGGATGGGGTTCCTCTGGAGGGGGATCAAACTTTCAAGGTCTCAAAGCTTTTAGATGAAAAATTAGGAGAAAAACCTACTTTAAGTAAAAGCCCAAAGAGTGCAAAGGAAGAGGAACCTTCTCAACCCTCTGCTGCTTTGAAAAAAGTGAAGAAGTTGCCTTTAGGTGAAGAGGACCCAGAAGCAGTCAAGCTTAAACCATTTGACAAGCCTCCTAAACCATTTAAGGAACCAGAAAAAGAGCAGAAGGAAATGCCGGTCAGAGATATTGGGGTTTTTGAGAGGGGAGACAGGATCCCTTGTGAAGTGGAACACAAAGAACCTGTCAAGAAACCCAAGGAAGAGGTTAGTCTAGAGACTCCTACCAAGGTCTTTAAACCACTAGATAAGAAGAAAACTCCAGATAAAGAGTTTGAGGAGGTCAAAGTCCCTCACAAGGTTGGAAAAATTCCGACATCTGAGCAGCAGGAAGAGAGTGTAAAGCTAATTCCCTTCCCCAAAGATGCAGCAAAGCCAGGTACCAAAAAACTTGAGGAAATAGAACGCAAGGAGGTCGATGCCCTACAGCCTCAACACACGAGTACCGAAGAAAAGCCAAAAATACCAGAAAAGAAATCCCCAGAGGCACCAGAGAAGAGAAAGACTTCTACTCCATCTCCTGTTGGGAAACTTGAGGAGGTTGTTGAAGAGTCTAAACCCCCTCAGCTACAGAAGGGAATTACGCCAAAGTCCAAAATAGTGCCCTTAGAGCCAAAAAAGATAGCATCTCCTCATGAGACATTAAAAGAAGTAGAGCCAGTTTCAAAAAGGTCTTCTAAGAGTCCTTCACCTACAGACCCAGGCAAAGCTGCAACAGTCAATAAGGTTCAAAGGAGACCATCACCAGGGGAGGTAGAAGTTGACAGAAAAGTTTCTCCGGTGACAGAGGTCTCTCCTGGAGCACTGCAAATGAGCAAAGTCCAGCCAGATAAGGAGGTCTTTGAGGAGGAGTTTGTAGGAAAGAGCTCCACATCTGAGCCGCAGTTAGAAAGTGTAAAACTAATTTCCATCTCTGAACCTTCTAAAGATGCTGCCCAGATGGATCAAAAGCGAGATGATGAGAAGACATGGAAGCCGGCCGATGGGCTGCTGCCTCTGCGCAGAAGTCCAGAAGAAAAACCAAAAACAACAGCGAAGAAAAGCCCGGAAGCTCCAAAAGAGAGGACTTCTGTTCTATCGCCTATTGAACAACTGGAGGAGTTCAAACCCCCACAGCTAAAGAAGACAGTTACACCAAAGGCCAAAGAGGAAAAGCTTGAGGTGCTTTCAAAGCCCATAGAGCTAAAGAAGACCAAATCCCCTCAAGTGGAGTCAATACAAAAAGCAGAGCCAGCTCCTGGTGAGAGGAAGCTGAGAACAGAAGAACGGAAACAATCACCTAAGAGCCCTTCACCGAAAGACCTCTCTGAAGACACTGCCTTAAGGAAGGTTCCAAAGAGACCTTCACCAGAGGAAACAGGAGCAGGCCGGAAGATCCCTATGGGGAAGGAGGTCTCTCCTGGAGCTGTGAAATTGAAGAAAGTTGCTACTCAACAAGAAGAGGAGGTCTTCGAGGAGCAATTTGAGGCAGAGTATGAGGAGACTGAGGAGGAAGAGGCCTGGGGCTGGGAACTGGTTCCCCGGGACAGTTACGGCTCGGAGGACTGGGAAGGTGAAATCGAGGAAGGAGCGCTGGAGGTTCCTGGGGTGACCTGGCGAGGTGAGATGGTGGCAGCCCCAAATTTTGAGGTGGCCTCCTTCCTCCACACCGTCTGACGTCAATCATTCGCCATGTAGAGAACCATCTTTTCATTGTTTCATGCCATCACCTTTTCTTCTGTTGTCATTCTTATTTATGATCATCTTCATAGCTTCTTGACCTCTTCCGTATGTCATCTCTGTGTGTGTATGTGTCAGATGTCACCTCATTTTCTTAAATTCCTCATGTCCATCATCTTTTCTTGTTGTATAAAAACTCACGCTGGCTTCGTCTCATTCGTATAACAAGTGACCATACCATCTCATGACCTGTCTGATGTGTTTATTAATACATGAGGAAGTCATCTTATGAAGATGTGATATTGTCATAACCTGGAAATTGACTATATGTTTCTAAATAGAGGGACAACCAGCAGAGGAGGCAGGACCCGGCCGAGGAAGAGGCCTGAAGCGTAAGTTTAAAACATTAATCTCTACATTTGAATTTTTAAAAACACAAACACTTAAAAAAGTGTTTCTTAGTCATCTTATATTTACTGGTACATACTTAAACACATACAAAATTCCCTTCAGGGATCAATAGAGTATTTTCAATTCAATAGTTCATCTACTTTATCTCTGTGCTGTATATGTGTTTTGGTGTATTTGAATATTCAAAGGCATGGCTTCGTGTCTTATTGTTTTCCAGCCAGACAGACACCATCTCCTGGAGAAGGAAGAGGCCGTGGCCTGAGGCCTGGGAAGGGCCCAACGCCACCAGAAGAACCAGGGTTTGCAGGGTTCAAACTTAAAGCCGTTCCCCTGAAATTCATCAAAAAGATCCAAGATATTGTGCTGAAGGAGGCTGAATCAATCGGTTCTTCTGCTGTGTTTGAGTGTGAGGTCTCACCCTCCACTGCCGTTACCTCCTGGATGAAGGATGGCAGCAACCTTCGTGAGAGTCCTAAGCACAAGTTCACCTCTGATGGCAAAGACCGCAAGCTGAATATTATTGACGTGCAGCTGTCAGACACTGGAGAATACACCTGTATTGCCAAGAATGCTGGCAAGGAGATCTCCTGCACAGCCAAGCTCATTGTTGAAGGTATGAGAAAATAAGAGAAAAAAGGTGGTGTATTGTGAACGTTCATCTGTGTGAGAAAGTTCCATGTGTCTTTGTGTCCTTGCAGAGCTGCCAGTGAAATGGGTTAAAGAGCTGGAGCCAGAGACTTCAACCATGAAGGGACAGCCCATCTACTTGACCTGTGAGCTGAGCAAAGAGAAAGACACCATCTGGAAGAAGGATGACAAGTTCCTGACCAAAAGGGAGGGCAAGGTTCAGATTAATGTTATTGGTATGCAGCACTCTGTCACCATCCAGAACTCCACCGAGAAGGATGCAGGCATCTACACCTGTGAGGTGGATGGCCAGGAAGACGTCAAGACCACCACTAACGTCAAAGTGATTGGTGAGATAAAAGTGGAAAAATTCTGTTTGGTGGGGTTGTCACTACTACTTGGCAGCCTGGTAGTCAAGTAGAGGAAAGAGTAAGGGTCCAGGGACAGATGTCTTTCAATAGCCCGACAAAGAAAGACACACCAAGGATAGAAAGGTGCAAGGTCGGAAAGTGCAAGTTTTGATGTGTAGCCATGAAGTAATTTTGGTTGAAAAGAAGAAAAATGTGAAGAATTTTATTTTTGATGTTCTCAAATTGGGGTACAGAGTTGTGTATACACAGACCTGAGTCAGATTGGTATTGTTGCAACAGCAAAAGTATGTCCCCTCACAAGATACATAGGACACTGGACTTTATTGCTAACGAAGCCATGACAATAATGTCTTTACGTCAGTGATGCTCACGTTTCAGCAGAATTTTCTTCTACTATAGCGATGATATCCAATTTTCCTAAAAACACTTGAGCTTGATTGTGAATTTTGCTTTGACAATGGTGTATCCCCTCTCACAGCAATGCACAACTCCATTTACCAAATAGATTTTCATACATGTTTGGTTTGGTGCAAGCCGCCAGTTTTCGCTTGAAAAGTTTTAGGATTCTACCTTGTCCCACCAAATATTCTTACAATTTAAAGACTTGTTTTATTTCTGAATTTTAATCAAACTTACATGGATTTAAAGGTAAGTCAGTCAAGTGAGCCGAAGTCCATTTTTGAAGAAATTATGGGATAGACAAGTTTATAATTATTGCTTTATTTTCGTTTTATTGCTTTCTTGAAGACTCTGATGGCTTACAAACAATAGCCTTTCTGCATCTTTCTTCACAGAGATGCTTAGATGTTTTCTTCATTTCCCTAGACATTCTTAATACAAGAAAATGGCTATACAATATCTGTATTCAATATTCAGGGGATTACTTGAATTAATTGAATGTGAGACACTGTGGTAAAATGTGCGCCTCATTGTCTTTGGCATTGGTACCCATATGTCTACATTTCGTAAACAATCAATTATCAAATGATGTTTAACTCCAACAGAATTCATCAAAGACTGGATAGTGAAACCTTTGAAGGACCAGCATGTGAAACCAAAGGCTGCAGCAACCTTTAAATGTGAGCTATATAAGGAAACTCCCAACTGGAAGTGGTTGAAGGGAGAGGATGAACTGGCACCCTCCGACAAAGTTGAGATCAAGAAGGAGGGAAAAGAGCTGACTTTGACCATCAAGAACTGTCAGCCAGATGATGTAGCAGAATACGTCATGGAGGTGGAAGGACGCATCTACACTGCCAAGCTAACACTAGGAGGTTTATTTCTCATTCTAATCCTTTTATTTAGTTTTCAGCAGGTTGGTTTTAACAAGGCTCATATGTTGAGGGCTGATGTTTTCAGAGCGGGAAGCCGATATCCTGAGACCTCTAACCAGCGTTGAGGTGGTCGAGAAGGAAGAAGCTGAATTTGAGGCGGAAATTTCAGAGGATGATGTTCCAGGGGAATGGAAACTCAAAGGAGAGGTTCTGACTAGATCTCCGGTATGAACTTCAGAACCTTTTGTAAAGTCTCACAAAGTTCTGGTTTTTAAAGGTCCTGATCCAGTCTCATGTTGTCACTGAGTTGATCCAGCTCAGACCATGCCTTAAGGTATAGGTCTTGTTCTTTCTTCCTTTAGACTAGATTTTCTTTTGGTTGTCTTCTGTTCTCGAGATTTTGGAAAGGTAGGAAGTGGTAAGAAAGACTAGAAGAATACAGGTCTGGAAGAAGAGTAGAGCTGGTCTTGTATCATGTCTGGGACACATCTGGTACAGGTCTGCAACAGGTCTAGCACCAGGGCTGAAATTGAGAGTAAAGGAAAACAATGAACAACAGTTTAGAAAAATGTACATACTGGACACTTTAGAAGAAAGTCTGAGAGGAAGACATGATGACTGGATCATGACTAGACCAGAGATTGATCAGGCCTGTACAACTGAAGGGTTGAGGATGTTCTAGTGTTAAACTCATGGGTCTGATGTGTCCATCACGTTCAGACGTGTGACATCTGGATGGAGGGGACTGTTCGTAGGCTCACGCTGAAAAGCTGCCGTCTCGATCAGGCTGGAGAAGTGTCCTACCAGGCTCTGAATGCTGTTACAACTGCAATGCTCAATGTCAAAGGTAAGCATCGTTCTCCCTGCCCATCCTCGAATCTCCTTACCGCCTTGTCGAGTAACTGCATCAGTTTGTTTGGAGTCCGGGGTTGGACCCAAATCTTCACTAAACCAATTTATCCTTCTTTTACTTCTTGCGAAGTTTTAGTACCAATCATCGTCTTTCTGTTTGTCTCGTCTTTTGTTTTGGAGTTGAAACTTAGTAGGACCAAGTTGGTTCATGATGAACAAGGTCTTCCTATCTGTGTGATGTGTTGTTTACTGTCATTTTGTTTGTTCTGTCCCTGTCTTACCCCTCCAAATCAGAGCTGGATATGGAATTTGTTGTCCCGCTTAAGGACGTATTTATACCTGAAAAGAAACAAGCCAAGTTTGAATGCACCATAAACAAAGATGTAGCCAAGGTCATGTGGTACAAGGGTACTGAAATCGTCACCGCAGACCACAAGTATGACATCATAGATGACGGGAAGAAGCACATGCTGCTCATTAACGGCTGTGAGTTTGATGATGAGGAGGAGTACACCATGGAGGTAATGGGCAAGCGCTGCACAGCCAGGCTCACAGTGGAGGGTAAGTGGTGGTGAAGATGAGAAACGAGGCCTTAGACCTGAACGAAGTGGCCTGGTGTCCTTTTGGTTTGTTCTGACGAGCTCATCTCCTTAACACACCTGTAGGTATCAG
This sequence comes from Neostethus bicornis, assembly GCA_902685375.1. NCBI lineage: Eukaryota > Metazoa > Chordata > Actinopteri > Atheriniformes > Phallostethidae > Neostethus > Neostethus bicornis. The sequence continues at coordinate 7,872,139 of LR738549.1, read as the reverse complement.
GCTCAAATTTATCTCTCCAGTAAAGGATCAAACTGTAAAAGAAGGTAACACAGCTCGCTTTGAACTGGAGCTGTCTCATGAGAACATCCCTGTCACCTGGTACAAGAACGATGTTAAAATCCACCCAAGCAGGACCGTCCTGATTCAGGCGGTTGAGAAGAAACACATTCTGGAGATGAAGGAAGTGACTCTAGATGATACCTGTCAGATTAAGGCAGAGGCCAAAGGAGTTCCCTCTATGGCCAACCTGACTGTCATAGGTAAAACATCCAGCTTGTTTCATTCCTCTACCTCCAGTCTGTCCATGTTTGTCCAGGTCCAAAGACCTAAATGTATTTTATGTTGTATTACATGTGGTGTTGTGTGTTGTGAGCATGTTGTTACATCATGTCCACATTCCAGAGGGAGACCCCTACTTCACTGTGAAGCTGCAGGACTTCTCTGCAGTGGAGAAAGACGATGTGGTTCTGGTTTGCGAGCTCAGCAAAGATGTTGATGTGATGTGGTATCACAAGGAGTCTGAAGTCAAGGCCTCAAAAATGATATCTATCAAAGCCGAAGGCAAGCACAGAACCCTTGTCATTAAGAGAGTGAGAGACGCAGATGGAGGACAGTATGTTTGTGATTGTGGGACGGACAAGACGACAGCAGTGCTTCACATTGAAGGTAACGGCTTGGTTTGTTTCGCCTTCACCTACCTGGACGTTCCTGCCACAGCTCCTAACTCCATCTCCCTGTGTGATCCTTGTCAGTGGATCTGCCTTACAGTCATCTCCCATACTAGTCTTGTTCTTCTCCTGGTAGTCCATTTTAGTCCTAACAGATCCATCTACTGACCACCTGGTGTTTGGAGATTCAACCAGTGGTGGTCTTTGTATTCAGTCTTTCTAATGTTTGTTTGTCCCCCAGAAGTTATTTTCCACAATATGTCTGTTATTCATCCACCCATTCACTCATCTATTAATTTATGTCTTTCTCACTCATGTACAATTGTTGCCAATCTGTCCATCATTCAATTTATCGATCTATTCATATGTCCATTTATTCATTCTTATGTACATCCAATCCAACTGTCCATTTACCTCTCCACCCTCTGGTCTGGCCACTTTTCTGTTTGTCCACACATCTTTTTCTGCTGGTTTTACGTTAATCTTTGACCCACCTCCTCTGGAACTCTTCTGAACAACAGCCCGTCAAATCAAAGTGGTCCGTCCCATGTATGGCACAGAAGTGTTTGATGGAGAAACGGCCCGCTTCCAGGTGGAACTGAGTGAGGACGACATTCATGGACAGTGGAAACTGAATGGAGAAGTTCTCCGCCCATCTGCTGTACGTCCCCATCTGGCATTTCATTTGTCTGTTGACATCATCCACTTTCAGTCTCTGGGCTCTTCACAGTTGAAAGTGGATGGAGTCATGTGTTCTTCTCTGTGTGTTTTTGGTGAAATGCTGAGGTTTTTGGGCATCTGCAGGATGTTGAGGTGGTGCAAGATGGCAGCAAGCACACGCTGGTGCTCTACAACTGCAAGGTTCCTCAGACAGGCGAGCTGGTGTTTGTTGCGGCTAACGCCAGCTGTTCAGCTAACCTGAAAGTGAAGGGTGAGCCTCCACCCTATCCTATTCTACTTCCTCAGCAAACCTAGCTTTAATTTCCACAAAAAACTAAAAGCTGAAGGTTTTGTGATCCTCGGAAATGTAATTGCCATTTCTAGATGATGTTTTTTTTTTTTTTTAAGTAAATGCTATTACACGGAGTTCTTTGAGTCCCAACGGATTCCTACACATGCTCTGCAGTTCTCCCCAAGCACCGGATTCTAACTGTTTCTGTCTGAACCAACAGAGATCCCACTCTCTTTCATTACACCGCTGACTGACATGCATGTGTATGAAGGGGATGAGACCAAGTTTGAGCTGGAACTTTCCAGAGAGCCTAAAAGTTTCAGATGGCTTAAGGGAACCCAGGAGATATCGGATGATGAGAATTATGAGATCCATAGAGTGGGAAAACGTTTTGTTCTGCTTGTCAAATCTGCCCGATATGAAGATGAAGCCAAATATTTGTTTGAAGCTGAAGACAAGAGGACTTCTGGGAAGTTAATTATTAGAGGTAATGAGAGCTACGTATGTGCTTCACGGAGGCGCTGGCTAGTTTTTCTAAAGCTTTTAACCCTTAAAACTTAAAACCAGTTACTGCCATTTTTGAATAATACAAAGTTCTAAAACTCATATGTGTATGTTTCTATGTCAACATGACTTTCTAGCCTCAGCTGTCATATTATAGAGCCAAACTTGTTTAAAATAAACCATAAAAGGTATATCTGGTTGTACAGAAGCAAAAGTGGTATTGTAGATATTTCTGTTCCTCTTTACTTCCTATTTTCCTCTCAATAAAACTGCAAAACTACGTTTTTTGGCTTGTAAAGGTCCCGAAAGGGATATACCGTAAGTGACTAATAGTTTTCCATTGATAACTATAGGAGAAGGTCTAGATCTGATAGTTTTGTTGATCTTTGGGCTATTCTAAAGCAGTTTTAAGGGTTAAACAACTGTGAGAAACTTTCTGGTCTGAGCCTGCTTCTTATTGGAACCATTGCCCGCTCTGGTTTCCAACTTCATTTTTCCCCCCAAATAAATTTCTTATCAGGTATTCGCCTTGAGTTTTTGAAGCCGATAAAAGATGTGACGGTAAAGGAACGTGAAACAGCAGAGTTCAGTGTGGAACTCTCTCACGAGAACATTCCAGTGGTGTGGTACAGGAATGAAATCCGCCTGCTCCCTACAAAACTGGTACACATGTCGGACCAAGGGAAAGTTCACACTGTGACCTTCAAAGAGGTCACCATAGACGACACCTCCATGATCAAAGTCGAGGCCATGGGAAAGACGTCAGAAGCGATGCTGACGGTTCTCGGTTAGTAGGAGGTCCACCTCTGTGTCCTCTGTCCTCTTTGTTGTCTGTGTTTTGTGGGTGTTATGTGTCCTTAGTGTGTCAATAAATGGCGGTTGTGACTGGTTGCTTGCAGAGGGTGACCTGTACTTCACAGTCAAGTTACAGAACTACTCAGCCGTTGAGAAGGAAGAGGTAGTTCTGTCCTGTGAGCTGAGCAAAGCCTCAGCCGAGGTCCAATGGTTTAAAGATGGAAAGGAGATATTTACCTCCAAAAACATTCTGATGCGGTCAGAAGGAAAAAAGCGAATGTTGATCATCAAGAAGGCAGCTTGGAGCGATAAGGGGATGTACACGTGCGATTGTGGCACGCAACAAACCACAGCAGACCTCAACATCGAAGGTAAACCAAACCCTTCCTCTCCCTCCGGACCGCAGGCAACACCTTCAAACATGATCTGTATCGTCCTCCTTCACCTTTCTTCTTCATTCCATCCCCGTTTGGGCATTGGTGTCCTCTGTGTTCAAATCACTCTTGTTTAGAGTGACCAATGTCTTCATGTGTCTTTTTGTGTGTCTAGCTGTTTTCTTGTCTTTACAGATGTGTTTATGTCCATCCTTCGACATTTCTATCCCTTCCTCCATTCAAAGCTCACGCGGTCCACCAAATTTTTGGCCCTCCTCTAATGCGTATTTAACCCTCCACAGAGCGAGACATTAAGTTTGTCCGCCCGCTGTACAGCGTGGAGGTGACAGAGATGGAGACTGCTACCTTTGAGACGCAGCTTTCTGCAGATGACCTGCACGCCACCTGGAAACTGAAGGGCGAGATATTGCACCCATCGGCAGTAAGACAACTATCCCCAGGGATCTCTGGACTCTGTGTCTTGCCCATGGAGAAAGTCTGACCTTTGGATATTTATTGTCAGGATGTGGATATCAAAGAGGAGGGAGCTCGCCACACGTTGATCCTCTTCAACTGCAGGTTGGCAATGGCGGGCAGCGTGGACTTCTCAGCGGCCAATGCCAAATCCACGGCTCAGCTCAGGGTCAAAGGTGACTCGTGCTGATTCTGACCCGGAAACTAACAAAAACTTTTACCTCTTCATCCCCATAACAAAATCTTACATCCCCATTTTTAAACCATCTCAAATACTTCTTTTGGGGGTGGGGCCTTTCTCGGGTCCTAACATGCACGCAGTTTCTCCTCAGCTACTCTCTAACCTCACATTCTCCTTGGTAGTATGGATTTGTCATAACCAGATTTGAATACGTTGACATAATTTATTCGAACTGAAGTGTAGTTCAGAAAACCAATCAGCGGTTGATTTTATTGCTGGTTGGTGAAGGTGTTCTAATAACACTCCGATTCAGGGTTGTGAACTAGCAGCATTCACTTCTTCATTCCTACTTCCTGTCACCTTTCTTGAAAGACTGCAGTTCCAGTTTTGACCTTGGATATGGTCATATGTGCTTCAATGTCCTCCTTTTCACATTCAGAGTGGTGTGAAACATTGTTCTTCCTCATTCTCTCAAATTGACTTTGATCCAAATGGGCTGGGAGTTTTATAAATTCAGTGCAATTTAAAATGGTCTCATGACACTTAGAGCCTTTCATTTTTGATATGTCTACATATTTGAATTGACATCATCTTAGTGGACGATATCTCCGAAAGTCATCGACATTCTATCTCTATTGTGCCTCCATTGTGTCAACCGTGCTAGATTACTTGTTCGGAGATGTGCACTCTGTCAACTGACTGAAGTGTGTATCCAGGCGTGTGCGCATAGAATGACTCAGCATTTTTAAAATGTGAGTCAGCAAGAAGAGTTAACTTGTTCTGGTAGAGACTCAAAGTTGAAAAAATTTAGTTTGAATCTTAAGTCAAAGATGCTCATTGTAGACATTTTATTTCTTTTTCAGGTCTATTCAAAATTTATAAATTATTTTGATAAAGTTCATAAAACATTCACAAATTATTTTATCAGTTCACAAGTTTTAAAAAATGTATTCGCATAGAGGAACACAACTCGATGATAATAATCAAAAGTTCTGTTCCGTCGTCTTTCGCCTATCCGGGGCCGGGTTTGGGGGGGCAACAGCCTTAGACGGGTGGCCCAGGCTTCTCTCACCCCGGCTGCTTTCTCCAGCTCATACGGAAGGATCCCGAGTCGTTCCCCAGCCAGCTGTGAGACATAGTCTCTTCAGCGGGTCTAGGATCTGCCTCTTGGTCTCCTCCTGTTGGGACTTGCCCAAAACACCTCACCAGTCACCCTGTGGAGGAAGCTTATTTCGTCCGCTTGTATCCGCGATCTCATTCTTTCGGTCACCACCCACAGCTAGTGACCATAGGTGAGGGTGGAAACGTGGATTGACTTGTAAATCGAGAGCTTTGCTTTTTGGCTAAGCTCTTTCTTTACCACGACGGACCAATACAGCGTCCTAGATATTGCTGACGCTGCACTGATCCGCTTGTCGATCTCCCCCTCCATCTTTCACCCACTCAAAATGTCAATTTTTAAAAAAAAAATCTGCTAAGAAAAAGCTCCAATAATGGAGAATCTAGGGTCTTTATGATTCCTGGCTTAGCTCTGTGAAAACAGAGGTCCGAATTGACCAAAAGATGCTAAACATAAGCGTTAACACAGCCAATTTTCTTGATTTTAATTCCTTTTAATGATTCATTCCTTCACTTATGTAAAAAGAAAACTGGTGATATAAAAAGATTATTCTCTTCAAACATGATCTGCTTGTTTGCATGCAGCCACATCATTAATTAGAATTAAATTCATTCATGATTGTTGTGAGACGTGAGTTCATCTCCCTACCTAAAGCTAACTACCTTCCTGCCCCAATGTTAATAACTCTTTTAGATCAGCCATTTCAGTTTGACTGCTTTTAGGTTTAGGTTTAGATCAGCAGTGCAGGTCTCTCTTCTGGCAGGTAGAGACTGATCTTAAAGATACACATTTGGTGGCTGCAGGTGAAAATCTACCTAAATCTGGGTTATCTTAAAGTACCGTATTTTCCGCACTATAAGGCGCACTGCATTATAAGGCGCACCTTCAATAAATGACATTTTTAAAAACTTGTTCCATGTATAAGGTGCACCGCATTATAAGGCGCTACAGTAAAGGCTGGGGTTACGTTATGCATTCACTAAATGGTGCTGCGCTAAAGGGAATGTAAAAAGAAACCAGTCAGATAGGTCAGTCAAACTTTATTAACAATTACAAAACAGCTTTCTGTTTTTACTCCCAAAATGAATAAACAGTTGTTTTATTATTTTCTAAAGTATTAGTATTTTCGTGACACAGTTTATGTTCCATTGGAGATAAACTCTGTTTAGTCTTGTTTACTTGGCGCAGCGCATCCTCTTGCTTCCTCCACTTCCTCACCATTGATTCGTTAATGTTAAACTCGCTCGCTGCGGCTCTATTCCCGTGTTCTACTGCGTGACCGATCGTCTTGAGGTTAAACTCTGCGGTGTAACAGTGTCTCTTGGTAGGAGCCATTTCCGGGTCTTTACACAAACACACAAATGGAAATGAGACGCCCTTTCATATATCCCAGCATGCACTGCGCACTACTTCTTCTACGGGGGAAAGGGAGTCTGCAGCTGCTTACCGCAGTTGCGACACCTGTTGTAGCTCAATATTAATCCATATATAAGGTACTCCGGGTTAAAAGGCGCATCGTGGACTTTGAAGAAAATTTAAGGTTTTTAGGTGCTCCTTATAGTGCGGAAAATACGGTAAGAGCTCTGTAGATTTGACGGTGGCATGTGCACCAAAGAGTGACTCCTGCAGTCAGGCTCAGCCCAATTCTATCCAGAATCTAGAGGATATGTCTCCTGAAATGAGGGGGAATTGGATAACCGTGGACACATTCTCCATTTTCAGGGAATTTGCAAACCTTTGATTGACAGGAGCAGCTTCCTGCCCTGCTGGTTTAGGCAGACGTGGGCTCAGGGCCAATCAGATCCTTTAGTTATTTTAGAACCTGCATGCCTTTTCTAGAGCAGATCCCCATTGATTGGCAGATAGGGTACTGTGACCCTGGGTCGTATGCAAATGAGTGTAACTTCAATGCCGAGTCGTAGGGTAGTGGGCCTCAGTCTTCCTCAGGGCTTCCAGCTGCCTCCACCATGAGGATTGGTCTCTGAAAAATAGATTTCTCTATTTGGGGAAATTTTTTTTGGATCTATTGACGTGTTGGGGGCACTAACAATGTCCTTTCCACAATCTAAAGACCGAGAGATCAACCTTATGAGGCCTCTGAAGAATGTCACAGTCACCGCTGGGGAGACCGCCACCTTCGAGTGTGAGCTGTCCTTTGATGGCATCGCTGTTGAGTGGTTCTTGGCGGGTACTAAACTGGAACCGAGCGACAGAGTAAGTCCGAACACATCTTCTTGAGGAGGGGTCCACTTCCTGAAACACAACACCTGCTTACACACAAGTCCACCTATCCACCTGGCCAGGTTTAGATCCTGGTCCATGGTCTTTGTTTACCTCCTGCGTTGGTTCAGTTTTCTCTTCATATAAGGTCCTGCTGCAGACAGATTCCTGCTGAGCATTTGATCCTGGTTTTCAGGAAGTTTTTGCTCCGCCAGCGTTTCTCTGTGGTTATTTATATCAGTGGCTCGTGGCGGAGCTAGCTTGGCAGGTGGCAACAGAAGGTTCTATACAACTTCAGAAGGACAGGAAATGTCCAAAGCCATTGTTTTCAGGGTAACATCTGAGTCTTGTCAACGCCCAAAATTAGTCAAATGATAGTTGGCAGGGTTTGATTGAACATAGGAGGAAACTAGATCTATGTGGTTGTGTAAGTCTGATTTACTGCATGCTGGATCAACACAGGTCAGGTTTCAGATGTTTCACCACACCTCAGCTTTCCTCTGATAAAGGTGTCCAAACACGTTATTTACCAAACACCAGAACTGCTTTAACTACTCAACAAAACAGGATGAAAAAATTAAAGAAACTAAATTTTAGCTAAAATTTATAAAAAAAAAACAAGATGAATGAAACATGGAAGTTAGCAGGAAAGTGATGCAGCTTCTTCTACTATTTTCACATATTCTTCCTGCAGTCTGGCTGTTTTTTGAGTTCTAAAAAAAAAATCAAGTAACATTTTCTAGATAAGCTGCCAGAACAGTTTTAGTCACCATAAACCAGATAATTTAATCAGGGATTAAGATGGTTTGGACATGTGCAGAGGAGAGAGAGAGAGAGAGAGAGAGAGAGAGAGAGAGATAGATGCTGGATTTGGAACCACCAGGAAAGAGGGCTAGAGGAAGGCCAAGAGGAGGTTCATGGGTACAGTGTAGGAAGACATGAAGATAGTTGGTGTGACCAAAGAGGATACAGCAGATAGGGTTAGATGGAAGAAACTGACTTGCTGTGGCGACCCCTGAAGGGAAATGCTGAATGAAGAAGAAAACATCAAGGTGTTCCAGTTTAAATTTGAGAGGAAAAGAAAAAGCATCTGCTTGAAGTTAGCGTCAGACTTCGGGTCTAAGCTGCCTTGCAGGGCATCATATCAAACAGGACGTGATAATGGCTAACATGGCCTCAAGGAGATCTGTGTCCAATGGGGTAAAATCGGCATGGTGAAGAAATTTACTTTTTGTCTAGCAAGAACAACTCAGATAGACGGATGATAGAAGTAGTGGAGGAAAGATGGTTTGTTATAGTATATAGTTAGATACAGAATGACAAACAAAGAGCACAACGGACAGATAGACGGATGAACAAATATCAACGTAACGGCGGACAGATAGAAAGATAAATAAAAAGTGAATCCACATCTTTTGACTGAAAAGCTTTAGTCATGTAAAAAGGGCCTAATATCCAAACACGACATTATGAACTCATTCAACTCATTGTTCCTTCGTAAGTAAATCTTCGTAAAGACAGTGAACTTGTCGGACAAAGCAGAAGGAGGAATAATTCTTGTTTGAACCTGAAGGTTGAGCTGAAGGCTGATGGAACAGTCTACAGAGCAACAGTTAAAAACGTTCAGATGAATGAAGCTGGGGAAATCAAACTCACAGCCAAGAACTTCCAAACCGATGCCAAACTCATTGTCAAAGGTGAGTACAATAGAAGCAGGACTCTGATGAGACCAGCACATCTGAAACCAGCAAATACATGTGTTCCTGCACAATAAAACTGCTGTGCCATGTGTTATTAGAACCATCAGCACAGTTCACAAAGCCCTTGGAGGACCAAACAGTGGAGGAGGAGACCACTGCCACTCTTGAATGTGAAGTGTCTAGAGAGAACGCGGAGGTGCAATGGCTCCGAGATGGACAGGAGATCCGCAAGAGCAAGAAATATGAAATAATTGCCGATGGCTGTAAGAGAACTCTACTCATCCACGAGTGTACCAAAGATGACTCCAAGACATACACATGTGATGCTAAAGAATTCAAAACGTCCTGCTTCCTTAGTGTTGAGGGTGAGTACAGCCGAGAAAAGTGTGAAGGAACTCTGGAAGAAACCTGACAATCTGCTTTCTCTCGATAGCTGCTCGTGTTGAGTTCTTGAAGCCACTTCGGGATGTCGAAGTCAAAGAGAAGGAAACTGCCAGGTTTGAATGTGAAGTCTCCAGAGAAGACGTCAAAGTAAGTTTATGGTTTTTATTTACTTTTTTCTCCTCCCCGACTTTTGTTAGACCTCCTTTTTCTTCTCACCTCACAGGTTTGCTGGCTCAAAGACGGGACTGAAATTAGAAAAGGAAAGAAATATGAAATTATTGCCCAAGGCCGGCAACACATCCTCATCATCAATAAGTCTGGTTTTGATGATGAGGCGGAATATGAATGTGATGCAAAGACCTCCAAATCCTCTGGCATGCTCACTGTTGTTGGTAAGAATGAAAATGCTAAGGTCGGTTCAATTATATTTGGATTGCCCAATATCACAAAATAATTATCTCAACGGGCTTCACATTGCAAATTGAAAAAAAGTACAAAAATAAACAAGGAACAAAAATGAAAAAAGTAAAAAAACACAAATGCACAGTTAAAAGCTAGCCATACAAATGCTAGCGAAACATTTTTAGTACATTCCTTTCGTAGACCCTCCTTTACGCTGAGAAAAAACTCTATAAAAAAACCAAAACAGCAGTCCCCTTTATTTCTTGCTACAATTTTAAATAGAAGCCTCTGCCATATTAAGGAATGTTTCATTTTCAATTTGTGTATAAACGTTACATTTCAGAGCATAAAAAGTAAACCTAGCATGATGGTGAATAGGTAGTAATTTTGTAGAGCTATGTTTAGCTATTAGTTACCGATAAAGGTTGAATTGAATAGTTTACGTGCTGAAAGATAACATAGTAATATGGAGTTCCATTTTGAGGCTTCTCAAAATTCCGTTCATTCCGTTCCGTCGTCTTCCACTCATCCTGGGCCAGGTCGCGGGTGCATCAGCCTCAAACGGGAAGCCCATGCTTCTCTCACCCCGGCTACATCCTCCAGCTCACTCGGAAGGATCCCGAGTCGTTCTCCGGCCGGTTGTGAGACATAGACTCTCCAGCGGGTCCGGGGTCTGCCTATTGGTGTCCTCCCAGTGGGACGTGCCCAAAACACCTCACCAGCGAGGCGCTTGGGTGGCATTCTGACCAGATGCCCGAACCACCCCATCTGGCTTCTCTCGACCTGGAGGAGGAGCGGCTCGACACTGAGCTCCTCCCCGATGGCAGACCTCCTCACCTGATCTCTGAGTGAGAGCCCAGCCACCCTGCGGAGGAAGCTCATTTTGTCCGCTTGTATCCACTACCCACAGCTGGTGGCCATAAGTGAGGGTGGGAACGTAGATCGACTTGTAAATTGAGAGCTTTGCTTTCGGTTCAGCTCTTTCTTTACCAAGATGTACCGATGCAGCGTCCTAGTTATTGCTGATGCCGCACCGATCCGGCTGTCGATCTCCCGCTCCATCCCTCCCCCACTCATGAACAAGACCCCGAGATACTTAAACTCCTCCACTTGGGGCAGGACCCTGTCCCTGACCCACAGGGGGCATTCTGCCCTTTTCCGGGCGAGGACCATGGTCTCGGATTTGGAGGCGCTAATTCCCATCCTGGCCGCTTCACACTCAGCAGCAAATTGATCCAGTGAGAGCTGGAGATTGCGGACCGATGAAGCGAACAGGACTACATCATCCGCAAAAAGCAGAGATCCGATCCTGAGGTTACCAAACCGGGTCCTTCCAAAGCCTCGGTTGCGCCAAATATTCTGTCCATAAAGGTGATGAACAGAATTGGTGACAAAGGGCAGCTTTGTTGGAGTAATTTTGAGTAATTTTTTAGTAATTTTGAGAAGCTAGCAGATCTTCGCCTGCATAAGCTAGCTTCTCAAAATTACAACTCTAAAATTATTTAGACAGAAAAACATTGATTGTGTACCCGAGAAGTTTATATTTAATCTGACAATGTAAGGACAGTTACATCTCACATGTTACTCTGTCTGCAGAGGAGGAGGCAAGGTTCAGCAAGAACCTGTCCAATGTAGAAGGAACAGAGACAGACAGTGTCAGGCTGGTCTGTGAGATCTCCAAACCCAGTGCTGACGTTACTTGGTACAAGGGTGACCAAGAGCTACCTGAGGGTGGCCGCTATGAACACATTGTGGATGGTAAGAGGAGGATCCTCCTCATCAAGGACCTGAAGATGAATGATGCAGGAGAATACAACTGCAGACTGAGTCCCACCATCAAAACATCTGGGAACCTTAAGATTAATGGTATGAGTGCTGCTTGTCTGGGTGATAGAAAGACCCTGCTTTCTTATGTTTCAAACCCTAAAGCCTGTAAGACAAGGGTGCCCAACCTCTTTTGTCCCAAAGCAACTTTTCAAGTAGTATCGCTCCTGAGATCTACTAGTCTGGCGTTAACATCACAAACCTCCCACAGATTGTTTCCAGCCTACAGCAACTACTCTCATATGTTTTGTTGTTTTTACACACCCATTAGACGTCACATTACAAACTCACCCTCTCTCCCACACACATACACTCTCTTTCTCTCTCAAACACACACACACATACGGACAGTTTCTGCACATATGCAATGCTTTTCGAGGGGGAGGGGCCCACAGCATCCTCATTCAGTGCTAATTGAGAACAGGCTTAACAATGTTTTTTCACTTCACAGACTCCAAAAACTTTCTATAACATTAGAAAAATTTGCTAGATTGTCGCTTTTTTTAAAAAAAAGAGTGTGTGAATACTTGCTGAATGTAGCGTCAAAGTCATTGGCTTGCAACACTGACTTCACTTCAAAATTTTTGTTTTCCCAACACATCTGTTGATCTAATTGGGATCAGTCCGCAGGCTACCAGTTGACCATGATGGACCTGGTTGGGCACCCCAGCTATAAGGAAACTGTTGAATCAAAACATGAAACTTTCTCTCTGCAGAATTGGCTGCTGAGTTTCTCTCCAGACCTCAAAACCAGGAGGTGGTGGAAGGCCAGAAGATTGAGTTCACCTGCTCCGTTTCTAAGGAAACGTTTGAAGTCAAATGGTTGAAGGCCGACAAGGAGCTGGAGGAGGGAGACAAGTATCAAATGGTAAGTGATGGAAAGAGGCGAACACTGGTCATCAAGAACTGCGAACCCAAGGACGAGGGCGGCTATGTGGTCAGGATCGGGACAACCAGGGCCAGCGCTGATCTTACTGTGCTCGGTAGGCTCCGCCTTCTCTTACAGCCATTAAATATCTGAGTGTTAAGATGTGCCTACTTACTCATGTTTACTTCTTACCACAGAGCGCCTGAAGGTCATCACTCCTCTGAAGGACACAGAGAGTAAAGAAGGTCAGGAGGTGGTCTTAAACTGTGAGGTCAACATAGATGGAGCAAAAGCCAAATGGCTCAAGAACGAGGAAACATTATTCGAGAGCAGCAAGTATGTAATGGTCCAGAGGGACAACGTCTTCTCTCTGAGGATCAGAGATGCTCAGAAGGGCGATGAGGCCAACTACAGCATCACACTGACTAATAACAGAGGGGAACAAGCCAAAAGCACTTGTAATTTTAGTGTCAAAGGTGATCAGATCAATCGTCTTTCTATTTGTCAGACAAGTGTAAACACAGCCTCTAAATTAAATTCATTTTCTGTTTTTAGAGGAGAGCTTGAGGATTGTGGTCCCCCTGGAGGACATCGACACTCAGGAAAAGAAGACTATCAGCTTCTCCTGCAAGGTCAACAGACCCAATGCCACCTTGAAGTGGATGAAAGCAGGTCAGGAGATCACTTTCAGCAAGCGCATTGTCTACAAAGTTGACAAAGAAAAGCATATACTGACCATCAAAGACTGCACACTGGCCGATGAGGGCGAGTACACAGCCATGGCCGCAGACAACAAGTCCACTGCTGAGCTGATTATCAGTGAGGCACCACCTGACTTTAATGTGCACCTCAAAGACCAAACCATCACAGAGTTTGAAGATGCAGAATTTAGCTGCCAACTGACTAAAGAAAAGGCTGAAGTGAAGTGGTACAGGAACGGAAGGGAGATCAGAGAAGGACCCAGGTACATTACTAAGGGATTTCCTACTTGGGATATTAAACCTTGATAAAGATGTGATGTAAAAAAAAATGTTTCTCCTTGTTTCTCATTTCAGATACTCATTTATGAGAGAAGAAAAGACCTGCATACTCCGTATCAAAGAGTGCAGACCTGATGACGAGTGTGAATATGCTTGCGGTGTGGATGACAAGAGGTCTAAAGCGCAGCTTTTTGTTGAAGGTATGCATTATCTTTCTGAATCAGACCCTGGTTTGTTGCTCTTTATCACCAAGCATCTATTTGTTCCGCAGAGGTACCAGTGGAGATCATACGACCACCACAAGATGTGTTCGAACCTCCAGGCTCAGATGTCGTATTTGAGGTGGAGCTCAACAAGGACCGGGTGGAGGTGAAGTGGCTCAGAAACAACATGACAGTCGTACAGGGAGATAAGTATCAAATGATGAGCGAAGGGAAGCTCCACCGGCTGCAGGTCTGTGAGATCAGACCAAGAGATCAGGGAGAATATAGAGTCATTGCAAAGGACAAAGATGCCAAGGCAAAGCTGGAGCTGGCAGGTACTTGTCACTTAGAAAGTGGTTTTACTTTTTTGTTTTGTTAGTCTTAAATAACAACCCTTGGTGTCAATCAATTTTGATGTTTTACACCCTTTTATACTATACATCATCTTTTCTTCACCATATTTCAGCTGCTCCTCAGATGAAGACCACCGACCAGAGCTACGTCACAGATGCTGGAAAGCCTATTGTTATGGCCGTCCCCTACAGTGCCTACCCGAAGGCCGAGGCTGACTGGCTCTACAACAATCTGAGTCTGCCAAAGGACAATATCTACACCTCACCTGACCGCACAGAATATCGCCTGAAAGACCCCAAGAAGTCCGACGAGGGTCGGTACAAGATTGTAATCAAAAACAAGCATGGTCAAGGAGAAGCCTTCATCAGCTTGGATGTTATCGGTGAGCTGGCTGTTGTAATGGTTACCATTTCTGTTTTGCCGGACAACTTTCTTAGAGAACTTTCCGAACCTTTTCTTTTCCCTCAGATATCCCGGGTCCTGTGAAGAACCTACAGGTCATTGACACAGCCGACGGTGAGGTCAGCCTGGCATGGGAAGAACCTGAGAGCGATGGTGGTAGCAAAGTCATCGCCTACGTCGTAGAAAGACGCGACGTGAAGAGAAAGACCTGGAGTTTGGCCACCGATAACGCAGAGAGTCCTGAATATACAGTGACAGGCCTACAGAAGGATTCATTCTATCTTTTCCGGGTCTGCGCCCGAAATAGGGTTGGCAGCGGACCTCTTGTAGAAACAGACAAAGCTGTGCAAGCTAAGAACAAATTTGGTAAGATCTCCTCTGAAACTAATTTTGCTGTGAATGTTAAAAAGAGGTATTTCAGAGTGAACCCCGTGAGGACACAATTGTATTTTCAGCTACCGATGTGTTTTTCTTTTAGATGTTCCCGATGCCCCTCTAAACGTCATTGTGGGAAACGTCAACAAGTTTGGCTGCACAGTCTCCTGGGAGCCCCCAGTGTCTGACGGAGGTTCCCCCATCATCTCTTACATTATTGAGCTGCGTGACAGGACATCAGTGAAGTGGACACCTGTTCAGTTGACCAAAGCCGATGAGCTCAGCGCCGTTGTCAATGACGTGATCGAGAACAAAGAGTACATTTTCCGAGTCAAAGCTGAGAACAAAGCTGGTGTTGGCAAGCCTAGTGCAGCCTCACAACCCGTGAAGATCATGGATCCCATTGGTAGGAACTTCCCTTCCCAAAACGTCTTTTGGTTGCAGGGTTTAGCAACTTTATTTCTCTTCTCATTTCAGAACGTCCTAGTCCTCCTGTGAATCTGATGTATCAAGACCAGAACAGAAACTCTGTGCAGCTCACCTGGGAGACACCTCTGAAGAATGGTGGCAGCATGATCACTGGATACATCATAGAGCGCACAGAGGAAGGGGTTGATAAGTGGCTTCGCTGCAACGCACGCCTTTGTCCAGACCTCATTTACAAAGTGAGAACACTCCCAACAATCTACAACTATTTTCTTTTGAGTCTTTGCCCTGTTCAACGTTTTCTTCTTTTGTAGGTTTCTGGCTTGAAATATGGAACCAAATATAACTACAGGGTGTTTGCAGAGAACGCTGCTGGAGTTTCTGACCCATCAAACACAATTGGACCTCTGCTAGCTGATGACCCACACTGTGAGAAAAATAGTCCCATTTGGGCTTAGAAAGTGCTTGGTTCACTTTGTTTCTCATTTTGTCTATTTCTTCTGCAGTTGCTCCAAACTTTGACTTGAGTGCTTTCAAAAATGGACTTGAGGTAATTGTTCCACAGCCTCTTACTATCAGAGTACCAATTACCGGATATCCAACCCCCATCGCCAAATGGACCTTTGGAGACAAGGAGCTGACCACGGCCAACGAGCGTGTCTCTGTTACAACCAAGTCCACATTCACAGAACTGGTGGTGACGCCAAGCGTGCGCCCCGACAAAGGCACCTACACTTTGCAGCTGGAGAATGACATAACCTCGGTTTCTGGAGACATTGAAGTCAACGTTATCGGTACATCACATGTACTATGAATTTTCCCCTGTACATAATCTTCTGCTCTGCTCTTAATTGTGTTCATCTCTGTCACCGCAGCGGCCCCAAGCGCTCCAAAGGACTTCAAGGTTCTGGAAGTTACCCGGCAACACGTCCACCTTTGCTGGGAGGCTCCAGAGCATGATGGAGGAAGTCCTCTGACTGGTTATCAAGTGGAGAAAAGAGATGTGTCCCGTAAGACCTGGGTGAAGGTATGGCTTTGTTTATACATCTCAAAGAGTTAGTAAACAAATAGCAAGAAGGAGTAAGGTCCTAAATTGTTCCGCAGGTGATCACGGGTGTACTGGATCTGGAGTTTACAGTCACTGATGTAGTTGAAGGGAAGGAATACTTGTTCAGAGTAACAGCCTGTAACAAGTGTGGACCAGGAGAGCCAGCGTACATTGATGAGCCTGTCAACGTCTCTTCTCCAGCCAGTAAGTCACAGCATAATTAAAAGACCACCAAACATTCATATCCACGTGTCTACTGTTCATTCACACTTATTATTTACCACGTATTGTGAGGGTGTAATCATACAAATTGTTTTTACTTTTACCCACAGCTGTTCCGGATCCCCCAGAGAACTTGAAGTGGAGAGACAAGTCTGCCAGCGGTATCTTCCTGACCTGGGAGCCACCCAAGTACGATGGTGGGACTGGCATCCGTGGCTACAATGTAGAACGCTGCCAGAGGGGAACAGACAAGTGGGAGCCTTGTGGAGACATGGTTCCAGAGCTGAAGTGTCAGGTGACAGGTCTGATTGAAGGCCAGTGGTATGCCTATAGAGTCCGGTGCCTAAACCGACTTGGAGCCAGCCAGCCTTGCAAAGCAACCGATGAGATCCAGGCTGTTGATCCCAAAGGTACTTTTGATCAACCTTGCATTTAAAAGACAAGCAGGAGAGCCTTTTTTTATTTATTTTGGATCAAAAACTTTTTTTTGTTGTTTTTTGCTCTTTCAGAGGCTCCAGAAATTCAATTAGATGCCAAGCTACTGGCTGGTCTGACTGCCAATGCCGGCAGCAAGATTGAGCTTCCAGCAGAAGTGAAAGGTAAGCCGGAGCCTCGTGTCAAGTGGACCAAGGCTGATCTAGTCCTCAAGCCCGATGACAGGGTGTCCATCGACACCAAGCCGGGACACTCCACTGTTACTGTCACAAAAACCAAGCGAGATGACAGCTCCACCTACATTATTGAGGCCACCAATAGCAGTGGACGTGCCACTGCGACTGTAGAGGTCAATATTCTGGGTAAGGCAGAAGCAAATTAGAACAAACATAATTTCTGAAGTTCTGTTAGATTAAATGTTTTATATTTCCCAAAATTCAGATAAACCTGGTCCTCCTGCTGCCTTTGACATTTCTGAGATCACCAATGAGACAGCTTTTCTGGCTTGGAATCCTCCTCGCGATGATGGCGGCTCTCGGGTCACCAATTACATTGTGGAGCGTCGTGCTGCTGACAGCGAGATTTGGCACCGTCTCTCTTCCACCATCAAGCAGACCACATACAGAGCCGTCAGCTTGGTAAAGTTCAAAGAATACGTCTTCAGAGTGTTTGCCGAGAACCAGTTTGGTGTTGGCCCACCGGCCGAACATGCTCCTATCATCGCCAGATACCCCTTTGGTAGGTCAGCTGACACTGTTATAGCAACAGTGTGATCAATGCTGATGTTTCTTGTTCTCTTTTCAGACACTCCCGGAGCTCCGTACAAGCTCGAGGGTTCGGACATCGCCAAAGACTCTCTGACTCTGTCCTGGTACGAGCCAGATGAGGATGGAGGAAGTCCTATCACAGGATACTGGGTGGAGCGATATGAGGCTGACCACGACAAGTGGATCCGCTGCAACAAGCTGCCCATCAAAGACACCAACTATAGGTTTGTCCAATTTTGCTTCACTTGCTTCATCTTTCTTTTCCTAGTTTGAAACAAACTTGAAAAATTCCTGACTTCCTCTGACAACATATGAGACAGTATTCTTAGAAGAAGGCTGGAAAATTACACTTTTCTTTAAACACATTTGACTTGACAAAATTAAAGTTGTTTTGTTTCCTGCAGAGTCAAAGGACTTCCCACTAGGAAAAAGTACAAGTTTAGAGTCCTCGCTGAGAACCTTGCTGGAACTGGAAAACCCAGCCAGGAGACAGATCCAATTCTTATTAAGGATCCCATTGGTATGAAGGGTTTCCCTCTCAGCTCCTCTGTAAGGTCTTTTCAAAAATTTACAGCCATGTCCTCTTTCAGATCCTCCATGGGCACCTGGTAAGCCCTCAGTGAAGGACGTAGCTAAGACCTCCTGCTTCCTGATGTGGACAAAACCCGAACACGATGGCGGAGCCAAGATTGACAGCTATGTCATTGAGATGTTGAAGAGTGGCACGATGGACTGGATTCGTGTGGCAGAGAACATCAATATTGTTGAGCATTTCCTAAAGGGCCTGATGGAGAAACAGGAGTACTCATTCAGGGTGCGAGCTGTGAATGTGGCCGGCGAGAGCGAACCCAGCGAACCCAGTGACCCTGTTCTCTGCAAGGAGCGATTGAGTAAGAAATAGAAAGTCCCACACAGAGTAGAGTTTAAACCTAAATCACATACGTTCTTAATTTTGAAACCAAAATATATCTCAGAGTATCATTTCTTATCCAAATTACGACAGCCAGATTTTGTAATAGTAACTTGAACATGAAAATGTGTGTTACATCACACCAGGTGTGCATGTTTTAATTTGCTGCTTGATCAGTTAGGCATGATGCTTAACAACTTAACACTGATTCAAGAATAAATACAATGTAGCATGATTCAATGTAGTATTCTAGATCACCTTTTGCATTATTGATGAACTGTCTCTACCCTGTCCCCGTTAGATCCTCCGTCAGCTCCTCGCTGGTTGGAGGTCATTAGCATCACCAGGAACAGTGCAGAGCTGAAGTGGACCGTTCCTGAACGTGACGGTGGATCTAAGATCACCAACTACGTGGTGGAGAAGCGTGATGTTCGTCGTAAAGGCTGGCAGGCTGTGGACACTACGGTGAAGGAGCTCAAATACACAGTATCACCACTCAATGAAGGATCTCTTTACGTATTCCGTGTTGCTGCTGAGAACTCTGTGGGCGTGGGACCGTTCTGTGAAATGCAGGACTCAGTGCTGGCCAAAGACACATTCAGTAAGAACAGATCGTTTTTGTTGGAAAGGAAATACTGTATCTGATGATGAAAGAGAGAGTGATGAGGTAGATTAAAATAAAGATGAGAATGTGAACAAAAAATGATGACATGGATGAACAGAAGGATGATGATGATAGTGGTAAAACTAGGGATGAGAAGGATGATAAAATCAACCATGAGCATAATGATAAATCAACTGATGTGTTTCAGCTACACCCGGACCTCCGTACGCTCTGGAAGTCACTGCTGTGACAAAGAGATATGTGGATCTTCAGTGGGAGGCACCGAAGAACGATGGTGGCCGACCAATCCTACGGTTTGTGTTTATCAGATGATTCCACACAGTTTTTTAGCCTGTAAAAGAGTTTCTGGTGGGACTAGTGAGACCAGGAGATTAGTATCTAGTATGTCTACTCTAATACTAGTTCAATAACAAAGTCACTTGTGGGTCCATTATAGGTCTGCTTAATAAGATGGTTCAATTGAACTTGTTCAAATCCCGCATAATGAGGTAGCTGATAGGAACAGTACAATGCCAGTGTAAAAACACGGGCTTTACTCTAGTCTTGAGTACTTGATCATCATTGGACGAAATGTTCTTCATAAGATGAACTCGCATCCTTGCAGATATGCCATTGAGAAGAAAGAAAAACTTGGGACACGTTGGGTGAAATGTGGGAAAACTTCTGGCCCAGACTGTAAGTACCGCGTGACAGATGTCATCGAGGGGACAGAAGTTCAGTTCCAAGCCCGTGCTGAGAATGAGGCCGGCGTTGGACATCCCAGTGAACCTACCGAGATCGTCACCATTGAGGATCCTACAGGTTTGTCTGGGGGGCTTCCAAACTGAGACCCAGAAATCAACCAAACACAAAGTCTGAATAATCTATTCATTCCTCTTCAGGCGTCTCATCTCCTCCCATCGAGCTGCATGTGACGGGAGCCAGTCGGGACTTCTTGTCCATCGCCTGGAAACCTCCCCTGCAGGATGGTGGCTCCCCTGTTCGCGGCTACCACATTGAGATGTGCGAGGCTGGAACGGAGAAATGGATGAGGGTAAACTCTCGCCCAGTGAAGGAACTGAAGTTCCGCGTGGAGGAAGGTGTGGTTCCTGAAAAGGAGTATATCCTGAGAGTGAGGGCCATCAACGCAGTCGGAGTCAGCGAGCCCTCCGATATCTCTGAGAACGTCTTTGCCAAAGACTCTGACTGTAAGAACTGTTTTCCTCCTTGTCGAGATAGTCCACAGTGCATGTTTATCACACTCCTCGTTCTTTTAGGTAACCCAACGCTAGAGTTCCAGACACTTGACCTGGTTGTTGTGGAAACCGAGAAGCTCCATATCCCGGTTCCATTCAGAGCTGTTCCCTCACCCAAAATCACGTGGCACAAAGATGGCAAAGAGCTGAAGGCTGATGACCGCCTTGGTTTCAGGTCAGCACCGGAGGTTACTGGTCTGAAACTTGGATTCAGTCTCAGTAGCTAATTGGACAGTTTTTCCCAACAGGAAGGAGTACACTAACTGCCACCTGGAGATAGACAGCAGTGTTCATCCTGATGCTGGAGTGTACAAAGTCACTCTGGAGAACAAACTGGGAAGTGCAAGCGCCACCATTAACGTCAAAGTCATCGGTAATCAATCACACGCTTCCGACTGAGCTCCGTCCTCACTGCAGTGCTCTAACAGTTACATCCTCCTCTCACAGGTCTTCCTGGCCCCTGCAAAGAGATTGTTGCTTCTGAGATCACAAAGAGCTCCTGCAAGGTGTCCTGGGATCCACCAGACTATGATGGCGGTACCCCAATCCTCCACTACGTCTTGCAGGTAAACATCTGGTCTCCGTCATTTCTGCTCCTGACTGCTGCTATCACGCTAACATTTGATGTGTTTGCAGAGGCGCGAGGCCGGCAGGAGGACCTATGTCAACATGATGTCTGGGGAGAAGAAGGTCAGCTGGAGCATCAAAGATCTCATCCCTAATGGAGAGTATTACTTCAGAGTCCAGGCTGTTAATAAGATTGGAGGAGGAGAGTTCGTGGAACTGCGTAATCCAGTCATTGCAGAGGACCAGAAACGTAAGAACTACTTCCTGTTTTATGATGAAGCTAATAAAGGGAAAGAGACGATAAAGACAAGAAGACAATTTATTTCCATCTTTAAAAAAAGACTTTTTTTTAAATACTTAAAAAAAAATTGTTTAATTTCAACTAAATCCCAATGTGTGGAAACAGTAAAGACTTGTTCACATGAAAGTGTGTAGTGCAAATTGGACCAGATCTATTTATATAGATGAGTACTCAGAAAATTTTTAGATCGAAAGTCTCTTTATTATTTAAAATCCCTCTGATGCTTTATTTCTGTTAAAAAAATGTATTTTTGTCTTAGATGCTCCGGATCCGCCGGTAGACCTAGAGACTCACAACCCCACATCCAGCACCATCACGCTGACCTGGAAGCCTCCCATGTATGATGGAGGTTCTAAGATCATGGGCTACATCCTGGAGAAGCAGTTGAAGGGCGAAGAGAAGTGGGAGAGGTGCAATGACTTCCTTGTGCCTGTTCTATCCTACACCATCAGAAATCTGAAGGAAGGGAAGATTTATTCATTCCGAGTCAAAGCTGAAAACGCCGCAGGAATTAGTGAGCCGTCACGTGGCACACCACCTGTCAAGGCCTCTGATGCCATCGGTGAGTAAAGAAACGAAACAGCTTCTTCCTCCTCAATAAAGCTGCTAAACTAGGTTTATTTTCCACCATCCCAGATCCTCCAAAGGTGTTCCTGAGCGGCAGCTTGCAGTCTGGACTCAGTGTGAAGCGAGGCTGCGAGATCTGCCTGGATGCCAACATATCTGGCTCACCGTACCCCGAGATCACCTGGTACTGGAACAACCAGGAAATCAGGCCTGAGGCACTCCGCAAGAGGGCTGAAAAACCCATGAAGAAGAAGACAGAGAAGAAGGACGAGGAGAAAAAAGAGGGAGAGAAGAAAGAGGAGGAGAAGAAGGAAGAGAAAAAGGAGGGAGAAGCTGAAAAGAAAGAGGAGAAAAAAGATGGAGAGGTGAAAAAGGAGGAGAGAAAAGAGGGAGAGGAGAAAAAGGAAGGAGAGGAGAAAAAAGAAGGCGAGGAAAAGAAAGAGGAGGACAAAACAACGGAGATGGACATGGAGGAAATTGACTACCCGACCATAAACGAGCGTCTCACAGTGGATAACAGACATAGGGGGGTGTCCTCTATCACCATTAGGGACTCCATCCGCATGGATCACGGCATCTACATGGTGAAGGTGGAAAATGACCATGGCATAGCCTCGGCAACTTGCGAGGTCAACGTGCTCGGTAAGACATCCTGAGGATGTTTTCTAACTTAACTTGATCTGAGCTGATTCCATTGGTACTCCATTTGCAGACACTCCCGGTCCCCCTGTTAACTTCCGCTTTGAAGAGGTGAGGAAGAACTCAGTGGTTTGTAAGTGGGATCCTCCTCTGGACGACGGTGGAAGTGAGATCCTGAACTACACATTGGAGAAGAAGGACAACACCAAGATCGAGTTTGGTTGGAGCAGCGTTACTGCAACCTTGAGAGGATGCCGCTACCTGGTGCCAAAACTTATCGAGAAGAAGGAGTACATCTTCCGTGTTGTAGCAGAAAACAAGTTTGGTCCTGGACGTCCATGCATCTCCAAACCAGTCATCGCCAGGAATCCCTTTGGTACGTCTAAGCATTTACATGCTTTTGCTTTGAGATTTATAGCAGTATTGAATTACTAGAAAATTCTAAAAACTCCACAACACATCCTTTACTGTCACTTCAAATGTAGGTTTGAGCTCTGGTATGATCTACAGAACAACTGATCTAGAGATCAACTAAAGTGATCAGTTGATCTGTTGAAGAAAACCTTATTTGCAAAGGATTTGAGTTGATAAAAGAGAAAACTGTAGACAAATATTTTTGTGAAAAAGTGCCCTGATTAACATGTGTACCTTGTTTTTTGTCTGCAGAACTTCCTGAAGCTCCTGAGAAACCAGAGATTGATGACATCACAGCCAACAGCATGCTGGTGACCTGGACTGAACCAAACGATAATGGCAACCCCATTTTGGGCTACTGGGTGGAGCGTCGGGAGATCAACAGCTCTCACTGGGCACGTGTCAACAGGTCAGGAAACAAACTGCTAATTCAGGGTCTTTGTGCATTGTATCTGCATCTTTCTGTGGTATCTAATGTTTGAACCTGTTTGTGCAGGGAACTTGTCGCAGACACTCAGCTGACAGCTGAGGGTCTTCTGGAGGGTCTGACATACATTTTCAGGGTGGCAGCTGAAAACCAGGCTGGGCCCGGAAAGTTCAGCATTCCCTCAGAGCCAAAGACAGCCCAGGCTCCGATCTGTACGTAAAATCTAAAGGATCCTCCAGTTGGGGTTCCGACATCAGAGTCGTTTTTGTCCTGATTTCCCAAATATCTTCATATTATGTCTATGTTATTCTTAAGTGCCCCCTGGAGCTCCAGTTGCCCGAGTTGCAGCATGCACTGACCACTCTATTGATGTGGAGTGGGATCCACCCACTGACAACGGTGGAGGAGAGATTCTGGGATATCATGTGGATAAGGTCAGGACATCGTCTTGGCAACATGCTATTAATTTTATTCAACCTGCTCAATTCCAGTCTATTTTTAAAACGTTTTTTTCTGGTTTATTAGGCCATTGTTGGAACCAAGGACTGGTCTCGGTCAACAGAACGACCTTGGAAATCTAAGGCCTTTACTGTTTATGGCGTTCGTGAAGGAGCGAAGTACATGGTCAGGGTGATTGCCTGCAATGCCGCTGGCGAGGGAACTCCCGGATTCACTGAGTCTGTCTTCGTTCGAAATCCTGCAGGTCAGCAAGACCATAAAGTTCTGACCCCATGCTAACCCACTTCTTCCTCACCTCACTGCCACCATCACATCTGCATCTGCATTTAAATATGTCAGTTTGAATGTTTCATTTCTGTTTCCTCCGCTGCTTGTCCTCCACAGAGGTCCCTGTAATAGAACTGGACTTATCTGTTAAGAATGGCGTCATCATCAGAGCCAGAGAAAATCTCCGCCTACCTGCTACCGTCACCGGTAAACCCTACCCATCCATCAGCTGGACCAAAGACGACGCTAAACCTGACAAAGACCGTGTGGAGATCCTCAGTGAGGGCAATGATAGCATCGTCTCCATTAAGAATATCCAAAGAAAGGACTGTGGCAAATACCAGATCTCTGCTTGTAACCCCAGTGGCACCAAGGTTGCCTGGACCAGAGTGGAAGTGATGGGTGAGAAGAATATGATCATGATTAAAACTTTTACATTGGATTGTCTATCTCACACTTTGATGTACTTTGCCTTTCAGATGTCCCTGGACCCATCACAGATCTGAAACCGGTTGTTGTCACCCGTAAGATGATTTTCCTGAACTGGGATGACCCTGAAGATGATGGAGGCAGCGACCTGACCGGCTTCATCGTGGAACGTAGAGATGCAAAGATGCACACGTGGAGGCAGCCAGTGGAAACCGCCTCCTCTAAGTGTGAATGTGTGGGCATCATGGAGGGGCAGGAGTACTTCTTCCGTGTCATCGCCAAGAACAAATATGGCATGGGACCGCCTGTAGAGCTTGGACCCATCAAGGCTGTGGACCCACAAGGTGAATATTACATGCAGGGGATTCAAACATCAAATCTGTTCAGAAAAACTAACAGTTCACTGATTTTATAGGCCCACCATCATATCCGGAGAAATTCCACTACACAGAGCGTACCAAGAACTCTATCACGCTGGCCTGGAGGCCCCCTCGCAATGATGGCGGCAGCCCAGTCATCGGTTACTTTGTGGAGAAGAAGAGGCAGGACGAGCAGGCCTTTGTGCCATGCAACACAGAGATCTGCCCCAACATGACACTAACAGTGGAGGGTCTGGACGAGGCCTGGATGTACGAGTTCAGAATAAAGTGTGCCAATCTAATCGGGGAGAGTGAGCCATCCATTCCAATGACCGTGGTCATCCAAGATGATGAAGGTTAGATTGAAGATGAAGCGACTACAAGTAGAAATTCCGCAATTGCTAAATATTGTCTCACAAACCTTTAATTTAGTTTGACAACCAGTGGCTAACACTATGGTATTATCTAAGTAAGAGACTCAAATGAGACTAAGTCAGAAAATGGGATAGGCAAAAATATGAGCTCATTATACTTTATGTTTAATCCATTAAACCTTCATGCTAACAAAAATCCTCATCCATGTCTGTGAGGGACCAGACAGTGAGGCAAAGGACACAAAGAGCCAATTCAAACATCTTTTCTTTTTTTTACCCCAAATGATGTAAAAACTATAACAACAAACCAGTTGGTTCTCTAAAAGAGAAAAAATAATGAGAACAGTACTCATAAAGTCTAAAACAAAGAAATAATTCTTAACTAAAAACAGACCTAAAGTAATGGCACAGAAAGAGAACTTATATTGTACATGGGGTTAGACAAACTAATTAAGATACACAGGGGGGAAGAAAAATAGATAAACAACGACTTAACTGGCTCTGCGACAGACTGGCGACCTGTTTGGGGTGTACCCTGCCCCTCGCCTCGAATCAGCTGAGATGGGCTCCGCATCCCGTGCAACCCTGTAAAGGATAGACCAGGCATGGGCAAACTACGGCCGTGGGCCACATGCGGCCCGGCCTGCTAAACGGTTTAATCCAGCCCGCCGAACTTAAAAAATTACATAAATGAACCTGTTAATGTTTTATTTTCCCTGCAATTTTGATGATTCTTCACTAGATGGCGCCAAAGATACAACAACATTGCTCACATTAAAATGTGTGTGTCTCCGTGATGACGACGTTGTCAAAATAAACAGTGTGCACAAATATGGAAAGCCATCAGGCCCAATACATGCACGTAAACAAGCATGTTAGATGTTAAAACAAGCAAAATGTTTCATCAAGCGCTTAGATTTCAAACCTAGCGCCGCTAAATGCACGTTTTTAAGCGCTATTGCACTAGATTTCAGACCTAGCGCCGCTAGATTTGAAATTTAATGCTCTTGATGTCACATTTAGCGTGCTTGTTTAAAATCTAACACGACATTCGGTCTAATCTAGCAATTTTACCAAAGCATGCCATCCATCTGCTCCTGTTCCGGCCCATTTATCAATTGTTAGAACTCAATGTGGCCCACGAGTCAAAAAGTTTGCCCACCGCTGGGATAGATGGTTAAGAAGGTGACTGACCGGCGGCTTGATTGAACTGAACGCAAAGAACACCCCCATTGTGCAGCAGTATATGGTTTGGTCTGATTATTCAGCAAACCACAGTCATGCTCTGTTTAGCCAGGGAGGAAGCTTTCTGCAATTTGTGAAGAGATTGAGGAGCTTCAGGCATCACAAAGTTCTAAAACACAAAACACCATCTACATAATTTCTGCATTTTTAACATTATATTTTTGTACGAGTTTTGATTTAATTCCCCATAAATACAGTTTCAAATTGAATTAAATATATACAATCTTTTTTAACTCTTAATTTAGATTATTAGTTTAACTTAGATTTTTGACTCAACCACAGAAATAGGATATTGTTTTACTTACTGTACATTTTTACTTTTTAAAGCATATTTTTAAAAACTCTGAATACAAACTTGTTATGTTATACTTGAATACGTTACAATTAATGTTTCTGATGTTGCCTTTAGTGGGTCCAGAGATTCACATGCTGAGGCAGTTTAAGGCTGACACCCTAACAGTGAGGAAGGGGGAGCCTGTTGAGATTCCCGCTGATGTCATTGGCCTACCCATCCCGAAGATTGAGTGGTCTAAGGACGATGTGGTGATAGAGAAGCCCACCGAGACTTTGCTGATGGAAACCGAGGTCACCGGCAGGTTGAACGCCAAAACCAAGCTGTCAATTCCAGCTGTTAATAGGCG
Organism: Neostethus bicornis; assembly: GCA_902685375.1. NCBI lineage: Eukaryota > Metazoa > Chordata > Actinopteri > Atheriniformes > Phallostethidae > Neostethus > Neostethus bicornis. The sequence continues at coordinate 7,845,002 of LR738549.1, read as the reverse complement.
TGACCGTGGCAGCTACACTGTGTCTGCATCCAACAACATGGGATCAGCCAAACACACTGTCTTCGTCATGGTGCTGGGTAAGCTCTCAGGCCAGCACTAAAAGAAGAAATTAGATATATTTTTGTCTTTTTGTGCTTTGAATAAAATATTTTTCTCCTGTAAGACCGACCAACACCACCAAGGAATCTGACTGTCTCCAACATCAAGGCTGAGTCTTGCTACCTACACTGGGATCCACCCATTGATGATGGCGGCAGTGAGCTGACCAACTACATTGTTGAGAGGAAGGAAGTAATGACAGAGCAACCAGAGCTGGAGGAGGGAGAAGAAGCTCCTCCTGAGCCACAGTGGGAGGAAATTACCAACAGCATTGTCGAGAGAAAATATGGCGTATGTACTGCAACAAAAAACGGAGGTATCTTGTTTTTCAGGATCTTTCAGAATAATTCCTTCACCTTTCTTCTTGCAGATGTGGAACTTGGATACCAATAAAACCTACCTGTTCCAGGTCAGAGCTGAAAACCGTTATGGTAAATCTGACCCTTGCACGACAGAAGAAATCCAGATTACAGATCCTTTCAGCCTCCCTGGTCCACCGGAGAAACCCAAAATTACAGAATATTCAAAAACCTCCATGACTCTGACTTGGGAACCTCCCAGAGACACAGGAGGCTCCATGATCATCGGCTACTGGCTGGAAAAGAGGGAGAAAGGCACTAGCTACTGGGCCAAAGTCAATAAGATGCCAGTAACTAAGCGGGGTGTAAAAGGATGGGAGTATCAGGTGAGCAGATAGGGCTCCCTAAATTCAAATTTGTTGATGTATTTACATGTGAAGCTTCAAAATTTTTACTCTGTTTATAAGAAGCCTATTTTTTCTTGAAACTTGTTTTCCTCTAACGCTGTTAAACTTGTCGAGACACAATTTTAACCAACTTAGCTTCTATCAACCTTTTTTTTAAAACTAAACTTCAACTTCTGAACACATTGAATGGATCATTTAGTTTCTCTTATCAAAGTTTTGCTATACCATATTTCATTAAATTCCACTCTTCATTTCAATAATGAGCATTGAATACATTGAAGATATTTTTCTGCTAGGGTTCAATGACAATACAATTTTTCTGATTCTAAAAATAATTTTTATACTCGCTCTAATTAATTAAACGCGAAAAAAGTCACTAACCATGTCTGCATACCCTAGGTGACTCGTCTGTTTGAGGGGACAGAGTATGAGTTCCGGGTTGCTGCTAGTAACTCTGCAGGAACGGGCCCCTTCAGCTCTCCATCTGACTCTGCCTTCGCTGTGGATCCCATCAGTGAGTGAATCACTTTCTTGATTTCTCTTTCTAGAATAACAGATCAACTGTTTCTTGTTGTGATATGCTATGCCATTAGTAGATGTCACTAGTTGAAAATACTATGTACTTCCTTTATGTATCTATGTTCAATTAGTGACATCTACTGGTGGTATAGCATATCACAACAAGAAAAAGTTGATCTGTTATTCTTGATCTGTTATAGAGGAAGTACTCTTCCTCTATAGATCTATTTTCAACAGGTAACATCTACTGGTGGTATAGCATATCACAACATTTTTTAATGTTGCTACTTTCTTCCCAGCTCCTCCCAGCATGCCTGCAGCTCCTGAGATTGTTGATAAGACTAAGCACAGTGTCACGCTGACCTGGAAGCCCCCTGAGAGTGATGGAGGAAGCCCTATAACTGGTTACATCATCCAGATTCAGGATGAGGGCTCATCGAACTGGGTCAAGATCAATGACATCGACAGCTTGCACCCCACCACAGAATTTACTGTACCCAGCCTCCGCGCCCTAAAGCGCTATCACTTCAGGGTCATTGCCGTCAATGACATTGGAGAGTCCGACCCAAGTCCGCGCACCAATGAAGTTCTGGTGGAGGATGTCCAGCGTATGTCCAACTCTAAGACTTGTGTTAAAGAAACACCAGGTTGTTAACATGTTTCTTTATAAGAGTGTATCCTCCTTCTCCACAGTCCCGCCGGTCCTCTCATTGGACGTTATGGCCGATGAGTTAGTGGGAGTCCGTGCTGGAGATCCGGTGAGAATCCCCGTCACCATTAAAGGCAGACCTGCTCCTAAGGTGACCTGGGACTACGAGGGCAAAGCCAAATCGCAAAAGAAGAACAAAGTTCACACACTTCCCGTAGACTCTGAGGTTAGGGAGCTTCTTGTTCTCATATTTGATCACTGCGCAGACATACTCACTGATAACTGATGTTTTAATTGCTCAGGTGGAGTCTACAGAAACCAAATCTGTTGTGACCATCCCGGTCAGCCTTAGGACTCATTCAGGCCGGTATACCATCACAGCTAAGAACAAGTCTGGGCAGAAACACATCAACATCAGGGTTATTGTCCTTGGTAGGTGTTTCTCTGCTAGTATATCACCCCACAACCCTCTTTGTCTGCAAGTGTTACATAGTTCTGCCTCTTTCAGATGTTCCTGGACCTCCAAAGGATTTGAAGGTCACTGACATCACCCGGACAACCATGAGGCTCATCTGGAAACTGCCCGACACCGATGGTGGGGAAAGAATTAAGAGCTATTTCATCGAGAAGAAAGCAGTGACAGACAAGGCCTGGACAAAGGTGAGAAATTACTTTTTATTCCAAATTTTTAAAATTTATTTATATTTTTTTAGTCACTTATTAGTTATTTCAAATTGACTATACGTGTGAGTGTGCACATGGCTGGTTCCTGATTCCTCTTTGTAGCACTTAGACCAGGCATGGGCAAATTACGGCCCGCGGGCCACATGCGGCCCGTTAAAAGGTTTAATCCGGCCCGCGAAACCTGAAATAATTAAGTAAAAAAAACATGTTAAGATTGTATTTTTCCTGCAATTTTGATCTTTCATCACTAGATGGCGCACTCTAGATATATTGGCTTTGTTGAGAAAACAACAACACTGCTCCCATTCAAATGTGTATCTCAGTGATGCGAACGTTGTCAAAATAAACCATGCGCATATACAGACAAAGCGATTGAGGATTTCAAACCATGTGCGCTACTATGGAAAACCATTGGGGTCACTACACGTGCGTAACCTAGCACTAAATGTTAAATCTAGTGCACCGGGATGCACGTTTCTATAGCGCTAGCGCGCTAAATTTGAGATTTGATGTTTTTGAAAACATAAAAAAGCCACCTGGAGGACAGTGATTGTAATATTGTGAAGTATAAAAGAACTTACAATCATAAAACAACTCTACAACCCATTTTTCAGTTACAAAAAAAGGCAATCAGAATTATTAACAATGCAAATTATTATGCTCCTTCAAACCCTTTGTTCATAAAACTAAATATAATCAAATTACCGGATCTAGTCGACTTCACAACAGCAATAGCAATGTATAAAGTCCATAATAACCAACTTCCAGAATGTATTCAAAACAGGTTTAAAGTTAAAGAAACACAATATGACCTAAGAGGAAAAAATCTGTATCAACAAAATCTGGTCAGAACCAATACAAAAAGTAGATGTGTATCAATCAGAGGTGTAACTCTATGGAACAGTCTAGAACAGCGGTCGGCAACCTTTGACACCGAAAGAGCCATTTGAACCCGGTTTCCACGGAAAAGAAAACACTGGGAGCCGCACATCTAAAATGAAAAAAAAAAAACTTCTACTACTTTACCGCAGCATGTTTCTTATGAAAACCACGTGCTACAGAGAAAATTACTGTAATTTCACGGCCATTAGGCGCACCGTACGAAAAGGCGCAGCCTCAGTTTTGTGCGCCGTTGCTGTATTTAACACACACATAAGGCGCACCGTACGAAAAGGCGCAGTCTCAGTCACACACCGCCTTACAACAACACACTCGCAAGCATGCAAATGTGCCTATTAAAAAACATAGTCCAGTGCTTCTCAAATAGTGGGGCGCGTGTGATCCTGTGGAACACGTTTTTCTTTTTTGCCGTACTAGAATAACGTGTAATTGTACATCCACTACAGTAGTTGTAGTTTATAGTTTAAATAAGAATTATTTTTATTAAATTCAAGTTAATTGATGCACTTTAAATATTTTCTGTTTCACACTAAAAACGATAAAGCTGTTCTTTTTCTTTTTCTTTTCTTTAATGTTAAAGGAGGAAACAATGTTATGCAGAAGTGTACTTAGAACCAGGGGTCCCCAAACTTTTCTGCGCCACGGACCGGTTTAGTGTCTGATAATGTTTTCATGGACCGGTCTACAGATGATAAGACCAGCCGGAAAAACTGGCTTTTTAATCAATAATAATACATTTAAATCCACGTTGTCTTCACGAGAAAATTTATTAGCAGCGTCTTTATAACGTGGAAAAATTCTCTCTGCTAGAACGCACTCTAGTTGCCATGGTAACGGTAAACATACCTTCAAAATAAAATACATCACAAAAACAAAGTGAATAAAAATACTAGTTAGACACCTCACTCTTTAATGTTCTCATGCTTTTCTTTCAGGTCCGCTTCACGGGCACCGCTTTTTCTTTTAGGTCCGCCTTTTCTCACACACAAGGCGCACCGCACGAAAGGGCGCACCGCTCATTTTGAAGAAAATTTTCGAGTTTTAGGTGCGCCTTATGGCCGTGAAATTACGGTACACTGTATTCATTTAATGAACACATTTTGAATTCTTGAAAAATAATAACAATGAATGTCTCTTTCAAATAAATCAAAAAGCTGAATTTAAATTGTCCATGTAGCAAACGAAAGCAGAAAAATGCCATGAGGCGTCATCCTTATATCCATTTATCTAAAATGAAGATAACACTGTATATATTGCTTTTTCTTACCTTTACACTTTGTATAAACAACTATAGTGTGGCTATGTCTTATGAAGTGCTACGGAGAAAATTAAATTTTACCGATGTAATGAACACATTTTGAATTCTTGAAAAAATAATAATGTCTGAATGTCTCTTTCGAATAAATTAAAAAGCTGAATTTAAATTGTGCATGCAGCAAACAAAAGGGAAAAATCCGTGAGCCGTCATCCTTATATCGCCTTGGGCTTTCAAAGTATGCAGTGGAGCATACTTTGTGATATTTCAAGATCACAATAATCTTCAAATTTAGAACTAAAATAATATAAAAAACTAACACAAATAAAACACACTTCAATTAAATACAAAAAAAAAACAATTTTAGTAATTTATTTTCCCAAGCCAATCAGAGCCGCATTATAAGGATGAAAGAGCCGCATGAGGCTCCGGAGCCGCGGGTTGCCGACCGCTGGTCTAGAAGAATCTCTAAAAAACTCAACCTCCTTAAAAACATTTAAAATAAAGTATAAAAACAAAATAATAAATGATTATAAAACACTAGAAATATCAACTTAATTAGTAAGAAAAAATAAAACACAGGGGAAACTTGGTTGGTAAAGATCAGGTCCAGAAAACTTTATTTTTTCTACATTTTTTTGTATATGTGTTCATGTGTGACTGTTTTTATTATGTTCAGGACGTACTGTTTTTGTCATTATTATAATTTAAGTCCAGTCAAATGCTTGTTTTTTAGGTCTTTAATAGTTTTGTAAAATGGGGTTAGGCTTAAAATAAGTTTCTTTTTACTTCTGCCTAAACCCCTTTTTCAGTCTCTGTTTGTTTGTTTTCTTTGTTGTTTGTTAAACATGTAAAAAACACTGAAAAAAAAATAAACTCAAACTCAACTTTATGTGCTTTTCAAAAAATGGTTATTCATTTAATTTTCAGTGTTTAAAGACTCATTTCAAAATCAGAGATTTTGTTGTTATGCTTACCTTCATTTTCATTGGTAATGAAAGCACATGTTTTCTAGATATGTAAATAAATATACAAAGTAGATAAAGACATGTATTTTTTTTCCAATGAGGTGAGGTTACCAAAGTATGCCATCCATCTGCTCCTGTTCCAGCCCGTTTGTCAAATGTTAGAGCTCTATGTGGCCGGCTGATTCCTCTTCGTAGCACTCAGACAGACTGGCGACCTGCTGAGGTTGTTAATTTGCACCTGTTGGCTGGCAAGAAAAAGGGGTGACCTTTTTCCACAGACTCCGGTGGTAGTGTGCACTCTCTGAATGCTTTCCCAATTGTTATTACATTCAGTCTGTTACTTATTTACAAGATTTAATGAGTATATTTTTTCTCCAACAACTCCCAATAAAATAATTCATAAACTGGTAGTCATAAAAACAAATTATTCTTTCTGTGAATATTAAATAATGTATTGATGATGTTTTATAGCTGATTGTTATCTTGGTAAAGCTATTTGCTGTTGCAAAGTACCAAAGATGTACATTTCTAAATAAGTCAATTATATAATATATATATGTATATATGTATATATTTATTTACACACCAAATTACATTTTAACTTTGTTTTTTTTAAAAAACGTGATTTATCGTATGAATTCAGTACTTTTTTAAAAAACTTTTTGTGGTCTGAGAAACTAGAGAAGAATACATTTTCATAGTCAACACAGAACATTAAAATGAGCGATCTTTACAAACCTCCAGTCTATGTCTAAGACTTTAAAGTCTTGGTTGCTGTTTATACTGTGTTCAGGTGAATGCTGCCTGTGCCAGCCAAGCCTACGTAGTCCCAGGTCTTTTGGAGGGGCAGGACTACCTGTTCAGAGTTCGAGCCGAGAACAGATTGGGATTTGGTCCTTTCACCATCACAACTGAACCAGTCCGGGCCAGAGACCCCATTTGTAAGGACACACTCTTCAACAGACACACCAACCCATCCTGGTGCAATCAAATCCAGAATTCCCTGATTCTTTTCCCCAGATCCACCTGACCCACCCACTAAGCTGAAGGTCAACCTGGTGACAAAGAACACCGTCACTCTGAGCTGGGAACCTCCGAAAAACAACGGCGGCTCTCCGGTGAAACATTACATAATTGAGCGGCTAAGCTGGGACACCAGCAGCAAAGAGAAGGAGACATGGAAACAGTGCAACAAAAGAGACGTGGAGGAGGTCACTTTTGTAGTGGAGGACCTGAAGGAGGTCTGTTTCTTTCCATTTAGTCTGACCTTTGAATTATTCCGTCAAGCCTTATAGGTTGTTTGGCTTCTAAAATGTTTAAGAGTAGGAAGTCATCCAAAGCCTACTGGACTGCATCTGTTAGAAGTAACTTTGAGCATCTCTAATCTGAAATACACATCTTCATCTTGATGTAGAGTTAATATATGGATACCACAAAGTGAACCCTAAGGAAGAGAAAAGTAGTTTTGTAATTGATGAATATCAAAACTTTATGTTTGTGTGGTGTAAATGAAGAATTGTTGGTCTGCAGGGAGGAGAATATGAGTTCAGGGTGAAGGCTGTGAATGCCGCCGGACCCAGTCGTCCCTCTGCCACAGTCGGACCCATGATCATCAAAGACCAGACATGTGGGTGACATTCCAATCTTATGGTGGTTTGTGTCCACCACCTGGAACTTGGGTTGTGATGACTCTGGTGATTTTGTGCAGGTGCTCCTACCATTCAGCTACGTGAAATGATGGAGGGAGAGGAGGGCTGTGACATCAGCGTTGTAGCGAAAGTGAGCGGCTGTCCATTCCCAACGCTCACCTGGAGCAAAGCTAGCCTGGCCAAACCTGAGGAGAAGGCTGTTGTCCAGTACGACCAGCACATCAACAAATTGGTGACCCAGGATAAGTGCACACTGCTGCTCCAGCAGGCCAGTCGGCTTGACAGTGCCATCTACAGCTTAACAGCCAGCAACAGTTTGGGAACTGTCACCAAGGACATCAAGCTGTTGGTTCTTGGTGAGAAACTCAAACATTACAGAAATCCCTACAGCTCTGAAGATCCAAAGAAATATCTCATCCTACCTCCTTTTCTTTGCAGGACCGCCTGGACCGCCAGTCGGACCTGTAACCTTCACTGAAGTCTTTGCGGAGAGAATCGGCCTGGCCTGGAAACCTCCCACAGATGATGGCGGATCTAAGATCATCAACTATGTGGTGGAGAAGCGTGAAGACAACAGGAAGTCCTGGGTCCACGTTTCCAATGATCCCAAAGAGTGCGCCTATGTTGTAACCCGACTCACTGAAAACCATGAATACGAGTTCCGAATCATGGCCCAGAACAAGTTCGGAGTGGGTCCTCCTGTGATGAGCGAGCCGGAGAAGGCCAGAAACCTGTTCAGTAAGTCCAGATCAATCCCTGCTTCCCCATTTTTTATAGTCACAGCAGATCTTATCCTTTGCTGAATCCGGGTCTTTATGATGTTTTCCTACAGCTGTGCCGGGTCAGTGTGAGAAACCCACAGTGACTGATGTCTGTCTCGAGTCAATGACAGTCAACTGGGATGAGCCCAAATCTGATGGCGGCTCCTCCATCACTGGATATTATATTGAGAAGAAGGAGACCACCTCAAAGCGCTGGACCCGTGTCAGCCGGGACCCGATCAGGGCTCTGCCTCTTGGCAACAACTGGGATGTCACTGGCCTCCTGGCAGGTGCCATGTACCAGTTTAGGATCATTGCCATAAATGCTGCAGGCAGCGGTCTACCCAGTATGCCCTCAGATCCAATCCTCTGTAGAGACCCTATTCGTAAGTTCAACACAACAGCCAATCAGTAACTCACATCTCCTACAGCAAGAGAACGTCTTCTTTTACTGTAGTTTCCTGATTTTCTGGGGGATTTCATGATACATCGAAACTTTTCTTTTTGTCTACAGAACCTCCAGATCCTCCCACCCCAAAAGTGACGGACTGGACCAAGTCCACTGTGGAACTGGAATGGATCCCTCCAGTCATGGATGGAGGGTCAAAGGTGACTGGTTATATTGTTGAGTATCAGGAGGTGAACAAAGAAGAGGAGGCAAAGAAAGCTCAGAGAAAACTGCTTATGTTGAGCTCGGAGGAGGAGAAAGAGCCTGAAACAGACGAAGGCTGGGAGAAGGTAAGAAGATAACGGACTCCTCAGAAAAAGCATTTCAACCATGGTTCTGAAATACTGGATGTTTCTGTGTCTCTCTAGGCAAAGGACACTGAGATCAGAGGGACCAAATTTGTGGTCGCAGAGCTGAAGGAAGGCGGTTTGTACCGTTTCCGGGTCCGTGCTGTGAATGCTGCCGGAGTGGGAGAACCTGGATTCGTTTCTGAGATGATTGAGTGCAAAGACCGAACCAGTAAGAATAGTTTACTCTTCTGTTTAGCTCTGGGTCCGGTTGTTCATCACTCCTTGCTCTTTAGCCACCACTGAAGCCTGATTGTGACTTAAACATCTTCTTTCAATCTCCAGTTCCTCCAGAGATGGACCTGGATGCTTCCGTAAAGGAGAAGATTGTGGTCCATGCTGGTGCGACAATACGCATCATTGCCTATGTGTCCGGCAAACCTGCCCCACAAATTACATGGTGCAGAGATGACGCTGAGGTGCCCAAAGAGGCTTTGGTTGAGACCACAGGCATATCCAACTCTCTAGTCATCAAGAACTGCAGACGGCAGCATCAAGGCATATACACACTGAGTGCCAAGAACGAGGGAGGAGAACGGAAGAAAGCAGTCATTGTGGAGGTTTTGGGTGAGAAAAAATAAGTCGCAATTGGAAATTGTTTGTTTTAAAAGAGTCATAAACATTCACTGTGCACTGCACCTTATTGTCAACTTGCCTCTTGAGTTGTAAGGGGCATCACCCTTGGCAGGCAAGCCCAGACTTCCCTCACTCGTGAACAAGACCTTTAATTCCTCTTTTGAGGCAGGATTCAGTAACTAAACAACTCAATCTAAAATAGAAATAAAATGTTAAAGGTAAAACATAAAAGTGTAGGGCATATAATTTGGGGTAAAGACAAGATTGGGTGAGTATGTAGGGTCAAGATGATAGGTAACTGAACAGGGAACAAAGTTTAAACTAAATGTCAAGGAACTCTGGAGAACAGGGAGCTGTTGTCGGATGAACTTGATTTGTTGAAATGAACGTGCTGTTGTTGTCGTGCCAAACAGGTGAATTCTGAACCACTTGAAGTTTTCACAAATAATTAAAAGGTTAGAACAAGAATAAGAGCTTTGCAGTATTGGAGAGATAAAAGGGATTCCATTTTCGGGATCTGTTTTACTGGAGCAAGTGTACTAAGGATTTGCCACGCCATCATAATTTGGTCATTTCCACACGCTACCATAGTTTAACACGAGATTAAGATTCAGTTGTCAATGCTGGAGCAAAGACCAACTGTATCAGTGTCATTTAAAGTCCAGACTGACAAATGTGTAGTGAGTTGGTTGATGTTGAACAGAAAGCAATAACACTGGGAGAAAATACAATGACCTATGCTTTTTCTGCAGACGTGCCCGGCCCCGTCGGGCTTCCCTTCACTGGTGAGAACCTAACCACCGACTCCTGCAAACTGACCTGGTACTCCCCAGAAGACGACGGTGGCTCTGCCATTACCAACTACATTATTGAGAAGCGGGAGTCTGACCGAATGGGCTGGACGTCTGTGTCCTACACAGTGACAAGGAACAATGCCGTAGTCCAAGGACTCATTGACGGGAAAGGCTACTTCTTCAGGATCGCAGCTGAGAACATCATCGGCATGGGACCTTTTATTGAGATTGAGAAGATGGTCCTCATCAAAGATCCCATCTGTGAGTTTATTTCTTCAACCTCACATTTCAAGACTTCTGTGAATATTTCGACACAGACAGATATTATTTTAGAACAGTTGTATTTGTTTTTGGCTATATTTTAGTCTTTATATTGGATGTCTTCTCAGAGGACCTTTTTCCTCACCATCTCCTGGTTTCTGTCTTTTTGTCCTCTAGCTGTTCCAGAGCGTCCAGAGGATTTGATCATCACCGCTATTACAAAGGATTCCATCTCTGTTGCCTGGAGACCACCAAAGTATGACGGTGGTGCAGAGGTGACAGGGTACGTCCTGGAATCTCGAATGATTGGTCGTGACAGCTTCACGCGGGTCAGTGGCGACGATAAGTTAATGGAGAGGAAGTTTACACTGGCTGGGCTGAAAGAAAACTCCAGTCATGAGTTTCGAGTGTACGCGGTAAACCAGGTGGGACAAGGCAAGGCATCCATCATCACTAAGCCTGTGCAGTGCAAGGATGAGCTGGGTGAGTGATTTCTCATGTCATACTTGACTACATCAACTTTTCTGCTACTCTTCTAGCTTCTGAAACTGTACTCCTTTCAGAACCACCTGTCTTGGAATTGGACTTCAGAGACAAGATGATGGTGAAGGTGGGAGACTCCTGCTTGTTGTCGGCACGATACAGTGGTAAACCCGCACCAACCATCACCTGGACCAAGAATGAGGAGGAGCTGAAGTCTGATGATGACCTGAGTCTTCACAGCAGTGCCCAAACACTTAGCCTGAGCATCGGTAAAGCCAAGCGAGATCACACTGGCCGCTACTGCGTCAATGTGGAGAACGCTGCAGGAGCACGAACTGGGATGTGCACTATCACAGTGGTTGGTAAGTCAACAAACTTTACCTGACTGCATCATGCAAGAGTTCAAAGCCGGAATTTATCTTTTTTTTTTTTACAAACTTTATGATCAAACAGTTCAGGCCAGATTCTATGTGAATTCCATCTTTTTTAATTTTGTGAGTAGAAATTTGACCATAAAATTGTTTTTCTGCACTTTATCTAATTTATCCTCTTTTGTTATGTCATTTCAACTCATTTTACCCAGAACATTTTACTGGAATACTCTTAAGTAATAAAAAGTTTAAAGTTTTTACTCTAAAATAAACTTTTTCTTTAAATTTCTTTTTATAAACCTACTGCACATCATTTAATATTTGTTAGTCTTAAACACTCGTGTTGACTGAAGATAAGAGAGATGGTCTTCAACATCTCCTGAAAAGAAAAAGAAATCCGTGGCTTTTGAAAAATAATTCGGGAGTGTGACCAAAATACAACTGTTTCTATCCACCAGACCGTCCTCAGCCACCAGAGGGCCCTGTTGTCTTCAACGAGGTCTACAGGAACTACATGGTGATCTCCTGGAACCCTCCCCTGGATGATGGAGGGTGCACCATTTCTAACTACATCATTGAGAAAAGAGACACCAACAGAGATCTGTGGATGCCCGTGACCTCATCCTGTACTAGGACAACCTGCAAGGTGGGATTTTCAAGCTCCCCATCCAGCTTTCTGTTTCCCACTGATGCCCACTGACAATTCTGTTGGTTTTTAGGTCCCAAAGCTGATTGAGGGCCGTGAATACATTGTCAGAATTATGGCTCAAAACATCTATGGTATCAGCGACCCTCTGCTGTCAGCAGAAACTAAAGCCAGAGACATCTTCAGTGAGTTACAGGGAACCATTCCTAGCGGTCCTAAGGTCTAAATCTGACAATCATGTATGCTTGTGTCTATCGCAGAGGTGCCTGATGCCCCCAAACAGCCCACAGTGAAGGAGGTTTACCACGACTCTGCCTTGATCAGCTGGGAGCCACCGGCTGATGGAGGAAAGCCAATCTCTGGTTACATTGTAGAGAAGAAGGAGACCATGGCTAAGAGGTGGGCAGTGCAAATCTTTATCTCAACCTCATTTTACATGCTGCCTTTTTATTCTAAAAACAACCTTGGCACACATTGCATGTAGGAATTGCACCAAAAACTATTTTAAATAAATTATATTCGACCAGCGATTTTGAACAAGTTAAAATGTTTAAAATTCAGCCAAACCAAAATGATCTTCCTTAAAAGTAACTATCAAAGCCATGAAACAGAGCTGTTGCATGATTAAACTTCTGCATTAGGTGGATTCGCTGCAACACTGAGAGGATCCATCCAAAGGTGGAGTATTGGGTGATGGAGTTGCTGAAAGGCTGCGAATATGAGTTCAGAGTAAGTGCTGAGAATGTGGTGGGAGCTGGAGATCCAAGTCCACCATCCAAACCTGTCTTTGCCAAAGATCCCATCGGTAAGTCCACTGTTTGCATTCATCGTTTGGTCCTGCAGGTGGAGCATAAATTTGACAGCGCTCACTCTCCCTCACTTTAGTAAAACCTAGTCCACCAATAAACCTCCATGCCATCGACTTTACCAAAGAGTCCGTGACTTTGTCCTGGGAGCCACCCGTTGACACTGGCAGAGGAAAGATCTTTGGATATCTCTTGGAGTTTCAGAAGGCTGGCGAGGAAGAATGGCACCAAGTGAGAAAACCATCTAAAGTTGGATTGTCTTATTTCCAAGGCAAATGTTGAACTTTCTCTCTGTCGCTGTCACCAGGTGAACCAGACTCCAGACTCCTGCCAGGAGACAAAGTTCAAAGTGATCGGCCTAGAAGACGGAGCTCTCTACCGCTTCAAAGTTATGGCCGTGAATTTTGCTGGAGAGTCCGACCCAGCCAATGTCAAAGAACCAATCAGAGTCCAGGAGAGACTTGGTGAGTTTTAGCCGATTGATGCTGTCGAAGCTCTGACATCTATACACAGGATTTTACTTTTTAATCCTCATTTCCAACATCATCCCAATTATTTCCTGTTACTTCTTACCTTTCTCTAACGTACTCTTTTTAATGAATGTCACGACAGAGCCACCAGAGCTGATTCTGGATGCTGGAATGACTCGGGAGGTGAAAGCCATGGCTGGCACCCACATCCCTCTCATAGCTGCTATCAAAGGTGTCCCTTTCCCCACTGTTATCTGGAAGAAGAATGAAGCAGAAGTTCCAACCAGAGCTGATATTGAGACCAACCAGGCTGGCACTAAGCTGGAGATGAGATTCTGTAACCGCGGTGACTGTGGAGATTACACTCTGACTGTTGAGAACCCCGCAGGATCCAAGACTGTCACTTGCACTGTGCTTGTGCTTGGTGAGTCTTCAGTTCTTCTTTTTCTCTTAGTTGTAGAAGAGGTTTAGATCCACATCATTACTGGTATATTTTCTGTGACTACAGACAAACCAGGTCCCATCCAGCACCTCAGGGTTTCAGATGTGAGAAGTGACTCCGCCTACCTCTCCTGGAAGGACCCAGAAGACAACGGTGGTGCCCGCATCACTAACTTTGTGGTGGAGAAGAAGGACACAGCTTCCACACAGTGGGTGCCAGTTTGCTCCACCTCCAAGAAGCGCAGCATGATGCTCAAGCACCTGATGGAGGGAACATCCTATGTGTTCCGAGTCGCCGCTGAAAATCAGTTTGGTCGCAGTGAATACGTTGAGACACCAAAAGCTATTAAAGCTATGAACCCACTTTGTAAGTAGCCACAACCAAAAATTATGTTTGGAAGCTTGACTGATTTTTAAAAAAACACATTAATGTCAGAAACATTCCTACCAACTAGTTCAATTGAAACCCTTTATCTACTTTTCTCTCCAGTCCCACCTGGTCCTCCTAAAGATCTGCACCATGTTGACGTAGATAAAACTGAGGTATGGTTGGTCTGGAATTGGCCCGATCGAAATGGAGGAAGTGACATCACAGGCTTCCTGGTGGAGTATCAGGAAGAGGGAGAGAGGGAATGGGATGAATGGAAGATTGAGAGCATCCCTGAGAGTCACGTGACCGGCCTCGAAGAGGGGAAGACCTACCGGTTTAGAGTGAGGGCCGAGAATGCCATTGGCCTCAGCAGACCGGATACCACCCTGCCCATCCTCTGCCAAGAGAAGCTTGGTGAGATATAGCATTCTTGAACGTGAACGTCTGGTATGTTTCATGGGCACATCTGAATGCTTTTAACTTGATTTTTCCCTATACCCACAGCGGCTCCTCTTGTGGAAGTTGATGTCAAGCTCATTGAAGGTATCATCGTAAAAGCTGGAACCACCATCAGGCTACCAGCCATAATGAGAGGCATCCCTGTTCCCGAGGCCAAATGGTCAATTGACGGTGAGGAAATCACCAGCGAAGGCAACATTAAGATTGACACCGATAACTTCTCCACTGTCCTAAGCATCAACGAGTGCACCAGGAACCACACTGGGACGTACCTACTCACTGTGTCGAACGCAGCAGGAACCAAGACTGTGGCTCTGAATGTCACTGTCCTGGATGTTCCCGCTGCTCCCATTGGACCAGTCAACATTTTGGAGGTCACTCCAGACTCCATGACTATTGAATGGCGTCCTCCCAAGGAGGATGGTGGAAGCCCTGTCACCAACTACATTGTAGAGAAAAGGGAGTCCAACAAGGAGACCTGGGGCGGTGTTAGCTCTGGAAGCCTTGCAACACAGCTCAGGATTGCTCGGCTGCAGAGGGGAACAGAGTATGTTGTTCGTATTCGTGCAGAAAACAAGATGGGTATTGGTGCTCCATTAGAGAGCAAGCCCACTGTTGCTGAGCACACCTTTATGCCACCCAGTCCACCAGGAAAGCCACAACCCTATGACATCTTGGAGGATGCAGTTACCATTGGTTGGACAATGCCTCTGGCTGACGGTGGCAGCCAGATAACAGGATACCTTATCGAGCGCAGACACAAAGGTGGAAAGTGGATTAGAGTCAACAAGACACCTTGCAAAGACCTGCGGTATCGAGTACTGGGTTTATTTGAGGGCAGTGAATATGAGTTCAGAGTTTTTGCTGAGAACATAGCTGGTTATAGCGGCCCCTCTCCCAGTTCTGACCTCTGCAAGCCCTGCAGACCTATCACAGTCCCCAGTCACCCCATCAATCCCAAAGTTAAAGACTACAGCAAGAGCACTGCTGACTTGGTTTGGATGAAACCCTCCAAAGATGGTGGAAGCCCCATCCTGGGCTACACTGTGGAGATGAAAAAAGCTGATGCCGAAGAATGGAAAAAGGTGAATCTTGATGACTTCATCAAACAGTGTGCCTACACTGTGAAGGGCCTTGAGGAGGGTGTAACCTATAATTTCAGGGTCTTTGCCACCAACATGATTGGAGATAGTGAGTCAAGGGAGGTCCCTGACTCCGTCACTGCTCAGGATATTCTCATCCCGCCAGAGATTGAGATGGACGCCACCTGCCGTGAACGTGTCACTGTACGTGTCGGCCACAACATCAATGTCATTGGTTACATCAAAGCCCGTCCTGATGCGGAGATCCTCTGGTCAAAGGGTGAGACAGTTCTGGAGGCCAGCAAACAGATCACCATGATTCAAAACTTCCCTGTTGTCCAACTCAAGATAAAGGAAGCTACAAGAACTGATCATGGAAAATACACATTGAAGGCTTCAAATGAAGGTGGCGAGGCCTCCTGCACCATCACTATTAATGTGTTGGACAGACCAAGCCACTGCCAGAATCTTCACATGACATATGTCACCAGGGACTCCTGCATGATAAACTGGGATGCGCCTGTGGACAATGGTGGATCCGAGATCACTCATTACATTGTGGAATGCCGGGAGCCAAGCGTCAGCATGTGGTCCATGGTGTCCTCCAATTGCACCAACCGTAAGATCAAAGCCAAGTTGATGGAGGGCCATGAGTACCGCTTCCGAGTCTGTGCTGTGAACAAGATGGGCCCAGGACCTGCTGTGGAGACCAAAACACCTCTGCTGGCAGTAGATCCCATTGAGAAGCCCGGTGAGCCAGAAAACTTTAGAGCCACTGACATTGGAAAGAACCATGTTCATCTGAGGTGGAGGAAGCCAGACTATGACGGGGGCAGTCCCAACCTCTATTACAACCTTGAATATAAAACTAAAGATGCTGAAGAGTGGGTAAAGATTAGCACTAAAGACACTTTCTTCTTGGCTAACAAATGTATGGAAAACCACATCTACACCTTCAGGTATGTCAAAGCATTTCTCCATCTTACTGAACCCCCTCTCTCCATAGTGTCCTTGGTCCGATATATAAACTGAATGAAATTAATGTTTTCTTTGCAGGGTCCAGACTGTGAACGAAGGTGGGGAAAGTGCCTGGGTAAAACTCGCTGACATTGTGGTGAAGGAGGAGCTCCAGAAACCAGTTATTGACCTAAAGGTGGCTGGAACCATGACAGTAAAAGCTGGAGAATCTGTGAGGATGGAGGCTGCTCTTAGAGGAAAACCCCAGCCCGAAGTAGTGTGGGCTAAAGACAAGGCTGTCGGAGACAACCCAAGAATGAGCTATGAAACCGGGCCAGATTATTCCAAGTTCCTCCTAACTAAGTCAAGGCGGACAGACACTGGAAAATATGTCATCACTGCCACCAACCCGGCCGGCACATTCACGGCTTACGCCAACATCAACGTCCTGGACGTCCCTGGCCCTGTAAGGAACCTGAAGATCACTGGCATTGGAGCAGACAAGTGCCGTGTGGTGTGGGATGGTCCAGAGGATGATGGAGGCTGTGAAGTGGACAGCTATATCCTGGAGAAATGTGAGACAAGGAGGATGGTCTGGTCCACGTATTCAGCTTCAGTGGTTACACCGTACTGCAATGTTACTCGCTTGGTGGAGGGTAATGAGTACATCTTCAGAGTTAGGGCAGAGAACAAGATGGGCACGGGACCGGCCATGGAGAGCAAGCCTGTCACTGTCAAAACTCAGTTCAACAAACCCGGACCTCCCGAGGCTCCTGAAGTTACTAAAGTAAGAACATTTTAGATATTTGGTGGAAGCTACACTCAACGGTAATAGTTTTAATTAGTTATAGTTTTTTGTTCTATAAAAGTTATTTACTTATAAGTACACACACACACACACACACACATATATATATATATCCAGTATAGATATATTTGTAAATAAAACTGTGTAGTTATAACTATAGCTATTTTAATATTTATAGTTATAAAACCAAACATTAGCATTATCATGTTTAGAAACTTATACTAAACATGTGACAGATGTGTGGTACATGTGAAGATATTGCTGTTACTACTCTAATTTCACAGCAAAATACACAAACCCCTGTGAGAATGTTGATGTTAGCTGCTAACTGGCTTTATAGCTTAGCAAGGATTCAAATTCCAAAGAGCAACAAAGAGGATTCTGGGAAATTTTTCTAACACAACTGTCCAAATTAGCTGGGAAAAAAAGAACAAAATTGTTGGCGTCAATGTTTTTGATGAGGACAAATAAACACAAATATGCCTATCTTCTACAAAAAGTCAGAATGTTCAACTTGGCAATTCACTTCTCTTTTTCAGTCACAGTTAATTTGTATTAGTCATAATTTTAAATTAGTTTTAAACAAAAAAAATGCTTGCCTATCTTTTAACAAGTTAAACCAGGTAAATTGGTATGGAAACAGAAATCTGCAAGTTGTACTGTATCATCAAACATTAAGTGTTAGTTGACTAAATGATTACCTAGGCAAACTAACTGCAGATGGGAGAAAAGCAGATGAGAGAAAAGCAAAGCTATTGAGATTAATTATTAAGTGACTGTCTAATTGACTTTTTTTTTTAAACTTTTTTTTTTTATTTCGGACTCAGTCTCCTATAACATTACTATATACATTAACAAAAGCAAATCCTCATACTTTTTGATCATCTGGTCAGCAAATGACCACTTGTATACTTTTAGTTTTAGAGCTCACAGCAATATATTTGTTTTTCAGGTGAGTAAAGAAGAAATGACAGTCGTCTGGGCTCCTCCAGAGAATGATGGTGGAAAGTCCATTACTGGCTACATCTTAGAAAGGAAGGAGAAGAGAGCGGTACGTTGGGTACCGTGCAACAAGAGTCCCATTTCTGAGAGACGCATGAAGGTTTCCAACCTGATAGCAAACCATGAGTACCAGTTCAGGGTGAAAGCCGAGAATGAGGTGGGCCTGGGAGAACCCAGCAAAGCCTGCCGACCTGTTGCAGCCAAAGATCCAATTGGTGAGTCTGGCATTCAGTTTTCACTTCGCCTTCAGTTTTCCAAAATGTCAGACATAATTTTTCATTTCCTGACTTCAGAACCTCCTGGGCCACCTGCTTTCCTCAAGGTGGGTGACAGCACAAAGACCTCCATCACTCTCACCTGGTGCAAGCCTGTGTACGATGGTGGCGCACCCATCATTTGCTACAGCCTGGACTTGAGGCTGAAGAGTGAAGCCGACCCTGAAAAGCCAACAGAGGGATGGAAGAGAATAGATACCCACGGCCCATTGGTGCTTACAGAGTTCACCATCAACCAGCTGGATGAGAAACTAGAGTACGAATTTAAGGTGTCCGCCCAGAACCAGGTGGGCTGGGGTCGCCATGCCTACCTAAGGGAGGCAGTGTCTCCCAAGGAGATTCTGGGTGAGAAATAAAAAAGCTATTTCACACAGCCCTCTTATTGCTGAGTCATTCTGCTGACAACAAGTTTTGTTTTGGAAACAGAGGCTCCAGAGATTGAGCTTGATGCCAGCCTGAGAAAGGGCCTGGCTGTGAGGGCTGGATGCCCAATAAGATTGTTTGCTGTGATCAGAGGAAGGCCTGCTCCCAAAGTCACATGGAAGCGCCTGGGTGTGGACAACGTGATCCGCAGAGGGCACGTGGACCAAGTAGACACCATGTCCTTCTTGGTTATCCCTGAGAGCACCAGAGAGGATTCTGGAAAATACTCCTTGACCCTGTCGAACTCAGCTGGAGAGAAGGCCATTTTTGTTCGTGTTAAAGTTTTAGGTAACTATGTCATAACCCACTGATCTTCTAGAAATGTAAAAACGTTATTGCAGCCATTTTAATTGTATTTTTTTTACTTTAATTAAGAAATTATTTCTGTTAACAATGCATGCCAATTTAGATAAATACTAATGACATTTTTGTTAACATTTACCCATTTTCAGCTACTTATTATTTCTCTTTTCCCCCATAGCTTGTTCAATTTACAAAATTAATTGTGTTGCCAGTACTGGAAAAAAACATTTGTATGACCTGAATATGTCATATTTTACAGACACTCCTGGCCCCGTTGGCGGTTTGGATGCAACTGATGTAACAAAAACAACGGCACAGCTTTCTTGGTTGCCACCAGAGAATGATGGTGGCAGTCCCATTACCAACTACATTGTAGAGAAGCGTGAGGTGGACAGGAAGACTTGGACTAAATGCACAGAAGAACTGAAGAAGACAAGCTTCAAAGTTACCAACATGTCCCCCAACATTGAGTACTACTTTAGAGTTATGGCTTGCAACAAATATGGCATTGGAGTTCCTCAAGATTCGCCCAGGTCCTACCTAGCAGTGGACCCCATCAGTAAGTTTCTCATGAGCATGTTGTCTTTCTCTCCCTCAGATTTTATGTTTTTAACTGCTTTTTTCTCTCTGTCCAGGCGAGCCCGACCCTCCAAAAAAGATGGATGTGTTGGAAATTACAAAGAACAGTGCCACACTGGGCTGGCTCAAGCCGCTCAGAGATGGTGGAGCTAAGATCAATGGCTATGTGGTTGATTATCAAGAGGAGGGTGCAGCTGAAGACAAGTGGACACCGTACTCTGTGGTCAAGGACATGACAATTGTTGTGGTAGGTCTGAAAGAAGGAACCAAGTACAAGTTCAGAGTGGCAGCCAGGAATTCTGTGGGAGTCAGCTTGGCTCGAGAGGCAGAGGGAGTGTTTGAGATCAAGGACCAGCTCAGTGAGTACATACGGGATAGAATAAATTTTTCTCCTGTTTGCCAAAATCTAAAATCCTAAATTTACTTGACTTCCTTTTCAGTGCCAGCAAAGATTATCATGCCTGAAATTGTGACTGTCAGAGCTGGATCCAAGATGGTAGTTGAGGCTATTGTGGCTGGAAAACCCGCTCCTTTCTGCAAGTGGAAGCAGGGCAATGATGACTTGTTAACCTCAGACCGTCTGTCTGTCGTGAAGACGCTGACAACCTGCACACTAATCATAAAGAATGTGACCAGGAAAGACAGTGGCTACTATAGTCTGTCAGCTGAGAACAGCTCCTCAAAAGTCAATCAGATCCTTAGAATCATTGTCATGGGTACGTACATCCACATTATTTGAGGTTAAGTCTTCATTTTTCAGAAATCATGAGTAATAATTTGCTCTCTGTTTTTCTTAGATCTTCCTGGACCACCAGAGGCTCCATTAGAAATAACGGAACTGGACATCGATGCATGCACCTTGCTCTGGAACTCCCCGCAGGAAGACGGTGGCAGCAACATCACCAACTACATTGTAGAGAAGTGTGACATCAGTCAAGGTGACTGGATTACTGTCTCCACATCCTGCACCAAGACCAGCTTCAGAATGACCAAGCTCACACCTGGGAAGGAGTACAGCTTCCGAGTCCGTGCTGAGAACAGGTTCGGCATCTCTGAACCCATCTACTCTGATAAGATGATCGCCAGATATCCATTCGGTAAGTCTTGCATTGGTGCATCAAAGTCCAACCCTGTCAGGCTTTAGTTGCTGACTTCAGTCTGGTCGAGGTCCAACAATCATATTAAACTGTGCTACAGCTGCCTCCCAGACCAATTTTAGGCATCTGCGGTATCTTATTGTTACATTTTTTCTAGTATTTTGTTTTCATGTTTTGTCTTTCTCAACAGATACTCCGAGTGAACCCAAAAACTTACAGATCAACAAGATCAACAAGGACTTCGTAATTTTGTCATGGGAACGTCCCAGTAATGATGGAGGCAGCCCCATCACTGGTTTCTGCATTGAGAAGAAGGAAAGGAACAGCCTTCTTTGGATGAAAGCTAATGAATCTGTTGTAAAAGCCACCCAGTACACGTGCACTGGCCTGATGGAAGGTCTTGAGTACACTTTTAGGGTCTCAGCATACAACATAGCTGGACTGGGAAAACCCTGCACACAAACAGACTTCATCACAGCCAGAACAGCTGTTGGTAAGCAAATAACCAAAGCATGAGTGGGCATTTTGTTCATGTTTGCCAGGAAGAAATAATCTTCATTTACTCATTATTTTCACACAGATCCACCAGGTAAACCCGAGCCTATGGATGTGACCAGAAACTCTGTTTCTTTGGTCTGGAGCCGGCCCCGACATGATGGAGGCAGCAAGCTGATTGGTTACTACATGGAGTACACAAAGCTTCCAGAGGACAAATGGACTCGCTGCAATGCAAATTGCATGAACATCCAAACAGAGAGCTATGTGGTGACAGGACTTGAGGAAGGTCAGCAGTACCAGTTCAGGGTCTTGGCTAAGACGGCAATCAATGTCAGCCTCCCATCTGAGCTGTCTGACCCCATACCAGTCATTGCAGAGAATGGTAATATCTCACCCATGCAAGACCATCCCACAAACATTCAGACATTGACAAATAACCTTGATACATCTTGTCTCCTGTATAGTACCTCCTCGGGTTGATTTGGGTCTCAACATGAAGAACCTGATTGTAGTGAAAGCTGGTGAGAATGTCTTCTTAGATGCAGAAGTTTTTGGCAAACCACTGCCCAAAGTGAGTTGGAAAAGGGATGGAGTACCCCTGCTTCTCGCTGAGGGAATGAAGATGAGCCAGAAGAAACATGTACACCTGCTGGAGCTATACTCTGTCACAAGGAAGGAGTCTGGAGACTACACCATCACTGCAGAAAATATTAATGGTAGCAAGTATGCCACCATAAAAGTGAAGGTGCTCGGTAAGTCTTTGTTTTATCACTTACTTCTCAAAACTTTGCTAGAGTTCCCCTTTATCTATTTCAGAGTCAAGAACAAACAGGCAATTAGATAAAAATGGCTTAGAAATTATGAACAAGACACAAGTAACATCTTACTTTGAACCTGTAGACAAACCCGGACCTCCAGCCTCAGTGAAAATAGCAAAGGTGTTCGCTGACCGCGTTAAGCTGCGCTGGGAGCCCCCGCTCGCAGATGGTGGTTCTGAAATCACTAATTATATTATTGAGAAGCGGGAGACCAGCCGGGCCAACTGGGCACTGGTCACATCTAACATCCACGGTCACATCACTGACTGCTCAGTGGAGAAACTCATTGAGGGACATGAATACCAGCTGAGAGTTAGTGCTGAGAACCAGTATGGTGTGGGAGATCCCGCCATGACAGACGCTGTAACAGTCAAGAATCCCTACGGTAAGCAAAACCATTTCCCAAAGCAGTTTTGGGATGCCCCATGTTTTTTTGGATTTGCTGAACTCAGTCTTGGCTTTACTGATTTCATCCATCAGATGTTCCTGGGCCATGTGATCCACCTGTCATCACCAACATCACTAAAGACTCGATGACCGTGAGCTGGAAAGCTCCAGCTAATGATGGCAAGGCTCCTATCTTGGGCTACTTGGTGGAAAGACGTGAAGCGACAGAGCTGACCTGGGCAAAGGTCAACCGCCGGCCTGTCATTGACCGAACCATCAAGGCTGTGCAACTCAGTGAAGGCTCAGAATATGAGTTCAGAGTGATTGCCCTAAACAAGGCTGGTCTGGGCAAACCGAGCGACGCATCCAATGCTGCTCTGGCTGTTGACCCTGTTTGTAAGTGTCTTCTTTGAGAGTTCCTCTATGGAAATGTAACAAACGTATAAACTTACACACATCACTTTAAATTCCTCAGACCCTCCTGGCCCACCTGCTTTCCCAAAAGTGGTTGACTCCACCAAGAGCTCAATCAGCCTCAGCTGGACCAAGCCTGCTTATGACGGTGGCTGTGAGATAATTGGATATCTGGTGGAGAGCAAGCGAGTTGATGCCGAGGAGTGGACCAAGTGCAATGTCCCGAAGAAACTGCAGGCCACAAAGCTTGTGGTGACAGGTCTGATGGACAGTACAGAGTACCAGTTCAGAGTCATTGCTGTCAATAAGATCGGCTACAGTGAGCCCAGTGAGGTCCCAGGAAACCATATCCCCAAAGACATCCTGAGTAAGTTAATCAGCTGTTTCATCTATCATTTCTTGCCAAAATCCCATACCAGGTCATCCGACCAGTTGTTATCTGGCAGACCATGTTTTGAAGAGAATAAATTTCTCTATTTTACCACTTATATATACATGAGAACAAGCTGATTTATGAAACACCAAAGCCCGCACATAAAATAGACGGCCACCTCTTTGAGGAAAAAAAAAAGTTTTACAATTAGTTTTATTTTTAGCAGAGACCAAAATAGCTGAAAGCT
The DNA here is from genome assembly GCA_902685375.1 of Neostethus bicornis. Classification (NCBI taxonomy): domain Eukaryota; kingdom Metazoa; phylum Chordata; class Actinopteri; order Atheriniformes; family Phallostethidae; genus Neostethus; species Neostethus bicornis. The sequence continues at coordinate 7,821,077 of LR738549.1, read as the reverse complement.
AACTGGAAATGTATCTTTCTTCCACCAGTTGCTCCAGAAGCTGAGTTGGGTGCTGACCTGAGAAAGGCTTTGGTTCTGCGAGCCGGTGTCACCATGAGGCTCTACGTTCCATTAATAGGACGTCCAGCTCCAAAAGTGACATGGACAAAAGTAGATGGCAACCTGAAAGATAGACAAGGCATCCTGATCAAGACATCGGAGTGGGACACCCTACTGATGGTGGAAGATGTTAATAGATACGATGCTGGCAAATATGTCTTGACACTGGAGAACAGCAGCGGTAGCAAGTCCTACACCATTGTAGTGAAGGTTCTAGGTAAGAACAACTATAAACTTTTCTGCTGGATCTCATGTCTTTTTGTTTTAAACCAAATTATCTTAATGCAGATTCACCTGGACCACCTGTAAACTTGGTGGTGAAGGAAACCTCCAGAACCCATGCCTGTATCACCTGGGATGCTCCCTTGATTGATGGTGGCAGTCCTGTGAAGAGCTATGTGGTTGAAAAGCGTCTGGCTGAGAGGAAGGCGTGGACCTGTGTGTCTGCAGACTGTCCAAAGATCTCCTTTAGGATCACAAACCTGGAACCAGGACAGGCATACTGCTTCAGAGTCCTTGCAGAAAATGCTTACGGCATCGGCGAGGGCTGTGAGACTGCAGGCAGCGTACGAGCCTCAGGTAGCTTTAGCTAGAAAAATTTCATACTCCTCTAAGAAGTCTTTAAGTGTTTTAAACTTGGCAGAAATGTTTGAGTCTATTTAGTTTAGTATACAGTAACAACTAATCACAAGTGTTTTTGACGATCACCTTTTTCTCTTCAGAGCAACCGGGTCTCGTGACTGACTTTAAAGCTCAAAAGACCACCAAGAATTCAATCACCCTGGGCTGGAAGAAGCCCCTCAGTGATGGTGGCAGCTCTGTTTCTGCTTACATTCTGGAACTGAGTGAGGGTGAAGAGAAATGGAAGCAAATTATGAAAGCCAAGAACATGTCACACACTATCAGTGAGCTTGCAGAAGGCAAAGAGTATGTATTCAGGGTCAAGGCACTTAATGAGTCTGGAGAGGGACCACCATCTGAGCTCACTGCAGTCACTAAAGACCAATTTGGTAAGACATGAATTTCATTAGCGTTTTTGTCATTTGGTTAAACGTCACTCTCATTACTTATTTCTGGATTTTAGTACTTCCTGACTGCAACTTAAGTGCTCTGCATGATGGTTGCTGCGTGGTGAAGGAGGGCAGCACCACACGCATAAACATTCCCATCACTGGTGTGCCCTACCCCATCACCACCTGGAAGAAAGGCGACATGGTGCTTGGCGACACTGGCCGGATGTGTGTTGAAGCCTCTCCAAACATAACTACTCTCTTGATCAGAGACTGCCAGAGAGGAGATGCAGATACCTTCACCATCAATGTCAGGAACAGCGCTGGTTCAAAAGATTGCAAATTCCAGTTGAAGGTTGTTGGAAAGCCCGGTATCTGTACTGGACCCATCAAGTTCGACGAGATTACTGCTGAAGCCATCACGCTGGAGTGGGGACCGCCAAAAGATGATGGAGGTGCAGAAGTGTCTAACTATATAGTGGAGAAGAGAAGGACCACAGACAGCAAATGGGCCACAGTTGCTTCGGCCATTCAGAAGACTACCATGAGGGTGATCAGGCTTCATGATGGCATTGAATACATCTTCAGAGTCTTTGCAGAAAACAAATATGGGGTTGGAGAGCATCTCAGGTCTGAACCTGTCATTGCTCAGCATCCATTCAGTAAGTATTCACTCTCGAAAAATACTCTGAATTGTTTTCATTGACCTTTTAATTTATTTTCTCTACATTCAACCTTCCAATCATCCAGATGTCCCAGAGGCACCTGCGCCACCAGAAATTATCAGCATACGTCATGAGTCAGCCATCTTGACCTGGGCCGATCCAAAAGAAACTGGTGGCTCCCCAATTACCGGTAAAATACTGTGATACAATTTTGGAATAGGTTGTGGAACAGGAAAAAAAATAAGGCACCACTCATTGTTGAATGTTTTTCCGTCAGGGTATCACATTGAGTTTAAGGAGAGGAATAGCCTGATGTGGAAACGAGCCAGTAAGACGCCTCTCAGGGTAAGGGAGTGCAGGGTGACCAGCCTGATAGAAGGATTAGAGTATGAGTTCAGGGTGATGGCCATGAACATGGCTGGACTTGGAAAGGCAAGCAGAGTCACTGCAGCTGTGGTTGCCCTTGATCCTATTGGTGAGTTTGCCAACTTCAAATGTTTTCTTCAACTGTGACAAAATTATTTCTTCTCTAAAACAAATAGACTGACATGTTCTCCATCCTTGACCAGATCCTCCTGGCATGCCTGAGGTTATTAACGTCACGAGGAACACAGTAACTCTAATTTGGACTCCTCCTAAATATGATGGTGGCTACAAAGTGACTGGCTACATGGTGGAAAAATTGGAGGCTGATGGCAAGGCCTGGATGAAAGCTAACCATGTTAATGTCCAAGGATGTGCCTTCACTGTCCCTGACTTGACTGAAGGATCACAGTATCAGTTTAGAATTAGGGCCAGAAATGCTGCTGGTGCCATCAGTGTTCCTTCGGAAGCTACTGAGCTACTGACATGCAAAGATGAATACGGTAAGATGCCAATTGCTATTTTGCTCAAAATTAGATTTTGTGTAAACATTAGTGGATTTAATCACTAGGACATTATGATCATCTTTCATTTTCTTCTTTCCAGAGCCTCCAACTATTAACATTGACCCTGACCATAAGGATGGTGTATCTGTCAGAGCTGGAGACACAATTGTGATCTCAGCTTCTAAAATTTTGGGCAAACCTCCACCAGCCGCTGTGTGGTCAAAGGGAGGACGCGAGTTTAAGAACTCTGACGTAGTCACTGTCACCAGCACACCCACCTCGTCCACTTTGGCCATTAAATACGCAAGTCGGAAAAACACAGGAGACTACATAATCACTGCTAGCAATCCTTTCGGAATTAAGGAAGAACACGTCAAGGTGAAGGTCCTAGATGTTCCTGGACCACCAGGGGTTATTGAAGCCAGCAATATTTCAGCTGAAAAGTGTACACTGACCTGGCTTCCACCAGAGGAAGATGGAGGTTGCTCTATTAAGTCCTACATCCTGGAAAAGAGAGAAACCAGCCGTCTTCAGTGGACCAAACTGGCGGAAAATGTGATGGACTGCAGATATGTGGCCAACAAACTGATCAAGGGCAATGAGTACATCTTCCGTGTCTTTGCTGTGAATCAGTACGGCACTGGAGACTCTAGCCAGTCTGGTCCAGTAAAAATGATTGACAGTTTCCGTGAGTTTTTATGTTTGTTTAAAAAATAACATCAGATTGCCATATTTTTTGCTCAGAAACTAGAAGAGTACCATTCCTTTAAGTTTGCTAATTTTTCTTGATATGTGTTTTTGTTTACAGGCCCACCAGGTCCACCTTCAACCCCAGAAATTGACAACATCAGTAGGAATGCTATCACCATTTCATGGAAAAGGCCAGCACAGGATGGTGGAAGTGACATTAGAGGATATTGTGTTGAAAGGAAAGAGAAAAAGGGAATGAGATGGGTGAGAGCTTGTAAGAGGACAGTCCCTGACTTACGGTTTAAAGTGCAAGGTCTGTCTGAGGGAGTAGAGTATGAGTTCAGAGTCACTGCTGAAAACAAGGCAGGATTTGGGGAGCCGAGTGAGCCATCACGCCCAGTAATGCCCAGAGATATTGTCTGTAAGTAGAAAATTGCTAGAGTATATTAGAGGAATCACAAAAAACATTTCTAATAACTGTAATATTTTATTCTTATTCATTAGATCCACCTGGTCCTCCATCCAACCCCAGAATTTTGGAAACTACAAAAACCACAGCCACCTTTGCCTGGGGCCGACCCCACTATGACGGTGGTCTGGAAGTGGAAGGATACATTGTTGAGTACAAAAAAGAAGGGCTTGATGACTGGGAACTCGAGACACAGTACCCAGTAAAAGTTACTGAGTATGTTATTGGTAAACTTCAGAAAGGAGCCAAGTACCACTTCAGAGTCAGTGCCATCAACTCAGAAGGAACCGGTGAGCCCGCAGAGGTTGAGAAAGTCACTGAACTTGTAGACCAAGAAACACTTCCAGACTTTGAGCTGGATGCTGAGCTCAGAAGGACTCTGGTTGTCAGGTGTCGGGCTTCTATCCGCATGTTCATTCCCATCAAGGGCCGTCCTGCCCCAGAAGTAACTTGGACCAAAGATGATACAAACCTGAAAACACGTGCACACATTGACACCACAGAGTCTTACACCCTACTAGTTATCCCGGACTGCACCAGATATGATGCAGGAAAGTACAACCTGTGTCTGGAGAATGTTGCAGGTAAAAAGACGGGCTTTGTCAATGTGAAAGTTTTGGATACACCAGGACCTCCAGTCAATGTAAAACCAAGAGAAATCACAAAAAATAGCATCACCCTTCAGTGGGAAATCCCAATTATTGATGGTGGTTCAAAGATTCATAACTACGTTATTGAGAAGAGAAATGCCACCAAGAAGGCTTACACAGTGCTCACCACCACATGGCAAAAGTGTTCCTTCAAATTTACAGACCTGGAGGAGGGATCTTATTACTACTTCCGCATTACTGCTGAAAATGACCTGGGAGTTGGCGAGCCTGCTGAAACCCCAGAGCCAATCCGAGTGTCTCAGGCCCCGACTGCACCAGAAAACTTGTATGTTACAGATGTAACTGCTGATAGTGCCAGCCTTGCATGGACAAAGCCCCTTCATGATGGAGGCAGCCTGATTACCGGATATGTCATTGAGGCCCAGAAGAAGGACACCGATCAGTGGGTCCACGTGACCACCATAAAGGCTCTGGATTATACTGTCACTGATTTAATTGAGGGTACTGAATACACCTTCCGCATTATGGCTGTAAACGCATCGGGTAGGAGTGATCCCCGTGAGAGCAGGCCTGCTGTAATCAAAGAGCAAACATCGGCTCCATCATTTGATCTCCGTGGAGTTTACCAAAAGACTGTAATTGCCAAAGCTGGAGATCGCGTAAAGGTGGAGATTCCAGTGCTGGGCAAACCTAAGCCTGTGGTTTCCTGGAAGAAGGGAGATATTCCGCTCAAGGAGACGCAAAGAATAAACGTTGAGACCACCCCCACATCTACCATTCTCAATATTGGTGAAATCAAAAGGTCAGATGGAGGGCAGTATTCAATGACTGGCAAGAACTTGCTGGGCACATTGACAGAGACCATCACAGTACTTGTTCATGACATTCCAGGTCCCCCTACTGGTCCAATCAAAATGGATGAAGTCTCTTGTGATTTTGTTCTTATGTCCTGGGAGGCTCCAGAAAATGATGGAGGTGTTCCAATCAACAACTACATTGTTGAGATGCGGGAGACCACAGGCACTTCATGGATTGAGCTTGCAGCTACAGTCATTCGTACTACATTTAAGGCAGCTCGACTTAATACAGGAACCCAATATCAATTCCGTGTCAAAGCCCAGAACAGATACGGCGTTGGACCTTATATTGTTTCTGAGCCAGTGTTGGCTGCCTATCCTTTTGATGTGCCCGGTCAGCCTGGCATTCCTGTGGTCACATCTTTCAACAAAGATGCAATGACTCTCAGCTGGAATGAACCATCATCTGATGGTGGAAGCCCAATTCTGGGTTACCACGTCGACAGAAAAGAGAAGAATAGCATTCTTTGGCAAAGAATCAGTAAAGCTGTTGTTGTTGGAAATATCTTTAAATCCACTGGCCTTGTGGATGGTATTGCTTACGAGCACCGTGTTATTGCTGAAAACATGGCTGGTCTCAGCAAACCAAGTAAATCCTCAGAACCTATGTATGCCTTGGATCCAGTTGACCCACCAGGTAGACCTGTGGCGCTAAATATCACTAGGCATGAGGTGACAGTGTCCTGGACCAAACCTGAAGGAGATGGTGGATTCTCGATTACTGGATATACAGTGGAGAGGAAAGAACTGCCAAATGGACGCTGGCTCAAAGCAAACTTTAATAACATTCTAGAAACCATTTACACCGTCAGTGGACTAACTGAGGAATCAGTTTACGAATTCCGTGTGTTTGCTAGAAACTCAGCTGGCGCCGTGAGTGCTCCATCTCAGCCTTCAGAGGCAATTACATGCAGAGATGACATTGAGGAGCCCAGGCTTGATGTTGATTCATCATTCAGCAGCCCTGTTGTTGTATTGGCTGGAGAGGTATTCAAGCTGGAAGCCAATGTTACAGGCAGACCAATCCCATCACTGGTTTGGACAAAAGATGGGAAGGAGCTTGTAGATACAGCAAAGTTGGAGATAAAATCATCTGACTTCCACACAACTCTAGTTAACAAAGACTCTTTGAGAAGGGACGGTGGCGCTTTCACTCTAACTGCCAGCAATCCTGGAGGCTTTGCTAAATTTATATACAACGTCAAGGTACTTGATAGGCCTGGACCACCTGCCTCTCTCACTGTGACAGATATTGCTGCAGAAAAATGTGTCCTTAACTGGGTGCATCCTGCACACGATGGTGGAGCCAAGATAGAGCATTTTATTATTCAGCGACGTGAAACAAGCCGATTGGCCTGGACAAATGTGGCCATAGACCTCCAAGCAAATAGGTTCAAGGTCACCAAGCTTCTCAAAGGCAATGAGTACATTTTTAGAGTCATGGCCGTTAACAAGTATGGTGTGGGAGAGCCCGTGGAGTCTGAGCCTGTCATTTGTACAAACCCCTATGTTCCCAGTGATCCACCATCACAACCAGAGGTTACCACAATAACAAAGGACTCTATGGTAGTCTGTTGGGAACGACCTGAACACGATGGAGGAAGTAGAATTAACACATATATAGTTGAGAGAAGAGATAAAACAGGCCTACGCTGGGTAAAGTGCAATAAGAGAACAGTCACTGACTTAAGATTCAAAGTCTCTGGACTAACAGTAGGACATGAGTATGAATTTAGAGTTCTAGCTGAGAATAACGCTGGTCTGAGCCAACCGAGCCCTTCGAGTCCATTCTACAAAGCCATTGATACCATCTTCCAGCCTGGCCCTCCTGGGAATCCCAGAGTTCTGGACACTACAAAGTCTTCCATTACACTGGCGTGGAACAAACCTGTGTATGATGGTGGTTCCGAAATCACGGGCTACATTGTGGAAACTTGCCTACCTGAAGAAGATGAATGGACAATTCACACACCCCAGAGGGGATGGACAGCCACTTCCTTCACCATCACGAATCTGAAGGAAAATCAAGAGTATAAAATCAACATTTGTGCCACCAATTGTGAAGGAGTAGGAGAGCCTGCTGCTGTCCCTGGAAACCCTAGAGCTGAAGACAGACTTATTCCTCCTGAAATTGAACTTGGAGCAGAGCTCCGCAAAGTGGTGTGTATTAGAGCCTGCAGCACACTGAGACTTTTTGTCCCTATCAAGGGAAGACCAGCACCAGAAGTAAAATGGTCAAGAGAGCATGGGGAATCCCTAGACAAAGCCAACATTGAAATCACCCCATCATTTACAACTCTTCAGATAGAAAATGTAGACAGGTTTGATGGTGGCAAATACATAGTGACTATTGAGAATGCTTCAGGAAGTAAGATGGCTTATGTTAATGTCAGGGTACTAGATACTCCTGGAGCACCTCAAAATCTTTTAGTGAAGGAGGTGACTAGAGATTCAGTTTCCTTGGTATGGGATGCCCCTCTCATTGATGGGGGCTCTAGAGTTCGCAGCTACATCGTTGAGAAACGAGAGTCCACCAGGAAAGCATACTCAACTGTTTGTGCCAGTTGTCACAAATCTAGTTGGAAAATTGGTGAACTGGAGGAAGGAAAGATGTACTTTTTCAGAATTCTGGCTGAAAATGAGTATGGCATTGGTCTTCCAGTAGAGACTCTAGAGCCAATAAAAGTGTCAGAGAAGCCCCTACCACCGGGCAAAGTCTCCCTTTGTGAGGTTGCTGGTTCAAGTGTAACGTTAACATGGGAAAAACCAGACCATGATGGTGGAAGCAGAATCACTGGTTACATTGTTGAGATGCAAGGCAAAGGCAGTGAAAAGTGGACTCAAGTAATGGTGGTGAAGACTAATGGGGCACAAGTAACTGGACTCACTCAGGGAGAAGAATACATGTTCCGTATCTCAGCCGTTAATGAAAAGGGTGTTAGTGACCCACGTCCTCTCAGTATGCCTGTTGTGGCCAAAGATTTGGTCATTTCACCAACCTTCAAACTTCTTTTTAGCACATTCAGTGTACTAGCTGGAGATGATCTAAAGATAGATGTGCCATATGCTGCATGTCCTAAAGCTACAGTGGTATGGCTGAAAGATGGTGCTGTTCTCAAGGAAACAACGAGAGTAAATGCTGAGGCCACAGATAACAATCTTCTAATGGTTATTAAGGAGGCTTGCAGAGATGATGTTGGAACTTATACGATAAAACTCACCAATACAGCTGGAGAGGCTTCGACAGACATAAATGTTGTTGTTTTAGACAAACCTGGACCTCCAACAGGCCCAATCAAGCTGGATGAGGTTACTGCTGACAGTGTGGTACTGACGTGGGATACACCACAATACGATGGTTGCTGTGGCATCAACAATTACATTGTAGAAAAAAGAGACACATCAACTACCAACTGGCAGATTGTGTCTGCTACAGTAGCCAGAACCACAGTCAAGGCAGCCCGTTTAAAGACAGGATCCGAGTACCAGTTTAGAATTGCTGCAGAAAATAGATATGGCAAGTCCTCCTTCCTGCTGTCTGAGTCAATTATTGCACAATATCCATTTGAAGTTCCAAGTTCACCTCGTTCTGTTGTGGTTCAGTCGGCCACCAAAGAGACTATGGTGGTTGTGTGGGAAAAACCCAGCAATGATGGTGGCAGTAAAATTATCGGCTATCATTTAGAACTTAAAGAAAAGAATAGTCTATTGTGGGTCAAACAGAACAAACAAATTATTCCAGAAACAAGATTTAAGGTTATTGGTCTCGAGGAGGGAATTGAATATGAGTTCAGGGTTTGTGCTGAAAATATTGTTGGTCTGAGCAAGCCCAGCAAGGTTAGTGAAATTCAGGTGGCCAGAGATCCTTGTGACAGGCCAGGAAAACCAGAGGCTGTTATTGTGACAAGAAGTCAAGTGACACTCCGATGGACCAAGCCAGAGTATGATGGTGGCATTAAAATCACAGGTTATGTTGTAGAAAAAAAAGAGGGCACTGGCCGCTGGATGAAGGCTAGTTTTGCCAACATTATCGCGACAGAGTTTGTAATCACAGGACTAACTGAAGATCAAATCTATGAATTCCGTGTTATTGCCAGAAATGCAGCAGGTGTCTTTAGTCAACCGTCTGACTCAACTGGAGCAATCACTGCCAAGGATGAGGTGGACCCACCCAAAATTGATTTGGATGCGAAGTACTCTCAGGCTGTGGTCGTAAATGCAGGGGAGACATTTAAGCTAGAGGCTGGAATTTATGGTAAACCTGTGCCCACCGTACACTGGATGAAAGAAGGTCAGCAGATTACAGAGGCTGCTCGCCTAGAGTTGAAAAACACAGACTTTACAGCCTGTCTGATTGTTAAAGAGGCAATCCGTGTAGATGGCGGTCAGTACACTTTGTTAGTGAAGAATGTCGGAGGCGAGAAAACTGTTCCTATCAATGTCAAGGTCTTGGACAGGCCAGGTCCACCTGATGGGCCCATTTCTATCTACGGTGTCACCAGTGAGAAGTGCTCGATTTCCTGGAAACCTCCTTTGCAAGATGGAGGTAGTGAAGTTTCCTATTATGTTGTAGAAAGAAGGGAAACCAGTAGATTGGTTTGGACCGTTGTCGAACCAAAAGTCCAGACGTTGAACTTAAAGATCACAAAGCTTTTACCCAACAATGAGTACATTTTTAGAGTGATCCCAGTCAACAAATATGGAGTGGGTGAGCCACTAGAATCAGAGCCAATGATAGCAAGAAATCCATTTGTCACTCCCAGCCCACCAACTGAAGTTGAAGTCTCAACAATCACTAAGGACTCAATGGTGGTGACCTGGGAGAGACCTGCTAGTGATGGTGGAAGCTCCATCCAAGGATACATTGTAGAGAAGCGTGACAAAGATGGCGTAAGATGGACAAGGTGCAACAAGCGCAATGTGAATGAGCTACGCTTCAGGGTGACAGGGCTCATAGAAAACCACAGCTATGAATTTAGAGTTGCAGCTGAGAATGCTGCTGGAGTTGGCACACCTAGCTCAGCAACAGTTTACTACAAAGCACTGGATCCTATCTTCGAACCTGGACCACCAAACAATCCTAAAGTGGTAGACACATCAAGATCGACTGTGTCCCTGACATGGGGCAAACCCATCTATGATGGAGGTTGTGAGATTCAGGCATATATAGTTGAAGCATGCAATGGAGACTCTGATGAGTGGTTTATGTGCACTCCTCCCACTGGCATCACAGACACCAAGTTCACTGTAAAGAAGCTTCTTGAAAAGCATGAATATAAGTTCAGAGTGTGTGCAGTCAACAAAGTTGGCGTTGGTGAGCATGCTGATGTGCCTGGAAAGCTCCTTCTTGAGGAGAAGCTTGAAGCTCCCGACCTTGACCTAGATGCTGACATGAGAAAAATGATTAACATCAGAGCAGCAAGCACTCTCAGGTTATTTGTTCCTGTGAGAGGTCGCCCTGCCCCTGAGATAAAATGGGGAAAAGCTGAAGGGGAGATTAAGGAGACTGCACTGATTGACAACACAGGAAACTATGCTTCACTTGTGATTGAAAATGTTGATAGGTTTGACAGTGGCAAGTACACTTTGACGGCAGAGAATGCCAGCGGAGTAAAATCTGTCTTTATTAGTGTCAGAGTCCTGGATTCTCCCAGCCCACCCACCAACTTTACAGTTAAAGAGATTACAAAGAACTCAGTCACTCTTACATGGGAACCTCCTCTTCTTGATGGTGGTTCAAAGATCAAACATTACATAGTTGAAAAGCGTGAGAGTACCAGGAAAGTATATTCTCCTATCACAACCTGTAATAGGATGTCATGGAAAATAGAGCCACTTCCAGAAGGTGGAATCTTCTTCTTTAGAGTCTTGGCTGAGAATGAATACGGTGTTGGTCTCCCAGCTAAAACACTGGAACCAATTAAAATATCAGAGAAACCTCAACCCCCAGGCAAAGTCAGTGTTGTTGACGTCACTTCTACTACTGTTACTCTGACCTGGGAAAAGCCAGAGCATGATGGTGGTAGCAGGATTAGTTTCTATGAAGTAGAAGTGGCTCCTAAGGACACTGAAAACTGGTCTGTATGTGCCAGTGTGAAGGCTCTGGAGACTGTAGTAAGCAACCTTCTAAAAGGAGAGGAATATCAGTTTAGAGTTGTCGCTGTAAATGACAAAGGCAAAAGTGACCCAAGGCAACTAGCTCAGACAGTTGTAGCCAAGGATCTTATCATTGAACCTTCTGTTAGACCTAAATTGAGTTGTTACAGTGTTCAGGTGGGTTATGACCTCAAGATAGAGGTTCGGATTGCTGGACATCCAAAGCCAACCATTGCTTGGACAAAGGATGGTGTAGCCCTCAAGCAAACCACCAGAGTTAATGTCACTGACTCTGCACATCACACTACTCTGACCATAAAGGACGCTACCAGAGAAGATGGAGGATTGTACAGTATCAATGTTGCTAATGCTGTGGGTTCAAAAGATGCCACTATTGAGGTGATTGCCCTCGATAAACCAGGTCCGCCAACGGGCCCTGTCAAGATTGATGAAATTAGCGCTGAGAGTATTACTCTAAGCTGGGAGCCTCCTACATACACTGGTGGTTGTCCAATCTCCAACTATGTGGTGGAGAAGAGAGACACAACGACAACCAACTGGATGGTTGTCTCTGCCACTGTGGCACGAACCACGCTGAAAGTTTCCAATTTAAAGACCGGAGCTGAATACCAATTTCGAATCTATGCAGAAAATAGATATGGAAAGAGTTATGCAATTGACTCAGAGCCAGTGCTGGCGCAATATCCATTCCAGGAGCCTGGTTCCCCTGGAACACCCTTTGTGTCCTCATACACTAAAGATTACATGGTAGTTGAATGGCATAAACCTCCATCAGATGGAGGCAGTGCAATTTTGGGTTACCATTTAGAGAGGAAAGAAAAGAACAGTATCCTATGGACCAAGATCAACAAAATGCTTATTCAAGACTGTAGATTCAAATCCACTCCTCTTGAAGAAGGCATTGAGTATGAGTACAGAGTCTACGCTGAAAATATTGTTGGCATTGGAAAATGTAGCAAAGTATCCGAAGTTTATGTAGCCCGTGATCCATGTGATCCTCCTGGCACTCCCCAGGCTATAATTGTAACTCGACACTCAGTAAAGCTGAGGTGGACCCCACCACAGTACGATGGTGGAAGTCTTGTTACTGGATATGTGGTGGAGAAACGTGACCTTCCTGAAGGGAAATGGATGAAAGCAAGTTTCACTAACGTAACTGAACACGAATTCACAGTCACTGGCTTGACAGAAGACGATAAATACGATTTTAGAGTGATTGCAAGGAATGCTGCTGGGGCCATTAGCAAGCCCTCAGAAACCACGGGATCCATTACAGCCAAGGATGAAGTTGAGCCCCCCCAGTGTGAGACCGATCCACTGTATAACCAGACTATAGTTATAAATGCAGGAGAGACATTCAGTCTAGAAGCCAGTGTGGAAGGAAAACCTGTTCCCACAGCTCAGTGGTTCAGAGGAAGTGTTGAGGTTGAGAACTCTGCACGAGCTGAGATAAAAAATACTGATTTTAAAGCTTTGCTTGTTGTAAAGGATGCCATCAGAGTAGATGGTGGGCAGTACACGCTGGTTCTTACAAATGTGGCTGGAAGCAAAAGTGTTCCATTCAGTGTGAAAGTTCTGGACAGACCTGGACCCCCAGAAGGACCGCTGACGGTTGGCAATGTCACTGAGGAGAAATGCTCACTCTCATGGCTTCCACCCAGGCATGATGGAGGAGCCAGCATTTCTCATTACATCATCCAGAAGAGAGAAACCAGCCGCTTGGCATGGACTGTAGTTTCCAGTGATTGTGGTGCAACAATGTTCAAGGTTACCAAACTATTGAAGGGCAACGAATACATCTTCAGAGTGATGGGAGTCAACAAATATGGTGTTGGTGAACCTCTTGAGTCAGCACCTGTGTTTATGAGAAACCCATTCGTTCCCCCAGGCATCCCTCAGGAACTTGAGATAACTAACATTACCAGGGACTCCATGACTGTCTGCTGGAACCGACCTGAAACCACAGGTGGTAGTGACATTGTTGGATACATTATAGAAAAGAGAGACCGAGCTGGAATAAGGTGGACCAAATGCAACAAACGCAGAGTGATAGACCTGCGTTTCAGAGTAACAGGACTCACAGAGGACCACGAATATGAGTTCAGAGTGTCTGCTGAGAACGCAGCAGGAGTTGGCCAACCAAGCCAGGCAACACCCTATCTTAAAGCATGTGATCCTACCTTTGAGCCTGGATGCCCCACCAATACGCATGTTGTTGATACAACAAAAGATTCTGTCACTGTTGCTTGGCATAGGCCAATCTATGATGGTGGATGTGCGATCCAAGGATATTCTGTTGAAATTACCAAAGCTGATGAAGAGGAGTGGACCATATGCACACCACCCACTGGGGTGAATGATACTAAGTTTACAATCAAAAAGTTGATAGAGCATCAGGAATATAAAGTGCGTATATGTGCCATTAATAAGTTGGGGGTTGGTGAGCCCACAGAGATCCTGGGTGCGGTGAAACCCATGGATAAAATTGAACCACCAGAGATGATTTTAGATTCAGAGCTGAGGAAGGGAATAGTTGTCAGAGCAGGTGGCTCAATGAGAATTTGCATCCCTTTCAAAGGACGACCCACCCCTGAAATAAGCTGGGCCAAGGAGGACAGTGAGATGCCCAGCAAAGTACAGATTGAGAAGGGTGAAGATTATACTCAACTCTCTATCGATATCTGTGACAAATATGATGCAGGAAAATACATCCTGACCTTGGAAAGCAGTGCTGGAACAAAATCAGCATTTGTTTCTGTCAAGGTTCTAGACACTCCAGGAGCTCCTTTAAATCTAACAGTGAAAGATATTAAGAGGGAAAGTGTTACCTTAACCTGGGAGCCCCCTGCTATTGATGGTGGTTCAAGAATTAAGAATTACCTTGTTGAAAAGCGAGAGTCTACTCGGAAGGTTTATTCTAATGTTGACAACAAATGCACAAAGACAAGCTACCGTATCACAGGGCTCACTGAGGGTGCTGTCTACTATTTCAGAGTTCTGGCTGAGAATGAGTTTGGTGTGGGCAAGGCTATTGAGACAGAACAGTCAGTTAAAACATCCGAACCACCTTTGTCTGTGGGTAAGGTCACTTTGACTGAAGTAACAAAAACTACTGCAAGTCTTTCCTGGGAAAAACCTGATCATGATGGCGGTAGTAGGATAATAGGGTACTACATTGAAATGCAGCCTGTTGGCTCAGAGGAATGGGTTGTAGCTGCCACAACTAAAACCTGTGAGGGCACTGTCACAGGCCTCAGCAAAGGGCACGAGTACCTCTTAAGAGTGTCAGCCTTCAATGAGAAGGGCAAAAGTGACCCCAGACCTTTGGCTGCCCCTATCACTGCTAAAGATGTAACTATTGAGCCAAGATTCAAGATACGATACAACACTTATAGCTTACAGACTGGGGAGGATCTGAAAATTGAAATTCCTGTATTTGGACGCCCAGTTCCCAAAGTTGAGTGGAAGAAGGAAGGACAGGCTCTAAAAGAAACAACCCGACTAAATGTGACCAGCACAGCAACAGCTACAAAACTACTCATTAAAGATGCAAATAAAGAAGACTCTGGTAAATACACCATCACTGCCAGCAGCAGCATTGGAACAGTTACAGAGGAGATTGCAGTTGTTATTTTGGATAAACCTGGTCCACCTACAGGACCCATAAAGATTGAAGAAGTAAGCTCCAATTATATTGCATTGTCTTGGGAGCCGCCAGTGTATACTGGAGGTTGCCAAATCAACAACTACATTGTGGAGAAGAGAGACACAACCACTACAACTTGGCAGATTGTGTCTGCAACAATTGCAAGGACTAGCATCAAAGTTACCAATCTAAAGACTGGCGTTGAGTACCAGTTCAGAGTATCTTCTGAAAATAGATACGGCAAGAGCTCAGCCATTGTCTCTTCCGCTGTTGTTGCTCAATATCCATTCAGCGAACCTGCTGCACCAGGTACTCCGAGTATCACAGCTGCAACTAAAGATAACATGGTTGTTGAATGGAAACCTCCCACCAACAATGGAGGAAGCCCAATCCTGGGTTATCACCTAGAAAGAAAAGAGAAAAATAGCCTTTTGTGGACTAAACTTAACAAGCTTTTAATTCCAGAGGCACGATTTAAGACAACGGAATTGGAAGAAGGAATTGAATATGAATTCAGGGTGTATGCTGAGAACGTTGCAGGTCTCAGCCCAGCTAGCAAAGTCTCTAAAAGTACAGTAGCCAGGGACCCATGTGATCCACCAGGCACCCCTGAAGCCATAGAAATTACCAGAAACCACATTACACTCCAGTGGACTAGGCCCCAGTATGATGGAGGCAGTGCAATCACTGGCTATGTCATTGAGAGAATGAAGCATCCGGACACGCGCTGGATGAAAGCTAGTTTCACAAATATTATTGAAACCCAATATACTCTTACAGGTCTCACTGAGGACTGCATTTATGACTTCCGAATTATAGCCAGGAATGCTGCTGGTATTTGTAGTTGCCCATCTGGCAGCACAGGACAAATCACAGCCAAAGATGAAATTGAAGCTCCAGAAGCAACAATGGATTCTAAATTCAAAGATATGACTGTTGTCAAGGCTGGAGAAACATTTGTCATTGATGCAGATTACACTGGGAAGCCCCTGCCTGACGTTAAATGGCTTAAAGATGGAAAAGAAATTGATAAAACCACTCCAAGAATGGAGATCAAGACCACACTGACACGTACAATCTTGACAGTCAAGGACTGCATTAGAGTGGATGGGGGGCACTTCACCCTAAAACTGGTTAATGTGGGAGGAGTCAAGATGATCCCAATAAATGTTAAGGTTTTGGATCGACCCGGTCCTCCAGATGGCCCATTAGAAATCAAAGGTGTCACAGCTGAGAAATGTTATCTCCACTGGGGCCACCCCTCACATGATGGTGGGGCAGGCATCTCTCACTATATTATTGAAAAGAGAGAGACCAGTCGTCTGTCTTGGACCATGGTTGAGCCTAACATTCAGGCAATCAGCTACAAAGTCACAAAACTGCTCCCTGGCAATGAATACATTTTTAGAGTGACTGCTGTGAATAAGTATGGTGTCGGTGAACCTTTGGAATCAGAACCTGTCATTGCTCGCAATCCATTTACAACACCCAGTGCCCCTTCTACACCTGAGCCAAGTGCCATAACAAGAGACTCTATTGTACTTACTTGGGAGAGACCTGAAGAAAATGGAGGAGCCGAGATTGAAGGGTACGTCCTTGAAAAACGTGACAAGGATGGAGTTAGGTGGACCAAATGCAACAAGAAAAGACTAACTGACTTGAGATTCAGGTGCGCAGGTCTCACAGAAGGCCACTCTTATGAATTCAGAGTTTCAGCTGAAAATGCTGCCGGAGTTGGAAAGCCCAGTGCACCAACAGAGTACATTAAGGCATGTGATGCCACTTATCCACCAGGACCTCCAAATAACCCTAAAATCACTGATCATTCAAGCACCACAGTCTCCCTAGCCTGGGCCAGGCCTATCTATGACGGAGGGGCACCTGTTACAGGTTATGTTGTTGAACGGAAAGAGGCCGGTGATGATGAATGGATTGTATGCACACCTCACACTGGTGTCCAATGCACTCATTACACTGTCAAGAAACTGAAAGAAAATGCTGAGTACAACTTTCGCATCTGTGCTGTAAACATAGAGGGAGTTGGAGATCATGTGGATTTACCAGGATCTGTGATTGCAGCAGAAAAGCTTGAGGCTCCCGAGATTGAACTTGATGCTGATTTGAGGAAGATGGTCAATGTTCGGGCTACTGCCACCTTGCGTCTTTTTGTGACTATAAGAGGAAAACCTGAGCCTGAAGTAAAATGGTCTAAGGCGGATGGAACACTGAATGAGCGGGCTCAGATTGAAGTCACAAGTTCTTATACCATGCTAGTGATTGAGAATGTCGATAGATTTGACACAGGAAAATATGTATTGACCCTAGAGAATCTCAGTGGTTCTAAGTCTGCATTCATCAATGTCAGAATTTTGGACTCTCCAAGTGCCCCGACAAATCTTGAAGTCAAGGATGTAAAGACAAATTCAGTGTCACTTTCCTGGGAACCTCCTCTTATTGATGGTGGGGCTAAAATCTCCCACTATATAGTTGAGAAGAGAGAGCAGAAAAGAATGGCTTTCACCAGTGTTTGCACAAACTGTGTGAGGAATTCGTACATTATTTCTGACCTGCAGGAGGGAGGACGATACTATTTCCGTGTGTTGGCTGTAAATGAGCTAGGAGTTGGTTTGCCAGCAAGCACTGATCAGGTGAAGATATCACAAGCTCCCTTACCACCTGGTAAGATTACTGTGGTGGATGTGACCCGTCATACTGTTACTCTGTCCTGGGAAAAACCTGATCATGATGGGGGCAGCAAAATCACAAGCTACCTGGTGGAGATGCAGCCCAAAGGAGATGATAAGTGGACACTGTGCAGTGAAGCAAAACCACTGGAAGCCACAATAGGTGGACTAACAACCGGAGAGGAATATTCCTTCAGAGTAACTGCAGTAAATGATAAGGGGAAGAGTGATCCCAAGCCTTTAGCTGCTCCTGTGGTAGTCAAGGACATAACCTCAGAGCCCATCATCAATCTGCTGTTCAACACATACAGTGTAAAAGCAGGGGATGACTTGAAGATTGATGTCCCATTTAAAGGCAGACCACAGCCTGAAGTGTCCTGGAAAAAAGACAGCAATGTACTCAAGCAGACAACAAGAGTAAATGTTGTTAATTCCAAGACTTCATCCAAAATCATTATTAAGGATGCCACCAAAGAGGATGTTGGAAAATATGAGATAACTCTGACTAACAGTGTTGGCACCAAAACAGCTGAGATCTCTGTTATAATCCTGGACAAACCTGGTCCACCCAGTAACATCAAGGTGGATGAGGTCAGTGCTGACTACATCTGTTTGTCTTGGGATCCTCCAAGCTATGATGGTGGATGCCAAATCAACAACTACGTAGTAGAGAAGAGAGACACCACTACTACCACATGGCAGATTGTTTCAGCAACAGTTGCCAGGACATCTATAAAGGTTTCTCGTCTAATTCAAGGAACAGAATATCAGTTCCGCATTGCAGCTGAGAACCGTTATGGCAAGAGCTCTGCCATTGACTCTGCTCCCATGATTGCTCAGTATCCATTTGAGGTTCCTGGTTCCCCAACCAATATTCACGTTGCTCATGCTACCAAGACTAGCATGTTGGTTGTATGGGGCAGACCTGCCAGTGATGGTGGAAGCCCTGTTGTCGGTTATCATATTGAATGCAAGACCAAAGTAGTATTTTGTGGACCAAAGTCAACAGAGGTTTGCTGGCTGAAACCCAGTTTAAAATGACAGGCATTGAGGAAGGTCTCTTTTATCAGTTTAGAGTATATGCTGAGAATGCTGCTGGAATAGGCCCATGCACCAAACCTAGTGAACCTGTTCCAGCAAGAGACCCATGTGAATCTCCACGTAACCTCAAAGTCACAAATATTACTAGGAACTCTGTTTCCCTCTTTTGGGATGCACCGGAATACGATGGTGGAGTAAAAATTACTGGGTACATCGTCGAGCGTAAAGAAGTTACCAATGGTCGCTGGTTAAAATGCAATTTCACCAACCTACAGGACACCTTTTATGACGTCACAGGCCTAACAGAAGATGTGCAGTATGACTTCCATGTCATTGCGAGAAATTCTGCTGAGCAGTTGAGTGCTCCCTCAGAGAACACTGGTCCTATAACCATCAAAGATGATGTTGATCCTCCAGCAATTATTATGGAAGATAAATTCAGACAGTTGGTTGTCATTAAAGCCGGAGACATTATAAAAATTGATGCTGAGATCACTGGACGTCCACTTCCAGTGGTGTCCTGGACCAAAGATGGAAAGGAGATTGTAGCTAAAGCCAGGTGTGAAATCATCTCTTCCAACTTTACAACAACACTGATTGTCAGAGATGCTATCAGAAGAGATTCGGGGCAGTATGTTTTGACTCTACACAATGTGGCAGGAAACAGATCTGTGGCCATTAACTGTAAGGTTTTGGACCGCCCTGGACCTGCCTCAGGGCCGTTGGCAGTATCTGGCATTACAGCTGAAAAATGCACTCTAACATGGGGGCCTCCACAAGAAAATGGTGGTGCAGAAATTATGCACTACATTGTAGAAAAGCGCGAGACAAGTCGGCTTGCCTGGACTCTCATCTATGGTGATATGAAGGCAACTACCTGCAAAGTAACCAAGCTGCTTAAAGGAAATGAGTATATTTTCCGAGTCAGGGGAGTGAACAAATATGGTGATGGAGAGGCTTTGGAAAGTGATCCAGTGAAAGCCTTGGATCCATTTACAGTGCCAGCTGCTCCCACTAATGTCCAGGTCACCTCAGTTACCAGTGAGGCAATGACCATTTGTTGGGAAAGACCTGTTTCTGATGGTGGTAACAGCATTGCAGGGTATGTGATTGAGAGGAGAGAGAAAACCGGTCTCCGATGGTGCCGTGTCAATAAGAAACCAGTTTATGACCTGAGAGTAAAAGCCTCTCATCTCCGTGACGGTTGTGAGTATGAGTACAGAGTGTTTGCAGAGAATGCTGCAGGCTTGAGTGCTCCAAGCATCCCATGCCCCCTCACCAAGGCTGAGGACCCACAGTTTCTACCCTCACCTCCTGCTAAACCTAAGATTATTGATTCTACAAAGACCACAGTTACCCTGTCATGGAATAAGCCACTTTTTGATGGTGGATCACCTGTGACTGGTTACCGAGTGGAATATCGACTGACATCAGATGATGAATGGATTGTTGGAGTCCAGAACACAACAAGCACAGAGTTTACTGTGGTGGGATTGACACCTGGGGCAGAATATGTGTTTGTTGTCAAATCTATTAACAAGATTGGACCCAGTGAGCCCAGTCCTGAGTCGGACAAACAAATTGCCAAAGAAAAAGAAGAGGAGCCAGTCTTTGAGATTAGCAACGACATGAGAAAGACACTGATTGTTAAAGATGGTAGCTCATTCACCATGAAGGTTCCCTTCAGAGGAAAGCCCATTCCTAGCGTTACTTGGACTAAGCCTGATTGTGACCTTCGAGTGCGTGCTGTCATCGACACCACAGACACTTTCACCTCGATCACCTTGGAAAAAGCAACTCGCAATGACTCTGGAAAATACACTGTCACTCTATCCAGTGTAGCTGGAACGTCCTCCCTGACTCTCAATGTCAGGGTCTTAGACTCACCTGGACCCCCTGCAAATGTAGACGTTAAGGATGTGACAAAGACCTCTGCCACTGTAACCTGGGACACCCCTGATAACGAAGGTGGAGGACCAGTCAAGAATTACCTTGTAGACTACCGTGAGGCCAGCAAAAAAGGCTGGACCAGGCTTACAGATACATGCCACAGGTTAACATACAAGGTGACAAACCTGAAGGAGGGAGAAGTCTACTATTTCAGAGTGACAGGCGAAAATGAATATGGGGTTGGTGTTCCTGCAGAGACCAAAGAAGGCACGAAGATTACAGGTACAGTGGAATAATTTTTATTTGGTATTTAATAATGTTGAAATGGCCCTCTTAAGCTAAACATGTAATAATATTTTCTTTTAGAAAAACCAAGCCCACCACCAAAGTTGGGAGCAACTGATGTGACCAAAGAGAGTGTCACATTAGCTTGGGCCAAGCCAGAACAAGATGGAGGCAGCAGAATTACTGGCTATCTAGTTGAGGCACTTGAAAAAGGTCAAGAAAAGTGGGTCAAGTGTGGTGTAACCAAGTCTCTTCACCTCACCGTGTCAGGCTTAAGAGAAAATGCAGAGTATTTCTTCAGAGTCAGAGCAGAGAACCATGCTGGTTATAGTGACATTAAGGAATTGCTTACACCTGTTATGCTCAAAGACCAGATTGGTGAGTAAACATTCTTCAAATTGAATTCTCCTTTAAAAGTGTTTTAAGGCTAAACAAAATACCTAAAAGCCATGCATTAAAAAAGCATGATATTACTTTGACCGTCTCAGGGTTCCTTTTGATTTGTATTTTAAAACTTGACTGTATTTTTGGTGTAGAATCCCCAGAGATCAACATGAAGGACTTCCCACACAACACGGTTTATGTGAAAGCTCACTCGACCCTCAAGTGTGAGATCCCATTGACTGGCAGGCCATTGCCGAAAGTCACCTTGTCCAAGAATGATGTTGTGCTCAAGTCTACAATGAGGTTCAATTCAGAGGTCACTCCTGACAGCATCAAAATCATTCTGCGTGAGAGCGTTGCCGCAGACTCTGGGCGTTATGATATAATTGCCTCCAACTCCAGTGGAACCACCAAATCCTACATTAATGTTGTTGTTCTGAACCGTCCAAATGCTCCCGCTGGACCTGTTGAGCTTTTTGATGTCACAGAAGACAGTGTCAGCCTGAGGTGGTTACCACCACCCTATGATGGCGGCAGCCCTATTACCAACTACATTATTCAGAAAAGAGAGACAACAACATCCAACTGGATGGATGTCTCCTCTGCAGTGGCTCGCTGCACCATGAAGATTTTGAAACTGACCACTGGACTGGAGTACCAGTTCAGGATCAGGGCTGAGAACAAATATGGAATCAGTGAACATATTGACTCACCAGTGGTCACTGTTAGCCTGCCATACAGTAAGAAACCCTTCATTTTCTTTATCTTTTTTTTTTTTTCTCTTATCAACCTGTTTGCAACGCGTTGATCATCTGCTTGTTGTCCCCCAGCTGTTCCAGAAGCACCTTCAACTCCAGAAATTACTGCTGTAACAAGGGAGAGCATCACTGTAGCCTGGAAGGAGCCTAAGTCAGATGGAGGAAGCCACGTGTTTGGCTATCACCTCCAGATGAAAGACAAGAACAGCATCTTGTGGCAGAGAGTTAACAAGATGGTCATTCGTGCTACACACTTCAAAGTTACTGGCATAAATGCAGGGCTTATTTATGAATTCAAAGTTGCAGCAGAGAATGCTGCTGGATTTAGTTCTTTCAGCAAGACCTCTGATCCTGTGTTGGCCATTGATGCTTGTGGTGAGTGAAATATGCAATTTATTGAAAAAATTATCAAAACATTTCTTTCTTTTTTAATTAGAATTTGTCTCTTTTTCTGTAGAGCCACCTATCAACCTGCGAATCACTGATATCACCAAGAACTCAATCAGCCTGGCCTGGGAGAAACCCAACTATGATGGTGGATCCCCAATCACTGGTTACATTATTGAGAGGAGAAAGGATACTAAGAAAAAGTGGACAAAAGCAAACCTCACTAACATCACAGACACTCGTTTTACTGTGACTGGCCTGACCCAAGACAGGATCTATGAGTTCAGAGTCATGGCCAGGAATGCAGTCGGTTCAGTGAGCAATCCTTCTATGTCCGTTGGACCAGCCACCTGTGTGGACACATATGGTATGTCGGGAAAGCTATTTGCTATAGGCTAGCAACAGAGACTTTATCTTTTGATCGTCTATGCTATGGAAGAATATGAAAAAATTTGACTTCACCTACCTGCTTTTTGTTATCCAGGTGCCCCAGAGATTGAAATTCCACAGGAGTACCTTAATGAGGTCAAGCACAAGGCCGGAACTGATGTGGAGCTTAAATTTAATATCATAGCCAAACCTGCCCCCACCATTGAGTGGTTAAAAGACGGCAAAGAGCTCAAGCCCAATGGCCAGCTGTCTTTCAAACACACATTTGAGTATACCAGTGTTGTCCTAAAGGAAACCTCTCGCCTAAACTCAGGGACCTATGAGGTTAAGGTGAAAAACTCTCTTGGATCTGCTTGTGCCATTGTCAGGCTTCTGATTCAAGGTAAAGAAATTATATTTAACCTTTTAGAATAAGAATTTTGTAATTTCTTTCTTTAAAATGAATCTTCACCTTTTCTTCTTCCCTCATCAGATAAGCCTGGCCCTCCTGCTGGAGAAATCCAGTTTAAGAAAGTGACAGCTGACAACATCACTATCATGTGGTCTCCGCCTGCTGATGAAGGTGGTGCAATGGTGTCTCATTATATTGTGGAGAAGAGAGAGACCAGCCGAGTTATGTGGTCCATTGTCTCTGAGAAACTGGTTGATTGCATTGTGAATGTGCCTCGACTGATCCAAGGCAACGAGTACATCTTTAGAGTTCGTGGAGTGAACAAGTATGGAATTGGAGATCCACTTGAGTCACAGCCGATTACAGCCAAGAATGCATTTGGTAAGAGAACACAGCACACTAAAAATATCACCATATTTGCACTGAAATTAGTCTGAACTGTTTCCTCTTTGTTTTTCCTCTGAAAGTTCCTCCAAGTGAGCCATCCAAGCCTAAAGTCACCATGATCACCAAATCTACCATGACAGTAATATGGGAAAGACCTGCATTGGATGGAGGCAGTGATATTGATGGTTATTATCTGGAGAAAAGAGAAAAGAAGAGCTTACAATGGTTCAAGGTTTGTCCTCCGAAGAGTCTAAAAGAGATTTTTAAAATACTGTTGAATTATCATTATTTTTTCTTTATGTTCAGGTGGTCAAGGGTACAATCAGAGATACCAGGCAGAAGGTTAGCAACTTAGTAGAGAACAATGAATATCAGTACAGAGTCTGCGCTGTCAACAAGGCCGGAGCAGGGAACTACTCTGAGGGCTCAGATTTGTACAAGGCCTATGACCCCATTGGTATGATTTTTACTTATCATTACAAACCTGATTTTTTTAATTAATAAGATGCTCCCATAAAACCACTGACATCGAGTTTGACTTTATCCCTCCAGATTTACCAGGTGAACCCTCAAAGCTGCGTGTGGTGGACTCCACAAAGACCTCTATCACACTGGGTTGGGAGAAACCAGTTTATGATGGTGGTAGTGAAATCACTCACTACTTGCTGGAACAGATGAATGCAGAAGATAAAGAATGGGTGACCATTAATCCGCAGGTTCCAACCTGCGAGTATGTGGTGTCCCACCTTAAACCTGGCTGTTATTACTTCTTCAGAGTCTCTGCTGTAAACAGCAAAGGCAAGGGAGAAGACATCAAGATGTACCAGCCCGTGCAAGCCAAGGATATTCTAGGTTTGATTTTTCTGCTTTAAAAAACTCAACAAAATATTCAACTTTGTTTATTTATTTATTTTCAATGTATTTAGTGCCGGGAATCATTATAAAGGTGGCCAGCCTACAAACTAAGATAAATTTAATGTTTTAATATAGTTTGTCATTGAAATCAATGTTTCTTCTCTGCTCAACAGAGGAAGCTGATTTGGACTTGGATATTCCCATGACAACTCAATATATAGCAAAGGCTGGTAGGGATGTGGATGTGTTTATCCCTCTGAAGGGTCGTCCCGCTCCCAATGTCACCTGGCGCCGCGGCGACCGTAACATGGCAGGTGATAACCGCTACAGCATAAGTAACACCGAGAAGTCCAGCACACTCCGCATCCCCAAGGTCACCCGTGACGACTGTGGGAAGTACTTGCTGGAGATTGAGAACGGTGTGGGAGAACCCAAGATAATAACCATCTCCCTAAAGGTCTTGGACAGTCCATCCACATGCCAGAAACTGATGATCAAAAATGTAACTAGAGGAAAGCTGACCCTCAGTTGGGAAGCTCCCATCATTGATGGTGGCTCTCCAGTCACTAATTACATTGTCGAGAAGAAGACATCCACCATGAAGGCTTATCAGGTGATCACCACCGAGTGTCTTAACACAACTTACAAAGTTTCAGGTCTGGAGGAAGAAGTAGCTTACTTCTTCCGTGTATCAGCTCAAAATGAGTTTGGTGTTGGAGACACTTGTGAAACCACTGATCCAGTTAGAGCAACAGAAACTCCAGGAGGTGTTAAAGACCTGGTGATGTTGGACTCTACAAAGAGCTCAGTTACTTTGCAGTGGACCAGACCAGATCATGATGGAGGCAGCCATATCACCGAGTACATCATTGAAAAGAGAAGCCAGGAAGAGGTCAATTGGTCTTTGGGAGCTACATGTAAGCGCTGCACCTGCGAGGTGACAGACCTCAAGGAGAACGCCATGATGGATTTCAGAGTATTTGCCAAGAACGAGAAAGGCAGAAGTGACTTTTCACAGATTGGTCCAATTCCAGTGATAGATTTCATCATTCCACCTGAAGCAACCCTCAGTGATTACCCGAACGGTGAGCTTGCTGTTCGTGTTGGACAAAACATCCACATTGAGCTTCCCTTCAAAGGAAAACCAAGACCTGCAATAAGCTGGCTGAAAGATAACTTACCTTTGAAGGAGAGCGAGAAGATTCGCTTTAGGACCACAGACAACAAGACAGCAGTCACAGTCAGAGGAGCCAAGAAAGAAAATGCTGGACTCTACACATTAGTCCTAGACAACCGAACAATCAAGAACTACTTCGACATTAATGTGATCACCCAGGGACCCCCCACAGCACCTGTTGGTCCCATCCGATTTGATGAGATAAAAGCTCAGAGCATCATTATTTCCTGGGACCCACCAAAAGAAGATGGTGGTGGAGAGATTACCTGTTACAGTGTAGAGAAACGTGAAACTTCCCAAGCAAACTGGAAGATGGTTTGTTCCAGTGTAGTCAGGACCACATTCAAGATTCCCAACCTGGTCAAGGGTGCTGCGTACCAGTTCAGGGTACGTGCAGAAAACAAGTATGGAGTCAGTGAATCTCTTGTTTCCCCTGATGTTGTTGCACAACATCAGTACAAACCTCCAGGTGCCCCAGGAAAACCATTGTCTTACAATGTCACCAGCGATGGTATTACCATTAAGTGGGAGGCCCCAGAGTTTGATGGAGGTTCCCCCATTTTGGGTTATCATGTTGAAAAGAAAGACAGGAACAGTCTCTTGTGGCAGAAAGTAAACTCTACCATCATATCCAACAAAGAGTACAGAATAATCGGTCTAATGGAGGGTCTCGAGTATTCCTTCAGGGTCTATGCTGAAAACAACGCTGGACTCAGTGTCGTCAGTGAGCAGAGCAAACATGCACTTGCCATCTCCCCTGTTGGTAAGTCATTCAATCTGCCCACACGTGCCCTATAACTTCCACTCAGAGTAGGCCTTAATGATCAGCATATCATTTAAAAAATCTTTTGTTTCCATCTATATTAGATCCACCTGGCACCCCTGTATGCATTGATGTAACCAGAGATTCGGTCACTCTCCAATGGGACATTCCTAAGCGAGATGGTGGCAGCAAAATTGTTGCATATAGTGTAGAGAGGCGGCAAGGCAGAGGCAAATGGCTGCGATGCAACTTCACCGACATCAGCGAGACTCAATTCACTGTAACTGGTCTGTCTGCTGGAGACAGATTTGAGTTCAGGGTGATCGCAAGGAATGCTGTTGGTACTGTGAGTCCACCATCTAACTCTTCTGGATACATCATGACTAAGGATGAAAGCAGTAAGTGTATTAATTAAAATATAGCTTCTCACATATACCATTTAATTGACTGTGTCCACCTTATTCTGAGTTCTTGTTACATTTCATCTGCAGTTACTCCTGAGATTGAGTGGTCTCCAAACCAGGTCTCTGTCCTCAAGGCCGGAGAGAGTGTGAAGCTCAGTTGTAGTATCACTGGGCGCCCAGTTCCACAAGTTGTGTGGTACAAAGATGGCAGAGAGATTGATAAGAGGACAATGATTGATATAGAAATCACCACTGGTATTGGCACCAGCAGTCTATTTATTCGGGATGCTGATAGGAACCACCGTGGAATTTACACGGTGGAGGCCAAGAACAGCTCTGGCTCCAGGAAGGCAGATGTTAATGTCAGAGTGCAAGGTAAGGAAACAAAGACAGATTGTTTTCAATGGTATTTTTTTTTTTTAAATAGTTATTTAGTTAGTTAGGTATTTGATACTGTCACCATTTCTAAAGTAACTCATCCTTCATGTCCTTATGTAGATACTGCCGGACCAGTTGAAGGTCCGATCCGTTTCACCGGCATCACGGCTGAGAAGTGCACAGTGTGGTGGAACCCACCAGAGAATGATGGGTGTGCTGCAATCACTCACTACGTTGTGGAGAAGAGAGAAACTTCCAGAATCTCTTGGGCTTTGGTCACATCCAAGTGTGAAGCTTGTTCCTACAATGCCACCAACCTTATCAAAGGCAATGAGTACCAGTTCAGGATTTCAGCGGTCAACAAGTTTGGTGTTGGCAAACCACTAGACTCTGAACCAATCATCGCACAAATGCAATACAGTAAATAAGCTTCTTTCCTTGCAATCTTTTCATTTTCAACTGGTTATTAAGACATCTTTCTTATGGCTCTTTATGTTCTGTCCCGTAGCTGTACCAGATGCACCTGGTACTCCAGATGCTACACATGTAACTGGAAACAGCATTACTCTTTGCTGGACTAGGCCCCGAACGGACGGAGGTAATGAGATCAAACATTACATTCTTGAGAGAAGAGAGAAAAAGAGCCTTCGTTGGGTGAAAGTCTCCTCCAAGCGGCCCATAACAGAGTTACGTCACCGTGTCACCCACCTAACGGAGGGCAATGAGTACGAGTTCCGTGTCATGGCGGAAAATGGTGCTGGTGTTGGACCAGCCAGTAGCACATCCAGGCTCTTCAAATGCAGAGAGCCAACCAGTGCTCCAAGTGCTCCAACAGTCATCAAGGTATGTCAGAAATTAACACTAACAACTCTTTAAAGGCAAGGCAAGTTTATTTGTACAGCACAATGCATAAAACAGGTGGTTTAAGTTGCTTTACAATACAGAAAAAAATGCATTAAAATCTCAAAACATAGAATAATCATTTTGAAATTAAAGATTTTAAAGAATTATCAAAGATAAAATCTTTAGTCAAATGCATGATTTAAACACTATTACTATAGAGGCCTGGGTCACAACTTCAGGATGTTTGTTCCAGACTTTAGGAGCGTAAAATTGAAATGGAGCATAAAATTAAAATTGAAACATAAACTCCATATTTAGTCCTGACTCCAGGCCCCAGCAGGAGGCCGGTCCCAGAGGTCCTGAGAGTTCCAGATGGTTCATGAGGCACTAACATTTCACAGAAGCACTTTGGTGCTAGGCCATAGAGATACTGAACACAAGCAGAGCAGCTTTCAGACGCGGTCTATAATCATTAGGGAAAGTGGCGTGTAATTATAAGATTATTACTTTGTGTTAACTGACTAAGAAATACTCTAGACATTCCTATCCTGTTGTAAGTATTTCAATGGCTGTTTTTATGTTTATTCATAGACTAAATTAAATGAGGAAATAATGATTATGCTTTGAGAAAATTATTTTTTTACGGGTTATAACTATTTTTTTTCCCCTAAAACCAGGCATGAATAATCAAATCAACAAATAATTAAATTATAGGAGTTGGTGTTTCTTTTAGGCAAATCAAATCTCATTGTGTTGTTGTTTCATTCTTGCTGAAAACTTTAAATCAATCAGAACAAGCTTATAAAACCTTTTTTTTTTCGCAGGTTGTCGATTCTACGAAGTCCTCTGTAACTCTGGAATGGACTAAGCCTGTCTTTGATGGTGGCCTGGAAATTATCGGCTATCATATTGACATGTGCAAGGCCAGTCTAGAAGAGTGGCACAGAGTGAACAGCCAGATTTGCATCCATAATAGGTACACAGCCAAGGGCCTGGTACCAGGAGAGCTCTACAAGTTCAGGGTCAGTGCTGTTAATGGGTCTGGCGTGGGCGAAGCTTCAGAAATGCCCAGCCCTGTTCAAGCTCTGGATAGACTCACATCTCCAGAGTTTGACATAGATGCCGATTTCAAACAAACTCACATTGTGAAGAATGGAGGAATGGTCACACTCAGTGTTGCTTTCCGAGGAAAACCAGCTCCCCTCGCAACCTGGTCCAAGGTAGACGGTGAACTCCCCATCATGGCTGACATTAACACCACAGAGTCAACCTCCACTCTAACAATAGAAGGTTGCACCAGGTACGAGGCTGGAAAATACACCCTCTCTCTGGAGAACAATAGTGGGCGAAAAGCCATCACATTTACTGTCAAGGTTCTTGACACTCCTGGACCTCCAGGAGCTATCAGCTTTAAAGATGTCACTCGTGGAGCTTTAACAATGATGTGGGATGCCCCATCTAATGATGGAGGAGCCAGAATTCACCACTATACAGTGGACAAGCGCGAGGCTAGCCGCCTGGCCTGGCAGGAGATCAGCAGTAAGTGCTCCCGGCAGATGATCCGGGTTACTGCTCTGGATATTGGAGTACCATACTTATTCAGAGTGACTGCTGTTAACCAATACGGCAAGGGGGAGCCTCATGAGATGACCGAGCCTGTTATTGCAACAGAGGAACCAGCGCCACCCAAGAGACTAGATGTTGTAGACACCTCCAGTTCCACAGCCTCACTGGTTTGGCTGAAGCCAGAACATGATGGCGGTAGCCGCGTCAGAGGTTATATTGTTGAGTTCAGAGTAAAGGGCACTGATCGCTGGGTGGCTGCTGGAGAGACAAAGTCTCTGAAGATGCTGGTGGAAGGTCTGACTGAAAATACAGCGTATGAGTTCAGAGTTAAGGCCAAAAATGATGCTGGGATCAGTCAACCTCAGGCCACCTTTGGCTCTGTGGTCATCAAGGAGCCGCGCATCGAACCCACTGCTGATCTTAGCAGCATCAGTAACCAGCTCATCACATGTAAAACTTCCAACACCTTTACAATTGACATTCCAATAAGTGGCAGACCTGCTCCAAAGGTCACATGGAAGCTGGAGGAGATCAAACTGAAGGAAACAGACAGGGTCTCCATCAGGACAACACAGGAGAGAACAACTCTGGTTGTAAAGGACAGCAAAAGAAGTGATAGCGGCAAATACTACCTGATATTGGAAAACGCTGCAGGTGTGATGACCTTCACCGTGACAGTGATCATTGTTGGCAGACCAACTCCACCCACAGGACCAGTGGAGATTTCTGGAGTCTCCTCAGAGTCCTGCAATCTTTCCTGGTCTGAGCCAGCTGATGATGGTGGCTCTGAAATCACCAATTACATTGTTGAAAAACGTGAATCTGGCACTGCCTCCTGGCAAGTAGTGAACTCAAGTGTGCAGAGAACCACAATCAAAGTGACTCACCTCACCAAGTACATGGAGTACACATTCCGAGTCTGTGCTGAGAACAAGTTTGGCGTCAGCAAGTCCATTGAGTCTGCTCCTGTTGTGATTGAGCATCCATTTGGTACGTCTTGTGCAAATTCAATTTAAGTAATTTTTCTTGTTTGTAAAAAGTCTATAACTTTTTTGTTTTGTTGTCCTTCCAGTTCCTCCAAGTCCTCCGACCCGTCCAGATGTGGTATCTGTGTCTGCCAATGTCATAAGCATCAAGTGGGATGTGCCCTATGCTGATGGTGGCAGTAAGATAACCGGCTACTGGATCGAGAAAAAGGAAAGGAACACCATCCTCTGGGTGAGGGAGAACAAGCTGCCCTGCTTGGAATGCCATTACAAGATTACCAATCTGATTGAGGGTCTTGAGTACCAGTTCAGAGTGTACGCCATGAACCTCGCTGGGCTTAGCAAAGCCAGTGAGGCCTCCAGACCAGTGATTGCTCTGAATCCAGTTGGTAAGGAGAACGTATTATTAACATTACAACACTATCAAAGCTAATTCCAAGTTAAAGCATGGAATTAAAGTAATCTTGCTGTTCTGGTTTAGATCCTCCTGGCAAACCCGAGGTGACAGACATCAGCCGGTCGTCCGTGTCACTCTGCTGGACGATACCCTTTAATGATGGTGGCAGTAAAATCGTTGGATATGTGGTGGAAAGGAAAGTTTATAGCACTGATGAGTGGGATGACAATCGCTGGCTCAAGTGCAACTACACTACCATCACAGAGAACTATTTCACCGTCACAAATCTAGGCGAAGGGGACACGTATGAGTACCGAGTCATTGCTAAAAATGCTGCTGGCGTTCACAGCGCACCCTCTGAGACAACTGGACCCGTTACATGCAAAGATGAATATTGTAAGCTTTTACTTACTTTACTGTTTTAAAACTATATAAAAATTAGGTTTTAAAACTAGAGTAATTAATTAATTTATTTATTTATTAATGAAAGTTAACACATTATATTGTTCTCTGCTGCAGCACCTCCCAAAGCTGAACTTGATGGCAAACTGAGAGGTGAGACTGTCACAGTTACAGCCGGCTCTGACCTCGTCTTGGACGGCGCTGTTGGTGGTAAACCAGAACCTACGGTATACTGGGCTAAAGGTGACAAGATTTTGGAGCTTGGAGAAAAATACTCGCTGACCTACACATCCACCAAAGCTATAGCTGTAATCAAGAACTGTGACAGATTTGACTCTGGCAGATATATTCTCACTGTGAAGAATGCAGGTGGAATCAAGACCGTAGCTGTCACCGTCAAAGTTCTGGGTGAGTTACCGTCACAGACTCATGTTTTTACAGCAGACTTCTAAGTATATTTAATAAACAAACATAATCTTAACTGGATTTGGGCCCACAGACACTCCTGGACCTCCAGCTGATAAGATTGTTATCAGCAGAGTCACAGAGGAGAAGTGTACAGTGTCCTGGAAAATCCCTCTGGAGGATGGTGGTGACACAGTGTCTCACTATATTGTGGAGCGTCGGGAGACCAGTCGCCTTAACTGGGTTATCATGGAAAGTGAGTGCAAGTCACTGTCCTGCGTCAGCTCCCGACTCATCAAGAACAACGAATACATCTTCAGAGTTAGAGGAGTAAACAAGTTTGGATCAGGAGTTCCTCTGGAGTCTGAAGCTGTGATCGCTAGAAACGCCTATAGTAAGATGAGACATCTTTTCTCTTTTTGCCACACTATGAGATTTCAGGCTGCAGTTGTTCCCATGTCACATTCACCTGTTCCTCCTCTCCAGCTGTTCCAACTCCACCTGGCGCACCAGAGGCCACAGCAGTTGGTAAGGAGCATGTCATCATTGAATGGTTGAAACCTGAGAGTGATGGTGGCAGTGAGGTCAAGAACTATATTGTGGAAAAACGAGAACAGAGCAGCACCAGGTCAGAGTGACTTGCATAAGGTTTTCTCTCCCAAATCAAGCAAGTGTTTCTTAAACAATGTTGTTTTCTTTGGATTAGGTGGACTCGGGTGAACAAAACTTACACCATCTATGACACCCGTCTGAAGATCACGGGGCTACTAGAGGGAAGCGAGTACCAGTTCAGAGTCACGGCTATGAATGCAGCAGGCAACAGCCAGCCAAGTGACGCCTCACCATACATTCTTTGCAAAGAGCCCACATGTGAGACATATTTTTCTTCAGTTAACATATTCAGAAGTAGATAGAATGGCACAGATGGTGTAACATGTTTATATTTTTTATTCAGATACCCCGGCGGCTCCATCAACCCCGCGTATTACTGACACAACTAAGCACAGCATCAGCTTGTGCTGGACAAGACCAATGTACGACGGTGGCTCAGACGTCACCGGCTATGTTGTGGAGATCTTGGAGGAGGGCTCAGAGCAGTGGTACCGTGCCACTGCCAAAGCTCTCAAGACCAACGAGTATGTGGCTGCCGGCCTGGGAGCCAATAAGAAGTACAGATTCAGGGTGGCTGCCATTAACAGTTTGGGTACTGGAGAGTTCAGTGAACCTAGCGCTGAGGTGGAGCCTGTGGAGAGAATTGGTGAGTGACCCAATCTAATCAGAGACAGAGTCTCGTGGGTTTAAAACTTTTTTAAATGATAAAAAACACTTTGAATTCTTTTACTCTTTTGCAGAAATGCCTGACCTGGAGCTGGCTGATGACCTGAAGAAAACTGTGTGTCTGCGTGCTGGTGGCACTCTCCGTCTGTTTGTGACCGTTAATGGCAGGCCAACACCTGTGGTGGCCTGGAGAAAGACGGGAGTGGAGCTACAGAGCCGTGGTTATATCGAGACAACGGAGAGTTACACTTCTCTGATAGTGGAAAAGGTGAATCGCTATGACTCTGGAAAATATGTTTTGGAGGCAGAAAATCCATCAGGCAAGAAGACCGCTACCATACTGGTTAAAGTCTACGGTAAGTCAAACAGTTCCCATAAATTCCATATTTCCCATCTAACTTGAAGGGTACTCATTCCTTTCTTCTTCTTCTCCAGACACTCCCGGTCCTCCAAGTTCAGTTAAGGTCAAAGACTACACAAAAGAATCTGTGGTAATCACCTGGGATGTCCCAACCATTGATGGTGGCGCTCATGTCAGCAACTACATTGTAGAGAAGCGTGAAGCTAGCATGAAGTCGTACAAGACTGTCACTACTGAGTGCAGAAAAACCCTGTTCAGGATCACAGGCTTAGAAGAGGGCACACACTATTTCTTCAGAGTTCTGCCTGAGAACATCTACGGTGTTGGGGAACCTTGTGAGACCGCAGAAGCTGTGCTGGTTTGTGAAGTGCCTTCAGTTCCTGTTGACCTCCAGATTGCTGATGTCACAAAGTCTACTGTGACTTTGCGCTGGGAGAAACCTCTGTATGATGGAGCAAGCAGACTAACGGGTTACATCATTGAAGCTTGCAAAGTTGGCTCTGACAGGTGGAACACAGTGGCCACAGTCAAAGCCTCCGTGTCCCATCATACCATTCAGTCCCTGACAGAGAATGACCAGTATTTGTTCAGGATACGAGCTACCAACAGCAGAGGGGCTAGTGAACCCATGGACACTGTCACACCCGTCACCATCCAGGAGATCAAAGGTGATTCTTTACACATTCCAGTTCCTACTTCAATATTCTTGGAGATTATTCATTAACATGCTTCCTGTTTGTTACAGTAATGCCCAAGATTGACCTGACCAGCATCCCACAGAAGATTGTCCATGTGCACCGTGGCAAGCCCATCGATCTGAACATTCCTATTAAAGCCAAACCTCCCCCAGTATGCTCTTGGTTCTTTGGTGGTGCTAAACTCAAGGACAGCCTGGACCGCATCAAGATCGACTGCAATGGCAAATATGCCCGCCTGGTCATTCGCGAGACTACCATCAACGACACCGGGGACTATGCATTGGAGGTGAAGAATGCTGTCGGTTTGGCAACTGAAGTTATCAAGGTCATCATTCTTGGTAAGAAGACTGGGTTTGTTTGTTTTTTTTTTTTCAGATTTTGATGTGTGATTAAGACCATAAAAAATTCCTGCATTTATTATGTTGGTTTCTGTGCAGACAAACCTGGTATCCCACTTGGTCCCGTAAAGATTGAGGAGGTTGATGGTGTATCAGTGACAGTTAGCTGGGAACCTCCAGAAAAAGATGGCGGAGCCAATGTGAGTGGCTATGTGGTAGAGCAGCGCAACGCTCACCAGCCAGGCTGGACCACTGTCTCAGAGTCTGTGACCAGAACCTGCTTCAAGTTCACCAGACTCTCAGAGGGAACTGAGTATGTGTTCCGAGTCGCCGCCATGAACCGCTTTGGAGTCGGCGGTTTCCTGCAGTCTGAGGTGGTGGAGTGCAAGAGCACCAAAAGTAAGTTTGTCAACTCAAAATGCTGAATACTTGTCTTAGCTGTGCATAACTACGTATAAATGCAGTACTGTTAACTAAACTATTTTTCATCACATACATCTAACCAGCTGTCAGACCAATGTGCTGCTGTTATCACCTGGTGGTATAAGAAAGAAATTATAAATAAGAAAGGAAGAAACTCAATAATTGAACCTTTTGTTCGTTCTGTTCAGCCATTCCTGGACCTCCAAGCAGACCAGAGGTGATTGATGTTACCCATGAAGGCATGACATTGACCTGGCAATGCCCTGAGGATAATGGTGGCTCCACCATAGCCGGCTACATTATCGAGCGCAAGGAGGCCCACTCAGACAGGTGGATGAGAATCAACAAAAATCCAGTTACCATGACCAGATACCGCTCCTCCGGACTCATTGAGGGTCTGGAGTATGAGTTCCGCATTACTGCCATCAACTCCAGAGGACCCGGAAAACACAGTGAAAGTTCACCCATCACTGTTGCCATGGATCCAATTGGTATGTGATGTAAAAATCCACCCCTGAGCATGTGTGATCATCACTGAATGACATGAGAAACAAGCCTTTCCTTTTTCTTCTACAGAGCCTCCAGGTCCTCCGGTGAAACCCAGGGTAACAGACAGCACAAGGACCTCAGTCTCCTTGGCCTGGTTGCCACCAGAAGAGGAGGGTGGCTCTATAGTTACTGGATACCTGATTGAGATGCAGAAGGTGGACCAGGTAGAATGGACACTGTGCAACACTACACCCACCAAGATGTGCGAGTACACCCTCACCCATATGCCCCAGGGGGCAGAGTACAAGTTCAGGGTAATTGCCTGCAATGCTGGTGGTACTGGAGAACCAGCAGAAATTCCTGGGGTGGTTAAA
This sequence comes from Neostethus bicornis, assembly GCA_902685375.1. Taxonomy (NCBI): domain Eukaryota; kingdom Metazoa; phylum Chordata; class Actinopteri; order Atheriniformes; family Phallostethidae; genus Neostethus; species Neostethus bicornis. The sequence continues at coordinate 7,785,310 of LR738549.1, read as the reverse complement.
GTGCAGGAGATGATTGGTAAGTTGAATAAGTTCAATAGTTTTGCGACTCATTAATTGATGACGTTTGAACTATAAATACACTGAATCAATGCTCTTTGTTTCAATCAGATTATCCAGACTATGAGCTTGATCGCAAATATGAGGAAGGTTATGTAGTGCGGCAGGGAGGAGTCGTCCATCTGTCTGTACCTATCAAGGGTAAACCCATCCCGACAGCAAAGTGGACAAAAGATGGTCATGACATTTCACACCGCGCCATGATTGCTACTCATGATAACTTGACTGAGTTAGTGATCAAAGAGGCTCACAAAGATGATACTGGAACCTACGACTTGGTGCTAGAGAACAAATGTGGCCGGAAGGCTGTATACATTAAGGTAATTTTACGTTTGTTACTCTGCCTCTGGTAGGTGGAGTTTATCTTAAATGTAAATAAACACTAAAACAATTCTATTATCTTTCTTCTCAAGGTGAAGGTAATTGGTCGCCCTGATGTTCCAGAAGGCCCACTGGAGTTTGACGATATTCAGGCTAGATCGGTTAGGGTCAGCTGGAGGCCACCTTCAGATGATGGTGGTTCTGACATCCTGGGTTACATTGTGGAAAGGCGGGAGGTGCCAAAGGCTGCCTGGTACACGGTAGATGCCCGTGTTACAGAAACCTCTCTGGTCGTGAAGGGTCTGAAGGAGAATGTTGAGTACCACTTTAAAGTTTCTGCTGAGAACCAGTTTGGTGTCAGTCGATCTCTAAAGTCAGATGAAGCTGTCCTTCCAAAGACACCACTTTGTAAGTGAACTTCATCTTTTAAAGACCAGCTGTTCAACTGATATCAAATGGCTGACTTCACTAACAATCTACTTTTCTGCAGGTCCTCCTGAACCTCCCAGCAACCCACCAGAGATCATGGATGTTGCTAAGTCTACAGTGTCTTTGTCCTGGGCCCGTCCTCGTGATGACGGAGGCTCACGTGTCACAGGATACTATGTGGAAAGAAGGGAGGTGTCCACAGAGAAATGGGTCCGCCATAACAAGACCCACATCACCACCACCATGTTCAATGTAACTGGCCTCATCCCAGATGCAGAGTATGTGTTCAGAGTGGTGGCCCAAAATGACATTGGACAGAGTGAACCTGGTCCTGCTTCAGAACCTGTGGTCTGCAAAGATCCATTTGGTGAGTGAAAATAGGTTCTATATTTGTGGATAAAATGAAAACGAAAAATAGCTAGGTTTATTTACGTATACAAAATAAGTTTTTCTTAGTATTTTTATTTTTCACTTGTATTAACCTTCTCTGTGATCCTTTACTTCCTGAAGACAAACCCAGCCAACCAGGAGAGATTGACATCATCTCCATCACCAAAGACTCTATCACCATTCACTGGCTCAGACCCGAGCATGACGGTGGTAAAGAGATCCTGGGTTACTGGATTGAGTTTAGGGAGGCTGGAGAGAGTGCCTGGAAGAAATGTACAAAGGAGCGCTCCAAGGATCGTCAGTTTACCATGGGTGGCTTGATGGAGGCCACAGAGTACGAGTTTAGAATCTTTGCTGAGAATGAAACTGGACTGAGTCGACCTCGACGTACACCTATGGGCATCAAGACCAAACTCAGCGGTGAGTTTTTTTCTTTTTTTAAAAAAAAATAAAAAAATATGTTGAGTAATTTTATTCCAAATTTGATGATTGAAAATGTGTTTTTCTGCAGTTGGCGAAGCTCCAGCTTTAAAGGAAGAGATCCAAGATGTGACAACCAAGCTTGGGGAGTCTGGAATGCTAATCTGTGGCATTATTGGCAGACCACTGCCTGAAATCAAATGGTATCGCTATGGCAAGGAACTGATCCAGAGCCGCAAGTACAAGATGAGCTCAGATGGTCGTAATCACTCACTCAGCATCCTGACAGACGAGCAGGAGGATGAGGGGCTGTACACCTGCAGGGCAATCAATGAGGCTGGTGAGATAGAAACCAGTGGCAAACTACGCCTGCAGGCACCACCCCAGTTCCACCCAGGTTTCCCTCTGAAGGAGAAATACTATGCTGGAGCTGGCACCAGCCTGCGCCTCCATGTTGTCTACATCGGCCGTCCCATCCCACAGATCATGTGGTTCTATGGCAAGAAACCTTTGAATGCATCTGAAAATGTGATTATTGAAAACACAGAAAGCTACTCCCATCTGGTGGTGAGAAATGTCCAGCGTAAGTCCAATGCTGGACGTTACAAAGTTCAGCTCAGCAATTCCTTTGGAACTATTGACACTGTACTACGTGTTGAAATTCAAGGTAAGACAGGCTTGAATTCATGTTCTACAATTAATACTTCCACAGTCAAAAGAAAATTTATTCATTACTCTTTCTATGGTTCAGACAAACCCTGCATCCCTGAGGGTCCCGTCATTGTTGAAGCTCTGCTCAAAAGCTCAGTTGTCATCAGCTGGAAGGTTCCTAAGGACGACGGTGGTTCAGTAATCACCAACTACATTGTGGAGAAACGAGAAGCCAAAGAGGGCGAGCAGTGGCACTTGGTGTCTTCATCTATTTCTGGCACAACCTGCCGTGTTCCAAACCTTTTGGAAAGTGCTGGCTACTACTTCAGAGTGTCTGCTCAAAACCAATACGGTGTCAGCGAGCCTCTAGAAATTCCGTCAGTGGTCATTGTGAAGAGTCCTTTCGGTAAGTGCTTTTTTATTTAGTTTTTGCAGACTCTCAACAGATTAAGTAAATGTGACATTTTGTGGTGTTTCCTCTTGTCTTGGCAGATAAACCTGGCATTCCTCAGCAGCCTTTCATTATCAGTTCCACCAAAGACTCTTGTGTGGTCTGCTGGAAGCCTCCCAGCAGCGATGGTGGAGCTAAAATTACTAACTATTACCTGGAGAAACGTGAGAAGAAGCAGAACAAGTGGATGTCAGTTTCAACTAAGGATATCACTGAGACCAATTATGAAGTTAAAGGCCTGATCGAAGGCTTTGAGTATGAGTTCCGCGTCAAGTGTAAGAACATGGGTGGTGAGAGCGACTGGAGTGAGATCTCTGCACCCATTATTCCCAAATCCGAACAGTCTCCTCGGGCCCCTGCTTTCAGAGAGGAAATCCGAGACATGACGGCCAAATATCATGCAAATGCCACTTTTGTCACAAAGGTATTTGTTAAAATGTATTGCTTATGGTTTTTTTTTTAAAGTTTTGTTCAGTCGTTTCTTTAATTTTTTTATTTGTTCACAACCAGGTGGTAGGTCATCCAAAACCACTGGTCAAATGGTATCGTGGTGGAAAGGAACTTCTGGCAGATGGAACTAAAATTAAAGCTCAGGAGTTCAAGGGTGGTTACTATCAGCTGGTCATCACTGCTGCTGATGAAAATGATGCCACAGTTTACCAGGTCAGAGCCACCAACTCATCAGGATCCATCTCAATGACAGCAAATCTGGAAGTGGAAGGTAATCATATCACTTTATGGTTTAACAATGTTTTCTCTTCATGCGTCCCAAAACTCAAACATAACACTTTTCCTTTCTTATAATCCTAGTGCCTGCAAAGATACATCTGCCTAAAGAACTGCAGGGAATGGGTGCTGTTCATGCTGCACGTGGTGATAACATTACCATAAAAATCCCAATCAGTGGAAAACCTGAACCAGCTGTCACTTGGCAGAAGGGTCAAGAGATCCTCTCCAACTCTCCTTATCATCAAGTCATCACCACCAGATCTTTTACTACCCTGGTGTTCCAGAAGGGAGTACAGAGGAGGGATAATGGCTACTATATAATAACTGCCAAGAACAGATTTGGAACAGACAAGCAAACCATTGAAGTTAGTGTAGCGGACATCCCTGAAGCTCCAAAGGCACTTGTAGTGAGTGACATCGCCCGGGATTCCATCACCCTTACTTGGGAGCCTCCTGCTAATGACGGTGGAAGTGACATCATTGGCTACATTGTTGAAAAGTGTCCCACTACTGCTGATAGGTGGATTCGTGCTGGACATACAAATGACTGCTCTTTCACCATCATCAACATATTTGGAAAGACCAAATATCAGTTCCGGGTTATTGCAGAGAATGAGTTTGGCCTAAGTCCACCGACTGCACCAACTGAGCCCATCACCACAAAGGAGGACAAGTCTGTGATTAGGAACTATGATGAGGAAGTAGATGAAGCCAGAGAGGTCACTAAAGAGGAGGCACTATTCTACAAGGTGAAAGAGCTGTCCTCCAAGTACACCATTGGAGAGGAGCTTGCTCGCTGCCAGTTTGGGGCAGTCCACCGCTGTGTAGAGATTGCCACAAAGAAGACTTTCATGGCCAAGTTTATCAAAGTTAAAGGAACAGATCGAGAGTTAGTTCTGAGGGAGATAGAAGCCCTTAATGTTGCAAGGCACAAGAATTTTATATACCTGCACGAATACTTTGAGAGCATGGATGAGATTATTCTGATCTTTGAATTTATATCTGGAGTGGACATCTTTGAGCGCCTTGGCATCAACAACTTTGAACTTACAGAGCAGGAGATTGTCCGCTACCTGAGACAAGTGTGTTCTGCTCTTAAGTTTTTCCACAGCCACAACTTTGGCCACTTTGATATTCGCCCTGATAACATAGTGTACACGACCAGAAAAAGTACCAACATAAAGATCATCGAGATGGGTCAGTCCAGACTCCTAGTGCCTGGAGAAAATGTCAGGATGTTGTTTTCAGCTCCAGAATACTATGCACCAGAAGTCCACCGCCATGACCTGGTTACCACAGCCACTGATATGTGGTCTGTGGGTGTCCTGGCATATGTTCTTCTTAGTGGTCTTAATCCATTTGCTGCAGAGTCCATGACAAAGACAATAGAGAACGTCTCCAACTGTGAGTACATATTTGACAGTGAAGCATTCAAGGACATCAGCTTGGAGGCTATGGATTTTGTAGACAGACTTCTAGTCAAAGACAGAAAACTGCGTATGACAGCTCATGAAGCTCTTGAGCACCCATGGCTCAAGATGAAGATTGAGCATGTCAGCAGCAAGGTCATCAGGACTCTAAAACATAGACGATACTATCAGTCTCTGGTTAAGAAGACTGAAACTATTGTCTCGGCTGCCCGAGTGGCTTTCGGTGGTGCTTTCAAGAACCAAAGAGGAATGGCTGTGGGCAAAGTAAAGATTGGAACTGAGTACCGTGGCCTCCGTGCTGGTCCAGTCATGCATGGTTCTGCTGAAGAAGGCGGTCATGTCAGATTTACCTGCAGCTTTGTCAACTACGACAAGAGCACTCAGGTGACATGGTACTTTGGAAACCGTCAGCTCCACTCAAGCCCCAAGTATGAGATCTCTTACAGTAATGGCTTTGCAAGCATTTACGTTAAGGACATAGAAGAGAGCGACGATGGCGTGTACAGATGCAAAGTAGTAAGCGATGATGGTGAGGACAGTGCATACGGAGAGCTCTTTGTGGACTCCGTGAGGAACATCAGGGAACACTACATCAGCCGTTCCGTCAGGAAACTGAGAAGACGAGTTGACAAGACCAAACTCCTTCAGAGACCACCCGAGTTCACGTTACCACTCTACAACACCACTGCCTACATCGGCGAAGATGTACGCTTTGGTGTCACCATTACGGTGCACCCAGAGCCTCATGTTGCATGGCTTAAGAATGGAGAAAGAATCAGGGCAGGCGATGATGACAGCAAATACACTTTCACCAGTGACAAGGGGCTTTACCAGCTCATGATTCACAACTTGGACCCCAGCGATGAGGCTGAATATACAGTGATGGCACATAACAAGTTCGGGGAAGATAGCTGCAAGGCACGTCTTAATGTGATACCTCATCCAGTGACTGAAGAGACCATGCGACCCATGTTCAAACGTCTGCTGGCAAACATTGACTGCGTGGAGGGGCATAGTGTGCATTTTGAGCTTAGGGTCTCAGGAGTACCCAGCCCCACTCTGAAATGGGAAAAAGATGGCCAACCACTGCAGTTTGGCCCTAAAGTTGTCGTCATACAGGAAGACGTAGACTATCATGTGCTCCATATCAGGGAAACTCTGCTTGAGGACTCTGGCTTGTACAAAGTTACTGCTACCAATTCCGCTGGTTCAGCAAGTTGCCAGGCCATGTTGAAGGTGGATCGTCTTACCTACACAAGGAGGGAGTACAAGAGCGAGGAGGAGAAATACCGGCACATTCAGAAACAAATTGAGAAGACCAATAAGATGGCTCAGCAAATTGCCGCCACTGAGGAGCTGATGCCACTCAATCCCACAGCTCAGGAGGCTCTCAAATTTGCTGCAGAAGTGTACAAACCTGCAGTGAGTACTAAGAACATAGAAGGTGAATTTGACATCACAGAGGAAAAGACAGAAACCAAGAGGCTGGAAGAGGAGAGAAGGGTATTTTTGCCTTATGAAATTCCTGAACCTGTGGTGCATGATCCAAAAGCTCTGGACGAGGATAAATCAATCAAACAGTTTGTGCCGTTATCTGATATGAAGTGGTACCGCAAGCTTAGGGATCAATACGAGGTTCCAGAGAAGGCTGAAAGGGTTGTGCAGAAGAGACAGAGGCGCATCCGGCTTTCTAGATGGGAGCAGTTCTATGTTATGCCACTCCCCAGGATCACTGACCAATACAGGCCAAGATGGCGCATTCCCAACTTTACTCTGGATGACCTGGAGACTGTTCGACCAGCAAGGCGCTCACCTTCTCCTGAGTCCGAGATATCTGTCAGGAGCAGAAGAAGATCTCTGGGAGATCTCAGTGAAGAAGAGCTGATGATGGCAGAGGACGAGTACTTATCTGCAAGGAGAGCAGAGGAAGAGAAAATTATGATGGAGGATGAGTTGGAGCTTGGCTTTTCTGCATCTCCTGTCGGTAGCCCTGTTCGTGTTGAGCGTCGTGTCGTGGAGCATGAGGAGAAGCGACAGGAAATGAGACTTGAAGCGGCCGAGGTTACCGAGACTAAGAAGAAACGCACCGTTTCTCAGTTTATGAGAAGGAGGCGGTCTCTGTCACCCACCTACATTGAACTGATGCGCCCAGTTTCAGAGCTGATAAGAACACCACGCAGGCCACCAGCAGAGGGAGAGTTGGTGGAGAGGAGATCTCCCACACCCGAGAGGACTCGTCCTCGTTCGCCAAGTCCTGTTAGTTCTGTAGAGAGGTCATCTCGCTCCTCCTCTAGGTTTGAGCGGTCTGCCCGCTTCGACATTATGTCACGTTACGAAGCCAGAAAGGCTGCTCTTAAATCTGAGAGGAAATACCAAGTTGTCAGCCAAACTCCTTTCAGCTTAGATCATTCTCCCCGAATCACAGTTAGGATGCGGTCCCATCGCATTCCGGTTGGCCAAGACACCAAATTTACCCTAAACATGCAAGCAATGCCAGAAGCCAACGTAGCATGGTTCCATAATGGAGCTGAGATCTCTCAAAGCAGCGAAAAGTACGTCTTCACAAACATGGGTGGTGTTCTATCTATCACTATTCAGGACTGCCAGGAGGAAGATAGTGGCACTTATCGCTGCGTGTGCTCTAACTCCAAGGGTGAGGCATCAGACTACGCCACTTTGGAAGTAACTGGTGGAGGCTATACCACCTTCTCTTCACGACGTAGAGATGAGGATGCTCCTAAAGGCTATGTTCCTGAAGTTACTCGTGTTGACCACTACCACAGCACTCACTTTAAAGCTGGCTACTCCTCCAAGACTCACCTAGAGGTAGAAGAAAGCAAGACAAAGCTTACAGAGACACGTGAGGTCTCCCGAGAAAGATTGGGAGCCTCTTCTGAGAGGTTCTCCTCTGCTGAGAGATACGACTCCTCTATCAAGCATGCCTCCATTGAATACCTGTCATCTAGCTCGTCCTACTCATCAGAAAAGTTCTCTCTAGCTGGGAAGCGCACGTCCTCGGAAACTAAACTGAAATCATCCTCGTCTGCTGCTGCCGAAGAGGTTTCCCTCGCAATGGAGAAACCTTCTCTTCCTGCTAAAATCCTCACCAAGCCTCAGTCTGTTACTGTGGCAGAGGGAGAAGCAGTCAGATTCTCCTCAGACATCGATGGAGAGCCAGCACCAACTGTCTCTTGGCAACACGAGAGCAAAACTATTGTTTCATCACATCACGTACAGATCACCACAACTCAATATAAATCTAGCCTGGAAATTTCTTCTGTGACCTCCTCCGATGAGGGCAATTACACGGTTGTGGTGGAGAACTCGGGAGGTCGGCAGGAGGCTCATTTTACTCTGACCATCCGAAAACCACCTCCCAAAGAGGAAGTCAAAGCTGTGAAATCCCCTGAACCACCTATAAAATCACCTGCCCCCAGTGTCACATCACCTGAGCCATCAGTGGGGTCTCCTGTTCCTTCTGTAACATCTCCAGTTCCTTCTGTGAAGTCCCCAGAACCAAGTATAAAATCTCCAGAACCCAGTATAAAATTCCCAGAACCAAGTATAAAATCCCCAGAACCCAGTATAAAATCCCCAGAACCCAGTATAAAATCCCCAGAACCCAGTATAAAATCTCCAGAACCCAGTTTAAAATCCCCTGAACCCAGCATTAAATCCCCAGAACCAAGAGTGACAAGCCCTACCTCAAGTCTCAAGTCACCAACTCCAGGTGTAAAGTCTCCTGAACCTGAAGGAATTAAATCTCCAAGAGGTATGAAATCTCCGGAGCCGCCTGCCCCTTCTCCAGCACGGAGTCTTAAGTCACCACCACCTGGATTCAAATCTCCTGAACCAGAGGGCATCAAGTCTCCACGTGGTTTGAAGTCACCTGAACCTGGGCTCAAGTCCCCACTATTTGGGGTGAAGTCTCCTGCAGGTGTAAAGTCACCAGAACCCGAGGAGGTTAAATCCCCTCGTGGTTTAAAATCTCCTGAACCTGCAGGCATCAAGACACCAAGAGGCATTAAGTCTCCAGAACCTCCTGGGCTCAAAACCCCAAGAGGTATTAAGTCCCCTGAACCTTCAGGCATTAAGTCACCAAGGGCCCTCAAGTCTCCCGAACCAGAGGGTATCAAATCCCCTCCAAGGATGAAGTCTCCTCCTCCTATTATGTCACCTAAACGGGTTATGTCTCCTCCCACTGTCAAATCACCAATCCCCAAGCCCCCTAAGGTCCTGAGCCAGGTGACAGCGGAGGCCTGTGAGGGCTCAGTGCAGATGTCCTGTATCTGTGAGAGCAGTGTGAGGGAAGTGGTATGGTATGTGAATGGCAGGAAGCTTTCAGAGAGCACCCGTTTCAAGATGCACTACTCTGAGGGCTCCTGCAGCCTTCTGATCTACGACCTGTGTGAGAGCGATCAGGGAGAGTACATATGTGAGATGACCTCAGACGGAGGAGTGTCCAAATCCTCATTCTCCTTCACCGGGCAGGTTTTCCAGTCCATTTACAAAAAGGTCACAGCCTACTGTGAGCAGCAGGTGGCACTAAAAGGTGAAAATATATCTCCAGTTGGGCCAGGCTAATATTTACGTACTGAAAGTAATTTTGTTTCATCTCTATGTGTGCTACAGGATCCATGACTTTAAGTCAGAAGGAGTCAGTAATGAGCTCATCAACAATGATGAAGAAAGAAGTCCACACGGTGGAGGAATCTTCCTCCTATTCTTCATCGACACAGCAGGCAATGATGTCTTCCATGATGGAGTCCAGCTCCTTCAGTAGCATGGCAGCTGAGATGAAGTTTGAGACAATGTCCATGTCCAGCATGTCCTCCATGACATCTGAGACGTACGCCATGAGCTCCAGCAGCCTTACGGAAATGTCGGCCCACATGGAGGGTTCATCTCTGAGAGCAGTCGGTAGGAGTTTATGTTGCACTAATCCCTAAAATCCCAAGCCACAAATAAAAATGTTTGACCAATAGAAATGAACTATTTAGCATCACAACTCAATTTAAACTGCACTAATATGAACAATTTCTAGCGGAAACCTCCAGTATTTAAGAAAAAGAGACACATAGCACAGTTTCTGACTATCCATTGAGCAGGTCTGATTTATGACATCATCGTAGAGCTAAAAAGCCCCTTTAAACCAACTCGGACTCAAATTAGCTGGCATGAAAGTTTAAACAATATTTATTTTATGTTTGAAGGTCTGCAGCAGGATTGGGAAAGTCCTCAGGCAGACTTTTTAATTTAACTGTACTTGGTAACAAATGATGGCTTATTGGTTAAATACCTTAAAAATGCATGTTTAGAAGTAAAACAGCCATCCAAAAAGCTATGATTTGAACCAGAAAGACTATTTGGAATACTTTAACAGGTACACAAGCAAAAACTAGTTAACATTTGTGTTTCAGAATATTTTTAGGCCGGCGGAAAAAGCCTTGAGGCCCCTCACCATCCACCACTGAATTATCAAGAGTCTAGGTCTTTTGTCTCTTCCCACTGAGCTGTCATTTACCCTGAGTTTTACCTGCCTAATGGGATCTTGTGCTTTCAGGTTGCGCTCCAAAGATCGAAGCTCTACCAGAGGACATCAGCATCGAAACTGGAAAGGTCCTGACCGTGGCCTGCGCTTTCTCCGGTGATGCCAGACACATCGAGTGGTCACGTGCCGGAAGAACCATCGATGTGACCGCTGGTGGACGTTTCCACATTGATACCACCGATGATCTAACCACCCTGATCATTACAGGGGTGAAAGAGGAAGATGCTGGAGCCTACACCCTCAAACTGTCCAACGAGCTTGGGTCTGACACAGCGATCGTTAATATCAGCATCCGATCTGTATAACAAAAAAGCTAACCTTTGACCTTCCCCTCTCCCTACTTTCATGCCTTTTTATTGAGTCATTCAACAAAGCCGTCTAGTCAATAAAAATCTGGATTATTCTTGTAAATATAAATATTTTTGTACCAAACGTGACATTAATTTATGCCAAACTTAAGTCTGAAGTTGTAAAGTGTGCCTTATGGAATAACTTAGACTTCTTCTCTGTGACATGTACATAATGTATATAGCCGAGTTCACCGGTTATGGGAATGTATGCATTGTTATTTATGACAATTTGAACTGAAACAAAATGAAACAAAATGTAGTTTAGCAGGAGAAAGTTCCAATTGGAACGAATACCCTGTTAAACGGAGAAACTAAACTCTGTGCCTCAACAATAAGTTGAAGACTTAAGATTGCCTCAACAGGTAGAGAGGCTCCCTGTTGATGTTTCCTCGACCAGAAACAAAACCGTGAGCAGTGCTTCAAGCATTGTGTCCGGAGCGCGAGATCCTGAGTGCTGTTTGCATATACCCTCATGTAAGCAGGACGACTGGACCTCGCGCTTCGACCGACGACGTCATACTGCCACTAGAGTGACACGCTCACAGTGCGAGCGGCCTGCACTGTCTGAGCATGTGTTTTGTTTGTGCTCTGTTTCTGGCAAATGACCGCCGGCCTCGGGTTCCCTACACGTTCCATCTGCCTGGCCAATCACAGGAGCCCTAGCGGTGCTCGTTTGCAGAGGCAGAGCTTCCTCTTGGAGGTGCGCAGTGTGTGTGTGGTAGTTTGTAGAAATTCAGTGATGCTGAGCTTGCACTCTGCAGCCCAATCCAACTCTTGCTGCACTCGTGTCAGCAGGCACATTTCTTGGTGTGAAGTTAGTTTTAGTGTTTTCGCAGCCTCCTTGAGTTTTTCTCCAGTTATTCATTTAATAAAGCATGATTATCAGCACAATAAACTTGTGTTGTCTGCCTATTTGTAACTCATACACATCACCATGCCTCTACAGCAGCACACGTACACATCAAGTACACTATGTGAAGCTCTTTTTCTTTAATCTTCACCTCCTTGAACATGATTTCTTTCTGTTGAACAGGACATGACGCCTTCATAAACCACATTTAAGGGCTGCAAGCATAAATTTTCACAAAACACTTGTGCAAAAAGTTTCATGCTCATTTTTACATAGGCTTACATAGAAAGGGAACACCACTAGCCTACTTGAAGTTGAGTGGATTGAGGTCCTCTCAGGAGAAAATGAGAGGACCCTAAGTTCTGATTCACTGACTTCCCTTGCCTTCTTGATCTAAGCCCTAAATGCAGAGTGTTAGAGCAGTGACAAATTAACAGAATCTCCCAGTAATGGCTGCCTATAGTTATCTAAAAATAATACTGAATTTAAACACTGTTATCCAACAATATACATGAAGAACTATCAAGTCAAATTGTGTCTTTGAATTGATCAATACCAACTACTAGGACTACTAACACATTTTCTGTACTTCATATTAATAGTAGGAGTTTGTACACAAATTTGACTGGTATAAAAAAATGATCGGAATCATTTAACTAGGACGCTGCATCAGTCCGTCGTGGTAAAGAGAGAGCTGAGCCGAAAAGCAAAGCTCTCGATTTACAAGTTGATCTACGTTCCTACCCTCACCTATGGTCACCAGCTGTGGGTGGTGACCGAATGAATGAGATCGCGGGTACAAGCGGCCGAAATGAGCTTCGTCCGCAGAGTGGCTGGGCTCTCACTCAGAGATCGGATGAGGAGCTCTGCCATCCGGGAGGAGCTCGGTGTTGGGCCACTCCTCCTCCAGGTCGAGAGGAGCCAGATGGGGTGGTTCGGGCATCTGGTCAGGATGCCCCCCGAGCGCCTCGCAGGCGGGGTGTTTGAGGCACGTCCCACCGGGAGGAAACCAAGGGGCAGACCCCGGATCCGCTGGAGAGACTATGTCTCACAGCTGGCCGGGGAACGACTTGGGATCCTTTCAGGTGAGCTAGAGGATGCAGCCGGGAAGAGAGAGGCCTGGGCTGCCCGTTTGAGGCTGTTGCCCCCACAACCCGACCCCGGAACAAGCGGAAGATGACGGAACGGAATCATTTCACAGAACAATTTAGCATTGTAGCAATTTCAGCAGAGTAATGTCATCCCACTGTGCCAAACTTCTTGACAATATGTTTACAAATACAATGAATGATGATGAACAAAGTGGATTATTAGTTTGTGGCGTTAGCATCATTTGCCAATTTTTACTGTACATAATGCCAATTACAGTACTAAATATTTAGAAAAAAACTGAGTTCTACAAACAAATTAAAACAGAAGAGGCCATTTGTTATGACTCGTATGGCCTATGGCTAGGCCGACACGTAGATGGATGTTATAATTAATCCCCGGGAGTGAAACAACGAAAGAACGAGGAAGGGGAGGGTGTTTGAAAAAAATAAACTATTCATTTACAATCAATCTTTAACTGTATCTCACCAACTGAAAAGCCTCTCTAGGGAATGCTGCAGACAGGTCCTCTCTCAGCTTGACAACAGTCCTTTTTATTCAGCCAACTGGCAATCATCTGTACCTGCCAACAGGTGGGGAATGTTGGGAGCCTGGGTGGCAGAGGTAAGGGGAAAAACCCAATCATCCCCCAAATGGTTTTGCCCATAACACATTATTAGTTTTAAAAAACGAGTTAAATATACAAAATTGGGATCATGTGTATGAGAAAATGATTTAGATGTTGCATGTAATTCTTTCTTAAGTATAATTGATTCAATTTATGAAAAAAAATGTCCAATTAAAAACACAAGTGTCATAAACATGAAGAAATGTAGTCATTGGTTCATGGTAGGCCTGATGAAGGCCTATAAGAAAAAAAAAAAAACTATCAAAAATGCATTTAAAGGAAAACAGAAGAAGCTGAAAAAGTATAAAATGTACACAAATAAATTAGTAAGCATTTTACGAAACACTAAGAGGGATTATATAAGAAACAATTAAAGGAGAATGAAAATATCATTAAAAATGATAAACAGTAAGAAAATTAGAAATATTAAGGAAAACTAGGATATAAATATGGTCCAAACAATTTTTGAATAATATGCGAAGGCAGTAATATCAGCAAAGCTTTTTATTTCAGTAGATAAACATCGAAAAGTTGTTTAGACAATTTAAAGTTGTGTATTCAGTTTCTCCACAAATCACGGGCTTCACTTATAAGGACTATTTGCGCCCAAATCCATGCATACACCAAGTTCCACGTAGAATGATTAATCTACCAAATTGTCCACACATCATGCCACCGTAATACAGTAGATTGCTCAGTCAGGAGCTACCGTATGCAACTCCTAAGACGTGGGAAAAACATGATCCTTCGAACAGTGAAATGAAGTGTTTGAAGCAGAAAGGAAACAATTAGAAAGCACATTGAATGTATTTTTTTTTTTTTTAAATGGGCCACACCACATAAAAAAAGGCTGTCAATAGATAGATGCACATTGTCAATCACCACATTTAAAGCTAGTTTTGAAACGTGAGCTGTTCCGCACCCACTTCTACGTAATATTACACAATCCCACACTTAATAATAGTACCGTATTTTCCGCACTATAAGGCGCACCTAAAAACCTTGAATTTTCTCTAAAGTCCACGATGCGCCTTTTAACCCGGAGCGCCTTATATATGTATTAATATTGAGCTACAACAGGTGTCGCAACTGCAGTAAGCAGCCGCCGACTCCATTTCCCCCGTAGAAGAAGTAGTGCGCGGTGCATGCTGGGATATATGAAAGGGTGTCTCATTTCCATTTGTGTGTTTGAGTAAAGACCCGGAAATGGCTCCTACCAAGAGACACTGTTACACCGCAGAGTTTAAACTCAAGGTGATCGGTCACGCAGTAGAACACGGGAATAGAGCCGCAGCGAGAGAGTTTAACGTCAATGAATCAATAGTGAGGAAGTGGAGGAAGCAAGAGGATGCGCTGCGCCAAGTAAACAAGACTAAACAGAGTTTCCGCGGAAACAAAGCGAGAAGGCCACAGTTAGAGGATAAAGTTGAACAGCCTTTACTGTAGCACCTTATAATGCGGTGCGCCTTATATATGGAAAAAATGGTAATTATAAAATCCTTAAAACATTAAGCAAGGAAATCATCTCCAATGGCGGAACGGTTCAATTTCAGCCATTGGACCGTTTTTTTTTTTGTTTTTTTTTTTCACTGACAGATTGGTGTGTGCCGCTCAAAGTTACAGGCCAGTGTGACCAGTGGCACCACGTCATTGTGCAAGAGAAAAACAGATGGTACCGTCTGTTTGTAGAGTTAACATCATCTTGAAGAAGCTCCTCTTTCTTAAAACTACATCCGTGGATGAGCCGGTCTATTCAGAAGGAAATTCTTGTCCTTAGATATTTTTGCTAAAAGCATAGACTATTGATCTTTCATTGTAACGTATGGTTTAAATTATAATAAAATAATCTAATTAAAATATAGTTAAAATAATAACTATACTGTTAAAACATTAAGAAATATTTGGATGTTGTAGTTTTTAACATTTTTTTTAATGTAAATCCTTCTGAGGATTTTTTTTCATCCATATCAAGAGTAACAAATCTTTTTGCTGAAACAGAAGAACAAAGTTTCTATTGAGTTTTCTAAAGAACCAAAAATCAAGCGTGTCAGTGTAAATGACATTTTCCTCTCCCTACAAACTTTAACACAAAAAATTTGGAATAACCGATCTCTTCGTCTGGTAAACACCTGCAGGTTCAGTGGACCACCAGCAGGGGCGCTGGCTTTTGCAGCTGCAGATCTCTAAGAGGAGAAGATGGAGGGAGACTTTCAAATCCCAGCAGCTGGCGGGTGGAGGACTCCCAGTTCAGGCCGAACTCCAGCCGACTGCAGACACACGGATACTGGCGGTCGGCCCAGCAAACCCAGTCCACTGCTTTCTTGACCTGCTGCAAACGCAAAGACCTGGAGGACAAAGACCAAACCCAGTCAGTTCAGATACAAGAACCCAATATTTAAGAGTGTTTTGAGTCGCATGTGTGTATGTGTGTGTGTGTGAGAGTTCAGACCTGGGTGCTGAACCCTCCTCAATGCGAAACAGGGTGAGCAGGACCTGTCCAGCCTCTATTTTCTCGATCCTCATTAGCTGCAGGACTAGAAGAGTAGCCAGCATCCTCAGAATGTCCTCGTGAGCCTTGACACCTGTAAAGTGTTTCAAACAACAAGTAGGAGAATAGATACTTACATGTAGGAAGTAGGTGACTTTAAAAGAAATATATAATTTGTTCCAGTATAAATGTGCTTCGTCTAAGCCAAGGGTGTCCAATTCTGGTCCTTGAGGGCTGGTGTCCGTAAGGTTTTCCACGTGTTCTTGCACTCCTGATCCAGCTTATTTAGTCAATGCATCAAGTTTTATTGGTTGTTGATTTCACTTTATATGTCCATCAGCTGTATTGAACCAGGAAGACATGGAAAACCTTCAGGACACCGGCCCTACAGGACCGGATTTGGACACCTCTGGTCTAAACTATTGGCCAGGTATTACTCTAAATTACTTTGATTTCTGACATTAAATCTAATAAAAGAAAACTATTTAAAAAATGTTTTATTTACAATAAATCACTGTTTTAGAACCTCTGTTAATTTTATGTTGTCCAGTTAGAACCACCAGAAAATTTACAATAGTGTAAATTTACACTACACGTAACATAAAAATCTAAACATATTTACATTTATCAAAAACAAATGGTGCAATCACAGTTTAAGAAAAGTTTGCATAATTATCCCTTTTAAGTTGTGCTCACTCTAGCGTCAAAAAATCATTAGCCACTGTGGCTAATCCAGTTTAATTTTCATTAGCCACATTGAATTTTTTTTAGCCACAAATTATTTTTCAGTTATGATATGCTCTGTGTCATAACGTGTTAGTTTGTGGTTAACAGTGAATATACATACACTTTAGCTTTGTTCTTAACAAATCTGGTGTAATTAATTGCAGAATGTGTCATTTGATGAATAGTAATAAAATCTGTGACAGATTGTTTCCTAACTACCCTCACAACACGTTTGTTGTTGTTACACAACCATTAGACATCACAACAGAAACACATTCTCTATCAAACACCCACACAGACAAATCCATCTCTCTCAAACACACACAGAAAGACCAGTTCCTCACTCTCAAACACACACACAGACAAATTCCTCACTCTTAAACACAAACAAAGACAAGTTCCTCACTCTCAAACACACACAGAGACAAGTTCCTCACTCTTAAACACACAAACAAAGACAAGTTCCTCACTCTCAAACACATACACAGACAAATTCCTCACTCTTAAACACACAAACAAAGACAAGTTCTTCACCTATAAACACCCACACAGACAAATAGCCCTTTCTCAAACACACACACAGACAAGTTCCTCACTCTTAAACACACAAACACAAGTTCCTCTCTTTCAAACACACAAAGACAAGTTCCTCTCTTTCAAACACACACACAGACAAGTTCCTCACTCTTAAACACACAAACACAAGTTCCTCTCTTTCAAACACACAAAGACAAGTTCCTCTCTTTGAAACACACACACACAAAGACAAGTTCCTCTCTTTCAAACACTTTGAACTTTGTGTTTGTCTTTGTGTTAAAGAACATAATTTCTACTGAAGCAGCAAAACATTCTTAAAACAGTGCAATTTGCTCAAATTCTGCCAACTGACTGCAACATTTTGTTTTCAAGAATAATAAAAATGATTTACTTCTAGTATATTTTTAATGGAAATAAGAAGCGGCTTTAGTTTTTTTATTTTAAAGTTTCCAAAATAAGATTTTGTTACTTTTATGATCTTGTTTTTGTTGTCACTTTGATTATAATAAGCTAATGGTTTACTTCACATGGTTTTAAGGGAACAACTGCTGTGGAATTTGATTTGATGCTGTTGAGATCTGTCGTAGTTGTTTTAACTCTTACCAAGAGAACGGATGCCTTTATTCTTCAGAAAAATGTTGACAAAGATGTCTACGTTCAGGTTGATCAAATCTCCAAGTTCATTGGTCAAATTCCAGAAACCCTCCTAATTTGTAGAAAAACAAACATTAGCAGAAAGATCAGGATGCAGGAAAAGCTTCCTTCAAAATTCCCTAAAGTAGATGTCGAATCTGACTGACAGAATAAGACCACCTCCGGCATTTAGTTTTTAATTTTTAATAAAATTATTAAATTATTAAGTTATTTTAAAAACTCTATAAGACACAAAAATAGAACATAAAAATGTGCATGAAAACAAAGATTAAAAATAAGGGTAGAAATGTGTGATTGGGGCCTAGAGCAGGGGTGCCCAACCTTTTTTGTCCCAAAATCTACTTTACAAGTATCAAATCTACTGAGATCTACCAATTTGGCGTTAACATCAAACACACGCAGCTTCCAGCCTGTAGTAAAAGTACCCTCACAACGCGTTACACAACCATTAGACATCACAAAGCATCCTCTCTCAAACACACACAGACAAATTCTCCTCTCTCTCAAACACACACACAGACAAACTCCTCTGTCTCTCAAACACACAAATGCTGACAAATTCCTCTCTCTCTCTTTTTCTCTTTTTAACAACACACACAGACATTTTCGGCATGCAAGCAGTGCTTTAGAAGAGGGAGGGGCCACAGCAACAGGTGTTGCTCATTAAGAACAGGCTTAACAATTTGATTTCACGTCACAGACTCAAAACATCTTCAATAACACTAGAAAAAGTCGCTAGATTGTTGCTATTTGGGGGAAAAAATGGCCAAATTTTAGCTGCTAGAGGGGGTGAATACTTGCTAAAAATAGCGTCTAAGTAGCTGAGTTGGAAAAAGTGACTTTATTTCAAAATATTTTTTCCTAAACACCTGGCGGTCGACATGGAAACAGTCCCCGCCATCGACTGGTTGGGCACCCCGGGCTTAGAATGATAAGAGTGAAGGTCAATGTTTTGGATGTCAGTTGGTTGTGAATTCCAGAAATAAAAGCTTTTCCTTTGTCGTACTGAGACGAGCTTCAGGAACAGTGAAATAGATGGTTGGGGAATGTCTAAGGGAAGAGGTGGCAATATGAAAAAGATCAGACAGATAAGCCGGTGCAAGGTTGCGGACGGCCTTTTACGCTTTAGAAGGCGCAGCGGCTGAAGACGGACGAAAGCGTTCTAGTAAATAACATTAGAAAACAAGAGTGTTAGAATTCGGTTTTCTGTTAGTTTGAAAGCATGTGCGCCCGTTCAGAGTAAAAAAGCTGAAATTTTTATTGTCCATTTAAGGGTTACGGTAAGTGAATTTTTTTTTTTTTAATTCTAAATTAAGGGGGGCGTGCCCTCGAGGGCAGTGGGAGGGGCCTATGGGGAAGGGGAGGGGCTAGATAGGAAGAGGTGGGGTCAACCAGTTGCCCCAACCTCCCCACCTGGCTCCTCTCGACACCACCCCCCCTCCCCCCGAGGGTAGGGGGGTGGCCTCGAGAGCAGTGGGAGGCGACTAGGGGGAAGTGGCGGGGCTAGAGAGGAAGGGGATGGGCTAGAGAGGAAGGGGCGGGGCTAGAGAGGAAGAGGAGGGGTCAACCAGGTGCCCGAACCTCCCCACCTGGCTCCTCTCGACCGGGAGGAGGAAGCATGGCCTCGACAGCAGTGGTAGGGGCCTAGAGAGGAAGGGGAGGGGCATAGAGAGGAGGAGGAGGGGTCAACCAGTTGCCCTCTGTGTGTCTAACCACGTCTGCATGTCTCCAGGTTGCTGCAGACCCCCACCAACATCCTGCTCCCGTCTCTGGCCGTCGCAGACTGTGTGTCGCGTGGTCACGCCCAGTGAAATCTACATGTAAACTTCTTGCTGGTTTCTCTTGTCTCATGTGTCTTCAGTGACCCCCCCAGGTCACTGAAGACACATGTTCTGGTGCATTATGGGGGGAAGGTGCACGAGCCCACTTGACAGACACTAATTTCTATTTCGTTCTCTAGAGTCAGAAATGGAAAACATTAAGTAATGATAAAGATTCTTTATGTTTGTGTTTTTATGTATCACCAACTTCTCTAAAAGAAAGTTTTAACTCTAAATTTGGATAATTGTCATTCGGAACTAGATGAACCTCTATCGCTCCAGAAAAAATTGTGTTCCCTAAATGCGGAGATGTCCTTTAGGCGCTGTTGAGGTTATGTTCCAATGAAAAGGGGAGACGGTGGCTCAGTGGTTACAGCGTTCGCCCGCAAACTGGAAGTCAACCTGAAGTTTGCGGGTTCGCATCCCACTGAGTGCATGTCTTCAGTCCTTGGAGAAGACACCTAACCCCTTGTTTCTCCCACCATTGGCGCCGTCATAGGTGGCAGCCTGCTGCGGTGAAATGCAGCACATAAATTTTCCGCTGATGTGCGGCGTCACCAATGAATAGGACACTGCATCGGTCTGTCGTAGTAAAGAAAGAGCTGAGCCAAAAAGCAAAGCTCTCGATTTACAAGTCAATCTACGTTCCCACCCTCACCTATGGTCACCAGCTGTGGGTGGTGATCGAAAGAATGAGATCGCGGATACAAGCGACCGAAATGAGCTTCCCCAGAAGGGTGGCTGGGCTCTCACTCAGAGATCGGGTGTGGAGCTCTGCCCTCCGGGAGGAGCTCGGTGTCGAGCCGCCTCTCCTCCAGGTTGGGAGGAGCGAGATGGGGTGGCTCGAGCGCATCGCTGGTGAGGTGTTTCGGGCACGTCCCACTGGGAGGAGACCAAGAGGCAGACCCCGGACCCGCTGGAGAGACTATGTCCCACAGCTAGTTGGTTAACGATTCGGGATCCTTCCGGGTGAGCTGGAGGATGCAGCCAAGTGTAAGAGGCCTCAGCTTCCAGTCTGGGGCTGTTGCCCCCGTGACCGAGCCGGATGAGTGGAAGACAACGGAACAGAACGAAAAAAAAAAGTACAGAAAATTTTTTTACCGCATTCTGCAGCTGGAAGATTCTCGTCCATTTTAATTCTGCATTCAAATTCGGCATCCTGAAACAGAAAAACAAAGAAAAAAACTACTTGCATTTGAGTTACTAATTAAAAAAAAAATTTTCAAAGACTATTTTTTCTTCTCAAATATGGATTAGCATGAGAGACACTGAAAAAAGTTTTCTTTTAAGCCCTCTTTTGATTCCTTTTTGCTTTCTTCTTTTTTTTTTTTTTTTTTTTTTTTTCCTGTTTGAAGTAAAACCAACTATGAACTTCTTTTTTAACTCAACAGGGTGGAAATTTAAGAAAAGGATCAAAATTCAATCCATTTAGTAAATCACTGCATCTAAAAATGATTTCAAATTAACAGTTTAAAACAAAAATAACACTTAATATCAATCATATAAACTAGTGTATGAGAGGGTACCTAGAGAAGAACTATGGTATTGTATGAGGAAGTCTGGTGTGACAGAGAAGTATGTTAGAGTGGTTCAGGACATGTATGAGGGCTGTAAGACAGTGGTGAGGTGTGCTGTAGGTGAGACAGAGGAGTTCAGTGTGGGGGTGGGACTGCACCAAGGATCTGCTCTGAGTCCTTTGCTGTTTGCTATGGTGATGGACAGGCTGACAGACGAGGTTAGACAGGAATCTCCATGGACAATGATGTTTGCAGATGACATTGTGATCTGTAGTGAGAGGAGGGAAGAGGTGGAGGAAAAGTTGGAGAGGTGGAGGTTTGCACTAGAGAGAAGAGGAATGAAGATTAGTCAGAGTAAAACAGAGTACGTGTGTGAATGAGAGGGATCCAAATGGAAAAGTGAGGTTACAGGGAGAAGAGATAAACAAGGGAGAAGAGATAAACAAGGAGAAAAAAACCCAAAAAGATAAGAGTTCACAACCATGAAACATTCAAATAATATATTACACATTTACACGTGAGGAGGTTTTAAGTACTTGGGATCAACAGTCCAGAGCAATGGAGAGTGTGGAAAAGAGGTGAAGAAGCGTGTTCGAGCAGGCTGGAACGGGTGGAGAAAAGTATCAGGTGTGATGTGTGACAGAAGAGTTTCAGCTAAAATGAAAGGGAAAGTGTACAAAACCGTGGTGAGACCAGCCATGCTGTTTGGTCTAGAGACAGTGCCACTGAGGAAAAGACAGGAAGCAGAGATGGAGGTAGCAGAAATGAAGATGCTGAGGATCTCTGTGGGAGTGACCTGGATGGACAAGATTAGAAATGAGTATATCAGAGGAACAGCACATGTTAGAGGTTTTGGAGATAAAGTCCGAGAGGCCAGGCTGAGATGGTTTGGACATGTGCAGAGGAGAGAGACCGAGTACATCGGCAGAAGGTTGCTAGATTTGGAACCACCAGGAAAGAGGTCTAGAGGAAGGCCAAAGAGGAGGTTCATGGATACAGTGAAGGAAGACATGAAGATAGTTGGTGTGACCGAAGAGGATACAGCAGATAGGGTTAGATGGAAGAAACTGACTTGCTGTGGCGACCCCTAAAGGGAAATGCCGAAAGGAGACGAAGAAGATCAATCATATAAACTATTATTTATGTCAATTTAAAATTAAGCTCAAATCAATAAAAATGCTTTTAAGATATAATAAACTAAAGATTAATTTAAAAAAAAAAAAAAAAAGCTTTTATTTTTTATGCCGGTCTTTTACTGGTCCTGCTGGAAAAAATGTGAAGGTTTTGACACTCATGGTCTGAATGAGAAAAAAAGAAAATGTTTTAGACTTACAGAGCAGAACGTAAGTCCATCATCTCCTGGTCTCTTAGAACAGGAGGAGGTGTTTCATAGTAAAGCCCAGAAATGCCTGCTTCTTGAACCTCTGAACTTTCATCCATCAGGTACATAAGATCGGTAGACTTCATTAGCGAGGTCATCGTTGGTTTGATACTTTCACTTCCTTTTTTAAAGGTGTCACTTTTGAAAACATTTTTGGTGATCCTGCCTTCCCTTAAATTCGCCTTTCCAAATTCCTTTAGTTGGAAGCGAGGTGGAGGCACTGTGTCAACAGTTGAATGTACCTGGGTAGGGTGAGGATCCGCCGCGCATTGGAGCTCGAAAGGGAACCGTGGCGCTGCCCCACAGAGTGGTGATAACATGCCAGAAAGGGGTGACGCTGCGTCACTGTGCCGAAAATTCCCACATTTAAACTCTTCCCATCCAAAGCTCTGCAGTGCCACGGGAGGGTGTGGATCCGCCTCGCCCCAGGCCAGAGGTGCTGTGCCAAGCGGCGGTGGCACCACGCCAGGGGGCAGTGGTGCTCCAAAAAGGGGCAGTGGCGCAGCACCAGGGGGCGATGGTGCCCCACAAAGGAAAGGTGGTATGTACGGAGGTGCAGGCGCCATCATTGGAGATGGCAGGACAGGAGCGGCATGCACAAAAGCTGGAGCCTCACGGTCAATGCCTAAGGTACATTCAACATTTTCTTCAGATCCAAAGCTGTGCGGCCCAGCTTCTGTGAGGACTAAACGTTTGTTTTTATGTGTGTGTATCGAAGGTGCATCACATTCAGTTAGAGCTGAAGAGAATCCGACGTTGTTTTCTTGTTTATGTCTATGTTTTCGGAGAAGCAGACTTCCAAACAATAAACTCTCTTCTGGTTGATCGTCAGGCATGCCATCACACTCAAATGAGCCAAGTACAAAAGAAGATGAAGAATGCATTTCTTCAGGTGACGGACTTCTGCACTCATCCTCAATCCCTCTTTTAACTCTATCAGACTTTTCCCATATGCGGTCCTACAAAACAAGTAATGAAAACAAAACACTGATTACTAACAGAAAGGGCTTTCATCTGAAAAAGGCTTTGAAGATCAAACAAATGTTTGTAGAAGCAACTGTTGCATTTTTACAAACTGTTTTTTTAAATAGAAAGTCTAATTAAAATTCTAAAATTCTGATATTTGAAGTGTTTTAATTCGATTTTCGACTAAATTTCCAGGGTGTAATCTGAACAAGACTGAATTTGCTTTGAATAAGTTCACTAGAAAAACTTTGATGTGATGCTAAGACCACAAAAAAAACTTCTTATCGTCAAGCCTTTATTAGTATTTTCTGTCTATGCTAATGCCCCGCCCACTAAAAACAAGATGCTGTTCTTCTTCTACATGGGGAGATGGTGGCTCAGTGGTATAAGCGTTCGCCCGCGGACCGGAAGTCAACCGGAAGTTCGCGGATTTGCATCCCGCTGAGCGCATGTCTAGGGTCTTTGGAGAAGACACATAACCCCTTGTTTCTCCCACCATTGGCGCCGTCATAGGTGGCAGCCTCCTGCGGTGAAATGCAGCACATAAATTTCCTGCTGAGGGATTAAGTATATTAAAAAAAAAAAAAAAAAGGAGTAGATCTAACCTTAGATCGACAGGTGGATCAGTGCGGCGTCAGCAATAACTAGGACGCCGCATCGGTCCGTTGTGGTGAAAAAAGAGCTGAGCCAAAAAGCAAAGCTCTCGATTTACAAGTCGGTCTACGTTCCAACCCTCACCTATGGTCACCAGCTGTGGGTGGTGACCGAAAGAATGAGATCACGGATACAAGCGGCCGAAATGAGCTTCCTCCGAAGGGTGGCTGGACTCTCACTCAGAGATCGGGTGAGGAGCTCTGCCATCTGGGAGGAGCTCGGTGTCGAGCCGCTCCTCCTTCAGGTTGAGAGGAGCCAGATGGGGTGGTTCTTTACTACTTTTTAACACATTTCACTGTCTGGTTTTGGTTTGAAACAGTCCCAGGTTCTCATATTTGCTGGCAACATGTTAGATGGCAAACAGATCGTAATTATGGGAAAAGGAACCGTTCTCATAATGTTTACATTATTTCTCATCTCATTTCTTTGATTCAAAAACCAATCACATAAAAAATTGCTCCAAAATTAGATTCCCACATTTAATTTTTTCCCAAAACTACCAGGCATGTGGGTGTTTTGCTGCACACTCCATTCTGTTTTGTCGTTTTCCGCTTATTTAGGGGCAGGTCACGGGGGCAACAGCCTCGGACGGGAAGGCTGTCGAGGCTTCTCTCACCCCAGCTGCCTCCTCCAGCTCCCCTGGAAGGAGCCAGATTCGTTCCCCAACCAGCTGCGAGACATAATCATTCCAGCGGGTCCGGGGTCTGCCTCTTGGTCTCCTCTCGGTGGGACGTGCCTGAAACACCTCACCAGCGAGGCGTTCGGGGGGCATCCTCACCAGGTGACCGAACCACCCCATCTTGTTTCTCTCGACCTGTAAGAGAAGCAGCTCGACACCGAGCTCCTCCCGGATGGCAAAGCTCCTCATCCGATCTCTAAGTGAGAGCCCAGCCACCCTGCGGAGAAAGCTCATTTCGGCCGCTTGTGTTCACGTACTCATCCTTTCAGTCACCACCCACAGCTATTGACCATAGGTGAGGATGGGAACACACACCTGCTGGGGTGTGCAATGGTGCTGCACACTCACTTCTTAAAATTTTTTACATACTTAATTCATTCCTTAACGGGAAAATTTGTAGCAGGCTACCAGGACGGCGCCAATGGTTGGAGACACAGGGGTTTAGGTGTCTTCCCCAAAGACCCCTAGACATGAGCTCGGTGGGATTCGACGAACATTCTACTATTTTTGAGTTACTCGTTATGAAAAGAATTTGATGAATTAAATCATTCACAACTTGCCAGGGGTAGGTCGTCGGACTTCCTCCTCGAGTGCAAATGGATGAAATTTTCCAATTAAAAATACAATCTGATCACTTGTGTGATAAAACACAATGAATCTCTTCTCTTAACAAAATTTACTGGCCTAACAGTGAATGATTTGGGGTTTTAAATAATCCATGGAAGATTTTGAGTTTTTACAGGTATGTTCTAGCAAACGGTAACCATGTCATTCTCATGAAAGAAAATGTACCATACAAGTCGACCCAGTGCATCTGCGGTATTCTAATGACATGGTCTAATGGCCATTCTAATAATACCTTGGGTGTCCATCTAGGACGGAGGTGGGCAGACTTTTGGGTTTGCGGGCCACAAGGAGTTCTAATATTTGACAAAGGGGCCGGAACAGGAGCAGTTGGATGGCATGCTTTGGTAACCGCTAGATTAGACCAATAGAATGGAGCGCTAGATTTTAAACAAGCGCGATAAATGTTACATAAAGAGCATTCAATTTCAAATCTAGCGGCGCTAGGTCTGAAATTTAGTGCAATAGGGCTTAAAAACGGGCATTTAGGAGTGCTAGGTTTGAAATCTATGCACTTGATGTAACATTTTGCTTGTTTTACCATCTAACGTGGTTGTTTACGTGCGTGTATTGGGCCTGATGGCTTTCCATATATTTGCACACTGTTTATTTTGACAGCGTGCGCACGCACATTTTAATGGGAACAGTGTTGTTGTATCTTTGGCGCCATCTATTGACAAAACATCAGAATTACAGGGTAAATAAAACATTAACAAGGTTTATTTATTAAATTTTTTCAAGTTCAGCGGGCCGGATTAAAACGTTCAACGGGCTGCAGTTTGCCCATGCCTGATCTAGGATCACAGTCTGGAGCTCTACAGTGCAGGTGTGTAGATTTTACTAACAATCCTAAAGCATTTCTGAGAAAATAGTTTTGAGTTATGCAAAACTCAACAAACAATAGTTTACCTCAATAGTTTCCGAATACAAAGTATCACATTTCTCGATCAGTTGGTCAGAGGACCAACTGATGTAAGGAAGAAAGTCCACATCCTCCTCTGCAACCAACTTCGGAATATCAGTAACTCCATCTTCTGCCTGCTTTGAGTCCTTAACAAGATGAGAAGAATGATACTTGGTATAAATTCTTTAAACTCTGGTTGAACTGGAGCAAAGTAAGCTGAAACAAACCCTCTCCTCGATGGCCACAAAGCTGGTGAACTGAGACAAGATGGAGTATTCTTTACTCAACTCAATGATGAAAGACTTCAGCTCGGCTTTCATACTCTGAAGAGGCAGAAACTTGAGTCAACAAAGAGTTTTTAGGCTGGAAGTGCATTAACAGAACAGAAACACACCTCATGCCCAGCTTCGGAGGTTTCTAGACTTCCGTCTTCATAGTCTCTGATAAGGGCTCTGGCCGCCAATTTGTGAAGGAACTGTAGGCAGATGAAACGTCACATAGTCTACTTCTTGTTGATTACCGTAATTTCACGACCATTAGGCGCACCGTACGAAAAGGCGCAGTCTCAGTCACACACCGCCTTACAACAACACACACGCAAGCATGCAAATGTGCGTATCAAAAAATAGATCGGGAGCAAAACTGAGTTTGGTTGTGCTTTATTTAAGTAGTAACGATACTAAACAAGCACATTACCGGTAATAGTCTTTATTCAAATCCGTCAAAGTCCTCATCCTCTGTTTCGGAATCGAAGAGCCGCGCAAAATCCAACAGAGCAGGTCCACTTCGCTCCTCGCTGTCAAAGTCACTGTCTGTACTGTGCGGCTCCTCAGAAAGGATACCAGCTTTTGTGAAAGCTCAGATAACAGTACCAGCAGACATGTTAGTCCAAGCATCTACAATCCATTGACTCGTTAATGCTGAAATTTCTCGTGGCGGCTCGATTCCCATGTTCCTCCGCGTAGCTGATTGCCTTCAGCTTAAACTGGGCGTCATAAGCGTGTCTCTTTGCCATTTTCAGGGTTAAAACAGCAATGTTGTGCATACAGCACATACCTTTTTTATACACAATCCACGCCCACACTTCACTCTTTAACGTTCTCATGCCTTTTCTTTTAGGTCCGCCTCGCCTCACGGACACCGCGTTTTCTTTTAGGCCCGCCTTTTCTCACACACAAGGTGCACCGCACGAAAGGTCGCACTGCTCATTTTGAAGAAAATCTAAGATGTTTATATGCGCCTTGTAGCCGTGAAATTACGGTAAACCCATTTCCCCGTGGGCTGAGGTCCTCAATGTTTTTCTATTTGTTCCTGCATCTTCACACCAGACTCAATTAATGCAGAATTTTATTGGTTGATGATTTCAGTTCATTTGAGTCAGACGTAGCGAGCACATAAAAAAACTTTTTGTGAACCTCAGCCTCCGTTTGGGCCAAAAAGGATCCCACAAGGATCTAAGGTTAACATCCCCGCAGTAGACAAAGTGACCCAGCTCTTACCGTGCCCTTTGTCTTCTGAAGCTCAGTTGTTGACACCATTGTCTCCAGCTGCGTTCCACTCAAATTCCCAAAAAGAGTTGCCTGCAAGAAAAAAAACCCCCAAAAAACTAAAGTTAGGAAACGTCTAAAAACAAATGTTACTTCTCTCAAAGTAAATAAAAGCTGTGTCCAAATAAGCCCCTTATTTCCCAAAGAATGCAGCTTGACGGATGAACCTTCAGAATATTTGATCTATTTTTTAGAAGATTTATGATAAAATATTTGGACAAAAATTGAAAGGAGCTCCCTACGGTATTATTTTGTCCTGCTTTTTCACCCCAGTCTCTACATAGGAGTTCCCAAATATATACCGTATTTTCTGCACTACAAGGCGCACCTAAAAACCTTAAATTTTCTCTAAAGTCCATGATGCACCTTTTAACCCAGCGCGCCTTATATATGGATCAATATTGAGCTACAACAGGTGTCGCAACTGCGGTAAGCAGCCGTCGACTCCATTTTCCCCCGTAGAAAAAGTAGAGCGCGCTGCATGTGGGGATACATGAAAAGGCGTCTTTCATTTGTGTGTTTGTCTAAAGACCCGGAAATGGCTCCTCCCAAGAGACACTGTTACACCGCGGAGTTTAAACTCAAGGCGATCGGTCACGCAGTAGAACACGGGAATAGAGCCGCAGTGAGAGAGTTTAACATCAATGAATCAATGGTGAGGAAGTGGAGGAAGCAAGAGGATGCACTGCGCCAAGTAAACAAGACTAAACAGAGTTTTTCTCCAATGGAAGATAAACTGTGTCACAAAAATACTAATACTTTATCTCGGAGAAAATAATAAAACAGCTGTTT
The DNA here is from genome assembly GCA_902685375.1 of Neostethus bicornis. NCBI lineage: Eukaryota > Metazoa > Chordata > Actinopteri > Atheriniformes > Phallostethidae > Neostethus > Neostethus bicornis. The sequence goes on along the minus strand of LR738549.1, from coordinate 7,756,675 downwards.
ATTCATTTTGGGAGTAAAAACAGAAAGCTGTTTTGTAATTGTTAATAAAGTTTGACTGACCTATCTGACTGTTTTTTTTTTTTTTTACATTCCCTTTAGCGCAGCACCATTTATTGGATGCATAACGTAACCCCAGCCTTTAATGTAGCGCCTTATAATGCGATGCGCCTTATATGTGGAAAAAGTTTTAAAAAATGTCATTTATTGAAGGTGCGCCTTATAATGCGGAAAATACGGTAATCTTTATTTTCTATGTGCTGAGTTTTTAAGGCTTTATGTTGTCCACCCGTTGTTTAGCACCAACATGTGGAGTTCCTCAAAGCTCTATCCTTGGCCCCAATTGTTCTACATAAATCTTTCACTTTTTGTTTTTTTAAAAAAAAACAAACTCATAGTGAAGATGACACTCGGCTCTAAATGAGACAATATTATTAGTTTCCTGTTCCAACGGGAAGATCGGGTCTTGGTTTGTGTCTAAGTCACCTGACATGGCGAACTTTACCTGAGTGCAGTGCGGCACAAATCCATAGACCAGAGTGTGGCAGTCTTTAAAGAGTGCATTGAGTTGTTTTGGAGCTTGAAGGGGTTGAGCTGTGGTATTAAATTGCTGCCACTTCACAGACACCGAGTTGCATCCAGGAGACGACATGCGCTTCACCTGAGACTCTATCTGCAGATCATAAATGCACACAGAACATGCTTGTTTACACATGCAAACTCTCAATTAGAAGGTCTTTGTAGACTTATATTTCTTGGTTTTCTTCCAAAAAAAAAAAAAAGAATAGGGATCGAGAATCTTTAAAACCCAAAGAGCCATTTATATTCAAGTTAAAGTTTATAATCAATATTAAAGTTCGATTTTAAGAATCTGAAAACCCTGAGATACAATATAATTCATATTAACTCTAACAGGATTCATTTTCCCCAAACTCTCAAGGTTAAGGCTGAAAGACCAACATGCAGGTTCGTCAACAAACTTTTTGACTAAGTAGAATAAGAATTTTATGATTTTTTTTAAAGCTACATAATTAGACCAGGCATGGACAAACTACGGCCCGCAGGCCACATGCGGCCGTTAAATAGTTTAATCAGGCCCACTAAACTTGAAAAAATTAAATAAATAAACCCTGTTAATGTTTGATTTTCCCTGCAATTCTGACGTTTTGTCACTAGATGGCACCAAAGATACAACAACACTGCTCCCATTAAAAAGTGTGTGTCTCCATGATCCGCACTCCTCTGTAATATGGATGCAGAAATGATGAGATGGTCTGGCTGGTCAAGCACAGCGTAGAACGGCAAATCCTGCCCATGCCAGTGAAGGAGTTTTGGGATGGTACAGCGCACAGATATGGAAAGCTATCGGGGCCAATTTACACACGTAAACAAGCATGTTAGATGTTAAAACAAGCAAAATGTTACATTAGATTTCAAACCTAGCGCCGCTAGATTTTAAATTTACCGCTCTTGATGTAACATTTAGCGCTTGTTTAAAATCTAGCGCGCCATTCTTTCGGTCTAATCTAGCGGTTAGCGAAGCATGCCATCCATCTGCTCCTGTTCCGGGCCCCTGGTCAAAGGTTAGAACTGAATGTGGCCCTCGAACCAAAAAGTTTGCCCACCCCTGATTTAGACTCTCACCTTCTCAGCCCAACTTTGTTTGCTTTTGTTGTCAAAAAACTCATACGTTCCGCCGCCTGCATGTGCCAGCGATCGCAGTAGGTGCCGGTTGGCAGTAGGGCTGCAGAGATAAAAAAAAAAAAGTAAGACACACCTCCACCTGGTAGCTATTGTAGTGTGTATGATGCCGTCATCCGACCTGAGACCGCAGGTGAAGAGACGGGTATGCTTTGTGTTTTCTTTGAGCAGCTGCAGGGTGAAGAAGGGGTTCTGGATGTGACCGTCCGACAGCAGCATCAAATTCCTCAAGCCGCGAGATGGTGGAAGCAGGCTGAGCGCTCGCAGGGGTCGCCAAAGCTCAGTACTGCCTCCTACTGGAGAGAAACTCTAAGAGGAAAAAAAATATATGAATGATTGAGTTGGTGATTATTAAAACTTCTCAACTAGTATTTAGCAGCTTTCGAGTTCCGGGCGAGACCATGGTCCTCGCCCGGAAAAGGGTGGAATGCCCCCTGTGGGTCAGGGACACGGTCCTGCCCCAAGTGAAGGAGTTTAAATATCTCAGGGTCTTGTTCACAAGTGGGGGAAGGATGGAGCGGGAGATCGACAGGTGGATCGGTGCGGCGTCAGCAATAACTAAGACGCTGCATCGGTCCGTCGTGGTAAAGAGAGAGCTGAGCCGAAAAGCAAAGCTCTCGATTTACAAGTCGATCTATGTTCCTACCCTCACCTATGGTCACCAGCTGTGGGTGGTGACCGAAAGAATGAGATCGCGGATACAAGCGGCCGAAATGAGCTTTCTCCGCAGGGTGGCTGGGCTCTCACCCAGAGATAGGGTGAGGAGCTCTGCCATCCGGGAGGAGCTCAATGCCGAGCTGCACCTCCTTCAGGTCGAGAGGAGCCAGATGAGGTGGTTCGGGCACCTGGTCAAAATGCCCCCCGAGCGCCTTGCGGGCGAGGTGTTTCGGGCACGTCTTACCGGGAGGAGACCAAGGAGCAGACCCCGGACCTGCTGGAGAGACTATGTCTCACAGCTGGCCAGGGAATGACTTGGGATTCTTACGGGTGAGCTAGAGGATGCAGCCGGGGAGAGAGAAGCCTGGGCTTCCTGTCTGAGGCTGTTCCCCCCCCGACCCTGCCCCGGAACCAGCGGAAGTTGACGGAAAGCAGCAAAAAACAGCACAACTGTTGTTGATATTGAAACAGGCCATGCAAACTGGCTGGAGCAGGACAGAAAGAAACTTGTCAAACTTTTTAGGACTCACCTTGATGAAATTCTTGGCTTCCTGGTGGACGTCAATGAGCGGTTGTGCTGTTTGGAACGCTTCGGTGTGATCTGACAAAGACAAAACAAGTGGGTCCAATTTGGTCCACAAGATCAGATTGATATGAAATTGTTTCCTCAAAGGAAGCTTACCTTTTCCAAACAAGATGACATTAACTTTCAAGAAGGGGTTCAGTCGGTAGAGAACCTGCAGGGCAATTCTTTGAGCCGAACAAAGCGTGTCCCCCTTCATGGACTCAGACGTGTCCAACAATAGGATGACCTCATCATCTACTGGTATGGAACTGATTTGGAAGTCCGGGTAGAAGACCAGCATGCAAGCCTGAACAACAGAGATGGTTAGAGGAAGACACCTGGCTGAGATGTAGAAGACACACAGACTCACCTGGCTGTCTTTATCGGGGTGTTTCTCCACCCACATCCTGGGCAGGTGGACCTGAGACAAAGTGATGGATAACTGGAATCCATCGACACCCATTTCCTGGCCTGGCAGGACGCTGACCACCGCTTTGCAGTCTGTTTTCTACACCAGGGGAAACAAGACTCAGATAAACGAGAAAAAAATCTACTTGGTTATCTCACAGGTTCTAAACCAGGGGTCACCAACCCGGTGCCCATGGGCACCAGGTCGCCCGCAGCGACCGCATCAGTCGCCCGCAGGCCAGTTCTAAAAATAGCACTTATCACAAATTAGCTCTGTCTAAAATTTTATTTAATTGTGTTGCTATTCTTTTTTTAATTTAATTTATGGTGATGTAAATTTAAAAACAAATACATAAAAACGTAAACGTGAGCGCTGCAAAGATGAGGTTACGAATGTGTTTTCTACCCACAAAAACATGGCAGAAAAAAAGAAGAAAACTTAACATTTTCACAGTGAATGGGAGGAAGAGTTCTTTTTTTACTAACGTGAAAGAAGACTGTGTGCGTCTCATCTGCGGTGCGACTGTGGCAACGCACAGTCGAACCGTCCTTACTTTGAAAGGAGTAGATTTTTGTTAAGTCATTTGTACAAACATGGTTCAGAGTTTATGATTTGATAATTGTTGTAAAAATTGAAAAAGATTTCCTGCAAAATATTGTAGAAGTGATCATTTGAAAATGAAACACTTGGATCTTGCATATTGAAGCGTATCTGTTTCTGTTTAATCATACTGAAATAATTATTGTGATGGATCATTAACAATCAGTGTCTTCACATAGAATATCATTAATAATAATAATATCAAATTAAAGGTACACTGTGTAACTTTGTTATTTCAGAAGTGTATTATCAAAGTGGTAGCCTTTTGCGTTACTCAGTGCCCTTGAAGTAGCTCTTAGTATCAAAAAGGTTGGTGACCCCTGTTCTACACTCATCAGAAACTTTTATTTACCAAGACTTAACGTCTTTAAACAACAAAAAGTGGTGCAAAAGCATTCCTTCAGAAGAAAATTAAGCAGGAAGCACAGATTTTCTTCTCTTGCCCATTTTTCAGCTCATCGAGAGAATACAGAGTGTCTGCCTCTTGGTTCCCTACCGGTAGGGAGTGTCCGAACAACTCACCAGCGAGGCGCTCAGGAGGCATTCTGACCAGATGCCCGAACCACCCCATCTGGCTTCTCTCGACCTGGAGGAAGAGCGGCTCGACACCGAGCTCCTCCCGGGTGGCAGAGCTCCTCACCCGATCACTGAGTGAGAGCCCAGCCACCTTGCGGAGGAACCTCATTTCGGCCGCTTGTCCCACGATCTCATTCTTTCGGTCACCACCCAGCTGGTGACCCTAGGTGAGGGTTGGAACGTAGATCGACTTGTAAATCGAGAGCTTTGCTTTTCAGCTCAGCTCTTTCTTTACCACGACGGACCGATGCAGCGTCCTAGTTATTGCTGACGCCGCACCGATCCGCCTGTCGATCTCCCGCTCCATCCTTCCCCCACTCGTGAACAAGACCCCGAGATACTTAAACTCCTCCAATTGAGGCAGGACCCTGTCCCTGTCCTGCAGGGGGCATTCCATCCTTTTCAGGGCGAGGACCATGGTCTCAATGAGCCTTTACCTTCATCTGGACTTTGTGACTCATACAGCTGATGCGGAGGATCTCGTGCGGCATCTCCACCGATACGTCCAGCGTGAACTCCCTGAAAGGTAGAAACATCTGGAGTTCACTAAACTGTGAAAACGTAACCACTGTAACTGATTCAAAAAGAGTGGTAACCTGGTTCCCTCGGCATCGCCAACACACACTTTCTCCATGGCAACCTGACCACATAAGTACACACACTTTCAGTTTTCTGACTAAAACCTGCTTTATAGCCACTTCAGGCTCCGTCCCTCCTTACCTGCGTGGTCTGATTGAGGGCAGCATTTTGTTGCCATGGCGCCACACTCCCAGGTAGCGAAAATAAAATATTGCCGTCCTGCACCCGCAGTTCTGATATGAATGAGACTTTGATGAGGACAGTGGCCCCAGGGGGCAGGTTGCCCACGCTGATGGTGAACACATCCTGCAGGCAGGAAGAGAAGGATTCTGTCAGAATAGGTGGAAGAAGCAGTCGTACAATCGTAAGCGAGGAGGTGGACATACTGGGGCATCCTGGTCCATCAGGTAAGCTCCGTGTCCCTGCTCAATGGCCTCCCGGTACTCTTTACGAGCTTTCTCCTTCTCCTTCACCTGACATCCAAATAAATTGTGTTACTTGGTTTCCTGGTGGTGTGAGGGGGTCAGGAATCTGGTATTAGCTGACCTGACCCACTACATGTTTCCCATTGATGAAAGCCTCAAAACCACAGACGGCAGCTGAATCCTCCAGAGGGAAGACGTACTTGGCCTCGATGGGCACTGGGCTCCTATTGGTGTATTCTTGGAAAATAACCACCTAATGGAAGAAAAAACAGACCGCTCACAAGTATGTCAACTCTCTGATAGCGTCAGTTCATCATCCAGGTTCCCACCTTCGACAAGAGGTCCATTAGCCTGCACTTCACATGGACAGCCTGCAAAGGGAGCTGCTGCCCGGAGCTGTCTTGCAGGCCGGCCGTTATATTGGCAGGATTTGAAACGAGCGCTTCCTCACCGGGTCTCAGCTCTGTGGACAAAAATCCACAAATCACCCACTTCATCATCTTATCCGTCCATCCCTCACGGGGGTGCCGGAGCCCATCCCGGCTGATTTAAGGCGAAGTCATACAACCATCCAAATACACACTCATTCCTAGGGGCAATTTGGAACCGGCCAATCAACCTAGCATGAATGTCTTTGCAGGGTGGGAGAAAACCGGAGAACCCGGAGGAAACCCACGCAAACATGGGGAGAACATGCAAACTCCACACAGAAAGGACCGTGTTCCAAGCTTCATCCCCACCCAGGACTTGAACCCACGACCTTCTTGCTGTGAGGCCCCTGTGCTATCCACTGCGTCACCGTACTGCCGTTGTTAGATGTTGTAAGTTAGACTTAAGCTTGTACTCTTTATAACTTTATAATGTGTGTTTTTCACATTTTGCAAACTATGCATGGGCGTCAACCATCTTACGTATATCAGCTATTGTTCTCCCATTCTTGAAGGATTATTCAGCATATAATGCTCTCCCACCTCTGAAGTCTTACTCAGCATATGTAGTGTTAGATAGAAAATATATATATCCTTATATACTTCTTTATTTCTATCATATAAAAGTGTCTTTTACTCTGTGTTTTATTGAGGATGATTCAAATCCCACTAATCCCTGACATTAGTTCATTAACTATAGCTGGGTGATAGTGTCATCTGTTAAAACAATGTCTTCTGTTAAAAAACAGTGTCTTTTGTTAAAACAGTATCTTCTGTTAAGATAGTGTTGTTGTTAAAACAATGATTGGGTTGACTTTCTGCCTTTTTGATTAACTCACTCTTCAGACTGATTAGTTTATTCCTCAGACTGATTAGTTCATTCTTCAGACTGATTAACTCATTCTTCAGACACCTGTGAGTGTCCTTATGTAAACTGTGACCTACTTTTTCTAATAAAAAGAAGCAGTTGGGGTGAGTTGATTTGAGAGAAGCTTGGAGGAGCCAGGCAGAGCACGTCTCTCTTCTCCTAATCTCTCCCCCATTGCAATGTGGAAAGGCGCTTGTTGTTTCCTTGTGTGAGATTAAATAGTTGGGTATGATATTAGGGTACTAAATTGAATGAAGCCTCTTTTTAGATCCTACAGATGTGTAAAGGCAATTAATTCTACACCATTAGACTTAGTCTCCCTTTTCCTCTGTGGCTGTTCCAGATGTTCCTGGTGGATGTCCCTATGATGTCAAGACCTGAACTCTAGTAAACCAAAACCCACAAAATATTTTGTCTTGTGTGTAACACCAAGCTTGAAGCCCCTAGAACCATTACCGGCTCATTATACCATTAATCCTAGAGGATTAATAGTATTATTTCTGATCTGATTTCATTGTGAATTCCTCTCTAAGTACCCCATCCTCATTCAGGTGGATCTTTACTTTAGTAGGATTCTATCTTTCTGGAGTTTCTGGGTGGATGTATAGTTTTAGATGGAGTATAGTTTTTTTTTATCTAAAAATCACTTTATTAATCATTTCCACATGAGTCTTTATTTTGAACAGTATGACACCATTGCACGTGCATGGTGAATGTGCGCACAGTGTGTGTCAGAAATAAAAAACTTCCCACCAAAAAAAAAAAAAAAAAAACTATCTTCATGTCTTCCTTCACTGTATCCACGAAACTCCTCATTGGTCTTCCTCTTTGATAAGTAGCTTCCAGTTTTTATTTGATATTAATCAATTTCCCACAACTTCAAAAATAAATTTCTTTCATTGTCATTTTGGGGAAGTTCAGGTAGATTATTGAGGAAACACTTATTCATTTTAGAATAAGACTGTAACATCCAAAAAGTGGTAGAAATGAGTGACGTCTCAAGCTAAAAAAAACAAAGAGCAGGAGTCCAACAGTCAGCATTTGAACGTGTTCCTAAAAGCTCAGAAAAACAGGATTTCTAACCTCAAATCTGAATTACCAAAAGAGAAACCCTGAGCTAAATAGTTGCCCACTGGCTGGTGGCACGGTGGCGCAGCGGGTAGCACAGTGGCCTCACAGTGCGACAGTCAAGGGTTCGAGTCCTGGGTGGGAACGAGGCTTGGAACACAGGCCTTTCTGTGTGGAGTTTGCATGTTCTCCCCGTGTATGTGTGCGTTTCCTCCCACCCTCCAAAAACATGCATGCTAGGTTGATTAGCCACTACATGAGTGCCCCTAGGAATGAGTGTGTTTCTATGGTTATATGTGTATGGCCCTCAACCTGTTTGGGGTGTACCCTGCTCCGGGATGAACTCCAAACTCGTAAGGAATAGACGGCTAAGAAGGTGACTGACTAAATAGTTGCCATTGAGGTCACTTGAGCACTATCATTTAAAAAATAAAGGGTGAGTTGATCACCTATAAGAGGGAGGGGTGAAGGCAAGAGAAACTAAAAAAGCCGGGACGCCTAGTGTTAAAGTGATTACATTTGTGTTCCTGACATTGTTGTTTTTGGCAGCCATCTAAGTTTTCATTTTAGTCTTCGTCTTTGGACAAATTTTAATTTAAGTTTTAGTCACCTTTTTGTTATCTCTTTATAGTTTCATTTTAGTCACGTTTTAGTCAACGAAAACCCAAAAGAGTTTTCGTCTAGTATTAGTCAAGGAAGATTTAGAACGTTTTTTGTCTAGTTTTAGTGTAAAAAAAAAAAAAACTTTAACAGTCGTGTCTTTATTACTGAAAATAATGCATGTTGGTTTTTTTTGTTGTTGTTTTTTTTTAAAAAAACTCTGCCGAGCTTTAACTTGCGCAAAACAGCGAACATTGTAAAACAACGTAAATAAATATATTTTTTTTCAGTGAGTGAGGAACGTTGTAACTTATTCATACTTAAAAAATGACACCTCTTAATAACCCTGTAAACAAAATAAACATTGGAATACATTTAAAGCAGTCGTTAGCGCAACCAAGCTGTCTAGGAAGTTAGCAGCGCCGCAAGCTAGCATTAGCTTAAAGTTAGCGTGCTGTTTGCGCAAAATATGAGGAAAACTTTAAGTTTCTGACCACCAAGCTCCTTTGTTACTGTTTTCACCATGGTTTGTGACTTCCTCATGGCTTCAGGTGTGTTGTGTAGACGGTGTGAACGTGCAGCATTGTGGGGGGCGTGTCGCCGTGAGAGACAGAACGCAGCTGCTGTGTTTTTTTCTTTTAACAGACAGAAATGTGAAAGTCTGACGCCTATTTCATTACGTTTTCGTCTCGTCAGCAGAAACTTGCAAACGTCTCGTCACGTTATCGTCACCAAAACTTTGCATTTATTTCGTTATCGTTACGTCATCAAAAAATGCTTCGTCAACAAAATCATTTCGTTTTCATCATCGTTGACGAAAACAACACTGGTTCCTGACATGTGACTCTTTAATCTCATTTACTCTAACACACCTTCACCTCCTCTTTGGATGAAGTCCATCTGCTGTAGTTTACAAATAGGAACTATGCTTTGTTTGATATGGACAATCTAATCTGCAATTTCCAGTCCGAGGTACATTCTGCCGGTCCAAGCTGGAGAGGATCCCCCACATTAGGGAAGCAAGCCAGCATCCCAAGTAAGAACCATTTAAAGCTTACCATGTACTACTAAAGGAGAACATGTCCAAAAAGAACCTACCCTGGTGTGAGGGAGCAGGTGAACTTTGGGGTGTCATGTCCACTGTGGGTTTGAACTCCTTCTGCTTGTCCCAATCCATGCAGAACTGAACCACATACTTGATTTGAACTTGATCCGGAGAGTACACCACATACTCATCATCCTGGAAACACGAACATGAGTTAGAAACATATTGGCTGCACGGTCTAGGGCAAGCATATCTACTTCATACCTCAAACTCAGAGGGAGCTGTATGGTTCCGACGCACCCCGTGCACGCTGTGGTGGCCATCAGGTGCTTGAGTGAGTGTGGAGTTTCTCTTGTAGACGTCCAGACAGCTTCCAAGCGCCACATCACACACCAGGAGCAACCTGGAGCCATTGGTGGTGCTGGGTTTGGAGTATTTGAGGCTGGTGCTGCAGAACAAGACAGTATGGCATAAACTTGTGGCGAAACGAATCAAATTCTTTATTTGAGATTTAAGGGTAACCTTGTGTCGTTGCTGAAGTAGATCCCACATCCCAAATTCCCAATGTCTGTTCGCTCAATCCCATGATGCTCCTGGCCAACATGAGGAAGCAGCAGACCCCTGAAAAAGAAAAAAAAAATGATTGACCATTACTTTCAATTTGAGCTCCCTGATTGGAGGAAAGTCTAACAGGAAGTAGTTTCATTACAAAAAAGTAAGACAGTTGTAGCGAAAAACTCACCGGGATAGAATTCCCATAAAATTGTTGGGACTGGAAGAGTGGAGGAGGGGCCTAATGTTGCCGAGATCTTTCCTAAAGTTCTGAAGCTCCACCCCCCTCTTGATGCGAAAAATCTGCTGGATCTGGACTCTGAAAATCCACAGAAATCTGATCAGGTTTGAGGTCTCTTCACCTCTATTCTGTGCTCTAAAAGGCTTACGAACCGGCTCTGCAGGAGATCTGCAACAGTTTGGAATTCAACGCCTTTGGAGGGGACAGTCTCAATGCTGCACCTTAAAGCAGAGTACTTCCCCAGGCTGGAAGGAACCGGGGTCACGCTCAGAGTCATTTCACTCAGGTTCAACACGTCTCGAATCAGCTGAGGGGACAAAAAAGATTTCTCTGGTAAAACATACCTGACCTGAAAAATGGAAAATGCCCAATGCCAGCAAGGAACGGAACTGCTGTGGGGTCTGCCTCTTGGTCTCCTCCCGGTAAAACGTGCCCGAAACAGCCCGCCCGCGAGGCGCTCGGGTCATCCTGACCAGATCCCTGAACCACCCTATATGTTGATTAACATAATTATTTTTAAAAAACAAACTAATGAAATAGGGCTGGACAAAAATGATGGTACCCATAACTCAATATTTTGTTGCACAACCTTTTGAGGAATTAGGGCCTCCAAATCCGAGACCATGGTCCTCGCCCGGAAAAGGGTGGAATGCCCCCTGCGGGTCAGGGACAGGGTCTTGCCACAAGTGGAGGAGTTCAAGTATCTCGGGGTCTTGTTCACGAGTGGGGGAAGGATGGAGCGGGAGATCGACAGGCGGATCGGTGCGGCATCAGCAATAACTAGGATGCTGCATCGGTCCGTCGTGGTAAAGAGAGAGCTGAGCCGAAAAGCAAAGCTCTCGATTTACAAGTCGATCTACGTTCCAACCCTCACCTATGGTCACCAGCTGTGGGTGGTGATCGAAAGAATGAGATCGTGGGACAAGCGGCCGAAATGAGGTTCCTCCGCAGGTTGGCTGGGCTCTCACTCAGAGATAGGGTGAAAAGCTTTGCCATCCGGGAGGAGCTCGGTGTCGAGCCGCTCCTCCTCCAGGTCGAGAGGAGCCAGATGGAGTGGTTTCGGGCATCTGGTCAGGATGCCCCCCGAGCGCCTTGCGGGCGAGGTGTTTCGGGCACGTCCCACCGGGAGGAGACCAAGGGGCAGACTTGGGATCCTTCCAGGTGAGCTAGAGGATGCAGCCGGGGAGAGAGAGGCCTGGGCTGCCCGCCTGAGGCTGTTGCCCCCGCGACCCGACGCTGGAACAAGTGGAAGATGACGGAATGGAACGGAACCTTTTGAGGTATTCACTGCCTTACCAGAAGCGAGACTGGAATTTGCAAAAATGCATGTTGACAAGCCACAAAGCTTCTGGGAGAATGTCCTTTGGACAGATGAGACCAAACTGGAGCTCTTTGGTAAGGTACATCAACTCTATGTTCATAAACTCAAAAACCAAGCATACGAAGAAAAGAACACTGTGCCTACGGTGAAACATGGAGGAGGCTCAGTAATGTTTTAGGACTGCTTTGCTGCATCTGGCACAGGGTGTCTTGAAAGTATGCAAGGTAAAATGAAATCTGAAGACTATCAAGGCATTCTGGAGAGAAATGTGCTGCTTAGTGTCAGAAAGCTTGGTCTCAGTTGCAGGTCATGGGTCTTCCAACAGGACAACGATCCAAAACACAGCCAAAAATCAATTCAATTCAATTCAATTATAACTTTATTTGTCCGTTAGGAACTTCACTTGCAGCCAGAGCGCCGGGACAACACAGTCATTAAAAACCACATACAAAACCACATTCATTAAAAACATCATAAAACAATAAAATATAAATAAGTAAAACCAGAATAAAACAATAAAATCAATAAATGAGAACATTTACTTATCATTTTCCAGTACATGCACATCCGTCACAAGGCCCCTCAGCCATTCAGCAGTCGGATTGAGGTGGGTATGAAGGAGGATGTGGCTCTCTTGGTTTTGAATGCGAGGGATCTGAACCTACGACCGGATGGTAACAGGGTGTAGTGTGAGTGCAGAATGTGTGAACTGTCTGTGGAGATATGAGTGCCTTTCCTCAGGACTTGGTTATTGTAAATGGAAGTGAGTGATTCTTGTTGTTGTCCAATGATTTTACTGCTGATTTTAATGATCTTGTTGAGAGTGTTACGATGTGAGACACCGAGTGAACCAAACCAGGCTGTGATATTGAATGTGAGGATGGACTGGATGAAGCAATTGTAGAAGACTGCAAGAATGGATGGATGAACCTGAAGTTTGCGAAGTTTACGGAGGAAAAAGAGGCGTTGTTGACATTTGGAAAAAATATTTTCTGTGTTCAGTTGAAAAGTGAGTTTGTGATCAATTATGGTGCCAAGATATTTGTATGAGTGAACCTTTTCTAATGCTTCATTATTAACTGTCAGTGTGGGGAAGGTGGTGAGTCCATGGTGGGATGAGAAAACCATTTCTTTGGTTTTTAAAACATTTAAGTCCAAATGCCCAAAAACACCCAAGAATGGCTGAGAGAAAAGCGTTGGACTGTTCTAAAGTGAACTTCCATGAGCCCAGATCTGAATCCCATTGAACACATGTGGAACGAGCTGAAACATGCCATTTGGAGAAGACACCCATCAAACCTGAGACAACTGGAGCTGTTTGCTCAAGAGGAGTGGGTCAAAATACCTGTTGACAGCTGCAGAACGTTCATTGACAAATACAGAAATTGTTTAATTGCAGTGATTGCCTCAAAAGGTTGTGCAACAAAATATTGAGTTATGGGTACCATCATTTTTGTCCAACCCTATTTGATTAGGTTTTTTTAAAATAATTATGTTAATCAACAATTCAAAAGTAATGGCTGATTTGATTGTTTACTTTTCAATAATTTTTTATTTATTGTTACTTTTGTGAGATTCAAGTGATTTCAGTAAGAATTGTGGGTTTTTCCTTCTTTAACTGAGGGGTACCAACAATTTTGACCACGTGTATACTTCCGCCCTTGAGGAGCACTGGGGCCCTGACCAATGACTCTACAAAGAACCTCGGCATAGTAAGGAAGTATCCCGCCATATTCCAGATAGGATGTCTCATCTACAGGAACCCAGGCCATGCGTCAGATGGACTGGCTGCAGCGAGGGTCTTCAGTAGCAGAGAACTCCTATACCTTTGACAAGCTCACGCTTGGTTGGCAAGGTGGTTGCCATGCCAACGAAGACTGGACCGATTACTCCGTAGTCACAGCTACGAAATTCAGCAACATCTTCTTCTTTCGGCATTTCCCTTTAGGGGTCACCACAGCAAGTCAATTTCTTCCATCTAACCCTATCTGCTGTATCCTCTTTGGTCACACCAACTATCTTCATGTCTTCCTTCACTGTATCCATGAACCTCCTCTTTGGTCTTCCTCTAGTCCTCTTTCCTGGTGGTTCCAAACCCAGCATCCTTCTTCCGATGTACTCTCTCTCTCTCCTCTGTACGTGCCCAAACCATCTCAGTCTTGCTTCTCGAACTTTATCCCCAAAACCTCTAACATGTGCTGTTCCCCTGATGTACTCATTTCTAATTCTGTCCATCCTGGTCACTACCAGAGATATCCTGAGCATCTTCATCTCTGCTTCCTGTCTTTTCTTCAGTGCTACTGTTTCTAGACCAAACAGCATGTCCAGTCTCACCACGGTTTTGTACACTTTTCCTTTTATTCTAGCTGAAACTCTTCTGTCACACATCACACCTGATACTTTTCTCCACCCGTTCCAGCCTTCCTGCACATGCTTCTTCACCTCTTTTCCACACTCTCCATTGTTCTGGACTGTTGATACTAGGTACGCATGGCACTGTACATATTGGCAGAAAATGGCAGCTGAATTAACTTTATTTGATTAGAGCTGATTCCAAACGTTGTGGATGATGTTACGCTCACTAGGTCCTTGATCAGTGACCTTGATAGAAATGTCCCACATGCTCCTACCTGACACAAGTCCAGCTTCTGAGAAAACAGTTTGGAACTTGGGGGTGGAATCTTTGGGTCTTGGTGAGGCAGCAAGTTGTACACCTCACTCAGCAGTTCTGAGGCTTCGACTGGGTCCCCCATCTTCAGTTTTTTCTGGGCCTGAAGCAGCAAGCCCTCAGCCCTGCAGACCTGCAGAAACAGGATGAGTCTTCATTCAGGGTCCATCAGTTTAAGGTTCTCATTTAGCAAGACAACTCACATCGTTCAAGCTCAGCTTGTCAATGGAGACTCTCAGGACGTTGTCAAGGCAACCTAAAGTTTCGGTCCACAGAAGCTCAACGAACAACCCCACTTCCTGGGAAACACTTCCTGTGTTTAGTTTCTCCTCCAGCAGCAGCTGTGAATCAAAATGAGCAAAGATCGGGTTTTCCACCAAGGTGTGATTGAGTTGATTTACTCAGACCTGCTGAAGAGGGGCAGAACCGATGTCCTGAACAAGTGGAGGAACGCTGCTCCTCTTTTTCAGACCAGAGTCCTCCATGGTTTTTCTCAGTGCTTCGTAGATGTCCAGAGCTTCTTCTGAGGTGGATGAAAACACCAGCTGGTCCTGCAGCCCCGGTTTCTGATACACAAACATCACCACAGTATGTTTTAATTTAACACTAGAGAAAAATTTACTGGTTTATTACCAGAAAATCACACGCAATGCAGTGTTGTTTTCGTCAACAATGACGACAATAAAATGATTTTATTGAGAAGCATTTTTTTTATGACGATGACATAACGATAACGAAATAAATGCGACATTTTGGTGACGAAAATGTGACGAGACGTTTGCAAGTTTCTGTTGACGAGACGAAAATGTAACAAAATAGGCGTCAGACTTTCACGTTTCTGTCTGTGAAAAGAAAAAACACAGCGGCTGCATTCTGTACCTCACGGAGGCACGCCCCCCACAATGCTGCACGTTCACACAGTCTACACAACACACCTGCAGCCACGAGAAAGTCACACACCATGACGGCACCAGCAACAAAGAGGCTTGGTGGACAAAAACTTAAAGTTTTCCAGATATTTTGCGCAAACAGCATGCTAACTTCAAGCTAATGCTAGCTTGTCGGCGCTGCTAACTTCCTTAGTTAGCTTGGTTGCGCTAACCACTGATTTAAAGACACAGTGCAGTGTTTACTTTGTTTACAGGGTTATTAGGAGGTGTCATTTGTAAGCATGAATAAGTTACAACGTTCCTCAATCACTGAAAAGATTATAATTATTTTACGTTGTTTTACAATGTTTGCTGTTTTGCGCAAATTAAAGTTCGGAAAAGTTTTTTTTCTTTTTTTAACAAATAACTTGTATCATTCTAAGCAATAAAGCTATGATTGTTAACCTCTTAACCCCCACCTATTTTCGGGCTGTGCACAATAGTTAGACATACCCAAATGCCATTGCTTATTACAGCAGCATCTTTCAAGTCACATGCTTGTACTATACATCAAAATAAAGCTTAGACCTTCTAGTTTCTGTAGATATGTACATGAAGAGTGTCAGAATTTCAGAGCCTATCCTACAGTAGTTCAAACATAAAAAAAATTGTAGAATTTTAGCCTTGCCTAATTTTTTTCATTTTCCAATGTCCCTGGCCAAGACATACTTCTTAGTAGGCATAATTCCTTCCATTTGTATGACAAAAATCTTGTTGACAACAACTGTGTAAAGTTTCAGATCTCTAGGTACAAGTGTTTTTGACCTATTGACATTTTACTATAAAAAGTGTCCATTCGGCACAAGCTGTCCAAATCTGTGCCAAAATGTGCCAAAATGTGCCAAAGTGAATTTTTGCCATTCTATCACTTTTTTAGTCATAAAAAATGCATATTAGTGTTTCTGTGACTTTGAATGCCTCCCACAGATATTTTTTTTCATAATTTTTTAAATGTATATTTTAATATTTTTTACTGTAATTATACATTTTTTCATAAAAATCATGCACAAGAAATGAAATATACAACTGGATAAATGATATGTTTTATTTAGATAAAACTAAGAACTCAGATGTTAAAAAAAAGAATCTTCAATAACAAAAAATAGATTTACATAAAAAAAATCTTTCTTTTGTGCAACTAAATGATATTGAGAATTGTAGTAAAATTATTACCGTCGTCTCCCTGCAGTAGCAGACAGATGTTTGGGAACACTCTGACAAAGTTCTCTAATCAGTTGGATTCAGAACTCCAACTGTGTCAAAGTGGTTCTAGGAAACCCAACATGGTTGGTTCTGATAGTGCCACAGTGAAGCAAAGAGGTGATATCCAGTTCCTAGGTTTTGAATATCCATTAGAGACATTACAGAGTCATAACTCAATCCTTTCCCAGTGTCAGAAGCCTTGCCTTCGTACACAAAAAAGTTTCACGTATATCCTGTGGCAGAGTCAGCAAGCACAAAAAGTTTATAGCCCCACTTAGTTGGTTTGTTTTTTTTATATTGTTTTAGGGCTGCTCTCTTTACACCCACCTATCTTTGAGCTGTGCACAATAGTTGGACATACCCAAATGCCATTGCTTATTACAGCAGCATCTTTCAAGTCACATGCTTGTACTATACATCAAAATAAAGCTTAGACCTTCTAGTTTCTGTAGATATGTACATGGAGAGTGTCAGAATTTCAGAACCTATCCTACAGTAGTTCAAACATAAAAAAATATTAAACAAAATTGTCTAATTTTGTTCATTTTCCAATGTCCCTAGCCAAGACATACTTCTTAGTAGGCATAATTCCTTCCATTTGTATGATAATAATCTTATTGACAACAACTGTGTAAAGTTTCAGATCTCTAGGTACAAAAGTGTTTGATTTATTGACCTTTTAGTATAAAAATGTCTAATCTGAACAAGCAACAAATTGAATTTTTGTAATTCTATCACTTTTTTAGTCATAAAAAAATGCATATTAGTGTTTCTGTGACTTTAAAAATCTCCCAGATCTTTTTTTTCCTTTTTTTTATTTATTTATTTTTTTTATTTAGATCATTTTGGCTGTAATTATAATTTTTTTTTTTCATAAAAATCATGCACAATAAAATTTTTTCGGATAAAAAATATGTTCCAAAAGCCCAGAAATATAGTTTGCCAAAAGAAAAGTGAAAAATAAACTAAAAATAAATAAATGTTTCAATCCTTGATCATCTCCCTTACCAAAGCCTGTCTCCTCCTCATGCAGCAGAAGCCCTGCGTCTTTACGCACAAAGATGGCGTCCGTTTGTTTTTGTAAATTCCCGTTAAGCAGTTGAATAACACGCAATTCTATTGGTCCGGTTTTGAACCAATCCCCTCGTTTTGAAGGTGGAAGTATCAGCTTTCTTTATTGGCTAATCATATATTTGTAAGTGACGTCGTTAGCCCGCTAGAAGCTAACATGCTAGCAGTGCTATTAGCTGAAGGAGAAGCGCTTGCTTCATTCAAAGCCTTGTAAAAAAACAAACCCTCAATCGGAATATTTTGCGAACGGTCTCATTTTGTAGATAACTTCGTGAAGAAAAGAAACATACCCAGGATGAACTTAAAAACACAGCGTGGCAGTTACTATGGAGATTGGAACGCTACCGCTACGATTTCTCGCAGAAAAAAAAAAACACGTTTTCTGGAGTTTTTCTCCAAACTGGTTTACTTTTGAGAAAATACAATTTTATATAGTTATTCTGTGGATTGTTACGGACAAAATGAGACCAATCACATGAAGATCGAACCCGTCTCAGCCCATTACGACTGGATCATAGGTGAGAAATGCTCTCCAAACAGTTTGATTTTGTTTGCGAATAGTTTGCTATTTCTTCTTGAAACTAGTGAAAACATAAGAATGGATGTTATGATCGTTTTCTTGACAGTCTAAGCTTTAAAATGAGGTATAACTTAGTGGAGTTGAACTAAGGATAAGTGTCTTTATGAGTGAAAAAAAAACCAAAAACCCACAAGCGTCCCGTCCACGGGTCAGTGGGAGTTAAGAGGTTAAAGTTGTTTTTTTTTTTTTTTTTTTTTTACACTAAAACTGGACAAAAACTCTTTTGGGTTTTCGTCGACTAAAACGTGATTAAAACGAAAATATAAAAAGATGACGAAAATGTGTCTAAAACTTAAATAAATTTTCGATCCAAACACAAAGACTAAAAAGAAAACTTAGATGGCTGCCAAAAACAACAATGCAGCAATGTTCTAACAGGTGATGACGTCATACCTCTGAGGGTGCACAGTCCTTCCTGTACCGGACCACCCGATAACATCTCCCTGTCTTCGTCACACAGCTCTGAAGCTCCAACACATACCAGCAGGTGTTCTACGGTATGAAAGACATGATCAGAAACTACACCCAGTATCGTTTCTAGACTCTGAACCTTAGACATAAAAGACCTGTTTCACCTCCTGATAGACAGAATATTTGGCCACTTGGAAATCTTCAGGAAATGCTGGGACATCAAAGTCAGTTTCTGTGAAGATTCTGAAACATCAAAGTTACAGATGTAGTGTTACTGATGTTTGGAGTAGAATATTTCTAATTGGGTCTTTCTCACCTGAACTTTCCCAGAACTTTTGCCCCCTTGTCCTCTCGATTATCTTGACGTAGTTCCGTCTGAACATTAGACGGAACAACTGACACGCCTCTTCCTGGGACTCTGGATTCCGGATCATGTTTGTCTCTTCCTAGGGACAGACATTTTCAAATACATCGTCATTTTCCATCCATAACCAACATCCAGAAAATGCTCTCACATAGCCCCTCACATAAACCACACCCCCATATTTACCATGACCACTACCCCACACAACCAAAACCCCATTTAAACCAAGTTCTAACATAAACCATACCCTCTTGTGACCCAAACTGGATCCCCACACAAACTTTATGTTCTCTAATGACCACACCAACACCCAAACCACATAAATCATACCTTCAGATGACCACGCCCACAAATAATCACATCCACACACATTCTCACCTTTAATTGACCCCAGGCTCAAACTTATCACAGCCTCACAACCACAACAGCATTCAACCACACCCTCACATGCACTACACCAGGCATGGGCAAACTACGGCCCGCAGGCAAATGCGGCCCATTAAACGATTCAATCCGTCCCGCCAAATTTAAGAAAATTAAAGTAACCATGTTAATAAAATTTATTTCCCCTGCAATTCTGATGTTTCTTCACTAGATGGTGCACTCTGGACATATTGGCTTTGTTGAGAAAACAACAACACTGCTCTCATTAAAATGTGTGTGTCTCCGTAATGTGCACACTGTCAGAATAAACAGCCATCAGACTCAAAACACGCACGTAAACAAGCGTGTTAGATGTTAAAACAACCAAAATGTTACATCAAGTGCTTAGATTTAAAACCTAGCGCGGCTAGATTTGAAATTTAACGCTCTTGATGTAACATTTAGCACACTTGTTTAAAATCTAGCACATCATTCTATCGGTCTAAGCTAGCGGTTACCAAAGCATGCCATCCACCTGCTCCTGTTCCGACCCCTTGGTCAAATGTTAGAAGTCAACGTGGCTCACGAGTCAAAAAGTTTTCCCACCTCTGCACCACACCCTCATATGACAAGTTGTTACATTATCACAAGTCACACACCTATAAGGGGCGGAGCCGGCCTCAGACACACAGGAGGAAAAGGAGGAGATGAATCATCCGAAACTTCAAGCTTGTACTGATCTACAGGAAGCAGCGTTCCTCTCTCCACACAGCTGTAAATGTAGTCCAAGTTGACCACAGGCGTCCGGTGCTTCTGAATGCTCCGCAGCCTGTTGGAGCTCAGACTGGACATATCGGTGGTCACCACCAGGGAGCACTGTGGGAAATGTAGGAGGAGCCAGTTAGAATAGTTTCAAACAAATAAATGAAGAGACGTGAAGATGTAATCACACCTGCTTGTTGACCATGAAGCAGAAACTGCCTCCATTTTCCACCACTGCTGATTTCAGCTTCTTCTTCTCCTTTGAACTCAGATATTTTAGCTCCAAAAGAATTGACAAGTTCTCAAACACAGCCATGCTGGAAAAAGAAAGACAACATCTACATCAGCATGACTGACTTATTTTGCTGGTTTTAGGTATAATTGTATTGTTTTATGTGCATCTCTTTTATTCTGAGTGGTGAGGACGACCCAGGGGATCGTGAGCTGCCTTCTGTCAGATTTGGACTCAGTGTATAGCTCAGGCATGGGCGAAGTGTGGCCCATTAAACGTTTTAATCCGGCCCACCGAACTTGAAAAAATTAAAAAAATAAACCTTGTGACGTGTTTTATTTCCCCACTTGTGAACAAGACCCAGGCGGATCGGTGCGGCATCAGCAATAACTAGGACACTGCATCGGTCCGTCGTGGTAAAGAGAGAGCTGAACCGAAAAGCAAAGTTCTCGATTTACAAGTCGATCTACGTTCCAACCCTCACCTACGGTCACCAGCTGTGGGTGGTGACCGAAAGAATGAGATCGCGGATACAAGCGGCCGAAATTAGCTTCCTCCGCAGGGTGGCTAGGCTCTCACTCAGAGATCGGGTGAGGAGCTCTGCCATCCGGGTAGAGCTCAATGCTGAGCCGCACCTCCTCCACGTCGAGAGGAGCCAGATGGGGTGGTTCGGGCATCTGTCAGGATGCCTCCCGAGCGCCTCGCAGGCGAGGTGTTTTGGACACCTCCCACCAGGAGGAGACCAAGAGGCAGACCCCGGACCTGCTGGAGAGACTATGTCTCTTAGCTGGCCGGGGAACGACTTGGGATCCTTCTGGGTGAGCTAGAGGATGCAGCCGGGGTGAGAGAGGCCTGGGCTGCCTGTTTGAGGCTGTTGCCCCCGCGACCCAATCCCGGAACAAGTGGAAGATGACGTAACGGAATGTGTTTTATTTCCCCTGCAATTCTGATGCTTCCTCAATAGATGGCGCACTCTATGATATGGAAAGCCATCAGGCCCAATACCTTGCGTGTAAACAAGCGTGGTAAATGTTAAAAACAAGCAAAATGTTACATCAAGCGCTTAGATTTCAAACCTAGCACCGCTAACTGTATGCTTTTGGGCGCTATTGCACTAGATTTCAGACCTAGCGCCGCTAGATTTGCGCTTTTTTAAAATCTAGCGTGATTATTATTATTGCTTTGGTAACTAATCTAGAGTTACCAAAGCATGTCATCAATCTGCTCCTGCTCCGACCCGCTTGTCAAATGTTAGAACTCAATGTGGCCCATGTACCAAAAAGTTTGCCCACCCCTGGTATAGCTCCTGGGTTTAGCAGAAGGCCAGACGTATAGCAACCGACCGCACCCAGGAAATGGACCATTTGTAACTCTCCCATCAGGGAAGTAGCACAGGGCCATCAAGACAACCACTTAATGTCTTAGAGATAGCTTTTGCCCTAGAGCTGTTTAAGAAATCACTCCACTGAACCCCACAGACCAGCACTAAGGGTACTTAAAGCAACACTCACTCTAACAACAATACTTGCTATAATACTGTACCATCACTTTAAAACTGCACTGTAAATGAGACGGCACAACAGTGGTTAGCGCGTTCGCGCGCGGACCGGAAGGTCGCGGGTTTGCGGCCCACAGAGAGCACGTCTAGGGTCCTTGGAGAAGACACCTCACCCCCGCTTCTCCCACCATTGGCGCAGTCGAAGGGCAGCCTGCTGCTGCGGCGTTAAGAGTGCAGCCCACAAATTTCCCCGTGAGGGATCAATAGAGTAATTCCTTTATTTATTTATTTAAAATAGAAAATAAAATTTAATAAATAAATAATAATAATTTATAAACAATAAATAATAATTTATAAATAATAAATAATAATTTATAAATAATATATAATAAGTTATAAATAATAAATATTTTTTTTTATAAATTATATATAAATTATAAACTAAAAAAACAGCACAGTGGGGCAGTGGCTAGCACAGTGGCCACATAGCAAGAAGGTCGTGGGTTCGAACCCCAGGCGGGGGATGAGGTTTGAAAACACTGGGTATTCTGAAAACACTAGGAATTCTGGCACTGGGTATTCTGGTTTCCTCACACCCTCCAAAAACATGCGTGTTAGGTTGAGGACCCCCTCGAAAATTAGATGTCGCATCTCAAGGGGCTTATCCTCCTAATAAAATAAATTAAAATAAATATCTTGTGTCTATTTATTCTGTTTTATTTTTATTTCTACTTTTTCTCCTTCTTTTTACACTTATAGCTAAAGCCTGTCAAAATTCACTATTTGTGACAAAAATATCTTGAATCTAGCTCCGTGAAGTTGGCCCCTCTCAAAAAAAAAAATATAAACAAAAATAAACAAAAAATATGTCAATCGTTTGTGCTGTTTTGTGCTGTAAAAATTTTTGTTTGTGCTGCTTTCCTTTTCTTTAATTTAAAGAAATAAGATTTGAACAATGACGTCGTCAAGCCCCTCCTTCTCCCTAAAAATGCGAGAAAACTCTTAAAAATGGTGTCAATCTTTTGTGCTACGTTTGTGCTGCTCTCTGCTGTAAAAAATTTTGTTTGTGCTGCTTTCCTTTTCTTTAATTTAAAGAAATAAGATTTGGATGATGACGTCATCCAGCCCCTCCTTCTCCCTAAAAATGCGAGAAAACTTATCAAATTGGCAGAAATTGTTTGTGCTACTATGATTTCAATAATAAGAATAAAACAAAAACCGGTAAATAATTTACTTTATGACAGCTCGTAGGCTACTGCAAAATTTGTCGTATGAAGTATAAGCCGGGCATTTATTGTAAATTCGACACACATGTTCAGTTATACCACCAATAGTAAAAAAAACTATGATCAAATCTTGACGCAAACAATATGCCAACTGCAGATATGCCAATGTTTTCAGAAAGCAGATAATTAATGTATACATTTTTCCTAATCATTGTTATACAGTAGTTGTAAATTTGCGCCCTATGATAAAAAAAAGGGAATAACAGAAGCCAAAGATTACCAAAAGTTATGCAAAAAGGTCCTGTCTCCTTTTGTGCATTTAATTATTCTTATGCAGCAGTTAAATGGCTACTAACGTCAGTGCCGTAAGTGTAACTGTGTCTATTGTAACTTGGAAAAAAAAAATGTCTACAGTATATAATTTGAAATAGTTTACCTATATGCTTCCCCAACAACAAACCCTGGATCACCTGTGACCTAAAGACTCTCCTTAACAGGAAGAAAGCAGCCTTCAGGTTCGGAGACCGGGAGGAGCTGAAGATGGTGCAGCATCAACTCCGAGACCAGCTGAGGAAGGGAAAAGATGCATATAGGAAGAAGCTGGAATCCAAACTACAGCAGGACAACATGAGGGCGGTGTGGTCCGGAATGAAAAAGATCACTGGATATGGGGGAAGAAGCAGACCCACTAGTGGTGGCAAAGATAGAGCTAATGACTTTAATACCTTCTTTAATAGGTTTAGCTCTACGAATGCCTCTTCTTCTACCTCTACCTCTTCTACCTCTTCTTCCCTACCTTCACCACACCTGCTACCAGCGTCTGCTCCTTCTCAGCTATTCAATGGAGTAGTACCTGAACCCCTCCCCACCCAACCATTTGACTGTGACCACCTTTCAGGTGAAGAAACAGCTTGAGAAGCTAAACCAGCACAAAGCAGCCGGCCCGGATGGCATCAGCCTGTGGACCTGTGCGCTCCAGCTGTGTGGGGGTTCTCCAGCACCTCTTCAACCTGAGCCTCAGGCTGGAGAGGGTTCCACTTCTCTGGAAGACATCCTGCCTGGTCCCTGTACCCAAGAAACCATCTTCATCTCACCTCAAGGATTTCCGTCCAGTTGCCCTTACATCTCATGTGATGAAAGTGCTGGAGAGGCTGGTGTTAGCCCACATGAGACCGCTGGTGAACTCCTCTCTGGACCCCCTGCAGTTTGCCTACCGGCCACGCCATTGTACACTTCAGACTTCCAGCACAACTCCGATTCATGCCACCTACAGAAATTCTCTGATGACTCTGCAGTTGTAGGGTGTATAAGTGGTGGGCAGGAGGAGGAGTACAGGAGGGTGGTGGATGGATTTGTGGTGTGGGCAGGAGAGAATCACTTGCTCCTCAATGTAGACAAGACCAGGGAGATGGTGATTGACTTCCGGAAGAGGAGGACTGCTTTGCAGCCGCTCTGCATTCTGGGTAGAGATGTGGAGGTGGTTGAGGAGTACAAATACCTTGGAGTGACCATCGACAGTAGACTGAGCTGGAGGAGCAACAGTACTGCTGTGTACAAGAAGACTTGCAGCCGACTTTACTTTCTAAGGAAGCTGAGGTCCTTCAATGTGTGCGGCACGATCCTGGAGACCTTCTACCAGTCTGTGGCGGCCAGCACCTTGTTCTTCTCTGTCATCTGCTGGGGGAGCAGCATCGCAGCCAGTGACACCAACAGACTGAATAAACTAATCAGACTGGCTGGCTCTGTCACTGGCAGCAAACAGGACTCACTTGAGGCAGTGGTAGAGAGGAGGTCACTGAACAAACTTTTATCCATCATGGAAAACCATGACCATCCTCTCTACCCACTCCTGGATGAACAACGGAGCTCCTTCTCCAAGAGGCTCAGACAGCTCCGCTCGAGAACATCTCGATACCGGAGGTCTTTCTTTCCGTACGTGATCAGGCTCTACAATGACTCACTTAGCAGATAGGAAGTTGTTGCTGTGACACACAAATTTCCCACGTGTGGGATCATTAAAGTATATTCTGATTCTGATTTATAACATTTCTTGCTTAAATTTGAGTTGCAACCGAAGAAATAAAACAAAACAAACATTGAGCTCATTTTCAAACTGTAGCATAATTTACATTTGCCTACGGAAATATAACAATAAATGTCATAAATTGAATAGGAGCAAATTAAGACAGATGACCGGAAGTAGCCTACGAGCTGTCATAAAGTAAATTATTTACCGGTTTTTGTTTTATTCTTATTATTGAAATCATAATAGCACAAACAATTTCTGCCAATTTTATAAGTTTTCTCGCATTTTTAGGGAGAAAGAGGGGCTGGATGACGTCATCATCCAAATCTTATTTCTTTAAATTAAAGAAAAGGAAAGCAGCACAAACAAAAATTTTACAGCACAAAGCAGCACAAACGTAGCACAAACGATTGACACCATTTTTAAGAGTTTTCTCGCATTTTTAGGGAGAAGGAGGGGCTTGATGACGTCATCTTCAAATGTTATTTCTTTAAATTAAAGAAAAGGAAAGCAGCACAAACAAAAATTTTTACAGCAGAGAGCAGCACAAACGTAGCACAAACGATTGACACCATTTTTAAGAGTTTTCTCGCATTTTTAGGGAGAAGGAGGGGCTTGATGACGTCATCTTCAAATGTTATTTCTTTAAATTAAAGAAAAGGAAAGCAGCACAAACAAAAATTTTTACAGCAGAGAGCAGCACAAACGTAGCACAAACGATTGACACCATTTTTAAGAGTTTTCTTGCATTTTTAAGCAATGTGAGGGGCTGGATGACCTCAGATTGACCTATAAAAGAATCGTTAATATCTACAAAAATAAAACGGCACAAACAAAAATTTTTACAGCACAAAACAGCACAAACGCAGCACAAACGATTGACATATTTTTTGTGTATTTTTGTTTATATTTTTTTTTTAAGAGGGGCCAACTTCACGGAGCTCTTGAATCTGTGTCTTGGATCAAATTCATTATGGGGATCCTGCATCCTAGGAGCTCTGGGGGCTCAGTCAGTGGGGTTCTTGCTATGAGGGTTCTGACTAGCCTGGGTTGTACGGGTCCCTCACTTCAGCCAGGTGGCTTTTGTGGTTGTGACCTCTACAGTCACGGGCAAGCCAATTCCTGGTGTGAATCGATCCCCAGTTATTATGTCCTCACAGCAGCATCAGGCCAGAGATTTGTTTTAATAATTCAGTTAAAAATGTGGAAGTGCAGTTCAGAGGAAATGAGTGGTGTGTGATAGTGCTAATGTGTGCAGAGTGTTGTGCAAGTGTGTCTGTATGAGAGAGAGAGTTTTTAAATCTGGAGCGGATCAGGGGCACGCCCTTCCCTCCCCCTTTTGGTCCACAAATTTTTTTTTCTTACTACTTTAATTATTATAAACTTTGGGCAAAATATGCAACGAAATGCAGAAAAATTACTTATTTTTGAAAATGTTCCGGGGCGGGGGGGATGTAAGGCCCCAGAAACCCCTTTACTAAGGAGCACCACAAGTCCACAAGTGCTCGTTTTGTCTATGACCTAACGTCTCCGGCCCCCCTTTAGAAAATCCTGGATTCGCCCCTGTTAATGTATGATAGCCGTTCCGTCATCTTCCGCTTGTTCCGGGGTCGGGTCGCGGGGGCAACAGCCTCAAACAGGCAGCCCAGGCCTCTCTCTCCCCGGCTGCATCCTCTAGCTCACCTGGAAGGATTCCAAGTCCTTCCCCGGCCAGCTGTGAAACATAGTCTCTCCAGCAGGTCCGGGGTCTGCCCCTTGGTCTCCGCCCGGTGGGACGTGCCCAAAACACCTCGCCCGCGAGGCGCTCGGGGGGCATCCTGACCAGATGCCTGAACCACCCCATCTGGCTCCTCTCGACCTGGAGGAGGAGCGGCTCGACACCGAGCTCCTCCCGGATGGCAGCGCTCCTCACCCGATCTCTGAAAGAGAGCCCAGCCACCCTGCGGAGGAAGCTCATTTCGGCCGCTTGTACCCACGATCTCATTCTTTCGGTCACCACCCACAGCTGGTGACCATAGGTGAGGGTGGGAACGTAGATCAACTTGTAAATCGAGAGCTTTGCTTTTCGGCTCAGCTCTCTCTTTACCACGACGGACCGATGCAGCGTCCTAGTTATTGCTGATGCCGCACCGATCCGCCTGTCGATCTCCCGCTCCATCCTTCCCCCACTCGTGAACAAGACCCCGAGATACTTTAACTCCTCCACTTGGGGCAGGACCCTGTCCCTGACCCGCAGGGGGCATTCCACCCTTTTCCGGGTGATGTATGATAGCCTTCGATTTTTATTATTTAATTATATGGATTTTAAATTCTATAATTTTTATTTGCTCTTTTCAACATTTTGTGCAATTTTATGTTTGAAAAGTGCATTTAAAACAAAGTTTAATTTGCCGATAAGGCCTGAACACCTTCGGCTGCGCAAAGCTGGTTGGTTAGGCATCGCCCAAACATTTATCCAGAAAGTCACACCTAAAAAATAAACAGCTCGTTCGAACTTTGCT
Source organism: Neostethus bicornis (assembly GCA_902685375.1). NCBI lineage: Eukaryota > Metazoa > Chordata > Actinopteri > Atheriniformes > Phallostethidae > Neostethus > Neostethus bicornis. The sequence continues at coordinate 7,729,209 of LR738549.1, read as the reverse complement.
CCTCCTTCCGGTGATTTTAAACACAGAAGTAATATGTGCTGCAATAACAAAAATATTTAAAAAAATAAATAAATAAAAATCAATACACCTGAATTATTAAAGTGCATAAAAATATTACGCATCGTTTCGGAGAAGAGCATGAACATTAAAAAACTATACAAAACCCGTGACTGTTTATCTGAGGAGGAAAAACAAATATCGTAATATCAACAAAAAGATCAAATAAACAGTTGTAATCGACTTTCAGTTTTCTTGCCTTACCTGTAGGAAGAGACGAGACTTCGTTTTCCGTCTCGACTGTTTAGAAAGCTATCATTTAGCAATGCAATAACTGCTTCCGTTTAGAAGAATTTCACAATAAAATCCTTTTGATTTATTTCATTTGAGGATTTTGTCAGAGTCACAAAGACTTTTATTGCCATGGACAGTGAACAAGATTCAGGAACGAGGAACTTGATGTGGTACTGATGTGCAATGATAAACATAGTAATAAAAGTAATAAAAATAGGATGTATAACTATGGTGAAAAAAAACAAAACAAAATTAACTAAACTAATTTTAACAAAACTAGGAGTGCTCAATAGAAAAATATAAACTGTTGTGCAGATATTTCAGGAGAGTAGTCTGTTCCTCCTCTGTGTGTGTGCAACTAGTCACACCTGAAACTAATCTACTCATCTGCAGCAGCATAAATGGAACAGTTTTTGACACACTCTTCGCTAGATCGTTGTTTATCATGCTTGATCTGTTATCCAGTTTTTGGCTCCAGCTCCTACATCAGAACCTGCCTAGTTTATCTGTTTTTGTCTGCTTTATTTGGACTTTTATCAATCTAATAAATCTGCTTTGTGATTTTTCATCTGAGCCTGTCTGTTGTGTCAAGGGTATATTTTGGCCTCAGCTCCACATCACGACAGGAGAAGATAATAAATAAAGAGAGCAAAGTGACAAGAGCCTGTGACCAAAGTGATGAGCGGATCCAGGTTATAAAGTATTCATTAGTCCAACGGCAGAAGGGAAGAAGCTGTTTTTGTGGCGGGACGTTCTGGTCCGAATGGATCAAAGCCTCCTGCCCGGGGAAAGTGACTCAAAAAGTCCATGTCTAGGGTGGGAAGGGTCTGCTGCTATCCGACCTGAACACCCCCGAGTCCTGGAGACATACAGGTCATTGAAGGATGGAAGGCTGCAGCCAATCACCTTCTCCGCAGAGCACACAATGCGCTGCAGTCTGTTTGTCCCTGACTCCAGTGTACCACACGTGAGGGAGGAGGTGAGGATGGACTCAATGATGGCTGTGTAAAACTGCACCATCGCTGGGTGGGCAGCTTGGCTTTCTTCAGCTGCTGCAGAAAGTACATCCTCTGTTTGGCCTTTTTGATCAGGGAGCTAATGGACGGCTCCCACTTTAGGTCCTGTGTGATGGTAGTGCCGAGGAAGTGGAAAGAGTCTACAGTGGTGATGGGGGAGTCTGTCAGTGCAAGCATGGGCAGGGGAGTTGTGACTTTCCTGAAGTCCACGATCATCAATCCATCTATACAGTGAACAGGGAAGTGTGTGTGTGCTGGAACCTATTCCAGCTGATTCAAGGTGAGAGGCAGGGTACACCCTGAACACACACACAGACAACCATCCACACACACATTCGTTCCTAAGGGCAATTTTACAGTGGCAAATCAACCTAATATGCATGTTTTTGGAGGATGGGAGGACACCAAAGTACCCAGATAAAACCCGCACATGCACGGGGTGAACATGCAAACTCCCCACAGAAAGGCTAGTGTTCCAAGCCCCATACCCAACCGGGATGCCCGGAAGCCTTACTCATTCAGTCACATTAGTTAAGTTCCAATGATACATCCTACATTCAGGGTGCATGATATATATCCTGAGCAAGATACATCCTACATTGAGGGTGATAGCCCCTACATACACAGCACCCTCAACGGTGACAGTAAATGATCGAACCAAGACCCTGTGGGACTTCCAGATCCAGACTGACCGAAAGGTTATGCCAAACCAACCAGACATTGTGGGCATTGATAAGAAGCAGAGGCGATAGTAATATCAGGAAGAAGGAGCACGAGAAACTGAAGAAAGCCAAGGCCTAGAGAAGGCTTTACCCCTGGAGAAGGCTTCACTTGGAAAGGGAAGGTAACAGTGATGTCTGTAGTGATCGGGGTATTTAGGGTAGTGGCCCCCAAACAAGAGGAGTGGCTTCAACAGATTCCTGGAGAGACATCAGATATCTCAGTCCAGAAGTAGAGCAGTCCTAGGAACAGCAAGAATACAGCACAGAACCCTTACGCTCACTGGCCTCCGGAGGACCCGAGCTTGGAGAGTGTGGAAGACCACCCTTCAGGAGGGTGAGAGGAGAATATATGTATATATTTGTGACAAAAATATAATTTCTACATAATCCAAACTGATGATACATCCCACTTTTATCATTGTTTGCTCTAAAGACAAGTCTTACTTTTATAATATATAATAAATAAATGCATTACTCTATTCATCCCTCACCGGGGAAATTTTATGTGCTGCACTCTTTACACCGCAGCAGGCTGCCATTCGACGGCGCCAATGGTGGGAGAAGCGGGGGTTAGGTGTCTCCTCCAAGGACCCTAGACGGTGGTCTCAGTGGGAATCAAACCCGCGACCTTCCGGTCCGCGGGCAAGCGCTCTAGCGCTGATCCACCGTCACCTTTCTGTCACTTTCTGTCACCGTTTCTTATGTCGTACTCTAACCCGTAAAGCAGATATTAAGTAGTTCCTGGAGATCTATATACACAATGTGTACTGAATAAATTATCTGATCATTTCAGAGTTCATAGTCTTATTTTGTTAAAAAAAAACGGATGTGCTGTTGCTTAATTCCTTTACTTATCGTGTTGGATTTTTTTTTTATTATTTCCAATTAATCACATGCTCTTTTTTCCGGTCAATAGTTGTAGTAACTGGAGTAATGCTGCCATCTCCAGGATAAGTAGGGAAACTGCAACTTGAGAAAGTCATTAAATCACATTTTCTGTTCTGTGTGGATGAAATAATCGACTGAATAGTTTAGATATCCATAAAATATTTAATATTTATGAGTTCCACTCCAAAAATTTGAGAACAATTATGTATTTTTCTAGAAATTGTATGTATTTTTCTCAAGATATACAAAATAATATACATGTTATATTCGTTCCGTTCCGTCATCTTCCGTTTGTTTCGGGGTCGGGTCACGGGGGCAACAGCCTCAAGCGGGTAGCCCAGGCCTCTCTCTCCCCGGCTGCATCCTCTAGCTCACCTGGAAGGATCCCGAGTTGTTCCCCGGACAGCTGTGAGACAAAGTCTCTCCAGCGGGTCCGGGGTTTGCCCCTTGGTCTCCTCCCGGTGGGATGTGCCCGAAACACCTCGCCTGCGAGGCGCTCGAGGGGCATCCTGACCAGATGCCCGAACCGCCCCATCTGGCTCCTCTCGACTTGGAGGAGGAGCGGCTCGACACCGAGCTCCTCCCGGATGGAACCTTAATTCAACATGTTATATTGAATTAATAAAATATTATAAAATGTAATTCCTTACTCATTACAATAAATACATAAAAACAACATGAATTTGTTTTTTTTTTTGGACTTATTGTTCACAAAAGTTATGAAATGATAGTGATTCATAAAGCTGGATATCTGACCAGGAATTACCTGACAGTCCTTTTCCTTTTCTTTGTGATGGTCTACAATAGAAATATTTTCATGGAGAATATTTACAGAAGATATAGACTAATAACTTTTAACAAACTTGTGTGGAAATGAGTTAAAAATGTATAGTTTACATAAAAATCTCCATAAATTTTAAATCAGAAACTGATAGCATTTTAGCTACCATCATGTAGCCTGGATTTAGACCCTATTTTACCCATTGCTTCCGGAATTTTACCCCTTTTTTATAATTTGGGAAATAATTGCTAAAATGATTAATTAAAAACTGTTTGCTGGTCACTTGTCCTGAAATTTTTCTAATGGGATGAATAAATGATTCACCAATAGAGAAAAAACAGTCGTTGAATAAATAGTTTGACGACATAAATTTATTTACAGTATAACACACTTTATATCTCTAGTGGAGATCTCAAAGTGCTACAAAAATAAACAGTAAAAGTACATAAAATCACAAAAAAAAAATCAAAATACTAAAAACACTAAAAACTTTGTTGAAAAGCCTTTTGAAATAAAAATGTCTTCAGTCTTTTTTTAAAAACCTCAACGCTCTGGAGCCCTCAAGCTCTCGGGAAGAGCGTTCCAGAGCCGTGGAGCAGCTGCCTGGAAGGCCCTGTCCCCCATAGTGGAGAGTTTGGTCCTTGGTTGGTGCAGGCAGTAGGAGGAGGAGGAGCGCAGGTCTCGGACAGTGGTGTGGAGGGTTAGGAGTTCTTGGAGATAAACAGGTGCAGTGCCGTGTATGCACTGATGGGTGAGGAGGCAGACCTTGTACTGAATTCTGTATTTAAATTACATGTTTTGATTATTTATCTTTAATAAAAAGTTAGAATGAGTTTGACTACGTCACAGTGTCGACCGTTCTGTTCCGTTCTGCTATCTTTTGCTTATCAAGGGTCAGGTCACGGGGTTAGGCTCAGACGGGAAACCCAGGCTTCTCTCACCTTGACTGCATCCTCAAGCTCACCCCAGGAGATCCCGAGTCATTCCCCGGCCAACTGTAAAAAAAAGTCTCTCCAGCAGGTCCAGGGAATGCCTCTTGGTCTCCTCCCGGTAGGATGTGCCCAAAAGATCAAATCAGTGAGGCGTTCAGGAGGTATCCTGACCAGATGCCCGAACCACCCCGTCTGGCTTCTCTCGACTCTCGGTGCAACAGCTCTGGCGGTCAGACAGTAGGAACTATTTCTTAAAAAACACAACTTAAAATCAACTTAAATTCCCAAATTGGTACCATCTGAGGTGGAAAAGTCTTTGTTTCATCTCCTGAACTGCTTACCCCTAACAAGGTCGCTGAGGGTGCTGGAGCCTGTCCCGGCTAATTAAAGGCAAGAGATAGGGTACACCCCAAATTGGTCGCCAGTCTGTCGTGGGGCCACACACACACAATCATCCACAGACAGAATCATACCTAGGGTGAATTTCATAGCAGCCAATCAACATGCATGTTTTTGGAGGGTGGGAGGAAACGGGAATACCTGGAGGAAACCCACACATACAAGGAGAGAATATGCAAACTCCACACAGAAAGGCCAATGTTTGAAGCCTCATTCTACCCGAGATTCAAACCCTGACTTTCTTGCTGTGAGTCCACTGTGTCAACCCCTGTGTCACCGTATCGCCCAGGTCAAAGTCTAGTAATGATTTTTCTAATCCTCTGTGTTTGGGACATATTATGATAGGATAGCCCTTTGCTGAGTGGTAGCTTAGTGGTAGTTTCCATGACTTTTGTACTCACACCTGACGACAGGCCACCAGACTGAGAAACAGGGCATTCAACTGTTATCAGTTGTTGGAAAAACATCAATAAAGTACCTATAAAACCTATCCAATCTATTGTCATATTTTTTGTTAATAAAATAAAGTTCACCTCATTCGGCACCTCCACCACTTTCCACAGGTAGCTCGTCAATTCCGAACACCAGAATCAGATGATCACTTTAAAGTGCTGATTTGTAAAGCTATACTAATAATTGCGCTTGATCTACCATCCCGTCTCTATCAGGATTTCCCCTTCTACTCATCTCTGTCCTGAGCGTCACCGGGTTGGGGAGGCCCCCGTATTTGCTTAACCATCTCGTTTCCATCAGGATGAAGAACATCTACTGACTTCTTTAGAAATCAAACTATAAGCTAATATTTAAACAATAGAACTAGACATGTTAGATGCTCATTCCGGGGGATGGGTCCCTCTTTCGTGTGGATCCCCATGAGGTTTCTTATTTTTCCCCACTGACCGGTTTTTAGGAGTTTTTCCTCATCGTGAAGGAGAATGTATGAGCAGGAATGTGCTGAAATTGTTTAGCAATCAGTTAGTTAGCTTTTAGCTGTGTATTTGTTTTTATTATACATTCTTCTTTTTTTTTTGGTGTTTTTGTTCTTTTTAAATCTACGATGTGAAGCCCGTTGGGACCAAAAATGTGCAATATTGGGCTACATAAATAAAATTGAATTAAACATGTTGCGCGTTACACTAGTTGATTCTATCACTTTCATTTAGGAGTTTAGAAGTATCCGTGACGGTGGTCGCAGAAAGTTTTACTACAAGTCACAGAAGGAGGACGTGAGTTCTCAGAGGTGGAACAGCTTTTTTGTCACATGAGAAGAAGCAGAAATACTAATAAAATTTGTTAAAAATATATTCCAGATTTCTTTAAAACACTTTGGAGACAAATACAAAGCTGAAACATCATTATTGGAAGGTGAAAAGTTCTGAAAAGTTAAGGGGATGGTCCATTGTGATGTCTGGTCACAGGATTCTTCAGAACGACCAAGTATGTGAGTGTTTTTTTTCTTTTTTACACACTGATAATGGAAAAGCATGAAGCAGGAGGAGGGAAGGGTTGGAGCCCGGTTTCTGATCTGTTCTCTCCATGTGCTTTCTTTGTACGTGTTTCTGGATGCTGATCGTCCTGGAAAAACACTATACTGACATCCGGATCCTCCAGGATAGATGCTGCTTTATTCCTGCTGACAGTGAAGAGAGATGATCAACATCTACTGTACAAACAAAGCCAGGGGCTGATTGATGATGGTCTGAACATCAGCAGGCCATAAACAGGTCGTTGAATCAGCAGCATTCCGCTGTGTGTAGATGTCACTGGCTGTGAGGATTTCTGGACCATAAAAACATGATGTGAAGAGGAAGAAAACTTCTTCTGCATACGACATTAAAAAGAATTCCTGTGATCTCAAACCTTTCTGTTCCATCATCTTCCGCTTGTTCCGGGGTCCGGTTGTGGGGGCAACAGCCTCAAACGGGAAGCCCAGGCCTCTCTCACCCCGGCTGCATCCTCCAGCTCACCTGGAAGGATCCCAAGTCGTTCCCCGGCCAGCTGTGAGACATGGTCTCTCCAGTGGGTCCAGGGTCTGCCCCATGGTGTCCTCCCGGTGGGACATGCCCACGACACCGAGCTCCTCCCGGATGGCAGAGCTCCTCACCCGATCTCTGAGTGAGAGCCCAGCCACCCTGCGGGGGAAGCTCATTTCGGCCGCTTGTACCCGCGATCTCATTCTTTCGGTCACCACCCACAGCTGGTGACCATAGGTGAGGGTTGGAACGTAGATTGAGTTGTAAATCGAGAGCTTTGCTTTTCGGCTCAGCTCTCTCTTTACCACGACGGACCGATGCAGCGTCCTAGTTATTGCTGATGCCGCATCGATCCGCCTGTTTATCTCCCGCTCCATCCTTCCCCCCACTCGTGAGCAAGACCCCGAGATACTTAAACTCTTCCACTTAGGGCAAGACCCTGTCCCTGACCCGCAAGGGCATTCCACCCTTTTCCGGGCGCATCCGACTGAGTTCACATCTAGTGTCATGGGAGAAGACACCTAACCCCCCATTTCTTCCATCATTGGCGCCATCATAGGTGGCAGCCTGCTGCGGTGTAGGAGTGCAGCACATGAATTTCCTGGTCAGTGATTAATAAAGTATATTTAAAAAAAAACGATCATGAAGTTGAAAAAGTTAGAGCTTGAAATCCTGTCCTGTCTAGTATTCTCCCACAAAGTCTGTGGGAAAGTCTGAGGATGTGTGCATGAGCCTGGTTGGACCCTCCGTTCTGGGTTTCTGCTTCAGGTTCCTGTTTGTTTCTTTAGATTGCTCTGCACACCACACCAGTCCCAGAAGCCAGCTGGAATCATGCTGTACATGCTCTACTTCTCCTGATGGACAGAAACAGACTGCACCTAACAGGAAAAACAATTTCATTATGATGTCTGAAGTTGTTCTGATGTTGGAAGTTAATAATAAAGAAATAATGCTGATATCAGCTTCTTTTTTATTACACAGAAAATCCATGTCCAAACCCCAAAAGGAGGACCTAAAAATAAGCTTGAGATTTTACTGTAATGTATTTAATTTCTGAAAAACTACAGTATTTTGTTGGTTGAAAATAAAAATGATCTGAAAGAGGTTCAAATTCTAGTGTACACTAAACTTTCTCATACTCTTAAGTTCAAATGTGTTTGGTCCCATGAAGAGAGTCTGAGACATCTTAAGATAATTTACTGCAAAGTTTAAACCTGAATTTAAGTTTCTTAATCTGACCACAGTGTTTTGAAATTTTACTAGGATTAAAAACTAAAATCAACCAACTTTCCAAAAACAAGAATTATTTGTACAATCAGCGGTACCTCAACTACATCAGTTAAAAAGTAAAAAAAAAAAAAAAATCTGAAGCACAAATTTAACAAAACCGTTCTGTTCCGTCGTCTTCTGCTTATCTGGAGCTGAGTCGCGGGGGCAACAACCTCAGACGGGAAGGCCAGGCTTCTCTCCCCGCAGCTGCAACCTCCAGCTAACTCGGACGGATCCCGATTAATTCCCTAGCCAGATGTGAGACATAGTACCTCCAGCGGGTCCGGGGTCTGCCTCTTGGTCTCCTCCCGGTGGGACGTGCACAAAAACACCTCACCAGCGAGGCGCTCGGGGGGAAATCCTGACCAGATGCCCGAACCACCCCCTCTGGCTCCTCTCGACCTGGAGAACACCAAGCTTCTCCCGGATGGCAGAACTCCTCACCAGATCTCTGAATGAGAGACCAGCCACCCTCCGGAGAAAGTTCATTTCGGCCGCTTGTATCTGCGATCTCATTCTTTCGATCACCACCCACAGCTGGTGACCATAGGTGAGGGTGGGGATGTAGATCGACTTATAAATCGAGAGCTTCGCCTTTTGGCTCAGCACTTTCTTTACCACGACAAATCGATGCAGCGTCCTAGTTATTGCTGACGCTGCACCTAAATTACAATTTCCAACTTGAACTAAGCCACTTCACTTGTCAATGTAATTTTTGACTCCACTCTAATAGTTAGAAATTGAAGAAGAAACAGAAATTCTGTAAAAGGCAGTGGTGGAACGTAACAAAGTAAATGTGCTTCGTTACTGTACTTAAGTAAAAAAATTGTGTATCTATACTTTACTTAAGTAAAATTTAAGACCTGTACAGATATTTTAGAGCAAATATCTGTACTTTTACTTCGCTAGTTTTTAAAAGTGTGTTTTACATTTTTTGTTACATTTTCGTTCAGGAATTTGAAAAATACGCAGGTTTTTTTTTTTTTAGCGCATCTTGAAGCCGCATCGCCAAAATCAAAAGAAGCAGTTGATCGTGAGAAGAAGTCATGAATCGAGAAACATTTTCTGCATTCATTCAAAAACCTAACATCAAATCTAGTACAAATTAAAAAGAGTCAGAAGATCGTTGTTCGTTGTGTTTACCTCTAAATAAAAAGTTGAGCCATCATTACACAGAGCAGGGGCGGAGCTAGAATTTTCCAAAGGGAGGTGGGGCTTTGACAAAGCCAATATGTAGCGACTGGGGGCCTCCCCCCCAAAACATTTTAAAAAATAAGTGTCATTTTACTCCATTTTGGTGCCCATTCACTGGCCCTTCTAGGGAATAGCTTGACTTGTCCCCTCTCCTTTTATTTTATTTATTTATTTTTTTGTGGACCAAAAGAGGCGGGAGAGGGGCGTCACTTCCCTGCAGAATATTTATCCTGGTTACCATGGTGACACCCTATAGCACAAAAAATAACACTTGAATTATGATCGAATACTTTTACTTTTTACTTTAAAAGTACAATTTACACTAACTACTTTTGTTTACTTAAGTAGATTTTTTGCCTAATTATCTGTACTTTTACTTAAGTACAAAAAGAGAGTACTTCATCCACCACTGGTAAAAGGTAATAAAAAGGCAGCAAAGTTAGATAAATAAGAAACACAAACTGATTGTAACACTGCAGCACTCAAAATTTTCTTCGGGGATAAATAAAGGATTTTCAATTTCAAATTCAAAAAATAGAAGCGGTCATTTTTTTGGATGTCACTAAAATGTATCTCCTGTTTGGGTTTGGGTCATGCCTTCCACATTTTGTTTGCAAATCCTTTCAAAATGTTGTGGTTCCCTCAACCACCACCAGAGGGAGCCAGGGACCATCTCTCCTTTCCCCCAATTTTGGCTGACTGGAACACCTGCATCTGATTGGAATACGTGCACCTACTCTCCCAGCTGAGAGTAGGTGCAGGTACTTTCTTCATTTGTGGATGCTATGGATGGTAGGCTGTGGATGGTAGGCTATTTAAAGGCAGCCTCACCAGCCTTCCTTGTCAGGTCTTACTACCACCTTTCCCAGCCAGGTCACTCTGGTTGCCTGACCATGTTTGTTATTTTGGATTTAGCTGGACTTTTGAAAACCTTAAGTTAATCAGTTTTTTCTTTACAGACTTTCCAGCAATAACTAAATAAACCATGTTCCAAGTCCTGCATTCAGGTCCTCCTCTTTCCACCATCCTTCCACACCACAACACAAAAACTGATTTGAGCAGCTGAAAAAGTTGAGTAGTTCAACCATTAAACAAACATCCAAATAACTAGCTTCACATTTTGATTGGTGCCTTATCAGCCGAACGTGCAGAGATAAAACAGAATTAGTGCGCAGCATAAATAAAGCTGCCGATTATTGCAGATCATTCATGTGAGAAAGCCTATTCTTACCTCGCCAGCTCATTATGAAAGAAACCCGCAAGTGACTGCGGAGTTCAAATCAAGCTTTTTGTTTGTTACTGCCAAGTTTTAGCAGACAATGAGCTTCTCTTGTCAGAAAACAGAAAATGATCATATTCCCAGAGCAGTTCTGCATCAGGGAGCACTAATAGAAACCGTGTAGATAAAACTGAGACACAGGTGCAAACACCTTCGCTTGGATGGTGTCCAACGGATTCATTTCAAATTTCAGGTCAGACAGCAACCCAGCCAGGACTGAAATGTGACTCCTTCCTCCAAACACTATTAAATTGGCTCATTTTGTCTTTGGCCGGGCGTCTGATAACACATTCAATACAAAGCTGGCAGCAAATTAATGGCTCCCGACATTATAAACAGAACTCGATACTGTTCGTTTGGCTTGTGGCTGCGAAAGCAATTCTCTTCATTAATGTTGGCAACAGGCGTGCAATTAATTTATGGTCTGTCAATATCTGTAGTTACCAGAGAAGGCATCATATCTGGTAAAAGCAGTTGAGTAATTCTGTTCCACAGTCATAAACACCATCACTCTCACTCAAAAAATGAGAAAATAGTTTGTTCCCGGAAGTTTGTTTACTTCCTTCGTACTTGTTACAAAGTTGTGTTGCGTTTCTAATCGGATTAAAGCGTAATTTATGAAAAATGGGTGAAAACATTAATATCAGCAGTTTCTTGGTGTAGCAGGTGGAGTATTTTAATGCATGGTTTTATTAGTTTTATTTTGCATGTTTTTCATTTTGTTGTGTTTTTTGCTCGTTTTAACCGTTTTAATTAATTTTATTTACTTCACCTGCTAATAAGAAGTGGTGCAGTTCCTGATTAGCATATAAGGTGCAGCTCGGGGCAGAAGGAGAGCGTTTTTGGAGAGATTGGACAGGGATCAAGGCCAGAGACCAGCAGTGTAAAGGCAGAAGGGAGCCCTCCATTTGAACTGTAGGCTGGTGGCGCCACACCACCATGCGGTGAGGGCTCCACCTGCAGAAGGATACAAAGGATCTGATCGCCGCCAAGCGAGTGGCCCCTTCACCCGTCAAGGGACCTGATCACGTGCAAGCGAGTGGACCCTGCTCCGTCAAGGGACCTGATCACGGACAAGAGAGTGGATCCTCCCCCGTCAAGGGACCTGATCACGGACAAGCGAGTGGACCCTTCCCTGTCAAGGGACCTGATCACGAACAAGCGTGTGGACCCTTCCCCGTCAAGGGACCTGATCACAGACAAGCGAGTGGCCCCCGGCCCCGTCAAGGGACCTGATCACGGACAAGCGAGTGGCCCCTTCCCCACGTCAAGGGACCTGATCACGGACAAGGGAGTGGCCCCTCCCCCCGTCAAGGGACCTGATCACGGACAAGCGAGTGGCCCATCCCCCGTCAAAGGATCTGATCACGGACAATCGAGTGGCCCCTTCCCCCCGTCAAGGGATCTGATCACGGACAAGCGAGTGGCCCCTCCACCCGTCAAGGGACCTGATCACAGACAAGAGAGTGGACCCTTCCCCGTCAAGGGACCTGATCACGGACAAGCGAGTGACCCCTCCTCCATCAAGGGACCTGATCACGGACAAGCGAGTGGCCCATCCCCCGTCAAAGGACCTGATCACGGACAATCGAGTGGCCCCTTCCCCCCGTCAAGGGCTCTGATCACGGACAAGCAAGTGGCCCCTCGCCCGTCAAGGGACCTGATCTCGGACAAGCGAGTTGCCCGATGGGATGCCCAAGAACTTTTATTTTACGGACTGTTGAGTATTTTAAAGTTGTCTTCATATATAGTATATATTTCTTTAGTGTATTTTAATAAATAATGTTTAACAGAGTTTTGTGGTCTGTGCCTCTGCTTTTTACCTGGTGCGCACCGCCAGATCCTGAACAGGCCGACTCGCCCTCGTGCCGCTACATTGGCACTTTACTATTTTAATGCATTTTAAACACGACAGAGAGAATAATAATGATAATACATTGAGTTTATAAAGAACTTTTCAAGGACGCTGAAAGACGCTTTACACATATACAATATTCATTCACTCCATACCAGGTAATGGCGAGCCACTGTTGTGGCCACAGCTGCCCTCGGGCACACTGACAGAAGCAAGGCTGCCATTTTTGCACCATCGGCCCCACTGACCATCACCAACCAATCACACACACAGACCTTTCAGACTAGGCTACATGGGTGAAGTGTCTTGCCCAGGGACACCGCCAATTTGATCTCAACGGCCGTCCCGCTGTGGCAAATTGGGTTCCAGTGGTCTCCCATCCAAGTACTGCCCAGACCCACCCTGCTGAGCTTCTGAGGTCTGATGGGATCAGGCATTGATAGGCTGGTCTGGCCACAAACACAGAACACCCTTAAACAGACCTCATCATACTTCTTTAAAAGTTTTATCTAAACACAGACAATTGTAGCTGTTTGAAAATTTCTGTCAGATTTTCATCACAGATTAAGATCCTTAATGAGAAGGAAATGTGGACTGCTGAAGCAGTGCTAAATAAGATTAAAATCAGCATGAAATGCAGAAAAAAAGTTGTCGGAAGTGAAAAACCACAAAATATAACCGCATAAGTGGACTTTTATCTTGCTTCATGTTGAACTCCTGGAGTTCTAATCTGGTCCTTTTCTTCTTTTAGATACCGTAGATGTCATGGTTTTGAATAATGTACAACTTAAACACAGATTCTTCCGAAACTACAGCAGTTTCAGCCTCAATGGGCTCGTTCTCATCTGATATTAAATCAAAATTTATACCCAACTTACTCGAACCCAAATTCAGTAATCAAATTCCAAATCTGAAAAATAAACAATACATTTTCTGTTTCAATCCGTTCCGTCGTCTTCCGCTTATCCGGGGCCGGGTCGTGGGGGCAACAGCCTCAGACGGGAAGCCAAGGCTTCTCTCACCCAGGCTGCATCCTCCAGCTCACCTGGAAGGATCCCGAGTCATTTCCTAGCCAACTGTGAGACATAGTCCCTCCAGCAGATCCGGGGTCTGCCTCTTGGTCTCCTCCCGGTGGGACGGGCCCAAAACACTTCACCAGCGTGGCGCTTGAGGGGCATCCTGACCAGATGCCCTAACCACCCCATCTGGCTCCTCTCGACCTGGAGGAGGTGCGGCTCGACACGAGCTCCTCCTGGATGGCGGAGATCCTCACCCGATTTCTGAGTGAGCCCAGCCACCCTGTGGAGGAAGCTCATTTCGGCCGCTTGTATCCACAATCTCATTCTTTCGGTTACCATCCACAGCTGGTGACCATAACTGAGGGTGGGGACGTAGATCTGCATGTAAATTGAGACCTCCACTTTTTGGCTCAGCTCTTTCTTTACCACGACGGACCGATGCAGCATCCTAGTTATTGCTGATGCTGCACCAATCCACCTGTTGATCTTCCGCTCCATCCTTCCCCCATTTTCTGTGGTTGAAAATTAAATTTGGGGAGAAGTGTTTAGGTAGGACAACATCAAAGAAGCGTAGCTTTTTTTCTATGTTCTACACAAAGTTCTAGTTTCTTTTAAAACAGGGTTCAAATTTTAAACAATAAAAGGATTCCGAATTATAGAAGTCAAACATGATTGTTATTAAACTCATTTTTTTGGGATGGGCACTCATTCAGAACTGGTGAGAGCCTGATGGGATGGTTCTGACATATAAGAGGTGCTCAGCAGCTATTAATTCTTCCCTCCATGCAGGCGTTTAAAATAGAACATGCTAAAAGTAGATGTGCTTTCTGTGCTCTCTGACTCTCTCATCTTCAAAGTAGGCCTACAGCTTCTTTAAACAACCCTCCTACGCATGTCCACCATCCTGTATCAGAACTACCCATCAGCAAGGCAGGAGTGGCGGTCTATTTACCAATTTTTCCGCACTACAAGGCGCACCTAAAAACCTTAAATTTTCTCTAAAGTCCACGATACGTCTTTTAACCCGGAGCGCCTTATATATGAATTAATATTGAGCTACAACAGGTGTCGCAACTGCGGTAAGCAGCCGCCGACTCCATTTCTCCCGTAGAAGAAGTAGTGCGCGGTGCATGCTGGGATATATGAAAGGGCGTCTCATTACGTGTGTTCGAGATGACACAGGCGGACGCAGTTCTGGTTTTGTATTCAAAAACTAACCGCCATGCATTGCGCAGAAATCTGCGCTGATCAGAACTGCGTCCGCCTGTGTCATCTCGAACACACCTATTTCCATTTGTGTGTTTGTGTAAAGACTCGGATATGGCTCCTACCAAGAGACACTGTTACACTGCAGAGGCGATCGGCCACGCAGTAGAACACGGGAATAGAGCCGCAGCGAGAGAGTTTAACATCAATGAATCAATGGTGAGGAAGTGGAGGAAGCAAGAGGATGCGCTGCGCCAAGTAAGTAAGACTAAACAGAGTTTATCTCCAATGGAAGATAAACTGTGTCACGAAAATACTAATACTTTATCTCGGAGAAAATAATAAAACTGCTGTTTATTCATTTTGGGAGTAAAAACAGAAAGCTGTTTTGTAATTGTTAATAAAGTTTGACTGACTGTTTTTTTTTTTTACATTCCCTTTAGCGCAGCACCATTTAGTGGATGCATAACGTAACCCCAGCCTTTACTGTAGCGCCTTATGATGCGGTGCGCCTTATATATGGAATTCTTTTTAAAAAATGTCATTTATTGAATGTGCGCCTTATAGTGCGGAAAACACTGTAACTGTCTGTAATGTCAACTGCTCAAGTAGTAAATTTCTTGTATACAAACTGATTAAAGTACTTCAAGACAAGTTCTGGGTCCAAGCATCTGGAGACAACCTGGCCAAATGCCTCAACCCAGTCTGGCTCCCCTTGACGCAGAGGAGCAACGATTCTACTCTGAGTCCTTTCTAGGTGGTGGGATCCTGACGCCATCTGAGAACACACCCTCTCTACAGAGGAAGCTACCGGTAATTTGAGCCACTTGTATTTGTTTCTTTGTTCTTTCCCTTACCGCCCACAGCTTGTAATCATACAGGCATGTGAAAAAATTAGGACATCTTATGAAATCCTGTGTATTTTAAAATATATTTGGACATATGGGTAGTTAATGTCAATTTTAAATAAACTCAGGGATCCAAGTAATATAACTAAACAATAAAAAAATAAGAAAAGCCTTTTTAAAACTTTCTGTAAAATTTGATTAAAAAATAATGCAATTTCTGGTAAGGAATAAATTAGGACACCCCCTATACTATCCCTCTTAAAATGTTGAAAATCCCAAACAGGTGCATCACGTCAGGTGCACATGATTAGTACATCATTACCCAGCATTTGAATGGAGCCTTGCCCTATTTAAACCTCAGATTTAGTTTGGTGTGGCCCTGACAGTTGAGATGTTGAGGTGAGCGCCATGGTGAGGTCTAAAGAGCTTCCTGATGCCCTCAGAAAGAAGATTGTGGCCGCTTACAAGTCTGGTAAAGGATTTAAAAAGATTTCAAAAGAATTTAACATCAGCCATTCCACCATTCGCAAAATTATTTACAAGTGAAGGACATTTAAAACAACTGCCACCATGCCAAGATCTGGCCGTCCGGGCAAGTTTACCCCCAGAGCAGAACGCAAGATGCTCAAAGAGGTCCTGAAAAATCCTAAAGTGTCATCAAGGGAATTACAGCAGGCTCTGGCAACTGTCAATGTGAAAGTGCATGACTCTACGATCAGAGAGAGACTGCACAAGTGTGACTTGCATGGGAGGTGTGCAAGGAAGAAACCTTTGCTCTCTAAAAAAACATCAAGGCCAGACTGAAGTTTGCCAGAGAGAACATAGACAAAGACCACGACTTCTGGAATAAGGTTCTTTGGACAGATGAGTCTAAAATTGAATTATTTGGACACCAGAACAGAAGACATGTTTGGCGTAAACCAAATACAGCCTTCCAAGAAAAGAACATCATACCAATTGTAAAGCATGGAGGGGGCAGTGTCATGGTTGGGGTTGCTTTGCTGCAGCAGGACCTGGCCAGCTCACCATCATAGAATCTACCATGAATTCTACTGTGTATCAGAGGGTGCTTGAAGAAAATGTGAAACCATCTGTCAAAAAATTAAAGCTGAAGCGTAACTGGATACTGCAACGAGACAATGACCCAAAGCATACCAGCAAATCCACCAAGGATTGGCTAAAAAAGAAGAAGTGGAGAGTCCTGGAATGGCCAAATCAGAGCCCTGATCTTAATCCCATCGAAATGCTCTGGGGTGACTTGAAACGGGCTGTACATGCAAGACACCCCTCAAACATCTCACAGCTAAAAGAATTCTGCATTGAGGAGTGGGCCAAACTTTCTCCTGATCGATGTCAGAGACTGGTAAAAGGCTACAAAAAGCGTCTCGTTGAAGTTATATCAGCCAAAGGGGCAAAACTAGCTATTAGGGGGCAGGGTGTCCTAACTTTTTCCTCCATTAAAATACATACTTTATTTTTTTCTTTTTTTGGATTTGTCAAAATATGTTCATTTTTGTTGTTAAATTGCAATCAAATCACTTTCTTTTTGAAAAATACATATAAACATGACTGGATATTGGTATGTGAACCATTTCTAAATAAAGAGCTGATTATTTAATGGGGTGTCCTAATTTTCTCACATGCCTGTAGCTGAGGGTCGGGACGAAGATCACCTGGTAATCGAAAGCTTCACATTTTGGTTCAACTTTCTCCTTACCATAAGAGAACAATGCAGCGCCCTAATTCTAACTGACATTGCAGATATCCTCCTGTTAATTTCCTGCTTGATCCTTCATTATCAAACAAGACCCTGATGTAGTTTAATTGAATCAAATATACTTTAAAGATGGGAGACACCGGGAGACCAAGAGGCAGACCTTGGATGCGCTGGAGAGACCATGTCTCATAGCTGGCTGGGGGGCGACTCGGGATCCTTCCGGGTGAGCTGGAAGATGCATCTGGGATGAGAGAAGCTCGGGCTTCCCGTCTGAGACTGTTGCCCCTGCGACCCGGCCCCAGATAAGCGGAAGATGATGTAACGGAACAGAATACTTTATTCATCCCCGAAGGGAAATTTGAGTGCTGCAGTGCATATACCTCAATGCCCCCTCACCCCTGTCCTTGGGTGTCCCACTCCGTTTGTACTGTGTCCAACCTGGCAACCCAAAAGCTGGATTTTGGAATGGGTCCCCAAAGCCAGGCCACAGCAAAAACACCATACTAGCTTCTCTGTATTTTACTGCATCTGAGTGTGTCCCTCAATCTTGTAGCAAGCAACTGAACACCACCTCCAGTTGGAACTTGTCCTCAACTCAGAAAGGACAGTCTGTCTTTTTTATTTGAGATCTATTGCCTTAGATTTTGATGTATTGGCTTTCATACAAAAATATTAAGATCAATAATTGATAAAATAATGAGACTTTGTGTGCAGAAAGACGAGCTAATAAGCAAGAGGTGTCCAAGTCCAGTCTCGGAGGGCCGGAGTCCTTATGGTTGTCCATGTGTTTCTGGTTCCATACAGCTGACACACATAAAGGGAAATCAATAGCCAATAAAATTTGGCACAATGACTCAATAACCTAGATCAGATGTGTAGACGCGAGGACACATAGAAAACCTTCAGGACACCAGCCCTCTGGGATCAGAGTTGGATACCCCTGTAAGTGTTTCTCTATAGTTCAAGTGCCAGACTTCCTCACTCTGTCTGAATGTAACGGTCAGTAGAAGTATAGGTCAGAAGCTCTCTGCAGGGTTGTCCTAGTGTTGTGTAAAAAACCAACCTGGACAGCAGATACATGACTGGATCAGGTCCAAATCCACATAAAGTAATGGGCCATTTCTGTCTGGGAAACTTGCCTAAAAGAGAAATTGTCGACTTTAACATGCGAATTATCTGTAATTTGATCTTGTCTGAGACGGCGTGTGTCCATTAATGTCCTACGTGAGGTTGCAACAAACAGGCTGCATGACCTTCACCATCTGATCTATGTTGCATGTAAATGAAACCTCTCTGCCGGCTTTGTTGTCTGTAGGTGGAGTATAGGAGGCAGTTTCCTGACTAAAGCACCGTGTTCGTGTACATTTATCAAAGAGTTTTAACTGGTTTGGGAGCGGTGTATCCCAGAGGTCTCTGTGTGCAGAAGCTATTATGCCTGCAACTTTGATTTGCCATTAAAGCAGAAATTACCTACAAATCTCACTTCAGAGGAATCCCTTCGCTTGATTCCTTTTAATTCTTTTACAAAGGTTGGAGGCAAATTGAATTAAGCGTGACTAAACCCTGCGGCTTCCTGAGGGATTTTACCTCCAACGCTGTGGCTCGGCACATGCAGGGCGAAGCAGAAGAAAGACAATCAAACCTGCTTTGATTGTGTTCTTTTGGGCTCAAAGGAAGGTACATTTTAAACAATAAAAGCTGGTTTAGATAGAAAGCCCCCATTGAGGTTTAAATGAAAGAAAAACAGTCTGAAGAACAAGATTTTTAAAATTTATTATGTTCCTGTTTTTTTTTCACAAAGAGTTTTAGTGTAAACACCTCTGTTTTTCATTTTCATCCGTCATCTCATTTTTAATTTTTTCTAGGCCTGTTTGAATTGAACCAGGATGATTGCTTGCAGATGACATTGTGATTTGTAGTGAGAGGAGGGAACAGGTGGAGGAAAAGCTGGAGAGGTGGAGGTTTGCACTAGAAAGAAGAGGAATGAAGATTAGTCAGAGTAAAACAGAGTACATGTGTGTGAATGAGAGGGATCCAAATGGAAAAGTGAGGTTACAGGGAGAAGAGATAAAGAAGGTGGAAGATTTTAAGTATCTAGGATCAACAGTCCAGAGCAATGGAGAGTGTGGAAAAGAGGTGAAGAAGCGTGTGAAGGAAGGCTGGAACGGGTGGAGGAAAGTATCAGGCGTGATGTGTGATAGAAAAGTTTCAGCTAAAATGAAAGGGAAAGTGTACAAAATCGTGGTGAGACCGGCCATGCTGTTTGGTCTAGAGACAGTGGCACTGAGGAAAAGACAGGAAGCAGAGATGGAGGTAGCAGAGATGAAGATGCTGAGGATATCTCTGGAAGTGACCAGGATGGACAAGATTAGAAATCAGTACATCAGCGTAACAGCACATGTTTGAGGCTTTGGAGATAAAATCAGAGAGACCAGACTGAGATGATTTGGGCATGTACAGTAGAGAGAGAGAGCATCGGCAGAAGGATTCTGGATTTGGAACCACCAGGAAAGAGGACAAGAGGAAGACCAAAGAGGAGGTTCATGGATACAGGGAAGGAAGACAAAAAGATAGTTAGAGTGACCGAAGAGGATGCAGCAGATATGGTTAGACGGAAGAAACTGACTTGCTGTGGCGCCCCCTGAAGGGAAATGCCGAGAGAAGAAAAACAAGAAGTTTAAATTGAACCAGGGTAAGATTTTAACAACTCAAACTCAACCACCATGTAAACTTGTTTCCTACTTTGAACATTAAATTCTCCATAATTTATGTCAAATCCATTTAAAACCAAAAAAGATTATTATAAATTCTCTTTTCGTAATGATCAACCAATCCTAAATTGGAAATTGATGGAAGCTTGAAGCAACCAAATGTTACTAAACTGAGTAGAACGTTCTTAGTGTCTGTAAAGAAGAAAAATAATGCTCTTCTCTGGTGAAATCAAGCAAAGAAGACCTTTCTGATGCATGCTGGTGAGGTTGAGTTGGTTTACTGAGAATGAGATGCAAAAAGTTGCAGAAAAAAATGGAAATGAGAGAAAGGTGTGAATATGTAAATTGTTTCTGTTCGGTGCAATTTTCTGTTCTTGAAAGAATAAGCTCTGAATGATGTGCGGGCGAGAAATGGCAAGGTTTATTTTGGTATCAGTGTTATTTCTGCAAAGTTCTGGTTTGAGGTTGGAACCTTTTGTACAAATGGAGACCAAGATTCAAATGGTCCATTTAGAGCACTACGCAAATTACAAATTTCTTTGAATAGTTATATTTTTATGTGTTTTGTTAAAAAAAATTGCATGGCAGAAAAAGCAATTTCCCAGAGTTAAATTACAGATGACTTAAAAAGGCTTTTAAAAAATGATAGAAAATCAGTTTAAACTTCATTGGAAATAACTCTATCTGATTACTATTTAATCTAACAATGTTTAGTGAGATGCAAAGAATACTGATGTGGTAAAACTGTTATGCTCCCAAAAATGAATTGTGCTGACAATAAAACGCCCATAAAAACCACAAACACAGAAAAGCAAGTGTTCTTTCTTAACCACAACAAGTCGATACAGCAGTCTAATTACAAAAGATGCTGCACCAATCCACCTGTTAATCTTCTGTTCCATCCTTTCTTAATTTGTGAACAAGGCCTCAAGACACTTAAACTCCTCCACTCAGGGCAAGACATTGCCCCTGACCTGCATCAAGCATTCCACTCTTCAAGTTATGGGACAGAGTTGTGAATTTGGAGGTGCTGATTCCCGTCCTAGTCGTTTCAGACTCGGTTAGAAATATTACATTTATGCCATACAAAAAACAAAACAAACTTATGTTTTTGCAAAAGTTTGAATTTTGAGAGTGTTGAAGTCTTCAACGTTGTCTCAGAAATATGAATATAAGTGTGTAGTAAGGGTTTTTATAGCCTGTAACACTTTACAGGGCGAAAGCAGCGCACTAGTTACTGGGCAAAAACGTCTGAAAGCATCTCCGGCAACTTGCGTTAGAAACATTACAAAACAAGTTATTGTCTTCGTGTGTGTGTGTTTGAGAGAGAAATTAACTTGTCTCGTGTGTGTGTGTGTTTGAGAGAGAAGAACTTGTGTGTGTGTGTGTGTGTTTGAGAGAGAGGCTGGTTGGAAACAATCTCTGGGGTTTGCAATGGTAGCGCCGGAATGGTAGGTCCCAGGAGGTTTGACATTTGAAAAGCTGATCTTGGGACTAAAAAGGTTGGGCGCACCAATCTAACCTATACAGATCCAGGACATCCTTCTCTATGGAGCCTCATTTTCAGGTCGAAAAAACTCCTAAAAAACAAAAAAGGACATATGCTGAATGAAACTTTTTGCTGTGATTTGACGTATCAATCGAAAAATCCCATCGGAACATCACTGTTCTCCTGACCATGTAGGCTGTCCATAGAAGGAAGCAAACTTGGCGGGCATTAATTATCAGATCTACTTTGTTTTTATGGTCGTGTTAAACAGTTGGTCATTCCATCTTTAAACACACCTGAGTTGTGTACAGTGGTGGTCAAAAGTTTACATACACTTGTAAAGAACATAATGTCATGGCTGTCTTGAGTTTCCAGTTATTTCAACAACTCTGATTTTTCTCTGATATAGTGATTGGAACAGATCCTTCTTTGTCACAAAAAACATTCATGAAGTTTGATTCTTTTATGACTTTATTATGGGTAAACTGAAAATGTGACGAAATCAGCTGGGTCAAAAATATACATACAGCAACATGAATGAGCAATTTTGGAGACTTAGAAAGTTGTGTCAATGACATGAGCTTCATAGCATGACCTCTTAACTTCTTGTGAGTGATTATGAGTGACTACAGCTGGTGACTTCTCTGAGGCCATTTAAAAAGGGCTCATTGGATAAAAACACACACAAACGCTACAATGGGAAAGTCAAAGGAGCTCAGCACAGATTTGAAAAAGAGAATCATTGACTTGAACAAGTCAGGAAAGTCACTTGGAGCCATTTCAAAGCAGCTGCAGGTTCCAAGAGCAACAGTGCAAACAATTGTTTGTAAGTATAAAGTGCATGGCACTGTTTTGTCACTGCCACGATCAGGAAGAAAACGCAAGCTGTCACCTGCTGCTGAGAAAAAACTGGTCAGGAGGGTGAAGAGTCAACCCAGGAGCACCAAAAAGCAGATCTGCCAAGAATTAGAAGCTGCTGGAACACAGGTGTCAGTGTCCACAGTCAAGCGTGTTTTGCATCGCCATAGACTGAGAGGTTGCCGTGCAAGAAGGAAGCCCTTGCTCCAAAAGCGGCACCTTAAGGCTCAACTAAAGTTTGCTGCTGATCACATGGACAAAGTTCTGTGGTCAGATGAAACAAAAATTGAGCTATTTGGCCACAATGCCCAGCAATATGTTTGGAGGAGAAAAGGTGAGGACTTTAACCCCAAGAACACCATGCCTACCATCAAGCACTGTGGTGGTAGTATTATGCTGTGGGCCTGTTTTGCTGCCAATGGAACTGGTGCTTTACAGAGAGTCAATGGGACAATGAAGAAGGAGAATTACCTTCAAATTCTTCAAGAAAACCTCAAGTCATCAGCCCGAAGGTTGGGTCTTGGGCGCAGTTGGGTGTTCCAACAGGACAATGACCCCAAACACACATCAAAAGTGGTAATGGAATGGCTAAATCAGGCTAGAATTAAGGTTTTAGAATGGCCTTCCCAAAGTCCTGACTTAAATCCCATTGAGAACATGTGGATAATGCTGAAGAAACAAGTTCATGTCAGAAAGCCAACAAATTTAACTGAACTGCACCAATTCTGTCAAGAGGAGTGGTCAAAGATTTAACCAGAAACTTGCCAGAAGCTTGTGGATGGCTACCAAAAGCGCCTAATTGAAGTAAAAATGGCCAAAGGACATGTAACCAAATATTAGCATTGCTGTATGTATATTTTTGACCCAGCTGATTTCGTCACATTTTCAGTTTACCCATAATAAAGTCATAAAAGAATCAAACTTCATGAATGTTTTTTGTGACAAAGAAGGATCTGTTCCAATCACTATATCAGAGAAAAATCAGAGTTGTTGAAATAACTGGAAACTCAAGACAGCCATGACATTATGTTCTTTACAAGTGTATGTAAACTTTTGACCACCACTGTATTTATCATGATTAAATCTTTGACTTCTTTCGTCTGGCACCTCTTCTTTTTTCCGTCTTTGTGTTTTGCTGTGGTCTGATAAGCCTTTTCGTTCCTGAGGGTGATGTTTCCCCCTTGTAACGACATGGAGCGACAGACTGCTGCTTTGCTTTGAGTCTGCAGACGTTCTCCAACTTTCCTCCCTGCTGCTGAAGTCCTGCTGAGCTGACACCATTTCCTGAGAAAAATAGGAACGAAACAAGAAAAAAGCAGAATATCTGCATTTCACACTAAAGCAGGACTGAAAACTTCAGCCCAGAGTTGGTAACTTTATTTTTTTCTATTTCACAACTTTTTCTTTAAGTGTGAAGTCGAACTCGAGCTAAGGGAGAGACTTTTACGTGTAAACCTGAGGTCATAAACAAACAGATTAGATGTGAATATGAGGTGTGACAAACAGGAGTGGTTTAAAAGTGACTCAGCGTATTGTTCTAAGTGGTGTTACAGGTTTTATTGGGATCTGTTCAGCTCTGACTCAGTTCATTTACATCCTTCATATCTAACGTGCAGTGCTTCCTCCAAGAACACAAGATGAATAGAAGTCTGTGCAAATCACATTACAAAGTCATTAAAGCCAAACAGGGTGCAGCTTTTAGATGCATATTTTAACTTAAAGGCTCCATCTCTGCTGCTTACACAACACAAAAAACACACTTAATCTAGTTCTTCCCGAAGCGTGATAGAGGAAAGAAAACTGGTCCAGATCAAACCCGACATGCACTTTTTAAAAAATAACCTGGTTCATTTACCACTTTTATTTTGTGCAGAAAGTAGACTCATCATTAAAAAGAGCAGATAAGTGCTCAGTATTTGCGAGATTAGTATTTAATCTCAGACACGCTCTCAAAAAACGGTGGCTCAGTGGTTGGAGCGTTCGCCCGCAGACCGGAAGTCACTGGAAGTCAACCGAAGGTTCGCGGGTTCGCATCCCACTGAGTGCACGTCTTGGATCCTTGGAGAAGACACCTAACCGCCCGTTTCTCCCTCCGTTGGTGCCGTCGTGGCAGCCTGCTGCGGTGTAAGAGTGCAGCACACAAATTTTGCCAGTGGGGGATGAATAGAGTGAGTAAAGAAAAAAAAAAGGTTTTTCAATACAAACTGAAATGATGTTTTGTAGAAAATAAGTTGATGTAAAAACGGATCTGGTGGGATGTCACATTTCCCCAATTTTATGAAACGTCAATCCTTTGAAAACACAATTTTTTCTTTCTTTTAATTTTTTCAAGCAACAAGCTCTTAACATAAAAAATGAAGAAACATTGAACATATTTAGAGATGAATCAGTCATCAAAGTGTCTTCTTTAGAAACAGATTTGACACTCACCCGCACCTCCCCCACTCATCACACAAAGGATAAGCAGACGTGGATTACATTAAGTACACATTTCACTCATAAGTTTTTCTCCTGAAAAGATGCAGCTTTCAACTTATGCTTTAGGGGGCAGCAACGCACCTCAAGGCAGGATGCCATCTGAAGACTGATTACAGAAAAGATGGACAGCTTTGTTAGAACCAGGAAGAGACACTGAAGGTGAGACGGAAACACACACAACGAATCAACACAAAGAAGCAAAGACAGACAAATTTATACAGGTTGTAGATTGAGCTAATGCTGGCGAAATCCAGAAAGTGATGAAGCCACGGGTGACCAAGATCAGGCCGATGTTGAGCACAGGTGGTTGGTATAATGGTTTCACATACACCAGGTGTTTTATGTCCAAGGACCAAGACAATGTCCAAGGCTGGATTTTAAGATCCAGGTGAGCAGTTGTGTGTCAGGGGGCCGTGTGAGGAAAAGGAACACTCAGAAGCTAAACAGCATCTTTTGAAAGGCTGGGTCTGTAGTTAATCTTGGTCTTGACTTGGTCTTGACTCTGTGGAGAAGGTGGTAGATCGGAAGACATTGACATAGATAAGATTTGTCCTGTCCATTCAGAGTCACCCACTGCACACAGTCTTATTCAGACAGAGAGGCTCTTTGAGTGCCAGACTTTACTCACTGCGATGTTCCACGGACAGACGTAAGAACTCTTTCGTGCCTTGTGCCATTAGACTCTTTAACACAGCTGTATCGGACAGGAGCAGAAGAGAGCTGTTGTGATTTTACTGGTTATATTTGCATCCGATTACATGCATTTTACTTTTCAAGAGTTTTTCCTTTGGCTCTTTTACTTATTTGACTTCTTTTACTTGCTGTGTTTACGTTCTATCTGCCCGTCCGTCCTTCCATCCATAAAGCTTCAAAGTCCCCTTCAATGACCTTTTGCTTGAGTTTGTTTCTTCGAGCCAGCTCATGTCGTTACTCGTGTACATGTGGTTTTTTGACGGATATCATTATGATAATTATTACCATTTCACTCCGATTGAGACTAAAACCAGTTGATCTTTCTGAAAACCTCCCTTTATCTCATCAAAGTGACTCTGCTGGATGACGGCAGCTGAAAGAGCGGGAGCTATTTTTAAATCAATCTCTTCTTGAAAGGTCACTAAGTCCTTAATTTGGACCTCTGAAACCTCATTATGAGAGGAGAGGTGGTTTCTCTTTCCCACCACTTCCTCTGGAATTATGAACACTTGTCCGCAGACAAGGGCACTCCCCGGGTTTGTTACAAGACGTGGGACATCAGGCATGAAATAGAGCTGCTGTTCCTGGATGTGGATCTCTGGTTTCATTATGGTCCATCCATTGGGGTTTCCACATGGCCTGGTTAAGGTCCCATGCCGTTTATGACCCATGGATGAAGTTCCTTGACAAAGTGGACTTCCTTGGAGCTGGACGTTCAGCTCGGTTAGTCTAAACATTATCGACACTACCGAACTGCTTCTGACATGAACTAATTCAACATCTCAGTCTTCTCCTGCCCTCGTGGGTTGCTCCGGGACCTTTCCCTTGATTTGGTCTCTGGTTATGTCAGCCTTAAGCTTCATGTCTTTGTGTGGTCAGCTCCTTCCCACGACTTCATCATTCAGTTATTCTGAAACAGAGCGTATGTTGTTCTATTTTATGGGCCAGCTTGTGATGGACAGCTGGAACTGCACCTCATCTGTTTGTATCTGTTTTATAAAAATATAAAAAGCATCTATAATGAATGAAAAATGAATAAAATAAAACCGGTTGTGTACCGGAGAAGGACGTAGTGAATTATTTGTCAGAGTGTAAATAAATGATGGTCAAAGTTGTTGTGACGTCACCTGTTGGTTTCACTGAGTTTGACCCTACTTTGTTTGAATGGTTCGAGGTTATGATAAAATAATAATCTAGTTACATATGCCCCATCAGTTCTTTTATGCTCTAAATGTTTGCAGAAGAATTAGGAACGTTGCCAAATCGTTTCCATTGAGAATTAAGAGCTTGTTGAAACCTTAAAGAAAGATTTTGGATCTCAAACCAAACTTTGGGTGAAGAACTGCTTATAAGCTACTACAAAAAGACAGTCATGTAGAGGCCTACAAGTATATTTTAATTACTGACACAGAAGTTAAGCAAAAAAAAGCCTGTATGATATGACCTGTGTCTGGTGTGTGACTTTATATATTAAAGAAAAGAAAGAAAGGGGAACTCTATTCATCCCTCACCAGGGAAATTTGTGTGCTGCACTCCTTACACCGCAGCAGGCTGCCCTTCGACGGCGCCAATGGCGGGAGAAACGGGGGTTAGGTGTCTTCTCCAAGGACCCTACACGTGCTCTCTGCAGGATACAAACCCACGAACTTCCGGTCCACGCGTGAACGCTTTAACCACTGACCTGCTGTCATGATCCTCTCCCCTGCCACCAGAGGGAGCCCTAGAACTTCCCTCATTACCCTGGTTAGGGAGACCTGAGGTTGATTGGTATGATAACACACACCTGTGGATCCTGCTGCCTAATTAAAGGGAGCAGGACTTCGACTTCGACAGGGATAAACGTTCAGAAAAGGAATGATTGTTTGAGCTACAAGAAAACAAAAAAGAAAAGATAATCTGGTGATTGGCAATAAATGTGGAGCGACTGGCAGAGCTTGTCACTTTAAACCTAAAAATACTTCCACATGCATTTGTTTATATTATCTCTGGAGTTAAACACCACTAATTTGAAAGGTTTAGAATCGCCCCGTTCAGTTGTTTTTTTTGTTTTTTTTTTCACTTTTCTGTACCTCTGGTCAGACCTGAAACTGATGTAACAAACAAACATAAAACCCTCACATGAGTTCATTAGCAGTGAAATTTTTATGTCATCTCGGTGCCACCCAGTAATCAGAGCTTCCTGAAGCGGAAAAAGCATTGATATATGTGGCGATCCCATCCATGGACAAAAGAACTCTGCAGACCATCATCAGACCTGTGGTGGAAGGCCTGAGGCTGAGCGGGAGGCCGCCCACACAACGGTGAGAGAAGAGTGTGAAGCATCCTAATGATCTGAATAAAATAAATGAAAGAAAGACAGCTGATGGATCTGCTGGCTCTTTTTACTTTTTTATGCAGACAGAGTTTTAGTGGAGGAGTTCTTGAACTCTGCTGCAGCTTTTCTGCATTATTTATATTTGACAATATGTGTGTTGACAGCCGGAAAGGTTCCGGCACGCAGCTTTCCCTTACACTCCATGTCATCCATTATTTGTGAATCGTAAAGCCCTACACTTATCCCGCAGTAGACAGATCTCTTTGGGGGTTTACATTAACTTATCTCGCTTACAGAGGAGCTTCACCCTGCAAACACCACACCACCACGCTGGTCAAAGATTTACTTCTTCTAAACATGTAACGCACGGTCTTCCTTTCTGAAGGATTGGCCAAATCCAACAACCATACTCTGGTTTTAATCGGATTGCAAATTTTAAGTTTTTGGCTTGAACTGTCAGGAAGTGGCAGGTCTCCAGGCCAGGCAGTGCTGTTTCCTGTTCACATTTTCTTCTTGTTTTAGGGGTCTTGACTTCTCGTGCTCCCTCCCTCACCTATCCTCGATGATGTGTACACCTGTTTGGAACTGTCCCACTCTTTCTCTTGTTTATAGTCTGTGTGTTCCTCGCACTCGTCGCCAGATCATTTTGTGCCTTGTAGGAGTTTGTACAAGCCTTCATAGGGATTTTTTTTTTTGCTATAGTAGAATAACTGAGTTAGGATGATTCAGTGTCCTGCTTTTGTGTCCCCACTCAGCCCTGACAAGAAGCCTCTAGAGTAAGCTGTGAGAGGCTGAAGATCCTTCAAAGTTAAAGCTTGATTATTCTGAGGTGGTGACATCTTCACTTTTTCTGCTACGACTAAAACTAAAATTTATGTCCCGTACAGACAAAGTATTTGCAGCTTTTGCACAACAGGAAGGTGGTTAAAGTAGTTGTTGGATGTTGGGAACACAAACACCTTCGCACCAATGCCACCAAGAAAGAGATGGTGATTGAGTTCTTAAAAAACTCTCTGACCCCGCCCCCTCTCCCTCCCCAGCCAGCGATACAGATGGTAGATGTCTACAAGTGCCTGGGTGTTCAAATTTAAAACAAAGTGGACAGGTCAGATAAAAGTTGAGTCTTGTACAAGATGGGCCAGAGATGCACAAATTAAATAGAAAACCACTTCAATTATTTATTCGTTTTATTTTACAAGCGCAACATGCAAGATTTGACATTATTGTAAATGTCCCAAAGTCAGCTCATCGCTATGTTTTTGATTAAAGATGTTGTGATGCGGAGTGCACATGGAAGGAGGAGGACCCAAATGCTGGATTTAAACAAGGTTTATTAAACCACAAATCAGCAAAGCTGTAATCAAAGGAGAAGGATCAAAAGGTTATCAAAGTCAATCTCAGAATCAAAGAAAGTCAGTTGGGTCGGGAGTCAGCCAGGGCTGGAGGTATGAAGACCCGACGAGGAAGGCAGGTGAGACTGCCTTTAAATAGGCAGCCAGAAGATTAGATGCAGGTGAGCCCACAGGTGCAGGTGTTCCAATCAGCCAGAATTGAGGGAAAGGTGAGATGGTCCCTGGCTCCCTCTGGTGGTGGTTGAGGTAACCACAACAAAAGATAGTAGAAGCTGGGGAAAGTATGGTACATTGGGGTTCTGTCATCTAACTCTATCTACTATTCTCTGCCAGACTGCCTTGGCTGCTTGATGTATCCACATCGCTCTGGGCAGATGCTTGGCTTTCGATCTCATTCATTGTTCTCTAATATCTTTTCATTTACTTTTAGCGTCTGTACCCCTACCCAACCAGGGTCTGTACCCCCTCGCCCTTCCCATTCCCCTAACCCCTGTCTTTCTGTCTCATTCATTGTTCTCTATTGCCTGTTCATTTAGATTTAGACTGCTAGTTGGTACAGTACAATTCACATGCTGTCCACCTCTCTCTCCCTCCTCTTTTGGAGAGAGGTTCATTTCAGATTCCTGATGGATACTCTGCGTTCCTATCCTGGGCATCGCCGGGCTGAGGAGGCCTCCGCGCTTCATCTATCATCTCAGCTTCGTCAGGATGAAATCCATCTACTCATCCGTGTCCTGGGCATCGCTGGGCTGAGGAGTCCCCCGTGTGTCCATCAGGATGAAGAACCTCTACTCATCCCCGTCCTGGACATCGCCGGGCTGAGGAGTCCCCCGTGTGTCCATCAGGATGAAGAACCTCTACTCATCCCTGGCTGAGGAGCCCCGAGTTTCCATCAGGATGAAGAACACCTATTGACTTTTTTAGATATTTAGCTGTAGAGTAGAATAAGATAATATTTAAACAATAGTCTTAGACACATTGGATGCTCGTCCCGGGGGTGGGATCTCTCTGTCGTGTGGATCCCCACGAGGTTTCTTATTTTTTCCCCACTGATGGGTTTTTAAGGAGTTTTTTCTCACCGTGAAGGAGAGTCGAGGCGCAGGAATGTGCTAGTCTTGTTTAGTTAGCATTTGATAGTTAGTTTTCTTGTTGTGTATTTGTGTTTATACATTCCTCTTTTTTCTTGTTTCCCGTCTTTCTGAATCTGCAATGTGGAGCCTATTGAGACAAAAATTTTGTGATTTGGGGCTATACAAATAAAATTGAACTGAATTAAAAAATAATATTCAAACATGGTTGAAACCTCTAAAAAGTTATTTTGCATAATAAAATTTTCAAACAACAAAACAAGTCACAAGTAACTAAAAAATCTTAAATATAAAAAAAAAACAACCAAAAAACGAACTCAATTTGTGGCCTAAAATCTGTCGTAATTGCTCTCATTCATTCAATGATATGCTGGTTTATCCATCAGTAAATGTGAAGGTAAAAAAACCTGGGAATGTTTCCAGTTTGACCCGAGCGGGACGGGACAGGCGGCCCGTCACTCAGACTCTGTGATTGTATTTTAAAAAGGGCATGCTGCAGAAATGAAGGGCGCAAGCTCCCTGAAGCCTGGCAGCTTCAGCACCGGCTACTTGTATCCCTCAGGGCTTCTCCTATAAACTGTGAAGGTGTCCCAGATGGCGGTAGGAACATTAGTCCATCGGAAATGTGACCTCGCTGAAAACTGGAGCTGTCCTTGAGATCATCTGATTGCACAACATTTACTCCACAGTGGCATTGTGCACATGTTCGTTCTGAAACAGTGAAATAAAACATTTGTCTTCTGCAGATGGAGTCGGGCTGTTCTGACGCACATGCTGAAATAATTTATCCAACTCCACCTGTAGCTTCTGGTTGGGTTTGAATCAACTTTAAACCAACCAATCATACCGGAGTAATAATTTATTCCTGAATTATTAAGACAAAGATATACAATTTTTTCTTTAATCATCTGAAGTTGGACTCAATGTTAGAGATTTATTTACATGCTTTATTGTTAGCTTGACATCCAACCCCGCTGCGCCCCTTTTTGGTCTACAAAAAAAAAAAAAAAAAAGAAAAAGAAGAAGACAGGAAAGGAAAGGGGACTAGTCAAGCTATTCCCTTGCAGGGCCAGTTAATGACTCTTCTTTTTCAAAAATTTCTGGGTGGAATACCCCCAGTTTCCCCTATACTGGCTATGTCAATTACCTCACGCCCCCCTTAAGAAAATCCTGGATCCGCCCCCGGTTATAAACTTTAAACGGCCCTAAACCCTGCCTTTTAAAGAAGTTCTTCTTATCCATCTATTCCTTACGGGGTGCCGGAGCCCATTCCGGCTGATTTAAGGCGAAGGGCAGGGTACACCTCGAACAAGTCGCCAGTCTGTTGCGACCATCCACACACACTCATTCCAAGGGACAATTTGGCACTGGCCAATCAACCTAGCATGCATGTCTTTGGAGGGTAGGAGGAAACCGGAGTATTCGTAAGAAACCCACGCAGACATGGGGAGAACATGCAAACACCACACAGAAAGGACAGTGTTCCAAACGTTGTCCCCAACCAGGACTCAAACCCACGACCTTCTTGCCTCCCAGACCTTATTGCTGTGAGGCCACTGTGCTACCCACTGCGCCACCGTGCTGCCATTTGGACAAAGTGGTTTAGATATTGCTTGAAGGTGAGAAATCAAGTTTCCTCTTAGTGTTCCACCTGTTTTATGGGAATATGACCTCATATGAAATGTCTTTTGACCTGTTCCTCTTGTAGTAAGGCAACTGGTGATGTGCTGGTTCCATGCAGCTTGGCTTCAAATAAATTTAACACTTCCGCATAGCAGAAGTTCTCTGTTCTTTGGTCTTCTGGTAACTAATTAACACGTCTGTAAGTGTTGACAACACCAAATGCAAGAAAGTGATTATAGTCTGAGGGTGTTGGTGAGCTTCAGGGAACGGGCAAAGATTAAAAAAAGAGAGAGAAGCTTCTATTTTTAACTGCATGATGAGTTTACTGGTCAGTGTTCGGTTACCTCGTCCTGTTGCCCATTTTACATGAGTATGTAAAAAGCTGGACGCGACAGAGCAAAACTTTTTCAGCTCCTTCATTCACGCTTTGATCCCCAGAGGTATCTGATTTATTTTTGGATCTCCTGACTATCTGGTAGACGTGATTCACAGCATGTTATCAAACAAGGAGTTAATACATCCCGTGTTGATGATGTAGTTGGCTGTGTCGGCTCTGAATTCATGCCAATCTTGTCCTTCTTTTGGATATTTTATAGAAACACAAAGTTTCAGTTTCTTTTCTGGGTTTTTTTCTTTTTTTTTTTTTACTCTGTATTGACTTTTTTTTTCATTTGTGTATTAAATAGTTTTCAAGAAGACATGGATCTGGTCCAAGCACTGCCAGTGGATTTAAAGTTCCCTCTTATGGTGGACTCCATGTGGTGTTAAAAGCCAACTTTCATAACATGCCTGAGTCCACTGGCAGACTCGGGCGTGTCCACAAGTGTCCACTCATTGGACAGGGGACACTGGCTCGAGTCCACTGTCCACAAGCCAGTGGACTCGAGCCAGTGTCCACTGTCCAATGAGTTGGTAAACTCATTGGTATTCATTGGTACCAATGGTAAACTCATTGGTATTCATTGGTACCAATGGTAAACTCATTGTTTACCATTGGTACCAATGGTACTCATGGTACCAATGAGTTTACCAATGGTACCAATGAGTTTACCAATGAGTTTAGTGACGCCTGGTCTCTTTCTTGCTTGACTGTCCAAACACAAGGTCACAATTTTGACAGTAAAGTAGACACGGGATCAACATAGAACATCCTAGTATTGTGTGGGCATGTGGACAGCCCAAACATGGATACTACTTGTGTCATTGATGAATTTTAGATGCTTGAAAAGGTGTCATACCAAATGGGCAGATATTACTTGAATGCGTGTCTTTGGGTTCTCATGGGTTTTGAAGTTCATTCTGTCAAGACTGTGGATCTGGAGGAGTTGCTCCCTTCCGTTCTGTCGACTTCCGCTTATCTGGGGCCAGGTCCCGGGGGGAAACAGCCTTAACGGGAGGCCCAGGCTTCTCTCACCCCAACTGCATCCTCCAGCTCACCCGGAAGGATCCTGAGTCGTTCTCCGGCAGCTATGGGACATACTTGTCCCATATGGGACCTACCTCCAAGGTTGGTCCTCTTGGTCTCGTCCCGGTGAGACGTGCCCATGGAAGAGTTGCCTTTGTGTTTAATTTACTATCGTATTCTAAACACTTTCAGCACTAATTTGTTGTATGGCTGCCGGATGCGACATACAATTTTGGGCCAACATTTACAGCTATAAAGAGCTCAGATCAAATTTTTTATTCCAGAATTTTCACAGTTTAACGTGTAGTTTCACATCTCCATTTCCAGAAATATTCTTGGCTCATTGCTTTGATAATAATTACTGTTTTTGATTTTTTTGACCTGTTTGTCATCTTAGCCTCACGTGTAAATAAAAACCATCGACTAATATAAATTTAGTGTAAAAACCACAGGTCTGCGGTTTATTGTGAGGAGCTGAGGTCTCCGGGCAGATGACATTAGTCATCAGGCTCTCTTGGTGCCAACCCGCCTCATGTTTCTGTCAACTTGCATCGTGTAGCGGCCCATCAGAGTTCTAAGGCCGAGGCGTGCGACAGCTCTTGTTACCCCCAGGGCCAAACTGGAGGGAGTTGTGGCTGTTGGAGCTTGGCAGGTCATGGAGGTCAGCCTCAGTGGGCCGACAGTGGGTTTGGTGACGAGAGTGACACCAGTGTGTGGACCATTCGCTGTCAGGGTTGTCCTGTTTTCATCGCATCATTAGCCAACTGCAGATGTCTGAAGGGGCCGATTTTGATGAGCTGAAACTGCTAAAAGACTGAAGGTCAAATATGACATCAGATGCTTCATCATGAGGGGATTTATTATGACTTAACATCACCCCTAAATCTGATGCTTCCACAGAAAGATTTCATTTCACTAGTGACGGTTTTTAAAAAAACAAAATCATGAACTGCATTAAAAAGACAAAAAAGATAAAGTAACAAAACTTGCATTATTCTGAACTTTATTTGGATGCAATTAAACTGGAAACAAGTAGTGAACGAATATATTTTTTTAGTTTTGGTTAAAAAATTATTAAAATGTTATTTGTTCATCACCGTTATGGACGGTATATTTACTGTAGGTGCAGCCGAGGCGTTGGAGGGATCCGGTTTGGTGACCTCAAGATCGGATCTCTGCTTTTTGCGAATGATGTGGTCCTGTTGGCTTCATCAGACCGTGATTTCCAGCTCTCACTGGATCAATTTGCTGCCGAGTGTGAAGCGGCCGGGATGGGAATTAGCGCCTTTAAATCTGACACCATGGTCCTCGCCCGGAAAAGGATGGAATGCCCCTGTGGGTCAGGGACAGGGTCCTGCCCCAAGTGAAGGAGTTTAAGTATCTCGGTGTCTTGTTCACGAGTGGGGGAAGGATGGAGCGGGAGATCGACAGGCAGATCGGTGCGGCATCAGCAATAATAGGACGCTGCATCGGTCCGTTGTGGTAAAGAGAGAGCTGAGCCGAAAAACAAAGCTCTCGATTTACAAGTCGGTCTACGTTCCAACCCTCACCTATGGTTACCAGCAGTGGGTGGTGACCGAAAGAATGAGATTGTGGATACAAGCGGCCGAATTGAGCTTCCTCCGCAGGGTGGCTGGACTCTCGCTCAGAGATCGGGTAAGAAGTTCTGCCATTCTGGAGGAGCTCGGTGTCAAGTCGCTCCTCCTCCAGGTCGAGAAGAGCCAGATGGGGGGAGGTCGGAGTTCAGGCATTTGGTCCGGATGCCTCCGAGCGCCTTGCTGGTGAGGTGTTTCGGGCACGTCCCATTGGGAAGAAACCAATAGGCAGACCCTGGACCTGCTGGAGAGACTATGTCTCACAGCTGGCTGGGGAACGAGCTTGAGGATGTAGCTGGGGTGAGAGAAGCCTGGGCTTCCCATCTGAGGCTGTTGCCCCTGCGACCCGGCTCCCTTTCCTGAATCACAGATAACCATTCAGACAGATGAAAATAATTTTTTACACTCCCATGCAGATGCAAACAAAAACTAAGACGAAGAGGTGGGTCACGAATCTCTTGAACAGTTTCTCCAACCCTGAGGTCCTCTGGTAGGCTAGTCCACATGGTTGTGCTAGTGCAGGCAAAGATCTTGCCTTAAATGAACTGGAAACACAACCCAGTCCATGATGAACCACAAATAAGTTATAATTGTAATAAAAAAAATATTTTGGACTTCTCTGAAGCTGGGAGCTCAGACTTCCCTCAGCCCAAGCCACATCTTCCAGCTCAACAGCTCATTCTGAGGGCTGTGCCTAAAACACCCCACCAGCGAGACATCTCAGAGGCATCCTAATCTAGGTACCCAAACCCCCCAATCTGGCAGAGGAAGCTCATTTCAGCCATTTTTATTTGTGATCTTGTTCTTTCAAACACCACTCACAGCTGAAGTCCATAGGTGGGGGTACAAATAATTTTGCGGCTCATCTTTCTCTTCAATTCAATGGACCAATGCAGCTTCCTAAATATTGCAAACCCCACACTGATCCATCCATTAATCTTCCTAAATCGCGAACAAGACCCTGTGATACTGAACACTAGCCCTGGCCTGCAGGGGGCACTTCACACTTTTCCAGTCGAAGACCCTCATTTTAGATTAGGAGGTGTTAAATCCCAATCGGACCACCTCTCACTTGGCTGCAAATCAGTCCATTGGGACGGTTGAAATATTTGAATTTAAGTATTCGTGAAATGTTAATATCATTCTAATAATTCTCAAGAATAATATAATTTTTGCTCTTCTTAATTAGGCTCAGTTGAATAAGAAGTTATTTCTGGTAATTATTACTCGAATTTATCACTCAGACTGACCTGGAACTTTTGCCCATGTCGCTGTTCAATAACTGACACCACCAATGACACATCATTTTTCTAATGTTTTATTTTAATTAGAACAAAATGTCAGCACAGACAGGAAATTAACTTGTCCTGGAGGCCTCGGAAAAAATTTCTCTCTAATTTTTCTCATTACTGGCTCTCTGTGGAATATTAGGCCAGATGTGTCCTAATGAATGTGCTGCATTTCAAGTTAAACATTCCGGGCTGGAGAGTCTGGGGGCTTCTTCCTTACTGTGAAGCCCAGCGGGTCGGGGAGGGGGCGGGGTAAGTCAGCATGAAGATGGATGTCAATTGGCGGCGAGGCAGAAAAAAAGTGGCTAAGACCAGGAATGACCAATAAAGCACAGGGTGGAAGGTTTTCAGACAAAATATTTTATTTTAATCGCATTTTTTTTGCCCTAGAAACATCTTTTCCATTAAACAGTGTAAAAGATTAATGTTTGACCAATTGCAAACCAGTTACAGACCAGTTGGATCCAAATGTCAGTACCATTAACAGTAATCTATTGTTCGTTCCGTTCAGTTGTCTTCTGCTTGTCCGGGGCCGGGTCACAGGGGCAAAGTCAGACAGGAAGCCCAGGCTTCTCTCACCCCAGCTGCATCTTTCAGCTCACCCGAAAGAATCCCGAGTCCTTCCCGGGCCAGCTGTGAGACATAGTCTCTCCAGCGGGTCCGAAACAACTCACCAGTGAGGAGCTCGGTGGGCAATGTGACCAGATGCACGAACCACCCCATTTGGCTCCTCTCGACCTAGAGGAGGAGGGGCTCGACACAGAGCTCCTCCCAAATGGCAGAGTTCCTTACCCGGTCTCGGAGTAAGAGCCCAGCCACCCTGCGGAGGAAGCTCATTTCGGCCGCTTGTATCCGCAATCTAATTCTTTCGGTCACCACCCACAGCTGGTGATCATAGGTGAGGGTTGGAATGTAGATCAACTTGTAAATCGAGAGGTTTTGCTTTTCGGCTTAGCTCTGTCTTTACCACGACGGACCGATGCAGCGTCCTAGTTATTGCTGACGCCGCACCGATCCACCTGTCGATCTCCCGCTCCATTGTTCCCCCACTCGTAAACAAGACACTGAGATACTTAAACTCCTCCACTTGGGGAAGAACCCTGTCCCTGACCTGCAGGGGGCATTCCACCCTTTTCCGGCCGAGGACCATGATCTCGGATTTTACAAGAGTCCTGTTCGGACTTCCCTCTCTTCATTCACATCCCCTCAAACTCTGAGTCCCGTGACCTACAGAAATACTCTTGGGTTAGAAGCTGGGCACGGAGAAGCTAGAAAAACCAACATTTCATCTGTAACACAAACATCGGAGGTGATTGATCACTTCAGGAGAAACCGAAGTAAACAACCGAAGAGATGGAAGTAGTGGAAGAACACAAGACCCTTGAAGTTCAGATGAACAAGTAGTCTTAGTACTGCTCACAAGAACAGAAGATATTACAGTCTATTTCTGGGGGAAGCTGAGATTCTTCAATGCCTGACCCAGATGTTTCATATCTCCTGTAAGTAAGTTGGAAAAAGTGCAATCAACTTAACAGCATCTGCTGCAGAAGACTCCCCAGAACCAGGAAATTAAAGAACCTGAACAAATAAATCTAATAGACCAATTCTGTGCAGGAAATAACTCTGCGGCTGAAAAATTTGGTGTAAGCTGCTGAAGATATTGAACAATTCCTCACACCTTCGGGAAACACAGAAAGGAAATGGTGGAGCTCATCTCAAGTCAGAAAAGTTTTCTTTTCTACTTTTTTATTTCATTTGATAAATAAATAAGGTGCCTCAACTTTTTATACCAAATGTGGAATTTGGAGGGTCAGATAAATTGGCTAACACCAATATCTAGTAACTTTGTTTGAAAAGTGCTTTATAAATAAAGTTTGATTTGAATATCTCACTCTTAAATTTGAAATTTCTAGAGTCCAGTGTGTTTCAAACAGCTAGCTGAAATAGTGGCTGTTACTAACGGACCATTTACGATTACGATTTACGTGTTAATGTTTGTAGATTTAGACTGTGGTGGAAGAAGTACTCACTTTTTGTACTTACGTAAAAGTACAGATAAGTAGGTAAAAAAAAATTACTTAAGTAAAAGTACCAATAAAAAATTAACTTAAGTAAAAGTACAAAAGTAATTGGTGTAAATTTGACTTTTTATGTAAAAAGTAAAACTATTTGACCATAATTCAGATGTTATTTTTTATGCTGTAGGGTCACCGATAAATACTCTGTGTGATAATGGCTCAACTTTTTATTTAAACGTATTTAAAGTAAACATAACGAACAACTCTTTTTAATTTGTACTATATTTGATGTTAGTTTTTTGGTGAATGAATGCAGAAAATGCTTACTCTCGATTCTGATTGGTCCTCGATTCATCAATTCTTCTCCCTTTTGGAGACCACAGGCGATAAAACTGCCCCCTCTACAGGTTGATTTTGGCAATGCGGCTTTAAGATGCACTAAAAAACTGTATATTTTTCAATCTGACCGAAAATATCATGAAATATAAAAAACACACTTTTAAAAAGTAGAGAAGTAAAAGTACAGATATTTGCTCCAAAATGTAGTAAAGTAAAAAGTACAGGTCTCAAATTGTACTTAAGTAAAGTACAGATACACATTTTTTTTTACCTAAGTACAGTAACAAAGTACATTTACTTGGTTACGTTCCACCACTGGTTTTGGAGCTAAAAATTGAAGAATTTCAATAATATTAAAATGTACTCGACGACCAATAAAAACCAAAAATTTCCACTTTTTACATCAAAATCTAAATCAGATGTAGCCTTTTACTTTTGATCTAAAAGCAATGCAAGGCAGGTTTATTTGGTAGCACGTTTCAAATGGTAGTTCAGTAATTTAGAGAAAAGGAATGTACTTGTGAAATATAATACCAATAATTTCATAGTTTTCTATAATCAATTTGTGCAATTAGTGGTAATATTGAGGTCAAAACCCAAACCTTAAAATGACAAAATCAAACAATCCCCTTACAAACCCTAACCCCAAACCACCCCATGGTAAGGCTTTGTGATGTAACAGCTTGAGGGTTTAGGACAGAAATTGCGAACTGTCATCAGATTAGCTAGCTCCAGCCGAGGAACAACTGAGCCCCCACATCTCTGGGATCCAGTTCCATCTGTACTTGCATGAGGAAGAACAACTGAAACTAATGTAACATAAAGAAGTTAAACGGAAACAACACTGCTGGAAATAATGAACAATAAGCTTTTTCACGATCACACATTTCTGCTGTCTGAGTGAAGAAACTCTCCAGGTTTTATCCATAAGCGCTGGCATAAAGAAACCGTGTTCCCCTGGTTATGTTTCATCTCTGGTATGAACGTGAGTCATTGCACTTCTCTGCAGTCCTGATCAATTTGACTCCGCACCACAGAAAACACAATTGTTATTTGAGATAATGATTTCTGGGTAACGTCATGGAATAATAATGGAGAAACAGACAAACGAGCAGTTCTATGAACTGAATCTGCTGAGCTATCGTTCAATAGAGTCACCTGAAGATGTTTGCTTCTCACTGGCTTACAGTCCTCGTGGCAGACGAACCAAAGATTAATGGTCAATAAAAAAAAGAAAAGCCCAGAGCTTTAATACATATGATTGAACTCTTAAAACTTCCCTTAAACTTTTTTTTAATCGCTACCAGGAGCTCTAGCTTGCAAATCTGTGATGGAGATGTGGCCAAGGGACATTTGGTCAAGCTTGAAAAAAATTAAGCAATCAGAGAGCTTAAAACAGACAGTAATGTCCAATAGGGATCAGCCAAAGATCAACACGTGAGCAGAAAGTTCTTGAAAAGCTTGAGGACTAACATGTCCAACATGCTGCAGTAATCTCCTTTTAAAAGTCAAAATGTTAAGACGTGAAGGGATCGAAACTGGTCCCGAGGGCTGTGCCACCTGTCGATGGGGAGAACACTGAAAAAGTCAACCTTTGTTTGTGATTCCAGAAACAAAAAGAGTTAGAACTAGTGATCCACAAGAAAGACTACACTTTCCACATTTTATTTAACCCTTGACTTTCCAAATGACCTTTTCTATCATTACTCAGAACTGCAGCGTTTAACTCGGCGATGAATAATTTACCCTTTCGGTGATCTATAGATTTTCCAGACATTTCTTTCTCACCCAGGAGGTTTACAACCCAGCTTGCAATACATGTTCAGAGACTTCATGAAGAATGTAACATCTAATCAAGAGAAGCCAAAGATTAACAAGTGAGTAGAAAGTGAAAAGAAATAAATCGGAAGAAGAATACTGGGTTTGGAACCACCAGGAAAGAGGCCAAGAGGAAGACCAAAGAGGAGGTTCATGGATACAGTGAAGGAAGACATGAAGATAGTTGGCGTGACCGAAGAAGATGCAGCAGATGGGGTTAGATGGAAGAAACTGCCTTGCCGTGGCGACCCCTGAAGGGAAATGCCAAAAGAAGAAATTGAAAAGAAATGTCTTGGAAGAAAGAACAGCCGCCCACCTGAGCAGACTTTGGGCCTTCTGGGAGCCGGTCTTGGTGGGGCTCCCAGAAGGCCCAAAGTCTTCTGGGAGCCCAAAGTCTAAAATGGAGCCCAAAGTCCCCACCAGAAGACTTGTTCCTGGTGGGGAATTTGGGCCCCACCAGGAAGGGGCTCAATCTTTCCTCCCCGAGGAACCCCACCTGGTTCTACTTGTGTCTTCCTGCCGCACTTTCCTCTCGTTTGTCCCAAGTCTTCATAACCCTGTGCACCTTGCCTCATGGTCGAACTGTCTGTTGTTCTTCCCCTCTAAATTTTGTGAGTGGAACCTTGCCTCTGCAGAGGCCCATGGAGGTGTGGGGTAGAAGTGTGAGGTACGTATCTCTTTTGCATTTAAAGGGAGCAGCTTTACAATACGATATACTCATACAATCTCCACTTTAAACATTAAGATGCCCTTCTCGTTAACAGGATTTTAGTCTCTATGATGACCATCACGCCATCGAAGAGATTCGACTTAGGCCCCATCCACACGTGGCCGGGTATTTTTGAAAACGCATATGTGCTGTCCTCCGTTTTAGGAAAATGCTCGCGTCCAAACGTAACCGTTTTCATAATATCCGCGTCTACACGGAGCCATATAAATACGCTTCTGAATGCGATTATTAGCATGCCAGACCAGTAGTGGGCCGTATTGATGTAAACATAAGTTCTGAGCTATCCAATCACAGCACCTCTTTCGCCATTTCCGCGAAAACCTGAAACATGGCGTATGTGATTAATAATCGCAGATTGCAACGCATTTCTCCTCAACAAAGAAGCAAGAGCAGTTGAGAGTGGACAAAAAGGCAAGAAAAGAGGGTCTGCAACAGGGTAAAAAGTAATGCCTGTTTCCATGGATCCATGCTGCCGACTGTCTGCTTTTGTAAACAAGGACACACACCAATGACATACGTATGTGCATTATTTGTCGCAAGTAGTGACGCTTAAAAACGCAAATCTCCGTTTTTGCACGTCCACACGCAAACGCAAAAACTGAGTTTTCCAAAATCTCCACTTTGGCTGGAGTTTTCAAAACACCGGTTTTGAGTGAAAAAGACCCCTCTATTTTCGTGTGGACACAGGCCAAAACGAATGAAAATATATACCTTTTCAAAAATACCCGGCTACGTGCGGACAGGGCCTTAAACGTTTATGTTAGTTGGGGGGTTTAATTGTTAATG
This sequence comes from Neostethus bicornis, assembly GCA_902685375.1. Taxonomy (NCBI): domain Eukaryota; kingdom Metazoa; phylum Chordata; class Actinopteri; order Atheriniformes; family Phallostethidae; genus Neostethus; species Neostethus bicornis. The sequence continues at coordinate 7,687,234 of LR738549.1, read as the reverse complement.
TTCCTAACTTTGTGCTGACTGAAGGACAGGCATGAGGCTACTTGGGGATGTAGTGTCCTGTGGCTGTTTGCCAACATGCTAGGTGACCTTTTCCCGGTTCATGGATGAGCCGCTTTGTCAAACAGCATGAGGGTGTAGAAGGAGTCGTTTCCAGAAGAGATGCAGATTCGTCCAATTCACCTCGAATGCTCTCATAATCAACGTTAACCAACAACAATGTGTAATTGCAATGATAATTACAAGGTAATGACACATTTATTAATGACAAGAAAAGCCAAACAACTGAACTTATTAGTGTGACTGGAATTGAGCGAATCCTCATGCCAAGACTGCAGAATCAGCATAATTTATCTGCAACCACATACAAATACAGAAAGAAGCAGACGTAGAGAAACGGGAAGTTTTTTCTATTGTTTTCATCCAGTTCTTCATTTAGAAAATAGTTTTATCTGAGGTATTCGTACATTGCTATCTGCAGCTAGTAGAAGTATCCAAGCTCAGCCTGGTTTGTCAACCTCTTCGCCTAATCATCCACCACTACGGCTAGTGCTCTTCCTCTCTGAAACCAGCTGTCTGCTTCAGGATGTGTGCAGCAGTTAAACTGTGATTGGTTGTGCGTCTCAACGGCTTATCAAACAGGAAATAAAATATAGCCTCCTTGTTGTGTCCAGATGCATCGTTGTCTCCGTCTCACAACGACATGAATTGCAAACAAACTCAGTTTCAAGTGTAACGATAAAATAATTTCAACTGAAAGTGAGGAAACTCTAAATTCAAAGGACTAATAAAAAAAGAAAACGGTGTTTTGTACATTCTCACAGTGGTGAACTGGACGCCTTTAAATCCCTTATTGTTGTCCAAAAAATATCTGACCAATCAAATTTCAGCCAGCCTTTAGGGCCAAATTCCGAAAACCTTTTTCTACCGTTTTCAGTGACACAAAGTTTATTAGTGAATATTTTGCTTCAACCATTCAAAATTTTCTCAGGGTCTTGTAGCTTCCCCAAGCTACGTCACTGTATTCAGACTTGCTGATAAAATCGCCTGGAAATCGTTTCCTGTTCTACCAATAGGCAGGTCTGTGAAATTACTATTTTTTTCTTGATAAAGCCTGGACAATTTAAATTTTTTCAGCAAAACAAGATAGTTACTATAAACCTAAAATAGTTATTGCTTGACTATTGAAAGACTGATTGATTCAGTCTGAGCAATATTGAAGGCCTAGGTGTATGCGAATGCCTGCGAATGCATTCTCAAAATGGTAAAACTGCAAAAGAAATACAAAAAAATTAACTTAGAATCTAAGACCACCTTTTTACTTCTTATAGGCCATGTCCAAAAGTATTTTATATAGTATTATAGAAACTCTCGCATACACACTCAACCAGTTTTCCAAAATCTTCACTTTGGTCGGAGTTTTCAAAAATGACGGTTTGTAGTGAAAAAAAACTACGAGTTTGTGTGGATGACTTTCCACATTTGTTTCTGGGAATATCCCCACAACCCATGAGGGGTCCAGTGGCACTATTCAATTCAATTCTATCTGTATGGCCCAAAATATAAAAAAAAGGTCTCAATGGGCGTCACATTGTAGATTGAAAACAAAAGTACAAAAACAAAGAACAAAATGAAAAAGATACACAAATACGGTTAAAAGCTAACTAACAAAAGCTAGCTTAATAAATCCAGCACATTCCTGCCCTTAGACTCTCCTTCGCGTAAGGAAAAACTACAAAAACCCAGTAGTGGGGAAAAAGAAGAAAGCTCACGGGGGTCCATGTGAAAGAGAGATCTTTCCTCATGAATAAGTAGCCAAAGTGTCTAAGACTATTGTTTAATTATTAGCGTATTCTACTCTACAGCTTTACATCTGAAGGAATCAGTAGATGTTCTTCATCTTGATGGAGACGGGATGGTAGATCAAGCATGGAGGTTTCCTCAGTCTGGCAACACCCAGGACACTATGCCCAATAATGTTTAGGGGTTTAATTAATTTTGATGCCCTGTGATACCAACCCTGTCATTCACTTGAAATTATACGCAAAATGTTACTATGTCGTATCCAAATGGGCTTTCCTTTGTAAATATTTTCTAACTACGTGTCCCAATTTCGGGCAAAGGTCTTTGGCAGGTATAGTTCAATTTAAATGTTTTATGTTTTGTCTTCTGAACCGATGATTCCTCAACTGGGTCGTGGGGGTGCCTGAGACCATCTTGGCTGATTTAAGGTGAGAGGGGGATAAACCCGAACAGGTTGCCAGTCTTTCGCAGGGCCTCACACACACAACCATCCACCCATATTCCAAGGGACAATTTCATAGCGGCCAATCAACCTAACATGCATGTTTTTGGAGGGTCGGAGGAAACCGGAGAACCCGAAAGAAAGCGACGCATACGAGGCTTGAACATGCAAACTTTGTTTCCGATAATTCCTTAACTGTGCAACTCTTTCATTTTATGAATTGTGTTCATATCTGGATTTTTTCTTATATTTTTAACATAGGATCGATTGAAAAGACTAAGAGGTTTGAAGTCCGATTATTTCCCAGTTGAGTTGTAACCATGAAGATTTCTTTCACCTGAGTTGGATATATACGTTAGCAGTAAGTAAAACTTTGTGAAAAGGACATCAGACTTAATCTAATCCTTTTATTTGCCCTTTCTCCAGGAGTTTATCAACTACAGCCTCTCTAGAAGGTCCTTCTGTTTTCTGATTTGTTCTGAACAAATTTCAGTAAAACTGTTAATAAAGTTTTGTATTTGCGTAAAACTAAAGATATGAGATTTCTCATGTTTCCCGGGGCTGCCTAGATCAATAACCTTCCTCCAGCACTTCCTTCAGTCCAGGAAAATACACAGAGAGATGAAAGGAGACAAGTGAAATATGAAATATAAAGCCATTAATTCTGTGTCTGGAGATTACTGGAGCTTCTGTAATAAAGCCGGAGGATTTAGTGGAATAACCAAGTGGTTTCAGTAATAAAGTGAAGCTCAGTGGTTCATGTGTCGGAGGACAATCAGGACGGATGAACAGATTACCTCATGCCCACACATCAACTCTAAGAAGTTTTTCTTCTTGTGATGTTTCACAAGTTTTGTTTAGTTCTTTTCTTGTTTTAGTTTCTTTCTGTCATAATGAAAAGAAAAAAAAAACAGAAATTATACATTTGACTGGGCTTTGGTTGTAAAAATCTCAGTCATCTCATCTGACCATATTCTCTTCAGTCACACCAACAAGCCAACCAGCCAACCAACCAGCCAACCAGCCAACCAACCTACCTACCTACCTACCTACCAACCAACCAACCAACCAACCAACCAACCAACCAACCTACCTACCAACCAACCAACCAACCAACCAACCAACCAACCAACCAACCAACCTACCAACCAACCAACCAACCTACCTACCAACCAACCAACCTACCTACCAACCAACCAACCTACCAACCAACCAACCAGCCAACCAACCAAGCAACCTACCTACCAACCAACCAACCAACCAAGCAACCTACCTACCAATCAACCTACCTACCAACCAACCAACCAGCCAACCAACCAACCAACCAACCAACCAACCAACCTACCTACCAACCAACCAACCAACCTACCTACCAACCAACCAACCAACCTACCTACCAACCAACCAACCAACCAACCTACCAACCTACCTACCAATCAACCAACCAACCAACCAGCCAACCAGCCAACCAACCAACCAACTAAAAAACAACCAACAATCATCCATCTACGCATCCATTTAGAACCCATCTAGTAGGCAAACAAAAGTCAGGGTACGTCCTGGCCAGGCTGCCAGTGCGTCGCAAGGCTTCTTGTGTGTTACAAAGGTTCCAAACCCGGCATCCTTTTTCCAATGTACTCTCTCTCTCTCTCCCCTGCACATGCCCAAACCCTCTCAATCTGGCCTCTCTGACTTTATGTCCAAAACCTCTGTTCCCCTGATGTACTCATTTCTAATTCTGTCCATCCTGGTCACTCCTAGACAGATCCTCAGCATCTTCATCTCTGCTACCTCCATCTCTGTTTCCTGTCTTTTCCTCAGTACCCTTGTCTCTAGACCTGTGGTATCCAAATCCGGTCCTGGGGAGCTAGTCTCCTGAATTTTTATATGTGTTCCTGGTTCAATACAGCTTATTTACATAAAGTGAAATCAACAGTCAAAAAAATTTAGCTTATTGACTCAATAACCTGAATTAGGTGTTGTTACGACTCGTATGGTCTAGGGTTAGTCCGATACATACTTGTATGTTTTGGGAGTGCTGCAGATGTGTCCTCTCTCAGCTTGGCACCAGACCTTCTTAATTGGCCAACTAGCAATCACCCATAACCGCCAGCAAGTGGAGAAGGTTGGAGCCTGGGTGGCAGAGGTAAGAGTAAAACACAAGAGGGCGAAAAAACAAAACCCCAAACGGCTTTGCCCATAATAGATGTATGGGTGCAAGAACACATGGTGGCTGAGCTCTCACTCAGAGATGAGTTGAGGAGCTCTGCCATCCGAGCGGAGCACCTAGTCAAGGCACTCCTCCTACAGGTCGAGAGAAGCAAGATGGGATGATTCGGGCATCTGGTCAGGATGCCTCCCGAGCGCCTCGCTGGTGAGGTGTTTCGGGCAGGTGAGCTGGAGGATGCAGCTGGGGTGAGAGAAGCCTGGGATTTCCGTCTGAGGCTGTTGCCCCTGCGACCCAGCCCTGGATAAGCAGAAGATGACGGAGACGGGGCATTATAATTAACACTGTTAAAAACGATCAATGTAATTAAGCTATTAAAAAAATATATAAATAAAGTGACACTAACAAAAGGCAAAAAAAAAAACCCAAAACCCTGCTATTTTGACTTTATTTCTCAGGACCAAGAAACTAAAAAACTTGCAGGTTGTTATAAATTAAACTGAAAAGTTTAAAACAATCACTCGTATAAATAGATAAAACTTTAAAATAGAGTCTGATTCTCGTTGCTTTGAATAAGCTCAGGTAGAAACTGGATGACCAGCCGTTGCTATGGTAACTGCAGCACTTATTACAATTCAGTCATTGTGTTGATACAAACAGAAAAATCCATCTAGCATCAGATTGTTAAAGGTGTGAAATGATGAGAAGTTGCAGAAAGTGTTTGACCGAACATGAACCTGTCACGGCCGCTTATTTCAACCCGACATCCTGGAAAACCTGCTGTGTTCGACGGAGGAGCAGATTTCATCAAACCTTTCCGACATAAAAGTGAAATCAAGTCTGACATTGTGTTATATAGTGAAAGAAACCTACAGAAATATTTTTTTCTTGCTTCAAGACTTTAAACATCACATACCTGTATTATTTTCAGTAAAATATTCATCCAACTTCTGAACTGCTTGTCTACCTCTAGGCTGATCTACAAGGCTGGTAGATCCAGCCTAGTGGATCTGGGCTGGATCTACTAGGTCCAGCCCAGACCTGGACCTAGTAGATCCAGGTCCAATGGCAGTAGCCAGTGCCATTGGCTAGTGCAACCAATGGCTAGCCATTATCAGATGAATTGGCAGTTTGCCGCTCTCTGTTGGCTTGAAAATGTACCTTCAAAAAGCTTGCTCCTGGTCGGCAAGGTGTTTGCCATGCGACCACTGACTGGACCAATGTTACTGGACATTTTTTGGACCAAAAATTTCTTGCACCAAAAACCGAAGTTGCTTAATTTGGAGGGATCTGAATGCAATGGAATCCATGCAATGGAAAGGGGGATCCTCAAAGGGGAAGTCCTCAAAGGAGGACCCCTTGAGGGATCCCACTCAAAGGATACACCCAAAACAGGAGCCCAGTCTGAAGTTCAGTGTTGTTTAGCGTTATGTGCCCTAAGTCTCCAGTTTAGGACAAATAGAGTTGAAGAATCATTGTTCTTGGAGTAATATGAGAATGGCCAGTCAACCTGAGGGCAGCATGGTGGCGCAGTGGGTAGCACAGTGGCCTCACAGCAAGAAGGTCATGGGTTTGAGTCCCGGGTGGGGAAAAGACTTGGAACACTGTCCTTTCTGTGTAGAATTTGCACATTCTCCCCGTGTTTGCGTGGGTTTCCTTCCACCCGCCAAAGACATGCATGCTAGGTTGATTGGCTGGTGCCAAATTGCCCCTGGGAATGAATGTGTGTGGATGGTTGTATGTGTGTGCTCCGGCACCCCCTGCAATCCCAAAAGGGACAGACGGATAAGAAGATGGCTGACTGATGCCAGTCAGCCTGACCTTTTTTAAAGAGTAGGTGGAAGCTGAAGAACCCCACGCATCCACTACTGGAACACGCACACTCCTCACAAAGAGATTCACACCAGGCCTTGAACTAGCAACCTTCTTGCCGTGAGACCCTAGCATTGACGGACACACCAAACCTATATCTTTCATCTGCTTCTGCTCTCGTGGCAGCTTTAAGAAAGAATTTCATTAATCTACACCATGGTACAGATCTTGTCTTTCTGCAGCCATTCGTCAGAAAATCCAATCAATCTTGACCTGACTGAATCCTCATGTCAAATAGGAAATCTGAGGATGGTTGAGAGAACGTTTACAAAAGAGGAAAACTGTTTTTACACTTTATACAGAAAGCGTTTTCATCTGATCCATCATATCTGCTCCATTTTCTCCCTTCCTGAAACACGTAATAGGAAGTGTTGCTCCATATCCATCATCACCTCCATTTTTCACTTGACGTGCAGGCTGCTGATGTTATGTGAAGACACATGTGAAAGGTTGCTGTTTTAGATGGAACAGAAGCTGGGGATCCTCAGAGGAAAGCAGTTGTTTGGATAGCTGGCTAGCACGTTTAAAGGAGTCAAAGACAACTGAAATGTTTTGATTTGAGTGAAATGGATGCTTCATCTTAAGATCATGAGTACAGTGAAATGAATTTGGCAGTAGTCTATTAGTTACTGTGAGAAAGGAGTGATGAAGGTTGCCGTGGAGACTCAGCGAGACTGCAGGGCTTTGATGCCAGCTGCATGGTAACAGATGAACATATCCGACCAGCGGTGCAGGTAGGACACTGCTGAGTTTGTCAGGTGCTGTCAGTTCATGTTTGCATTGGTCTGACGCTCAAACTGAGTCTTTGTATGTGTTGCGGGGTGGAAGGAGGAGGACCCAAATGCAAGACATCAAAATAAGGTTTATTAACACAATTCCGGTAACTCTGTAAAACAAAGGGCAAAGGATTTAACTTAGAATTTCAAATGTTCAAATGATAACAGAGTTCAAACATGGTCAGTCAACCAGGGTGACCTGGCTGGAAGGGATAGTATGACCTGACAAGGAAGTCCAGGGTGATTGCCCTTAAATAGATGGCAGGGTTCACAGATGTGTGGCATCAGGAATCAATCTCAGGTGTTCCTCATCAGGGGGATGAGGAACATCCAGGGCTCCCTCTGGTGGCAGGCGAGGGGATCCTGACAGTATGCATTTGCAGAGAAAGGAGTTAATACAGGGGTGTCCAAAGTCGGTCTTCGAGGCCTGGTGTCCTGAAGGTTTTCTATGTGTTCCTGGTCCAATTCAGCTGATGCACAGAAAGTGAAATCAACAGCCAATAGAATTTGGCACAATGATTCAATTAACTGGATTAGGTGTGTAGATGCAAGAACATATGAAAAACCTTCAGGACACTGGCCCTTGAGGACCGGATTTGGACACCCCTGAGCTAATCAGTCTTACTGAGTTGTCAACACAGTTGTCAGTAGTTGACGTCAATCGTTACATCCTGCTTCAACAAACGATCTGACTCCACAGTATGCCACCTTATTAATCATCTTTTTTGCTCACATTGTCTTAAATATTTAAAATTTGCATAAATGTCCATGAGCATTAAAGTTGTCGAACGTGAAATTTGGACATCTGAACGAGTCCACTGGTGGTTCAGTCTCTAGATTGTGATTGGTCAGTTGAAATAACAAAGTATCAACTGTAAACTTTTGTTGATAACTTCTTCCACCCATTCAACCAACTCACCATCCATTCACTAATCACAATATCTGCTCACTTACCAGCCTTTCATCAACCGATCAACCAATCACCCAACATTCATCCATTCATTAATCAAGTTCCGTTCGATCGTCTTCCGCTTGTCCGGGTCGCAGGGGCAAAAGCCTCAGATGGGAAGCCCAGGCCTCTCTCACCCCAGCTACATCCTCCAGCTTACCTGGAAGGATCCCACGTTGTTCCCCAGCCAGCTGTGAGACACAGTCTCTCCAGCAGGTCCGGGGTCTGCTTCTTGGTCTCCTCCCGGTGGGACTTGCCCAAAACACTTCACAAGCAAGGCGCTCGGGGGGCAAACCACATCTGGCTCCCCTCAACCTAGAGGAGGAGCGGCTTGACACCTCCTCCTTAAGCAACCACCTTATCGTGGTGGAGGGGTTTGCGTGCCCCAATGATCCTAGGAGCCATGTTGTTCGGGGCTTAATGCCCTTGATGGGGTCACCCAAGGCAAACAGATCCTAGGTGAGTGGCCAGACAACGCATGGCTCAAACACTCCTTTGAAGCCATTAAGCATGGCCGAGTTGCCCTTACCCAGACGAGGGTCACCGGGGCTCCCCCTTGGAGCCAGGCCTGAGGGTGTGGCACAAGAGCAAGCACCTGGTGGCCGGGCTTTTACCCATGGGGCCCGGCCAGGGGACATGGGCTGCCCTTCCAGTGGACTCACCACCTGCAGGAGGGGCCATAGGGGTCGGGTGAAGGAGGAGATGGGTGGCAGCCAACGGCGAGGACCCTGGCGGTCAGATCCTCGGCTGCATAACCGAGCTCATTAATCAAGTCAACAACCAATTAATCAATCAATCCATCTAATCAACCACCAACCAAACATCTATCCATTCAATACCTCACCTGCTCACCCATCAACCATTCATCCATTGACCAACCAACGATCCAAAAATATCCATTCATTCATTCATTGAGCAACCAACCAACCAACCGACCAACCAACCAACCAACCAACCAACCAACTAAAAGAACAACCAACAATCATTCATCTATCCGTTCATTCAGAACCCATCTACTAGGCAGGGTACATCCTGGCCAGGCTGCCAGTGTGTCGCAAGGCTTCTTCTTTCGGCATTTCCCTTCAGGGGTCGCCACAGAAAGTCAGTTTCTTCCATCTAACCCTATCTGCTGCATCTTCTTCGGTCACATCAACAATCTTCATGTCTTCCTTCACTGTATCCATGAACCTCCTCTTTGGTCTTCCTCTAGTCCTCTTTCCTGGTGGTTCCAAATCCAGCATCCTTCTGCCGATGTACTTTCTCTCTCTCCTCAGCACATGCCCAAACTATTTCAGTCCTGTCCAGTCCAGTGTGTCGCAAGGCAAATTCTTTACAACAAACAAAAAATCCACAAAATCTTTTTTGTTTTTTTTATCTCTTCTATTTGCTGGACGAGGTCCAAGTGGTCAAATTTCTACACATATGCATGTGCATTGAAAATGTAGAGTGGAATATGGTGTAAATGCCTCACATGGACAGTTTAATTCTTGATCGAGACGTTTCGACTTCCATCTGGAAATCATTTTCAATCTGATAGAAATGGACTGAAAACTGGATCTATATACAGTATACTAACCTAAGTAAAAGGTAAAAGATAGTAAGGAAGGGCTCGACCAATGAGCCTGTGTTACCTATGATGGCCGTGAATGGCTCCTATTGTAACCACAGACCAGTAAACGAACCCTATTATACTTTGTAATAATGCTAAAAGCCTAGTGAATAGAAATTCCTGCTAACGAGAGGCGTGAATCTGGGTCACGAGGTGTCCTCTTTGGTCCAGGGCTTCAGAATGCTGCTGTAAATCCCGGGCAGAATGTATCTAACGCCTCCACTCTGATTCAGTGAGGGATTCTCTTTCTTCACAAAGATGGCTTCCTTCACACCTCTTTCAAATCATCCTTTCTCTCTACTTAGAATCTACACCTCACTGTCCTCAAAAGTGTGTTTGGTGGATTTAAGATGCAGATGTTCAGCAGACTGTGGACCACTTGAGGCTTCTCTTCTGTGTTGGTAAAGTCTTTTGCAAAATGTCTCGATCAAGAATTAAACTGTCCAGAAGACTTCTGGAACATTAGTTATGGATCACTATTAGTTATGGATCACTCCTGGATGAATGAGGGACTACACGGACTTGAATGCCTCACATATTTTTCTACATGAAGTGATCATTTTCTGCTTTAAAGCTTTTCTTTGAAAGTGTTGAGTCAGCATATTCCTGCTTTGTTCCAACTGAAGGCCACAGTCGCTGAAACTTTTCTCTAAGCCAGCGGCACATGGTCTGATAGAGCTGTCAGCCCAGTGCTTTTCTGCCACATGACAGAAATACAACAGTAAATGATGCCCAAATTAAACTAGATGGAGCAACAAAGAAACCATTCCAGACCCGTAACTGCATACACTGATAAACAGTTACAGCTCCAAACACCCAATTAGACCGACTAAATGACTCTGCTCACTTAGAAAACTGCTGGAAATGTTCTTCATGCTATCCTCGCACCCCGTTAAAATTTAATCTGTGAATTAGATTCAACCGTTTAATGTTGGCCGGAACAATAAGATGGAGAAAATAAACAGACTAAATCACTCATAATCAATAGGAAGCATCTGTCTGCACACAAACGGGGAAAACGAAGAGAAAAATGAACGTTTTTATTTATCTTCAGCAGGAAATAGAAAGATTAAGTTGATGAATTTCTAACAGGATTACGAAGAGATGGGAGGGATGAACGGGAAGGAAAGACAGTGATACAGCGATATCTTTCCAGAAGTTTCTAATGTGTGGAAACAGAAGGTGAGAGGACCATATGGTAAAGACTTGTTTTGAACTTCTTTTTTCCATAAAAATCACTATTTGAAGGATGTTATTACATGTAATAGACACTTTCTCAATCACTATGGTGCACTTCTTACACCGTTATTCCCATTTAAGACTTAAACCTTTCCAACGTTTAGTCCTTTCAGCTACAAGAGAGATTGTTTTTCATTTTTCTTTATTTTTTTTGCCATTTCCCTTCAGGGGCCGCCACAGCAAGTCAGTTTCTTCCATCTAACCCATGCATGGGCAAACTACGGCCAGCAGGCCACACGTGTCTCGTTAAAAGTTTTAATCCGGCCTGTAAAAAATTAAATAAATAAACCATGTTACTGTTTTATTTCTTTGCAATTCTGATGTTTCCTCACTAGATGGCACACTGCGCAGAGTATATTGACTCAGTTGCAAAAACAACAACACTGCTGCCATTGAAATGTATGAGTTTTTGTGAAGCGCACGTCTTCAAAATAGATTGTCACGAGATTTCCAACCTACATTTTAAACCTAGCGCTTTTTTTTAAGCGTTAGGGTGCTTGAATTCACTGTTAGCGCGCTAGATTACATGCGTGTAGCAGCCCTAATGGCTTTCCATATCTTTCTTGTTTACCAAAGCATGCCATCCCTCTGCTCGTGTTCCGGCCCCTTGGTCAAATGTTAGAACCCAATGTGGCCCGCAAATAAAAAAGTTTGCCCACCCTTGATTTAACCCTATCTGCTGCATCCTCTTCGGTCACGCCAAATATCTTGATGTCTTCCCTCACTGTATCCTCGAACCTCCTCTTTGGTCTTCCTCTAGTCCTCTTTCCTGGTGGTTTTTCATTGGAGTAATCAAATTAAAAACTAGTTTTGAAATTCTAAGAATATAAAAGCATGTACTCTTCATTTGCTATTTTTGTTTTCCATAAACTGTATTTTTTGGCCTCAAATAAGACTTAAGTTGTGTCGGGCATGCATTAAAGGGGAGGAAGGGAAAATTCCACAGTGTCAAAAATTGTGCATATTGTATGCTAACATGCTAGATCTGTCTGGGAGTAACCAGGATGGACAGGATCAGAGGAACAGCACATGTTAGAGGTTTTGGGGATAAAGTTTGAGAGGCCAGACTGAGATGGTTTGGACATGTGCAGAGGAGAGAGAGAGAGTACATTGGCAGAAGGATGCTGGATTTTGGAACCACCAGGATAGAGGCCTTGAGGAAGACCAAAGAGTAGGTTTTACGGATACATTAAAGGAAGACATGAAGATAGTTGGCGTGACCGAAGAGGATGCAGGAGACAGGGTTAGATGGAAGAAACCGACTTGCTGTGGCGACTCCTGAAGAGAAATGCAGAAAGCAGAAGAAGAAGAACATGCTATAATAAAAGAATTATCACCCCAAAAACCACTGCCACCTTTTTAAAATATATGTATATGATAAATTATATTAATTACTAATTACTAATTAATATAGGTATATGATAAATGAAAGCAACCCATAATATTTTTAATCTGTCTGCTCTATCACAATATCCTAAAATCAGAAATGAGGTTATGATTACTTTTGTTCTATAATTAACCAGGTTTGTACGTAGAGCTGGTCTGACACATTTAAATTTATTTTATGTGTAAATTACACTTTAGTGTTCGTTCAAAGGGGTTTTGTGTGAAATGGAACTTTATGTTAATTTATACTAAAAAGGCTGCATGTAAATAAATTGATCAAAACTGAAAGCAAGTGGATAAAAAAGATGAAACAGCCTTGGTGTCTGACAGGAAAAATAGACTCTCTACTTTCTCTTGATTCTCTTTTGTGACTTGTGTTGTGCGATCAATAGCATGACTTCAGCTAACAGACTTCCTTCCTCTCAGAGCAGCATGCTGCTCAACGTTGGGCAGAACATCCATCAGGATGTCTGATTCCACTGTAGAATACAAGAAAAAAACGTGTAAAGTCGAGTAATGAGAAGAAGGTCTGGGGTCTTCCCTTAGAAACATGAAATAAAGAAAAACAAATCAATTTCCTGAGATTTTCTACCTTTGACCTTCTGTTTGGGAAAACACAGAACAGCACTTCGGTTATTAAAAACAAAAATGAATCAATAACAGTCAAAAAGTGGTTAAATTCAGAGGGAGACAGGTGTTTGTAAAAGTGTAGTACTCTCACAGAAATCTCTTTAGTATCGATTAGACTGCTGTTTTTATTCAGATTTGAAACTGATGAAGACTTTTTCTTTGGACACGGGAACATCGGAATCATAATGGAAGTTTTATGAAACATCTGAGGGGTAATCAATAGTTTTTCCAGCTCTGTGAGACACACTGCTGCTCTTTGTCTCCAAAGCTGACAGGTCCATTTATTACCAGCGGCTTTGCTTTTTGCCTTGTTTTCATAGATCAGGTTGCTTGTTTATGTCAAAATATCTGGCAACACAATTCTGAGCGAGCAGGCTGGAAACAAGTAATCTGATTACCTGGACATTATACAAAAAAAAAAATCTATTATGTGTAAAAATGAAGTTGTTTACTCATCAAATCAAGAAACAGTTAACTTTGATTTTTTCCGCCTTATTTTATACTTTGATTTCTGGATATACCGTCCTAGTTACAGGCCTTGCATTACACACTTCGACCTTCAGTAGTAGTAGTAATAGTAGTAGTAATAGTTTTATGGTAAAGAAAGCGATGAGCCGAAAAGCAAAGCTCTCGATGATCAAGTTGATCTAGGTTCCGACCCTCACCTAGTAAGGTGTACCTTACGCTCGCTCTTGTGCCCCACCCTCGGGCCTGGGTGGGGCAGGCCCGAGGGTGGCTCCAAGTGTGTCTCACTTGGAGCCAGTAACTAGGACGATATACCGTTCTAGTTACAGGCCTTGCATTACACACTTCGACCTTCAGTAGTAGTAGTAATAGTAGTAGTAATAGTTTCATGGTAAAGAAAGCGACGAGTCGAAAAGCAAAGCTCTCGAATTACAAGTTGATCTAGGCTCCGACCCTCACCTAGTAAGGTGTACCTTACGCTCGCTCTTGTGCCCCACCCTCGGGCCTGGCTCCAAGGGGAAGCCCCGGTGACCCTCGTCCGTGCAAGGGCAACTCGGCCATGCTTGATCTCATCATAGGCGTGTTTGAGCCGCGCTTTGTCTGGCCCCTCACCTGGAGCTGTCTGCCTTGGGTGACCCTATCAGGGGCATTAAGCCCCGGACAACATAGCTCCTAGGATCATTGGGGCATGCAAACCCCTCGGTGGCTCAAGGGGGAGGTGTAGAGCCACTCCCCCTCCAGTTTGAGAGGAGCCAGATGGGGTGGTTCATTCATCTGGTCAGGATGCCCCCCGAGCACCTCGCTGGTGAGGTGTTTCAGGCACGTCCCACCGGGAGGAGACCAAGAGGCAGACCACCGAACCGCTGGAGAAACTATGTTTCACAGCTGGCTGGGGAAAGATTCGTGATCCTCCGGGTGAGCTGGAGGATGCAGCCTGGGTGAGAGAAGCCTGGGCTTCCCGTCTGAGGCTGTCTGGGGCCCCAACGATCTGCCCAAATAACCGAAAGATGACGGAATGGAACCTTCAGTAGTGCTCTGTCAGCCCCTTGTTCAGTATTATTGTTATAATCATAATCTTACCGGAAGGAATTAATCCAGACAAAAATAGCCCACTCACCACAGACGACAAACTCAACAATAATTGCCTCAACTCAATAAACAATCCAGTGGCAAAAAAGTCTCCTTTTATGCTGGCTGAAATGTGATTTGCCTAATGGTTTGAAGCAAAAACACTTATTTGGAAGCTGCACAGGCATCAAAAAAACTCTTGAAAGTAAACAGACAGATCATTTAGAAATATTTTGTTATAACAAAATATAATTCACACCAGTTTGTGATTCAGATCTTTTTTAGTGCAGCAGAAAAACATTGAAGGCTTTGAAGGCATTGGGCATTCATCGCTGATCTTTTCCACAAGAACTTTATGGCCCAGAAAGTTTTAAGATGTATTTCCGCTGAACCAGCTCCCAGCAAATGTAGCCGAACTTATTGTGTGACTACATATAAGTCACTGAATGGATTCTTATGCTACAACATGCATCTTGACAAATAGTTGGCTTCAAACACACCAAACAAGTTTGTTTTGAGAACATCATTACTTCTCGCTAATGTACGTAGTTTGTGATTGGTTGATGCCATGTGTTGATTGTACAAAGTTCAATTTTCCAATTTTTGTAGTGGAGAATGTGGTGTCCTGCATAGGTGTGGAGTGAATTGTACCCATGCCGATCCAAATCTTTCACGCTAGAGGCAAAATTAGTTCACAAACTCTTGAAAAAATATTGATGCGAATACCATCAACTTTGTATGAATGTTTTTGATGCCGAATGCTGGTCAAGTCAAAAAGGTATCTTTAAATGTACCTTCAGAAGTACCTGGACTCCCTGGGTCTCAGCCTTCCTGTGCTTTGTGGCTACAGGGACCTCTGGAATGGACCTATCAGAGGTACCTGCCCCTAGGGTAGGTTTGTGGTTGTCTTTGTTGCCGGATGTTGGTCGGGTCAAAAAGTATCCTTAAATGTACCTTCAGAAGTACTTGGACTTCCTAGGTCTCAGCCTTCCTGTGCTTTGTGGCTACAGGGACCTCTGGGATGGACCCTCAGAGGTACCTGCCCCTGGGGTAGGTTTGTGGTTATCTTTGTTGGTCGAGTCAAAAAGTATCTTTAAATGTATCTTCAAGTATCTGGACTTCCTGGGTCTCAGTCTTCATGTGCCTTGTGGCTATAGGAACTTCTGCAATGGACCCTCAGAGGTACCTGCCCCTGGGGTAGGTTCGTGGTTGTTGTTGTTGGTCGGGTCAAAAGTATCTTTAAATGTACCTTCAGAAGTACCTGGACTTCCTGGGTCTCAGTCTTCCTGTGCTTTGTGGCTACAGGGACTTCTGGGATGGACCCTCAGAGGTACATGCCCCTGGGGTAGGTTCGTGGTTGTCTTTGTTGGTCGAGTCAAAAAGTATCTTTAAATGTACCTTCAGAAGTACCTGGACTTCCTGGGTCTCAGTCTTCCTGTGCTTTGTGGCTACAGGGACTTCTGGGATGGACCCTCAGAGGTACATGCCCCTGGGGTAGGTTCATGGTTGTCTTTGTTGGTCGAGTAAAAAAGTATCTTTAAATGTACCTTCAGAAGTACCTGGACTTCCTGCGTCTCAGTCTTCATGTGCCTTGTGGCTACAGGGATTTCTGGGATGGACCTGCCCCTAGGGTAGGTTTGTGGTTGTCTTTGTGGTTGCCATTCTGCTGTGGCAACAAATCTTCTGTGTTCTGCATGTGTTTGCAAGGCTCCGTGCTGGGACGTTGTTGTTTTACATCCAGATGTGGAGTTTGTCAAGGTTCAATGCCGGCAACCGTATGATTCAGCATCTACATGTGAAGTTCCACAAGGCTCTATGGTGCACCCCCTAGTGTTTAGGAACAGAGTGTGAAGTTCTCCAAGTCTCCATTTTGGACACCCTACAAATCAGCTTCGACATGTAAAGTTCTGCAATATTCGATATTGGACCCTCTAAAGTTTCAGAACCCCGTGTAAAATTCTCTAAGACTCCTAAAAGTTATCAAAACACTACCAACCAAATTTAAAGTGTTGCAGTTCAAGCTATGATGAGTCAGTCATAAGATTGTTTTGTGAATTTGTGTTGGGATAAAGATTTTGGACAAACCAGATTAAAAACATCTGGAATGTTTCAGTTCACCAACTGTTTTACTGTTTCTCTTTAGAGTTCATTCCAGTTCTTTGTGATGCTACTATAACTTTTTATAGAGCAAAATAAAATCTGGTCCAAAACCAGTGAAGCTCATCATTGTGCTGCATGACATCTGGTCCACAGCCAGTCCAGTTCCTGTGGATTTTATTATCTGATTGGACCAACCAGCTGCCAGAAATGAATCATTTCAGTTTAAGATGTTGTGCATGTTTCAAATCATTTTTCCTCCTTAGGGATTGGTTGCATAACATGCTTACAGTTTTTCCCGATTGGTTTGGAGGATTTCACTTTGTCTTCTCTTGCATCTCGACTTTAGAATTATGTTTCATCTCTTAGTATCTTATGAAGGATGAGATAAAGCAGTGAGGATTTGGGCATACAGTATTTCAATTGTTGAGTGACTGTATTGTTTGGTTTTTGTCAAGTCATAAGTTCACCCAGTACTCAAAAACATAATTTTTTCGAGTACTCCACCCCCAGCTTGTATTGAAAAGGTCTTTTTAAAATTTATTTTCCCAAAAATGATCACAATTTTCTTTTTTGAAGACGCACGTAAAATTTTGAGCTTTTATAGTTAATCTGATTGTCATGTCATCTTCTTATCCGTCTATCCCTTTCAGGGTTGCGGGGGATGCCGGAGCCCATCCCAGCCAATTTAAGGCGAAGCGCAGACTACAACCTGAACAGGTCGCCAGTCTGCCGCGGGGCCACACATACAACCATCCACAGACACTCATTCCTAGGGGCAATTTAGCACCGTCCAATCAACCTAGCATGCATGTCTTTGGAGGGTGGGAGGAAACCCACACAAACATGGGGAGAACATGCAAATTTTACACAGAAAGGACAGTGTTCTAAGCCTCGTCCCCACCCGGGACTCAAACCCAAGACCTTCTTGCTGTGAGGCCACTGTGCTACCCACTGTGCCACCGTGCTGCTGGGTAATATGATTGGATAAATAAAAATGATCAAGAGAGAAACAAGAATTTTTCATGTTTTCAGTGCAAATAATACCAATCTTTTTGGTTTGCTTTCATGCAACAAATTACAAACTGTGGAGACCTTCGAACCCCTAGGTTGTCCAGTTTTTTTAAAAGACTAAAAACATGGGCATATGGAGAAGTAGAGTTCAGAGACTCAGGGCACTTGATTTCACAAACCATCATACATCAAGTACATTCTGAAGGGCAACGATAAGTGACAAGAGGCCAAGTAGTGCAGGAGGCTCTGTTGATGATTAGAAGACCCCTTTTTTGCTGCCTATTCACATGCAGGGATAAGAGACAAATATCCTAGACGTGAAGATGCTGATGAGGACGTTTTATCCTGTCACGTGTTTTACTCATCTGCTCTGGATAGGAACAGAGTATGCATGTCCTCATTTATCTGTGCTTAATGAGACGAGGCCTACAGAGAGTCAGACTGAAGGTCAGCAGCTGATTCAGGAGCACATTAGCTTGCAGGTCCACCTCCAGCTGCCACCTTCACATGATGGACGGGAATGACTCATCATATGGTCGTCGTGGAGATTTCCTCATGCTGACGGTTCAGTTTTCTAAAAAACATCAAAGGGTTGGGTAATAGGTGACAGGAGGGGAGCCTTTGGGCCATGTTGGCTACAGGGATACCCGTGCTTTTAGGTGTCCAGGAGCTTCTATACCTTGCTGGATTGGTGGTTGGACCCCTCTGCTTGTGCTTCATAGGTCAAACGCCAGCGTGGGCTGAGGCCTGGGTCGTCTGCTTTCCCTCCTCGTGTGGTACAGCCTTTTGAAGTCCAGAGGGATTTGTTACCTTTAATGAGCTGAATGTTCAAATCGGCGGCTTGCATTTACTTGCAACCGCAATCGCACTTATTCATCTGGATTAAGCAAAACAACATGAGTGTACCGTACACGCAATGACTACGCAAGAAACCCATTTACAATTTACGTCACTTTTTGGCAGAACACAACTTCCTGGTACATTACCATTCTTGTGCCAGGAAGTAACTCGCTACCAAAAAGAGATCAGCCTTTAAATGCATAACCTCATCCAGTTAAATTTGCCATCTTCCATTCCTCCAAGTGTTACCACGCTTGGATTGGAATCAATGTAAACGCGTTTGTTATAATTAGGCACGTTTTTGCCACATTTATCAAGACCATGGCACATGTCCACCTATGAGGGACAGATCCATCCTTTTTCACAAATACCACGTGCTCTTTGGTGCTTTTTTTTCTTCATACCAGTAACTCAAATTTACGACATTTTATGTTCTAATTTCAAATAAAATCCAAAAATTTTATGGAAGCATGGGTCAGTGGGTAGGGCGACCGTCCTGTAACCGTAAGGTTGCAAGTTTGATCCCCCGCCCAGAGTGCATACCGAGGTGTACTTGAGCAAGACACCAAACCCCCAGTTGCTTCTGATGATAGCAGTATGCGCATTGCATGGTAGATCCCATCATCAGGAATGAATGTGTGTGTGAATGGGTGTATCTTGTTGGGAGTGAATTCCGTTCCGTTCCGTCATCTTCCGCTTGTTCCGGGGTCAGGTCGCGGGGACAACAGCCTCAAATGGGCAGCCCAGGCCTATCTCACCCCGGCTGCATCCTCCAGCTCACCCGGAAGGATCCCAAGTCGTTCCCCGGCCAGCTGTGAGACATAGTCTCTCCAGCAGGTCCGGGGTCTGCCCCTTGGTCTCTTACCAGTGGGACGTGCCCGAAACACCCCACCCGCGAGGCGCTCGGGGGGCATTTTGACCAGATGCCCGAACCACCCCATCTGGCTCCTCTCGACCTGGAGGAGGAGTGGCTCGACACCGAGCTCCTCCCGGATGGCAGAGCTCCTCACCCGATCTCTGAGTGAGAGCCCAGCCACCCTGCGCAGGAAGCTCATTTCAGCCGCTTGTACCCGCGATCTCATTCTTTCGGTCACCACAGCTGGTGACTATAGGTGAGGGTTGGAACGTAGATCGACTTGTAAATCGAGAGCTTTGCTTTTCAGCTCAGCAATAACTAGGGAGTGAATGAATAATGCAAATGTGAAGTGTCTTTGAGGATCCAGAAAAGCGCTGTATAAGTACAATGCAATATTATTATTTTGATGAGTGTGGACGAGTCTCGGAATTTTTTCTGTCAGCCATGTTCCTCGCTCCCAAACAACACCGTTGCTATAAAAACATCGTATTGTTTCCTCCATAATTTGTGGTCACTTACAGAAGGTTGTTTTTACGTGTTTCCATTTTATTTCTGGTTGAAATATCTTCCCCAGCCTTAAGATGTAGACGGTGGTATTAGGAGCTACTGCAGCATCAAATGATCTATCCACTCCTAAATTGTCTCTGGCCATATCCGATCTGCCAGATTACTTGACCGGATTGTGTATTGAAACAGAGAAATGTTTTGAATCTGCAGGATGACAGCTTTCCAGGACCTTCTTTTAGTGGACGGATCTGTTTCACTGGGAAATAGTGAAATGTTGGTATGCAGCTGATGCCCAGCTTTACTCTGCTCTCACTGCTTTCTTTACTTGATTGGAGTCTCAGAGTGGTTGTCTTTCAGAGGTTCTCCTGCTGCTGACTGATGCTTGAATTCTCCTTCAGATAAAACACATCACACAGGAGAAATGTTTTCATTATTCCTGAGGAGAGCAGACGGGGAGCGACTGAAATGAGCTCTGGGAGACGGCCAATAAGCAGCAGTCCTCGGGATCCTAGAAACTCTTCTGTGAAACTCATATAGCACAAAGGCAGTTCCAATCAAAGCTGATCTGTTTTATCCCAACCCAAACTGAAAAGTGTGCTGGTTTAAATTCGGATTAATTAAAGTCAACAATTTCGAAAAAATAATTTCGGTATGACCAAAATGTCTGAATTAGCAAATAGCAGTTATAAATTTTCTTTTTTTAAAAAATGAAAGAAACTACATTTCAAACTACCGTATTTTCTGCACTATAAGGCGCACCTAAAAACCTTAAATTTTCTCTAAAGTCCACGATGCACCTTTTAACCCGGAGCGCCTTGTATATGGATTAATATTGAGCTACTACCGGTGTCGCAACTGCGGTAAGCAGCCGCCGACTCCATTCCCCCATGGAAGAAGTAGTGTGCGGTGCATGCTGGGATATACTATGAAAGGGCGTTTCATTTCCATTTGTGTGTTTGTGTAAAGACCTGGAAATGGCTCCTACCAAGAGACACTGTTACACCGCAGAGTTTAAACTCAAGGCGATCGGTCACGCAGTAGAACACGGGAAAAGAGCTGCAGCGAGAGAGTTTAACATCAATGAATCAATGGTGAGGAAGTGGAGGAAGCAAGAGGATGCGCTGCGCCAAGTAAACAAGACTAAACAGAGTTTATCTCCAATGGAAGATAAACTGTGTCACGAAAATACTAATACTTTGTACTTTATCTCGGAGAAAATAATAAAACAGCTGTTTATTCATTTTGGGAGTAAAAACAGAAAGCTGTTTTGTAATTGTTAATAAAGTTTGACTGACCTATCTGACTGTTTTTTTTTTTTACATTCCCTTTAGTGCAGCACCATTTAGTGAATGCATAACGTAACCCCAGCCTTTACTGTAGCGCCTTATAATGCGGTGCGCCTTATATATGGAAAAAGTTTTTTAAAATATCATTTATTGAGGGTGCATCTTATAGTGCGGAAACTACGATAATCCGATTAGTTTATATGTAGACCCAATCCAGACAAACAATGGAGCTTTCTGCAGACAAACACAACAACAACAAATAAACCCCAACAGGACAGGCTAAGAGGAAAGAAATGAACTCGATGAGGTCATTTCTTACATAAACCTCATTTTTCTGCTTTAATTCTGACTACAAGAGAAGAAAATACCAAATATAAGGAGATAATCCTGACTGGTAGGTACAAGCCAACAAACAAAGGCTTTGGTGCTTTAATCTGTGTCTGGTTTGGATAATCTGTTCACATCAGTAAATCTCAAAGGTCTCATTGGTCTTTAGAAACTTTTTTTCTTAGAGATTAGCACAATACAGCTGCTTAAGGTAGATTAATTCTTGGATTTCTTCGTGTTTTTGATATTAGGCAGTCGTCGGATTGTTTTACGTGTCTTCTTCGTTCCTAAAAGGCGGCAAAATTTCACTTCCACTTGCTTGTACAGTTTTTTGCCTTTTTTCTCTATTGTTGTGGAGATCGAGATTTAATCTTTTATTAGTCCCACTTTCACACCCTTCCCCCCAAGCAGTTTTGCTTCTTGAAAAAAAGCTTCTTGGCTGTGTTTGTATTGAGGTTGTTGGAGCCGCATATGAAGTTCCAGCCCGCAGAAAATGCTAACCGTTTATGAAATGAGACAGCCTTCATAGCCAGCGAAAAGTGTGTTTTCCTTTGAAACCGTTCCTGACAACTTCCCACCAATAATTCCACAGCAATGGGCTTTCTTCTTCATATTTGGACCCTTTGTGACAATAATGGGGCCAGACATATAAATCTATTTATCTATTTGCCTGTTTCTTAAATGGGAAAAATATTACGGTCAATGTCATCTGAAGGGCCTTCTGGCGAAATGAGGCCATGAAAGATCAACTCTAAATGCTACACTAACTACAGGTTTGTTGTCTGGATTCAGATGCATCCTGGAAAAGGCACACAACATGGCATATTACCATGTTTCACAAAACAAATGAAAACACACTTTCTGATGAAACTGATCAGTGGATGCAACCAATTATTTGGGTTAAAGAACGCATCACAACACAGCATATTAACAAATTTTTGTTAAATATACATTTAAAGATTTCATTATATGATCTGGTTGATTTTGATTAGGTTTAAGATGGCTGTTGCATTGTGTTGTTATTCACCTTCAAAAAGGTGTCACGATCACCTCACTTGCCACCAGAGGGAGCCCTGGACCTTCCCTCATCACCCTGATTGAGACATCTGAGGGTGATTATACTGATGCCATCCACCTCTGGACCCTGCTGCCTATTAAAGGGCGATCACCCCGGACATTCTCGTCGGGTCATACCATCCCTTCCAGCAAGGTCTCCTGGTTGTCTAACCAAGATCACATTCTGGACAATAACCTCTTGCCATGCCACAATTGAGTCCTTGTCCTTCCACCGGCACACCGCATCATGACAAAAAGCTCCGGTTCAAAAACGCGATTCTTCCAAAATATTACGCAGGCTTAAATGCTGTCAACGTATTAGTAGTTGATATGATATTCATTTTATCCGAAAGTTGAATGTGGCATAAGCAGGATGATGTCCATTGAGGTGTTTATCATCAGAATTGAGTACATTTATTCCTGAGAATGAACACCTCATCGGACATAATCCTTTACATGTTAACAACAATTTGAAAAACCACTTTTTGTTGTCCCCCAAACACTGATTCTGATGAGGAATTATTGCCTTTGGACTCTTGAAGGAGTTCTTCGATTTCTGGAGCCCAGGCTTTCGTTGTAGTTAAGAAACTATGCGGTGGCAGGGCTCCAGGTATGGATGAGATCCACAGATATGTCCTAAAGGCTCTGGGGGGTGTTGGGCTGTCTTGGCTCACACACCTTTGCATCATCGCGAGCACATCAGGGACAGTGCCCCTGGACTGGCAGACTGGGGAGGTGGTCTCGCTTTCCAAGAAGGGGTATTGAAGGGTGTTTTCCAACTGCAGAGGGCTCAAACTCCTCAGCTTGTTTGAGAAGGTCGATTCTGGGGTACTGAAGAGGAGGGTCTGTTGGAGTGTTGGATTAAAAGGTAGTGTGTGGTTTACGTTCCTGATGTGGAACTACGGACCGGTACTTTCCTTGTGATCTTCGAAGGGCAGCTGGTTAGGATGCTTCCTAGACACCTTGCCGGTGAAGTATTCGAGGAACGTCTCATCAGGAGGCAATCCAGAGGCAGAATTCTTATTTGATTGATTTTATTGATTTATTTATTATGTATTTAATGAATATGGTTCTTATGCATCTGTCTGTGTTTATAACGATGCTCTGTCTGCAAATGACGCTCCCTACAAATAAAGTTATTACATCATAATCAGCTGCACATCTAGGATTTCGGATCCATAACAAGTTAAATAGTGAAAAGAAAAACTTCGCAATGTTATTCGCGCCCCAATAAAATTTGTAAAGTTTTGCTCCTGCAGGGAGACGTATCCTTAAAAAATTAGATCCATAACGAGTTCACTAGGTCGTCTGTCTTAAGGATATTCTGTAATGACAATAAGCTAAAAATAGAGTGTTAAGGTGTTTCTAGGGGTTGAAAGAAAAAAAAAAGAGACCAAAATTGACCTTTTTACTCATTCACGGCTCATGTTTTTGGTCTCCACAGATTTCTGCGTTACAAATTGATAAAAGCAGCAACATTGCTGCTGGTGGTCACACCTTAATGATCTAAGCACCGGTGAAGGCCTCAGCGTTCATCTGTCAGCCATCAGAGCATCACCATAATGGTCCGGCATGTTCTGAAGGTCACTTTCCGCTTCACAGTGACAGGCCAAAGCGAGAGGCCGTTTTCAGTTTGACGTGCGCTTCCCTGACGTTTCATTACGGTGATTTTCTGTTTCCAACTCCAACTTTGTGATTCTGCAGCTGGCTCGGCTCCGGCAGGTGGGACGTGATGAATGGGGCTCAGGCAGGGGGAAAATGATGAATGGCAACAATCACATCAGAGGAGGCGGCACAAAGCCACGGCACAATGGAAATGATTGCTGGAAGACTTTCCCATATTTAATCGTTTAATTGGAACTATTTTTGTCTCCACGTTGGCCCTGGAGGCATCAGGTTCAAGTTGCTAAAGATAAAGTCAGTTTAGACATTTGATTTCACTCACATGAAACAAAACGTCTTTCATCTGAAGATGTTTTGGAGTACATAGAATTTTCAGGAACATTTCAAAAGACACAAATCAAGATCAACAATGAAGGAAGCAAAGTAAAAACTAAGGTTGAAACAACTTCTGTAAAGATTCCCAAACATCTAGTTTATCTTTGGAGTCTTAGAGTCCACCCAAATACTTCAGGACAATGGCCAGGTGTGATGCTGCTCGATGTCACTGGTCATCGAAATCCAACTCGTTCAACAAGGATTAGATCAGAATATAGCCTGACCTCCTTGAAGCTTTGAGGGATCTCCTACCAACTCCACGCCTTCATTCTCTTGAGCCTAAGATGTAAGTCTTAGTAAATCATTCCACCTAGGGTAATTCATTCCTACATACAGATAAATCATCCAAAAAACAACAGACAACAGACATAAGTGCACTTATTAAGTGCACTTAATATGTGCGATTACGGGTGCAAGTAAATGCAAGCTACCGATATGAACCTTCGGCTCATTAGAGGTAACAAATCCATCTGGACTTCAAAAGGCTGTACCACACGAGGGAGGAAAGCAGATGACCCAGGCCTCAGCCCACACTGACGTTTGACCTATGAAGCAAAAGCAGAGGGGTCCATCCACCAATCCAGCCATGTATAGGAGCTCCTGGACACCTAAAAGCACAGGCATCCCTGTAGCCAACATGGCCCAAAGGCTCCCCTCATATCACCTATTACCCTAGGTGACATGACCTAGGGTAATAGGTGTTACCT
The DNA here is from genome assembly GCA_902685375.1 of Neostethus bicornis. NCBI lineage: Eukaryota > Metazoa > Chordata > Actinopteri > Atheriniformes > Phallostethidae > Neostethus > Neostethus bicornis. Next base: position 7,662,143 of record LR738549.1, on the reverse strand, counting down.
ATTGTTACCACCTATTACCTATTGCCGATGCCAATAGCATTGGCATCGGCATTTGTATCGGCTATACCAGGGGTGGGCAAATTTTTTGGTTCGCGGGCCACATTGAATACTAAAATCAGACCAGCGGGCTGGAACAAGAGCACATTGTTGGCATGCTTTGGTAACCACTAGATTAGACTGATAGAATGGTGCGCTAGATTCTAAACAAGTGCGCTAAATTTTACATCAAAAGCGTTAAATTTTAAAACTAGCGCGCTAGGTCGGAAATCTATTGCGATAGCGCTTAAAATTTTGCATTTAGCTGGGCTAGGTTTGAAATCTAAGCGCTGGATGTAACATTTTGCATGTTTCAACATCTAACACGCTTGTTTACGTGCGCGTATTGGCCCCGATGGCTTTCCATATCTGTGCACACTTTTTATTTTGACATCGTGCGCATCACGGAGACACACATTTTTAACACTGGAACACTCACGAGGGGGTCAATTGACCACCACTGGGAGCAATGTTAATGGGAGCAGTGTTGTTGTATTCTCAACAAAGCCAAAACACCCAGAGTGCGACATCTAGTGAGGAAACATCAGAATTGCAGGGGAATTAAACTACTAATTTTTTAAGTTTGGTGGGCCAGATTACAACGTTTAACGGGCCACATTTGCCCCGCGGGCGGTAGCTTGCCCATTCCTGGGCTATACAGATCTGTATCCACTTGGTATCTCATCGATACCAGATTATGTGATATTGAACTCCCCCACTGTGTTATGTTTGTTTTATACTTGAGGAATAAAAACTAGGATAGTCAAAAAAGGGTCTTTTACTCAGCAGTAAGGCGTGCTGGTTGGACTACCATCACAGCAGCTCAACAAGACCAACCACAGCTTCTGAAAATGAAATAACCAGGTAGCACTGGTGGGTCAGAGATGATTCCTTAAACTAAATGTTTTTCAATCTTTGGGAAAGAGTCTGAACTTATTTACTGCTGTTTTCTTTCTGCGACATGCCAGCATGGCCTCTGACCAGTTTCTTACTGGGGAATCGTACAACAGGGAGCCTTAAAAGAAGTCTTAGACAATGGAGAGTATTTCACTCCGGCGTGTTTTTTTTTTTCCCAGCTATTTATTCGGTGATGTTTTCTGCCAGCAGCACAAAAAACAAATAATAACAAAAGACTGCTCCGTAGTTTTGCCAGACTGGAGCTAACCTTTGGTCATTCGACTGCCACTAAACTTTGTTTTTGTTTGTACAATTTACCACCCCCTAATCCCAGGCCACTAAGTCACCCTCAGTAAAGTTTAAAGTGGAATTAAACAATTAAAGTGATGGATTCAGACTGTTGCCTCTGAGAATTACAGCCAGGCTTTTTGAGGAAACCACAGACACGGTGGAACATAAGCAGAGTTTATGTGACAGAAAGAAGAGTGTGAGTCAGAGACTCGGCTTAACAGCACTTAAATTCTATTAAAAATGCCCCTTAGAATAATTCATGTGGTAAAGACGACGGCTGCAAATTGCCAATTACACTGTAAAATCCTGCAAAATCTCCCACAAATTGTGCCTCTGAGGGAGCTTAGTGTCTCATTCGCTAGAACCAAGTCCTCAGATTTAACACCCGGACCTGTAAATGCATGCAGATGTTAATCCTGACTGCCACTAATGATGCTGGAATACGGTAATCAATACTGAAGAAAAGACAAACTCTGGACTTGTGAAGTAAAAACATTCGGCAAACTATTTTATTAAAAAATGTTTTATGTTAACACATAAATACAGTCTATGTTGCTTAAAACCAACAAAGTGAAAGTTTTATGGAGTCAGATAATTTTAGCTTACTGGAAGATTAACTAGTGAAAAGTCAACGTGCCGGGATTGGAAATAAAAGTTGTGTATGCTGGACGTTTCGTCTTTCCACACGAAGACTGGACACTTATGATATACGTCATTAACCGGTAGAAGAACTCGACATGTCCCGTATAACCTGGCACTACTTGAGAGTGCCTGATAGGAACTCAAAACAAGACTAATTCCAGACGCTTCTGTCTATGCCAGGCATGGACAAACTATGGCTTGCAGGCCACATGCGGCCTGCTAAACGATTTATTCCGGCCCATCTGTTCTAGAAAAAATTAAATAAATAAACCTTGCTAATGTATTCCTTCCTCTGCTATTCTTATGTTTCCTCACTAGATGGTACACTCTAGATATATTGGGTTTGTCGAGGAAACAACAACACTGCTCCCATTAAAATGTGTCTCCGTAATGCGCATGGTGTCAAAATAAACAGTGTGCACAGATATTTAAAGCTATATGGCCAATACACGCACGTAAATAAGCGCGGTAGATGTTAAAGCAAGTAAAATGTTACATCAAGCGCTTAGATTTCAAACCTAGCGCCGCTAAATGCACGTTTTTAAGCGCTAGCGCACTAGATTTCAGACCTAGTGCGCTAGATTTAAAATTCAACGTTCTTATTGTAACATTTAGCCCGTTTGTTTAAAATCTAGCGCACCATTCTATTGGTCTAAACTAACGGTTACCAAAGCATGCCACCCATCTGCTCCTGTTCCGGCCCCTGGTCAAATGTTAGAACTCAATGTGGCTCGCGAACTAAAAAGTTTGCCCACCCGTGATCTATGCTCAAGACACTTCTGTCCCGTCATCAGAATTTTTCTCTGTAAGTGACCAGATTTATGGCTGTGTCAAGGTTTGTTGTGTGGATACAAAGCAGGACAGTAGATGCTCCAAACAAAGTCTTTTATTTAACAAATCCAAACTGAAAACAAGCTTGCGCCGAGCACAAACATCTCAAACTTAGAGCTAGAAAATACGAGATTCGCTTCCAAACATCAACTGACAAGTAGGGAGACCAGAAAGACAAGACAAACCCGCAGGGGAGTGAGGAAAAGAGACCCCTTAAATACTGGCAGGAGAAAATAGGAACAAGGTGAAGATCATTTGGGAAGAAAGGTGATTGGACCAGGAAGACACACCCAAGAAGAACACAGCACCTGAAAGGAAATAAAGTGAGGGATTTCAAAATAAAACAGGAAATGAACAAAAAACACTCTGACTTCATTACTAAACCTTGCAGCGTCCTTGTTATTGCTGATGCCGCACCAATCCGCCTGTTGATCTCCCGCTCCATCCTTCCCCCACTCGTGAACAAGACCCCGAGATGCTTAAACTCCCCCACTTGGGGAGGATATTTGTACTTTTCTAAATCATCGAGACCATGGTCCTCGCCCGGAAAAGGGTGGAATGCCCCCTGCAGGTCAGGGACAGGTTCCTGCCCCAAGTGGAGGAGTTTAAGTATCTCAGGGTCTTGTTCAGCAATAACTAGGACGCTGCATTCGGTCTATCCCGGTGAAGAGAAAGCTGAGCCGAAAAGTAAAGCTCTCGATTTACAAGTCGATCTACGTTCCTACCCTCACCTATGGTCACCAGCTGTGGGTGGTGACCGAAAGAATGAGATCGCGGGTACAAGCGGCTGAAATGAGCTTCCTCCGCAGGGTGGCTGGGCTCTCACTCAGAGATCGGGTGAGGAGCTCTGCCATCCAGGAGGAGCTCGGTGTCGAGCCGCTCCTCCTCCAGGTCGAGAGGAGCCAGATGGGGTGGTTCAGGCATCTGGTCAAGATGCCCCCCGAGCGCCTCGCGGGCGAGGTGTTTTGGACACATCCGACCGGGAGGAGACCAAGGGGCAGACCCCGGACCCGCTGGAGAGACTATGTCTCACAGCTGGCCGGGGAACGACTTGGGATCCTTTCAGGTGAGCTAGAGGATGCAGCCGGGGAGAGAGAGGCCTGGGCTGCCTGTTTGAGGCTGTTGCCCCCGCGACCTGACCCCGGAACAAGCGGAAGATGACGGAATGGAACGGAAATCATCGATCAACCAGGAACAGGTCAAACACTTTTTCACGCTTTATTAGATTTGCTTCCAAACATTTTAAAACACTTTAAAACTCCTTTTGTTTCCGAAGCAGATTTGTTTGGAGTCTGAAAAAATGAAAATCAGAATGTTTGTGGAAATAAAAACAATCCCACACAGTCTTCTGGTTCATTTCTATCCATGTAGTCGGTCCTCTCTGAACTATCCTGCTTCTCTGTGTCAGTGGTTGTTCTAAAGAGCTTAGCTGTTGCGCATGAGCAGGTACCACCGCTTCTGATTCCTAATGAGGCTGCAGGCGTTGCAAAGAGAACATAAGCATCTTTACCTGGAACCTGGACCAGAAAACACAATGCCTCCAGAGTCAGGCTGCTGGCTTGGTTTGATCATACGTGGCTTGTTTCAGGGCCAGATCGTGATCCCAGGAGCTTGTATGGTCATTAGGAATGTTGTTATTTGTTGCTAGCATGCAGCTTCTCCGGCTGCATCCGAGCCAGGTCGCTCCTCATCATTTCTGGACGAGATGTGAAGAATTTCTGATTTCCAGTCAGTGTTACAGGGCTCAGCTGAAACAACAATGGGGGAAATTTGCCTGCCTGCACCGCTGCAGGATTATAGCTTATTGTTTCTTGCTAAAATGCTATTACACTGTGAGCTCAGGTCATTTAACTTCCAGAGCTGCGTGCAGCTTGGCCGTGCTCTACGATAACTGTGATATATGAGCCCCCCGGCTCGGCTGGTTTGGAGGTTATTGAAGTTTTAGCTTTGATGATACACCTTTCTCATTGTACTCTGAGATATGCAGCGCTTTAAGATTGAAGCCAAGCTTCTTTTAGCAACTCGCACAATCTACCAGCTTTGCAGCTTTTTAATAACATTTCCTTCTCTGCAAGATCTGCACTATTGGATGATGTAGCAGCGGCTTTATCCATAAGAGGATGATTAAACTCGCTGCCAGAGGCTGATAGCATTAGACCGTCACCACAGTGATAAATGACCTCCACATCTATCAGCCTTATTGTCAAAGAAAGAGAAAATGTTTAGGGATGAAGTGATTAGCAGGGCTGAGAGGAGGCTGAAACAATGGAGGACATCAGAGGGCTTTATTAGCCTCATTAGCTCAGATTAGTCCTGAAGGTCAGCTTTTCAACGTTGGATCTGCTTTGCAGAGCGGCAGCATTTGTTCACGTTGACCTTCCCTTCATCTTCCTCACGCCAGCAAACCTCACAGATCAGTGCTCTCCGCTTTATCGGAGGACGGACAGCTCAGCTCGCCGGACATATTTACAACATCAGTGGACAGGACATCTTTTATTTATGATGTCAGTGGTGAACTGTGAAGAAGCGACGACGGCGGGACATGGACATGCTTGTTACAACTACTGTAGTCATTCACCCTGATTTTCTACTTGAAATGAACTGGTTGTGCCTGAGACAGGCCAAATAAAGATGTGTTTGGTTGAATAAAAAAGAAACATCTTATTCTGGCCTCTAACTTTATGTCTAAAACCTCTGACATGTGTTGGTCCACTGATGTCCTTATTCTTGATTTTGTCCTACCTAGCCAATTCTAAAAGGAAGACCCACTGTCAAGTTTTGTGAGGCTGTGGACACACGCAAGGACAGTTTTCAATTTTAAACAGGGAATAGATGAAACGCGGAAGGCAACAGCGAAGGATGGCTCGGTGGGTAGGATGACCATCCCGTAACCAGAAGGTTGCTGGTTTAATATCCGGCTCAGAGTGCATGCCGAGCACAGTACCGGTGAGTCCTTGAGCAAGACACCGAACCCCCAGTTGCTTCTGATGATAGTGGTTTGCACCTTGCATGGCAGCTCCCATCATTAGGTGTGACTAGGTGTATCTAGTATGGAGTGAATGGATAACGAATAGGTGAAGCCTCTTTGAGTATCCAGAAAAGCACTATGTAGGTTCAGAGCATTATTATTATTATTTCTTGAAACAACTCAAAAAATGACAAAGAACATGGTAACTTAAGTATGTCACAAAATATAACTACGGTACTTGAAAACTGAGGAAGGTCTACAAGTTCTTGTTAGGCACAAGTGTAACACAAGACAACCTGATCATGTGTGAAAGACAAGCCATACAATAAATACAGACGGGAGGGAGAGACAATAAGACATGCATGGGACACATTGCGTGGCCAAGGATGGCTCGGTGGGTAGGGCGACAATCCCGTAACCGTAAGGTTGCTGGTTCGATCCCCCGCTCAGAGTGCATGCCGAGCACGGTACCAGTGAGTTCTTGAGCAAGACACCGAATCCCAAGTTGCTTCTGTTGATAGTGGTTTGTGGCAGCTCCCATCATCAGGTGCAGGTGGTGAGTCCACTGGAAGGGCAGTCCATGTCCCAGGCTGTCCTCATTAATCCAGGGCTAGGCCCATCTGGGACAGCCCAGATGGGGACAGCCCAAATGAGATATCTGCCCAAACCAGACACCCCATGTTTTGGCAGAATGCCTTCTGAGGATGCCTTCTGACTGCTTCCCTGGTGAGGTGTTTTGGGCAAGTCCCACTGGGAGGAGACCAAAAGGTAGGTGCCAGACCCACTTGAGAGACTGTGTCTGGCAGCTAGTTGGGGAACGCCTCTGGATTCTCCTGGGTGAGCTGGAGGATACAGCTGGGGTGAGAGAAGGGCTTGCCGCCTGAGACTGTTGCCCCTGCGACCCAGCCCCAGATAAGCGGAAGACATCAAAAATGGAAGGGAAGCAATGCCATCTGGAATACCATGTTATTTTACAATAATTTCACATCAAAGTACATAATATTTTTTTTTTTTTTTTTAGATTATGGACTGCACATTGGCGTAATGATTCTCACTACAAGGAATTTGCTGGTTCAAGATTTGGGATGCTATGCTATGTGGAGTTCTTCCGTGTTCTCCCTATACGTATATGCAAAAGTTTATTTTGGCTTCTTGCCACCCTCTAACGATGTGAATTGTAAATTGCCCCTGGCATTGAGTGTGCATGTAAGACGTTTGATTGTTCTCTGTGTAGAGCTGCAATGACTAGAACCTGTCCAGATGTACCCTGCCTCTCACTTGAAATTTGCAGACAAGGGGTTCAGAAAATGGATACTGTATAAGATACAGTTAAATCATCTTGGTCGTGTCTTTGCCCATCTGAGGCTTAAGAAGTTAAAACTTTAGTCATGATTAATTTTTGTGATTATTTTTTATTGTCAAAGTTAAATCAAGCCTGACTTGCTGAATTTATGCTTTAGAATCAGCTTCAGTGAAGCAAAGCAAAGCAAAGCCTTCATCGTTGATACCAGCAACATTAAGCCACGATGTCTCAAAGACTCTAAACTGAACTCAGAAGTTCAGGAAGTTTCCTTCAAAAGAAGACTTATTTGTGAAATGAAGATGACATAGCGCCCACATGTTGCAGTAATCTGCTTTTAGCCGTGAAGTAATTAAAGTCAAAATGTTTGGATGTTGTTTAGACATCCAAGCTGGTCTCCGAGGCTCTGCCACCTGTCAACAGGGGGAGAACTCTGCTGCACTTAAACCAGCTTTTCTTCTATAGTCGAGCCGATAAAGGCGTCCGGCTGCAATGCAGATAAAAGTTTGTAAACCTAATTTAACTCTTGAAAGTCTTTAAAAAATACTATTCACAGCCAATGTTCTCTCTAAATTTTTTATGTGTCTGAGCAAATACACAAGCTTCCTGAGCAGAAGGGGGCGGAGCTAAAACTTGTACTCTTTTGTGACGTCACCAGTGGTGACGAGCCAAACTTCGAAGCAGCGCTTTGAAGCTGTTTTTTTCAGAAAGAAAGAAGAAAGCGATATGCTGCAGAGTTTTGTCTCATTTTCCCATCTTTGGTTTAAATTGAGTTTTATTTTGTTTGCTGCATAGGTTTTCTTGTGCGCTATTAATCTGCGAGCAGTGCGCAATTGCGCAGGCGCGCAGCTTAGAGGGAACATTGTTCACAGCCAATAGGAGCAGGGTGTAAGTGTGTAGTTGGTGTTTGACCCTTCTGGTGATTCATAGAGTTTTCCTAAACATGTCTATTCAGTTGTGAATGTTTGATTTGGTGGGTGTTCCAACCTACCAAAAATCCCTTTGTACTGGAATCCAGCTGCCATGGCCTTGAGATCTTCATCTTTACAAAGTTTTTGATGACAACAGACAGATTTTTAACAAGTTAAAAACTTCATTATGATTTATCATTTTAGTTCTGCTCTAACACATAGACTTTGGGCTCATTAAGATAAACCTGCTAATCAGCTCCCTCTGTGATGCTTCATGAGCTCACTGAGATACAACAGATTAATTTGTCTCTTTTCATTTGTTCGTGTTTTTTAAACAAATGGGCAAAAACAGAATCAGAAAAAAGTTGGAAAAAGTTGCCGACAAAGAAGCCCGTTTCTTGTGCACTGAATATGAAACTTAACACAATGTAAAGAATAACCTAACATCATGCATATGGAAATTGAAAAATCAAAAGAACCGAGACACTAATGGAGCTCATTCTTACAATGTATTTAGAAAAAAAAGTAAAATAAACGACCTTCTTTTTGCAGTCATTTGATGCATTAAATTAGGTTTTTTCCACGCAGGCTAATAAAAAAAAAGTAATATCAAAAAATCATAGAACCCCCTATGATTGCATCAATGAATAGGACACATTTTTATGACGTGTCTGTTTATTATCCATTAAACAGACCTCGTCTGTGATGTTTGTTCATGTTAAATGTTGAGATGTAGCGAGTAGGTATTATTGTTCAAGATGAAGAGTACCTGCTTGCAAAGCCAAAGCATCATGTTGAATCTCTGCGTCATCATCCTGAGACTTCAACAAGTTATTGAAGAGGAGCTCAGTCTGCTCCATTTGATAGATTTTACTGTTTTTCATTTCAGATAGAAATGCAGAGCAGTTTAAAACCACAGGTGTAAAATGTTGGGTTAAACCAGTGCTTCTCAAATAGTGGGGCGCACCCCTCTAGAGGGATGGGGTGGTGCCACGGCACTTTGTCTACACAAGAAAATTTATTAGCAGCGTCTTTATAACGTGGAAACATTCTCTCTGCTCAAATGCACTCTTGTTTCCATGGTAACGGTAAATATGTACCTTCAAAATAAAAAACGTCACAAAAACAAAGAGAATTAAAATTACAGTTCTGTGCGGCCCGGTACCACATGGCAACATGCCCGGTGGTTGGGGACCAATGGTGCAGAGTGTTTTTGCACCGAACATTCTCGAACACAGCACAGAGCAAGGCATAGGCTTCGAAAAGCTGTGCACTGCAAAATGTGCTCATTGTAGCCACTAATTCTGACTTCCTTATTTTCATTTAAAAAAAAAAAAAAAAAGCACAAATTGTTTCATTCATGAAATTTATGTTTCATTCAGGAAATAATTGAGAAGCACTGGGTTAGACTAACGAGTGGGTGTAGTAGTTATGTAGAGTAATAATTCTCATCTCACAGTATTTTGTTGTGATGTGGAAGGAGGAGGACCCAAATGAAGGACAAAAACAGAATTTATTAACAGAAGTCAGGTAAGTCTGTAAGACAAAGGACTCATCGTCGGAGAGGATGGTGAAGACGACGATGACACGACGTGGAAGTCTGGGGTGATTGCCCTTAAATAGCCAACAGGGTCCACAGGTGTGTGGCGTTCGACTAATCACCTTCAGGTGTCTTTATTCAGGGTGATGAGGAAGGTCCAGGGCTCCCTGCTGCGGCAGGCGAAGGCATCATGTCACCTTTGTAGATAACACTGTACCTTTTGATAACTCTGAAATGCACAATTAGACAAAAAACAAACAAACAAACAAACAAACAAAAAACAACTAAATAAATTTCTTCAGTCTCACTTCTATTTTTAACTTTGTAAATTACTTTTTTCCCTCTCTCTCCGTTCAGTCCAGTCCTTTGGAGCATGCACGACACAGTCTGAACCTTTACAAACAAGTTTAAAGTGCATCAAGTTAGTCAGTTACTTTTTTGTTTCTACACATCCAAATAAAGCCCTAATTAAACTAATTTAAGCTAAAAAGTATTCTTTTAGATTCTTATTTTTGGTGCTTTTACAAAGTACATAAAAATAACACTCCCTGTTGAGGGGAGGGACCATATGCACTAAAACCCTTCTTGCTGATAGAAAGCTACAAAATGTAGACGTGCAGAGAACAAAAGGCGTAAAAATGCTGACTGAATACTGAATACAAGAGCTTGTAAACTACTCAAACCTGCACAAAACTAATAGAAATCACTTACTGCTCAATGTAGACAAAACCAGGGAGATGGTGATTGACTTCCGGAAGAACAGATCTGCCTTGCGGCCCTTCTACATTCTGGGTAGGGATGTGGAGGTGGTGGAGGAGTACAAATACCTTGGAGTGACCATCGACAGTAGACTGAACTGGAGGAGCAACAGTACTGCTGTGTACAAGAAGACCTGCAGCCGACTTTACTTCCTAAGGAAGCTGAGGTCCTTCAATGTGTGCAGCAAGATTCTGGAGACCTTCTATCAGTCTGTGGTGGCCAGCACCTTGTTCTTCTCTGTCATCTGCTGGGGGAGCAGCATCACAGCCAGAGACACCAACAGACTGAATAAACTAATCAGACTGGCTGGCTCTGTCATTGGCAGCAAACAGGACTCACTTGAGGCAGTGGTAGAGAGGAGGTCACTGAACAAACTTTTATCCATCATGGACAATCATGACCATCCTCTCTACCCACTCCTGGATGAACAACGGAGCTCCTTCTCCAACAGGCTCAGACAGCTCTGCTCGAGAACATCTCGTTACCGGAGGTCTTTCTTTCCGTACGTGATCGGGCTCTACAACGACTCACTTAGCAGATAGGAAGTTGTTGCTGTGACACACAAATTTCCCATGTGTGGGATCATTAAAGTATATTCTGATTCTGATTCTAAAGATAAACTGATTGTTTTTAGCATAGATCAACTGCTTCTGCATCATATTTGCTCAAAATTTTTAGATTTTTCTTTCAAGTGCGCCATTTTTGAGGTAGTAACACAGTACAAGTACCGTAATATTTCTAATAGAGGCACACTTTATAAAAGAAGCACACCCCTGTTTTTTCTTGAAACTTGAATACAGCAAAGCTTAAATCCAACAAATATAAGTCTTCTACATGCAACTTTAGCTCAAGTCTGACATGTTCTAAAAATAGTACTAAAAAGCCCTTTAACTAGCGCTATTGTGCATGTGGACCTTGCGCTGGTACTGTTCTGAACTAAATTTTTTAGACCTGTGGATTTTTTTTGGGAAATAGCTTATTTGTAGACGCCTACCCCATCAGTGAGGCCATACATGAGCGTGTATTAGGAATAGTACGGTAATTACCTAAGGTTTCTATGTTTACTTTAAGCATAGAAAACTATGTGAATCAGTAATGATTAATGTGCAAAAGCATAGAAATATTATTAGTGGTACATCAGCTGTGTAATTCCCGTAGCTCGGCTTGACATTGTCGTCTTTTTTCGGCATTTCCCTTCAGGGGTCGACACAGCTAATCCTATCGGCTGCAACTTCTTCGGTTACGCTAACGATCTTCGTGTCTTCCTTCACTGTATCCATGAACCTCCTCTTTGGTCTTCCTCTAGGTCTCTTGCCTGGTGGTTTCAAATCCAGCATCCTGTTGCCGATGTACTCTTTCTCTCTCCTCTGCACATGTCCAAACCATCTCAGTCTGGCCTCTCTGACGTTGTGTTACACGTAAAATCAAGCCCCTGGTTCAGAATGATAACGTACAACCAGTCCAGAACAAAGCCCTCTCATTGAGGAAAGATTTTTCTTCTTAAAATCATCAGACAGGAGAAACATATAACTTCTGGATTTATGGGTGAGGCAACTCGTTTGCACAAAATAACTTGTGAGGAGCCAGAGAGGTTGATGAGAACATGAACTGGCTTCTAGAAGGACTCTCCAGAGGCTGAAAATTCCACTGGCTCAGACAAAACCCCAGTGAAACAATCAGTAAATTATATCTTATCTGTGATTTAGTGCTTAGTTCAGCACTCCGGTGTTGATGGAGCGCTAAGTGAGTTATACAGCTGTAAATAAAAGGCTTTAAATCAGAATAACAATAAGACCAGTTCAGCAGATTTGTCTTCTTTGTAAATACCAACTAAGCATCTCTGAGATCAAATATGGCCGAAAATGAATAAATTCATTTGTTACAAAAACAAGACGTTTAATTTCCTGGAATGTAGAGAAAAAAGATGGTGCGAGTTTATTTATGAAGAAGACAGAGAGAAAAAGAATGTGAAACTCAGATGATTTTAATCCCTTTTTCCTTGAAGATGTTGCAGAAAAATTCTACAGGTGAGATTTAGGGATTAGTGTGGGTTAGTTGGAAAGATCAGGTGTGGAGATTCACCTGATCTGCTGCTGGCATGGACATCACAGGTGACTGTTTTCCTCTCTCACCCTTTTTATCTATGTGGAAAAAAGAGTTACCAGAATGGTGGGATCAGTAAGGAACTCCCATCTCTGGAGAACGTTGTTTATCCCTTCATCCATCTTGTTTGAATGATCCTTACCAGCCTTCTGCTTTCAGGCTTTAGTCTACAACAAGTCTTTCATTACCTATCCTAGGCAGACCGACACAGAATTGCGCAAATTAGATTTTTAGAAGCAACGACTGGGAAGTAATGGGTATAATTTAACAGTAACACCTCATACTTATTATACTCATAACTCAGGGTCTTCTTTGAAAGCAAGGAAGAGGTGAAGTGGGATATTGGTAGGTAAATCAGTGCTGCATTTGTAATAATTAGGAAGCTGTTTTGGTTTGTTATGATGAAGGGAGACCCACGCCGAACAGAAAAGCTTTCAACTTGCCTCTTTACCTACATTCGGACCCTAGCCTACAGTCACTAGCTGTGGATGAAGACCAAAAGATCAATATGAGCTTCCTCTGCTGGCTCCAACTTAGAGACGAACTGTGGAGCTCTGTCATCCTAGAGGGGCTCAGGGCGAAGCTGTTGGGGTAATTCAGGCACCTGATTGAATGGCAGATGCTTCAATAGTGAGGCGTTTTGGAGAAGTCTTCACAAAGAGTGGACTCAGAGGTAGACCCATGATGTGCTGGAGGAATCATGTCTTCCAGCTAGCCTGGGAAACCTCAAAGTCCTTCCAGATGAGCTAGTAGAACTGGCTGGGATAATGGAAGTCTGTGCTTCCCTGCTAAGGCTACAGCTCTCTTAACTACATGAAGACAAAGACAATCATACGGTAGTAATACCCCATTAAGATATCAAAGACCCACAAGTTTAAAAAACATCCAAAATAACATCCAAATAAAAGTACGCGAATGCTACAAACCAGTGGCGGCTGATGGTAAAAAAAAACGGGGGCGCACATTTTTTAAACACACACGCACTCGCACATACAAAAAATATGTATATATATTTTATATCCTCTATAAAAGATATCACATGCCAGTACATGAATATTTAAAAGTTTTATTTTCACATGTATACTATCCATTCTACTTGAACAGAAATTTGGCCTTTCTTTCTTTCTGCTACGAAAATTTTAAATTACCTTCTGATTAAAGACCCACATGACGTGCGGTGAGGTTCATGTTTGGGGAGGCACTGACTCCTCAAGAGTTAGATTTATAATTGTAAGAACTGAAAAATCCATCTTATTTCAGCATTCATCCAACAGCATCCAACTACTCATAATGCTTCATATCCAATCAGCACTCCTCTTTCACAAACATAAACACAGGATCAGATCTGTCTCTCTTAAAGCTATGGATAGAGTTTTAAGAAATTCATCAATACCATAAACGATACAGAGGTTTTATTTTGACCAACAGTAAAAATTGTTACTTTTCAAATTTTAAATCCTGGTCTTTGAATAAATTTTAATAAAGTTTGCTTTTTAAAATGATTTTTTTAAAAAAAAAAGAAAAAAAGAAAAAAATCTTCAAGGACAAACATGTATTTATATTTTTTTTTCCATTTTTTTTAAATAAACACAATCAGTTGTGTTCATCTGACGAAAAGTTTTATGATTAAGTTTTAGAAGTCATCTTTATTTTTTTGTGGTTTAAGACTTTCACTGTGGATTCTCTATGAATTTTTAACACATAACAGTGGAAAATATTACACTTTGTTTTTTTGGTTTTTTTCGCCATGATGATACGGGAAGCACTTCCTCCTCTGCCCGCACGTCACCGGCAGCACATAGCTAAATGATTGGTTCTCTTAACAGACTGGCAGAGAAAAGAACCTATCAACCCCAAAGATGGGAGGGTCCTGGGCGGGAATATAGGTCAAGCTTATATCTAATTGATTGGTTCACGCAACAGACTGACGGCGAGAACAACCTATCACTGTGTTTGGGGCGCATGCGGCCTGCGCCCCACGGGCGTGGTTATGGTTTGCAATACAAATTAATAGAATAAAATTCAGAGCTGACGTCACATTTTCTTGAGAAATATTGGAAACCCAGTACACACTCATGCGTTTTCTTTGCGGGGCGTTTCTAGGTCACGCCCTCCTTCCGGTTTAAGTAGAAATAAAATGAATAAGAAAATAAAACAAGTAATAAAATAAAATAAATTAAAACGGTTTAAGACATTATTAAAATGCATATAATCTTCACACAAGACAGTTTTACGTACTTACAAAAATATAAATGTTTATATATTTTTTTATTGTTAGTTTTGGTGATTGTCACCAGCCGCCACTACAAACGGTTCTAGCCTCCCTCATGGTAGCTTCTAACATAAACTAAGATACTTATTTGTACCAAACTAAATCCAATATCAAAACTCAATGACAGGTAGGCACCAGAACAGTCATGGTTTCGCCATGGTTCCTCCTCCTTCCACTTGTATCTACGTCATGACAAAAACATTCCAATGAGCATATGAAGTCCAAAGTTCAAAATGACCAATCACAGTATTGATTAAAGATTGTACATTAATGAGCTGAAGGGGACCAACTGTAAAAGTTGGTCCCAAGAATCTAATTATAATAATTATAATAATAATAATAATACAGTAACCATAGGAACCATATGCCCGCCCAATAGGAGTGACAAAATATATTCACAATGGCTGTAAAACAACAGGGTGTAGGGGTTTCTTCTCACTGTCCGTGGAACGCCATACATTCTGTTCATTCCGGGCCTGTTGGGCTGATTCTGGAGAGATTGATTACCATTAACTGGATGGAGGGAACACACTGCAACCACCTCTTCAGGGTGCTTCTAGCGGCATGGTGTTGGTGCTCTCAGATGATTTGAAGTCGCTGCTGTCAGAGTTTCCATGCGGCTAAGTGTGGCGCTGATGGGTCTCTGTGAGGCAGAAGCACACTTCCATAAACCCGCGGTCAATCACACGACTCTTGTTCTCTACAGGGATACGCTCCACGGTGATTCTTTTCTGCTCACCATTGTCATGTTGAAGGAAATATATCACACCTTCATGCACGGGGTGTGATTAATGTGAGTCGAGGTGGCATTGAATGTGCACTGCTGTGGCTTTTCTGCTGATTATGCATCAGATGTTATTTAAAGTCCTAGAGTTTAAGGCTCAGAGCAAATTCCTGTTAGATATATGGCATCTAAAGATAAGACAGCTGCCTCGTAAACCCAAGAACTTAAAACAAATCTCTCTCTTGTTTTGACATCTGAAATTTTCTTCACCAAAACCCCTAAAGCAAGAATTTGTTCCACATGTAGGAATCTTTAAAAGTCCTGCTTGATGTTGGGCGTTTGTGAATGCGGAAATTTTTTCAGTTATTTTATGTCGGTGTTGTAGAGCCGCTCGCAACGAGGCGCCGTGACGGGAATTGGCTGTAATTGGCTTCCTGCGAGTTTACTGAAGACAGCAGCGGCCGAACATGTGCTTTGTCTGATTGCCTCCATTAGTGAAAAGGTCTTTTTGTGCCTGTGATGTGTTGAGGTAGACAAAGACAAGGTTAATGGAACATAACTATTTCTGGCCTTTTTCTTCCCCTTTCTGTTCATCAAGACCTTGCTGCTCGTGTTGAAAGGTTGGAGCTAAAACACTAAAATATCTTCCTAATTAAAAATGGAGTGATACCGTATATACCTCAAATGTACATGCATATGTATCTTTGGGACATTTTATTTTACACTAATGAGATTAAACTTACCGTATTTTCCGCACTATAAGGCACACCTAAAAACCTTAAATTTTCTCCAAAGTCCACGATGCGCCTTTTAACCCGGAGCGTCTTATATATGGATTAGTATTGAGCTACAACAGGTATCGCAACTGCGATAAGCAGCCGCCGACTCCATATCCCCCATAGAAGAAGTAGTCCGCGGTGCATGCTGGGATCGATGAAAGGGCGTCTCATGCACAGGTGGACGCAGTTCTGATCGGAGTAGATCGGTGCGCAATGCATGCCGGTTAGGTTTTGCATTCAAAAACTAACTGGCATGCATCTCGAACGCACCTATTTCCATTTGTGTGTTTGTGTAAAAACCCGGAAATGGCTCCTACCAATAGACACTGTTACACCACAGAGTTTAAACTCAAGGTGATCGGTCACGCAGTAGAACACGGGAATAGAGCTGCAGCCAGAGAGTTTAACATCAATGAATCAATGGTGAGGAAGTGGAGGAAGCAAGAGGATGCACTGCGCCAAGTAAGTAAGACTAAACAAAGTTTATCTCCAATGGACGATAAACTGTGTGTTGTGGTTCCCTCAACCACCACCAGAGAGAGCCAGGGACCATCTCACCTTTCCCCCAATTCTGGCTGATTGGACCACCTGCACTTGATTGGATCACCTGCACCTAATTTCCCTGCTGCCTATTTAAAGGCAGCCTATCCAGCATTCCTCGTCGGTCTTCATGCCTTCCAGCCCTGACTGACTCCCGACCCAGCAGATTTCTTTTGAAACTGAGATTGACTCTTTGATAACCATTTTGATCCCTCTTCTTTGATTACAGCTTTGCTGATCCTTGGTTTAATAAACTTTGTTTAAAGTCCTGCATTTGGGTACTCCTCCTTCCACATCACAACACTGTGTCACAAAAATACTAATACTTTATCTTGGAGAAAATAATAAAACAGCTGTTTATTCATTTTGGGAGTAAAAACAGAAAGCTGTTTTGTAATTGTTAATAAAGTTCGACTGTCCTATCCGACTGTGTTTTTTTTTTTTTTTTTTTTTACATTCCCTTTAGCGCAGCACCATTTACTGGATGCATAACATAACCCGAGCCTTTACTGTAGCGCCTCATAATGCGGTGCGCCTTATATATGAAAAAAGTTTTTAAACAATGTCATTTATTGAAGGTGCGCCTTATAATGCAGTGCGCCTTATAGTCCGTAAAGTACGGTAATACCATATATACTACATATGTACATGCATACGTATCTTTGGGACATTTTATTTTACACTAATGAGATTAAACTTATTTTATTTTGAGTAAAAGTGTTCCAAGCCTTGCAGGTTTTTTCATCAGCTTTGTTCTGTTTGTTTCCACCCCAAGAAGACCAGACAAATTAGTTTCAGAGAGCAGCGGCTGCTTGGTTCCGCCTGGAGCAACACAGAACAATGACAGCATTCAAGATGTTTACTCTGCTTCCTGTCACTTCTCATCATCTCAGCTTTCTGGTGGACGTCTGTCTGACAGGAAGTCCTCCAGCTAAACAGCTCTTTTACTCTAAGGAGGACTTGTTATGGAGCGGTAACCAAGATGACAGCCAAATGTTGTCTTCGTTCTATCACCTTGAATCGAATCATGACGCTGGTCATTTTCTTCTGTTCTACCATTTACCTTTCAGTGACCAAGACAGCAACAAGAATGCTCCTACAGGAGTTTCTAGACATAAGTATATCATTGAAGGGAGCTACATTCCCACTGAGCCCTCGAATCACCCCAAGCTTTAATATTTTACGAATACCACTCCATAAACTGGAGGGAACTTGCACCCGGGATGCCTTGCAACTTGTGGACTGAAAGAAATGCTACTAGAGGCTAATCTTAGATTTTTTGTTTCTATGGGTTTTCATCAAGTTTAAAATAAAATCATTCAATGAAATTACAAGTACTAATGGTCATAAAACAATTTATTGGTTTTAAAATGTGGTTTTGGGCGCGGTCGGATGTGGCCAAAAGCTCATCACCAACGAGGTGTTTGGGAGGTATTCGATCCAGATATTCGATCTTCATGTCTTCCTTCACTGTATCCATGAATCTCCTCTTTGGTCTTCCTCTAATCCTCTTTCCTGGTGGTTCCAAATCCAGCATCCTTCTTCCGATGTACTCTCTCTCTCTCTCCTCTGCACATGTCCAAACCATCTCAGTCTGGCCTCTCTGACTTTATCTCCAAAACCTCTAATATGTGCTGTTCCTCTGATCCTGTTCATGCCGGTCACTCCCAGAGAGATCCTCAGCATCTTCATCTCTGCTACCTGTCTTTTCATGAGTGCTACTGTTTCTAGACCAAACAGCATGGCCGGTCTCACCACGGTTTTGTACACTTTTTCTTTCATTTTAACTGAAACTCTTCTGTCACACATCACACCTGATACTTTTCTCCACCCGTTCTAGCCTGTCTGCATACACTTCTTCACCTCTTTTCCACACTCTCCATTGCTCTGGACTGTTGATCCTAGGTACTTAAAATCTACCACCTTCTTTAACTCTTCTCGTTATCTCTTCTCTTTACGTCCCGTTTTATCTCTTCTCTTGGTCTACCAGATATGCTGTAATTCTATATTTATTAAACTGCGAATAGTACTTATTGTTGTTATTTGATTTTTCTAAAATAGTGAATTCCCAGACAAAGAAGCCCTTATGTTTCAGATGACAAAGTAGGAAATTAATACCACCTCGGTTAGTTCTTAAAATGTTAATTAAAAATGACTAGTAAATATAAAACTGCAGTGACAAAAAGCCAACAAATTTTAAGTAGAACAAAATTTTCAAAATGTTACAAAACATAAAATATTATCTTTACGTGGCTGAAAATCCTGCTTGGAAAAATAAAACTCCAAAGTAGAGCTGGTGTTAGTTCTATATGAGTGAGTCTAAAGTCATGGATAGAAAATTCAGAAGTTATTTTGTCCTTGTGATCTTTTCTCGAATCCATGTCTCTGCATCATTCTCTCCAGGGGGCCTCATCACATGGCAGAGTGAAGAATTTGATTCATAGAAACTCACACATTTCAAATCTAAAGAGGACACAGAGCATCTGAAAACCTCTTCAAAACTGCACCTCAATGCGTTTGTCTTTTTTCAGCCTGGAACCAATCAAAGCGGGAGTGACACAACAGCAGCTCTGATTGCAGACAGTGTTTCTCATCAGGACAATTAGCTTTGATTTGGCTCCCTGATTTGTCACAGTACTTTAGAGTGTTGCTCAGACTTTTGTTGGGAGAAAAGGTGATATTAGACCTCTCAGACTCCCACTAGATCTAAATACACAAATCCTGAAACATGACACGTTCATGTAATGAACAGAAAACACATCACTTCAACTGAAGAGGATTATTAGATTGGATGAACGGAAGTAAGAAGACCTGCAAAATCATCTAAAAGTCATTTCTGAAAATCCAACTGAACTCTTCACCAGTTCACCTGTTTGATGAAGAGCAGACGAACACTGAAATCCAACAAGCCAAACACATGGGAGAATTTTGTCATGCAGACCAGGGGTCCCCAACCTTTTCTGCGCCACGGACCGGTTTAGTGTCTGACAATATTTCCACAGAGCGGTCGAAAGGTGTAGCAGAAAAACTAAACAAGACCAGCCCGAAAAACTGGCTTATATTATAACAAACTTAAAACCACTTTGTCTTCACGAGAAAATTTATTAGCAGCGTCTTTATAACGTGGACACATTTTCTCTGGTCAGTGGTTGCTATGGTAACAGTAAACATACCTTTAAAAAAAAGGATATCACAAAAACAAAATGAATAAAAATACTAGTTAGATTCTTCACAGTAAGACTAGATCAATCAGATTTCTGAGTTTGTTTTGCTGGAACCAGACAGTCCCATCTTGACCTGAAATCTGAAGAGTGTTTCTAAGGCAGACATGTCCAAAGTCCGGCCCGGGGGCCAAATGCGGCCCGTTGTCAATTTTCATCTGGCCCGCAGCCTCTGTCATAAAATCAATAGCGCCTGGCCTGCGGGTAGAATTACATAATACATTGGGCAGCAGCGCTGTTACCTGCGTATTCTAAATACTGCCATCTAGAGGCTAAAATAGGAACAGCATATTAGTATGTGAGCCCCCAATTTTCTAAAATGGCGGCAATTAATAAAAGGAGGAAAAAAAGAATCTAGCACGCCATTCAGCCAGTCTAAACTAGTGGTTACCAAAGCATGCCATCCATCTGATCCTGTTCTCAGGATCGGCGACTCCAGGATTTTCTAAAGGGCTTTCTGTTTATGACCTGACACGCCCCCCGCCCCTCGGATCCGGCCTGCTTGTCAAACGTTAGAACTCAATGTGGCCCGCGAGTGAAAAAGTTTGGCCACCCCTGTTCCAAGGTCTACTTCATAACTCTGTAACTACATTAGCAAAGAATCTTCCTGTAAATCTTTGGGGTTTTTTTTCTCATTTTGCTAGTTTAGGGGTTTAAATGTGATGAAATGACACGTCACTAGTGAGTCATCGACAAAGGTAAGGAAGAAAATCTTGGGACTTTTCAAATTAAAACATCAGTATGGCTCAAACAATAAATCAAATGGATATGATAAAAGTTATTCTTCTTTCTGTGCGGCCCGGTACAGCATGACCAAGGACCTGTACCTGTCCGCGACCCGGTGGTTGGGGACCACTGATGTAGACCAACATTTTGCAATCTTTTTAATGCCAAAGTACATTTTTCCATCGAAAAAATCTTGAGGCACACCACCAACCAAAAAATCGCAGAACAGTCATTTATATTAATAAACATAGATAAATACGTAAATCTGAATTTATTTTATTTATTTTTTTACACAACAAAAACAATCTTTGGGAGCTACCGGTAGATCTTGATCCATATGAGCCGATATAGGCTAATTTCCCACGAAACACCTAATGATCTCTCGCAGTACACTAGCGTTTTCGAGCGGAACACCAGTTAAAAAAATGGCTATGAATAGCCAATCCCATATAGATATGTGGTTAAGCTTTGAATGAGGAAAAAAAAAGGTATTTAAGAGACTTTAAATGTGCCATCACAACAATTGGATAATGGATTAAAAAACTCTTCATGGGGTGCCCAAAATAATTATTCTGATAACAGACTTATCGTTGTTCTAATGGGCTGGTCTGTAAATGGTTTCTCATTGACACGGCGTGTTTTTTTTTTTTTACTATAATTAAGTTTTAGTTTTATCTCTGAGTCACTTTCATTTAATAAGATACCCCAAACTCTGGAGATGGAATGTCGGCCATTATTTGACAATATCACTCTGACCCTCATAGCCTCTAGTGAGCATGGGCAAAAGATGATCAGGAGGCATTTGAAGAAAAGCATAAACAATGGTGGTAATTACTGAATTAACCATTAACTTTTTTGTTTGTGTTGTGGTTCCCTCAACCAGGAGAATTCCCCTGCCCATTAAAGGCAGCTCCCGCCGGAAAATCCCCTGCCCGAGAGGCAGCTCCTGCCAGAGAATCCCCTGCCCGAGAGGCAGCTTCCGCCGGAGAATTGTCGGAGTCAGCCCCCGCGGGATGTCCCCTGCTCGTCGGAGTCAGCCCCCGCGGAATATCCCCTGCTCGTTGGAGTCAGCCCCCGTGGGATATCCCCTACTCGTCGGAGTCAGCCTCCGCGGGATATCCCCTGCACAACGCTACAGAACTCTGCCGATTCTTGACCACCAGGAGGTGGTCGTTGAGGGGGTGGGGGGTACCAGAGGGAGCCAGGGACCATCTCACCTTTCCCCCAATTCTACCTGATTGGATCACCTGCACCTGATTGAACCACCTGCACCTAATCTCTCTGCTGACTATTTAAAGGCAGCCTCACCTGCAGTCCTCGTCGGGTCTTCATGCCTTCCAGCCCTGGCTGACTCCTGACCCAGCGGATATCCTTTGGGACTGAGATTGACTCTTTTGATAACCATTTTGATCCCTTTTCTGTGCTTACAGCTTTGCTGATCCTTGGTTTAATAAATTTTGTTTGATGTCCTGCATTTAGGTCCTCCTCCTTCCACATCACAACAATTTGTTTGCTTAATTACAGATTGCTCGTTAACCTCCCTGGTAAAAGCAAAAGGAAAACATAAATAAGTATTTCTTTTGGTGGGAGATGCAAACCGAAAAGAAGTCAGGATTTTAACACATGCCCAGTATTCAGAACGTGTTTGGGGCTTTCATCTTCTATACAGCCTTTAATCTATATTTCCCATAATGGTTTGTTCGCCATGAGGGAACCTGATCAAAAGCTGTTGGGATTAAAATTTTTTCGAGCTTATCTTCTTCCAGTGAGAAGTCAGAGAACACATTTTACAAATCAAATACAAGCCACATCACATGAGATTTAAAAAAGGTCGGAGCGCTCCCTGTTTTAGATCTTGGGTAACAGCTTTCTGCAGGGAGGTGCTCGGCTGGCCTGCGTGGCAGCCATGATAGATACGGTGGGACTGCTGTGACCTCTCTGGCAGGCCTCGGCCAGCTCATCGCTAGCCTCAACTGCTATCCAGGGGTTACGGAGCAGCGATGGGACTACCTATGCCGCTGTAGCGCATTGTGCCCCATTTCTGTTACACTTCTGGATCCAAGCAGGTGCCTCAGAGCTCCGGGGCTGTAAAAACAGCCATCTGACGTTTGCAGCCCGGTGATGAATGTTTTCTCAGGCAGCAGGGTGACAAACGGTTCTCTCTCTCTCTACCGGATTGACAGCAGTAAATCCTCCTTCTGGAAAGAGCACACCACGTCACCATCAATCAGACAGAAACAATTCCGCCATAAACCGAGAAAAGGTCCATCAACATCAGCAGAGAACAACACCCAAATAAAACAAAAAAGAAAAAAGTGATTCACTCGGAGTTGTGCAAAAATATCTCATTCTAAAATTGGATTTTTTTAAAGTTTAAAAACAGATAAAATAATATTACACAAAAAATGATTTGGTTTGTTTTTTCCGTTTCCGTCATCTTCCGAGGTCGGGTCACGGTCAACAGCCTAAAACAGGCAGCCCAGGCCTCTCTCACCCCGGCTTCATCCTCCAGCTCACCCAGAAGGATCCCAAGTCGTTCCCCGGCCAGCTGGAGAGACATAGTCTCTCCAGCTGGTCCGGGGGTCTGCCTCTCGGTCTCCTCCTGGTGGGAAGTGCCCAAAACACCTCGCCCGCGACGGGCTCGGGGGGCATTTTGACCAGATGCCCAAACCACCCCATCTGGCTCCTCTCGACCTGGAGAAGGAGCGGCTCGACACCGAGCTCCTCCCGGATGGCAGAGCTCCTCACCCGATCTCTGAGTGAGAGCCCAGTCACCCTGCGGAGGAAGCTCATTTCAGCTGCTTGTATATGCGATCTCATTCTTTCGGTCACCACCCACAGCTGGTGACCGTAGGTGCGGGTGGGAACATAGATCGACTTGTAAATCAAGAGCTTTGCTTTTCGGCTCAGCTCTCTCTTTACCACGACGAACCGATGCAGCGTCCTAGTTATTGCTGACGCCGCACCGATCCGCCTGTCGATCTCCCGCTCCATCTTTCCCCCACTCGTGAACAAGACCCCGAGATACTTAAACTCCTCCACTTGGGGAGGACCCGCAGGGGGCATTCCACCCTTTTCCGGGCGAGGACCATGGTCTCGGATTTGGAGGCGCTAATTCCCATCATGGACGCTTCACACTCGGCAGCAAATCGATCCAGTGAGAGCTGGAGATCACGGTCCGATGAAGCCAACAGGACCACATCATCCGCAAAAAGCAGAGATCCGATCCTGAGGTCACCAAACTGGATCCCTCCAACACCTCGGCTGAGCCTAGATATTCTGTCCATAAAGGTGATGAACAGAATCGGTGACAAAGGGCAGCCTTGGCGAAGTCCAACTCTCACTGGAAATGGAATAGACATACTGCCAGCTATGCGGACCAAGCTCTGGCTCCGGTCGTACAAAGACCGGACAGCCCGTACCAAGGGCTCCAATACTCCGTACTCCCGGAGGACCCACATCTGTTCACATCGTAATTGCATACGTCGGTGATAATATTAACTGACAAAACAAAACGGAATAGGCTGAAATGATCAAGGTTTAATACAAAAAAATACATTTTTAAACAGCAGACTTTGTCGAACGTAAGTTTAATTTCATTGGAACTATCTGAGTTGGCTGCACGGTGGTGCCTTGCCTAGCGCGGTGGTCTCACAACAACAAGGTCGAACTTTGAGTCCCGAAGTCGGTGCTGATGCTTATAAAGCATTATAAAGCATTCCTGGTGTTTGACTCGTGCATGTGAGACATGCTTTTAAACTTCACACCTCTCTCCTGGATGGTTTTGGTTATTTATTGTTGTAACACGCAGGGTCTCAGGCCTTTTAATCCCACTCACCATCCAGATATCATCTCTGCTGCCCCTGCAGCCTCTTTCAAAAAACACATAATAATAACAAAAAAAGAGGTTATCCAAAGGTGATTCAGTTTATTTTTTTTTCACTAGAAAATTTCCTCTTTATTTTCCACATTTATTTAACAAAATTGAAGTTTTTTTTTTTTTTTTTATATATATGTACTTTTTTAAATATTGTTTACTGCTTTTGTTTTTCTTCAGTTTCACCAACTTTATGTCGGAAATGACTCGATAGGATGCATAATCTGAACCAAAATAAAATTTTGATGTTCTTGTGGTTTTGCATTGGGGGGCATTGTGCTTTCATGGGGTGAAAAGTCTTTTCTGATTTGTATCTAGATAAACACATTTTTATGATTCAAAATTTAAGTCTTGACACTATCCATTTGTACGAAAATATACAGAGAAATAATTTTCCTCAATTACAGCTTCCTACTGTCACATTAAATCTTGAAGGATTCAACCCATTGGTCAAACGTCTACTAAAAAAACTTCAAACTTTCTAAAGCAGTTGCAATGATTTTTTTTTTAACAAAATGATACCAGAAGTTTATTGGTATATTCATGGGGATACCTGTTAACTTCCTGTTTTGATCCCCTCGCCTGCCGCCAGAGGGAGCCCTGGACCTTCCTAATCGCCCTGATTAGGGACACCCGAGATTGATATCTCATGCCACACACCTGTGGACCCTGCTGCCTGTTTAAGGGCAATCACCCCAGACTTCCAGGTTGGGTAATTGTCATCCTTCCCAGCCAGGTCCTCCTGTTTTTTTGGAGTTTTTTGTTTTACTGTTGAAAGGGACCGTTAGATGGAAAAGTTATTGATCTTTATCCCAAAGCTGTGCTGACCGGTGAACAAAATGAGAGACTACAATATTTTACTTGCCAAACTAGGATGGACCCTCCTATACAGACTTTACCAAAGTGTATAAATTGAATTTTGTTGTGGTGTGAGAGGAGGAGGACCCAAATACAGGACGAAACAAGGTTTATTGAACACAATTCAGGTAAGTCTTAACTCAAGTTCAAATAATAACAGAGTCCAATCATGGTCAGGCAACCAGTGTGACATGGCTGGAAGGGATGTATGACCTGACATGGAAGTCCAGGGTGATTGCCCTTAAATAGATGGCAGGGTCCACAGATGTGTAGCATCAGGTATCAATCTCAGGTGTCCCTAATCAGGGTGATGAGGAACATCCAGGGCTCCCACTGGCGGCAGGCGAGGGGATCACAACAAATATGCATTATATACAGACTCTTGCTTACAGATGGTGGAGAAAAAGGTGAAAGAAAGTTGAAGGATCAATGGGAGTGTTTAACAAACAATTTTTTTACAAAGTAAAACAATTTTTTTAAAAAGTATATAAAAATATACATTTTCTACTCAAAAAGAACTACTTTCATTTTGTGTTTAATATTTAACAATTGATGAGTTTTCTTAGTAGTTTTTTTTTTTTTTTTTCTCTGTTACATCTGTTGAGATTTTTTTTTTTTGATACAGCCATGTTGTGTCAAATAAAGTGCAATGGTAATAATGCCAGGGTGCCCCTCTTGTCTGGAACACTCCTTCCCTCCTATTCTGCCCTCAGCTCTGTTTTGGCATACCTGGTCTGAATCCCCAGGTGTGCCTTGTTTTTCACAGGACTATTTAAGCCCCGTCCGGACGTAGCCGGGTATTTTTGAAAACGCAAATATTTTTATCCATTTTGGCCTGCCGTCCACACAAAAATTGAGGTTTTTTTCACTTAAGACCGACGTTTTTGAAAACTCCAGCCAAAGTGGAGATTTTGGAAAACTCCGTTTTTGTGTTCGTGTGTGGACGTGCGAAAACGAAAATTTGCGTTTTTATGCGTCACTACCTGCGACAAGTAATGCACATACGTCATTGCTGTGCGTCCTTGTTTGGATCGCAAACAAGGTTTGGTCAGCATGGACCCAATTTATAATTTCCTCTGTTTTATTAACTTTATAGTCGATGACGACTTTTAAAAGGAATTCCACCTCCTTGTCGGTCCACACAAACGAGATGCCTGTCGCCAGGTTTTAGGTTTTGCGGAAATGACGACAGAGGTGCTCTGATTGGATAGCTCAGAACTTGTGTTTACATCAATACTGCCAACTACTGGTCTGGCATGCTCATAACCGCACTCAGCAGCAAATTTATACGGCTCCGTGTGGACGTGAGCGTTTTCATAAAACGGAGGACAGCAGATATGCGTTTTCAAAAATATCCGGCTACGTGTGGATGGGGTCTTAAGCTCTGGTGTCCCTCTCTCCCCTGCTGGATCATTCCGCTACATCAGTCCCTTGTGCTATTCCTTTGCTGCTTCCCCTTCAAAACACTGTTAAACTGGCCTGCAGTCCTGGTCCAGTCATCCTGGTGCACCCTGCTTTTGTGTTGAGCTCATAGCTCTGATCCCCCACTATGCTGAGCTCGTACCCCCTGGCTCCTGGTGCATCCTTTCTTCTAGCCGAGCTCTTACGTCTGGTCGTCTCGACGTCAAGCCGAGATTCCACTGTGGTCACTCATCTTACAGAGTTCTGTCTGGTTCTAAAGTTCTTTCAATAAACTGGCAATACTTCTAAGTCAAACTTTTTCACTCACGACCACCATCATGACAAAAAAATTACTATTTCTAAATGAAAGAATTAAATTTTCTGACTTGAGAGATGCAGTGAATGCACATATTTTGAGTGAAGGTATGAATCGATGTTGAATGGGTTTAGTGATGTAACAGAAGCCTCCAGATCTGATTGGATAGAAGGTTTTCCAGAATAAAAAATCATTTCCTTTCATGTTGTTTTTAAAAGGAAACCCTGTTTTTCAGCCAGAAAGTCAGATGTAATCAGAGTTATTGGAAATGATTTGATTTCAATATGTTTGTCCCCTCCGAGCTGGACTCAAAAGCTTGAATTGCTCGCTATAAATATGTTTTATTACAGTAATTATTGGAATTAAATTATAGCTCAACTTTCATCTATGCAGACAGGGATGGCGCCAGTCTCCCGTCTCCTTCCTCTTTGTCTCTGTCTCTCTGACGACCACTTTCTGCTCTGCAGGACAAAATCAGTGCCACCGAAAAGTCTTTTGTGGTGCATTCAGGTGCACAGCAGGCGGTCAGCCAGTGAGAAAACAAAAAATGGAGGGAGTTTGATGAAAGTCCTGTGAGCTGCTGCTCATTGATCTGATTGGCTCTGCTTCTCCAAACTGTGAACGCAAATCGGCACTCAGTGGGGAGAAAATGACACAATTTTACAAAAGTGATTAAAACAAATGAAAGGTTGTTATCGGTTTAGTTTGCGGACACAGACTCGTGCTGGAAATTTGGATGATTAAAAACTTTCATGGTTGGAAAGCAAGAAATGATGGTGTAGGGTTTTTAACCATATCAATAGACCCGCCTGATTTATTCCTATAAATTTACTTAAAAACAATCATTTTAGTTTTTCATGCTCTGTGGTGAGAAAAATATGGCTTACTATCTATAAAATATAGTAATAAGCTTTTCCGACCTTTCAGCCTCCATGTTCCCAGAGGATCAGGGGCACAGATTGAATTCAGAGTGAATGAATGCCGGATCAATAAATGATAATGTCGCCTGGTTTTCATTCCCATCATGCAGAAAACGGAATAGTTCAGGGGAGATTTGCGTCAGTAACCATGGTAACAGTTGAGTTGGAGGCTGAACCAGATTTTTGTGGGGTAACCTATTTTTTTTATCATTCGATCGGAATAGTAGAAAAAGTTTCAAAAAAGTCTTCTGGACGGTTCAGTTCTTGAACGAGACGTTTCGATTTCCATCCGGAAATCATTTTCAATCTGAATGAAATGGACTGGAAACTGGATCTAATTTATACTAACCTGAGTAAAAGGTAAAAAAATAGTAAGGCAGGACTCGACCAATGAGCCTGTGTTGCCTATGATGGCCGTGAATGGCTCCTATTGTAGCCACAGACCAGTAAACGACCCTATTATAAAAATACTAAAAGCCTAGTGAAAAGAAATTCCTGCTAACGAGAGGCGTGAAACTGGGTCACGAGGTGTCATCTTTAGTCCATGGCTTCACGCCTCTCGTTAGCGGAAATTTCTTTTCACTAGGCTTTTAGTATTTTTATAATAGGGTTGTTTACTGGTCTGTGGCTACAATAGGAGCCATTCACGGCCATTATAGGCAACACAGGCTCAGTGGTCGAGCCCTACCTTACTATTTCGTTACCTTTTACTCAGGTTAGTATAAATTAGATCCAGTTTCCAGTCCATTTCATTCAGATTGAAAATGATTTCCGGATGGAAGTCGAAACGTCTCGTTCAAGAATTGAACTGTCCAGAAGACTTTTTTGAGACTTTTTCTACTATGGATCACTCCTGGATGAATGAGGGACTACACAGATTAGATCGGAATGTTCAGAGATTTATGTGGACCAGAGTGGAAGTAGTCCGTCTGCTGATGAAGGTAGAGCCTGCAGAAGAAGAGTGCAGGGAAGGAGGTGGAGGAAGATGGAGGAGCGACGTAGAAGTTTAGAAGAGGTGGATAAGAAGTGAACGTTCTGGAAGAGAGCAGAAGGTAGTGGAGGATAGAGGCAGTGAAAGAGAGAGAGGGTGATGTCTGGAAGGGGGAGGATTGGTAGGTGTTGTGGAGGAGTGGTGGAGAAGATAAGGAGGTAAAGAAAAGGTGAACATTTTGAAAAAGGGAAGAATGTATGAATGTAAAATTGGAGCCAGTAGAAGAAAATAAAAAGCATGGAGATGAGCTATAGCTGAAATACAAGGCAGGTAGAAGAACTAGAAGTCCACCAATATCCTGTCCACCTGCTTTTTTTTTTTTTTAATATACTTTATTAATCCCTGACCGGAAAATTTGTATGCTGCCACCTACGTATAACGGCGCAAATGGTGGGAGAAACAAGGGTTTAGGTGTCTTCTCCAAGAAGCCTTGACGTGAACTGAGTGGAATGTGAACCCACGAACTTCAGGTTAACTCCCGGTCCTCAGGCAAACGCTCTAACCACTGGGCCACTGTCTCCTTCACCGTCACTGTCTAACTGTCATAAAGAGGAGCTGAGGCCAAAAATATACCCTTGACACAACAGACTGGCTCAGATGAAAAAAATCACAAGCAGATTTATTAGATTGATAAAAAAAAGTCCAAATAAAGAAGACAAAACAGATAGACTAAGCAGGTTCTAATGTAGGAGCTGGAGCCAAAATCTGGATAACAGGTCAAGCATGATAAACAACGATCTGGCGAAGAGTGTGTCAAAAACTATTCCATTTATGCTCCAGCAGATGAGTAGATTAGTTTCAGGTGTGACTATTTGCACACACTCTAACAAGAAGGAGGGGGAAACAGGACACAGAGGGGGAACAGACCACTCTCCTGACACTAACCAGTCCCCTCTGTTACTGATAACCATTCAATTTTGCAGTGACATGTTGGTGCTGGATTTAAACATCAGTGATTGATGGATGTAAACTCAAACTCAAAATGAAGACCTGATATCTTCTGGAGCCCAAAGATGCTACAAATACTTTCATCAAGAAGGTTTAGCAGTAGGATCTCAGGTTCCTTTTATCCGATTGAAAACAACTTTTGGATGAGAGTCGAACTGTCTTGATTTATCCAGATGATATCCAAAAGACAACAGTATAAATAGGCAACTGTAGGATTTTTACAAAAATAATTAACAGTGCAATGTTGTGAGTGTGTGTTGTTGTAAAGTGTCCTTCGTGCTAGCCAGATGAGTGCACAAGGGGATGGAGGTTGGAGGGCTGATTGCTTTTACTGCTCTGGGGACAAAAACGGTCTCTGAGGTGTGAGGTAGTGGTCTTGATGGCCCTGTACCATTTCCCTGATGGGAGAGGTTCAAACAGTCCAGAACTTGGGTGAATAGGGTCCATCGCTGTACTTCTTGCTTTCTGCTGAACTCAAGAGCTGTAGATCGAATCCAGATCTGGCAGCCAGTAGCCTACGATAATAATGACAATAATAATAATGCATTGTATTTACATAACGCTTTTCAGGACTCTCAAAGACGCTTCACATATGTATTATTCATTCAAACCATACCAGGTGATGGTAAGCTACTGTTGTAGCCACAGTTGCCCTGGGGCAAACTGACAAAAACGAGGCTGCCATTTTGCGCCATCGGCCCTTCCGACAATCACCAACCAATCGCGCACACACACCATTGAGACTAAGCAACATGGGTAAAGTGTCTTGCCCAGGGACACACCGACGATTTAATCTCAAAGGCCGTCCCACCATGGCACCTAGGGTTTCGGCGGTCTCCCATCCAAGTACAGCCCAGGCCCAGCATGCCTAGCTTCTGAGGTCTGACGGGCTCACGCATTGCCAGGCTGGTATTACCAAAAAGATACCCTTTCCCCGTATCTTTCCACAGCATCTCATCTTTTGTTTGAGACGCAATAGTTTTTTTTAAAAGAATACACAATCGACACAAGCATTTAGATTATCAGACTAAACACTTGAACCATACATTGATCCTAGAGGGAAGTAATTCTTTCTCTGTAAGGCCCAGCCACAAAAAAGACAAAAAATATTTCGAATGAGAACCAGGAAACAAAACAGACACTGAAACCAGAGATCTTTCACAACTTGTTAAAGATTTAAAGAGGTCACCTTGACATCAGGACAATTGTACAAAGTACGTACAAGAGCCAGATGTGCCCAAAGTAGTTTATTGGTTTCAATGGATGCCTAGTATACAGCATATAAAGGGTCACAGGCTTGCCAGCACTAGAAGATACTGTCTTTAATTTCCAAACAAGTTAATAACTTTGCTTTTTTGAAGGATTTTTAAAAATGACCAGACTTTTTGAATGAGTTTCTACACTGTGTGAAGTTCAAATATCTATTTACCAGCTGTGGTCAGTCATCATCGATTGACGTTCTCAACTAGGTTTTTGGACCTTTTTGGGGATAAAATTTTGGGTATAAAATTTGTTTGGGCATGTACAGAGGAGAGAGAGAGAGTACATAGGAAGAAGGAACCACCAGGAAAGAAGACTAGAGGAAGGCCAAAGAGGAGGTTCATGGATACAGCGAAGGAAGACATGAAGATAGTTGGTGTGACCAAAGAGGATATAGCAGATAGGATTAGATGGAAGAAAATGACTTGCTGTGGCGACCCCTGAAAGGAAATGCCGAAAGAAGAAGAAGAACTAGGTTTTCGGACTCTCTATTAGATGTGGAAGTGTTCATTGAGGCTCAGAGAACATCCAGGATACAAAGAAAGGACTACACCCCCCCAAAAGAGTCAGAAACCCTCCCGATTAGTAGGTAAAAGCAGTTGTGGAAAAGTGAAATCTGAGCTTTCTTCTGGGTTTTGTTTCCAGAATTGAACCAGATTTAGAAAAAAAATGGATGGATTAAGGACTTGATGGCTGGACTAAGCAGGAAGCACTAAAGTTCACGTTCACGTTTTTGCAGAAATTCCCATTCTTCATCAAGAACATTTTTTGTCATCTCAGAAGACATCTTTAATTTTTGTCTTTAGTTTTACCACCAACATGGAACACCCTCCCTCCCACTACCTGTGGCTTGAATCATCACCACCTCCACTCTTTTGATGAGAGCATTGAAACCGAGTTTTTACCCTCTCAGGTTAAACTCACCTCCACCTCCAGCTCAGGGCTGAACTTTTGCTCCCTCCGCTTCATCTCTTTGCTTTCCTCCGACCTTGTTTCTGTCTTTTCTTGCCCATCAGAGCTCCTTGTTTCTACTTTCTCTCTCTCTCTGGGGTCGCACAATTGGGCCCTCGCCGCCTCCATTTTTGATAAGTGCCAGTGCTTTTGCAACAAGGCAATCAATAAAACTGCAGGCAGGAAGCTGCCTGAACAAGACGGGAGTGTGTGTTTGTGTGTGAGAACAGGAGTGTAAAAGTTTTGCTCTAAGATAACATTATTCTCCTTCGATCTTCAGCTTCTGGAAGCGTTCCATAATCTGAGCTGCAGATGTGACACAGCAGCACATTGCTAATTGATATGAACTTATCTGCGTAATTATTGGCAGTCCTGATGCAGATTCTCCGCCCCGTCTCCAAGCAGGGTCAATTCATTCTGATCCGTCTACTGATGCGAGAGATTTTTCTGGTCCTTGAGATTAGCCAAGCTGATCCACGCATCTAATAAAGCGGATGCTGATCCTTCAGGGAGGCTGCCGTTAGTATGGGTGGACACCTTCCTAATGAACTGTAGAAAGACCAGATTAGTTCATTGACATGCCTCACTCGCCCCCTTAAATTCAATTATCCTCTCTCTTGAATTAAATTATCACCTGCTTGTCAGGACAGATGTGTTGCTCAGTTGGAGAAGTCTTAGAGGAGGAGGTCTGCTTTAGACAGATGAGAACAAACTACTGTAATTTCACGGCTATAAGGCACATATAAAAGTCTTAGATTTTCTTCAAAATGAGCGGTGCGCCTTTTTGTGCGGTGCGACTTGTGTGTGAGAAAAGGCGGACCTAAAAGAAAAGGCATGAGAACGTTAAAGAGTGAAGTGGGAGCGGCGTGGGAGCGATGGATGACCGAAGGAGACCACAGTTTCACGAAGGGTGGAAGGCAGCGCCGGGCGAGTTACGCTACAGTTTGCCAATGGATTGTAGATGCTTGGACTAACGTGTCTGCTGGTACTGTTATCCGAGCTTTCGAAAAAGCTGGTGTCCTTTCTGAGGAGCCGCACAGCACAGACAGTGACTTTGACAGCGAGGAGCGAAGTGGACCTGCTCTGTTGGATTTTGCGCAGCTGTTCGATTCGGAAACAGAGGATGAGGACTTTGACGGATTTGAATAAAGACTATTACCCGTAATGTGCTTGTTTAGTATCGTTACTACTTAAATAAAGCACAACCAACAATGACTGAGGTCATGAGACAGCTTCCTGTTCCGGGTCATTTCCGGGTGAGTCGCTTTCAGCTTGAAAAGTTTTGTTGTCCTTTTGCTGCTGTTAACTCAGCATTTTATTCATTGATTTGATCTGTTTTTAGATTATAAATAATCTAAGTACTGTCTTTAGTTTTCCAACCATAAAACCCGCTGTTTAACCCTTTGTTGACTTTGTTGTTTACCTTAAGCGCTACCGTTAGCATTAGCATGGCTTCCTCCTCTGCTTCTTCTCCTTCTTCTCCTCTCTCCTGCTCCATGTGCCATATGTTTAGTGAGGATCCTGGCTCCTTTAGTGAGGATAGTGACAGGTGTGTAAAGTGTAGCCTTGTCTTAGATTTGGAAGCCAGGTTAGAGGAGTTAGAAACGCGGCTGCACACGAAAGATGCTAAGGTAGCTAGCCAGGTTGTTACTAGGAGCGTCAGCCGCACGCAGCTAGCTTCAACCCCAGCACCTCCTCTGCAGCCAGGGAATAGACAGGATGGGTTTGTACCGGTGAAGAATAAGAAGCATTTTTCTGAACGCACTTCCTTAGAGCACCCAAGGCTCCACATGTCAAATAGGTTCTCTCCCCTCAGCGACGCACCCGCTGAACCATCAACTCTGGTTATTGGCTCCTCTATAGTCAGACATGTGGAGCTCCCAGCGGCGACAGTCAGGTGTTATCCGGGGGCCAGAGTTGGTGACATCGAGGGAAACGTTAGGATGTTAGCCCAGAGTAAGTCTAGATTCCGTCGAGTCGTGATCCACGCGGGTGGTAACGACGCCAGACGGAGACAGTCAGAGGTTCTCAAATCAAACGTAGAGTCGGTGTGTAAGTTAGCTAAGTCGATGTCACACACTGTAATTTTCTCTGGTCCCCTGCCGAACTTAGTCAATGATGAAATGTATAGTCGCTTTTCATCATTCAACCGCTGGTTAGCTAGATGGTGCCCAGAGAACGGCATTGGTTTTATAGATAACTGGAGTGCGTTCTGGGGGAAGCCTGGTCTCATGCGGAGAGATGGTATCCATCCCACTTTGGAAGGTGCCGCTCTTCTTTCTAGGAACATTCGTGACAGCCTTAGTCGTTCAACCTGACAATCCAGAGACGAGACCCAGGCACAGAGCTGTAGTTTAAAACTCTCCTCTGAGCTTTCTTCTGCGCTGGTGCAAACCCAACACAGGCTTAGCTCAGCAGGACCTAGCTTTAGCTTATACACAGAAAGACAAGTGAAAGGAGTGAGACCCAGAAACTTAAAAGTGATAACCACCAACAGTCTCAGTAACAATGAGCAGAATTATGATATAGTTAAATGTGGCCTACTGAACATCAGATCAATTTCTTCAAAGTCCCTTCTAGTCAATGAACTAGTTAGTGATAACAAACTTAGTCTACTAGCGCTAACTGAAACTTGGCTACGACAAGATGACTATGTAAGGCTAAATGAAGCAACGCCTCCAAGTCACAATAACTACCTAAAATCCAGAAGCTCTGGGAAAGGTGGTGGTTTAGCAGTAATATCACAGTCTAGCTTACTTCTTACCCCTAAAATAAAATACACATATAATTCCTTTGAAAGTATCGTACTATCTATTAACCAGCAAAACCGGAAAAAACAAAAAGCAATTTTATTTATAATTGTCTACCGTCCGCCAGGACCTTATTCAGAATTTTTAACCGAGTTCTCTGATTTTCTGTCCAGTGTAGTTTTAGATTCTGATAAAATAGTGATAGTAGGAGATTTTAATATTCACGTTGATGACTCTAGCGATTGCTTAGGAAATGCTTTCACTGCTTTACTAGATCATGTTGGTTTCACACAAAATGTAAATGAACCTACTCACTTTCACAAACACACATTGGACCTAGTTCTAACCTATGGTGTAGAGATTAGTCAGCTCAGCGTCTTTCCTCATAACCCTGTACTTTCAGACCATTTTCTAATTACGTTTCAGTTTTTATTAAAAAATGTGTCTGCCCCAATGAAAAAAACACAACTTAGAAGAACGTTATCTGAGCGATCTGTGTCTGAGTTTAAATGTCAAATTCAGCCAATACTTAGTACCATATTAAATGAATTTACTGACAATACCTCTTGCAGCTCTAGTCGCAGTATTCATGACCAGTATGTCGATAGTGCTTTCCAAAGTCTTAGGGACTCACTAGATTCTGTCGCGCCTTTAAATTCCAAAGTTATTAGACGGGACCGAGTGCCACCTTGGTTTAACTCTGATACACGCTCTCTTAAACAAGAAACCCGTAAGCTAGAAAAAGAATGGCGGCGTTCTGGATCAGAGCAATCTCGGAACGCCTGGAAACGTAGCCTCCTAGATTATAAAAAATCTTTGCGTAAGGCTAGAAACCAGTACTATTCAACTTTAATAGCGGAGAATGAAAATAATCCTAGATTTCTTTTTAGCACTATAGCTAGGCTGACCAGCAGTCACAACACAATAGAGCCTTCTATCCCAGTTACTCTAAGCTGTGAGGATTTTCTTACATTTTTTAATGATAAAATCTCAAATATAAGGCATAAACTGAATGAACTTATTCCTACAATTAGTCCAGAGCAGGCTGAAGCTGCAGAAATGAAAGCTTCTCTAAAAACTTCTGTAACATTAGATTGTTTCACTGCTATAGACCAAACTGAGCTAACAGATGTTATTACATGCTCCAAAACATCAACCTGTCTTTTAGATCCAATTCCAACCAAGCTTTTCAAAGAAACGCTACCTGTAATTAACAAACCTATTTTAACTATAATAAATTCCTCCCTAGAAACAGGATATGTTCCACAGTTATTTAAGCATGCAGTTATTAAACCGCTTCTAAAAAAGACCAATTTAGATCCCAGCATTCTGGCCAACTATAGACCAATATCAAATTTACCTTTTATGTCTAAAATTCTAGAAAGAGTTGTAGTTAAGCAGCTGAACCGTCACCTGCAGGAAAATAGTCTTTTTGAAGAATTTCAATCAGGGTTTAGATCACACCACAGCACAGAAACTGCGCTAGTTAGAGTGACAAATGACCTTTTATTAGCCAAAGAAAAGGGACTGGTTTCAATCGTAGTTCTCTTGGACCTTAGTGCAGCCTTTGACACAATTGACCACAGCATTTTACTTCAAAGATTAGAATATGACTTAGGGATCAGAGGAGCAGCTCTTCAATGGTTTAAATCTTATTTATCTGATAGATACCAGTTTGTTCATGTAAATGATCAGTCCTCTACTTCAACCAAAGTTAGTTTTGGTGTGCCTCAGGGCTCAGTTCTTGGACCTATTCTGTTCATGCTCTACATGCTGCCTCTGGGAAACATAATCAGAAAACACAGTATTAATTTTCACTGTTACGCAGATGATACACAATTGTACTTATCAGTCAATCCTGACCAGAGTGACCATATAGAAAAACTTAATACCTGTATCAGGGACATAAAGACTTGGATGACAATCAATTATCTCCTTTTAAACTCAGATAAGACTGAAGTTATTGTAGTAGGTCCTAAAAATCTGAGAGATGTTTTTACTGACCAAGCAGTCTTCTTCGACGAAGTAACTGTGGCCTCTGACCTCACCGTTAGAAACCTAGGAGTTTTATTTGATCCAGATTTATCATTTAAAGCTCACATAGCACAGACTTGTAAAACTGCATTCTTTCACCTTCGCAACATTTCTAGAATCCGAAATATCTTATGTAAAAGTGATGCTGAAAAACTCATCCATGCATTTGTTACATCGAGATTGGATTATTGTAACGCTTTGCTCGTAGCATGCCCTAAGTCTTCCCTAAAAAGTCTTCAGCTGGTTCAAAATGCAGCAGCACGACTATTAGCAGGAACTCATAGAAGAGATCATATTACTCCCGTGCTAGCGTCTCTCCATTGGCTTCCTTTTGAGTTTAGGATCAAGTTTAAAATCATCTTACTAACCTACAAGGCCCTAAACGGCATGGCTCCATCTTACATTAGTGAACTTATAGTACCTTATCAACCAAGCAGAACACTCCGCTCACAAAATGCAGGGCTGTTGGTGGTTCCTAGGATTTCAAAAAGTACAGTTGGAGGTAGAGCCTTTAGCTACCAAGCTCCAGTTTTATGGAATAAGCTCCCAGCTCAAGTGAGAGAGGCAGACAGTGTTCTTACATTTAAAGGGAGGCTTAAAGCATTCCTGTTTGAACAAGCTTATCAACAGGTCAGATAGAAACAGATTCAATTAGCTGATATAATTAATAGTTGGCTGCTAGATAGTAAAAGCTGGGGAAAGTATGGTACATTGGGGTTCTGTCCTCTAATTCTATCTACTATTCCCCTCCAGACTGTCTTGGCTCTTTCCCCCTACCCCCTACTCTAGCCCTCTACCCTAAACCCCTGGCTTGCTATCTCATTCATTGTTCTAAATTGTCTGTTTATTTAGAATTACACTGCTAGTTGGTACAATACAATTCACATGTTGTCCACCTCTCTCCCTCCTCTCTGGGAGAGAGCCCCATCCAGGACTCTGCGTTCCTGTCCTGGGCATGGCCACACCGAGGAGACCTCCGCGCTTCTTCATCCCCGCTCCATCAGGACGAAATCCATCTACTCATCTCTGCCGTGGGCATCGCTGGGCTGAGGAGTCTCCCGTGTCTCCATCAGGATGAAGAACATCTACTCATCCCCGTACTGGACATCTCCGGGCTGAGGAGTCCCCCGTGTTTCCATCAGCATGAAGAACATCTACTCATCCCCGTTCTGGACATCTCCGGGCTGAGGAGTCCCCCAGTGTTTCCATCAGGATGAAGAACATCTACTCATCCCCGTACTTGACATCTCCGGGCTGAAGAGCCCCCCGTGTTTCCATCAAGATGAAGAACATTTATTGACTTCTTTAGATATTTAGCTGTAGATTAGAATAAGCTAATATTTAAACAATAATCTTTGACACATTGTTTGCTCGTCCCGGGGGAGGGATCTCTCTTTCACGTGGATCCCCATGAGGTTTCTTATTTTTTCCCCACTGATGGGTTTTTTAGGAGTTTTTCCTCACCGAGAAGGAGAGTCTAAGTGCATTAATGTGCTAGTCTTGTTTAGTTAGCATTTGTTAGTTATTTTTCTTGTTGTGTATTTGTGTTAATACATTCCTCTTTTTCTTGTGAAGCCCATTGAGACGGACATTCTGTGATTTTGGGCTATACAAATAAAATTGAATTGAATTGAATTGAATTGAACCAAACTCAGTTTTGCTCCCAATCTTTTTTTTTAATACGCAGATTTGCATGCTTGCGTGTGTGTTGTTGTAAGGCAGTGTGTGACTGAGACTGCGCCTTTTTGTACGGTGCGCCTAATGGTTGTGAAATTACGGTACGTCTTTTTTCTGTCATCTTTTCTTCTGAAACTACAAATCTAAGATATTTCCATTAATTCCGGCTTAGACAATGTTGTCCTAAGTGGAGGGCCCCAGAGATTCCTGCCGCAATTAATCCAGCATAATGAAGTCCATCCATTACACACATGGCGTTTACGTTCAGTCATTTTCTGCCACGAGGCACCATAAAGAGCGACATTTGAGCAGCTGGATTCTTCAGGATGTGATAAAGTGCAGACATTTGTCTCCAACTGCAAACTTATTGTAGCCTCAGGCTTCTCTACCGGGTAGCAGCTCAGATTCCACACGTCTGTGTGATAGAGGCTGCAGAGAGGGAGGAATGGATCACAAGAAGGACTCCTTCAGCACCAAGGAGGACTAGATTAGAGAGGAAGACTGGATTGTAAATACTTTATTGTGAGAGACCCTGACTCCTTTGTTCGATCAAATGCAGTAGACGTGTCAGCTAAGTTTGAGCACTTTAGCCAATCATAAAGCTCCTCCTTCTTTCTTCTTCTTCTTCTTTCGGCATTTCCCTTCTGGGGTCGCCACAGCAAGTCATTTTCTCCCATCTAACCCTATCTGCCGCATCCTCTTCGGTCACACCAACTATCATCATGTCTTCCTTCACTGTATCCATGAACCTCCTCTTTGGCCATCCTCCAGTCCTTGTTCCTGGTGGTACCCTCTCTCTCTCCTCTGCACATGTCCAAACCATCTAAGTCTGGCCTCTCTGACTTTATCTCCAAAACCTCTAACATGTGCTGTTCCTTTGATCCTGTCCATCCTGGTCACTCCCAGAGAGATCCTCAGCATCTTCATCTCTGCTACCTCCATCTCTGCTTCCTGTCTTCTCCTCAGTGCCACTGTCTCTGGACCAATCAGCATGGCCGGTCTCACCCCGGTTTTGTACAAGCTGAAACTCTTCTATCACACATCACACCTGATACTTTTCTCCACCCATTCCAGCCTGGCTGCAGACGCTTCTTCACCTCTCTCCCATAGTCTCTATTGCTCTTGACTGTTGATCCTAAGTACTTAAAATCTTCCACCTTTTTTGTTAAGGTTTGTCTTTGTTAAAGCTGCTCCTTCTTTGTTGAACAGTATTTCTGGCCAATCAGAGAGCTTAAATAAGTAAATAACAATATTTTGATGCATTTTCAATCCCGCTAAACATTAGCGACCTGTTTGGAATGTACTCAAGACAGAAATTAGGGACAGGAATTAGAAATTGGAAAATTACGGCTCTCACAAGTACCTCACATGGCCTGAGAGGCTAACGCTAAGCACTGACCAAGATGTACACAAGAACCTGTGCTGTTTTTAAAGATTACACATCATGAAAAACAATCAATTTAAACCCAGACAGAGACTATCCTACTTTGATAAGAACACCTGCGAGAGGGAGGATCGTAGAGGCCTTAAGTAAGACAGACTGGCACTGAGAGCTGTCATACTCTCAAGCTAACTAACCTGACAAATAAGAGCAAGGTCGTTTCAGGGCTGATGGTCAACGATAGAGTGTTCTTGGTTCTTGAGGTTAGAGGATAGGCTTCTGACAAAAGGACCGGCCTTGTTAAACAGGAAGTTGAACTTTTGAATTAGAACTTTATAAAATCTGGACTCCATCATGACCAGCATGTGACTCACCCAAAATTTGCGTTTGAGTTCCCCAGAACAATTTGTTTGTCCTTTTCTGGAAGAAATGTTTTTTTTTTTTTTTCGAGAACTCACTACTCAAAGTCTGCTTTTTTCACTTGTTCAAACCTTGTCCAGCAAAAGAAATATCAAAAAAAAGCCACAACATACATCAGCTCAGACTGCTGTAACAACAGCAACAGTCCAGAGCAATGGAGAGTGTGGAAAAGAGGTGAAGAAGCGTGTGCAGCCAGGCTGTAACGGGTGGAGAAATGTATCAAGTGTGATGTGTGACAGAAGAGTTTCAGCTAAAATGAAACGAAACGGGTACAAAACTGTGAGAAGACCCGCCATGCTGATTGGTCTAGAGACAGTGCCACTGAGGAAAAGACAGGAAGCAGAGATGGAGGTAGCAGAGATGAAGATGCTGAGGATCTCTCTGGGAATGACCAGGATGGACAGGATCAAAGGAACAGCACATGTTAGAGGTTTTGGAGCTAAAGTTCGAGAGGCCAGACTGAGATGGTTTGGACATGTGCAGAGGAGAGAGACTGAGTACATCGGAAGAAGGATGCTGGATTTGGAATCACCAGGGAAGAGGCCCAGAGGAAGACCAAAGAGGAGGTTCATGGATACAGTGACAGAAGACATGAAGATAGTTGGTGTGACTGAAGAGGATACAGCAAATAGGGTTAGATGGAAGAAAATGACTTACTGTGGCGACCCCTGAAAAGAAATGCCGAAAGAAGAAGACGTCAGCTCAGACTGCAAAAATAACATGGGACCAATGAAAATTCTTCACGCATGTAAAACCAGAATCACATTCAACATGCAGAGTCGATCCTCTCTCATCAGATCAAATAATGTTTCCTTCATTTGTTCTTCTGCCCTGATCTTTAGTATCGAATCTCACAGGGAACAAGATGGTGCCTGCATCCAAAAAGAAAATAAAAGGTTAGTATAGAAGCCAGCTCCACAATAAGTTATGAAGTGCTAATTTTCTGCACCATTCAGGACATTTGTAGGTACCCTGGGACCACAGAGGAGCACATAATAAGGGATCTGGTGAGCGGAGCTAGAAGATACTATAGTTAGCCTCCTGTACTACACATCTGAAAAACTGTAGTTGGGGAGCTATTGTAAGGAACCAGAATGGCTGAGATGATAAAAGGCCTGCTGTGGGACCTATCCAGGATGAGACAGGGTCAGAGTGGGAACCGGGGAAGATTGAAAGAGATAGACAGATGGATTTTTGTGATGCAAAAATCTATCTGCAGTCTAACCTTCACGTGGGCAGGCAGCTAAACTGATGTGATGTCTGGTAGAGAACTGACTGATGACACAAAGTGAAAGAGTAAGTAGAGGTTAAGGAGAAGTGGGATCTGGGAGGAGATTGGCTAACAGGATAGACTGAGTGCTTAGAAGAAAGGGAAAAAAGACAGGACGCTCTTTCCAGGAGATACAGAGGACAAAGCCGATGTCAGTTTGACGAGAAGACGTCCTGACCAACCACTGAAAACACTGTGTGATGAACCCTGGAATAAAAAATAACAATGAAAGCTAAAAATGTGGAAACTTTGATGCCCAAAACTGACCCTGAGCTCTGGTTCAAAGAGAGAACATCGGAGAGGATACACGAGAGTTACATGTAAGTGGAAAAAGGACAAACCGTGAAACTCCTTCCAAAAACAAGAAAACTTTTGTTAACTTCAACCAAACGCAAAATTTTTGTTTTATTTTGAATTTCTCTATTCATCCCTCACCGGGGAAATTTGTTTGCTGCACTCCTTATACCGCAGCAGGCTGCCCTTCAACGGTGCCAGTGGTGGGAGAAGTGGGGGCTAGGTGTCTTCTCCAAGGACCCTAGACGTGCTCTCCGTGGGACGCGAACCCGCGACCTTCCGGTCCGCGGGCGAACGCGCTAACCACGCGGCCACCGTCTCCACCCTCCACCCCCAAAATCTGTCTGACTTTATCATTTCAAATCAGTTTAATCCTGCATTGATATTTAAAAACAACAAGCCTAAACCAAAACGTTTGATGAGTTTATAAAACTCATATTCTACAAGGTTAGAAACATGAGGACGATCATAACTCCTCCATCCTCTGACTCTGACCCTTCTATTGCCGGTATTTGCACAGCCTCTCCGGAAAAATTTGAGCACGTATCACTGTCCTTTATGGATGAGCTGGGCAAACAAAGTGAGGCATCACATTCTCGTTTAGATCCCGCACTGCCTTACCTTTTAAAGAGTTTTTATTCCTACTTTAGCTTCAATAATCTTTAGTATTAGGAACAGCAGCGAAATTAAACATCCAATAAGACCCTGATGACTTTTTCAGACTCCTCTCCAGTATGTTTTGTATTCAAAGATTGGATCATACCGTGTTTTTGTAAACGGAGTCATTTCTGACGTGTGATACAGGTAACAGACCAGAAGTGAGATTGGGTCTAAAAAATCCCGCCCGACCCGACCCGGCCCGCGGGTATTAAAATCCGACCCAGGCCCGAGCCCGACCACTTAACTTGATTTGCGGGCCCGAGCCCGAAACAAGCCCGATATGTCGTATTTTATTTGTGAGGACTCGGGAGGGTTATTTATAAATAGGAACATTTTCAAGAACACGCTTTTTAAATTAAAAAAAAAAAAAAATCACAATATAGGACCCCTAATGCACTTGTCTGCGCCTGCTTAGCGCGAAGAGGAGGGGCGGTCTTTGAAACAAATGATAAAATAGATCTTTGATGATCATCACTTTTGCCAGTCCAGCTGTTTAAATACCTGCTCAGCATCAAGGTGCCAGTCTTTTTGGTGTCGTATGAAAGCAAAGCGCCACATTGACTACATCCAGCGAAGCCAACGCAAGTTTCTGTAGCATTTTGAACAATAAATTTGAAGCTTTTCCACACCTCACTCTTACAGGTGCGTGTTTGTCTTTTCAGTTCTCCTGCCTTTAGTTTATCCTTAACTTCTTGCTCCTTCATATCGGGGGTACCGGTTCACAGGCGCGCAGGGGAAGATTATCAAATTAAGAAGGGGCCTTCACATGCGCAGAGCATGCTCTGGCTCTGCGGATCCTGTTTAGTAGTTAAACATACTTCTTTGTTTTATAGAAATTATTAATTTTATAACAAGTATTCCTTAGTTTAGTACCCACACCTCGTTTTTTAGTTTTTATAAACATATATTTATTTGAAAAAAAAAAGTCAGCGAGAGAGAAGCCCGACCCGACCCGAAGTAATGGTTGACATCGGGTTTGGGCTTGGGCTTAAGACTGCACTGCACTGTAACAGACTGCATTCCTAACGATAACTGACAATGTCCACCTGACTGATGAGGCCTGATACGACGTGGTTTATTTGGCCCAACGGCAGCTTTAGACATTGTGGGTCACAAAAAGCAATTTCATGGGGACCACACCAGATTGTTGGGCCAAACTTTTCATGGATAATGATGAATCTGCCACAAGACTT
The DNA here is from genome assembly GCA_902685375.1 of Neostethus bicornis. Lineage (NCBI taxonomy): Eukaryota > Metazoa > Chordata > Actinopteri > Atheriniformes > Phallostethidae > Neostethus > Neostethus bicornis. The sequence goes on along the minus strand of LR738549.1, from coordinate 7,618,402 downwards.
AGTAACAAGGCCCACACTGTTCTTTTTTTTTTATTACAATTTTATCATACTATTTTCATCCATTGTGGGAAAATTACGTCTGCTGCATTGCAACACAGCAGGCAGCTATGACGGCGCCAATGGTGGGAGTAACTGGGGTTATGTGTCAACTTCAGGGACACTTAGACATGGGCCGGGTGAGAATTGAACCAGCTTCTCCCGGTCCAAGGACGCTCATTCTTCCACTGAGCTAACACCTCCCCTTCTGTCAGGAGAGTAGTTTCTTCCTTCCTGTTTCCCCCTCCCTTTTGTCCCTGTTTTTCTGTCTGCGCTTGTGTGGAGTTGGGCGGAGCCAGCCGGGAGCTGCAACAAGTCACACCTGAAATGCATCTACTGCAGCATAAATGGATCAGTTTTTCACACACTCTTCGTCAGATCATTTGTTTAAGAAATTAAAGATAATGAGAAAACCTTTATTTGTCCCACAATGGGACCATTCTTGACTGGCTATCCAGTTTTTGGCTTCAGCTCCTACTCCAGAACCAGCCCAATTAATCTGTTTTTGTTTTCTTCATCTGAAACTTTCATCAATCTAATGAATCTGTTTTTGTTTTCTTCATCTGAGCCTGTCTGTTGTGTCAAGGGTATATTTTTTACCTCAGCTCCACATTTTGACACCATCTGATTGAATCTGCATATCAAGAATTAGGATTATTTTTGTGGTGAAAAATAAACATATCTAAATTAAACTTACCCTGTTTTACACATCGAGCTAATATTTGTGATGGTCTTTGTTTGTATTTAATTAACATTTGGATAATGTGAGCATGTCCCTCTTTCTCTGGCAGGGGTATGCTGAATTTTTCACATTAATTTTGTCATTAAAAAAAAAAAAATCCTTTTACATGTTGCCAGTAAAACTCATTTATAAAGTGCCTTGTTTGAATTATCTGCTTTGAAGAATAGTTTCAAGCTAAGAAATGCCCTCCAAAATCATTTGGTAACTCAGGTAAACAAATGAGTAGATCATATTTAAAGAAAAACAAAATAATTAAAACAAGTTGCTGCTGGATGCCATCTAACAATCAAGTTTAAATAATTTATGTTGAGACATGTTTTTTTTTTTTTTTTTTTTTTTTACGAATACCGCAGCTAGACTAGCAATCAGTGATGATTTATACAGGACGATTATTTTATGGCTCCTTGTGTCTTTTATTCTCCGAAAACGTATTTAAGCGGACTCTTAAAGTAGCAGTCATGCTGAGACGCTTCACTGTGATTAATTTATCCTTTTTCACTTCTTTGATGAGTAAAGCTAACAAAATTTTATTCAAAATGGAAAAGAAATACTATATTTATTCTTAAAATTAAATCAAATTATAATAGAAATGACATGAAGAGAAATTAAACGCTATCAAAAAAAAAAATCCCCTCACTTAAGGACTAGCAAAATAGGCACAAAAACAACTCAGATACATCAAATAAAATAAATGAATAAAAGTAATACTTGCCAAGGTCTGCATATGGTTTCGACCCTCCAAATTTGTCCAGTTGTTCAGAGAAAAACGTGTAATGGCCACGATGGGGTCCAATCCAAGTTGTCTTCCAGGCTGCACACGACTACCACTTTTTTCTAATCCCTCATTAATTTTAATAAACTGGTTAAAACCGAGTATGTTTCTGGGTCATGGGTCCACCTTCACCATTTCGAAACAGGTACTGAAGATTGCTTGCACACGAACATCTCAATTGATGTGGTGTTAAGAAGGTGGGACCCCAGGTAGAATAGCTACTGGCATTGCTGTAAGATTTCAGAATTGAACGATATCACCATGGAGATGGTTTGATGCTTTTGTATCAGTCGTACAAAAAGATACACAAGTAGTGCAGAGCCTCTTGAGATGACCCAAGTGCAGTGGTGGATGAAGTACTCACTTTTTTGTACTTAAGTAAAAGTAAAGATAATTAGGCAAAAAATTTACTTAAGTAAAAGTACCAATAAAAAAATCTACTTAAGTAAAAGTACAAAAGTAATTGGTGTAAATTTTACTTTTTAAGTAAAAAGTAAAAGTATTCGACCATTTTTCATATATCATTTTTTGTGCTGTAGGGTCACAAATAAACACCCTGCAGGGGTGTGACCCCCGCCCCTCTCCTGCCTTTTTTGGTTCACAAAAAAAAAAAAAAAAAAAAAAAGAAGAAAGGAAAGAGGACAAGTCAAGCTATCCTCTTGCAGGGCCAGCACATAGGCACCAAAATGTAGGAAAATGACACTTATTTTTAAAAATGTTTTGGGAGGAGGCCCCCCGTTACTCTATATTGGCTTTGTCAATGACCTCACGCTCCTCGCCCATTCCATTAGAAAATTCTAGATCCGCCCCTGCTCTGTGTAATGATGGCTCAACTTTTTATTTAGAAGTAAACACAACGAACAACAATCTTCGGCCTTTTTTAAATTTGTACCATATTTGATGTTAGTTTTTTGGCGTAAAATGTTTACTCTCGATTCTGATTGGTCCTCGATTCACTACTTCAACTGCTCCTTTTGATTTTGGCGATGCGGCTTCAAGATGCACTAAAAAAAATCCCGTACATTTTTCAAATTCCTGAACGAAAATGTAACACAAAATGTAAAACACACTTTTAAAAAGTAGCGAAGTAAAAGTACAGATATTTGCTAAAAAAATGTAGTGAAGTAAAAATAAAAGTACAGGTCTCAAATTTTACTTAAGTAAAGTACAGATACACAATTTTTTTTGCTTAAGTACAGTAATGAAGTACATTAACTTCGTTACGTTCCACCACTGCCCAAGTGTCCCTGTTTGGTGACCATCAAGTAGGAATAAAAATCTTAACAAGAAAAACATCGACAAGCTTTGAGTTGCTGATTCAGCAAGCTTGTTTACCATCCTGTCGATATGGATCAAGCTTCTTTTGTTAGAGGGAAAAACATGATCTTTAGTTTCTTTCTGCAAAGAAGCAATCGTCACATCATCAGGTGATGGAAAACATAAAAATTCAGCAATCAATGGACCCTGGAACAAGCTCGGTGGAAAAGAAGCCAAAGTGAAGTGCCAGGAAACCCGAAGGTGTCTCTAGGATTTTACCTTTTCCTAATCTCAGTGACAGATTCAATCCATCCCATCTCCATCAACATAACACTTTCCTGTACCTCTCAAAGTATTTTAAATGTCTACCACCACAAGGTCAATACATTTTAGTTTTTTCACAGGGTGAAAGTGAATTCGAGAAAGACAGACTCAAATTTTAACAGACCAGAAATAAAGTCCGAGAGGCCAGACTGAAATGGTTTGGACATGTGCAGAAGAAAGAGAGTACATCGGAAGAAGGATGCTGGATTTGGAACCACCAGGAAAGAGGACTAGAGGAAGACCAAAGAGGAGGTTCATGGATACAGTGAAGGAAGACATGAAGATAGTTGGTGTGACCAAAGAGAATGCAGAAGATAGGGTTAGATGGAAGAAACTGACTTGCTGTGGCGACCCCTGAAGGGAAATGCCGAAAGGAGAAGATTCTACAAATAATTATGTTCCCTTTCTACAGATAAGACCTGGATGCAGGGCGACAGCCACAGCCACAAATGACCTCACTGACATATTCTAGTTTGCCAGGTTGACACAGTGACCAAAAACACCGGAGAACCACAGGAAACTATCATCGCACCCTTCATCTTCCCTCTTTAGAAAGCAGATTCTTGGGGAAATTTGAGTCTTTCTCATGTGACAATAAAATTCTGACTCTATAAGGCAATCGTTGTCTATATCAGGGGTGCCCAAACTTTCTTGTCCCAAGATCTACTTTTCAAGTAGCAAACCTCTTGAGATCTACCAGTCCCGCGGCAACATTGCAAACCACCACAGATTTTTCCACCCTTGTATTAAAACTAATATCGGTCCTGAGTGGTTCCTCTAGATCAGGGGTCACCAACCTCTTTGAACCTGAGAGCTACTTCAAGGGCACTGAGTAATGCAAAGGGCTACCACTTTGATAATACACTTTTTTATTAAACTATGTTTTATATAATTATCTTTTATAAAATGATATAATTTATATATGTATTATATAATTATGATGATATTCTATGTGAAGACACTGATTGTTACTGATCCATCACAATAATTATTTCAGTATGATTAAACAAGGTAGGAAACAGATACATTTCAATGTGCAATATCCAAGAGTTTCATTTTCAAATAATCACTTCCACAACATTTTGCAGAAAATCTTTTTCAATTTTTACAACAGTTATCAAATCATAAACTCTGAACCATGTTTGTACAAATGATCAATTATGGAAGATTTAACAAAAATCTACTCCTTTCAAAATAAGGACGGTGCGACTGTACCGCAGATGAGACACACACAGTTTTCTTTCACGTTAGTAAAAAAGAACTCTTAAAAAAAAAGATAAGTTTTCTTCCTTTTTTCTGCCATGTTTTTGTGGGTAGAAAACGTGTTCGTAACCTTATCTTTGCCGCGCTCATGAGCGTGTACATCACTGTAAATAAAATTCAAAACGAATAGCAACACAATTAAATAAAATTTTGGACAGAGCTAATTCATGATTAGTGCTATTTTTAGAACTGGCCTGCGGGCAACTGATGCGGTCGCTGCGGGCGACCTGGTGCCCGCGGGCACCGGGTTGGTGACCCCTGCTCTAGATCCATAGCTAATTAGAAAATTTATTTAGAAAAACTACAGTTGATCCAATCAACATCAACTATGCATCAAGTATGCATCCACTCCTTTATTAGCCTTGGGATAGATTTGATAGTTTCATCCTGATTTTGACCGATTTCCGGGTTTTAGTCATGTGGGTGAAAGCGCTCTATAACACAAGGAAGGTGCTACATTGTTGCTAGTAGCTTTTTTTTAACGGGTGAATGGTCGCTAAATTTAGCATCAAAGTCACTAAATTGGCAACACTAACTTTCTGTAATTAAAAAAAAAAAAAAAAAAAGTCATATTTTTTTTTCTTCAGTTTTTTTTCAACAACTCTTGCGGTCGACTCGGGACCAGTCCTCGATCTACCGATGGACCGCGGTCGACCGGTTGGGCACCCCAGGTCTGTATTAGGATAAGTTGGAAAAATATATAGGAAGCCAGTGGAAGACACAGATGCTTTGTCTCTTGAATCACAAATGAAGAGTTGTTTTGCTATATTTTTCAGGAAAAGCCCAATCAGGGACAGGGGTTGATAGCTCTCGCTAGCGTCACATCAGTTGCAACATCTCTTTTGTAACTATGTCATCATGCATTGTCCATGTTAAATAAATAAATACACAAAACCACATGCATGTAGAATAGTGGGGAAAAGAGACTAGGCTCATTTTATCTGCTGTTTTTAACGTCTGGTCATCATTCTTGACCCAAAAACACAACAAAAAAAAGTTTTCTATTTCATTCATACAAGCTTGAGTAATTTGCGAGCCATCCCATTCAGTAATTGGGTAATATTTTTTCTTAGCCACGGGACGGTACACTGAGAGGCAGGAGAGACTTGTTTGGGAAGCTGTCTCTGTAGTGATGTTAGACCAGGCATGGGCGAACTACGGCCCGCGGGCCACATGCGGCCCGTTAAACGTTTTAATCCGGCCCGCCGAACTTGAAAGAAATAACAAAAAATAATCCATGTTAGTTTGATTTTTCTTGATTTTTTTATGTTTGTCACTAGATGACGCAAAAAAATACAACAACACTGCTCCTATTAAAATGTGTGTGTGGTACAATCGGTTTTGTGCCATCGGTTTTGTGCCATCGGTTTTGTGCACCGATGACTGGTTTTGTGCCAGAACCTTTTGAAAAATAAGTAATTTTTCTGTATTTTGGTCCATATTTTAACCGAAGTTTACAATAATTAAAGTAGTAAGAACAATTTTTTCTTGTTTTCTTGCACGCCCCTCCCTCTGCCCCCCTAGGTCTGGCCCACTTGCCAAATGTTAGAACTCAATGTGGCCCACGAGTCAAAAAGTTTGCCCACCCCTGCGTTAGACCATGAAGCTTTCATAGCAACTGCAGAGGAGGATGTAGGACAATTTTTAGTTATAAGTGACAGAAAATGGTCATAAGTCAGCTCCTGCATGCTGATATCACTGCACAGATCATTTTCAACATGCTGCTGAGCTTCAGAAAATCTTTCCAACCCAAGGCAGTCAGACCGGGTACACGAATGCATCTATTGTTCAATTTCAGATCATAAAAGCGGATTTGCTGTAGACCAGTGTAAAATAATTCAAGTTTCAATGCAAAATGTTCAAGCGTCACATAATTTTGTGATTCAATTTGTATATAGTGTGACCCGTAGTGAAGGAAAACACATTGATCTGGCTTGACGCTAGCATCTTATTCCACATCCAAATTCTGTGAACACACCTAATGCGGAGTTAGGAAATCAATACTTCGGACGCACAAATGTGTGACGAGTGTTTACCAAGATTCCATGCTGCTGGGAATCAACGACAACCTCTGACAGAAAAAGAAAATAGGAAAGGACGAGTTGCTTAGCAGTGTGTGCTGATCCATAATTGTACAACAATGCCTGCTAACTCGAGTGGTTCAGAAGATGAAAAATAATGAAAAGTAAAGGCGACTCTCTCAAGCTGATCATCCATATTGTGACAATAAAGCACTTCACACACACATGAATGCAAAGACACGCGTTCAACCCATTTGGCAACTCATCTGTTCAAGTGTCTAAAATCACCCGATGACTTGTGCACAAGTTCAGTTTTAGATGCCGAACAGTGGTCTGTGTGAATTCATTTTAAGGACAGTGCGCCAGTTAGAAAACGTATCTTTTTTTTTTTTTGGAAACATATTCTTTTATATGAATGGTGGAAGATTTTAAGTATCTAGGATCAACAGTCCAGAGCAATGGAGAGTGTGGAAAAGAGGTAAAGAAGCGTGTTCAGGCAGGCTGGAACGGGTGGAGGAAAGTATCAGGTGTGATGTATGATAGAAGAGTTTCAGCTAAAATGAAAGGAAAAGTGTACAAAACCGTGGTGAGACCCGCCATGCTGTTTGGTCTAGAGACAGTAGCACTGAGAAAAAGACAGGAAACAGAGATGGAGGTAGCAGAGATGAAGATGCTGAGGATCTCTCTGGGAGTGACCAGGATGGACAGGATCAGAAATGAGTACATCAGGGGTCATGAGTGAGTCCGATAATTTGTGTTGGACCCTTGGACTCGTAGGAAGGAGAATCTAATAAATCAGGGTTAATGATTCAGTTCCCTAAAATACGCAGGATATATAGTGTTTGCTGGAGGGAACGGTGAATGTTGAAGACTTTTCCATATAGGGTGGTCTGACCCTACTAGGCCTCCGGCTGAGCCCCGGCAAGAAGGAGTGTAGCCCCTGGGCCTTTGGGGGGAGTGCCTTGGCTTCCAACACCCCCTGGACTCACCTGCGGCCGCGGGGTACAGGTGGCCTCACTTTCTGTATCCTGAGGATTCTGGCATCAGGGACGACCGCACTCCCTGGTGCTGAGGGGACTCCCTAAGGGGGTCTCTTATGCACCTAGCTGGGTGTTTGGACCCCTCCTCTCGGCCTCAGGGTCCCGGGATCTGGATAAGTACGGGTCCGGGTTGCATGTGTCTCTGCCTCCTCTGTCTTTTGGGTTGGTGAGGATCCGTTAGCCCTAATAAGCACATGGCTCACATTGGAGGCATGTGTGTACTTTCACTCACACTCGGATACTGTACCTCATTGTTTACTGTCCGCTATGTTCCTTGCTCTCAACCAATATTATTATAGCTTTAGTAACATGGATTTGTGTTCAACATCATTTGATATTGAAGGTTTTGCTGTGTGTGTCAGTTTTATCTCTTGTTTAAACTCTAGTTTGTACTTTTTTTCTCTTTTTTTGTCCTTAGATAATCCTGCAGGTTAGTCGTGATATTGAATCACGACTAATGAAAATCAGCTAGAATGAAAGGGAAAGTGTACAAAACCGTGGTGAGACCCGCCATGCTGTTTGGTCTAGAGACAGTGCCACTGAGGAAAAGACAGGAAGCAGAGATGGAGGTAGCAGAGATGAAGATGCTGAGGATCTCTCTGGGAGAGACCAGGATGGACAGGATCAGAAATGAGTACATCAGAGGAACAGCACATGTTAGAGGTTTTGGAGATAAAGTTCGAGAGGCAAGACTGAGATGGTTTGGACATGTGCAGAGGAGAGAGAGAGAGTACATCGGAAGAAGGATGCTGGATTTGGAACCACCAGGAAAGAGGACTAGAGGAAGACCAAAGAGGAGGTTCATGGATACAGTGAAGGAAGACATGAAGATAGTTGGTGTGACCAAAGAGGATGCAGCAGATAGGGTTAGATGGAAGAAACTGACTTGCTGTGGCGACCCCTAAAGGGAAATGCCGAAAGAGGAAGAAGAAGTCGTGATATTGAATATTGTAACTATAGATCATCTCTTCACTTGTCCTCCTCTCTTCTTCTTCTGTACCCTATTCCTCTTCATTTTCACTCTCCCCCTCCCTCCCTCTCTCCTCTCCCTGTCATGTCCAGCAAAAAGAAACACAGAAAGCCCAGACATTTTGAATGTAAAAAATTCTAAATGAACAAATAGAGCTTGCCAGGGTCGACATAAGATCCTGACCCTGGCAAAGCAAACTGTCCAGCATTACTTGAAATACAGATCGTCATTCTGCTAGTCACAATGCCAGATTGGACAGGGTTGAAAAAAGAAAAAAACGACCTGATGGTTTAAATGAAGCAGATTGAGATCTTTTTTAGTTTATATCTTTAAAAAAAAACAAAAAAAAAAAAAACGTTCCAATTTAAATTACAGGATTTGTTTTCAGAAAAGTACTTTGTATGTCTGTCTGTCTGAAGACATTGATATACGTATACACGATGACCTGGCACTTTTACCATATATCTTCAGATAAAAAACTAACCATCCAAATGATTGTGCAATGGGCAAAGTGGCCTAGAAAATCACAGAGGTTGTGTCAGGAAGGGCATCCGACGTAAAACTATGCCAAAAGGTGAGGTGTGCTGTAGGTGAGACAGAGGAGTTCAGTGTGGGGGTGGGACTGCACCAAGGATCTGCTCTGAGCCCTTTGCTGTTTGCTATGGTGATGGACAGGCTGACAGACGAGGTCAGACAGGAATCTCCATGGACAATGATGTTTGCAGATGACATTGTGATCTGTAGTGAGAGGAGGGAAGAGGTGGAGGAAAAGCTGGAGAGGTGGAGGTTTGCACTACTAGAAAGAAGAGGAATGAAGATTAGTCAGAGTAAGACAGAGTACATGTGTGTGAATGAGAGGGATCCAAATGGAAAAGTGAGGTTACAGGGAGAAGAGATAAACAAGGTGTAAGATTTTAAGTACTTGGGATCAACAGTCCAGAGCAATGGAGAGTGTGGAAAAGAGGTGAAGAAGCGTGTTCAAGCAGGCTGGAATGGGTGGAGAAAAGTATCAGGTGTGATGTGTGATAGAAGAGTTTCAGCTAAAATGAAAGGAAAAGTGTCCAAAACCGTGGTGAGACCCGCCATGCTGTTTGGTCTAGAGACAGTGCCACTGAGGAAAAGACAGGAAGCAGAGATGGAGGTAGCAGAGATGAAGATGCTGAGGATCTCTCTGGGAGTGACCTGGATGGACAGGATTAGAAATGAGTACATCAGAGGAACAGCACATGTTAGAGATTTTGGGGATAAAGTTCGAGAGGCAAGACTGAGATGGTTTGGACATGTACAGAAAAGAGAGAGAGAGTACATACTGTAGGAAGAAGGATGCTGGATTTGGAACCACCAGGAAAGAGGACAAGAGGAATGCCAAAGAGGAGGTTCATGGACGCAGTGAAGGAAGACATGAAGATAGTTGGTTTGACCAAAGAGGATACAGGAGATAGGGTCAGATGGAAGAAACTGTCTTGCTGTGGCGACCCCTGAAGGGAAATGCCGAAAGGAGAAGAAGAAGATCTGCAGATAAAAAACTGGGCTGATTTTTCCACATTAAATGCGACACTTTTCTGAACTCAGACAGAAAGCCAGGTAAAGGAAACCTGCAGCCTTCCTACTGTGAGGTAATGTCTCTCCATTGATACAAGAAGGAGGTCTGATCTACCTTCATGTGTTCATGGCTTTTTGTGATTCTTCTAATTTCCACATAACTGCCCAAGGCTAAACCCTAAGAAAGACTGTGGCGCTAGACGGACTCCTATGGAGAGAGTTTCACTTGTTATAGTTTCAATCAGAACAAAAACCCAACTTGTCACATAAAAGCAAACTGTCAGAAAAAAAACATCTAGTCTTTATTTCAAATCCAAAAGCAAACTACACAACACACAAACCAGGCAATTATCTGCAGAAAACTTAAGTAAAGCCTGAAAGCAGACAAAGTTTCTCAGAGGAACAAACAGACTGGCAGATATTGAAGTAAACAAAGAAAAAAGGAACACCAGTGGGTTTGTGGGTGCTGAGAGTCATCAGGTGAGTAGAACATCATGTACAGATGGAGAACAGGAACATTTCTGACATTAAATATATCTGGTGGTTTTTGTGGTTGTTAAGCATGTCTTGCTGCTTTCGTCAACGTGCTTTTTTATGTTTTGGTCACACTAGTCATTTTTAATAATGCAGTCCTGTGTCTTATGTTCATGTTTTTCAAATGTTCAAATAGCCTGAATGTAGATTTCATGTACTTGTAGTCATAAAAGTTCCACAATTATTGTGCTGTTTTACTTCTCATATTTTGTGGGCTTTTTTAAAATTCTTGGAATTGTGTCATTCAAGGTTTCATACTTATTTGATCATAAATTGTTGAATATTTCAAAACTACTGTAAACTCAGGCAAAAGTTAAACGAACAGCGAATAATGAGATTTGGAGGATCAGTGGTGGAACGTAACGAAGTAAATGTACTTCGTTACTTTACTTAAGTAAAAAAAAATTGTGTATCTGTACTTTACTTAAGTAAAATTTAAGACCGGTACTTTTATTTTTACTTCACTACATTTTTAGAGCAAATATCTGTACTTTTACTTCACTTTTTTAAAAGTGTGTTTTACATTTTTTGTTACATTTTCGTTCAGGAATTTGAAAAATACACAGGTTTTTTTTTAGCGCATCTTGAAGCCGCATCGCCAAAACCAAAAGAAGCAGTTGATCGGGAGAAGACGTAATGAATCGAGAAACATTTTCCGCATTCATTCAGCGCCAAAAACCTAACATCAAATATAGTACAAATTAAAAAGAGTCAGAAGATCGTTGTTCGTTGTGTTTACTTCTAAATAAAAAGTTGAGCCAACGTTACACAGAGCAGGGGCGGTTCTAGAATTTTCCAAAGGGGGGTGGGGCTTTGGCAAAGGCAATATATAGTGACTGGGGGCCTCCCCCCCAAAACATTTTAAAAAGTGTCATTTTCCTCCATTTTGGTGCCCATTCACTGGCCCTTCAAAGGGATAGCTTGACTTGTCCCCTTTCCTTATATTTTATTTATTTATTTTTTTGTGGACCAAAAGAGGCGGGAGAGGGGGTCACACCCCTGCAGAGTATTTATCCTGGTTACCATGGTGACACCCTATAGCACAAAAAAAAAACCCCATTTGAATTATGATCGAATACTTTTACTTTTTACTTAAAAAGTACAATTTACACCAATTACTTTTGTACTTTTACTTAAGTAGATTTTTTTTACTGGTACTTTTACTTTTACTTAAGTACATTTTTTGCCTAATTATCCGTACTTTTATTTAAGTACAAAAAGTGAGTACTTCATCCACCACTGTGGAGGATATAGTATGAGACGCTGTATGAAAAAGTCATTCAGACCACAGGATACCCAGGACTTTTGGGACAGAGCATACCTCATGGCTGAGTTGGAAAGATCTTGAGAGAACCAAAGAAGTAGGTTGTCATGATCCCCTTGCCTGCCAACAGAAGGAGCCCTGGACCTTCCTCATCACCCTGATAAGGGACACCTGAGATTGATACCTGATGCCACACACCTGTTGACCCTGCTGCCTATTTAAGGGCAATCGCCCCGGATTTCTATGGCGGGTCATCAACATCCTTCCCAACCAGGTCTTCCTGGCTGCTTGACCATAAGTTTGATCTCTGTTTTATCGTTTGTACTTTTGGGTCCTCAGTTAATCCTGTGCCCTTTGCCTTACAGACAAACCTGACTTCGGTTAATAAATTCTGTTTTGTCCTGCATTTGGGTCCTCCTCCTTCCACATCACAACATAGGTAAAGTCTGGTTTTCATGCTGGGGACGCTAACAACTCTACCAAAATATCAGCGGATGGATGCTAAAATAATTTTATATTTGGTTTTATGTGTTATCATGTACCAATTCTTACGAAACATTCAGTTCTCCTAAATGAATCTTACTTTTGTTAGCCTCCTGAAGGTGAAGGTCTTCAGCAAAAATAAGTTAGAGAGCAGAAGGATTAAAAAGCAACAACATTTGACCTTTATCATTTAATGTTATTTACAGGCAAAAGTTCAGAAAATACTGAAGGCCAAAAAACAAACCAGACTGACATGATTTGGAGTCCAAATTGAACAAGAAAGGAAGTAAACTGTACCGACGCCCACCCTTAAACAAATTTAGAGAAATCTGTGATTCACTCTTGCTGACTCTTCATTCCACACGCAGCTTTCGAAGAAGCCAAAATAATCAACAGAAAAACAATGACAAAAAGAAATTGGTTCATTTCAAAGAAAAGCAAAACTTTCTTCAAATTTACAGCAATTGGCTTTGGGTCGAGTTGCGAGAAACTATATTGGTTTGTTCCTGGTTGACGGTCATTTATTGCATCTTTATCCCGCATCTGGTCAGTTAGAACCCAAGATACTCGTTAGGAAGAGCTCCAACTCATCTCCTTAACTATACATATAAACTATAAAAAAATTCTACCTCCTGTAGGATTCTCTGCAGTGTAGCAGACAGTAATCTGAATACATTAAACTGGAAAAACAGTTGCCTCTCAGAGATCAAAGTTGTGGCTCAACATTATTAAAAGCACTTTTTAAATTTCTACGTACAACCACAAAGGAAAAAGTAAACAGTATGCATCTGTGTTTGAGCAATTTAAACAGTAAACTCTGCATTTCCTGTTTAATTAGCGCACATCTCCAAAGTATTTCTAATGATCTCTAAAGTAAAGTGAACAGTTTAGTTTAGGAATGTAATGAACTTAAAACAAACTTTATTATGAGTTTAGGATGAGTCACTATGAAGGTGTAAACAAGCTTCATAAATCATCACCTCAATGAAAGAAGAGGGCAGCTTCCACAGCATCCTTAATGATTTTTCAGAATTTTAGATGTTTTGAGAATGTTCTATTTGTCCCCAGATATTTCAAAGTCCTTGAACATATCAAAGAAAAAAGTATTCATCCTTTGCAGTCAAGATATGACCACTTCTACCCCAAAAGCACAATGTTCAGATGGAATTTATTGAACATCAGTACCTACTAGTGGAACGAGATTATTTAACCACAAATTGGCTATGGGAAAATAATTGTTCCAAATCTCTAGACAACTGGAAATGGTCTGAAATAAATGGTTTTGTAAAGTATGGAATTATTAAGGGTTATATTGTATGGACTGATTGCATATGAAGAAACATCACGGTAGGCAGGTCCAGTTAAAGAAGGACTTTCATTTCTATGCAGATGATACACTTACGCATGTTTTTCCTAATTTTCGTTGCAGTCTCTTTCCCAAAATCCTCCCTTCACAATACATTTGTTGTGGTTCCCTCACCCATCATCAGAGGGAGCCAGCGACCAACTTACCTTTCCCCAATCCTACCTAATCTGGACCACCTGCGCCTCATTACTCTGCTGACTATTTAAAGGCAGTCTCACCAGCATTCCCTGTCGGGCCTTCATATCTTCCTGCCCTGGCTGACTCCCGACCCAACGGATATCCTTTTGAAACGGAGATTATCTCCTTGAAAACTTTATTGATCCTTTTTGACTCCTGTTCCTTTGCTTACAGCCTTGCTGATCCTTGGTTAAATAAATCTTGTTTGATGTCCTGCATTTGGGTCCTCCTCCTTCCACATCACAACAACATTAAAGTACAGCTACTGATTGTTGTAATAGAAGTCATCTGTGCCTATTACACCTGGCAGGTATATTTAAAATTCTACTGCAAGACTCAGTACTTTCCTTCGAAATAAAGGACATATTGATGCCAGAATCTTTTATTCTGGTAAATTTGCAAGCTGAAAGTGGCCATGTTTAGTTTGTAACAGCTATTTAAAGAAGAGTCCAGGTTTTACAGCACAATGAAATAGCATGTCTGTAATTACTTGTTTGTGTTCTCTGCATCATTCCAGCTACCTGCATTGCTGTGATGAACTTGTTTCATATTTTGTCAAGTTTCACTTTTTTAACACTCAGATCAGCCTTCCTGTAAAGCTCTTGTGTTTCATATCAGAGAAAATGTCCTATTTTCTTTGGCTCATCAAATTCTGTTTTCTCTTTCTAAGTATCCATATGGAGGGTGGCCCTCCAACTGTGGAGGCACCCCTCGAAGGGGTCCCTAAGAGTGGGCTTCCTTCCAAGTGCTCACTTCTGAGGAGTCACAAAACCTGGCCTTTTTCCTCCTCTGGTTCCTGTTCCCAAAGGAATACCACAATGGGATGCTCTTCCTCCGATAGAAAAATAGCCCCAGAAAAGGACATGAGCCCTCTGGTTCTTGTTCTTGAAGGGGGCCTCGAAAAGTGATGCAACTTCTCTAGTCTTTGTTGTTGAAATGTTTTTACAAAGGGGAAGGAGACACTCCTTTGGTCCTTGTTCTTGAAAAGGTCTTGGGAAAGAGACACTCCCTCTGGCCCTTGGCCTCAAAGAATGACACTACTTTTGTCCATCTCCAAGAAAGAGATGCCACAACACTGCTCCTTGTACTTGAAGCATCCTTTGAAAGGGACACTTCAATAAGGTTTATGAACGTTCCAAGTGAGTTTCGTAAACAGATGCTACTCCACCTCCAGTCACTGTTCCAGAAATGGTTTTGGGAATGGAAGCTCCTACTCCATCATCCTTAATTTCTGTTTCCTACAGGATCCTAGAATGGACACACCTTCTCCACTGTTCATCTCTTCCTTGAGGTAAAATCTCTGCTTCATATCGTTTCCTCATCTCAGGCATTCTCCGCAGCTCTATCACTACTTGTTGACACCATGCAACCTCTGTCTGTCCATCTGCCCCTCTTTGCCTTTTCTCTTTGTTGGTCTTCTGAAGAAGTTGTGACTTGTTCATGTGTATATGCTTCTCGCTTGAAAAAATAACTTAAATAGATCCTGCTAACCGAGAACTTGAATCTGGATTAAGCAACAGAGGAATATACACCAAATTGTTTTTTTAGCCCAGCTGGAGAAGGAATCTTTTTATTTTCTGCTTTTTTGCGGTCCACTTGTAAATCAAAGAGCTGGTATTTGGTTTATTGCAAGCGTGTCCTCACATTTTCAACTTGTCAGCTTCTAAAAAAAAAATTGGCCCATCCCAGTTTTGCCGTGTTCAATATGGCTTGGGCTTCTTTTTCAGGCCTGACTTAAATTAGTAATATTTTCTGTTTTAAAAGAAAATTGGGGTTTTTTGGTCGATACCATCTTGCTACAGAATTATTTTTCTGTAGCAACTTTTAAATTTTTGCTATTTTTCAAATTGTAAAAAAAAACCCAAAAAAACCAAACAGTTGGAGAAGTCCAGACCTCTTTAGGAAGACCAGAAGTTGTTCTTTGGAAAAGTTTTTTTTATATTAATAAAACCATTTATTTATTTCCTTTTTTGAACTTTGTCAGCTCATAAATATATTTATACCAAATTCATTTATTTATTTAAAGATTTTCTTTTAAATGGCCGTCCATCAGAGTCGCTCCATCATGCATATTGCAAAAACCAGCTGAAAGAGGAACGACTCAGCATTCACAGAAACAGATATATTGTGAAATAGAAAGCCGACTGTTCAAATTACAGAGACGTTTCAGAGTCGGACTGGATGTAGTGATGAAAAATTCAGGCTCAGCCGAGTTTGGCGTGTTGAGGCCACGGCAACCTCTGCGACGACTCTCTGAAAGCTTTACGCTAACAAAAAAAGCTTTCATCACATTTGCTTTTAAAAGAGAAGAAATGGACGAAAAAAAAGAGACAAAGATGTGAAACCGAGTTGGACTTCCCATTCTGAGGCCTGAGAGCTTCTCAGACTGCTTTTCACAGTGTCGCCACTTCTGTTTTTCAAACTGTCTTTTCTTCCACGTTGTGAGGAGGTGGCACAACCAGAGCCATCCATCACAACATGTCAGCTTCACACCCAACACCAGAGGATTCCTGACAGACCAGCAGAAGCTTTGGGACCAGACTGGAGAGGGAGATTTATCAAACTAAAGAGTAACCCGGGAAGACGGACGTGTTGAAATATCTCCTCTGCAGCAGAACTGTGATACAGCATATTTTAACCGTATAAATGCAACCCAACAAATAGTATCATTTTGTGGAGTTTGCAATATGTCTACAAAACTGGGGCAATTCTAGACCTATGAAGCAAGACATGCCTTGCACTTCAAAAACTAAAGACACAAGTATATTTTCAAGCTAAACGAACAAATGCAAAGGAAGGCAAGGCAAGGACAGTTTATTTGTAGCACAATTTCATACAAAATGTAATTCAAAGTGCTTCACAAGAAGGAAAGAAAGAATGCATTAAAATCACAAAACATAGAATCAAAAAGTTTAAAAAATAAATAAATAAAATAATTGAAACAAATAAAAAGAGTAATGAATCAAATACACAGTTAAACAGAAGTGTTTTCAGCCTGGATTTAAACATCCTCACAGTAGAGACCTGTCTCACGGCCTCAGGAATTTTGTTCCAGACTATTGCTGCATAAAATTGAAACGCAGCTTCTCCATGTTTAGTCCTGACTCAAGGCACCAGCATGAGGCCGGTCCCAGAGGTCCTCAGAGTTCTAGATGGTTCATGTTTAGTCCTGACTCTAGGCTCCAGCAGGAGGCTGCTCCCGGAGGTCCTCAGAGTTCTAGATGGTTCATGTTTAGTACTGACTCTAGGCACCAGCAGGAGGCTGCTCCCGGAGGTCCTCAGAGTTCTAGATGGTTCATGTTTAGTCCTGACTCTAGGCACCAGCTGGAGGCCGGTCCCGAGGTTCTCAGAGTTCTAGATGGTCCATGTTTAGTCCTGACTCTAGGCACCAGCAGGAGGCCGGTCCCAGAGGTCCTCAGAGTTGTAGGTGGTTCATGTTTAGTCCTGACTCTAGGCTCCAGCAGGAGGCCGGTCCCGGAGGTCCACAGAGTATAGATGGTTCATGTTAAGTCCTGACTCTTGGCTCCAGCAGGAGGTTGATCCCAGAGGTCCTCAGAGTTCTAGATAGTTCACGTTTAGTCCTGACTCTAGGCACCAGCAGGAGGCCGGCCCCAGAAACCCTCAGAGTTCTAGATGGTTCATGTTTAGTCCTGACTCTAGGCTCCAGCAGGAGGCCGGTCCCAGAGGTCCTCAGAGTTCTAGATGGTCCATGTTTAGTCCTGACACTAGGCACCAGCAGTAGGCTGGTCCCACAAGTCCTAAGAGTTCTAGATGGTTCATGTTTAGTCCTGACTCTAGGCTCCAGCAGGAGGCCGGTCTCAGAGGTCCTCAGAGTTCTAGATGGTTCATAAGGTACTAACATATCACAGATGTACTTTGGTGCTAGACCATGGAGAGACTTAAACACAATCAGAGCAGCTTTAAAGTCTATTCTCTGAGCCACAGGAAGCCAGTGCAGAGACTTTAACACAGGACTAATGTGATCATATTTTCTACTTCTTTTTAGGACTCGAGCAGCAGCATTTTGAAAAACTACAGCTGTTTTAAGGCCTTTTTGTTCAGACCAGTAAGTAGACCGTTACAAAAATCTAACATACTGGAAACAAATGCATGTAAGCTCTTTTCTATAAAATTTAGCCTGTCCCTTTACATCTATTTTAGCTTTAGATTATCTTCTCAAGTATTTGTTTTTCCTCAAATAATAGCTGTCAAATTCATTTTTAAAAAGTCATTACATGGATGCATGAATGCAATAAATAGAAGGAACCAACGGTTGTTCCCATTTTTGAAAACAATTTGATATCTATCTTGAGGGCGTGAATGCTCCTTACAAACATACAAGGGTAACAACAAACAACTCACTGTTTTTTAATTTCCTTTTATTATTTTTATTGTAAAAATAATAATTTCACAAAACAGTGTAGTTAATCGTTGTATTTGAGTATTTTGATCTGGCCTAGATTCACAAATGAACAGAACAAGCAACAGGGCTCATGTTGAGGTCATTCTGTATTTAATTATTTATTTATTTTTTTACTTATTCTATTCATCCCTCACCGCGGAAATTTCTATGCTGCACTCATACACGGCAGCAGGCTGCCACGACGGTGCTAATCGTGGGAGAAACGGGGGTTAGGTGTCTTCCCCAAGAACCCGCAAACTTCCGGTCGACTTCCGGTCAACTTCCGGTCGACTTCCGGTCTGCGGGTGAATGTTTTAACCACCGAGTCACCGTCTCCCCTTTACAAGCATGAGACAAAAACATGGACACAAATTTATCGTATTGTTGTCTTCTACTTCTAGTCATTGGGAATCAGACCAGAGGTAAGATCTTAAGCCCGAGCCCGAGCCCGACCCGAGCCTGACCTGACTTTCGGGTCGGGCCTAAAAAGGTCAATCATTGCGTCGGGTCGGGTTCAGGCTTCTCTCTAGCTGATTTTTTTTTTTTTTTAATAAATAAATGTTTATAAAATGTAAACCAAAATGAGGTGTGTGTACTAAACTAATAAATATGTGTTATAAAATTAAAACAGAGAAGTAATGTTTAACTACTTAACAGGATCCGCAGAGCCAGCACATGCTCTAACGCCTCCTCTTAATTTGAAAATCTTCCCCTGCGCACGTCTTTATTTTATTTATTTTGAACTGGTATCCCCGATATGAAGGAGTAAGAAGTTAAGGATAAACTAAAAGCAGGAGAACTGAAAAGGCAAACACGCACCGGTAAGAGTGAGGTGTGGAAAAGATTCAAATTTCTTGTTCAAAATGCTTCAGAAACTTGGGTTGGCTTTGCTGGGTGTAGTCAATGTGGCGCTTTGCTTTCATACGACATCAAAAAGACTGGCACCTCGACGCTGAGCAGGCACTTAAACAGCTGGACTGGCAAAAGTGATGATCGTTAAAGATCTATTTTATCATTTGTTTCAAAGACCGTCCCTCCTCTTCGCGCTAAGCAGGCCATCACAGACAAGTGAGTTAGGGGTCCGATAGTGTGATTTTTTTTATTTTTTCATTAAAAAACATGTTCTTGAAAATGTTCTTATTTATAAATAACCCTCCTCCTCCCGAGTCCTCACAAATAAAATTTGACATTTCGGCCTTGTTTCGGGCTCGGGCCCGCAAATCACGTTGATTGGTCGGGCTCGGGCCGGGTCGGGTTTTAATATCCGCAAGCTCGGGTCGGGTTGGATTTTTAGGCCCGATCTCACCTCTGAATCAGACCCATCAGAAATTCATACTTACTTCACCCAGGCTACATCATCTGGAGTATCCTGAGCTTTTCCCTGACCAGCTGATGTAGTTCCTCCACCAGGTCCAGGGTCTGCCTTTGGCTCCCACCAAACTCAAAGGGATGAGACCAAAAGTTCACGCCCATCTCTGAGACAGTAATTAGACCCTGCTGGTGTAAAGAGAACTCTTCAAACATCATTATTGTTTCTGCTGACAGGGTTTATTCTCTCTGTTCCACATGGCGTAGGATCAATTTTTTTTCTTAGCTTGTCTGTATTTTAAAAGACAAAGACGACAGAGATCAATAGCAAAAAAAATCTTTACTGCCTGAGAATGAAAAAGATAAAACTCACTAAAAATGATTTTTTAAAAAAAAAAAAAGAAAGAAAGAAGTAGAAGAGGAGCTGAAATGTGTCTTTCTGGAGTATTGGGATGAAAGTGTGAGATGGTGTCAGTGTGTGAGGTGGCTTCATTTTTCAGCTGCTGTCAGAGCCGATAACTGGAGCTGCTTTTCTGCTCCATACGTCTTGCTTCCTGCTGTCTTTAAATTAGTTCTCCAGGCAACAAAGAAACGAAGGAAGAGAATATGCATGGGCTAATTCTGCCAAGAACACAACACAGTTTCACTCACGTAACCTTCAGTAATTATACATAAAAACGACTTTTCTTATGGTTAGCCTCTGCTCTTAAACTGCATAATAACGAAGCCCGAGGCAGTGGACGTGAAACCTTCAAAAACTTTTGTTGATCCAAACTTTAAGAAAGCTGAATCAATTCCAACCTGCAATGATAGCATAGATTTCACTGGGTCAGAATACCATGAAACTTCTCTGGTATTCAAGTCGAAAATTCTAGCTACGTGAAGTTGGCCCCTCTTAAAAAAATATATAAACAAAAATAAACAAAAAGTACGTCAATCGCTTGTGCTGCGTTTGTGCTGTAAATTTTTTTGTTTGTGCTGTTTTATTTTTCTTTAATTTAAAGAAATAAGATTGGGGCAATGACGTCATCTAGCCCCTCCTTCCGCCTAAAAATGCGAGAAAAATCATAAAATGGCGGGAATCGTTTGGGCTACGTTTGTGCTATTATGTGCTATAAAAATTTTGTTTGTGCTGTTTTAGTTTATTTAAATTTTAGGAAAACGGGGGTTACTCTGAAACAGGTCGACATACGATCAACATGACATGATTCTGGCAACATGTGTAGCCGATCTGGTAGGTACATTTGTGAAGAAGATGTGACTGATTTGTCCACCAGTTAAAATGAATGCAGCAAAATTAATGTAGACCAATCCGTTATGATGCGTGTGGTTTGAACGCAGCGTTATAGTTTTAAGCGGCTGATAGAAAACTTTCTCCTGCATCAGGCTTTGGCTTTACCAACTGGGCTGTCATCTTCTATTATTTGCAACCATTCCCCAAAAGCCCAGCTGGTACAGCCTGTTCTAACTAGACCAGGCAGGGCAAACTACGGCCAGTGGGCCACATGCAGCCCGTTAAACGTTTTATTTTTTGGCCTGCCGAATATGAAAAAAATTAAATAAATAAACCTTGTTTAGGGTCTTCTTGAGTGGGGGAAGAATGGAGCGGGGGATCGACAGGCGGATCGGTGCGGCATCAGCAGTAACTAGGACGCTGCATCGGTCCGTCGTGGTAAAGAGAGAGCTGAGCTGAAAAGCAAAGCTCTCGATTTACAAGTCGATCTACATTCCAACCCTCACCTACAATATGGTCACCAGCTGTGGGTGGTGACCGAAAGAATGAGATTGCGGGTATAAGCAGCCGAAATGAGCTTCCTCCGCAGGGTGGCTGGGCTCTCACTCAGAGATCGGGTGAGGAGCTCTGCCATCCGGGAGGAGCTCGGTGTCAAGCCGCTCCTCCAGGTCGAGAGGAGACAGATGGGGTAGTTCGGGCATCTGGTCAGGATACAACACGAGCGCCTCGCGGGCGAGGTGTTTTGGGCACGTCCCACCGGGAGGAGACCAAGGAGCAGATCCCGGACCCGCTGGAGAGACTATGTTTCACAGCTGGCCGGGGAACGACTTGGGATCCTTCCAGGTGAGCTAGAGGATGCAGCCGGGGAGAGAGAGGCCTGGGCTGCCCGTTTGAGGCTGTTGCCCCACCGACCCGACCCCGGACCAAGCGGAAGATGACGGAACGGAACGGAACCTTGTTAGTGTTTTATTTCTTGTGCAATTCTGATGTTTCCTCACTAGATGGCACACTCTAGATATATTGACTTGGTTAAGAAGACAATAACACTGCTCCCATTAAAATGTGTGTGTCTTCGTGATGCGCACGCTGTCAAAATAAACAGTGCGCACAAATATGGAAAGCCATCATGCCCAATATACACACGTCAACAAGTGTGTTAGATGTTAAAACAAGCATCAAGCGCTTAAATTTCTAACCTCGTGCCGCCAAATGCATGTTTTTAAGCATCATGCTAGATTTCAGACCTAGCGCCGCTAGATCAGAAATTTAACGCTCTTGATGTAACATTTAGCGCTTGTTTACAATCTAGCACGCCATTCTATTGGTCTAAACTAGCGGTTACCAAAGCATGCCATCTATCTGTTCCTGTTCCGACCCACTTGTCAAATGTTAGAACTCAATGTGGCCCACGAAACAAAAAGTTTGCCCACCCGTGAACTAGACTGTCCCAAACAGTAGCATGTGCCCTGCAACCTGAGGCATGAGAGTCTGAGGTACGGTATGAATCTGGGCATAAACTGGATGCTCTAATATTTAATTTTTCATTTCCAAAAAATGTCTTTCTGCCTGTGATTGATGTATTTCATTAAAAAAATTCTCTGAAATGTATTACCTGTCTTTGGATATTTATAAACAACGACGACTGCAACTGTTTGCCAGAAAGTGGGACTAGAAAGATTATCATCCCTGATCAGCATCATCATGACACTGTAATTAGCTTTATCTCCCCTCTTTGACATGTTCCTGTCATTCTGTTCATGTTGCTCCCATCCTCTCCCAATCTTTTTTTTTTCATGCTTTGTATATGACAAATAATCAAATTAAATGATCATTCATGCTTATCATAAAAACAAGTTTGTGCATGGTTGTAAAATCAATACGACACATGTGCAAAGAGTTCATGTGCATTGATCGAAGGCTTTGTTGCTCCATTTGATCCACAGCTTTGTGTTTTTTTTTTTAACTTAACTTATAAAACAGTTTTAATTACACATGACAAACATAGATACATACATTTATTTATATACTAATTTAGGGACGTTTTTCAAAAATTGTATTTTATTCATCCTTTGCAGCAGGCAGCCATGATGGTTCCAACGGGGAGCAATTAGGGGATGAGGTGTCGGGACACCTAGGCACGGGCACAGTGGGAATCGAACTGGCTCCTCTGGGTCCAAGGACGGAGATTCTACCCCTGAGTCAATGCCTCCCTCTATATTCTCCTCCGCTATCTACACCACTGGTGTCAAAATCCAGTCTCCGAGGACTGGTGGCCAGAAGGTTTTCCATGGGTTCTTGAATCTTGCCCACTGTTGTGATTCTTGCTCCTGCTTCTAAAAGGGTGTCTGTCTCCTTGGCAACTTGCTCACCACCTGCAGATGATCAGCAATCAGCAAGCTACATAAGCCATCCTCCACTCCCAGCATGTGTCAGATTTTTGAATTCCACGTGAAACCTGCTTGCTTTGGATTACCAGCCAGCCTCAAACAACCCGCCTGCTTCGAAGAACCTGTTTTTACCTAATTGGAAAGAAATTTTTATGTTTTTTTATTTTTGAAAATAAATTTTCATTTGAAATAATAAACCATAAAAGTGTCATTCCACGTCCTTAGCACTAGCTTATGCTGCTAGTGCTAAGGTCTGACCGCAGGGTCCCTGTCGTCGGTTAATGCCCATCTCTTCCTTCACCCGATCCACATGGACCTTCCTGCAGGTGGTGAGTCCACTGGAGGGGTGGCTCATGTCCCCGGTTTGGGCTGAGCTCGGCCGGGCCCCATGTGTAAAGGTCTGGCCACCAGGCACTCGCTTTTGTGCACCTCCCACGGGCATGGGCTCCACAGGAGTGGGCATGGTGACCCACATCCGGGCAAATGAAACTTGGCCATGATTCATCTTTCCATTGGGGGGTTTCAAGCCGTGCTTGCTCTAGGACCTCACCTAGGACATGTTTGGATTTGAGTATCCCTACCAGGGGCATTGAGCGCTGGACAACAAAGCTCGTTGGATTATTGGGGCATGTAAACACCTCCACCACAATAAACTGGCAGCTCAAGGAGGAATTTTGCTTTCAAGGTTCATCCAATACTCAAAAAAACAAAACAAAACAAAAAAACGAGTATTTTGGTAAGTGTATGAACGCAATGAACAAATCCAGTCCGGTTTAGTCTCAGATTAAAATTTGGCTACGAGCCACTTTTATATAGTTAATTAATATTTTTCGAGCAAACAAATTAAAGTTAGAAGAGAATGACAACTCAAACAAAACACGAAAATCCAACATATATTTATTCTTTTCCAATCAAATGGGCACATTTCTGTAAACACATCCCTCTGAAAGGAGTCGTTTTTCAATGTTATATACGTAGGTAGAATTGCTTCAATCATTTTAATCAAAGTGACTTGGTTCCCTGCAGAAAATAAGCTGTTTGTCCTGCAGAGCGGTCACAGCAGGAAGAATTACTGGCAAAACACTTTCAAATTAAAATAAACAAACGTGCTACTTTAGAAAAAAAAGTAAATTTACACTTTAAAAGAAATCTTATTGAAATTTTATTCATTTTTAAAAAAATATGAGTAATTGCTCGCGATGGTCTAAACTCTCTTAAAACAGATCGTTCAGATAATTTTAGAGATTTCCGTTCCGTCATCTTCCGCTCGTTCCGGGATTGGGTCGCGGGGGCAACAGCCTCAAACGGGAAGCCCAGGCTTCTCTCACCCCAGCAGTATCCTTCAGCTCACCCGGAAGGATCCCAAGTCGTTCCTCGGCCAGCTGTGAGACATAGTCTCTCCAGCAGGTCTCCTCCCGGTGGGACGTGCCCGAAACACCTCACACGCGAGGCGCTCGGGGGGCATCCTAACCAGATGCCCAAACCACCCTATCTGGCTCCTCTTGACCCGGAGGAGGAGCGGCTCAACCCAGAGCGCCTCACCCGATATCTGACTGAGAGCCGAGCCACCCTGCGGAGGAAGCTCATTTCACTTGTACCCGCGATCTCATAATAATTTTAGAGATATTTTATAAAATATCTATATTTCCCCTGGTGGTTGTATGTTATTATTACAGGTCGTAAAGTAAGATCAGGGCAAACGACCTCATTTAAACTGTAAATCTAGAATCGGACGAGTCTCGCCAGTGGAGTCTCTAAAGATTTGGCCTTGTTTTTTCTTCTGGACAAAGTGATTATTTTTTTTTTGCTTTTTTTATGTTTCCTATATCTTAATTATTTAGTTCCATTTCTTCCGACACGCCGTGCCTCTGCTTGTTACAGTAAATCCATGAATGATTAACAGCCATAAATTAATTATCATGTTCTACATTTAGATTTTTTGTCCCTCTGAGATCCTCACGCTCTTATCTCCATTTCATTACATCTCCAGTGGATATAAACGTGATCTTATCTGTGAACTGAGATTTCCATGGTAACAGAAACATGATTTAATCTGCTGTCCTGATGAGTGAAGCAGATAAAAAAAGGAAAGCACAATGTTAACGCTGCTTGAGAAAACCCTCCATCCCTGGCCTCTTGTCCGGGAGTAGGTCGGCATAGGGGAGGCTATTGATCGTCCGCGTATGGCAGTTTGAGAGCACTGCATTTACATCCCCTGTGAAGAAAACTAATTGCATTTCATTGGCTGAAAACACAGAAGAGCTTTCATCCAAAAACAAACTAAGAGCCATAAATCCTCACACCACCCCGGGGTCCACACTCACAGGGACATCAGTTACAAATCCGGCGAGGAACTGTGAAGATGTCCTTGAAGCTAAACCTGAAACTCTGGGATTAAATGATTTAAATGGAAATGTTTGTCTTTTTCTAAAAGTGATTGGGGGGCGCTGAGAAAAGCGTGATGCTCCGGGAGGCTGCTCAGAGTTCCAGCCTGCTGTGAAGCTCGCAGCTGTTCAGATTGAAGGTGACTCCGCACTCTGAATGATCAACGTCTCGCAGCTCAGGATGCTAACAGCCCCGTCACACACTGCCCATCACCACCTCAACACCCGCAGTTGACTCCTGGTTATATTCAAAGTAACAAGTTTGACAGTTTAAAGCGGGGGTCTCGCTCAGATTTAGAATGGAAGCGACTGGGAAATACTAATGCGTCTTCTGAACTTAGATTCCTGTCTGGGTTACGAGGACAGCCGGAGCCTAACCCAGCTAGTTCTATCCCTACAGAACTAGTAAGGGGGGCCGGCGGGGGAGTACATCCTAAAGAGGTCTCCAGTCTTTTGCAGAGTCACATATAAAACAGACAATCATTCACGTACAGGCTTATTCCTGGGGCCGATTCTCTATGACCAATCAGTCCAGAGCAATGGAGAGTGTGGAAAAGAGGTGAAGAAGCGTGTTCAAGCAGGCTAGAACGGGTGGAGGAAAGTATCAGGTGTGATGTGTGACAGAAGAGTTTCAGCTAAAATGAAAGGGAAAGTGTACAAAACCGTGGTGAGAGCGG
This sequence comes from Neostethus bicornis, assembly GCA_902685375.1. NCBI lineage: Eukaryota > Metazoa > Chordata > Actinopteri > Atheriniformes > Phallostethidae > Neostethus > Neostethus bicornis. Next base: position 7,592,219 of record LR738549.1, on the reverse strand, counting down.
CCATGCTGTTTGGTCTGGAGACAGTGGCACTGAAGAAAAGACAGGAAGCAGCGATAGAGGCAGCAGAGATGAAGATGCTGAGGAGCTCTCTGGGAGTGACCAGGATGGAATGAAATGAGTATATCAGAAATAAGTATATCAGAGGAACAGCTCTTGTTAGAGGTTTTGGAGATAAAGTCAGAGAAGCCAGACTGAGATGGTTTGGACATGTACAGAGAAGAGAGATAGAGAGTACATCAGAAGAAGGATGCTGAGTTTGGAACCATCAGGAAAGAGGCGTAGAGGAAGACCAAAGAGGAGGTTCATGGATACAGTGAAGGAAGACATGATGATAGTTGGTGTGACCAAAGAAGATACAGCAGATAGGGTTAGATGGAAGAAACTGACTTGCTGTGGCGACCTCTAAAGGGAAATGCCGAAAGAAGAAGAAGATTCGACCATAATTGAAATGGTTTTTTTCGTGCTGTAGGGTCACAGTCACCCCCAGTCACCCTATATTGGCTTTGTCAATGACCTCATGGCCCCCCCTCCATACATTTTTAGAAAATCCTTGAACCGCCCCTGCTCTGTGTAATCACGGCTCAACTTTTTATTTAGAAGTAAACACAATGAACAACGATCTTCTGACTCTTAAATTTGTGCTATATTTGATGTTGTTTTTTGTCTTGTTTTTTGGCGCTGAATAAATGCGGAAAATGTTTAATCTCGATTCTGATTGGTCCTTGATTCATTACTTCTTCTTCCGATGTACTGCTTCCTTTGATTTTGGCAATGCGGCTTCAAGCTGCGCTAAAAAAAAAGTGTATTTTTCAAATTCCTGAACGAAAATGTAACAAAAAATGTAAAACACACTTTTAAAAAGTAGCGATCAAAAGTACAGATATTTGCTCTAAAAATGTTGTGAAGTAAAAGTAAAAGTACCGGTCTTAAATTTTACTTTAGTACCCGGCCCTGGATAAGCGGAAGATGACGGAACGGAACACTCTGAGAACGACCAAAAGAATTGGTTGCATTTGATAGAACCGATCTTTCTGGTTCAGAGACTCCGCGTTATGAGTTAGTGCCCTCTTTTGAGTCCATGCTGTCCCCATCTCTCCAGGTCCAGATTTCGCGTTTCGCTTACAAATAAAAAGAGACGTCCACATGTGTTCAGGAGCTGTGGAACAATTCAGTCATCATGCAGAGAAGGGCAAAGATAAGAGACTCTGGCTGCACAGCGATAGCATGATGGCGCTATCGATCTGATACCCGCAAGGCAAAGAGTTAGATAAAAACACTTTTTAGTAAGAATATCACAGGTTACATGTAAATGCAGAGTGATTTTATCGGTGGTAAAGATGCATTCTGTCGTTACGCTGATAAAAATCTAAATGTGGCGACATCAATGGGAGAAGAGTTGATTACTTGCGTGAAGGTGTTTTCTCGCTGCAGAAAATCGCAATATTCTACCCATTAATAAACTTTACAGACACTTTCCAACCAGGTGTTAATCCATTCTAACAGTAGGATTTGTCCTGGGACCGAACACCTGGAGAAAACTGCCGAATCTTTATATAGTGTAGAGTATTGGATTGGATACACGTTGGTTAAAAAGCATCAATTTGCAAGACAAGTAAAAATAAACTTTATATGTGAATCAAAGTTTAAACGAAACATCACACAAACAAAACAAAATTTTTTGGATTTCTGGTATCCTGTGTAAAACTAGTGATGAAATAAAGAAAAAAAATCTACCGTGTTTTATTTACTCTTCATTAATTGTCCCAAATCTTTCATATTTGATTTTTTTAAGTGTAGTGTGGAGGTGGAAGGAAGAGGACCAAATTCTAGGACAGAAAACATGGTTTATTTAGGTACGGTAGTCCAGCAATGCTGCGAAAAAAAACCGCAAAGTTTTAGTGGCATGGAAAGAGGTTATTGTTCAGAATGTGTTTCTTGGTCTGGCCACCAGGGAGACCTTGCTGGAAGGGATGGTAATGACCCAACGAGAAAGTCTGGGGTGATTGCCCGTAAATAGGTCCACAGGTGTGTGGCATCAGAAAAATCACCCTCAGGTGTCTCAATCAGGGTGATGAGGGAAGATACAGGGCTCCCTCTGGTGGCATGTGAGGGGATCATGACACTATTTTTATGTTTGTGTCTTGCGCTTACATGGCCAGCACTAGGTGGTCTTACATGACACCCTTTTTTTAACGTACTTACACAAGACACAAGCCTGCGAGGTTTGACCCGTTCTAAAACCGATACAGATCTTTAGGAGGTTTGTAACATTTTGAACAAGTTAAAGCAAATTGTGAGTTAAATAAAAGTGACTTTCATTTCATGGTATCAAATTGTAGAATGCTGGCATGGTGGTAGCTAGCCTCGTACGGACGTTTCAAGCCTCGTCCGTACACGCAGAATTTGCATGATCTTCCCGCGTACAGTATGTTCTTTCCACGTATATGTGGGTTTTCTCCGGTTACTCCGGTTTCCTCCCACTCTCCAAAAACATGCATTTTAGGTTGATTGGCCGCTATGATATTGACCCTGGGAATGAGTGTGTGTATGGCCCTGCAACAGACTGTCGACCTGATTGGGGAGTACCTTGCCCCTTGCCTTGACTCAGCCGGGATAGGCTCCCGCACCCCCGCAACCTGTTAGGGATGAACGTTTCAGAAGATGAATGAATAAAATTATGGAAAAAATAGAGTGACAACGTCACATTAAGTTCTTCTTTCTTGAAATTTAGAAATAAACAAATGTGTAGTTGTAATCTTTAAAAAAAAAACATTTCAGGTGAACCATGTTTTTTATTATTGCTTAAACAAATTTTTTTCTGATTCATTAGTACTTTAATTGATTTTTTTTTTTTAATAAATAAATTTACGTCAAATAAAATTTACATGCTTCAGCTTTTCCATTTTTTTGGTATTGTTATTATTTTGTAATTAATGTACACATTTACAAAATAAATTAAACTAGATAAATGGAACCAATTAGTCCGGGCATGGGCAAACTACAGCCCGCAGGAACATGTGGCCCCGGTTCAATCTGGCCTGCCGAACTTGAAATAAATATATAAATAAACCTTGAAAAGCTTTTATTCCCTTTCAAATCAAATGTTTCATCACTAGATGGCGTGGTCTAGATTTATTGGCTTTGTTGAGAAAACAACAACACTGCTCCCATTAAAATGTGTGTGTCTCGGTGATGTGCACGTTGTCAAAATGAACAGTTTGCACAATATGAAAAGCCATCGGGCCCAATACACGCACGTAAACAAGCGCGTTAGACGTTAACACAAGTAAAATGTTACATCAAGCGCTTAGATTTCAAAACTAACGCCGCTAAATTTACGTACTTAAGCGCTATTGCACTAGATTTCAGACCTAGCGTCGCTAGATTTGAAATTTAACGCTCTTGATGTAACATATAGCGCTTGTTTAAAATCTAGCGCGTCATTCTATCGGTCTAATTTAGCGGTTACCAAAGCATACCATCCATCTGCTCCTGTTCCGGTCCTCTAGTGACTAGGGCCTAGTCAAATGTTAGAACTCAATGTGGCCCGCGACACAAATAATTTGCCCGCCCCTGGATTAGTTCTTAAATGAGACTTTATTGTGAAGGTCCTCTGAGTATTTGTGGCATTTGTTATTTTTTCTTAATTGATAAAGCATCATTTTAAATAACTTGTAAATTAATGTGAATTCCGAACATTTAGAATTACGCTACATTCTATTGCGGCTTTAAAATAATTCTCCGGTTCTCATTGGTATACCATGTTCAACTTTTCATTCTCTCGGTCTTCAAACGTCATTTTATCTCGACTGCAAATGTTTCCTTTGTAATCGTCACATTTAGCTTTCTCCGGGATAGATTTAACGTAATCCTTCATCTTTTCTTTCCCCATTTCTACAGGATTGAGCTGTTTCTGCGGCTCTCTCCATCACAGCGCATTTGCTCTTATTCTCGTGCGCTCTCTCTCATTTTACTGGATCACATGAGTTATTAATGAGCTGAATAAGTTATTTCACAGATTACTGCTGTTTAATTCTTTCATTAATCAAAAACAAAGCTGGCTGAGGGCGCTCTGCTCTCTTTCATCTTGTCTGCGAGAGGCTTCGCTGTGGGTTCCCGCTGATGGAAATCGCACCACCGCTCGGCTCCTTATTGTAATAAGCGCCTCTCAAGTGTGAACGTTACTGCTAATAAAGCTGGAGGCAGAGTTGTGCTCCAGCCTTAATCTGCTGCAAGCCTGAACTATGTTTGCTGATGATGGTTCAGCCTCGCCGGTGCTTCATCCCGGAGGACGCTGTATCAAACACTAACGCCTAGCCTCGGCCCACCAATGCCTCTCCAGGTGAGACTGTTTAAATGTAAGCAGAGCTTCCACGCCATGTAAACTCTTACACATGAGAAGAGTACTGTGTTTAATCTGCTTTTCCTGACGGTAATCCCTGCAGCCGGAGACATATCCAAAGCTCTAATTTCTTATAGAGATGCAATGGAAACTTCATCCAAAAGAGCCGAGCCGAGCGGGCTGAGTTCAGTTGAAAGTTGCGACAAGGACATATCCCTCCGCCATGTTCCCAGCCGAGAGCGGCTTCACAAAGACTATATAAAAGGTTATGATTATAGTGTGGAGAGATTTCCTTTTTTTACCCCCGTTCACTTTCTCACACTTCATTGGAAACAGTGTGCACAATGTGTTCCCCCCATGTGTACACGATACAAATAAAATGGGGACACACACATAAATCACTTCCATTGGTGAAACTCCCTCAAGGTGTTTTTTTTTTCTGTTTGGGGTTTATATACTGGTTATAAAAGCAGAAGTGCTTGAGTTTTTTTTTAGTGAACCAGCACGGGACCAGATTGAGGCTTTGGCTCTGAACCAGCACAAAAACTGGTGACTGATGCAGATTGATGCATCGATCTTTCATGTGGATCCCCACGAGGTTTCTTATTTTTTTCCCCACTGATGGGTTTTTTAGGAGTTTTTCCTCACCGAGAATGAGAGTCTAAGGTCATAAATGTGGAGACGGTAGCCGCGTGGTTAGAGCGTTCGCGCGCGGACCGGAAGGTCGCGGGTTCGCGTCCCACGGAGAGCAAGTCTAGGGTCCTTGGAGAAGACACCTAACCCCCGCTTCTCCCACCATTGGCGCCGTTGAAGGGCAGCCTGCTGTGGTGTAAGGAAGTGCAGCAAACAAATTTCCCCGGTGAGGGATGAATAGAGTAATTTATTTATTTAAATGTGCTAGTCTTGTTTAGTTAGCATTTGTTAGTTATTTTTCTTGTTGTGTATTTGTATTAATACATTCCTTTTTTTCTTGTGAAGCCCATTGAGATGAAAATTCTGTGATTTTGGGCCATAAAAATAAAACTGAATTGAAATTGAATTGAATCGAGGTCTGCATTTTTATTCCTATGAGGCTTCAATTGCAAGACGGCTATGAGGAAAAAGTCGTTTTCATGCATGTGTTGCAAACTGAAGTCCTTTTGGTGCATACATAAAAAAAAATGTAATTTCGCCCCCAATTTCTGTTTCGCTGCTGTATGCAGCTTGTTTTCGTAGAAACAGGAAGAGACGATTCTTTAAGAGTCTGCTTTTGCAACATATTTGTGCAGCATTCCCACATCAAAAACATACCCGAAGTGGTTTTCTATTTCATTCATGTTTGAGCCATTTACAAGCTCTTCTGTCCACTATTCGGATAATATTCGAATGTCATGTTATTCTTAGCCACAGATTTTGTTCTCCGCCACATGAGCAGGAAGCCTCCACACTGTTAAGAAGCGGTGTGCAGGTGAAAGGAGGAGGTCCCAATTGCAGGACAGAAGACATGGTTTATTTGAGAATGGTAGTCCAGTACTGCTGTGAAAAAAAAAATAATGTTCTGAATGTGTTTCATGGTCAGGCAACCAGGTTAGACCTGGTTGGAAGGGATGGTAATGACCCCACACCTGAAGGGAAGACATGCAGCTTATTTAAAGGCAGCTGCAAAATATCTTTATTTATTTATTTATTTATTTCGGTCACAGTGTAATTTCACATTAATGAAAGAAAGAAAAATAATTATATTTTAGCAAAGGACCGAAAAGGTATCGGCTGAAGCAGACACTTATTTCGCCGACCCCTTTTTTTTTTTTAAATGATCATAAAAGCAAAAAAACATATAAGTAAATACTTAGAAATCCATCATAATACATAAAATGAAAATTAGAACATCAAATGAAAAAGTAATACAAGTACAAAAGTAATACAATTGTTACTACAATTGTTTACATTATATATAAGCTTGAATTTAACCATCAAGACTTGCATATTTTTTAAGTAATAATAACTTAAATTTCTTTTTTAAACAGAAAAGATTTAAACATAATTTAAGTTCATCATCACAATTATTCCAAAGATCCACACCTTTAATAGAAATACAGAATTTTTTAACATTTGTTCTAAATTTATTTTTAATGAACACATCATTTCCTCTTAGTTCGTATGGACTTTTCCTAATATTAAACATATTTTGTAGAGAGTTTGACATCACATTATTTTTATCTTAAACATAAATTTTAGAGTGTGTAATTCCACTAAATCATAGAACTTTAATGTTTTTAAATTTATAAATAGATAATTGGTAGGTTAATTATAAGATGAAAATGTTATTGCTCGTATTGCTTTTTTTTGTAAAATATATATTGGTTTTGTGTTAGTTTTGTATGTATTTCCCCAAATCTCAATACAATAAGTTATATATGGAAGTACTAATGTATTATATAACATAAACAAACTTTTTTTATTTAGGACAAATTTGAATTTATAAATGATTGCTACTACTTTAGACAGTTTATTTTTTGTATGATTTATGTGCAATTTCTGAAATTTATGTGCAATTTCTGAAAAAAATATCTTCAGGTGTGTAAAATCAGGCAGATGAGGGAATACCCCCGGTTCACTCTGGTGGTGGGCGAGGGAACTATGACACACATGCTCTGCTCACCCTGCCCTCGTCTACTGCTTTCCCTCCACTCATAGTTCGGGGGCGGATACAGGAGGAGGGACCTAGGGGCACACGCCCTCCTTTTGGTCCGTTCCGTCATCTTCCGCTTGTTCCGGGGTCGGGTCGCGGAGGCAACAGCCTCAACTGGGTAGCCCAGGCCTCTCTCACCCCGGCTGCATCCTCCAGCTCACCCGAAAGGATCCCTAGTCGTTCCCCGGCCAGCTGTGAGACATAGTCTCTCCAGCGGGTCAGGGGTCTGCCCCTTGGTCTCCTCCCGGTTGGACATGCCCGAAACACCTCGCCTGCGAGGCGCTCGGGGGGCATCCAGACCAGATGCCCGAACCACCCCATCTGGCTCCTCTCGACCTGGAGGAGGAGCGGCTCAACGCCGAGCTCCTCCCGGATGATACAGCTCCTCAGCCGATCTCTGAGTGAGTGTCCTGAGGAAGCTCATTTCGGCCGTTCGTACCCGCGATCTCATTCTTTCGGTCACCACCCACAGCTGGTGACCATGGGTGAGGGTTGGAACGTAGATCGATTTGTAAATCGAGAGCTTTTGGTCCACAAAAAAAAAAAAGTGTTCTTACTACTTTAATTATTATAAACTTTGGGCAAAATATGTATTAAATTGCAGAAAAATGACTCATTTTTCAAATAGTTCTGGGAGAGAATACCTCGAGATGGCGGGCAGCACATGTGCTCGTTTTGTCTATGACCTCACGTCCCCCCTCTAGAAAATCCTGGATTCTCCCCTGTAACCTGCTTATTAAATGATATATTTTATACTCAAATACAGTTATAAAAATTGTAAAGCCATCAAAAGATAAAAGAAAAATGTAAGAACTTTATAAAAACAAAACTTACCATAACTTGTAAGTTAATATTTCTTTTCAAAGGAAACAAGCTCTTCTTGATTCCCATCTGAAAGTTTTCAAAAGCTCAGTGAGATATTGGCTCATATTTGCCGAATGTGGTAGCTTGTAAGATGTAAAGTATTCATTGAAGTGAAGGAGGAAAAACTCTTGATATTCCTCCCTATGACACTAAGCTGATGCAAGTTATTGAGGTACAGGTACTTTAGTGAAAATTGGGTGAAAATAAAATCAGAAAAATGTGGAAACAGGATTTGTGCATCATTCATTCGTCTTCTGAACTGTCCATCCCTAACTGGTCGTTGGGGGTACCAAATCCCATCCCTCAGGACTCGAACTCCGACCTTCTTGCTATGAGGCCACTGTGCTACCCACTACACTAGCATGCCCGATTTGTGCATCAATTATACAAAATTCTACAAGTATTAAATAAAGTTGTCTTTCTCTGCTTTATTTTTTTTATAAAAATGCTAACTTTAAATATTTAAATATGGGAAGACTGTGACTCAGTGGTAGAGCGTTCACCCGCGGACCGGAAGTTAACCGGAAGTTAACCGGAAGTTCGCAGGTTTGACTCTCAGAAAGTTCACGTCTAGGATCCTTGGAGAAGACACCTAACCCCCTGTTTCTCCCACCATTGTTGCCGTCGTGGCAGCCTGTAGCAGTGTAATGCAGCACACAAATTTCCGCACTATACTCCGCACTATAGGCGGACTGCATTACAAGGCGCTACTGTAAAGGCTGTTCAAATTTGTCCTCTAACTGTGGCCATCTCCCCTTGTTCCCGCGGGAACAAGGGGAGATGTTTACTTGGCGCATCCTCTACTACCCCCACTCCGGGTTAAAAGGCGCATCGTGGACTTTAGAGAAAATTTAAGGTTTTTAGGTGCGCCTTATAGTGCGGAAAATACGGTATATATTTTTTACATCCTTTCAGCCTCACATTCACACATTTGAGGTTGTTCCAAAAAACATTCTGATTCAATGAGGTTTTATGTTCATTGGTAAATAAAACAGAACAAGCCAGAAATTCTTTTTTGATGGCTCAAAGTTCAAAGGGATTCATAATTTATGTATTGGAAGCAGTAACGATGCCATCAGGAATGGTTTATTTGTCTACTTTGTGTTGGTTTTTTTGGGGTTTTTTTTAAGACCAACCTGGTGTGGTTGGCCAGGCTTGGTGTACAGTAGATGCTCAATGTTAATCCCTTTATGATCATAATGCACAGTTTTCATCTCCACGCTGACAGAGTTCCCTAAAAACAAACTCTATGGAAGTGTTACAAAGGGAATTTGATGAAGAGCTGGTGAGTTTCTGAGAGAGAGACGGAAATAGAAGAAAATAGCAGGAAATCGGAGCCAGAAGGTTGTGGAATGGATCATGTGTGTCATTAGTGATGCTGAAGGTTAAAGCGACTTCATCGGCTCCTCAGGAGTGGATGTTTGTCAGATTCCCATAATTCCCAACAAAAGTCCTTCTATTCAAAGAGCTTTCATTTTAAACAAGAAATTTATTTAGAAAAGCTAGTTTTAAAAACTTAATCAGGGCTATTATGCAAAATGGACTTTTAATTGTTCCGTTCCGTCGTCTTGCGCTCATCCGGGGCCGGGTCACAGGGGCAACAGCGTCAGACGAGAAGCCCAGGCTTCTCTCACCCGGCTGCATTCTCCAGCTCACCCGGAAGGATCCCTAGTCATTCCCCAGCCAGTAGTGAGACATAATCTCTCCAGCAGGTCCGGGGTCTACCTCTTCATCTCCACCCGGTGGGACGTGCCTCAACACCTCACCAGCGGGGTGCTTGGGGGCATCTTGACCAGATGCATCCTCAAGCTCACCCGGAAGGATCCTAAGTTGTTCCCCAGCCAGCTGTGAGACATAGTCACTCCAGTGGATCCGGGGTCTGCCTCTCGGTCTCCTCCCGGTGGGACGTGCCCAAAAACAGCTCACCAGCGAGGCGCTTGGGTTGCATCCTGACCATATGCCCTAACACCCCATCTGGCTTCTCTCGACCTGGAGGAGGAGCGGCTCGACATCGAGCTCCTCCCGGATGGCAGAGCTCCTCACCCGATCTCTGAGTGAGAGCCCAGCCACCCCGTGGAGGAAGCTCGTCTCAGCCGCTTGTATCCACAATATCATTCTTTCAGTCACCACCAGCTGGTGACCATATGTGAGGGTTGGAACGTAGATCGACTTGTAAATCGAAAGCTTTGCTTTTCGGCTCTGCTATTTCTTTACCACGACGGACCGATGTAGTGTCCTAAGTTATTGCTGACGCCACATCAATCCGCCAGTCGATCTTCCGCTCCATCTTTCCCCCACTCGTGAACAAGACGCCGAGATACTTAAACTCCTCCACTTGGAGCAGGACCCTGTCCCTGACCCGCACAGGGAATTCCACCCTTTTCCGGGTGAGGACCATGGTCTCGGATTTGGAGGCGCTAATTCCGATCCCAGCCGCTTCAATTATTTCTACGAATTCATTATCTTTGAACATTATTCCCATATCAAAACCATATTTGGAGTAGTTTTCTATTTCTTTATGCATGTTTGATTAAATTGCGAATTTTCCCGTTGGGTATTCGTATACTATTTGATATCCAGCTTTTTAGCCGTGACTATTGTTTACAGCCACACCCACACTCTAAAGTAAGCAGGAAGTGTTTTGAAAACACAATAAAGTGTGAGCTTTGATATCATGATGTGCTTATATTGTGTTTGTGGCATCAAACAATGTTTACGTTGTCATCCACACGCCCAGGGTTGGGACTAAGTGGGAAGCAAGAGAAAAGGGAGACGTTACAGTATCAAAAACCGAATTGATACTGAATATAAATATATTTTTAAGCATTTTTTGCTGAGTATTGCATTTCTGAGCATCGTGTATACACAATGAGATAAGAGTTATTACCCCGCAAAAGTACAATATCCAGGAAAATAGGGAACAATTGTGTGCCTGAGGACAATTCAAAATAAATAAGATGCAACTCTTTTGTTTCAGCTGTGATTTTGAGTTATTTCCAGATTGCTGTAACATTTTACTTGTTACGCGTTTTCTCAGAAGGGCTAAAACCTCACCATCCCTCTATTCAGGCAAAGATGGGGACATGCTCTAGCACCATTTGTCCTACATTACCGAGCCGCGGAGGCTGTCATGATTGACAAAACTGGGAGCGGCGACACCCATCCCAAACTCCTGTCTAGCTTTGGGTCGCTGGAGATAAAGAGTGATGGCCTGTCACATGGCTTCTTAGTATATGACTTGGGGATGGCTTCAGACTGGAAAAAACAAGCTTGTCTCTGGCGTGGATGAGGATGACAGGATGCCACATGCTTGATAATAGCTCCCTCGGCTTAGGGAATAAACAGAGGCATGTTTATAATGAGATTGCGCTGTAGGGCCTGTGATGGTCCCAAGCTACTGGAGTCTACACACACCATTTAGTTTGCAGGCTTGTTTTCTAACACACAGGTCTGAATCCCGTTAAAGCTATTTGTGCTTCTGCACTGTGCGGAATTACATGGAAATGAGAGAAATTATCAGGGGATGACATCAATCGAGCTTTGAAGGTAAATAAAGACATATTTGCAAGTAGTCAGAGCTGAATGTCGAGGTAACTCGTACCTCAACCTGATAAATGATGTTAAAACAATCAAACGAATGATGTTTAATTCATTGTAATTGTAAAAGTATCAACAATTAATTACGAGTAGTATAAAATTTTATGTAACTCGGAGAGTGTGAAACATCTATTTTAGGAACCGATTAGCAAGATTTATCTCATTTTTCTTTTTTTTTTAAAACCAAGCCCAAACTTGCGAATAAAGCAAACATTTCAATTAGCATGCAAACGACTTCACTCCGGAGAAATAAACCAACACCCAGGTGTAGATTGTTTCACAGATCAGGAGTTAGATGGAGGTTTCAGGGCAGGAAAATGTAAATTGCAGTAAGTAGAAGTCTTAGAAACATGGTTGTGTTAGGATGCATTCATTATCAGACTGAAATAGAGTTTAATCAACTTTCTACAGACTGCTGACTTTCTGGTCTTGAAAGTACCGCTCATAAACAAGCCACTTTGTTACCGACGGAAACTCAAACAATTTGATTTGGTTTAAAAATAGAAACATTAGCGTAATTACATTACGCTCTGAGGTGGAAATACTTTGTAGGAATTTCAGTCAACCAATCAGCAAAGACTAATGTAAAACTTGCAGGCAATATGGCCGAAAAATAACACGATAAAATGGCGGGAAAAGGTGCCAGGAGAATAGCAGAGAGTACCTTGCAAACAAACAAACATGACATTAACAGAACAGTATTGCACTAATCTTTAAAGCCATCATTGCGAAGAAAACCTTGTTAAACACGCATTCTGGCCTCCATATTGTGTAAAATCAAATTTTCGGAGTTTAATACCTTCTCATAGCAATTTCTAACAAAAGTGGTTTTAGGAACAATTCAGCATTTTTTAAACTACACGGCAGCAAACAACGTTCATACGCAATCCCTTGCCTCCATGATCCTCCCATTCCTTCCCCCTCCATGAGTTGGGCGGAGGATGTTGCGGTTCACTCAGGACCCATGGAAAATTTTGGAGGCTGAGTGTTTCCTTTCTCAAGACGCGAGGGATGAACAATAATTGGGTTTTTACACTTCCTGATTGGTGATAAATCTCTATAAATCAGAAAGGTTTCCTAAGCATTGTGTAATGGACGTTCTGAAGCATCAATTGTGGTTGTTTATGTGCATAGGATGTTCTTCTTCTCCTTTCAGCATTTCCCTTCAGGGGTCGCCACAGCAAGTCAGTTTCCTCCATCTAACCCTATCTGCTGCATCCTCTTTGGTCACACCAACTATCTTCATGTCTTCCTTCACTGTGTCCATGAACCTCCTCTTTGGCCTTCCTCTAGGCCTCTTTCCTGGTGGTTCCAAATCCAGCATCCTTCTGCAGATGTACTTGATGTACTTTCTCTCTTTCTCTCTCTCTCTCCAAAACCTCTAACATGTGCTGTTCTTCTGATCCTGTCCATCCTGGTCACTCCCAGAGAGATCCCCAGCATCTTCATCTCTGCTACTTCCATGTGTTTCCTGTGTTTTCCTCAGTGCCACTGTCTCTAGACCAAACAGCATGGCGGGTCTCACCATGGTTTTGTACACGTTCCTTTCATTTTAGCTGAAACTCTTGTGTCACACATTACACCTGATACTTTAATCCACCCATTCTAGCCTGCCTGCACATGCTTCTTCACCTCTTTTCCACACTCTCCATTACTCTGGATTGTTGATCCTAAGTACCTAAAATCTTCCACCTTCTTTATCTCTTCTCTCTGTAATCTCACCTTTCCATTTGTATGGAAAACAATTCCTTTATGTGCATAGGATACAATAACAAAATATTTATTTTGCATGTGGTGGGACCTTTAAAGAAATAGGTGTGAAATGTTTCAGATGAGGTAGATGTATTTTCATCAAATAACTAGCAGAACAAGGTTTTATTGAGTGCAAAAGTGTAAACTTGAAGACATGGTACTTAAATCTTCATGTAAGAGAAAAGGCGGGAAAATGTTTCAGAGGAAGTAAATATCCGAAAATAGGCGTGTTACGTTGAGGTACCCCTCGAAAAAGAGATCTCGAATCTCAAGGAGCTTATCCTCCCAAATAAAAATAAATAAATAAAGCTAAATAATATATAAATATATATATATAGATTACTAATATCAGAAGCTAGCATGCTAACGTGCTAACACAAGCAATTGATTTAAACTATGATGTCCAGTGTTTATGGAGTTTAAAGTTGTGATTACAAAAAACGTTGTTGAAACTTCCATCCTATGCAAAATAAGGTTTCTCATTGGACAACGAGCAATGACCATAAATAAGGGTTATTTTCATAGTCCATCAACTGACAAGGGGGCGAGTAAATTTTTACATTTATATGACGCTGTGGTGGTTTATCCCGGAGTCCTCTCATCAAATTCTGGCCTTTAAAAAAAGCTAGGGATAGGTCTGTGTAAGGGACAGTGTTTGTCTCATCTGGGGGTAAAAAAAGAAAATAAAATTGAGTACGCCGCAGCTGTAAAGCTGTCCATTTTACGTGTCTATGTGGGACGCATCTGCTATCGAGTATTTTTCAGTCTCTTAGGTCCTTGACACTACAGGTCAACGGGAAAAAACAATACTAATAAAAGGAGATATCACCATCTATTGTAGCAGAGTGGGATTAATCAATAAATCAGCCCTCTCTGCTGGTGCTTGTATACTGGAACAAGGACAGTGGTCTAATTATGCTGCCAGATGGCAGGAAAGATACTGAATGTCATGTCCCAGTCCAACACAGTTGTGTTTATTGGTCATTTTTCTTCCACCTTTAAAAAGTGCATTCTTTCTTTTTGTGATCATTTTTCGTTTTGGGCAGTGAAATAAACAAGGGTTTTGACCAGTCAGTCCTCTTGTCACTGCCTATGGGGGTGTCAATATGCAATTAAAAATCATGTTTTGAACTCCTCTGTTTTGGTTAGGTATGACTATTATCTGATCTTCGTTTCTAAAATAGAAAAGTTTCCATCCAACTTTTCAGAAAGAAGTAGAGTCCTTGAAGTCTTTCAGTCTGGATTTTTAGCCCGTCTCCCTCTGGCAAAGTTTTAATGACATCTTATGCACCGCAGACTCGAGGGAAGCAGTTTCTAAGGCTTTTGGATCCCATGGTCGATCATGATTATCGTGCGTAGAACACTGCGAAGGAGAAACTTGGTATAGGCAAGAACCCTGCGGGATACACCTCACGTCTAATGAGATGGGAACATTGGCACAGCCGGGGGAACTGGTTCAGACCAGAAAATTTCTTGTTTTCTAATCCTCTATGTAATCTGCACCTATCCCAATAATTGTAGACAACAGCATGTGAGGTGATGAATGGTGGAAAAGAGATTTTTGGTTGACATTTTTTTCAAATGTAAAAGAAACAACTGAAGAAGAAATTACAGGCCTATAAACACGTGTTTCTTGTTTATTCTCAAAGACCTAAAATGTCAGTGTTATTTTTCAGCCTTGTGGTCACTAAATTACAGGACATGTCACTTAGTAAAATATTCCGTTCTGTTGTCTTCCGTTCATCAGGGGCTGGGTCGGCAATGGCCTCAGATGGGAAGCCCAGGCTTCTCTCTCCGCGGGTACATCCTTCAGCTCACCCGATAGGATCCCGAGTCCTCAAAAAATACAACTTTTTTGTGTCACTCAATGCAGACTGGTTATTTTTTAGACATTCTGGTCAATACGTCAACAAGCAAGTTTTAACTTCAGACTTTGAGAGGATCTTGTCTTTGACTCCTTAGATTTTGACTTGATCAACCCTCGTAGGACACTGAGTTCGGGCCTTTCCATTTTTGATTGTCTCAAAGAACAATTTTTGGGTTCTTGTTGCTCACAAACCAATGCCAATTCTTCAAAACCTGGAGATTTTTTTCAAGTCTTTGGTCTTCAGACAATTCTTGAGCTTCCTGTCTAAGGCTGTTGCCCCACCGACCCAGCCCCAGATGAGCGGAAGACGACGGAAGGGAACTGAACAATTTTTGCTTTTTGACACAAACCTCCAAATCCAAGATATTCCCACCTATTCTGACTTTCTATTGGTTCCAAAGGTACTTCTGGGATTAACTCCGTGTAGTCCCTCATTCATCCAGGAGTGATCCATAGTAGAAAAGTTTCAAAAAAGTCTTCTGGACAGTTTAATTCTTGATCGAGACGTTTCGACTTCCATCCGCAAATCATTTTCAATCTGATAGAAATGGATTGAAAACTGGATCTATTCATACTAACCTAAGTAAAAGTAATCGGAGTGGATGCTTTAGACGCCCGGGATTTACAGCAGCATTCTGAAGCCATGGACTAAAGATGACACCTCGTGACCCAGATTCACGCCTCTCGTTAGCAGAAATTTCTTTTCACTAGGCTTTTAGCATTTTTATAATAGGGTTCGTTTACTGGTCTGTGGCTACAATAGGAGCCATTCACGGCCATCATAGGTAACACAGGCTCATTGGTCGAGCCCTGCCTTACTACTTTGTATTTTATTAACCTTTTACTTAGGTTAGTATAAATAGATCCAGTTTTCAGTCCATTTCTATCAGATTGTAAATGATTTCCAGATGGAAGTCGAAACGTCTCGATCAAGAATTAGACTGCCCAGAAGACTTTTTAAAAACTTATTCTACTATACTTCTGGGATTCTTTTACACCAATTTTTGGATAAGTAAACCTACTTTTTTTCTATTTTGTATCATCTGAACAGATTCAAGTTCAGGCTTTGTATTGCTTCTGGATCTTTTTTTTTTTTTTTTAGCTCTCCATGTCTTTCAATCTTGGTGTAATGGTATTTGGTCTCTCCTGCTTTGTTGTTTCATTGTTAAATGAAGAGCTAGATGACTGTTTCGTATCTCAACCAGCTGAATGCCAGGATAGGAATAGCCAGAGGCACCTGTTCTCTGCCTCTCTTCATTGTCCTCAGAAAAAGCATTTCAGACTTTTTCAAATCTTATTGAGTCGAAAGCTTGATGTCCGCATATGAATAATGGGAAAACATGTAATTACATCACCCGGGTCCTCGGGGATACACCCTGTACTTGTGTTTAAATTAATTCTTCAAATGCCCTCTGCTTGACATTTCTGTGAGGAAGCTGGAACCCAATCAGGTTCTCACTTTTGAAAAAATCCCCACGGGGCGGAAAAAGCCCAAAGCTAATTTTTTCTCCCCCACCAGCTCAGAGCAGCTTTTTCCTCCACTGTACCTGTCTCAGCGCAAACCAAGGTGTCCTTCTCCCTGTTTACAGAGGGACTCACATGATTAATCACTGCTTAGACACACCAGTTCACACCAGTAGAAACAACAGCAGCTTCCAGCTCCTTCACCTACACCAAAGTTAATTAACATCACTCTTAATTACATTTGCAGTTTCCAAGGAGCGGATAAGAACAATCATAAAGATCTCATACTGAGATGATTACGTTCATTTATGAATCAACTCAGGCTTAAATAATCACAATATTAAACTCACAACATGGCTGTAACCGTCTTGGTACAATGCAACATTTCTTTCTCATCTTGTCATAAAAAGGGATTTATGACTGATAATCGTCTTAAAACATAATTAAATAGAACGACTAAAACAACCAAACAAAAAAGAATTGGTTTAAACTGAATTTGTCCTGATTATGCCAAAAATTGTGGTTTTATTTCCACAATTTTGATTCATCCCACAAATAATCCATGTAAACATAAAAAACTAAAAAATGAAATATAAAAAAAGTGCGGAAAAAAATATAACTAAACGTACCCCATTGCGATATGTATAAGCATGACGGTACGTGTCATGTCCAGGTATGTGCATGAAAATAACTGTTATTTCTTCTTTTTCATTCGGCATTTCCCTTTAGGGGGCGCCACAGCAAGTCAGTTTCTTCCATCTAATCCTATCTGCTGTATCCTCTTTAGTCACACCAACTATCTTCATGTCTTTATTCACTGCGTCCATGAACCTCCTCTTTGGTCTTCCTCTAGTCCTCTTTCCTGGTGGTTCCAATTCCAGCATCCTTCTTCCGATGTACTCTCTCTCTCTCTTCTCTGTCCAAACCATCTCAGTCTTGCCTCTCTGACTTTATCTCCAAAATCTCTAACATGTGCTATTCCTCTCATATGCTCATTTCTGATCCTGTCCATCCTGGTCACTCTCAGAGAGATCCTCAGCATCTTCATCTCTGCTACCTCCATCTCTGTTTCCTGTCTTTTTCTCAGTGCCACTGTCTCTAGACCAATCAGCATGGCGGGTCTTGCCACGGTTTTGTACACTTTTTCTTTCATTTTAGCTGAAACTCTTCTGTCGCACATCACACCTAATACTTTTCTCCACCCGTTCCAGTCTACCTGCAGAAGCCTCTTCACCTCTTTTCCACACTCTCCATTGCTTTGGACTGTTGATCCTTGATACTTAAAATCTTCCACCTTCTTTATCTCTTCTTCCTGTAACCTCACTTTTCCATTTGGATCACTTTTCTATTGGAAACATAAAGAGATTTAAACATAAATTTATATGTAATTATTGATGAGAAGTTCTGTTTTCTGAAAGCGACTCAGCGTAGTGGCTCTTCTGGATTTAGAGAAGTCAGATGGGGTGGTTGGGTTCTGGTTAGGATGTCTCCCAAACACCTCACTGGCAACATATTCCGGACACAATTTACCAAGAGAGAGACTACAGGCAGATTCAAACCCACTGGAAGAGTTTGGTACTTCTTCTGGATAGGTACGTATGTGACTGGGTGGGTCTCTTTTACGGCTGCTGTCTTATGGCCAGATTCCGGATGAAGGAATTTAAATGCACTGGTATTTTTTAAGCGTTCACTTCTCTGCATAAATAAATCTAACGACCCATAAAGTACTTTGTATTATATTATATTCTTTTCTAAGACAAATCTTAGAAAAAGTTGAAGAATACCCAGAAAAAAAATCACAATTTGCGTTTTCTTTACTAACCTTTAGTTTTCTGATGTTTATCTTGAAGTAAAAATCAGTTAAAATAATTGTGTTTATTGGTTGTGAACCAGACTGAGTGATGAATAATTAAAAATGTATCTAAAAACTGTGATTAAACTGATTGAAATAATCATTAAGCAACTCTAAAACACACAAACACATTTCACAAAGAGGTGAGGCTCAATTAAAATTTCATTTAAATAATTACAGCTGTGGTAAAAACTTTATCAAATTGTCTTCCACTGTTGTTCTTTTTGCAGATTTTTTTAATTGATTCTTTTAAATATAAATTAAAGACATTGTACCGTGTCTTTCTTCTCATTAAACATGTTTTTTTTCCCCCAGATTATAAACCTGGCTTTGATGAAGATCGAGATACTAAATTACAAACTGTCATCTTTTTGGCCATTTAACAAAAAAAAAAAAAAAAAAAAAGGAATTTCGAAATGGCAAGGTTTGAAACACTGTCCTTGCTGTGTGGAGTTTGCATGTTCTCCCTTTGTATGTTTAGGTTTTCTCCAGGTACTCTGGTTAGGTTGATTGGTCACTAGGAAATTGCCCCTAGGATTGAGTATATGTAAATGGATGGTTGTCTATGTGCGTGGCCTCGCAACAGACTGGCGACCTGTTTGGGGTGTACCCTGCCTCTTGCCCAAAACCATTCGGAAAAGGCTCTGACACCCCCGTGTCCAATTTTGGAAATTGGAGGTTGGGAAATGGAACAAATAGTTAAACACTTTCTTTTATTTTAATGTTTGCTCCCAAAAAATTTTTTTTAACTGAAGGGGTTACTGAATAAACAATGTAAACAACTTTACTTATTATTTCAAAGGTGCTTAATTTGCACTTCTGCTGACCGACCTCTGACCTGTGCACCAGCGGAAATAATTTACGAAGAACCCCAGCAAAGCAAAACATTTGTTTACCGTCTTTATTTTTAATTTAGCAGTAATTAATTATTTAAAGTCCCATTCTTGGACGGCACGGTGGAACGATGGTTAGCACAGTGGCCTCACAGCAAGAGGTCAAGGTTCGAGTCCTGGGTGGGACGAGAATGAAACACTGGCCTTTCTGTGTGGAGTTTGCGTAATTTCCCCTCCTATGCAAGGGTTTCCTCTGGATACCATATTTTTCGCACTATAAGGCGCACCTAAAAACCTTAAATTTTCTCTAAAGTCCACGATGCGACTTTTAACCCGGAGCGCCTTATATGATTAATATTGAGCTACAACAGGTGTCGCAACTGCGGTAAGCAGCCGCCGACTCCGTTTCCCCCGTAGAAGAAGTAGTGCGCGGTGTATGCTGGGATATATGAAAGGGTGTCTCATTTCTATTTGTGTGTTTGTGTAAAGACCCGGAAATGGCTCCTACCAAGAGACACTGTTAGACCACAGAGTTTAAACTCAAGGCGATCGCTCACGCAGTAGAACACGAGAATAGAGCCGCAGCGAGAGAGTTTAACATCAATGAATCAATGGTGAGGAAGTGGAGGAAGCAAGAGGATGAGCTGCGCCAAGTAAGTAAGACTAAACAGAGTTTCCGCGGGAACAAAGCAAGATGGCCACAGTTAGAGGACAAAGTTGAACAGCCTTGACTGTAGCGACTTATAATGCGGTGCGCCTTATAGTGCGGAAAATACTGTACTCTGGTTTCCTAGTACAATAGTTGTGTGTCTGTGCGGCCCCACGACGGACTGGCGACCTGTTCAGACTATACTCTCCTTTTGCCTTAAATCAGCTGGGATATTCTCCGGCCCCCGCGACCTAGTTATGGAATAAGTTGTTTAGAAGATGAAACAAAAGTCCCATTCATAGTTTACAAACCAAAAGTGTTTTGAAAATGGATCAGTAGAAGTAGCACTGAATTTGGACAACTGAGTCGTTGCAGAGGGAACTTTGAGCAGAAAAACATTTTATCATGAGGGGGTGTGCAGGTGGAAAGAGGAGGACCCAACTGCAGGACAGAAAAAATGGTTTATTTGAATTTGGCAGTCCAATAACACTGTGAAAAGAAAAACAAAGTTTCAGTGTCATGGTAAAAGGTTATTGTCAGAATGTGTTCTTGGTCAGGCAACCAGGGAGACCTGGCTGAAAGGGATGGTATGACCCAACATGGAAGTTTGGGATGATTGCCCTTAAATAGACGACAGGGTCCACAGATGTGTGGAATCAAGAATCAATCTCAGGTGTCCCTAATCCAGGTGATGAGGAACATCCAGGGCCCCATCTGGCGGGAGGAGAGGCGATCATGACACATTTCTATGAATTTATTTTTTTATAGATGCAGAAATAACATGGTTGACTTTCAGCACCTTTGCTGGTTCGTACGATTTTCTGCTTTTTTTTCCTGCTTTTTTTGGGCTTTTTTCCCCCCATTTTGCGTGGTCATTAGCAACATGCATTCCCCCAGCTAATTGCATTACTTCATTGGATCTGCTCAGGGTTACGTGATTGCTGAATTTTCACAGCCTGCAGAACAGTCTCGGCAGACTTTTTTTTTGTTCGGGATAAGATTGAAAAACAAAAAGATAAAGCCGATTTTTTGTTTGGGTGACATTTCTAACGAGAAATATGTGTCTCATATTATCCATTTGATTTTGTTACACTTACACAGAGGTGCGCAGACTCCATTCTGGTACAAAAAAAGCTGTCCCTGTTTACCCTTCATAATATTTTTATATGAAAATTTGAACTTTAAGAGGGTTTCGAAAAGAGATAAAAGTGTACGTGTCTGCAAACAGTCTACAAAACTACAGTGAACGGTTTTACACCCTTAAAACATCTATAATAGGAAAAAAAAAGTTGAAAACTTCGTGGATTTCGCCTACTGTACCACAGGTCATTTTGGAACACGACTCCTGCAATAAATGAGAAACCAGTGTAGAAGTAAAAAGTTACTTTAGGGATTTGCTAACTTTTGAAAATACCACCCTGAAGGATTAATCTGTGGTGACACGATGACCTTTCCTCCCGTGTTGTTGGCCAGTTAGCTCCTGGTGGGTCACTAGCTCCTGCTGGATGGATTACCGTGCCGTTTGGCGGTGGCATTTACAGTCTACGTGTTGGCTGATAGTCCCAGAGTTTCATCAGCTCCAACCTGGGTCAGAATTTTATTATGAACCGTCTCCAACAGCTCAGTTGTGTTTATGGTTATATACCGTCATGGCTGCCAGGGCCTTAAAGCACAAGGACGGGTACAAGGTCCCGCTGCACCAACAGCCTCCTCTAATCACCTGCTGTTGTAGCTTGTAGAGGTGTGGCACAGTAACACGAGGAAATATAAATCAGGTGGTCATTACTGCGCTCCGAGCAGGACTCGGGAACAGTCCGGTCCCACTGACACGTAGACGGTAGTAAGTGTCAAATGGAGTTCAATCAAATTCAGAAAACTTTATTCGTTCCTCTTGGGGCTGTGTCCTGAGGCGGGCATGAACAGACAGGATGCAGAAGACAATCCAGGAGGACAAACAGCAGAGACGGAGCGACTGTGACAACACACTGACTACAGCGGTGACCTTCTAGTTGAGAAAAAAGGTCAGATGTCCAGCAGCAATAATAAATCTTCCAGTCAGAGATGTTGTTTCTGGCACATGAGCATGTGACCATAATGAGAGGGGGATGGGTGTCCTGGTACGAGCAGGAGAAGTTTGGGAACTTTAGCAAATATAAAATGACATAAAATGTTATAATTAAAGGCACAACTATTGATTTATTAATGTTGAATTCTTTGGCTGCAGCTCTGTTTCCATATTCTACAGCAGGACGGACAGCCTTGAGTTTGAACTCTGCATTATAATTTCACGACCATTAGGCACACCGTACGAAAAGGCGCAGTCTCAGTCACACACCGCCTTACAACAACACATACGCCAGCATGCAAATGTGCGTATTAAAAAATAGATCGGGAGCAAAACTGAGTTTGGTTGTACTTTATATAAGTAGTATAAACAAGCACATTACCGGTTATAGTCTTTATTCAAATCCGTCAAAGTCCTCATCCTCTGTTTCCGAATCGAACAGCCGCGCAAAATCCAACAGAGCAGGTCCACTTCGCTCCTCGCTGTCAAAGTCACTGTCTGTACTGTGCGGCTCCTCGGAAAGGAAACCAGCTTTTGCGAAAGCTCGGATAACAGTACCAGCAGACACGTTAGTCCAAGCATCTAAAATCCATTGGCAAACTGTAGCGTAACTCGCCCGGCGCTGCCTTCCACCCTTCCACGGCTCGATTTCCATGTTCCTCCGCGTAGCTGATTGCCTTCAGCTTAAACTGAGCGTCATAAGCGTGTCTCTTTGCCATTTTCAGGGTTAAAACAGCAACGTCGTGCATATAGCACATACCTTTTTTATACACAATCCACGCCCACACTTCACTTTTTAACGTTCTCATGCCTTTTCTTTCAGGTCCGCCTCGCCTCACGAGCACCGCTTTTTCTTTTAGGTCCGCCTTTTCTCACACACAAGACGCACTGCACGAAAGGGCGCACCGCTCATTTTGAAGAAAATCTAAGACGTTTATATGCGCCTTAGAGCCGTGAAATTACGGTAAGCATTTCTCCCAACACTAGGATTACCACAGCGGTCAGTTTGACCGCATGTCTTAATTAAAATAAATAAAAAACACAACCCAAGAGGCTGACTTTTTATGACTTTTAATATAGGCATGTTTTTTTTTATTATTTTATTATTTAGTTTTTGTGTTCTAAAAAGGAATGTTTCAAAATTTACAAGCATTTCATCTCTTCTAACCGGGGTGCAGCAGCTGGGAGAAAGTGCGAGTTGGAAGTTGTTGCTATGTTGCTAGGGCAACAAACATATTGCTATAGCCACACATAAGTGTGTGTGTTTATATTTGTGGAGAGAGACAAGGAGGGCTCTGACGCCATTACAGAAACATTTTAGAAAAATTGATTGAGATAATATTGAAGAGAATAAGAAAATTGTTGTCTGAATAAAGTCTTCTAAATAAGTCTTGAAAGTTCAGGTTTAACATATTGGAACATAGCCTAGCCAATTTTTAACGCGGACATTTTTGAAGCAGCAGCGCAAAATGCGGAAAAAAGCAGGCTATTGACGAATTAGATTATTTTACTTTGGTGTTTGCTTTTTTATTCTAGGTTTTATTATTTCTCTTAATATTTTATCATTATTATTACTTTAAAAATTGAGTGATGTAAAAGTTTACTTATGCAATATGGCAGCACAAAACACGAATAATTCTAGTGCTGTCATTTTAACGCGTTAATTCAATTAATTAATTACGCCGCATTTTAACACGTTAAAAAATTAACGCAATTAATTATGACGTCATAACAGTGGCGAGCCAAAGCTTGCGCATTTGAATTTTGGCCCATTGAAGGACCCGTAGTCTTCTCGGCCGTCCTACATCGCCTGCGCTGGCAAATTAACAATGCCACGTCCAACACAACAGACATGGACAAGACACAGAAGGATGAGACAGTTGCAGGGACAAAACCAGAGGGTGCCTGGGGCGCACGTCCCTCACCTCTTTTGGTTCACAACAACAAAAGTGTTCTTACTACTTTATTATAAACTTTGGGCAAAAATATGCACCTCATGCAGAAAAATTACGTATTTTTCAAAATGTCCTGGCCGCGGGGGAAATGCCTCCTCACGCCCACAATTTAGAAAATCCTGGATTTGCCCCTTAGTGGAGCCACTGAACAGCAAGATTTATACAAAAATAATAAAAGACGGGACAATAAATAAAAAGCTAGTAATTTGTAGTTTTTTTTAAAAAGGAGTTCTCCTACCACCGGAGCAACTCTAGCCTGACATACCATCTAAACTTAAAACATGTTCAGGCAAATTCTTTTGTTGCAAGTGTGGCTATCGGGAGCTCGCTCCAACAAACCAAGCTAGCTGAATTTGTCAAACGAATGAGCAAATTTACAACAGAGAAATTATTAAATACTTTTGCAAAGTGGGTTGCTGCTGATTGCAGGCCAATTTCTGCAGGTCAATTGCAATTGCAGGCCAAAAGAACGAACCCTGTGTGTTCATCTGGCCTGGATGTGATGTGGTTCTTGAAAGTTCACCCATTGCAAGTAAATATCTCATAGATTTTTGTATGTACGACCAAAGAGCTTGATTTTTACTCTGGGTTACTGTTTATTTCCACAGATGAAGAGCTCAGCCTTGTAGCGGTTGAAGCAGCAAGGCCGAGTTGCAGCTTTAGCTTCTTACAAGCTGTAATTAGATTTAAGATTCTAATTAAAAGAACCGAGTGCACTTAATTTAGCCACTGTGTGGATGCGTGTACACAACATGACCCTGCCTCCGTTCTTGACCTCAACTATTAAACACGACCAGACTTAAAAATGAAATCTCCTCAGCTTTAGTGATGGATGAGAGCTTTCGCGGCTTTAATTTGGAGGAATATGAGTTAATCCAAACAACAAAGCCCGGTTCACTTCGGATGAAGATGTTTTCATGATCACAACAGGCCGCTTTGATTTATGTTTTCTAAACTCGAGGCATTAAATGCCGCAGCAAAACCCGCCGTCCAGCCGAGGACTGATGAGCTGCTATAACTGGACGTTTTTCTCGCAGGAAGATAAGGCAGCGGCCTGATGTGTGCTGTATTGATTGGGGTTACTTTGTAGTGGCTCGGTGTCATTTGCACATGATTTAATGAAGGTAAACACAGCGGGTGGTTGTGTGTAATGGCAGGCGCTGTGAAGTCCCACTTCTTCATTTTGCAGCCTGCAGATTTATCAACATCTGTGTCCTGCTGCCCTCGAATGGCTGCAGGGGTTTAATGAAGCTCCTCACACTTCATGAAGCAGCTGTGGACAACACATACAATAAGACTCACTTCTGTAAATTGATGGATCAATGAAGACTACTTGTACTTTAACAAAGCACTACACAGATGTTTGCTGTCTTGCGGGGTCGGCCGGCACATTGTCTTGTTTTCACAGGAAAATGAGTCTTTAGGAGCTTCGAGGACGCCAACTGAGGCATGCAACGGGGATAAAAACGGTTTAAATGATAGCTCAGAGCCCAGATGTGACCGAAATCCTAGGAAGTATAGACAAACGGGAGCCTGAAAAACCAAGTATAGGTAAAGTCTTTGAAGAAAAAAACTATTTAAAGAGGGTTTTGTGCTTTTGGGGTAAAATAATTCCAATTTACTTGCATGCATGAATAAACTATGTACTTTTATTTGCATCAAGCTTATGAATGCATTAATCTTGGTTTCAGCTCAGCTTTAAACAGTGTGAATCCCCTCCTCTGCTTGATCTCCAATTAGTTCTGCCCCCTGCCCACGTGCACAACAGCACACGTGCACAACGCTCTAACCACTGAGACGGTAGCTTAGCGGTTAGAGCGTTTGCACACAGACCGGGAGTCAACCGGAAGTTTGTGCGTTTGCATCCCACTGAGTTCACATCTAGGGTCCTTGGAGAAGACTCTTTTCCAGATTGCTGGAATACGGTAAACGCTAAAAGGTGCTGCCCTGGGTGGCTGCTTGCTACAGTGTCTTCTGGTTTTTTTTAGCGTCTGGTCGTCTACTTTTGCATTTTTTCTACTCGGTTTCTGTTTGTTTTTTGCCTGTGTTTGGTCCCATTCTGGAGATGCGACTTTGTGCACTCCTTGGACGTTGTTTTGGACTGAACTGTTTTACTTCGGACGGCTGTTTTTAAGCTAGCTGTTTTTTTAGTTTTCCAACAGCTAGCTCTCGTTTTGCTGGTCATGGAGTCGTTTTGCTTTGTTAGCGTAGACTCTACCAGCAGCTAGCTCTCGGAACAAGATCCACCGTGGCTTGAGGCGTCCTGACAGAACCTAGAAGGAGACGATCAGAAAGGAGGCGCTTTGAGCCCAGTGTCCCTGCAGTTGTTATGGGTAACATCCGGACGCTTGCTGTCAAGATGGAGGAACTAGGGACGCTCGTTCTGACCCAGCAGGAATGTGGAGGGGCCACTTTTGTGTGCTTCATTGAAGCCCAACTCCGTAGACTCATTATGGGCTGGTTTTTCAACTGTTCAGATGCCAGCTTTTACACCGTGTAAGCGGATCAGGAAGGCATCGAGGTGTTAGCAACACAGCATCAAATTTATCTTCGGGGATTAATAACGTATTTTCAATTAAATTCAATTCAATAATTGATCTTCTTAATAAGTGAAGAATTGATAATAACAAAACAAATAAGAAATATAAATAACTACCGAGGTGACCACGACAAATTGAAACCTTTGGACGTTGCACTCTAGGGTCTAGATTAATCCAGTGTTTCCTAAAGGGGATCCTCATTTCCAGCAGCTCTGCCTGCTCTCAGTCTGTGGGGGTCTGACTGGCCTGGGTGGTGCGAACCCCTGTGGTTTTTGGCCGCTGCAGTCATGGGCGGGCCGACTCCTGGTGTAGATTGATCCCCAGTTATTATTTCCTCGCAGCATCAGGCTAGATGCTTATTTTTATTTCAGTTGAAGAGACAGCAGCTAGAGGTTCAGGTTTAATGGGGGGTTGGGAAAGGATGGGCGTATGAAGTGTAGGCTGGGCGGAGGGCCATGTGAACGTCGATGCATGTGTGCAGTGTTTTGTGTAAGTTTATTTTTTTTTTTGGGGGGGGGGGAGGGCAGCGCAGAAGGGGAGAGGGGTTGATGGATTCTTGTAAATCTTGATGCCTGCAAACTTGCTGGGATAGACTCCAGATCCCAGTAACGAATTCGGTTGTTTGAAAATTCAGTGAGAGAGAAACGTTATTAAGTATTCGATCAGTTTTATCTTTAAAACACTGACTTTCACTTTGTGAGAAAATAACTAAGAGAAAGGACGATGGTCTTGGGAAGCTATTTAAATGCAAACTCATAATATATGTGCATTTTCATTCTGTTTCTATTACCGCATTCATATTTTCGGGAACCACTCCAGCTTTTAGGCTTCATCTGAAAAGTTTAGTTAATTTATGATAAAATATGTCTGTCATAAATTCCCTGGAGTTGCTTCAGCCCACAGCGGTGTGTCGCCGGTCCTCCTCTGGGAACCACTGGACTACATAACAAACCAGTAGTGTTCATGTTTACTGATCCCGAGGAAGGTTTATGGCCAAGATGCTGGTCTAATTAATTCCGAGTGTGAAGCACACAGAGCTCCCTCATCCTGATCAGGAACAAATGACAGAAGTGGCTTGGCTTTCTCTGTGGCAGCCTCAGCTGAATGTGACTCCTGGCAGCTGCCTGCTCTAAAAATAAGCTGTGTTTGTTCCTCCGCTGTGAATACCAGGGTGTCAAATCAGCGGCCTCCTTCCATAACAATTAATCAAGTGGAGCCGAGCCTCAGATGCAATGTGAATGACGGCATCCTCCACCTTAATATCCCAGTTTACCCTGTGAGGACCGGAGGGCAGCTATCAACTCAAATGCTGTTATTTCATCGTGAGAAGTCCATGTATGCCCGAAACATGCTCCCAATCAGCAAAAAGCCAATGAATTAGAATAAAAAAGTGAGCTCAAATGCTTGTGTTGAGCTATCGCTTCCATTTGGTCCACAGTGAAACGTCTCGCCATTCATGTCCATAAAGCATTCGACCGTAGTTCACAGTAAAATATTTTTCTCTCAGAGTACTTTATTTAGCCGGATGGCCTCAGACCACTCTGCCTAAAAGGTAGAAAAACTTACATTTATTATTCTCACACAACACAGATGTAGAAATGGAAAATCACTGTTGCTTTTAAAGGAGAAAACAGCAAAAGGTCAAAACAACAGAGAGCAGTGGCTTTTACAGGAAAGCCGACACAAAATGACTGTTATTCAGGCTTTTCTCCGCTCCGTGTGTGTCCATGATGGCTTTAACACCTGGACAGGAGCTGTACTCATAAACACCGCATCACGCCGGCAACATCCCGCCACCCAACCCTTTCCCACAAGTGCAGCTTGCTTTATTTCAGCTGGAACGGACCAACATGTTGCTTTCAGGCTTATAATTACAGCTTTTAGCAGATAACGTAAAAACACTCAGAAATGTGGAGGAAAAAAGCAACTCAGGTGGATAGATGAGGACAAACCTGGAGCTGATTTTTAATTCCCAACATCAAATCTATTTTTGACTTGTTTGGATTTTTAGCTGTAATTTTGCAGTAGCGTCCCATAGAGAGAAAAAAAATATCACTTTCTTTTCTATCTGAGCTATTTGCTTTGCAGGAGTTGGTTCGCGTTACGGTTCGAAGAAAAATAAAATCAACTGACTAATATAACAATAATTGTACTTGTATAGCGCTTTTCACGTCATACCAGGTAATGGTAAGCTACTGTTGCAGCCACAGCTTCCTTAGCACAAATTGACAGAAGCAAGGCTGCCATTTTGCGCCATTGATCCTTCTGACCATTACCAACCAATCACACACGTACCATTCAGACTAGACAACTCGGGTGAAGTGTCTTGCCCAGGGACACAATGGCAATTTAGTCTCAATGGTCGTCCCACCGTGGCACCTGGGGTTCCGGCGGTCTACCATCCAAGTAGTGCTCAGGCCTAGCATGCTTAGCTTCTGGGGTCCGACAGGATCAGGCATTGACAGGCTGTTATGGCCACAAGTTTTTTAGTAAGAATAGTTACATGGGTGGCACGGTGGCAAAGTGGTTAGAAAAGTGGCCTTGCGGCCTTACTTGCAGTGGCCTTACTTGCAGGATCCCAGGATTCGAGTCCTGGGAGGAACGAGGCTTGGACCACTGGTCTTTACCTGGGGAGTTTTTATGTTCTCCCCGTGTATGCGTGAGTTTTCTTCAGGTACTCCAGTTTCCTCCAATCCTCCAAAGACATGCTTGTTAGGTTAATTGGCCTATGTGTGTGGCCCCGCGGCAGACTGGTGACTGGTTAGGGTCGTACCCTACCTCTCTCGGCTCTCTATACTTCGGCACCCCTGTAACCCCGCAAGGGAATGAGCAGATCAGAAGACAAAGAATAGTTACATGCCTTTTTCAACAAACTTACAAATAGAAATTTTCAAAGGGAGAAAATAAAAACAATAAGAAGTAACAAAAGTTAGAATGGAACTGTCTTATGCTTGATAAATGGGCCATACTGTAACAACGTCTTCACAACCTAGACGTTCTTCATCAGCCACTATCCTCTTCCAGTTTGTCTTGAAGGATTCCAAGGTCTTCCCTTGCTAGCTGTGAGACCCAGTCCCTCCAACAGGTCTTTAGTACACCTACAAATTTCCACAGGACGGATGTCCTCGGAATACTTGAGGGCTTTTTGGAGGCATCCTTACCAGATTCCCAAACTACCCAAACTCGCTCCTCCCTACACGTAGAAGTAACAGCTCTACTCTGAGCCCTTCCCTGTTGGCCGAGCTCCTCGCAACTGTAAAGTATTCCCTACTACTGGTCTGTCCACCAAAATAATTGTCTATCCAAAATGAAGAGTTTTAATTAAGATTAGTCCTGACATTCATTCCGACCAGAATCTCGCTCCTCCCTACACATAGAGGTAACAGCTCTACTCTGAGCCCTATCCTGTTGGCCGAGCTCCTCACAACTGTGAAGTATTCCCTATCACTGGTCTCTCTACCAGAATGATTGTCTATCCAAAATGAAGAGTTTTAATTAAGATTAGTCCTGACGTTCATTCCGACCAGAATCTCGCTCCTCTCTTCATGTAGAAGTAACAGCTCTACTCTGAGCCCTTCCCTGTTGGCCGAGCTCCTCGCAACTGTAAAGTATTCCCTACTACTGGTCTGTCCACCAAAATAATTGTCTATCCAAAATGAAGAGTTTTAATTAAGATTAGTCCTGACATTCATTCCGACCAGAATCTCGCTCCTCCCTACACATAGAGGTAACAGCTCTACTCTGAGCCCTTTCCTGTTGGCCGAGATCCTCACAACTGTAACGTATTCCCTACCACTGGTCTCTCCACCAAAATGATTGTCTATACAAAATGAAGTGTTTTAATTAAGATTAGTCCCGACGTTCATTCCGACCAGATTCTTTGGTTCTTGTTTTTAATCTAAGAAAACTTAATCAAAATGACTGCCACTTTATTAAATGGCCTCATGTACTTATTAACAGAGGAATGTAGGTGTTGATGGGCTCAGAGTAATTATGTTGTCCTGCCGGGGTGAAGGCTGAAAACATTCTCGTGAAGTAGCAGTGGCAGGAAGTAACGACGGAACATCTCCTGTAATTAAACTCTCTGTTCCCACCGAAAGGAACATTTACTACGGCAACACAAAACATCTTCTTTGCCCAACAAATTGAATGAAAAGCTTTAAACCAATCATTGCCTCATTTATCACAACAGACTTTTTTTTTTTTGCTAATATCAGCTAACTTATTTCCGAAGCCATCAGTTGTCATAGAAACACAGATTGCCTCCACTTCCATATGGGCTTTCAAAGTCTCTCAGCTTCAGTTTTAAATAAACCAACTGAATTTAACTTGTATTTTTATTTCCGATCAGCTGGTCATTTTGTGACATTAACCCTTGAATCTTAAAGACAATTGTTGTTTTGATATTTATTGTCATTTTCCAAAAATGTAAATAATTTTTAAACAACTTATAATTGGCTCTTGCATTTTAATTGTTGTCCTATTCAAGCATATACTGTCTTGGTCCCCTTTGGTTTGGCTGACATCATATTCAAAAATCAATTAAAAGGTTTCAAAATTGTTCCGTTCCATTTCGTCATCTTCCGCTTTTTCCGGGGTCGGGTCGCGGGGGCAACAGCCCGGGCCTCTCTCACCCTGGCTATATCCTCCAGCTCACCCGGAAGGATCCCAAGTCTTTCCCCGGCCAGCTGTGAGACATAGTCTCTCCAGCGGGTCCGGGGTCTGCCCCTTGGTCTCCGCCCGGAGGAACGTGCCCAAAACACCTCGCCCGGGAGGCGCTCGGGGGAGCATCCTGACCAGATGCCCGAACCACTGGCTCCTCTCGACCTGGAGGAGGAGCGGCTCGACACCGGGCTCCTCCCGGATGGCAGAGCTCCTCACCCGATCTCTGAGTGAGAGCCCAGCCACCCTGCGGAGGAAGCTCATTTCGGCTGCTTGTAGCCGCGATATCATTCCACCCTTTTCCGGGCGAGGACCATGGTCTCGGATTTGGAGGCGCTAATTCCCATCCCAGCCGCTTCACACTCGGCAGCAAATCGATCCAGTGAGAGCTGGAGATCACGGTCCGATGAAGCCAACAGGACCACATCATCCGCAAAAAGCAGTCGGTGGCCGGGCTTTTACCCATGGGGCCCGGCCGGGCTCAGCCCGAACAGGGGACATGGGCCACCCTTCCAGCGGACTCACCACCTGCAAGAGGGGGCACAGGGGTCGGGTGAAGAAGGAGATGGGTGGCAGCCGTTTTAAAATTGTGGTGTGTAAAAACCCAAAAATCTCAGAGACCAGGATGACTTGTACAGAAGGAAGGGCAAAGATATTTCAAACAAGAATTGACAAATTTTTAATCGGACCACAAAAAGCTTTTACAAACTGTGACACCAGCGAAAGTAGGTAGTACTTTTCTCTTGGCTGGCACCGGGTTTTTCTTTTCTGTTGCCCTCATCTTATCCTTAGTTCCTCTTCCCTGAGCCGTCAGCCACCACCAATTTCCATCAGGATGAAGCCCCTCTGCTGATTTCTTTTAATATTTTGCTGTTGGATGAACCAGCAAAGAGTACATCGGAAGAAGGATGCTGGGTTTGGAACCACCAGGAAAGAGGCCTAGAGGAAGACCAAAGAGGAGGTTCATGGACACAGTGAAGGTAGACATGAAGATAGGCGTGACCGAAGAAGATGCAGCAGTTGGGTTAGATGGAAGAAACTGACTTGCTGTGGTGACCCCTGAAGGGAAATGCCGAAAGAAGAAGAAAAACTGCATTGCTTTTTTGTCCTGGAGGGGGATCTCTCCTAAACACGGTTCCCCATGAGATTTCTTTTTTTTCTACAGACATATTTCTCAGAAGTTTTCCCTCACTGAGAAGAAGGATTTAAAGGTAGAATGCCCTGAGTTTTCTTAACTGGTTCTAGAAGGATCTATAATCCACAATTAGCTATTCTTTGTCTTAAAACTTATTTGTGTGTATTTTTTGTTCAATTTACTGTGTAAAGCCTGATGAGACAACTTTATTCAAGATATTGGGAAATTAAATGGAATGGTGCAAAGTTTAACTCCACTGGATATCCAAACTTTGGCTAAGCCCATTATTTTGTTTCTTTGTAAATTAACACTAGAAGTCCCAAGATTTTCTCAACCTCCTGTTCACCCCAGAAAGGGGTTATCTGACCTCTCTACCTAGCTTGCACACGAAGGAGCAGAGTTGTTCAAAGTGAGAAAGGCAGCTTTTGTAAGCTTATGTGGCTTCCAAATGACTCTTAAGTGCCTTATTTTAATAACAGCAGAAGGCCTGGGGTCTTGACATACCCCCATAGAGCTTTCAGGTAGTGAAGGTAAATTTACACTCCTCTTGGTGCATTAACGTAAAAATAACTTTTTAAAAATATATGTTAGTCCGAAAAAGGGTGGAATGCCCCCTGTGGGTCAGGGACAGGGTCCTGCCCCAAGTGGAGGAGTTTAAGTATCTCGGGATCTTGTTCACGAGTGGGGGAAGGATGGAGCGGGAGATCGACAGGCGGATCGGTGCGGCATCAGCAATAACTAGGACACTGCATCGGTCAGTCTTAGTAAAGAGAGAGCTGAGCCGAAAAGCAAAGCTCTGGATTTACAAGTCAATCTACGTTCCCACCCTCACCTACGGTCACCAGCTGTGGGTGGTGACCGAAAGAAGAAGATCGTGGATACAAGCGGCCGAAATGAGCTTCCTCCGCAGGGTGGCTGGGCTCTCACTCAAAGATCGGGTGAGGAGCTCTGCCATCCGGGAGGAGCTTGGTGTCAAGCCGCTATTACTCTAGGTCGAGAGGAGCCAGATGTTGTTCGGGCATCTGGTCAGGATGCCCCCCCGAGCGCCTCACGGGCGAGGTCTTTTGGGCACGTCCCACCGGGAGGAGACCAAGGGGCAGACCCCAGTCCTGCTGGAGAGACTATGTATCACAGCTGGCCGGGGAATGACTTGGGATCCTTTCGGGTGAGCTGGAGGATGCCACTGGGGAGAGAGAGGTCTGGGCTACCCTTTGGCTGTTTCCCCCGCGACCCGACCCCAGAACAAGCGGAAGGTGACGGAAAATATATGTTAAGAATGTCCCACCAATAATTTGATGCATTTCTGAGACTTTTCCATCTTTAGTCGGATTTTTAAATTTTTTTTTACTTAGGGAGCCAAAAGATTCTGTCCCTCAGTAGGCGTGTTTAAAAAAACTCTTTAGATCACCTGAGTGGTAGATTTGTCACAAAACTACACACTGTCTAAGATCTTAGTATTTGTACAAAAAACTTTGATGAAGTTTGGAGCTTTTCATAAATAACGTTTTTGGAAGTTTTCTCCGTATCAAACTTCCAAGCAGCTTGTACTGCCTTACTAAGAAAGAACGCAAGCTTACAGAAGACTTCTCTGTGGAATCTGAAAGCCAGGAATGTTCGCTGGGACCCCAGGTTGAGTGAACAGTAAAGAGAAGCTCTGATGGAAACTAAAATGCATGAAGAGGTGCCTGCTCTGAAACTCAAACATGGAAACGTCCCAATGTGACTGAGAGAAGTCAACCTTTCCTCTTGGTTGCGTTTGTGAATTCACAGCTGTGCAGCACCAGTCAGCAATATGCTGCCTAAATGAGTTTGCTCTTCTCTCTGGGAAGCCAAATCTATAAAGCAGCTACTTTGGCATTTAGAAAATCCATTTATCATGATTGAAACAATCCAGCCGAAACCACTACAGTCAGCCCTTTCATTCCCAAGAGCCAGTACATCTTACATGGGATGTACTCAAATACTCAGAAAAAGGAAGCAATCTCCGTAAAAATACAAAAAAAAAAAAAAGACATCCTGTGTTTCATTCCCGCTCGATCTCCTGACTGCCGGGGACAGGGTCGGCTTTTACATGGCACACTAGATGGATTACTCAGCAGGTAACAAAAGAGTTGATTTAGGCAGAAAGAATTTATTTTTGCCAAAAAAAGGGTAAAAAATCAAAAGGAGACCAATCTGAAATGACTTTGGAGAAGAAGGACTTGTCAAAAAATCAATTTGCGACCAAAGCTGAGTTCTTGTCTGAGGAGTCGGAGTACAAATGAAACACAGTTTTCATCTTCAAATGATTTACATCCAACAAATGAACATGAGAGAGTGATGATCACACGCTAGGATCAATTCCTGATCGGGAGGAATTGATTTTTTTTCAGTTGTTTTGCAAAGCTGGACTTGGACCAGAAAAGGTCCCTTATGTTGTTCACACTTGTCTTTTAGCTGCAGGTGGTAAGACAGTGAAGCACTGCTGCTCAACGGATAAGGGGGGGGCCTCTGGAAGCAATTTTCCAAAAGTGAATGTCGGAAGAGGATTGCACATTCATCAATAATCACGAGGTAGATCGATGGGTTTGAAGAGAATTGAAGGATGCACCTTTGGGAACTTAGAAGAAAACTAAAAATTTCAAACCGTTCCGTCATCTTCCGCTTGTTCCGGGGTCGGGTTTTAGGGGCAACGGCCTCAAACAGGCAACCCAGACCTCTCTCACCCCGGCTGCATCCTCCAGCTCACCTGGAAGGATCCCAAGTCGTTCCCCGGCCAGCTGTGAGACATAGTCTCTCCAGCGGGTCCGGGGTCTGCCCCTTGGTCTCCTCCAGGTGGGACATGCCCGAAACACCTCGCCCGCGAGGCACTCGGGGGGCATCTTAACCAGATGCCCGAACCACCCCATCTGGCTCCTTTCGACCTGGAGGAGGAGCGGCTTGACACCGAGCTCCTTCCGGATGGCAGAGCTCCTCACCCGATCTCTGAGTGAGAGCCCAGCAACCCTGCAGAGGAAGCTCATTTCGGCCACTTGTACCCGCGATCTCATTCTTTCGGTCACCACCCACAGCTGGTGACCATAGGTGAGGGTAGGAACGTAGATCGACTTGTAAATCGAGAGCTTTGCTTTTCGGCTCAGCTCTCTCTTTACCACGACGGACCGATGCAGCGTCCTAGTTATTGCTGATGCCGCACCGATCCGCCTGTTGATCCCCCGCTCCATCCTTCCCCCACTCGTGAACAAGACCCCGAGATACTTAAACTCCTCCACTTGGGGCAGGACCCTGTCCCTGACCCGCAGGGGGCACTCCACCCTTTTCCAGGCGAGGACCATGGTCTCGGATTTGGAGGCGCTAATTCCCATCCCGGCCGCTTCACACTCGGCAGCAAATCGATCCAGCGAGAGCTGGAGCTCACGGTCCGATGAAGCCAACAGGACCACATCATCCGCAAAAGGCAGAGATCCGATCCTGAGGTCACCAAACCGGATCCCTCCAACGCCTCGGCTGAGCCTAGATATTCTGTCCATAAAGGTGATGAACAGAATCGGTGAGAAATGGCTGCCTTGGCGGAGTCCAACTCTCACTGGAAAAATTCGAACCTATGGACAAAATTCCCCCCATAAATGACCTACTTTATCTTTCATATGGCCAATACCGAAGGATTTATTATCAATCTTATATTTGGTAAATAAAAGGTTTAATCTGACCAATATCTCTTTACTTGAGATAGTTTCCAACCCTGCATTAAAGTATCAGTATTTTTCTATTGACATCGCCAAAGCTGGTATCAATAATATCGATCTTTGTCTAGATCCGTCTTCAAATACCGGAAAAGATACTCATTTTGAACCGGATCTTGGGCATATTTGCTCTTCTTCGCTCAAATTCCACCCACTGCCTCCACCAGCCCAAGACCAGGCTGACCACAATGGGGGACAGAGCCTTCCAGGCCGTTGCCCCACGACTGTGGAATGAGCTCCCGGAACTCCTCAGGGCCCCACAAAGTGTGGACACTTTTAAAAAAGGTCTAAAGACATTCATTTTTAATAAGGCTTTTGATCTTTGATTTTATGATTCTTTGTTTTCAGAATGTAGATTTTAGTTTTTAAAATGTTTTTATTGTTTTTACCTTTCTATGTAGCGCTTTGGGATTTTCTCTGAAAGTGTAAAGCGCACTACAAATAAAATGTATTATTATTATTATTCTGCTGCAAGGCTAACAAGTATGAATTGACTTGAAGCAGTGAGGGTTCATCAGACCTTCTCTCCAGGATCTAAAAATGATCTGATCTGCAAGTGAAGCGATTTATTAAGACTATAAATACAAATAAGTGATTCCACAGGATGTTTGCTTCTTTTAAAGCATTTCAGATGCTTATCAGGGGCGAATCCAGGATTTTCTAAAGGGGGTGGCGTGGGCTCATACACAAAACTAGTATAAGGGTCCTGGAACCACCTACACCCCAGAACATTTTAAAAAATAAGTAATTTGTCTGCATTTTGGTGCATATTTTGCTCAAAGTTTATACTAATTAAATTACACTTTTTTTCTTTTTCGTGGACCAAAAGGGAGCAGCATGGCAATGTAATAAATTCCCAAAATAAGCCATAAAAAGAAAACAAATGTTTTTTTAATTTTATTTCTATTTAAAAAAATTCTTCCTTGTCCATATCAAGATTATAAATAGTTTAAAAAATACGATATTTTAGCATACTAAAGAATTTTGTGGATAATTCCACAAATTGGGAGTTTGTGGAGTGGATAACTTACTTTGTTTCCAATTTAAATAATTATTATTGCTACAAAAATATGACGTTCGGCATTTTTTAACTTTTTATCTTTGAAAATATTATTGATTTTATTTGCAATGTTGAACATCGGTGACTGAGGTAGAATAGTAATTTTATGGAATTTATATTTTGATATTTAAACGTAATTGTTTCCCATTTCTTCTATAGGGCCAAAATGGGCTAGCCAGGGCATAGGGAAAGAATGGCCCGCGGGCCACGTGCGGCCCGTTAAATGGTTTAATCCGGCCCGTCAAACATAAAAAAATTAAATAAATAAGCCTTGTTGACGTTTTATTTCCCCTGCAATTCTAACATTTACTCACTAGATAGCGCTTTTTTGGATTTATGGGCTTTGTTGAGAAAACAACAACACTGCTCCCATTCAAATGTGTGTGTCTCTGGGATGCGCACACTGTCAAAATAAACAGTGTGAACAGATATCGGGCCCAACACACACACATATACAAGCGTGTTAGATGTTAAATAAGCAAAATGTTACATCAACGGTTAAGATTTCAAGTTTAGCGCCGCTAAATGCATATTTTTAAGGGCTATCGCACTAGATTTCAGACCTAGCGCCGCTAGATTTGAAATTTAACACTCTTGATGTAACATTTAGCGCTTGTTTAAAATCTAGTGCGCCATTCTATCGGTTTAATCTAGCGGTTACCATAGCATGCCATCCATTTGTTGCTGTTCCGATCCTTTTGTCAAACGTAGAACTCAATGTGGCCCGCGAGTCAAAAAAGTTCGCCCACCTCTGGGCTAGCCTGATTTTGGCTTCTGTATCTCGTGTTACACTGATTGTTTTTTTTTTGCTTGTTTTTTTTTTTATAACCGTGTTCATACCTGCAGCCTAGAGTGCTACGTACTAATTTAATCTAACAAAGCTAAAGTGTGTTTTTAAAGTGTCAAAAAGGCATGTAATAAATGTCAAGGTGACAAGATTAAAGGTGTAGACCATGGTGTTAAGCCAGTTTTTCTTCCAAGGGGCTCTTTAGGAACTGATTGACCAAAATAAAATAATTTGCAATCACCTCTCCAAGGTGAGACAATTTCGTTGTCACAACTTTTAGTTCAAAAAGTCACATGATTGCTCTGAACCAGAGGTGTCAAGTAACGAAGTAAGAGTACTTCGTTACCTTACTCAAGTAGAAAATCTCGTTATCTCTACTTTAACGAAGTAATTATTTTTTTGTCTACTTTTTACTTTTACTCGCTACATTTTTATACAATTATCTGTACTTTTACTTCGTTTTTTTTTCAAAAAGTAGTCGCTACTATCGCCATTTTGTCACTGTTAAAAATAAAGAAAAAGTCAGTAAAACCAATCGGATCATTCGCGCCATTCAGTTTGAATGTGATTGGATGAGCCTAGTCAACGCAATCTCAACGCAACTTCCTGTTGCTCCATCTCCGACATGAGACACACAGGACCACACAACGAAGAAGGACGGGACTCCTAAAGCAAAAATGAGCCAGCCATCGACGAGCGCGGATACCCGGGATCGGGACAATAAACAAGAGGCTGAGACCCAAAAGGAAACTGGTTTGGCCCACCCATGGCCTTATTTGAAAGAGATTTTTGACTTTGTTGAGCAAAAAAACGATTCATACAAAATGCTTTGCAAACTCTGCCTTCCAAAGAAACACGAGCTCATGGCGTTCAAAACTTCGCCTTCAAATTTGAGGAAACATGTCGAGGTAAGCTGAAAACATATTACTAACCTAATAATGATCAACCTAGTTAAATCGTAGTACGCCATGCGTACGGATTTCGCCTTGCTAGCTATGGCGAGCTGCATGCTAACACTTTGTCTTTACTTCCTGGTTCTATTTTATTTCGTAACCATTGAACTGTGTTTGATTAGCTCTCTGTTAAATTATTGTTTAGAGTTTTGATTGTAAGATGTTGTGTGATTTAATATTGTTGTTTTGTGTAATACTGTTTTAATATTAAGTGGATCGACTGCTTTAACAATGAGATAGAAATGCATGCAACACTCAGTAACAACTGAGAGCAGGAACTTTAGATGTGTTCGAGATGATTTGCGCATTTCATGGATTTCAGATAAGACCAAGCATTGCAAGGATCGGGGAAAAGCCCCTGGAAGTCTATGAGAAAACAGTTTCTTCTTATTTTAGAAAAACAAGATCAGAAAGTAACATTTACATACATCCGCTTTAAAATTTTTACACAATAAATTTACTAATTTGTTGAAGAAGCGCAACAAGTCAATACGTGTTCAAGTTAATTTCAGTTTTTGTTTTTAGACTTCATTAAACAAAAACACAGACAGTAAATTATTTACACCGTTCATTAAAAGTTACAATCAATTTTATTGTAATGATTTACTTGCATAACTTTGAAACAATTATTTAATAAAATTGAGATAAAATTTCAAACCTCATTCTTAATATTGAGCAGTTTTTAGCTCTTTAAAATATTAACAAATCTACCATTTTTTCTTATTTCCTGATTTGCGAAGCTGTAATGTAAACATTAAATGGAAGATTTTCTTTATTATTATTATTGTTGATTCTATTATATAGTTTAGTTACTGGTGCAATGAATGAGTTTTAAATCCTAGAGATCCAGCAGATTTCAGTGTGTGAAATCGCTTAAGAAACAGACACATTTTTACATTAAAGGGCCCATCTCATGCAAAAGTGACTTTCCAGAGTTTTCTAGCTTGTAAGAGTGATGTCCGGGCCTTGTATATGTCACCAAAGGGCTTTCTAGATTGATTTAGCCCGTTTTTCTGTGGATTTCTGGTACGCTCAGACAAAACAACCAATGAGCAGATGTCTAAAGTATGACGCATTTTGACGTAGCCCGGACGGACTTCGCACACGCCCCCCTCCGCAGCAAACCCTCCCTCCTCACCACCCGCCCTCCTCACCCGCCTCCACTCCGGCCTTACGCCCTCACAAACTCACTTTCAACGTCCGATATACAGGCTGGTTCGCTGCTCTGCCTCTTTTTTATTTTCTTGCTTGAACACGCTTTTTAGATTAATCGACATGATAAAATCTTATTTCAGACGCTACCAAACCGCTACGCACGGGTTTACGCCCGCCTTCCCCCTCCCGCTCAGAGATGGGCGGAGGAATAGCGGCTCAGTGAGAGCAGAGGGCGGAGCTTGTACTTTCTCAGGATGGGCGGAGGGATGAGCAGACCCGGCCTTTCATAGTTCCGGGTCTGTGACTGCGCTCCACCAAATCGATATATTTTCATAACTATGATGTAGTGCATGTTGCAAACCCCACATTTTGCGTGTGTATGTGCAGAGGATACAATGTGGAAAGAGTTGTTTTGCATGAGATGGGACCGTTAATGTATGCTTTATTAATTTAATAACATTCACACAGAATGATACTGTGAAGGTTTTGTAAAAACACAACTGCATCATATATGTTGTTCTGATATTTATTAACATGTAACATAATTCTTATGAAACACAGTCTTATGATTGTATAATTATTAGTATCCTAACTCAAATCACATTTTCTCACATATAACCAAGCTCACCTACTCCACATCTTGTTTTGGCTTGTGGTTCTTGAAGTAATGTCAAGATAGTAGCATAGACCAGTGGAACCAATCCCTAACTGGTGGGTTTACTTTCATCCATAAACTTCAAGCATGACATTACTACCACAGTACAAGATAATCTGAGTTTGTGATTCCAGAGAAATGACACAACTCTCAATATGCCTTTACTTTCTCCACAGAAGAAACACCCCACAAAGCTGGAAAAGTACATCCAACTAACCCAAAAAAGGAGATCATCCACACAAGATTTGTTGGCTCCGCCCATAAAGCAATCAAAGTTGTGGGAGAATCAAAGAGTCTCCCAGGAAAGTGTAGACAAGGCAGTCCTGAAGTTTGTGGTCCAAGGCTTGCACCCACCCCACATTGTCCAGCAACCATGTTTTATTGATCTTGTTCAGCAACTTCAGCCGAATGTGAATGTTATGACACGCAACACTCTTGTGAATAAAGTTGCAAAAGCCTCAGCGGAGATGAAGATAAAAGTCAAAGCGGTTCTCGGTGAAGCTGAGTATATCGCAACTACTGCAGATTGCTGGACCGCACACCGCCGCAGCTTTATTGGGGTCACTGCCCATTGGTTTTGCTCACAAACAATGCAAAGATTCTGTGCTGCCCTTGCCTGCAAACAACTAAAAGGATCTCATAATTTCTCAACCCTGGCTGGAGCCCTAAATGACATTTACACAGAATACAATATAAGAGAAAAGATTGTACGAACAACAACTGATAATGGGTCAAACTTTTTGAAGGCCTTCAGAGTGTACGGGCAGACAGAAGAGAACGATATTCAGTTTGATGGAGACGGTGAGGAAGGAAATGGTGGTGGCCAAAATGATGAATGTGATGAAGAGGAAACCACAGAGGGTGAATTCATTGACACTGGAGCACTTTTGGATGAAGATGATTTCGTAGAATTCCAGTTACCCAAACACCACAGATGTGCATGCCATCTCCTCAATCTAGTCTCCACAGTTGATGCCTCAAAGGCAGAGGACAGTCCAGTGTACAAGAAAATATCAAGGTCCACATTTGGTAAATCTGCTAGTCTGTGGAAGTTAAGCTCAAGATCAACAACTGCAGCTGAAGTAATCGAAGACTACTGCAAACTGCAACTTGTAAGGCCAGTTCCTACAAGATGGAATTCATTCTTCTCAGCCGTTGAAAGACTAGTGAGAATAATAAAAGAAAGGGGTGAAGTGGCACTTGCAGCTGTCTGCAGTAAACTAAACATACCCCAGTAAGTGTTTTATTTGCCTTTTAATTAACGTGATTCAACAATTTTCTACTTTTGTACATTAACTAAAGTGTTGCTCTTAAAATGTCTATTAAAAAGACAGAAAATTATCAAAACTGTTATCAGAACTGTGAAAAACAAACACAAATTTAATTTTAGCAGGCTGAAAGTTTAGTTTGATAAATTGCAATACATACCTAATTAAAACACCACAGTAAAACCCAAGTTACTTGTCAAGTCTTTTTTAATAAATTTAGAAAACAAAGTAATTTATCTGAATAATTTATTTTTCAAACTTTTTGAGAAAAGTTCTTTCACCCTAGCAGCAGAACTATGTAAGAGCACAGAGGGAATTAATGTGTTTAAAATGATTGTAAACTAAAAGTTTTTCATTTTGTTCTTCCCTACTTGTTTTCACACTGAAAAGTATCAATAAGAATACCGACGAAATATCAAATACAAAGCGGTATGAGGAAGAGTAGAAGTATTGATAAAATGGCACCAATACCCATCCCTAGTGAACAATCTTTTTTTCTGAGATTGAAGTTGTATCAACTCGGCTGAATCTTTTATATTATTTTATTTTCCTTTTTGTATTTGTGCAGGTTTACACCAGCAGAACTTGCATTTCTCTCAGAATATGCAAAAACAATGAGTCCAGTTGCTAAGGCACTTGATGTTCTTCAAAGTGAAACCAGCGTGCAGATGGGATGGTTGGTCCCTACCATAACTCTGCTGAAGAATAAACTACAGCATTTATGTGGATCTACCAAGTTCTGTGAGCCTTTGATTGCTGCCCTTCTTTTAGGCCTTGATAAACGGTTTGGAGAGATGCTTGCTGACCCAGAGCTGATAGCCTCTGCCATTCTTGTTCCTAAGTTTAAGACCTGCTGGACAAGTGATCAAAATGTCCTGAAACTTGGTAAGTGCTCAACTGTCCTGTAATTCTTTGAATTTCTTTGGAGCCGCTGGAATGAGGCTGACATTTTATTTATTGGCACACACAAGCACACATAATAGCCATTGCACATTACAGTAATTTTACAATAGTCTTATATTATTTCATCTGCACTAACTTTTTGTATTATAATTTATTCTGCAGGCCTTGATTATATTAGAACACACTTGAAGGTTCAGGTCGGGAATCTCGCCAGCGAGAGCTCTGTTTCATCTGAGGAAGACGACTTGTTTTCCTCTTTAAAAAAGACTAACCCTCTTGAAATGACACATCAACTGGATGCATACCTTGGGTGCCCAGGAGACACATCAGAAGTCTTAAAATGTTTTCCTGCTGTATTCCAGCTGTCACGCAGGCTGAATGTGGCACTCCCAGCCTCAGCAGCCTGTGAAAGACTGTTCAGTGTTGCCGGACTCGTCTTCTGCCCGAGAAGAGCACGAACTGTCTCAAAGAACTTTGAGAACCAGCTGCTTTTGAGGCTTAACAAAGCCTTTTGGTAATTTTTTTTTTTGGCAGTGATGCAGAGTGAAATTTGGTAGCTGCAGGAATGTTGCTTTTTGCCCTATTTGTGTTAATAAACATTTGAGTGTGTTCATTAATTTCCAATAAAGGTTGTTAAGAAAAAAATGTTTCTGATTCATAAAGTTTCACACCACAACACTGAATCATTTAGTTATTATATTCTGCTCCTTGAAGCATGTGATAATGGTTAAAAACATGTTAACACGCTTTTGTTAACAATATTCCATTTTTTCTGAAAATTACTTTTACTTTTTTTACTTTAAGTAGTTTTAAAATAGGTAACTTTTTACTTTTACTTAAGTAGAAAACTTGA
The DNA here is from genome assembly GCA_902685375.1 of Neostethus bicornis. Classification (NCBI taxonomy): domain Eukaryota; kingdom Metazoa; phylum Chordata; class Actinopteri; order Atheriniformes; family Phallostethidae; genus Neostethus; species Neostethus bicornis. The sequence continues at coordinate 7,548,615 of LR738549.1, read as the reverse complement.
GTTGATACTTCTACTTTTACTAAAGTTGTTTTTTAACTCGGTATTTATACTTCTACTTGAGTAGAAAATGTTGGTACTTTTGACACCTCTGCTCTGAACCAATCGGATATCAACAAATGATGCAAAAAGGTTTAATTATCTACATTTAGTTTTACAATGTTGTTATCTAGCTAGAGTTGAATTAGTTTATCTAAACCCTTTAACGGGCAAAAAAACAAATCAACTCTCTTCTCTGAACGAGCGCACAGACTTTCAAACTAACCGAAAACCGGAAGTAAACAACAGGAAGTACGGTGATATCTGGTTTTCTAACGTTAGAAGCTACACCCTGGGAATGGATAATGAAACAAATGACTGCAACATGAGTAAAACAGCCAGAATTATCTAAGGAGGTTATTTTTTTCATATTTAGTCTCTCTGCCAAGTGAGTGTGGAAATAAAACGTACATACATAGGCCTGAGTATTTTTGAAAACGCATCAATTTTTATCCGTTTTGGCCTGCCGTCCACACAAAAATTGAGGTTTTTTTTCCACTCAAAACCACCGTTTTTGAAAACTCCGGCCAAAGTGGAGATTTTGGAAAACTCTATTTTTGCGTTTGCGTGTTGACGTGCGAAAATGGAGATTTGCGTTTTTATGCGTCACGACCTGCGACAAATAATGCACATACGGCACTCGTGTGCGTCCTTGTTTACAAAAGCAGACAGTGGGCAGCAAATGGTGCTCTAGTTGGATAGCTCAGAACTTACGTTTACATCAATACTGCCCACTACTGGTCTGGCATGCTCATAATCGCACTCAGAAGCGGATTTATACGGCTCCAGGTGGACGCGGATATTTTGAAAACGGTTATGTGTGGACGTGAGCGTTTTCCTAAAATGGAGGACAGCAGATTTGCGTTTTTAAAAATACCCGGCTTTGTGTGGACATGGCGATAGTTGAGACAGAAATACAGAAACACAATACTGTATCAAGTTAAAAAATGATACAGTAGACAATTTATAACAAATTTTAGTGTGTATATGTGAATGTGTTCACCAGCAACTCTCGCAAATGTTTATTAAATGTTTTATATAATGATTGGTGTTTATTGTATTTAATTCTTACAATATGTGTTTGCAGTTTTTCTTCGGTAATCCCTGACCGTCCTTGTATTCCCTGCTTGCTATTTTTGTTGTTCAAATGTTTCTTTTTGTCTTTTTCTGCTCATTAAAATAAGAATTAATTAGCCAAAACGGGCATTTCTTATTCCTAATGAGAGCTGGTGATGTTTGAAGCGGAGGAGGTGGAATCACAATCAGACTGAAATGAAATGACCTGGTTCATGAACTAAAGTCACTGTGGTCCAGTTCTATTCTAATTATACAACATTATTTGATTCATATTGGTCCAGTTTATCATGAAACAGCTTATTTAAATACTAAAGATAAAACAACTCAAAATAAGATTTTTTTTTTTAATTTTCAATCAGAATAATTTTATTCATATTCTATTTTAAATCAAGTCTGTTGTTTATGTTGTTCAGAGCACGCCAGGCTGTTTTTCTAAGTTACTCCAGGTTTATATAAAAAGCTAGAACTGTAGCCAGAAAAATCTGAAAAATAATTGAAAAACATCAAAAGTGTAAGATATTGTTTGGTGAACAGTGGGACGTGCTCGGTTCGAAGCACTGATATTGGTTGGTGAAACACCAGGCATATTAAAGTTGGGATGAATACTTTTATCTTTTTTTTTTTTTGCACTGAAATCTGTCATCACTGGTTGGAGTTGTACTTATAAATATGTGCACTGATGATAAAAAAAATAAAATAAAAAAGAAACTCTGAGCTATTGACATGATGGTGGAGGCAGTTTTAACCTTCTTACAGAAGCGCTGACGCAAAGGTAAAGGTAGATGTGGCTGGTTGCCAACTCCCCGGCAGGTTTGTGCCTTGGGCAGATGTGGGAATACAAGGTTTTGGTAGCCTTGTACCACCACAAAGAAAGCGACAAGAACAAGACACCATAAGGACTACAGAAGACTCATCAAAGCAGTGAAGGAAGACGAGACACATATGCAAAAATTAGGACGAATTTTTGCACTAGGTGTGCTGAATTAGGGCAATGGGCAAGGAGGAAGGAGAAAAGACCACAAGCCTCATTTACTAAGAATTGTGTTGAGCTTAGACCAGGCGACACTTTTTTGCAACCTTTTTGATTACCAACTTGATTTTTTTAAATGACGTTATTCACTGGCTAGCTCTCCGTTGGCTTGTTTTGCTGGTCATGGAGTTGTCTCGCTTTGTTTGCGTGCTCACAACCAGCAGCTAGCTCTCAGAGCCAGATCCACCATGGCTGAAGGTGTCAATGCAGTCCCGACAGAATTGAGAAGGAGACGCCTCCTTTGATAGAAAGGAGGCGCTTTGAGCTTAGAGTCCTTGCGGTTGTCATGGGTAACATCCGTACGCTCGCTGGCAAGATGTAGGAACTGGGGATGCTCGTTCTGACCCAGCAGGAATGTGGAGGGGCCACTTTGTTGTGTTTCATTGAAGCCTGACTCTGTGGACTCATTACGGACTGATTTTTCAACTATTCAGATGCCAGCTTTTACACTGTGTAAGCGGACCAGGAAGGCATCGAGGTGTTAGCACCACAGCATCAAATTTCCCTTAAGGGATTAATAAAGTATTTTCAATCTGATTCAATCTTACATAGAAGTCAGCGTACATGCTGACATGGGAATATGCACACTTGGGTGACTCAAGGAGGGAGAAATGTGACAGACATCAAAAAGCAGAGCCAATAATATTTACATGGTGAACAAAATAATTTGCCCACAGCCTGTCGATCACTCCAGCTTCCTGTTTTTGTATTTTGACACTAATCGAGATGAAACCATAAAAGAGTGAAGTGGGTCTTACAACTCACCCAGTATTTGCAGATTACCTGACCTACTAGTGTTAGAAGATTTTTCACAATGTCTTTGGGTTGCAAACCTTACAAATACTACAACTAACTGAGTGCCCATCACATCAATGGTGATCATCCAGTAAATAGCAGAGAAAGTGTTGGAACTGTACTGTATATCTCATGGTGGTCAAACAAATAGATATTATGGAATCCACCTTCAGTATGAGACGCTTAAAAAGATATCTTATTACCCAATTTACTGTCACCATAGTAACCAAACAGCAAAAAAAGCTTACTGTCAGGAAAACGTTCTTATTCACTGTCTATATCTTCAAAAACAGTATTTTTGGTCCTACCAAAGCTGGTCAATGAGGTAAGAAGAAAAACGTTTTAAGTCTCCCTGACGAAAACTCTTTTGGGTTTTCGTTGACTAAAATGTGACTAAAACTAAAATATATAAAGATGACGAAAACGTGACTAAAACTTAATTTTCGTTCCAAAGACGAAGACTAAAACGAAAACTCAGATGGCTGCAGGAGGTGCCATGGGGGGTGGAGGTGCCACTTCTAAGACATAACAGTACGCTTGTTTTACAAATCAAAAGTTCAATTAGAAATGAAAAGTCCGTCAATAATTTGTAGTTTCTGATGATTTCGACCCAAAATTTTAGCCTAGGACTAACTTTCTGTTCCGTTGTGTTCCGCTTATCCAGAGTCGGGTCGCGGGGCTAACTTATGTTATAATAAAAACAAAACAGGAAATGAACAAAAAACACTGAGCCTTCATTTCTAAACCTTAAAGTTTGTGTGCGCCGATAAGCTCATTATTTGTAACTAATCATTTAAATACGACAAATAAGGTCAGGTTAACTAAAACTTTCAATAGTTCAAAGATATTCGGACGTAAATAATTGAGCAACCAATTTAACAGCCTTTCATGGAGTAATTGCTTATAAATAAATGATAGAATCATGTCCAAAAAAACGATCGCAGGTGAAAAATTGTTACTAATGTTTAACAGATTTAGTAACGATAATGCTTACATGTAAATGTTTAATATTTATTCATTTAGACCTGGTCATTTTACTACTAACTCACATGCTGTAGAAGTATGCGCACCTCAGTGGTAAAGGATTTCTTTCTCCTTCGTGGTCTCAAAAACCCCCTTCGTGGTCTCGTTTTCTAGCCATTATTGTGGCCAGTGAACCCCGGCTGCTTGCTTTCAGTTTTCCCATAGCTTTCCATTCCTTATCGACACCTTGTCAGACGCACACGGTGATACAGAAACAAGATCATTTAAAGATTTGCTTCTCCCAAAGCTCACTTTTCCTCCATCTCGGCCTCAGGGCAACGAGGTGGTCGTTTGCGGTCCCTTGAGGTCCAGGTTTTACCGCTCATTCTCCGCATCTAAACCCGCAGGCTCATTATCCGGAATATGTGTGATCCTAATCCCTGTCCGTCCAGGCCTCCTCAACACAAAATGATAAGCGTGAACCCTGAAGAGCATCTAGGCCCTGTGAAGACCCCTGATGGGAAATGGCTCTTTCCTGTACGTGTAATGGAACTGCCCGCGGGTAATGCATTTGTGGAAAATGGTATCTACCTTATCTGACCTACTTGATATTAAAGTGGTATATTGTACAGAAAAATGCAACGATTGAAGGATCTCTGATTTCAGCAGACGCTCGCACTTCTTGTCTGACAGCAGAAGAGAGGAAGTTTCTCCTCTGAGTCTCTGGTGCTGTTTTTTAATGGATAAAGCATGTATGGAGATGTCAGGAGTGCAGAATGCTGAGTAATCAGGGTTCCATTTCCTTACAGGTTCCCCTTCCTCTTAGGGTTTCTCTTTCTTTGGGTTGTGAAGGTTTGATAGGTTAAATGTGAGGAGATATGACTGGTGAGGATTCAGTTTGGTTGACGCTTCCTCAAAGAAATAAAAGAACATCCCACTTAACCCTTTAGTAAGTACAGAAACCAAAAAGTTTTTTTCTTATCAGAAATTGGTCAAACATATTATTTTTGTTGTGGTAGCTTTGAACCTGTCGTTGGCTGCTACCCAGCTCCTATTCACCCGACTCCCTTCTGCAGGTGGTGAGTCCACTGGAAGGATGGCCCAGGTCCTCTATTCGGGCTGAGTCCGGCCGGGCCCCATGGGTAAAACCCTGGCCACCAGGCGCTCACTCTCGTGCCCCACCCTCGGGCCTGGCTCCAAGGGGGGCCACGGTGACCCAGCTCTCAATTTACAAGTCGATCTATGTTCTTACCCTCATCTATGATCACTAGTTGTGGGTGGTGACCGAAAGAATGAGATTGCGTATACAAGCGGCCAAAATGAGCTTCCTCCGCAGTGTGGCTGGGCTCTCACTCAGAGATCGGGTGAGGAGCTCTGTCATCCGGGAGGAGCACAGTGTTGAGCTGCTCCTCCTCCAGGTTGAGATGAGCCAGGTGGGGTGATTCGGGCATCTGGTCAAAATGCCACCCCCCCGAGCACCTCGCTGGTGACGTGTTTCAGGCACATCCCACTGGTAGGAAACCAAGAGGCAGACCCCGGACCCGGTGGAGAGATTATGTCTCACAGCTGGCCGGGGAACGACTCGGGATCCTTCCGGGTGAGCTGGAGGATGCAGCCGTGGAGCGAGTACCCTGGGCTTCCCAGCTGAAGCTGTTGCCCCCGCAACCTGGACCTGGACGAGCGGAAGATGACGGAATGGAGCTTTGAGCCTTAAAAGCCAAATCAGCTGACTGAAGGTCCAAATTGGATTTTCTCAATGAACAAAATCCACAAACTTAAGCTGTTTGAGACCCTATGTAAAGCAAAACAAAACTGAGAGCAAAATATTTATCACAGTTCAATGCTGGAATGAGTCATTCATTTGTAAAATTTTGTAAAAACAATCTACATGTCTATGTAATAATTTTAGGATCCTTTGGATACCTTGATGGAAAAAAAAACTTGGGTAGTTTAGAGACTAAAACAGGTACTAAACTTAGGCTGTACACATCTGTGTAGTTCTGTCAAAACGCATTGAACCGTCCTCCGCACCGATCGAGTGCACACAACGCGCAAAAAGAATTTGACAGCATAGAAAGAGAGAAAAAACATTCCACCGTCAATCTTCACCTTCCTCCCACTTTCCACATTCATGTTAGACTCATACCTTACTAAGAAACTGCTCCTAGAATGTTTTATTTCAAGCTTTAATTGAGTTTGTCTTTCAGTGGTGACCTCTGTGCAGATGGAGGGTGTTCTCTGGTTCGTTGGTGGCCGTCCACCAGCTGCCCATGTTGTGCCGGACATGCTGCAGGTGTTGGTAGACATGTGGAGGTGCCGGGTCAGTGGCTGTGAAACGCAAACTGGCAGAAGTGTGGCGGTATTTTGGGAGTGGCCTGCTGGAGGATTGCATATGGAACAGCTGTAGCTGGAGGCGTCCAGAATCTCGCTGGCATCCTGAAATCCACACGCAAGATGCTCACATGAGCTGAAATTTCACCAGACTTGTTTGTTTCCGCTCAGAAACGACAGAAATAGAAGGCTCTTCGCCTGTACTGTAACTACCGAAACAATGGAGGGATAAGTGGAGCTCGCAGGCAGACAGATGGAGAAACTGTGGATGGTTTCCCAGTAAGCCACAAAGCCCGGCACACAGACTGAGATTTAACTCTCGGGATGAAATTTAGATCTCCTGGTGCGAATTTCTGCCTCATCTATTCTGTGATAAATCCATCACACAGTTCCCGGCTCGGCGCCATCTCCTGTGCTCACAGAAAGACAACATTAGCATAAAAGTGCAGAATTTAGAGCCACCAAGCAGAAATGTGCCAAATCTCCAGCAGCCATCAGTCAGAATGCGGATATGTGGGCATTTCCACTCAGAAATTGCCCATTAATTATTCATTTCAAGTCCCCTTTTTTTTATTTTTTAACATAGAAACGTCTGTTGTGGTGGAAGCTAAGTTCCTGCTTGTGTTCAGTGAGAAGCCTTCACACTTCCTGTTCAACATGGCCGCTAATCTGTGACTTTGAGGCTGGAGTGGGAGATGTGAAAGAAGGAAACTTTATGTCCTTCAGGTCCTGGAGAAAACACATATGTTCTATGTATTACTGATTATAATTACAGTGACACAAATTAAAAATGTATTTAAATGAGGTACTTTGATAATGAGAGAAAGTGAAAGACAAAAAAAGTTTGATGTTAAAGAATTGGTGGTCAATTCTTGTAGAGCCCATTAGCGGGTTTACCGTTAATGCTAACATGTTATTGTTGTGCTATATAATCCCGCTGGCGTTCTTGGGCCATTTTAAAAAGAACTTATGAAACTTACGTAGTTTAAATTTAAACAACTGTTATTCTCATGTTAAGACAAATGTTTATGAGAATTTATTTGAAATATAGTCTTTTAGGCTGTAATGAATTAATTTGTTGGTTGATATGTCTGACGACTTGCTTGGATTAAGAGTTTTATTCCATGGGAATATTTTTGTTAAGAACTGTTTCGAAACAAAAACATGCATGTTAGGTTGATTGGCCACTTTAAAATTTGCCCTATGACGGCTCAGAAGATGCATGAATGAATGTACCGTATTTTCAAGACCATAAGGCACACATGAAAGTCTTAGATTTTCTTCAAAATGAGCGATGCGCCCTATTGTGCAGTGCGCCCTATGTGTGTTGTGTATGTAGGTGAAGGTAAGGAGACTGGATGTTTTTTTCCATGCATCACCATCACTTCTGATTTATGCCTATTCGTGCTCATCACACCACCAACATGAAGTGAAGCAGATGAACGCTACGCTTGTTGTGATTCCAGGAGGTCTGCCAAAGAAACTCCAACCGCTGGACATCAGCGTAAACCGGCCGTTCAAAGTAAGGCTGTGAGCGGCGTGGGAGCGATGGATGACCGAAGGAGACCACAGCTCCGTGAAGGGTGGAAGGCAGCGCCGGGCGCGTAACGCCACAGCTAATTAATGGATTGCAGATGATTGGGTTAACGTGTCTGCTAGCACTGTTGTCCGAGCTTTTGCAAAACGGGCATCATTTCCGAGGAGCCGCACGGTACAGACAGTGACTCTGACAGCGAGGAAAGTGAACCTGTTGGATTTGGCGCAGCTGTTAGATTCCGAAACAGAGGATGAGGACTTGGATGGATTTAAAGACTATATGACAACTGTGACTAATAATTAAATAATTAAAAAAAAACTTGGTTTTGCTCCCGATCTATTTTTAAATACGCACACTTGTCTGCTTGTGTGTGTGTGTTGTTGTAAGGCGGACAGACGTAGCATAGGATATGTGTATAAAATCCGCGCCCTATCATCAGGTGCGAATTATGTGTGTGTTAAATACAGAGCACATGAAACTGGGACTACGCCTTTTAATACGATGCGCTTTTTGGTCGTGAAAAAACGGGATAGTGTTTGAATGTTTTAGAGTATCTTGCCCAGGTTAACCCATAACACCAAGATTTCCGAGCTTACGACAATCCAACTTGCTGTCAGATTTTCCACCAATCAGCGAGATTACCCCAATGTGATTACCAAAAACAACCTGAAGCTACTATATGGTACAGAATACATTTAGGATAAGAGAAAAACAGAAGAAACAAAAAAATGAGGGCAAAAATGCAATATGTAAATATTTTTTGTGTTCCATTGATTTGAATGACCTGGTTAATCAGTGTATTTCTGTGGATGTAATCTGTGTGTGGAATGAAATCGATTAAACCCTCAGAGGGTATTATTAAAGTTAAAAATGGAGTGTTGTGGGCTAATTGGCTCAGAAGCAGCATCTAACACGCCGTTATCAGTGAGAAGGAGGACATCGTCCTCTGAGAGGATGTGGCCGCAGCTATCTTTGTCACCTGACACACTCAAACACATACACACACGGATAAGTTGTGATACATAGCCTTGCTTTTCAAATCGCAGCCGTGAACCGGCCCAATCAGATATCTACTTCCTCCTCTGATCCATTACACATACCCGCAGCTTATCGGCCTCCAAACAAACCTGCCTGTGTCTCTACATGACCGACCCGCCATGCAGTAGATTGTGGGGAATAATGACTCGCAAACATGTGTTTGAGATGGTCTGCAGGAGCCGTGGAGGTTACAGCATGTCCCTGAGACAATGGCTCATTAAAGCTGATAGCGACTTCCACTCTCGGGTGTAGCGTCCTTCACCCGCCCAAATCAACACCATGTTTTGGGTTTTCACAGGAACAGGAGCATACAGTCTTCCATCAAATGTTCCTCAGGCTGGAATCCATCAGATCCAACTCTGTCCTGGACAAATGGAGTCAGAAGCCCACTGCCAGCTTGAAAAGGGCTCATGAATTAAAGAGTGAGGTAGCTGCCATGTGTCACATTTGAGAGGGAATCTTATTTTTAGCCGGGTGGTGACGGAGGCTAATCAGGTAGCGGATCACTGCTCTGCATTGACGGGTCTTTTACTGGGAAATTACCAGCTTCTGTCATCACTGCAGCTCCACTTGTTCTCCGACTCCTGCTCGCTGTGGTTAGTATTATTATTATCAATGTTGATGGTGTCAGATAACCGGATAGAGGTCTCTATCCGAACAGGAAATTATTCTTTTCATTAGTAACCTCAAACTGAACTCTACAGAGACCAACAGAGTTGGACGAACCAGCAGTCGGGTACTACAGATCAATGCTCTGACTAATCTATTGAGAGAGTAGAAAGTCTTTAAACAGTTCAGGTGTAAACAAAACGAATGGCCTTGGACAAGATCAAATATGGTGGTTTGATTTTGGCTAGATGTAGTGTTCTGGATAAAAGTTTGATTCTATTTGACTTTCTTCCATCTTCATTACAAACAGACAATATTTTGTGTGTCTTCGTCCAACATAATTAAGCTACGTCTGCACTGTGATGACTGGTTTGTCCAGAATGTTTTACTACGTGCGCTAGTTTGAATGCAGATGCACGCAATATGCAAATTGTCACAATTCACTAGAAAATCAGGTTCCCCATAACTGGCTGTGATCAAACCGCAGCTCTTTAATGGTGCCTTAATGGTTCCCAGCAGACCCCCAGGTGGCGCAATACCAAGGGTGGGGGGGCCCTTGGTATTGCGCCCCCTAAACCAGTGGTGGGGCGGGCATAGTTTTTCTTTTTTTGCTTTATTTAATGTTAATGTGGATACAATGTTATGCAGAGGTGTACTTATAACAATTTCATAGACAGATGATACTAATTATAGTCATGGCAGAGAGTGGGGGGCCCAAAATATTTTCTTCTTCCTGGCAGAGGGGGCGGGGAGGGGCGCAACAGTAAATAACTGAGAAGCACTGTCTCTAGACCAATCAGCATTGCTGGTCTCACCACGGTTTTGTACACTTTCCCTTTCATTTTAACTGAAACTCTTCTATCACACATCACACCTGATGCTTTTCTCCACCCGCTCCAGCCTGCCTGCACACGCTTCTTCACCTCTTTTCCACACTCCCCATTGCTCTGGACTGTTGATCCTAGATACTTAAAATCTTCCTCCTTCTTTATCTCTTCTCCCTGTAACCTCATTTTTCCATTTGGATCCCTCTCATTCACACACGTACTCCGTCTTACTCTGACTAATCTTCATTCCTCTTCTTTCTAGTGCAAACCTCCACCTCTCCAGCTTTTCCTCCACCTCTTCTCTCCTCTCACTACAGAGCACAATGTCATCTGCAAACATCATTGTCCATGCGGATTCCTGTCTGACCTCGTCTGTCAGCCTGTCCATCACCACAGCAAAGGACTCAGAGCAGATCCTTGGTGCAGTCCCACCCCCACACTGAACTCCTCTGTCTCACCTACAGCACACCTCACCACTGTCTTACAGCCCTCATACATGTCCTGAACCGCTCTAACATACTTCTCTGTCACACCAGACTTCCTCATACAATACCATAGTTCTTCTCTAGGTACCCAGTCATACGCTTTCTCTAGATCTACAAAGACAAAGAAAGCCCTCTGGTCTTCTCTGTACTTCTCTATCAGCATCCTCAAGGCAAATACTGCATCTGTAGTGCTCTTTTTAGGCATAAAACCATACTGCTGCTCACAAATTCTCACTTCAGGCGTTAGCCTAGCTTCAACAACTTTTTCCCATAACGTCATCGTATGACGAATCGGTTTTATTACTCTGTTGTTACCACAACTCTCCCTTGTTCTTAAAAATAGGAACATATAAATTACACATATATGAATATAATATAAACATATAAATATCCGTTCCGTTCTGTCATCTTCCACTTGTTCCGGGGTCGGGTCGCGGGGGCAACAGCCTCAAGCGGGCAGCCCAGGCTTCTCTCTCCCCGGCCGCATCTTCTAGCTCACCTGGAAGGATCCCAAGTCGATCCCCGGCCAGCTGTGAGACATAGTCTCTCCAGCGGGTCCGGGGTCTGCCCCTTGGTCTCCTCCCGGCAAGACGTGCCCAAAACACCTCGCCCGCGAGGCGCTCGGGGGGCATCCTGACCAGATGCCCGAACTACCCCATCTGGCTCCTCTCGACCTGGAGGAGGAGCGGCTCGACACCGAGCTCCTCCCGGATGGCAGAGCTCCTCACCCGATCTCTGAGTGAGAGCCCAGCCACCCTGCGGAGGAAGCTCATACCGGCCGCTTGTACCCGCAATCTCATTCTTTCGGTCACCACCCACAGCTGGTGACCATAGGTGAGGGTTGGAACGTAGATCGACTTGTAAATCGAGAGCTTTGCTTTTCGGCTCAGCTCTCTCTTTACCACTACGGACCGATGCAGCGTCCTATAACATATAAATATAAAAAGTATAAATTAATTCCACAGAAAAAAAATTGCATTTTTAATTGGATTCTATCTTACTTACAAGAATTTTTGAAAACCCTTTGTTGACCATGGCCAAGCTCAGAGACTTCTTTGATTTCATCTTTCGTCACAAAATGAGCAACAAATTAGTTACCAGTTGGCGTACAATCAACTGATAATGTTTTCCACTGATTATCATAAAATTACGACAAATTCCAATTGAGAGAACTAAGAAACATTGAGCTTTAGGCGTCAGCGTTTTCTTAGCTGTAGGAAAGCACGGCCATTTTTACTGCTAATATTTTGCATTCATATTGTTTGGCATCGACTATAGCTTCGAGTTCATGTTGTGAAATGAATCAGGTTGAGAGGGATTATGTTTAAGAATATATATTATAGAGATGGCAAATGAAACAAGGGTGTCCAGATTTTTGTTGCTCTGAATTACGAGGAAAAATGGGATAGAAAGGAGCCGGCAGAAAAATTGCTGAACATAACAAATGGGAAAAGATGAAAATAAATTTCACACACACCGTTGGTATAAAATAAAAAAAGATAGTGTAGAGGATATTTTCTCAAACTTAGTGAGTTAAAGTTGGCTTCTTTTTGTTTCTTCCAGAACAATTCAGACCCATAAAGATGCCACTGGGCATGTGCAGACAAATCAGAAAGACAGTAAGAAGATGGTTATCCAGCTGTAGAGAGGTTTCAGAGAAGATGTTTGATCTCATTTAGTGACCGAGAAGGTCTGAAATTTACTGTCACTGTGCTCTTGTTATGCTTCAATTGGGAAGTCGTCATTTGCGGACCATTCATAAGAAGAAAGCCCAGTTGATAGAGGCAGACCAGAGGTTTAATCGAACTAAAGAAGGCACAGAAGAATACTGGACTGATGAACGGAACAAAGAATAACTATGGGCTGAAATACAGAGGAGCTAATCAAAAACCAGAACAAAGTGTGGCAAGATGGCTGAAAGCAGTGAACAGGAAGTAAACTCAACACTCAGAAAAAGCACAGAATCAAACAAGACATAAAAAAAAATCTTCACATGCCCTACTTGAAAACATGCCTAAACCAGTGACAGAGGACCTACATATTACATTAGATATTAGATATTAATATGGACATATTACAATGTCGATTGCAATGCTCCTCGCCCGGAAAAGGGTTGAATGCCCCCTGCGGGTCAGGGACAGGGTCCTGCCCCAAGTGGAGGAGTTTAAGTATCTCGGGGCTTGTTCACGAGTGGGAGAAGGATGGAACGGGAGATCGACAGGCGGATCGGTGCGGCATCAGCAATAACTAGGACGCTGCATCGGTCCGTCGTGGTAAAGAGAGAGCTGAGCCGAAAAGCAAAGCTCTCGATTTACAAGTCGATCTACGTTCCAACCCTCACCTATGGTCACCAGCTGTGGGTGGTGACCGAAAGAATGAGATCGCGGGTACAAGCGGCCGAAATGAGCTTCCTCTGCAGGGTGGCTGGGCTCTCACTCAGAGATCGGGCGAGGAGCTCTGCCATCCGGGAGGAGCTCGGTGTCGAGCCGCTCCTCCTCCAGGTCGAGAGGAGCCAGATGGGGTGGTTCGGGCATCTGGTCAGGATGCCCCCCAAGCGCCTCGCAGGTGAGGTGTTTCAGGCACGTCCCACCGGGAGGAGACCAAGGGGCAGACCTCGGACCCGCTGGAGAGACTATGTCTCAGAGCTGGCCGGGGAACGACTTGGGATCCTTCCGGGTGAGATGGAGGAAGCAGCCGGGGTGAGAGAAGCCTGGGGTGCCCAGTTTGAGGCTGTTGCTCCCGCGACCCAACCCCGGAACAAGTGGAAGATGATGGAACGGAACAGAATATTGACATATTACAATGTCGATAAATCTAACATTCACAACTTCCTGGTTAACCAATTTGCAAATAAAGGTTATCTGTTCTTAATGATTTGATGATAGATTGGGTTGGGTAGTAAAAGTAAAAAAAAAAAAATCGTATTCTTTTTTGGTATATTTGGTAGCTAAACTCGCAGGTAAACCAATCTACACAATCCGGGTTAGCCATAATTTCCAAGAATAAGAATGCCCTGTATCCTACAAAAAAAAGTAGCACTGTACCACAAACGAAGCCTAATGCCATGAGGTCAGACTGTTTGAATAAATAAATAAAAATAAATAAATTACTCTATTCATCCCTCACCGGGAAAATTTGTGTACTGCACTCCTTACACCGCAGCAGGCTGCCCTTCAACGGCGCCAATGGTGGGAGAAGTGGGGGTTTGGTGTCTTCTCCAAGGACGCTAGACGTGCTCTCTGTGGGACGCAAACCCGCGAACTTCCGGTCCGCGCGCGAACGCTCTAACCACTGAGCTGCCATCTCCTCCCAACTACTTCCAACTTTCTAGAGTGAAAAAAACAGGCATGCTTGGCTATCTTAAAGTTAATAAGTAATCCTGCAGTTTGTTTTTTTTTTTTATGTACCCGTGACTTTATTGTACAAAATTAATTTTACTAAACAAAGTTTTCAAAAGTTTTCAAAACCTTTGATTGTCATCTATTACCAAATTTAATGAGTCTGGTACAAACCAGAACTGGCACAATTCAGGGTGAAAATATCTTTTTAAAAAGATGTGAGAAAATAACTGAAAGCAAACCAAACAGAAGCTACTTTAGGCTGAAACCATGACTCTGTTCCCTCTCCAGGACCGACGGCTGTGATGGAAACACCACAAGACAAAAGGATCACACTAGCTGGGGTCCAAACCAGATTATAAATCACCACTGTGCCAAACAAACTCTACAAACAGCAGGAAGTCATTCATTCAACATCATTAACTGCTTTTGTCTAAGTCGTGTCCCCAGAAGGATCAAATAAAAAGCACCAAACCAGATGCCCCATTGCTGTCCCTGAAAACTCAAGGGGACTCATACTGGTGCTTCCAGCCAATCATCAAGCCCCTTACTGCTACCTTGCCAAATATAAGTGTTTTTTCTCTCTTTTCGGGGATTAGCACGGCATGAGCCAGGACTTGAGGTCTAATGATCAGTGCTGGGATGAGCCTTTACTTGGTGTTACCTAAAGGGGCAAAGACAACTGGGCCAATAAAACCTAAAAACTACCGTATTTTCTGCACTATAAGGCGCACCTAAAAACCTTAAATTTTCTCTAAAGTCCACGATGCGTCTTTTAACCCGGAGCGCCTTATATATAGATTAATATTGAGCTACAACAGGTGTCGCAACTGTGGTAAGCAGCCGCCGACTCCATTTCCCCCGTAGAAGAAGTAGTGTGCGGTGCATGCTGGGATATATGAAAGGGTGTCTCATTTCCATTTGTGTGTTTGTGTAAAGACCCGGAAATGGCTCCTACTAAGAGACACTGTTACACTGCAGAGTTTAAACTCAAGGCGATCGGTCACGCAGTAGAACACGGGAATAGAGCCGCAGCGAGAGAGTTTAACATCAATGAATCAATGGTGAGGAAGTGGAGGAAGCAAGAGGATGTGCTGTGCCAAGTAAGAATGACTAAACACAGTTTATCTTCAATGGAAGATAAACTGTCACAAAATACTAATACTTTATTTCCGTTCCGTCATCTTCCGCTTGTTCCAGGGTCGCGGGGGCAACAGCCTCAAACGGGAAGCCCAGGCCTCTCTCTCCCCAGCTGCATCCTCTAGCTCACCCGGAAGGATCCGAAGTCGTTCCCCGGCCAGCTGTGAGACATAGTCTCTCCAGCCGGTCCGGGGTTTGCCACTTGGTCTCCTCCCGGTGGGACGTGCCCGAAACACCTCACCTGCGAGGCGCTCTGGGGGCATCCTGACCAGATGCCCGAACCACCCCATCTGGCTCCTTTCGACCTAGAGGAGGAGCGGCTCGACACCGAGCTCCTCCCGGATGGCAGAGCTCCTCAACCGATCTCTGAGTGAGAGCCCAGCCACCCTGCGGAGAAAGCTCATTTCGGCCACTTGTATCCATGATCTCATTCTTTCGGTCACCATCCACAGCTGGTGACCATAGGTGAGGGTAGGAACATAGACCGACTTGTAAATTGAGAACTTTGCTTTTCGGCTCAGCTCTCTCTTTACCACGACAGACCGATGCAGCGTCCTAGTTATTGCTGATGCCGCACCGATCCGCCTGTCGATCTCCCTGCTCCATCCTTCCCCCACTCGTGAACAAGACCCCGAGATACTTAAACTCCCCCTCTTGGGGCGGACTAATACTTTATCTCAGAGAAAATAATAAAACAGCTGTTTATTCATTTTGGGAGTAAAAACAGAAACCTGTTTCGTAATTGTTAATAAAGTTCGACTGACCTATCTGACTCTTTTTTTTTTTTAACATTCCCTTTGGGGCAGCACCATTTAGTGAATGCATAACGTAACCCCAGCCTTTACTGTAGCGCCTTATAATGCGGTGTGCCTTATATGTGGAAAAAGTTTTTAAAAAATGTCATTTATTGAAGGTGCGCCTTATAATGCAGTGCGCCTTATAGTCCAGAAAATACGGTAAACGGAATATTTAAACTGCTACCTATTGCCTGGATTTAATATTCTCAGTACCCCTAAAAAAATAAATAAATTACTTTTACTACCTGTGTTTTATATTGGAATCTCTCTTTTTACACCCACATCGTCATAGTGTGTGTCAAAGAACCGAAGCCCATTTCCTCTCTCAGCCGAGCGTCACGTCTTTCATTGATTATGGAACAAATGACAAAACAATATTTTATTATCTTCTTGTGTCAAAACATTTTCGATATCATTGCAAACTATATGATATGACACATGGTTGGTGACAGGAAGAAGATGTCGGAATTTAATCATTTAGAAGCTGTTCTAAACAGAGGTTTTTCTTTTTTTGTCCGAGTAGTTTGAAAGTAAACGGAGGGTTGTGAACGTCATGGGCACATGAGTAGATGGAATATACACAGAAGCAGCCGGATTATGTTGTTAATCTTGTTTTTCCCAATAAACGCTAAGTACTACTTCTAGGGCTTAATTTTTGCAGGAATATGTCGCAATAAAATTAAATTGTAGTTTTTGTCTAAATGAAAGAAAGTATTTTAATTGTTCAGAATTAAAAAATAGTAAAAACACTTATTGTCAGGATTCCCTCGCCTGCCGCCAGAGGGAGCCCTGGATGTTCCTCATCACCATGATTAGGGACACCTGAAATTGATTCCTGATGCCACACATCTGTGGACCCTGCCATCTATTTAAGGGCAATCATCCCGGGCTTCCACGTTGGGTCATACCATCCCTTCCAGCCAGGTCACCCTGGTTGCCTGACCATGTTTGGACTCTGTTTTTATTTGAAAATTTGAAATCCTGATTTACTCCTGTACCCTTTGCTTTACGGACTTACCGAATCCTTATTTTGATGTCCTGCATTTGGATCATCCTCCTTCCAAATCCTTCCACACCGAAAAAACCCTGACACTTTTGGCTTTAATGCCTTTTTTCAGCAACCATGTTGCACAAGTGGGCACAGCTAATGACTTAAAATACACAAGGGGATGTTTTTGTAACTCAGTGGTAGAATGTCTGTCCTTGGACCGAGAGAAGCCAGTTTGATTCCCACTGCACCCATGCCTTAGTCTACCGGGAGAAGACACCTCGCGGTTACTCCCATCATTGGTGCCGTTGTAGCTGCCTGTTGTGGTGCAATGCAGCAAAAGACGGTGGCTCAGTGCCACAGCGTTCGCCCGTGGACTAGAAGTTAACCGGAAGTACGCAGGTTCGATTCCCACTCAGTTCACATCTAGGGTCCTTGGAGAAGACACCTAACCCCCCATTTCTCCCACCATTGGCGCCGTCATGGCGGCCTGCTGCGATGTAGTAGTGCAGCACACACATTTCCCTGGTGAGGGGTCAATAGTCAGTCAGTCAGTCATCTTCTTATCTGTCTGTGCCTTTTGTGGTTGCAGGGGGTGCCGGAGCCCATCCTGACTGAGTTAAGGAGAAGGGCAGAGTACACCCCGAACAGGTCGCCAGTCCGTTGCGGGGCCACACACATACAACCATCCACACACACACTCAGTCCTAGGGGCAATTTGGCACCGGCCAATCAACCTAGCATGCATGTTTTTAGAGGGTGGGAGGAAACCGGAGTACCCAGAGGAAACCCACGCAAACACAGGCAGAACATGCAAACTCCACACAGAAAGGACAGTGTTCCAAGCCTCGTTCCCACTCGGGACTCGATCCCCTCGATCCTAGGGCCAATTTGGTACTAGCCAATCAACCTAACATGCATGTTTTTGGAGTATGGGAGGAAACCAGAGTACCTGTAAAACCTTCTTACTGTGAGGCCACTGTGCTACCCACTGCACCAGTGTGCTGCCCAGGGATCAATAGAGTATGTAAAAAAAAAAAAAGGAATTTTGCCACAAGAGATGAATATAGTATAATTAAAATAACTTTAACGTTGGAACAACATTGAAAATGGTATAAATGTGACATGAATAATGACACAAATTTATTCTGGAAGGTCCTTCTTCGAGTACCTTTCCAGCTAACAGGTAAGGCCAAATATTCCACCCCTGCAACCTTTTCACATTTCGACTGAGACCAAAGAACCTAAGAACTGATCTGACTATTTGGTCAAAAATATAACAGAAGAGGGACGTTTCTTATTATAAAAACTTGCAGTTTTAAAATACATATGTATGAGTATACACATACCGTACATGTATGAGTATGAGTATATGCAAGAGTATGAGTGTAAATTTGGTAGTTTTAAAAAAAAACTCAGTGGACACATTGCAGACTGTTTTTTCAAATGTTCAAATGCAGCTTTTACACCGTGCGGACGGACCAGGAAGGCATCGAGGTGTTAGGACCACAGCATCAAATTTCCCATCGGGGATTAATAAAGTATTTTTAAATAAATTCAAATAATTGAAAACCCATTTTTCGATGGCTGAAAATAATTAGAATTGCTTTTTGTTATTTATTTTTGTTATTTTGAATTACTCTATTCATCCCTCACCGGGGAAATTTGTTTGCTGCACTCCTTACACCGCAGCAGGCTGCCCTTCAACGGCACCAATGGTGGGAGAAGTGGGGGTTAGGTGTCTTCTCCAAGGACCCTAGACGTGCTCTCCGTGGGACGCGAACCCGCGACCTTCCGGTCCGCGGGCGAACGCGCTAACCACGCGGCCACCGTCTCCACCCTTTTGACACTGTGGAGGAAACTGAAATTCTACAACAGGACATTGGAAGGAACTCATCATTAAATTCAAAACTAACAAAATTACAGACACTTCGTAACGACACAAATTGTCGTCTGTGCATTGTTTTCCTGAGAGTGCTCGAAAACTTGACAATGGACAGGATTGAAGCAAAGGACGATAGGTTGTGATTTATTTGCAACAAGAAAAGACTCACTTCGATGTGTCAAATATGTTTTTGCACTAAAGTTTTTTCATGGATCTGATGCGTTTGAGGAGCCTCGTATTAGTCCTGACTGTTTTTAAATGTCTAGTTTCGAGATTCCATTTCATCCCGGGTCATCTTTCAGTCAATGAAATCTTGGCTTTGGTACACAGGCTAAAAACATCCAGAGGCACCGACTTTCTATTATTTGACCTTGCGAGGGAAGCCAGCTGTAGACACGCCAGTGCCCTTCCTCCTTGTGTCTTCTCGGTTAAGTTTGAAGTGTTAAGTCTCTAATCTTGTTGGCCAGTTGTTTCCTGATTCCCTGAAGCTTGACTGGTTTCTTTTATTGTGCCTCCAATGGGAACATATTGACTCACAGCGTTTGGTTCACCACCTTAATAGAGAAAAAAAAAAAAAAAAGCGAAACTCTACAGGGTCATAAACTCCACCCAGAAGATTTGTGGGCTACCCTTACCTCATGCTACAAGGACCACATCGTTCCAGTTATCTGTAAAAAGCCCAAGACATTGAAAAGAAAACTCACTTCCCATTTGCCTTTGGGCAGATGGTTTAAAGCCATAAAAGCCCCGACAAATGGATTCACAAACTATTTTTATACGACTTTAATAAAAGCCTGAATACTTCGAATCACAGTAAACACTGAGTCTCTACTTCTATTCCGACCTGCGTACACTTGAAACCAGAGAATCCGGCAGATGACTGTGTTCTGGTTCCTGTTTTGGGTTTTAAAATTCGTTTTTACTTTGTTAATGCTGGCAAAAAAAGGAGCCGAAGACGTCCATCTGCTCAACATGTCGGTGTGAAAATCTGACAGTAAATATAAAACTGTGAAAAATGAATCTGTGAATGTTCACTGTCACCTTATTTCTGCTCATTTTTATTTTTATACATTGTTATTCAAAGTCCAAAAATATTGCCAGCCCTCAAAAAGTGGGAAGTTTTTGATTTTAATCAAATTCTTTAAAAAAAAAAGCCACTTGAAAATCAATTCTATCTTTTTAGACTGAAAGTTTTTGGGGTCTCTGGTTACTAATAAATAAACTCTATTGACGGGTAGCAATAACGCAGCTCAAGGAACAAGCTTTTGTTTAAACAATTTTTTTATTTATTTTTATTTTGAATTACTCTATTCATCCCTCACCGGGGAAATTTGTTTGCTGCACTCCTTACACCGCAGCAGGCTGCCCTTCAACAGCGCCAATGGTGGGAGAAGTGGGGGTTAGGTGTCCTCTCCAAGGACCCTTGACGTGCTCTCCGTGGGACGCGAACCCGCGACCTTCCGGTCCGCGGGCGAACGCGCTAACCACGCGGCCACCGTCTCCACCCAATAAACAATTGTTTATTGAAGTAAACAATTGTTTATTGCTGTTGTTGTTTATTGAAGTAAACAATTGTTTATGGCTGTTGTTGTTTTTTGAAGTAAACAATTGTTTATGGCTGTTGTTGTTTATTGAAGTAAAGAATTGTTTGTTGTTGTTGTTATTGTTGTTGATGTTTGTTGAAGTAAACAATTGTTTGTTTTTGTTATTTATTGAAGTAAACAATTGCATTATTTTTAAAAGAAAAATAATAACACAAAATAAACAAAACAATGTGTCCATTTATTGTTGAAGTCATAAACTCAAATATTTTTTTGTAAAAAAATGTATATAAAAAATAAGTTAACATAAAAAGTCAAGTGAAAACTATTGATTCAGAAAAATCAAGTATACAAATAATTTTATATTATATTGTTTGATTATTCTTTTTTTTTAATCAAATCAATAAAATATTTAATAATATTTGTTTTTAAAAGATGGACTTAAAAAAACAAAAACAGTTCAATTGAGTAACTAAAAATAATTTTAAATAAAATGCAAAATAAATGTAGTCTTGCTTTATAATCATTTAATTATTTTTTAAATATTTCGCAGAATTTATATCAATATTAGTAAGCAGATTAAAAAACAGCAAAAATGCAAGAACTTATTCACCATTAAAAAATTAATTAATAACAACAAATAAAAAAGAAAATATTGTTCGTGTGAAATTGATTTTAATATTATTTAAATTTTCTAATATAATCTCCTAATAATTTATTTAACCGTCAACAAGTTTCAGACATAATAAAAAATAAGACATTTTGTGGTCTAAAAAGTCATTTTAAATATGTATGTATTAGAAGTTTTAAAAATGCCATAAAGTCAGAATAATGAATATTAATAATAAATATTAGATAATAATAAATGATAATAATAAATATGTCTGTGTTTTTTGTGGCTGTTTCTGTGGGTCATAATTTATGTTGCTTTTTTTTCCCCGGAGTATATGTGTTTGGTTCCATTTCAAAGCGATGTCTCCATGCTTGTGTAAAAATGTTCCTCTGCTTCCGTCCCTGATCTTGGGGTCCTGTCCGGGCTGCAGATGCTCCGCAGGATGTATGATTGATCGCTGACAGAAGCTGTCTTGCCGATCCGGCAGAGTGGTGCAGATCTTCTCTCTCTGTTATCTGATCTTTGAGGCCCGAAGCAGAAGAACCTGTAAGAACCGTGTGCTGTCATCCAACACCATCACCTCTTGAGACCCTCCATCTTAATCACATCTTGTAGATGCTGCCACTGTTTCTGATAGCACATCAGGGATTCTGCACACACTACCAGCTACTTAGCTTACGGAGATTCGAGCAATGAGGCCTAGAGTCAGAAACATGAAGAACGTCCTCCATAACGCTGAGGAGGAAACAGCATCATTACGTGCATTCATGCAAATGAAGCAGCTTCATTAGAGTAATCGCAGGCAGGGATGTGCTGCGGCATAATCAGGCGTGGAAGGTCATGAGAAATGATGGAGCAGCAGTTCTCTCTTCCTCAGCCGGAGGATGGAGAGTGCCACCTGGCTCATCTATCACTGCTGGAAACGCTGAGACAGTGAGGGCTGCCAATAAACAACCTGCAGAAAACACAGTGCAGAAAATCCACTCACAGCCAATCACAGGCCGGCGTTATACCAGCCATACACCGACCACATCTGAATCTTCTCAGCTAACAAACTCCGCTTCCAGCTCCAATCTTCATTAAAAGGATAAAGTGTGAAAAATCCTCTCCTGACTTTTGTTTTTACTCCTGAAAACAGGGCGGAGAATGATTAGAAGAATTCATGGAACTAATTAGAAGTTCAACAACGAGTTTATAAAAGTAATTTGCAGCAGCTGCAGAGAAGAAGTTACGAGCTCAAGATGTGTTTTATTAACTTAATGAGGAAACATCGCCAACGTGTTCATTTGTTTTCTGGTTGTTTGCTGTTAACTCCTGGTTCGGTGGACGAACTCTTTTTCGGGAAGGACCTTACTAGACCTCTCTTTGCTATTGGTGTAATTAAACAAGATGTTAGCAGAGGTTTTTCACCACGTTGGGATGAGAGAATCACAATGTGGTTACAAACGACCCCCCTTCATCGTGAAAAGAACTTCCCAAACAACTACATCCAAAATGAGAACATTGTGTGATAAATAATACAACTATCCTACAGGAAGTAACTTCAGAATGTTGGACTCGTGTTTGTGAAAAACAAAGGCTGTTATGAGTTACTTTTGAAACGAAGAGCTTTTAGTGGTCAGATTAAGACCTGTTATGTGCCAAAGGAGTATTCCTTAATCGTTGTTATGGTAACCTAGAGCGCAGTGCCAACAATTGTGTGTGACGTCCACCCAGCGACTGAATCATCTACAGTCCATTGAGCGACTGTTCCATTGAGCCACTGTTCCACCTAGCGACTGTTCCACCTAACAACTGTTCCACTTAGCGACTGTTCCACCTAGCGACTGTTCCACCTAGCGACTGTTCCACTTAGTGACTGTTCCACCTAGCGACTGTTCCACCTAGCGACTGTTCCACCTAGCAAGTGTTCCACCTAGCTACTGTTCCACCTAGTGACTGTTCCACCTAGCGACTGTTCTACCTAGCGACTGTTTCACCTAGCGACTGTTCCACTTAGCGATTGTTTCACCAAGCGACTGTTCCACCTAGTGACTGTTCCACCTAGCGACTGTTCCACCTAGCGACTGTTCCACCTAGCGACTGTTCCACCTAGCGACAGTTCTACCTAGCGACTGTTCCAACTCTCTAACGCTTTACCACCCAGCAGTGGTATAGAGACTGAATGGAGCTCACAGAGCTCACTGCGCTTCTTCAACTGTGCAACTCAACACTCGAATTTCCCTAATAGGGTATTAATAAGTTATCTTGTTTTGTAGCCTTCCCCTTATCCGGGGCCGTGTCGCAGGGGCAAAAGTCTCAGACGGGAAGCCCATGCTTTTCTCACCCAGCTGCATCCTCCAGCTTACCCGGAAGGATCCCGAGTCGTTCCCCAGCCAGCTGTGAGACATAGTCTTTCTAGTGGGTATCTTGTATTGTATCAGAAAATAGTCCCCCTAAGAAGGGAAGGGCATTGTCAAGTTCTAAAGATTCCCACCAACACCCTTCTAAACATTTGGCAATTTTTTTCCATATCAACCAAGCTATTGCGAGACAGAAATAATTTTGGAAGTTTAGTTTTGTCTTCTAAATTGTCCATCCAAAACGGGATTGCGGAAAGTACCGGAGCATATCTCGTCTGATTCAAGACAAGAGGCAGGGGACACCTGTCAAGTCACCAGTTTGTTGCAGGGCCACACGCACATTTATTCATAGCGGCCAATCAACCTGACATGTTTGCTTTTGTAGGGTGGGAAGAAACCAGAATACCAATAGAAAACCCATGCATACGCAGGGAAAACAAGCAAACTCCACACAGAAAGGCCAGTGTACCAAGACTCATCCAACCCGGGACTTGAACCCCCGACCTCCTTGCTGTGAAGCCACTGTGCTAACCTTTGTGCCACTGTGTTGCCCAAAATTGGAAGTCAGTCAGTCACCTTCTTAACCGCCTTTACCTTATAGGGTTGCAGGTGGTGCCAGAGCCCATCCCGGCTGATTCAAGGCGAGTGGCAAGGGGGCACCCCAAACAGGTCGCCAGTTGCCAGGGCCACACACATACAACCAAACACACACACAACACACTCAATTCTTGGGAACATAATTCCAACGTCCAATGTCCCTAGGAATTGTCATTCCTAGTTTGGCACTAGCCCAGACATGTCCAAAGTCCGGCCTGGGGGCCAAATGCGGCCCGTTGTCAATTTTCATCCGGCCCACAGCCTCGTCATAAAATCAAAAACGCCTGGCCAGCGTGTAGAATCACGTAATACATTGGGCAGCAGCGCTGTTACTTCGTGTTCTAAATGCTGCCAACGAGAAGCTAAAATAGGAACAGCAAATTAGCATGTGAGCCCCCCAATTTTCTAAAATGGCGGCAATTAATAAAAGGAGGGAAAAAAGAATCTAGCACGCCATTTAACCAGTCTAAACTAGTGGTTACCAAAGCATGCCATCCATCTGATCCTGTTTTCAGGGGCGACTCCAGGATTTTCTAAAGGGCTTTTTGTCTATGACCTCAAGCAACTCCCCATTCCCCCCTCCGCGAGTGAAAAAGTTTGGCCACCCCTGCACTAGCCAATCAACAATCAACCTAACATGCATGTTTTTGGAGGATGGGAAGAAACCAGAGCACCTGTAGTACCTTCTTACTATGAGGCCACTGTGCTAACCTTTGTGCCACCGTGTCCCCCAACATTAGAAGTCATACAATTATTTGACTCCACCAA
Source organism: Neostethus bicornis (assembly GCA_902685375.1). Classification (NCBI taxonomy): domain Eukaryota; kingdom Metazoa; phylum Chordata; class Actinopteri; order Atheriniformes; family Phallostethidae; genus Neostethus; species Neostethus bicornis. The sequence goes on along the minus strand of LR738549.1, from coordinate 7,523,878 downwards.
GAAAAATAATCAACAATCAGAATAATTAACATTTGTTATTCTTTTGTAGTTTATTTGATTTAAACCACAGAAATTCCCCATAAATTTAATTTTACGGTCAATTCTGCTTTTTATTTTCTCTCGCAAAAAACAAGAAGTGATTCTTGTTGTTACTATTTAAGGGACCAAATTGGGTTGGTAAGACTTAATCCAGCAGTGTGGATTGTTTCAACTCTCAGTTTGAGGAGAAAAACAAAAAGAAATCCAACTTGTTGTGGAATTTAGACTTGAGGTCTCTTTTAGATCCTTTAGCATCGGCCTCAAGTGGTGCGTGCTTTTAAGTTTATTTGTTGCAATCTAAAGATGAATTATGGTGTTAGTGATTCTGCCCTTTCAAACTCCCTTTCAACGCAATAAAAGGCACGTTTAAATTTTTAATAATGGAGCCGTAGCACCAATTCAAGCATAAACCGTATTCATTTAATCTGAACATAAAGGTGGAAGTATGGGGTTATGGGCATAAACGTGTGAATTTATGCAGATATTTCTCTGCTTGCGTGAGATTTATTGTATACACTAGTAAATATATAATGTGCAAACAATAAGAATGGAGTTTGTTTGGAAACTCAGTAGGGAATAGAGACGCGTTGGTTGATTCCGATAATTTATGCTCATCTTAACGTGATAAAACATTGTTTTTTATTTGCATAGACTTTGAACCCCACTTTTTTACGTTTGAAATAAACAATCGGATAAAATGAAGACATCCACAGTCTCTAGGTGTGAAAGCATCATCTATCATCTGTGTTTAGGGATAAACTGCTGCTGCCATCGAGGCAATTAGTCCATTTTTTAGCAGATCTTGCTGATTTCAGCACACAAACTAAAACATTATTTTGGCAGATTTTACTAAAACAACCAAACTTTATTTCAGCAACATCAATCAAAACATTAAATCCCCTAAATATTTCGATTGCGAAAGAGAAAAATGTCCAGTTTTCATAAGATAAAACGTCTCTGGTGTGCTGTAACCAGAGAACTCGTCCTTTTTCTGCAGCTGGAAATGGAGTGAAACTTGAAGCAGCTCCACTTTTTTGCTCCCCTGTAACTCCAGTTAGTCCTCTAACAAGCTGCTGTTGCAAATCAATGCTTTTAAATTATAAATGACCTTGTTAATTGATTTTTCAGGAGAGTGTCGGGAGTGTGTCTGGTTACACCTGACATTCAGGTAACTCCAAGGTGTTCGCTTTCTAAGCCTCGTCATATTTCTATATGGTTCCATCCACATTTTCAGATGCCGATATGTTGGAGATAACTCCCACTGATTTTTAGATTTAAAAAAATCTACGATTCAGAAGTTGTTGACGTTATTGTCAACAACGTGGTTCAGACATCTGCCCCCTCCATCGTTAGGCTGATCTTCAGGGTTAGGTTCAGCTGAAGGAGCAGTTTTAGTCTTGAGACAGTCAGCCAAGTCATTGAGTTCTTATTGATAATGACCTGGCCAAGTGATAGCATGGACGGGACCATGTCAATGCAGGTGACCCATACTCTGAGACCCTCGATGCTACGTAATGGTAACATGCCTAGAACAAAGAAAGGAAGGAAATCTCATAAGCTAATGAGTTAGCATTAGGGCTTTAGTAAGATCAAGGTAGCATTCGGGATACGGAACTGAATACCACCACCTGCGCTACAAGTTTGTGACATTGCCCTTTGAGAACTTGACGCAAGACCCTGAAAGCCCAATCAGATTTTTTATGTTGATATTGGGCAGATGTCTTCAAATCATTTTAATGGTTTGGGATTGGTTTTTTCACAAAATGGTTACGGATCCCTTACTTTCAAGTTGTGGGTAGAGGAATAAAAATGTCTTGCCTCGTCTTCTGAACCAACTACGTATTTCTTGACTCCGGGAAGCGGGTAGTGCCTAAGGCTAACCCGGTTGACACAGACACAACCATTGACGCGCACTCATTGGTAGTCAAGTCAAGTTTATTTCTTCTTTTTTCGGCATTTCCCTTTAGGGGTCACCACAGCAAGTCAGTTTCTTCCATCTAACCCTATCTGCTGAATCCTCTTGAGTCATACCAATCTTTGTGTCTTCCTTCACTGCATCCATAAACCTCCTCTTTGGTCTTCCTCTAGGCCTCTTTCCTTGTGGTTCCAAACCCAGCATCCTTCTTCCGATGTACTCTCTCTCTCTCCTTTGCACATGTTCAAACCATCTCAGTCTGGTCTCTCTGACTTTATCTCCAAAACCTCTAACATGTGCTGTTCCTCTGATCCTGTCCATCCTGGTCACTCCCAGAGAGATCCTCAGCATCTTCATCTCTGCTACCTCCGTCTCTGTTTCCTGTCTTTTCCTCAGTGCCACTGTCTCTAGACCAAACAGCATGGCCGCTCTCACCACGGTTTTGTTTATAAAGCACATTAAAAAAACAAAAGGTACCAAATGCTGTACAATTGAAAACAGGTCAAACTAAAAGCATTGCATTGTTCACAGCAATTGAGTAGAATTACTTAAAATTAAAATAAGATAAATAAGATAAGATGATTGTATTATTATAATAATAATTTCTAGGGGCAATTTTGGAGTGGAAATGTGTTTCAATAAACATAAATAATATGGAACTGATCCAAATAGTTATTTAAATTGCATATATTTGCCAGGAACATCCAAAATCTTAAAAATGTCCGTTTTATGCATCCAGTGTTTCCTGTAATATCGCCAAAATAATTGTGTTGAAAAGTTACTGCCGTGAACAACAAAATTTACAAAGTTCATTAACAAGAAATTAATTTCAACTAAAAATGTGTTTTCGTGTTTTTCTGGGTTCAGAAGGTGACTTTGTCTTGAGTTCCCAGCTCTCAACCCAAAACTGACCTTTGGGTCTTGGGTTGTATTTGAGTAGGTTTCTGTCATTTTCTTGCTAACCTGCCGTTGCACACCTCCTCACCCCTCACCCTTCGCTTGCTGTGACCTCTCAGCAGAAGCTTCATGACCTAAGAGCTCTTCAAACAAGCCATCCTCTCATTGTTCTGCCAGGTATGCTGGACGAATACAACTCAGGCGGCCATAAATTTTACATGCGTATTCATAGTTCCCTCAAGGATTATTATAAATGATTTAGGTGACCTTTTGTGTTAGTACTACCTGTAAATAAAAACATGATCTTTAGGATTTATATGGCTGTTTCAAGGCTAATGTAGATACTAATGAATATTTATGATGCTTCAGCTTCAGAACGGAAAGCAGCCGTTGAAACACAGCGCTGCTCTGTAAGTAGCCTTGTTAGCTTTAAAGCACCTTAATGTGAGTAAAATCCGGTTTTTACATAATAGACTGAGAGAAGCATCAATACCAATGAATCCATGCAGGGATGAAAAAAATAAGCTCTAACGTCCTTCAAATTTCAAGCTTTAAAAATCACCAGATATGGAAATTCAATACGTCCAACCTCGGTCTGCCAACATTACGGATCATGCTGTGTATGTGGGTGAGGAAGAGGGGTGCGGGGCTGTGGACATGTCCAGCTAGTCGTGAAACGTCACCACCACCACTCTGTTCCTACAGTGGAGCGATGAGTGGACTGTGACTGATTCAAACCAAAAAATGTAAATTTGATCACATTGCTGCCACTTTTCGCTCCCTTCATTGAGTCCCTGTCAGAATGAAGATTGATTTAAGATTGATTACCAGTTTTAAATCCTTCTTTGGTTTTTTTTATCATCATATATAGCCGGTCTTGTGTGTCTACCTGTCACAAGATTCCCAATGAGTCACAAACACTCACTTAAGTCTTCTGTCGGGGTCGAATACAAACGTTTTAGAATTTAAGATCAATGAATACCATTAGCGTTTGATTGCCTCAAGACATCATGATCTTCACACCTTGCACTTGCACATACCAGAGTAATGATAAGGTCTTTTTTTCATTTGTGTGGCAACTTTGTTACAGTTTTAGCAGAACATATTTTATACACAACACTCTAACTCACTCTTCCATTCAATTTTTTTTTGACGCATACAGACACCAATGCACACTAGTTCACAAATTCCATACGCAGACAACATATTCCATATACCGTAATTTCACGACCATCAGGCGCACCGTACGAAAAGGCGCAGCCTCAGTTATGTGCGCCATTGCTGTTTTTAACACACACATAGGGCGCACCGTACGAAAAGGCGCAGCCTCAGTTATGTGCGCCATTACTGTATTTAACACACACATGGTGCACCGTATGAAAAGGCGCAGCCTCAGTTATGTGCGCCATTACTGTATTTAACACACACATAAGGCACACCGTACGAAAAGGCGCAGTCTCAGTCACACACCGCCTTACAACAACACACACGCAAGCATGCAAATGCGCGTATTAAAAAATAGATCGGGAGCAAAACTGAGTTTGGTTGTACTTTATTTAAGTAGTATAAACAAGCACATTACCGGTAATAGTCTTTATTCAAATCCGTCATCCTCTGTTTCGGAATCGAACAGCTGCGCAAAATCCAACAGAGCAGGTCCACTTCGCTCCTCGCTGTCAAGTCACTGTCTGTACTGTGCGGCTCCTCAGAAAGGATACCAGCTTTTGCGAAAGCTCGGATAACAGTACCAGCAGACACGTTAGTCCACAATCCATTGGCAAACTGTAGCGTAACTCGCCTGGCGCTGCCTTCCACCCTTCGTGAAACTGTGGTCTGCTTCGGTCATTCATCGCTTCCACGCCGTTCACACTTCACTCTTTAACGTTCTCATAACTTTTCTTTCAGGTCCGCCTCGCGGGCACCGTGTTTTCAATTCAATTCAATTTTATTTCAATTTCTGTTAGGTCCGCCTTTTCTCACCAGTACCGCGTGTTCCTTTAGGTCCGCCTTTTCTCATGAGCACCGCGTTTTCTGTTAGGTCTCACACATGGGGCGCACCGCACAAAAAGGCGCACCGCTCATTTTGAAGAAAATCTAAGACCTTTATATGCGCCTCATAGCTGTGAAATTACGGAACTCAAACCTTTCCGTAGCTATTCGGCAACCTTCCTAAGTGAATTTTCTCGTTGATAAAACAACATGCTACATGTAGTACAGCACAATTTTTACTTTGGACTTCTATTACACAATGAGCAGTACATTGGTCAAATAGTTCTCTGTCAAGCAACTTCTAGTCCAGCTTTGTGGATGAAATGAAATCGGGCATAGAACAGGGATAGATCAGAACGTGTGGAAAGTAGAAACTACCGCAAATTTTGGTCCAAATTTTAGGGAAACTGACCTACAAATAGAAAAGAAGTGGTATTTAAAACCAACCCAGATTGAGGCATACCCACCAACACAACATATAATATTTTGTATCGATGACTAAAAATTAGCTTTGAATTAATTTTACAATAGTCCATTTAGGGCACTTCTCAATGTGGTTGAAAGTGCAAACCTCAAAATAAGCCACTATTGTCGATGTCTCCATCCCCGCAACAAGGACATGAGCAGAAAATGAAGCACTGTAAGTTCTGTGCCCATTGATGCAACAAAACAAATCAGAGATGCTGCAAATGTGAAGCCTTTACTTCAAAGATCTACTCTGACTTGAGGGTCATATGGCACTAAGTGCATAAATTCACATGCATGCACAGAAATTTAACTTGAGTATGGTTTTGGATTCTCATTCATGTGTAAGTTGTATAAATGCATTCAGTGCCTCTTAACATTTGCACTCCAGTTGTTTTTGGTCCAAATCTAAAATGTAAGGTTAAACACAACTCTGGGTAATTGGTCACAAGATGGCTATATACATATTTGGAGCTGAGAAATGATTTTTGTGTCAGGCAAAGAATAGTATAAACTAGAAAAGGCTTTGCAGAGCGCAGACCTCCACCAAGGTTAGTGGAAAAAGACCACTCCTTTTTTTTCTCGCCAGCCAATTGGTGCAAATTAACAACCTCAGCAGATCGCCAGTCAGTCTAAGGGCCACATAGATGAATCGACCTCCAGTCACGTGCACACTTACACCAATTGTCAATTTGAACTAGGTAACGAGCCCATTGTGAATATTTTCAGTAGTGGAAAAAACATTCTCTTTGATCTATGCACCATAAAAGCGGAAAAAGCTCAAGTAAGCCAAAACAAAAAAAAAAAAACAACCCAGAAGCAAAAGTTGGCAAACAGGCTAAAGAGTTTACCAAAAATCTGAAAAAGCTCAATTTGGCTTAAAAGTTAAAATAGTTTTTTTAAAAAAAAAAAAAAAAAAAAAAGAAGTTGAACAAAACCTTTAAAACACTACTGGGCACATATGGTGAACCGATCGTCCCCAATATTCAATCACTTCTGGCCCACTTGATCCAGTGAGTATGACGTCACATAGCGTTCAACTCTAACTTATTGAGCGTTGTTCACTTGGCATTACCTAACATTGTTAAATTTGTACGTAGAGGTGGTACAATTCAGCCATTTGTCCGTTGGGACTGTGTATGCCAACTACCTTGCCAGCCAAGAATAGGCATTTAGAGTTTCAAGAGTTTCAGCTAAAATGAAAGGGAAAGTGAGACTAACCATGCTGTTTGGTCTAGAGACAGTGTCACTGAGGAAAAGAAAGGAAACAGAGATGAAGGTGGCAGAGATGAAGATGCTGAGGATCTCTTTGGGAGTGACCAGGATGGACAGGATTAGAGAAAAAGCACATGTTAGAGGTTTTGAAGATAAAGTCCAAGAGGCCAGACTGAGATCACAAGTCACAAGTTGCCATTGACGAAGAATTACAAGAGATCCGCAAATCGCTGACTTTTATGTCGGAAGAAATGACTACAGTAGTTCAGCAGCAAAAGAAGCTAATAGCCCTGATGAATGAAGTGGCAGAATTAAAACAAATAATAAAGACGAAAGACGCCGTTATTTCTGGACTGGAACGAAGAGTTGATGACTTGGAACAGTATACTCGGATGGAGGATATTATTGTGAGTGGACTGGAAACTAGACACCGCAGCTATGCTAACGCTACAGCACAGGCCGAAGAGGAGAACGCGACGCCAGAGGAGCAACAAACTCTGGAGAGGCAAGTCATTCAATTTCTGGCAAATAAAGACATAAAAGTTGATCCAGAGAACATATCCGCTTGTCACACACTTCCGAAGAAGGAAAAAAACGCAAAACCAAACATTATTGTGCGTTTTGTTAACAGGAAACACAAAATAGAGCTATTACGACAAGCTAAGAAGTTAAGAGGCACGGGAGTATATCTGAATGAACACTTAACAAAAAGACGTGCAGACATCGCAAGACATGCAAGAAACTTGCGAAAACAGAAAAAAATACAAGCTACGTGGACTCGGAACGGGCAAGTGATGATTAAACTCAATGGTACGCCAGAAGAAGCGAAAGTGATCACGATAAGAGAGCTGAAAGACCTGAATCCGTATGAATAATTATTTGGATTATGTTACTTTAAAAAAGGATTATGATTTCTCGGAAGATTGTAAAGAGCGCTTGATGATGCACGGATTACGCATCGCGGAAAAGGAGACAGGTGAACATATGTGCACTGAACACAAGACAAACTATGACTTGTATTGATCAACAACTTGATCCAGAATTATATTTCTACAATAACTTGGACTTAAGCTGTGACTATTACACAAGCGAACAATTTAAAGAGAACGTTAAACTGGAGAAAAACTTTTCAGTGCTACATATTAACATTAGGAGTCTCTGGAAGAACATATCAAAAATCAAAGACCTACTGCATATGTACGGTAAATTTAATGTTATAGCTGTATCTGAAACGTGGCTGGACGAGCTAAAGCACCCTCTAACACTAGTAAAGATAGAGGGATACGAACTATTTACTGTCACCAGAAACAACAAAAAAGGAGGTGGAGTTGCCCTCTATGTGGACTCAAACTTTAACTGTAAAATCATTGAAGATAAATCAGTATCTGTTCACAATATAATGGAATTAATCACTGTCGAAATTGAATTTAAAAAAACAAAAAATGTACATGTTACTTGTGTATACCGAACACCTGGTTCACCGATTGATACATTTAATGAAAAAATGAATGAAATTATAAATATAAATGGATATTCCACAAAGGAATTAATAATATGTGGAGATTTAAATATAAATTTGCTTAAAGCAACTACCCATGGGAAAACAACTGATTTCATAAATATGATGCATTCAAATATGTTACTACCAATTATTGATAAACCCAGCAGGATAACGATTGATTCCTCCACTCTAATAGATAATATCTTTATAAACAATATTGAAGCTAAAATTGTTGGTGGCCTTCTTGTCAGTGATATAAGTGACCACCTACCAGTTTTTGCTATATTTCAAAATAAAATTATAACTGATGACAAAGAAAACTCTGAAACATTCAGATATATTAGGCGAGTGACAGACCAAACTCTAAATAAACTTAAAGAAGACTTATTAAAACAGAAATGGGACGAGGTCTACAACCAAACTGACCCAAGTGAAGCGTATGAAATTTTTATATCCATGTTTTTAGAAATCTACAATAAAAACTGCCCATTAAAAAAGGTAAGACTTAAAGAAAATTCTAAAATAAAGCCATGGATAACAAGTGGATTACAAAATGCATGTAAGAAGAAAAATATGTTATATAAAAAGTTTATTCAACACAAAACCAAGGAATCTGAAATAAAATATAAAAATTATAAAAACAAATTGACTAGTATTTTGCGGAAAACCAAAAAAGAATACTTTCATAAATTATTTGAAGAACAAAAAGAAAATATTAAGGGAACATGGAATGTCATTAATAAAATAATTAAAATAAAAGATAAAAAATATAAAATACCAAAACAATTCATGAACAAAAGCTCAAAGCTGGAAAATATAAAAGAAATTATAGAAGGATTTAATCATTATTTTGTTAATGTAGGAAATACCTTGGCTGAAAGTATTGAGAAGCATAACATAGTAAGTCCAAGTGATGCTGTAAACAGAAATCCTTTTACATTTTATTTAAACCCAACAAATGAAAATGAAATAATTAAAATAGTAAAGCAATTTAAATCAAAAACATCTAAAGATACACTTAACATTGATATGAATTTAATAAAGAATACAATAGAACATATTGCACAGCCTCTAACATATATTTGCAATAAGTCTTTTCAAATCGGTAAATTTCCTGAAAAAATGAAAATAACTAGAGTTATTCCAGTCTATAAAAATGGCAATAAACAATTATTTTCAAATTATCGGCCTATATCCATACTTCCACAGTTTTCAAAAATAATAGAAAAAGTATTTGTAATAAGATTAGATAAATTTATAGAGAAACACCAGCTCCTTAGTGACAAACAATATGGGTTTAGACAAAACCGATCCACTAATATGGCTGTTACAGAACTAATAGAAAATATTACTACATCAATAGACTCAAATAATTATGGCATCGGTATTTTCATAGACCTTAAGAAAGCTTTCGACACCATAGATCATAATATATTACTGAGCAAACTAGACAGATTTGGTTTTCGAGGAGCTGCATATACATGGCTTCAGAGCTACTTAGAAAATAGATATCAATATGTACAAATAAAGGAGGAAAAATCTGATTTATTAAAAGTCATATGTGGAATTCCACAAGGCTCAACGCTGGGGCCTAAACTCTTTATCCTGTACATCAATGATTTGTGTTACACATCCAAACTAATAAATTATGTACTGTTTGCAGACGACACTACTCTTTACTTTTCAGGAAAAGACCTGAACCAAATGATACAATCAGTTGAAAGAGAATTGAGTAAAATAAAAATATGGTTTGACATAAATAAATTATCATTAAATATTGAAAAAAACGAAATTTATAGTATTTACAAAATTAAAAGTACCTAAACAAATTCAAATTATGCTTAATAACACCCCATTGGAACGAGCTTACGACAGTAAGTTCCTTGGAATGATTATAGATCACAAATTAAGCTGGAAATCACACATAAATTATACAAAAAATAAACTGTCTAAAGTAATAGCAATCATTTATAAATTCAGATTTGTCCTAAATAAAAAAAGTTTGTTTATGTTATATAATACATTAGTACTTCCATATATAACTTATTGTATCGAGATTTGGGGAAATACGTACAAAACTAACACAAAACCAATTTATATTTTACAAAAAAAAGCAATACGAGCAATAACATTCTCATCTTATAATCAACCTACCAATAATCTATTTATAAATTTAAAAACATTAAAGTTCTATGATTTAGTGGAATTACACACTTTAAAATTTATGTTTAAGATAAAAAAAAACATGATGTCAAACTCTCTACAAAATATGTTTATTATTAGGAAAAGTCCATACGAACTAAGAGGAAATGATGTGTTCATTAAAAATAAATTTAGAACAAATGTTAAAAAATTCTGTATTTCTATTAAAGGTGTGGATCTTTGGAATAATTGTAATGATGAACTTAAATTGTGTTTAAATCTTTTATGTTTAAAAAAGAAATTTAAGTTATTAATACTTAAAAAATATGCAAGTCTTGATGGTTAAATTCAAGCTTCTATAAAAAGTAAACAATTATGATGTGTTATGATTATGTTATGTGTTACGAATATGTGTTATGATTATGTTATATGTTATGATGTGTTATGATTATGTTATTACAAAGTATTATGTTATGCGTTATAACAATTATGATGGCTTAGTATTTACTTATGTCTTTTTGCTTTTATTATGACATAAAAAAAAAAAAAAAAAAAGGGTCGGCGTAATAAGCGTTTGCTTCAGCCGTTACCTTTTCGGTCCTTTGCTGGAATATGGTTGTTTTCTTTATTTCATTGATATGAGGTTGCACTGTGACCGAAATAAATAAATAAATAAAAGATGGTTTGGACATGTACAGAGAAGAGAAAGAGTACATCGGAAGAAGGATGCTGGATTTGGAACCACCAGGAAAGAGGGCTAGAGGAAGACCAAAAAGGAGGTTCATGGATACAGTGAAGGAAGACGTGAAGATAGTTGGTGTGACCAAAGAAGATGCAGCAGATAGGGTTAGATGGAAGAAACTGACTTGCTGTGGAAACCCCTGAATGGAAATGCCGAAAGGAGAAGAGGAAGAACTACCTTGCCAACCAAGCGCGAGCTTGTGTGCCCCTGTGGCAGGGGTGTGCACCACACCCTACCACGTCCTTTGTACCCTTTCCACAAGCGATCGTCCAATCCGTCTGACTTACTGTCTGACCTCCGACTGTCATTGGCTAAGTAAATTTTGTAAATTCCCACCGTGGTGACGAACAGCAACTTCTATCTTTTTTTAAATCGAAGCATCTGATTGGACAGTAAGTAGCTTGAATAATTTGTGCTTTGTGGTAAATACTTGTTTCATAATTATTTTAAAAGAACCAGAATTGATTATCTTGACAACATTAGTGAATGAGTAATGTATGCCAGTTTTTAAATAAGAAGTTTATAGGTTCTGAACAGTGATACAAGCGTTCTATTTCCTATTCTATACACTGTCATTGTAGATGTCTTGTATTTTTTTTGGGCTTTATTAAAACCCCCGTTTGTGTAAAAACCACATAATTAACACATCCGTCTTCCCTCATGCAAATTAAACTTCTTATGATAAGAGAAGTTCCAGTTTTAGGAGCAGAAAAGGCAATTAAACCTTTTTAAATAAGATAAAAAAAATAGTGAATTACTCATGCACGTGACCACAGGCCCAATTTACTGATGAAAGCGCACTTACTCCCAGATTAAGGCCTTAACTTTCTTCTTTCCACATATTATCTGAGAATTTTTTAATGTTCTTAGGCATAATGGAATTTGAGCAGGTATTTTTTTTTTTTTTAACCCACAGTGTTTGTTTATCAAGAGTAAATTCTTCTCGGAGGCGGGGGAGTCCGAAGAGGGGTGAGTCGTCCTCCTATCTCCCTCCTGCTGGATGCTTTTTGATGTCCTCTGTGACTAAAGCAGTAATGTCGGAGGCCTCAAAGCGCCAGCCTACGGAATGATACATAATTATGAAAGAGTCTGAGGACCACTTTATGGATGTTTTATTTATTTCTAATAAAATTATGAATATGAAATAAAACTCTTTATTGACCAACAGAACTCTTGAAAAAAAATACTTATATCAAGTATTTTCTTTTCTTCAGATTAATGAAAAAGTTTGATTTAGAAATTATCGATATTGTTTTTTAGTTTTATTCCTTTGTGTTTTAGCTGATTGCTTTGTTAAAAAATTCAATCAATGGCAGAAAATTGAAATGATCAGATTAGTTTAAGTTATGAAACTTTCTCAATTCAATCAATTTATATTTATTGTCTTTTGTATTTAAAAAAAAAAAACATTGGAAAACAACAGTGCAAAAACATTGTAGAGTTTTAGTCATTTTTAAAAAGTCCTACAAAATAAAAATGGAAAACCATCCAAAAAACATTTACAACTGTGAAGAAATAAAAAAAAAAAATCCTGTAAACACAAAGAGAAATCCCTGTTTCTGGTAAACCAATCCAGTTCTAGTGTCTGGTTTTCCTTTGCTTCGTATTACCTGACATAAATTTGGCTTTTCTTTTAATAATCTGTGTGTCATGATGGTGATGAGGGTAGTGAAGTAGGACTGAGATGCAGAGAGCTTGGCAGGATGAGTGACCAGAGGTATGAGCTCAGTAGCACGGGTGACCAGAGGTACGAGCTCAGTATCACAAGTGACCAGAGGTATGAGCTCAGCAGCATGAGTGACCAGAGGCATGAGCTCACCAGGATGAGTGACCAGAGGTATGAGCTCAGCAGCACAAGCGACCAGACGTATGAGCTCAGCAGGACACATGACCAGAGGTATGAGCTCAGCAGAACGAATGACTTGAGGTATGAGCTCAGCAGGACACATGACCAGAGGTATGAGCTCAGCAGGACACATGACCAGAGGTATGAGCTCAGCAGGACGAATGACTTGAGGTATGAGCTCAGCAGATCAAATGACCAGAGGTATGAGCTCAGCAGGACGAATGACTTGAGGTATGAGCTCAGTAGGACAAGTGATCAGAGCAGGGGTGTCAAACTCAGTTGCAGGTCCCTGCAGGTTTTCCTGGTTCTATACAGCTGATGCACATACAGTGAAATCAACAGCCAATCATATTTGGCACAATGACTCGTTAACCTGGATCAGGTGTGTAGATGCAAGAACACATGGAAATCCTGCAGGGACACCGGCCCTCCAGGAAATAAGTTTGACACCTGTGGACTAGAGGTATGAGCTCATCGGCATGAGTGACAAGAGATATGAGCTCAGCAGGACGAGTGACCAGAGGTAAGAGCTCAGAAAGACACACCCAGAGCACGGTGAGGGAACAGGATAGCAGGGTGTATCAGGAGCTGGGTGAAGGACAAAACATGGAGGGAAATCATCAAGGCTGCATGACGGTAGCACTGCAGACCAGTTGAATAGGTTGCAGCAGGAGAACGATCTAACAACAAAATAAGGGATACCAGATTTTAAATAATCTGGAGGGAAACAAGACACACCTAGGGATTGAGACTAGGTGTGCAAAATTAGGGCAGAGGGCATGATAGGAGGGAGGAAGTGTTCCAAATGAGAGGGGGATCGTAACACTGTGTTTAGACTTGCGACTGCAGGCGCCTAGCTTAAATCCCAATTCGAAACTATGGCAAATATATTTAATAAATTGGACAAATATAAAAAATTAACACATTTTTTAACATTATAAGTAGGTGCCAGATGCTCAAAGAAGTTGGAAGGAAATTTGAATTAATTTTGTTATTACTATTTAAAATAAGACCTGCTTTAAATGTGTTTTTGGTCTGACCAGCGGTTCACACGTCACCTTCACACACATTTCTGTTGTCCTCCTTTAGCTCCTGCAGGCCGGCTGTCTTCATATTTTCAGGTCAGACCTGAAAGCCTCCGTCTCTCTGAGGTGGAACACACACGCTCTGACAGCTCCTCATATCGGCCTGTGTGGCTGGTGCACACACACACACAAATTTTTAAACACCCATATGCACATACAAATCTTATACAGACACAAAGACATACACATATTCAAATACAGACGAAAACGCATGTAACACAAATATATAGACACACACACATTCACACACACATGTATAACCTCCACACATGCACAAACAAGTGCACAAATACACAGTTGCAAACAAGTCACAAACATATTAGCATTCACATAGACACACAATCGAGCTCACCAATTGTGCACACATGCTCACACACACATAGATTAAAACTCATACACTAATACTGAAACATGCACACATGTCCAGACACAAATATAAACGTATGTCTATGCACAAACACATGGAGAAACACACACAAGCAAATAATCTTACTCACTCAAATTTGTACACACACATTGATAGATATACACACTCAAAATAAATACACACATTCATTCATACACACATATTTGTAGACACACACACAAATGCATACGGACACCTACATACGCACACATTTATACATAAAAACACATGCATATTTATACACACATTCACAAAGACACAAACGTAAATATAGACACTTACATAGATAACGACACATTTATGCACACGCACATGCACGCACACACACACATACGCATGCACATTCATTTTAGTTTCATTCATGTTTTTTAGTGGGTGACGGTGGATCAGCGCTAGAGTACTCGCCCACGGACCGGAAGGTCGTGGGTTCGATTCCCGCTGAGACCACCGTCTAGGGTCATTGGAGAAGACACCTAACCCCCGCTTCTCCCACCATTGGCGCCGTTGAAGGGCAGCCTGCTGCGGTGTAAGGAGTGCAGCACACAAATTTCCCCGGTGAATAGGGTAATTCATTTTTATTTATTTTCCGTCCAAAGGAAACTAAAGTTCAAGTTTCTCGAGGCGTTCAAATCAAAGTTCGGATCCGACCATCACTCAGGCTTCGTTACTCTGATGTTTACCATTACTGAGAAGTTCACAGGGAATGATGATTGTCTGAGAGCTGAGGGCTGCAGGTCGGGTTGACTTCCTGGCTTTGGGACGCCTCTCAGACACTCAACACAGCTTCTCTGTAAAGATCAAACCAATTACCACACAGCAAGGAGTTTTATGGCATATACGGTTTCCATGGAGATGCTTTTCTTGTGTTTACATAGGAAGTTAATGGTTTAACTGCATCTGAAACGAGTAGATGAGATAATCGAATGGAAATGTCAGAAGGAGAGAAAACAAGAATAACAGCGGTTATTTTAGCTTGGTCATCATGGCGAACGCGGTCCTGCATACTGGAGTTACCAGTTGGTTTTACGGTGACAAAACAATTCTGTAAATATAGACATTCACAGAAACTTGAAGATATTTCACAGAAACTTAGAATATTTTTTGTGTAAATGTTTCAGTTTCACAAATAATTTCATAAGAGGACAGCATCGCCACTTCTTTCAGCGCGCCATCTTTGCTGTTCCAATCTTCTTCTTCTTCTTTTGGCATTTTCCTTCAGGGGGCGCCAAAACAAGTCAGTTTCTTCCATCTAACCCTAGCTGCTGGATCCTCTTTGGTCACACCAACTATCTTCATGTCTTCCTTCACTGTGTTCATGAACCTACTCTTTGGTCTTCCTCTAGTCCTCTTTCCTGGTGGTTCCAAACCCAGCATCCTTCTTCCTATGTACTCTCTCTCTCTCTCTCCTCTATACATGCCCAAACCATCTCAGTCTTGCCTCTCGAACTTTATCCCCAAAACCTCTAACATGTGCTCTGCCTCTCATCGTGTTTATCCTGGTCACTCCCAGAGAGATCCTCAGCATCTTCATCTCTGCTACCTCCATCTCCACTTCCTGTCTTTTCCTCAGTGCCACTGTCTCTAGACCAATCAGCATGGATGGTCTCATCATGGTTTTGTACACTTTCCCTTTTATTCTAGCTGAAACTCTTCTATCACACATCACACCTGATACTTTTCTCCACCTGTTCCAGCCTGCCTGAACACGCTTCTTCACCTCTTTTCCACACTCTCCATTGCTCTGGACTGTTGATCCTAGATACTTAAAATCTTCCACCTTCTTTATCTCTTCTCCCTGTAACCTCACTTTTCCATTTGGATCCCTCTCATTCCAAAACACATTTTATATCTACACACTTGTAGATGCAACTGAAGTTCTGAACAAAGACTTGAAACATCTGGAAACTTGCACCTGAATTGAAAGTCGATTAATCAATCAGGGCTCCAGCGAAGGGTGGTGAGTCCCATTGCCATACCTTGAACCGTCCAGATGAATCAAGTTTTTCCAGAGCTGGCAATCTTGGTACAACTGTTCTGCTTTCTTGACAGTGAGTCCGAGTTGTTGGAGGTTACCCGCGAGTATGTCAAGTATCGGATATGGGGCTTGCCTCGACATATTTTTCAGCCTGCGACTTTGGGTTGAATTGAAAGATTGCTTTTGTAGGATTGTTGGGAGGCAGGCAGAGGACATAGCCAAACCAGTGAGTTGTGCAGTCAGGCAAGATCCCTTGGATGGGCATGTACAGACTCAGAGTTCCTGGTTAGAGACTCGCTGGGCACAAAAGTTTTTGATAGTTCAGAGAGCTCACTGTAGAAGCCAATCAATTCTGGCCACCAGAGTTTTGTTTAGGGGCTACGTCTCAGAGCCATAGAGCAGGATAGAGAGTATGGTATGGGCATCGCTGGGCTGAGGAGTCCCCCAGTGTTTCCATCAGGATGAAGAACATCTACTCATCCCCGTACTTGACATCTCCGGGCTGAGGAGTCCCCCGTGTTTCCATCAGGATAAAGAACATCTATTGACTTCTTTAGATATTTAGCTGTAGATTAGATTAAGCTAATATTTAAACAATAATCTTTGACACATTGTTTGCTCGTCCCGGGGGAGGGATCTCTCTTTCACGTGGATCCCCATGAGGTTTCTTATTTTTTCCCCACTGATGGGTTTTTTAGGAGTTTTTCCTCACCGAGAAGGAGAGTCTAAGTGCATTAATGTGCTAGTCTTGTTTAGTTAGCATTTGTTAGTTATTTTTCTTGTTGTGTATTTGTGTTAATACATTCCTCTTTTTCTTGTGAAGCCCATTGAGACGGACATTCTGTGATTTTGGGCTATACAAATAAAATTGAATTGAATGGTGTTTTTAAAGATTCTAGTTTCCAGAGGGACTGAAGGGCTGAGGCCACCAGGGCTCTTCTTCGGTTGATCTCTGAATTTAGGTGTCCATTGATTAAAAGTGCCTACACTTAAAAATTAGAATTGTAAACTCAATTTTTGAGTTTCTGAACTTGTGAATAAAAAATCGAGGTTTGATTGTCAAAACTGGGGAGGTCTTTGGGAAAAAACACTTCAAGTCATTGCTTTCTTCTGACAATAAGAGCCAAAAAGTTGTCGCCATACCAGTTCCGACTTGACACCAAAACGCCTTCTTTAACTAATTTTTTTATAAACAGTGATAAAAGCTCTTTCAAAAGTTATTTTTAAGATGGTGTGGGTAGACCACAAAAAACAGCCTTTTATCATAATAAACCCCATCTTTTTTGACGGTATTTACACATTTATCAATGAGCTAGCTTATGCAGCCAAGGATCTGACTGCCAAGGTCCCCATCATTGGCTGCCACCCATCTCCTCCTTCGCCCGACCCCCATAGTCCCTCCTGCACGGGATTAGTCCATTGGAAGGGCGGCTCATGTCCTATGTTCGGGCTGAGCGGCATCACTAATAACTAGGACACTGCATCGGTCAGTCGTGGTAAAGAAATAGCTGAACCAAAAGCAAAGCTCTCGATTTACAAGTCGATCTTCGTTCCCACCCTCATCTATGGTCACCAGCTGTGGGTGGTGACTGAAAGAATGAGATTGCGGATACAAACGGCCGAAATGACCTTCCTCCGCAGTGTGGCTGGGCTCTCACTCAGAGATCAGGTGAGGAGTTCTGCCATCTGGGAGGAGCTTGGTGTCAAGCCCTCCTCCTCCAGGTTGAGAAAAGCCAGATGGAGTGGTTAGGGCATCTGGTCAGGATTTCCCCCCGAGCGGTGAGGTGACCAAGAGGCAGACCCTGGACCCGCTGGAGAGACTGTCTCATAGCTGGCCGGGGAACGTCTCAGGACCCTTTTGGGTGAGCTGGAGGATGTAGCGGGGGTGAGAGAAACCTGGGCTTCCCGTTTGAGGCTGTTGTCCCTGCGACCTGGCCCCGGATAAGCGGAAAACGATGGAACGGAAATTAATCAATTACCTAATTTGTGTATTTGGTTTAGCTCATAACAGTAAACCAGACATTGTGCTAAAAACATCAGATTTTACAAATGTGTACATAAATCCATTTTGACGTCCATTTTCTTTCCACACAAATTGATTTTGTATTCTTATTTTTTATGAATGGTTATTGGATCAGTTGATGGCTTTATTCTCTGCAGGTGTGAGTAAGAGTGCGTCTCGGTGGTGGTCCTGTGATAGATGGACGACCCGTCCGTGTAGATCTGCCTCAAACATCTGGTTATTTATTTATGTTGGTAGTGTATGAAAGTGGTACAACTATAAAAAATTGATGAACAATGAGATGAAGATCATAAAACCTGTTTTCCATTTGTGTACCTATTATTAAAAATAAACAAAATTAAAACCTCATTCAGATGTTTTTATAAACAGGTTTGACTTTGGATTTCTCCTCTCAGTGGACTGTGTCAGTTTTTCCAACAGTTGAAGCTCCCAGAGCTTTCTTCATTAAATTTTACTGAGTACAGGCAGACTACGAGGTCAGTCCACGGACGTCTCCCCTTCTTCACCTTTAGGACACTTCTGACACATGGAACTCCCTGCTGGGAAGCCAGTTCTAACACTTCTACGCTGACGGGGTCACGGACCTCCTGAGGCCGGTGATGCAGACAGGAACTCATCTTTTTATAATGACCCTCATACTTTGTCAACTTTTCACTGAAGAAGATGCAAAAAAGTTTAAATAAACTTTTATTTTCTTTGCTTTTTATTTAAGCAATTGTTCTCGGAGATGGTTGGTCACAGATGTGGTCGCTCAGCCTCTTAAACCAGTCTCATAAACTGGCATTTTCTCTCATTTATGCAATTATTTAACATTTCCTCAGATCCCAAGAGCTGCCAGTTTTTTTCTCTGTGTGTTTTTTTTCTTCGTTCTTTAGCGATTGACAAACTGAAAACAAGCCGAGAGCATCAACGAGAAGCAAAGGGACTGGTTTCATCTTGCAAAGGGCTCCAGCTGCGTACCAGAGGGGACGATTATCCAGCCCCAAAGGGCCAACCCCACTCAAAGCCGTGACCGACTCTTTGGCAAAGACAAACTGCTCAGATATAACCCCCACGGAGGTTTAAAGAGCTGGGGAGGCATACCGCTCCACAACTCCAGAGGCTCTTTCACAGCTTCTTTTGAAGCTGTGGTAAATTAATTTAAATGTTGAGCCTGCTTTTCTCCAACGGTCAGCGCAGAGGTTGCAGCCAATGCTCCTTATTATTAGCTCAGTTCATTAAAATGCACCAAGCTTGTAAACTTCTCGAGTAATTGGCTGACACTATCTTCACACGCTGATTTTACACGCAGAATAAACAGCAAACAAACCAAGTCTTTTTTATCAGAGCTGAAAGTTGGGAGACTCAAAGAGTTCTGCCCCAGTTTTACACGTTTACATTTCTACCTAATCAGGGGCGTAACCAGAAAACTTTTTAATAGGGCGGTTAGGATAATTGGCCAACTAAAAAGTAATTGGGGTGGGGTGGCCAACCACGAGATATCACTGAGAGCAGGTCCGGGAGGAGCGCTGTGGCCGCGGAGAGTTGGTCTCTAGGGAAAAAACACTCTTCAAATATTTTATACAAGGTTAATTTAAGAGTTTTAATCCGTTACAACAAATACAAAGTCTATTATGTTTCATACGAATTATGAGATAACATATCCAGAAAAATAGATAAAGTAAACGTTCAGGAATCATGTACGTAGCTGTTCTATACACTGGAGAAACTACATGTGGGCCGGATCCTGACTCCACTGTAGTTAGAGCCTTTGGATCCATCTGAATATCTCTCTATGAGTCAGATAACGTGCACATTACAAGTGTAATTAAAAAACGTGTTAAGAAATTTTTAATGAGTAAACATTATTTCCTTTCTTAAATTTGCTAAATTTATTCTACCTCCACTTCTTAGGACTGATTTATCTTTTGCAGGTACAATGTCCTTGAAAAAGTGAGGTTACAAGGAGAAGAGATAAAGAAGTTCTTAAAGGCCTTAAGGTCTTAAAATCCTAAGATTTTAAGTACTTAGGATCAACAGTCCAGAGCAATGGAGAGTGTGGAAAGGAGGTGAAGAAGTGTGTGCAAGCAGGCTGGAACGGGTGGAGAAAAGTTTCAGGGGTGATGTGTGAAAGAAGAGTTTCAGCTAAAATGAAAGGGAAAATGTACAAAACCGTGGTGAGACCGGCCATGCTGTTTGGTCAAGAGACAGTAGCACTGAAGAAAAGACAGGAAACAGAGATGGAGGTAGCAGAGATGAAGATGCTGAGGATCTCTCTGGGAGTGACCAGGATGGACAGGATCAGAGGAACAGCACATATATGTTAGAAGTTTTAGGAGATAAAGTCAGAGAGGCCAGACTGAGATGGTTTGGACACGTGCAGAGGAGAGAGAGGGAGTACATCAGAAGAAGGATGCTGGGTTTGGAACCACCAGGAAAGAGGACTAGAGGAAGACCAAAGAGGAGGTTCATGGATGCAGTGAAGGAAGATATGAAGATAGTTGGCGTGACCGAAGAAGATGCAGCATTGTATAATGGAGTGAGGAGGTTTGGGCATCTGGTAAGGATGCTTCCCAAATACCTCATTGGTGAGGGAGTCCAAACTCTGGACTTGCTGGGGAAACTACGTCTCACAGCTGGACACGGACTTCCTCAGGTGAGCTAGAAGATGCAGTCAGGGTGAGAGAAGCCTGGCTTTCCCTTCTGAGGTTGTTGCTCCTCAGACCCAGTCCCGGATAGACAGAAGACAACAGAACGAAAGGGTTGTATAATGTTTGTCCTTGTGTAAGGAATGTGCTTGAGCTTGATTGTTTTGTGATTAGCTGTGATTACGGTTCACGCATTTTAATGTAAATAGAAGATTATCAGGGGTGGACGGGTGTGGGGGGCGTGAGGTCATTGTTAACTAGTGCCCCTACTTCTTCCCCCTGACGTTTAAAAGAAAGAGTCACTTTCCTGCATTTTGGTGGCCTATTTGTTGGCCATTCAAGGGGATAGCTTGATTAGTCCCCTGTCCTTTTGTCAGGAGAGTAATCTGTTCGCCCTCTGTGTCCTGTTTCCCTCCTCTCTCTTGTCTGTGTCTGTGCAACTAGTCACACCTGAAACTAATCTACTCATCAGCTGCAGCATAAATGGAACAGTTTTTGACACACTCTTCGCCAGATCATTTGTTTTTCATGCTTGACCTGTTATCCAGTTTTTTGGCTCCAGATCCTACATCATAACCTGTCTAGTTTCTCTGTTTTGTCTTCTTTATTCTGACTTTTTATCAATCTAATAAATCTGCTTGTGGTTTTTTCATCTGAGCCTGTCTGTTGTGTCAAGGGTATATTTTTGGCATCAGCGCCACATCATGACACCTTTCTTCTTTTTTTTTTTTTTTTTGCAGACCAAAAGCTGGAGGGTGTGTGGCCCCCTATGCGCCCGCCCCACCTGGATCCGCCCCTGATTATAAACTATCAACTAAATTTTGCATGTATTTTATCATTAAAATGAATTACTCGTCGTTAATTAATCACCATTTTGTTTCTCGTCTACAAAGATCAGAAATAACACGTCACAAAAACCTCAACCTTAACGTGAATTTTGTACCTTTGAAATTTTTTTTAGAGCGGAACGATGATTCCGGATTAAAATTAATGTGAAGTCACACGTGTAGGGTTGTGATTAAAATGTACTGACGCAGGACACCAACTGGATTACTACCTGGAGAGTGACGAACCATGCAGGTGAGAGTCAGTGAAACTTCCACCTTGAAAAGTTACAGATGAGTAACCTGAACCATCACCAGAAAGAATCCAAATCAATAAAAACATGTCAGAAACTATGAGAAATAATGGCTGAACAGCTATAAATGCAAGAATACCTGTATGTAGACACTGCAAAAGGCAGAAAAGGAGAATTTTTATCTATAAATGTTTATCTGGCCAAAGAAATCAGAATGACTGCCAGAAACTGACTTCCACAAACCTTGGCTGAAGCTGTGGTTTGTTCAGCTTGTCATTAGAAAAGGAAGTAACAACTGTATTTACAGAAAACATTTCAGGCTGTAATTGGAGAGAAAACATCTTCCTTTCCATCAGCCAAGGCTTAAATGAAGGATTATGAACATAACGCAACCCGATCAATACAAATAATGAGACAGCGTTGGAAGCGTGCAGGTTCACGGTCACTGTGCGCTGCTTGGGAGGCATGAAGACCTCATTACACCTCCCTCGGTTACCTGGACACCATAATCGCTGCTTTGCCTGTGGTTTCTAAAGCGTCTGCAGACATCCACGTTGCAATAATAAATGTATTCATTAATGCAGACAGGCAGGAACAAACAAGCATCTTCTGTCTGAATCACACAAAAACCTGATGGGAATGTTATACAAGCCCAGAAGCACTGCGTGCAGAGGATTACCGGGAAATGTTAACCTAATTTATCACCTGCATGTTGGTCTACATGGCTGGAATAAATCTGAGACATTTACACACGCAGACATTTGTCTACACACACACTCATTCCTAGGGGTAATTTTATAAAGGCCAATCAGCCTGACATGTATGTTTTTGGAGGGTGGGAGAAAACAGGGGTACCCAGAAAAAACCCTTGATACATGGGGAGAACATGTAAACTCCACACAGAAAGACCAGTGTTTCAAGCTCAATCCCACCCGCGACCAGAACCCCGACTTTCTTTCTGTGAGGCCATAGTGCTAATCCACCATGCAACCCAAAACAATTTGTGTACAAAAATCCAAGTTTTGAAAGTTCCTTTTTTAAAAAAAAAATTGAAACACATACAGAAAATCATAATTATGTGATTGCATAATTATCATATTAGGTTTTAATGATACGTCAAATTATTGTTACTTGAGCCAGACAAACCCCAAATGATTTTAGGCTCCAACCAATAAAGGGGTGGACATGGTGAGTTATTGCAGGATCTTGTTTTGCGGGCTTTTCCCAGTGTCAAGAAGACAGGACCTAATCATGTCTTCTTGACACTGGAGTCAAGAAGACATGATTAGGTCTTGTGCTAATTCTTTTGGTCCTATGCTCTTTTTTTTGGACCTGTTTAAAAAGGTTTGTTTCTATATGCATTTAGCCCTGTCACAGTTGTCATTTGAGTGGTAAGCTCAATCAGACCTTTCAACCAGTATGTCTTTGTCCAATTCGGGCTGTGTGACAGCAGTATGTGGGTCCATTGCCACTGACTAAATTAGGGTTGTCGGAGCAGGCATTTTGACAATGCATACGCACTTGCTTCCAGCTATGAGCACTTCTGTCCATGGAGCTATATTTTATTAAATAAAATTGAAGTGACATAAAAAAGTGCTATAATTACATGTGGCTTTGATCTTGTCAAATAACTAGCTGTTGGAGGGTATCCTGGCCAAATACCCTCACTCTCTCTGCAGAGTTTTATTCTCTAAAAAAGTGTATTTTACAATTTTTTTTTTTGTTGATAATTATTGTTGGAGTTGTTTAGCGAGATGTCTAACTGATTTCATTTATTATTTACTTTTTTTTGTTACTGTCTCCTGTTTCAGTCGTCTCTTTTTGTGACTAAAAAACAAACCAAAGTGTAAGTGCTTTTTGTGAACTGAGCAACCTAAAATAAGTTAAATAAGGTCAGACTAAACTAATGAGCAAATAATGATAACAATGAACTCCAAGTGAGATGAACGCAGATTACCAAAAGAAAAGCTAATGGCGGGTAGAAATTTTGCCAAACCTTCCTGACAGTAACAGCTAGCAGTTAGCATTGTTTGTCCTTACATACCCCACCAATGTCTACCCAGCAATGTCTTAATTAAGACCATGCATGCAACATCACAGCCTCACTGCTCAATATTTTGAAGAATATGGCCTTCTTTGAAAGTTTCTCGTGGGCGATAAAAAACTGGATGCTTGTGCACCAGTTTTGCCACTGTTAGCTATACCAAATGGGTTAGCAAAAAAAAATGTTTCATGGTAGTGTGAAAGTTGAGTAATGTGATGAAATTGTTGTGGTTCCCTCAACCACCACCAGAGGGAGCCAGGGACCATCTCACCTTTCTCCCAATTCTGGCTGATTGGAACACCTGCACCTGATTGGATCACCTGCACCTAATCTGCTGGCTGCCTATTTAAAGGCAGCCTCACCAGCATTCCTCGTCGGGTCTTCATGCCTTCCAGCCCTGGCTGACTCCCGACCCAGCAGACTTCCTTTGAAACTGAGATTGACTTTTTGATAACCTTTTGCTCCTTCTTCTTTGATTACAGCTTTGCTGATTCCTGGTTTAATAAACCTTGTTTTAAGTCCTGCATTTGGGTCCTCCTCTTTCCACATCACAACAGAAATTTGGTTACATAGCTATCAGATGTTACACATGTGGGTACTCTCCCGCTTGACAATTTTGGGATTTGGCACCGCTTCCCGAGCAACCTGTTAAATATGCTACTTCATTATAAACACAAAGCACCACTTGTTTAAATAGTTTCATACTTCTTTTGTGAGGTTAAGTGCCCCTTGGGGTTAATTTGGTACAACAATATTTTAGTGCAGGTTTATTCATAGTGGAAGCTTATGAGGCAATTATGGTATTGATCTAAATTGGTATGGTTATAGTTTAGATTTGGTTTTGTACAAATTTGGATCAGTACAGCTCTAATTTAGTATGCATCTGGTAGTACAGATCCAGTTTGTAATAGTTCTTGTCAGGTATGTGTCAAGGTTAGTGTGAGTGTAGTCTTGTATCGTTCTAGTTTAGCATGAGTCTGGTTTGAAAGAGGGCTGATTTGGTCCCCTTGGCATTTGGTTTGGTAACGATCTAAGTCCGTAGTTCTGAGTTTGGTTTACCTTAAGTTCAGTTTGGTAAAGGTCTAGTTTACCGTTCTATGGAACCAAACTTATTTGTTTGGTCCCATATGTGTCTTGACTGGTGGTTCTTTCCAACCGATCATCTTATGTAAATTATCAACTGTACTGACATGGGCCCTTACACTTGTGTTTCTAATAAAACATGCAACGTCTCTTCTTATCCAAACATTTAATAGCAATTTTACTTACATATGTTCAGAATTAGCGATCGTTTGACACTATAAAGGATAACGTGTGTTTGTGAATCATTTGATGCTTAAAATTTCTCTGCATGATTCCAGGAAAGAAAGTTTTTCACAACAGGATCACAGTTTGAATTCTAAAACTCTGATGGGAGGGTTCTGCAGAGTCTTTTTTTTCTCTTTTGGGACCACATTCTGCCCTTTTGCTGGCCTGAATCCACAACCTTCTGCTTCTGGCAAAGGACTGTGATTCCCTCAGAATACTTAACAATTTACATCCATCTCATAACGTCCTGAGTACAGCCAAGTGTGTCATTACTCTGATGACTTTGAAAACTGGTATTAATATTTCTTCTGTGTTTAAACTGGAAGAGTAATCAGCCGTGAATCATTTATAGTGAGATCATCTATAGTGAGATCATCAATAGTGAGATTTAAGACGCTCCGGACACAAGAACTACGTTTTTACTGAGTCAGGGAGAAACAGTGTTTATTGTATGCAAAATTTTATTCAAGAAAATCCTATCTGTATATAAAATAAAATTCACTCGTTTAAAGAAAAAAATGGAGGTGGAACAACACTAAGGCCAAAAAGTAACATGAAGCATCTTATCGGTTCTTTGACAGTGAATCATTTACGTGATTTGGTACGACAGGAGAATTTCAATGAAGCAGAGGCTATCAGATAGCAAGTGGACTGGAGTTTTACCAATCTGAGATAAACCAGGTTCTGAACTGTTCCTCTAATATTAAAGATCCAACATCATAGTGCAGAATATTAACAATGTTTTGGAAATGCAGGAGGAATCTCTCCGTGCTGAATGAAGACCTGATGCTTACAAACTTCTAAACTAAATTAATTATGATTCTCTTTTAGAAATCTTGAACAGTCACCATAAAGTGAAAAAATGAAAATTAAAGATCAATTTTCCATTAAAACACTTTACTTAAACTTGCCGTCCAGACAACGTCTGTCTTCTCAAAACCAAAGCTTGTCTTAAATTCTCTGATATAACGTCAAGACGTTGTTCTAATCCTACCGACCCATATCTTATATCCATCAGAACAGAGTCCAGATGCTGAAATCACCCCCCTCCAGTTCAGATCATTCATCTGTACATCTCAATCGGGTTTTTCGAAATGAGAGCTGTTTGTGAGTTTTATGTTTTGCCTCAGAACAATGGGCTAAGTGGTTTGATGTGCCCACCCATCAAATGGAGAAAACGGAGAGTAATAAAGAACCCAACGATGATCACTGTTAGATGCAATTAAACACTAAAGTGACAACAGTGCTTCCTCATTACAATGTTGTTCACCTTTCACAGTCTTGCTCTTCTGCAATTTATTCTAGTGCAACTGGCTGTACACACGACAGACCAACACCGCATCTTCTGACTAGTTTTTAATAGTTTGGAATAAAATATGGATTTATAAATCATGGCGTTTCCTCTTCCATCTGCTTTTTTAAAAAAAATTTGGCTTTGTGCGTCTCAAATGCAAAACTGGAACGAATTTCTTTAGTAGGAATTTGACACTGTTTTCCCCTCCGAGCGCTCCACTCCATTATTTTAATCTGCAGGACTGTTGGTCCTGGGGTGGCACACTGCTAATAAATATATCTGTCTGAAAGCAGACTTTGAAGATCTCTGGTTAGAATCCAATATACTTTAGGCGTTTCATCTACAGCACAATCTGAAGCATGAAATTGTCACTCAAAAAATAAATTTACATTTGTTAACCCTTTACAGCCCGTGAGGAATTACAACATTGAGTAGTGCGATATCGCAGGAAACAGATTGAAAGCAGCTTTTTACTCTGCGTGCCCAGCCCACAATGGGCATGACTGAAATTGGGGTCGCACTATACCCAATATTCCAAAGACTGGTGAACCGAAATTTATTGGCATTCACTCTCAGTATCAACAAGTTCTCAAAAGTAAGTACTTTTTTAATACTGTCTAAAAGCAGAGACTCTAACGGTTATGATTTAGACCTTTCAGACATGAGGATCCAACCACATTGGCTAAGGGAGACGATTCTTGTTGGTTGAAGCCAACAACTGGTTAAGGTTCAAGCTTCACTTGCGGTTGGGTTTAAGGGCTGGCACATAATTCCTTAGACTGTTTCCTGGTTTGATGTGGTGAAGGGGCTGAGTAACAAAGTAAAGCTCTCAATATACCAGTGGATCTACGTTCTAACCTTTCTCTTTGGTCACCAGCACTGGTTAGTGAGTCTGAGATAGATTTAGGACCTACTAAAGGAATTATCGTATTTCCACAACCATAAGGCGCACCTAAAAGTCTGAAATTTTCTTCCAAATGAGCGGTGCACCCTATCGTGCAGTGCGCCCTATGTGATTTGTGATTTGCGGACGTATTAGAGAACCACGAGGTGGACGCTGTTGATAACATGAGAACGTTAAAGGGGGAAGTGTGGGCGTGGATTGTGTATAAAAGAACAGGTATGTGCTTTATGCAGAACATTGCTGTTTTAACAACACTGAAAATGGAAAAGAGACACGTTTCTGAAGCTCAGTATAAACTGATGACAATCAGCTACGCGGAGGAAAATCAGCCGCCGCAAGACAATTTAAAATGAACAAGTCGATGGTTCATAAGTGGAGGAAGTTGGAAAACGAGCTACGACTGGTGAAAAAGACGCAGCTGAGTTTCCGTGGAAATAAGGCGAGGTGGCCAGAGTTTGGAGGTATGTGTCACAGTTGCTCAGAAATATTTCAGAATGTTTCTAAAGACGTGGCTAAGGTAAAGGAAGTTTGGGCTTCTTTGTTTCAACTGCTGCTCTAGGGATCCTAGAACACCCACGAGGGCGTCAATTGACCACCACTACCTGAAAGCTTCGTGTCTTGGGACCCGAGGCCTTCTGCTTTTGCTATTAAAACAAGGCACTTAAAAGTTGGTTGGAAGGCACTTAACACTAGGAAACGATAACTAGGAGACACTAATTGAATAACAAAAACCTTTGAACGATCTGCTTCTCAATGTGCAGGCTAGGTGGTAGAAGGTCATATAACCCCTTTCTGGGGTGAACAGGAGGTTCAGAAAATCTTGGGGATTCTCGTGTTAATAAGTGGAGTAAGAAAATATCGTTGGAGTAGGATCTGTCAAAGTTTGTCTGGTTCACAACGAATGCTGCTAGTGATGTCGAGTGTGCTAACGCAGGTTTTGCTTTATTCGGAAAATTTTTCTCATATATAGACAACTCCTATTTCAAAGCATCATCCACATCAAAAAAATGTTTCCACAAAATTTGTTGGTTAATAGTAACAGATGAACTCGATTTAAGGATGCAAAAGTTTCGTTCCGTCGTCTTCCGCTTATCCAGGGCCGGGTTGCGGGGGCATCAGCCTCAGACAGAAAGCCCAGGCTTCCCTTATCCCAGCTGAATCCTCTAGCTCACCCGGAAGGATCCCGAGTCCTTCCCCGGCTAGCTGTGAGACATATTCTCTCCAGCGGATCCGAGGTCTGCCTCTTGGGCTCCCCCTGGTGCGACGTGCCCGAAACACCTCACCAGCCAGCGAGGCACTCGGGGGGCATCCTGGCCAGATGCTCGAACGACCACATCTGGTTTTTCTCGACCTGGAGGAGGAGGGGTTCGACAAAGCGCGGCTCAAACACCCCTATGAAGAAATCAAGCAGGGCCAAGTTGCCTTTGCCCGGACGCAACGGGGGGTCACCAGGGCCCCATCAAGGCCTGAGGGTGGGGCATGAGAATGAGCGCCTGGTGGCCTGGATTTTACCCGTGGGCCCGGCCGGGCTGAGCCCAAACAGGGAACATGGGCCGCCCTTCCAGTAATTCACCACCTGCAGGAGGGGCCATATGGGTCGGGTGTAGGAGGATATGGGTGGCAGCCAACGACGGGGATACAAATGGGTTTCTACATAATCACACAAAATATTGCTTGAGTTTAATTCACTTAGAGAAGGATAATCACCACTGTCCAACATAGAAGGGACAAGCTCAACATTTGCTATCATTGTTTTACTTCTTTTAGAAGGCAGGTTCTTGTTGCCGAGAGTCTCAAATGGTAAACTATAGAATTCATCATACTGATGGGAAATACAAGAGCTTTGATTTAAAAAAAAACAAAATAATCACCTCAAAACTATGGGTTTGTGGGAGGTGTCTCAAAGGCTTCAACAGTCCCAATTGAAATATTTGGAGCCAGTTTATTTGGCCACTGCAAGCCTTTTTTGTTGGTCTTTAGCCATAATTGGGTTGATTTTGGTAAGACCCATGAGATGATAACTTGCCAAGGTCCCCCTTGTTGTACTTCCCCAGCTAAATTAGGCATCAAAAAACAATTTACAGATGGTACGTATCTGTGGCATTGGCATTGATAACAACTACTGTTTTTAAGTCACCATAGAAATATCAAATTCAGCCATGAAGGCAGTTTTTAGGCCATAATAGTTGTGAGTTGGGTTCTCTTTAGTTGTAGACAAACCTCAGTAATGCCCATAGAACACCAATGGAACCAGATGGAAGGCATACTACCACTCCAAGTTTAGATTGAGGCTATTAAAAGGGTTTTGTATTTTCTGTTCTCATTTCAACTTTTTTCACCTGCTACATTTATGGTATCTGAATACAATCATGGTAGACCTCTGTGGAGGCCCGTGTGCATGGATTGTGAGGCGCTACATGACAAGTGTTGTAATCTGAATCATTACTCTCTGCAGCTTCAGCTGAATACAGGGACAATATTGCTTCTCTTAGGTTTTAAATGAAGTCGGAGTATTTCTGGTCAAGCCCCGGTGGATCGAAGGGAAGTGAGAGCAGGCAAATTGTGAAAGTGGCGACTGAAGCTGCTGACAGGCCTGCAGGGACGTAGAGGGGCTCATAGCTGCCGCTGCAGTTCATACCAGGGTCCATTCACAGCTGTCTGACACCGCAATCCATCATGTGGCTTATCAGAGCTGAGTCCAAATGGCAGCGAGTTCTACAGCTGTCCATTATGTAAAAAATGGCTGTGGCTTCTGATGGGGGAACCGGACCACTGAGGAAACTGATGACCTTTAAAACTTTCCCAAACAGATAAACTGGAGCTGGAGTTGATCCAGATTCAGGGAAGGCTTTCCTCATTAATCTCCTCGGCTGCTTTTATGATGTCCTTTAATCTCTGAGGGCAGGAAAACACACCTGAAGCTCTGGCCCGTTTGAGTTTGATGAAACGTGTGATGAAACCCCTCATAATTTATTTATTGTTCTCCAAAAAGAAAAAGAAAAACTATTTACTTAATTTCTGCATATATACTACACAGCTCAGCCAATGGAAAGAGAAAGTGTTCGACATCACTGAGAAAGTGATTCAGAACAGATTGGGTCGGTTGGACTGTTTAAATCATTGATTTTAATCAATGATTAAATGATCAATGATTTGGATCAACAGTCCAGAGCAATGGAGAGTGTGGAAAAGAGGTGAAGAAACGTGTGCAGACAGGCTGGAACGGGTGGAGAAAAGTATCAGGTGTGATGTGCAACAGAAGAGTTTCAGCTAGAATGAAAGGGAAAGTGTACAAAACCGTGGTGAGTACGACGATGCTGTTTGGTCTAGAGACAGTGGCACTGAGAAAAAGACAGGAAGTTGAGATGGAGGTACCAAAGAGGATTGCTGAGGATCTCTCTGAGAGTGACCAGGATGGACAGGATTAGAAATGAGTACATCAGGGAAACAGCACATGTTAGAGGTTTTGGGGATAAAGTTCGAGAGGCAAGACTGAGATGGTTTGGGCACGTACAGAGGAGAGAGAGAGAGTACATAATAATAATGCATTGAACTTATATAGCGCTTTTTCTAGACACTCAAAGACGCTTTACACATATATATATGCATTATTCATTCACTCCATAAAATCATTCACACACACAACATTCATTCCTGATGATGGGAGCTACCATGCAAAGCGCAGACCACTATCATCAGAAGCAAATGGGGGTTCGGTGTCTTGCTCAAGGACACCTCGGCATGGACTCTGGGCGGGGGATCGAATCTGCGACCTTCCGGTTACGGAGCCGTCGCCCTACCCATCGAGCCATCCTTACCCCAACAAGGACGCTAGGGACAATCCAACATAGGAAGACGAATGCTGGATTTGGAACCACCAGAAAAGAGGCCTAGAGGAATCCCAAAGAGGAGGTTCATGGGCACAGTGAAGGAAGACATGAAGATAGTTGGTGTGACCAAAGAGGATACAGCAGATAGGGTTAGATGGAAGAAACTGACTTGCTGTGGCGACCCCTGAAGGGAAACGCCGAAAGAAGAAGAAGAATCATCAATTGGTCTGCTCATTTATCCAAAATTCACCTACCGAGCCACTGATTCACCCAGATGAAATCATAAATAACAGGGACAATAATGACAGCTATAGGAAATAGGTCTTTCACGTCATGGTCTCTCTCAAGGCCGACTGGCTCTGATTTGACAACTTTTGAGCTTTCAACCAGTCGAGAGAAAATTGAACTCTTCAGCGAAGATTGGTCAAGGTTTTTCATTATTTGTTTGGCTTACAAGAAAATTTTGACTATGGATGCCATGTAGTAGTGACTGCTATGAACCAATAGATTTGCTGGCCACTTTGACCAGCTTGGACAAATGGTTCTTTCTAGACACAAATAGATTATCAAAGCAACATCCAATGCAAAGTAAAAGAACTCTGATAGAAAATGTCCTGTTTGTCCTTGACTTTAAAATAATTTTATTTTTCTCAAAAGTAATTAAGAAGCGTGGGAAGAAGCGGAAGCTTTGAGATTGAAATCTCGACAGAACAGGCTCAAAACAACCTGTTCTGTCGTTTTGAGCATTTAGTAGTAGTTGTTTTCAAAAAGCAACCACATTAGCCCATTCATTTGTCCATTCAGTCGGTCTAAAAATGTCCTTCCATTCATTCTGTAAACCATCTAGTTTATTGATCTACATTCTTTCCAAACTAACTTAGTTTTTTTCTCCTTTAGCCAGCAGCTTGAAAGTATTTTAATATAAAGTTGAAGGTTCTTTTTTCTAATTTCTCCTTTGAGAGTGGAGAAAATTTGCTTTAAGTTTATTCCATCGAGGCTCTTTAAACCTACAGATAATAATTGTCCTCACACCCACTGCAAAGCGTTATTCCTGTAAACGAAGAGATTAAAATAAAGACAGGAAGTGGAAAGAAAGTGAGCGGTGGGCACAAAGTGGGAGTGGGTGGAGCGGGGCACTTCACACACAAAGGAGGTGTGAGAGCCGACCTGCTGCACCTTGTTGCTCTGCAGCGGAATGATGCAGAATAAAGATAGTTTCCACGGTGATAAATCACCCCGATGAGTAGAAAGGATGTGCCGTGGATTAAAAATAAAATGCGACATAACTCTTTTTACTTTTTTTTTTTTTCAGTGTAAAATGACTGAATGTTCTTTAAATGCTGTAGAAGTTCAGAGTACCTCTTAAACCTCCAGAGACAAGATGACTCCCGCAAACTAATGTAGAACAGACCGATGCTAGCTTTAGGGAATATGTAAAAAATATTGAGATTTAAGTTAATGTGCTTTTTCGTCCAAAAAATAAGAATGAATGTCCTATAAATGTCATTGGTCTTCCCGCTTCTGGCACTTTTGCATCACCATAATGTTTGCACCCGTGTCTCGTCTACGTCTTGTTGGATTGTCCCTAGCGTCCTTCTCTCCTTAGTCAGGTTGTCTGCTGGTGTTATAGTGTCTTGTCCCAGTCTGTTCCCCCTTGTCTGCCAACCCCACGACCCTCATCCAGGCATACCTGCCCAGGACTCAACCCCTGGCTGGCAACCAGCCACACCTGCCTACTTTCTTCCCAAACCCCTTCTGCCCTAAATTCTGTCTCCATGCATCTGAGTCCTACATTTCCAACAACCTCCATCATACGATCGCCTCTGAATTCGAGAATTCACACCCCTGGGGAATAAACTCTCTCTTAGACGTGCAGAAGTGGTTTTTAGGGTTCTGTGCCATTTCCCTCATGGGAGAGGTACAAACAGTCCGTAACCTGGGTGGGTGGGGTCCATCGCTTCCCGTCTTCCCTTCTGCTGAACTTGAGAGCTTTAGACCGAATCCAGATCTGGCAGCCAGTAAGCTACAATCCCCTGTGCAGTCTTCACAACCCGGGCCAAGTTCTTTTTATCCTGTGTGGTGCAGCTGCCGTACCACGCAGTCATATTGAGAGACAGGATGCTCTCTATAATGGCTCTGTAGAAGTTCATCAGTAGTTGAGAGGAGAGTCCAGAGCCACTCAGCTTCCTGAGGAAGAATAGATGTTTTTGGGCCTTCTTCACCAGGTGTAGTGTGTTGGTAGTCTACGAGAGGTCTGCAGAGACGTAGATGCCCAGGAATTTCCCACTGTCAACACGCTCTACAGCTTTCCCCTGTATATAAGGGGACTGTGTTCAGTCCTACTCCACTATCACCTCCCTTTGTCTTACTAGTGTTCAGGGAGAGGTTGTTCTCTGAAGACCCCTGTGTGAGGCTCCGGACCTCCTGTCTGTAATGGGTCTCATCATTATTGGATACGAGACCCAGCATGGTGGTGTCATCTGCAAACTTAACCATGTTTGTGGGATGGATGGCAGTGCAGTCATTGGTGAAGAGGGTGAAAAGTGCGGGCCTGAGCATATAGCCCTGTGGTGTTCCGGTGTTGCAGGTCAGTGGTCCAGAGAGGTCCGGGGTAAGAGAGGCCTGGGCTGCCCATTTGAGACTGTTGCCCCGGCGACCCGGCCCCAGAACAAGCGGAAGATGACGGAACGGAACAAAAACCTTTGTCTTTTGAGAATTAGATTTGTCTTGTGAAGTTTACTTGAACTTGCAAGTTTAGAAATATTGAGTTTAAGCTCACAATACACTTAATTTTAAATGTAGTACTTCGTTAAAATCTGGTTCCACCGCTGGTGAGAGGTACCTGGAACATCTCACCAACAACACATCTTACCAGATCCAAGACCACCAGCGTTGGCTCCTCTCTACATTAATGGCACTACTTTGAGCCATCTTCTGGATGTCTGCCATCCGGAAGGGGCTCGGTGTAGAGACGTTCTTCCTCCGGGTCGAGAGGAGCCAGATGGGGTGGTTCAGGCATCTGGTCAAGATGCCCCCTGAGCATCTCGTTGGTGAGGTGTTTTGGGCACATCCTACCGGGAGGAGACCAAGAGGCAGACCCCGGACCCACTGGAGAGACTATGTCTCACAGCTGGCCGGGGAACGACTTGGGATCCTTCTGGGTGAGCTGGGGGATGCACCTGGTGTGAGAGAAGGTTGGGCTTCCCGTCTGAGGCTGATGCCCCTGCAACGCAGCCCCGGTTAAGCGGAAGACGACGGAACGGAACTTTCACAAATAAAATATTACTAGAAAATCAAATCAGCTAAATTTAAGAAAAAAGTTGCTTGTTTTGCATCACATCAAAGCTGAGATTGAATTTACGTACAAAGTAACTAGTAAAAGATGAAATGATGCACTTTCAATTGCTCTTCTTTCCAAGTGATGCTAATTCCAAGCAGTTTTTACTCAGTTTTTACTTCTAATCAGGTGACGGATAAATTTGGCAAAGACATTTCAGGTAGAATTTGGTCTTACCAAGCTGGATTGTTTTCGTCTTCGCTTACATTTGAACCATGTTACCCCACGACTCTGATTGGCTGAATGAAAATAAATGAATGACCAAACTGATATTATAGATGCTTTTCTTTCTGTGGCTCCTGTAAGTGATGCTGTTGCTGTGTGTGACTGTTGGTGCCACAGCGTCTGCATGTTTTCCACATGCACGCTTTTGACTGATTGATGAGAAGGGCTGATTGCATCCATCATGTCTGGGAGGAAAGAGTGTCAATTTCCTCTCCCTGAGCCCATGATTGAACATAGTGGGGGAGCAAATGTAAAACCAGTCTGGACTCGGTAAACTGTGCCAGAATATTCCCACTTGAGTGGCTCTCATGTTTCAAGGTTTTTTTTAAAAAATGACATATACCCAATGAAAAATTTTAGTTCCCATCGAACTTGTGCGGATTGTGGTGTGCAGCACGATCCTCACGTCCTACGCATCCTCTAAAACCAGAGGCTAAGCAATGCTATTGGGGTTTACTTGGTAGAACATTAGGCAGTTCTAGAAAATACTGAGAAAGATTTTGAAAAACAGAGTTGAAGTTTCAGTTTGGATTTAAACCAATCAGTGACTCCTAAACACAACCATAAAATACAACAACTTAAATAGGAATTAAACGACAATATTAAAAAGACTTTACAGAATCGCTGGATCGATTTGCTGCCGAGTGTGAAGCGGCCGGGATGGGAATTAGCGCCTCCAAATCCGATACCATGGTCCTCTCCCGGAGAAGGGTGGAATGCCCCCTGCGGGTCAAGGACAGGGTCCTGCCCCAAGTGGAGGAGTTTAAGTATCTCGGGGTCTTGTTCACGAGTGGGGGAAGGATGGAGCGGGAGATCAACAGGCGGATTGGTGCGGCGTCAGCAATAACTAGGACGCTGCATCGGTCCATCGTGGTAAAGAGAGAGCTGAGCCAAAAAGCAAAGCTCTCTATTTACAAGTCGATCTACGTTCCCACCCTCACCTATGGTCACCAGCTGTGGGTGGTAACCGAAAGAATGAGCTCGTGGGTACAAGCGGCCGAAATGAGCTTCCTCCGCAGGGTGGCTGGGCTCTCACTCATAGATCGGATGAGGAGCGCTGCCATCCGGGAGGAGCTCGGTGTCGAGCCGCTCCTCCTCCATTTTAAAAGGAGCCAGATGGGGTGGTTCGGGCATCTGGTCAGGATGCCCCTCGAGCGTTTTGCGAGCGAGGTGTTTTGGGCACGTCCCACCGGGAGGAGACCAAGGGGCAGACCCCGGACCCGCTGGAGAGACTATGTCTCATAGCTGGCCGGGGAACGACTTGGGATCCTTCCGGGTGAGCTGGAGGATGCAGCCGGGGTAAGAGAGGCCTGGGCTACTCGTTTGAAGCTGTTCCCCAAGTGACCCGACCCCAGAACAAGCGGAAGATGACGGAACGGAACTTTAGAGAAAAATAGAAGTTCAAATCATCATTCCTCCCTATGGAATTAAATATCTCCCAAAAATCGTTTTTTTTAAAAGCTGAACTGGATGAAACAAAAGAAAAACATGGAACTCAATCCCGTGAAATATTTATAAACGGCTGCTGCGGAATCCGACATGTAAATGGCTGATCACTTTCCATTTGCAGAAGATGCTTAAAGTGCTTTAAACAGAGTCACAGCAGCTATAATTACACGATTAATCAATGGCATTGTTTGTGGATGCCGCACATAATGAAGACGGTCCGTCATGTGTCGAGATGGATCACCCAATTTTCTATGACAAGGGAGTTTTGAAATCAGAACGAGTGCTTTCTCCAGCATCATCGGGTGCTTGAGAATCCCATGACACTGATCAATACGTAATTCAGCTGTGGCAAGTATGAAAAAGAAACTTGTCCCGGACAGCGTTTGTCATTCCTTTGTTCTCTTTATAATCAGGCGAAGAAACTGAGAAAAGTTGCTAAATGACTCGTACTTGAAATAATCTTTACTACTCCAAGCATCCTTCAGCCCACACTTCTCTGTTTAAACGATCAGATTAGAGAGCGTTGTCCTGACTTATAAGCTCTGTTCTCTTCCATCCTACACTGTAATCAGCCTGTCGGCCCCAATCATGGTACTCCCTCTCTCCCTCTAATGCAGCTTCTATTCTATACTTCCTGTTCAACCTTTCCTGCTCTAATTTCAGGCTTTTGGAAAATGTGCTGCAGTACAGATTCATGTCATCAAAGAAAAGAACAGTCAGAGGACATTAAAATACCCAAATGTTAAAGATTCTAAAGCCAGTTTTTCTACATTAAGGAGGCTAGATTAAATAAACGAAATTATCGTGCAAGGTTTACGACATTTTGCCATAATGGTGGAGAGGGACTTTAGGAGCCTGAAATATTTAAAACTCCAACTGGTTCCTATAAATACACACATCCATTTCATAACAAGTTCATTTTAGCTGACCCTTAGCCACACAGCTGCAGGCCATGTTTGTGCCTGGAGCAACACCTGGAGGGTCACAAAGACCTCTCAGCTTTACACGAAGGCCATAAGAGCTGCATCACCCCAGCATAGTTTCTACATTCAAGTTCCATTTCTAACATGTTTTTTAAATTTCTTCTGGAAAAACAGGACAAAACCTCAGATTTTTTTTAACCCAAACCAGGCCCACCCAACCTGAACTGGAAGTATTCGCTTGTTTAGGTCAACGTACCATGTAACCTTAGGTAGGGATGGGAATATAGTCCCACCAAGAAATCTGAAGCACGTGTGTCAAACTCAAGTTTTTAAGGACAACTGGTTAATGGTTAGACACAGGGATGGACAATGATGTTTGCAGATGACATTGTGATCTGTAGTGAGAGGAGGGAAGAGGTGGAGGAAAAGCTGGAGAGGTGGAGGAAAAGCTGGAGAGGTGGAGGTTTGCACTAGAAAGAAGAGGAATGAAGATTAGTCAGAGTAAGACAGAGTACATGTGTGTAAATGAGAGGGATCCAAATGGAAAAGTGAGGTTACAGAGAGAAGAGATAAAGAAGGTGGAATATTTTAAGTATCTAGGATCAACAGTCCAGAGCAATGAAGAGTGTGGAAAAGAGATGAAGAAGCATGTGCAGGCAAGCTGGAACGGGTGGAGAAAAGTATCAGGTGTGATGTGTGACAGAAGAGTTTCAGCTAAAATGAAAGGGAAAGTGTACAAAACCGTGGTGAGAGCGGTTTGGTCTGGAGCAGGGTTCACCAACCCAGTGCCCGCAGCGACTGCATCAGTCCCCCATAGGCCAGTTCTAAAAATAGCACTAATCACAAATTAGCTCTGTCTAAAATTTTCTTTAATTATGTTGCTATTCTTTTTGAATTTCATTTACAGTGATGTAAATTTAAAAACTGATACATAAAAACGCAAACATGAGCGCTGCAAAGATGAGGTTACGAACGTGTTTCCTACCCACAAAAACATGGCAGAAAAAAGGAAGAAAACTTATCATTTTCACAGTGAATGGGAGGAAGAGTTCTTTTTTACTAACGTGAAAGAAAACTGTGTGTGTCTCATCTGCGGTTCGACTGTGGCAACGCACAGTCGAACCGTCCTTATTTTGAAAGGAGTAGATTTTTGTTAAATCTTACATAATTGATCATTTGTACAAACATGGTTCAGAGTTTATGATTTGATAATTGTTGTAAAAATTGAAAAAGATTTTCTGCAAAATGTTGTAGAAGTGATCATTTGAAAATGAAACACTTGGATATTGCATATTGAAATGTATCTGTTTACAAGTTTACTTAACTCGCCTCGTTATCTTTTTGAATTTTCATGGCTTTGAAATCTAATTGACATGTTTTCTGTTTGTTGTAGTCAGGGTGGGAAAATAGGAGAACAGCAGCTGGTTTCCGTCCTCTGTACCCTGACTTAAGCAGAATAATTTGGTTAAAGCAGACAGGTGTGGGTCGGGACCATATGACAGGCGCAGGTGTTGGAGGGACAACACACGTACAGAAAAATGTTCTCAAGCTTCAAAAGTCTGCGGGAGGTGGCCAGCGATGACGCAGCTACATCATGACTCATGGGCTGACCTGCTGAATGTTGGTAATCATAGAGATTAGCAGGTTCACTGCGGGTATAATGAGGGTCAAACATCCATGAGATGTTCTGCTCGAAGTTGAGACATTGTCTAAGCTTCCATCACAGTAGTGGTAGACAATGTTCCCTCAACGTTCTCCCCCCCCTGGGGGAGACGGTGGCTCTGGTAGTGTTCACCCGCGGACCGGAAGTTAACCGGAAGATAATCGGAAGTTAATCGGAAGTTCGCGGGTTCGCATCCCACTGACTTCACTTCTAGGGTCAATAGTGTTTCTCCCACTATTGGTGCCATCATGGCAGCCTGCTGTGGTGTAGTAGTGCAGCACAGAAATTTCCTCGGTGAGAGATCAACAGTGTATTTAAAAAAATCAAAAATAAAAATGCCCCAAGTGGAGGAGTTTAAGTATCTCGGGGTCTTGTTCACGAGTGGGGGAAGAATGGAGCGGGAGATCGACAGGCGGATCGGTGCGGCATCAGCAATAACTAGGACGCTGCATCGGTCCGTCGTGGTAAAGAGAGAGCTGAGCTGAAAAGCAAAGCTCTCGATTTACAAGTCGATCTACGTTCCTACCCTCACCTATGGTCACCAGCTGTAGGTGGTGACCAAAAGAATGAGATCGCGGGTACAAGCGGCCGAAATGAGCTTCCTCCGCAGGGTGGCTGGGCTCTCATTCAGAGATCGGGTGAGGAGCTCTGCCATCCGGGAGGAGCTCGGTGTCGAGCCACTCCTCCTCCAGGTCGAGAGGAGCCAGATGGGGTGGTTCGGGCATCTGGTCAGGACGCCCCCCCGAGCGCCTCGCGGGCGAGGTATTTCGGGCACGTCCCACCGGGAGGAAACCAAGGGGCAGACCCCGGACCCGCTGGAGAGACTATGTCTCACAGCTGGCCGGGGAACGACTTGGGATCCTTCCAGGTGAGCTGGTGGATACAGCCGGGGAGAGAGAGGCCTGGGCTGCCCGTTTGAGGCTGTTGCCCCCGCGACCCGACCCCGGAACAAGCGGAAGATGACCGAACGAACGAAAAAAATAAAAATAGAAGCTGCGCGCCTGTGCAATTGCGCACTGCCCGCAGATTAATAGCGCACAAAAAAAAACCATTGAAGCGCAGAATATTAAACTGAAGTTGAACGAAAGATGGAAAAATGAGACAGAGTTTCGGAGCATGTCTCTTTCTTCTTTCTTTCTGCAACAAATTGCTTCAAACCTCTGCTTCGTAGTTTGGCTCGTCACTGCTGCTGATGTCACAAAAGAGTAAAAGTTTTTGCTCCGCCCCCTTCTGCTCAGGAAGCATGTGTTTGCTAGGACACATAAAAAATTAGAAGGAACAGTGGATCTAAAAAGTGCATCTGAAGTGTTGTGATAGACGTCCTCATATCTGATATACGACTGATGTTTTGTTTGATCTGGAGGTGGAAGAAAAAGGAACCAACATGGCAATGATCAAAATTTTAACCTGAAAGTTTGTGACTACAAAATATAAAAAGTAGTGAATCCTCAGTTTTCAATAACTGAAATTACATTTGAGAAAAAAAGTGGTTTCCATGGAAACAT
This sequence comes from Neostethus bicornis, assembly GCA_902685375.1. Lineage (NCBI taxonomy): Eukaryota > Metazoa > Chordata > Actinopteri > Atheriniformes > Phallostethidae > Neostethus > Neostethus bicornis. The sequence continues at coordinate 7,483,451 of LR738549.1, read as the reverse complement.
CACTTCTGTAAAACCTCAAAATTCACCAAAATGTAAAATGATGGTGGCAGCAATAATTATTTCAGCTGAGCAGATTCTGGAAAAACTTGCTGTAAGCCACAAAAATTAAATCTAAAAATCTTTTCACAAATGTAATTTTGATGGAAGTGCTTTTTTGAAAAAAATATTAATTTTCCACCAGAGAAAAAAAAAGGTTTTCTCTGATACACAAAACTTCTAATAGTAAAACTAGATTTGAAATCTCTCATTATTAGAGCCCTTTTGTGAAACTGGATAGATGGAGGAAATAAATGAATATTAGAAGATGGGTGACTAATTGAACTTCTGATTGGATGGATGTAGAAATAAGTCAAGTGAAGCCTTTGAATAAACTGAAATGTGGGTTATTATTTGATACATTTGTTGTGATGTGGCAGGAGGAGGACCCAAATTCAGGACATCAAACCAGGGTTCATTAACACAATCCACGTAAGTCTGTAACGCAAGAAGCACAGGATTAACTCAAGTTCAAATAATGACAGAGTCCTAACATGGTCAGGCAACCAGGGTGACCTGGCTGGAAGGGATTGTATGACCCGACCTGGAAGTCGGTGATTGCCCTTAAATACGTAGATGACAGGGTCCACAGATGTGTGGCATCAGGAATCACTCTCAGGTATCCCTAATCGGCGTGATGAGGAACATCCAGGGCTCCCTCTGGCGGCAGGCGAGGGGATCACAACAATATGATTGGGTAGATGAATTAACTGATGGATGAATGAGGGGTTAGTTGGAAAGATGAATGAATGGTTGGAAAATATGAAGATTTCCAAACGGGAAAAGAAGAGACGGGTGAATTGAAGGAATCGGATTAGGACGTCTTGGCTGTCGCCAGATTTAGGAAAACTAAATGCTTGTTGTATCCACATCGCCATAGGCTGATTCCCAGTTTTCTTGTCCCGTGGTGCTCATATCTGGTTCCTCGCTCCTGGACCCCCAGCTACTGCCCTTTCCCATCAGGATAAAAGCCATCTGCTGATTTCTCAAAACTCAAAATTGATTTATTCACTTTTCGATTATTCAAATCCAAAGTCAAAACAAATCTGCAATCAATCAGACGCTGAATTCATCCAATTACATTGGTTTTTAGCTTGTTTTTATATTGGTTTTTATAACTTGTTGGCATTTTTATTCTGAATTACGAACATGTTGATTACCATGTAGCTTAGATGACCTTAAAGGCTCTTTGAATAAAATTAATACCATCATTATTAATGTGATGACTAGTAGATTAAGTGGAAAATATTTTTCAGTGATAATAGTTGATTCAATAAATTTATAAATACAGTGGTGTGGTGGTTAGCACAGTGGCCTCCCAAAAAGAAGGTCAGGGTTTGAATCTTGGGTAGGGACGGGGCTTTCTTTGTGATGTTTGTATGTTTACCCCATGTATGCGTGGGTTTCCACCAGGCATTCTAGTTTCCTCATACCATCCAAAAACATACATGTTAGGTTAGTTACAAATTGTCTCTTGGAATGAGTGTGTGGATGGGTGTGTGTGGCCCCGTGGCTGACTGGCAACCTGTTCGGAGTGTATCCCGTCTCTCACCTTGAATCAACTGGAATATAGGCTCCGGCACGCTCCACAACCCCATTAGGGATAAACGGTTTAGAAGATGAATGAATGAACAATTCTTCTTCTTTCGGCTTTTCCCTTCAGGGGTCGCCGCATCAAGTCAGTTTCTTCCATCTAACCCTATCTCCTGCATCCTCTTTGGTCACACCAACTATCTTCATGTCTTCCTTCACTGTATCCATGAACCTCCTCTTTGGTCTTCCTCTAGTCCTCTTTCCTGGTGGTTCCAAACCCAGCATCCTTCTTCCGATGTACTCTCTCTCTCTCCTCTGCACATGTCCAAACCATCTCAGTCTGGGCTCTCTGACTTTATCTCCAAAACCTCTAACATGTGCTGTTCCTCTGATATACTCATTTCTAATCCTGTCCATCCTGGTCACTCCCAGAGAGATCCTCAGCTTCTTCATCTCTGCTACCTCCATCTCTGTTTCCTGTCTTTTCCTCAGTGCCACTGTCTCTAGACCAGGGGTGTCCAAACTTTTTCACTCACGGGCCACATTGAGTTCTAACATTTGACAAGCGGGCCGGATCCGAGGGAGAGGGGCGGGGGTAGGTGAGTGAGGTCATAGACAAAAAGCCCTTTAGAAAATCCTGGCGTCGCCCCTCAGAACAGGATCAGATGGATGGTATGTTTTGGTAACCACTAGTTTAGACTGGTTAAATGGCGTGCTAGATTCTTTTTTTCCTCCTTTTATTAATTGCCGCCATTTTAGAAAATTGGGGGGGCTCACATAATAATTTGCTGTTACTATATTAGCCTCTAGATGGCAGCATTTAGAACACGCAGGTAACAGCGCTGCTGCCCAATGTATTACGTAATTCTACACGCGAGCCAGGCGCTATTGATTTTATGACGGAGGCTGTGGGCTGGATGAAAATTGACAATGGGCCACATTTGGCCCCCGGGCCGGACTTTGGAGATGTCTGCTCTGGACCAAACAGCATGGCCGGTCTGACCACAGTTTTGTTCACTTTTCTTTTCATTTTAGCTGAAACCCTTCTATCACACATCACAACTGATACTTTTCTCCACCCGTTCCAGCCTGCCTGCACACGCTCCTTCCCCTCTTTTCCACACTCTCCATTGCTCTGGACTGTTGATCCTAGATACTTAAAATCTTCCACCTTCTTTATCTCTTCTCCCTGTAACCTCACTTTTCCATTTGGATCTCATTCACACACATGAACTCTATGAATGAATGAACAAAAACAAACAGAAAACCGTTCAAACTTCAGCCCAACTAATGTTATGTTCGTTTTAATTGAATCTGTTGGTTGTTTGTTGGATACATGAATGAATGGATGGGTAGAATGATGAACAGTTTGGATGGATGAATGAACGGGCAGCCGAATCGGAGAACAAACCGTATTTGCTGGATGCTGCTGACTGAAGTTTTATATTAGCATAGAAAACTCAACGAGGTTCAAGCTGGTGCCTCTTTGAAGTTGTTTGTTTACTCTGTGAGGAGGATTTATATGGATTCTGTTGTGTGCTGGCACCATTTAAATAAAACTGGATGGAATCTCTGCCTAACCCACATGAGGCATTCAGCGGTTTGTGAAAGCATCTTTACCCAGATGCTTCTTGGAGTACGATCAGGTCCTTCGTCGTAATCTCATCTACCATTTTCTTTTTATTCGTCCGGCACCACTTAACATTCATTTATTCATATTTTACTTTAAACTTTTTTTTTCTCCATATTTTATTCCAATTAGTCTTTATGTTTGGGGGTTTTTGGATGAAATGTGTGTGACTCATTCATGCTTCATCATTTCCAGTTTACATCCCAGCAGGTAATAAATCACTCCAGGATCTCTGCACCACTGATTATCATAGAAGAATCAGTCAAGGACTAAATTATAATACTTATGGTTGGAAAGTAGCTCAGCTTTTACGCAGCCCTGACACCATAAATCACAGGTTGGACCTGACATAAAAAAAAAAAAAAAAATGAGACAAAATGCTGATCTAACTGGTTCCAATACTGACATCGTATGTATTTGATCCCTTCATGGGACATTCTTTGTCTGCTTTTACTTAAAGGATATTTAATAAGACAGTCACATAAAATGCTAACTTTTCCATTTAGACATTTTTATTCTTGATGATTCTCCACAGAAAACAAAGTGCAATTTATGCACCAAACACAATCGTGACATTTAAACCAGTCAGTCATGAAGGACAAAAATGCATCCTAATTGCCTAAAAGAGGAACTTTATGTGGAATATTAATGTTGTTGAACTTTAAACTGATTTTCTGGGTGTTTAAACACAACAAAAAATAATCAGCTGGGATTCTAGGCTGAGTTTGCTTTTTGGGGTGTTTTTTCTTCCTCCATTTCACTGATCTGTGAAAGTCCGTTTGGTTTCTGGTGTCATTCATGCCGGGGGTGTTTTTATGGGCATTTTGAAAGCTTTGATGAGTAAACTTTGTTAAAATAGGCAAGGCATGTTTATTTGTAGCACGATTCATACAAAATGTAATTCAAAGTACTTCACAAGAAGACAAAAATGCATTAAAATTACAAAACATAGAATCAAAAAGTTTAAAAAAAAGAATAAATAAAATCATTAAAACAGGTAAAAAAGAGTAATTTTTCAAAAGCACAATTAAACAGAAGTGTTTTCAGCCTAGATTTAAACATGGTCACAGTAGAGGCCTGTCTCACAGCCTCAGGAAGTTTGTTCCGGACTTTTGCGGCATAAAATTGAAATGCAGCTTCTCCATGTTTAGTCCTGACTCTAGGCTCCAGAAGAAGGCCGGTCCCAGAGGTCCTCAGAGTTCTAGATGGTTCATGTTTAGTCCTCACTCTAGGCTCCAGCAGGAGGCCGGTCCCAGAGGTCCTCAGAGTTCTAGATGGTTCATGTTTAGTCCTCACTCTAGGCTCCAGCAGGAGGCCGGTCCCAGAGGTCCTCAGAGTTCTAGATGGTTCATGTTTAGTCCTGACTCTAGGCTCCCGCAGGAGGCCGGTCCCGGAGCTTCTCAGAGTTCTAGATGGTTCATGACTCTAGGCACCAGCAGGTGGCCGGCCCCAGAGGTCCTCAGAGTTCTAGATGGTTCATAAGGTACTAACATATCACTGATGTACTTTGGTGCTAGACCATGGAGAGACTTAAACACAATCAGAGCAGCTTTAGAGTCTATTCTCTGAACCACAGGAAGCCAGTGCAGAGACTTTAGCACAGGACTAATGTGATCATATATTCTATTTCTTGTTAAGACTCGAAGAGAACCACGAAGAGAAGAACAGATTGGATGACTTCCTGAAGATTTTCAACAGTAGCAATTGAACTTATCGGCTCCTGATTTTGTTTGAAGGGTAGGGTGTCATGTTGGGTGATACCACAGAATTTGTACATTACCGCCTCCATAGGGGCTCGGAGGTCTGGTTAAACAAACACAACCAAACTTTAAAACATGCCAATAATTGAATGTAAAGAAAACAATCTTTACGCCACATGGAAACGAGAAAAAAAGTTTGACATCAGAATCAGAAATGCTTTTATTGCCATGGTCAATGAAGAGGATCAGAGACTAGGACTTGCTGTGGTACAAGTGTGCAAAGTGTTCATAATTCCAACGGCAGAAGGGAAGTAGCTGTTTTTGTGGCAAGATCTTCTGGACTGGAGTCTCCTGCCCGAGGGGAGTCGCTCAAAAAGTCCATGTCCAGGGTGGGAAGGGTCAGCTGCTATCTGACCTGCACGCCCCTGAGTCCTGGAGACATTTAGGTCATGGAGAGATGGAAGTCTGTGGCCAATCACCTTCTCCGCGGAGCGCACAATGCGTTGCAGGCTATGTTTGTCCCTGGCTGTGGCTCCAGCGTACCACACGGTGATGGAGGAGGTGAGGATGGACTCGATGATGGCTGTGTAAAACTGCACCAACATCCGGGCGGACAGCCGAATTGGAGAGCTTGGCTTTCTTCAGCTGCTGCAGAAAGTACATCCTCTGCTTGGCCTTTTTGATCAGGGAGCTGATGGATGGCTCCCATTTTAGGTCCTGTGTGATGGTAGTGCTGAGGAAGCGGAAAGAGTCTACAGTGGTGATGGGGATTCTGTCAGTATAAGGGGGGTAATGGAGTTATATAATAGGGTGCTTATCAGGGAGCTGATGTACAGCCCCCACTTTAGGTCCTGTGTGATGGTAGTGCCGAGGAAGCGGAAAGAGTCTACAGTGGTGATGGGGGAGTCTGTCAGAGCATGGGGGGGAAATGGAGGCTGTGACTTTCCTGAAGTCCATGATCATCTCCACTGTCTTCTGAGCGTTGAGCTCCAGGTTGTTGTTGCTGCACCAAACTCACACAAAACGCTGCACACATGCATCGACGTTCACATAGCCCCCACCTATCCTATCCTTCATACGCCCATCCTTTCCCAACCCCCATTAAACCTGAACTGCAAGCTACTGTCTCTTTAACTGAAATAAAAATAAGCATCTGGCCTGATGCTGTGAGGAAATAATAACTGGGGATCAATCCACACCAGGAGTCGGCCCACCCATGACTGCAGCGGCCAAAACCACAGGGGTTCATACCACCCAGGCCAGTCAGACCCAGTACCAGTAGATGGGTTTCATCTTGAAGGAAATTGACAGTGGATCGAGCACAGAGGCCGTTTCAGTCTGGTGACCCGTAGGACAAGAATACAGAGGATTTGTCAGGATCTGAAATCATACTGTACCAACAAGTGGTGTAAAAAACTGAATGAAAAGACATTAAAGACTTTTAATAATTAGAATAAAACTTGCTCACAATAGATCTGATATAAGTTTATCTGAGTTTTTGTTTTTTATTTTTGTTTACTCCAGTAGAAAGTTTTTTTGTATTATTTCTGTAACACAGCGTGCACGCATTCACCGTACGCGCGAGCGGTGTTGAAGCGCGTTACGTTGTCAAAATGAACAAGCATGTGGAAATGATTTATAAAAGTGATTTTTAGATTTAAAAAACAAAAAACAAAAACCCTTTACTCCATCCACTGAGTAACTCTGGAAAGACAATCCTACTGCAGTAGAAGTCCAGCTGAATGGGGCAAGGGCTATTTAAAAAAAGAATTCACATTGAAATGCGTGTTGATGACCGCGAATGGGTCGCGGGGGCTCCATGCTGAGGGTGTTTGTTAGACGTAAAATTTTGTGGGTGTAGGTCTTCTAGTGTTAAAGAACAATGAATGAGAGGGGGGAGGGGCCACAATAATAATAATACATTGAACTTACTTTGTATATAGCGCTTTTCTAGACACTCAAAGACGCTTTACACATGCATTATTCATTCACTCCATACAATCATTCACACACACACACACAACATTCATTCCTGATGATGGGAGCTACCATGCAAGGCGCAGACCACTATCATCAGAAGCAACTGGGGGTTCGGTGTCTTGCTCAAGGACACCTCGGCATGGACTCTGGGCGGGTGATTGAACCTGCGACCTTCCGGTTACGGAGCGGTCGCCCTACCCACCGAGCCATCCTTCCCCCCTGGCTTTTCTTTCCCACAAGAAAGAAAAGCCAGGGATCAGCCATGGGGGATGTGGATACATCTATACACCCAGGCAAATTAAAAATGGTATCACGCTAAATTTAATAAAATAAATGTCACTTTTTTTTTTCATGTATTCACCTCTTCCCTCCCAAAAGAGCAGAAAAAAATTGGTCATCCTTCAGAAATGTCTGTTTCTCTTTTTTATTGACACCTCAGAGTGAAGCCCGTCCAGTGTTTGATGGACACCTATACCAAAGCCTCAGGCCAGACCAGGTTGTTTTCAACAAGTTTTGCTGCTCATTAGGCTTGTCCAGAACTCAGTGGCTTAACGGTGGTGATCTTTTTTAATCCCTAAATCTTCTGCTGTTCAGCTGGAAATACTTTTCAACTCTTACTTTTTTTAGTTCTTTTCCTTCACTTCTTTAATCATTGAGTTGTTTTTGTGTTGTTTTCATTCCTCCCTGAAGGTTTTTATACTTAGCAACTTCGTTTTTTTAAAAAAAACATGTTCTTTTGATAAACTTGCCAGATGACAAGTCTCATTTCATTTGCAAAATAAATAAGAAACTCCCTGTAGAAAAACAAAACGCAAGTAATGTGCACTTCCACGTGCTTTAAACAAAACCATGAAGCCAAATCCAGGCTGTAGTTTTCCAGTCTTCTGCATAATTCTTCAGCCCTGAGAGAAGGGATTTTCTGTTTGACCACATCAACACAAACTCAGTGCTGTAATTCTCTCCTGACAGATCTGTTGTATTGCATCAAATCAGAGCCCAATGGGACCAGTACTTCTACAGCTAACAGCCAGTGGTGGATGAAGTACTCACTTTTTGTACTTAAGTAAAAATACAGATATATTGTATTTTCCGCACTATAAGGCGCACCCAAAAACCTTAAATTTTCTCTAAAGTCCATGATGCACCTTTTAACCCGGAGCGCCTTATTTATGGATTAATATTGAGCTACAACAGGTGTTGCAACTGCGGTAAGCAGATGCCGACTCCATTTCCCCTGTAGAAGAAGTAGTGCGCGGTGCATGCTGGGATATATGAAAGGGCGTCTCATTTCCATTTGTGTGTTTGTGTAAAGACCCGGAAATGGCTCCTACCAAGAGACACTGTTACACCGCAGAGTTTAAACTCAAGGCGATCGGTCACGCAGTAGAACACGGGAATAGAGCCGCAGCGAGAGAGTTTAACATTAATGAATCAATGGTGAGGAAGTGGAGGAAGCAAGAGGATGTGCTTCGCCAAGTAAACAACACTAAACAGAGTTTCCGCGGGAACAAAGCGAGATGGCCACAGTTTGAGGATAAAGTTGAACAGCCTTTACTGTAGCGCCTTATAATGCGGTGCGCCTTATATATGGAAAAAGTTTTTAAAAATGGTATTTATTGAAGGTGCGCCTTATAATGCAGTGCGCCATATAGTGCGGAAAATACGGTAATTAGGCAACAAAATTACTTAAGTAAAAGTACCAATAAAAACATCTACTTAAGTAAAAGTACAAAAGTAATTGGTGTAAATTTTACTTTTCAAGTAAAAAGTAAAAGTATTCAATCATAATTCAAATGTTATTTTTTGTGCTGTTGGGTCACAGATAAATACTCTGCAGGGGCGGATCCAAGAAGGGGGGGCGTGCTCCATCCGTTCCCCTCCCACCCACGTCCCTCCTCTGGTCCACGGAAAAAAAAAAAAAAAAGAAGAAAGGAAAGGGGTCTAGTCAAGCTATCTCCATGCAGGGCCAGTGAATGGGCACCAAAATGCAGGAAAAAAAACTCTTATTTTTCAAAATGTTCTGGGAGGGAGGCCCCCAGTCCTCCTATACTGGCTTTGTCAATGATATCACGTCCCGCCTCGCCCCCTTAAGAAAATCCTTGGAGCAGCCCCTGCTCTGTGTAACGATCACTCATTATTTTATTTAAAAGTAAACACAACGAACAATCTTCTCACTCTTTTTCAATTTTTGCTATATTTCATGTTTGGTTTTTGGTGGTGAATGACTGCGGAAAATGTTTACTCTTGATTCTGATTGGCCCTCGATTCATTACTTCTTCTCCCTCTGGCGAAACCGCAGGCGATCAACTGCTCCCTCTACAGGTTAATTTTGGCGATGCGACTTCAAAATGTGCTAAAATAAACTGTATATTTTTCAAATTCCTGAACGAAAATGTAACAAAAAATGTAAAACACACTTTTAAAAAGTAGCGAAGTAAAAGTACAGATATTTGCTCAAAAAATGTAGTGAAGTAAAAGTACAGCTCTAAAATTTTACTTAAGTAAAGTACAGTTACACAATTTTTTTACTTAAGTACAGTAATGAAGTACATTTACTTCGTTACGTTCCACCACTGCTAACAGCTACCAAGCAGTTCGAACTATGCGTATTATTTAAATATTAAAAAAAAAAGGTTTAATAGTATTAAAACCATTAACGTTGACAATCAGACACACTTACTGATTCCTGGTTTAAATAATCTCCTTTGGCGCACATTTAAAACCTCTTTTTGACAAACGTAGAGAAGTAAGTGGGTTGTCTAAGCTCCAACATGACGAGCATCAAAGGAATCAGATGAATCGTGGTTAAATGGATATTCTAGTCCCATTACTGATTTTAAATGGACAATTAATGTCATTCAGTTCAGTCACTTCAACGCTCCAACAACAGCTCACATAACCATTAGGAGTCTTCAGATGTTGATTTATACTCTGGAACAAGATTTTTTTTTGTTCCTTTTATGTGCACAGTCAGTGTTTGTCAGATGGTATCCATGAAAAAGCAGCATGTGCATGATAAAGCCGCTGAGAGCAGCTTGTCTTAGTGAGAAAACCATTCAGGAGATCAGATTAAACCAGACAATTATGAAATGGAGACTGAGGCATAAATTAGTTTACAGCATTTGCGGTAAATGTTGATCCAGATGTACAAGAATATTGAGAAGGACAAGATGAAGCTGGTTGCTTTTATTGTTTGAGCAGCTGCCAGTTTATGGCTTTTAAAATGAATACAAGTTAAAAAAAAGATTTTCAAGTTCAAGTTTTTCTCACCAGCTACACCTGGTTTACTATGTACTGACAGCCAATTACGTCATATTATCTGGTCACGTATCGAGCCAGTCGCGTTATGCTGAACAGTGATCGCCTCCTGAAGGTCTACTATTTATTTATTCCTTCCCCAGAAAAAAAAAAAAAAAAAAACAATTAACATTTTTTTTCTGAGGATAGTGATTTTTAAATTAAAATAAAATTTGGGCTTTTACACAAAACTGTATACGCTGATTACCAGTGTTTATTCAAATGTTCCAAAATAAGAAAAATGCGGCCATCTAACTTTCTATTCAAAATATCTAAAATAATTTTGTCAGGATCCCTCACCTGCCCCAAGAGGAAGCCCTGGATATTCCTAATCAATCTGATTAGGATCACCTGAGAATGATTCCTGATTCCACACATCTGTGCACCCTACCATCTATTTAAGGTGAATCACCCCGGACTTCCTTGTCGGGTGTCACTATCCCTTCCAGCCAGGTCACCCTGGTTGCCTGACCATGTTTGAATTGTATTATTTGGACTTTTAAAACCTTGAGTTAACCCTGTCCTTCTTGCTTTACAGACTTCCTGAATTAAGTTGATAAACCTTGTTTGATGTCCCACTATTGGGTCCTCCTCCTTCCACATCCCCTAACACCCTGACAAATTTCACTTTCAGTAAATGTGTTACTTAATTGGTGATACAGTTTAATATGTTATTTTATAAGAGTTTGACACAAAGTCAAACACCAATGTTCACTAATTGTTCCAACAAAGATCTCATGTTTTTTTAATTTACATACTATATTATTTCCATTAGAAGCCCTTTCTAGTAGAAGCACTCCCCTGTTTTTTGTTTTTTTTCTCAAACTTGGATACCGCAAAGTTTGAAGTCTGATTAAAAAAAAAAAGTCTTCCTTCTGCAACTTTAGCTCAAGTCTAACATGTTCTTGTCCTTTTAAAAAGTACTTTGAATAGCTTTACCTAATGCTGGTACTGGTACTGTGCTGTGGCAATTTTTTTTTTTTGCCCTGCAGATTTTTTTTGCAAGATTTTAAGTATCTACAATTAACAGTCCAGAGCAATGGAGAGTGTGGAAAAGAGGTGAAGAAGCGTGTTCAGCCAGGCTGGAACGGGTGGAGAAAAGTATCAGGTGTGATGTGCGACAGAAGTGTTTCAGCTAGAATGAAAGGGAACATGTACAAAACCGTGGTGAGACCGGCCATGCTGTTTGGTCTAGAAACAGTGGCACTGAAGAAAAGACAGGAAGCAGAGATGAAGATGCTGAGGATCTCTCTGGGAGTGACCAGGATGGAAAGGATTAGAAATGAGTACATCCGGGGAACAGCACATGTTAGAGCTTTTGGGGATAAAGTCCAAGAGGCCAGACTGAGATGGTTTGGACATGTGCAGAGGAGAGAGAGAGTACATAGGAAGAAGGATGCTGGATTTGGAACCACCAGGAAAGAGGCCTAGAGGAAGACCAAAGAGGAGGTTCATGGATACAGTGAAGGAAGACATGAAGATAGTTGGTGTGACCAAAGAGGATGCAGCAGATAGGATTAGATGGAAGAAACTGACTTGCTGTGGCGCCCCCTGAGGGGAAATGCCGAAAGGAGAAGTAGAAGAAGATTTTTTTTGCAAATAGCTACTCTATAGATCCACTCTTCATCAGCGTGGCCGCACATGTGCGAGTATTGGGAATAATACTGTATGCACATACACAAATCAAATATTTAGCTGCAACCTCCATCTGGGGTCTCCACACCCCACTGTTCAGCACTCTGATGTATTAAAAGGGAAGAAAAAACTTTTCCATGACTGAGACAATGATCATTCATCTTCCCATGGTCCATCTGACCAGGTGATAACTCCACCAAATGAAGAGATATGAGGGGATGGGTAAAGGTGCCCTTCACTGGTCTCAGTGCCCACTCACACCTTCTTCTTTTCCATATCCATTCCTTCTGCGTAGCTCTTTACCTAAGAACCTTTCTGGCCACTCCAGCTTCTCTTTCATGCCAGCACCAAGTCAGTGCCAAGCAGCAGGAATGGGGGGAATGCTAACGCTTCTAATTATGAGAGTCTACAGTGCTGGTGAGATTGCAGCCTCCTACGCAGCATTATGCAGAGCTGGTGGTCGCTTCTTCTCTGGAGTTCCCTTTCTAGAGTTTTAAATTGGTTTCACAAACCTTTGATTAGACAATCCCCCCCCCTCACTTCCATTATGTTTGCTGTCCATGAGTGATTGCTCACATGCCGAGATAAAAGGCTGGTCCTGGAACTGAGGCGATGAGGCGAACGGGACACGATAATGAAGTGAAATGAGGCGTGAACATTGTCTGTTGCCGTTATCACTTAAGAGTACGGAGAAATTGTAAAGAGAACTGAAAGATTCTGACTCTGCTGATTCTACTCATCCTCGATATGAGTTCATTTGTATGCGGAAAAGGTAAGAGGCCATTTGGGTGTGGAGGGCAAACCGGAGCAATTCCTGAGCTTCAGTTCTACTTTAGTTTAGTTAAGTCGTTTAATTAAAGGTCCTGACTTTTATGCCTCAGAGACTTTGTTTCCCATCAACATGATAGCATGACACCTTCAACGGACATCCATGACGATGCACTGGAACACATCGTAAAGCTGCTCTATCGGGTTGAAAATGATCGGGGACGGTGAACCCGTCATCATAGTGGATAGGATCTAAGCTTTGGAGCTTTGGAGTATAGTGCCCAATCTCACTGTTAGATGTCCAACCAAAGCAATGAATACGTTCATGATCAAGATATCGTGGCTACATGGGACAGACTGATTCAACACACCTGGTGTCCACAGAAACCAAATACCTTACCTGGCAAGCAAGAGTAACACAGTTATAAGCATGAGAGTAAAAAATAGTACTTAGGATCAACAGTCCAGAGCAATGGAGAGTGTGGAAAAGAGGTGAAGAGGCGTATGCAGCTAGGCTGGAATGGGTGGAGAAAAGTATCAGGTGTGATGTGTGACAGAAGAGTTTCAGCTAAAATGAAAGGAAAAGTGTACAAAACCATGGTGAGACCGGCCATGCTGTTTGGTCAAGATAAGTGCTCCCCAAAATTGTACATGCTGACAAGCAAGAGTAGCAACAATTGTAGATATGATAATAAACAAATAGTACTTAGAATCAATGGTCCAGAGCAATGAAGAGTGTGGAAAAGAGGTGAAGAAGTGTGTGCAGGCAGGCTGGAACGGGTGGAGAAAAGTATCAGGTGTGATGTGTGACAGAAGAGTTTCCGCTGAAATGAAAGAGAAAGTGTAGAAAACCGTGGTGAGACTGGCCATGCTGTTTGGTCTAGAGACAGTGGCACTGAGAAAAAGACAGGAAACAGAGATGGAGGTAGCAGAGATGAAGATGCTGAGGATCTCTCTGGGAGTGACCAGGATAGTTAGGATCAGCGAAACAGCACATGTTAGAGGTTTTAGAGATAAAGTCAGAGAGGCAAGACTGAGATGATTTGGGCACGTACAGAGGAGAGAGAGGGAGTACATCAGAAGAAGGATGCTGGATTTGGAACCACCTGGAAAGAGGACTAGAGGAAGACCACAGAGGAGGTTCATGGATACAGTGAAGGAAGACATGAAGATAGTTGGTGTGACCAAAGAGGATGCAGCAGATAGGGTTATATGGAAGAAACTGACTTGCTGTGGCGCCCCCTGAAGGGAAATGCCGAAAGGAGACGAAGAAGAATGAACGAAAATCTTAATTTTTGAGTTTAATGTAATAAAGACAATAAACTAGGAAGGAAACAATACAGATTTGTCTTTAATTTTAGCTTTAATTAAGCTATTATTCTTGTTTTCTTTGTCTGAACTTTTATTCTTGAAATAAAGAGTTCAAATAAAGACAACAAATAAATGCTATTTCCTGTTAAACGTTGAAGGTTTTCACACACTGGAACATAAAAAGTCTCAGCTGAACTCTATGTTGCATGTTGATCTGTGGACATGATTTTGTTTTTGATAGTGACTCAGCTTTGAAGACGTTTCCTAAGAGGAAATAAACGAGGTATTTCAGCCGAAGGATTAAAAGGTGCTCATTTTTTCCAGGTTGAGACAAAACGCTTCCTGTTTTAATACGTCAGCACAGCTGGAAAAAGATCAAACATGAACTGTTAGAAGAAGATATCGGGAACTCATCGTTTTCTTAATTTCCAGTGGTGGATGATGTACTCACTTTTTGTACTTAAGTAAAAGTACAGATATTTAGGCAAAAAAAAACAACTTGTGTAAAAGTACCAATAAAAAATCTACTTAAGTAAAAGTACAAAAGTAATTGGTGTAAATTTGACTTTTTAAGTAAAAAGTAAAAGTATTCGATCATATTTCAAATGTTATTTTTTGTGCTCTAGGGTGTCACCATGGTAACCAGGATAAATAGGGTCATGGGTGTCCCTATTTATCCTGGATACTATTTTGATCTAAATTACAAATATTTGTTCTTCGTTACAAAAAGTTCTAATTACAAAAATTAGAACTTTTTGTAATTTAATTGTTTTTTAAAAAAATGTATGAAAAAAAGCCAAAAAAAAAAAAAAGCTTTTGGTCCACCAAAAAAAAACCCCTTTAGAAAATTCTGGATCCGCTCCTGCTCTGTGTAATGATGGCTCAACTTTTTATTTAGAAGTAAACACAACGAACAACGATCTTCTGACTCTTTTTAATTTGTACTAGATTTGATGTTAGTTTTTTTTGGCGCTGAATGAATGCGGAAAATATTTACTCTCGATTCTGATTGGTCCTCGATTCATGACTTCTTCTCCCGATCAACTGCTCCTTTTGATTTTGGCGATGCGGCTTCAAGATGCGCTTAAAAAAAAAAACTGTGTATTTTTCAAATTCCCGAACGAAAATGTAACAAAAAATGCAAAACACACTTTTAAAAAGTAGCGAAGTAAAAGTACAGATATTTGCTCAAAAATGTAGTGAAGTAAAAGTAAAAAGTACAGGTCTTAAATTTTACTTAAGTAAAATACAGATACACAATTTTTTTACTTAAGTACAGTAACGAAGTACATTTACTTTGTTACGTTCCACCTTGAGCCGCCACCCTATTGTGGTGGAGGGGTTTGCATGCCCTAATGATCCTAGGAGCTATGTTGTCCGGGGCTTAATGCCCCTGGTAGGGTCACCCAAGGCAAACAGGTCCTAGGTGAGGGGCCAGACAAAGCGTGGCTCAAAAATACCCCTATGAAGTTACCAAACATGGTCGGGTTGCCCTTGCCCAGACGAGGGTCACTAGCGCCCCCCCCCCCTTGAAGCCGGGCCCGAGGGTGGGGCACGCGTGCGAGCGGACTCACCACCTGCAGGAGGGGCCATAGGGGTCGGATGAAGGGGGAGATGGGTGGCAGCCAACGGTGGGGACCCTGGCGGTCAGATCCTCGGCTGCATAAGCTAGCTCTAGGAACGTGGAATGTCACTTCTCTGGCAGGGAAGGAGCCCGAGCTGGTGCGCGAGGTTGAGCGCCTTGCAAGCGGGGTGTTTCGGGCACGTCCCACCGGGAGGAGACCAAGGGGCAGACCCCGGATTGGCTGGAGAGACTATGTCTCACAGCTGGCCGGGGAAAGACTTGGGATCCTTCCGGGTGAGCTGGAGGATGCAGCCGGGGGGAGAGAGCCCGAAGAGCATCTCTATGTGATAAACTAAAACAGGCATAGGATTTTTTTTTCTGAGAGAGCTGTGAGATAGATTTGCCATGCGGGAATCCCTCGCCAGGCCGACCTCCGAGCTCCAGACAAACAGCCGTCACTGCAGCTTTTGTTCACGATGTTTCTCTGCCTTCATGACTCATGCTCATGAGCAGCAAACTCTAACTTTGTAAACAACTCAGAGCAAACTGCATCGTGATTATGATTCAGTGGCTGTGTCCTCCGAATCGATCAGTGCAGCAAGATTATCGGCCGGCGAGATTGATGGAAGTTATGAATTATTAGGTGGAGGGAAAGTAATATCGGAGAGCTGTGGATTGAAGACCTGCACGAGAAATGACCAATGACTGCAGAGCTGGGGCATAAAACAGACATTCATATGATTTATAAGGTGAGGGGAGGCCCCTGGAGAAAGGCCAAGGCTTATGCAATTAGACCAAGCTAGTCAAGCCCAACCTTTTCACAACGGTTGGCCACTTATGAGTCCTTCAGTCACGGGGAAATTTGCTCCACTTTACTTTGAGGGATAATTCTGCAGGGGCTGTCAGGGCGGCATGAGCCTGCAGCACAGCAAGCTGGACCAGTCAGCAGCCTGAAACTGACTGGGACAAAAAAAGGGGAATCTGTGCTGAAGGGTCTTACAGCACAGATTCTTATGTGAACATTTTCAGCTAATTTTTCTACTTACGGTATTTTTTTTTCCTTTTGCTTTAATACTTTACAATGAAAGGTTTTTTTTTTTTTTTTTTTGTGGGAAAATCTTTTGAGCTGAAAAATTTACTTTTAAAACTCAAGGCCATTTTTTTTTGATAGATTTTAATTTAATTCATTCTGCCGATGCTGAACCTTTGAACCTTGGTCTCTGTGGAAACATGATATTCCCAGCCCCTAGATGTCAGTCTAAAAGACTAAATCTGTGTAAAATTAATGTCTGAATAGATTTTGCAGAATGTTAGCCAATCAGAAACGAGAGGTAACTTGTTTTGATTAATATTGTGACTATTTGCGCTCATATTTCAATCACCTACAAGCATCAAAAGTCTGTTTGGCTTTAATACATTTTTTTCAAGCACTATTGGAAAGTTTCAGGGACGTTTTGAACTTTGAGCATACATTTTGCTCTCTGGCTGCTCCTGATTGGTTGTTACTGGCTGTTTAAAACCTCTTAACACCCACCTATTTTCGGGCTGTGCACAATAGTTGGACATACCCAAATGCCATTGCCTATTACAGCAGCATCTTTCAAGTCACATGCTTGTACTATACATCAAAATAAAGCTTAGACCTTCTAGTTTCTGTAGATATGTACATGGAGAGTGTCAGAATTTCAGAGCCTATCCTACAGTAGTTCAAACATAAAAAAAATTGTAGAATTTTAGCCTCGCCTAATTTTTTTCATTTTCCAATGTCCCTGGCCAAGACATACTTCTTAGTAGGCATAATTCCTTCCATTTGTATGACAAAAATCTTGTTGACAACAACTGTGTAAAGTTTCAGATCTCTTGGTACAAGTGTTTTTGACCTATTGACCTTTTACTATAAAAAGTGTCCATTCGGCACAAGCTGTCCAAATCTGTGCCAAAATGTGCCAAAGTGAATTTTTGCCATTCTATCACTTTTTTAGTCATAAAAAATGCATATTAGTGTTTCTGTGACTTTGAATGCCTCCCACAGATATTTTTTTTCATAATTTTTTAAATGTATATTTTAATATTTTTTACTGTAATTATAAATTTTTCCATAAAAATTATGCACAAGAAATGAAATATACAACTGGATAAATGATATGTTGTGTATGACAACAACTGTGTAAAGTTTCAGATCTCTAGGTACAAAAGTTTTTGATTTATTGACCTTTTAGTATAAAAATGTCTAATCTGAACAAGCAACAAATTGAATTTTTGCCATTTTATCACCTTTTTAGTCATAAAAAATGCATATTAGTGTTTCTGTGACTTTAAAAACCTCCCACAGATCTTTTTTTTTTCCTTTTTTTTTTTATTATTTTTTTTTTATTTACATAATTTTTGCTGTAATTATAATTTTTTTTTCATAAAAATCATGCACAATAAAAATTTTTCGGATAAAAAATATGTTCCAAAACCCCAGAAATATAGTTTGCTAAAAAAAAAAGTTGAAAATAAACTAAAAAATCTTTCAATCTGTGATCACCTCACTCACTCAGTGTCTGCTCCTCATTCGCGTCATGACGCACAAAATGGCGCCGTTTGTTTTGATAAAATTTCCCGTTACGCAGTTGAAATACACGCGATTCTATTGGTCCGGTTTTGAACCAATCCCCTCGTTTTGAAGGTGGAAGTATCAGCTTTCTTTATAGGCTAATCATATATTTGTAAGTGACGTCGTTAGCCCGCTAGAAGCTAACATGCTAGCAGTGCTGTTAGCTGGAGGAGAACCGCTTGCTTCATTCAAAGCCTTGTAAAAAACAAACTCTTTATCGGAATATTTTGCGAACGGTCTCAGTTTGTAGATAACTTCGTAAAGAAAAGAAACATACCCAGGATGAACTTAAAAACACAGCTAGGCAGTTATTATGGAGATTGGAACGCGACCGCTACTATTTCTCGCAGAAAACAAAATCACGTTTTCTGGAGTTTTTCTCCAAACTGGTTTACTTTTGAGAAAATACAATTTTATATAGTTATTCTGTGGATTGTTACGGACAAAATGAGACCAATCACATGAAGATCGAACCCGTCTCAGCCCATTACGACTGGATCATAGGTGAGAAATGCGCTCCAAACAGTTTGATTTTATTTGCGAATAGTTTGCTATTTCTTCTTGAAACTAGTGAAAACATAAGAATGGATGCTATGATCGTTTTCTTGAAAGTCTAAGCTTTAAAACGAGGTATAACTTAGTGGAGTTGAACAAAGAATAAGTGTCTTTGTGAGTGAAGAAAAAACAAAAACCTACAAACGTACCGTGGGCGGTTCAGTGGATGTTAAGAGGTTAAGCTCTCTGATTGGTCCAAACTCTGACAGAAAGTGGTTCAATAATTGTTTAGTGGTAAGAAGGAAAATCTTGTTGCATCTTGATAATAACATTAAATGCTTTGTTTTTATCAAACTGTATTAATCCCTCATGGGCAAATTCCTGTGCTGCATTGCACCCCAAAGGGAGCCAATGGCGGCGTCAATGGTGGGTGAAACTGGGGGTTGGTGGTCTTCTGCAGGGACCCTTAGGCATGAGCTAAGCGGGATTCAAACCGGCTTAGTTGGCAAACAGCAACCCGCTTAGCTCCGAGTTTATGGTTGAATTTGAAAGAACATCAATTGTTGAGATGGATTATAAATATTCTAAATGAAACAGTAACGAAATATGACCTATTTTAAAGAAAACAAATCCATCCGAGAGATATTTCCTGATGTTTCAAAGACAAAAAGTATTCTTTTTCTTCTCCTTTCGGCATTTCCCTTCAGGGGTCGCCACAGCAAGTCAGTATCTTCCATCTAATCCCGTGTCCTGCATCCTCTTGGTCACGCCAACTAGCTTTGCGTCTTCCTTCAATGTATCCATGAACCTCCTCTTTGGTCTTCCTCTAGTCCTCTTTCCTGGTGGTTCCAAATCCAGCATCCATCTTCCAATGTACTCTCTCTCTCTCTCCTCTGTACATGTCCAAACCATCTCAGTCTGGCCTCTCTGACTTTATCTCCAAAACCTCTAACATATGCTGTACATCTGACCCTGTCCATCCTGGTCACTCCCAGAGAGATCCTCAGCATCTTCATCTCTGCTACCTCCATCTCTGTTTCCTGTCTTTTCTTCTGCTACTGTTTCTAGACCAATCAGCATGGCCGCTCTCACCACGGTTTTGTACACTTTTCCTTTCATTTTAACTGAAACTCTTCTGTCACACATCACACCTGATACTTTCCTCCACCCGTACCAGCCTCCCAGCACACGCCTCTTCACCTCTTTGCTCTATTTTTTAAATAAACTCCTGTTTTAGTATAACTTTTGAGCTACAGTAACAAAAATAACATTCTTTAATGGGAAGTGGCACAAAATTAGATTTTGTAGTTCTTTTTTTTTTTTTCAACCATTAATCCAACTTCATTCGAGCATCTATGAAGTAAATTTTATGCATACATGTTCAAGATATTTCCGAGCTCGCCACAGCATTCACGTACTATTTGAATCCCAGATTGTTCTTGGCCACAGATTTTGTTCCCTGCTACTTTGTCATTCTAAAATAATCAGGAAGTGTTTTTACAACAACATTGCATGTGCTTTGCTTACGCTCAGTCCCTCTCTTTAATAGGAAATGTAACTTTTATCAAACAAGAATATAAAAGAAAATATGCTAGCTTTGTTAACTTGACATGCTTTACAATGAAAAGGTCTCGTGCACGTTTTCAGTAGTCAGGACCATGCGGGGAGCAAGAGGAGGGGGGAAATCAGTGTCAGAAACTGAATGAATATATTTCTAAGCTGTTTCCTGAGCAGATCCATGCTTTTCCAAGCAAACAGGATCTGCCTTGTTTCTCTATAAATGCTTGGAGATGAGAATAATCATCCCGTGTAGACGCAACCCCCTCACTCTAAACTAGCGGTATCATAGTTTTCTTTCTTAAAAACATCAAATAAGGTTGGTTCATTATTGTTTGTCACAAGAGGATGTTACGACCCATATTTAACCAACTTTTATTGAATAAAGAAGTGATATAAAAAGCTTCTGCAACTGTTTAAAGAGGATTTTATTCTACTTTGTTTGCTTTCTCTACAGAAAAAAAAACGAGGTTAGATTTAGGTCATCGCAGGGAGTGTTATGCAGTACGACTCTTCTGAATCTTTTAACTACTGCAGCTGCATTCACTGAAAGTTCTAAAATATTTACTTTTAAGTTGAACCCAATTAAACTCTCTTTGCATCAGCATCTTCGTCCAAGACCGAAGAAAGTACAAGAGAAAATGAAAAGCCCCTCTTGCCAGAATTGTGTTTGCATTAACTCATCAAGCAAAGCAGGGAAGAGCTTTTAAAAGGCAAAGAAAACGACTGAAACTTCTTCTCGTGGAGTTACACAAAGTCTCCAGAGGGGGCAGTCTACTTTTGATGTTCAATATCTGACGTAGTGCTCCAAATAATAAAAAAAAAGTTGTAGCTTTAAAGAACTATAGAGCAGAGCCAGAGCATGATCTGCGCACGTGAACGCCTCCTCTTAATTTGGTAATCCTCCGCTGCGCACGTCTTTATTTTATTTATTTTGAACTGGTATCCCCGATATGAAGGAGTAAAAAGTTAAGGATAAATTAAGAGCAGGAGAACTGAAAAAACAAACACGCACCGGTAAGAGTGAGGTGTGGAAAAGCTTCAAATTTATTGTTCAAAATGCTACAGAAACTTGCGTTGGCTTCGCTGGATGTAGTCAATGTGGCGCTTTGCTTTCATACGACACCAAAAAGACCGGCACCTCGACGCTCAGCAGGCATTTAAACAGCTGGACTGGCAGAAGTGATGATCATCAAAGATCTATTTTATCATTTGTTTCAAAGACCGTCCCTCCTCTTCGCGCTAAGCAGGACATCACAAACAAGCGCGTTCGGGGTCCTATAGTGGGATTTTTTTTTTTTTTCATTAAAAAACGTGTTCTTGAAAATGTTCCGATTTATTAATAACCGTCTTCCTACCGAGTCCTCACAAATAAAATATGACATTTCGGGCTTGTTTCGGGCTCGGGCCTGCAAATCACGTTGATTGGTTGGGCTCGGGTCGGGTTTTAATATCCGCAGGCTCGGGTTGGGTCGGGCTGGATTTTTAAGGCCCGATCTCACCTCTGTTACCTTTATGTTCATCACCTTTATGGACAGTATACCTAGGCGGAGCCGAGGCGCTGAAGGGATCCGGTTTGGTGATCTCAGGATCCGATTTCTGTTTTTTGCGGATGATGTGGTCCTGTTGGCTTCATCGGACCGTGATCTCCAGCTCTCGCTGGACCGATTTGCTGCCAAGTGTGAAGCGGCCGGGATGGGAATCAGTGCCTCCAAATTCGAGACCATGGTCCTTGCCCGGAAAAGGGTGGAATGCCCCCTGCGGGTCAGGGACAGGGTCCTGCCCCAAGTGGAGGAGTTTAAGTATCTTGGGGTCTTGTTCACGAGTGGGGGAAGGATGGAGCGGGAGATCGACAGGCGGATCGGTGCGGCGTCAGCAATTACTAGGACGCTACATCGGTCTGTCATGGTAAATAAAGAGCTGAGCCGAAAAGCAAAGCTCCCGATTTACAAGTCGATCTACGTTCCAACCCTCACCAATGGTCACCAGCTGTGGGTGGTGACTGAAAAAATAAGATCACGGATACAAGCGGCTGAAATGAGCTTCCTCCAAAGGGTGGCTCGACTCTCACGCAGAGATTGGGTGAGGAGCTCTGCCATCCGGGAGGAGCTCAGTGTCGAGCCGCTCCTCCTCCAAGTCGAGTGAAGCCAGATGGGGTGGTTCGGGCATCTGAACAGGATGCCTCCCGAGCGCCTCGCTGCTGAGGTGTTTCGGGCACATCCCACCGGGAGGAGACCAAGAGGCAGACCCCGGAGCCGCTGGAGGGACTATGTCTTACAGCTGACTGTGGAACGACTCGGGATCCTTACGGGTGAGCTGGAGGATACAGCTGGGGTGAGGGAAGCTTGGGCTTCTCGTCTGAGGCTGTTGCCTCTGCGACCTGGTCCCGGATGGAACCGAATGGAAAGAAGTAATTTATCATCCGTATCAAACTATTTTGTCCATTTATTGCACGGGCCCGTCCCAGCTGGTTAGCAGGCAAGAGGCTGTATTTACTGTGTACAGGTCATCAGGAAACATCCAACCAATCACACACGTTTTCTCATACCGAGGGATGGTTTGAACAGACCAATCACCCTAATGTGCCTGTGTGACAATTCTGGCAATCATAGGGTCTAGGTAAGGGTGGATGGATAGGAACTGGTAGACCTTGGCGGGCATATAGAATGAGGTTTCATTGCAATGAGGAATTAATGGAGCGAGGAGAGGTGGAGCTGTGGCTGCCCGGTGGTGCCAGGTGTTTAACACCTCGATGCCCCCTCACTTAGGCCTGTTGTGGCTGCTTAGGGGCGGCCTGGTCCTGTTGGGCATCTGGTTGGAACTCTGGTTAAATGGCGGTAGGGCTCCTGAGTGCTTTGGGTTCTTGCTCCCTTTAAGTCTTCAACTCAGCTTTTGGCGCCTGCTGGGGTCACTTGCCAGTGCCATATATGGATGGTGTGTCTGCTCCGTAACAGGGGTCCTGGATCCATCTACAGGTGGCACTCCTCTGCGCCTGGTTAGGTTGGTGGTCCCCCTTGCTCAGGGTTCAGGGATTTGTCTCCAGGGTGAGTGTAGGCCACGGTTGTTTATGTTACTCTCTCCTCCATTTTGGCCTTTTGAAGCTGAAAAAGATCTGTTACCCCAAATGAACCCATTGTTCACCTTGGCATCATGCATTAACTTTCACTCACACATGGTACACTGTGGCACATTGTTTACTGTCTGCTATATTCCTTGCTTAATAGTGTAACTTTGGCAACATTAATTTGTGTTCTCCATAATTTGAGGTCAGTCAAAGAAGGTCATCTTTGTGAGCTTCAATTTTATCTCTACTTAAATTTTTTTATAAAACTAGATCCAGCAGGTTGGTTGTGATGCCTACTATTTTAATTAAAGTTATCCGCACTTACAGTATATCTCCCTTTTTTCTTATTTCGTATTGCCATCCCTCTTATTTCGTTACCTTTCTTTTCTCTCTCTCCCTTTTGTATTCCCTGTCAGGTCTAGCAAAAAGACAAGTATGTGGGATACAACATAAAATATCATAAATAAATGAATAAAATTATCCTTGCTGTAGAATAAATATGTCCAGCAATACATGACGGATAAAACAATAATTTCTCATCGCACAACGCCGGCTAGGTTAATAGTAAAAAAACAAAGAACACTTCAATTAGTAAAGCTTTGATTTTACGTACTTAAGATCAACAGTCCAAAGCATTGGAGAGTGTGGAAAAGAGGTGAGGAAGCGTGTGCAGGCAGGCTGGAACGAGTGGAGAAAAGTATCAGGTGTGATGTGTGACAGAAGAGTTTTAGTTAAAATTAAAGGAAAAGTGTACAAAACCGTGGTGAGACCGGCCATGCTGATTGGTCTAGAGACAGTGGCACCGAGAAAAAGACAGGAAGCAGAGATGGAGGTAGCAGAGATGAAGATGCTGAGGATCTTTCTGGGAGTGACCAGGATGGATAGGATCAGAGGAACAGCACATGTTAGAAGTTTTGGGGATAAAGTTTGAGAGGCAAGATTGAGATGGTTTGGACATGTGCAGAGGAGATAAAGAGAGTACATCGGAAGAAGGATGCTGGATTTGGAACCACCAGGAAAGAGGACTAGAGGAAGGCCAAAGAGGAGGTTCATGGATACAGTGAAGGAAGACATGAAGATAGTTGGTGTGACCGAAGAAGATAGGGTTAGATGGAAGAAACTGACTTGCTGTGGCGCCTCCTAAAGGAAAATGCCAAAAGAAGATAAAGAACAGAAAAACAACGTAAGCTTTGCATCTTACCCAAAGAGGTTTTTACAAAACCACATTCGCCAACAGACAGAAGATGGAAGTCAACTCAGAGTCAAATGATCTACTTTACATTTTTCTATGTTCATAAAAAGAAATGATTCCTTCTATAAATAAAATAAAGACAAATCTGTCAAAGCCAGCGCAGAAAAAGGAGCCGAGTTGTCTGAAATGTTTTGTCTGAGTGATAAAAGCCAACCTGAGAGATATTCAATGACGAGACGTCAAGTCTGAGTCTTACTCATGCGTAAAAGGAAAACCGAAAACATCCGTCTTTTTTCTCCCGGTCCGGCAGGTCTGTCATCAGAACACACCAATTCTTCAAAAGGAGCGGTGCGCCCTTTCGTGCGGTGCGCCTTGTGTGTGAGAAAAGGCGGACCTAGAAGAAAACCCGGTGCTCGTGAGAAAAGGCGGACCTAAAAGAAAAAGCGGTGCCCATGAGGCGAGGTGGACCTGAAAGAAAAGGCATGAGAACGTTAAAGAATGAAGTGTGGGCGTGGATTATGTATAAAAAAGGTATGTGCTGTATGCACAACATTGCTGTTTTAATCCTGAAAATGGCAAAGAGACACGCTTATGACGCTCAGTTAAGCTGAAGGCAATCAGCTACGTGGAGGAACATGGGAATCGAGCCGTGGAAGGGTGGAAGGCAGCGCCGGGCGAGTTATGCTACAGTTTGCCAATGGATTGCAGATGCCTGGACTAACGTGTCTGCTGGTACTGTTATCCGAGCTTTCGCAAAAGCTGGTATCCTTTCTGAGGAGCCGCACAGTACAGACAGTTTTTTGACAGCGAGGAGAGAAGTGGACCTGCTTTGTTGGATTTTGCGCAGCTGTTCGATTCTGAAACAGAGGATGAGGACTTTGACGGATTTGAATAAAGACTATAACCGGTAATGTGCTTGTTTATACTACTTAAATAAAGCACAATCAAACTCAGTTTTGCTCCCGATCTATTTTTTAATAAGCACATTTGCATGCTTGCGTGTGTGTTGTTGTAAGGCGGTGTGTGACTGAGACTGCGCCTTTTCGTACGGTGCACCTAATGGCCGTGAAATTACGGTAGTTTGATGTGAAGATGGATCACAGGTAAAACTTTTGAATTCTTTAGTTTCTGAAACTAAAGAAGGAGAAGGAGAGTTGTTCCCAGTTAGAGAAGGAGTGAGGGGAAGTGTGCACATAAAAAAAATGAACCAGGCTGTGGTTGTATTTGTGTTTGAAGCTGCAGCTCCATGCTGACGTGCCACATTTGCATGCTTCCTCTTCGGCTTTTGAGAAGCTTACCATCCGTTTCTGTAAATCTCTGCTAATCACATCCAAGCTGCAAGTTTCCCCCCTTAATGTGGGGACAGATAGTTTCATGTACACATGAAATAATCTTCTGAAACGACTTTTTTAAAGTTCAGCTTGTCTGCTGCTTGGTTTTTGACAGACGTGGCAGAACATCAGCATCTCCTCCGCTTTCACTCTCAAGGATTTCTTTGTCCAAATAAAAGACTCCGAGTTCCCGATTTGAGCCGCCGATGCTCAAACTCGCTTTCAAGGCTCAAATGGCTCTGAAGTCGACCATCTGTTTAATTTGTGAACAAAGTCTTTGAAAGCTCTTCTACAGAGCACAATGAATCCATCTGTGGGAAAATGTCATGCTAACCTGCTGGAGGGCCACCGTTCATAGAAATCTGTGTCATAATTCCCTCCTGAAGTTCCTCTCCTGTCTGAGACGAAATGAAACCTTGCTGTATTACAGAAAGCTTCTTTTTGTAGAAGACGGGAGGTCCAGAACAGCAGAAAACTGCCCAAACAGGAAGTAAAACCACATCACAAAAGGGAAAACAATAAAAGTTCCCAAACTCATATACACCTAAGGAGGGTTTAGTACAGATTTAACTTGGATTAGAGTACCTAATTTTGTATTTGGATGGGTGAGGGACAAGAAAAAAAATACTTACTCCCTCTTTATCATGTCCCCCCGTTCTATGTGGCCATCTTTGCTTTGGGAATGAAACAATATGATACTCTCATGATACAAAACTATCATAAGATCAAACCTCATGATATTCAATACTTTATACTTTATCAATCCTCAAAGGGAACTTTGAGTGCTGCAGTGCAAACACGCCCCCTCGCCTCTATCCACCGGGGTCCCAGTCCGGTCGCACTGTGTCCAATCTATCAACCCAAAAGCTGAAGTCCGGAATGGGTCACAAAGCCTGGCCGAAGTGAAGAACACCAAACTTCTTTGTATTTGACTGGGTTCTCGTGTACGCCTCTAGATTCTCAAGCAAGCAACCGGGCGTTTCCATAGAAATCATAGAAAACACCGGGCCTGAAGCACCTCCTCTAGACAGTCTTCTTCTCCGCACCAACTCCAGATCGACTCCTTCACCTCAGCTCTCCCGGGACCAAACCAACTACTCCAGCCACTTACGGATGTGCCTCCGAGAGTCAGCAGGTGGTTGCGCATGTCAACAATCATGTCAACGGCAGAATGACTCCATACCCAGCTAACCGTTCCAAGCCAGCTGCTTGGAACCACCAGGAAAGAGGTCTAGAGGAGGACCAAAGAGGAGGTTCATGGATACAGTGAAGGAAGATATGAAGATAGTTGGTGTGACCGAAGAACATGCAGCAGATAGGTTTAGATGGAAGAAACTGACTTGCTTTGGTGCCCCCTGAATGGAAATGCTGAAAGAAGAAGAAGAAAAAGGTACTGAGACCCTGACAGTTGTCCTTATTCACTGGAGAGCTGCAAAGTTGAATGCCTGATGCCTGTTTGTACATGAAGAGAACACAAGATACCCAACTTGCATGCAAGAGATTGGACAGGGTCAAGCAGCGTCCAGATAATGTGCATTCATTGTTCATAAATGTGCGCGGTTTGATGACATCAGTAGTGGGCAGCCAAGCGATACGTTGAGGTAGATCATACAATCAGAATTGGCGCCAGATGGTCTCACCTTGGTCATAGAAATGTTTTACTTCCAACTGTTTGATCTACATGTAAAAGCTTTTGTGTCACCACAAATGGAGTAAAACTATGGAATGTCCTGAACTTTCATCACAAAACAGTGTCAAACTCTTCGGACTTCCATTCTTTGTTTAGGTCGTTTTGATCTCGTTGGGTATCAGAAGTTCTGCTGTGACTGTACTTTTTTTTTTTTAACAGGTCGCATTGGGACCAAAGTATGAAAGTGTGTCGTTACAAAGTTTCCTTCTTTCTGGTGGCCCCCTCTCCATGCTAATATTAAACTCCCTCTGATATGCAAATACAAACAAAAAGGCAACGAAAAAAGTTCACATTGAAAAGTTGTCATGGAAACAAGGCAAAAAGAATAACTTTTTATTCCAATTACTCAACAAATATATCAAACTTTTTTGGCAGTTTTTCCTCAAAATAACTTTTAGCCAATAAAAAATTGAGGAAATGAATGGGGTGATTGATGACCATCAAGTTTTGTCTGTCCCCATGTTCCACACTCTTCACCACAGCAGCTACTTGGACACCCACACAAACCTATCACACAATCCAGAGTGGGTATGAAATATTTCCGGACAGAAAAGGTTCCAGTACCATTAATCAGCCGTAGCCAATCAGCTAATCTGCAAATATGTGTCTATCTGCGTTCCCAGATGTATGAGCTGGCTCCTTTCTCTGGCTATTTCCTGTATTCCCTTGCAGCCATTATGGAGTGGCATTCAACCAGCAGAAATCTGGGTCACTTATTTCTTCTCTGCCAGCCCAGGGCTGAAAGGCGTTGCCGTCCAGCAGGGGATTGTCATTATCGAGGCTCAAAAGCTCCTTTATGGGCTGTCTGCCGCAGACAGGTATGAACCCATCTCTTTTTCTTTATATGTCAATGAATTATGGGTAAATTGCGTCTCTGAGTGTTTCACTTTTTCTGAAAAGCTCTTTCAGAGAGAACAGGTTGACGTCTGGTAGAGTGTTTCGTCAGCTCAACATTTCAAGACTTTTATCATCAATTTTGTGTCAGATGTTCCTCCCGCATCATGGAGAACAGCAGGAGAACTCATCAGTGTTCAGGGGGTGGAATGATCTGGACCTGGCCTAACCAGACAGTTGTTCAGCAGGATATGTCTGGTTTGATGAGCTCTGACTACTTCTTCTGGTTTCTGTGCCCATCAGAGCAGCTGCCAAGCAGTCAAGATTCCTTCAGGCTCTATGCTGTTTATACCGGTCTCCCTGACAGGTGGGACCTTCCTGTCAGCTTCAGCAGCCACCTTCCACACTAAGGACTCCAATCTCCTGCCTGCTTACTGTCCTGACCCTGAAAGAATACACCTGCCTCAAACATCACTCTGGTTTCTAAAAATACAAGTCCTTCATACACTATGAAGTCCCTCCCTGTTGATTCATTGCCGGAGCCAAACTTGTCGGAGAGCAAACACAAGCCACGACTTGTCGGGGAATAAAAACAATCAATGTGACAACTTCTTCATTTCTAATCTGTCTGTAACGTTCGGGGTAACCATGGAGATGAGCAGATGAACGGTGGGAGCTCCGAGCAGAGGGAAAAAAAATCTCAAGATGTTCATGAGATGAAGTTGTTGCTTGAAGAGACAAAACTATTGTTCTAGTTATTTTAACACCCTCCTGTACAGTACTGGTACTTTCACTGAGAGGCAGGGTACACTCCGAAAACGTCACCAGTCTTTCACGGGGCCCTACATATACACATAGCCACCCTCACACACATTCATTCTTAGGGGTGATTTTAAACCGGCCAATTAACCTATAGTGCTTTTTTTTTTGGGAGGGTGGGAGGAAACCGGCGTACCTGGAGAAAACCCACACATCCATGGGGAAAACATGCAAACCCTACACAGAAAGCCCAGAGTTCCGAGCCTTGTCCCCACCCGTAACTTGAATTCCGAACCTTCTTGCTGTGAGGCCACTGTGTGTTTAACCACTGCCCCACCATGCTTTTCTATTATTATTATGTATCTGTTTTAATAGAAACATATAATTGGAATGATGACTATTACAACTGGTGAGGTGTTTTGGGCATGTCCCACCGGGAGGAGACCAAGAGCCGGAACCTGGACCCGCTGGAGAGACTGTGTCTCACAGCTGGCCGGGCAACAACTCAGTATTCTTCCGGGTGAGCTGGAGGATGCAGCTGCGGTGAGAGAAGCCTGGGCTTCCCGTCTGAGGTTGTTGCCCCCGCGACTCAGCCCCAGATAAGCGGAAGACGACGGAACGGAACTATTACAACATTTATGCTGTATTATATCATAAAAATATGTTTGAACCAGAAATGTTATTGAGACACAGTAAGACAACCTCCTATAATTGACGGAGAACTATGTAGAAAAAATTTGATGATCCCAAAGCGGTGCTATGTATTGTAGATTGGAACATAGCAGACAGGAAACAGTGTGATACTAAATGTAACTAAACAAGAGCGAATGGAAATCCGAGGCCCAAATTACCACCCAGTACAGAAATAGAAAAAGCTCGCGCGAGGAGGGCATTCATCCACCCAGCATCCATGCCTAGGGGTCATTTACATATGACCAGAGTCCCTAGATCTATCTGGAAGAAGAAGACAAAAACATAGAGAACAAGTGTCTTTGTAAAAGTAGTCACTTTCTATCGTTTCAACAGTTTTGAATGGTGTATTGAAGTCTTACAAGTTGAATCCCTCTGTGAGGATAATTATTTCCTTGACCAAATCTACACCACACTCACCAGGTCTCCGTTAGAATCAGAATATACTTCAATCATCCCACACATGGGAAATTTGTGTGTCACAGCAACAACTTCCTATCTGCTAAGTGAGTCGTTGTAGAGCCCGATCACATACGGGAAGAAAGACCTCCGGTAACGAGATGTTCTCAAACGGATGGATTGTCTGAGCCTCTTGGAGAAGGAGCTCAACTGTTCGTCTAGGAGTAGGTAGAGAGGATGGTCATGTTTGTCCATGATGGACAAAAGTTTGTTCAGTGACCTCCTTTCTACCATTGCCTCAAGTGGTAGACCAGGGGTCACCAACCCGGTGCCCACACCGACCGCATCAGTCGCCCGCAGGCCAGTTCTAAAAATAGCACTAATCACAAATTAGCTCTGTCTAAAATTTTATTTAATTGTGTTGCTATTCTTTTTTAATTTCATTTACAGTGATGTGGATTTAAAAACGAATACACAAAAACGTAAACGTGAGCACTACCAAGATGAGGTTACGAACGCGTTTTCTACCCACAAAAACATGACAGGAAAAAAGAAGAAAACTTAACATTTTCACAGTGAATGGGAGGAAGAGTTCTTTTTTACTACCATGAAAGAAAACTGTGTGTGTCTCATTTGCGGTGCGACTGTACGTCGCCATTCTTATTTTTGAAAGGAGTAGATTTTTGTTAAATCTTCCATAATTGATCATTTGTACAAACATGGTTCAGAGTTTATGATTTGATAACTGTTGTAAAAATTGAAAAAGATTTCCTGCAAAATGTTGTGGAAGTGATCATTTGAAAATGAAACACTTGGATATTGCACATTGAAATGTATCTATTTCCTACCTTGTTTAATCATACTGAAATAATTATTGTGATGGATCATTAACAATCAGTGTCTTCACATAGAATATCATTAATAATAATAATATCAAATTAAAGGTACACTGTGTTACTTTGTTATTTCAGAAGCATATTTTCAAAGTGGTAGCCCTTTGCATTACTCAGTGCCCTTGAAGTAGCTCTCAGTTTCAAAAAGGTTGGTGACCCCTGTGGTAGACCATTAGGGGACCTAATGGTAACGTACAGGTCAGTCCAGTCAAATAACGAGTGAACCAGTGTGGCTTGTTGGGAAGGAGAACACATTCTTCATATTCATTCAATACACGGGCAAGTTAGTAACCACTCTTGATGAGATCCTGTTGTGAACCTTCATGCAACAGCTAGAGATTTAAATAATCTGTGGAGAAATTGAACAGAAAAATGAAAAAAAAATCTACATGGAACCAAACGAGTTCAGACCTTCAGAAATGTGTAATTTCAGTTATAGTTACCGTGATCTGAAGCTGAAGTTAATGGTGCCCAACACCTTACATCCTCATTTAAACTTCCAAATCAAGAAACAGTTTTTTTTTTTTTTTTTGGTATTTTTTTTTCTTGTCTCAAATGACTTTTGCTAAACTCAAAAACAGCTGCAGTATTTTTAACATGAATAAATGAGCGTTACTGATCATTCGGGCTTCCCAATGTTTTATTTATCGAACTGAGATGGATAACATCAGTACGTCTAATGCTCCCTCTGCTCTTAAAGAAATATTAAATTATGGATATTTTGGATCCAAGTTGTGTGTTGTTGTAAATTAAAGTTACAGTTAACCTACATGAGAGGCTGAGGAGTAATTAAATGGAGGAATTGGTGTTAACATCATGCATCATGTCCATCCGTAGCCTTGCGGGCCTACGATCTGTCCCAATTTCTGTCCAACTCATAACTCCTTCTGGGGTTTGAATATGAAATATGTCACCAGCAGTGATTAAAGCGTCAACGTCAGAGAGATAACACAGTGTCATTGCGGTTTTTACACCTGCGACAACAACAAAACCTCCATCCAAATTTTAAATAGAAAGTAATTTCATCAGTCCATCTCCTATTTTAAATGAGCCGACAAAACTATTATTCATAAATCTCTGGGAAATTGATCCATTTACGAGTCGTCTGCTGCAGTTGCCTGCATGTAAGATGCCTGAGCTGTTCTGTGCAGGCGCCAAATAATAACGGCTACGGTGTCAAAGTGCAAGTGAGATAAATGAGTCACAAGCATCTGCTTCTGCGCTTGCCTCTTCTGAATGCGGCTGGGCCAGAGATGCTTCCCTCTGCAGGTCACATACTCCAACCCCAAAACAAACAACCCAAACAGGAATCCAAGCATACATAATAATAATAATAATTTTATTTGTAACACACTTTCTATCTCCAGTGGAGATTCCAAAGCGCTATAATGACCAAAAGCAACAACAAACAGCTAAATTAAATAAAACCACAACACAAAAAAAAACACTAAAAACTTTGTTGAAAAGCCTTTAGAAATAAAAATGTCTTCAGTCTTTTCTTAAAAACCTCAACGCTCTGTGGAGCCCTCAAGCTCTCAGGAAGAGCGTTCCAGAGCCGTGGAGCAGCTGCATGGAAGGCCCTGTTCCCCATAGTGGAGAGTTTGGTCCTTGGTTGGTGCAGGCAGTAGGAGGAGGAGGAAGAGCGCAGGTCTCGGACAGTGGTGTGGAGGGTTAGGAGTTCTTGGAGATAAACAGGTGTACGTAGTGCCGTCCATGCACTGATGGGTGAGGAGGCAGAGCTTGTACTGAATTCTGTATTTAACGGGTAGCCAGTGGAGGGATTTGAGGATGGGAGTGATATGGTCATATTTGCGCCTCCTTATCAGGATCCGGGCAGCGCAGTTCTGGATGTGCTGGAGCTTTTTGAAGCCCCTGCATGGGATCCCTACAAGGAGGGCGTTGCAGTAATCCAGCCTGGAGGAGATGAAAGCGTGAATCAACCTCTCAGCGTCCGGTTTGGAAAGACATGGACCTAGCTAGGCTATATTTTTAAGATGGAGGAAGGAAACCTTGCAGAGATGGTGAATGTGGGAGTCAAAGGAGAGGTTAGAATCCATTTTGACTCCAAGGTTTTTTACAGAGGATGAATGGATAATGCTACCAAGCACGATGTGGAGGCCATGGTGTGTTACGACCATTCATTCATCTTCTGAACCACTTATCCCAATCAGGCCCATAGGGGTGACAGAGCCTAACCAGGCTGATTACAGGCGGGGCGGGGAAGTGTTAGACCAGAGGTGGGCAAACTTTTTGTTTTGCGGGCCACATTAAGTTCTAACATTTGACAAAGGAGCCGGAACAGGAGTGGATGGATGGCATACTTTGGTAACTGCTGGTTTTGACCGATAGAATGGCGCTAGATTTTAAACAAGCGCGCTAAATGTTACATCAAGAGCGTTAAATTTCAAATCTAGCAGCGATAGGTCTGAATTCTAGTGCGATAGCGCTTAAAAACGTGTATTTAGCGGCGCTGTGTTTGAAGTCTAAGCGCTTGGTGTAACATTTTGCTTGTTTTAACATCTAGTACGCTTGTTTACGTGCGTGTATTGGGCCTAATGGCTTTCCGTATATGTGCATATGTTTATTTTGACGGCATGTACAGTATATCACGTAGTCGCACTCATTTTAATAGGAGCATTGTTGTTGTTTTCTTAACAAAGTCTGTATATCTTGAGTGTGCCATCTAGTGAGGAAACATCCAAATTAACAAGGTTTATTTATTTAATTTTTTCAAGTTCGGCGGGCCGAATTAAGCTGTTTAACGGACCGCATATGGCCCGCAGGCCATAGTATGCCCATGCCTGTGTTAGACCCTGAATAAGTCACCAGTCTTTGTTTTGACCACTGTTTTTTTTTTTTTTTTTTAATCTTACTTTCTGAAAACCACAATCTATTTGTCCTCATCATATTGGCCTTAGAGTCGTAAAGCTCTGCCAGGGGTGTATTCAAAGGTGACTTTTTAAAACCAGTTTTACGTTCAAGAGGTTACAACAATTCAGCTCCGATTGTTTATGTAGAAGTACTTTACAGACATTGATTTGTTGTCAGAGAGGATGCTGCTGGCAGGTGATGAACCTTCCAATAGTTTCTCTGCTGCTCCAAGCCGTGCGGCCGCCATGTTGGTTTTCTTCTGATGGTTTCTTCTCAATCTTCGGGGGGATGGACACCCTAATTTAACCATGTTAATCCGACGCAATGACACAAAATTTCTTTCAGTTCGACTTGTGGGTGTGAATAATTAGGAGTACTTTATTTGATTGAAGACAAAATAGTAATGAGAAAAAAACATATTCCCCATCCTTTGTGGATTAGTCTCCTTATGCTGGCGCGAGACAGGACGCTGGAGATCTTCTAGACCAGCACCGCCCACTCAATTTAAGTCTACCTACAAAAAATCAAAAAGAAGGAAAAAGCTGAAAAAGAGACTCACTTTGATGACGTTATCAATTTGCGTTTCGATGCTCTTTTGTTTGGAGTCTCTTAGCTTCACCAGCATACGTCTCCGTCTTAGCTTCTCACGGTGAAAAAAAAAATCAAATTAACATAAAATTGGCTAATTTTTTTTTCATTCTTTTTGCATATAAAAGTTTTTATTTTAGTTTCTTTTTGTGTTTATGCAGGTTTTAGAAGCAAAAAAAAAAAACAAGTTGCGTGGCTACCGGAACCGGAAAAGGACTGAAGTTAGTTTTTAAGAAAACCCTACTTTTTGTAATTATTTGTACAAAAACACCGCCGAACATGTGCAGGACACTTCCAAGATTAATAATGTTGGCATGCTTTAGTAGACAACCGCGCTAGATATGGAAAGCAATTGGGGCCGCTACATGAACGTAATCTAAAGCGCTAATTAATGTTAAAATCAAACGCATGGCGCTTAAAAAAAAAAAAGTGCATCTAGCGCGCTA
Source organism: Neostethus bicornis (assembly GCA_902685375.1). Classification (NCBI taxonomy): domain Eukaryota; kingdom Metazoa; phylum Chordata; class Actinopteri; order Atheriniformes; family Phallostethidae; genus Neostethus; species Neostethus bicornis. Next base: position 7,448,589 of record LR738549.1, on the reverse strand, counting down.
TGCTTAAAATGTAGTTTTGAAATCTCCTGGCAATCTATTTTGACAACGTGGGAATCACGGAGACGCACATTCAAATATGAGTAGTTTTGTTGTTTCTGCAACCAAACCAATGTATCTATAGTGTGCCATCTAGTGAGGAAACATCAGAATTGCATGGGGAAATAAAAAATTAACGTGATTTATTTATTTAATTTTTCTGGGGCCGGATTAAAACATTTAACGGGCCGCAGTTTGCCCATGCCTGATCTAGAAAAAACCAAATGGGAACAGAATCCAGACCATGTTGATTGGTTCATTTATTGATTCATTCATAGATACATTGTTCTTCCCTTTGGAGTAATTTTAATATCCAGTGGCCTAGATTTATTGTAAAGACTTGAACAGCTTAACAGCATGGGGGGCTTTAATCTGTCTGTGGAACAGGTGAAGGCCAACAGTCTGCCACTGAATGAGCAGAGTGGGGGTTTTTTTTTGTTTTTTTTTTCCTGTGGACCACAGTTGATTTAAAATTCTCACAGGTAAAGTCGAGTTGGGAAAAACATGAAGGCTAACGAGGACAGAAAGCAGCTTCCTGTCAACTTCATTTCTGATAGTTTGAGAGGTATTAGTTTCTACAGCTGTGACCCTTTATTCATGTTAAAAAGCAAGTTTTAGACTACCAAATTTTCACAACCCTGAAGGCACACTTAAAAATCCAAAACGTACAAACTGTCCCGTAGTGCGGTGCACTTTATATGTTATTGTGAGACTTCGGAAAAGAAGATATCGAAGTGTACACAGTCAAAATGGTAAAGGATGAAATGTAGGTACCGTATTTTCCGCACTATAAGGCGCTCTGCATTATAAGACATTCAATAAATGACATTTTTTAAAACTTTTTTCATATATAAGTCGCACCGCATTATAAGACGCTACAGTAAAGGCTGGGGTCACGTTATGCCTTCACTAAATGGTGCTGCGCTAAAGGGAATGTAAAAAAAAAACAGTCAGATAGGTCAGTCAAACTTTATTAACAATTACAAAACAGCTTTCTGTTTTTACTCCTAAAATGAATAAACAGCTGTTTTATTATTTTTTCCAAGACATAGTATTAGTATTTTTATGACACGGTTTATCTTCCATTGGAGATAAACTCTGTTTAGTCTTACTTACTTGGCGCGGCGCATCCTCTTGCTTCCTCCACTTCCTCACCATTGATTCATTGATGTTAAACTCTCTCGCTGCGGCTCTATTCCCGTGTTCTACTGCGTGACCGATCGCCTTGAGTTTAAACTCTGCGGTGTAACAGTGTCTCTTGGTAGGAGCCATTTCTGGGTCTTTACACAAACACACAAATGGAAATGAGACGCGCTTTCATATATACCAGCATGCACCGCGCACTACTTCTTCTACGGGGGAAAATGGAGTCGACGGCTGCTTACCGCAGTTGCGACACCTGTTGTAGCTCAATATGAATCCATTAATAAGACGCTACGGGTTAAAAGGCGCATCGTGAACTTTAGAGAAAATTTAAGGTTTTTAGGTGCGCCTTGTGGTGCAGAAAAAACGGTAAACACTTTTATTGAGACTGGGAGGGAGTGCTGGCCGAGTTACGCTACAATTTGTGAATGGATTGTAGATCCTTTGACTAATATGTCTGCTTGCGCTGTTATTTTATCTTACAATCATTCATAAGGAGCCATCATTTCAGGGAACAAGACAGACTCTGACAGTAATGAAAAGGAACCTGGTGTGTTTGATAGAAATCTACCCCCGCTGTTCTTTTTGGATACACAAGATGAAAGCTGATGGATTTTCTGATGCTGATTTATTGACAATTAAAAAAATTAATGGAAGTACATAACCGAACTCAGCTTTGCTCCCGCTGCCTAATATAACACACACTCTAGAAATCAGGCAGCACGGTGGCGCAGTGGGTAGAAGGTCGTGGGTTTGAGTCCTGGGTGGGGACGAGGCTTGGAACACTGTCCTTTCTGTGTGGAGTTTGTATGTTCCCCTTGTGTTTGCGTGGGTTTCCTCCCACCTTCTAAAGACTACTAGGTTGAATGGCCAGTGCCAAATTGCCCCTAGGAATGATTGTGGTTGTATGTATGTGGCCCCGCGACAGACTGGCGACCTGTTCGGGGTGTACTCTGCCCTTCGACTTAAATTGGCCGGGATGGGCTCCAGCACCCCCGCAATGCCAAAAGGGATCGACGGATAAAAAGATGACTGACTGACTCTAGAACTCCGGTTTACAGGTATGCCTCAGCGTGTCCGTCCCCTAAAAGCTGGTGTGTCTTTTGTAAATGTTAAATACAAAGAACCCCAAAACGTAAACTTGCTCTATGATCCGGTGTGCCTTTTTGTTTCCCCCTTAAGTCTCTTTCGGGGAAGATATTACAGATTATGTGCAGTCCATGCCGTAGCTCAATGAAGCAGGAGAGACAGTGAAGTCTGGGTCCTGAACCAGCCTCAGGGTTTTCCCAGCAGCAACATGTCCGATGCGCCCTGCCAATTTCCTTTCCTTGAAATTGACTTTAGAGTGAACTTTCACTCATTATATGATTGGATCCTTCAGGAGAGCTAGTTTGATTTGGCCAACCAGTTGGTGAGTTAGCTTCAGGCAAAAGCTGATAATCCATCATCAGGATGCGTCTGTAAGGAATTGTTTGTAGATGTATTGGCTTAATAAGCCAATAATCTTCGTGGGTTTTAGTGTCTATGAGCTTGTTTAGGGGTTGTAGTGGCATCATGGTGGTCAACAACGGATTATTTTGGCTTTAACGATGTCCCAAAGAGCGTTGTTTCGAACAGACACGGTTGTGTTTACAGTATGCATTAACGCCATCTCTCAGTGTGATTAAAGCGTCTTTACACACGGCTGTTTGCCGCTTCATCGGTTCTTAGTTCACAACTGCTTTGTACTCCTGGCTCCTTGTTAACAAAATTGGGGAAGCTGGTCATTTACTGCTAGGAGAGGATTAAAGATGTTCAGAGGATTTTATGTTAAGTCTGTTTGAGAGAGAAAATACCCCACAGATTTGAAACGAAGTTCTTACAAAGAGAAAGAAGAGTTTTCAACATTTCAACTAAACTTTGAAACAGATCAGAGATCACCAGGGTTTGGTAATCTCTAAACTCTCTGATCAGTTGAAACAATCAATCCCATCAGGACTAAAACATGAGAAGTCATTAGGCCCAATGTTCTGCATTTTTCTGATGTGTTCTTGTGATTCAATTTTTGAAGGTCTAAGAGTAGCTCATGACATATTGGCCCTAAAATGATTTGGAAACAGATGTACAGATAGCAGAGATGAAGATACTGAGGATCTCTCAGGGAGTGACCAGGATGGACAGGATCAGAGGAACAGCACATGTTAGAGGTTTTGGAGATAAAGTCAGAGAGACCAGACTGAGATGGTTTGGACACATGCAGATGAGAGAGAGAGAGAGTACATCGGAAGAAGGATGCTGGATTTGGAACCACCAAGAAAGAGGTCTAGAGGAAGACCAAAGAGGAGGTTCATGGATACAGTGAAGGAAGACATGAAGATAGTTGGTGTGACCGAAGAAGATGCAGCAGATAGGGTTAGATGGAAGAATGTGCTCTCCTTTAGGCTTCATCCACTTGGCAGAATATTTGTCCTGGTACTCAGTGAGCGGCAGTCGTCCAACGGGCCTTGTCAACAGTTTGGTTGGCTTTGACGTGCTCTGGTCACGGGCAGGAGGGCTGGAGTGCCACATGTGGGTGTTGACCTCCCCATTTGCACAATCTTTGTTGTAAACCAGATGGATGTAAGGAGTTGTGTTGTCAGGGAGGTTGAATGAACTGGCTCCGCCATTAGTCACTGATTTGAAAAAAATCATCACAAATATTTGGACGCATAGGTCTGCATAGAGACAGGATTATCACTCCTTCCTCATACTTCCTCAAGTATACAAAAAACAGAGAAAGAAAGCAGATGGACCAAAACCGCATCAATTAAACCCAATAAGGCAGTTAAAAGGAGGTTAGAAGAGGTCCTAATTCGAGAGCCTCGGATTAAAACCAACTCATCACCGTGGGGGAGACGGTGGCTCAGTGTTAGAGCATCCGCCCACGGACCGGAAATTAACTGGAAGTTTGCGGGTTCGATTCCTACTGAGTTCACGTCTAGGGTTCTGGAGAAGACACCTAACCCCTGTTTTCTCCCATCATTGGCGCCATCATGGCAGCCTCCTGCGGTGTAATAGTGCAGCACACCAATTTCTCCAGTGAGGGACGAATAGAGTATGTGAAACAAAAAATAAAATTCATAGTCCAGAACCTAAACCTTGGGGCCTAACTGAGACAAGGTTGAAGGTCTAAGACCGTGGGACATCTTGTAAGGGGTTAAAAGATTTGAAATGGCCAATCCTAAAATCAATTCCAAAATGTGCAGGGAGCGATTAAAGGGAGGCTGAAACAACTAGTTGGAGGTATGAGATGGACTGAAATCATTCATGCGCACACATACTCCCACTCTGCATGTTTTCAATTTCTCAGAGAAAGTCGAGGGACCCACTGAGGACCTAAATATACCCAAGAAAAACATACAAACTCAAAACAAAATTTTTATGTCCCAATGACCGGAAACTTGTAAAGCTGTGCCGCTGACTTTCTTGCCTGATTTATATTAAACTCAGCATTTAAGGTTTGGTCCAGGAATGGACAAACCTTAGCCCGAAGCCATTAAGGGGACTGATTACTGTATTTTCACGACCAAAAGGCGCACCCTAATAAAAGGTGCAGTCCTAGTTTTGTTCTTATTTAACACACACATGAGGTGCACCTGATGATAGGGCGCGGGCTTTATATACATATCCTCTACTACGTACGTCCGCCTTACAACAACACACACACAAGGAGACAAGTGTGTGTTGTTAAAAATAGATCAGAAGCAAAACTGAGTTTAGTTGTCTTTATTTAAATATTAGATACAATCATCATAAAGTTATTTATCAAATCCATCCAAGTCCTCATCCTCTGTTTCACAATCTAACAGCTGCGCTAAATCCAACATAGCAGGTTCACTTTCCTCGCTGTCAGAGTCACTTTCTATACCGACCGGATCCTCGGAAATGATGCCGGCTTTTGCGAAAGCTCTGACAACAGTGTTGGCAGACACGTTAACCCAAGCATCTACAATCCATTGACAAGCTGTAGCATAATTCGCCCGGCGCTGCCTTCCACATTTTGTGAAGATGTGGTCTCCTCTCGTCGTCCATTGCTCCTATGCCGCTCGTAGCTTTATTTTGAACGGCTAGTTCACGCCGATGTCCAGCGATTGGAGTTCCTTTGATAGGGCGCACCGCTCATTTTGAAGAAAATCTAAGACTTTTATTTGCACCTTATGGTCGTGAAAATACGGTAGTCTATTAAACTAAGTCTTGTTTTTTATTCTTTCTTGCAAACGTACTGTTTCACAGCAAATGACGATCATCTCCTTGACTGTAGTCGCAGTACTCAACAATATGTCGAAATTGGGACACAACAATTCTTTTTTTTTTTTTTACCTAAACAGAAGTGCTCCTGCAATTTTTTCTCTCTCAAATAATTTTTTGCAATAAATTTTTATCAACAACAGATGTTTTTTTTCCAGACAAAAAAATGGACAAGTATGTCAACCATTTTGCAAAAAATAATTGGATCAAAGACGATGAATAATGGAAAATACTGAGTTTTTATTTTTAAATTGAAGCTATATTTTAAATCGATCATCTCGTAGTCCAGCTCTTTGGTTGCATTTCAGTGAGTTTGCCCACTCCTGGTTGCAAAACATCCAGTAGGCATTTTCACTTCCTATTTTATTTGTCTTGAATGAATCATAAAAGCTGCTAATAACTTTTTTAACCCTCCGAACTTAAAGCCTGGTGGGTTGTTTCATATCGAAAGCTTTTTCTCTTTAGATTTTCCTGAGGCGACTTTATTTGGTGTGTGTTGTTTCCACATCATGAGAACACATTTTTCGAACCGCCATAATGGTAAAATCATGTTGTGGCGACTTCGGTTGCAAAGAGGAGATGAATGCACAGCATGCTAAGTCAGCCCACTTAGAGCCTGCTGTCAAACGGTTTCAAAGAAACCCAGAAAGGTCAGCCTTCTTTTGACAAACAGGCGATGCTTGTAGACTCTAGAGAGCTCACACAGAGACGAGAGAAGATCGGTTTGTAAAAGGTTGTTGCAGATTAGGATCATGTTCGGAAAATGTACAAAAGGTTAGACGATAGCTGCGCAGAAATGCGACAAATATCAAGTCTTCTAGTTACCCAAAATCAGTTGATCCATCTCTGATCTCTCATCGAGATCCCGTTTGTTCGTATTGATTATGCAAACAAAGTAACTCGAATCAGAAACGAGAGACTTCTGAAGGAAAAACAAGGAGAAAATGTGGATTTAACCAAAGAAAATGGGGCAGATTTTTGAGTTTTCAGCCATAAAAAAAATAATTTGGAACCTCCTGCTGAACTGTGGAGCCAGTGTTTATTCGCATAATGAAGAAACAAAGCAGCAAACGCAGCACTTCATATATATTCATATACAGTAAATATCTTGAAATATTAATAGTTTTTGAACAACAGGGGTTCGGTGACACAGATACATCAGGATGTGGCAGCACACGCGTGAGAAAGATAAAAGCTTTGCTGGTTTTCATCTTTTTAATGGCACGTCCTGACAGAGCAGTGCAGATATTACCCCGCTCATCCTCTAATGAGCAGATCTGAGAGGAGTTAATGAGGGAACAAGGTTTGTGTGTACAAATAAATGGATACTGTGGAGATGTTTTCACAAGACTCGCCTGAGAATCTCCACCCTTCTGCTGCTTCCGTGTCCTCCACATAGAGCCGAGACCTCATCTCGGCTCGCAACTTGACCATTTTTAACGAGAACAAAGAGAATATGAACATAACAGAAATACAGCCGGTGTCAGTGGCTTTTATCTGCATCCATGCAGAGCTATTTACATTTATGTTGCTCTAACTGATACCGAGTCATTCTCCAACACTGCAGGGAACTGTTTTCGCTACCAAATCTATTGTGCAGACACAGTTAGAGGCTGGTTATTGAATACAGTAGAGTGTTCGGATGCTGAAAATGCAGTGAAATTGGACACTCGGGCAGCCGGAGCCACTCCAAATGAATGATAATGATCCTGGCAAACTGCTGCGCGTGTGAATCAGTGTCTGTTTCCTCAATTTTTTTCCACATCAACATGAAATGTTATGTGAATTTTGTGTTTACAGAGGCGATGGATCCAAGTGGACGACAAAAATCAGATGCTGCAAATTTCCACTTAGTTAAATATTCAAGTTCTGCCAAACAAGTTGGGAAACGTCAAAATGGTTGTGATTGGATTATAAAAACAATTTTAAACAGTTTAAAAAGTAAAATATGTAAATGTTGCTACAAACAATTACATATTTGGGGGAGACAGTAGCTCGGTGTTTAGAGCGTGCGCCCGTGGACTGGAAGTTCGCAGGTTCCCATCCCACTGAGTTCATGTCTAGGGCCCTTGGAGAAGATACCTAACCCACCAATAGCACTATCATAGGTGGCAGCCTGCCGCGGTGTAATGCAGGACACAAATTTCCCAGTCAGGGATTAATAAAGTGCATTAAAAAATGAAAAAATATTAGAACAGATTGGTGACTTGAATGGGTAGACCGCGCCGCTGGCTTTGTGCAAGAATTGGATCCAAACAACAGCCATTTTTAAACATATCTGTTCCTTTTATTTTCTTGAGAGTTCCTTTCTGGATGTTTGAATGAATCATAGTCAATTTTGGATAAAAGTTATCCTTGTTTAGCCATGACACATTCACATTTCAGAAATGTTTTTAAAAGGTGTAAGAAAAAAATGACTGCTAAAATCCCAAATATTCGAGGACTATTTGGTTACAAGCGGGTTCGCGGGTACAAGCGGCCGAAATGAGCTTTCTCCGCTGCGTGGCTGGGCTCTCACTCAAAGATCAGGTGAGGAGCTCTGCCATCCGGGAGCAGCTCGGTATGTAGCCGCTCCTCATCCAGGTCGAGAGGAGCCAGATGGGCTGGTTCACCCGAACGCCTCGCGGGCGAGGTGTTTCGGTCACGTCCCACCGGGAGGAGACCAAGGGGCAGACCCCGGACCCGCTGGAGAGACTATGTCTCACAGCTGGCCGGGCAACGACTTGGGATCCTTCCGGGTGAGCTGGAGGATGCAGCGGGGTGAGAGAGGCCTGGGCTACCCATCTCAGGCTGTTGCCCCCGCAATCCAACCCCGGAACAAGCGGAAGATGACGGAACGGAATGGAACAGACTGTTTGGGGAGAGGGTGGCTCAGCGGTGGAGCGTTTGCCCACGGACTGGAAGTTTACCTGAAGTTAACTGGACATTAACCGGACGTTAACCGGAAGTTTGCGGGTTTCACATCCCGTTGAGTTCACATCTAGGATCCTTGGAGAAGACACCTAACCCCCTTTTCTCCCACCATTGGCGCCGTCGTGGCACCGATGCTGCTGCGGTGTTGCAGTGCAGCAAACAAATTTCCTCTTTTAGAGATGAATAGAGTATGTAAAAATAAAAAAATAAATCCTTGGATCTTTTCACTAATGACCCTTCGCATACACTCTTTTGTTTTCTGTTTACACAATGCTTGACATTTGGTTGTTTTTTTTTGTTTTTTTTTTAATTTGGGAAAGTTCTTTTGTTCTAAAGAAATCACAGCAAATTAAGCTTTTGATTCTGCCTAAAACCAGATCCAATATTTGAAATTTATCTTATTTATTGTTTGATCTACGAAGGAAAACAAAAGAGGAACAAAAAAGTTTAAAACACACACACAAACAAACAAACAAACCTCTAAAAGCTTTATTTTCAGTTTTCACATTAACTGCCAAGATGGCCTCTTAGCCTGACCAACTCATAAATAACTAAACAATACAACAAAACAGCCCAAAAAAATAATTGGATAATCTTGAAACTCCACACACGGACATTCACGTTCAGGCAGTTTAGGGGACAGCCATCATATAGTAGGACCCACATAGTGTTAGCAATCATAACTCCCACATCTACCATCAACAAAGTCCCATTACCCTGAAAAACCCACATGGCCATAGCCATCAGGCCTTTGCACTAGCTGAGTCTCGTTTTGTACTCGGAACAAATATTTTTGATGTTGATCGTATTTAAAGCAAAAATGTAAAAGTGGCATCAAAACTTTTAACCTTCTTTGATAAAAAAAAAAAAAAAAATAAATAAATAAATGAATTGTGTGGTGCACTCCTTACACCGCAGCAGGCTGCCCTTCGATGGCGCCAATGGTGGGAGAAGCGATGGTTAGGTGTCTTCTCCATGGACCCTAGACGTGCTCTCTCTGGGACGCAAACCTGCGAACTTCCGGTCCGCGCGCGAACGCTCTAACCACTGAGCTGCCGTCTCCTCCCAATAAACAATCAAGACTAAATTTTGCTTTCTAAATCCTCCCACTTTCCAAAAACGTTTGTTAGGTTAATTGGCCGTAGCAAAATTCCCTCTGGGAATGAATAAGTGTGTAAATGGTTGTCTATGTCCATGGCCCCGCAACAGACTGGTGACCTGTTCGGGGTGTGTTCTGCCTCTCGCCTAAAATCAGCATAACCGCTGATTCCTCTTTGGGGATAAGTGGTTCAGAAGATGAAACCAAACTAATTGTTTTTTAAACTATAATACAAGAAACCAAGAGCGAACGCCCAAAAAATGAAACAATTTTATGTGTCCGTCTGCCGGACTGTTCATCCCTAATGGGGTCGCTGTCCATGCGAAAAGTCCCACTTTTTAATATGTATATTTTTTTTATTACTTCTTGTTTTTTCATAAGGGTGTGAATTATCGGAATGAAGGAACATTTTGCATCTGAATGTCTTTTATTTACATCCTGTAGGTCAACTCACTGTAGTGGACTATTCTTCTTCTTCTTCTTTCGGCATTTCCCTTCAGGGGTCGCCACAGCAAGTCAGTTTCTTCCATCTAACCCTATCTGCTGCATCCTCCTTGGTCACACCAACTATCTTCATGTCTTCCTTCACTGTATCCATGAACCTCCTCTTTGGTCTTCCTCTAATCCTCTTTCCTGGTGGTTCCAAACCCAGCATTCTTCTTCCGATGTACTCTCTCTCTCTCCTCTGTACATGTCCAAACCATCTCAGTCTGGCCTCTCTGACTTTATCTCCAAAACCTCTAACATGTGCTGTTCCCCTGATGTACTCATTTCTGATCCTGTCCATCCTGGTCACTCCCAGAGAGATCCTCAGCTTCTTCATCTCTGCTACCTCCATCTCTGTTTCCTGTCTTTTCTTCAGTGCCACTGTCTCTAGACCAATCAGCATGGCCGGTCTCACCACGGTTTTGCACACTTTTTCTTTCATTTTAACTGAAACTCTTCTGTCACACATCACACCTGATACTTTCCTCCACCCGTTCCTGTGGTGTGAGGCCTTTTAGGCCTGCTTGTTTGTTTTTTTTCTCCCCCAAAACTCACAGGTGCTGGATGGCTTCTAACGGGAGGATTGGCTGATTGCTCCCAGCTGCACAGACTTACCGGTGGCTATAAAAGACCTGGTGTCACCCACAGTCTCTGTCAGGTCTTCAACGATTCTAGTGGTAAACTGACCACCTCTAAGCTGAGTCAAATTTTGATATCAGACTAATTTTCTTATTCTCCTCACAGGAACCTTCAGCCCTTCCTCTTGGCCATCCAGCACTGCCTGAAGCCGTTATCTCTCTGCTGTGGATTCCTTTGTTCAACACTTAATAAACTGTTAAACCTGCATTTGGATCCTCCTCATTCCCTCTCCTACACAACAGAAGACCTGACCAGAATGGATCCAGCGGGTTCTGCATCACCCTCAGTGTCAGAGATTCTGACCCGACAAGGAATATTCCTGGGACAACAACAACAGGCCATAAAGGCCCTTATGGACGAAAATACTCAATTAAAAACACAGTTACAGGCTTTAACAGACAAAGTAAATAATCTAAGTTCTCTTTTTCTGTCCACAGCCTCGGCACCTCCTTCAGCTATGCCCAGCCCACTCATGGACCACCATATTACGGACCCGGAACCTTTCCATGGAACCCTGGGGAAATGTCGTGGGTTCCTCTTGCAGTGTTCAAATGTCTTTGCTCTAAGACCGCGGACCTTCGAATCAGACAAAGTTAAGAATTTGTACATTGTGGGTCTTCTTCGGGGCAGGGCACTGGAGTGGGCCGAGGTCGAAGACGCGGCAGCCCCCCTGGCTGATCGCTCAACATCTGATTTTCTGAGTTTATTCAGAACCATGTTCGAGGTGCCGGACCGGGCTGGAGATGCCTCCCAGCGTCTACTCCACCTTTCCCAGGGAACTCTATCTGTGGCGGAGTTCTCCATCTCATTCCGGACCCTAGCAGTAGAGGCTGGCTGGGGACAGAAGGCACTAAGAGGGGTGTTCCTAAATGCCCTGAATGATCCTCTGAAGGATGAGCTAGCTGGCAGGGGGACCCCATCCACATTGGAGGAACTCATTTCGCTGGCAATACAGTTAGACAATCGTCAAAGAGAGAAACGATATGAAAATACCACCCGGGCCCTACACCCTACTCCAGTTCACAGCCATCGACAGCCTTCCTCGGTCTGCCTCCCACCTAGGGCATTTGCATCTGTTCCACAAGAGGCTGAGCAGCCTTCCACAGAACCAATGCAGTTGGGACAGATGCATCTAACCAAAAAGGAAAGAGAGGTTAGACTAAAAGAAGGGAGGTGTCTCTATTGCGGGTCGAGAAGTCACTTACTCTCAGCTTGCCCTTGTCGCCCAAAAGACGGGGCCCACCGGTAGACCTAGGGTTACGGGTGGGCACAACTAGATGTCATGGTACCCCTAGGCTTATGATTCTTGTGACACTAACCTCTGGTTGTTCCTCTTCTTTTCCGGTCGAAGCGTTGGTGGATTCCGGGGCCGACGGCAACTTCATCGACGCAGATTTTCTCCGTCAGTGTGGATTCCAGTCCCAACCACTCGGAGAACCCATTAATGCCACGGCGATCGATGGACACGTTATCACCAGGGTGACCCACCAGTCCTCCCCGTTGGAGATGGTGGTATCGGGTAATCACCGTGAGCACCTTTCGTTTAACGTTATTTCTTCACCCGGCTCACCCCTTGTGTTAGGTTTCCCCTGGCTTAGGTTGCACAATCCATAGGTCGACTGGCAAAACCGGCGTATCGTCGGGTGGAGCAATCAGTGCCATGCAACTTGCCTCCAATCTGCCGTGACAACCGTCTCTTCTGACACGGTAGGCTCAATCGACCCGGTGGACGTTGCGTCTATCCCGGCAGAGTATCATGACCTCAAAGAGGTCTTCAGTAAGGAGAGGGCACAATCTCTCCCGCCTCATCGGCCATATGATTGCGCCATCGACCTCCTCCCTGGGGCAACCTTACCCGCCAGTCGCCTGTACAATCTGTCTGCTCCAGAGAGGGGGGCGATGGAGAAGTACATCAATGAGTCCCTGGCGTCGGGGCTTATCCGCCCTTCCTCGGCACCCATAGCAGCGGGGTCCTTTTTTGTGGGTAAGAAGGATGGTTCCCTCCGTCCGTGCGTCGATTATCGGGGTCTTAATAACATCACCGTTCGCAACAAATACCCGTTGCCCCTCATTAATTCGGCGTTCAAGCTACTTCAGGGAGCCCGGGTCTTTACAAAACTCGATCTGCGTTGCGCCTACCATCTCGTCCGAATGCAGGAGGGGGACGAGTGGAAGACGGCGTTCAACACCCACCTGGGCCAATTCGAATACTTGGTCATGCCTTTCGGGTTAACTAACGCTCCCGCAGTTTTCCAGGCATTCATTAACGATGTGCTCCGTGACTTCCTTAATCGTTTTGTCTTTGTTTATCTGGACGACATTCTTATTTTTTCGCCCACTGTTGAGGAGCACATCGTCCATGTCCGTGCGGTACTCCAGCGACTCCTTGAGAATCGTCTGTTTGTAAAGGCTGAGAAGTGCGAGTTCCATTCTCAGTCCGTCAACTTCCTTGGTTTTATTGTACACGCTGGGCAGGTTTGCCCGGACCCCGAAAAAGTTAGCGCGGTGGCTGAGTGGCCTCGACCCAACACCCGTCGCAAACTACAACAATTTCTGGGTTTCGCAAATTTTTACAGGCGTTTCATTCGCAATTACAGTCAGGTAGCTCTTCCCCTTACCCAGCTTACTTCCACAGCCAGACCGTTCGTTTGGTCTCCCCAAGCAGAGGGTGCATTCACTGAGCTTAAAAAGAGGTTTACCTCGGCCCCCATTCTGGTCCAGGCCGACCCCTTGAGGCAGTTTATTGTGGAGGTGGACGCCTCGGATTCAGGGGTGGGTGCTGTGCTGTCCCAATACCATCAGGAGGATGGCAAACTCCATCCCTGTGCCTTTTTCTCTAAGCGTCTCTCTGCAGCTGAACAAAACTACGATGTGGGGAATAGAGAACTGCTCGCAGTCAAACTGGCACTCGAGGAATGGAGGCACTGGCTCGAGGGCGCAGAACACCCATTCGTGGTCTGGACAGACCACAAAAACCTCGCTTACATCCAAGCAGCTAAGAGACTCAACTCTCGACAGGCCCGGTGGCAGCTGTTCTTTACACGCTTTAATTTTACCCTCACTTACAGGCCGGGCAACCGCAATACCAAACCTGACGCCCTCTCCCGCCTGCATGATGGTCATCAGTCCAGATCGGAGCCGGAGCCCATTCTACCCCCCTCCTGCGTCATTGGGGCAATCACTTGGGAGATCGAGACTGCAATAAGGGATGGTCTGCAGCATGATCCGGACCCAGGTACTGGCCCAGCTAACCGTTCGTATGTGCCATCCTCTGCCCGCTCCCAGGTTCTCCTATGGGCACATGCATCCCGGTGGTCCTGTCACCCTGGCGCTTCTTCAGCGGCGGTTCTGGTGGCCAACGATGGAGGCAGACACTAGGAATTTTGTCGCTGCCTGTTCTGCCTGTTCCCGGGGCAAGGTCCCTCATCGTCCTCCTGCGGGGCTGCTCCATCCCCTACCGGTTCCCAGTCGTCCCTGGTCCCATATCGCACTGGACTTTGTGACCGGACTCCCTCCCTCAGAAGGTAACACTGTTGTGGTCACGATTGTGGACCGATTCTCCAAAGCTGTACATCTGGTGCCTCTTCCTAAACTCCCTTCAGCCTTGGAGACTGCCCAGCTCATGGTGACCCATGTGTTCCGTCTGCATGGTATCCCTCTGGACATAGTCTCTGACCGGGGTCCGCAATTCACATCAGCTGTTTGGAAGTCCTTCTGTAAGGCGCTGGGGGCTTCCGTCAGCTTGTCATCTGGCTTCCACCCCCAATCCAACGGCCAGTCGGAGCGGGCTAACCAACACCTGGAATCCACATTACGGTGCGTGTTGGCCTCTGCCCAGTCCACGTGGTCGTCTCATCTCCCGTGGATTGAGTATGCCCATAATTCCCAAGTTAGTTCCTCCACAGGATTGTCCCCGTTCGAGGCTTCTCTGGGTTACCAACCCCCATTGTTCCCGGATCAGGAACAGGAGCTGGCCGTCCCTTCGGTGCGGCTCCATATCAGACGGTGTCGTCGGATCGGGAGGAAAACTAGGAGGGCCCTCCAACAGGCCTGCGGCCGGGCTCGGCGCCAAGCTAATCGCCACCGTCAGCCAGCCCCAGCATATCAGGTTGGTCAGTCTGTCCTTCTGTCTACCAGGAACATTCCCCTCAGGGCAGAGTCTCGCAAGCTTTCACCCCGCTTCATTGGCCCTTTCCGGATCCTGCGGCTGGTCAACCCGGTCTAGGTAAAGCTCGCCCTGCCCTCTTCCATGAAGGTACATCCTGTGTTCCACGTCTCTCAGATCAAACCGGTTTCTACCAGTCCCCTCCAGCCTCCTTCTGCTCCCCCTCCACCTCCTCGGCTTGTCGACGGCTCGGATGCGTACACGGTCAACCGTCTTTTGGATGTTCGTCGCTGAGGTCGGGGTCTACAGTACCTCGTGGACTGGGAGGGTTATGGCCCGGAGGAACGGTGCTGGGTGCCCTGTTCAGCGATCCTGGACCCTGGCTTGGTCCGGGACTTTCACCGCCGCTTTCCGGACAGGCCTGGTGGTCCGCCAGGTGGCGTCCGTAGAGGGGGGGTACTGTGGTGTGAGGCCTTTTAGGCCTGCTTGTTTGTTTTTTTTCTCCCCCAAAACTCACAGGTGCTGGATGGCTTCTAACGGGAGGATTGGCTGATTGCTCCCAGCTGCACAGACTTACCGGTGGCTATAAAAGACCTGGTGTCACCCACAGTCTCTGTCAGGTCTTCAACGATTCTAGTGGTAAACTGACCACCTCTAAGCTGAGTCAAATTTTGATATCAGACTAATTTTCTTATTCTCCTCACAGGAACCTTCAGCCCTTCCTCTTGGCCATCCAGCACTGCCTGAAGCCGCTATCTCTCTGCTGTGGATTCCTTTGTTCAACACTTAATAAACTGTTAAACCTGCATTTGGATCCTCCTCATTCCCTCTCCTACACAACAGTTCCAGCCTGCCTGCACACGCTTCTTCACCCCTTTTCCACACTCTCCATTGCTCTGGACTGTTGATCCTAGATACTTAAAATCTTCCACCTTCTTTATCTCTTCTCCCTGTAACCTCATTTTTCCATTTGGATCCCTCTCATTCACACACATGTACTCTGTCTTACTCTGACTAATCTTCATTCCTCTTCTTTCTAGTGCAAACCTCCACCTCTCCAGCTTTTCCTCCACCTCTTCCCTCCTCTCACTACAGAAAAAATGACACTCCAGAAAGTTTAGTAACCACAAGACATAAAGCACTGTGATGTTTGATATGAACTGATTAATTTTCTCCATTTACGTTTTTCTTGGAGCATTAAAAATATTAGCTCGTTAGATTAAAATAGGTCAATTCAAATATGCTGTATGTCAAATTTTCAAATAGCATTGATTTTTTGGCCGATATTCAGTTGATTTAAATGTTGGAATGGATCCTTAACTGTAAAAAGCATTGTAAAAAGATTCGATTTAGACCCCACATTAATAAAATCAAATGACCAACTATATTTTTCCTAAATTATTTGGTTTTAGGCATTAACAGGTATAATTGAGTATTTAGCGGCAGCACTGAACCTGATTAGCTCCGATTCATTTGCACTGGTGGAAATGCTGCGGCTCATGTGTTAATTGAAGATCCATACAGCTGCGGGTTTGGAGTAAACGATCAGACTCTTTCTTCAATACTGAGCTCATTAAAGATATTGAATTACATTCTGCTGGACCAAACACAATTCTGGTTCTTAATTTTCACTTTTTTGTTGCGACAATATGTCTGCAGGAATAAATCAGAGAAGAAAAAATAGCCTGTAAATATTTCTCTGAGTAAATTTGACCAAATCTCTTACAAAAAAAAAAAAAATCAAATTAAAATTCTCGGCCTGGTTTTCATTCAGCCGCCCTACAGACACACTTCGTTCTCAGCTCAGTCTTTCCAACTACTAACTTTGTCGTTTTTTAATTTTTCTTGACTGACTCGTCTCAAATAAATTCAATGTAAAAGTAGTTAGGTTGGAATTAGTTACGGTGGAAGGGTGGAATGCCCCCTGCAGGTCAGGGACAGGGTCCTGCCCCAAGAGGAGGAGTTTAAGTATCTCGGGGTCTTGTTCATGAGTGGGGGAAGGATGGAGCGGGAGATCAACGGGCAAATCGGTGCGGCGTCAGCAATAGGACGCTGCATCGGTCCGTCGTGGTAAAAAAAGAGCTGAGCCGAAAAGCAAAGCTCTCAATTTACAAGTCGATCTACGTTCCCAACCCCACCTATGGTCACCAGCTGTGGGTGGTGACTGATGGAATGAGATCGCAGATGCAAGCAGCCAAGATGAGCTTCCTCCGCAGGGTGGCTGGGCTCTCACTCAGAGATCGGGTGAGCCGCTTTGTCATCCGGGAGGAGCTCGTCATCGAGCCGTTCCTTCTCCAGGTTGAGAGAAGCCAGATGGGATGGTTCGGGGTTCTGGTCAGGATGCACCCCGTGTGCCTCCCTGGTGAGGTGTTTCGGGTATGTCCCGTCAGGAGGAGACCAAGAGGCAGACCCCGGACCCACTGGAGAGACTATGTCTCACAGATGGCTGGGGAATGTCTCGGGATCCTTCCGGATGAACTAGAAGATGTAGCCGGGGTCAGAGAAGCCTGGGCTTAACCATCTGAGGCTGTTGCCCCCGCAACCCTTCCCTGGATAAGCGGAAGATGACGGAACGAACAAATTGGAATAAAAGTAGTTAGCCAAGGCAATGCAACCGACAATTTTCAGTTTAGACTAATTTATTTGCAAACCTTTCATGATGAAGATGAACATGTTGTCTATATAATTACCATTGGTAAAGCTAATTGTGTAATTAACCAGGTTATCTTGTGTGGTATCGTAAAACGTACACAGCAACACATATACATTCAGATTTTTAACCGAATACATTTAACCCACACGTGAAGAGAAGCTTTTCCAGTCTAAGGGATGTTTCTAACTCATTCTGATGGGAACACCTCCATGGAAAAGAACGTCAGTTACATCATGACCTGAACAAAGTTCTCATGAAAGATAGTCCTGGGACTTACTGGACGATATCATTACTTCCACCTAACTAGTTTGACAAATAGGGAAGAGGTCACCCACAGCCATCTCAAAGCTGGAAAGGGATCCAGCTGTGCACAAGAATTTTCTTTGTCCTCAACTTCAGATGAATGGACCATCATTCCTGGACCTAAAGAGGCGGGATCAAACAACTTAAAAAGTGTACACTCATTGTACACTTGTTGTGGCTTGACCCAAAATTTACATGCTGAGTTCACTAGATTTGTTTGTTCTGATTTATCTACAAACGCCTTTTTGCTATGGCTCATGTCTGGCTAGACTCACTTCGTTTTCCATTTAATAAAGCTTGGTAACCAAAGAACCGACTGAAGGGAACCTGAAAGCAACACTAACGCGTTAACTCGTGACAATTGTTGATGACATTAAGTATCTTGAAAGGTGTAGAGTTTTCTTTTAATTTATGAGATCAAATTAACTTCTTTGGAAAAAAAAAACTGTCACGATGTGGAGATGTGGAAATGCAGGACATAAACAGGATTTATTTAATAGAAGTCAGGCAAGGCTGTAAGGCAAAAGAAGAGGAATAATCACAAAGGAATGTCTCTATGTCCAAAATAGTTCAAAAATAAACTTGGTCAGGCAACCAGGACCTGGCTGGGAAGGATGACAATGACCCGACATGGAAGTCTGGGGTCAGTCAGTCAGTCATCTTCTTATCCGTCTACAGGGTTGCAGGGGGTGCCAGAGCCCATCTTGGCTGATTTAAGGTGAAGAGCAGAGTACACCCTGAACAAGTTGCCAGTCTGTTGCGGGGCCACACACAGACAACCATCCACACACACACTCATTTCCTGAGGGCAATTTTGGCACTGGCCAAACAACCTAGCATGCATGTCTTTGGAGGGTGGGAGAAAACCCACGCAAACACGGGGAGAGCATGCAAACTCCACACAGAAAGGACAGTGTTCCGAGCCTTGTCCCCACCCGGGACTCGAACCCACGACCTTCTTGCTGTGAGGCCAATGTGCTACCCACTGCGCCACCGTGCTGCCGAATGTCTGGGGTGATTGCCTTTAAATGGGCAGCAGGTAGAATGATCCACAGGTGACTGTCATCTGACTAATCACCCTCAGGTGTCTGTATTCAGGGTGATGAGTAAGGTCATGGGCTCCCTCTGGCGGCAAGCGAGGGGATCATGACAAAAACAAGAAGTAAAACATGGAAAAAGTCTCATTTTTATTGTTGCACGAACAGTGATGAAGCTAATTTTTACTTATGTAACCTCGTCACAGCAAATGAATCAAACTACTGAGCTCGTTCCAGTGAATTAACAATTTTCACAAGTTGATAAAAAAATAAAATTAAAAAAAAAAAAAACTCTTCTGGAGGAATTCATGTTATGGATTACAGATTACGAAGGCAACCCTTTTTGTCGACAATTTAAAATATGTCATTGTCAGGGTTTTAGTATGAAGGGAGGGGGACCCAATTGCAGGACTTCAAACAAGGTTTATTAACTCATTTCAGGAAGTCTTTAAAGCAAGAAGCACAGGATAAAGTCAAGGTTAAAGTCCAAATAATAACAAAGTTCAAAACATGGTCAGGTACCAAGGGTGACCTGGCTGGAAGGGATGGTAAGACCTGACGGAACGTCTGGGGTGATTCCCCTTTAAATAGATGGCAAGGTGCACAGATGTGAGGAATCAGGAATCATCCACAGGTGATCCTAATCAGGTTGATTAGGACTATCCAGGGCTTCCTCTGGGGGTAGCTGAGCGATCCTGACAGTTATTAGTTATCAAAACCACTCTATTTGCTAAGATTTCATCAACAATGACTAAGAACTCCCTTTAACCACAGCTGATTCGGTTAACTTGTTGCTGATTGTACAAAGAGTACAAAATTATATTTAATCTCAATTATACATCCTTGTCCTTATCCTTTTGAGTATAAACCTTTGTCATGACCATGAGGTGAAAGTCAAAACTGGAAGAGGAAAGGGGGTTCCAGGAATCTTAATGGGGCATTTACATGAGAACTGTAGTTGGTGAGGCATGAACGGGTCACGAGGGAATTTAGCCTGACGGAAATTCTTGAGTCCTTTGTGTTAAGTGGGTTGGCTAACACATACAACATATGATCGGCCTACATTTCTGTATAAAAAGAAGCCCACAGCAATATACCAGATTTGAGCTAACGCAACAGCGTTTGGTCCTATTTCAAGAGCAAATCTTTTGACCCTAAGTGTCGTTCTTTCTTAATCACATGCATATATCTGCATTCTCAAGTACAAACTTGTAATTTAGTAAACGGAGAGAACTTGCTTTGCAACATATTGGTCAGCACAACTAGAAACTGGAAAGCGTTAACAAACAAGAAAACACTGGGCAGTAGTACTTTGAGAGACAAATTGCAACATTGTATATAGAGAGGATTTTTCTTGGTTACGAACGATCAGATGACATTGTGATCTGTAGTGAGAGGAGGGAAGAGGTGGAGGAAAAGCTGGAGAGGTGGAGGTTTGCACTAGAAAGAAGAGGGATGAAGATTAGTCAGAGTAAGACAGAGTACATGTGTGTGAATGAGAGGGATCCAAATGGAATAGTGAGGTTACAGGGAGAAGAGATAAAGAAGGTCGAAGATTTTAAGTATCTAGAATCAACAGTCCAGAGCAATGGAGAGTGTGGAAAAGAGGTGAAGAAGCGTGTTTAGGCAAGCTGGAACGGGTGGAGGAAAGTATCAGGTGTCATGTGCGACAGAAGAGTTTCAGCTAGAATGAAAGAGACAGTGTACAAAACTGTGGTGAGACCGGCCATGCTGATTGGTCTATAGACAGTGGCACTGAAGAAAAGACAGGAAGCAGAGATGGAGGTAGCAGAGATGAAGATGCTGAGGATCTCTCTGGGAGTGACCAGGATGGACAGGATCAGAAATGAGTATATCAGAGGAACAGAACATGTTAGAGATTTTGGAGATAAAGTCAGAGAGACCAGGCTGAGATGGTTTGGACATGTAAAGAGGAGAGAGAGAGAGTACATCGGAAGAAGGATGCTGGATTTGGAACCACCAGGAAAGAGGACTAGAGGAAGGCCAAAGAGGAGGTTCATGGACGCAGTGAAGGAAGACATGAAGATAGTTGGTGTGACCGAAGAGGATGCAGCAGATAGGGTTAGATGGAAGAAACTGACTTGCTGTGGCAACCCCTGAAGGGAAATTCCGAAAGAAGAAGAAGAATTTCTAGGTTACGAACAGGTTAATCCTGTTTTCATTAAAGTATGATCAAATCCAGATTAAGTCCCGTTCGATAGTGAGTACACACCAAGGCTTTGTGCAGCGTATTAACTCTCAGGAAAGATTTTATCCTCTACAGTATAGCAAAGCACATCTCTGACTCCGCTGACGTTATTGGGATTGGGATTAGGGGGCGGTATTTGCCCAATGGTAGCGAGTTTGTCTTTGGACCAGAAGAAGCTGGTTCATATCCCATTGAGCATCTCAGGTATGCCTGGAGGAGACATCTAACCCCCTAGTTGCTCCCACCATGGCGCCATTGTGGCTGCTGGCTGCGGTGCAATGCAGCAAAGGAAATGTTCCCATTGAGGGACTAATTGTTATGATGTGGAAGGAGGAGGACCCAAATAAAGGACATCAAAATAAGGTTTATTGAACATAATTCGGGCACAAAGGGCACAGGATTAACTTCAGTTCAATCATGGTCAGTTCAATCATGGTCAGGCAACCAGGAAGACCTGGCTGTAAGGGATGGCATGACCCGACGGGGAAGTCTTGGGTGATTGCCCTAAAATAGATGGCAGAGTCCACAGATGTGTGGCATCAGGAATCAATCTCAGGAGTTCCTGATCAGGGTGATGAGAAACATTGTGATTAATCGATTATTATTCGACAGGGCTAAACATTTACAAACACACCCCGATCTCTGCATCCCAAATGGACACTTAGATCTTAGAGTGCCATCTTCGCCCAACAATGTATCTCAATGTTTGTTCTAGGTTTTTTGGGTTAAAAAATGTTGCAAATGATGCTATGTATGCAAGACATATTCTGACAGCAGTGAGACATCATCTGACCCGCTGACTTATTATTAGGTTTAGCTGATGGGCATAATTGTGTACGAAGTTTAGAAATGTCTCTTTTAATCTGGCCTGCCAGGTTGATGCTGTGCCACTCATCACTGCGGTCTCATTATAAAACCTCTGCTACCAAAACAGGTTCACTGAGTAGAGTTTCTTTCTAATTCCAATTCAACTCACAGTTATGAAGGAAAATAAATAAATGAAAAAAAAGAGCTTGTTTGATGAAAAAAAGGCAACAATGTACCGCGGCACTGAGGCCTCACACCGCTTCTCTTGGTCACAAATAGGTCCTGTGTCGTTACATTGTGTTAAATAACAACAACAACAACAAAAATCTCTCCAAGTAACCCTCGAGCCCACCTCGTCCACAGTGCATAGCTTTGTTTTGTCTTCTAAACTGCTCATCCTTAACAACATCACAGTGGGTGCTGGAGCCTATCCTGGCTAATTACAAGCATGGTATCGTGCAAAAAATGTATTTCAGTTACCAATTTGAGATGATAAGTAATTAGAAAAAATAGTTCAAAGGTGTCTCTTCTACAGATAGACCAAATCAAGACACAAAAGGGTAACTTTTTTTAACTAGGCTAGCAATTGTCTTCTTGAAGCGAAGTTAAACAAAAATATAATTTTATCACATCATGTGTGTCGCTTAGGAGAAAGCTGGATAACCAACCCTGCCTTAATCAGAGAAGGGGAGTCAAATCCATAAACAGCTTTTTTTGGGGGGACAGGCTGAGCCTTTTTACACAGTCTGTTCAGAGGTATTCGTTGGTTAAAAATAATTGAATTGCTTCCTTAATATCCGTGTCCCTCATTTACTGAAAAATGCACACGGTGCTAAACCCTCACACTAGCCGTTTCTGCTAATAACGTAGAGTTAAAATAGCTGGTAGGTTGAAAATAAAAAAAATATTAAAAATAAACGTAAACTTGAACTGATCTATTTGTCAGATCATATTTTTAAGCTGAACAACACAACTTTTGATGCGACTAATTTTGTATTTTTGCAAACCTAGCTGTTTTGATCCCTGCTCCTGCTTCTAAGAGGGTGTCTGTCTCCATGGCAACTAGCTCACCACCTGCAGATGATCAGCAATCAACGAGCTACAGAAGCCATCCTCCACCCCCAGCCTGTGCCAGATTGTTGAACTCCATGTGGTAACAACAAAAAGCCTTTACTTTATCTGCCAATTTTTTTTTATTTTTTTTGCCTTTGGTCTTATATTCTGTTTCCTTTGTTCAAAAAACCTGCCTGCCTTGGATAACCCGCCTGCCTCGAACAACTCGTCTGCTTCAAAGAATCTGTTTTTATCTACAAAGTAATTGGAAATACATTTTTCTGTTGTTCCTCTTAATCCTGTGTTCCGTGCTTGTGTTCCACCTCAACAAAACTCTAGGAGCTTCAATCATCTCAGTTCGTCTGATGTGCAACTGTAACAGGTTAGGCTTGGATTTTCAATTATGACAAAAATATCAAGAACTTACAGTACTTTTCTGCTAAACTGACAACAATAAATGGATGCTGTTTTGCAAGTGCCTAAGCAACCATGCTAGTGCGTTTTAGCCAAAATAACTAAGATAAGTTTAAGGTTAGAGCTAATCCTGAAGCCGATATTGTTAAAGACAAATTGGCTTTTTTTTTTTTTTAACCCAGTAACTAAAAAAGCTCAACAGTGAACAAACGTTGCACAAACACATTCAACAACAAATGATTGAAATGAAAACACATACCGTATTTTCCGCACTATAAGGTGCACCTAAAAACCTTAAATTTTCTCTAAAGTCCACAATGCGCCTTTTAACCCGGAGCGCCTTATATATGGATTAATATTGAGCTACAACAGGTGTCGCAACTGCGGTAAGCAGCTGCTGACTCCATTTCCTCAGTAGAAGAAGTAGTGTGCGGTGCATGGTGGGATATATGAAAGGGCGTCTCATTTCTGTTTGTGTAAAGACCCGGAAATGGCTCCTACCAAGAGACACTGTTACACCGTAGAGTTTAAACTCAAGGTGATCGGTCACGCAGTAGAACACGGGAATAGAGCCGCAGAGAGAGAGTTTAACATCAATGAATCAACGGTGAGGAAGTGGAGGAAGCAAGAGGATGCGCTGCGCCAAGTAAGACTAAACAGAGTTTCCGCGGGAACAAAGCGAGATGGGTACAGTTAGAGGACAAAGTTGAACAGACTTTACTGTAGCACCTTATAATGCGGTGCAACTTATATATGGAAAAAGTTTTTAAAAATGTCATTTATTGAAGGTGCGCCTTATAGTGCGGAAAATACGGTAATTTCTTATCCTTCCCATTCCTCAGTTTGAAAAAAAATCCCAACCCAGCCTGATTTGAAAAAAATCCAACTGTTTGTCAAATGAAAAGCAGGATTTGGAAGAGTCCCTTTCTTTAAGTCTGAAACGAGAACGAATCCTCTTTAGAATTTTGGGAAGTCCAAGGATTCTGAAGAACAACTTTTGAAGACATCTGAAGGTTTTCAGTCTCAAACACTTTCCGAATGCTTACAAATGAGTGTGTTTGCAGTTTCCTGTTTTCTCTGAACATGCTTGAGATTTTCTTCCTCTGTTTTAAGTCTGTGCTCAGAGAGTCCGTCAGAGGAGACGCAGATAAAACAATATCTGGGCTCTGAATAATTAAACACATGGTGAAGTAAAGAAGCTGCTGCATTCCTTTTGTTTCTGTCCCCTCATGGTCACCCGGCTGCCACCATAAATATCATATTTCTGCCGGGAGCGCTTCCTGTCTGCAGGCCCACCAAAGAGGGCTTTATAAGAAAATAAGTACCCCTCTGTCACGTATCCGGTTCTTTTGCTTTTCACTCGATCTACTCCAGGATTCATCTCTGACCTGCTAATTAGCTTCCACTGTGTGTCCTATGAACTCCTCATTAATGGATTTATTAATTATGCGAACAGCTGGAGGATTCAGGTTATTGCCACCATGTCAGCATCATGCTGGGGCTTTATCAGACCAATCGCCTTTCATGTGCTCACTGCAGGATGAACCATCTCATTTCCAACCGGGAAAAAAAAAAGACTTGATGACATTGACCTAAAACTTCTCGCTATTAGATCTAGATCCAAATGGAAAAGTGAGGTTACAGGGAGAAGAGATAAAGAAGGTGGAAGATTTTAAGTATCTAGGATCAACAGTCCAGAGCAATGGGGAGTGTGGAAAAGAGGTGAAGAAGCGTGTTCAAGCAGGCTGGAACGGGTGGAGAAAAGTATCAGGTGTGATGTGTGACAGAAGAGTTTCAGCTAAAATGAAAGGAAAAGTGTACAAAACTGTGGTGAGACCCGCCATGCTGTTTGGTCTAGAGACAGTGGCACTGAGGAAAAGACAGGAAACAGAGATGGAGGTAACAGAGATGAAGATGCTGAGGAACTCTCTGGGAGTGACCAGGATGGACAGGATCAGAAATGAGTATATCAGAGGAACAGAACATGTTAGAGATTTAGGAGATAAAGTCAGAGAGACCAGGCTGAGATGGTTTGGACATGTGCAGAGAAGAGAGAGAATACATCGGCAGAAGAATGCTGGATTTGGAACCACCAGGAAAGAGGACTAGAGGAAGACCAAAGAGGAGGTTCATGGATACAGTGAAGGAAGACATGAAGATAGTTGGCGTGACTGAAGAGGATACAGCAGATAGGGTTAGATGGAAGAAACTGACTTGCTGTGGCGACCCCTGAAGGGAAATGCCGAAAGGAGAAGAAGAAGAAGATCTAGATCCAGTCAGATGCTTGAAAGTGTCCGTCAGCTGCGTGAAAGATTACGAGGTGCCCAACAAACAGCAGATGATTTAAAGGTTTCAATTGAAGCGTGTCCTATTAATGAGGTTGAAATTAGACAATCTGACAACTCCACCTTTTGGCTGCTTTTTATTTCCAATTTGGTATTCAAATGTAATTTTATTAGCATATGTGGCGACGAGCCAACGCGCAGCTTGTGTTTGTATTCACAGCACAGTGGTCAAAATGCAAAACACAGGCTGTCGGGTTCGCACCATTGCCATGTGCTCAAAAGCATTTTCTAAAAGTGTGACGAGAGCAACGGCAGAGTTCAGGACAAAAGCCCTCAGTACGATGCATTATAGATCAGTCAGAACCTGGACCTAACTGGGCAAGGACATCATGGTGACTGTCTGCATAATTCATGCCTCACAGCCAGGCAGGACAGGACACGTATGAGGGCTGAAAAACCGATGATTAAAAAGGCTTTGGATGGAATTTCCATGCTTTAGTCATTATCTGGGTTTTGGAAAGATATTACCTTTTCAGTGTCAATCCTGCAAAATTTGCTTTGATTTTCAAAGATTTTTGAGTATGGGTGTCTGAGCACTGGGACTATATCAACTTTTTGTGAATAGTCTGCATGTGAGAAGGAAAGAGGTTAGCCTAGTGGTAGAATGTCCATCCTTAGACCGGGAGAAGCTGGTTTGAGAAGACAATTAACCCTCAGTTGCTCTCACCATTGGCGCCATCATGGCTTCCTGCTGCGGCGCAATGCAGGAAAAGCAATTTCTCCATGTATGATGTACCATGATTCGGATCATGTATTGGAGTGGAGGCGTTAGATACATTCTGCCCGGGATTTACAGCAGCATTCTGAAGCCATGGACCAAAGAGGACACCTCGTGACCCAGATTCACGCCTCTCGTTAGCAGGAAGTTCTATTCACTAGGCTTTTAGCATTTTTATAGTAGGGTTTGTTTACTGGTCTGTGGCTACAATAGGAGCCATTCACGGCCATCATAGGTAACACAGGCTCATTGGTCGAGCCCTCCTTACTATTTTTTTTACCTTTTACAGTTTTCAGTCCATTTCTATCAGATTGAAAATGATTTCCGGATGGAATTCGAAACGTCTCAATCAAGAATTAAACTGTCCAGAAGACTTTTTTGAAACTTTTTCTACAATGTACCATGATAAAAAAAGTCCTGCCTTCTTCCAGGTTTGCGTTTCATACAACAGACAACCATTCTTGCCCATACAGGCATGCTTCTTGACTGCAATGAGTTTTTACTCATCGGTCATTACCGGCTGTCTTTGAGAAGCTCTGGTCAGAGCTAGCAAAGCACTGTGCTTTTTTTTTATTTTTTTATCTTTTTATTTATTTCGGTCACATTGTAAATTCACATTGAAGAAAGTTACATTCTTTTTTTTTAAATTGTATTTTACCAAAGGACCGAAAAGGTATCGGCTGAAGCAAACGCTTCTTACGCCGACCCTTTTTTCAAATCATATAAGTAAAAAACATATAAGTAAAAAAACATATAAAAAAAACATATAAAAAAACATATAAGTAAAAAACATATAAGTAAAAAACATATAAGTAAAAAACATATAAAAAAACCATATAAAAAAACATATAAGTAAAAAATAAGTAAAAAACATATAAATAAAAACATATAAGTAAATATTCAGAAATCCATAATAATACATAAAATGAAAATTAGAACATCAAATGAAAAAGTAATACAATTGCTACTTTAAATTCATTATACTATATAAGATTGAATTTAACCATCAAGACTTCCATATTTTTTAAGCAATAACAACTTAAATTTCTTCTTTAAACAGAAAAGATTGGAACATAATTTAAGTTCATCATCACAATTATTCCAAAGATCCACACATTTAATAGAAATACAGAATTTTTTAACATTTGTTCTAAATTTATTTTTAATGAACACATCATTTCCTCGTAGTTCATATGAACTTTTCCTAATGTTAAACATATTTTGTAGAGAGTTTGACATCAAATTATTTTTTATCTTAAACATAAATTTTAAAGTGTGTAATTCCACAAAATCATAGAAATTTAATGTTTTTAAATTTATAAATAGATTATTGCTTGGTAATAATTTTGGTATTTGGTAATTTTGGTAATTTTGGTTGTTAATTTGTTTTTTTGGTAATTTGGTCATTTTCAACTTGACAAAAAAAGTGCCTACCTATGCATGGGACCGTGCACGTTTTATTGTGCGCATTTTACGCAAATATTCATGCATCACTTTTAATCATTAAGTCGGATTAATTGAAAAGTCCTGTGTCAACAGTTTTTGCTCACCATACAAAAAAGATTGGCTGAAGTTCTAATGCCACAGACATGGACGGACCTTATACGTACAGGGCACCAATGCTCATATAAAATTGGGGAAACAAGACACAGGTATGAACATTAGCAATTGGAACCAATTGCTGATGTAGAATCAGCAATTGGAACCAGGGGTTTGGAATCAGGGTAGAGGACAAAACACGAGGGAAGGAAAAGTGGCCCCTGTGGGTCAGGGACAGGGTCCTGCCCCAAGTGGAGGAGTTTAAGTATCTCAGGGTCTTGTTCACGAGTGGAGGAAGGATGGAGCGGGAGATCGACAGGCGGATCGGTGCGGCATCAACAATAACTAGGACGCTGCATCGGTCCGTCGTGGTAAAGAGAGAGCTGAGCCGAAAAGAAAAAGCTCTCGATTTACAAGTCGATCTACGTTCCAACCCTCACCTATGGTTACCAGCTGTGGGTGATCGCGGGTACAAGCGGCCAAAATGAGCTTCCTCCGCAGGGTGGCTGGGCTCTCACTCAGAGATCGGGTGAGGAGCTCTGCCATCCGGGAGGAGCTCGGTGTCGAGCCGCTCCTCCTCCAGGTCGAGAGGAGCCAGATGGGGTAGTTCGGGCATCTGGTCAGGATGCCCCCCGAGCGCCTTGCGGGCGGTGTGTTTTGGGCACGTCCTACCGGGAGGAGACCAAGGGGCAGACCCCGGACCTGCTGGAGAGACTATGTCTCACATCTGGCCGGGGAACGACTTGGGATCCTTCCAGGTGAGCTAGAGGATGCAGTCGGGGAGAGAGAGGCCTGGGCTACCCGTTTGAGGCTGTTGCCCCCGCTTCCTGACCCCGGAACAAGCGGAAGATGACGGAACGGAACGGAAAAGTGGCCAGAAGGGTGGACGATCATTACGACTGTAAGGTTTACTCAATCATTTAGGATGTTTTTTTAACATGCTTTTTCCCGGAAGACGAAGGTGTTGGTTTTAATACACAAATTCTTGGACAGTTTTATTGCTTTTTTCTCCTCCGATATTTTCTCTGTCTGATAACAATAATCTGACCTTTTAAAAATAGAATTACAAGAATAGTCTGATCCTTTTTAAATAGAAATGTTTCTTTTTTTTTCTCCACATAATGTATGTCAACCTGCTTGGTGAATCTGTTTGCGTTGAACGAATTGTTGTTGCGGCAACAAGCAGGAACAATCCAATAGAAAACTAGTACCTGTTGGCTTAGATAAAAACAGGTGCGGACTTGTTGTTTGCCAGGTGGGGAAGGCCTATGCATCACTGTTTCTACATGTTCGCTACCCCCTCCCAACACAACAGTTGTCCCAGATGTGTAAAAGCGTCAAAATTCCCCACTGATTTAGTTTTATTCTGTTTCAACAATTGGTTGTTTTAGTATTGTTGCTCCATTCACAAGGTTTCCGCAGATCCTTGGATGGTTTCTTTTTCTGTTTGGTAACAAAAAACTGACCCTCATAAAATCGACTAATCCATCATCTATGGAGGATTCAATCAAGTAGTATTTTCTGTCAGCTCCGTTGGTAAATTCCAACGTTGTGCTGAAACTGTAAAAAAAATCTGGATAATCTTCAGAGTATGTGAGCTAATCTCTTCCAAGGTTGGGAACTTAAGAAGCTAGTCGCAAGTGCTCTAACATCTACTCATCACAGTTCACCCACACAAACCATGTCTTATTAGGTGACGTCAAGACCCAAATTTCAGATCATTGTGTGAAATTCTACTCTTTTTCTATGGGGGTCTTGTTGTGATATGGAAGGAGGAGGAGCCAAATGCAGGACAAAAACAGGATTTATTAACAGAAGTCAGGTAAGTCTGAAAGCCAAAGGGCACAGGATTAACTTTAGATCAAAAAGTTCAAATGATATAAGAATTTTGAGATCAAATTTATGGTCAGACAGTCAGGAGGACCTGGCTGGGAAAGATGATGATGACCCAACATGGTACTCAGGGTAGACTGCCTTTGAAAAGGCACCAGGATCCAAAATGAGTGTCATCCGACTAATCACCCTCAGGCAGTGGTGGAACGTAACAAAGTAAATGTACTTCGTTACTGTACTTAAGTAAAAAAATTGTGTATCTGTTCTTTACTTAAGTAAAATTTAAGACCGGTACTTTTACTTTTACTTCACTACATTTTTAGAGCAAATATCTGTACTTTTACTTCGCTATTTTTTAAAAGTGTGTTTTACATTTTTTGTTACATTTGTGTTCAGAAATTTGAAAAATACACAGTTTTTTCTTGAAGTCGCATCGCCAAAATCAAAAGGAGCAGTTGATCGGGAGAAGAAGTAATGAATAAAGGACCAATCAGAATCAAGAGTAAACATTTTCCGCATTCATTCAGCGCCAAAAAACTAACATCAAATATAGCACAAAATAAAAAGAGTCAGAAGATCGTTGTTCGATGTGTTTACTTTTAAATAAAAAGTTGAGCCATCGTGACACAAAGCAGGGGCGGATCTAGAATTTTCTAAAGGGGGGGGCGTGAGGTAATTTACAAAGCCAATATAGGGTGATTGGGGGCCTCGCCCCCAAAACGTTTTAAAAAATAAGTGTCATTTTTCTGCATTTTGGTGCCCATTCAGTGGCCCTTCAAAGGGATAGCTTGACTTGTCCCCTTTCCTTTTATTTTATTTATTTTTTGTGGACCAAAAGAGGTAGGAGAGGGGGTCACGCCCCTGCAGAGTATTTATCCTGGTTACCATGGCGACACCATACCGCACAAAAAATAACATTTGAATTATGATCGAATACTTTTACTTTTTACTTAAAAAGTACAATTTACACCAACTACTTTTGTACTTTTACTTAAGTAGATTTTTTTATTGGTACTTTTACTTTCATTCATGTATTTTCTTGGCCTAATTATCTGTACTTTTACTTAAGTACAAAAAGTGAGTACTTCATCCACCACTGCCCTCAGGTGTCTCTAATCAGGGTGGTGAGGAGGATCCAGGGCCTCTCTGGTGGCAGGTGAGGGGATTCCTACAGGTCTGGGGCATAATGCTCAGACTTTTTCAGATATCTGGCTGAGCGGCCATTTTTGTTTAGTTTACACATCGTGCTTACGCCACACGTATTTGGGATTTATGAGAAAAATTCCGTAACTTATTTTACGCAACCCAAGTTTTAGAAATTACACATGCAAAAATTTTTAGATGAGCGCAACTTGTAGTGCAACCTACCCAAACCTTGCTTCGAGAAGTATGGATAATGCAATAAACGTGTTGCATATGTAAGGGTCTTCTCAAATGAGCCAGTACCGCCTGTCATTATTCATGCGTACTAGTGCAGAAGTCTATTCTCCACGCCTAACAATTTGGGTACGGCAGCTTCTGACTTGAGGCGACCGCCGAGTGCATGGACTTTTGCGTTATGCCAAGTGATTTATATCGACTGTGTATTTGACGATTGAGACGTTTCGACTCCATCCGAAAAACATGTTCAATCTGATAGACTGGACCTGAGAACTGGTCGGACAATTTAGAATACACAAAAAATTGACTTACAAGTCGATCTACGTTCCTACCCTCCCCTATGGTCACCAACTGTGGGTGGTGGCCGAAAGAATGAGATCACGGATACAAGCGGCCGAAATGAGCTTTCTCCGCAGGGTGGCTGGGCTCTCACTTAGAGTTCGGGTGAAGAGCGCTGCCATCCGGGAGGAGCTCGATGTCTAGCTGCTCCCCCTCCAGGTTGAGAGAAGGCAGATGGGGTAGTTCGGGCATCTGGTCAGGATGCCCCCCAAGTGCCTCCCTGGTGAGTTGTTTCGGTCACGTCCCACCGGGAGGAGACCAAGAGGCAGACCCCGGACCCGCTGGAGAAACTATGTCTCACATCTGGCTGGGAATGACTCGGGATCCTTTCGGGTGAGCTGGAGGATGCAGTTGGGATGAGAGAGACCTGGTCTTCCCGTCTGAGGCTATTGCCCCCACGACCCGGCCCCGAAGAAACGAATGGAACGGGACGAAAAAAAAAAAAGAAAAAATATGTACTCTATTGATTCCTCATTGGAGAAATTTATGTGCTGCATTATACCGCAGCAGGCTGCCATCTATGACGGCACCAATGGTGGGAGAAACAGGGGGTTAGGTGTCTTCTCCAAGGACCCTAGATGTGAATTCAATGGGAATCAAACCCACGTACTTCCGGTTAATGAGGGCGAACGCTCTACCACTGAGCCACCGCCTCTTGCCACTGCCAAAGATTTTCTTTATGAATAGAGCTCCTGATCGTTTATTAAATTTTTTCTTACGTCTCTGATATTTTCTTCTCTCTGTTCTTTCTCTCAGAGGCTCTGATAACACCAGGCTGAACAGGTGCCCGGACAAACTTTCTCCACCAATTTATTCTCACAGACATCTGCTCCTTGGAGCGCCCGTGCCAGCTCCTTTCCAAGACATTTCGCACAAGAAGAGAGCAGCTTGGATTCAGCTCTGCCAGCGTTGGCGAATGTAGGTCAGGAAGGACACAAGGAAGTTGCGCCGAGGAAACAGGCTGGCTAATATGTGTGAAATTAACCCCTTAAACTCCTCATTTCTAATTAAATTAAAGCTTCTATTACACCAATCACGTGTGAGTCGTAGATCTTGTTCCAGAAACAGTTTAGAAGCAGATTGGAGCTCAGATGTTGCATTTTTACACTTACCAAATCTCCAATGGAAACATTTT
Organism: Neostethus bicornis; assembly: GCA_902685375.1. Lineage (NCBI taxonomy): Eukaryota > Metazoa > Chordata > Actinopteri > Atheriniformes > Phallostethidae > Neostethus > Neostethus bicornis. The sequence goes on along the minus strand of LR738549.1, from coordinate 7,416,137 downwards.
TTTGTCACTGATAATGAGCGTTAGCTCCACGCCATGCATTATGTTCAGCGTGCTCAGGAGGCCTCGTGTAGAGCTCAAGTTGGACTCGCCGTAGTTGGAGGCTGCGGCCGTCCTCTGCTGTGTAGACATGCTGATAAATATTGATGTGTGTCTGTTGACAGACTGCAGCAAGTGGCTGGAACACACTTACAGCTGACAGTGAGAGGCTCTGCTGAAAGCTGGAGGTGCTGAGCTGTGAGACGGAAGCTTCGCCTCCATCACAGCAACGCATCATCAAATCAATGTCTGTTCAAGCCGCCGTGGCGGGGTTTTCCTGATGCTCTCAACAACGTGTTCGCCCCTCTTTTCTACAGGATTATTTTACATAGCATAGCTATGGTTGGAAATGTGTTTTTACATCCTATCCATGCACATTTTCTCAGCACAATATCATCACGTCTGTAATGTTACAATTATTGCTCAGTTGATTAAAAAAATTAATTGAATTAATTACAGGATTTCGTGATTAATTAATTGGATTAATCACATTATAACGTCCTATGTGTTAAAGGTCTCCCAATAAAGAATTTGAATTCTAGGATATTAAAAAATTGTACTTTATGACTAATCAATTGAATTCAGTAAGAAGTAAAGCTCTCGATTTACAAGTCGATCTACGTTCCAACCCTCACCTTTGGTCACCAGCTGTGGGTGGTGACCGAAAGAATGAGATCGCGGGTACAAGCGGCCAAAATGAGCTTCCTCCGCAGGGTGGCTGGGCTCTCACTCAGAGATCGGGTGAGAAGCTCCGCCATCCGGGAGGAGCTCGGTGTCGAGCCGCTCCTCCTCCAGGTCGAGAGGAGCCAGATGGGGTGGTTCGAGCATCTGGTCAGGATGCCCCGCGAGCGTCCCGCAGGTTAGGTGTTTTGGGCACGTCCCACCGGGAGGAGAACAAGGGGCAGACCCCAGACCCGCTGGAGAGACTATGTCTCACAGCTGGCCGAGGAACGACTTGGGATCCTTCCGGGTGAGCTGGAGGATGCAGCCGGGGAGAGAGAGGCCTGGGCTGCCCGTTTGAGGCTGTTGCCCCCGCGACCCGACCCCGGAACAAGCGGAGGATGACGGAACAGAATGGAAGAAGAAAAGATTTTAAATCCAATTTATTATTGGTGAACTGTGCCTCATGAGGCTAGGTGCATTATTTAAAAAAAGTAAAACATGGGTTAGAGTTCGTTAGGGTTCGTTCTTATCTTCAACGATAGAAATTGGTCTACAATCAGCAGCAACCCACTTTGCGATAGTATTTGTTCATTTCTCTGTTGTGGATTTGCTCATTCGCTTGCCAAATTCAGCTAGCTTGGTTTGGCGGAGCGAGCTCCCGGTAGCCAGAATTTTCCTGAGCATGTTTTACGTTTAGATGGTATGTCAGGCTGGAGTTGCTCTGGTGGTAGGAGAACTCCTTTTTGAAAAAACTACAAATTACTACGTTTTTTTTTTATTGTCCCATCTCTATTATTTTTGTATAAAATGTCCGAATATCTCATCCTCCTGAGTCTTGACAGACATGGGTCTGTTGTGTTGAACCACTGCTGCCTTTTTAATTTGCCAGCATATGCGATGTAGCACAGCCGAGAAAACTACGGGTCAAATGGGCCAAAATTCAAATGCGCAAGCACTGGATCGCCAACGTTAATATGTCATAATTAATTGCATAAATTTTTTAACACATTAAAATGTGGGGTAATTAATTAATCGAATTAACGTGTTAAAATGACAGCACTAGTTACAATATGATATTTATGGCAATATTGTGGAAAATCGACTGACAGGCGGATCGGTGCGGCATCAGCAATAATTAGGACACTGCATCGGTCCGTCGTGGTAAAGAGAGAGCTGAGCCGAAAAGCAAAACTCTCGATTTACAAGTCGATCTACGTTCCCACCCTCACCTATGGTCACCAGCTGTGGGTGGTGACCGAAAGAATGAGCTCGCGGGTACAAGCGGCCGAAATGAGCTTCCTCCGCAGGGTGGCTGGGCTCTCGCTCAGAGATCGGGTGAGGAACTCTGCCATCCGGGAGGAGATTCATGATACTGTAGAGGACTTTACATTTATCTTTCTATCTTTTGAATATCCATCCATTAATTATCGACCTGTTTTTATCCATCCATAGATACCGTACTCAAACGCAGACACATTTAGATTCCATTTCTCCATTAGTCCACATAGATTTGCTCAATTTTCTGCATTACTATTTGTTAATGTTTTTATATTTCAGGATGAAGTCATTTATCATTTTTATTTTGCCTCCATTTCCAACATCATGATGCTTCATGTATGTGATTTCAGCCTCAGCAATATATATTTTTTTTCATTTTATTCCATGTATTTTATTGAAATAAAATCCAATCATCGCCCTGAGAGGAAATCTCTCTCAGCCCAGAAATGCTGCTGATGATGGCATCTGCCTCTGGTTTCTGCAAATACATAGAGCACCTGCAGCTTTAAGAACATTGGTTGTTCTCACTCAGTGGATTGGTAATGAGATTTTTTAAAAAGGCAATATTAAAAATAAATTCTTCCTCTCAGAAAATAAGCCTCTATTAGCTGAAAGCAGTCGGTAGAGTCCTGTTGAAATTAGGATTAATCATTCTTATTTTTCCCCTAAAATAACCGAAATAACTCTGTAGAGACAAGTCTTGGATCACTGGTCTTTCTGTGTAGAGTTTGCATGTTCTCCCTGTGTATGTATGTGTTTCCTCCAGGTACTCCGGTTATCTTCCAACTCTCCAAAAACCTGCATGTTAGGTTGATTGGCTCCAATAAGAATAGTCCCTAGGAGTGAATATGTGTGTGGATGGATGGTTGAGTGGGTGGCTCTGCGACAGAGTGGCCCTGCTCGGGGTGTATCCTGCCACTCGTCTTAAATCACCATAGGTAGGCTCCGGCACCCCCCGCATCTCCATCAGCTTAGGAAAGGCATGGGCAAAATACGGTCCGCGGGCCACACGCAGCTCGTTAAACAGGGTAATCTGGCCCGACAAACGTAAAAAAATGAAAAAGAAATCAACCTTGTTGATGTTTTGTTTTTTCTGCAATTTTGATGTTTTCTCACTAGATGGCGCACTCTAGATACAACAACACTGCTCCAATTAAAATGTGTGTCTCCATAATGTGCACGCAGGTAAACAAGCGCGCAAAATCTAACATCCAGCGCTTAGATTTCAAACCTAGCGGCGCTAAATGCACGTTTCAAAGTGCTAGCGCGCTAGATTTTAAATTTAACACGCTCAATGTAACATCTGAAAATTAAAGCACGTATTCTCTCCATTTGAATATAGATATCCGAGATCTATATTTTTTCTTTAATGACATGAGGTTGCCAAAGCATGCCATCCTTCTGCTTCTGTTCCGGCCCCTTTGTCAAATGTTAGAACCCAATGTGGCCCGCAAACCAAAAAGTTTGCCCACCCCTGGGTTAGGAAGACTAGGACTCTGTAGAGAAGAATACATCAAAATAGACGAATGGGTTAACAAATTGTAGAGGGCCATGAAGAGGGGATGCTAAGGATTATTCGGAGTTAAAGGAGGGGTTTTATGTTCTTGCCTGTAGTCTTATCTTCTGTTTTTTTTGTTCAAGAAACGCGCCTGCCTTGGATAACCCGCCTGCCTTGGATAACCCGCCTGCCTTGGACAACCCGCCTGCCTTGGACAACGCGCCTGCCTTGGATAACACGCCTGCCTTGGATAACCCGCCTGCCTTGGACAACCCGCCTGCCTCGGATAACCCGCCTGCCTCGGACAACCCGCCTGCCTCGGATAACCTGCCTGCCTTGGACAACGCGCCTGCCTTGGACAACCCTCCTGCCTCAGATAAATCCCGAAAGAGGGGGTCCATGAAGTCAAAGAGAGCAGCAAACATTCATATTTATGAGCATCTTTATTTATCTAGCAATTAGGTTATTTTTCATATTATTTTTTTCCGTTATGCAAATTTCCGTATGTGTTAAACTTGTTTGATTTTTCTTTATTTGTTTTAAACATGTTCACTTTCACAAGTTCTTGTGTTTTTTTTTTTTAAGTTGCTTATGCGATTCATCATGAAAAGGGTAGACTCCAGCATGAGGTCAACCATTAACTCCCAAACAAGCTTAGCTAAACAACACAACACTTTCATTATTCATATCATTATTAATTCATAGTGGATGTAAACACATTTAAATTCCCTCTTTTTATGGAGATAGTTATTAGTTAGTCCGTTCGGGCGAAGAACGAAAACAATAAAAAAATAAATGAAAATAAAGAAGTTTAATATTTGAAGAACAAAAGAAAAAAAAATGTCACCACACGTTTTAAAGTCAAGTTGAAATTTATTGCGAAGTATATTTTTACACAGATTAAGAAACTTTTCTGCTGATGATGCTTGTGTCAAATTGTTTATGTTGTGATTCCTGCTTCTGTCTCTAAAAGGGTGTCTATCTCCATGGCAACTTGCTATGATTGCAGATGATCAGCAATCAGCGAGCTACATAAGCCATCCTCCACCCCCAGCCTATGCCAGATTGTTGGTTTCCATGCGGAAACAACAACAAGTAGATCTTTGTCTGCTGATTTTCTTGCCTGTGGTCTTATATTCTGTTTACTTTGTTTAAGAAACCCGCCTGCCTTGGACAACGCGCCTGCCTCGGACAACCCGCCTGCCTAGGACAACCCGCCTGCCTAGGACAACGCGCCTGCTTGGGACAACCCGTCTGCCTCGGACAGGCACGTCTGCCTCGGACAGGCACGTCTGCCTCGGACAACCCGCCTGCCTCAGACAACCCGCCTGCCTCGGATAACCCACCTGCCTCGGACAATGCACCTGCCTAGGATAACACGCCTGCCTAAGACAACCCACCTGCCTAGGATAACGCGCCTGCCTCGGACAACCCGCCTGCCTCGGACAACCACCTGCCTCGGACAATGCACCTGCCTAGGACAACCCACCTGCCTAGGATAACGCGCCTGCCTCGGACAACCCGCCTGCCTAAGACAATGCGCCTGCCTCGGACAACGCGCCTGCCTAGGATAACGTGCCTGCCTCGGACAACATGCCTGCCTCGGACAACCCGCCTGCCTCAGATAACGTGCCTGCCTTGGACAACGCGCCTGGCTAGGACAACCCGCCTGCCTCGAACAACCCGTCTGCTTCGAAGAATCCGTTTTTACCTAATTAGAAATAAAGTTTTATGTTTTTCCTTTTCATCGTGTGTTCCGCGTTTGGATTCTACCTCACTTCACCATAACAATTTAACAGCTTAAAAAAAGGGAAAAAAAAATAATGCATAAACAAATATTTTAGCAGTGAAAGAGTGGGAATGCAAAAGAAATTATGTGCAATTTTTAAAAAGTACATATGAATACCTTTAAATACTCCACAGGCTCCATAGCCTCCGAATCCTAACCCATGGTCCTCGCTTGGAAAGGAGTGGAATGTCCCCTCCAGGTTAGGGACAGGGTGCTGCCCTGAGGGCAGGAGTTAAGTATCTTAGGGTCTTGTTCACAAGTGTGGAAAGCTTGGAGCGGAAGATCAACAGACGGATCGGCGTGGCATCCACAATTATCAGGACCCTGCGTCCATTGTAGTAAAAAAAAAGAGCCGAGCCGAAAAACAAAGCTCTCGATTTGCCAGTAGATCTTCGTTCCTACCCTCAGCTATGGTCACCAGCTGTAGATAGTGACTGAAAGAACGAGATTGTGGATACAAGCGTCCGAAATGAGCTTCCTCTGCAGGGTGGCTGGGCTCTCATTCAGCGATAGAATGAGGATATCTGCCATCCTGGTGGAGCTCGGAGTAGAGCCACTGCTTCTCTGTCTCAAGAGAAGGCAAATGAGCGGTCTGTGAATCTGGTCAGGATGCCTCCCTCGCACCTCCGACGTCCAATCGGGAGGAGACACAAAGGCAGACCATCTGGAGAGACTATGCCTAATAGCTGGACAGGGAACATCTTGAGATTCTCCCAGATGAGCTGAAGGATGCAGCCGGGATGAGAGAAGCTTGGGTTTCCGGTCTGAGGCTGTTGCCCCCACGACCCGGCCACCGGATAAGCGGAAGACAATGGAACAGATGCATGAATAAAATAGAAGAGCAATGTTCCCTCTAATTTTTTATGTGTCTGAGCAAACACACAAGCTTCCTGAGCAGAAGGGGGCGGAGCAAAAACTTTTACTCTTTTGTGACGTCACCAGCAGTGACGCGCCAAATTCCGAAGCGGTAGTTTGAAGCAATTTGTTTCAGAAAGAAAGAAGAAAGAGATATGTTCCGAAGCTCTGTTTTGTTTTACCATCTTTAGTTTAAACCGAGTTTTTTTTTTTTTTTTTTGCGCTGCATAGGTTTTCTTGTGCGCTATTGCGCAGGCGCGCAGCTTAGAGGGAACACTGCACGTGAGGGTTTTTTTTTCATGCGGGAATGACATTCAAAGATGGTGCAAATCTCTAAAAGCTTATTTTACATAAAATATCCCTTTTACCCTATTATTTAATCTCAAAATATAAAACAGATCAACTGCCGTATTTTTCACAGCATCCTCAATATTTACACACCTTGGAATTTCCTCACAGTTCATCCACGTCTCTGCAGGCTGTAAAACTGGCCCAGAAAAAAAAAAAATGATATCTCTCCAGTTGTCACCGAGGTGTCGATGTCTTTGTAGCTGTGAAGCTCATTAAGCTACATTTTTCTTGGATAAATCTTGAGCTTTTTTTAAGGTCAGGGTCTAAATGTGAATCTGCAGGAGTTTTCTTGGATCCTCATTAGCACCTGTGCCAGGTCCGTCTGTTTGCTGTTTCTCACACTCGTAATGTTGTTGGAGTGTTTGCTGATGGGGCAGTGATGGTATCTCCCTGTGATGCTGCTACACTCTAGCCTCTGCACTCCAGGGAGCAGCTTGTTTACGAAACCGCCGCCTCTCTGGGCCTCTGGTGTCGTTATACTGAGATTCAATTTTTTATTGTTCAAAGAGATGTGGTGTTGCCATCAGGGTTTGTGTCTCATCACAGAGACACATCAAAGAGAGATGAAGCGTTCCAGTCGTTCCTACTTTGTGTCTTCTGGAGGAAGCCGGCTTCGTCTCTTGGGCCTCCGTGAGCTGGTTTTCTTTCTCTTCGCTTATTCTTTGCTGCTTTCATGTTTATTCTTTTGTGCTGTGTCACCGGGTAGAAGGAGAACATGAGGTGGACAGAGATCCTTTGAGCTTTGTATCTAATAAAATGACGGATACTGAGTTTGCGTCGTGATTTTTACTGTAATGCCAGATAAAAAAAAAATCTCTGAAGATGGATAAAAAATGCTGTACTATCAGGAAGTTGAGTAGCGCGGTATTCATTCTCACGTTTTCACAGCTGATCGGATATTTCAGTCCGCTCCTCCTCCAGGTCGAGAGGAGCCAGATGGGGTGGTTCGGGCATCTGGTCAGGATTCCCCTCGAGCGCCTCGCGGGCAAGGTGTTTCGGGCACGTTGCACCGGGAGTAGACCAAGGGGCAGACCCCGGACCCGCTGGAGAGGCTATGTCTCACAACTGGCTGGGGAACGACTTAGGATCCTTCCGGGTGAGCTGGAGGATGCAGCCGGGGTGAGAGAGGCCTGGGCTACCCGTTTGAGGCTGTTGCCCCCGCGACCCGACCCCGGAACAAGCGGAAGATGACGGAACGGGACAATGCGCATTATAATCAAGATGACTTGAATGGTTTTAACAAGGTTGGAAACCAGTTGGAACAAAAGTGTGATGTACAAAACTGGTAACAGGTTACTTTGTTCTGCTTTTGGTCCTTTCTTGAACATTCTAATCTTACCTGTCCAGATGGGGAGGTGTGGCCTATTCCTACCATTTGATTGGATGACAAAAAGATCAGTTCTGGTGATTCAACCAAAGCTGGAATGACTCCATGCTTATTGCAAGCTAGATTTTTCTGTTTTATCATATTTACACATAAAAGAAAAACACACCTGGCCTGGTGCCTGACGTCCTCCTCCTCAGTTTCATCTTCTTAACATATCAGTGAAACCGTAGCTACGTAGCTTGTTCATCATTTGCCTTCTTCCTACATTTTCAAGGTAAATAAATAAATTACTGTGAAAATGGTGCATATTATTTAGAAATAATCCTTGGTCTTCTTCTATTTTGTGGTGTTCACATTGTTAGTTTTGATTGCGTCACTTCCTGTGTTTTGTTATCGGCCAACAAACGAAGCAATGAGGCAGCCACAGAATCGGCAGCATAATCTATTCATTTTTTATTTAGAATCAACAAATCAATGTCGTAAGTTTAATGGATGTTTTACCAATGTTTATTGTTTGAAAGATGTGTTGTATCTTTGTTAGATTAGAGGAAGATAGCCGCATGCTAAAACGGCTCATCTAAAGAAAACGGCTAACTCGGCTAAGCTGCAGTAAACGACACAGGCTTTTGTTTTTTTGTGTTGATGTGGTGTCCTGTCGAACAGTGGCACCTGTTTAAAAAAAATAAAATAAAATAAATGAATTACTCCATTCATCCCTCATTGGGAAAATTTGTGTGCTGCACTCCTTACACCGCAGAAGGCTGCCCTTCAACGGCGCCAATGGTGGGAGAAGCGGGGGTTAGTTGTCTTCTCCAAGGGCCCTAGACGTGATCTCTGTGGGACGCAAACCCACTGTGTGTGTATTGTGGGTAGTTTTGTCTTCTGAACTGCTTGTCCCTAATAGGGTCGCGGGGGAGCAAGGAAGGGCTGGAGTCTATACCGGCTGATTCAAGGCAAGAGGCAGGGTACACTCTGAACATGTTGCCAGTCTGTTGCAGGGTCACCCACACACAACCATCCACACACAAACTCATTCCTAGGGGCAATTTTGTAGTGGCCAATTTAAATAATTAAAATAAATAAATGAATTACTCTATTCATCCCTCACCGGGGAAATTTGTGTGCTGCACTCCTTACACCGCAGCAGGCTGCCCTTTCGATGGCGCCAATGGTGGGAGAAGCGAGGGTTAGGAGTCTTCTCCAAGGACCCAAGAAGTGCTCTCTGTGGGCCAGGAACCCGCGACCTTCCGGTCCACGCGCGAACGCGCTAACCACTGTGCTGCCGTCTTCCCCTAATTTACCTAACATGTATGTTTTTGGAGGGTGGGAGAAAACCGGAGTACCAGGAGAAAACCCGCGTATTTATGCGGAGAACATGCAAACTCCAAACAGAAAGGCCGGTATTCCAAACTTAGTCCCATCCGGGGCGCAGATGCCACTGTTTGGTTTACACTAAATCTTCATTTCTATGGTTAAAAAACACTAATTTTAAAACGGTGAAGACTCAGAAAAGCATCAACGTTTGGTTCATCAACGCCAACAACACAAGGGATATAAAATTATTTTTAAAAAATGACTTACAATAAGATTCCCAATTTCTGTATATAAATTATGCTTTATGTTCAGAAAAAAACCCACATTTTTTAAAACAAGCCTGCATCTGTTTTACTGCTGAAGCTGGTGAACAGACCACCGGGTTTATGTCCAGTAATTCTGATGTGGTCACAGTTTAACGACCCCACACTTTTCTTTACACCATCATTAATCAACATGACAGACTGTATTATCTTCGACCATTATACGCTACGTGTGTGGTGGTGTGTTATAACCAGTTAAACAGAATGCAACTCATTATTAGGCCAGTGTTTTTCTGCTGTAGTTTTAGGATGCTCACACACACCCAAACACACACCTACGGAATCTAAAAATGTTCCTCAGACACAGCAGTCATAAAGCGGATGTTCTCTCCAGCACTGCTTGCCACATTCACTGATGCATTTTTCAAGGAAAACAACACCTCATCTTCAACCTTGTCCACTGCAATACCAAAATACATCAGAAACACAAGCAGTTCTTCTGCTTCTCATTCCTCATGTTTACCCCTGAAAACATTCGCTTCTATATTTTATAAAAAATAATTTTTTACCCGACCTAAAAGTGTGGAAACCGAGATTATTATTAATTATGTGATAAAAAGACTGTGTTAGCTGAAGGTCTAAGAAACGCTATCACTTCACTCTTCAGCTTTAATTGATGTGGACAAGATAAAATAAACTCCTATCTACTGGTGAGGGGATTATCAGGAACCGTCTCACACAGAAAATGGTTTTATTACATATTATCTTAGAATGTAGGTTGTAATAAGAGGAAACCAGGGGGTGTCATAGCAGGAATCTTTTAGAAGTTGGAGATGCCACGATTGCACTTATTTATTATTTTTTGTGATGTATGGCGTCTGTCAAGAGTATCCCTGACTTCGGGATTATCACAAATTCTTTACGATATTTTTGTTAGGTGCAGTTATTGCAGGGGAGGCGATTTCTGATTTGGTGACCTCAGGATTGGGTCCTATCGTCGTGCAGATGATCCTCTATACAAGAAAAGTGTCAAACTCTTTTCTTTGTAAATTAATGTTCCGTTCCGTCATCTTTCGCTCATCCTGGGCCGGGTCGAGGGGGCAACCGCCTGAGATGGGAAGCCCAGGCTTCTCTTACCCCGGAAGGATCCTGAGTCGTTCCCTGGCCAGCTGTGAGACATAGTCTCTCCAGCAGATCCAGGGTGTGCCTCTTGGTCTCCTCCCGGTGGGATGGGTCCGAAACACCTCACCAGCAAGGCGCTTGGAGGTCAACCTGACCAGATGCCCGAATCACCCAATCTGGCTCCTCTCGACCTGGAGGAGGAGCGGCTCAACACTGAGCTCCTCCCGGATGGCAGAGCTCCTCACCCGGAGTCTGCTTTTTTCTTTTTCCTTTGTTCAAACAGCTTGAACTTAGCTGGTGATTTTTGTTAATGCTAATTGGGTCAGGGGGTCTTAAAGTTTCTAACTATAGCCTAAACCTCTTTGATGTTCTTTATTTTGTCTTCTTCTTCTTTCTGCATTTCCCTTCAGGGGTTGTCAATGCAAGTCAGTTTCTTCCATCTAACCCTATCTCCTGCATCCTCTTCGCTCACGCCAACTAACTTCATGTCTTCCTTCACTGTATCCATGAACCTCCTCTTTGGTCTTCCTCTAATCCTCTTTCCTGGTGGTTCCAAATCCAGCATCCTTCTTCCGATGTACTCTCTCTCCCCTCTACACATGTCCAAACCATCTCAGTCTGGCCTCTCTGACTTTATCTCCAAAACTTCTATCATATGCTGTTCCTCTGATCCTGTCCATCCTGGTCACTCCCAGAGAGATCCTCAGCATCTTCATCTCTGCTACCTCCATCTCTGTTTTCTGTCTTTTCTTCAGTGCTACTGTCTCTAGACCAAACAGCATGGCCGCTCTCACCATGGTTTTGTACACTTTCCCTTTAATTTTAGCTGAAACTCTTCTATCACACATCACACATGATACTTTCCTCCACCCGTTCCGGCCTACCTGCTGGAACGCTTCTTCACCTCTTTTCCACACTCTCCATTGCTCTGAACTGTTGATCCTAAGTACTTAAAATGTTCTACCTTCTTTATCTTTTCTCCCTATACTTTATTTGGAGTCGTGGTTCCTTTAGGTCGAGACATACCCGATGGGATGATCTGGGCACGGGATTAACATTACCTTGAACACCTCACTGGTGAGGTGCTTTAGATATTCCCCCCAGGAGGAGACCCAGAGGTAGACGAAGGTCTAGTTCGAGGTGATATGTCTCATAGCTGTCCCAGGAACTAGGGATCCCTCCAAATGGGTTGGAAGATGTGGCCGTGGTGAGGGAAGTTTGACCTTCCATGTAAAAAAAAGATGTTATAGCGCTTTATAATCTTCATGTAAAAATTTTTTTTTTAAATTATATGTTTAAAGTTTTGGAAATCCTGCTTATTTACTTTCTCCACTGCTTCTTTTGTGTTATTCAGTTGATTTCTTTCATTATCGTAAGTCATTCTTGATATTTTCTAAGTTTTATTGAAATAGTGGTTAGCGATGTTCATATAAAGCCTTGTGATGAAGCAACCCTTTCAACCAACTGTGCCGGTGTTCTGTCGAGATCTGCGGCCTCGTCGATATCTCAAACCGGTCGCAGTTGTCGATAGATCGGGAAAGTGAGGTTTTCTCTAAATCTGCGACCCATCGCGAGATGTGCGATATTACTCTCAACAGTAAAAACAATGGATTGTAACGAGCGGAAACAACTTTGTTTGAACTTTATTCCACTTAAGAAATGACTAAATTATGTTAAACAAGTTTTATGAAAACTTTATTGGAAGGGGGTCAGGGGTAGCGTCATTGTCATGGGCTGCGTCATGGGGGCGGTGTTTGGTTGTATCAAGCTGGTCGCAACCCTTGACGTTTAGATGTTCTGGAAAGGAGAGAATGTGGATGACGCGTTCTGGGCATGCGCAAAAGCGCAGAGTTGCAACTTTCGACGGTCGCAGATCTCGATAAAACAGCCCCTGAGATATGATTTAAAATCAATTCTGCAACAAAAAAGTGTTGTTTAAAACCATGATAGTTGTTTGAATAAATGAAACTCCACTTCTTGGTTCGGCAGAGTAGAGCAAATTACAAACTCCACTCATTTTTTCTGGGATTTGCTTTATTGTTCGAAAGTAGCATCTAAGTGACGTACACTCGGATGGACAGATCAGAGCTTTTTACTCTCCTGTTCTTGATGTTCTTTAATACTTCCAGGAATATTTATCTGATTACAGGTTTTAAATTAGGCTTTCTTTTCTGTAGCTGCTTATTAGCACACAGTCCGGTTCCTCGGGCGGCGTTGTATGGCCACTCTCTCTCATTATGAAGCTCTAAACACAGAAATCTGCTTTGGGCATCTCCGGTTTACTCACTGTGGTTTTGTATGGCTCCATTTCTACAGTCACTATGATTTGGTGGTAGATAATACCAGCCAGGCTCCGACCATTCGTCTACACGGAGCTGTTATTGGCAATATCACACTCGCAGACATTTACAGTCTCCACCATCCCTTGTGGGAATGAGATCCTGCTTTCTCCAGCATTAACAAATAGTAGGAGGCGATACATCAGATTAGAGATGTCCTCAGGCAGACAAAACACACATTAATCCTGTAATGTCCTCTTCTGTTGAGGCTCATGCCGTTATTTTCAACCATGACATAAAGCAAAAGTTGGCAGAAATATGACAACCTGGAACACCGAAATGTGGAGGTTTCATCTGAAACTCGTAGGACATCACAGCAGCTGCTCGACGGGATGAAGGAGGGGGGAAATTAATTAACACTCACTCAGCTGCACCAGGAAATTAAATCTTTCCAGCCGGTCCCCATCGATGAAGGACGCAAGTCATTCATCTACCGAGACCAAAAGATTCAGTAAAAATGGGACAGAAGGCGAGTTTGTACAGAACAAGTCAAAGTGGAGTTTGAAGACATTAAAAAGATCACAGCGACCAGATGAAGAAGCTTAATCGTGTTTTTAAACAGCTGAAAAGAGATAGATAGAAAATGAAGGGATTGAAAGTAACAATGTGGGAAATAAAAAGCTGTTCTAATAGAGCCTGACAGAAAAACTCAGAGGCTCTTTTACAGGACTGGATCTTTAAAGTTGGAGCTCCTGATGTCAGTACTATCTGTTAAAATGAGGTTTTATGTTCTCTTTCAACCAGATCAATGATAGTTCATATGATACCAACTATAAATCAATCTCATCAGCATTTAGGTAGACATTTAGAACTTTTCCGTTGGTGGAGCTGGACCTCCATTTTTCTTAAACAGGTCTTGAAATAAATTATATATTATGACCATTCAAACCTGTGGTCAGATAGACACCTTACTAACCAAAGGTAGACTATGTGAAAATGGGAATCAAAAATCACAACCAATTTTGCGCTGGATGTCTCTGTTCGCCTTGGCCTGTTTGATATCGATTTTGACACCTATAGTGGTCAGAAGTCACTGACTCGAGATCTGCTCCATTGGTGTTGCACGACTTCAGATTCCTCTTGCAGGCATTTTTGGGCCGCAGGGCAGGTCATCCAGTTGGCTACGTTCATGTGGTCAGCTCGCCATAGAGGATGTCTTTTGGGATACGGTCATCAGCCATTCCGCATACGTGCCCGAGCTAGCGCAGGCGCCGCTGTGAGAAGATGGTGAATATATTTGACATGCTCGTCTAGGCTAGGACGTTCGCGTTGGATACTCAATCTTGCCAGGTGATGCCTAGGAGATGTCTAAAGTTACGCCTGTGGAAAGCATTTAATCGCTGCTCTGTTTGTAATCTATACCCCGTTTGTACCGTTTATACCGCAGGGCAGGTCATCCAGTTGGCTATATTTCTGGGGACAGCTCACCCTAGAGGATGTCTTTTGGGATGCAGTCATCAACAATTCTGCATACATGCCCTAGCCAGCCCAGGTGCCTCTTTGAGAGGATGGTCACCATATTGGACATGCTCGTCTGGGCCAGAACTTCTGCTTTGGATATTCAATCTTGCCAGGTGATACTTGGCGACGTCTAAAGTTACGTACATGGAAAGTGTTTAACCGCCGCTCCGTTTGTAATCTACACCCCGTTTGTACACCCAGTTTGTACCGTTTGTACCACAGGGCAGGTCATCCAGTTGGCTATATCCCTGGGGTCAGCTCCCCCTATAGGATGTCTTTTGGGATGCAGTCATCAGCCATTCCGCATACATGCCCGAGCCAGCGCAGCCGCCGCTGTGAGAGGATGGTGACCATACTGGACATGCTTGTCTAGGCCAGGACGTCCGCGTTGGATACTCAATCTTGCCAGGTGATACCTAGGAGACGTCTAAAGTTACGTAGGTGGAAAGCGTTTAATCGCCACTCCGTTTGTGATCTACACCCCACCAAACAACTTGTAGGAGGTTCCGCTCCAATGTTCTTGCTTTCCTATTAGGTTAAATCATTTGAAGCCTGACAGCATGTTTTTCCACCATCTTCGTCTTTCGGCATTTCCCTTCGGGTTCACCACAGCAAGTCAGTTTCTTCCATCTAACCCTATATGCTGGATCTTCTTCGGTCACACCAACTATCTACATGTCTTCCTTCACCGTATCAATGAACCTCTTCTTTGGTCTTCATCTAGGCCTCTTGCCTGTTGGTTCCAAACCCAGAATCTTTCAGCCGATGTACTCTCTCTCTCCTCTGCACATGTCCAAACCATCTCAGTCTGGCCTCTGGAACTTAAATTCCATCTTTCCCGCTGTAGATCCAAGCATAGGAGTAATTCCAGCCTTCTTGGAAATTGGGTGTTTCCTCCACCGCATGTGCCATAGCAAAATAACCCCATCATTTAACTCTTCGTGTCCGCTCAATGAGTCCTTCTTCACATTTATCAGTTGCTCCTCCACTCCATCAGGTCCTCTCTCGTCCAGACCCTGGCAGCTCCATCAGCAGCCTACAGAATGTGAGGGGCCTTCAGCATCCAGAACGCCAACGTCTAGGAGTAGATTTACTGCCACCATCGGCTCCTACTGTGTTCTACAACAACATTGCAGACTGAGAGATATTTGCTGTGACTCCATTCAATGTGATGATGCTGTACGGCCGCTGGCGAAGCCTCATGTCAGCAGCTCCACCTATCAGACATGTCAACACCTTTAAAGCAATGCAGACAAGATGGGGAATGAACTCCCATTAAAATGCAGCCATGCAGCATAAATAAAGCAGCCCTGGGATTTTTGCTGTCTGAGTGGAAGCAGCACTTCTCCCGCTGCAGGGTGTAGCACCCGTACGGCATCATGTGTTAAAAGATCACTCCACCTTCAACTTCCTGTTTTTCAGTTCAGTTAAATGAAACTCGACTAAAGTTAAAGGGCGTGTTATGTTCATAAATATGTGTGCTGGAAAAAAAAAGAGTAAGTATGGTATTCTAATAATATCTGAATACTGGACAGGAAAACTCGCAAATTGCTTGACCAGACATGAATAGAAGTAGAAAAACACTTTAGGTATTTTTTTATGTGAGATTTAAATTCAAATATGGTAGAAAACTCTAAAAAGTAAAATATGCTTGACTACGTCATAACTAGAATTGACATTGCAACCATGAGAGCATTAAAACTATTCAGTCATTCTTCTTCTTTTGGGATTTTCCTTCTTTGGTCGCCACAGCAAGTCAGTTTCTTCCGTCTAACCCTATCTGCTGCATCCTCTTCGGTCACACCAACTATCTTCATGTCTTCCTTTAATGTATCCATGAACCTCCTCTTTGGCCTTCCTCTAGGCCTCTTTCCTGGTGGTTCCAAATCCAGCATCCCTCTTCAGATGTACTCTTTCTCTCTCCTCTGTACATGTCCAAACCATCTCAGTCTAGCCTCTCGAACTTTATCTCCAAAACCTCTAACATGTGCTGTTCCTCTGATCCTGTCCATCCTGGTCACTCCCAGAGAGATCCTCAGCATCTTCATCTCTGCTACCTCCATCTCTGCTTCCTGTCTTGTCCTCAGTGGCACTGTCTCTAGACCAAACAGCACGGCGGGTCTCACCCCGGTTTTGTACACTTTTCCTTTCATTTTAGCTGAAACTCTTTTGTCACACATCACACCTGATACTTTTCTCCTCCCTTTCTAGCCTGCCTGCACACGCTTCTTCACCTCTTTTCCACACTCTCCATTGCTCTGGACTGTTGATCCTAAGTACTTAAAATTTTCCACCTTCTTTACCTCTTCTCCCTGTAACCTAACTTTTCCAAAGTAATAATATTATTATATTTTTTTTCGAATGTGCTTTACATTAAGAAAAAAAAAATCTCAAAATCCTGCAGTGATGGGAAGTGGCTGCCAGCATAAAATGTGATGTCACATTAAGATCCTAGTTCAGATACAAGTTTGGCTAACAAACTGAATACGAAACATGCAAAATTTAATATGAACAATGGCAATGTGAAAAACTGAACAGTGCTGGTTCTAAGTTGCTGTGACAGCTGTTAAAAGAAGAAAAAGTGTTTATGGCACCAAGACACCTGCAGAACATTTGCAGATTTTGTAGAGTTAGGCTATGACACATGTGGACGAGCACCAATCATCCTTTGAAATTAAATAAACATACGTATGTCGACTAGCGTCTTCTTGATCTCCGGATTAGGTCTTCATTGTCGGCCAGGCTCTTCAATGTAGTCACCAAGCCGGACGGGGGTGGATCCGGTCCTCCCCCTGCCTCCCGACCATTCTACGGAAGGAATTTTTTGGGTGACCTCCAACAACTCGAAGTCACCTTCGAGAAAACAGAACAGCTGGCCCAAGACCACCAGCATTGGAAAAACTTTGACTCATGGCAAAGTTCAGCAAGAAATAGATTAGCCAAATGGTGCTAGCAGTTCTAGCTGGCTAATTTTCTCATGTTGAAACCAATATTTTTAACATAAAACTATTATTTTTGAATGAGACGTTGTCCATTTTTTTTACACACAGAAGCTTAAATATCTCATACTCCCAAACTTGGAAGAACTGGTTACACCCATCTTGTTTTTGTGTAACTCTTCTTTCAAAACTTCATCTTCAAAAAGCAATCTCTCCTATATTCTCTCCTAAAAACCAAACAAATCTGTCCACCCACACGCCAAGGTGGAACTAAAGGTGTAAAATAAGCTCCACCTCTGACTCTATGTAGACCAATCAGACGGGTGGACAAACAAGACTCTCCAAGTCCACTGGCATCCAAATGTTCCAGCTGACTCTAAATTCTGTTTTTTTTTTCCATCAGTGCAGTGATGCCTGTTACTGCTTCTTATTGTGACACAAGGCACACAGATGGAGGAGAATAATCTGACATGGTGACTTATCCTGTCCACACACACATCACAGAAAGGGAGAAATGCAACCAAGACCCTGCTTTCTGAGAAAAACATTTGTTTGGAAGCAACACCATCGAGCACATGAGGATAAAAGTCATTAGCTTTAAAGATAGGGTATTGCGTTTGTGGGGTTTTATTTGTGATAAAACCTGACATGTATGACCTTGTCTGACATGGAAGCTCAAAAAGCCCCGTTTCCTGCTTATGTTAGAATGTGGGCACGAACAAAATCAGTGTCCGCTTGCTGGTTGATATTCAAACAAGTGTTCGAAGAGCACACCAGTACCTGAATATGAATATAAATTCCTCAAACACACATAAATGAAAAAACCCAAACATTTCAGTCATGTTTTAGATGTGAAAATAAAGTTCAACCTTTTTTTATTTTCATAATACGACCTATGAATAAAAAGACAGTCACTATCTCAGTGGTAGAATGTCCGTCCTGGGCAGAGAGAAGCCGGTTGCTCATGCCCAAGTGTCCCCTAAACCCCTGATTGCTTCCACCGTTGACACAGTCATGGCCACCTGCTACGGTGCAAAGCAGCAAAAGTAAGTTCCGTTCCATCGTCTTCCGCTTATCCAAGGCTGAGTCGTGGGGGCAACAGCCTCAGACTGGAAGCCCAGGCTTCTCTCACCCCAGCTGCATCTACCAGCTCACCCGGAAGGATCCCGAGTCGTTTCCTAGCCAGCTGTGAGACATAGTCTATCCATCGGGTCCTTGGTCTGCCTCTTGTTCTCCTCCCGGTGGGACGTGCCTGAAACACCTCGCCAGCAGCCCATCTGGCTTCTCTCAACTTGGAAGAGGAGCGGCTCGACACTGAGCTCCACCCGGATGGCAGAGCTCCTCACCCGATCTCTGAGTGAGAGCCCAGCCACCCTGTGGAGGAAGCTCATTTCGGCCGCTTGGATCCGCGATCCCATTCTTTCGGTCATCACCCACAGCTGGTGACCATAGGTGAGGGTGAGAACGTAGATCGACTTGTAAATCGAGAGCTTTGCTTTTCGGCTCTGCTCTTAAAACTTTCTTGGTAAAGAAAGTGAATTCCCCATTTGGGTATAAATATGGTACCATAAAAAAAAAAAAAATACTGTACCAGGCTCCTGTCTGCCACTTATTTGGGTTAAGCATGAGGAGGTATGAAAGTTCGTAAGGACCAATTACTAAATATGCAAAAGCTGATTCTTCAAGGTCCAACTGTTTTTTTCACAGGTCTTTGAGACCAAAGGGATTACTTCCTTCTGACCAAAAATAGATTATAAACCAACTCGTCATTAACTGCTAATTAGAGGATTTTGTGGGATATCGATGTCCTAAAGTTGAACAAGTTCCAGATCTGTGTTGTTCCATTGAAACTGAAAAATCCATCAACTCTATCCGGACCGAATATCTTGTAACGAAAGTCTAGCAAGACGATTCCGAACTACAATCTTCATCTAGCACGATAAGTTTAGGTGCTCAGATGGTTTGGTTTTACATCTGGAAGATCGTGAAGGCATTAACCACCAAAATCATTTCCAAAGAATGGAAAATGGTCACATATGGTCACCAGCTGTGGGTGGTGACCGAAAGAATGAGATCGAGGGTACAAGCGGCCGAAATGAGCTTCCTCCGCAGGGTGGCTGGACTCTCACTCAGAGATCGGGTGAGGAGCTCTGCCATCCGGGAGGAGCTCGGTGTCGAGCTGGTCCTCCTCCAAATCGACAGGAGCCAGATGGGGTGGTTCGGGCATCTGGTCAGGATGCCCCCCCGAGCGCCTCGCGGGCGGGATGTTTCAGGCACGTCCCACCAGGAGGAGACCAAGGGGCAGACCCCTGACCCGCTGGAGAGACTATGTCTCATAGCTGGCCAGGGAACGACTTGGGATCCTTCCGGGTGAGCTAGAGGATGCAGCCGGGGAGAGAGAGGCCTTGGCTGCCTGTTTGAGGCTATTGCCCCCGCGACCCGACCCCGGAACAAGCGGAAGGTGACGGAACGGAAAACTGCATCCAACCAGAGGAAGACTGAATGCCTATGTGTTGAAAAATCTACTCGGACATCTTGAGCTCGTGCCAATCTAAGACTTGTTTTCGCATCTAATCAACTTTAAAAAGTCATTTTTTCTTTCTTTGCTGGAGATATCGGTTAATATAATTGATAAACACCTGAAATCAGTTTTGTAGAAATGAGGCCACTCAGGTTTCCAGACTCCACCGCCTACAGATGCTTTATGAGCAGGGGTACGCTTGGTAATCCTGCGGTCTGTAATTGTAGAGCACTCGATTAGAAATAAGCCAGTCAGCAGAAATAGAGGTGCACAGCAATTTAATATTTTATAAGTTAATGATAAACCAATAAAATCAGACGTGGTGTTGGATTGGAAATCAATGCAGTGATTTCTGGGTTGGTAGGAGGCTGTCCCTTGTTGGGGTGTAAGAGGACTCGTCAGCAGGTTCTTTATATGTGACAAATACAGGGAAGTATTTCAGTTTGATCTTTCAAGGTGACTCCTGAGCCAAATCTGAGGCTCATGTTTTTAGATTTCTTGCGCCTGTCTTGTCATTTTTTTTTTGCATAAAAAACTGGGCCAAAATCTTCAAAATCCTGGTGCAAGTGTGAGATTTTGCTGATGTACTGAGAGTCCAGATGACGGCCGGTAATCTCCAGATGTAACACAATGCCTGTGTGGTTTGCTGTAGCACAGCAGTTTCTCAGACATTCAGGGGGGGATAATTACGCTGCTGATGACAGAGGGGGATGTAATTGTAAGTAAAAATCTCAGCTTTTTGTCTCAGCAAAAAAGCCAGCTTTACTTCCAGGAGACGGTTTGATTTGTCCGTGTCAGCTGGTCCAGCAGAAGCAGTCCCAGTTGGGAGCTTAGCTCTCAATTAAATCCACAGCCGAGCACTTTGATGGTGGAGGACCGTGCAGAGAATTAGCCTCCGTGTGAAGCGTGCGCAGCTCCGCCACTGGCTAAGTGCACTCACAGTGACCTCTTCCCGGTCCTCAAACGGAGACAATTATAATAAAAGGCAGTGGAGACAGTAATGCTCCATCACATGAAACTGCATAAGCACAGCAAATTACAGGATCCTATCAGATCCTAATGCCCTGTGTTGCTATCATCTAAACTAGCTGCAGGTACTTTTACCACTAAAATGAGACTCAAAAACCCCAAACTGACAGCATTGCCTTACTCCACCCACCAGTTCCACATGTTAGCAACATGGCTAACCGTTTATCTTGGTCACAGTCACCAAGTAATATCAGAGCAGTTCCTGGAATTTTCCAAGTTTCTTTGCCAAGAAATTTCCAAGTGAGTTTTTTGTTGAACCTGTGAAATTATTTTGGGGAAAAATAACAAAAAAGACTTAAGAATTGTGGCTACCTTAACTATAGTACAGGAAGAGGTATGAACCACATAACATCAACATATCAGTTAGAAGAACTCGCTCATCTTCCAGACGTCTAGAGAAAGCACAAGCTCTGCATCCATAATTTGGCACAAGTCTTGAATGAAATGGCCACTCCACCCAAATTATGAGGGACCATGTATGGAATACTTCCCGCTATGTAAAATCCATCATGGCTGATCACTGTAGCAAACACTCATTTGTTGTAAAACGGGGTCAGAAAAATTTAAACCTTTTTTTAAAAACTCAGAATAATCCGAAAAAGACATTTTGTTGACAAACACAAGGGTCAAAGTCCTCATACAGGCGTGCAATTGTCTCCGCTAGAGAGATAGTGAACTCGTGAAAATCACAAAAAAGACTGCAGACCGTAGAGTTTGTCTTTTTTGGCGTCACTCTTTAATCTGTTTTGTGCGATCACATCTGGGATGTGATGGGGTTTGTGTACACGATAAAAAGACAAAAATACTCCAAGGCTTCACGATGCTAAACGACGGTCTTTTTGTACAACGCAAAGCCACCGTTCCATTCCAAATATCACTATTAAGTTGAGAATAAGTTGTCACTGTGTTCCTGGGCAAGACACTTCACCCACGTTGCCTAATCTGAATGGTGTGTGTGTGTGTGTGTGTGTGTGTGTGTGTGTGTGTGTGATTGGTTGATGATGGTCAGAGGGGTCGACCATCACCAACCAGCCTCGTTTCCTTCAGTCTGCCGCAGCATCGCTGTGGCTACAACAGTAGTTTACTGTCAGGAGAGTGGTCTCTTTCTTCTGTGTCCTGTTTCCCCCCTCCGTCTTGTCCGTGTGTGTGTGTGTGTGTGTGTGTGTGTGTGTGTGTGTGTGTGTGTGTGTGTGTGTGTGTGGAGTTGGGCAGACCCACCCAGGAGCTGCAACAAGTCACACCTGAAACTCAACTACTCATCTGCTGCAACATAAATCAGTTTTTCACACACTCTTCGCCAGATTGTTTGTTTACCGTGCTTAACCTGCTATTCAGTTTTTGGCTTCAGCTCCTACTCCAGAATCAGCCTAATTAATGTTTTTGTCTTTTTCATCTGAGCCTTTCATCAATCTAATAAATCTGGTTTTGTTTTTTTTCATCTGAGCCTGTCTGTTGTGTATTGGGTATATATTTGGCCTCAGCTCTACATCACGACACTCATCATTACTTGGTATTGAGTGAATGAATATTGACTATGTGAAACTTCTTTGAGCGTCCTGGAAAAGCGCTATATAAGTACACTGCATCATTATTTGAAGATAGAACACTGACAAGTTAATTTTGCTTTTTGAACCTTTAAGCTTAATAACAGTCATGCGCCTCCTGGCAATGATAAGTGACCCCAGTAAATGGACTCTACTCAAATATCGCTTTTCCACCTGTGTCGGCACTCAATGCCCTTTACAGTGTAGCTCACATTCACCCATTCACAAATACACATTTATACCTGATGGGGAAGCTGCCATGCGAGGTGCAAGCTACCATCAGAAGCAATTGGGGATTCGGTGTCTTGCTCAAGGAGACCTTGGTATGAACTCCTGGCAGGGGATCAAACCGGCAACCCTATGATGGGGTTGCTGAGGAGTGTTGGGAGAAGGCCGATGAGTTTGAAGGAGGTGTTTTTAGGGAAGGGTTTTGGTGCTCTGTGCACTTTTCTAAGATGTGCAGGGTTATTGAGGAGGATCTGAGGTTCATGGGAGTCAGTAGATTGCGGTAATGCACCCATGTTGGTGCTTCACATCTTAAACCAACAGAAGAAGAAGAACCGGCAACCCTTTGATTACAGGGCAGTTGCCCTACTCACTGAGCCATCCCTCTCCAAAGGCTAACTCGGTGAGTCATCCAAACAACACCATTGTGCTGCTAGTCGCAACCAGAGGTGTCAAAAGTACCAACATTTTCTACTCAAGTAGAAGTATAGATACCGCGATAAAAAACTACTTTAGTAAAAGTAGAAGTATCAACTCAAGTTTTTACTCAAGTAAAAGTAAAAAGTAACCTATTGTCAAAACTACTTAAAGTAGAAAAGTAAAAGTAATTTTCAAGAAAAAGAATTATTATCAACAAAAGCCTATGAACATATTTTTAACCATTATCACATGCTTTAAGGAGCAGAAAATATGATAATAAATGAAATTGTTTTGGTGTGAAACTTTATGAATCAGAAACATTTATTTCTTAATAACCTTTATTGGAAATCGATTAACGAACACAATCAAATGTATAACATAAGCAGGGCATAATGTAACGTCCTTTCAGCTACCAAGCTTCACTCTGTATCACCTAATTTAACCAGCTTCAGCAGACACAAACACACTCAATGTAAAATAAATAAATAAATAAAATAACTAAAAGGCTTTTTTAAGGCAGGTAGTTTTCAAAGTTCTTCGAGGCAATACTGAATAGTCTTTCACAAGTTGCTAAGGTTGGGAGTGCCACATACAGCCTGCGTGACACCTGGAACACAGCAGGTGGGGGCGGGGGTTGGGGTGGGTGTATGTGTGCGTGCATGCATGCGCGTGTGCTGTGTGTCACGTGTTGAAGTAATGAAGCAAGAAGAAGTCGTAATGGGATTGCGTTAGCTTGCCTCATACAACCATATTCAAATCAAATGGCGCAATTGATCCGGATTGGTTTTTAATGACTTTTTATTTATTTTTAGCGGTGACAAAATGGCGAAAGTAGCGACTACTTTTTATAAAATTAACAGAGTAAAAGTACAGATAATTGCATAAAAAAGTAGTGAGTAAAAATAAAAAGTAGACAAAAAAATTATTATTTTGTTAAAGTAAAGATAACGAGATTTTCTACTTGAGTAAAGTAACGAAGTAGTTCTACTTTGCTACTTGACACCACTGGTCGCAACTGACAGAATTATAAAAGCCCGATAGGTGACACATTTAGACCAGTTTTCTGATGTGGAACTAGCTTCCATTTTGTATTAAGATAAGACCAGATTGAGTTTGAGGATTCCTGGAAGAAAATTGATTATTGTATTATCGTATTGCGATCAAGACGTGTCACAATGGTGAACTGCAGCAACTGAAAATCTCTGAATGTTTAGTCAAATATTGATTTCTGATGAGATTAGAGTTTAGTTTGAGTGACTGATTGCGTCACGTTAATTTGTGTGAACAGACCAAATGATGCAGGTGTTGGTTCTCTATCCGTCATGGCTGAGCTTCCCCCTGGTTAGCAGTGGAGTTCCATCCCAGTGAGCAGGGAAATAACTACAGCTATCAAGGAGAAAAAAATAATTTTATTAAGCCATGGACTGGTTTATGGATTCATTCCAGCTTAGGAAACATGCTGCTGTGGTCATGTTGGGTTTCCATGTTCCTGAGAGCTATTTCTCACCACAGAGATGCTCTACATCTTCCTCCCAGTAGGAAAAGACTTGCTGCAGATTTCCTTACTCTAACTCTGCTGGTTCCACCGACTGGGCCCAATAAAAATCTGGAAGAAACACAAAAATACACATCATGGTGCCCATCTTAACCTTCTGATCCCACAGAGCAGAAATAGGGTAGGTATGACTCCGGACAGATTAAACACACAAGAAAACCTTTTTAAAGGTCTAGTTCGCACAGCAGACTAACCAAAAAGGTGGGAAAGATGGAAGGATGGAACAAGCAATATCTTCTCGAAAGAATACAGTTTAACATTACGATATGTTGGAACTTGAAATAGAGTAACTCAGTTACATTAAATAACTAAAGTATCGTATCAAACTGATAACATATTGTGTGTTACAATTCGATAAAAACTTGTCCAACGCTGCTGGTGACCGACCTCACGGTTTGAAGTGGCACTATTGAGTCACTGAAAACTTGTGAAGCCCGCTAATACAGCCGTTTAGACACAAGTGTCAACAGTGCAAGCTGAACGTAATTTTCAAAAGTTAACATAAGCTCAAATTACTCCAACCAACACCATTGTGCAACTTCCTTTCTTTGTCAATCATGGAAAATGGACGCTTTCTTTCTGCTCTCTCCACCTACCCTTTTCCTAACCCTGCTTTGTCCATGGCATCCCCTACAACTTTGCTGTACAACTACAACTAATTCTAAAGTCCAAAGTTCTTTTCTGTCAGTTGGTCCCTCAACACCATTTAAAAGATTTTGTCGACCTGCTGAGTGGCTATAGGAGAGCCCACATGTCCGGACAGATGATAATTTAAAGCAGACTATGCAATAATAATGCATTGTATTTATACAGCACTTTTCAGGACTCTCAAAGACGCTTCACATATGCATTATCAATCCACTTCATACCAGGTGATGGTAAGCTATTCTTGTGGCCATAGCTGCCCTGGGGCAAACTGACAGAAGCGAGGCTGCCATTTTGCGCCATCGGCCCTTCTGACCATCACCAACACACCATTCAGACTAGGCAATGTGGGTGAAGGGTCTTGCCCAGGGACACAACGATAATTTAATCTCTATGACCGTCCCACTAGGGTCTCCCATCCATGTACAGCCCAGGCCCAGCCTGCTTAGCTTCTGAAGTCTGATGGGATCAGGCATAGACAGGCTGGTATGTCCACATACCATACGTAGTTTCCATAGTGTGGCGAGCTCAGGGAGGACAGAAATCTCCCGTGGAGCAAAAGGGCAAAAGCTCCCTTGATCTTGATTTTCAGTATGAATACAGATCGTGAAAGCGGGGCCTCACGATACTTCTGACTTTTTGGGTTTTAAGCAGGAGGTGTCAGAAAAGTTACCACATAACTGGCTTGTGACGGCAAGCGTTCATAGTGACGCTGCTTTTTGATCCTTCGATGTCGGCTCTTCCGATGATTGATCATCAAGTTTCTATTGATTGTCCTTGTTTTGATTGTGGAGGTACTGTGAAGGTAAGCTATTGGACCTGCTCGTGGGAATGATATGAATACCCAACCCTCAGACACTAAGATGTGACCAGCAGTCTGGAGGCCATATTGGAGGCCATGTTGGAGGCCAATTGGGTTCCAAATGGCAGACTGACTACAGTTTGCAAACTATGTAAAATGGATCCAAACGTTGAACCGATGGACGCCAAATGCAGCAGCAACCCCAAAACAAAGCTGATTGGGTTGCTTTGACTACCTCAAATATCTCACTCTCCTCTGTACATGGCACATTCCAGGGCTTGGTATTCATAACTGACACCGATGTGAGACTCTACTACCCAAGGTCATGGCATTCCATGCAATTTTGATTGTCTATGACTTGGTGATATACCTACAAGTCTTACCTGAGGTGTGTTATTATTTTTCAGTTGCTTACAGTGAGGGTACATGAAAATTTTTTTAAAAACCCAAATCTTGCTTCCTATTGTGTGAACATATTCTTATAACAAGGAAGCACCCGTACGGCTGCATGTCCATAGTCTCATGGTTCTGTAACTTGTATTTTAATTGTTGTGTGTCTTCGTCTCAAGTTGGGTGTGGTGCAAATGTAATTTTGTTGTTCACCTTGTGGTCCAATGACAATAAAGCCTTATTTTCTTTATTCAATTTGGAAATACAAATTCAAACACCAATCTGAAACTCTGATGTCTTTGAGATTCAAAGTTCAGTCATGCCATGATCCCCTCACCTGCCACCAGAGGGAGCCCTGAACGTTTCCTCATCACTTGATTGAGACACCTGAGGGTGATTATTCTGATGTCACACAGCTGTGGACCCTACTACCTATTTAAGCGCAATCACCCTGGACCTCTATGTCGGGTCACAACCATCCCTTCCAGCCAGGTCTCACAGGTTGCCTGACCATAAAACACATTCAGAACAATAACCCCTTGCCATGCCACTTTAACCTCATGTTTTTCATTCACCGTATTACTGGAGTGCCATACTCAAATAAACCATGTTTTTTGTTCTGCAATTGGGTTCTCCTTCCACCTGGACACCGCTTCATGACAAGTCAGAAATTTTACAAATGTGTTTTTTTTTTTGCAGATTTTGGGGCTCCGTTTCTAGGTTTTATGAAACTTGAGGCCATATTTAGTTTGGTTTCTACAAATATGTGAACAGATGACACAAAGTCATCCCAAAAAATAAATGCCAACCAAGTTAAAGCCTGCAAACACACAAAAGCTGTCACTTATTGGAGTCAGAGCACCAACTTCTTCTGCTACCATAGTGCTTTTAGGCAAGGCAAAAATTCCCTCCAAAAGAGTCAGAGGTTGACTTTGTCTATTTAGCAGCTCCTTCACAGCACAAAAGAAAGAACAGCGTGTGAAGAGTCTCCCTAAAACGGAAAATGAATTTCATTTGCACCTCGTAAACAAAGTTATCTGTTCCAGGCTTAAATGAATATTTCCATGACTGTCAGCAGAGCTTAGAAGGAGACTTATTTCTGGGAAATTATTTCAGTTATAATGAAGCAAGCAGCTGAAACTCAGAGGATTAAACAGGAGCTCATGAGGAATCGTGTGAACTTGTGTTTGTTTACATTCAACGCCAACAAAAGCGGTCTCCAGGGGCGAGTCTAGAGTACCACTTGAATTATTTTCAGCATGCCCGAAAAAATAGTGTTTTTATTTTATGCAAAATCCAATTTATAATCTAAATCCAACACCAGAAAATTCTTCTATCATAAACCACCATTTTATTCTTGGCCAAGCTGTTTGGTCGTAGCCTGTGTCACGCTCACTGGCTTTCTAGTATTAGTAGAGACAGACGCAGGCCTCTCCGTCGTGGCACTCTATCTCTGAGTGAGAGGCCAAGAGGAAGCTAAATTTGGATTGGCTTTAATTTGTAGCGTGGGGTTTATTGTGTGTGTGTGTTTCTTTTTCTTTTACTGTGCAGCTTGTTGTATTGATTTGAATGATAATGAGTATAATAATGCATTGAACTTATACAGCGTTTTTTCTGGACTCTCAAAGACGCTATTCAAAGTCCATTATTCATTCGCTCCATACCAGGTGAAGTAAGTAAGTAAGATACTGTTGTAGCGACAGCTGCCCTGGGGTAGTCCGACAGAAGCAAGGCTACCATTTTTACCCAGCCAGCCATGGTCAGCCACTCTGACCATCACCAACCCATCACACACACCATCCAGACTACTACCGGCCATTTTTGTACAAAACTACCATTTAAATAAAGTTTGATTTGATTAGTTCTTTTAGTCACAAAGTTGAAGATCAGAACTTAGAGCGTTCGCCCGCGGACCGGAAGTTTACCGGTTCGCATCCTACTGAGTTCACGTCTAGGGCCCTTGGAGAAGACACCTAACCCCAGTTTCAACCCCCATTGGTGCTGTCACAGGTGGCAGCCTGCTGCGGTGTACTGCAACACAGAAATTTCCCGGTGAGGGATGAATAAAACATTGTAAAAAAAAAATTCCAAAACTTTGCTTTTCAGCTCAGGTATCTCTTTTCACAAGGCATGAAGATAAAATAAAGATGGACCCCCTGCTTTGTTGTCGTCCAATGTGGAATCAGAAGGCTAATTTATCTGAGAACGTGTTAAACTTTAGTAACAGCACAGTCACGTTAACCCAGACAGCTTGTGTATTGTAAAGAAAGTGTGAGGGTCATCAAATATTTTTCAAGAGGTTTTTTTGAAGCGGCGATACAGTAGCGCAGTGGTTAGAATAGTGGCGTCATAGCAAAAAGCTCAGGGTTCAAATCCCGGTTGCGACAAGGCTTGAAACCCTGACCTTTCTGGGTGAAGTTAGCATGTTCCCCCCTTGAATGTGTGGGTTTCCTTTCACCCTTGTCGTATATGACAAATGTGGATTTGTGAAAACTTTGAAATTTTTGTGACTTTGGCCTTTGGTCGCAAGAAAATCTCATTGGTTAATCTATAATTGTTACTGAGAAATCATTGGCAGTGTAATTAAAAATCATTTCAGCGGTATAGAAGATATCACACTGACAAAAGTGTAACAGAAGCACAGATGCGCGGACAGCCAAAGTGTTTGTTACCTTTTCTCTTGTGGGCAGGTGGGCGGCTCTTCAGCCCGGCCTCGGGGTCCCAGTATCTGGATGAGCGCGGGCCCAAGTTGCGTGTGTCTCTGCCTCCCTTGTTCCAGTCTTTTTGGGGCTGGTGACGATCCGTTGGTCCTAATAAGCACATGGTTCACATCGGCAGCATGCTTGTACTTGCACTCACACTCGCACACTTTATCACACTGTTTACTGTCTGCTATGTTCCTTGCTCCCAACCAATATTATTATAGCTCTAGTAACATGTGTTTGTGTTGTACATCATTCGTTGTGTGTGTCAGTTTTACCTCTGGTTTAAACTCTTGTTTGTACTTTTTTTTTTCTCTTTAGATAATCCAGCAGGTCGGTAGTGATGCTGAATACTGTAAATTCAGATTTTCTCTTAACTGTATCCCCCTCTCTTTTTCTTCTTCTGTACCCTATTCCTCATCTTTTCCACCACCAAAACTTCCCTTCCCCCTAGATCAAAACTGTCCAGCAATACTTAACATACAGATCATAATTCCGCTTGTCACAACACCGGACAGGACAGGTTTAAAAAAGCAAAAAAAACCCAAAGTGTTTATTGCCGCCTTCATATTTTGTGGGCGGAGGCATAAAAAAACGGGACATTTTTAAGTTTCCGGAGAGCTGAGCACCCCTTACCCTTGGTGGAGCGTCAGATCTTACCAGCAGGAGGAATACCATTAGAAGAACTTCCGACTTCTTCAAATTAGTCTGTCGTACGAGTGAGAAGGCCTGGTTCCTACAGCCGGATACAGACATCCACCTCATTGTTGTTCACGTCTAAACATATTTTTTTTTACTTGTGTTCCGCTCACCTGCTCATGAGATCTTAAGAAGATGGAACTGATGCAATTTTCTCCGATTCACAGATGTAAGAACATTACCTAAATCCAATATACAGGTCTACACACACAGACACCAGAGCATGGGGAAGAACCGAGGATATTAGATTTAACTGATAAGACCACTTCAAACATCTCAGAAGTCCAGAAATTCAATCATAATCTGATCTTTGGTGTTGATGTGAAGCAGATCAGTGTTCCAGACGTAGACATCCTCAGGTTATTCCACAACCAGATTTGTCACATTAAGCCGTGCTGATATGCCTGTGGATTCCAACAGACTGAGACTTAGAGTCTGAGATGTTTCTGGATTTTCTCCTGGTCGGAGGTGGCCTCAACTTCCATTCCTGTTCAATTAGCGGCTGTTTGAGTCGTTTTCCCCCCTCACTAATGGGTTGATGAACTCCAGATAGTCTCATAGTGCTCTAACAACACCTTCCAGACTGATGGACGGAGACATGCAGGAGCAGTCAGAGTGGACCACAGTGATTGGCATGCAGGTCTGGTCTGCCTGAATGGAGGTAGGCAAGCTGCACCGGGGAAGAAACAGAGGCAGAAAGAATAATTCAAGCACCTTAGGATTGTGCTAGAGTCCAGACTCACATTAAAAAACAGGAAAAAAAAAACCCACAGAAAATAAAATCCCATCCATCGATCTTCCTAATAAACCTGTCCAACTCTGGTTTGGTGAAATCAAATCTAAAATACCAAAGCTAAAACAAATTCTAATCTAGTAAATAAACCTGTAACCTGAGGGTGAGGCTCAGCTCCAAGGTTTGCTTTCCTCTACTTTATTTTTGACAAAACGTCACGATGGATGAGACCTACATGTAGAGCAACCTGTTAAACTGGTTAATTGTGGAAAAGTGGTTCAAGAAAGAGAGATGGGCAGAGATCATCTGGTAGTTTGCAAACCTAGCGCACATCATTTTATGTTCTTATTTTGATGTTTTGTGGTACATATAAACGTCATCCCCTGGAGCTGCTTAGGTTGGAATGCAGGCGTGGCATTCCAAACACGCTTTGGAATGCCACGCCTTCCATTCGCGCGCCTTGGAATGCCACGCCTACATTCGTGGGCGTGGCATTCCAACGCTCTTAAAAAAAAACTTCAAGAGCTCACCGAAATTTGGGATTTTTTAAGTTTTCTAAGTGCTAAAAACCACAGTAGAGGTGAGATCGGGCCTAAAAAATCCAGCCAGACCCGGCCTGCGGGTAGTTTGCAAACCTAGCTCACGTCGTTTATGTTCTTATTTTGATGCATTTACGGTACATATAAACGTCATTCCCTGGAGCTGCTTTGGTTGGAATGTAGGTGTGGCATTCCAAACACGCTTTGGAACGCCACGCCTACATTCGTGGGCTTGGCATTCCAACGCTCTTAAAAAAAACTTCAAGAGCCCACCCAAATTTGGGATGTTTTAAGTTTTCTAAGTGCTAAAAACCACAGTAGAGGTGAGATCGGGCCTGAAAAATCCAGCCCGACCCAGCCCGCGGGTATTAAAATCTATTCCGACCCGAGCCCGACCAATTAACTTGATTTGTGGGCCCGAGCTCGAAACAAGCCCGAAATGTCATATTTTCTTTGTGAGGACTCAGGAGCAGGAGGGATATTTATAAGTTAGAACATTTTCAGAAACACGCTTTTTTAATTAAAAAAAAAATAAAAAAATCACACTATCGGACCCCTAACGCGCTTGTCTGTGATTGCCTGCTTAGTGCGAAGAGGAGGGACGGTCTTCAAAACAGATGATAAAATAGATCTTTGACGATCGTCACTTTTGCCAGTCCAGCTGTTTAAATAACTGCTCAGCGTCAAGGTGCCAGTCTTTTTGGTGTCGTATGAAAACAAAGCGCCACATTGACTACATTCAGCGAAGCCAACGCAAGTTTCTGTAGCATTTTGAACAATCAATTTGAAGCTTTTCCACACCTCACTCTTACCGGTGTGTGTTTGTCTTTTCAGTTCTCCTGCTTTTAGTTTATCCTTAACTTCTTACTCCTTCATATCGGGGATCCTCCTTAACTTCTTACTCCTTCATATCGGGGATACAAGTTCAAAAGAAATTCAGACGTGCGCAGGGGAGGATTTCCAAATTAAGAGGAGGCGTTCACGTGCGAAGAGCATGCTCTGGCTCTGTGGATCCTGTGTAGTAGTTAAACATTCTCTGTTTTATCAAAATGATTAATTTTATAACAAGTATTCCTTAGTTCCTTAGATCGCGGGTACAACCGGCCGAAATGAGCTTCCTCCACAGGGTGGCTGGGCTCTCACTTTGAGATCGGGTGAGGAGCTCTGCCATCCGGAAGGAGCTTGGTGTCAAGCCGCTCCTCCTTCAGGTCGAGAGGAGCCAGATGGGGTGTCCCCCGAGCGCCTCGCGGGCGAGGTGTTTTGGGCACGTCCCAGAGGGAGGAGACCAAGGGGTAGTCCCCGGACCCGCTGGAGAGACTATGTCTCACAGCTGGCCGGGGAACGACTTGGGATCCTTCCGGGTTCACAAATTTCTCAAACATTCATGAATGAAACAGAAAACCCGTTCAAGTTTGTTTTTGATTTGGGAATAATATTCATATAGTAGAAACTTCCACATGTTAGATTTTGCATCATATTCCCGTTTAAAACCTGATTTTATGCCATGTTTATTCTGATTTTCGTCTTGTGAATCAACCTTTTAGCCCCATTAGATCAAACTAAACATCCATGTGTGTTTACGTCTGTCTTCCAGCTGTTTGCCTCTGCAGAGCAAACACACACATTCAGCCTCCTGCAGTTTAATTGCAGAAGCTAAATCTTCAGCCGTGTGTTTTCCAGCCAAGGTCGCCTCCCTCCCATAACATATGAGGCACGGTGTGTTTCTCCGGCTTTGACAGGATGACCCAGTGGGCACCAAACCTTCCACAAGCGGGAAAAAAACTCCGACCGACTTGATATTATGACAAATCTCCTTCCAAATGAGAGCATGCCTGCGATATATTACAGAGAGGGGAAGGAGCCCGGTGGCCCAGAATGATTCCCCCCACCTGCATCCTCCATCATCCACCGAAAATGACTCCTTTTCCTCAGCAGAGTATTACTTCAGCCAGGGTGGAGCATGAGGAGCTTCATGGTTTCATTTAGAAATAAAAATGGAAGCAAACAAATATGTGTGTTTTCTTCAGTGGTGGAACATAACGAAGTAAATGTACTTCGTTACTGTACTTAGGTAAAAAAAATTGTGTATCTGTAGTTTACTTCAGTAAAATTTGAGACCGGTACTTTTACTTTTACTTCACTGTATTTTTAGAGCAAATATCTGTACTTTTACTTCGCTGTTTTTTAATAATGTGTTTTGCATTTGTCGTTACATTTTTGTTCAGGAACTTGAAAAATACACAGTTTTTTAGCGCATCTTGAAGCCGCATCGCCAAAATCAAAGGGGGCAGTTGATCGGGAGAAGAAGTAATGAATCGAGGACCAATCAGAATTGAGAGGAAACATTTTCTGCATTTATTCAGCGCCAAAAAACTAACAACAAATATAGCACAAATTAAAAAGAGTCAGGAGATTGTTGTTCGTTGTGTTTACTTTTAGATGAAAGTTGAGTCGTCGTTACTCAGAGCAGGGGCAGATCTAGAATTTTCTAAAGGGGGGCGGGTGCTGAGGTCATTGACAAAGCCAATATAGGGTGACTGGGGGCCTCCCACCCCAAAACATTTAAAAAAATAAGTGTTATTTTCCTGCATTTTGGTGCCCATTCGCTAGCCCTGCTGGGGATAGCTTGACTAGTCCCCTTTCCTTTCTTCTTCTTTTTTTTTTTTTTTGTGGACCAAAAGAGGCGGGAGAGGGGGTCAAGCCTCTGCAGAGTATTTATTTGTGACCCTACGGCACAAAAAATAACATTTGAATTATGATTGAATACTTTTACTTTTTACTTAAAAAGTCAAATTTACACCAATTACTTTTGGACTTTTACTTAAGTAGATTTTTTTATTGGTACTTTTACTTAAGTTTTTTTTTTTTTTTTGCCTAATTATCTGTACTTTTACTTAAGTACAAAATGTGAGTACTTTATCCACCACTGGTTTTCTTGGCAGATTATTTGTAGTCTGTTCGTCTGCAGAAGGAAACATGTGAAACTCAGATCCGACTAGTCCAGATCTGTGTTTTCAGAGATTCAGATAAAATTGTAAAAGAAAGCGAATCCTCAGACATCTTCATGCTTTTTTTTCCGGATGCCTAGAGCATCATCCGAATGTCATTCATTACAACACTTAGTAAATGAGCTGGGATAATCACATCCAGATTGCATTTTACATCCCATAATGTTCCTTCGGGGTCTAAAACTCTCCATCAGAACTAAACTTGAGTAGTTTGACCACGTGACAGGATATGGAGAAGATAAAAGCCGCTAATGTGTTTTGTCATCATGTGAATTAGACACAATCAGACAGTGGGGTCATTGAAAGAGTTTTCTCTTTCTGCTTTTGTAAAAGACTATTTTTCCAACACAAATAAGACGTCTAAACACCTCTAATCGCCATAGCAACAGACACCAGGTGGAGTTTTAATGTCTGTCTGTAGAACGAGCTGGAGGACAAACACAAACTTTCTCATTAAGAGAGAAATAAATGTTTGAAAGCTGCAAAAAAAGAAGCCAAAAGGATTTAAATGTGTATTAAACGTGTTATTTGTTACTTACATTTTTGTGAATTTAAATACTCTCATAGGAGATGTTTATATCAACCAGTGGTGGATGAAGTACTCATTTTTTGTACTTAAGTAAAAGTACAGATAATTAGGCAAAAAAAAAAAAAAATACTTAGGTAAAAGTACCAATAAAAAAATCTACTTAAGTAAAAGTACAAAAGTAATTGGTGTAAATTTTACTTTTTAAGTAAAAGTAAAAGTATTCAACCGTAATTCAAATGTTATTTTTTGTGCTGTAGGGTCACAAATAAATACTCTGCAGGGGCATCACTCCTCCACGCCTCTCCCGCCTCTTTTGGTCCACAAAAAAAAAAAAAGAGAAGAAAGGAAAGGGGACTAGTCAAGCTATCCCCCAGAAGGGCCAGCAAATGATCCACCAAATGCAG
Organism: Neostethus bicornis; assembly: GCA_902685375.1. Lineage (NCBI taxonomy): Eukaryota > Metazoa > Chordata > Actinopteri > Atheriniformes > Phallostethidae > Neostethus > Neostethus bicornis. The sequence goes on along the minus strand of LR738549.1, from coordinate 7,381,157 downwards.
GAAAATGACACTTATTTATTAAAATGTTCTGGGGGGGAGAGGTGGCCCCCAGTCACCCCATATTGGCTTTGTCAATGACCTCACAGTCCCACCCTCCACCCCCACCCAGTTGTCAGAAAATCCTAGAACCGCCCCTGCTCTTGGCGCTGAATGAATGCGGAAAATGTTCACTCCTCGATTCATGACTTCTTCTCCCGATCAACTGCTCTTTTTGATTTTGGCGATGCAGCTTCAAGATGCGCTAAAAAAAAACTGTATATTGTATATACTGTATATAACTGTAAAAGTACAGGTCTCAAATTTTACTTAAGTAAAGTACAGATACACAATTTTTTTACTTAAGTACTTCGTTACGTTCTACCACTGATGTTAACCTACATTGAGTCACTTGTGAAAAACATAGTATTCCTAGGATATGGTATTCAGGTGGTTTTGTAGTAAAATGCTTTATGCTGCCAATAAAAATTTTAAGAGACTTTCTTTCCTGGAAAATAAATGATTTAAAAATGAGGCATTTTGGTGTAACTTGCCAACGGCATGATTTGAACCAAGGTTTTGCACAAGGTTTTTCAGGTTCATAAACTTACCAACCATTTTTTCCAGACTTCATATTGGTTTATTTTCCATTCTGCCTTTCTTCAGAGCATCAGCTGCATCTTCAATTGTGCAAATATTCAATGTAATTTGGACCAAAAACACTGCACGGGTTGACCCCACAAATGAAATTACTTTGAGATTTTGGCAAACATTAGTAATAGTTTGACACTATAATTGTTGTGATGCAGAGGGAAGAGGACCCAAATGCAGGACATCAAAGGACAATTTGAGTAACTCTGTAAAGCGAAGGGCACAGGATTAACTCAAGATTTTAAAAGTTCAAATAATAACCGAGTTTAAATATAGTCAGGCAACCAGGGTGACCTGGCTGGAAGGGATTGTATGACCCGACATGGAAGTCTGGGTTGATTGCCCTAAAATAGATGGCAGGGTCCACAGATGTGTAGAATCAGGAATCATCCTCAGGTGACCCTAATCAGCTCGATTGGGAACATCCAGGGCTCCCTCTGGCAGCAGAAGAAAGGATCCTGACAATAAGGCCTTGACAGGAAAGAGAACCAAGCGCTTGATGTAACATTTTGCTTGTTTTAACATCTAACACGCTTGTTTACGTGCGTGTATTGGGCCCAATGGTTTTCCTTATCTGTGCACACTGTTTATTTTGATAGCGTGTGCATCACGGAGACACACACATTTTAATGGAGCAGTGTTGTTGTTTTCTCAACAAAACCAATATATCTACTGTGCACCATCTAGTGAGGAAACATCAAAATTGCAGGGGAAATAAAACATTAGCAAGGTTCATTTATATAAATTTTTTCAAATTTGTCGGGCTGGATTAAAACGTTTCACAAGTCACATGTGGTCCGCGGGCCGTGGTCTGCTCGTGCCTGGGCAAGTTGGTCACAGTCAAAGTACCCCCATAAATGTATTCGTTATCATGCACATTTGTAGTAGATGCATCCATGTTTTCATTTCAATTCAATTTTATTAGTATAGCCCAAAATCACAAAATTTCCATCTCAATGGGCTTCACAGGAAAAAGAGGAACGTGTTAACACAAATACACAGCTAGAAAAATAACTAACAAATTCTAACTAAACAAGACTAGCACATTTATGCTCTTAGACTCTCCTTCTTGGTGAGGAAAAACTCCTAAAAACCCATCAGTGGAGAAAAAATAAAAAACCTCGTGGAGATCCACATGAAAGAGAGATCCCTCCCTGGGACGAGCAACCAATGTGTCATAGATTATTGTTTAAATATTAGCGTATTTTACTCTACAGCTAAACATCTAAAGAAGTCAATAGATGTTCTTCATCCTGATGGAAACACGGGGGACTCCTCAGCCCGGAGATGTCCAGTATGGGGATGAGTAGATGGATTTCATCCTGATGGAGCGGGGATGATGAAGCGTGGAGGTCTCCTCGGTGGGGCCATGCCCAGGACAGGAACGCAGAGTCCTGAATGGGGCTCTCTCCCAGAGAGGAGGGAGAGAAGTGGACAACATGTGAATTGTATTGTACCAACTAGCAGTGTAATTCTAAATAAACAGACAATGGAGAACAATGAATGAGATAGAAAGCCAGGGATTAGGGAGGGGGGACGGGGATACAGGTGTTTCCATGCAACATACTGTTGTTAATTTCCTAGGGGAAGGCTGTAAATCTGTGTGAGAAAAAGTCAGGTGTCAACAAACCCTGGTAGGATGTTCTTATACGGGGCTGGGAATATGGAAGTTTTCATTTTTCAATCGCAAAACGTTATTTTATCCAAAGGCATTTGTTGGACCGTGTATGTTACCGGTCCTGACTTCGGGGACATTTTAGCATCCCTCGTTGGCCACAAATGGACAAAGCAGTTTTAAACATGAATGGAGAAAAAATTGTATTTATTGTCAGATTAAATCTATCATTCTAAACTCTGGTGAAAGAGACCACGAGATACTTAAACTCCTCCACTTGGGGCAGGACCCTGTCCCTGACCCGCAAGGGGCATTCCACCCTTTTCCGGGCGAGGACCTTGGTCTCGGATTTGGAGGCGCTAATTCCCATCCCGGCCGCTTCACACTCGGCAGCAAATCGATCCAGCGAGAGCTGGAGATCACAGTCCGATGAAGCCAACAGGACCACATCATCCGCAAAAAGCAGAGATCCGATCCTGAGGTCACCAAACAGGATCCCTCCAACGCCTCGGCTGCGCCTAGATATTCTGTCCATAAAAGTGATGAACAGAATCGGTGACAAACGGCAGCCTTGGCGGAGTCCAACTCTCACTGGAAATGGAATGGACATACCGCCGGCTATACGGACCAAGCTCTGGCTCCGGTTGTACAAAGATCGGACAGCCCGTACCAAGGGCTCCGAGACTCCGTACTCCCGGAGCACCCCCCACAGGAGTCCCCTAGGGACACGATCGAATGCCTTCTCCAGATCCACAAAACACATGTAGACTGGTTGGGCAAACTCCCATGACCCCTCCAGGATCCTGAAGAGGGTATAGAGCTGGTCCGTAGTTCCACGTCTGGGACGGAAACCACACTGCTCCTCTTCAATCCGAGACTCAACAATCCGACGGACCCTCCTCTCCAGTACTCCCGAATAGACCTTCCTAGGGAGGCTGTGATCCCTCGGTAGTTGGAGCACACCCTCCGGTCCCCCTTCTTATAAAGAGGGACCACCACCCCAGTCTGCCAACTGCCAATTCTGCCAAACTCTGAAACCTTAACACTAATTTTAAAAATACGTACAGATCAAAGCATCATAATTTCTTTCTTGCTGTTGTCCGGGGGGATTGGCAAAAATACTCTGATTACTCTGCGGTGGGCTCTAATTACTCTGTCAGTCACTGTGAGATACGGACTTAAAACAGCAACACAAACAGAGATGACTGTTGACATGAGGAAGAACAGGAGTAAACAAAACTAACCGTCTGCTTCCTGGAGGAGACGTGAAGGTTACCAAGGTGTTGGAGGTGTCAGAGGAAATCAGGAGGTGTCGAAGAAGGAGAAGGAATTTTCAAGACAAACTGGAAAACAGTCATTTATGGTTTTGATGTATGTTTTTTCCTTCAGTTACAATGCTATGCTCTACGCACTTAGAAAATATTTTTTTTTAGGTTTGCTGGTGCCATTTATCAAAAGTGTTAAATGAGTGTATTTTTTTGTACTCGATGGAGTAAAAGCTACACACTACGAGTAAAACCGTTTAGATACATTAACTCATTGGGGACCAAACACCTACGTGAAGGCTGTTAGCTCCAGTTCTCTTGTTTGGTACACTTATTTGTGTGTGCGTGCATATGTGGTGAGATCACACCACCTTGTCGCAAAAGCTTTTCACACTGTTTCCTGTCTCCACTCACAGGTGGTCCTTATAAACGACCTCCATACCCATTCTCGACCAGTCAGATTGGGGGCGACTCTAAAAATTAGCAGTATAGATCCAATAGAAAGACAGAGGAGTCAAAGATGTACCTTCAGACGTGAGAGAAACCCGCATCCAGTCATTGGATTGAAGGTTGCGTTGGTCTGTCTGATCCAGTAGATCAGTTCTTGATTGCAAAGCGGAGACTCTAATGGTCTGTCCCCCATTACGTTGTCAAGGATCGACTGGGATTCCCAGGGATTGTTTTATTAAACCTCATGGTGCTTGGAGTTTATCATCAGTATGTAATTTACCGTAATTTCACGACCATTAGGCGCACCGTACGAAAAGGCGCAGTCTCAGTCACACACCGCCTTACAACAACACACACGCAAGCATGCAAATGTGCGTATTAAAAAATAGATCGGGAGCAAAACTGAGTTTGGTTGTGCTTTATTTAAGTAGTAACGATACTAAACAAGCACATTACCGGGAATAGTCTTTTTTCAAATCCGTCAAAGTCCTCATCCTCTGTTTCGGAATCAAACAGCTGCGCAAAATCCAACAGAGAAGGTCCACTTCGCTCCTCGCTGTCAAAGTCACTGTCTGTACTGTGCGGCTCCTCAGAAAGGATACCAGCTTTTGCGAAAGCTCGGATAACAGTACCAGCAGACACGTTAGTCCAAGCATCTACAATCCATTGACTTGTTAATGCTGAAATTTCTCGCGGCGGCTCGATTCCCATGATCCTCCGCGTAGCTGATTGCCTTCAGCTTAAACTGAGCGTCATAAGCGTGTCTCTTTGCCATGTTCAGGGTTAAAACGGCAATGTCGTGCATACAGCACATACCTTTTTTATACACAATCCACGCCCACGCTTCACTCTTTAACGTTCTCATGCCTTTTCTTTTAGGTCCGCCTTTTCTCACGAGCACCGCGTTTTCTTGTAGGTCTACCTTTTCTCACACACAAGGCGCACCGCACGAAAGGGCACATTTTGAAGAAAATCTAAGACGTTTACTGTATATGTGCCTAATAGCCGTGAAATTACGGTAGTCATATCTCTGTCTGAGGACCTCCGCCATCCCTGGGTAGCTTGTAGTCGAGGCATTGCCCTTGAGATCGAGAAATGCCAGATGGAGTAATTCCGGCATCTGGTTAGGATGCCTCCCAAGCGCCTCGCTGGTGAGGTGTTTCGGGCGTGCCCCACCATCAGCAAACCCAGAGGTAGACCCCGGACCGGCTGGAGAGACTGGATAGGGAACACCTGGGGATCCGCCTGGTTGAGGTGGATGATGAGGCCCAAGTGAGAGAAGCCTGGGCTTCCCGTCTGAAGCTGTTATCCATGCGACCTGGCTCCGAATAAGAAGAAGACGGAAATTTTTTGACAGGCAGGGTTTTCTGGTGAGAAACATCAGTTTGGTGGCATCACTTGCCACCAGAGGGAGCCGTGGACCTTCCCTCATCACCCTGATTGAGACATCTGAGGGTGATTATTCTGATGCAACCCATCTTTGGACCCTACTGCCTATTTAAGGCCAATCACCCCAGACATTCTAGTTGGATCATACCATCCCTTCCAGCCAGGACTCCCTGGTTGCCTGACCAAGAACAAATTCTGACAATAGCTACTAAAACTTTGTTTTTCTTTCACAGCATTACCGGACCACCATACTTAAACAAACCATGTTCTCTGTCCTGCAATTGGGTCCTTCGCTTTCCACTTCCACACCGATTCATGACATGGTTGTCCGCCTGTGTGTCTCTTGAATCAGCTGGGATAGGTTTTGGCAACCCTCCGACTTTGTTGGGCAATGAATATCTGATAAAAATAATTTAAATCCAACCGCTGGTCACTGTTGAAATACCAGTAGTAATGAATAAATCTTGTGGTTCATATGTAAATTTTTTACTTCTTTCATTCTTCGTAAATCTTTCCAACTTGGACTTTTAACTACAACCTCGCATGTCGGAACTGAACGGTCGAAAGCATCGTGAAAAGATTTGGAACAGTAGAGCAGCAGGAAACAGGCCTAAACTTCTTAGGGGGGTTTTATGTTCTATTGTGAATAAAATATGCCGATGTAATTTAGAAATAACTGCACTCTGTTACTACTGATCCAAAGCTGCACTTTAAATTTTTATTGAACTATTAAAGTTACATTTAAATGTTGAATGCATTCTCATCGTGCAGACTCGGAGCTTTAATTTATGGGTTTTCTCACCTTTCAGAGAGAAAAAGAAAAAAGCTTTCAGGTGCCGTATTTCTTCACAATTTAACATGTAAAAAGTAGAGACGCTGCTAACAGTGAGACCCTCCATTGCTGCAAAAAACACACAATGAGGTGAAAGGAATTGCCAGAGGTTTTTCAGACAGTAAAATACACGTTTTATACAGTTTGACAGAGTTATGGCCGACGGTTTGTAGAGCTTTCAGAGTTAACTGAATTCTGTAGATCTAAATGAAACCTTTAACTAGCAGATTTTTCCGTGGAAAATGCTCAGGTTTGAGATGAAGAGCTGAAATGTCGGAAGCTTGGAAGCAGCTGGAAGTAAAGGAAACAGAAAATGATGAACATGAACAGTTTTTATGAAAGATAGAACTTTATTTTTAACATTGTTTTTCTCCTTTTTTATGGATTATGTCGATTATGAACGGTTCACTGGTTGCCATGACAGTTGCTTGGAAACGAGCTTCAACGCTATACCGATGGATGAACCTGGTCACCTCCTAATCAACTCCATTTCAAGGGTGGGGCACACCGGGTCAAATAGATATCAAAATCGGGGATAATTGGACGTGACGTCAACAAAGCAACCAGAACGATTACTGTGTACAGTCTGTTGTGCCAATTAACTTTTCTCGCAAATGAAGTAAACAATTTACACGGTTCTGTTTGTTTTGGAATTGATCTTTAGAGGGTACGTTGACTAGACCAGGCGTGGGCAAACTTTTTGGTTCGCGGGCACATTGAGTTCTAACATTTGACAAAGGGGCCGGAACAGGAACAGATGGATGGTATGCTTTGGTAACCGCTAGATTAGACCGATAAGAATGGCGCGCTAGATTTTAAACAAGCGCGCTGAATGTTACACCAAGAGCGTTAAATTTCAAATCTAGCGCGCTAGGTCTGAAATCTAGTACGATAGCACCTAAAAACGTGCATTTTGCGGCGCTAGGTTTGAAATCTAAGCGATTGATGTAACATTTTGCTTGTTTTAACATCTAACACGCTTGTTTACGTGCGTTTATTGAACCCGATGTCTTTCCATATCTGTGCACACTGTTTATTTTGACAGTGTGCACATCACGGAGACACACACATTTTAATGGAAGCAGTGTTGTTGTATTCTCAACAAAGCCAATAAATCTAGAGTGTGTCATCTAGTGAGGAAACATCAGAATTGCAGTGGAAATAAAATATTAACAAGATTTATTTATTTGATTTTTCAAAGTTTGGCGGGCCGGATTAAAACGTTTAATGGCCCGCATGTGGCCCGCGGGCTGCAGTTTGCCCAGGTCTGGACTAGACTGAAATTTCTTTGTAGACCAAAGACAGAGATATATAATTTGTTCCAGATAGCCATGGCTTTGGAATTTGCCAAATTAGAACTATTTTAAGGGTACTTTTAGATTTAATCTAGAGCTTAAATTACATTTAAAGTTTAGCTCATCAAAACTTCAGCCCATCAGAGAAGATTTGCTTGTTAGAATTCCACAAAAACCAAAATTTTCAATGAGATGAAAACAGGCATTCAGTTGAGGTGGGATGGGCATCTGGTTGGGATCCCTCCTGAATGCCATACTGGTGAGGTTTTCCAGGTACTTTCAGAGGCAGACAGTATGGTAAAGTTTAGAAGAAATGGTGTGGCGGCAAAACAACAAAATAAGAAAGTGGGCGGGTATCATGATCCCCCCCATTCCAGCAGTTTCTCCTTGTTCTAGCCTTACAAAGGTCCAAATTGCCCCCTACCAAATGTCTGCACCTGTCTCATATTACAATTTGTTATTAAACCTTGTTGCCCCTCATTCCTACGGAGAGATCATCTGCTGTGATGAGACATTGTCCCGGTTTGTTCGTCGATATCTGGTCCCCCGTTTCCACCATGATGACAGCAGGTACACAAGAACAGGTACCTCTGTCTTCCATGTAAATTAACCACACCTGTTTTGAAAACTAAAAAATAGTCTCAGACAATGAAAAAGTAAAAACAAGTTTTTGATTATTCTTGGATAACGATGTGTTAGAAAAGTTTGTTTTAAGCACGTCCGACTCAATGTTTCTACTGTCCTACACACTACGAGTTTAATCAGAAAATCTTTATGTGTTCTATTTCGAGTTGGGAAATCTGTATATTTTCAATCTTTTTTCCATTCTCACTTCCTATATGGTGTCATGGCAGCCGCGGTCCGTCCATATGAGCGACAAACTTCAGACAGAAAAGCTGTGAAAATGTGTTTTTCTGTATTGCATTTGGAAAAGAGTTGATGTGAAAATAACTGAGGGTTATTTTTATCCTTTCGGTCCAGACATCTGTTCCACACTGTCCATTTCATGTGGTGGGGTTTTTGGTGTAGGGGAAGGTCTTCAAACCTTAAGATGTCAAACAAAAACCCCGGAACAAACATCAACCAATTAGAATACTCGGATTTGGCTTGTGGGAGAAAACGGGTAAGTAAAAAGAAGAGAAGTTGATGATGATGCAAAGTGTTCCAGAAGCTCGTGTATGGACCGGCAGTGTTGCGTAAAACTTTCTCATTAAACACAATCAGCTGCTGGACTCTGTTTGCCTGACAGATTGGAACCTCGTGCTCGCATCTGTCGCACATCTGTGCACAGATGTTCTTCATGTATGACAGATGTTCTCTGCTAGAGGCGTTTTAAAGTTCTACTTTTACAAAGTAATTCAAAGTTTTCCGATCGAACAGAGGAGCATCTTGTGGTAGTTTTCTTTGTTCCGTTTGGCCGATGAAAGTCGAGTAGAAACATTTTGTATTTTCGATCCTTAGCTTTTGTACATGATTTGTTTGAAATCCAAGACCTGTTGTGTGAAAATATTTTCTGACCACTTTTGGGTAAGCATTTCTTTTTCTTCTTTCGGCATTTCCCTGCAGGGGGCGCCACAGCAAGTACGTTTCTTCCATCTAACCCTATCTGCTACATCCTCTTCGGTCACGTCAACTATCGTCATGTCTTCCTTCACTGTATCCATGAACCTCCTCTTTGGTTAAGCATATCTATGATGGCTCAAGCGTGCATAAAGCCCAAAATGCCCTTGTCGCCAACGGTTACAACCATTTCTAGGAACTTGCAGTGATTAAAAAATCTTGCATTCAGAAGCTGATGGTTCACAGGTTGGAGAGAGAAGCAGCCTGTAAAAGTAATAGCAGCAAACTGACTTTTGATTTAATCTGGCGAAAGCGGTAATTTTCGAGGATATGGGCAAGGCCAATCCAGAGAGCATAGGAATGGAGTGAAAACAGCTGATGACAACACCGCTCCTCCATCTTCCTCCATCTGCAGCTGTGAACTGATTAAAAAGTCGGAGAGAGAAAGTAGAAAATTTTCCGTCTTTGTTTGGTGTATGGAGATAATTGGACAGCTTCGGAAGCCCTGGGTGCCTGCAGCCATTTTCAGATTGGCAGAGAAAGCCAGAATCAGCGTTAGCACATGCCGGCGGTGACAAGGTGTGGCTGTGATTTATGGGGTCACCAGCTGGAGATGTGGAAAGACCCGTCTTATGCATAAAAAGCTGATTGCTTGAGGATTTTACCTTCAACTTATCTGCCCAAGTTAAAGAGGAGAAGAGCTTTCATTCGGGATTGTCTTTTGTTTTTCTTCTTTCTGTTTGAAGAAGATTCTCTGGCTTCAGAGCGGAAAGACTGATAGAGACAGAAACCAAACCATTAATCAGGTCACAGCAGAAGAAGAAAAGAAAAACTTCAGTCAATCCGATTGTTCCAAGCACCTCTGTGAGTCCAATCACGAACACTTCCTCGTTCCCCACGTGAGCGTCTTCACGAACCAGCACAGTTGGTGATCCAAATGAAAGCATGAAAGAACTGAATTGGATTTTTATGAGAACAATGCATCCAAGAGGAGCAGGAGTGGCAGTGAATGGAGAAACATTAGCTTTTTGGAAATAGTCTTCTAATCCATGCAATTAAAATGAAGAGGCAGACAAAGTCATCAGGCTGAATCCTTTCACCACCACGGGACCGTCCTCTCTGATCCTTTCACCAGCTCAGGACGCAGTGGGAACGCTCGCTCCAATAACCACCACAAAAGTCAAACTCAGTTTTCATTTATCTGAATCTGAGGAAATATAAAACTCATTCAGACATCTGCTAATTGCTTTGGTGGAGTCTTTTGTCCACGTGTCAACGATGGAACGCCCTGTGGAGCAAGACGAGTCCTTGCTTCCATTCTCAGTGATTACAGATCAGGAACTTCATTTATTAAGACTTATGTAGATCTTAACCTGAGCAAGAGTTTTTGCTCACTTTATGCTTCTTGCGTATGCCGAGAAAATTCATGAATTATAGCAATCCTTTTATGCAACTTATAGATTTATAAGTCCACACGGAAAAACGAGGAATGAAGATTAGTCAGAGTATGACAGAATACATATGTGTGAATGAGAGAGATCCAAATGGGAGAAGAGATAAAGAAGGTGGAAGATTTTAAGTATCTAGGATCAACAGTCCAGAGCAATGGAGAGTGTGGAAAAGAGGTGAAGAAGTGTGTGCAGGCAGGCTGGAACGGGTGGAGAAAAGTATCAGGTGTGATGTGTGACAGAAGAGTTTCAGCTAGAATGAAAGAGAAAGTGTACAAAACCGTGCTGAGACCGGCCATGCTGATTGATCTAGAAACAGTAGCACTGAAGAAAAGACAGGTAGCAGAGATGGAGGTAGCAGAGATGAAGATGCTGAGGATATCTCTGGTAGTGACCAGGATGGACAGGATTAGAAATGAGTACATCAGGGGAACAGCACATGTTAGAGGTTTTGGGGATAAAGTCCGAGAGGCAAGACTGAGAGGGTTAGGACATGTACAGAGGAGAGAGAGAGTGTACATAGGAATAAGGATGCTGGGTTTGGAACCACCAGGAAAGAGGACAAGAGGAAGGCCAAAGAGGAGGTTCATGGACGCAGTGAAGGAAGACATGAAGATAGTTGGTGTGACCAAAGAGGATACAGCAGATAGGGTTAGATGGAAGAAACTGACTTGCTGTGGCCGACCCCTGAAGGGAAATGCCGAAAGAAGAAGAAGAAGAGGTGACATCAAGACGAACCATAATACCAAATCCCTGCTGATCGTGTGAAGTTCTTTTTTTTAAAAGTTGGCCCGGGACTTCATTTATAAAGTCACCCACTGATTTCAAGCTGAGCAAATTATTCATTGTCTTAAGTTTACTATCTTTCTTACGCCCCACAAGCTTGGGATTCATAAAGCATTTTTTGACTCCCTTGACAGACCGAAAGATTCAAGAATACGACTTGCAACAAATCTTAGGCTACTCAACTACATCTCCTACCAGCCCAAATCTTGCTCCAGTAACTCAAAATATGGATCATGCAATTGACAGAATGCATAAGCAACGGTTTCCAAATGAGCCGATGCCGCCCATCTGTACTCATGCACAATGGCGAGCAAGGACAGTTTCACCAAAGCTCAGATCGAGATGTTAGTCTCCCGAGGGAAGAAGCACAAAGCAGTGTTCTTTGCAAGAGACAGCCATGGCTGCATCTCTTACAAAGAAAAAGAAAACAGAGTTGGATATGGTAACCAAGGCAACTCCATGAGGGGCACATGTGGATTTGGAATAAATAAATGTATAAATGAATCAGTAAACACAAATTGAAAGGTCAGACCTCGATGATGACAAAAAAGAAACCCAGCCTCATATTAGAAAACCTTGTCAGCCACGAGAAGCAGTTGAGCAATTATCAGCTAGACGCTTTAAAGATATTATTGTTATCAAATATTTTTATGTGTTGGAAGTGAAATATCCGTAGAGGCAGGTAAATGGCAACTCACCGATTAAATGGCGTTGGATGACATGATTGTTGTTGGCATCCTTCTGTCTCTAGAGACAATGGAGTCCGCACCTGGATACCTATCTGAATGTGCAGGGTCGGCTGTGACTGAATAAGCCGATGCCGGAGCTGTAGCTCCTACCACACTTCCTGCAAATGGGATATGTGGTATGAATCATGGGGGAGCAGTGGCCGAATGACTTTTTTGCTGATTCCAGGTCTTTGTGGCCTTTCACTGGATCTCTCTGTTCCCCTCGGCCTGCTTCATACCAATTTTGACAGTTGCGCGCCACTTATAGCCGTTGCGTGACTTCAAATGCCTCTTGTAGACATCTTTGGACCTCAGGGCAGGTCGTCCAGTTGACCGTGTCGTATGGCATGAGGTATTTATGTGTGCTTTCTAATTATTTTCTTGCTGCTTTAATTGCTTCATTTCACTGTCCTCAGTCTTGAGATTTGCGTACAATTCTTGGCTTTGCTTAAAGTTACTCGAAGTTTACACACTTCGTTCTTCTGCTTCTTCTTTCAGCATTTCCCTTCAGGAGCCGCCACATCTTCCCTTCAGTTTCGCCCATCTAAACCTTGCTGTATCCTCTTTGGTCACACCAACTATCTTCATGTCTTCCTTCACTGTATCCATGAACCTCCTCTTTGGCCTTCCTCTAGTCCTCTTTCCCGGTGGTTCCAAACCCAGCATCCTTCTTCCGATGTACTCTCTCTCTCTCCTCTGCACATGTCCAAACCATCTCAGTCTGGTCTCTCTGACTTTATCCCCAACACCTCTAACATGTGCTGTTCCTCTGATGTACTCATTTCTAATCCTGTCCATCCTGGTCACTCCCAGAGAGATCCTCAACATCTTCATCTCTGCTACCTCGATCTCTGCTTCCTTTTCTTCAGTGCTACTGTTTCTAGACCAAACAGCATGGCCGGTCTCACCACGGTTTTTTACACTTTCCCTTTTATTCTAGCTGAAACTCTTCTGTCGCACATCACACCTGATACTAGTTTACACACTTCGTTAGCTTTCTAAAATCTCTTAATTTGCCTGTAAGTTGTCGTATCCATAGATTTTAACCGAGGCAAGTCGTATAAATGAGGCCCCCGATTTGTCTCTGAGACTTTCCTCAGTTGTCAGAATCCTTCCGGTACAAAACTTCAACGTCCTCTGATGCAGCCACTGTGGAGAATTTAATTTGGGAAGCAGACTCTGCTGAGAATTTCTCTCCTGGAGATGATGGATGAGCAGAAGTTTCCAGATGCAAAGAACTCTCACATTTAGGCCCGAACACTTCAGCGAATGGTGTCCTTGAAGAAAGGGTTCTCTTTCACAATCAGTGTCCGACTGAGCAGAAAACAGGCAAAAGTTTCATTTTCCAACTGTGATGAATTTGTTCCAGAGTTCAAGGATCTACAATCTAATTAAGCCGCTGCTTCAACCACACATCTGTTTGTCACAACATGACTTTCTACCACTGATGAAGCAGGACAACACCAGACCTCCTTAACACATCCACTCCATCCTCTTTTGGACTTTTTTCTTCTCCACAGTTCCTCGCTTCTTGAGAGTGTTAGTTTGTTGGATCTAAACAACGTTTTACAATTATTCCTCACATTTGGCTTTGGTAGCACACGAAAAGAGAATTTTCAATAATTTCAGGACACTTCAAAATTAATTTTGGAAAAATAATTGTATCACAACATTTTCAGAGGGCTGCAAAGTGGCCAATGGCAAGCAGAGTGGCCTCACTGTAAGAAGGTCTAGGTTTGAGTCCCAGAGTGAGGGGTGAGGCTTGAAACACTAGCCCTTCTGTGTGTAGTTTAGATGTTCTCTATGCGTATGCGGGTGTTTTTTCTCTGGGTACTCTAGTTTCGTCTCAAAACATGCAAATTTACTACAGTGAAATTGCTCATAGGAATGAGTGTGTGGCCCTGCAACCTGTTTGGGGTATACTTCACCTCTCGCCCTAAATCAGCCAGGATCTCCCACAACCCAAGGATAAGTGGTTCAGAAGATTGAACCAAAAAAATTTCAGATAAACTAAAATCTTCAAAATTACAGGTAAGAGCATTTTTATTTCAAAAGCTTTTTTAAATTGTGTGAAAAAGCAATTTTTAAAGCAATTGCAAAGTTTTATAAGTGTTGTGTGTGCTTTTAAACAATTGTAACACTTTGAGATTTGCTTTCAAATGTAAAGTGTGAATTAAAAAAAAAAATCTTGTCGTTGTTATTGTTGTGATGTGGAAGGAGGAGGACCCAAATGCAGGACATGAAAATAAGGTTTATTGAACACAATTTGAGTAAGTCTGTAAAGCAAAGAGCACAAGATTAACTCAGGTTTTCAAAAGTTCAAATAATAACCGAGTCCAATCATGATCAGGCAACCAGAGTGATCTGGTTGGAAGGGATGGTATGACCCAACATGGAAGTCTGGGGTGATTGCCCTTAAATAGATGGCAGGGTACACAGATGTGTGGAATCAGGAATCATCCTCAGGTGACCCATAATCAGGTTGATTTTGAATTACAGGGCTCCATCTGGCAGCAGGAGAAGAGATCCTGACAAGAATGCCTTGAAGGGAAAGAGAACCAAGCCTAACAACATAGGATGAAGAGACACAGGTGTGACACAAGGCCAGGTAAAGATCGGGTCCACAGATGTGTGGCATCAGGAATCAATTTCAGGTGTCCCTAATCAGGGTGATAAGGAACATCCGGGGCTCCCTCTGGCGGCAGACGAGGGGATCACAACAGTTATTGCCATTAAAACTACATTTCCCATTATCCATTGCCGTATTCCACTCTGGCAATGGAATTCCACTTGTTCAAAGAACAAGTACTTTGAACTATCTACGTGTAGTACGTGCTTCACTCACTTCAAATACTTTTCATATCTGATATATTTCACAGGCTTCATGAGCTTTAAACTCTTTTTGAACTTCATGTGTCTTGTGAACGTTGGTTATCGTTTTTTTGTGTTTCACAAGCGGCACGCAAAAGACATGTTTGAGCTGCTTCTAATTCTTTTTGCACTTCATATCAATCTGTTTCATAATCTTCAGAAGCTTCATGTGCTTCTTTGACATTGTTAAAAGTTCTATAGAAGTTTTACATACTTTACATTCCATAGAAAATGACTATCGTCCAACTTGGTTAGAAATAATTAATTCCAGAAGGATTAAAGCAGAAGTTATGTTACTAGAATCCTCGGTAAATTAAAAGAAGTCTGGTTTTGAGCATGTTGGTGTTCATGTGAACTTTGTCCAATTTTCTAAGTGGTTGGAGGATACAGATGGTGCATATGGAAGGAGTTCTGACGGAGAAAATCGAGCACAATCATTAAAAGACTAGCAAACAAAATGAAGAGAAAGAGAGAAAAACAAACAGAGCTGGGAGGGTATACGATCCAGGGTTGAAGGTGCAGAAATATTCTGAAATAAACCGGTATGATTTCCTTTTTCACAAACGTTAAAGTTTCTTGAACAAGGATGATTGGGGTGTTTTTTTTGTACCTTGTAAGGTGTTTTTTTAATAAGGTTTGCTAAACATTGTGGCTTTGATGTAGCCACAAAACGTTTTGAACCCAGTTCAAGTAGTTTAGTAGTCTTTCTCTTTCCAAGTTTTCTTTGCTTGTTGTGAAGTATCTGGTTTTTGTAGATCAGACCACTCTTACGTTCCACATGCGGAATGTATTTTCATTAAAAAAAAAATTAAAAAAAATAAAATGAATTGCTCCATTCATCCCTCACCGGGGAAATTTGTGTGCTGCACTCCTTACACCGCAGCAGGCTGCCCTTCGACGGCGCCAATGATGGGAGAAGCGGGGGTTAGGTGTCTTCTCCAAGGACCCTAGACGGTGGTCTCAGCGGTAATCAAACCCGCGACTTTCGGGTCCGCGGGCGAGCGCTCTAGCGCCGATTTCCGTCTCCCACCATTACTCGCATCAAATAAAAGTGCTTTGAAGACCATCTGAAACATAAACAAAACTTTTGGGGTACCATGTTCTATTCCACATTAAAAAAAGAAAAAATATATTTTCAGTCAAAAGACCGGTATTTCAAGCCTCGTCCCACTCAAACCCTGACCGTCTTACTGAGAGCCCACTGTGCTCCACCTTAAAGGACCACCGCACCACCTTAAATTTCACTTTAAAATGATTCTTTTTATTGATCCAGATTTCTTACCAGTGAATGTAATGTTGTTCCTGATTCAACTAAATGTGAGTTATACATGTTTTTGTAAAATATGACCAAATGCTTAGCAATTGGAGCACGATAAATGGTCTTACTTGTCATTAACAGCTTCTTCTTTTTCTTTCGGCATTTTCCTTCAGGGGGCACCACAACAAGTCAGTTTCTTCTATCTAACCCTATCTGCTGAATCCTCTTTGGTCAAACCAACTATCTTCAGGTCTTCCTTCACTGCGTCCATGAACCTCCTCTTTGGTCTTCCTCTAGTCCTCTTTCCTGGTGGTTCCAAATCCAGCATCCTTCTTCCGATGTACTCTCTCTCTCTCCTCTGTACGTGCCCAAACCATCTCAGTCTTGCCTCTTGAACTTTATCCCCAAAACCTCTAATATGTGCTGTTCCCCTGATGTACTCATTTCTAATCCTGTCCATCCTGGTCACTACCAGAGAGATCCTCAGCATCTTCATCTCTGCTACCTCCATCTCTGTTTCCTGTCTTTTTCTTCAGTGCTACTGTCTCTAGACCAAACAGCATGGCCGGTCTCACCACGGTTTTGTACACTTTCCCTTTCATTCTAGATGAAACTCTTCTGTCACACATCACACTTGATACTTTCCTCCACCCGTTTCAGCCTGCCTGAACACGCTTCTTCACCTCTTTTCCACACTCTCCATTTCTCTGGAGCATTCAATAAAGCTTTCAATTCAATTTGTATAGTGAGATTTGCATGAATTGGTACATACCTATGCAGTGATATACTTGTGATTAAATCCCTCTTTTTAAAAAATATGTTGTTTATAACAGTCATGTTAAAAGGTGAAAAGTCATCTTAGATGGTTTCCAGTATGACCTGGTCAGCTGGATGTCGGAGTGAAAAATGCGCCTTTGTGTCGACCTTCTGCCCAAAACTCACAAAGAAACTCATGAAAGCTGCTTTAAAAAGTCCCTCAGCAGTGATAATAATCTGCTGCAGTGGTGCAGGAATGACGTCCGCTGCAGTTTTGCTCTAAATTATTAATGCGTTGTCAAAACAAACTAAATTCAAAGGTTTTATGTCACAAGAAGCCGATCAAGTCACAAAATGATCACCTAACGTTTAAAACTCCTTCACTGGAAGAACATTAATCATTACAAACACATTAAATATTTCTCTGCAAGTGTCTTTAGATGCAGAAAAGTAATTTTTTGGTCCAATACTTGGTGGGGCATCTGGAGATATTTTTTGGTGCTCATCATGTACCTGAGTTACTTCTAGCTTTATAAATTTGGCCAATTAAAGGTAAATCAACAAAACATTTTTTAAATGCTATTTTTTTAATCTAGTTTTCACCTCATCACAATTATTTGGTGCGAAAGCCCTGCTCACACAAAAATCAATTGGCCAGCAGTTCATCGATTTGGGGAAAATTGGCAAATTCGAACACAGCTCGGATGTCCATATCGGTCATTGACCATTGTTCACCGCAGTTATTGACTCTTTAGGTCAGATCACATCATTATCATTCTGACTTAAAATTTTGTGATCTTTGCTACAATTTTCTGAAATCTACTCCGAGTCGGAAAAGTCGTGCGATTGTCGACTCATTACCTTTGGATAAGCCCAAGACACACGATTGACCATCAGTTTATAACAGGTTAGTGGACGAGCGTCACACAATAATCTGTAGATGTACCATTAATCAACCAATTTTGAGTGATTACAGACACATCATGGTTGAGTCAGCGACGGGCCTCTGATCACCTCGTGAGAAATTGCAGATGTGTATGATATATGTATGATATGGATGTGTATGATAGTCGTACAATAGTTCCACGATTGTCTCTTGATAATCGACTTCATCTAAAGGGCCTATAAAAACTAGCGGCATGCATGAAAATCAAAAGTCTTCTGTTTGTAAATCTGCAGTGCTGTGTTGTGAAGGCACCATTCGCGCAAACGTGTCGGCATTATGTTTGCGATGTATCGCCCAACAGAATGTGTGAGCCTTTCATCAAATGCTTTACGGTTGATTGTCGCCATGCAAGCAAGACATCATTGTTTGATATTCTCCCAATTCAAACGTGGACATGACGTCAACGAGTCGCTTTAATCTGAGCAACACCTATCGCAACCAATTCATTTCAGGCAAATCACACACGGGAAAATCGCCGTGATTTTTCTAGACGTCAATGCATCTCAGTTTATTTGAGCCGGGTTTAATGTTTATATACAAGTTCGGTCATATTTAAAAAACACAAATCAGCGCTCTTAAAATTTTTTACGACACAGTTACTTATTATCTCATGTGTTATACCTGCAATCAACAATAGACCATAAAGTCAGACGTTAATCAATCATAAATTCATCATAAATTATACATTAAATCCCTTCCCATGCTAAAACTGTCCTGCAGACGGTCTTGGAAAGGTAGTTTTGTTGCATTGAAAAATGACAACGACAAAATAAAGTAACTCAATGGCGAGAAAAAAGGGATCAAAAATGTGATTGCAGCTGATTCTTTTCATAAACAAGCTGGTGTTCTAAAAAAGGCATGTTTTAAAGAACTATAATGTTGAGTAGCATCCGTTTTTCACCCTTTTTTGCCTTTCCCTTTCAGGAATAATTTTTTACCTATTTGGCTCGCCATGTTGGAGCATAGAAGCACTCCAAGACATCTGATTTGCGGAGCAGCATACATTTCGACTGCATATGAGCACCAGTTATGAGCGTCGTTGTTTATACACTTAGTTCAAATGTAATAGAGAGTATTTGCACCCATATCTTTGTGTTTGCTGACACCAGGGATCATTTCCGGCACACAGAGGTGTCAAAAGTACCAACATTTTCTACTCAAGTAGAAGTATAAATACCGAGTTAAAAAACTACTTTAGTAAAAGTAGAAGTATCAACTCAAGTTTTCTACTTAAGTAAAAGTAAAAAGTAACCTATTTTAAAACTACTTAAAGTAAAAAAAGTAAAAGTAATTTTCAGAAAAAAAGGAATATTGTTAACAAAAGCGTATGAACATATTTTTTAACTATTATCACATACTTTAAGGAGCAGAAAATATGATAATAAATGAAAGTGTTTTGGTGAAACTTTATGAATCAGAAACATTTATTTCTTAATAATCTTTATTGGAAATCAATTAATGAACACAATCAAATGTATTAACATAAGCAGGGCATTATGTAACGTCCCTTCAGCTACAGAGCTTCACTCTGCATCACCTAATTTAACCAACTTCAGCAGACACAAACACACTCAATGTAAAAAAAAATAAATAAACGGAAAAAAAAATGACCAAAAGGCTTTTTCAAGCCTTGAAGGCAGCTAGTTTTCAAAGTTCTTTGAGGCAATACTGAATAGTTTTAACAAGTTGATAAAGTTGGGAGTGCCACATACAGCCTGCGTGACACCTGGAACCAGCGTTGCCAGGTGGGAGGTGCTGGATTATCGTACTAATGACGTAAAATTATCGTATTTTACAAAAAATATCATACACCCAGTAAAACCACGCCCATTGACAAAATAACACCCTTTACATGCACTCGTAAGGCAGTGGGAGTGAAGGAAACACACAGAAGGCAAAATCCTTGGATTCTTTTTCTAAAATTTTAAGAACTGTAAAAATGAAAAAAAAAACAAAAAACAGGGAAATAAGATTTTAAGAAACCCAGAAAGAAACCAGTGGGGGCGGGACTTAGGAGACGGTATATATAAATTTATATATATACATATCTACATATATATGTGTACATATAAGGTTTTTTTTATGTTAACCCAAACATCTACATTATACAAAATCTTCTTTACAAAATCAGTCTTTATAAACTAATCAATAACATTTTGGATGCTTTTAAGCACAAATACTTCATCCACTACTATTTATGGATGAATCAGTTCAATTAACTTTGTTTCTAAAGATAAAATAGTGCGTCACAGATCAAAGTTATTTTTATAAAAATACCATTTACAACATTTTCAGCAAAGACGTTTACAATAACCACAGACTGAAAATAATAATAATAAAACATTTCTTTGCTGTTGTTTTATTTTAAAAAACTGATAATTCAATCAAAGTTCAGTGTTTCAGCATCAGAAACACTTTGATTTCCGAGCCCGCAACATGTCTCAAACACGGAAATTGACGTTTCCTGCTCTTTAAAAGTGTGTGGGCGGTGCTACTCGCCCCAAAGTAATGATTGACTGGACCTTTCAGCCAATCATTTATCTGTTCCTTTGTTCGATGCATTCAGGGTTCATAAAAAAAAAAAAAAAACTCCGACAAACAGTCGCGGCTTTTTAACGGTGACAAAATCGCGAAAGTAGCGACTACTTTTTATAAAATTAACGAAGTAAAAGTACAGATAATTGCATAAAAAAGTAGTGAGTAAAAGTAAAAAGTAGACAAAAAATTAATTACTTCGTTAAAGTAAAGATACCGAGATTTTCTACTTGAGTAAGGTAACGAAGTAGACTTACTTCGCTACTTGACACCTCTGCCGGCACATAAATGTTTTTAAAAACTTGCCCAGCTATGTTCGACCTGAGGTGATGAAGCTATGTACCTTTTTTTTTTAACCCCATCAAACCTTCCGTCCCATTTTTTTTACCCCTATCACTTTTACAAAGGTAGCGCAACATTGTTCTTGTGCATCCTCAATTCTCTCAACTCTGTGACTTGTGTTCAATTGTTTTTGTGTCTGATTTTGAGTTGAAAGTCTTGAAAACAAGTCATTTCCCCTTGGGAATTCATAAAGTATTTCTTAATTCTGATTCTAAAATGATCAAAAATGACTAAAATGATCTAAAATGACTCTGTCAAACTGATCAAGTTTGCGGATGACATCACCCTCATTGGGCTCATCTCTGATGGTGATGAGTCGGCCTACAGGATGGAGGTAGACCGGCTGGTGTCCTGGTGCAGCAACAACAACCTGGAGCTCAACGCTCAGAAGACAGTGGAGATGATCGTGCACTTCAGGAAAGTCACAGCTCCCATTACCCCCCTTGCACAAGACTCCCCCATCACCACTGTAGACTCTTTCCACTTCCTCGGCACTACCATCACACAGGACCTAAAGTGGGAGCCATCCATCAGCTCCCTGATCAAAAAGGCCCAGCAGAGGATGTACTTTCTGCGGCAGTTGAAGAAAGCCAAGCTGCCCGCCCAGATGATGGTGCAGTTTTACACAGCCATCATCGAGTCCATCCTCACCTCCTCCATCACCGTGTGGTACGCTGGAGCCACAGCCAGGGACAAACACAGACTGCAGGGCATTGTGCGCTCTGCAGAGAAGGTGATTGGGTGCAGCCTTCCATCTCTCCATGACCTTTACATCTTCAGGACTCGGGGGCGTGCAGGTCGGATAGCAGCTGACCCTTCCCACCCTGGACATGGATTTTTTTTAGCGACTCCCCTCGGGCAGGAGGCTCCAGTCCATTCGGACCAGAACGTCCCGCCACAAAAACAGCTTCTTCCCTTCTGCCGTTGGACTAATGAATGCTTTATAACCTGGATCCCCACATCTCTTAGTCACTTTATAACCTGGATCCCCACATCTCTTAGTCACTTTATAACCTGGATCCCCACATCTCTTAGTAACTTTATAACCTGGATCCCCACATCTCTTAGTCACTTTATAACCAGGATCCCCACATCTCTTAGTCACTTTATAACCTGGATCCCTACATCTCTTAGTCACTTTATAACCTGGATCCCCACATCTCTTAGTCACTTTATAACCTGGATCCCCACATCTCTTAGTCACTTTATAACCTGGATCCCCACATCTCTTAGTCACTTTATAACCTGGATCCCCACATCTCTTAGTCACTTTATAACCAGGATCCCCACATCTCTTAGTCACTTTATAACCTGGATCCCCACATCTCTTAGACACTTTATAACCTGGATCCCCACATCTCTTAGTCACTTTATAACCTGGATCCCCACATCTCTTAGACACTTTATAACCTGGATCCCCACATCTCTTAGTCACTTTATAACCTGGATCCCCACATCTCTTAGTCACTTTATAACCTGGATCCCCACATCTCTTAGTAACTTTATAACCTGGATCCCCACATCTCTTAGTCACTTTATAACCTGGATCCCCACATCTCTTAGTCACTTTATAACCTGGATCCCCACATCTCTTAGTCACTTTATAACCTGGATCCCCACATCTCTTAGTTACTTTATAACCTGGATCCCCACATCTCTTAGTCACTTTATAACCTGCATCCCCACATCTCTTAGTCACTTTATAACCTGGATCCCCACATCTCTTAGTCACTTTATAACCTGCATCCCCACATCTCTTAGACACTTTATAACCTGGATCCCCACATCTCTTAGTCACTTCCCTCTTGTCATTTTACTATCTTTATTATTTTCTATTATTTTCTATGATATTGCACTACTTTTCTTTATCTTTCTGAGCACTCTTAGTTTTGTTAAAATTATTCTTATTTATTTTATTTATTTATTTATTTGTATTATTTTTATTTTATATTTTTGCACACCTGTATCACAGCAAGTTCCAAGTCTCTGATATTTTTCATTGACATGACAATAAAAGCATTCTGATTCTGATCAATGAGGCTAAAAGTAGCAAATAAAACCCATGGAATTACTATCCTCTCCCCCCCTTTTAACACGGCTTCCTTAGCCCTTATAGATGATCTGGAAGTGGACTTTTTACTCTGAGGTGTAAAAAGATGCTGAGATTGACCTTCATCCCCGCTGCGATAGTGAGGAAGAGGCTGCGTAAAGCTTTAGATGTTCCTCCCCTCATCTTCCCACGGTCATGACCTGCTTGAAAGGAGTCTTCTCCATGGGGGTTTGCTCCTTCTCTAAGATCAGGAAAAAGGGGCCAAAGGTCTTGCACGGGCTTGGAGACGAGCTGCTTCTTCATGAACAGATAAGGTGGGCACAGCACTTGAGCAGGATTTCTCCCAAAACCCCCGGTGGTTCACTCTGCAGGGCTCAGACCTGGGACTGACCTGGAGCTCAAAGGAGGAATCAAAGCTCACAGCTGGTCAAGGAAGAGCATTAAGAGGACGAAACACAAGGTTCCGGGGCCAAAATAGGTCTTCTGGAAGAATCAATTGGGTCCGCAAAATGGATCGTATAACAGAAAAAAACGGGTGCAAGAGATTTTAGTTGCAGTGTTTGAATTAAATATTTCAAACATAAATAAAAGTATACGCTTATCCAGTTTTATGTTTATGGCTCAAAGCCTCTTCTTTTTAAGTATTTAAATTATTTTATTTTGATTTAATACTGGACTAATTTACATACATTTATTGCCAAGAATAAATACCGTAATTTCCGGACTATAGAGCGCACCTGATTATAAGCCTCACCCAGTACATTTTTGAAGAAAAAAACTTTTTGTATATTCACAAGCCGCACCTCTCTAAAAGCCGCATTGAAACATGAGATATTTATAAAGAAAGACAGTACACAGAAAGAGTTTTCAAAGTTTTAATAATGTACCTTAGCTTTTCTTTCTAAACAGTGCCTGCAGTAATACAGCAGGAATGCGGTAGCACAGCGCTAACAAGGGTTGGTTAAAAAAAAAAAAAACACAGGTAAAAGTCACTGAGACGGGGCAGTAACACAGCAGGAACCCGGTAGCCCAGCACTAACAGGGTTGGTTTAAAAAACACTGGTAAAAGTCACTGAGATGCGGCAGTAACACAGCAGCAACACGGTAGCACAACACTAACAGGGCTGGTTAAAAAAAACATACCGGTAAAAGTCTCTAAGAGGCGTCTTAACCTTCCTCCTGTGCTCTGAAACCATGGAAGTCAGCTCTGTTTTCTTCTTTATCAGCCAGCTTGATTGTTTTTTAAAGCTGCGTCATATGTATTTCTTCTTACTTTTCCACGAGGAGGGTATGTTCATGCCAATTTTATTCGTGGACCAAGCGAGAAGTTACATTAAACTTACATCTTCCTCAACACATATATTCCATCTGTCTCACTTCTTACCTTTTCTGCTTGAACGCCCCTGGCGACCGCATAAAAAAAAGCATAAATTACTATAATTCCACAGAGAAGACAAGTTTTCTGTTGTGGGCCTCAATGAATCTCTTGATGGGCCATTTTCTGGCCTTATTTTTGACACCTATGCAACAGAGGTTGTCCACAAACAATGAAACCTTAGATTTATTCTACTCACCAAGTGTTCATAAGGGTTTGAGGATACCCCGACATACCTACGCAGGCAGATGTATGAGGTGAAAATGGAAGAATCGGTTTCAGTCCTACGGCGCCATCCTGGTGAACACACGACAGATAGATGTTTATGAGATGAATCCTGGTGATAGCTCAGGTTGGACACTTTCATGGCACGTCTAAATCCAGCCTGCGCACTGGGAATAACTGGCTGCCAGTGAAGGAACAATATGTGGCAGAGCCTGGAGGAGAAGCAGCAAACAGGAGAAGCTAAACCCAGTTTTTCTGAAACAAAGTCCCAACGTTCATCCATCGCTTCATCTCTGCATTCATCTACCCACTGCTGTATCTAATTTTACCCAAACATAGATGTTGTATTCCTGGATTTGCTGCCAGGTTTCTTTTTATCTGAGATAAAGCTTTAGTGGGGAGATGAGACACTGGTTTCCCGGTAAGCAGGTAAAATTGAAAAAAAGTGGATTAACTCCAAACGAGAAAGAAGAAGGCGTAAGATTTTTTTTCTCTTGATCAAAATCTATTTGACAATTTTGACCACAAGTTTTCATCCATCTACTCACCAATCCGTCCATACTTTCATCCATCTATCCAGGGGTGTGAAACATCCCCAGTGTTTAGTAAGAAGCGTACAACAGCGGATTATCTGGGCATCGTAAGCAATCACAAACTCACTTCCAAAAGACCGAGTGACCACAAATTGGCCGCTGAGAAGTTTTTTCTGGGAGAAATTCTGGCAGCCCGGAGAGAACAGACTGAGCAGAGTCTGCCAACGCCGGCTGCATGCAGAATCAGGAAGTTTAGAGAAACAAAACGGACCCCGACGGAGGAGGATGGGGGAAGCGGGTGTTGCCATAGAAGCGGAGGAAAGTGGACATGAAGCTGTAAGGAAGAAAATCCCCCAATCTGTTTAATCTGTAAGCTTGTACGCAGCATGAAGCTTCTCATTAGGGAACAATGAACCCTTCGTTCTCAGGTTTAACACTTTCACATTTTATAATGCTCATTCTATTCCCCAAAGCACAGCCATGTGGCAGAAAATAGAGCTGTTGTAAGTAAGTTGAATGGCTCCTTATGTGGAAGCTCCCTCAATTATTGTTTCCACACAGCTTGATTTTGTTCTAATTTGATTTCCTACTTTTGTCCTCTGAAAGTGGGTTTAGATCTGGTTTACATTATCACTAATAAACATGGTATTTGAGTTTCAAATCGAGTGGTTATTTATGAGCGTTCCTAGAGTCAATGCATTCACTGTTTGCCAGTAGATGACCAGGGTCTAATCCTGTCCTAGTTTTGAACGATTCCATTCTTCATAGTTCATCCAAACTTCTTTCATGAACATGCTTTGAACTTGATAAGTATCAAAGTACTCGGACCCACTGGAGAGACCATGTCTCACAGCTGGCTGGGGAACGACTCAGGCTCACTCCTTCTGGGTGAGCTGGAGGATGACGCCAAGGTGAGAGAAGCCCGGGTTTCCCGCCTGAGGCTGTTGTCCCTGCGAACCGTCCCCGGATAAGAGGAAGACGTCAGAACGGAACGGAGTACCAAAGCAAAGTTGTCTTTAAACTATCAAAATCTGGTAGCTGCCATTGGAGTCCCATGACACCGGATGTCTCAGTTGGACTTATTTATTTTATCTTGACAGTATCTCTCACCCATCGTGTCCACAAACAAGTTGTAAGGTCATTGCAAAGCATGACAAGGCATGACCTTACAATTTCTCCTTTTGGTTGGCTTCCTCAACAAGAAACATGACGACAAAATCAATCAAGGAAGTGTGGCTTAGAGTTTCCCGGTACCACTAGTATATGTAGACATTCATGTGCTTGAACATGATGTTTGTCACTGTCAATTAGGGATGAGCATAAAAGTTCATTAACAGAACAAAACTTGGCTGGAGTTATGGAGGCCGTTCCTTCCAATCACCTGTTTGAAGGTCTCAATGTTGTCGAGCAGGACAGGGCAAATTTCATTGCCCTCCAAGTCTTCTTGGACTTGGAGAGCAAGTCAAAGTCTCCAAGTCTCCATTGCCTTCCAAGTCCATGGCCTTCCAAGTCTTCTTGGAGGGCAATGGAAGACTTGCCCTCTTTCATTGCAAGTAGACCCTCCAAATCTTCTTGGAGTCCCCAAGGGGAGTACCTTCTAGCACTTCATCCAAGGATTTAGAAACAGGTTCAACAATCAGTACTGTTGAACAGAATCACAAAGAATAGTGATGAGATGTCTTTCTGCCCAAAGGAAAGTCAAGCCCACCGGGAAATAACCCTATTGGACAGGCACCTTACTGTGTGCTGGTATCAACATTTATAGGGACTTTTGAAAGGTCCGGTTCTCATTGAAAAGAGACAACAAGAGCTCAACTGTGTATGCCGAGATGAGCCCAACTGTATCGGCACATCTGCTCAATTCAATGTACAACCTCAGGGTCTACAAATTTCTCTACAGGGAATAATGACATCATTTCTATCTAAACGTTCCGTCATCTCCCGCTTGTTCCGGGGTTGTGTCGCAGGGGCAACAGCCTCAAACGGGCAGCCCAGGCCTCTCTCTCCCCGGCTGCATGCTCCAGCCCACCCGGAGGGATCCCAAGTCGTTCCCCGGCCAGCTGTGAGACATAGTCTCTCCAGCGGGTCCGGGGTCTGCCCCTTGGTCTCCTCCCGGTGGGACATGCCCAAAACACCTCGCCCGCGAGGCGCTCGGGGGGGGCATTTTGACCAGATGCCCGAACCACCCCATCTGGCTCCTCTCGAATCTAAACGTCTCCTATCTAAACGTCTGTGATAATTGCTGGGATTCCTGTCTTGAACTGTCAACATGCTTGTCTTACACTCTTTAAAGGTACTATAGAATATCTTTGTAAATGTATTTTTTGTGATATTACTCTGTCAAGTCGACAGTATCATTTTCTGGTGACTTGGTGGGACATTAAACACCTCAACCTCTCACATCCATGTTTCAGCAACAAGTCAGTATTTGTTGGTTGTGGACACTAGTTTACAAAAAGACAGAAAATTTCAAATCAGGTTTTATTGTTTGCCTTGTAAATATAAAGAGTTCCAGGGCTTGGTGCTGTCAGTGTCAGGATTCCTAACATGCTGCCAGAAAGGTCCTAATCACCCTGATTGGGTGACACCTGTGATGATTACTGATTCCCAACATCTGTGCACCCTGCCATCTATTTAAGGGGAATCACCCTGAACTTCCCTGTTGGGTCTTATCATCCCTCCCAGTCAGGTCATCCTGGTTGCCTGACCATGTTTTGAACTTTATTATTTGGACTTTTGAAACCTTAAGTTACTCCTGTGCTTCTTGTTTTACACACTTCCTGAACTGTGTTAATAAACCTTGTTTGAAGTCCTGCAATGGGGTCCTCCTCCTTCCACATCCTCAAAACTCTGACAGTCAGCACGAGATCTTCTACCCCAACTTTAAAACCTCGACAACAGGGGTAAGGACAGTACAGTGAGCTCTATGGGAAAAGTCTGGACATTGAGCGCCGTCCCCCTCTTCTTCTTCTTTCGGCTATTCCCTTCAGGGGTCGCCACAGCAAATCAGTTTCTTCCATCTAACCCTATCTGCTGCATCCTCTTTGGTCACACCAACTATCTTCATGTCTTCCTTCACTGTATCCATGAACCTCCTCTTTGGTCTTCCTTTAGTCCTCTTTCCTGATGGTTCCAAATCCAGCATCCTTCTTCCTATGTACTCTCTCTCTCCTCTGTACATGCCCAAACCATCTCAGTCTTGCCTCTAAAACTTTATTACCAAACCTCTCGCATGTGCTGTTCCCCTGATGTACTCATTTCTAATCCTGTCCATCCTGGTCACTTCCAGAGAGATCCTCAGCATCTTCATCTCTGCTACCTCGATCTCTGTTTCCTGTCTTTTTCTCAGTGCTACTGTTTCTAGACCAAACAGCATGGCCGGTCTCACTTTTCCTTTCATTTTAGCTGAAACTCTTCTGTCACACATCACACCTGATACTATCCTCCACCCGTTCCAGCCTGCCTGAACACGATTCTTCACCTCTTTTCCACACTCTCCATTGCTCTGGGCTGTTGATCCTAGGTACTTAAAACCTTCCACCTTCTTTATCTCTTCTCCCTGTAACCTCACTTTTCCATTTGGATCCCTCTCATTCACTCAGTCCCCCATCTGGGCAAAAAGACTCTGTATAATAACAAACTTCCCAAAAGCTACTGTTGTTGCGTTCTGTCGTCTTCCGCTTATCCGGGGCAGGGTCTTGTTATTTTACATGAAAAATAATATACATGTTGCGCTCAGGTTCTACTGGGAATAAAATATGTCCTCAGTCTTCTCCTGGGAATAAATGATGTTTATCTGGGGAAATCTGTTTATGTTGTATTTTATTTTCACGCTGCATCTTCAGTAGTTTTAAAAAAACAACCATCAGGCATTGCTTCTGATCTAGACTCAGTCTTTATGAATGAAATTCACACATTTATTTCTTCCTGCTTCTGTTTCTTGGTTATGAAGATGATTTTTAAACTTGACATGGATCCATGTCTGCTTCATGTTTTCTCCCTCCACAGGGTGAGGATGTGCGCACCTCTCCAAGCTCCTGCACACTTTGCTTCCAGTAAATCCTGAAGCGGAGGCAGACAGAGGGAGGGCTGTACCTCACAGGGAGGAGGGAGGGCGTGCCATCGTGGGAGAGGTCTGCTCCTCCACATCAGACTCCTGTTATCCCTCCAAGCTGGAGGACTGAGGAGGACTCTCAGCTTTTTTTGGACTCGGGATACTCGGCGGGAAGATGGTGGCTTTGCTGCCCGTGATTATCCTTCACTCCGTGGGCGTCTTTGCAGGAGCATCAGCTGCTTCTCACTGTGAGTACCGCTCCGATCCCCGCTCACCGTGCGCACCGTGCGCCCCTACCTGTGAATGTTGTGGAACAGCTCGGTGTGTCTCTGGATGTGTCTGCGCATCTCCTGGAGTCAGTTTTCTGAACAAGTTGGTGATGAGGATATCTGGATGAGGCGCGGTGAAGGTCAAGCAAAGGGGTTTGGTTGTGCCGGACGCGCGCAAAGCGGCCGCAGCGTGCGTGTCCGCAGGCCTGGATGTATAGGAGATGGGAACACTGGTTTCCAGCATGTCTGTCAGGAGGTGAAGGAAGCTGATCTGAAAAAGATCTGTTCTAAAAAAAAAATTATTATTTCTGTTTTTATGCACTTTTTTAAAAATCAAAACAGCTTCATTTTTTTATCAAAGCAAGAAACTTAAAGTGAGAAAAATAAATGAGTCCAAATGTCTGGAAATTATTTCAATTCCTTTCATTTGTAGAATTTAGACTGGTTTTAAATCTCTCATCTGAAATAATCAGGAGAATTCCTCCTGCTTTTTATTTTTCATCTCATTTTCTCCAGATTCTGTTAAAAAATCCACAAGAGAATAATTTGCCTAATTTATCGTCCATGAAAAGCTTCAGCTGAGATTATCTCGGTATTTTGTGAATCGATGTGAAAATCTGTGCCAGCAGATTGTTTTTGGGACATTTATGAAGGAGTTTCTGTGTTTGGGGGGAAAAAATCAAGAATGGAGAGCAGCAGTTTGTTTTATTTTTTTCTAGAACTTAAATCTTTACATGGTTCTGGATTCTGATCAGAATTTTTAATCCTGATTTAGAGGAATCAGCTGATTCTGGTTGGGATGGTGGAAAGAGTTCAGTTTTGGCTTTAAATTCAACTTTAATTTTGCACTTAATAAAATTAAAAATACACAAACCAAATATGTTGTGGTCTCTAGAAAAATTTTCACTTGAAGCCACCCAGAAAAAAATGAACATTTTTTTTTTTTTAAAAACAAAATCTCAAAACACATGAAGGAAAACGTCCATTTTTTTTCAGATGTATACACACTATTGTGATTATAGTTTTGTTTAACCTTCCAAACCATTTATCCCTAATGGGGTCGGAACGGCTGCTGGAGCCTATCCCGACTGATTTCAAAAGAGGTAGGATGCACCCAGAATAGGTCGCCAGTTGGTTACGGAGCCCCACACAGACAACCGTCTACACGCATTCATTCATAGGTGAAATTTTGTAGAGTCCAATCAACAAAACACTAATGTTTTTTAGAGAGTGGGAAGAAACAGAGGAAAGCCATGAATACCAGGGAGAGTATGCAAACTTCACACAGAAAGACCTGTGATTCAAACCTCATTCCACTTCAGGACTCAAACCCCCAACCTTCTTGGTGTGAGGCAACAGTGCCAACCCCGCGCCAAACTGCAGCCTTGCATGGTTTAAAAAAATGGGTATTGGGATTAATTAGTTCTAAAATGTTTCAAGGTTCAACTTTGGAATAAGAATACTTAATAAATTCAGTATATTAGACAAATCGGTGGCTCAGTGGTTAGCGCGTTCGCCCGTGGACCGGAAGCCAACCGGAAATTTGCAAATTCGCATCCCACTGAGTCTACCACTAGTGTTCTTAGAGAAGACACCTAAACTCCCGTTTTTTTTCCACCATTGGCGCCATATTGGGCAGCCTGCTGCGGTGTAGGAGTGCAGCGCACAAATTTCCCTGGTGAGGGATGAATAGAGTAAGTTAAAAATAAATAAAAATGAATCATTGTGGTTCGGCTTTTGAAAAACGGCCATCTTTGAATGCCTAAAATATGAAACGTCAGAAAAGATCTTCAACGGGAAAAAACAGTGATGTTTAAATTAGCCTGACATTTTTTCTTTTTTTTTTTTTTTTTTTTTTTTTTTTTGGAAGACACAAATATGACAAACTGCTCAGACTCAAATCGCACATGTATTCCCATGAATCTCATGTGGTAGGGCTTCTTAGGTCCTGTGTAAACATCAACGCTTGACCAAACAGTCTCATGGGTAGGTCTTTTACTTGCAAGAGTTTAGTTTAGTTTTGTGAGAGAAAAACAACAAAAATAACACTGTTTTACTGAGTTTTTTGAGTTTTTTTTTTTTAAAAAAACTTTTAAACTTCACTTGGCGCATGACTTGAAGAGATCTACTCACCGTCAAAACAAATTTTTACAAAGGCGGGCTTTTTACAATTACTTCAGTTCGTTTTAGAAATTTTTAAAAATTACTAAATGATTTTTAAACAATTTTTAATAATGATGTAAAAATAAGGAAATAAGCAGTTCAGAAGACAAAACAAACCACGTGTAAAAATAACTTTCCTAAACTACAACTCAAGTAGTTGTCCGTTACAACAGCTCCCCCGTAGGCAGGGAGTGGAAATGCCACCCAATGTAAATTGTCGATTTTTAACTATTTTTAGTCAAGCAAAATAGTCATTTTTACCAAGCTAAAAATGAAACAAATTTTAATTCATGTTTCACTCGGGCTCTAGGGTGTAGATTTGAGGACCACGTTCAGAGCTTGGTTATAACTGGATAAGAAGCGTCAAAAACATACAGTATCATGTTTGTATCACAACTCCTATTTCTACAATGTGATTGGTCACCATGGCATCATTTAGGTGAGGTCAGATGTCGAGTCATAAAGTAGATCCATTTTTAATTGATTTTCTACGATTAAACCAATTTTCAGATTAAAAATAAATCGATAAGGAGTGTGGGGGGGGTTCAACTGAGTTTAAATAATAACAAAAAAAAAGTGGTTTATTGCGCTAAATATGATAAAGTTCCTCTTTAAATTATAATTTGTTGTTTGGAGAAAGGCAGCACGGTGTTGCAGTGGGTAGCGCAGTGGCCTCACAGCAAGAAAGTTGCGGGTTCAATTCTTGGGTAGGGACGGGGCTTGGAACACAGGCTTTTTTCTGTGTGGAGTTTGCATGTTCTCCCTGTGTCTGCATGGTTTTTCTCTGGTTTCCTCCCATGCATGTTAGGTTGATTGGCTCTACCCTGCCCCTCGCCTTTAATCAGCCGGGATGGGCTCCAGCAACCCCCCGGACCCCATAAGGGATAGATGGTTAAGAACGTGAATGACTGACTGACTGTTCGGAGTTTTCTTTCTGCTTCGTGTTTATTCCGAGTAGGATTTTTTTTTTGTAAATTCACGCACCTGAGTTGCTTTTCCTGATCTGACGTGGATGGATGTGATGTGTTTTATCAGAATCACTAGATCTACAAGATCAGACTTGTGGTTTTCTGTCCCACAGAGAGGGTAAATTGTGTGTGATGTGCAGTGGGAGGAAGTAAGAAGCTTTATATGAACTACTATTTATAATCCTTACGTAAGATAATGATCTTATTGCAGCCAAATTACATAAAAATGAGAAGTAAGCTTGTTTATTTTCAATTATTAAGCTTTTTCCTGCGATGTAATGACATCTTAACTGAGCTGCCGTAATGGTGCGATGTGCCTGATCTTAATGCAGCATTTAAACAGCATCATGTCACCAATTACATCACCGGTGGGAATGTATTCCTGCCCAGACTGTTTACACTTTGATGAAGACGAGGAAACGGCTAATGATGATGAAGCGACCTGGCTTTGAAACCGAAGTTTACTTGTTATAGTTTCTATCTCAGTCCTGTGTGATACAGGATCATCCCCAATAACCAGCTGCTTCGAATATTCGAATGTGTCTATGCAGAGTTTACATCTTTCTGAGTCGTAATTCATGTTGACGACTACCTCTATAACTTTACGTTAGCTCGTTAGCATTAGCTCCAACCACCAATATTTGTAGTTCTGTATATTGGGAATGAATAGAAAGATTTTTTTTTTTTTTTATTACATGGGGCATATTTTGCCTTAGGTGACCCTACCAGGGACATTAGACCCTGGAAAACATAGCTCCTAGGATCATTGGGGCATGCAAATCCCTCCACCACAGTAAAGTGGCGGCTGAAAGAAGAGCCGCCACTGGGAGGAGCTCGGTGTCGAGCCGCTCCTCATCCAGGTCGAGAGAAACCAGATGGGGTTGTTCGGGCATCTAGTCAGGATGCCTCCCGAGCAGTTCACTGGTGAGGTGTTTCGGGCATGTCACACTGGGAGGAGACCAAGAGGCAGACCCAAGACCCGCTGCCAAGACTATGTCTCACAGCTGGCCGGTGAATAACGCGGGATGCTTCCGGGTGAGCTGGAGGATGCAGCCAGGGTGAGAGAAGCCTGGGGTTCCCATCTGAGGCTGTTGCCCCGCAATCCAGGCCCAGATAAACAGAAGACGACGGAACGGAATGGGGCATTTTTTTATTTAATTTTATTTCCTAGCATTTAAAAACATGGCATCTTTTATTAGCTCTGAAATGCGCTATTCGTTCTTGAACCCCAAAAAAACAAAATTAGATCTGGATTGGGCAAGTTTGGAGTCAAGTTTCTTGAACTTTTCTGAAAAGCAGTTTCTTGTCTTTTTCGTGCCAAAGTGGCATCTAGAGGCTTTAAAACACGAGCTGTGGTGGTTTAATAAAAATAATCCAATGGTAGGTTGATGAAAAGCAGCAGGGCCGTTAAAAACCTCAGAAAGAACTGGGTATGAGTTTGAGTAAAAAGACGAGTAGTTTTCTTTTTTTTTTTTTTTTTTTTTTTTGGGATAGAAGACAAAATAAATATTTAGAATGGGACCTACACCAATCTGGTGACCTCTATAAGGTGTACCTTATCAGTTGCTTAACTGCTATGAAAAGCACCGGCACTTTGTAATCTAGAGTTGGACAATTTGTTCAGAAAATAGATTTTTTTTTTTTTTTTTATCTTTTATCATGCAAGATTTTTAATGTCTATCCGAGCGACTGTTTTCGGTCATTTTTCTTCAGATTAAAAAAATAATGGCGCCGTCGTGGCAGCCTGCTGCGGTGTAATGCAGAACAGAAATTTTCCCATTAAGTATGTTAAAAAAATAAAAATCTCACTTTAGTTGAACATGACAACGATGTGTTCAGACAAAAATAGTTCCGTTCTGTCGTCTTTTGCTTATCCGGCGCTGGGTCACAGGGGCAACAGCCTCAGACGAAAAGCCCAGGCTCCTCTCACCCCGGCCGCATCTTCCAGCTCACCCAGAAAAATCCCGAGTTGTTCCCTATCCAGCTGTGAGGGCTCGGGGTCTGCCTGTTGGACAAAAATAGTAATAATAACAAAAAGTTGGTCCATATCGAACCCCATCCTTCTTTGCTCTCCTCTGATAGAGGTTTTCTTGATTTCGGGAATATAGATTGTAACATTGAAGGATAGACTGGTTGACCACACCTCTATGAAACACCTCTTATTATTCCGAACCAAACAATCAGAGCAGCAGATCTCACTAACGACCTCAGAAATTGCATTTGCTCAGAGGTGCAACAAATAAAACTATTTTTATTCGCATCATTTTGAAGAGCAAATGATGGCACTGTGTAAGATCAAGTGAGGGGATTGGGAAGCTAAGGTTAGGGCGAGGTGTGGGGTGCGGCAACACTTATCCATGTGTCCAAATTAAAAGTAATTTTTAGTAATCCATGTGGATACCGTCCTCAAAAATGACAAGAGGGAATAAAAACTAGGCTAGATCCATTTCTATGTAGCACTGTACTTTGCTTCTTCTTCTTCTTTCGGCATTTCCCTTCAGGGGTCGCCACAGCAAGTCAGTTTCGTCCATCTAACCCTATCTGCTGTATCTTCTTCAGTCACACCAACTATCTTCATGTCTTCCTTCACTGTATCCATAAACCTCCTCTTTGGTCTTCCTCTAGTCCTCTTTCCTGGTGGTTCCAAACCCAGCATCCTTCTTCCGATGTACTCTCTCTCTCTCTCCTCTGTACATGCCCAAACCATCTCAGTCTTGCCTCTCAAACTTTATCCCCAAAACCTCTAACATGTGCTGTTCCTCTGATGTACTCATTTCTTATCCTGTCCATCCTGGTCACTCCCAGAGAGATCCTCAGCATCTTCATCTCTGCTACCTCCATCTCTGTTTCCTGTCTTTTCTTCAGTGCTACTGTTTCTAAACCAATCAGCATGGCCGGTCTCACTTTCCCTTTCATTCTAGCTGAAACTCTTCTATCACACATCACACCTGATACTTTTCTCCTCCCATTCCAGCCTGCCTGCACACACTTCTTCACCACTTTTCCACACTCTCCATTGCTCTGGACTGTTGATCCTAGATACTTAAAATCTTCCACCTTCTTTATCTCTTCACCCTGTAATCTCACTTTTCCATTTGGATCCCTCTAATTCACACACATGTACTCTGTTTTACTTTCTTTACCGGTAATTATGTTTCGATTCGGTGACCGTTGGTTCATTTTGCTGAGTAACGTTCGTTCATCGTGTAAAAATGGAAAAACGAATAAAAATTTCTAATCTAAAGATTTTGAACAGGTTTTTTTGGGGCTTTGTGTGATGGCGAAAATTGCAACC
Source organism: Neostethus bicornis (assembly GCA_902685375.1). NCBI lineage: Eukaryota > Metazoa > Chordata > Actinopteri > Atheriniformes > Phallostethidae > Neostethus > Neostethus bicornis. Next base: position 7,345,522 of record LR738549.1, on the reverse strand, counting down.
TCTTGGTGGCCATGAGAGGAACTGTAGGTTTAATTTTTTTGCTAGTGGTTCGCGGCACAAACGAATCCTCACTTTTTGGTTTTGTAAATTGTCAAGCATAATTTTTCGACAGTGCGGACCAATATCTAGTTTAATTATGAACAAATCGGACAAATCTAATAAAAAATTTATCCCTCATGTTTTTTCTTGAGTTGCGAAAAAATCTTATTTAACCTTCTTTGCCCTCGCTTGTCATTTTAAAGCTAAAAAGGATCTTCCGGCAGTAAACACACTGAAAACGAACCATCATTTGATCTGTTTGTCTGTGCACTCTGAGGGCGAGTGTGACACCCAGCCTGCGTTTAGGCTCAGGTGAAGAGTTGAGCTGAACTGACAGCCGCATTCGTCATTTTTGACAGTCATGTGCTTCTCAGACGTCTGCTGTGATCAGTCCTGACGGGCTGCGCTGTGGTGAAACAGTGAGAAGCTCCTGGAGGTCAAAGATCCCCTCTCATATTTACCGCTGAGAGCATGAGGAGCTGAAACGTGGCGGCCATTTCCCCGCACCGGTCCATCTCCTCCCGGAGCTCATTGATGTTTTATTGGCACGTTTTTTCCAGTAATTGCATCAGGAGGGCTTTTTATAAATGCATTGAAGTCCCAGTTTTCTTTATCAGTTATTGGATTATGAATGTGAAGCCTTATTAGCTCCTGTTGAAACTTCTCCTGACAACATCAAACCACACGGTGCTCTCCAGCTGCAGTATCACTAACAAGGGGAAAGAAAACTACTCAAACTCATACCCAGCTCTTTCTGAGGCCGTTAACGGTCCTGTTGCTGCGTTACATCAACCTAGCCTCGGATTCTTCTTTTTTAACCACTACAGCTCTTGTTTCAAAGCCTCGGGATGCCACTTTGGCATAAAAAAAAGACAAGAATCTGGTTTTCAGAAAAGTTCAAGAAAATTGACTCCTGACTCGTCCAATCCAGATCTGATTCCAGGGCTCGAAGGATCTAAAAGATGTGTCGCCATATGACACCCCCAAAGGTCTTCCATCTTCGCCCGAAGAGTTTCAGCTGCTTATTTTCCCTGGACAGTCGCATATCATTCACCTCCTGAACAGTCCATCCCAAACAGAGTTGCCTATCCCAGCTGATTCAAGGCGAGAGGCAGGATGCATCCTAAACAGGTTACCAGTCTGTTGCGGGGCCACACACAAAAAACCATCATTCCTGGGGCAATTTTAAAGTAGCCAATCGACCTAACATGCATGTTCTTGAGGGAGCGGAACGGAGTACCTAGAGAAAACCCACACATACATGGAGAGAACACGTAAACTCCATACAGAAAGGACAGTGTCCCAAGTCTTGTCTCTACCCACGACCCAAAGCCCCGACCTTCTTGCAGTGAAGCCACTGTGCTAACCATTGCGCCACTTTGCCGCTTAGGTTTTATTTCTGTTCCGTCGTCTTCTGCTTATCCAGGGCCGGGTTGGGTCGCAGGGGCAACAGCCTCAGACGGGAAGCCCAGGCTTCTCTCACCCCATCTGCATCCTCCAGTTCACCTGGAAGGATCCTGAGTCGTTCCCCGGCCAGCTGTGAGACATAGTCTCTCCAGCGGGTCTGGGATCTGTCTGTTGGTCTCCTCCCGGTGGGACGTACCCGAAGCACCTCGCCAGCAAGGCACTCGGGAGGCATCCTGACCAGATGCCGAACCTTTATTTAGTAAATCAAATATTACCAAATTACAACTTTAACTTGGTCATTTTAATTCTGAAGTTGAAAAGTTAAGGTGGAAATGGGCAATAAAGCTAAGCAACTTTCCAAACGTGACTCCTGTAATCTGCGGTGACTTCTTCACAACTGGAATAAGTTCTGTTCCGTCGTCTTCCGCTCATCCGGGGCCGGGTCGCGGGGGCAACAGCCTCAGACGAGAAGCCCAGGCTTCTCTCTCCTCAGCTGTATCCCACAGCTCACCTAGAAGGATCCTGAGTCGTTCCCCAGCCAGCAGTGAGACATAGTCTCTCTAGCGAGTCTGGGATCTGCCTCTTGGTCTCCTTCTGGTGGGAGGTACCCGAAACACCTCACCAAAGAGGCGCTCGTGAGGCATCCTAACCAGATGCCCGAAACTTTAACTTGGGTCTACAATAATTTTAATCCTGGAGTCTAAAAGTTAAGGTGGAAATGGTCAATAAGAGCTAAGCAACGTTACAAACGTGACTCCTGTAATCTTTGGTAACTTCTTCATAGCTGGAACAAGTGGTTTTAAAAAAAAATAATAAAGACTCCCCCATGAGCCAGGTATGAACTTAGCTTGGCTCGTTGTCACCTGATATATTATCCGTCAATGTCTTTAAAAAAAGAAAAGAAAGAGCTCTGTTTGCAGTGTTTATTTTGAAAGTAAACTCGATCCATTTTGCTCTCACTGAGTTTTCGCTTGAATGATTTGAATGAGAGATGAACACGGTTTAAAAGCAGCAAAAACCTGGTATATAATTTAAGTGATTAAAGCTTCAGAAACACGCCGCGATGCCTGGTGTGAACACTGATTGGCCAGCGTTGCTAAGTCACAGCCATGATGGGTACAAAATCATTTGGAAAGTAAACATCAGATGAGAAATTATGGACCAATCAGAGGTACAGTAGCTGACCGTTCACATGACAGTCATCTGTTCTGTTACGTTCCGTCGTCGTCTTCCGCTCATCCGGGGCCGGGTCCCAACGGCAACAGCCTCTCAACCCGGCTGCATCCTCCAGCTCACCCAGACGGATCCCGAGTCGTCCCGGGATGCCGGATCTGTATGGAAACTTTTTAAATTTTATTTTACAATTTAAAGTTTGATTAACTGTTTGCAGTGTTTAGGTTGTTGGTTCGAGCCAAGGACAAAAGATTTCTGTGTTGAGTTTTTTTTTATTTGTTCTTCAATGGGGAAATTAATTTTGCTGCATTGCACTACAGCAGGCAGCCACAATGGCGCCAATGGCAGAAGCAATTAGGGGGTAAGGTTGCTGCTCTAGGAACACCTAAGCATAGGCTCAGTGGGAATCGAACTAGCTTCTCTCAGTCCAAGGATGGACGTTCTACCACTAAGCAAACACATGTTATCCCTGTTTATGTGTGGGTCTACCCGCCCTCTAATAACATACATTCCAGCTGATTGGTGATTGGAAAGTTCCACTTTGGAGTGAATATGTCTGTGTGATTGCGTCTATGCAGCCCTCCGACAAACTGGTGACTTGTTCATAGTGTACCCTGAGTGGTTTACGGTAGCTCAGCACTGGAATGACTTTCTCGTAGACTAAAAATTTGCAGGTCTGAGATTTGGAGTGTCCCTAATCAAGACAACTAACCTTAAATTAGTTTGGGCATCGTGCAGGACAGTATCTAAATGGGTGAACGTGACTTACACTGTAAAACCCTTTGGTTGGTATAAACTTTATTGTCAATTAGGCTCCAGCTCTCTCCATAGGCAGCAACCCTTCTTTCCTTCTCTTTTCGGAATTTCCCTTCAGGGGTCGCCACAGCAAGTCAGTTTTCTATCTAACCCTATCTCCTGCATCCTCTTTGGTCATGCCAACTATCTCCATGTCTTCCTTGACTGTATCCACGAAACTCCTCATTGGTCTTCCTCTAGACCTCTTTCCTGGTGGTTCCAAACCCAGCATCTGTCGGCCGATGTACTCTCTCTCGCGTCTCTGCACAAGTCCAATTTTGGCAGAAACCCCACATTGGTAAAATAAAAAGAAACTGAATAAATTCGTTGCCAGCCAAGACCATAAAATGGGCTAATGAGAGTTACTGCAACGTTTTTAAAAACCGAGGGAAAAAAAACACCCAACTCTGGCTTTAAACAATCAAACCAAATCCAGCTGATTCTTCTGCACATCTGGAGCTTGCTGTGCAGATGTTGTACATCCTGAATGCTAGGGGTTATTGGTTGGTAGGACAGGTGCATTCTGACTTGTTCCTCGTCCTGCTCCTTATGAATGAATCCGTCAGCTGTTGGGATCATTTCTAAAACCTCCGACAGCTTTCGTCTCTTTTCTCTGAACTTTTTTACCAGCAGATAAAGTGATTGATCGACTCCGACAGGGACGGCTCCCTGCAGTTTTCTGCTGAAATTCAGACTGAAACATGAAGAAAAACTTTCCTCTCCGGCTTCTAACAATCATCAGCCGACGTTACGATTGCGCCCGTATCTCTGAATAAAACCGGCTTGGCATCTTTTCCCCGCATTTAAACGACTTTAACACGTTTTATTTCCCGCTTCGTCTCTCTCCCTCCTGCTGTGTTTGTTTAGAAGCCAACTAGAAACACAAATGTATTTGTCTTTTTATTTTCCGTAAAACGCTGCAAATCTGTGACAGATTTACTTATTAATGCCAAATGATCCAGTTTTCTTTTGCTCTCTAATCTCAGACATCTCACCGCGTTTGTTTATTTATTTATTCACACACTTTCTATTGCCTTTTATGAAAAACACAAACTTGACATTTGCTGTTATTTCCTCTATAATTATCTCTAATTGAGGGCTGGAGCTCAGATAGCTGACCGCAGACTGAATACTAAACCAAATAAGCCCAGGTTTCATTGTATTAACACATTTTTATTCCTTGTTTTATTCAGAATATGGAATTTACTGTATAATTCAAATAAGACTATTTGGTGGATAAAATAAGAAATGAAGGAGAACGAAGAATTTATGGTTGATTTCCAGACAGAAGTAGCTGGACCGACTCACGTACACATGCACGGCCAAGCAAAGCAGACACTTGTGAGTGGAATAGAGTACCCATTTAGAATTTAAACGAGAGAATTGGTAAGAAGTTGGAGCTCTTTTTCTACCGAATGTTCCTGCAAACCTTACAGAAACCTCACACCCAAAAAAACCCCCCCACTCTTATTGTTAAAGCCCATACGGAATAACTTCTAGCCCAGGGGTGGGCATACTTTTTGATCCGCGGGCCACATTGAGTTCTAACATTTAACAAGCGGGCCGGAACTATAGCCGCTAAATTAGACCAATAGAATGGAACACTAGATTTTAAACAAGTGCTAAATGTTACATCAAGAGCGTTAAATTTCAAATCTAGCGGCACTAGGTCTGAAATCTAGTGCGATAGCGCCTAAAAACGTGCATTTACCGGGGCTAGGTTTGAAATCTAAGCGCTTGATGTATCATTTTGCTTGTTTTAACATCTGATACACTTGTTTACGTGTGTGTATTGGGTCCGATGGTTTCCATATCTGCGCACACTCTTTATTTTGACAGCGTGCACAATACAGAGACGCACAAATTTTAATGGGAGCAGTGTTGTTGTTTTCTCAACAAAGCCCATATGTCTAGAGTGTGCCATCTAGTGAGGAAACATCAGATTTGCAGAGGAAGTAAAACTAACAAGGTGTATTTATTTATTTTTTTCAAGTTCGGTGGGCCGGATTAAAACGTTAAGCGGCCCGCATGTACCCCGCAGGCCATAGTTTGCCCATGCCTTTTCTAGCCACTAGGGATGGGTGAAGTAGACTAAAAAATTATTTTGATAATTTCTTGTATAAAGCCTTATCCCAATACAAATAGCAATGAATAAATGTTAGTAGAGGATGGCATGGTGACGCAGTGGTTAGCACGATGGTCTCACAACAAGGAGGCTGGGGTTCAAGTCCTCGGTGTGACGAGGCTTGAAATACTGGTCGTTCTGTCTGAAGTTTGCATGTTCTCCCAATGTGCATGGGTTTCCCCTGGGTACTCTGGGTTCCTCACATCCTCCAAAAACATGCATGCTAGGTTGATTGGCTGCTATGATTGGCCCGAGGAATGAATGAGTGTGTTTATATGGTTGTGTGTGTATGGCCCCGCAAGAGACTACCTGTGTCGGGTGTACTTTGCCTCCCAGCAAACAGAGAACCTCAAGGGAGCGTTAGCCTGAAGTTCTCTAAAGGTTTGTTTTTTACCTAACCAAAAGCTAACGTTCCCTAAACGTTAGTTGGTGGTTGTGTTAGAACCTAACCTTCCAAGAACGTTGAGAGAACCAAATTCCAAAAGTTATGGTTTAAATTAAGGTTAGAGGAACTTTCTGAAAACCAAAAAATAACGTTTAAACTTTTAGAGAACCAAAAATAACCTCTAAAGAACGGTCTGCTAACCTTTGAAAAACCTTCACAGAACATTCTGGGAACGTTAGATTGTTAGCTTACCCGTCGCCTTCAATCAGTCGGGAATCAGAATAGGCTCTAGCACCTCCCATTACCCTGTTAGGATGGGCGGTTCAGAAGACGAAACCAAATTTTTATGTAGCCTCGAAAGCGGAAAGTTAATTGCTGTTTTTATTTACGATAAAAAAATAATAGGTTGGGTGTTTTTTTTTTCCTCACAAAGTCCACTTTGATTTGATACGATGCTATGATCGAATGATGCGCTTCATAAAATAGATGGTGTACTTCTGTTTGCTTCCACGTTCCTTCTGTTGGATATAAATTCCATTTCTTGATTTGTTTCTTACAAGCAACCCCTCCTTTTATATTAATTGCCTATTCCGGCTACCTTCACTTGTTTTTTGGGTTTCTAATCTTAGCATGTAGCAGGAACATTTGAGACTTTTTGAGTCTTACAAGAACTAATGTCAGAGTAGAAATGGTTCCTTTTCCTAATGCTCTCCTAAACCCTAGAGCCCTGCTAGGAGGTTGGTGTGTTGTTGGAATTAGTACCCTGCAGTGAAAGCATGAAACACGGCTTCCAGCAGAAGAACATAAGTCAACTCAACACCGAGACTGACTCAGCAGTTTGACAACAGCTACGGGTCATTTCCCCAAAAAAACTTTATTAGCACTTTAGTCGGATGAAAGTTTAGAAAGAATCGTGTTCGTATGTAATCTTGGACAAGACCAAACAATTCCAGATGGGATTCGTTCAGTCTTTGTTGAAGGTGGGGTGAACATCCAGTGCTATTGGAGGATTGGACGATATGCAAACACATACCAATGAGAGAGGGGCCTAAGTTATAAAGACTTATGTAGATTTTAAACAGAGCAAGAATTTTTCGGTCACCTCCTTAATCGTCTATCCCTATATCGGTTGCGCGGGGCGCCGGAGCCCATCCTGGCTGATTCAAGGCGAAGGGCAGGGTATACCCCAAACAGGTCGCCAGTTTGTCGCTGGGCCACACACGTACAACCATACACACACAATCATTCATTCCTAGAGGCAATTTGGCACTGGCCAATTAACGGTGTATCAGCGCTAGAGCGCTTGCCCGTAGACCGGAAGGTCGCGGGTTCGATTCCCACTGAGACCACCGTTAAGGGTCCTTGGAGAAGACACCTAACCCCTGCTTCTCCCACCATTGGCGCCGTCGAAGGGCAGCCTGCTGCGGTGTACGGAGTGCAGCACACACATTTCCCCGGTGAGGGATGAATAGAGTAATTCATTTATTTTATTTATTTATTTTATTTAACCTAGCATGCATGTTTTTGGAGGGTAAGAGGAAACCGGAGTACCAAGAGAAAACCCACCCAGACACGGGGAGAATATGCAAACACCACACAGAAAGGACAGTGTTCCAAGCCTCGTCCCCACCCAGGACTTGAACCCACGATCTTCTTGCTTTGAGGCCACTGTGCTACCCATTCCGCCATTGTGCCGCCGCAAGCATTTTTGCCACGCCTATTTAGTATTTATAAAAACCTTTGTAATTCTTGCTTTAAAACGTCACACCTGTGATGAATCTCAAGTGTGACCTAACATGAACTTCATCCCACCTCAAGAACCCCAAAAATGGATCATGCAAATGATTTAATCCATATGCAACGATCTCCAAATGAGCCAATGCCGCCTGTCATTCTCGCTGCACAATGACAAGGTTTTGTCCTTGTTCTGCCGCTGCGCCGTCTCCCACAAGCAAAAGATAGCGGAGTGAGAGGCGGTCGCCACGGCAACTCCGTGAGTAGCGCACACCAATCTGTCACTGAAACAAAAAAGAAATGGTCTGACCTTATCATAGAAACAAAAAAGAAACTGAGAATGCATGTCTGTCTTAGAAGGTGCTCTTAGTCGTTTCCAGCTTGATGAGTTAATATTATTAATAAAAATATTAATTAATGATAAATAATAATTACTAATTACTCTATGTGTAGAATGTAAAAAGTCACATCGAAACTGGTGCATGGTTTCAAAATTATTTTAAACATGGTAATTGAAAAAAAGCGCAAATATCGTCATTGATAATCTTTTCCATGATGTGGTCCATTTTTCTTATGTATATTTTCTAAAGTTTTTCTTCACATCTTCAAAAAACTTCACTTCACTTTCCTCATTTCAATTTAGGTCCTGTGCAAAAATGTGGTCCTTTCATCACAACTTCCGATGTGCGTAAGGCTGCTTCTGGCTTTGCTTGGAGTTATGGTAATGGGTTGCGGACAAGTTGGCGTATGCTGGTATTTTAGCATTTAGCGTCTATTAGAAATGAGGCTTCCAAGAAGTACGGAGGGTCAAAGCAGCCACTGTTTACTAAATCCTTTGGGATTAAATAATCTATGTTTTCACCTTCTCACCACCAAAAGCGACTCATGGATCGTTTCTGCCGTTACGGCCGAGCTGTGCCTCCAGTGAAAATTCTCCCAACGATTCTGTAAATATTAGACTAGATTCCAAAGTTTTAAATATAGTAAAAACAATTAACCTGGGACGTTGTTGACGGAGAAAAGACTGTGAAAACTGTGAAAGTGACTGTGAAAGTTTTTTATTTGATGTGATTGGCGTATCGGTGCAGCAGCAGCAATGACTAGGACGCTGCATCGGTCCATCATGGTTAAAAAAAGAGCTGAGCCAAAAAGCAAAGCTCTCGATTTACAAGTCGATCTACGTTCCCACCCTCACCTACGGTCACCACCTGTGGGTGGTGATCGAAAGAATGAGATCGCGTATACAATCGGCCGAAATGAGCTTCCTCCGCGGGGTGGCTGGGCTCTCACTCAGAGATCGGGTGAGGAGTTCTGTCATCCGGGAGGAGACACTCCTCCTCCGGGTCGAAAGAAGCCAGATGGGGTGGTTCGGGCATCTGGTGAGGATGCCCCCCGAGTGCCTTGCTGGCGAGGTGTTTCTGGCACATCCCACCAGGAGGAGACCAAGAGGCAGACCTCCGACCCGCTGGAGAGACTATGTCTCACAGCTGGCTGGGGAATGACTCGGGATCCTTCCGGGTGAGTTGAAGGATGCAGCCGGAGAGAGAGAGGCGTGGGCTTCCCAAATGATAATGTTAGCCCCTTGACCCAGCCCTGGATAAGCGGAAGTCGACGGAATGGAATGGGATTGTCCTGGTTTTCATAAAGAAAAAAACAAAAAAAAAAAAACCTAACAAGCTTTCACAAGAATTTAGGCTGTGAACATGCAGCTTCAGAATTCACTGCATATTTTGCTGATTGCTAGAAACTAAAATTCAGAAATTAAATGTTTAGCAATTCTTTTTTTATTAGATTATTTGTGATTTTTTTTTTTGGGATATTTTTTTATCCAAAAGCGGTGAAAGTCCAAAAAAATGTTTTTATTAAAACTATATCATCCTGTTTTTTTTTCGTTTGTTTCTCCCCGAGGTCCTCTTGAGGTCTTTCCGTGGAAAATGTTTGTCAGGTGATGACATTCATTTGTTTTCCAATAGCAAGACAAGACAGAAATAATCCCAAAGGGAAATGTTAGTTTAGCTCCACTTTCATGCTGAATTCTGGTACATGAGTCACGGACGACCTGCGACAGAGACTCTAGGCTAAAATTCTACGCGCGTCTCTTATTATTTGTCATTTCTTTGATGATTTGGTCTTTAACAACCAGGCTGAGCAATGAGGGAAAAGATGGCAGCATCAAAAACAAAGACAATATAGACTAACGTAAAGCGATTTATTAATAACTTGAAAAGAAAGTTAGAAGAAAGAAAAGGTGGAGAAACGAGATAAAAGGAAGTAAAATTAGAACCAGAACAAAATATTATGTTTGCACTAGCTATGTGATCAAACGCCAAGTCAAAGGTTATGAACGACTTAAAATTCCACCTGATAATCTTAAAACAGGAAATGACCTAAACTGTATCTCACCTTTCACAAAAACTAAAACACTTCTGGAGTTGCTTACGTTATTGTTGTTTTTGGCAGCCATCTAAGTTTTCGTTTCAGTCTTCATCTTTGGACGAATATTAACTCAAGTTTTAGTCACGTTTTAAATAAAAATAAATAAATGAATTACTCTAGTCATCCCTCACCGGGAAAATTTGTGTGCTGCACTCCTTACACCGCAGCAGGCTGCCCTTCGACGGCGCCAATGGTGGGAGAAGCGGGGCTAAGGTGTCTTCTCCAAGGAACCTAGACGTGCTCTCTGTGGGCCGCCAACCCGCGACCATCCGGTGCACGCGCGAACGCGCTAACCACTGTGCTGCCATCTCGTTATATTTTCATTTTAGTCACGAAAACCCAAAAGAGTTTTTGTTAGGGAAGACTTAGAACGTTTTTAGTCTAGTTTTAATGTAAAAAAAAAATTCTTACGTTAACAATTGTGTCTTTGTTACTGAGAATGACGCAGGTTATTTGTTTAAAATAAAATAAAATAAAAACAGCGAACATTGTAAAACAACGTAAATAAATATAATTTTTTTCAGTGAGTGAGGAACGTTGTAACTTATACATACTTAAAAATGACACCTCTTAATAAACCCTGTAAACAAAGTAAACATTGGAATGCATTTAAAACAATCGTTAGCGCAACCAAGCTAACTAAAAAAAGTTAGCAGCGCCAACAAGCTAGCATTAGCTTGAAGTTAGCATGCTGTTTGCGCAAAATATGTAACTTTAAGTTTCTGACCACCAAGCTCCTTTGCTGCTGTTTTCACCATTATGTGTGACTTTCTCGTGGCCGCAGGTGTGTGGTGTAGACGGTGTGAACGTGCAGCATGGTCGGGGGCGTGTCACCGTGAGAGACAGAATGCACCCGCTGTGTTTTTTCTTTTCACAGGCAGAAATGTGAAAGTCTGACGCCCATTTCGTTACGTTTTCGTCTCGTCAGCAGAAACTTGCAAACGTCTCGTCACATTTTCGTCACCAAAATTTCGCATTTATTTTTTTGTCATTACGTCATCGTCATGAAAAAAATGCTTCGTCAACTAAATCATTTTGTTTTCGTCATCGTTGACGAAAACAACGCTATGTTATCATCGTACATCAAACCATTTTTATTCTATGACGTTGTGAATAAATCATCCAGACCAGAAGTTACTCTTGGTTTAGAACGGAGAAAGTAGAGCTTCCATAATAATTTATTCTTTTATCCACGATATAACCTCTTCATTTTAGAAGAAGTTGTGCTTTCAGCATAATTTACCATGTTAAATTACAAGAAAACAAGGGAAGCAGTTTTATTGGTCGAAGTTAATACCGACATTACCTCCAGTCTCCTAATCCTTGTCTGGAGTTGATAGCTGTGGTCAGGAATCTATCAGACATGCGTTAAAAATTCTGGTGTCCAGCAGCAAAAGAAATCACACAAGCTGTACATACAAAATAAAAAAAAAAAATCCAACGAATATACTGTATTAATAAAATAGGACTCAGTTCCTTCCAGAAACATTTGATCGATTAAATTGCCTGAGGGCTGAAGGGATGAATAACCTCCTAAAGCGCTCAGTCCTGCAGCGCAGTGTGAGGAACCTGTTACTTCAGGTCGTTTTCTGGGTCGTGATAACATTGTGTAGAGAATGACGGGGGTTATTCAGGATGCCCTGCATTAAAACCCTCACCCTCCCATCCAAAACAGCTGCCACAGAGTCCACATTTTTGACTATTACATTTCAAATTTACATTATTATTGATGATCATCACACATATTTTTATAATTTATAAGTATTTTATTCAGGATTTTTAATTTTCGAAAGAATTTGGTTCAGTTTGGTACCATCCGTCCCATTTTTGTATCCAACCAAATTCATTTTAGATTTTTTTTCACTGATCTTTTTTGTCTTAGAGCGTAAATATTGGTCGTTTATTAGCTTTCAAATGATGTGTTGTTGGTTTGTTTGCGTTTGAATTTCAAAAAGTCATTCAAATATGAAGCCTGAGTTTATTTCTTGACGCTTTTCCAACTGAGACATTTCACCTCTATTATCGTTGGTGTTCTTGTTGTGTTCGCTAAGTGCAAAAAGAGGATGTAGCTGAGTTCCTCTCGTTTAATTTAAGACCCATTTCCTTTTGATTCTTGTGCACAGTCAGAAAAGAAGAAAAAATAATAAATGAGCAGTAGTTGAACCCAGACGACGGATATCAACTACAGCACACCTCTCCCAGATTCTGGTTCCCTTCAAAGCTGATCAAAGTTTTTTTGTGTTTTGGGACATAAGGGTGTATTGTAATAAAAATAACAATTCATTGTATTTATGTAGCGCTTTTCAGGACTCTGAAAAGACTCTTCACATATGCATTATTCATTCACGCCATACCAAGAAATGGTAAGCTACGGTTGTAGCCACAGCTGCCAGGGTAAACCAACAGAAGCGAGGCGGCCATTTTGTGCCATCGGCCCTTCCGACCAACACCAACCAATCACACATACACCATTCAGACTAGGCAACGGGGGTGGAGTGTCTTGCCCAGGGACACAACGTCAACTTACCGTAATTTCACGGCTATAAGGCGCATATAAAAGTCTTAGATTTTCTTCAAAATGAGCCGTGTGCTTTTTTGTGCGGTGCGCCTTGTGTGTGAGAAAAAGCGGACCTAAAAGAAAACGCTGTGCTCGTGAGAAAAGGCGGACCTAAAAGAAAACGCGGTGCCCGCGAGGCGGACCTGAAAGAAGATATGAGAACGTTAAAGAGTGAAGTGTGAGCGTCGTGGGAGCGATGGATGACCGAAGGAGACCACAGTTTCACGAAGGGTGGAAGGCAGCGCTGGGTGAGTTACGCTACAGTTTGCCAATGGATTGTAGATGCTTGGACTAACGTGTCTGCTGGTACTGTTATCTGAGCTTTCACAAAAGCTGGTATCCTTTCTGAGGAGCCGCACAGTACAGACAGTGACTTTGACAGCGAGGAGCGAAGTGGACCTGCTCTGTTGGATTTTGCGCAGCTGTTCGATTCCGAAACAGAGGATGAGGACTTTGACGGATTTGAATAAAGACTATTAGCGGTAATGTGCTTGTTTATACTACTTAAATAAAGCACAACCAAACTCAGTTTTGCTCCCGATCTATTTTTTAATACGCACATTTGCATGCTTGCGTGTGTGTTGTTGTAAGGCAGTGTGTGACTGAGACTGCGCCTTTTCGTACGGTGCGCCTAATGGTTGTGAAATTACGGTAATCTCTACGGCCGTCCCACTGTGGCACCTGAGGTTCCGGCAGTCTCCGATCCAAGTACTGCCCAGGCCCAGCATGCTTAGCTTCTGAGGTCTGATGGGATCAGGCATTGCCATGCTGGTATGGCTGCTTATTTGAGGTTCCACTGCTTGTCGGAGCAGAGGTGCTGGAAATAAATTAATAAATGCAATTTAATCCCGTGTTGTTTATGTAATGACTTTCAGTGAGCATTATGAGAATTTAATTACTGCAATTTAAACAAATATACGTTTAGAAGCTAATTATTCTCCCTGCCAATTATTTTCTCATTATTTAGAGCACAAGAAACAATAGGAAAATAAATAAATAAGTATTTTCATTTTGAACCATGAAAGAAGCGAGTGGAGAGATAGAGGTGTAGATAACTGCGACATATTTACCACTTTGCCTCATCCCGCTTTTACAAATTTCTCCTGTTCTTTGTCTCTACGTTCTGGCGGGCACGGCGGCTCTGCTCCTAATCTGCTTCTCCTGCTTTAATAAGGCCAGCGAGGCTCGCTCGTCAGCCCACACGAGGCTTGATGGGGAGAACGGAAGGAAAAAAGCTTTCATTAGCAGCCGCTATGACACTCCTCGGCACAAGTCTGGAGGAGGAATATTGCTTCGCTTTCAGTGATCTCCTCACTGGAGACCGCTTCACCAAGCATCCATTTTTTATGAGATGGAATCGGTTTCCGGGGTGGCAACACACACACATATTTACTTCAAAATTTTATGCTTGAAGTTAGCTCAAAGAGCAGATACTGTACTTCACTAGTAATTATTTTCCACGTGAAGAACCGGGTCAATGACGGAACAGAACTGGAAGAAAACCAGATGTTGTGTCAGCGAATCTCATTCATCAAATCTACACGTAAAATAGTTTAAATTTTGAGTGTTGGATGAAAATACACCAGAGACGTGTAGCATTTACGAAGAACCAGAACCTCTCTCTTTTAGGTGTTCGTAAATTGCGATCATAATACACAGAGCTGGAAACAAGGGGCATCAAAATGAACATGCCTACAAATATAGATTCATATTTTTTTAACGTACTGTATTTCTTCCCCAAGTGGAGGAGTTTAAGTATCTCTGGGTCTTGTTCATGAGTGGGGGAAGGATGGAGCGGGAGATTGACAGGCGGATCGGTGCGGCATCAGCAATAACTAGGACACTGCATCGGTCCGTCGTGGTAAAGACAGAGCTGAGCCGAAAAGTAAAGCTCTCGATTTACAACTCGATCTACGTTCCAACCCTCACCTATGGTCACCAGCTGTGGGTGGTGACCGAAAAAATAAGATCACGGATACAACCGGCCGAAATGAGCTTCCTCCGCAGGGTGGCTGGGCTCTCACTCAGAGATCGGGTGAGGAGCTCTGCCATACGGGAGGAGCTTAGTGTCGAGCCGCTCCTCCTCCAGGTCGAGAGGAGCCAGAAGGGGTGGTTCGGGCATCTGGTCAGGATGCCCTCCGAGGTGGGTGAGGTGTTTCGGGCACGTCCCACCGGGAGGAGACCAAGGGGCAGACCCCGGACCCGCTGGAGAGACTATGTCTCACAGCTGGCCGGGGAACGACTTGGAATCCTTCCGGGTGAGCTGGAGGATGCAGCCGGGGTGAGAGAAGACTGGGCTACCCGTTTGAGGCTGTTGCCCCCGCGACCGGATTCCGGAACAAGCGGAAGATGACGGAACGGAACGGTATTTCTTCCTCAAATTGGAAAATTTCTGTGCTTTATCACACGGCAGCAGGCAGCCAACACGGTGCTAATGATGGGAGAAACAGGGGGATTTGCGTCCTTCCAAGAAAACTTTGGCAAATGCCTAAGTTTAGGAATCCATCCTAAGTTTACGTAGGAATCGAGCTGGCTTCTCCCACTTGAAGGAAGAAAATTCTACCACTGAGCTAACACCTCTTCCCTTGCTTCTATTCAGACCCATGCTCAGTCAAACCCTCAGATTACCTCACTGAGAGTGGATGACGCAAATAAGATTTCACTGAATGGTGTTACATTTTTACGAGTTAAAAACTGAGTACAGTAGACGGTGGCTCAGTGATGGAGCGTTCGCCCGCGGACCAGAAGTTAGCCGGAAGATTGCGGATTTGATTCCCACTGACTTCCCGTCTAGGGTCCTTGGAGAAGACACCTAGCACCCAAATTATCTCACCATGGCAGCCTGTTGCGGTGTAATGCAAAGCACAGATTTCACCGGCCTAGGGACCGTTATAGTATACAAAAAAAGATGTGTTGATTGGTCAGTTTTTCAACCCTCGAATCTTCATAAAATAAAAATATGGTAAAACATTATTCAGAAAAAAAAATTACAAGTAACTTTTTATTCAATTATTTCCAACAACTACAAATGAAGAAATGCATTGTGGTCCAAAAAAACCCAATGTCTTAGTAAGTAAAAGGATGAATGCAGGTACTTTTCGGCAGGTAAGGATGTTCAACTTTTCATCAGTACCTACTGGAAATAATTGACTAAAAAAAAATGTAGTGGATATTTAAATAAATGTTATTTTTGCATTGAGTGCACTTTTCTTTGTTGTAATTACATTTTTATGTAGGTTTTAAGGAATGAAAACAGGCGACATTTCTCTCACACCTGCATAGCCCACAGCAGCGAGTCACTCATTGCTACAACACCGACTCTAGCGGACATGTTTTCTTCGTGGCAGGAATATATTTTTATTGCTCTTGGACTTTTTATTTAATGTTGTTTTGGTCAAATAATTGTATTATGTCATGCAAAATTATAATTTATGTTTTAATGCCATACCAGAGCTCATTTAATTTTGGGGCGTATTAATACAACGTCTCACTGTATTTTGTTCACATCGTTTACTCATATTTTGATAAATCCAGATAATCAGAATCAGAATGCTTTTATTGCCATGTCGATGAAGAATATCAGAGACTAGGAACTTGCTTTGATCTGGTCCGAATTGACCGGAGCCTCCTGCCCGAGGGGAGTTGCTCAAAAAGTCCATGTCCAGGGTGGGAAGGGTCAGCTGCTATCCGATCTGCACGCCCCCGAGTCCTGGGGACGTACAGGTCTTCGAGAGATGGAAGGCTGCAGCCGATCACCTTCTCTGCGGAGCGCACAATGCGCTGCAGTCTGTGTTAGTCCCTGGCTGTGGCTCCAGCGTACCACACGGTGATGGAGGAGGTGAGGATGGACTCGATGATGGCTGTGTAAAACTGCACCAACATCTGGGCGGGCAGCGTGGCTTTCTTCAACTGCCGCAGAAAGTACATCCTCTGCTGGGCCTTTTTGATCAGGGAGCTGATAGACGGCTCCCACTTTAGGTCCTGTTATGGTAGTGCCGAGGAAACGGAAAGAGTCTACAGTGGTGATGTAGACTCTTTGCCCCCCTTGTCTGTCAGTGCAAGGGGGCAATGGGAGCTGTGACTGAGATAAGAGCATAGTTTTGGCCGCATCCCACGTACACGCTCAAATTTTGGCTTATGCAACAATGATAAATGAGGATCGGTGTCTCTTCTGGTCGAAAACGACCCTGCTGTAGATTTGCTTGCTAATGAGTGTGAAGCAGCCTCTCTGTGAACCTGTCCAGCTGTCCGTCCGTACCAGGCCGTTCGGATTCATCAGGAAGTAAATGAGGCGGTGCATTTATGACGTCCTAGAAGCTCGCCAGTTTCTGTAGAGTCCAAACCAAGTAAAGTGAGGGTAAAAATGCCATTCCTCTGAGATTGTGTTGCCCTGAGGCTGTACGTTATTAAAAACATGGAGCCCGCTGCAGTTTGAAACGATTGCTGAGAGCTGCTGCTGGAAATCAAGTTTGGTGCTTCAAAATAAAGGAAAATGGAAAAAAAAATCTAACAAGAAGAACAGGCAGATAGGGAGACTGGAGTGTGTATCCTGATCCAGTAAAGTGCAGATTTGTTTTATTCCGACAATATGCTTCGGTCAGGGCGGTCAGGGCGGTCAGGTCGTCTGTCCTTGTCTGAATGAGAACAATTTCTAAGAATGCTTCAAAATCTTGGCCCTGAAATAAAATCTGAAAACTTTCTATGTTTGACAGTAGATTTAAAGGATGTTTTGGTGATTATTGGTCATTTTAGAACATAAAATAATTATAAAAGAATGTAAGGACAAAAAAAAAGAAGCAATGTCTTCATACAAAACCGATATGAGCGTTCAGTTAGACATGACAGGAAAACGTCTCACACTTCTGAACCTAATTGGATGTTTTCTGGTTTGACAAACTGCAGATTAGGGCATGATTGATTTATCGGCTGGTTTTGAGGTCGCTTGAGACATCGTTAATTTTGTAAAAATGTGGGCGATGAATGTGACCCTGATGAATTTTTATCTGAAAACATCCGCCAAACATTCAGATCTACAGAGTTTCTCAAACGCACCACCATGCTGGTATTGTGGTGACTCAGTTTCCACACGAAGGAAGAAAGCAGAAACAGACCTTTTTAATCTTCCATTTATTGTTTTGTGCGTTACATGAGCAAACAATTGTGTTGTTTTGTTGCATAATTTGTATGTTGGAAAAAAATAGCAAATATTGCAGCCCAAAGATGCCGGTAAATGTGCAACTTTTTTTGGTTGTATTGCTTTTAAATTATTTTAAATTGTAAGATTTTAAATGAAAAATATTATATTCATAACAAATTTTACTACCAAAGCACTCAATTAGACTGTTTATTATCTGAGCGTTATTGATGTTGACAACCTAAAACTTTTATTATTTATGGACATTGAACAATTTTTTTTTTTTTTTTAAAGCCAGATTATTCAGAAATTAGTTTTTCTCAGACCGTTTAAATTGGCATTGGCAGTGATTTCAAAAACCTATTACCAGTCAGGCCCGATTGACTTTTCCCCTCTTTCATAAAAATCATCAGCTAGAAGGAGTAGAAATTTGAGATTGAGGACCATCTGAAATGCTCTGGTTTTGTGTAACGAGATTTTCAGGGTTTGTCTTTTTTGGTAAAACTGGATATTAAAAGTTGTCCCTCCCTCTCTGCCTTCCGTTTCTCCTGTCTATTCCTTCCTCATGCTGTCTGTCTGTATGTCTAAGACAATAAGTGTGTCTGGAAAGTTCAAAGTGGACACGTTAGACACTGTAGACCAATAGAGCTGAAAGTATTTTGGACAAAAAAAATTATAGATAAATGCACATTTAAAACAAATCAAGTCCAAAATTTCACCATTTTACGGTAGTTATTTGATCGTACACATTGTGCGTGAATCTGTGCCGTCTATCCTCCAGCTAATGTTTCTTTAAATGTAAATTAACACATAAAAACATCTGACCTGATTTTGCTGTTGGGAGGCTGGTATGGTGACATCTATATTTTTTCACTCTGTTTCTCTCCTACTGATACTTGTTAGACAAAGAGGAGGTGGTTGGTCGAAGGGGTTATAGGTCACTGACTCCCATCCCACAGAGCAGGAGTTCAGCATCATGTTCTCCATCATTTTTTCACACTGTGGGACGATAAGGACAAGGATAGGTTTATGTGATGTGGGTCAGAAATGATGAGACAGCGAGCCACGAGTCACATGTTAACTGGCCACTCTGAATTGGGGCTGATAGTACGCAAAATTTTTTTTATACAATTAGTTTTCACGAATATTTTTTTTACATAGTTTTACGTCTTCTAATTTAACAAGAAATGTACCGTTTTAGATAAACAGCTGCTTGATACCTTAAAATATTTTATACATTTTGATGCCAAATGTGTGGCTGTTGAATAAAATTTTATGGAGTTACAGACATTTCTTTTTTCACTTCTGAATCACTAAAAATAAAAACGTCTCTCGCTCTATTGTGGTTGCGCGAAAGTTTTTTTTCTGAACTTTGTCCGTTTTTAAATAGTCATATCTCAAAAACTATATCCGTTCCGTCATCTTCTGCTTGTTCCGGGGTCGGGTCGCGGGGGCAACAGCCTCAAACGGGCAGCCCAGCCCTCTCTCACCCCGGCTGCATCCTCCAGCTCACCCGGAAGGATCCCAAGTCGTTCCCCGGCCAGCTGTGAGACATAGTCTCTTCAGCGGGTCATGAGTCTAGACTGATTGGACATTGTAAATCCCTGCTGGAAAAGCAGTAGCATTGTGATTTTGAGCCTTCGATAGACTGGTGACTTGTTCGGGGTGTACCTTACCTTGCAGCGTTCTAATTCTAAACTCAAAATCAAACCGTAGTTTAAGCTTCATTCCTTTTTACAGTTTACGTTGCTCGTCAATATCACATTTCTTTGGGGTCTTGAAAATAATTACATCATAACTGGAGGAGGAAGACTCAGATGTTGCATCAGCGTTTAGCTTCAGATGAAAGCAATGCTAATGAAGCCACAGTAGGTTGTGTGTTTTTCTCACATTAGTTTAATTGGTAGAATAATCAGACGATGGAAAAGCTAACATCAGGATAGCTGCAGGAACCCACTGAGATGTTCCATTCCTGTTACCAGAGTGTTACAAACATTAGATTAATGCGTTTTCTCATTTTCTATTAGCTTCAGTAACATCATCACATCACCATGGTAACCCAACATGCTGGAGCACTGTTCACGGTCAGGTCGGGGCTGTGTTGTGTATCTGTAGTGTTCATCTGCATGCTTCTGAGCGTGTCCTTCCACCTCCGACTCCGCCGAGGGTTGTGTGTTTAATGTGGGGCATTAAGCACACAACAGGCAACATGGCGCCTTGCAGCTGTGACATGGTTCTCAGACACCAGCGCGAGTAAGAGAGTTTCCCGCTGCTACTGATGTCAGAAACATGGGGAGAACTGTTTTCTGTTTGGCTTTGCAGAAAATTCATCCGTTATGTTTCTAGATTTACCAACATGAAGCACATTAAAATAAGAACGTGTTACATTACTCAGTTACTGGTTTGGTTTTATAGGGTTATTATAACTACGTATGGGATTTTTAAGTTCTCTTTTGAACCGCTTGCAACTACAGTAAAGGTGTTTCAATAGAAACGTAAAAACAATATCTCTGTAGTGTACAAGATACTTTTCCTCGAACCACATCCCCACATTAAAAGGTTTCAAGCCATCTGAAATCTTTCAATTGAGAAGCATTATGCATGTGAAATCTGAGCAGTTTTACACAGCCATCATCGAGTCCATCCTCACCTCCTCCATCACCGTGTGTTACGCTGGAGCCACAGCCCGGGACAAACATAGACTGCAGCGCATTGTGCGCTCTGCAGAGAAGGTGATTGGCTGCAACCTGTTCCCTATTGGCCAAATCAACCATCACATAAACAAACATATTTTGGATTGAATGTTGTGGACCAGGGTTTGGCAAACTTTTTGATTTGCAGGTCACATTGAGTTCTAAAATTTGACCAAGGGGCCGGAACAGGAGCAGAGGGATGGTGCGCTTTGGTAAACATGCTCGCTAGTGGTCGAACGCCATTGGGGCCACTACACGCATGTAATCTAGCATGCTAGTGTTAAAATCAAGCGCCCTAGCGCTTAAAAAAATACCTGTGTCTAGCGCACTAGGTTTAAAATGTTTGAAATCTTCTGACAGTTTTGTTTTGACAACATGGGCATCACGAAAACACACAAATTTTAATGTATTAGTGTTGTTTTTACAATAAAGCTATCTAGGATGTGTCATCTAGTGAGGAAACATCAGAATTGCAGGGGAAATAAAACATTGACATGGTTTACTTAATTTTTTTCGGGCCGGATTAAAATGTTTAACGGGCCGGAGTTTGCCCATGCTTGTTGTAGAATAAGGGTGTCAAACTCTGGTCGAGGGCGGTGTTTTGAAGCTTTTCCATGTGTTTACGTAAAATGAAATCAACACCAATAAAATTTGGCACAATGACTCACTAAACTGGATCAGCTATGTAGATACGAGAATGCAAAGAAAACCTTCCGGACACCCACCCTCCAAGACCTATAAGTTTGACACGTGTGACGTAGGCCAACCAATCTAAATCATAGAATTTTAACGGTATTTCTTTTTCTCGACATGATTCAGAACCGGTTCTTCGTTTGACTTTTCCACTGCTCAAAAATTTTTCTTTGAGATTCTGCTGCTGTTTCTTGCTTCCATGTCATCTCAGATTTGACAAGTGAATTGGAAAAGCTATTGTCTGTTTTTTCTTTCTTTCTTTTATTTTTTTAACTTGCAGTAGTTCATTTGAAAAAAGAAAGAAGTCAGTCTCGAAGTACCATCAAAAAGAAACATGTTGCTACTAAAAGGGTGATATGTCTGACTTTATTTGGTTTGAAACTGGAAACTGATTTTTTTTCTGAACCATCGGCCTAAACTCTCATTTCAACTTCTATCTGAATGAAGCCCATCTGCTATACTAATGATAATGCGTTGTATTTATACAGCGCTTTTCAGTACTCTCAAAGACGCTTTACTCAAGACGCATTATTCATTCACTCCATACCAGGTAATGGTAACCTACTCTTGTAGCCACAGCTGCCCTGTGGCAAAATGACAAAAGCGAGGGTGCCATTTTGCGCCATCGGCCCTTCTGACCATCTCCAACCAATCGCGCACACACATCATTCAGACTAGGCAAAATCGGTGGAGTGTCTTGCTCCGGGACACAGTGACAATTTAATCTCAACGGCCGTCCCACCGGTTGCACCTGGGGTTCCGGCGGTCTTCCATCCAAGTATTGCCCAGACCCAGCATGCTTAGCTTTTGAGGTCTGACGGGATCAGGCATTGACAGGCTGGTATGGCCACACATATTCTACAAACAAAAACTATTTAATCAAAGAAGATCCAATCTGTAAATCCCAGTCTTCTTAAATGTATTCAGCCAATGGACACCTCCTTCATTTGGATCTCCATGAGGTTTCTTTGTTTTTCCTCCCAGAAATAAAGCCTTTGAAAGCAAAGGCAGGCTTTAAATGTGATTTTTGTGGTTATTACTCATGCGATTAAGTCTGATTAATTGGGTGTGATATGAATTTGTTGCGACACTGCCGTTGGATTAAAATTGAAAGGAATAGATTTCCTGTCCTGTTTGATCGTCTCATTAGAACAAAGTTTGCTGAGATCTGTGAAGCACGTCTCCGTGTTCGAAGATAAAACATACACATAAAGTTTTACTCTCTGTAATCATTCAAAAGAACAGATTGTCTTTCACTTAAATGTTTCATTGATCAGTGAGAAAATGAGATTTTCTCGATTTTAGATGAATGAAAGTGATCACATAAATTCCGTCGGGATTTGTTCTGATTTCAGACTCGCATTAAGAGCTGGTAAAATTTGTGATATTGGAAAACGGAATCGGTATCCATTAAACTAGGATATCATATAATCTTTTGTTTTACATCTGCAGTAAATCCAAACCAGATAAACATTTATTGAACGAGCACTAAAGCCTCATTCAGCAGTGTGTAGAACCAGCTTCAGCTGCAGTACAAGGACGGGATGCTCATAAAAAAGCTTGTTATTATTGATAACAAACATGATGAGATGGATGTGCCATTAAAAGGTGATTAATCGGTCCTACATGGTGTTTTGACCCTGTCTGAGTGAAACAGGGAATCCTCTTTATCTCTTCTGCTCTCGGTCTGTAAGGTAAACATTAAAATTCAGTTTGTGTCTGGCTCTGCCCATCTATGAGTAGATCAACATGCTTTTCTGATCCTAACAAAGAAATTACCATGATACACGATATCAGCCTCTACAGAGAAAAATTTTCTTCCTTGTCTCCCAGGAGCGGAATAAAAAAAATCTATGAAGATGAATACGGCGCCATTGGAGGCCTTTCCCCTTTCAGCAGCACCGGTCCGGCTCCCGATCCATAGAAAATACTGCAAATAGCCAAGCAGTCTGCAAGTTTCAGCCTCTATTTATTTCCCTCTTACTGGCAAAGGGTTTGAAAGGATTATCAACACCCACTTTCTATCGACTCTGCCAATAAGATAGATGCCGAAAATGTGCGCAAATGGTTACACTGATGAAAAATGAGAGCAAAAGAAAAGCATTCGGACTGCAGAGGAAACAAATTGGTTGGTAAATGAACAGAAAATGCAGAAACCTTCTCACAGGCTGGATTTCACGGCGCATTGTCTTATGTAATTAGATTGTGTGTGGACCTGCTGGCTGATTTGTTATCGATTGTGGTTCGTTCAGGCCGATTCCTTCCGATCGGGTCTGATATCTGCAGAGACTGAAGGCTGCTGGCAGCGTCTATGAATGCAGCTACTTAATGTGGCTCTTTGCACTGTGTTATTAGACTATAACCACCTGCTGCTGTGCTGATTGAGAGCGGCTGCGGCTGTGATTAAGAGTGTACGGCGGCTGTGTGTGTCTGTGTGTTTGTGTGTGTGTAAGCAACAACACATGAATCTGCATTAGTGCCTCGCTTAAACATGTAGGATGTAAAGCGGGTTAAACTGGAACTTTACGACGTAAACAGAGATGCTCTGTCTTATTACCCAATCACAAGGCAGTATCTAGTCAAGGAGACAGACTATCACTTGGCAGTATCTGGTCATGTAGATGGCCAATTACAAGGCAGTATCTAGTCAGTTGGATAGCCAATCACAAGGCAGTATCTAGTCATGTTGATAGCCAATCACAAGGCAGTATCTAGTCAAGTAGACAGCCTATCACTTGGCAGTATCTAGTCATGTAGATGGCCAATTACGAGGCGGTATCTAGTCACGTAGGTAGCCAATCACAAGGCAGTATCTAGTCACATAGATAGCCAATCACAAGGCAGTATCTAGTCACGTGGATAGCCAATCACAAGGCAGTATTTAGTCATGTAGACAGCCAATTACAAGGCAATATCTAGTCCTGTGATAGCCAATCACAAGGCAGTATCTAGTCATGTAGACAGCCAATCACAAGGCAGTATGTGGCCATGTAGACAGCCAATCACAAGGTAGTATTTAGTCATGTAGACAGCCAATCACAAGGCAGTATCTAGTCATTAAATAGCCAATCACAAGGTAGTATCTAGTCACGTAGGTAGCCAATCACAAGGCAGTATCTAGTCACGTGGATAGCCAATCACAAGGCAGTATCTAGTCACGTAGATAGCCAATCACAAGGCAATATCTAGTCCTGTGATAGCCAATCACAAGGCAGTATCTAGTCATGTAGACAGCCAATCACAAGGCAGTATCTAGTCATGTAGACAGCCAATCACAAGGTAGTATTTCGTTATGTAGACAGCCAATCACAACGCAGTATCTAGTCATGTGGATAGCCAATCAAATGGCGGCATCTAGCCATATACACAGCCAATTACAAGGCAGTATCTAGTCACGTAGATAGCCAATCACAAAGCAGTATCTAACCATGTAGATAGCCAATCACAAGGCAGTATCTAACCATGTAGATAGCCAATCACAACACAGTATTTATTCGTGTAGATAGCCAATCACAAGGCAGTATCTAGTCACGTAGATAGCCAATCACAAAGCAGTATCTAACCATGTCGATAGCCAATCACAAGGCAGTATCTAACCATGTAGATAGCCAATCACAACACAGTATTTATTCGTGTAGATAGCCAATCACAAGGCAGTATCTAGTCATGTAGATAGCCAATGACACAGGGAGGAATCCTCTAAAGAGGATTTATAAATCTACAAACAATTTATCACGAAAATAATCCGGACCAAGGTCCAACTAAAAAAAAAAGTGAACACAATGAAGACAAGTTCATTTAAAACACATAATGTAAAACTCGTGTTTTTATTACATTTATTTACCCTTATTAAGTTATAAACACAATAATTAATCAAAGTGAAACCCATATGGAACAGTTCCACTTTATTAAATCTTCTATAGATTAATTTCTTGTCAGGAAAACTGTTTTTCCCTCCGTAGCCTCGGCTGGTGGAGGGATGTAGTGAATGCATCATTTATCAGAGGAGTTTAACATTATTTACCAACACATTTATCTGAAACAGCGGCTGTTTGTGGGTTATTTCCAGACCGGGTTCCTCTGTGAAAGGATCTTAGAGAGGAGCTTCATGCAGCTGGAACGGAGCATGAATCACTGCAGCTTCATGCAGCTGCAGCTCAAATAAACTGTTGTGCACCACAGTGAATACATCAAGTGTCATATCATACTCCTTCCAAGCATCTGCACTTTTTTTTTCCGTTCTGTCATGAATAAAATGGACAAATGAAACTTTCTGAAAGATCAAAAATTGTTCAAAAATCTGCAGAGATCCAAAGATGCAAGCATTTTTCACCTGCTATATAAATACAGCATCCAAGATTTAATCTGAGACCGAAAAAACAACACAAAGCATTAATTAGAAGCCAAACTGCATGGATAATAAAGCTTTAAAATCACTGAGGTGATTCATTCTATTGAGCGTGTGTTGGTCCTGATTGCAGCTCCGCCGGCATTGTTGCAGAGTTTGGTTATCAGATGCTTTGTGGTCTGTCTACAGCAGAGGTGAGATGGCTGATAGAAGCTTTAGCAGGAAATAATCTGAGGTGGCAGGTTGTTTTTGGCTGAAAGTGAAACCAGCCAACAGTCCGATACGGAGAACCGCAGTGATAACGCAACTGAGAAGGAGGATCATCATCATCGAAGGGAGGGATGAAGATGGTCCGAATGATCTTTAGAAAAGTTTTTTTTTTTACTATTTTCAATTGAGGAGATTTTGCAGAAAATGAATTTTTTTAGATGTTTTACCACGTATGAATGTTTGAACCCCACAAAAGACAAGCAACCTGTTTGGGTGTACCCTACTTCTTGCCTGTAACCTTAACAAGACTAAAAATTAGTGCTGTCATTTTAACACGATAATTTGATTAATTAACTATGCCACATTTTAATGTGTTAAAAATATTAACACAATTAATTATGACGTATTAAGGGTGGCGAGCCAATGCTTGTGCATTTGAATTTTGGCCTATTGAAGGACTCGTAGTCTTTTCGCCTGCGCTTGCAAATTAACAAGGCAGCAGTGATCAAACACAATAGACATGGACAAGACTCAGGAGGATGAGACAGTCGGGGCACTGAATGGCAAGTCTTTATTAAAAAATAACGACACAGGACAATAAATAAAAACAAGGTAATTTGTAGTTTTTCCAAAATGGAGTAATTCCTACCACCGGAATTACTCCAGTCTGACATACCATCTAAACGCAAAACATGTTCAGGCAAGTTCCTCTATTGAGAGTGTGGCTACCGGGAGCTCGCTCCGCCAAACCAAGCTAGTTGAATTTTGCAAGCAAATGAGTAAATCCAAAACAGAGAAGTTATCAAATACTATCGCAAAGAGGGTTGCTGCTGATTGCAGGCCAATTTCTATTGTTGAAGATAAGAACGAACCCTAACGAACCCTAACAAACTCCAACCCCTCCCTGTTTTACTTTTTTTAATGATGCACCTGGCCTCATGAGGCACAGTTCAACAATAATGAATTGGATTTAAAATCTTGTCTTCTTACTGTATTCAATTGATTAATCATACAGTACATTTTTTAATATCCTAGAATTCAAATTCTTTATCAGGAGACTTTTAGGGAATATGACATTAAAATGTAATTAATTCGATTAATTTTTTTAATCGACTGACACCACTAGTAAAAATATAGCAGAATACACACTAAGTTTGCTAACTCGACAAGTTTTATTTTTTATTTGCTGCCTTAACAAAATATATGCTGTGTCGAGGACGGCGTGCTAAGTGGGAAGAGAGAGGAAGATGGAATTCATAGCATCAAAATATGAGTTTTATTGGCACAGGGCTGTTTTTGTTTGTTTACGTTCAATTTTGGGTAACTCAACAATATTAAGGAATGACACAAACTTTGAGCTTGTTAATAGCTAAAAGTTAGCTTGTCTGCCGGCATGCATACAGTACCTGTTGATACAATAGACGGGCATACACTGCATCTGGCGTAGGGTGTATTTACCAACATGTTTGGGCAAGCTATTGCTGTTACTACTCTTGCAAGTTATGTTTTCGTTAGATTTGAGACGACACGTGGTCTAGATGATCAACTTTATAAAAACTTTTGGATTTTTTGCACGAGGTCGCCTTCCCATCATTGTGCACTTGAAATTGGTGGAATATTTGTGGCATAGTGCGAGAGCTAGAGCAGCCCCTTCCTTTTGCACTGCAGCAGGAAATGTTGTGCAAAAAGGGGGAAATTCCCCGCATTTTCAAGCCATATTGAAACAAAGTAGTACAAGCTGTAGTCACTCTGCCAGTACTATCAACACCACTGGTAAGGTTTAAATTTCTTGGTTCTGTGAAATTTAATGAAATAGTGCCAGGGCTAGAATACATGATTTGGTATTTCAGTAAACATCACTTTCATTGTGCTGTTCATATAATGTTTCGTTCGGCCCCGGATGAGCGTCTTCCGCTCATCTGGCCGGTTTGCGGGGGCAACAGCCTCAGACGGGAAGGCCATGATTCTCTCTCTCCGGCCGCATCCTCCAGCTCACCCGGAAAGATCCCGAGTCATTCCCCGGCCAACTGTGAGACAAAGTCTCTCCAGCGGGTCCGGGGTCTGCCTCTTGGTCTCCTCCCGGTGGGACATGTCCGAAAGACGTCCTATAATGTCCTCACCCTTAATCCTACCCATACTGATCTTTCCGAAAGTGAACCTCTGCTACCTCCAGCTCAGACTCTTGTCTTTTTCCTCAGCACCACTATCTCTAGATTAAACAACAAAGGTGCCTTCACTATCGTTTTCTACACCATTCCTTTCATTTTAGCTGAAACTCTTGCATCATTTATCACATCTGACACATTTCTCCACCTGTTCTAGCCTTCCTGCACACCCTTCTTCACCCTTCACTCTTGATTGTTCTGGACTGTTGTTCCTTAGTGCTAAAAATCCTCCACTCCAGACATTCTTCCCCTCAATTTTTGTGAATTGCTTCCTAAACTTCGGAGCTTCCACTATTGGCTCGCTCAGTAGTTTGTGCAAAACTTTTCTGTTTCTGTGAATATGTGCATCATAAGTAGACAAGACAGCAGAAGGTTTGGCGGCAGACTGTTAAACTAGTCGCCATAGTCATGAATAATTGACCGTTCCAGTGTGCTGTAGTTCTAAAATATCCAACAAGAAGTCAAAAATGGATTCATAATGTTTGGAAATGATTAACAACTGACTTTTGTTTTTGCTTTTCATTTTGAGGTAGAACTTTTTTGAAAATTTTAAGACAAGTTATGGTATAATGAGAAGAATTGGTCATGGAACCATCTACACCCAGCATGAAAAGAAGTTCTCCGGAAGTAATTTATTTCCAGCCACTCTCCTTGTTTCGTCTCTGCGACTGGATCTGGGGGAAATCAGAAACAGCCTGAAGAAACTCTCCAAATGGGACCGCAGGCTGGAGATGAGCGTTGTAAGAAAGTTTGCAGTGGCTGTGACAGAAGCAGAACTTTTAGAAGTTCCTGAGAGGTAAACAGAGATGATGTGGAAAACACTGCCGGCGCTCCACAGATGGAAACAGAGTCAGCGATGCGGTCAAATTAGCTCCAGAATTTTCTTTGGGAAAGTTTTCTGTTTCCTTCCGAATTCAGGAGTAACAAAAACTCATTTTTATATAAATTAGTGCTTTTTATTTTTCCTTCCGTCGTTCATCTCCATTCATTGGCCAGCAGTGGTGGATGAAGTACTCACTTTTTGTACGTAAGTAAAAGTACAGATAATTAGGCAAAGAAACTACTTAAGAAAAAGTACCAATAAAAAAAAATCTACTCAAATAAAAGTACAAAAGTAATTGGTGTAAATTTGACTTTTTAAGTAAAAAGTAAAAGTATTCAACCATAATTCAAATGTTATTTTTTTTGCTGTAGGGTCACAAATAAATACTCTGCAGGGGCGTGACCCCCCCCTTTCCCGCCCTTTTTGGTCCGCAAAAAAAAGAGAAGAAAGGAAAGGGGACAAGTCAAGCTATCCCCTAGCAGGGCCAGCGAATGGTCCACCAAAATGCAGGAAAACAACACTCATTTTTTAAAATGTTCTGGGGAAGGGGGGCAATATATTGCCATTGACAATTGGCTTTGTCAATGACCTCACGTCCCGGTGCCCCTACCCCATCTTCAGAAAATCCTAGAACCGCCCCTGCTCCTGGTGCTGAATGAATGCGGAAAATGTTTACTCTCGACTCTGATTGAGCCTCGATTCATAACGTCATCTCCCGATCAACTGCTCCTTTTGATTTTGGCAATGCGGCTTCAAGATGCGCTAAAAAAACTTTATATTTTTTAAATTCCTGAACAAAAATGTAACGAAAAATGTAAAACACACTTTTAAAAAGTAGCGAAGTAAAAGTACACATATTTGCTCTAAAAATGTAGTGAAGTAAAAGTACCAGTTTTAAATTTTACTTAAGTAAAGTACAGATACACAATTTTTTTACTTAAGTACAGTAACGAAGTACATTTACTTTGTTATGTTCCACCACTGTTGGCCAGTGAATGGACGGTTCGCCTCTTGAGAACAAATCTTTGACAATCAGAAAAATAAATCTACTTCCATCAAATTTTGATTAGTGTTTATTTTCACCCGTTTGAGGTTTTTTTTTTTTTTTTTGGCTTATTAGTTTTTTCCATTCTCAAAATGAGATGCAGCTGCATTATTTACCAAAATTTGCCTCTTGTGCAGGAAACACACAAACGCTTCATTGTCATTCAAACCACGTTGTGTAAAACAAGCGAAAGGAGCGCTGTGGACCCCCGGCTGATCCGAATGAAGGATAATGAATTCTGCTGGTAGTAACTGGGGTTACTGCAGTACCACTGACCCAAATCAGCATTCACACGTCTCATTAGCTTACAGGAAGCACACCTTAGGTCATATGATCAGTTGGAAGCAGTAACTTGGGGTTAGTCTGCGATTTTTCAGCCCGCAATGTTTGTCTGTAATCAACAGGATGTTTACCTTGTTTACATCGGTCGCCCGCAAACCCAATAATCCGACTTGCTTCCTATTTTAGCGCCTTTCTGAGCTGAATAATTCAGCTTTTTATCACTAGTAAAGCCGTCGATAAATCATCCCAGAGGCTGCCTGTAAATGCTGCCAGGTCCCTTTAGATTATTTTCAGAGAAATGAAGTGCTACAGTAAAGCGGCCCATGTTTCTCAATCACTCGTATCGACGTGCGCTTCCTGAATTCCGCCAACGTTTGGAGCTAATTGTGAACCGATACTTCAGCTCCACCTGGACTTTGGCTGAGCAGAGGTCACCGCGCTGCAGAACCTGTTAGTCCAAGCAGGGTATCATATGAAGTTTTATCAATACCACGCAGAGGTCTGAGGCCACTCTGATACTAGATACTATCACAGTACCCTTTGATATTATTGACTCTGTGGTCTCTGTGTTGATTAACCTCCAGCAGAGCGCCTCTCCGAGCCCCGTCGCTGCTCCTAAGGTGCTGCACTTGGAGGCTTTTAATGAACTTCTAAGTGCCACGTCTCAGCTTTAATTTAGGCAGGCTTACATCAGCACCGTCACATGAGTGTGCGTCATCTTCAGACCGAGAAACCAGCAAGAATGAAGGTCTGGGAAGTTGTTAGCGCTATACGTGCTAACTCACTCTGAAACACACTAAAGCGAGGGCAGTGGTAAAGATAATATGGAGGGAAAAAAAAGGTTTATGTGGATATGTGACCCAGATTTAAAGATTTTATATCAGAGAGCAGCACAGCAGGGGAAAGATATGGAGCTACAAGTGGAGGCGTTGACATGGCGACAGCAGCCATGACAGTTGTCACACAGAATGGATGTAGAAATGAAAGTGTTCAAACAAAAAGTTCAAAGCAAAAAATGTACAAAATAAAACATTTTTATTTGTCAGGAATAAAATGCAGGTTTAGTTTGTTGTTTTTAAAGTTAGAAATTCTGGCTTTGATTTTTTTTTTTAACTATCTTTTTATTTTCATTGAAAATATTTTTTATTGTGTAATTAGAAAAAGTTGTTCTTTTAATTGTTTTATGTTTTACAAAATGTTTTGTGGTGGGTTTTTTTTCCTCAAAAGAACATTAGTATACAAAAATAAACTTTTAAACATGAACTTTTTTCACGTTTAAATATTATTTCAACATCAAAAGCATTCCTGAAGTAGTGTGTTGCTAGTACTTCAAGTCACTAGACAAGTCCGTGTAGTCCCTCATTCATCCAGGAGTTATCCATAGTAGAAAAAGTTTTAAAAAAGTCTTCTGGACAGTTTAATTCTTGATCGAGACGTTTCGACTTCCATCCGGAAATCATTTTCAGTCTGAATGAAATGGACTGAAAACTGGATCTATTTACACTATCCTGAGTAAAAGGTAAAAAAAAAATAGTAAGAAGGGCTCGACCAATGAGCCTGTGTTACCTATGATGGCCGTGAATGGCTCCTATTGTAGCCACAGACCAGTAAACAAACCCTACTATAAAAATGCTAAAAGCCTAGTGAATAGAAATTCCTGCTAATGAGAGGCGTGAAACTGGGTCACAAAGTGTCATCTTTAGTCCATGGCTTCAAAAGGCTGCTGTAAATACCGGGCAGAATGTATCTAACGTCTCCACTCCGATTCAGTGAGGGACTCTCTTTCATCACAAAGATGGCTTCCTTCACACCTCTTTCAAACCATCCTTTCTGTTAACTTAGAATCTTCACCACGCTGTCCTCAAAAGTGTGTTTGGTGGATTTAAGATGCAGATGTACAGCAGACTGTGGACCACTTGAGGCTTCTCTTCTGTGTTGGTAAAGTCTTTCGTGGAGTGGCTGCTTAGTTTCCCCAATGTAGTGTTCTACATTGGGGAAACTAAGTAATGTAGTGTTCACCTTTTATTCCCCGTTTTTTTTTTCCACTCATGTTCGGGAGCAAAGGTTTTATTTATTTATTTTTTTGCTTTCTATTTTTTTTCTTTATTTTACATGTTAGTTAAATAAACTTTCAAAAAAAGTTTTTTGAAACTTTTTCTACTATAAAGTCACTAGATACTTTTCAAAACAAAGATGTTCTTGGCCACGCCACTTGTTCCGACTCTAACGTAAGCAGGATGCTATCTGCTCACGCTCAGTTGCTCCACTCAGATACTTCTCTCCCTCCTGGGGTCGGAAATTATCAGTGAACAAGAGTGGGGGAAATTCACGGTGTCATAACAATAAGTAAATAGAAACAAATGTACTCATAAGCTTTATTTTAACATATTTTTAGAGATATTGAAAACATAATGTGAAAACACAGTATTGTGCGTCACATATGTCTCATTTTTGGATGTTTCTAAAGTCCAGTCTAAAAAATATAGATTAAGTTTTCGTCCATAGAAACAACCATCTGAGATTAAAATTTAACATTAGAATTTACAGCCAGAGCAGGAAAGCTAGGACCAGTGTGATGTGTTTTGTGCACTAGTTACAAGTTATGCATTCTGAACTCACTGCAGACGTGACAATGGAGACTGACTCACTGCAACATAAAGGCCTTTATAAATAACAGCATGCATCACGCTTAGCAAAGCTGCCTGCAGAGAAAAACTTGCCTACCGCCTAAAACATAAAAAACAGCCTTAACTACAACTCCATCCATTTTACAAACTCAGAATAGGGTGTAGAAACAAGGAGAAACATGAAGATGGAGACTGTAAAGGACAACTTTAGATTTATCACCTGTTTCTCTTGCAAGATGTCTCTAAATACCACCTAAAGAACCAAAGAGGGATTCGGTGGAGAAACAAAATTTTCTTTATGAGAACAGACAGATATAATTGTACTTGATGTTTTAGACAAATAAGTCCTTAGGAGAGAGAAAGACAGATCTGAGCCAAAGGCAAATCTCTTAATTTACCAGTTGATATACTGAGAGCGATACCTTGATTAACAAGATCTTGAATACAAGTGGATGGAATGAGATGGACCCAGCACCAGATGGATACAGGGGATAAAAGAGAATGCTGGAACAATGTTGTTATTTGGATGATGCAAATGTTCTGACAAATTGGTTGGAACAACTTGAGATTTTTTCTTAAATGCGCCTCCCATGATGGCAGCAGATTCACGTTGCTCTCCAAAATTTTGCTGATTTATTTTTAGATTTTTATGGCAGTTGAGCAAATGAAAACAGAATTTTTTGGGAGTGCATGTTAGTCTATGTTAGAAGACTTTGCTGAGCAACATCTGAGGTGATTCCAGTCTGAACATACTCGGCTTAAGTATGGTGCGTGCGGACAGAGACGTGAAAAAGCGCAGCAAGACTAAAGGTAGTGGTCTTTGAGAACAACAAATAGCTTTGTTCCAAACATCGTAAAGGGTGTGAGTTGCTATCAAGATGTAGAGCTTTTTTAGTAGCAGTTTAAGATTTCATTGTGCATCTTGGGAGCTTTCAGACAACGTAGCCATAGTTACCCAGATTCCGCTGTACAGCGCCAAATGTTGTGTGTAACTGCCACCAAATGGCAGTTTCAGCTCTGTTCCACCAGGTGGCTGTTCCACCAGGCTGCTGTTCCACCAAGTGGCTGTCCACAGTGGCCAAACTCGGCACTACCCCGCAGCGGTACACAAGCTAATTCCTGGACTGCTCAGAGCGCTACCAGACAGGGCGACTGTGGTCATTTGTTTATCAGAACGATCCAGTGCTCGTGTAGAAGACCTGCAGCTCTGATGTATCGTGTTCATCAGAATTCAGATTCTGTAATCTGTGGCATTAACAAAAAAACAAACAAATATCTGCAAGTGGAAAAGAGTAAGACATCACTGGAGGAATGCAAGGAAAATGGGAGGGCTCAAGTAGTGGATGGAAGAATCTGGACTATTTCATGGTTCATCTCACTTCCATCTAAAAGCATGATTGTGAGACTAGAACAAGATGATCAGTGTGTTTTTTTTCTGTCTTCTCTCTTTCTCTGCCTACCCTTGATTGAAACCATGCCTGACCTTTCCCGCCATGTTGATTTTGGTACGATGATTCATTTGAGCTTCTACTTACTGTGTGTCGATGAACATTTAGACAATAACTGAGTTTATTGAGCTTCTAAGCTTAAAAAATGGCTCTTGTTTGTTGAAGCAGATTAACTTTGTCTTTCCTGATTGGGTCTGATGGTTTTTACTTTTTTTGTTTAGAGTTACTCAGTTGCGCAGTTACTCGTCAGATGATGTGTGTGAGGTTATGGAAGCCTACATTTTTGTCTCGAGAACTTCTCATTTTGTGTTGAAAAGACGCAATATGGCATGTTTTTCTTCCATTCAACACATAAAAACTCTAGTTTTTTTTTTTTTTAGTTTGCATGTTGCATTCAAAAGCTTGTGCTCGTTTATGTAGATGATACAACTGTGTAGCTGATTGGGACAATTCAGCCAATCAGAGACGTCCTTAACGCACTGCCAGCTCATTTGTGAATCATCTCAATATTCTGACAACACGAGCTGATCTGTACATTAATCACACATTTCTCTCTCTTTTGGTTCCATTCCTTTATGTAATGAGATTGAAATGTTTTATCATCGTCTTTGGGAACCGGAATTTATAAAAATTGATTAAACGAGGTTTAATGGTGTGAAATTAAAATTTTATGTAACTGTGAAGTACTTTTACTTCTAGTGTTATTTTAGATGCTCACCTTTTCACACACTTTTCTTAAACAGGAAGAAACATTTTCACAACTGTTCAAAACTTTATAAAAAAAATAAGAACAGTGTTTTTTTAAATGAATACAACAAAACAACAAATCATTTCAACAATCAGCCACCGAGGTTGGACGCACAAATTATTCCTGACGCTTTGGGTTTTTTCCAGTTCCTCTGACATCGCCTTTTCATCCTGTCGCTGCTTTACTCACGCATGTTTTTCCCTTTAATGCTTTGGTGACTTCCGCCCCCGCTAATATCAACAATGTGGAATTTGTTGGAGAAAACTATAGTGGAGGGTTTAAAAAAGAAAAAAAAAATCTTTGCACAACTGAATGGGTTTCTTGCTGTAGAAGGAACACAGCATGGAAAAGATTGATTGGCAAGAGTCCACAACCAATAAAATGCTGTTTTTTTTTTTTTTTTACTCACTCTATTCATCCCTCACCGGGGAAAATTGCGTGCTGCACTCCTACACCGCACAACGATGCCAATGGTGGGAGAAACGGGGGGTTAGGTGTCTTCTCCAAGGACCCTAGACGATGCGAACCCGCGAACTTCTGGTCTACAGGCAAACGCTCTAACCACTGAGCCTCCATCTACCCAATACCCAAAATTACACTAAAAAGAAAGTCAATTAGAATTCGATGAGAAACAAGACATGGTTGTACAGAAATGGTCAAAAAGAAATAGTCGAACAATAATGCGGAACAAAAAAATTCCCACATTGTAGTGATCATATAGCAAGTTTTCAAAACGGTATGAAAATATTTCTGATAAATTTTGAGATAGTTAACAGAACAGATTGACCAGTTTTAGATACAAACTCACACACAGAGAAAATTTCTGTACATGTTGACAAACCAACATGAAAAGGAGCGGGAATAAAAAAAAAGCGCTCCTAATTATTCTGTTGTGGTAAGTTTCCAGCAAGTAAGCAAGTAAGTTTTGCCTATCTAGAAAGAAGATCCGTCAGTATAGTGGTAGAAAGTCTGTCTTTGGACCGAAAGAAGCTGGCTCGATCCCCAATGGGCTTGTTCCTAAGTGTCCCTGCAGAAGACACCTAACCCCCAGCTACTCCCAGAAGGGAACCGGCATGGCTGCCTGCTGTGGTTCAATATAGCAAAAGTAATTGATGAATAAACTTGATTTTAAAAAAAGTTTATTTACACACATACATTTACAAAAAATCTATATACATACATACATATTGGTACAACACACACAATAATGTCATTGGAAACAAAAAATATGATAAAGAAAATATTAGCAATCAAATTAACAATAAGGATACCAATTGGTGTAACCCAAGAGTGTCAAACTCCAGTCCTCCAGGGCTGGTGTACTGAAGGTTTTCCACGTGTTCCTCGTTCAACACACCTGATGCACATAAAGTAAAATCAACAGCCAATAAAATTTGGCACAATAACTCGTTAACTTGGATCAGGTGTGTAGATACAAGAACACATGGAGAACCTTCAGGACACCGGCCCTCGAGGACTTTGACATCTGTGGTGTAACCCTTCATAAAATACACATACATGCATGAAAATCGTCTAAAATCAAAGAACATACTGTATGTGAATATATTCTATATTTTGTTGGAATAATATTGTTATTGAAATTTTTCTTATATACAGTATATATATTTTTTAAGTTTGAGAATTGTTTTGTTTTTATGTTTTTCCAGAGTATACCGTGATTCCACACACCGATACACACCCACTCTTCTTTGTAGTCCTCTTGGCCTGGACTTCGACGTCACCATTAGTTGCTACCTTTTGATCATTGTTGTGAATAGTTTGAGTACTGGATTGGAACGGAAGTTGCCCTGTGTGATAATTTAGATTTAGATCTGTGGAATAAAAAAACGGTGCCATGGAGCAATGGCGATACAACACGACATGTTATTCCCATTGTATGTTTCCGTGGCAGCGAAAGGGAAGATGCCAAATTTCAGTAATAATTACCCAAGACTTTGGTACAAAATATTACAACTGGTAAATAAAAAAAAAGAAAAAAAAAAGTATAACCGGCCACAGAGAATGGGAGGCAATGTTGAGCTGGACACGAATAAAACGTGAGACATCTTGATTTTTTTTTTCCTGAGTGGGGTCTCGGTGTGGTCGACTTGCCTCCAGCTTCATCTCGTGTTAATGAGTAAAGCTCCAAAGAGACGGATGCTTTGGAGGAACAAGTTGCTCCATTGATGCAAACTGACAACGTTGCCTGAAGCAAATTCTAATCAGTACATTATAAACATGAATCCAGCTTTACCATTAAAGATGATGTTTGTCGACACGTTTGATCTAAAGAAATACACATTTTCACTTCTCACAGCTCAACGTGAGCTCTGGTTGAAGCTTTCAAACGAGAAGAAAAGAAGATCAAATTAAAAATTCTTCTGTAAGAAAAAAGTGCTTATAGATGTCGATATTCCAGATAAATTTACCTCTTTGACGGCTGAGGAACTCAAAGCAGAAAAATGTGGCCTTTAGCTTGTTTGGATCTGCAGGAAAGTGGCAGAATTCAAAGTTAATTGTTGACATCGGCACGAAGTTTCAGTTGGTAATGAGGAGAACTGGTGTCTGCTGGGCCGACACCTGCTGCCATCTCACGGAGACGCTAATAAAATGTTGGACTGAAGCTTCCCTGCAGCCACGATTGAGCTGGTCTCTAATTGGGAAGTAAAAGCTGTAATCACATGGCTTTCATCCATCCATCCAATGAAGATCAGGAAGCCTCCCGTTTCTCTCTTCACCTCCCATCACTGTTAGTTTCTATTTTTAGGAATTCCCTTTGGTATTTTTCTTATTTCGAACTCTTTCCGGAGACTTGATATTGTGAGTTCCACGTCCGTTTTTTTCAGCTTATCACAGAGCATAAACCCGGAGGTTGTGTTTTATTTCATCCCAACTCGTTCCAATTTTCCTCCTCGCCACGTGTCCTTGAATCGAAGAGATAATTTCTACAAAGTTAATTACAGATTTTCCCTCCACGTGACTCCTATTGATTAAATGATGGAGAACAGGACAAAGAGGAGACTGAATTCTCTCCCAGAATCCAAACATGATTGCAGTCATTGATTGGAAGACAAAGAAGAGGGTTTTTCTCAAATGAAAGGAGTAAATAATGGAGCAAGGTTAGTGAAAGACGTTTCAGATAAGACTTGAACTATTTCATGTTTTTACAGCCAAAAAATTCAGAAGAAAAATGCTCGACTGAGATGGAATTGATCCTATTATCAAGTATTGTGTGTGTAGCCAAGCCCGGCTTATTCCTCTGTGCCATGGAGCAATGGCGTTATCATAGCGGCAGATAACGAAGGACACACACGCACTCACATCTATAAATATCCGGGGTGCAACGGATCAGCCGAGAAAACAAAAAGAAGCCATGAAACCACATTTCTGGGTTCAATTTTTTTGGTAAAAAAAAAAAAAAAAAAAAGTAGGAAACACTCATCCAGCGTCACATTAAAAACTAACATCTGTTTGAAATAAATTTTATTTAATTTTACATTTTTGCTAATTATGTATGTGAACATTTTTGTTTAAAAAACATTTTACATTAGTTTGGATTTCAGTAAATTATTCAGGAAGTTTTGAGATTTTTTTTAAATGTAAAAAAATTTACAAATATTATCATAATTATTTATTTAAGTTTGTTTGAAATTGATTTTGAATTTAAAACGTCTCATCATTTTTTATCAATAATTTGACAATTAAATTTATTTGACTAAAACACTTTTTTTAAATCACTTAAATTAAGCCCAATTTATTCAAAACATGCAATCTGATATTTATATAAATATTTTATTTGAATAAATAAGCAAGAGGTTGATGCAAAATTAAGAAAAATATTTGAAAGTTTTTATTCAATATTTATTATTTTTATTCAACTATAAAAATGTTTAAACTACAAATAATAAATTATTTGATTAACATTTATCTGGATTTTATTTATATATTTTTTTGCAGCTTTTCGATTTAAAGTTGTTACATATACGTGATTTATTTTTAAATTTGAAACAGTTAAAAAAATTGTTTATTTACTCGTTAATTATTTATTGTAATTGTATCTACGAGCCCGTCACAGACTTGTGACCTGTTTGGGGTGTACAGTCCCCATGTCTTTGAATCAGCCGAGATGGGCTCCGGGACCAAGGGATTAGGTGTCTTCTCCAAGGACCCTAGACTCAGTGGGATTCGAAATGCGAACTTCCGATCTGAGGACAAATGCTCTTCCACTGAGCCACCGCCTCCCCCTAATTACATTAATTAATTAATTAATCCTGTAATTTATTACAGCATTGAAATAAAAGCAGAATTTTAAAAATAAATGATAAATTGTTAAAAATATAGTAAACTAAGTAAAGGTGTTCTTATTCTGTGGTGCTGTTCGCCTCGATGACCTGCGGACCTTCCCGCGGCTCCGTCTCCTCCTCACATTGCTTCTGGCTCAGAACAAACTTCACATGTCAGCTCGGATCAAATTTCAACAGCAACCAAACTAAAATGATTTGAAGTTAATACTCAGCAGGATAAAAACTGAACCCTGTCTCTGGTCTTGGATTGCAGGGAAAGTTGATGTCTGAACATCTTCCAGTCTGCTCCTGTTTCACCTGTTGGAAGTTTCATTTTGCTTGCAGGCAGAAACCGAGCGGAACGTCCACCTGAACATTTTCTTCCATAGTCACGGAGAACGAACTCCTCCAGCAAACTGAGAAAGTTAAAAGGATAGTGTTGTAGGTTAATGAAGCAATCAGATTACTTGCTACTAAATCGTACTCATTTGTAGAACTTTTTTTCCCACTTTGGTCTTCCTCAAGGACTCCTGGCTGGCAGTTCCAAATTCATTTTCCTTCCGTTGACATATTCTCTCTCTCTCCTCTGGTCATGTTTGAACCATCCCAGTCTGGTCTTTCTATGATATTCATTCACTAAAACAAGTTAATTAGTTTTACCACCAAACATGAAAAGGTTACCTTTGTTTTTTAAAGAATTAGCCGGCAAAAAAAAATCTCTGAGGAAATTCTAGAGACCAAAACTAAAACTAAAGTCTCAAAGTATCAACTGAGAAGGGTTTTTTTCCCCCCCAATGGTCCCAACATCCTCCCTGCTCTCCTTATAACTCAAACTGTAGCTAGTTTATTAAAAGGATTCATCTGATCCTCAGGTGTGCATTATCAAACACCAAACCTCACAATAGCATTTGTGATCAGTCTTGCCGAATTTCAGAAAAATATAATGGCCAAAGGATAGTAGGACATGTTTCAGTTGTGGTTCTCTTTGGAAGGGTCTCCATCTGTTTTAACATTTTATATGAACACCAATCCCACCACCAATCATCATTGGGGGAGGAGCTCTGCCATACAGGAGGAGCTCGGTGTCGAGCTGCTCCTCCTCCAGATTGAGGGAACCCAGATGGAGTGGTTCAGGCATCTGGTCAGGATGCCCCCGAGCGCCTCGCTGATAAGGTGTTTCTGGCACGTTCCACCGGGAGGAGACCAAGAGGCAGACCCCAAACCCGCTGGAGAAACTATGTCTCACAGTTGGCCGGGGAACGACTCAGGAGCCTTCCATGTGAGCTGGAGGATGCAGTTGGAGTGAGAGAAGCCTGGGCTTCCCGTCTGAGGTTCTTGCCCCTGCGACCCGGCCCTGGATAAGCGGAAGACGACAGAAAGGAACCAATCCCATCTGTTGACGAATGAATGAAAGACATTCAGTTCATTTCAAAGTCTCATTATTTGACATCAAACCATCCTGAGTAGAGGTGTATAACTTATATAAAACTCAACAAGATTATTTCCTTTTTCGTTTTTTTTTTTTTTAATGCCAGGAAAGCAGGAATTAAAACTTGTTTCTGCCACTGCTCCCCCCATGACTCATACCACCTAGCACATTTGCAACAAGTGTGGTAGGAGCTACAGCTCCCGCATTGGCTTATTCAGCCACAGCTGATGCTGCGCAAACAGATAAGTATCCAGGGTGGACTCCATGGTCTCTAGAGACGGAAAGATGTAAACATTTTATGTCAATTTTGCCTGTTTCATTTTGCATTTTAGCTTTTTATTTAAAAATTTATCTTCGGAATGAGATAAAGATGTAGTTATTTTAAAACCTTAAGATTTTTTTATTCTACAAGATTTGGGTTGGATGAAACCATTTAGTGAGCTGTAAATGACTTGTATGCCTAATGTATGACACCACGGATAGCTAACCCATCAGGAAGTGACTTAAGTGGTTTTATTTTCTTTGTAAGAAAACTCAACAACCTTCAAAGAACTTGAAATGTTTTGGAGGGCAGAGATTTCTCTTCCTGTTTAATCTTCAAATTTTAATTGTGTTACACAAACATCTAAAAATGAATTGATAGAATTTGATTAAATCAGAGGAATTTTTTAAATTTTTTTTTTTTACTCACTCTATTCATCCATCACCGGGGAAATTTGTGTGCCTGACTACACCACAGCAGGCTGCCACAACGGCACCAATGGTGGGAGAAACAGGGCGTTAGGTGTCTTCTAGGACACTAGACGTGAGCTCAGTGGTAATCAAACCTGCAAACTTACGGTTGACTTCTGTGGGCGAATCGTCTACCACTGAGCCAACGTCTCTCCTCCTTTGGCTAAAAATTATTTGACCATTTTTTGGTTATTATTTGACAACAATTCCTTAAAATTATTTAAAGAATATATTTCCTCAATAATTTGAGGAAATTCTGGTAGAAATTGAAACTTACCAATGGTCACTTTTCACTGGTAGTCTGGTTACCAGTATGATAAAGATAGGAATCTTGTGAACCCAGAATGTGTAAAAAACATCCAGTTTACTCAACAAATTCCTCAGCTCTGTTTTCTTTCTTTATTCATTAGATGTTTGGTTTGACTTGGTGAATAAAGTCCTGCCATAAGGCTGTGTGTTTGCTAGAAATCAAAACCAAAACTCCACCAAAAAAAAAAAGGCTTTCATAAAAAACCATCCAAAACTTTTGGAGCACTCCATTTGGCTGCTGAAGGTTGCTGGATCAATTCCCAGCTTCCTCAGTTCACATCCAGTGTGTTTGAACACGATACTGAACAAGCTCCCAGATGATTGCTTTGGATGGAAAGAATCTAGTAAATAAATAAAAATCCCTCAAAAAATCCATCCAGACAGTAAAAACAGAGTTTTATCTTTTCAGAATGAAGATGGACGATTTTAGATGTTTGTTTTAGTGCCCATTTCACGACGAAGAAAAAGTAGTAAAAACCGAACTGTGATGTTTTACATCAGGGTTCGGCAACCTTTAAAGATGAAAATGAGACTTTACAGCAGTGTTTTCCAACCAGTG
Organism: Neostethus bicornis; assembly: GCA_902685375.1. Taxonomy (NCBI): domain Eukaryota; kingdom Metazoa; phylum Chordata; class Actinopteri; order Atheriniformes; family Phallostethidae; genus Neostethus; species Neostethus bicornis. Next base: position 7,303,343 of record LR738549.1, on the reverse strand, counting down.
GTCCGCGGCACACTAGTGTACCGTGAGAGACCATCAGATCGGTCGTGGATCATCGCCGTATGCTGGTCGGGATCTACCAGTAGCTCGAAAAGATTATTTTGCTTGATCACATGGTGATTGTGTAAAAAAATGAATTAAAGTGTATTTATTTATGTTTATTTTTATGAAATCTTGTCTTTTATTTGCAGACAGGCAGGGGTGTCTCGCAATAGGTTGTTTACTGTAACCATAGCAACCCCCTCTTCTTCTGCTTTTTTGTTGCGAGCTGCTGTCCATACCCCAAAAAACTACCCCACCTAGTGGATCATATTTTCTACGTGTTTTTAGAGACATTGTAAGAACATTTAGTTGCGTTTTAAAAGCAGAAAAATTTTAGATTCTATTAAAATCTCACATTTTCTGCAAGACATGAAAGAGAAAAAAGTTTCTCTTGCATTTTGGGTAAATTATCTGATAGGCTTTTTGTCTGGAACCAAAAACGATAGTATGGGGGAAAAAAAAGGTGCAAAACTTTCAAAAGTGCACAGAATAACAAAGCGCTCGTTATGACACATGGTTGCATACGATATTACATTTGATTAATAATTAAACCATTTAAATTTGAAAAAGAATAGAATTTTATTTTATTATAAGAATTTTTTTTGGGTACAATTATAAGAATTTTTTAACCATTTTCGGTGGTGTGCCTTAAGGGTTTTTTTTTTTTTTTTTTTTTTATGGAAAATTGTACTGTGGCGTGAAAAAGGTTGAAAAACACTGCTTTACAGTCTTCATGTACAGTATGTATCCTAATTTAATGAACCTTAAAAGCAAATAAAAAACTAAACAAATACACTCTTTGCTTTTAACAAAAGTGCATGACTTTAACACAAGAGTGAACATAATCCGCTAAAACTTGCCCAGTACTGAGCTTGTAGTATGTATTATGTACTGTATTGTCATAATGTGTAGCTAAGGCCAAAAATATACCCTTGACACACCAGACAGGCTCAGATGAAGAAATCACAAGCAGATTTATTAGATTGATAAAAAGTCCAAATAAAGAAGACAAAAACAGATCAACTAGGCAGGTTCTGATGTAGGAGCTGGAGCCGAAAACTGGATAACAGGTCAGCATGGTAAAAAAACGATCTGGTAAAGAGCGTGTGAGAAACTGATCCATTTATGCTGCAGCACATGAGTAGATGTGTTTCAGGTGTGACTTGTTGCAGTTACTCGGTAGGTCCGCCCAACTCCACACACACACACACACACACACACACACACACACACACACACACACACACACACACACACACACACACAGGGACAAGAGGGAAGGGAGAAACAGGACACAGAGGGGGAACAGACTACACTCCTGACATGTATTCGCGTCTGAAATCTTTTTGTTGCAGGTTCAGGGCTTTAATTAAAATCATATCAACACCTCTTAACTATTCCTATTAAATCAGTGAACTAATGCTGATCTAAGAGCAGATCCAGGCAAAAAACAGAAACCTAATATAGGCCCCACTTAGCATTCCACATGTAGCTGTGATGTGTCCAAGGACAGCTTGGACATTTTGACAAACCCAAACATCTCAAGGTTTTGTTGTGTTTTTTTAATTGGAGATTTTTATGCTCCGTGTTTTTTATCTTTTTTAAAATGTTTCTTGCATTTTGAAAAATTCAGTTTGTGAAATTTGCTTTAGAAATAAATTGGTTTTTGCAAAGATTATGAGAAGGTGATTGTAACAAGTCGCTTCTGTCTGCATGCCAACTAGGAAGAAGCCTTTTCTCCTTTCGGCATGTCCCTTCAGGGGTCGCCACGGCAAGTCAGTTTCTTCCATCTAACCATATCTCCTGCATCTTCTTCAGTCACACCAACTATCTTCATGTCTTCCTTCCCCGTATCCACAAACCTCCTCTTTGGTCTTCCTCTAGTCCTCTTTCCTGGTGGTTCCAAACCCAGCATCCTTCTTCTGATGTCCTCTCTCTCTCTCCTCTGCACATGTCCAAACCATCTCAGTCTGGCCTCTCTGACTTTATCTCCAAAACCTCTAGCATGTGCTGTTCCTCTGATCCTGTCCATCCTAGTCACTCCCAGAGGGATCCTCAGCATCTTCATCTCTGCTACCTCCATCTCTGTTTCCTGTCTTTTCTTCAGTGCAACTGTCTCTAGACCAAACAGCATGGCCGGTCTCACCAAGGTTTTCCAGCACTTTTCCTTTCATTTTAGCTGAAACTCTTCTATCACACATCACACCTGATACTTTTCTTCACCCCGTCCAGCCTGCCTGCACACGCTTCTTCACCTCTTTTCCACACTCTCCATTGCTCTCCAACTAGAAAGAAGCCTCTGGTTCCAAATCAGCTTGGCACCAATTGAGTTCTATTGAAAAACTGGCAGTTATTAATCAGCCACTACTGTCACCACAATAACCTTTATGAGTCTGTCATTTTAGTTAAAGCCATTCTCTATAGTTACGAATGATTTTTTACGTAATTTGCACTGTTGCGCAAGTCCATCTGTTGCTCACGTTAATAACTGGCCAATAAGATGTGCCGATTAAAAAATGTTGTGTATTTACCTCCACGTGAGGACATTATACAGGTTTGAATGGCATTTTTTCCTTAGTCAATAGCAACAGGAAGCGAGTCTGTGATTCAGATGGATTCCGAAAGGCAAAGTGGTTGCCATGCGAACTCTGACTGGACCAATGACTGAGAAGCTGAGAGGCAGAAAAGAAAAATGGCGACTGAATTGTTTTTATTTGGATGGAGCATGAGATTATGGGCGAGGTCACAATATGTGCACCTCTCCTACAGTCAATCAGAGTTTTGTGCCGTTCCGTCATCTTCCACTTATCCGGGATTGGGTCGCGGCTTCTCTCACCCCGGCTGCATCCTCCAGGTCACCCGGAAGGATCCCGAGTCGTTCCCTGGCCAGCTGTGAGACATAGTCTCTCCAGCGGGTCCAGGGTCTGCCCCTTGGTCTCCTCCCGGTGGGACGTGCCCGAAACACCTCACCCGCGAGGCGCTCCAGGGGTATCCTGACCAGATGCCCAAACCACCCCATCTGGCTCCTCTCAACCTGGAGGAGGAGTAGCTCGACACAGAGTTCCTCCCGGATGGCAGAGCTCCTCACCCGATCTCTGAGTGAGAGCCCAGCCACCCTGCGGAGGAAGCTCATTTCTGCCGCTTGTACCCGCGATCTCATTCTTTCGGTCACCACCCACAGCTGGTGACCATAGGTGAGGGTAGGAACGTAGATCGACTTGTAAATCGAGAGCTTTGCTTTTCGGCTCAGCTCTCTCTTTACCACGACGGACCGATGCAGCGTCCGAGTTATTGCTGATGCCACATCGATCCACCTGTCGATCTCCCGCTCCATCCTTCCCCCACTCGTGAACAAGACCCTGAGATACTTAAACTCCTCCTTTTGGGGCAGGACCCTGTCTCTGACCCGCAGGAGACATTCCACCCTTTTCCGGGTGAGATCAATGAGAGTTTGAAAGGCAATTCAATTAAATTGCTTAGTCAAAATTAATTTTCCCAAGTATCAGAGCCAGAGTTTTAGGCTGAAACGCCAACAAGGTGCTGACCCCTGTTTTTAGAGGAAGCCCTGATGGAAGAACCTTGGTGAGGAAGCATGGCTCCTCCAGCAATCTGTTTGTTTTTCATTGTTATTTCTGGTGTAACCTCCGGAGTGTCATCATGACGTCTCGTTTTGCAGGAAGCTCTCACTCCAGCAGGCGATGCCTTTCTGACTTCAAGAGAGATTAAGTGTTCCCTCTCCACTGGCACTTGTGCGTGTGTGTGCGCTTCCGTTCGTGCATTCAGATGCAGGTCGGCCTTCATTTGGCTATAAAGTGCAAACCCTGGAGGGCTGCAGATAGATCTAAAGTCAGCTTCAGAGGATTTCCAGTTATCCTGCGGGCCTGGGAGCAGCTTTGCAGACAAAATCATCCTCAGTCCATAAGTCGTTTTGACCGACAGCTGGGCATCTGGCTACAGAGCACATCTGTAAACAGCAGCAGAGTGCACAGAGAAGAACTTCCTCTTCACTCAGCAGCTGCTCATTTACACACGGGTCGGGATATTGTTGCCCGGGTTCTTATCTTCAAAGCTGTCCGGGTCTGATTGTGTAAAGTAGATTGAAAGAAGGAAGAAACCAATTGGCTCGGCCTCGGAGGTGTACGCTCACATCAAAGAGAAGGGGTGCTGGGAGTGAAAGAAAGGTGAGATAAAAAAAAAGCACAAACACAGGATCAAGGAGACTTCTGATAGTTTAGGAGAACACTTCTCGCATAACAACCCGGGCCTCTTGTTGTGTTGCGTTAAAATGCCGAAGCTCTCGTTTCCCAGATGAACATCTGCAGCCGCCATTCTTTCTGTCTTGGACAAAACAGCTTGATCCACTTTAGTCACACTTGAAATCAGGATTAGAAAAATCTCTTGGCGGGAGATCTGAGAGAGCTGAATCAGGTCAGCTCCGATTCGGCAGGACACCCAGGAAGAAAAACGATTCGGGCTGTCACTTCTGCTGAGTTTTGGCTCGCCAGATGTGACCAGAATCCATCTAAGCTGCTAGAGGAGCATCACCCTAAAACTAAAAGAGACCCTCCCTATCTATGCAGGAGGGGGCTGCTTGGTAATTATAATCAGGCTGGTGCCAGTTTTCATTAGGCCATGAAACCAAGCTCCAAACACCAGAGTGGGATCAGACTGAGGTGAAACTGACAGCTTCAGATCTGTGGACTCTTAATCTGCTGTCTGCCCGCTGGACGTGATGTAATCTCACATTGTGGGATTAGAAGGCGTCCTGAAGAGAAAAAGGCGGCGTTTGTACTGCAGTTTGTAAGGGTCACTGCAGGGGTTAATAGACTGTTGCAGGCGTCTGAAAGCAGCTATTTGTCTGTTTTCAGCTGGACGGCTGCACCTCTGACAGGTGGAGGAGCACTCCGGGAGGGTTTTTCTGTAATTACCGGCAAGCATGAAGACGTGCACGTGCACTGAAGTCAAACAGCACAAATGTGAAGAGGACACAGCTTCTAATGCAGACATGTCCAAAGTCCGGCCCCGGGACCATATGCGGCCCGTTGTCAATTTTCATCCGGCCCGCAGCCTCCGTCATAAAATCAATAGCGCCTGGCCCGCGGGTAGAATTACGTAATACATTTGGTAGCAGCGCTGTTACCTGCGTGTTCTAAATGCTGCCATCTAGAGGCTAAAATAGGAACAGCAAATTAGTATGTGAGCCCCCCAATTTTCTAAAATGGTGGCAATTAATAAAAGGAGGGAAAAAAGAATCTAGCACGCCATTTAACTAGTCTAAACTAGTTCACTCCAGGATTTTCTAAAGGGTTTTTTGTCTGTGACCCCCCCTCTCGGATCCGCCCACTTGTCAAACGTCAGAACTCAATGTGGCCCGCGAGTGAAAAAGTTTGGACACCCCTGTTCTAATGTGTTCTTTGTGTGTTCTTTCTTTTTTTCAGATAACTGCAATGGTCCTCTGGTGTCGGCGCTGCCACATTCATCCTTTCAAAGCTCCTCTCAGTCCTCGGCCGGTTATGCCGCGTTCCACGCCAAGCTCAACAGAAGAGATGGTGAGTACGAATCAAATGGCTTTTTACTGGAAAATATCCATCATTTGATTTCAGGATGAGGTTTTGAAAAGATGAGTGCCGCATCCGCTCTTCTTTCATCAAGCCAAAGTGTTTCCTCATGACTTTCTGCTCTGATGAGGGATTAAAAAGCGAGAACATTTTTTTAGAAAAATGAATTATGTGTTTGATTTTTCCAGGAAGAGATGATTTGTGAATGGGGAAGTGTCTGTTTCACACACCGTAAACAACACACTGGTTTTCACCCAAAAAAATAACCGTATTTTCACACAGATTTTCTATTACTCAGCTTAGTCCGAAATATTATTTTTGTTAGTGTTTCTAAGAAACATTGCATCACACACCTCCCTTTCTAGGACCGATTGTAACCTTACAATCAAAACTTTACAATGTTTTTCATAGATGTGGAGGTATAAAGGTTTTGTAGAAGAGTTATAAATAGATAAGTGTGTTTTGGATTAATTTGTTCCAAATTTTGACTGACCCAAGCAAAACCTGAGATTTTGTAACTAAATTCTATTTAAAACCCTTTCGATTTAAAAATACGTATGTCTACATTCCTGTCCATCCCAGTGGTGTCAGGGTTTTGGGATGTGGAAGGAGGAGGACCCAATTGCAGGACATCAAACAAGGGTAATTAACACAATTCGAGTAAGTCTGTAAAGCAAAAGGGCACAGGATTAACTCAGGATTCAAAAGTTCAAATAATAACAAAGTTCAAACATGGTCACGCAACCAGGGTGACCTGGCTGGAAGGGATGGTATGACCCAACAGGGAACCCCGGGGTGATTGCCCATAAATAGATGGTAGGGTCCACAGATGTGGGGAATCAGGAATCATCCTCAGGTGATCCTAATCAGGGTGATTAGGAACATCCAGGGCTCCCTCTGGCGGGAGGTGAGGGGATCCTGACAAGTGGGGTCCAGTTAAGAAGTAGATGCTGTTCAGAACGTGTGGAAGTCTCACAAAACATGGCAAAACAAAAGTTTTAAGTCGACTGAGACGGAGTAAAGAGAAGAAGCTCAATGGTTGAGAGTCCATCTTTGGACCAGGAGAAGCTGGTTTGATTCCCACTGGGCTCATACCTAAGTGTCTTGGAAGCAGACACCTAACCTCCTGTTTCTTTCACCACTGGCACCTTCGTGGCTGCATACAGTGGTACAAGTCCGCACAGAAATTTTTCATTCGTGGGATGAAAACAGCATGTTAAGAAAAAAAAAAAAAGTCGATTGGATTAAAAAATAACATACTGATGATACTGAATAAACTTTGTGAAATTATTTATTGGAGAATCTTCCACAATCACAAGCCTAATCAGTTCATCAAATGTTGGTACCAAGTAACTACGTATGTATTTAAAGTTTAACTTTAATTTAAGACGAGCCTCCACTTGTCACAGACTGGCTCTCGGACAAAAATGAGGGAAACAGAAACAAAATATGGGCCAAATCAAATTAAGTTTATTATAAAATAAAGACACAATCATCAAAAATACAAATTCAACATTGAAGAAACGGACAAACCAAAGGCATACTTGACCTGCAGATCAAGAAAACAGAGAGAGAAAACAATTAGTGTAGGTATCTCATTCAAAATGAACCCATCAGGCCCCACCCCTGCCTGCAGGAGGCTCCAGCCCTACTAGGCAAGGGAGGGGCCATGACAGTGCAGTTTAATAAAAATCCCTTCCACAGATTTGGAGATATTGCGTTCCCAAAAGTGTGATGAAAGCACTGATACATACACAGATGTACGGACAACCAAGTGCTTGATGCCTTCCCCATATTCTGAGGGAAAAGGCAAAACAAAAAAATTTCACTTCTCTGTTAGTTCATCCTATTGTCTATATGTTTTATTAAAGGGAATAAAAAGCTGGCGAATCAATCAAAACTCCATAAAGAACAATCAGTTTTTCGTATTTTAAATGTTATATAATAAATAAAAGATATAAATAATCCAGTCATTGTTTGACTTTGTTTGACCAAGTGAGATCTGAGTTTTTTTTCTCGACAAAATATGGAAAGAATGTGTCGCTGTCAGACTGAATGAATCAGTGTCAAACAACAGTGACTCAGACTGGCTAAATCTCAGCATCGAAGCTTACACAAGAGGCCGTTGTCATAGAGACACGGACCCCTCTGGGACCCTTAGAAAAAGCCTCTGCGATCATTAACAAATCAGACGGTTTCAGTGGAGAAGCTGCTAAAGGGCGACAGATGTCAGTGGAAACAGTTTGACTGGAAACTGGAAAAGGAAGCGAAAAAGGAACTCGGCTGCTGTTCAGAAACGCTCTTCACCTCAGCGCCTCGTTCTGGGTGCAGTTTTACTTAAACGGGTGAAATGACCCATAACCGTAATGAGAGTTTGTGGACTTCCCTGGGTTATAAGTAGATGAGCTTCATTGCTTTCTAAAGCCTTTTTTACAGAAAAGAAAAATACCAAGACCAATGTGGCAGTGATATAGAACCTAATTGGGTTCTGCATGGACCGAAAGAACGGCCAAGAGCACGATGGTGTTTAATACATCCCCAAAATGTTCATTAAACAAACAAATGGAAAGTGGATCTTCGGTCAAACGTTAACATTTATAAATGAACGCTATCAAACGTCTATTGATCAGAGTAAATGCCTAGTCGGCTGGAGTTGGCTTGCCTAGAATAAAATAAATACAAGTATAATTTCTCCCTGAGGGAAATTAAAATGTTAGGATGCTCATCTTTTCTTAAAATGGTTATTAAAAAAATACAAGTTAATTAAAGTTAATCATCTGTCAGTGAATTCAACAGATCAATCTGTAGATGAAGAATGATTTTGTCCTTGAAAAACTGGAATTAAAAGAGAAGCCTAGGTCTTTAGAAGTGCTCTGTATGAATAAATTCACCATTGGTAACTATTTTTTATTGGTTGTTGTTAAAATTGTACACGCACTACAGATTAATAACTATGTTTACTCAATAAACAAACCAGCAGTGAACGTGGCTCATTCTTCTATGGCTACAAACACAAATTCATAATGATAAGCAAATAAAACTTAAAGGTCCCCTATTATGCAAAACTGACTTTTATGAGGTTTTAACCTTTTATTTTACTTAGTACTACCCCAAACAATCCCCCAAAGTGTTTTTTATTGTGATTCATGCTATTTTGAGATATTTACATTCAAAGTAAGGGGCGTGTTCTCCAAACCTCAAACGACTGATGGAACATTGTGACGTAGATCTGTTTTTTGTACAGCCCCCTGCAGCTCAAACACCCTCCCCCACTTCTACCTGCTCTCCACCCTGATATCCGAACCGCTTTGTTTTACTCAATACGTCTCACACCTCGCCCCTCCCACTCCACGCTGTGCTGGGTGGGTGGGGAAATCACAATGAATGACAACCAATCGCAACCAACGGGGCGGGTCCCAGGAAAAAAAAAATAAAAAAATACTGAAACAAGCTGTTTTGACTTCCGGGTCTGAAACTGCGCTCCCAAAACGGGTTTTATTTAAAACCTTTTGTGTTGAGAGTGTCGCGAAATGTAAAATTATGCATATCAGATACATAAGCACAGGATAAAATAAGGGAAAAAAGGCATAATAGGGGACCTTTAAGGAAAAAAGCAGTTTTTCAATTGCCCAAATTTTGGATTATTTGTAGATTCGTAGTTGGGGAGGAAGCACTAGCTCAGAACTAGATTGTTCCTATGACTGGGAGAAACTGATTCAATCCCCACTGGGCCCTTGTGGAAGACATCTACCCTCCATTTTTCCCACCATTGGCGCCATCGTGGCTGCCTACTGCAGTGTAATGCTATCCGCAACCCTAACCCTAGCCCTTGTGGAAGACATCTACCCTCCTTTTCTCCCACCATTAGCGCCATCGTGGCTGCCTACTGCAGTGTGATGCTAACCCCAACCCTAACCCTAGCCCTTGTGGAAGACATCTACCCTCCATTTCTCCCACCATTGGTGCCATCATGGCTGCCTACTGCAGTGTAACGCTAACCCTAACCCTAGCCCTTGCCCTTGTGGAAGACATCTACCCTCCGTTTCTCCTACCAGTGGCGCCATCGTGGCTGCCTACTGCCGTATAATGCAGCACAAAAATTTCACCATTTGGGAGATGAATCTTCTTCTTCTTTCGGCATTTCCCTTCAGGGGTCGCCACAGCAAGTCAGTTTCTTTCATCTAACCCTATCTGCTGCATCTTCTTTGGTCATGCCGACTATCTTCATGTCTTCCTTCACTGTATCCATGAACCTCCTCTTTGGTCTTCCTCTAGTCCTCTTTCCTGGCAGTCCCAAACCTTTCATCCTTCTTCCGATGTACTCTACCATCTCAGTCTGACCTCTCTGACTTTATCTCCAAAACCTCTAACATGTGCTGTTCCTCTGATACATTCATTTCTAATCCTGTCCATCCTGGTCACTCCCAGAGAGATCTTCAGCATCTTCATCTCTGCTACCTCCATCTCTGTCTCTAGAGACAGTCACACTGTCTCTAGACCAAACAGCATAGGCGGTCTCACCTCTGTATTTGAGAGATTAATACAGAATGTTAAAAAATATAGATGTTTTTTTTTGGTAATTTCAAAATTCAAATCTGTTTTGTTATATGTCTGGCATAAGTTTCAAACAGATGTGCACAGGAGTCCCATTCCTCTCAGATTCATTTGCTTTGCTCAATTTTTCTCGAGGCATCCTTTTGACAATAAATTTGCCACCAAATTGCTTACTTCTCAATTTGTAGTCAACAGCTTTCACACAGACAAGACAACAAATCATTTAAGCACATTGCTAAGGATTCTGTTTGCTAGATTTAGATGATACACTGTTTAACTATTCAATCACCAGGATGTGCCAGGAATGACTGGAACAAAAGACAAACTTTAAAATCTGATTGGCTCAAGCCAAAACTTATTTTCCATGCTGTAGATGGTCAATAGAAAGTTGGTATAACCCCTCATAGGTTCAGGAGTGATTCATCATAGGAAAGGCTTCTGGTTTTATACATATCAACCCAAGTACATAGAACCAGTTCTAAAGTTCATTTTATCATAGTGAAAATTATTTCCGAATGGAAGTCGAAATGTCTCGATCATCAAATACACTGCCTACCTGAAAACTTTGCAATCCGTCCTGTTGGCTGTAGTAAAGGCTTCAAAGTTCTTCAGAAAGACCAGTAGGCAATTATTTTTTGACTCCTTGATACTGATGTGGTCACCTCACTGAAACCTCACCAGAACCTGCAAAACGGGTTTTGACTAAAAACGGGATTATTTCAGTCCCATGCTCAAAGTTTTTCAGAGTAGTTCTCTTTGACTCAGACTTTAACAACATTTTTTTTTATATATATACTTTATTTATCCCTCAACAGAAAATTTATGTGCTGCACAACACGGCAGCAGGCTGCCACCTATGACGGCGCCAATGGTGGGAGAAGCGAGGGGTTAGGTGTCTTCTCCAAGGACCCTAGACGTGCACTCAGTGGGATGCGAACCAGCACACTTCCGATTGACTTCCGGTCGCCTTTCGGTCAACGGGCAAATGCTGTAACTACTGAGCCACCATCTCCCCAATAACATCAAGTTCTTGATGCCTTTAGGACTCAATCACATCCCCATGTTAACTATCTCAGACTCTAAGAACGCCAGGATCGAACCTCGTATTAATTCGGTAAACTAATCAAGAAGAAAGAATCTGGTTCACCAGACCATATTAGAAAGACACTCACTCTGATCATTTTCTAATCCAGGTTTACAAGTTGAATTTCTGGCCGTACAAACGACGTCTTATCTGCATTCTTTTAATGTGTTCCTTATCATTTATTTTTATTCAATTTCACGCTTTTAATTTAAATCCTATCTTGCATTTTACACTGTTTTGATACTGTGTTTTTTTTATTCGATGTATAAATTGTACTACAAACAAATGTGCGTCGGCCAAAAGAAATAAACTCATCATTTTTCCACATCTTAATCCCAAACGTTGGTGAATTGTTCTTAAGAACAATACAAGACACAAGCCAGGAAATGAAGAAAAAATGTGACATTTCTGCTCCATTTTCTTCTAATTTACTCAGGAAGAGTAACAGACGCAGCATATCTAACCCCATGAAGCTATTCTCTGTGGACCACTGATGTCCTCAGGCACAGTGAACCTGCCTATTGTGTCTTTTTAAGTGGTTGTAATAAAATTATGGACAGAGATAAAGCGTGGTAAGTGTTGCTATTTTGCCATTTTCTCTGAGTGATTCAGTCATTCTTCGTGTATTTTTTTTCTGAACTGCTTATTCAGGCTGAATAAAACAGTAGGAAGCATTTGGGATATCCACCTTGTGATGTTTCTAGCCAGGAAAAAGAAAAAAAAAACACAGGACACGACTTTAACCTAAGGTGGAGTGACATTCAGCTGCTCCCACGAGGACCGGACGTGCACCACAGTCACTTCTAGCCTTTAGAAACATGAATTCACTTTCCATGCTTCTTCCTGCAGGAGCGGGAGGCTGGTCTCCCATGGTGACCGATCAAGACCCTTGGCTGCAGGTGGACCTTCGGGAGCAGATGGAGGTGACTGGAGTGGCCACTCAGGGTCGTTACGACAGCTTGGACTGGGTCAGCAGCTACTTGCTGCTCTACAGTGACACCGGGCGGGTTTGGAAGCAATACAGGCAGGAAGACGGCATGGAGGTAGGCTTTCATCTTAACCTTTTATAGGATAAGTGATCATAAAATAAAACTTAAAAAAAGTCTTCTCAATGCTGCTTTACGAAATCAGAACCATAAGAGGTTCCTCCATCCATCATCAAGAGTGACCAGACAAAGTCTCATCAATAAAGATTTGCATAGATGAGAAGCCAAGCAAGAATTTTGCTGACTTTTTGGACCTTGTTTTTGCCACAAATTTAGGACCACCAGAATTCCTTGGTACAACTTTATCCTTACATTTGTGACAAATCTCAGACACAAATTGATCCCCAGTCTGCCCCAACCACGTCTCTCGAAGTCCAAATATGGCGATGCAAATGAGGTGATGGTAATGCAAAGATATTTAAATGAGCCGGTGCTACCTGTCATTACTCATGCACAACAGCAAAGTATAATCTCACCACAATTAAGGAAGATATGTTGTTAGAGGTTGAAATGTTGAATTTATGGGTATATCAGTGGATACACCGGAAATGCTTGACTAACTACCAATTTTATTTTTTTCTGAAAGCACCAAAGTGATCTAGGGTTAGAAGTTTTTTTTTATTCTGTTTTGTGGTTTTTGTGGTGGAAGAAAAGAAAGTTTTCTTTTGCTAAAATTGCTTCTGTGCATTTCCATTGTGGGTTAAAAAGGAGGTCGATACCACTTTGTCTGTGTTTAGTAAGTGTGGGGCTGTGGAGTTGATTAGAATAAATTAGCATCAGCTCGGGGAGCAGCAGACGGAGGCAGGCGAGTTTAAAAGGTCACTAACTGTTTGTGAGATGGTATTAGAGAAAAAATTGGGAAATGTCAAGCTGTGGTTTGCAGGGAGCATGTGCATGCGCCATGCATGTCTGAGCAGGGCTTTTCCCTGCTTCCACAGGGGTAAAACCTGTGGTTGGAGGAAACAAGGATGCAGTGGAAAAGAAAGCTCATAATTCAACAGGAATGGTTTTCTGCTGAGGAAATTACATCGGTCTGGCTATCACATTCCCATGGTATTGCTGTCAGATGAGGGTGAAGAAAAATTGGTAATATCGTTGTATCACAATGTTTAGGAGGTTGTATGTCTACATGGTTTATGAAAGCTTGTGCTAATCTGAAAGGCTTTGGGAAGTTTGGAGCATGTTGTGATTCCTTTTGCAGAGAGTCGGCAACCTTTTCTTACCATGCACTTCAACTTGAAAGATTATATATTCGGCCAAGATGTCAATTTGTTTTTTTATTTGTAGCCAGACTGGTCCCACAACTGCCTCTGTTTGATTTCATTTTCTTCTACAACTTGTTAGGGATAGCAGGCATTAGGTTAGTCATGCAGCGATCGTCAAATATTCGACCAATTAGCGAACAGAGATGAATCTGTGACATGAATACAAGTCTAGGCTACGTCTTTCAATCGGGAGCTAACAAAAGGTCAAGCAGGCATTGGGGTTTCTGTTTGCAATGATTCTTGAGATTAAAAATTTAAAGACAGTGTTCAAAGGGTTTGTTCTTCCGAAAGACGTGATTGCCTTGCTGCTGACGGAAAAGACTTTTTCTGGACAACAGTGACTGTTCAGACACAATTCTGTTCATGTCTGAACATTTAATTGAACTGGAGGAGGCGATAGCTCAGTGGTCCAATGTTTGCCCGCGGACCGGAAGTTCCTCGGAAGTTTGCGGGATCGAATCCTACTGAACTCATGTCTAGGTGTCCTTGGGGAAGACACCTAACTCCCCCTTTCTTCCACCATTGGCGCCATCGTGGCAGCCTGCTCTGGTGTAATGCAGCACACAAATTTTCCCACTGAGGGATTAATAAAGTATACAATAGCATTATTAAAATTGATGTCCAATCCCTATCAAAAAGGAACATTTCGTTATAAAGAAAGAACCCACCCTCTATGGACTGGGTAAATCCCAAAGCTGCATGGTCAGAATTTTTCAAGGGATGAAAGTCTGAAGTATTAGGCTAGTTAGTTTGATTTTGAAAGCACAGTAGTCGTCAAAGTGGGCTCCCTTTTTAGACATATGGTATGTTGGGTGTGATGTTTGTAAAAATTGCAATTAACCTAAAATAAAAAGAAACCAAAAGAAACATTCAAACCTTTTAAAAAACTTTTGTTTGTCAACAAAAAAAAATGACTAAGGAATAAAGTCGTACAGCTTGAACGTTTGTGTATTAAATTTAGTTTAAAAGAAAAACCTAAGACATACATAAATATGGTTTGCGTGGGTGTGTTTATAGCATATTTTCCACCTTTTTGAGGACTTGAATATGATTCATAGTGTGAGTATTTCAACTGTTAATTAACTGAAAACCAGCCTCTTCTACTTTTCAAGTACTTGATAATTTTTAATTACTTTGAGTATGAGTCGTGTGTGAATACGGGTTTTTTGTATATATTGCTTTATTAATTTTTTATCCATTTATGTAATTATGGAGTCGTTGTGATGCTGTGATGTAGCCTGCATCTCTTTCAGTTGAGTTTGTTTCTATGAGAAAAATTCATGTGGAATCTCTACACACTTATGAAACTGCAACATACGCGACCGAAAAGAATTGAATGAAAACAAAATAAAGACATTGTAACAAAATGATTTATAGCTGGAAATAAAATGAAACTTTAGAGAACACCTGTTTTTTATTATTATTTTGATGATAAAAAGTTTGTAAATGAAGAAAAATAGCTCTTTGAATAAATTTGATATTGAATCGAAAATACTTTATTAATCCCCAAGGGAAATTTGATGCTGCGGTGCTAACACCTCGATGCCTTCCTGGTCCACCTACATGGTGCGAAAGCTGACATCTGAACAGTTGAAAAACCAGTCCGTAAGGAGTCCATGGAGTCGGGCTTCAATGAAGTACACTTCAATGAAGGCCCCTCCACATTTCCACTGGGTCAGAACGAACGTCCCCAGTTTCTCCATCTTGCCAGCAAGCAACCTGATGTTACCCATGACAACCGCAGCGACACTGGGCTCAAGGCGTCTCCTTTCAGATCGTCTCCTTCTTAGTTCTGTCAGAACTGCACCGACTCGTCTAGCCACATTGGATTTAGTTCCGAGAGCTAGCAGTTGGTCGTACACGCAAACAAGGCGGAACAAGTCCATGACCAGCAAAACAAGCTAACGAGGAGCCAGTCGTTGGAAAAAAACAGCGAACTTATGGTATAAACAGCCTTCCGAAGTAAAACAATGCAGACCAAAACGTCGTCCAAAGGGCGCACAAAGTAACTTCTCCATAAATGGCCAAAAGACAAGTGAAAAAAAAATGCAAAAATAGACGACCAAACGGTAAAAGTCACGAAGCACTGCAGCAGGCAGCTGCCCGGGGCAGCGCCTTTTTTGAAAATAAAATATGTTTAACTTTGTAAAAACCTGATCAAACACTTTGGCCATGTTACCATAGCAAGTATTCCAGATGTCATGCGTTCGATTTCTTTTTGAAAGCATGCTTTTTTTTTTTTTTTTGGTACACCGAGAATCGGTGTCCGCTAAGCCAATTTTGATGGTAGCACATTTGAGCAGGTCTGTAACGTCTCCTTCCATCTGCAAAAAACTTTTGGTCTCCGACTGACAACTAATCCTTTGGTATCCAGATGAGTTAGCCCACTTAATGACTACTTAGACTCCAGATCATCATCCTACATCATACTGACAGATGAACTGTGCTAGCATGTAACATTTAACTGACTAATTGAGAGTGTGAGATGTATCTGGAGTTGATTCTGGTCTGAATCCTCTGGGACCCCCACTCCAGGAATGATCAGCAGATGTCTTTAATGTTTTCTTTTTGGTAGAATGATGGACTTCCGATGGTCTGGAAATGCCCTGATAACCTTTCCACTTCCCCGTTCAGACGTGTAATTTAGGTTTTGTTATCTAAGAGTGATGGGAATAAAAGTAGGGTTGTGTAAATATTTCTCCAGGCTCAGATTATAAACAGTGATGGGAGCCCTCTGTCACCTGAGATTCCATCTCCTCTCACTGCTCGGTGGGCTCTGTGCAGTATTGATGACATGGTAGGTCAGTTTCAAATAACATCTTCTCACTTTCTCTCACACCTTCCAATGTGGAGGAAGTGTGGTGTCAACACAATTATTATGCTGCTTTTCTCTGTCCTCTATGTAAACTCACAACAGCCGGTTCACAGCGGCTAAGAAAATAGCCCCATGCTGGCACATGCCATTAATTCTTTATTGTGTTTGCCCCAGTTATGTCAAAGGCTGCCAACAAGATGTTGAATTGTATTTCAGAGTGTTTTTCTACTTGGCAGTCCAATTAGCAGAGTGTGTAATTGCCCACTGGCATGTGGCTCCTGCTAACTGATCAGGGTTTTTTTTTTTTTTTACTGTGTGGAAATCACAGGTGCAGAGATGTGAAAAGGAACTACGTACAGAGTTCTGGGCCAATCTGAATTATTTATCCAGCTTCGCCTATTTAAAAATAGATTATTTGAAATGCATATGAATGTGTGTATCGGGCAGGTAGAGGCTAAAATAAGAAGTTTTTCACACCGTTTGGCTCGGCCAGTGTGTAGGGCATACATCAGCATCAGGACAACCACGCTTTGATGACAAGCAACCAGAGAAACATCCCAAAGGGACACATAAAACAGGGGGAAAGAACCGAGCGTGATGGAGGTTCACTAAACAACCATATCAGGATAAATGAATCTCAGAAACCCGAGAATGTCATCTTATGTCTTACGTTGGGACATTTCAGCCAAGTCCTTTGTAAAAAAACTTTAAAATTGTGACAGTTTTGTGGCTTTTTGAACTGCTTTTATTGAACTAAAATTTTTCACTAAAAAAAAATATATAGCGGGGCGGCACGTTAGCGCAGTTGTTAGCACAGTGGCCTCACAAGAAGGTTGGGGTTTGAGTCGTGGGGTTTGAGTCGTGGGAGGCGATGCGTGAAACATTGGCCTTTTTGTGTGGAGTTTGTATTGTTCTCCTCGTGTATTTGTGGTTTTCCACCAGGTCGTCTAGTTTCCTCCCACCTTCCAAAAAATACATATTAGATTGGCTGCCACAAAATTGCCCCTAGGAATGATTGTGTTTGTGGATGGTTGTCTGTGTGTTTGGCCCCACAGCAAATTGGTAACCTGTTCAGGGTGTATCCTGTCTATAGCCTGAAATCAACTGGAATAGGCTCCAGCACCCCCCGTAAACCTGTTAGAAATAAATAGTTGCCAGAGGTACGCCTAATTGGTACGCATGCATACGATGTTAATCAAACACGTTGACGCTTTTGTCCACCAGCATAGTGAGCCAAAGGAGTATAAAATTATCATTCAGCAGCACAAAATTGGTGAAATAAATAAATAGATAAAAAATTTATCAATCTAAAACTCAAAAAATTTTCTCTAAAAGCACTGTAAAAAGTGGCGATTAACAGATGTGTGAAAAAGATGTTTTCGATTACTTCAAAGACAATAATTTGAAAAGACCTTGGAGAAAAAAAAAAAAAAACACTCGTCAAACCTGAGGTTTGTATATTTATAAGGCACGCTTGTATTTACATTTCGTCATCATTCTAGCTGATTAAAAATTTGCGGTTTTTAAAAACCCCAGCTGGTTTAGATCAGAATGTATCACAAGAGAAAATATTACTGATTCCAGGTTTAACACATCAGTTAATAAATAGCTTCTCGATGGAAGAGTCTTTAATGACATCTGGTCGAACCCTATGGTCTTGGGAAAGTCCCTGTGATTGGGTCAAGCCCACCATGAATCCATTTTCAAAAATTGTTAGAAATTCTTCTTCTTCTTTTGGCATTTCCCTTCAGGGGTCACCACAGTAAGCCAATTTCTTCCATCTAACCCTATCCGCTACATCTTTTTCGGTCACGCCAACCATCTTCATGTCTTCCTTCACTGTATCCATGAACCTCGTCTTTGGTCTTCCTCTTGTCCTCTTTCCTGGTGGTTCCAAACCCAGCATCCTGCTGCCAATGTAGTGATCCCTCTCTCTCCTTTGCCCATGTCCAAACCATCTCAGTCTGGCCTCTCTGACTTTATCTCCAAAATTCTAACAGGCTGGTCTCATTTCAATGGTAAAATGAATCAAGTCCTTTCATCTTCCGTCACACATCACACCTGATCCTTTTCTCCACTCGTTCCAGCCTGCCTGCACACACTTTATTCACCTCTTTTCCACACTCTCCATTTCTCTGGACTGTTGATCCTAAGTGCTTAAAATCTTCCACCTTCTTTATCTCGTCTCCCTGTAACCTCACTCTTTCATTTGGATCCCTCTCATTCACACACATGTACTCTGTCTTAGTCTGACTAATCTTCATTCCTCTTCTTTCTAGTGCAAACCTCCACCTCTCCAGCTTTTCCTCCACCTCTTCCCTCCTCTCACTACAGATCACAATGTCATCTGCAATAATAAAATAATGTGTTAACTTATCTTTAACTGAAATAAGTGTTTTTGTACTTAGTTATTCGATGACGTGTGCTTTGTTTAGTGTTCATGCGGTGTGGTCGGTGAGGACAGAGTAACATCTTTAGGTTCTCTTCTGTTTTCTGAACCAAAAGAATTATGTGCACCCCTGATAATAGCCAGCGGCTACCGTCTGTGTTTGGTGCCTCAGGCAGGTCCACGAGCTGAAGAATGAAATCCAATGTTATGCTGGGAAAAGGTAGACTGGCATAACACAATATAGAAACAACAAAAAAAGTATTTTTATCGACATTTAATATGTTAATAATATAAGCGCATCTTGTTAAAATGCATCACGGTCTCTTCAATGTTCCAGACAAAACTCAAAAGAACTTAACCGACGACTCAAAGAAAATAGTTATAGTGTAATTCTGGTCCAAACAGACATTTTTGTACCAAATTTGAACTATTTTGACAGTTGTTTTGAGTAATTTACTACCCTGGATGTGGATTTTAAAGCTGATGTGCAGAGTGCACGAAGTGGCCTAGTTACATGCACACAATACGTAGTTCTATGGCCCACATTGGTGGCCCAAGTGGTTACATGATTGAGTTTCAGCATCTAAACTCAATCACAAACCCACTTCAGTTTGAAATAATAGTCTTCACTAACAAGTGGCAGGTTAACTCTACTGTTACACTGATCCATGTGGCCAATGAAAGTGTGCTCACGTTATGATTAGATTATGAGTCTAAGAAAATTTCACTTTTTCTATAAAATTTATATGATTTTCAATACTTTTGGTAAAAAGACTGTGATGCGTTGTTGATTCTGAAGCA
Organism: Neostethus bicornis; assembly: GCA_902685375.1. NCBI lineage: Eukaryota > Metazoa > Chordata > Actinopteri > Atheriniformes > Phallostethidae > Neostethus > Neostethus bicornis. The sequence continues at coordinate 7,283,852 of LR738549.1, read as the reverse complement.
GAAATAAACATATTGGGTCAAGTCCGACATTTTTTTTATGCGACAAGAGCGGTTCATCACATCTCCAACACCAGCTGATTCAGAGTCCTCCTTGTCCTACAAAGACAGATGGTGATGGACAGGTTCCAGCAGAGATGTCCTGATACCAGCAGCATCGTGTCCCAGCTGTCTGGATAAACTAGAAAAGTTGGAAAGTCTTGTTTACAGCATGTTGGACTTAAATAAAAATGAGGTTGTCAGGGGAAATAAGGAGAGAAAAGAAAAGCCAGTGTTGGGCAAGTTACTCTAAAACTTAAATGCACTGTAAATATTACTTGGCACATAGATAAAAATAATGTAATATATTTAATAGAAATTTTGGTATTAATAAGGAAGAGAAGCAACTCCTGATTCGCTAGTACATGATGGAAAGAGGTGTTGATAAAGATGAGTGGATGAACAACTCATATCCACCTTTGTCTGACAATGCTGCCGACTCAAATGAAGCCAAATCCTTGTGATTAAAGTCAAATATTCTCATTTGTTTGCACCCTCATTAACACTGGGCGCGGATTGTAAATATGTTGAAAGCAGGGTTATTGGTGTTATTGAACTCTTTCAAAATTTTAGTGGAATTCAAATCTTTAGTAATTAGGCTCTCGCCCCCGCAACTACTGTAGGCCCAGGTTAAGCAGAAGAAGATGAAGCAGAATAAAACTTAATTTTGTACTTTGTAGTTTTAATCTGTGGAATCAAGTTCATGCCCCTGTAACATCTTCTTGAGACAGCTGGCTAGTGCTTTTAAAAGTCTGCAAAATATGCAAAACTGTTCTTAAACACAATTATTTTTATTGGAATAAAACTTCCACTCGAAGCAAGAGATTGCTAATGTAAAAGTCATTAGCAACAAGTCCACTCTGCCCCTTGACGGGTAAAGAGTCAACACTGCAATTCAAGGGATAAAAGATTACTGTATTCATCCCTCACCGGGGTAATTTGTGTGCTGCACTCCTACACCGAAGCAGGCTGACCACGACAGTGCCACTGGTGGGAGAAACAGGGCTTAGGTGTCTTCTCCAAGGACCCTAGACGTGCTTCTCTGTGGGATGCGAACCCGCAAACTTCCGGTCCGCGGGCGAACGCTCTAACCCCTGAGCTGCCGTCTCCCCTTCTTTTTCTACACTGCATTTTAGCATTAAACTTTCTTTTAATATATTGTTCTCATCAAAGCATCACATTATCAAAGTTCTTGGTGAGGATTAAGCTTACTAAGGTCTTGGAGTTACTGAGACTGTAAGGAGCAACATATCGTCCATTTATTCTCGGTAATGCAATTGTATTAATGTGTTATTAAAAAATGAATACAAGAACTTGTTGGCTGAGATAGTTTGGACATGTACAGAGAAGAGAGACCAAGTACATTGGCAGAAGGATGCTGGATTTGGAACCACCAGGAAAGAGGACTAGAGGAAGACCAAAGAGGAAGTTCATGGATACAATGAAGAACGACATGAAGATAGTTGGCGTGACCAAAGAGGATACAGCAGATAGGGTTAGATGGAAGAAACTGACTTGCTGTGGCAACCCCTGAAGGGAAATGCCGAAAGGAGAAGAAGAAGAATACAAGAACTTGTTGCACAGTTAGAGAGACAGATAGACAGACAAATAGAGAGGATTATTTTGGGTAAATAATGACAAAACTGATGCGAAAACTACTGCCTTTCACAACCAATGGAATCGGGACAATCATTAACACATCAAAAACAACTACCATCATAGATACTTGCTGTAGGTGTAAAGCAAGGTAAGATTATTAAACGTGTTTATTTTTTCCCAACAAAAAAGTATTGTGATTCTTGTGACGCTAGTTATCTGACTACTTAGTATCCATCTGGCGCTTTCCTTTTGGATGTCGGCCCGGCCTGCATTTCACCTGGATCCTCCTGAGGTTCCTTCAGGTTGCTCATCATTCAGGTCGAACGTGAACGGACTTCATATTTCCCACATTAAAGCTACATTTGCTAACGGCGCTCCCTCCTCCTCACACTCAGGATGAATGGCAGCGATTAGCAGCTGGTTTGTCTGCAGTCGGTAATGAAACTAGAACCGCGCTGACTCGGACCTTTTGGCAGATTCCCCCTCACATCCGTCTGGAAGCTCAGAGGTGACGGCTCGCTGTCAGAGACTGAGCTGAGGGGAACTAATGAGAGAGCGGTGGATGTGGACATCACCGGGCCCTCACTGCTGAAACCCAGCCAAATTAGCTCCACAAAGAAAAGATTAAAATGTACAGAGCTACAAACCAGCATCCAATTTAGAAGAAGAATAAATTCTGATTAGTATTTTTAATGGCTGTGTTCTGCTAATGGCTCTGAGGGTTTGCAACCCGATGGCCCACGGTTCTCAGCCTCTGAAGAACCCTTGTTGGAGTGAAATAAAGTGATTCTGAAGCTCTGAGTGACAATCTCATCTCTGAGAATTAAGATGCTTAATTCTGAGGGTTACAGGTAACCATGGCAACACGGCCTGGTTGCTCTTGGAAGAGAGCAGCTTTCTGAGTCTAGGTATGTTGAAGTTTCTACAGTCACAGTCCATTTATTTAAATACCATCAGGACCAATGATGGGTCCAGTAGGTTCAGCAAAGTTCAAACCTGGATTTAACCAACAAATAGGACGGCTCAAGTGATCTCGCTGTAAATGAAATTATCATTCACGATTCGTTTGCATAAAAGTTGCATGTTCTTCCCATGTATGCCTGAGTTTCCTCCGGGAACTCCGGTTTCCTCCCACCATCCAAAAACATGCGTGTTAGGTTGAGGACCCCCTCGAAAACGAGATGTCTTATCTCAAAATGTCTTATCACTACATAATAAAAATAGTTTTTTTTTCTTTAAAAAATGTCTTGCTGATGTGCGTGACATTCACAACTAAATCTTCTTCTTCTTCTTCTCCTTGCGGCATTTCCCTTCAGGGGTCGCCACAGCAAGTCAGTTTCTTCCAGCTTACCCTATCTCCTGCGTCTTCTTCGGTCACGCCAACTATCTTCATGTCTTCCTTCACTGTATCCATAAACCTCCTCTTTGGTCTTCCTCTAGCCCTCTTTCCTGGTGGTTCCAAATCCAGCATCCTTCTGCCGATGTACTCGGTCTCTCTTCTCTGCACATGTCCAAACCATCTCAGTCTGGCCTCTCGGACTTTATCTCCAAAACCTCTAACATGTGCTGTTCCTCTGATATACTCACAGCTAAATACCTGTGGAATATTGACAACAATGGCCAGGCTGGTACAAGATGTAGTAAAGAGTTTATACTGAAACAATATTTGGAGATTTTTGTGGGTTTGGTAGTAAATTTACGTTAAAAAAAGTCTAGGCTCAATAGCCCACTTTAAAATGGCAACACTAATGTGGCGCGCAACTGCTGCCAGGAGCCAAATACACACACACCGGAATAAGTTTTTTTGTTTTTTTAAAAAAGACACAACTTCTAACTTAAACATTTTGTAAGAACAGAAGTGATGTGAAATGAAGAGTCAGTGTTACGAATGCTTAGTTTTTAAAATGAAGGAGCTCTTTTGATAGAACAGTCCATACCGGAAGTTTAGCTTGTTAGCAACCAAGCTAATTACTTTTAGTCAAAAACGAAGAGATTTCTAGAATACCAACAACCAACCACCGACCAATAACAGTTTAAAATGTCTTGATGGAATAAAAATATATCTTTACTTAGGGATAGATGGTGGAAAATGTTACGAACTAAAAAAAAAAAGGTCTCAGAAGTGCACACTGATGTACTTCTTCTTCTTCTTCTTTAGTTTGCGGCATGAAGCACCAACCTGGGTGCATTACCGCCACCTACTGACTGTCACGAACCTCAAATCCTCCTCAATAACCCTGTACACCTCAAAAAAGTGTACAGGGCACCAAAACCCTTCCCCTGACGTCCATACAAAAACACCTCCTCCAAGCTCACTTGTCTCATCCCAACACTCCTCAGCACCACCATCATAGCCTCTCTTCCTTCCTCATACTTTCTACACGCTAACACCACGTGACTAACCCCTTCCAACTCCCCACAGAAATCACAACACCCATCCAAATGTTTACCCAGAATCTTGAGCGTTTCATTCAATCCCGTGTGCCCAATACGTAACCTGCTAAAAACCACCTGCCCCCGCCTTCCACCACCCACCGGATCCACAGTCACCCCCACCGTCCTCTGTACTTCATACAAGTGTCGTCCCTTCACCTCTGACTCCCACTCCATCTGCCACTGCTGCATTATCCCCTTCCAGACCAACGCCTTCACCTCCCCTCGTGACAGAGCCACGACCCTCTCCACCACCACCCGATCTGCAGCCCTCTTTGCCACCTCATCCACTCGCTCATTCCCCCCAATCACAGAATGGCCCGGAACCCACATAAACACCAACGACCCTCCTATCACCCCCAACACCATATTCAAAACATCCCAAAACAAACCTTGATGATACCTCACCCTCCCCAGTTCAAGAGCCCGAACCACTGACAACGAGTCCGTGCATATAAGTACTTTCCCACCACCATGTTGCATCGCCCACACCACAGCCATCCACACTGCATACAACTCCACCGTGAAAATACATAAGTGATCTGACGTGCGAACCCCTACCTCCACTCCAGACCCTTCCACCACCATTCCCGCACCCGTCCTCCCCGAAACCGGATCCCTTGAACCATCCGTAAACACCAATGTGTAATCCCCATAATTCTCCTCAATAATACTCCTAAATGCTCCCGCCACATTCACATCCCCAAACCTCCGTCTCCAACCCACCATCCCCAATTCCACCCTCACCTCTCCCAGCCTCCACTGTGGCACCATCTGAAAATTTTCCTCCCGCTCCAACTCCAAATCCCCCACACCCAATTCCCGTGCCCACAAACCCCCTACCCACCCAAAACTCAAAGTTTCCTTCACACCCCTCTCCCAGGACATATCCAGAACCCCCCGCCCAGGGTGATTATGGCTCTTTCCTATCAAGGAAACCCAATAATTCACCGCCAGGTGCTTCCTCCTCAGAGCGAGTGGCATGACACCCGCCTCCACCCTCAGGGCACTCACTGGCGAAGTCCTCAGAGCACCTAAACAAATCCTCAGGGCCTTGGCCTGCACCACATCTAAATCCCGTAACACTGTAGGCGCCGCCGAACCATAAACCACACATCCATAATCCAATCTGGATTTTATCAGGGCATCATACAGGCACCTCAAAGCTGAAAAACTGGCCCCCCAGTCCACCCCAGCCAGACATCTCATGACATTTAATATCTTGTCACACTTACTGGTCAAGTACCTTACATGTTCCCTCCACACCAACTGCCTATCAAAAGTTAGACCCAGAAAACGAAAAGACCCCACCATCTCAATGTGCCTACCATAGAGCTTCAAACCCTTCACAGTGCCAACCCGGCCCCTCGAGAACATCATACCTTTTGTCTTGTCCACCGAAAATCTAAAACCCCACCTGTCACCCCAAGCCTGCACCCTGTCTATACCCTCCTGCACCTTCCCAACCACATACTCCCTGTTCCGTCCCCTCTTCCACAACGCCCCATCATCAGCAAACAGTGATCTACCTAAATCATTCCCCACCCCACTAAACACACCATTAAACATAACATTAAACAAGGTAGGGCTAATTACACTCCCCTGCGGCGTCCCATTCTCCACGTCATAAACCGACGACATCGCTCTCCCAACCTTAACCTGAATCCTCCGCCCCTCCAAGAAACTCCGAACCCAATTGAATATTCTCCCTCTAATCCCCATCGTGCGTAGTGTAATCAACAGTCCCTTCCTCCACAACATATCATAGGCTTTTTCAACATCGAAAAATACCGCCACCAAAACCTCTCTATTCACCCGTGCCTTCCTAACATCATCCTCCAACCGAACTAACGAATCCAAAGTGCTCCTACCCCTCCTAAAACCACATTGGTATTGTGACAATAGATTCTCCCTTTCTAACTTATACTCCAACCTCTGAGTTACCAACCTCTCCATCAACTTGCAGACTACAGACGTTAAAGCAATCGGCCTGTAGTTTTGCACACTGATGTAGTTGTTGCTGTGACAATGCATGTGCGCATTAGCACCCACAATGCTTTGCGGTATGACGTCACAATCCATAATTTAAAAGTGGGGAAAGCACTTTTATTATTATTATTAGGACTCCAGTGATGGAGGGTGGGTACTGTACCCTTGCCTTGAACCAACCAGATGAATCAGTTTTTCCAGTGCTGGTGGTTTTGGGGCAGCTATTCTGCTTTCTCAATGGTGACTCCAAGTTGTGTTTTGAGGTCTCCCACATCTGCGTTGCGCACCTGCTGACACTAAAGACCTTTGCATTTGACAAAGACCTACATCTGTGTATTGAGTTCATGGACCTCAAGGCCGCTTTCGACACCGTCTGCATCGCTGTGGCATATCGCACCTCCTAAGATTGTGACCCTATGAAAGCGCTACTGTTTTGTTTTTGTTTTTTTAAATGGTCTTTTTTTGGTCTCATAATAAATAAATACCAGAATTTTTTTGGATAAATTATACAGCGGGCAGCACGGTGGCGCAGTGGGTAGCACAGTGGCCTCACAGCAAGAAGGTCGTGGGTTAGAGTCCTGGGTGGGGACGAGGCTTGGAACACTGTCTTTTCTGTGTGGAGTTCGCATGTTCTCCCCGTGTTTGCGTGGGTTTCCTCCAGGTACTCCGGTTTCCTCCCACCCACCAAAGACATGCATGCTAGGTTGATTGGCCGGTGTCAAATTGCCCCTAGGAATGAGTGAGTGTGTGGATGGTTGTATATGTGTGGCCCCGTGACAGACTGGCGACCTGTTCGGGGTGTACCCTGCCCTTCGCCTTAAATCAGCCGGGATGGGCTCCGGCATCCCCCGCAATCCCGAAACGGACTGACGGATAAGAAGATGACTGAAATTATGCAGCAGATGAAGGTACTGGTGTTGTGAGACATAGTAAAGGAGAACATGGTGAGTTCTGGTCTGAGTTCAGATTCCAGGAATGAAACAAGACATTTTCGTGGTACAGATCAGCACCCGTGCAGCGTTTTTCTGGCATCTTTGTGAACTTACCCTTAGCCATCATCAGAATGACATCACAAAGAGAGAATAGATCAATTTCTGGCAGGAAAATCCTCGAGAAGATGGCCAAGGAATGATTCCAGTTATTTTCTCAGATAGAGTATTTATAAAAAGCCCAACGTGTTATGTTTCTCTGAGATGTGTTTGTTAGTGTGAACTGAACGTTCTGGTATCAGCTTTTTCTTTTCTCGTGTTCTAAATTAGAATGTCTCTTTCTGTATCTATCAACAAATCTTTATAATACAGGACATATTATAATAATCCATGTATTTCTGTGCGTTTCTATAAATGTCTGTGTATGTTTATGTATTTTTATGCATACATAAATTAATAGATAAATGTAAGAATGTAAAAATTTACTAATTTGCTCAAGTATTAGTTTGTGTTTTGTGAATAATTTTCTTGCCATATTCGATTTATCTTTTAATTGGCATTTTACACACACAAATCTATCAAATAATAATAATGCATTGAACTTACATAGCGCTTTTCTGGGTACTCAAAGACGCTTTACATACATGCAATATTCATTTGCTCTGTACACACACACACACACACACACACACACACACACACACACACAGACTGACATTCATTCCTGATGATAGAAGCTACCATGCAAGGCGCACACGCCTATCAACAAAAGCAACTGGGGGTTCGGTGTCTTGCAATGGAACACCTTGGTATGCACTCTGGGCGGGGATCGAACCAGCGACCTGGGACAGTCACCCTACCTACCGAGATATCCTTCCTCCAAATATCACTTGGGTATTTAATTTTTTGTAATTTTACCATGTTTTGAATAAATGTATCATCAATTGTAATTTTTTAAAAATACATTCTTGCTTTTCTACAATATTGTTTCTTAAAGTGCCACTAATGTGTTCAGAGCTGGGACCCTAATGTTAGTCATACTTTTGGGGGCGTGCGAGGGATTTAACCTGCTCCTTTTTCGTCCTGGTGGAACATTTAGTATGTAAAAAAAGCTCTATGTCTCGTGCTTGTTAGTTTCACAGTCGTGTGAGCTAACGTCTGTGACACAGACACAAAAAAGCGTAATTTACCTGGAGTTTTGCACATCTGTGGGAACTTGTTACCCTTCTAATTTGCAACGTCTACACTTGCGTAAGCAGACTAATTATGACTAATTGCCATCTAAAAAGCAAATCAAGTGTGAAAATATAACAGTTAAACAACCTTGCACATCCATAGTGGACTTTTAGCCCACTTGCTTTAATTTGAAAAGCAGCCCACTTCCCACAAACTTGTTCAGAGCCTAGTCTGGCTTTAAGTGGAAAATAATTAACCAGTAGTCATCTTAATTATAAAATGTGTTAGAAAAAACAATAGAGTAATCACTTAATGGATGAAATTAGCATTTATTTTCTTACAAGACAAAACCATGTTCTTCGGGAGTCAACCATGGTTTGCTGTGCTGGCCGTGGGCCGTGGCACGATGGCATAGCATGTGCCTTCTGTTAGGATATTAGTACTATCAATGTTACTCACTTTCGGTACTCAAAAAGCTTTGTTGACATCTTTAGGTTATGTTTTTTATGTCAAACTGGTTTCAAGTTTGTTTTGCAGTTAAGTGGTACCTTGTTAATATTGGAACTTATTTTCTAAACACAGCTGGAAAGAAATAAACTACCCAAAGTCCATTCCATTCCGTTCCGTCATCTTCCGCTTGTTCCGGGGTCGGGTCGCGGGGGCAACATCCTCAAATGGGTAGCCCAGGCCTCTCTCAACCCGGCTGCATCCTCCAGCTCACCCGAAAGAATCCCAAGTTGCTCCCCGGCCAGCTAGCTGTGAGACGTAGTCTCTCCAGCGGGTCCGGGGTCTACCCCTTGGTCTCCTCCCGGTGAGACGTGCCCGAAACACCTCACCCGCGAGGCGCTCGGAGGGCATCCTGACCAGATGCCTGAACCACCCCATCTGGCTCCTCTCGACCTGGAGGACGAGCGGCTCGACACTGAGCTCCTCCCGGATGGCAGAGCTCCTCACCCGATCTCTGAGTGAGAGCCCAGCAACGCTGCGGAGGAAGCTCATTTCGGCCGCTTGTACCCGTGATCTCATTCTTTCGGTCACCACCCACAACTGGTGACCATAGGTGAGGGTTGGAACGTAGATCGGCTTGTAAATCGAGAGCTCAGCTCTTTCTTTACCACGACGGTGGTAAAGAGTCATCATCTTAAATTTTTTTCAGTTATTACAGCTGTTTGAAGGCTCTAGAACACCTCTCTACACACTTTCCAGATGTTTCTTGGACAGATGTAAGCACTTTCTTTCATTTCTTTTTGTTAATAAGCATTTTCAAAGTTAAACTCTATACGTAATGATAGCTTTAATTGCAAATTAAATTGAGAAGCCGGATAGAAATCAACGCTTCTTGCCGATTTTATTAAATTTGGCACAATGACTCACTAACCTGGATCAGGTGTGTAGATGCAAGAACACATGGAAAACCTTCAGGACACTAGCCCTCGAGGACCAGACTTTGACACCTGTGTGCTAGAGAGATTGTTTCTCAAAGGTGGCCAGGGCACACTTTGAGATCCTCCCAGGTGAGCTGAAGGATGAGAAAAGCCTGGGTTCCCGTCTGATTTCGTTGCTCTCGTGACAGATAAGCGGAAGACAATAGAGATGAACGGTTGAATTTCTTGCAAGAAATCTCACCAAAACAAAATGAAGTCAAAATTTTTACAACCTTATGTAATTTTTTCCCAAATATATATTAAAAAATATATATATCCACCATGTTTTTTCTCCATGCTGAGTAGAATACACCAGACCTGGAGACATACTGTATATGGAGAAATAAAATGTTGCTATTTTTCCATTTTCAAGCACAAAATAAACCTTAAAAAAAACTGGGTTTGTGGAATTTCTACGAGCAGAATTGACTTTCAGTCAGTTTCAGGCCAGCCAGCGGTGTGGTTTTGTGAACAATGGGCGCCAAAAAGCAATCTTGCCTCTTTTTCTTGGTTTAGTTTCTAAATTTAGAAGATACATTATCAGGATTATCAATACCCTTCCCACCTTTTTCTGTAGCTTACTGTTTTTTTTTTTTTTTTTATCCTGCCTCTCGAGCTATTAAAACAAAAATTTCTGCTCATTTTGAAACGTTTATAAGTAAACTCTTTGAAAATGGCAGCGCCCCAGTTTTAAATCCCGCCTTAACCTAAATCTCTTTGTTTGAAATCTCCTCTAAAGTTCATTAGTTGCAAATATTCATAGGTGCGAAGAGGAACGCGTTCCAGCGGGGAGTTCAAATTATCCTTCATTATCCCTGCAAAGCCTTATTTAAAAATCTCTTTTTAATGCAGCAGTGAATAAATGTGTGGGGAAAAAAAAATCCCTGCTTAAGGGGAATATTTAAACATTCATTTTGCTGCATGTTAACAGTTCAGGTAGATGGGGATCTAACGAGGATTAAAGTGTGTTTGCATGAGCACTAAAGACTCACTTTCTGATACTAATTTTCGTTCTTTTTCCAACATGCTGGTAATGGCTCTTCATACTGGGCTAATGTTGCACGGCACCAGCTCACAGGAAATTTAAACTAGCCTTTGGTCGCCATGTCTGGGAGATGATGGCTCAATAAAAGCTTTGTGGTATCATCAGCCAGCTGCATCGCTGCACCATCCTTTGCAGCCGCGTCCTTATCGCGTCACACAGCTGCCTCTGGTCCTCGGAGGAGGAATCAGGCCAACGCCAAGTTTGATACGTTAGAAAACTTTCACATGGAGATCCCCAGAGGAGGAGTTTAAAAGTTTGTTGGTTAAGTTTTATCCGACACCAGCCATCCGTTCCTCTCTTTATGTTTTATATTTAGTTGCGGTTGCATCAAGAATTAATCATATTAAGTCAAGCAAATGCAAACTGTTTTTTTTTTTTTTGTCCTTCCTAGTTTTTTACCCTTCAAATGAAGATAACAACGAGAAAGTTTACTGCTTAAAAATCCATTTTTATGAGCTTGTGTTATAATTAAAACGAGCTGCATTTAGAAGTTTACTTCCTGCCAAATAAAGTACCATGCTAATAATGAAAAATAATATAAAACCAAGAGATTTATACTTTTTCTTCATCTGAATTTTTGGTGAATTCCTTCCATTTCATGGGTATAGATCGTATGGAAAATCTTCTAAACCTGACAGCACTGCAACTATTTAAAAATACCGGGTAGGGCATTGAAAACCTCACTTTTGTTGGCCTCTTTTGGGCTTGCGTCTCCAACCCCAAAAAATATTTTGTTGTTGCCAAAAATCTAAAAATTGGAGGGATTGAGAGGCTGTGGGCCATTTGTTTTTGTTCACCATGAAGTTCATTCATTTTCTGAACCACTTATTCCTGGTGGGGCCCCAAAAAGGAGGGTGCCGTAGCCCTTGCTACGTGATTTCTGGTGAGAAACAGGGTACACCCCAAACAGGTCACCAGTCTTTCACAAGGCCAGATACACAGACAACCTTCCACACACACACACATTCATTCCAAGGGGAAATTTTATAACAAAGTGTGTGACGGGTGTTTTGGAAATTTCTTAAAAAGATGTAACACAAATGAGAAGTAAAAAACAGAATTTACTGCAGTACCAAAGATTAAATGCTGCAGCATCGGAAGTTCATGCAAACCAAAGTTTGATCAGCAGAAGTTTAACGACTTTTCCCCACACGCGCTTTAAGGATCTCTGTTGTCAGGTTGGGCTTTTTCGTTGCTAGGCTCAATGTCTCATTGTGATAGGCTATGCAAATTTGGTTGGGTCGAAAATTATGTTTGATAGGCTGATAATTTATTCATATTTATCACTGGGTTGAGCAAACTAAACATGTCCTTATCTGGACCTGCATTCTTGCAGGACAGAGGCTCCCTTATTCGGATTGAGTTTGTAAAATATATCTTTGCTTGTCCTTGAGCAGCTTGGAGTCTGTGTGAACAGGCTGGAAAAAAAAAAATATTTTCATGCAATGGACATTAGATAGACTTGGGCTGACGGATATCTCATTGTGTTTGTCAATGTTTTAACAGCTCCAGCTTGGCTGGTTTTCCCAGCCAAGCTGGAGCTGCTAAAATCAGCTCCAGCTTGGCTGGAGTTGGTTTTACCAGCTCCATCTTGGTAAAACCAGCTCCATCCCACAAGTGATGGACTTATGGGATTTTGTCATTGGCTCTGATGTCTTGACACCAGAGCTGGCAGCCAAGAGAGGCTACATGATGATTAACAATGCTTTTAATCATCACATAGATTAAAAACATTCCAACTCGTAGCAGTTGGAAAAACTGTTACAAGTTTTTCCAACTAAATACTCGTAGCAAAGGACTCCCAAACTCCACAGGTCCACTTGTGGAGTTTGGTCCTCCAGGAGGAGGGTCCTCCGGGAGGAAGCTGGGTCCTCCTCCAGATTGTTAGTTTACCATTTTGCAATGGAAGCGGCATGTGCCTTTAAGAAGCTTGCTCCTGGAGGTTTCCGTTCAGACTAGCTTAATGATTGTACACTGTGGGCTCCAAAATTTTAAATGGGTTTGTCCCAAATTTAGAAAGTGAATTGGTTTCATGAATGCTATGCGCCAGACTCAACGGCCCTGGATGTCCCATAACTCAGCTTTGCTGCAAGCCGTCAATGTGGAAATCCCTTAATTACATGTGAACTGTATCAGTGCGGCGTCGGCAATAAGGACTCTGCGTTGTGGCAAAGAAAGACTCGAGCCAAAAAGTAAAGCTCTCGATTCACCGGTTGATCGATGTTCCTACCCTTGCCTTATGGTCACCAACTGTGGGTGGTGACTGAAAAAGCAAGATTGCGGAGACAATTGGCCGAAATGAGAATCCCCTGCAGGGTAGCTGGGGTCTCACGGAGAGATAGAGTGAGGAGCTCTGCCATCCAGGAGCAGCTCGGAATACAGACGTTCCTCCTCTGGGTCGAGAAAAGCCCGGACACTTTTTCCGGGCTTTTCTTACCATCATCCAAAAACATCAGATGATGGTGGTTTGGGCATAATCCCATCTGGTGGGGTGGTTTGGGCATCATCTCATCTGGTGAGGTGGTTTGGGCATTTGGTTAGGATGCCTCCTGAGCACCTCGCTGGTGAGGTATTTCGAGTACGTCGCACTGGGAGGAGACCGAGAGGCGGACCCTGGACCTGCAGGAGAAACTATATCTCACTGCTTGCCAGAAAATGCCTCAGGATCCTTCCAGATGAGTTGGAGGATTCAGCAGCGGTGAGAGAAGCCCTATTTTGCCATCTGAAACTGTTACCCCCACGATTCGTCCCAAGATAGGCGGAAGACAATGGAACAGAATACAAACTCATGAGGCAACACAATCGAAAATGCATTACTTAAAATGCATTACTTAAAATACTAAAAAACATTCAAACAGAGCAGAAATATAGTTTTATATTTAAAATAAACTTAACAAAGATTAAATACAAACATCAAGTCTTGTTTTGCCGGAGGAGATGATAGAGTTCCTTGTTAACTCAGTGGTCGGCCGAGAAGGAACAAACAGATGCTGCTAATTGTGATCCGGCATCGACTGCTGGGATCGAGAGAGTGAAATGTGGATGTGTTATAGACCTGCTGTGAGATTTAATAAAACATTCCATCCACGACTTCTCATCTTGTAAAGTCTTTTCTTTTTCAACCAGCTTGTTTTTGCATGTTAATGTTTCTGATTCATTTTTTCCATTTTAGTCCGTTCGATTCAGGTTTACTTTGCATCCTGTGTGACATTTCTTTAATATATCATACAGGATGTGTAATATTCTGAAATGGCTTCGCAACCCAAGATTTAATTCATCAGTAATAAATGACAATTGCTCCATAGGGTTGGGTGGCGTATAAAACTTTGATATCGTCAAACTTCCTTAACATTTCATCATGGTGTACAGTATTACTGACTAATTAAAAATGATGTAGGCCTCAGGCGGCATTACCGTTGACAGCTCATATTAACTACTCAGAATATAAATAGTAGGTTGCGTAGTCTTGCAGACAAATAAATGAATAAAGACATTGAAAAACATAAGCGAGTGAATTAAGGAGGTAATATATCAAAACATCAATGAATAAAATGAACTAACAAATGATCAATTATCTTGTTATTATTTACTGTATTGTTAGCCATATCATTTGGCAATAGTAATCCAAAGGATTTTGCATTTAAAAAATTGCCAAAAACTAACTGCACTGTTGGTGGCGTTGGCACTGGATGAAGTACTCATTTTTTGTACTTAAGTAAAAGTACAAATAATTAGGCAAAAAAATACTTAAGTAAAAGTACCAATAAAAAAAATCTACTTAAGTAAAAGTACAGATAATTAGGAAAAAAAAAAAAAACACTTACGTAAAAGTGCCAATTAAAAAATCTACTTAAGTAAAAGTACAAAAGTAATTGGTGTAAATTTTACTTTTTAAGTAAAAAGTAAAAGTATTCGACTATAATTCAAACATTATTTGTTTTGTGCAGTAAGATCACCGATAAATACTGTACTCTGTATAACGATGGCTCAACTTTTTATTTAAAAGTAAACACAACGAGCAACAATCTTCTGACTCTTTTTCAATTTGTGCTACTTTGTGATATTATTTTTTTGGCGGTGAATGACTGCGGAAAATATTTACTCTCGATTCTGATTGGTCCTCGATAATTATTTCTTCTCCCTCTTGGATAACGCAGGCGATCAACTGCTCCCTCTACAGGTTGATTTTGGTGATGCAGCTTCCAGATGCGCTTACAAAACCTGTCTACAGTATTTTTCAAATTTCTGACCAAAAATGCAAAACGTACCTTTAAAAAGTAGCGGAGTAAAAGTACAGATGTTTGCCCTAAAAATGTAGTGAAGTAAACGTAAAAAGTACCGGTCTCAAATTTTACTCAAGTAAAGTACAGACACCATTTTTTTACTTAAGTACAGTAACGAAGTACATTTACTTAGTTACGTTCCATCACTGCTGGATATGCCTGAATAGTTATTCTCATCATGTTATCCCTCTTGAAGTATGGAGTAAGACTCTTCACTTTATGACTTTCACAGAAATGTGTTATTTGGAGGAATTTGGATTCAAGTTTCCAGTCAGGTGTGATTATGTGGACAGTCAGAGACTTGTGCAGAGTTGTACTTTGTATTACCTGACAACTTTCTTGTTTGCTTGAAACCTGAAACACTCCCAAACTGTGGAAGTTGTGTTTTTTCTTCTTCACACCGAGTCACTTGCTGAGCAAACCCATCTTTCTTCACCTCTCTCCCTCAGTGCAAATCTCTCTCACTTCCATGGTGTCACATCATGGTGTTTCATTTCGTCTTCTTGACCACTTATCCCTCATGGGGTCACAGAATGTGACGAAGCCTATCCCGGCTTATTTAAGGCAAGAGGCAGAATTCACGCCGAATAGTGACGGTCTGTTGCGTGGATAGTTGTGTGTGTGCGGGGCCACACACACACACAACTATCCACACACACATACACTCAATTTTGGGGGCAATTTTGTGGCGCCCAATCAACCTAACATGCATGTTTTTGGAGGGTGGGAGAAACCGGAATAACCCATGCATACACGGGGTAAATATGCAAACTCCACACAGAAAGGCCAGTGTTTCAACCCTCGTCCCACCCGGGGCTCGAACCCTGACCTTCTAGCTGTGAGGCCACTGTGCTAACCACTGTTTATGTTTTGATTTTATGGAACATCTCCATTCAATTTTTGTGGACCGAAATGGGGTCAGGGTCATGCGGCCCCACTGCCCCTTATGGATCCATCCCTGCAAACATACAAGTAAAACAGATAGAAGAAACTTATCATTTATAGCTTTGGTTTTCTGTGAACATAGTTGCTGTTTCTGTCATTGAGCTTTTGTTGACATCTATAAGATGCCCTCTCCTTTTCTTTCTTTTTTTAATGATCAAGTTGAAGTAAGTGGCGTGGTGGGAATAGGGAAATTGTTCCTGAGCTAGGCATCACAGATGGGGAACATTTCCCCCTCGTCTGTCTGTAAAGAGCCGGCCTCTTCTCTCAAACTACTTGCAGTAAATAAGCTGAGGTTTTCTATTTTTTGCCAGATACAACACATACAAAAGTGAATGTAAAACAAACTGTTGAACTGGATGTTTCAGGGGTCTACATCAAAGAACACAACATAAATATTACATTATTTCTAAATTAAAAGTGGACCAAATGAATCTTCTTCTTCGTGACCGAAGAAGATGCAGCAGATAGGGTTAGATGGAAGAAACTGACTTGCTGTGGCATCCCTTGAAGTGTGGCATCCCTAGAAGTGTGTTTTGTGTTTTTTTGGGGTGATTTTTTTTTTATCTTATTAGACAAACACAGTAACTTCAGTTATCCCAAAAATTCTATATTTGCCTAAAAAACAAAACCCATAAATACATTTACTTAGCTTCCCTTTCGTTATTTTCCGTGTGTTCCCCCCATCCTGGTCCCCACTTAGGTCCTTCCCCTGGATGTGTGCAATTTGCAAAGCATAAATTTTGTTTGAGACGACAAACACACTGCAAAATACATCAAGTTATCAAATTTAGTGAATTTTTTTTTTTATATTTTTATTTTGATGCATTTATATAAAAATTGTACTTATTGTACTTCCTGTTGGGAGTGAGCATGAGCAGAGCACAAGCCCAGCTTTTGCTCTTTACATTAAAATATGAGGGTTGGAAAAAACAAAATCCATGAACAAAAATAACCTGGTACTTGATGTCATCTGAATACTGAACGGGAGAGCTCACAAATTACTCAAATGTCCATGAATAAAACATAAAAACACTTTTTGATATGGATATGACACATGGTATCAACCGCCAGACGGTGGCTCAATAGTTAGAGCGTTCGCCCGCGGACCGGAAGTTGACCGGAAGTTAACCGGACGTTCGCATCCCACTGAGTTGACGTCTAGGGTTCTTGGAGAAGACACCTAACCCCCCGTTTCTCCCAACATTGGCGCCGTCATAGGTGGCAGCCTGCTGCGGTGTAATGCGGCACACAAATTTCCCGATGAGGGATTAATAAGATTTATTGAAAAAAATAAAATAAAATTGGTTAATTTTGTACACAATATTTTAATTGTTTTTTTTCTTGTAGAAAATGACTCATGTCTCACGTAATCAATCTCATGATGTATTTAATCAGATTTCAACCAGAGTTACGTCATTTCTATTTTCATGTTTATGTTGAGTATATTGTGGCGTGGACTCCGCTTACTGCGACTAAAAGCTTTAAGAAAAGCACTCATCTGGGAGGATTACAGAAAATAAAGCTTTTGTTTGTAGGAAAGCATAAAGACTAGAGCTGGCATGGAGAAGAGGTCATGTGATCTAACCCCGGAGCATCAGAGGATGAAGAAATGTTCTCGGCTTTCTCCTGGCGTTGCTGCAGAGGTCAAAACCTCTGAGCTCAGCTGATTGTCTGGATAAACTGTAAACATGGGCTGTTTTTCTCTGCAAAACTTTCTGGCAAATTGCATCTCTTTCTAAGATGGTATGACCATTGAAATTATTTTAGAAACAATTTAATACAGTGCAATTAAAAAAACAGCTATGGTTTAGTTTGTAAATAAGTAAGAAGTAGTAAGAAAACCTTTATTTGTCCCACAATGGGGAGATTGCAGTTTGCAACAGAATAGGTACAGGAAGAAAAAGGGTCACGACAAGTATGCGCAAACAAAACAAAAACAAAAAGACAAAATAGACTAAGGACAAAAAGATGCATTCAAAGTGAGTGAGCTACCGCACAGTTCTGGTGAGGAATAGCAAAAAGAGCACATGGTTAAAATTGCTCATTGTGGAGTCTCACACCAGAAGGAAGCAGTGTTGTTTTTGTCAGCAATAACTTTCACGTTTCTGTGTGTGAAAAGAAAAAACACAGCGGCTGCATCTGTCTCTCACGGCGGCACGCCGCCCACAATGCTGCACGTTCACACCGTCTACACAACACACCTCAAGCCACGAGGAAGTCACACACCATGGTGAAAACAGGAACAAAGAGGCTTGGTGGTCAGAAAATAAAAGTTTTCCACATATTTTGCGCAAACAGCATGCTAACTTCAAGCTATTGCTAGCTTGTCAGCGCTGCTAGCTTCCTAGTTAGTTCAGTTGCGCTAACGACTGCTTTAAATGCATTCCGATGTTATTTTGTTTACAGGGTTATTTAGAGGTGTCATTTTTAAGTATGCATAAGTTACAACGTTCCTCACTCACTGAAAAAAAATGTATTTATGTAGTTTTACTATGTTTGATGTTTTGCGCAAGTTAAAGCTCGGCAGAGTTTTTTTATTTATGTTTTAAACAAATAACCTGCATCATTCTCAGTAAAAAAGACAGGATTGTTGAAATAAGATTTTTTTTTTTTTTACACTTACACTAGACTAAAAACGTTCTAGGTCTTCCCTGACGAAACTAGACGAAAACTCTTTTGGGTTTTCCTTGACTAAAATGTGACTAAAGCGAAAATATAAAGAGATGACTAAAACATGACTAAAACTTAAATTAATATTCGTCCAAAGACGAAGACTAAAACGAAAACTTAGGTGGCTGCCAAAAACACCAATGGAAGGAAGGAAAGACCTCCTGAATCTCTCCTTCACACAGCGAGGGTGGAGCAGCCTGCCACTGGAGCTGCTTTTTAGTGCAGACAAAGTGTCCTGCAGGGGGTGGGACTTGTTGTCCAGCATGGATGTCAGTCTCTTCAGGACCCTTCTGTCCAGGGAGCAGCCAGGACAGAGCTGGACTTCTTGATGATTCTGAATTGTTCATTTTCATATCAGTTGGGGAAATATTTTGTAGTGGCCAAAAAAAAAAAAAACCTCTCAGAACTTCTCCATCTGCAAGTCTCAGAAATCCATTTTTATTAGTGCCAAACTCCTGATTGTGTCCAACTTTGGTTCTAAAGAAGATACGGGGAACAAAAGTAGTTTAAAGATTGGGTTTGACATTACTGCAAATGTCAGGCGTTTGAGATTTCATCAGACATTTTTTACTGCTTTTAGCAGCCAAGGTCTCTCTAATGCTGTCCTTCTCTTTGCTGCAAAACTGAATCATTTAGGTTTGGTCTTCATTTATGTGGAGAAATGTTTTCTCATCCAGTCGTCAATTTGTTTCAAATAAAAACGTTGTTTGTCTAGCGGGCTGTGAAACCAACACAAAACATCAAACATGGAGGATAAATTCCCCTTCCCCCACAGCATGGCCGCTTTTTTCTCTTAGTTTAACCAGATTTATTTTGTGGATTTTTTGCAGTTTTGCGCCCAGGCGTTGAACTTCCAACCTTGATAAGAAGTCGAGCATCTGCAAATTGTGTTAAAGAGAAAAAAGAAAAGTTTAAAAAAAAATTAATTTCAGACTTGATTATATTTTTTGTATTGATTAAAAAGTGTTGATCCCAAAAGACTTTGAGCAAAATTTCATCCAAGTGAATCATAATTTAATTCAGAAGCCTTTTCATCTAACACCTTTATCTTTATGAGCTTATTGACACAGCAAAGAATATTTAATAACTCCCCCCACACATATAGAGTATTTTTAATTGGTTTTGAATCAATAGTTCCACAGCTTTGCTGAAGTTTATCTTTCATTTTCATCTCGTCTTCTTATCTGAACACACTTCAGAACAACTTACAAAGCAGGAGAAACTTGGCTATGCTAACTCTGTGGCTAGCAACTTGGTTTTTTAATAAAATTAAGTGGTTTAAATCTGTTTAGGTCGACGTTTTTCAATCAGTGTTCCGCGGCACAGTAGTTTGCCGTGAGAGATCATCAGGTGTGTTGTGGGAAAAGATCTTATTTTACTTAACACGGTGGTCGGGATCTACCAGTAGCTCCCAAAGATGTTTTTAGTTGATCTCGTGGTGTTTGGGTTAAAAAAAAAAAAAAAATGGATTAACGTTTATTTTTTTTACGAGTTGGAAAATCTGACCCTTTTTTTTAGAGACAGGCACGGCTGTCTTGTGATAGGTTGTTTACTGTAACCATAGTAACCAACTCTACTTTTTTTGTGTGTTTGTGCTGCTGTCCATTGCCCCCCAAAACTACCCCACCTAGTGTCTTCTGTTTCTTTTGGCATTTCCCTTCGGGGGTCGCCACGGCAAGTCAGTTTCTTCCATGTACCCCAACCACTCCATCTCACATTTTCTGAAAGACGTTAACGAGAAAAAAAGTTTCCTTTGCATTCCGGGTAAATCCTCTGAAAGGCTTAGTGTCTGAAATTAAACTCGTTAATATGGCCTTGCTGTTTGGTCTAGAAACAGTGGCACTATGGAAAAGACAGGAAACTGAGATGGAGGTAGCAGAGATGAAGATGATGAGGATCTCTCTGGGATTGACCAGGATGGACAGGATCAGAGGAAAAGCACATGTTAAACGTTTTGGAGATAAAGTCAGAGAGACCAGACTGAGATGGTTTGGACATGTGCAGAAGAGAGAGAGAGTACATCGGCAGAAGGATGCTGGATTTGGAACCACCAGGAAAGAGGCCTAGAGGAAGACCAAAGAGGAGGTTCATGGATACAGTGAAGGAAGACATGAAGATAGTTGGTGTGACCGAAGAGGATGCAGGAGATAGGATTAGAGGGAAGAGATTGACTTGCTGTAGCGACCCCTGAAGGGAAATGCTGAAAGGAGAAGAAGAAGATGGCAAATATAGTGCAAAACTTTCAAAAGTGCACAGAATAAAAGTGATCGTCATGAAACATTGTTGCATAAAAATGGCTTTTGATTAAGTCATTAAATAATTAAAATTCTTTTAGGGGATCACTTCAACATTTTTGGTTGATGGAGTGCCTTAAGATTTTTTTGATTGAAAAATGTACCTTTGGATAAATAAGGATGAAACCTATTCTTTATTTTTTGAAAATGGTGGCTAATAGCAACATTTAAGGCAGTTGAAAGGTCGTAAGTTAGCAGCTGTTGCCAATAATAACTCACCTTTTTTGTGTTTTTGCTAATATTCCGTTCCGTCGTCTTCCGCTAATGCTCTATTAGCCTTTTTGTGTAGGATCTGATGGCTAATATTGCCGATAATGCCAGAACTTCTTCTTCTTCTTTAGTTTGCGGCATGAAGCACCATCCCAGAATACACATCCAATTTAGTAACAATCAGAGGTGTCAAGTAACGAAGTAAGACTACTTCGTTACCTTACTCAAGTAAAAAATCTCGTTATCTTTACTTTAACGAAGTAATTATTTTTTTGTCTACTTTTTACTTTTACTCACTACTTTTTTATGCAATTATCTGTACTTTTACTTCGTTAATTTTATCAAAAGTAGTCGCTACTTTCTCCATTTTGTCACCGTTATAAAGCCGCGACTGTTTGTCGGATTTTTTTTTTTTTTTTTATGAACCCTGAATGCATCAAACAAAGGAACAGATGAATGATTGGCTGAAAGGTCCAGTCAATCATTACTTTGGGGCGAGTAGCCCCGCCCACAAACTTTTAAAGAGCAAGGACGTCAATTTCCGTGTTTGAGACTCGGGCTCGGAAATCAAAGTGTTTCTGATGCTGCAACACTGAACTTTGATTGAATTATCAGTTTTTTTTAAAAAAAAAAAACAACAACAGCAAAGAAATGTTTTATTATTATTTTCAGTCTTAGGTTATTGTAAACGTCTTTGCTGAAAATGTTGTAGATGGTATTTTTATATAAATAACTTTGACCTGTGATGCACTATTTTATCTTCATAAACAAAGCTGATTGAACTGATTAATCCATAAATAGTAGTGGATGAAGTATTTGTGCTTAAAAGCATCCAAAATGTTATTGATTAGTTTATAAAGACTGACTAAGGAGATTAAAACTACACATCGCTTAGATTTTGTATCATGAAGATGTTTGGGTTAATATTAAAAAACCTTATATGTACACATATATATGTAGATATGTATAAATATAAATTTATATATACCGTCTCCTAAGTCCCGCCCCTACTGGTTTTTTAAAATCTTATTTCCCTGGTTATTTTTTCATTTTTACAGTTCTTAAAATTTTAGAAAAAGAATCCAAGGATTTTGCCTCCTGTGTGTTTCCTTCACTCTCACTGCCTTACGAGTGCATGTAAAGGGTGTTATTTTGTCAATGGGCGTGGTTTTACTGGGTGTACGATATTTTTTGTAAAATACGATAATTTTACGTCATTAGTACGATAATCCAGCACCTCCCACCTGGCAACGCTGGTTCTATGCGCTGGTTCCATTATTAAGAAATAAATAATTCTGATTCATAAAGTTTCACCAAAACACTTTCATTTATTATCATATTTTCTGCTCCTTAAAGCATGTGATAATAGTTAAAAAATATGTTCATACGCTTTTGTTAACAATATTCCTTTTTTTCTGAAAATTACTTTTACTTTTTTTACTTTAAGTAGTTTTAAAATAGGTTACTTTTTACTTTTACTTAAGTAGAAAACTTGAGTTGATACTTCTACTTTTACTAAAGTAGTTTTTTAACTCGGTATTTATACTTCTACTTGAGTAGGAAATGTTGGTACTTTTGACACCTCTGGTAACAATATTGTATCAACTATAATGAATGAAGCCACAAATTGTCATTAAAATGAGCTTATATATTTTCCTAAAATTAACTGTTTGATGTTAGTGTAGCGGCACGAGGGTGAGTCGGCCGGTTCGGGATCGGGCGGGGCGCACCATGTGAAAAGCAGAGGGCACAGACCACAAAACTCTGTTAAACATTATTTATTAAAATACACTAAAGAAATATATACTATATATTTTTTATTTATTTTTTTTTTTATTTTGAATTACTCTATTCATCCCTCACCGGGGAAATTTGTTTGCTGCACTCCTTACACCGCAGCAGGCTGCCCTTCAACGGCGCCAATGGTGGGAGAAGTGGGGCTTAGGTGTCTTCTCCAAGGACCCTAGACGTGCTCTCCGTGGGACGCAAGCCGCGACCTTCTGGTCCGCGGGCGAACGCGCTAACCATGCAGCCACCGTCTCCACCCAAATATATGAAGACAACTTTAAAATACTCAACAGTCCGTAAAACAAAAGTTCTTGAGTATCCCACCGGGCAACTCGCTTGTGCATGATCAGGTCCCTTGACGGGAAAGGGGCCACTTGCTTGTCCATGATTATATACCTTGACGGGGAAGGGTCCACTCGCTTGTTCATGATCAGGTCCCTTGACGGGGGAGAGTCCACTCGCTTGTCCATGATCAGGTCCCTTGACGGTGAAGGGGCCACTCGCTTGTTCGTGATCAGGTCCCTTGACGGGGGAGAGTCCACTCGCTTGTTCGTGATCAGGTCCCTTGACAGGGGAGAGTCCACTCGCTTGTCCGTGATCAGGTCCCTTGACGGGGGAGAGTCCACTCGCTTGTTCGTGATCAGGTCCCTTGACAGGGGAGGGGCCACTCGCTTGTCCGTGATCAGGTCCCTTGACGGGAGAGGGGCCACCCGCTTGTTTGGGATCAGGTCCCTTGACGGGGGAGAGTCCACTTGCTTGTCCATGATCAGGTCCCTTGACAGGGGAGGGGCCACTCACTTGTCAGTGATCAGGTCCCTTGACGGGAGAGGGGCCACCCGCTTGTCCATGATCAGGTCCCTTGACGGGGGGGGATCAGATCCCTTGTATCCTTCTGCACAGGGAGCCCTCACCGCATGGTGGTGTGGCGCCACCAGCCGACAGTTCAAATGGAGGGCTCCCCTCTGCCTTTACCCTGCTGGTCTCTGGCCTTTATCGCTCTCCAATCTCCCCAAAATGCTCTCCTTCTTCCCCCAGCTGCACCTTATGTGCTAATCAGGGACTGCACCACTTCTTAGTAGCAGGTGAAGTAAATAAAATTAATTAACACAGTTAAAACATGCTATAAACACAACACAATAAAAACATGCAGAATAAAACTATTAAAACCATGCATTAAAATAATCCACCTGCTACATTAGCATGGAAGTTAGCATCATGTATAGGCGAAGATTTCCAGATAAGTCGGTGAAGATTTAAACTTATATGAACACTTTCATTTTCATTTATCGTACTAAGGTTTAGACTGTTAACACAAGAAACGTCATGTCATCTTTTCCATGATTATAAGCTCTAAACTCAGGGACAATTAGAAGAAAATGAGCAAACTCCCGGGTCATTGGGGGATAAAGTGAGTTCTTTATTACCTGAGTGAAAGCAAACTGTTCGTGATGAAGTTTCTGAGCTGTGCAGTTATTATCCTTTATAATGGTTCTCCGGTGAATATTATGGGACTAACAGGAGATGATGAGGCTCATCAGTCAGTAAAGTCAATTGAGTGTGAATCTTCATCAGCAAGACTGAACTCACTGAAGTTTATCGTCCAGAATCAGCAAGCTGTGAAATCCTTCGACTTTCTTCATGCACCTGGAGTCGCCGACAAAACCAAAGAAGGATTTTCTTCTGATAGGCTGACAATCAGGGATCACTACAGTATCTTCGCTGCTAGCAAGGTTATGCGCTTGCAGCTTCGTCTCAACTCCATCTTCCCTCAGGCTGTTTAACTTCTCACAAACCTTGTGGAAAATACTAAAGCGTCTTCAGTGCCAGCAGCAAGATTTTTCCCCAGTGGATTGATTAAAATAAACGTATGTGTCTGTTCGGTATGCAACAAAAAGGAAAACTGACACAAGGGAGCTCATCACCGGAGAGGAAGTGTAAAGAGTCTTAATTAACGGGGAGGGAGACAATTCCACAGTGACAGCAGCATAAATAGAAGTAATGAAGTCACTGCAATGGTGAATGGGGCTGACCTCGATCCCGGGGCTCTGAGAAAACCCCTTAGGCCTTCACTGCCAAACACATGGGAGGTTCAGTTGTAACATTTTCCACAGAAGGAAAAGCTGGGACGTCACTGTGCCGGACGGCTGCTGAGCAGGGCATTGCTGGGGAATACTACGCAGTCATACTGACGTATGTCAAAGCTGGTAAACAAGAAAGATGAGTGAAGAGTGTCCAATACTGGTTCCAAAGGGTTTTAGTCGGTAAAGACCATCACATCTATCTCTATCCAGTTTTACTTGTTAATCTAGCTTCCTGATAATAATCTAATTTGAGACCGGTTCAAGTTCAGAGTAAGGCGTAGACTCTGTTTTTACAGCTAGCGCTAGCAGTAGCGGCACTCAGGACTGGCTGCTTTGTGTTAATGGGGTTCACTAGACTTGAGCCGCTTCAGTGGTCAGGGAACTTCTTACAAAGACGGAATATTACCTCCACGTTGTGGATGGTGTTGTCAGGGTGTTTTGAAACGTAAATTACCCTTCATTACCCCAACAACTCTGCATGCTCCTCCATTAACTGCTCCCTACCTTTGCCTTTCCAAGGTCAACAAAAGCCAATTGTTGCAACATATCAAAACATTGAAGTTTGAGATTAACAAATAAATGAACAAGATTAAAACGTATATAACAACAACTCTGATTCTAATTAATTAAAGATCGTTACAACCACATTAGTTTGACATCCCTGCCAGTTTTACCAAACGTGGTGGATAAGATCAATGTACAAAGGTCTGATTTAGGGATCCAAACTAGAAATTGCTTTTCAAGAAGGACCTAGCAACTGGAATTCTTTTCTTTCTGTTGTGCTCATTTTAAAGAAACCTAGACCTGAAACGTGGTAAAACGTGGCAAGGATTCAACAAGAGGCGAGAAGTGTCAAGGCTTATGGGTTTGGAGTAGGGTTTACGGTTAGAGGTTGGCATTGGAGTTGGTAATGATGGACTGAGAAATTGAGGCACAGGGTTATTTTCAGCAATTTTGCCCAAAGAAGTATTAGGGCTAGCAATCAGGGTGATTAGGGTTTGGTGTGTCCCCAAAAACTAGCGCAATTGTATAGATTTCTAAAAATGAGCGCAATAATTCTACTTCTAGAAGCATCAGTAAAATTTCTGTTTGAAAGTAACACTCTGGTGGGGAATAATTGGTATGCTGAGATTTTTCGGATCCAGTGGAGCTCAACCACTAAAAGCTCTTTACGAGGAAGAATTTTAAACATTGCTGTTCAAAACATAACAAGTTTATTGCAGCCAGAAAGTTTTTAATAGATGGGGGAAAAAAAATGGATTTTTTATCTTTTAATTTTATGTCATATTAATGTAAAGTAGATTTTTGGTGCAATTGTCTTGACGTCAAACTGTGCCTGTGAAGAAAAGTATTATGTCTGCAGTCTACCGAAAGCTAGCAGCGGTCCACTGAACAAACGTTTGCATGGGAAAAGACTACCCTCTCTACATCTCTGCTTGAACATAAAAGATTCAGTAAAGGAGAAATAAATCAGAGTTTTCCACATCAAACAATAACCAAATAATGAGGTCTGGTTTCTGCTGAGGAACACCGGCAGGGTGTCTGGTGCCGACTGGCAGATCTAAGATGCTTTTACATAAGCTTCAATTTTCTCTTAATTTCACATCCCTGCATGTTAGATGAACACAGCTAAAATATTAACATCCAGAATTTCTTTTTTTTTCAACAAAAGCAGAACAGTTAGTGAGTTCGAAGAGAAAGTCGAAGGTTAAAGTTTGAAACTTTAGGTGTCAGATTGATGTATTGCCGTGTGATACTTTGGTTTTCTGAAGAGTTTGCAGACTTTATAACTTCATGATGCCCAGGTGATCATTTTCCACAACGCTGAGAGCTGCAGTGTGGCAAACCAAGGTCTTCAGAGTGGTTTTTAGAAAGCAAACATTGCCTAGAACTGAGGGATTCGTGTGCTTCAGGGTTTTTGAATTTTCACTCGAAAGATTAAATTTTAGTCGTAGGAAATTCAGTTTCTAGAGATGTGCCAACAATGCAAATGAATTGAGTTTGAAAGCATCCTAAAAGCATGCCGGTGGGTTTTTGGGCTATTTGCAGTCTCTCGTGGTCTTACATGTTATGATCTGAGTCCAAAATAGTGAGGATGTCTACTCCTGCAAATGGAAAAACATTTTAGATGTCATCTATGAGTAAAAAATTCTTTTTCCGAGTTTAGTGAAAAATCCATTTTGGATAATCTTGAAATAAGCTGATAATCTTCTTAGACGAGGGCGATAATTTGTCCCATAAAATTAACCCAAACCATTTTATCTGGCTTTTCTTGATATGGAGGAACAGCGGCTGTACAACAGGTCCCTCCTGAATGGCAAAGTTCCTCACTTTGTTTCTGATAGAGAGGGGGTTACCAACTCAGGTCTTGGAGGGCCGATGTCTCGAAGGTTTTCCATGCATTCTTTTATCTACACACCTGATCAAGCTTTTTGAGTCAATGAGCCAAATTTGATTGGCTATTGATTTCACTTGATGTACATCAGCTGTATGGAAACCAGGAACACGTGGAAAACCTTCAGGACATCAGCCCACTAGAACCGGGGTTGGACACCCTTGAGATAGAGAGTCTGATGTCAACTTGTGACCATTCTTCATTGACATGGCAATAAAAGCATTCTGATTCTGATTGGTGAGGTCAAACCAATGCAGCATCCTAAATTTTCCAGACGCTGCACTATCAATTTCACGCTCCATTTTTCCTTCATTCGTGAACAACACCCTGAGATGCCTAAACCCTTCAACTTAAAGCATGACTTTCTTGTTCTGTAGAAGGCGTTCCACATGGTAAACTACGTATTTATCAATTGACAAATTTGTAGCATCTGCAAAACACCGGACATCCAAAATGTTTTCCCTGCGTAAACCACTTTTTTTTGGCAGTAAAACTGACTCTAGGTACTACAACAGTGGTCCCCAACCTTTTCTCCGCCACCGACCGGTTTAGTGTCTGATAATATTTCCACGGACTGTTCTAAAGGTGTAGCAGAAAAACTAAACAAGACCAGTCTGAAAAACTGGCTTTTTTAATCAATAATAACAAACTTAAAACCACTTTGTCTTCACAAGAAAATTTATTAGCAGCGTCTTTATAACGACACATTCTCTCTGCTCACTGGTTGCTATGGTAACGGTAAACATACTTTCAAAATAAAGAATATCATAAAAACAAAGTGAATAGAAATACTAGTTAGATTTTTCACAGTAAGACTAGATCAATCAGAGTTTTGAGTTTGTTTTGCTGGAACCAGACAGTCCAATCTTCACCTGAAACCTTAAGAGTGTTTCTAAGATACAGTCTGCTTCGTAACTCTGTAACTTCTTCTCCTTTCAGCATTTCCCTTCAGGGGTCGCCACAGCGAGTTCGTAACTCAGTAACCCCACTTAGCAAAGAAGCTTCCTGTAGATCTGTGGGTTTTTTTTTTCTCATTTTACTAGTTTAGGGGTTTAAATGTAATGAAATGTGCGGCCTGGTACCACATGGCCCGGCCCCGTGGTTGGGGACCACTGCTATACAAGACTATTTGATTACCGTCCTAGACTAAAAGAAACCAACATTTTAATTTTTCTGAGAACATTTCAAACGTCGTTCCTTCATAATGACTCTCCTGAATGTTCTTTATTGGTCATTTAAAGTTTAATTGGCTAATTTTTAAACACCTACACACTCTTCACAGTCTAATGTGCTTTTTTTTTAAAGACAAGATCCTGATCCATGCATGTGATCAGGATATCCTGTGACTTTGATCTCCACTAGCTCTGATCCATCTAGTTGAGACTCCGAACAGTGGATCTTCTCATGCTGTCAGTGCTTCGGCTTTTTGATGTTGAACTCTTAAGATCATGTTCACAGGTCGGGTTTTTTTTTCTGCTTTCTGACCTTGCTAAGCTTACCCTCAGAAAAAGACGTCTCTTGTTTCTGGGAAACCGACATTTGGCTGTTGTCTGATTGGAAATCAGGAAGGTTGTTAAGCGATAAAACCTCTTATGGAGAAAAATCAATGATAGAAAATACAGATAATATTGAAGCATGATTGCATTGAGGTTGTGTTTGAGTCTGAGGACGATCGGGTTTATTGCTCAATCAATCTGGAGATTTTCTCAGGAAGACTTAGTACGGGTCAATCATGACAACGTAAGGATTGTCACAGACAGTGGTGGAACGTAACGAAGTAACTGTACTTCGTTACTGTACATAAGTAAAAAAAAAATGTTTATCTGTACTTTACTTATGTAAAATTTCCGACCGGTACTTTTACTTTTACTTCACTGTATTTTTGAGCAAATAACTGTACTTTTACTTCGCTACTTTTTAAAAGTGTATTTTGCTTTTTTCGTTACATTTTTGTTCAGGAATTTGAAAAATATACAGTTTTTTAGCGCATCTTGAAGCCGCATCGCCAAAATCAAAAGGAGCAGTTGATCGGGAGAAGAAGTAATGAATCGAGGACCAATCAGAATTGAGAATAAACACTTTCCGCAGTCATTAAGCGCCAAAAAACTAACCGCAAATATAGCACGGATTTAAAAAGAGTCAGAAGATTGTTGTTCGTTGTGTTTACTTTTAAATAAAAGTTGAGCCATCATTACACAGAGCAGGGGTGGATCCAGGATTTTCTAAATGGGGGGGTTTCGTGAGGTCATTAACAAAGCCCCCCCAGAACATTTAAAAAAATAAGTATAATTTTCCTGCATTTTGGTGGACCATTTGCTGGCTCTGCATGGATATAGCTTGACTTGTCCCCTTTCCTTTCTTCTTTTGTTTTTGTGGACCAAAAGAGGCGGGAGAGGGGGGTTACGCCCCTGCAGAGTATTTATCTGTGACCCTACAGCACAAAAAATAACATTTAAATTATGGTCAAATACTTTTACGTTTTACTTAAAAAGTAAAATTTACACCAATTACTTTTGTACTTTTACTTAAGTAGATTTTTTTTATTGGTACTTTTACTTTTACTTAAGTATTTTTTTGCCTAATTATCTGTACTTTTACTTAAGTACAAAAAGTGAGTACTTCATCCACCACTGGTCACAGATAGGAACATCGTCAAAGATGCAAAAGTGGAATGTATTTGTTGGTACTACAAGGCTGGTTGACTCTAGACTGAAACATTATTTCTTTTTTAACGTTTTGCATCAAATTCACAAGCAGCTCGTATTTTCATAAAACATTTCAAGACGTCTCCAGTGGTCAGTCAGATGCGGTGGTCCTCATCCAGACGGCTGATGAAGAAAATGTTCCTCGTTTTTCACCATTTTCCGCTTATAAATTATTACCCGCGCTGCTTCTGTTTTTCCTCGCCTCCCTTTTTCACTTATCGTTGCTTCATGAATATTTCATTTGGACGTATTTAAAGTTTAACTTCACACTGGTGCGTGGAAGCGATGTTATAGCTGTGTGTCTCTATGTGACGTGTCGCCACCAATAGGATCTGCTCATAAACATGTGCCGTGCGTTTCGTACCGGTCTGGTTAATTTCCCCTGGACTCTGCAGGGTAATATGTGAGCTTTAACCACTCCACTAAACCCGGGTGCTATTAGTTAATCCCTCATGTGCTGATGTGACTTATTGTGCACGCTGTAATGGGTCCGGCTCGTTTTGCTGGAGCCACCGGGCTCCACTTTGTGAATGGTGAAGCTGAGGGGGCGGAGGGTGTATGGAAAAGGGTTAGGGGGGCATAAATCAGCCTGGCGCCCTTGTTGCTGAAACAAGCTCAGTGCTGCTGTGTCTAATGAAGCTTCTGTTCTGCTGCTGTGCACCAGCATCAGACGCTTCCATATCCCTCGCCCCTTCACACACACACACACACACACACACACTGTTCTGTAGTACTATTGATCCGGTGCGTCACCTTTCCAGAACCGGTTATGGTTCTCTGGTAATCACTCATCTGTTTCAGTCTTCGTTCTTTCTGTCCTCTGGTGTCTGCCACATTCTGGAGGACAGGGAGGAGTACAATGGCATCTCACAGTTCTGGGTTTTTCAAAATCTGATGGGTAAAAAAAAAAGACACATATCCACATATACGATCTGAGAGTCTTTGTTTGGTCCCAGACTGCTTCACCGGTCATTTCTCCTGCGCTGCAACAGATACTCTCATATTTCTACTCCGCACTGTGGTTCTTATCACTTTACATGAAATAGTGTATTCATGGAGGTGGAAGCGGAAGGGGGGGAGGTGGCCTTGCTTTTGCTGTGTCAGCGTTCCTGTTGTTGCTCACGCTGCTGAAGGATGTAAATTTTCAGGGCTGAAAGCATCACACGGTGTTTCTCCATCTCTTGTCTTGCAGAGGTTCGTCGGCAACGTGAACTCAGAAGCCGTGGTCCAGAACAAGCTGTCCCACCCGGTGAGGACGCGCTTCCTGCGGTTCGTCCCCCAAGACTGGAACCCCAGTGGGTGGATGGGGCTCAGAGTGGAGGTGCTGGGATGCTCTTACAGTGAGTAACACACACGGTTTTCCTTCAGCCTGGTGTTTTATTGTCCTGTTTGATTCTCCACACGGTGCTCAGAGGAGAAACAGCTGCAGTGTGACACCAACCCCCTCCCATCACCAAACCCTCACCCCACCCCTATACCCTCCTTCTCTTGCCATCCACCAGTAGGTTTTACAGAAATGATATTCACCACATTATTTCAGACATGTCTCCGTGCACCCTCACTGTGCACAGCAACCAGAACCACTGGGCTACCCGCTAAATAGAAAAACAGCTTTTAGCCATTTAAATCTAAATGTCAAAACTTACTAAAAATCCTGCAGGATGGACTTTAATAACCTGATATTTGATTGGCCGGACAGCGTGCAAAAGTTTAAACATAACACACAGCAATAAATTCTACATTTTTAATATAGATAATTTTTTTTTAATTTTATATTTAATTTTAGAATGTTTTTTTTTTCTACAAAGTTCACCAAAATGACAGTTTTACACAAAACAGAAAGTCATATGCACGCTTACAGTACTTTTATCCATTAAATTTAGTTTTGTTTAAGTTTTTTCTTGCTCCTCCTTTTTTTTTTTTAATATACTTTATTAATCCCTGACAGGTTAATTTATGTGCTGCATTACACCTGTGACGGTGCCAATGGTGGGAGAAACGGGGGTTAGGTGCTATGTTCCCTCTAAGCTGCGCCCGCGCAATTGCGCACTGCTCGCAGGTTAATTGTGCACAGGAAAACCTATGCAGCGCACAAAATAAAAATCCATTTCAAGTAAAGATGGTAAGATCAGACAGAACTGCGAAGCATACCTCTTTCTTCTTAATTTCTGAAACAAATTGCTTCGAATTGAAGCTTCGAAGTTCTGCTGACATCACAAAAGGGTAAAAGTTTTAGCCCCGCCCCCTTCTGCTCAGGAAGCTTGTGCGTTTGCTCAGACACACAAAAAATTAGAGGGAACATTGGTTTGGTGTCTAAGGACCCGAGACGTTCATTTAGAGGAATGCGGACCCGCACACTTCCGGTTAACTTCCGATTAACTTCCGGGTGACTTTCGGGTAACTTCCGGTTAACTTTCCGTAACTTACGGTCCGTGGGCGAACGCTGTAACCACTGAGCCACCTTCTGCCCTACTCCTTTTTGGGTAGTTTTTACTGTTTTGGTTGTTTTTTGGTGGGTTTTTTTTAGGGTTTTTTTTTTTTTTTTATACATTAAAGATAAAAATGATGTGAATCTAAAATAAAACGTCAGGTTGTTTTGTTCACGTTTCTGAGAATTTTTTACTTCCTTTTTTGTTTTAAAAGTGTCCGTTTCTATTCAGTAATTCAAATTGATATTAATATCAAAAACATGTGTTGAATATTAATACAATGTAGCACTTTTATTTTGAAGTGAGACGACAAATTTTGTGTCAAATTTTAGTGCTTTCACAGCAATTAAAACATGCAAGATTTTTTTTAACAAATGCATAAATTTATTTCTTTAGTTCATTGAACTACTTCTAGTTTGAACTTGAGACCTTCTTGTGCATCAGAAAGCTCCTCTTTAACCTATTCAAACTCAAACGTATGCCTGGTTTTATTGCCCTGGGGTGTAAAGGCAATAAAAGTCTAAGTAAGTGACCCCATTGTTGGGCGTTTTCAGTCAAGAAGCATCTTCAGCTGGTTGATGGATGCCGTGAAACTTCTCCACACAGCAGAACTTGCTTCTGGGCAGGAGTCAGAAAACATCCAGCTCATATGCAAATGTCTGCTTTTCCTATGCATCTGCCTTCAATGACTCATGCAAACACACTGAAAGCGACGGATAACGTTCAGCTGCTATCTGAAGATGATGCAACATAGAGCAACACGGATCTAAAAATGGAAAAGAGTTTATATAATTGTCTAACAGAGTAAATAAGTCCAGACTGTGTGCAGTAATGAGACGGAAAGCAGACGGTACATGTGTGCTTTTACGCTGTGATAAAGGAACAAACACGGATCCGTTTGAACCGCGAGCTTTCCTCCCTCGCCCACACTCCGCGAGGCACTGCTAACTAGGCGAGATGGACCACAACATGCCACACTGAGCGGTTTTATGAGACGCCTGCTCCAGGTCGCCCTCCTGAGCGTGCTTGTGTCCAAACCTCCTTCCCAAACAAAGACGGAGGAGTTGGAATGAGGACGTGGACATGTCGGGTTTTCCAGCTGGAAAGGAGGTGAATGAAGGTGCCAGGTAGCGGCAGACAGAGATGATCCACCTGTACAGAGTCTGACTTGTCAGAGCTGGAAAAACGCCGGTCTGAATAATTAACTATGGCTCTGTTCCATGAGTGTACACAATATAAAAGCCTGCAAGTGACTCACTTAAAGCAAATCATCCGGCTCGTGTTTTTTCGGCTGTGAAAAGAGACTCCGGCTCCACAGAATGAGGATTAAACACATTTACAGGAAATCATCATCAACACTCACCACAGCTTCTAGATGCACATGGTTGTCCATTGGATTCAGAAAATGGGGTTTTAGGAAGAGTCGAAATGCCTTTTTCCTCTTTATTTACTGAAAAACAAGAAGAAATAGTCACAAATTGTTGAAAAACCTTTTCAGACTTCAAAACT
The DNA here is from genome assembly GCA_902685375.1 of Neostethus bicornis. Lineage (NCBI taxonomy): Eukaryota > Metazoa > Chordata > Actinopteri > Atheriniformes > Phallostethidae > Neostethus > Neostethus bicornis. Next base: position 7,249,912 of record LR738549.1, on the reverse strand, counting down.
TCTCACAGCTAACCAACGATCAATTTCATTGAACTCATGTTTCTAGGTCAGGTATCAACACATCAGCGACCGTTTGAGAGACGTGGAAAAAGTTTGGCCCTTCAATGTAGGGAGATGAGGCCGTGATGTCAAACACAGTGTCCATCTGGGTTTGTTTGTAGTTTGGTGGCTAAGCAGGGAAGTAGCTTTACAACCTTTGTTGGTGACTTTTGGTGGCCCATTTCCCTTCAGGAGTTCACTACAGCAAGTCAGTTTCTTCCATCTAATCCTGTCTCTTGTATCCTCTTTGGTCACACCAACTATCTTCATGTCTTCCTTCACTGTATCCATGAACCTCCTCTTTTGTCTTCCTCTAGGCCTCTTTCCTGGCGGTTCCAAACCCGGCATCCTTCTACCAATGTACTCTCTCTATCTTCTCTGCACATGTCCAAACCATCTCAGTCTGGCCTCTCTGACTTTATCTCCAAAACCTCCAACTTGTTCCTCGGATATACTCATTTCTAATCCCATCCATCCTGGTCACACCCAGAGAGATCCTCAGCACCTTCATCTCATCCACCATTCCAGCCTATCTGCACACGCTTCTTCATCTCTTTTCCACACTCTCCATTGCCCTAGACTGTTGATCCTAAGTACTTAAAATCTTCCACCTTCTTTATCTCTTCTCCCTGTAACCTCACTTTTCCATTTGGATCTCTCTCATTCACACACGTACTCTGTTTTACTCTGACTAATCTTCATTCCTCTTCTTTCTAGTGCAAACCTTCACCTCTCCACCTTTTCCTCCACCTATTTCCTCCTCTCACCACAGAGCATTATGCAAATGCATTTAATTTATGCAAGCAAACCTGTATTTGTGATGATTCTCGAAAATGAGAGTAAAACAAAGTTTGGAGAGTGTTATTTGGAGAATACGACATGATTGTCTCGCTTCTGACGAGATTTGGGAGGAGTTTGATTTTAGGTTCTGCCTTCTGGACTACGCTGGCTGTTCAAGGGCATTACACACATCACGCCCAGTCCCATCTGAAAAACAGCAATTGGTTAAAGCAAAAAAGTACAACCCTACTGTAGAGAAAACAAAACTCCATAGGGAAGCATCATTGGAAGCATAACTCCTCATCAATGTGTCGAACTAATGCAATGGTAAAAATCCACCAGGGGACTCGTTGGAGAACCCAGAACAATAAAGTTGCTGAATAAACAGCATGGAAACCACCAAACACTCCAGGTGGTCAGAAAGGAGCCTATTATCATGGTTCTACGACAAGTAAATTCATACCTTTCAGTTTCAATGCCGTCTAAGACCAAGTGGCATTTTTTGTTTGTGGGGCTTCGACCCCTTTTTAAACTCAGCACAGTCCTAAGATTAGCTGAACAATATCTGCTGCAGCTCTCCTGTCCCTGGGGAAGCAGTGAGGTGATAGTTTTAATTCAGTGGCTAGTCAAAAACTCTCTTTGATGGAAGATCTAACAGCGATGACAATCCAGCAAATCAAAAGACTTTGGTCTTATTGCTTCTTCCCAAATTGCGTCTTCAACCAATAGAAATACTTACTTGTCGCTGAAACCAGGAAGGTGGAGTCACTGAAACACACTGGATTTTGTTCCCTGTTTAAAAATGATATATTAGTACATAAAAAAGTACTGGTACGTCAGTAATATGCATTAGTAATTAGCCACGAGTTAATGTAGATTTATGTCAAATTAAAAAGCATTTTATGGAGGTTCTCCTTACCATTTAAGGCGGGTTCACATCAAATCAAACTTTATTTATAAAGCCTTTTTCAAACATTAAGTTACATAAAGTGCAGAACAGCAAAAATAAAACTATAGCTACTATGTTACATACAACAGTAATTAAAACAAACATCTGGCCCGATGTTGCGAGGACAGAATTTGGGATCAATGCACACCAGGAGTCGACTTGCCCATGTCTGGAAAGGCTAAAACCACATGTTCCACCTCGCTTCAGGAGGCTGAGTCACCCACAAAAGCCAAATGATTGAAGTGGGGTACCAAGGCCAGGCTGACCACCAAAGCAAGGACGCCAAACCAGCATAAATAGCATTCAATGCAAAGCTGACAGTATTTGCACATTTTCAGCCTTCTTTCGGTTTTGGCACGCAATTTTGTGTCTTGTACAATATATTTTGGACAAATGCATTGAATTTTTTTTTTTTTTTTCCACAATCCACTAGTACGCAGCCATGCCTTCAAATGATTTCGACTCATGTGGCAAGAAACTTATTCAAGCGTCCAAAAAACTGAAAGATAACTGCCTAATTTTAGACGCCTTACCATATTCAAATGTCTTTCCACCTCTGGACTTCTAACTTATCGTTGACCTGACAGTTTGAAGTCTGAAAGTAATTTTTAAAACTAAATTAATAATCTTTTTTTTCAGATTGTTTTTTTACTTTTTTTCTAAACACAAGACACCTTTTCCACATGTTTTTTTTTTTGCAAGTAATTTCTTGGAACATATGGCAAGTCCAGTTTATTTGTAGCACAATTCAAACGAAACGTAATTCAAGATGCTTTAAGGCAGAAAAAAAATGCATTAATATCACAAAACAGAATCAAATTTATCGTTCGTTCCGTCGTCTTCCGCTTATCGGGGCCCAGGTCATGTGGGCAACAAATTCAAACGGAAAGCCCGGGCTTATCTCATGCCGACTGCATCCTCCAGCTCACCTGGGTGGACGCTGAGGCATTCCTCGGCCAGCTGCAAGACATACTGTAGTCTCTCCAGCGGGTTCAGGAGGCGCCAGCGGGGCCTGCAAAATTAAAAAGTTGAAAAAATTAAATAACTGATAAAAAAGAGTGATTAATCTTCAGTCATCTTATGTTAATCTTCATTTCCTGTAGAGCACCAAAGTTGTTTCAGTGGTTGAAGGCTTTGTTTCGTCTTCCTTAGTGCTTATCACCAATGTGGTCTTAGGAGGTGCCGAAGTTTACCCTGGCCGATTTCAGGCGAGAGGCAGTGGACACTCTGTAAGGTAGCCAGTTTGTTGCGGAGCCACACACTTACAATTATCCACACCCAAACATTCCTACGGGCAATTGCATAGCAGCCAATCAACGTCCAATTGCAAGGGTTTTTTTGGAGAGTGGAAGGAAATCTGAGTATCCGCAGAAAACTCTGTGCAAAGGCCAATGTTTTAAGCGCTCCACTATTTCCGGCACTCGAACCCCAACCTTTTTGCTCGTTAAAAATATTATGTTAATAAAAATTTGAATTGTTGATCAAAGTTTGGGTTTTTACAGCTATGCAGAAAAAAGCAATTTTATGATTCCCTCCTTAAAACAATAGCATTTCTATTGTTAATTGTAATAAATCGAACAATTAAATTGCATTTTTCTGATATAAATAAAACAAGTTCTGCTAAAAATGTGAACACAGTTTTACAGAAATGTATTTTTAGGGCGGATTTTCATCTTTCAAATCCTAATTACTTAAAGAACCAAATTTGATCTTGTTGGTGAAATTGTTCTCATACTTGTCCATTAAGGACATGGAGTTCTTCCACCGATCCATCAAAGATCACACACTAAAACTTTTAGTCCTGAACATTTAATGTAGAATTGTAATACTCACAAAGAAAATGACCAAGTTTAAAAAACTTTAATAAGTTTCAGTTCCACAATAGTTCTCCCTGTGGTTCGACTATTAAACAGTATTTCAGTGAGTTTCTAAGAAATGGAAAATACTTCAACAGACACGTTGAACTTCACTTCAAACATCGTTTTCTGATAACATACTCTTTTCTTCTATCCTGCAGAATCGTATTTGGCCGACTTTGACGGGAGAAGCTCACTGCTGTACCGGTTCAACCAGAAGTCCATGTCTACGGTGAAGGATGTGATCTCTTTACGCTTTAAAAGCCACCAGGCTGAAGGTGTTTTACTGCATGGAGAGGGTCAGAGAGGGGATTACATCACCCTAGAGCTACACCGAGGAAAGCTGGACCTCTACCTAAACCTGGGTAAGAGGATTTTTTTTCCAGATCTGTTTTAGCTCCAGCCACATATCCTGGTGCTGATTAAGAGAATCATTGGCTGAGATGGAGCCATAGATTGGGAGTGATTGAGAGTTTATGAGAGCTGTGTTTTGGAGGATGCCTCCGTAATTGAGTTGACATTTAATTTCCAGCTGTTTTTTTTTTTTGCAGCAAATAGTGGTGCTCTTTTCAGCCAAATGACAAAGAATCTAGAGACAAACAAGCAGAGATAGACGATACCAAGTTCCTACTAATTTTAAAGATTGTTTATAATCTCACAGTTTTAATTAAACTTCCTTTTATCTACATTAAAATGACCATCTGTCTCCATGCTGAATTGATGGTGATGTTTGTGCAGATGACAACCGGCCGAAGTTCAGCAGTCGCCGCGTTCCCGTGACGGTGGGCAGTCTGCTTGACGATCAGCACTGGCACTCAGTCCACATCGAGCGTTTCAACAAGCAGGTCAACCTAAGCGTGGACGCCCACACACACCACTTCCAAACCAAAGGAGAGGGACACTCGCTGGAGGTTGACTACGAGGTGAGTCGCAGCTAAATGAAGCAACCTGAAGGTGAAACCGAGAAGCTTGGCAAATATTTGCTCAGAGAAACCCAGACGGCTTTATCATGACGGTTGGGCTAATGGTGGTAATGAGTCTGCTGCTCTTCAGCAAACAGCAGAGCGAAAACGACTATTTCAGAGTCAGAGGGACCTTTAAACAGATGTAAATCCTACAGCAATGGTGTAATGTTTCGTTATGTCTTTAGAACCGTCCATCCCTTACAAGGTCGTGGCGTTGCCAGGGCCTATGCCCGGCTGATTTCAGGTGAGAGGTAGGGAATACCCCGAACAGGTTGCCAGTCTGTCAGAAGGCCGCACACACACTCATTCCTCGGGGCAATTTCATAGTGGCCAATCAACCTAACTTGCTTGTTTTTGGAGGGTGACAGGAAACCAGAGTACCCCGAAGAAAACCCACGCATACACAGTGAAAACGAACAAACTCCTGACAGAAAGGCCAGTGTTCCAAGCCTCGTCCTACTTGGAACTCGATTCCTGACCTTCTTACCATGAAGCAACTGTGCTAACCACTGGACCAACCCTGGAACAGAATGTCATGGCAAACATTCGGGTAAAGAATGGGATTGCAAACATACTTTTACTGAAAGGAAAAGTACGTCTTACAAGGTCGTGGGGGTTGCCAGGGCCTATGCCCGGCTGATTTCAGGTGAGACGCAGGAAACAACCCAAACAGGTCGCCGGCCTGTCACAAGGCCATCCACTCATTCCTTGGGGCAATTCCATAGTGGCCAATCAACCTAACATGCATGTTTTTGGAGGGTGGAGGGACACCGGAATACCCCAAAGAAAATTCACGCATACACAGTGAGAACAAACAAATTCCACACAGAAAGACCAGTTTTCCAAGCCTCGACCTACTTGGGACTCGATTCCCGACCTTATGGCTGTGAGGCCACTGTGCTAACCACTGCACCACCGTGTCACCCTGGAACGGAATGTCATGGCAAACATTCGGGCAAAGAAAATAGCGATCTACTGAAAGGATTTTAGGTAGATCTGTTATTGCTGGTTGAGATCGGCTTCTTTTAGGTTCAGATTTGGTCAAGGTTAGATTCTGTTACCATTACTCTTATTGTCCAAAGACCAAATTTGGTCCTAAGACCAAATTTATGCTACCTATTTTTGTAAAAAAAAAAAAGATGGCCATTTTTACCAATAAAACTTGTTTTTAACCACCACACAACCCTTGGGTACTCTGACAAACTTAAAACTTTCATGCCCGACCAGAACTCTAGCCTGCTCTAAAAGTACTGCTAAGTCATCAAAAAAGAAACAGCAATGATAAAGAAATGACAAGAGAGTAACAAAGCTGTCAGAAAGACACAAATATTTCTTTATTAGTGGTCAAGACACAATAAAAGTGTTGTGTTGTTTTTAGTTTTTTTATTATTTTTATTTAACAGGATGTATTTTTTGTGTTTGTACCAATTCCCTCAACGAGATGAATAAATCATAAGAATATAAAAACAACATTCACTTCACACCAGTTTTTATTTTTTTTTCACACGTGTACGTTTTATATTACATTCACACTAAATCATATGTCCGATTGAGTCATTATTTTTTGGCTGAACAAACAAAATTTCTAGACAACAGAAAAGGCACTGTTTTAAAAACTGTGAATAAATGAATACATTTTAAGAAAAATAAATTTTTACATCGGGTTGTCATTAAGACTAACAAAGTAACGGGCTTTATTATTTTTCTTGTAAATGTAAAAGTTACGCTTTTTATTCTTACGTTGCTGCTATATTTAATCAAATTAATCCAGCTGTGTTTTCGGAAGGCTTGTGCAGAGACAAATATCACAACGTTAGGGTTAACATTGAAGCTAATACCAAGAAAAGTAAACTTATCGCCTGAGATAATTAGTCTAAATTTCAACGTTTACACTGACATCATGTGTAAGGTCTTATATTGTCCTACTTTTGTGTCATATGTCTTCTGAACTGTCCATCCTTAATGCGGTTGCGAGGGGCTCCGGAGTCTATCCCGACTGGTTCAAGGCAAAAGCCACCCCGAATGGGTCGCTAGTCTGTGGCAGGGCTACGCACACACACTCATTTCTATGGTCAATTAAATTGAATTGAATATACTTCATTAATCCCCAAAGGAAAATTTGGGAGCTGCAGTGCAAACATCAGCTGTTTAACACCTTGATACCCTCCCGCCCCTTTCCACTGGCGTCCCAGTCCGGTCGCACTGTGTCCAACCTGGCGACCCAAAAGCTGGATTCCGGAATGGGTCATAAAGCCTGTCTTATTTATAAGTTTGAGTAACGTCCATCAGACAGAATCTCAGTAGTGAAAAGAGTTGATAATTGTAAAGGCAGCACATCTCTTTCAAAATGCCTTACCTGGACTTGAGCCATGCATCTGGGACAAGAGGTGGTTCCTTAATTCCCAACCAACGCAAATGTTTCACAAAGGACCTAGAAGTCCAAGAAGCTGCTCTTGTGTAAGAGCAACAAGGAGAAAAGGTGCTGTGTTGCATTCGCTGAATTGAAGTTTGGCCAAAAAGACTTGGCAAAGTCAAGAAATGCTGAAATACAAATTATTGAGGGTCTGTTGAGAATTCTGAACAATTGTTTCGGAAAAGTTCCACAACAATCAGACTGAGATGAAGTCTGAATTTCTAATAATTTTTCAAACACGTTTAACATTCTAAAAATCTTTTTTAAAAAATTCAAGACTGGATCAATACATCTAAACTATATCTCAAACTCCATCAAACAAGATGCAGCAGGTAAAACTTCCAGTTGAAATTTGTGAGATGGAAGGTTTTTTCTAATGAACTGCGCTGAATGTAATTGGATCTGAGCTGAACTTGTTTACTACCTGTAAGCGAGAAGTACAATCAGCTGCAGTGTTTCTGCTGCAGACGTGATACCCCACCCTGCCCGTTTTTGTGTGAGCTGAAGGACGCACACCGAAGCGTGTAATCAGCTTCAGAGCGGCGCCGTGCAGCACCATCACCGCTCTGCTTTATGTTGCTCTCCAACAAACAGCTGGCTCAGCTGTTTATGCACGTCAAGCATTCAGCTCTGCCTGCTGATGCTTTTAATTTTTTTTAATTCTCTTTTTAATGTTTCTCCTCCACCTTGCTGTAAAGCTTTTAATGTTTTATGGGAAGCACTTGGACGTGTCGTGTAGATGAAAAGTGCTGTATAAATAAAACTGCCTGTGCTAAATCAGAATACATATATAAATAAAAGCAAAATGTTGGATTTATTTCGCCCCATTCTAAACGGGAAAAAGCTCACGTGAGCAGTTAGGTTGCTCTCTTCACAGTGCTGATAACAGATTGTGGGTTTTTTTTGTCTTAAAGTTGAGCTTCGGAGGCATTCCTCTGCCTGGGAAACCCGGCACGTTTCTGAGGAAGAACTTCCACGGCTGCATGGAGAACCTCTACTACAATGGGATCAACATAATCGACCTGGCAAAGAGACGCAAGCCGCAAATTCACAGTGTGGTATGTTTCACTCTTTAATCCTGGAGGGGAAGAATGGCTCAGTAGGTAGGGTGACCATCCCTCATCCAGAGGGTTGCTGGTTTGATCCCCCACCCGAAGTTCATGCCGAGGTATCCTTGAGCAAGATATCGAACACCCAAATGCTCCTCATGATAGTGGTGTGTTCCATACATGGTAGCTCCCATCATCAGTGTGTGTGAATGGGCCAATGTGAGGTACAATGTAGAGTACTTTGGGTACCAACACAGGTACATAAAAGCACTATAATACTGGTGTAGATTTACTATTCAATCCCATATGTCACAGCACGGGGGTCTGAAGGTCTAGTCTAGCCTGTAAAATAAATTTGCTGTAAATTGCAAACTATCGTATTTTCACGACCATAAAGCGCATTTAAAAGTCTTAGATTTTCTTCAAAATAAGCGGCGCGCCCTATCGTGCAGTGCGCCCTATGTGTGTTGTGAAATAACAAGTGAAGCAGATGAACACTACGCTTGCTGTGATTCCCGGAGGTCTGACAAAGGAACTCCAACCGCTGGACATCGGCGTGAACCGGCCATTCAAAGTAAGGCTGCGAGCTGCTGGATGACCAAAGGAGACCACAGCTTCATGAAGGATGGAAGGCAACACCGGGCGAGTTACGCCACAGTTTGCCGGGGGATTGTAGATGCTTGGGCTAACGTGTCCGCTGGCACTGTTGTCCGAGCTTTCGCAAAAGCAGGCTTAATTTCCGAAGAGCCGCACGGTACAGAAAATGTCTCTAACAGTAAGGAAAGTGAACCTGCTATGTTGGATTCAGCGCAGCTGTTAGATTCTGAAACAGAGGATGAGGACTTGAATGGATTTGATAAATGACTTTATGATGATTGTATCTAATATTTAAATAAAGCCAACCAAACTCAGTTTTGCTCCCGATCTAGTTTCAAATACGCACACTTGTCATGGGCGTACGTAGTAGAGGTTATGCATATAAAACCCGCGCCCTATCATCAGGTGCGCCTTATGTAGGTGTTAAATACAGAGCACACGGAACTGTGACTGCTCCTTTTAATACGGTGCGCCTTTTGGTCGTGAAAATATGGTACTTCTTTTAAATAATTTATTTTTCTACTTGTATGAGCTGATATTTTCTTGTAAAGTCATCCAATTAATACTGAAAAAAAAATTATTAAATTCCAACCAATAGATACTTTTACACAAATATACATGTATAAATATACATAGAGACCAGATTATATTAAAAGTGGAATCTGAAACAAGATATGTTTACCACCCTGGTTTTTAATGTGTTTCTGCACTCTCGGGCCAACATGAAGCTACTAATTGGATTCCGTGAAAAATACCCAGAATTTATTTAATTTTTTTTAGATCCAATCTTTGCTTCTCCTCTAAGAAACATTTTGTGCCAGTGAAAGCACGGAAATGTGAAACATGGCCACTTGAAGCTTATCTCGCTGTGCAGAGCATCTCCATTAGGGAGGAAAAACTGATGTAATGATACCAGAATAGAGATGGAAATACAGAAGGAGCATCAGTGTAGGCGAGCGGCAGATAGTGGGCGATAAAATATCAAACAGTTTAATTTGGTAATCATACACTCCAGCCGGGCACTGCAGCATGCACACTATCGCATGTTAAGCTGCGTTGGATCTGTTAGAATGACATGTTGCATGCAAGCGCCTCTTTTTCAAAACACTAACAATCTATTCAACTGGAAAGACTTAAGCTTGCACACTTTAATAATCTATCTATGGCTTCAGCTCATCTAGTCATCTTTAAAAAAAAAACAGCTGAATCACATTTCAAAGCTTAATGAACTCTTTAACTCCAGTAATCATCAGCTGGGAACTCCTCTAATCAGCTCCCAGCACTCTGAATATAAAATAACCAGTAAAAGAAGCCATTAAAAAAAAGCCGCAAGGCATGTTTATAAAAAGACTGAGCTGGATATTTACCACTGATGTTTTCAGAAAGACACATTTCAATATCATCTGCATATGAAGAAAATTGAAATATTTCCAATATGCTAAACTCTGGTGTGGGCCCAGTAATAAGCCCTGAAGAACTCCGGTATGTGCTAATTTCACATCAGAACATGAAAGTTAATCATTTTAACAGCAAAATCACCCATCCTGCTTCTGAACCGCTTATCCCTTATGAGAGTCAGCGGGTGCCGGAGACTCTCCCGGCTGATTTAAGGCAAGAGGCAGGATGCAGCTCGAACAGATCGCCAGTCTGTTGCGGGGCCACAAACTCGGATAACTATCCACACACACTCATTCCTATGGACATTTTCATAGAAGCCAATCTAACATAAATGTCAATGGAAGGTAGGAGGAAACCAACGTACCTGGAGTAAACCCATGCGTACAAAACCCATTCTTTATTTTAGATAGTTGATTTTATGGTAGGAACACTTCATAAAGATTTTTTTTTCTTTTAAGTTCTGCTTCGTTTTCATAACTAGATGAGTTTTTGTTTGGACTCATGCTTTGATCACTAAGAACATAAATAATTAGTTCAAGAAGCCACTAAAACAAACGTGCCTGCATGTTTATAAAAAAACAGAGCGGAATTTTTACCTTTGATCTTTCCAGAAAGATACATTTCAGTGTCATCTGCATTGAAAGACAACTGAAATTTTGTTAAATCACGTAGCACTGTAGTGGGCCCAGTATGACTCCTTGAGTAATGCCGGTATGCTGTAGTGTTACACCAAAATAGTTATTTTAAAAGAAAAACTATATTTTTTATAAGATTGTATCTTAGTTAGTTGCACTTCCTGAAAAAACTTTTCTACATAGAAAGAAAAAGGAAGAATAATCACTACACTAAGCGTAAGAGTGTGAGCATGTTTTTATCTCACATCAGAACATAAAATAATCGATTTTTACAGCAAAACTGTTATTTATTAATTAGTATATTCAAGGTTAGTTACACTTGCAAAAAAAACACCTACATTAGTATGTTGCGCAGGCTATTACAAATCCATACCGTGAAAGACAAGGTTCTTCGTCATAGTTAATTAAATAATGATGACACTGGAAAATAAGTAATGCTTCCGTCTGAAACTACAAACAATTATCTCCTCCATTGTCACGATGTTTGCTGTCTACTAAAACTTCAAGCATAACTCTAGGGATGTAGTATTAAACCTCCCTCGGGCAATCTAGCGTAGTCAGGTTTACATTATGTCATGGTTGGAAAGTTACAAAGTACCACAGTAATAAAATTTAACTTGCTAGAATTTAAAGTGATTGCTTCTGTTGCTGTAAAAAAAAAAAAGAAAAACAATCATTGCATCCATTGTGATCCTGGCGGTGATATGATTGAGTCTGAGCGCATTTAAGTCTCCTCCCACCAATCAGAAGGGTCGGCCAAAGAGCCACAAGCCACATCTCATCTGAGACAGCCGCCGCCTTCAACTGCTGCATTAAAAGGCCTTTACTGACAACAGAGGCAGAGGCGGAGGAGACAGGCATGATGGAAGCAGTAATGGAATTTCAATGGGACAATCTCCCCGAGGCTGACGGGAGGGAATCACATGAGAGGCAGGGAGGTGTGATTGCTGCCCTGCAGGCTGCACAACTGATAGGACTCTGACCTCAGCTGCCACCGCCGCTCCAGTTTGAGTGCAGCTTGCACGCAATTAAGAATAAATTTCAACTTTGCATGAAATGAAACTGCGGGTGAGGGCAAATCTGAGGGCAAAGTTGGCGGTGTCACAATTCACATGTAAAAATAAAAGTCTGGAACTGCTTTCTTCTCATTTTATCGTCTCCTGGAGACATTTGCTTGCTCAGAATTCATCATTTTATGAAACTCAAAAGGTCCCTGAACATTGTATTGTTTAGTTAAAACCCTAGAAGACAATTCAATATCTAAATCCCACTAATGATTCGTGCCTAGAAGGATATAAGTGACACATTTTATTCCTAGTAGAACATAAATATGGTATGACTGAATATAACTTGAGCCTTTCAGAGAGGCGGAATCTCTCAGATCTAAGAGGAAAAGAAACAATTTAACTTCGAAAGATGTGACGTGTCACGAGGTTGATGGCTGGTGAGGTTCTGACTCCTCAAGAGTCAGATTAACAATTGTAAGAACTAAAACATTTATCTTATTTCAGCATTCATCCAACAGCATCCAACCACTGATTATGCTTCATTTCCTATTAGCATTCGTCTTTCAATTACACTCACAAACCAACACAAGCATGTGGACCGAAACATATTTGTCCAACAAAGAACTTTCTTCGATAGTTATGGATTGAGCACCCATATTGTGTTTTAAGAAATTTATAACTACCGTAATTTCACGACCATTAGGCGCACCGTACGAAGAGGCGCAGTCTCAGTCACACACCGCCTTACAACAACACACACGCCAGCACGCAAATGTGGGTATTAAAAAATAGATCGGGAGCAAAACTGAGGTTGGTTGTACTTTTTTTAAGTAGTAAGGATACTAAACAAGCACATTACCGGTAATAGTCTTTATTCAAATCCGTCATCCTCTGTTTTGGAATCGAACAGCTGCGCAAAATCCAACAGAGCAGGTCCACTTCGCTCCTCGCTGTCAAAGTCACTGTCTGTACTGTGCGGCTCCTCAAAAAGGATACCAGCTTTTGCGAAAGCTCGGATAACAGTACCAGCAGACACGTTAGTCCAAGCATCTACAATCCATTGGCAAACTGTAGCTAACTCGCCCGGCGCTGCCTTCCACCCTTCGTGAAACTGTGGTCTCCTTCGGTCATCCATCGCTCCCACGCCGCTCACACTTCGCTCTTTAATGTTCTCATGCCTTTTCTTTCAGGTCCGCCTCGCGGGCACCGTGTTTTCTTTTAGGTCCGCCTTTTCTCACACACGAGGCGCACCGCACGAAAAGGCGCACCGCTCATTTTAAAGAAAATCTAAGACTTTTATATGCGCCTTATAGCCGTGAAATTACGGTACTATAAACATAGTGTTGTTGAAATTAGTTTAGTTAATTTTGTTATTTTTCATCATAGTTTACATTTTTTTTTTATATTATTTTAAAACTATGCATATTATTCTTTGCACAGTACTTCAGCAAGTTCCTAGTCTGAATCTTGTTCACTGACCATGGCAATAAAAGTCTTTCTAATTCTGATTCTGAACAAATTAAAGTACAGAGCTGTGTGCAGCATAAATTTAATTTTCACCAACAGTAAACAATTTTATTCCAGTGCTTTTATCAATTTTATTACGACCAATATCATTTGCCTATTAATATAAAAAATCCTCAAGGACAAAAAAATCAGGAAAAAAATCTTTAAGTATTCATCAAATACTAAAAGACATTTTTTTCCCAACTACTTTTCTTACTGTGAGAAAGAGCCTGCCAATTTGCATGCGCCCCCTGAGGTGAGGCAGAGTACTGCCTGCCTCACCTGCTAACTTTTCTCTGCACTTTATAGAACAATCAGCAGCAATAGTTATGTCACACACAAATAAAATACATACACTGCAGGAAATGTTTCTTTATGTACATTTTCTTGTTTCTTTTGTCATGATGTCATGATACCACCCAGTACCACAGGGGAAGGAGGGAAGGCATGTCAATGCTCATAAGGTCCCTGATCTGTAGTCCAGAATGGGAAGTCCATACTGCATGTTGATCGTGAGCAATGTTAGCTCTAGGGGAGACTTTTTGAACAATCTTATGGTGTTTAATTAGAAAAAAAATTACTAAAACTTCAGCATGTAATATCTCCTCTGCATAAAATTGTGTCTCAACATACAACAAGATATAAGGTATCACACTTCTAATTTATATATGCAAAATTTATTCTGGTAGATCAATTTAACTGCTGCATCAGAAGTAGATTGTGGGCTGAAAAAATGTGAATAAAATTTATTAGGAACATGTCGACAAAATCCAAAATCTAAACTCCAAAAGTTTGGATTTTGATTATTTTCTGTGTCAAAACTCAGACTTAAATGTACATAAATTTATGAATGATGACGCCTTATATACAATATTCCAAGGAGATGAGTTCTAAAATAGGTTGCATAATTAGTTCTGGAAATAACGGCTTGATGCTCATTTATTTTTGTAAATAACTTTTATCAAGTTGGTATTAGAAAAAAAAACTTTAAGAAAACAGAAACAAATCCATTATTTGCTTCATTAATGGATTCCTAATTGTTCATATCTCATTGTGCCTTATTTAATTAGTTTATTTCATTCCACTCTTGTATGTTTTACGTATTTTACGTCCTCTTGCAGCGATCCATGGGACCCTTATCGTGTCATGTTTAGGAATAAATGTTACAAATAAGTGCCGTTAATGTGGAACAATTCCTTTTCATTAATATTTATTTCTTGTCGGAATGAGCTTGTCATGCTGGAACCATGTTTGTACACATCATCATGACATTTGCAGACATGCCCGGGTGAATTTCCCGTGATGCCGAGCTCTTTCTGACATGTTTCCAGAAATGGATGCAAACCTGCCTTTCTCTTCCTCCAGGGCAACGTGACCTTCTCGTGTTCGCAGCCCCAGCTGGTGGCCTGCACCTTCCTGAGCTCCAGCAGCAGCTTCCTGTCGCTGCCATCAGCTTCCACTGCCACTGGAGGATTCTCCGTTCGCTTCCAGTTCAGGACCTGGAACCCAGAGGGGCTTTTGCTCACCGTGCAGCTCAACCCGAGTCCCCAAAAGGTGGATCTGCAGATCAGCAACAGCTGGTTGCATCTTACCCTACACAGCGCCGGGCGACAGAGATCAGAGGTTTCCGCCGGTGAGTCCCAGCCAAGACTTACATGTGGGAATAAAATGAAGACACAGATAATATATCAGACCTAGAAGGTCTTCTTTACTCTCTTTAAGACGAGTATTTCCATTGAGTTTTATTGGTCAGACCAGAGGTGGGCAAACTTTTTGATTCGCAGGCCACATTGACTTCTAACATTTAACAAAGGGGCCAGAACAGGTACAGATGGATGGCATGAATTGGTAAGCTCACGTCATTAGAGAAAAAATATGCATCTCGGAATATGGAGAAAATGTGCTTTAGTTTCCAGATGTAACATCGAGCATGTTAAATTTAAAATCTAGCGTGCTAGCGCTATGAAATGAGCGTTTAGCGGCGCTAGGTCTGAAGTCTGAGCGCTTGATGTAGGATTTTGCGCGCTTGTTTACTTGTGTGTATTGGGCCCAATGGCTTTCCATATCTGCGAACACTTTATTTTGACAAGGTGTGCATCACGGAGACACACATTTTAATGGGAGTAATGTTGTTGTTTTCTCAACAAAGCCAATGTATCTAGTATGCGCCAACTAGTGAGGAAACATCAGAATTGCAGATAAAATAAAACATTAGCAAGGTTGATTCATTTAGTACTTGTACATTCATTACATTAAAACGTTTAACGGCCCGCGTGTGGCCCGCGTGTGGCCCGCGTGTGGCCCGCGTGTGGCCCGGGGGCCGTAGTTTGCCCATGCCCGGTTTAGAGACACAATCAAAGACATCAATAGCAATACCTGTTCCTAAAACTAGGAAAGTGGTGGGATTTGAGGGTCTGGGCCAATGGCTATTGCTCACCTTTCAAAAAGGAATTTTTGAGGTTTTTATTGTCCCTCAAAGAGCACAGTTTATCAAAATGATTATTATTTTAATGATACAGTGGTAAATATTAATACACGAGTACCTTTTTTATTACCAGGTATGAAAGTAGTATACGCAAAATCGTTGAATTAAACTTTATTTTTTTATGTTTTATTGCTAATAAAACTTTAAAACTTGTCTCTCATCACAATAAAGACTTTTCTCAAATAGCCGTTAACATTTTCACACTTTTCTCTCATGTTTAGACACTCAACGTTAAAATCCTAGAAGATCATAGAAAAATAATATGTTATTAGAACAGTGACAGTTTCGATTGCATGAGCATGCCGTGTGCGTGCCTCTGGGAGTCTACGACAAAACAAATGTTGTGAAACAATAATCTATATTTCTCTCTCGAGCTGGCACACAAATGTTCAGCAACAATTTATCCAGTTTTCTGGCATTTGCTCTCAATAACATAAAAATATCCATAATGGTTCCAATTCAGCAGGTACGTGACCAAAAGTAGGGCTATAGAAATGAGCAGTGGTGGATGAAGTACTCACTTTTTGTACTTAAGTAAAAGTACAGATAATTAGGCAAAAAAAATACTTCATTAAAAGTACCAATAAAAAAATCTACTTAAGAAAAAGTACAAAAGTAATTGGTGTAAATTTTACTTTTTAAGTAAAAAGTAAAAGTATTCAACCATAATTCAAATGTTATTTTTTGTGCAGTAGGATCACAAATAAATACTCTGCGGGGGCGTGACCCCCCTCACCCGCCTCTTTTGGTCCACAAAAAAAAAAAAAAAAGAAGAAAGAAAAGGGGACAAGTCATGCTATCCCCATGCAGGGCCAGCAAATGGGAACCAAAATGCAGGAAAATGACTCTAATTTCTAAAAATGTTTTGGGGGGGAGGCCCCCAGTCACCCTATATTGGCTTTGTCAATGATCTCTAGCCCCATGCCCCCATTTTTAGAAAATCCTAGAACCGCCGCTGCTCTGTGTAACGACGGCTCAACTTTTTATTTAGAAGTAAACACAGCGAACAACAATCTTCTGACTCTTTTTAATTTGTACTTTATTTGATGTTAGTTTTTTTTGGCGCTGAATGAATGCAGAAAATGTTTACTCTCAATTCTGATTGGTCCTCGATTCATGACTTCTTCTCCCGATCAACTGCTCCTTTTGATTTTGACGATGCGGCTTCAAAATGCGCTAGAAAAAAAAACTGTGTATTTTTCAAATTCCAGAACGAAAATGTAACAAAAAATGTAAAACACACTTTTAAAAAATAGCGAAGTAAAAGTACAGATATTTGCTCAAAAATGTAGTGAAGTAAAAGTAAAAGTACAGGTCTCAAATTTTACTTAAGTAAAGTACAGATACACAATTTTTTACTTAAGTACAGTAACGAAGTACATTTACTTTGTTACGTTCCACCACTGGAAATGAGGGTGTATGTAAAACCCTTCGGTCTACTGTATGTACAGCCAATCAGCAGGGAGAACACAACACGCTGCTTGGGACGCAAAAAAAACGCCTTGGTGCTGTTTTTTTTTTTTTTTTTCTTTATCAAACCATCAAGATTGCAAAAGTCGAACCACGTTATGCCTATGGAACACTTTTCTGCAAAACAAAAGATCTTCAGTCCCTCTTTTAGATCTTCGATTTTATTTTTTTTTTCTTTTAGTTTTGGAATATTGTGAAGCATCTAGAAATCTTTCCACCTTTCATTCTTAGTAAATTTTCCATTTTTTGATATATATATATATTTTTTATGAATATTATGCTCTGGTCTTCCATCTGGGATGTGATGGAGCAGATAGGTGTGATTGTTTGGGGAAGTCTAACTGTCAGGAGGTACTTGTCTGCTGGGAAATATACTAGGAGAGGACGAGCAGAGCTGAGGGACAAATTTCCTTTTATATCATTTACCTGCATTAGATTAGCTGTCTGCAGCTTGAGCCGGAGAGGTTTCTCTGCAGAGTAAAGAAGTAATCTGATATCGGCTTGATATGAATTGATTTCCTCGTAATTTGTCAATTATTTTCATCTGCATTCCTCAGGTGGACTTTTGGAGGTCAGAGCTGGAATTATTATTGAGCTGAGGTTTTGATAACATCTTGGTTATAAACTCAGCGGACTGAAAGCAGCATAACCATCTCAAACAAGTGGTCAGAAGTAATGGAAAAAAAAATTGTTTTCCATTCAAGTCAATTAGTAGAACGAGCAAATGGAGGAATTTTTTTCCAATTTAAATGAATGTTTTAATGAGATGTGTATTTCAGTTATATGGAGCAGCAGGTTAAGCGCTGGGCAACAGTAAGATGGAAAGCCTGGGCTTTTTTGTTCCCTGGCTGCATCCTGAGGCGTTCCCCAGCCAGCCGTGAGAGATCGTCATTAGGGATGGGTATCGATAAGTATTTATCGATACTAGTCCTCTTATCGATACCGCTTAATGATACTTTTAGAAACAAACAAATAAGTTTTATGAACATAAAAACTTTAATTGGATGGTGGTGGAACTCAAAAACAGAACGATATTTAAATAAAATATACCTTACTTAAATAAAATAGGATACTTCAAAATAAAACTGATCTGGACTGTAATAAAAAAATAAAATGTCAAAGTTTGAAAGAGAAATAAATATTACCGGTTTTTAAGTTTAACAGCAGCGAATGTTTTGTTTTTTGCCAACAATAAAAAATGTGCAATTTTTTTTCTAACAAATAAGTTAAAATATTAATTAAAGCATTTTCATTTCACTTTCATTGTTTTTTTTATGATAAAATATGGAGCACATACGTTTTTAAGCAAGGCTTGTACCGTAATTTGTTAGCATACCCGTTGCATCGGAGTTGGAGCTGCTTCAACGCACTCGTCAAACACACCGCATCTTTCATTCTGAATGCCGTGGATTTTCGGCATCGTCTTTGGACAAATTGCATGTGGTTCTACTTTTACATGTAAATATTTTATTGCACTTTAAACAACGTGTCGGCATCGATTTAGGTAAAATAAAAACAAACTCGAGATCGCTTTGCACGTTCTGCCATTACGCCTCGCTCGGCTTGAAAATTTGCGTGTATGTAGCAGCAGCGCACGCGCGCACCGCTCTTCGCGCGTGAGGGGGCGGAACCGGAACCGATAGCGAATCTGTTTGGACTAGCACTTATCGGTCCGGGTAAAATGACGGCCGCGGAAACCGGTTCCGAAAAAAAAAAACGGTTCTCGGAACCCATTCCTAATCGTCATAGACATTGTCTCACCGATGAGTCCAAGGCAAAGCCGACAAAACTCTCGATTTACAAGTCGATCAACGTTCCCACTCTCAACTAGGATCACCAATTGTGGGTGGTGACCAAAAGAACAAAAGTTCGGTTGGCCAAAATGAGCTTCCTCTGCAGGGTGGCTGGGCTCTCATTCAGAGATAGAAGGAGGAGCTCTGCCATCCGAGAGAAGCTCGGAGTGGAGTTGTTGCTCCTCTGGGTCAAGAGAAGCCAGACGGGGTAGTTCAGGCATCTGGTTAGGATGCCTCTCGAGCACCTCATTGGTGAGGTGTTTCCAGCACATTCCCCCGGGAGGAAACCCACAGGCAGGGCCCTGACCCACTGGACTCTGATGCAGTCATTTAAATAATATAATGAAACTGACCATATTTATTCAGCGCCGACTATAGATGAACTAATCAGGATTTAAGAGTCGTGCAGCCAATTGTCAAGTCGGCAAAAGTCGAGGTCACAATTTTTTATTGAACACAATTTCTCCCAAACTACAAAAGGGATTTTGATAAAACCGCCCACAGTTACTCAATACTACCTATTGATGAACTGATTAGATTTTTAGGGTTACAGACACTTATGTAATTAAAGGAAATATGCGACACCGGACAAAAAGCAGGTGCAAAAAGCCATGGCTTTATTTTGTAACGTTTTGGTTGGTTTTGTTTTAAGAAAAAAATTATTAGCATCTGTTTTTTTTTTTTTTTATGTAGACAAAATAATAATTAAAAAATTAACACTAACAACAAGTCCAAGATCACAGCCGTGTGTCTGATCCGGTGAGCTTGTTTCATGAATATGGGGGGTAAATTAATTAATTACAGAAGGAGATGGACCCCAGCCTGCACGTGCTTGCAGCAGCAGCCACGGTGATGGATGTCCACAGATAAAACCAAACACACGCAGAGAAAAGCAAACTCAGGCAGATGATTCCAACTCCCGCGGTGTGTAAAGATGAGCACGACGAGGACACGCGGTCGTTTCAAGTGAAAATCTGAACCTGTTGCCGGTGGCTGCCGCCTCAGAAATGTGTCATATTATCTCTTCGGCTGCGACCTGTAAAATCATGATATACCGTAAGTCAGAGAAAAACCTTTATTTTTTTGTTCCAACACTTGGATCGATGTAGAGAATTTAATTCTCACCTTTCTCAGAACCTTTTCCTGCAGAGTTATGACAAAACTGCAAATAGAAATATCAGCGGAGATCATTACACTGAGCTTCAGGGCTCACAGCGCCATTACAGTTCACATTTTTTTCCTCTAAATTTAACCTCAAGTTTTCCTTTTTATCAAACAGTTTTGACAACAGTTAAATTTCGGTGTAATCACAGCCGGTCCTGGTGGGGAACGTCTGCTTCTGAGCTCACCGTTAAAAAAAAGCTCTGATCTGCTGGATGTGATGAGCGCCGAGTTTCATGTGAACATCGTTCAGTCAGATCAGGAGGATCTGAAGTAGCTTTAAATCCGTATGATGTGAAGAGCAGATCTACACGAGCAGAAACATCCAGAAAGCTTTGCTTGTTCTCTGCAGTAAAGCTGGTTCGGTCGGATGTTCAGACAGTTTCCAAAGAGTCTGGATGGATGTGATTCATCTGCACCAGACGATGGAATGGAAAGCATGGCGGATGTCGTGTTATTGTCCTCCTCAAGGCTGAGCTTCTGTAAAGACGAGCCATTGTGATTTTCTGACGCTTTTCATCAGTTTTCTTTGAAATGTTCCCGACCGTGGAGATGCAGACGAGAAAAGAAAATAGATATGTGGATATGGGTTAAAGCAGCAGGTGGTCCTCCTGTCAGATAAGAACAGAAAACAGAGGGTACAGCTCACACACGCGCTCGCCAAAACTGGACAAAAAATGAAGATGGAGAAAATGTACTGGTCTGATGAGTCTCCATTTTCACTTCACATTCACATGCTTGCTTAGAATCTGCTGGAATCTCTTCTGGAATTCATTGAAGGGGGACCCTTTTTTCCTGTTGTGTAAGGAAGTGCTCTTATGTCTGCATCCCCCTCATTCTCCGAGCTCTGTAAATTGTGCATATTTGAGCGTCTTCGTCTTGAGTCAGGTGTACTAGAGCTGTAATTTTGTTGTTCTCTTGTGGTTAACAAAGTATATCCAAGCTGAATCACGGCAGAGAAATCCCACAGGCGCCCTTCGATTATCAGCAAAAAGATCACCTATTTTCGCAACTCAATACCACCAACACCAAACAAAACACAACCAAACATACTGTACTTAGGACATCCTGCCATTAGTGCAGGCATGAGAGAATCACGGCATGTGAGGGAAAGGCAAACCCGTTACACAATTGAATCCAGCCCGCCAAACTTGAATCAATTGTTATTTTAATTTCCCCTGCATTTCTGATGTTTCGTCACTAGATGGCGGAACATCTAGATATATTAGCTTTGTTGAGAAAACAACAACACTGCTCTCATTAAAATGTGTATGTCTCCGTGATGTGCACACTGTCAAATTAATCAACGTGCACAGATATGGATAGCCATCGGGCGAATACACGCACGTAAACAAGCACGTTCTATGTTAAAATAAGCTAAATGTCACATCGAGTGCTTTGATTTCAAATCTAGCGCCATTAAATGCACGTTTTTAAGTACCATCACTTTAGATTTTAGAACTAGTGCGCTAGATTAAAAATGTAACACTCTTGATGTAACATTTAGTGTGCTTGTTTAAAAACTAGCGTGACATTCTATTGGTCTAATCTAACAGTTATCAAAGCATGCCGTCCATTTGCTCCTGTTCCAGCCCCCTGGTCAAATGATGGAACTCAATGTGGCCCGCGAACCAAAAAGTTTGCCCACCCCAGCATTAGTGCCTTTTGCTTTATAAGATAAAACTCTAAAACAAAAAATAACTTGATTGTGGGAAAAACTGGAGAAACCTCATGGAGACCCAGGTGAAGGAGAGTTCCCCTCCCAGGATTGACAACATTTCACAAGACTTGAATTTAAGTTATTTGATGGGGAAAAGGGTTGAAGGGGGTTTTAATGAGAGAAATCAAGTATCCTGAATGTTTCTCCAAAGCTAGTTGAATTGAGATTCCATAAAAAATTGGAGAACCAATGGTTGAACTGCAAAAGGACGAAAATGCCTTCAATAGAGGAGGATTGCTAGTGCAGAAGAGGTGGGTTCAGTTTTTTATCTGACTGAAAGGAGCTTGAGTCAAGAGAAAGATGTGAGGTGGATCAAAACAGCCGGATGGAAAACGAACTGAACTCCCTGGTTGAACTTTCACAAATAGGTTCGTCAGGATGATGCAAAAACCACAATGTCTTCACCATCAAGATGAGTTCACTGTGCTCCAATGGGCTCCACAGACTACAAATCTCATCCAAGCAGAGAAGCTTTGAGATGATGATGGAACAGAAAATCTTTATCATGGACATGCAGCAACTTTGTAAGTCTACCAAAGAGATATGCAAGAAAAACTTCAAAGGAACTGAGTATTAGTAGGGAAAAAAGGGGGTCGTTCTAAGGGCTTGGAGGAGGTTTAAGTGAAGCAGAGTTCTGCAAGGGATGTTTAATGTAAAGAAAAAGGAAAAAGTTATGGCTATCTGATCAGATTTATACATTTTTTATGCTGAAACTGTGGTTTTCATTGCTTTTTTTTTGCACGTGTTTAGCAGAAAGCGAAGACTGAAACCAAACTAAATGTCCTCATAGTTTAAGCGTTTGATGCCACGGTGAGACGAGCAGGTTTAATGATGTGGGAACATCTTGGACATAGAGAAAAGAATGTTAACTAAAGCAAGTTTCTGACTGAATTCAACCTCAACTTTATCTGACAGATTATTTTAATTCTGGCTCCTCAGCCACAGGTGACAGAAACTCAAAGAAAAGACCTACTAGACCCCAGAAAAAAAAGAAAAAAAGAAAAAAAAAAGAAAAGACCTACTAGACCCCACTTTTTTAGTTTTATTCTGCTATAAAATGACCCAAATCACTCCAGCACTGGTATTCATGCAGGTTTCTCCTGTTGGCAGACCTCCTCATTTACATATTTGTCTGAGTGATGAAGCTCCACCTGAAACGGGGAGAGGTGAAACTTCATTACTGTCTCTGCAGTTGAGACAGAGGAATAAAGTTCTGGGACTTTTTTAAATCAGGAAAAAAAAGAAGCAGGCCTGGACTAGCACGGATTCCCAGGAGATCCAGAACCTCCAGAATGTTTTGGTTTCATTTTACTCACACAGCCCAATATCTCAAATGAGTTGTCCGAGCCAGCTTCACTCAGATAGTTGAGGAAAACAAGCCAACAAAAACAGTCTTAAGATGAGCAAAACTAATTGTTAAACTAAACATAACAAATGCAGGGTTTCCTCGCAATTAGACCCTCCTCCGTGAGGAAAAAATACTGAAAAAAAAAACATAGATGGGGAAAAAAAAAAAAGAAACCTCAAGGAGATCAGCATAATAGCGAGATTTGGGAATGTAGGTAGCCGGGGGCACAGCTGACAGGAGTCGGAGAGGCAATGAGGTCCACAGGAAAGAAATCAGCCTGGGCCAATGCGGATACATCAAGTACTGAGGCCTCCTTAGTCTGGCGACGACCAGTACTGAAACACAGATGATCTATCTGGAATAGACCAGAGGATCAAGAGAGAGGGGCAATATGTGAATCATGCGGCACCATCTTGTAAATGGTGCCTGAAGAGAAACAGGAGAGAGTTAGATAGAATTGGACCAAAGGCCCTACCTCCAGCTGAACTTTTAGACATGAGTCGAACCACAGCCTTTCAGGTGTTGTGTTTGGTCATTAAGGTGCTAAAATAAAACCAAATATCAATGAGTTTCACATGAAGCTACGGAAGGGATGCTAACATGGGAGTAACAGGTTCTCTTCTGTTAACAAGTCTGGGTAATCCCTCATTTGTCCAGGAGTGGACGAATCAATCGTACAAAAGGTTTCAAAGTATCTTCTGGACGGTGTGTTTGATGATCGAAACGTTTAGACTTCCATCCGGATGTCTTTAATAGATTGGAAATGAGAGTGTGAGCCGCTGAGTCGCCAAAGCAGGGCCATTCAACTTAAGACTACATTTCTCAATGGTGTGTCCAAGTTCTACCGTTTGTTATCAAGTGCAAAGAAACTGGAACACTGAATCCAGTGAGCTCAAAGCTTGTGATGCTGCAAGCCTACACAAAATGTCTCCATAGTCTATGAATTTATAAAGATCTTCCATAACACTACTAAGTTACGGACTGCATTGGGCTGCTATGGGCTGCATTGGGTATTTGTTGGTGACTTCTTGCTTTGGTGTTCTTATTTTATTTTCCTCCAAGTTGTCGCTTTTTGGAGTTTGGTGAAAATGTTTCACATCTATTTAAACTGTTTTCCTCCAGGTCGTCGGGTGAATGATGGATTGTGGCATTCGGTCAGTCTGGATTCCAAAAACCTGCAGATATCTTTGACCGTAGATGGAGAGCCATCATCCAGCATCGAACTTTGGGAGGAAGTGGAGTCCCGAGGATTCTTTTTTGGAGGTTAGTTTGCTCGTTGATTTACCTGGAAGCCTGAAACAGGAAGTGAGGATTGTACATGGTGTCTCCATGCAGGTTGTCCTCCTCTAGACTGTCCAGTCCAGAATCCCGCTTTCCAGGGTTGCATGCAGCTCATCTTCATCAACAACCATCCGCTGAATCTCAGTCACGTGCGGCAGGGGCTGCTGGGGAATTATAATGAACTCCAGTTTGACACCTGCAACATGAAAGACAGGTAAAGAGTTTTTCTTTTCCTTCCATTAATTAAACAGAGGAGAGTTTTCTCAGAGCTGACAGGAAAACGTGCACGTCTGGCTGCCGATTGTCAAACACTGTCCGAGCCGGTTCCTTCAAGCCCTCGCGGCTAATTTGTTGCCGGGAAGTCAGTGACATCCTGTCCTGCCGAGACAAACAAGCCGACTGGATCGGCCAATTACAGAGGAGTAGAAAGGGCTGAGGGCTATGCTAACAAGATGCTTCCTCCTATCCCGACTGTTCTCATTATTCTGCAACACCATGGGCCCTCGCAGACCTGCGAGATCCACAAACCTCCACATGCAGGGGCCGGCGTTTACAAGAGAAACCAACACCTTCTCTGTGTTTGCCCTCAGGGAGGATCGCGATTCTGTCAGACTAACTGCCTTCCAGCTCAGATTGTTCTCAGCTGGAGAAGATGCAAACACACCCGACACTGGCAGCCTGTTAGTCAGACTGCACCGTAGGAACGACAGAATGATGGAGGGAGATGTTTTCTTTACCAACACCACACAGCGTTTTTATAGTTTATCACTAATGTGGAAATGAGAGAGTGGGTTTGAAGTTTTCAGGTCTTCTCACTGCTCTTCTCTCAAAGGGAAGAGGCAAATAACATTTAATATAACAAACTATGGCTACGCGGTAGCGCAGTGGTTAGAACAGTGGCCTTGCCAGGCCAGGTCTGGGTTCTAGTCTCAGGTGGGCTTAGAAAACTGGTCGTCCTGTGTGGAATTTGCATGTTCTCACTGTGTATATGTGGGTTTTCTCCAGGTACTCCGGTTTCTTCCCACCCTCCAAAAACATTTATGCTAGGTCAATTGGCCGCTACGAAATAGTCTCGAGAAGTGAATGTATGTGTGGCCCCGCGACAGACTGCTGACCTGTTTGGGGTATGTCCTGCCTCTCGCCTTGAATCAGCGGGGAAAGGCTCTAGCACTCCTGCGACCCTGTTCGGGAATAAGCGGTTCAGAAGATAAATGAATGATATATTATAAAAAATGTAATAATTTAAACAGAGGTGTATAAGTAAGTAATTTCGACGTTCGAACTTCAGTAGTTTCGGATTCTTCTTCATCTTTCGGCATTTTTCTTCAGGGGTCGCCACAGCAAGTCAGTTTCTTCCATCTAACCCTATCTGCTGTATCTTATTCGGTTCGCCAAATATCGAATATTATGTGATCGATGACATTTTATGACGTTTTACGTGTGCTTTCCCATTGTTTTTACTCTACTCTAAATGCTACATTTTTCCGTTCTCAATTCACTTTGAAAGGGGAAATAGAGATACAGACCCTGGTTAGGGTAGGGGGGAAGGAGGGAAGGGCCAAGACAGTCTGGCAGAGAATAGTAGATAGAATTTTCACCACGTCTTGGGATTCAGCAGCTTGGAATTTTACTTGACGTCATGTAAGAGTCCATGCACCTCACCACCTTCATAAATCGCTCACTTTGCGTAGAGGTTGGTGTACGCTTGGATTTATTCCCGTTTCATAAATGAAGCCCCTAATCTCCTCATGGATCCTGAACCTCCAGACCTTTGGTCCATTTTCAAACATTTGTGCTTAATTCAACGAAGCTGACGTCAACAACAAAACCAGATGGAAAAGAAAAAGATACTTCCTGAAGCCAAACTGGGAACCAGTTCCATAGAGAGGAGTCTGATAACGGGAGGTTAGCTAGAGGCTGAGCAAGAACAGCTTGGGAGATGAAAGCTAATCTTTGGTCCAGACCGTTGGAGGTCCCAGCAGAGCTCAGGTTTCTGCTCTGATTAAACAAGGAGCTGCAACAGACGGATTCTCTAAAAAAAAAAAAAAAAAAAAAATAGACAAGTGTTTTTTTGGGTCACAAAATGATCATCAGAGCAGAAAATCCATAATTCTTCAGGATGGTTAAACTCAGTCTCACGAAAGAAAAGCGATCAATAAAGCAGGCAGAACATTTGGAACTGAAGTCTTTAACACAACAATCGGCTTTGTTTAGATCTGAAGTCTTCAATCATTTTTCACCGGCCACCAGAGATCAGATCATCCATTGTCTCATACGTACCTCTACTATCTTCCCCCACTCCCTGCAGAACCAGAGCAGATAGACATGTCAGCACTGGCATCAGAAATAAGTGTGATTACAGAGCTTATGGTTCTTTTTCTTCTAGCCAGTCATCTTCGTGTCCACCACCTTCATGAACTCCTCCCAATTATCCTAAAAACTCTGAGTATTTCAGTTTGGCTGGCCTTCCTGCCACAGCGGGAAGTTTCTTCTGTAATTGCCTCATACAAGATTCCAGGTCAGCATGCACGGAACTGGATGCCAGCGTGCACATAGAGCAGGAACAGACTGACATTATCACCCAGCAGGAGAAGCCCAGCTACACCGCCGGCTGTAGGGATCTCTGGGGTTGGTTCGTGTCCTCCTGCACTTCCAACCAGGCTCTTTGGGTTAATGTGCACCTCCAGCAGTTAGGGTTGGAACTTTCTAGTTTCTGTCCTTTTTGGATGATTGTTTTGTGGGTTACCTTTATGTAATTAGAAACGGAAGTTAACATGTTTTTAAAATGAATAACTAAATAATCAAATTTTAAAAAAGTTAACATTTAGATTCACAATGCGGAATCTTTGTCTGGTCAGGTTGTCCGGAACTGGGTAAATTGACTCACACAGCTTAGCAATGATGCTAACTTAGTGTCTTTGCTACTAGTTTTTGTGCATTTTCATACATCACATCCTTAGTTAGAGAAAGTTGTGCTTTAGTTTAGTTAAAGAAGCAAATTCCTCTTTTTTTCACTCACTTTAGAAATCTACGCAATTTGCAAATTGCGTAAACCATTAGGAATGGTATTGTGAGATCCTTTTTTCAAGTAATTGCGATGTGTTTTAGCAAAACACCAAACCCTTACCCTTAATCCTAATATTTCTCCGTGCAAAATTGCTGAATACAATTTTGTGTCTATTTCTCGTTCCATCCTCATCTGTCGTTGAATCCTCGCCCCGTTTTCTTGTTAAATCCTTGCCGCGTTTTGCCGCGTTTTGTCGCGTTTTGCCCCGTATATCACGTCCTCCACAAAATTTTCTAATTGCTTGCGCAAAATGGCGATACGTCTACATTTGCAAAAAGAGCAAGAATTATTAAATGAGTACAACATTTAAAAGACTGGACGCTGCCTTGCGATTGGCTGTCCACATGACAATGATAATAATAATACATTTTATTTATAATGCACCTTACATTTTACAAAAAAATCCCAAAGCGCTACATAAAAACTAGGCAAGGTAAAAACAATAAAAACTAAAATCCACATTCAGAAAACAAAGAACCATAAAGTCAAGAATTAAAAGCCTTATTAAAAATGAATGTCTTTAGACCTTTTTTGAAAGTGTCCACACTTTGTGGGACCCTGAGGAGTTCTGGGAGCTCATTCCAGAGTTGTGGGGCAATGGTCTGGAAGGCTCTGTCCTCCATTGTGGTTAGCCTGGTCTTGGGCTGGTGGAGGTCGTGGGTGGAATTAGAGCGAAGGTGTCTTGTGTTGATAAGTGGGGAGAGGAGCTCAGTGAGGTAAGTTGGGGCAATCCCATGGACACATTGGTAGGTGAGGAGGCAGATTTTATAGTTAATTCCAAGTATTCACAAGACCCTGTCATGTGATTGGCAACCAACGTGACTAGATAAGTTAAAGTGGACTTGTTGAACATGACTTGTCTCAGGTGTATCCTACCTCATACTTAAAAAATAACTGTGACAGGTTCATAAATTGGCTCTTATCTGCTGACTGGATAAAAAAAACTTGAACAATGAAGCATGACAGTAATGGTTAAAATGATTAAAAAGACAGGAGAATCAAAAACTTTAAGACCAAACTCCTACTTTTTATTGTTCACACTTGTTCTTTTTTTTTCCTGTCTGAATGATGGAAACAGAAGTGTGGAGTTCCTGATCTAAAATAAAACTAGAGCTTTTGTTACTGAGTCCTCGCTCTATTTTGATGGACAGGAGGGTCAAAGAACTGCTTCTTTAAATGTTTCTTTTATTCTCCAAGTACAGTAACAGAGACTCAAAAATGAAAAAAAGAAATCAATAAATGAAGCAAGAAAGCAGTTTTTTTTAGATGTTCTTTAACTGTTTGACACTAAATGCCGGAATTCGGAACAAAACAGTCGGCTTAACAATTTCACTTTCATTTTCAGTCGCACATTTTATGCTTCTATTATTCTCCTAAAAGCAAGATAAATGTCAGCAGAACAAGTTAGCTTCTTAACAAGTGTGGACTGAAAATACTGTCCATTAAAATGATCATCCATTCCCTCACTTCACCATAGCAACCAAACAGCACAACCCTTAATATGAGAAAATTAATGTTGCGTTACGTAAAAATTCCTTTTACTATTAGTCCTCACGTCCACCAAAATATTAAAAGCGACAAAAAATTCCTCTTGCATTCAGTGTAGATTCTCTTAAAGCCACACAATCATTGTTTGGATCCATAGATAAAAACACAAATGTCCGTGAGGGACCTCGCAACATACTGGCGACCTGTTCAGAGTGTACCTCGTGTTTGTAACCAGCTGAGATTGTCTCGGTACCCCTGGTTTCAGTTAATCAAGATCTTCCAAATCTAAGCGTTCAAAAGTCAAGTCAAGACAAAGTTTATTTCAAAAGCATGTTTAAAACAACCAAAATTCACCAAAGATCGGTACGATAGAAAACACAGGCAATAATGAGGGCATTGAATTGTACATAGCAATTGAGTACACAATCTGTAATAATAATGCATTAAATTTATATAGCGCTTTTCAGGACATTTAAAGACACTTTGCATAGTCATTATTCATTCACTCCAAACCAGGTGATGGCAAGCTACAGTTGTAGTCACAGCTGCCCTGGGGTAGCTTGACAGAAGCGAGGTTACCATTTTGCGCAATCGGCCCTTCTGACCATCACCAACCATTCAAGAATCAAGAAAACCTTCATTTGTCCCACAATGGGGAAATTGCAGTATGCTACAACATGGGCACTGGAAGAAAAAAAAGGTCACGACAAGTATGCACAAACAAAACAAAAACAAAAAAGGCAAAATAGACAAAGGACAAAAACATGCATTCAAAGTGAGCTACCGCACGGTTCTGGCGAGAAATCCCACACACCAACCAGACTAGGCAACGAGGTTGAAGTGTCTTGCCCAGGGACACAGCAACAATTCAATCTCAATGGCCATCCCACTGTGGCATTTGGGGTTCCTGCAATCACCCATTCAAGTACTGCCCAAGCCCCGCATGCTTAGCTTCTGTGGTTTGACAGGATCAGGCATTGACAGGCTAGTATGGCCAGGCTGGTATGGCCATACACAAGTTCTGTTCACCGAGTGTTAACAGCCGGTGAAAGGAGGTTAATTTTTATTAAAGTCTTAAAAGTATCCAGAGACTGAGCTGTTCTAATGCAAAGACTGTTCTAGAGTCTAGGACCAACCACAGCAAAGGTTTTGTCTTCTTTGGTTCTAACCACCTTGGAACATCTGAAATCATCAACAGAGGTATAAAGCAAATTATGCCACTGTTGAAATATCGTCCATGACATAAAGTGCATGATGGTTCTTTGCTGGTTGGTTTCCAGTCCAGAAAATTACATCCACCTCCCTCATTTAAAGAAGATTTGTAAAAGAACATATCCTGCTCTGGAGTAGGTTAGCCATACAGTTACCATAGTGATTTACCCAGGTAGACATGAACCAGTTTGAGAAGGCACAGCTAACCCTGATGTTTCTTATTTCCTATGCCAGACTTCAGAGTACAGAAATAAAGCTAGAGAAACAACAGGAAAAAGGACAGGACTGTGACAGAACAAAGATGGAAGCACTAAAACTCCCCGATGTGTTGTTAGGATTTGGTTGACTGGCCTAGTTTGGAAAGTTTCTCTCCAGATGAGTGAAATTCATACCGTTGATATTTCCATCCGCCGTGTTTTACTCAAACCTGCGCAGATGGTGCGATCCGTTATGATGATAGTTCAGCCCAGTTACCTTCAACCAGCAAATACCAGGCGACCCTGAACGCAGCCCGTTGCAGATTGATGAAGACATTAATGCCGCCTATCTCGTGTCCGAAAAGGGCTCCAAAGACGCAGCAATGAATCAAGAAAACAGCGACGTTATTAAAAGCTGTTGTAAGAATTCTAAGTCAGATCGGTCCATCCATTTTAATGACGCCAGCTCCAGGAGACCTCTTCACCAAATGTGCCTTGCTCAGCAACGTGCTGAAATGGCAGTAGCACACCCGGTGGTCCCACTGGCCCGGGCATCCTAGTTGAAAAGGGACTATCGGGGTGTTCTTGAATGCAGTGAGAGCCTGATAATAACAGTCATCGCTCTACTTAACGACGCCCAAAGTGCAGGAGAAAATGAACTTTTATCTGAGCTAATCTTCTTTTTCTTTGAGTCTAATTACACCTGAGCTCATAGCCCGGGTGCACAATGCTGCCGCCTGTAATTTCCTGTCCTGTAAGGGCAACAGTGGACATCACAACAGAAAATAGCTTGATGGTAATTAAAGCGACGGTGCAACCTTATCCGTGTTGCGGCTGCAGTTAATAGGTGAGAGATAAAGTGTATGAAATCATAGATGCGTGCTGGAAAGGCCGGCAATTATGTGAAACTGAAGGAGGCTGGAGGAAGGGGCTATTAATCAGAAACACGCAGTATAAACTCTCTGTGTTGAAATCCCATTAACGGGCTTTTCTCTGAAGGTGACAGTGATGCTTTTAGCTTCACGCTCGTTTGGGATTTTTCATTTAATGTCACAAAGCGTAGAAGGAACAAGACTGTTCCTCACCTCACAGACTGGAAATAATCAGCTTTTTATGATCTGTGCCACAAACAAACGCAGGTTAATCATGAATAAACATCATTTTATACTGATCAAGTCTGGAAAATGGAGATAAACGCGAAAGAGGAGAAAGTTGGTCATGTGGCGGGAAAATTAATTAGCGACTAAGAATAATCAGTTCATTACAAGCAATCACAAACAATGAAGTAAAACATTCTCAATTTGCAGCTTTCAGATGTGATAATTAGTTCTTCTTTAGTTTTTATGCTATTATAATTTACATTTCTTTCAATTTGCACTTGTAATTAGACAGAACAAGAGCCAATTAAAGCTTCGTCCCCATCTCTTCCCTCAATCTGCTGTAATCTGTTAAAACGCTCTCAGCAAACACTTCTCCATCTTTCTGGCGGCCATTCCAGCTTCTGTTACCATTCCTGTCCCAGTTTTCTGAAAAGAGTCTCATGAAAAACACGATATTTGTGCTGCAAAATGAATTATTTAAAACCATGAATAGAAGAAATTTGGAGTTAATCATTTTTGCCAAACAATGTTTAGAAAGGAAAGATTTTGGACAACAGGACGACAAATTTGGTCTTAAAAAATGAGGAATTTAGACAATATTATGCAAATGAAAGCTTAGAGATGTTCACACTAATCCAACTGAACGAGGAATGTTAAATAAAAACTGAATTTTTCCGGTAATGTGTAATAAAAAGAATGTCACTTTAACCACAAATGGTTACACTCGTGACAGCCTTTCTCCAACTCATTAGTATCCTTGACTTGCAAAAAAAAATAAAACTGAGCTTTTCAGAGATGAAAATTTAAACTTCAACCATTTTCTTTTATCTTTAAAAATAATATAACACTAAAACAGACGTTAACAGATAATGTCCATTTAAAACATGCAAAGCAGACACTTGTACGACATTTACACGATGTGACCAAAAGTATTCGCTTACCTTCTTCTTCTTTCGGCAGAGATGAAGATGCTGAGGATCTCTCTAGGAGTGACCAGGATGGACAGGATTAAAAATGAGTATATCAGGGAAACAGCACATGTTAGAGGTTTTGGGGATAAAGTTCAAGAGGCAAGACTGAAATGGTTTTGGACATGTGCAGAGGAGAGAGAGAGAGAGTACATAGGAAGAAGGATGCCGCATTTGGAACCACCAGGATTGTGGCCTAGAAGAAGGCCAAAGAGGAGGTTCATGGATACAGTGAAGGAAGACATGAAGATAGTTGGGGTGACCAAAGAGGATGCAGGAGATAGGGTTAGATGGAAGAAACTGACTTGATGTGGCGACCTCTGAAGGGAAATGCCGAAAGAAGAAGATTGAAGAAGCATTGGCATTACACATTAGCGTTAGACATTAGCGTTAGGCGTTAGCGTCTTTTCTTTAAATTTCATGCGCTGTTTTTCTTCAACCATATCCTTTCTCATTCTGACCAAAAAGTTCTATTTTAATCTCATCTCTCCACAAAAAGTGGATTTTTCGCAGCGACAAAGCAGAAAATTTTTTTCTGTGTTTATCTGTGTGAAAGTAATTTTTTCTCCTCTTTCCTACAGATGTCTTCCTAATCTGTGTGAACATGGTGCCCGCTGCTCCCAAACATGGACCTCCTTCTCCTGTGACTGCTCGGGAACGGGCTACTCTGGGGCAACGTGTCACAACTGTGAGCACTTTCTCTTTTATCACTACCTGCCCCTCCCCCTCTTCTTTTTGCTCCCATACTCCTCTCCCTGCTGAACCCTGACCATCCATCTCCCCGTCTGCTGCGGTCTGACTCGGTCTGCAGGCTGAGTCCTCCGGGTGTCTCGGCCTGACGTTTGCTTGATATGAGCACGGTGGTGGGAGTGTGAAAGCTCCCACCTTGGAATGCTGATATCTTGTTTTTGAAGCAGGCAGCCGGCTGTCGGAGGAAACATGGCAGATAAGAGCTCCAGTTGAATTAGAAGTAGGCCGTTTTATGCAGAAAGCAGCCTCACTCTCCAGACGCTTCATTGGTTCATTCTTACATTCAAAGTGGGTTAAAAGTGTTTTTGGCTCCCAGTGGACAGAAAGTTTAACTAGAAAAGCCATCAAAGCCAAACAGGATGATCAGATCCTTTTCTTTTACTTCCAGAAAGTTGAAGTGTTCCTGTAGGAAATTACATCTCATCCAAAATATATTCAAGTCCTTTAATCATTCCCAGATAAAAGTTTAAAAGCCCACATAAAATAAGTATGGGCTAAAAATGTATTTAGACTTATCTAATATTATATATAAATATACAAAACATGGGAGGAGGCGTGGGCGTAGTAGTAAAATATTTGACTGATGACCGGGAGACCCTGATTCAAATCTACCATAGCTCAAGCCAAGGAATCCCGCGGACAAAAGAAACCAAGAAACCTGAAAATAAACAGAAAAAAATACAAAAAAATTGGTATAACTACTAAACAAACCAATGAATTAATCCAAAAATGTTGGAAAATGATAGACAATTGATAATGTTGTGAAATTCTGGAATTACATTTGACTTAAAAAAAAACCCTTTATTTTCAAAATCACGGAGTCCCAATATAGTGTCAAGAGGCACGCCGCACAACATATGGATTAATGACCAAGAGCTTTCTTTTTTTTTTTTCTTTTTTTTTTACATACTCTATTGATCCCTCACTGAGGAAGTTTGTGTGCTGCATTACACCGCAGCAGGCTGCCACAATGGTGCCAAAACAGGGGGTTGGGTGTCTTCTCCAAAAACCCTATACGTAGACTCATTGGGATCAAAAATAACTTTATTTACTTACCTGCTATTTTATTACATTAGAAAATGTATTGTCCGAACTTTTCTGTGAACTCTAAATCTCAACTCATAGACATAAAGCACGAATCTAAGTCTTGAAATGGCCTAATTTTTTTCATTTTTGGTGCTTGCAGAGTTTTAGTGAGAAAAGTCCATCAAACATCTGGAACTACGTAGAACAAAGTATCTAACATGGTGTTTTTTTTAGTGTCCAGCAGGTCTTTATCAACGAAATTGATGATTTCATTTTCAGAACTTTAGCCACATCTGAGCGTTCAGAAAACATGACAAAACCCCTTCGGTTGAAAAGATAGAGCTGCATCCGTTTCACAGTGAGAACAAACTGATACATTTTCTGAGAAACCAGAATAGCTTCCCTCGGACTCTTCAGTGTGACCTACACCTGCAGGCTGTCCTGGAAATGATCAGGCAGAAGATTCTGTATTTTTTTATAAAAAAAAAAAAAACAAAAAAAAAAAACAGCTAAGATGGCTTAGTGGTTAATAAAACTGTGGAAGGTGGGTGTTCTACAGCAGGACCCCCCAAAGTGAACAACCTCAGATAAAAGGTGACGAGAGTCATCCAACTCAGAAACAAACCAGAGGCTGAAGAGGAATAATTTTTTCATTATTTTTTTTTTTTATTTTACATATTCTATATTTCATTAATCCCTCGCCGGGGAATTTTATGTGCTGCACTCCTACACCGCAGTAGGCTGCCATGACGGCACCAATGGTGGGAGAAACAGGGGGTTAAGTGTCTTCTCCAAGGATACTAGACATGTACTACTCAGTGGGATGCTAACCCGCGAACTTACGGTTGACTTCCGGTCCACGAGCGAAAGCTCTAAATCTACGTCTCCTCTATAAGGTTAATATTTAAAAAATGGGGAAAATACCGTATGAAAGAAAGAAAATTCTGAACAAGATTCTAAAAAATCATTTCAATTTTGCTCAAATTTCCTCTCTTGTATCAATAAAATATTTTTAAAAAAATTCAATTCCCGACAGAGACTGAGAAGATTCACCATACAGCAGGACCAAACGGCTTAATGTTAAATGAAAGATCAAACAACTGAGTTGTTTCGTTGTTCTGGACTTATTCTGTTTGTAGAAAAGGTAGAAAACACATTCCTAATACTTTATTCTTGCCTCCTCAAATTAAAGCGGAGGTTGATGCAATATTGGCTTTTAGCAGGTTTCTACCAGGTTAGAAAATTATTTCCACATAAAAAACATGCCTTACATCTTCCGTTCCGTCATCTTCCGCTTGTTCCAGGGTCGGGTCGTGGGGGCAACAGCCTCAAACGGGTAGCCCAGGCTTCTCTCTCCGGCTGCATCCTCCAGCTCACCCGGAAGGATCCCAAGTCGTTCCCCAGCCAGCTGTGAGACATAGTCACTCCAGCGGGTCCGGGGTCTGCCCCTTGGTCTCCTCCCGGTGGAACGTGTCCGAAACACCTCGCCCGCGAGGCGCTCGGGGGCATCCTGACCAGATGCCCGAACCCACCCCATCTGGCTCCCCTCGACCTGGAGGAGGAGCGGCTCGACACCGAGCTCCTCCCGGATGGCAGAGCTTCTCACCCGATCTCTGAGTGAGAGCCCAGCCACCCTGGGCCACCCAAGCCACTCACGCCTTACATGTTTCGGTTTTTATTTCTATTATGCATATTTGAGACATTTGCAAGCTGTTTTGTTTAGTATTCAGATGCTACTCTATCGCTCTGCCCACATTCTGACACAATCACCAGTGTTTTAGTGGATGTGCTCAGCTCAAGCTCAGTCCTTACCTTCAATACGGAGCATCATTTTTATGCAAATCCACCAAAATATATATGTATAAGACTATAAGCTATTTTTCTAATTTGATTCGCTGTTTTGTGGCCACAAACACGATTTTTTTTTTTAGTTATACCCAAAGTCTCAGGGCAGGATTAAGCAGGGAGAGAATACGGAAATCGGTGTACCCGATTGGGAGAATTCACTTTGTCAATAACAGAGGTGAAAATAAATAAACAGATTTATAGACATTTTTGTGCAAATAATCACAGATACAAGCGGCTGAAATGAGCTTCCTCCGCAGGGAGTCTCGGCTCTCACTCTGAGATAGAGTGAGCAGCTCGGTCATCCGGGAGAAGCTTGGAGTCGAGCCATTGCTCCTCGGACGGTTAAAGCATCTGGTTTTGGATGCCTCCCAAACGCCTTGCAATAAAATAAGATGAGGGGAGACGGTAGTTCAGTGGTAGAGCGTTCACCCGCGGATCGGGCACTAGATCGGACACTAAATTGAAATGATTTTTCAGAATCTTGTTCAGAATTTTCTTTCACTCACATTTTCACTCCCCATTTTCAAATATTAACCATATAGAGGAGACAGAGATTTAGAGCTTTTGCCCAGCGACCGGAAGTCAACCGGAAGTTCGCGGGTTAGCATCCCACTGAGCGCACGTCTATGGAGAAGACACCTACTCCCCGTTTCACCCACCATTGGCGCCATTGTGGCAGCCTGCTGTGGTGTGATGCAGCACACAATTTTTTCCGTTGAGGGATCAATAGAGTAAGTAAACATAAAACATAAACAAGATAATTACTATTAACCCACAAAAAGCGCTTCTTTAAACAACAATAATAATAATCCCAAAATCAACAACAAAAAACAACACATTTTTAACTTGAAAAAGATTGTTGGGTTTTTTTTTTTTTGGAATTACAGTATATACTTTTTTTTCTCGTGAAACTGAAATAAAACACTTCAATCATGATATGGTCTGGTTTCCAAAGGGACTGTGTTGAGTTTGCTTTGTTGTTGTTTTTCTCTACTAAAAAAGTAAAATCGGCTCAACCTTCTTTTGTTGTGTTCCTGGAAATAAGCCTGGAAGTTTCTGGACTGTGTATCCTGATGTGAGTTTGTTCTATGTACCTATGGGTTGGCAGGTACCATCCTCAAGTGTTAGAACTGTAAGCGTCACTGCTTTAAAGCAGTCCAATATTTCCCCTCTGTGACGCCCCAAATGATTCTACTGTCTGCTGCCAAAAAATACAGTCTATTAAAAAACAAAAAAAAATTACTCTATTCATCCCTCACCGGGGAAATTTGTTTGCTGCACTCCTTACACCGCAGCAGGCTGCCCTTCAACGGCGCCAATGGTGGGAGAAGCGGGGGTTAGGTGTCTTCTCCAAGGGCCCTAGACATGCTCTCTGAGGGACGCGAACTCCCGGTCCGCGCGCGAACGCTCTAACCACTGTGCTGCCGTCTCCACTTTTATTAGTCCAACTTTTAAATAATACATATATGGGTCATTTTCAAATTTCTTAGCTTGTGAAAAAATAAAATATAAGTATGTTCATGGGTTCCTACTCTCCTTTGTTTTTGATAAAGGATTGATTTAGAGACCCAAATCTGCTGATGGCCCCTTTTTTTTACAGATGTACTTTTAATTACAATTAAATTTAAGTTTGGCCATTCACCTCTATTTGTCTTCTCTGTTACATACCTGATTGGAGTCATTTACAATAACAGTATAATAACTGTTTCAGTAATAGAGTGGACAAATTTTGTTTCTTCTGTTCACTACAGCTAGGAAAGTAGATGTATTATCACTCACATTACATCATTTAAAACTATTTCACAAATATTATCACCAGTAAATGAAATTTCTCTTATATTCTAGATAATCTATATGTTATGCTGGTAACAGAGAAGACATTTCAAAATGAACCTTACCCTTTTTAAGATTTGAAACCTTCATAAACTTTAGCCAAAATACTTTAGCCACATGGCTTCTTCTCCAAAAGTTACTTCCTGTCTGCAGCAGTGAATCCTGGTGGCAGTTGTTGGAACCTGATGAACATTATGATGTACAATATGGTAACAGAGTAAAAGTAACAGAGTGGACATCATATTTAGGGACAGGTCTTTTTGCGTGTATTATGTCATTTTTTGGTAACATTTTCATGCAAACAGTTAATAGGGTCTATAACCTTAGATGACCTTGTTTATTTAAGGCAAAAAATTAATATTTTTTATTACAGAAAAGATTCTTGATATGCTACTGAAAGATAAGCATGTTATTGAGGGACATTGAAATTTGGCTGGGTAGAGATTTTTGATCATCACAAAGTGAATAAAATATTTATCCTATGACAGTTTTAAATAAATGTGTATGCAACATTATAGTAGCAGACTTAGAATTAACAGTGAAATCAACTTTTCAATCATTTAGATAACTGAAACTTT
Organism: Neostethus bicornis; assembly: GCA_902685375.1. NCBI lineage: Eukaryota > Metazoa > Chordata > Actinopteri > Atheriniformes > Phallostethidae > Neostethus > Neostethus bicornis. The sequence goes on along the minus strand of LR738549.1, from coordinate 7,211,393 downwards.
GCCCTTTCAGGCTAGGACACAAAACGGAAAGAAATTTGAAATTGACCCATACGTGTTTTTGCAAAATAAAACAAAACAGAAAAACCTTCAAAAATATACTCGTGAAACATTAAAAAAAACCTGCTGTGAATCTCAATGTGGTTCCATAATTTCATGAAGCAGAACGAGGAAATCAAACACAATCTCTTGCGTTTTAAAAATCCTGCTAAAAATAATTTGCTTTTATATTTCCCAAGAGAAACAAACTTCCCACATTAAAACCTTCTGCTTGGTTAACGATCTTTAATTGGCAGGACTTCTAACTGTAGGAGTGTAACTGGCATCTCATTGACGGCCAGATGAACCGTCACATGAAAACTAATTTTAAAAAGTAAACATGCTATTTATTTATATTTTTGTTATCAAAATGTACATACACTGCCATTTTTAAACTGTTCACTAGGATTCTATTATTGCCAAACTTAGTCTTGTGGATCCAACTTTAAAGGATTTAATTGGGTATCCATCCTTCCAAGCCACTCGTCATGTCTTTTTATTTATAATCGTTAAAAAGGGACCAAATATTGTTTAGTTTGGTTCATTTTTTTGCTGCGTCAAATATTTGAGATTAATTTGCAAAAATGTTTTTAAACTTTACACAAACAGCAATGCTAACTAGAATTTTCACTGCCTTCCAAAAACTTTTCAGTCAACTCTGGGATTCCCCAAGCCTAATGTCTTGGCCCATTTTTTTTTTCTAAAAAGTATTTTGTCACACTTGAAAAATATTGAGTCAATTTGTTATTCAGGTAGATGACATCATTTTTAATTATAGTTTTACATGAGAAGGACCACTCTTATCTGCTTTCGACTGTAAAGAGGGTTAGTTACACAACTGCTTTAGTTGAATAACTTACACATTCTGAAGTTATTTGTGGATAAGGTCAAAAATCTGTATTATAGTAATTAAATCAATCAATGGATGAAAATGTGAGGTTACATGGAGAAAAGATAAAGAAGGTGGAAGATTTTAAGTACTTAGGATCAACAGTCCAGAGCAATGGAGAGTGTGGAAAAGAGGTGAAGAAGTGTGTGCAGGCAGGCTGGAACGGGTGGAGAAAAGTATCAGGTGTGATGTGTGATAGAAGATTTTCAGCTAAAATGAAAGAAAAAGTGTACAAAACCGTGGTGAGACCCGCCATGCTGTTTGGTCTAGAGACAGTGCCACTGAGGAAAAGACAGGAAGCAGAGATGGAGGTAGCAGAGATGAAGATGCTGAGGATCTCTCTGGTAGTGACAAGGATGGACAGGATCAGATGAACAGCACATGTTAGAGGTTTTGGAGATAAAGTCAGAGAAGCCAGACTGAGGTGGTGTGGACATGTGCAGAGGAGAGACAGTACATCGGCAGAAGCGTGGTGGATTTGGAACCACCAGGAAAGAGGACTAGAGGAAGATCAAAGAGGAGGTTCATGGATACAGTGAAGGAAGACATGAAGATAGTTGGCGTTACCGAAGAGGATGCAGCAGATAGGGTTAGATCAGGGGTGGGCAAACTTTTTGGTTCGCCGGCCACATTGAGTTCTAACATTTGACTAGCGGGCCGGACAGGAGCAGATGGATGACATGCTTTGGTAACCGCTAGATTAGATTGATAGAATTGTGCATTAGATTTTAAACAAGCGCTAAATGTTGCATCAAGAGAGATAATTTTAAAATCTAGCGACGCAAGGTGTGAAATTTAATGCGATAGTGCTTAAAATCGTGCGATCAGGGGCGCTAGGTTTGAAATCCTTGCGCTTGATGTAACATCTAACACGCTTGTTTACCTGCGTGTATTGGGCCCATTGGCTTTCCATATCTGTGCACACAGTTTATTTTGACAGCTTGCACATCACGGAGACGCACACATTTTAATGGGAGCAGTGTTGTTGTTTTTGGCACCATCTAGTGATAAAACATTGGAATTACAGAAAAATCAAAACATTAACAAGGTTTATTTATTGAAATTTTTTCAAGTTTGGCAGGCTGGATTAAAACGTTCAACGGGCCGCATGTGGTCCGCGGGCCGTAGTCTGCCCATGCCTGAGCTAGATGGAAGAAACTGACTTAAAAAGAAAAAAAAAAAAAGAATTATTTTGCATGGATTGAGACCATTATACCTACGGTTTTTGTGCCGTAGTATCATGTGGCTTTGATTCCAACATTGAACTAATTCAATGACTTGTCCCAGATGTTAACAATCTATAATGTAGTCCTTGTAAAGTTTTTTTCATCAGCTCAGCGGTTACACATGACATTATTCACATTCCTGCTGCTGAACAACAAACACGTCCTGAGGCTCAGCTGCTAATCTCCAGGGACTTCAGTTGCATCCCTCTGGGTAAAACACTGACTGCCTTCTACCAGCACAGAGAATATAATACCAGGGAATATAGGTACTGACAATGTCCTGATGCTTTTCTTTATTTCCTATAGTCCACCTGCAGTTATAGCGGAAACATCTTGTGACCCTTTAGTTTGTTTGGTGAGTTCCTGGCGTGCAATCCGTACGCTGCAGCTGCTGCGTCCTCGGAGCGTTTGGCAACAACAATGATGCGTAGTGGGAAGAAAACCGTATTAAAGAGACTTTTCTGTTGTGGCTTTGTAGAAGGAGGACCACTTTCTGGAGATTTTGGAGGTTTTCTTGCTCTTAGAGTTTGTTCTGTTTAAACCATTGTTGTTTTTGGCAGCCATCTAAGTTTTTGTTTTAGTCGTTGTCTTTGGACGAATATTAATTTAAGTTTTATTCACGTTTTCGTCATCTCTTTATAATTTTGTTTTAGTCACGTTTTAGTCACGAAAACCCAAAAGAGTTTTTGTCAGGGAGACTTAGAACGTTTTTAGTCTGGTTTTAGTGTAAAAAAAAAAAACTTACTGTAAAAATCGTGTCTTTATTACTGAGAATGATGCAGGTTATTTGTTTAAAAAAACTCTGCCGAGCTTTAATTTGCGCAAAAACAGTTGTAAAACAACGTAAAATAAATAGACATTTTTCAGTGAGTGAGGAACGTTGTAACTTATACATACTTAAAAATGACACCTCTTAAACACCCTGTAAACAAAGTAAACATTGTACTGTGTCTTTAAATCAGTCGTTAGCGCAACCAAGCTAACTAAAGAAGTTAGCAGCGCCGACAAGCTAGCATTAGCTTGAAGTTAGCATGCTGTTTGCACAAAATATGTAGAAAACTTTAAGTTTCTGACCACCAATCTCCTTTGCTGCTGTTTTCACCATGGTGTGTGACTTCCTCGTGGCTGCAGGTGTGTTGTGTAGATGGTGTGAACGTGCAGCATTGTGGGGGGCGTGCCGCCGTCAGAGACAGATGCAGCCGCTGTGTTTTTTTCTTTTCACAGACAGAAATGTGAAAGTCTGACGCCTATTTCGTTACATTTCCGTCTCATCAGCAGAAACTGGCAAACGTCTCGTCACATTTTCATTACCAAAATGTCGTATTTATTTTGTCATCGTTATGTCATCATCATGAAAAAATGCTTCGTCAACAAAATCATTTTGTTTTTGGCATCATTGACAGAAACAACACTGATCTAAACTTGAATAAACAGTCAAATTTTGACATATTTTAAGAATCTGTGACCGTCTTTTTATACGAAAGGCATAAATGTCTGTTCTGTTCCGTTCTATCATCTTCCGCTTATCCGGGGTCGGGTCGCGGGGGCAACAGCCTAAGACAGGAAGCCCAGGCTTCTCTCCCCCCAGCTGCATCCTCAAGCTCACCCGGAAAGATCCCGAGTCGTTCCTCGGCCAGCTATGTCTGCATCATAAAATTTAATAAAATCAAATTGTTGCCTTATTTATCGTGGGTTGTTATAGCAACACAAAAAGGGAGTGTTTATAAGTTCGCCAAAGCCGCGTTTAATCATAAACAAAGTGACTTTTAATGGCAGGGATGCTGTAAATCCATGAGGCATCAATTTAAACTCTTTTCTTCAGGGATGAAAAAGCCAAACATTGTTAGATTACAATGAAATACGACTCTGATCGTCTCTTTTTTCATCCCCTCCTCTGCGATAGCGATACTAAGTGGCCCCGCTGCTGAACAATAAGACATTTTTCTTTTGAGCTGCCCTCTCAAGTGTTGATGAGGTCAGTCTCGGCGTAAATAATTCAGCGGTAGATGAGATTGTTTTGGAAGAAAACGCCTTTTCTTATTTGGTCTCTCACCTTTCGTATTTTATATTTGCTGAATTTTATTGCTCTTGATATATTCTTTCATACACACACAGACTTGGAAAGTTTGCGTCTCGGTTACTCCAAGACATATTTAAAAACCTCATATTTGCTCACTCACTTTCTCATTTTAGAATTGAAAAAAAAAAAGTTCTCTTATGGTCCAGAATTCACTCGTAGTTTCAAAGTAAAATCAGCAGAGGTATTTATTTCTGTTTTCTGATGCTGAAGAGAAACTTTGAAACTGTTAAACCTCTTCTGGCCCGGAGATTAGTATGAGTCAACCCCCCATGAAAATAAACTATTTCTGATTCCTCGCTGAGATAAGACGAGGGATGTGTCAGACCTGATCTCATAGGTCATTTTAGTCCCATTTTTCTAACAGTGAAACATTAAAGAACACTTGTGCATTTAAATTTATCATATGCATCATTTTTTCCTGTGGCGCAATGGTTAGCACAGTGGCCACACAGCAATAAGGTCAGGGATCGAGTCACGGATGGGGCAAGACTTGCAACACTGGTTTTTCTGAGTGGAGTTTGCATGTTCTCCCTGTGTATGCATGGATTTCTTCCGAGTACTATGGTTTCCTCCCACTCTTTAAAAACATGTATGTTTTGAAGAATGAGTGTGTGTTTGGATAGTTGTTTGTGTGGCCCCGCGACAGACTGGCGACCTGTTCGGGTGTACTCTCCCTCTCGGCTTAAATCTGCCGGAATGGTTTTTCCAGCACCCCTCATGTTCCTGTTAAGGATAAGCGGTTCGGTTGACGAAACAAAACCATTTTCCCAACTTAGACTGCTTACGATTGGCTCAGCAGATGCCATGACTGACTGAGAGTAACTAGTTTAAAAAGCCAAAACAATGATTACTACCCTTTCACAGGCAAAGCATCAACCAAAAGAATATGGAAGACACTTGAATAAAATTTAGTGATGTACAATAACATGTAAGTTTTTATTGATAAGAGATAACCTACATTTGCATGTGGAGAACATGTCAACTCCACACAGAAATACCACTTTTTAAAGGTTGACTCTTAAACTGGTGATCATTTTTTGGAAAAGTTGTGGTTCCAAACATCACCTCCATTTCTCCCACCATTGGTGCCGTCCCGGCAGCCTGCTACGGTGCAGTGTAGCAAAGAAATGTCCCCGTTGAGGGATGAATACAGTACGTTAGAATTTTTTTTTAACTTTGTTGACCAAATAAAAAGAAATGCTTAAGACATAAATATAATTTTTTTGTGTTTTGTGCTGATTAATATATATATATATATTTATCAGAATCAGAATATACTTTAATGATCCCACACATGGGAAATTTGTGTGTCACAGCAACAACTTCCTATCTGCTAAGTGAGTCGTTGTAGAGCCCGATCACGTACGGCAAGAAAGACCTCTGGTAACGAGATGTTCTCGAGCGGAGCTGTCTGAGCCTCTTGGAGAAGGAGCTCCGCTGTTCGTCCAGGAGTGGGTAGAGAGGATGGTCATGATTGTCCATGATGGATAAAAGTTTGTTCAGTGACCTCCTCTCTACCACTGCCTCAAGTGAGTCCTGTTTGCTGCCAAACATATATATTTATATTTGGGCAAAATACAGCCAAAATGGTTGAATATTTTTTTACACATATATTGAAAAGACATTTACAGAAGTGTTGAGGTAAAGCAAAATGCTGAATAAAGAAATAATATAAAATCCTGCGCAATGTTTGCCTTTCATTTAAGATTAAATCTTTGACTTTTTAAACCTGCTTCATTGGGGAAAAAATGAAATAATCATCCTCTTTAAAGAAAAAAGTCTGTATTTTTAGTTTAGTTTCACTAAACAGGACAAGATTTAAAAAAAAAAAAAAAAAAACAAAAAAAAAAACAATGGGCCAAGACATTATCCTTGGGGAACACCACAGAGTAAGATGACTGAAAAGTTTTTTTTTTTTTTAAAACTGTATTAAATAAACTAAAAATAATCATTAACAAAACAAAAACATTTCAAATATATGAGTCAGCATGAGATAACAAACTAAATACTGTTTTCAGTTTTCGAGAATAAACTTTGAAAAGTTTTACACCTAAAGCGGCTCCTAAACTTTGGACCTGAGGTTGTCTTTATAAATCTTCTGAGCAAAAATTGAAAAGGTTGTGTTTCCAGATGAAAACTTGCTTTTAAATTTGTGGTCTACCTGCCCGTGCACTTTGGCTGGGATTTTTTTTTTCTTTTTTTGGAAGCACTTTAGAGAATTCAGAAGGTAGAAAAGTTGTTGGTAAGATGAAAACCGAAAAATAACTGAAGAAATTAAATCTAGTGATCGTTGCTCAATCTAAGATTTTTCGGAATATATTGTGATTTTTGCAAAGTATCGTTTGCGCAAAAATGCAATTTTTGCAAAAAAAATAAAAAAATGCCTATAACTACAATTATTCAGTTTCACTTTCATTTTTGACGTTGTGAATTCCTCTTCCTCTCGCTTCCCACTTTGTTTTGCCCCCTGGGCATGTGACAGGAGGGAAGGCAGTACGTAAGTCAAGGCACTTCCTGTGCATATGTGTGTCGTAAAACACAAGTCATGGCGGAGAACAACCTGGTCTTTCAGTAGTATCTGATTAAAATTTGGGAAATCTTCCAAATTACTCAAACATGAATAAAAGAGAAAATCCCTTCAGGTTTGATTTTGATGTAGAAATAACATTAAAAAATGATGGAAACCTTCAAAAAGTTTATTTAGCATGAAACTCGATTAAATGACTGCGCCTTTCGGTCTGAATTAGACGTTGAACTTGGAGTCCGTGTAGTCCCTCATACATCCAGGAGTGATTCATAGTAGAAAAAGTTTCAAAAAAGTCTTCTGGACAGTTTAATTCTTGATCGAGACGTTTCGACTTCCATCCGAAAATCATTTTCAGTCTGAATGAAATGGACTGAAAACTGGAATTATTTAAACTAACCTGAGTAAAAGGTAAAAAAATAGTAAGAAGGGCTCGACCAATGAGCCTGTGTTACCTATGATGGCCGTGAATGGCTCCTATTGTAGCCACAGACCAGTAAACGACCCTATTATAATAATGCTAAAAGCCTAGTGAATAGAAATTCCTGCTAATGAGAGGTTAGTATAAATAGATCCAGTTTTCAGTCTATTTCATTCAGATTGAAAATGATTTCCGGATGGAAGTGGAAACGTCTCGATCAAGAATTAAACTGTCCAGAAGACTTTTTTGAAACTTTTTCTACTGTTGAACTTGGAAGCAAAATGTTGTTCATTGCCGTCATTTTTAGATCCGTTACTGTCGACCTCTTGCTTGATTGGTCGCTGCGAGTATCGGCTAATATATTAACAAGTCGTTGAGCCGATGAGCACAAGCACTCAAGACGGGATTCCAATGCAGGGGGCCGAGTGGGGTGTTGTTTTTGGACCCCACGTCTTGGTCCACAAAAAAAAGTTTTTATTACCGTGTTTTCATGGCCATAGGGCGCACCGTTTTAAAAGGCACAGTCCAAATTTTGCATGCTCTGTATTTAACACACATATAAGGCGTACCTAGTGATAGGGCGCGGGTTTTATACACATACCCTCTACTACGTACGTCCACCTTACAAGAACATACACAAATACGCGCGCGCGCTCACACTTCTGAGTTTGGTTGTTTTTATTTAAATATTAGTTACAGTCGTCATAAAGTCATTTATCAAATCCATCCAAACAGGTTCACTTTCCACGCTGTCAGAGTCCGTGTAATGCCGTGTACCGTGGGGCTTGAGGAAATGATGCCTGCTTTTGCGAAAGCTCGAACAACAGTGCCAGCAGACGCGTTAGCCCAAGCATCTACAATCCACTGGCAAACTGTGACGCAACTCGCCCGGCGCTGACTTCCACCCTCGTGGAGCTGTGGTCTCCTCTGGTCATTCATCGCTGCTGGAGTCTTTCCTCCAACTTTGGCCACCTCGCCTTATTTCCGCAAAAACTCAGCTGCGTCTTCTTCACCCGTCCTCCACTTATGAACCATCAACTCGATCATTTAAAATTTTCTTGCGGCGGCTCGATTCCCATGTTCCTCTGTGTAGCTGACTGCCATCGGTTTAAACTGAGCTTCATAAGCGTGTCTCTTTTCCATTTTCAGTGTTGTTAAAACAGCAATGTTCTGCATAAAGCACAGACCTGTTCTTTTAAACACAAGCCACGCCCACATTCCCCCCTTTAATGTTCGCATGCTCTCAACTACGTCCACCTCGTGGTTCTCTAATACGTCCACAAATCACATAGAGCGCATTGCACGATAGGGCGCATTGCTCATTTTGAAAAAAAATTGAGACTTTTAGGTGCGCCTTATGGTCGTGAAAATATGGTAGTTTAATTATTATAAACTTTGGGCAAAATATGCACCAAAATGCAGAAAAAATACTCTTTTTTTTCAAAATCTTCTGAGGGTGAATGCCTCCAGACCCACCTATACTGGCGAGCACCACAGATGCTCCTTTTGTCTATGACCTCACGCCACCCCCCTCTCAGCCCCGTTTAGAAAATCCTGGATCCGCCCCTGTAATGTTCATAGCGGCTGTACGAAACTCAATTAAAACAAAAAGAATGTGATTTATCTCAAACAATATGGCTTTATATATATTTTTAACTTTGAAATCTGTATAGTTTTTAGAGTTTTAAGACTGTAGCACCATGGCGGTACAGAGATCGCCGAGTCAGTTCGGGTGGCATTGTGGAAGACAGTGAGGTTAATATTTATTCACACATCACGGCAAATAGATTTCTGCTTGTAACACCTTGTCTGTCACAGAGGTGTCTGGAAGTGGCTACAGCTAATCCACAAACATCTCTTCTTGTAAACTATGAAAACAACAACTTATAAACACTTCATAAATAAAGATGGACGGGTTTGTGCATTCATGACTCAGTGGAGAAGTTCTGGGAAGGAATAACTGATTTGTGCTGCTGTTCTGTTTCTTCCAGCCATTTACGAGTCATCCTGTGAGGCCTACAAGCTGAGCGGCAGCTCCTCGGGCTTCTACTTCATTGATCCAGATGGGAGTGGTCCCTTGGGACCCTCGCAGGTATACTGCAACATGACAGGTGAGATCATTGTGTTGTCTCCTTAACCCTCAAACTGAGAAAACTTGGAAATCTAACGAGTGAACAAAGATGTCAGTGTTGTAAACATCCCCGCACGCGGTGTAGTGTTTTATCTTCTACATGCACTTTAACCGTTCGTTTGTGGCCGATCATCCGTCAAGATTAATTAAGCGAGTTATCGTTGTGGAGGATGGAGCGATGCAGGCGTTGGTCTGGTAAAAGGCCGTCCTGTACAGTCGAGTGCCACCGAAAGCAGCCATGTAGAAAAGATTACAACTTAACAAGCTTATAGATCCAAACCCTCCCAGCGGCTTCAGAGGCTGCAATTTTCCGCTGCACATCAGGTCGTTAAAGTTAAAAAGGGTTAATCTCCTCTGAAGCATCAATCTGCTTGGCGTGTATGTGTGTGAGTGTGTGTGAGGGCAACATGTTGAACTAACTGATTATCCACACAACCAGATTAAGATTGGGATGTTCAGGAACAACATGTGACTCTGAGGCGGTTTAACATCAGGAATAAATTCAAACGCTTGAGAAAAAATCATGTCCACGTTTTCTTGCTCGTTGAGCCGAAACAGGTGTGCGGGGTGAAGATAAAATATGTTTTTTAACGTATCGTTTTTAATGAGTTCTTGTTTTTACAATTAAGATGAAGACTGTTTGCCTTCAGTTATGGAAAAAAAAATGAATTACTCTATTCATCCTTACACCGCAGCAGGCTGCCCTTCGACGGCGCCAATAGTGGGAGAAGCGGGGGTTAGGTGTCTTCTCCAAGGACCCTAGACGTGCTCTCTGTGGAACACAAACCCGCGAACTTCCGGTCCGCGTGCGAACGCTCTAACCACTGAAATCCAAGTTGATAGGATTGTTCTATTACATACCTGATATCTGTTTGCAAACGAACGACTTTGCTTTTAATTTGGTAACTTTAACCATGCTCGCAATCTTGTCGCGGTGAAAATGTTCCATTTTTGGTGTATTCTTATTTTTTTATTGTTCTGTTATTGACATAAATAACTTACTTTTTTTTTTTTTTTTTTTTTTTTTTACGACCGCCCACAGAATTTGCAGGCGGCGTTAACGCTAGGACCGCCGAAGCGGTCAATTTGACTGCACGTCACTTTAATATGCTAATTAGAATAAATGAAACACAACCAAGGAGGCTGGCCCTTTATGACAGGCATGGGCAAACTACGGTCCGCGGGCCACATGCGGCCCGTTAAATGTTTTAATCTGGCCCGCCAAACTTGAAAAAATTAAGCAAATAAACCCTGTTGTTTTATTTTTCCTGCAATTCTGATGTCAATTCTGAAGACACAACAGCACTGCTCCCATCAAAATGTGTGTGTTTCCGTGATGCGCACATTGTCAAAATAAACAGTGTGTACAGATATGGAAAGCCATCGGGGCCAAAACACACACGTCAACAAGTGTGTTAGATGTTAAAACAAGCAAAATGTTACATCAAGCGCTTAGATTTCAAACCTAGCGCCGCTAAATGCATATTTTTAAGTGCTATCCCACTAGATTTCAGACATAACACCACTAGATTTGAAATTTATCGCTCTTCATGTAACATTTAACGTGCTTTTTTAAAATCTAGCGTGCCATTCTAGCGGTCAAATCTTACGGTTACAAAAGCATGTCATCCATCTGCTCCTGTTCCGGCCCCTTTGTCAAATGTTAGAACTCAATGTGGCCTGCAAACCAAAAAGTTTGCCCACCCATGTTTGATGACTTTTAATATAAACATGTTTTCTATTCTATTGTGTCGATTTTGTGCTCTAAAAAGGAACATTTAAAAATTTATAAGCATTTTATCTCCTCTAACCGGGGCACAGCAGCTGTGAGAAAGCGCGCATTGGAAATTGTTGCTATGTTGCTACAGCAACAAACACATTGCTATGGCCACAAATAAGTGTGTGTGTTCATATTTGTCGAGAGAGACAAGGAGGACTCTGACGCCATTACAGAAACATTTTAGAAAGGTTGAGTGAGATAATATTGAAGAGAATAAGAAAATTGTTGTCTGAATAAAGTCGGCCATGTTTTCTAGATAAATCTTGAAAGTTCAGGTTAACATATTGGAATATAGCCTAGCCAATTTATAACGCGAATGTTTTTGAAGCAGCTGCGCAAAATGCGGAAAAAAAGTAGGCCATTGACGAATCAGATCATTTTGTTTTGGTGTTTGCACTTTTTATTCTAGGTTTTAAAAATATCTAGCATTTTATTATTATTATTACTTTAAAAATTGAGCGGTGTAAAAGTTTATTTATGCAAAATAGCAGCGCAAAACATGAATAATTGGACAAGCGGTCGCATTGACGGTTATGGCGCTGGCTGGTAGATTTAGAACAAATCTAGTAGGTAGATTCGGCGGTGGTGCTAGTGTTAAATAGGGGTGTGTGATACCGCAAGTTTTGGTATCGATCCGATACCAAGTAAACACCAGACCAATATCGCCGATATCGATATCGATATTTTATTTTTTTAAATGACTATTTTTGCATCAAGGGTTAAGGTCATACAGGCATGTGAGAAAATTAGGACACCCCATTAAATAATCAGCTCTTTATTTAGAAATGGTTCACATACCAATATCCAGTCATGTTTATATGTATTTTTCAAAAAGAAAGTGATTTGATTGCAATTTAACAACAAAAATGAACATTGTTTGACGAATCCAAAAAAAGAAAAAAAATAAAGTATGTATTTTAATGGAGGAAAAAGTTAGGACACCCTACCACCTAATAGCTAGTGTTGCCCCCTTTGGCTGATATAACTTCAACGAGACGCTTTTTGTAGCCTTTTACCAGTCTCTGACATCGATCAGGAGAAAGTTTGGCCCACTCCTCAATGCAGAATTCTTTTAGCTGTGAGATGTTTGAGGGGTGTCTTGCATGTACAGCCCGTTTCAAGTCACCCCACAGCATTTCGATGGGATTAAGATCAGGGCTTTGACTTGGCCATTCCAGGACTCTCCACTACTTCTTTTTTAGCCAGTCCTTGGTGGATTTGCTGGTATGCTTTGAGTCATTGTCTTGTTGCAGTATCCAGTTACGCTTCAGCTTTAATTCTTTGACAGATGGTTTCACATTTTCTTCAAGCATCCTCTGATACACAGTAGAATTCATGGTAGATTCTATGATGGTGAGTCGGCCAGGTCCTGCTGCAGCAAAGCAACCCCAAACCATGACACTGCCCCCTCCATGCTTTACAATTGGTATGAGGTTCTTTTCTTGGAAGGCTGTATTTGGTTTACGCCAAACATGTCTTCTGTTCTGGTGTCCAAATAATTCAATTTTAGACTCATCTGTCCAAAGAACCTTATTCCAGAAGTCGTGGTCTTTGTTTATGTTCTCTCTGGCAAACTTCAGTCTGGCCTTGATGTTTTTTTAGAGAGCAAATGTTTCTTCCTTGCACACCTCCCATGCAAGTCACACTTGTGCAGTCTCTTTCTGATCGTAGAGTCATGCACTTTCACATCGACAGTTGCCAGAGCCTGCTGTAATTCCCTTGATGACACTTTAGGATTTTTCAGGACCTCTTTGAGCATCTTGCGTTCTGCTCTGGGGGTAAACTTGCCCGGACGGCCAGATCTTGGCATGGTGGCAGTTGTTTTAAATGTCCTCCACTTGTAAATAATTTTGCGAATGGTGGAATGGCTGATGTTAAATTTTTTTGAAATCTTTTAAAATCCTTTACCAGACTCGTAAGCGGCCACAATCTTCTTTCTGAGGGCATCAGGAAGCTCTTTAGACCTCACCATGGCGCTCACCTCAACATCTCAACTGTCAGGGCCACACCAAACTAAATCTGAGGTTTAAATAGGGCAAGGCTCCATTCAAATGCTGGGTAATGATGTACTAATCATGTGCACCTGACGTGATGCACCTTTTTGGGATTTTCAACATTTTAAGAGGGATAGTATAGGGGGTGTCCTAATTTATTCCTCACCAGAAATTGCATTATTTTTTAATTAAATGTTACAGAAAGTTTTAAAAAGGCTTTTCTTATTCTTTTATTGTTTAGTTATATTACTTGGATCCCTGAGTTTAATTAAAATTGACATTAACTACCCATATGTCCAAATATATTTTAAAATACACAAGATTTCATAAGGTGTCCTAATTTTTTCACATGCCTGTATATATAGTATGACCAAGTAGGTAGATCGATACAAGTGCCCAGTTGCACGCAAACAAATGTTTACTAATGTTGAAGATGATTATGTTGTACTTTTACAATGAGTATCTACCTGGGTGTTCTCTGGAAAATTGGAGCTTCGCTGTTAATGAGCGAAACAGAAAAACAACAAGTTTGAGGTCCTACTGGTCCAAAGTTGTACTTTTGGGTCAGATTGTTACTCTGACATCGTTTCAGTGTAGTCACTGAAACTTTGTTACCATGGCCGTCCTTTAAATGTTTTTCTATCAGATAAAGCAGCTGGACGGTCAGGATGCAATATGTCCTGTCTCACTGGAGATGTGACATCTGACAGACAGGGACACACAACCTGTCTCCATGACACATGGACTTAAGTTTTTGACAGTTTTCATCACTTACCTGTCAGAACTTTCCAAGCTATTCTGTCTCTTGCAAGGTTAACGTAGCGGTGATGTCAGCTTTCTCATTCCGAGGCTGTAGCTATTCCTCAATTTGACCTCAATTAGAAAATCCATTAAACATGTAAATATCCATAAGCCGGATGGTCTGAGAGGATTTTTCTATCACGTAGAGCAAACAGTCCACACAGTGAAGCTGCTAACCTGTGGTGGATGAAGTACTCACTTTTTGTACTTAAGTAAAAGTACAGATAATTAGGCAAAAAATTTACTTAAAGGTCCTATATCATGCCTTTTTTCCCTTATTTTATCCTGTTCTATGTGTCATTATATGCATAATTTTACATTCCGCCACAATGTCAACACAAAAGGTTATAAATAATACCCTGTTTGGGAGCGCAGTTTCATACCCGGAAGTCAAAACAGCTTGTTTCAGTTTTTTTTTTCTTTTTTTTTTCCCGGGACCCGCCCCGTTGGTTGCGATTGGTTGTCATTCATTGTGATTTCCCCACCCAGCACAGCGTGGAGCGGGAGGGGCGAGGTGTGAGACGTATGTAGAGTGAAGCACGGAAATGGGTGGATATCAGGGTGGAGAGCAGGTAGAAGTGGGGGAGGGTGTTTGAGCTGCAGGGGGCTGAACAAAAAACAGATGTACGTCACTATGTTCCACCAGTCGTTAGAGGTTTGGAGAACACGCCCCTTACTTTGAATTTAAATATCTCAAAATAGCATGAATCACAATAAAACACACTTTGGGGGATTGTTTGGGGTAGTACTAAGTAAAATAAAAGGTTAAAACCTCATAAAAGTCCATTTTGCATGATATAGGACCTTTAAGTAAAAGTAAAAGTACCAATAAAAAAATCTACTTAAGTAAAAGTACAAAAGTAGTTGGTGTAAATTGTACTTTTTAAGTAAAAAGTAAAATGTTACTGTTAAAATGTTATTTTTTGTGCTATAGGGTGTCACCATGGTAACCAGGATAAATACTCTGCAGGGGTGTGACCCCCCCTCTCCACCAAAAAAATAAATAAAATAAAAGGAAAGGGGACAAGTCAAGCTATCTCCTAGAAGGGCCAGTGAATGGGCCCCAAAATGGAGGAAAATGACACTTAATTTTTAAAATGTTTTGGGGGGAGGCCCCCAGTGACTATATATTGGCTTTGTCAAAGCCCCACCCCATTTGGAAAATCCTAGAACCGCCCCTGTGTAATGATGGCTCAACTTTTTATTTAGAAGTGAACACAACGGACAACGATCTTCTGACTCTTTTTAATTTGTACTACGTATATTTGATGTTAGGTTTTTGTCGCTGAATGAATGCGGAAAATGTTTCTCGATTCATGACTTCTTCTCCCGATCAACTGCTTCTCTTGATTTTTGCGATGCGGCATCAAGATGCGCTAAAAAACTTGTGCATTTTTCAAATTCCTGAACGGAAATGTAACAAAAAATGTAAAACACACTTTTAAAAAGTAGCGAAGTAAAAGTACAGATATTTGCTCTAAAAATGTAGTGAAGTAAAAGTACTGGTCTCGTATTTTACTTAAGTAAAGTATAGATACACATTTTTTTTTTTACTTATGTACAGTAACGAAGTACATTTACTTCGTTACGTTCCACCACTAGTTCGCAGTGCGAACTAGATGGTTTCCTCGCCGGCGATATGTGTAAGTGATATCAGTCCGTTGGTGAGCAGCCCATGCACGCTGTAATATAAAATGTATTATAGGCTGAGAGCTGAGAAGGTCATCTAATTGTTGCTTGGAAAACAAAAGTGTTCATTTGGCTGTTAACAGATGCAACGCAGCAAATCTGTGAAATGTCACCAGCAGGTCGGCCAACAGCGCACACTGATGCCAAACGTCCAGTTGCACACACACGCTACATAATTATACTACCATTAATAAACATTGTTTATTTCATTAATCCATTACATTTATTTTTTTTTTGCTTTTTCAATCAACTCATGTTCTCATACTGCTTATTTTCTTTATTATTTGTAATAAACAGCAGAAACACTGGTGTATTCAGCATGTTCTCAATTCTCAATTCAGTTCTTTAATGTTTTCAATTCTTGAAAAAGCTGTATCCACTCAAATTCATTCTCATCTCTCCTCCAATAATCTGTATGAACTTTTCCAATCCGGATTCCGTCCCGTTCACTGTACTGAAACTGCTCTTCTTAAAATCACCAATGACCTTCTCCTCTCTGCGGACTCTGGTTTACTATCCATTCTCCTTCTGCTTGATCTCAGTTCTGCTTTTGACACCATCTCTCATTCCATCCTCCTGACTTTCTTCAATCGGCATCTCTGGCAGTGTTCTCACCTGGTTTCACTCTTACCTGTCTAACCGTACTCAGTTTGTTCAATTAAAATCCTTCACTTCTCACTCTGACCCTATCACTAGTGGTGTTCCTCAAGGCTCTGTCCTCGGTCCGCTCCTCTTTATCATCTACCTTCTTCCACTTGGTCATCTTTTCCAGAAACATCACATCAGTTTTCATTGTTATGCAGACGACACCCAGCTCTATCTTTCCTGCAAACCCTGCTCCACACTACCTCCATCAACCCTGGTCGACTGTATCGACCAAGTCAAATCCTGGTTTGACTCAAACTTTCTCAGACTCACCAGCAATAAAACTGAACTTCACCTCTTAGGCACCTAATCCACCCTAAGCAAGATTGTTCCGTTCTCACTCTCCACCGATGGCTCCACCATCTCTCCCTCCCCTAAAGTAAAGAGCCTGGGTGTCATTCTCGACAGTAGTCTTTTTTTCACCTCTCACATAAACACCATCACCCGCTCTGCTTATTTCCAACGTCTCCGGCCCTCCCTCACTCCTCAGTCCACTGCTGTACTCATTCACAGTCTTGTAATTTCCCGCCTGGACTACTTCTGTTTGGTCTCCCACAAAAAACTCTCCATAAACTGCAACTGGTTCAAAATTCAGCTGCTCGTATTATCACACACACTCCCTCCACTAACCACATCTCACCCGTCCCACAAAAACTCCACTGGCTCCCCATTCCATACCGCATACAATACAAAATCCTGCTTTATGCATTCAAATCATTACACAGCCTTGCACCTCCATATCTCTCTGATCTTCTCCATGTTGCCACACCTGCTCGCTCTCTCCGCTCCTCCTCCTCTATTCAGTTTTCTGTCCCCTCCGCCCGTCTTACCACTATGGGGAGCAGAGCTTTCAGCTGCTCTGCTCCTCGTCTCTGGAACTCACTCCCTCCTGACCTCCGCAACATTAACACACTCTCACATTTCAAATCTGGATGAAAAACTCATCTTTTTCAACAAGCTTATTCTCTTTCTTAAATCTATGTTTTTATACTGATAAGTTTTTTTTTAATTTGTATGTACTTAATATTTCATGTTGTTTTTAACTCTTACTGTATTTCTTTATTTTTTAAATGTAATGTATGGCGACCTTGAGTGCCTAGAAAGGCGCCCTAGAAAAAAAATGTATTATTATTATTATGTTAGAGGACTAGCGTTGGACGAATACGGACGCATACACCCTTCATCTCTGAAACCTCATGTTCAACATTTGTCCTTCAGGATGATGAATTGTATTAATTTTTAAAAAATGCTTGTTCATTATCAGTTCATTATTATGTTCATTCATCTATCTCGATGTAAGAAGGAGCTCCGGATGTATAGTTTTATTCATACCCGTGCTAAGCTGCTACAATGGGGAACCATAATAACCAGATTCCTCACAAAAGTGGCATAAATGAGTTTCTTTTGTAGAGTGACCAGGTTCTTCCTCACAGATAGCGTAAGCCAGCCTGAATAGATACTGTGAAAGTGGAATCACGTGGCGTTGTTCAAGCATCTGGTTAGGATACCTCCCTGGTGATGTGCCTCGGGCATGTCCTTTCCTGAGGAGGCCCATGGGAACCTGGAGGACACACTAGAGGGAATATGTCTCCCAGCCTGTCTGGGAACATCTTAGGATCCTCGGGATGAGGAGATTAGAAATGGCAGAAGAAAATAAAGTCATTTTATACATAAAAAATCAACTTAACGTCTTCCGTTTTTGAGACTGATTTGTTAACGTTAACCTACCAAATTTGAACAAAGTTAGCATTGAAATGGGCGTTCCACAAGGAGCCATTGTAGGACCTCTTTTCTTCCTAACTCATATAAATGTGTGTTCATTGACCTCAAGACGTTAACAGAAAACTTTTTTGCAGATGATCCAGTTTAAATTCAAGATCCAAGTTTAAGATCCAAGTTTAAGATCCAAGTTTAAGATCCAAGTTCATTCCAAGAAAAGGAATGAAGATTAGTCAGAGTAAGACAGAGTACATGTGTGTGAATGAGAGGGATCCAAATGGATAAGTGAGGTTACAGGGAGAAGAGATAAAGAAGGTGGAAGATTTTAAGTTCGTAGGATCAACAGTCCAGAGTAATGTAGAGTGTGGAAAAGAGGTGAAGAAGCATGTTCAGGCAGGCTGGAACGGGTGGGGAAAAGTATCAGGTGTGATGTGCGACAGAAGAGTTTCAGCTGAAATGAAAGGAAAAGTGAACAAAACCGTGGTGAGACCGGCCATGCTGTTTGGTCTAGAAACAGTAGCACTGAGAAAAGACAGGGAACAGAGATGGAGGTAGCAGAGATGAAGATTCTGAGGATCTCTTTGGGAGTGATCAGGATTGACAGTATTAGAAGTGATTAGGAAATTGAAATTTAATTGGTTGAAAAGTTATTGTGAGTCCTATATATTTTTGTAGATACAAATTTGAGTTTATGTATGTTGTTCTCATTCATTTTTTTTACTACACTTCATTTTTTTTATTCTCCTTTTGTGGCGAATTTTGCACAAATGCACAATTATTAGGTCAAAGTTATTCAAATTGAAACATTTTATTAAATTGCAGACAGTATTAGTTATGTCTGAAGCTAAAATCAAAGTTTTGCTAGAAGACTCACACAAGTTAATAAAATCAAATGAAGAGAATTATTATCCAAGATTTGAACGAAAACATCTGTTTCCACAAATAACATTGAAACAGAAATGTTTTTTGATAATAGCTGCTATGAAATTTAAAGGAGAATCAACAGGAAAGTTCTTAAATTATTGTCCAATCTTAAAGTGTTATCAAAAAAATACACATTGGATTGTACAAACTTGATGCCGTATGTAGTTCTTTCATAGTGGTACGTATTTGCACAAAATGACCAAAATATCAAAAAATGTCATTGTGACCTAAACATAAATCATGTCAGAAATGTTGGCATGTTTTTTTTTTATATTCATTTGGCTAATGCACTTAAAAGAATGAGTCTGAGGTGTTTGGCTTCTTTTTTTTTTTTTTTTTTTCCGGTCCTCTCACATTCATTGTCATGAATACTAAGTGTCACTTGGACTTTCTAAATCAAGTTTGACTAATTACTCTTTGTTTGCACCACATGAGCTTATGAATGCTTTATATAGCGTAGTCTACTTAGTTTTAATTGCCTGAAGGGTTTCCATTAATCCCAGATAAAACCCACAAAAAAGACCCGGCTTGTTGACTTTTTAATATGAATGAGCTGAGCCCTCTTTCATCATACCATCAGGTGGTTGCACACGTTCTGCTTTTAGAGACATATAAATAGGAAAAAGTCTTTCATTTTAAGCTAGGAAACATGTAGTTCAGTCTTCATCTACTGAACATGATGGGTGAAGCTGCAGGAGCTGCGTTCCTTCTGAACTTTGTATTTTCTTATTTGCTGTTCACCACAACATCTTCAAGCTGTGATTGACTGTGACCTATTTTTTCTTCCAGTCTAATGACATAGGTTGATAGGAAGCAGCTTATTAAATACGCTGTCATATACATTTCTCATCAGCGGTATATGTTTGTATTGGCTTTGAGCTAATAGTTTCTTTGGCTCATTATGAACTGGAAAAAAAAAACTCTGTTGAATTGAGTTAAATTTGTTTTAGCTTGAAATGTGTGGGAGTAAAAAATAACAAGATGAAAGGTTTGTGTGTAAAGTTTTTCTCAGGAAAGCAAAAACATATGTTTTATCTTTCAGTTTTCTAAAACTTTTACAAAACAAACCAGATAGTTTGTTTTATTTATTACCAGATCTTTCTATCATTCGAAACAAGTATGTGTAATTCCTCACTTGTCCAGTAGTGGTCTTTCATAGTAAAGGCTTCAAAGTTGTCTTCTTCTTCTTCTTTGGACATTTCCCTTCAGGGGTCGCCATAGCAAGTCAGTTTCTTCCATCTAATCCTATCTGCTGCATCCTCTTCGGTCACACCAACTATCTTCATGTCTTCCTTCACTGTGTCCATGAACCTCCTCTTTGGCGATCCTCTAGTTCTCTTTCCTGGTGGTTCCAAACCCAGCATCCTTCTTCCGATGTACTCTCTCTCCTCTGCACATGTCCAAACCATCTCAGTCTGGCCTCTCGAACTTTATCTCCAAAACCTCTAACATGTGCTGTTCCCCTGATGTACTCATTTCTAATCCTGTCCATCCTGGTCACTCCCAGAGAGATCCTCAGCATCTTCATCTCTGCTTCCTGTCTTTTCTTCAGTGCTACTGTTTCTAGACCAAACTACATGGCCGGTCTGACCACGGTTTTGTACACTTCCCCTTTCATTCTAGCTGAAAGTCTTCTGTCGCACATCACACCTGGTACTTTCTTCCACCCGTTCCAGCCTGCTTGAACATGCTTCTTCACCTCTTTTCCACACTCTCCATTGCTCTGGACTGTTGATCCTAGATACTTAAAATCTTCCACCTTCTTTATCTCTTCTCCCTGTAACCTCACTTTTCCATTTGGATCCCTCTCATTCACACACATGTACTCTGTCTTACTCTGACTAATCTTCATTCCTCTTCTTTCTAGTGCAAACCTCCACCTCTCCAGCTTTTCTTCACCTCTTCCCTTTGTCTCTTCCATTTGTCCAGTAGTGGTCCGTCATAGTAAAGGCTTCGAAGTTGTCTTGTGGACAGTGTATTTGATGATCGAAACGTTTCGACTTCCACTCTTTTCAATTCAGATTTCCAGAAAGAAATCGAAATGTCTCAATCATAAAGTACACTGTCCAGAAGACAACGTTGAAGCATTTTCTACCATTCTAATTAAACTCGCCAAGGACGTCAATACACTACCTCGACAAGGTGTCCAAAGTCAGTTCTCAAAGTTTTCAATGTGTCCAGCTCTACAATTCCACATTCATTTGAATAAAGTTTGTTGAAGCAGTACTACAGAAAGAACGTACCAAATCTGGCACCAAGGAATCCACGACCTAAAAGATCATTCAGTTTTACCCTAGGATTAGTCAAACCGAAGAATTCTCGTTTGGTCAAGATGGGAGTAGCCTTATCAGGAAAGGCCAAAAAAAACAGAAAGTGGTTCATATCTTGCACCAATAACACTTTTCAAAATCGACACAAATGCAAGGGCAGTGGATTTGTTGTCCTTGCATTGTATCGATGGTACAAATGCAAGTGTCAATTGGTGTCGGTGGATAACTAATTTGTAACTCATAGTTGTACCTGCCCACCTGACCGCTTTCCTTTCTTTCTTTTGACACTGTTTCCTCTCAATTGTTGCTTTCTGACCTTTAATTTGTTGCGGCAATGTCCTCAGGAGGCGAAGCCTTTCAAGTGCACATTTCAGTTCCGATGCGAAAAGTGATCTGTCTTTGATAGAAGTTGAGTTCAGATCAAAAGCATTTGTGCATGGAATTGTTGTAAAGATAGTCCCAGGCACTTGTCTCTACAAAACAATGTGCTCATTGCAATATTTAATCTGCGGGATTCAAAGTTACAAAAAATTTTTTTGTCCCACGACGATTAGCATGAGGAAGCTGTTAGAAGTACAGCTAACTGTTAGCTGAGGTAAAACAATTTGCTATGTTAGTAAAGTTTCATAATAAATTAGATGTTGTTTACTGCTCGTTGCCATATTTAATCTGCAGGATTTAATCATGTGAGATTCAAAGTTACAAGAAGTTTTTTGTGCTCCAACAATTAGCATGAGCAAGCTGTCAGAAGTATGGCTAACTGTTAGCTGAGGTAAAACAATTTGCTACGTTAATATAGTTTCATAATAAATTAGACGTTGTTTACTGTCTAATAAACTTCTCGATTTGGTAACGTTTCTGTAAACCTTTTTTTTTGTAGAAAAGAAAGTGTGGACGGTAATATCCCACAACAACTCGGCACCAGTGAAGGTTCAGAGTGCCTCGCCTCTGAAACCTCACATCATGAAGTTCAACTACAACGCCTCAGCTGAACAACTACGCGCCATTGTCTCTGGGTCAGAGCAATGCCAACAGGAAGTGGTGTACAACTGCAGGAAGTCTCGACTTTTTAATACAAAAGGTGAGTCAAGAGTTTTAATTTCACATGAAGTAATTAAGGAATGTTTGTACTTTGGTCTCATTATTGCAGTCGCCTCAGGCGCCTGAGTCGCCTCAGACAATATGCAATATTGTGGCCATACCAGCCTTTCTATGCCTGATCCCGTCAGACCTCAGAAGCTAAGCAGGCTGGACCTGGACTGTACATGGATGGGAGACCGCTGGAACCCCAGGTGCCACAGTGGGATGGTCGTTGAGATTAAATTGCCGTTGTGTCCCTGGGCAAGACACTTCACCCACGTTGCCTAGTCTGAATGGTGTGTGTGTGATTGGTTGGTGATGGTCAGAAGAGCCGATGGCGCAAAATGGCAGCCTCGCTTCTGTCAGTTTGCCCCAGGGCAGCTGTGGCTAAAAGAATAGCTTACCATCACCTGGTATGGAGTGGATGAATAATGCATATGTGAAGCGTCTTTGAGAGTCCTGAAAAGCGCTATATAAATACAATGAATTATTATTAGTATGCTTTTTTAAAACCCATTTTGAGGTTTTGTTCTGGACCTTTGAATAAACTTTGATGCAGTTTGTCAAAATTAACAGTTGCTCTCAATGATATCAACTTGTGTTTTGTACCAAATTCTCAGGTGTAGTTATACCAGGTAACATATCACCAGGTCATACGTAGCAAGAATTGTCACGTCTATCCATATTTTACCCTGGTGAGTTTTAGTAGCCCATCATACTGTATTTGATGTTTTGAAATTGCATTTGATCACGTACAATCACACTAATCTACTTTATCATATGAAGTCCTTCTTAGTCACATACTTGGTCATGACTGTTCTTAATATATCCCATGCTGTCATATCTATTTGCATCTTGTTGCATATGGTCGTGTTCGGTCGCATTTAGTCTGAACCAGTCATGTCAAGCTACATATTTGCACGTACTGTCACACCAAGTCACCGATAGTCAGATTTAGTTGTGTCTTGTCACATCCTATCTCGTACAATCACACCCAGTCTGTTCTTTTCATGTTTAGTCACAGTTTATCTTTTATGGTTACACTTAGTCACAGTCCAGTTCAGTCATATGTTATCATGTAGTGACACCCAGTCGCTCAAATATACCCATTTTTTCGGTTCCTCCTGTTTTATTGTAACCAGGCAAACAGGTGCTTTATTTTTATTTCAAACTTTTATGTCTTGCCACACTTTGGGTAAGTTTTTATTTACACCAAAGAATTCTTATCTAGTCTCCTGAACTGCTTGCGCCTTCTGTGCCAGAGAGATATTTGGTGCATCGATCTACATCCTGGCTGGTTGTTGAGCGTCATCTTCCCACCATGTTCCACTTGCAACATGAACAGACACAGTTGGTGTCTTTCTATTGCAGATGGGTTTGTTTTTTTTTAACATTGATTTGGTATTTTCAGTTTTGGCCTGAGGCGACTGCAGCTTACCGTGAGGCAGATTGATCCACTAATCTTTATCGAAACCATTCTAAAATTGTCAGAGAAAACTCCGGATCTGACAGGTCGAGTCTTTTGGGGGGTTAGATGTTTCGGTACTGCACAGATTTCCCACATGTAGTCAGACTGTCAGCGTACAGTACAGTGGTGGTGTGGAGCTGCTGTAATGACCCGTGCAGCAGACCGCTCTCCCCCACCATCTGTAAAGCAGCAGAAAATGGACTTCATGGATGGATGAATGGATTTCATCTCTCTTTATGTAACAGAAAGCAGATTAGA
Source organism: Neostethus bicornis (assembly GCA_902685375.1). Taxonomy (NCBI): domain Eukaryota; kingdom Metazoa; phylum Chordata; class Actinopteri; order Atheriniformes; family Phallostethidae; genus Neostethus; species Neostethus bicornis. The sequence continues at coordinate 7,187,458 of LR738549.1, read as the reverse complement.
AGAGAAGCAGGTAATAAGTGGAAGTGGAGGCAGACTCTAATTTACATGATAATCATCATCAGAGGACTAAATGAAACAAAAATCTACCCTCCTCTCACGGGTTTAAAGCTTTACTGGGATGATGTTTGGATGTGATGAATAAAAATAAGCTTTCACAGGATTTATTCACGCTACAAGGATGAGTTATTACATATTTAGGTGACCAAGCAATCGGGACGGTGAACGATGGGTAAAAAATGTCACATCTAAACATCCAGAGATGTTTGAACAGCAACATGTTAATGATCCAAAAGATTAAATCGTTTTCGAATAGTTATTCACTGCTGCCATCTCCTGTTGCGCCATTGGCTGTCTACATGGCAACATTCTGCCATGTGATTGGCTGTCTACATGATTATATTCTGCCATTTGATTGGCTGTCTACATCATAATGCTCTTCAATACAATTTTTCTTTTCGTGCTCTTCTAAACACTTGATGTAACTGTTTTCAGTTCAGGTTTTATCCACTGGTATCGTCTTTTCCCCAGCTATCGGGATTTGCATACGGCAGCTTCAGAGTAGCCAATCAGAGAGGCCAGACTGAGATGGTTTGGACATGTGCAGAGGAGAGAAAGAGAGTACATCGGAAGAAGGATGCTAGGTTTGGAACCACCAGGAAAGAAGCCTAGAGGAAGACCAAAGAAGAGGTTCATGGATACAGTGAAGGAAGACATGAAGATAGTTGGGGTGACCAAAGAGGAAGCAAGAGACTGGGTTAGATGGAAGAAACTGACTTGCTGTGGCGACCCCTGAAGGGAAATGCCAAAAGAAGGAGAGGAAGCTTGAGAGTAGCCTTGAAGTTACGCAACAGTCCATGCACACGTCCAATTTTGTAAATGGCTCAATTTGCGTAGAAATTGGCGTTCGCACTGTTGATAAAACAGACCCCAGATGCTAGCATGTGATTGGGTATCTATTTCAGTGTTTTTCAACCTGTGTTTTGTGACATATAAAGAACCGTGAGATATCTTCAGGTGTACCGTAGGAAATTATCCTATTTCACCTCATACGGGGATCGGGATGTACCAGCGGCTCCCAAAGATTTTTTTTGGTGAATCTGATGGTGTTTGTGCCAAAAATAAAGACACGGATTAAAACGTGTTTATTTATGTTTATCAATATGAAATCTTTTTATTTGGAGACAGGCAGGGTGGTCTTGTACTAGGTTGTTTACAGTAACCATAGCAACCCATTTTTTCTACTTTTTTGTTGCATGCTGTCCATCCCTCCCAAAAACTATCTCATCATCCACATGCATTTGAGACATTACGAGAACATTTACAATGTGCTTTAAAACAGAAAAATTGCATATTCTAATTAAATCTCGCATTTTTTTCAAGACATTCAAGAGAAAAAACATTTTTGGTCGTCGATGTGCCTCAAGATGGACAAATGTACCCTGGCATGAAAAAGTTTGAACAATTCTGATCCACAAGACGACATTCCATCGTGTAGATTGACAGTCTACATGTACTCAATACTGCACTCCTATTGGCTGTCTACATGACCAGAAGCTGCCATGTGATTGGCTGTGTGTATCACAATATGCAGCCATGTGATTGGCTGTTTAGGTTTAGAACAAAATATTTATGAGGTGAACCTGTATGATGTATTTTGCCCCTTTTTGTTTGGGGTTTACCCAAAGGACACAGCCAAGCTATTTTCACTGAAGCCTGGAATGAGGCATAAATTTTTTTCACCGTGCTGCCCTCGTAGATGTCGAACATGTCACTTGCTGGCATGTATTTAATGCCGCTCTGGCACGCCTCTATGGTCTCATTCAAATGAAAGAGCTGCAGTCCTCACTGAGCCTGCTGTGGCTCCTCGTAGTGCCGCATGAAGAGTTTGAACGGAGGTAGTCTGCAGTTTGTCACAGCAGGGCTGCAAAAACCCTCATCCTCTTTTTCTGCTCCTCTTGTTAAATTTCTATAGTAACTAGAGGCTAGTCTCTCTGTGAGCGCTCAGGTGGAACTACATCAGCACCTTCGCTACTAAACAATGAAATATTTGCTCTTAGATCATGAAACATTCATAAAGCTCCAGAGTCTGCCGTCCGTGTGCAAAGCGGGCTCAAAAAAACGAATTCATTATCACATCAGATATATGAGATGTACAAACACAGACCATTTTACAGCCACATGAGTACCGTATTTTCCGCACTATAAGGCGCACCGCATTATAAGGCGTACCTTCAATAAACGACATTTTTTAAAACTTTTTCCATATATAAGGCGCACCGCATTATAAGGCGCTAGAGTAAAGGCAGTTCAACTTTGTCCTCTAACTGTGGCCATCTCGCTTTTTTCCCGCGGAAACTCTGTTTGGTCTTACTTACTTGGCGCAGCGCATCCTCTTGCTTCCTCCACTTCCTCACCATTGATTCGTTAATGTTAAACTCTCTCGCTGCGGCTCTATTCCCGTGTTCTACTGCGTGACCGATCGCCTTGAGTTTAAACTCTGCGGTGTAACAGTGTCTTTTGGTAGGAGCCATTTCCGCGTCTTTACACAAACACACAAATGGAAATGAGACGCCCTTTTATATTTCCCAGCATGCACCGCGTGTTACTTCTTCTACGGGGGAAATGGAGTCGGCGGCTGCTTACCGCAGTTGCGACACCTGTTGTAGCTCAATATTAATCCGTATATCAGGTGCTCCGGGTTAAAAGGCGCATCGTGGACTTTAGAGAAAATTTAAGGTTTTTAGGTGCGCCTGATAGTGCGGAAAATACGGTACTCTAAGAACCCACCTGGTTGTTTTCATGTCTGGTTTTGTTGTTCCAACATACCCAAAGTCAAATTTCTTTTTGTATTTTCCTTTTAAAAGCTGGCGACACAAAGAACATCCTTAACATGACAAGCCCAGTCTGAAGCTTCCTGCAATAATTTGTGACAAAATGACACTCATCACGCTCATTTACAGAAAAAAAGAATAACAGGCACAGCTGCTGTAAGCGGCCCGCTGGGATTACAGATGCAGACATGTGCCAAGAACATCTGAAGTTCACCTCCAGTTGTGAAGACGTGTCTTTCCTTCCTATACCATTCTCTTTAAAGACTGAAACTCAGTCATGGCTGTCCCTTTGAATCTGTTTTCTTCTTATTTATACCAGTCTTGCTGAGATGTGGTCTAACACGATGGCCGTACAAGAAACACAACAAGATAATTGCTGGTGTCCTTCTTATTTTTTTCCCCAGTGATATTTTCTACGCTATTGATGCTTCCTTTAAATATCATCGTGACAACTTGGTATTTAAACACCTGCCATTCCCGCTGTGGTGTGACAGTTCGGATAAAAAAACACCAGCAGATGCTGCAGAATAGCGGAAAGTGTTTGTTGTTGAAGTTTCTCTGCAGGAAATAGCGTCCCTGAAATCATGGATTCATTTATTCTGCTCTTCGCACACGTCCTTCATGCATTTCCAGTTTTCAAAGCGTCGGTTTCTCCAGAGGTTAGCATATTCCAGGAAGCAGCCGTGTTAACAGGTAGCATCAAATTGTGACAGGATGAAACTATAAATACTATTGGTTAATACCACAAGCTTCTTCTTCTTCTTTCGGCATTTCCCTTCAGTGTTGCCACAGCAAGTCAGTTTCTTCCATCTAACCCTATCTGCTGCATCCTCTTCAGTCACACCAACTATCTTCATGTCTTCCTTCACTGTATCCATGAACCCCCTCTTTGGTCTTGCTCTAGTTCTCTTTCCTGGTGGTTCCAAATCCAGCATCCTTCTTCTTATGTACACTCTCTCTCTCCTCTGCACATGTCCAAACCATCTCAGTCTGGCCTCTCTGACTTTATCCCCAAAACCTCTAACATGTGCTGTTGCCCTCATGTACTCATTTCTAATCCTGTCCATTCTGGTCACTCCCGGAGAGATCCTCAGAATCTTCATCTCTGCTATCTTCATCTCTGTTTCTTATCTGTTTCCTGTCTACAAAAAGTGTGGAAAAGAGGTGAAGAAGTGTGTGCTGGCAGGCTGGAACGGGTGGAGGAAAGTATCAGGTGTGATGTGTGATAGAAGAGTTCCAGCTAAAAGGAAAGGGAAAGTGTACAAAACCGTGGTGAGACCGGCCATGCTGTTTGGTCTGGAAACAGTGGCACTGAGGAAAAGACAGGAAACAGAGATGGAGGTAGCAGAGATGAAGATGCTGAGGATCTCTCTGGGAGTGACCTGGATTGACAGGATCAGAGGAGCAGCACATGTTAGAGGTTTTGGAGATAAAGTCCGAGAGGCCAGATGGTTTGGACATGTGCAGAGGAGAGAGAGTACATCAGAAGAAGGATGCTGGATTTGGAACCACCAGGAAAGAGGACTAGAGGAAGACCAAAGAGGAGGTTCATGGACGAAGGAAAACACAAGATAGTTGGTGTGACTGAAGAGGATGCAGTCCGGCTTTGTGGGTCCCAATGCTTGGTCTGCCACTCCCCATCTAACCGGACCATTCAAGACTGAACAGAATTTGAACCCTTAGGAACATGTCAGCGGACTTGCCTCTAGTGCCTCCAGAGCCTGTGTGGGCACGTCTCCATAGTGTCACGCTGTTTCCTGTCTGCTATGTCCCTTTCTACCTAGCCTCACTGCTGCTAGAGGATCATTACATTATCTTCTTAGTAATAAATCCATTTTAATTGATTTTTAAATTTAGCTTTTTAATAATTTATTAATATATTTCTTTAATCATTTGTTTTAGAAATAAAATGCATGTAGAAAAGTATTTCTTATTCTATTCCTGAAGAAAAAAACACACAGTGACACGTTTCTTGATATGTCGGCAGTTATCTCACACTTTCTTCCGAGAAAAAGATCACACACGTTACTACCCGTTGTGGGAAAATGCTTTATCCAGTCCTGATTTCTCATTTCAGACCGTAGGTGGAAGAACAGGCTTTGTGAAGAAGAGGTTCAGTGTAGGTCTTTTTGTATTTCCAGCTGGCTTACATGGCGACCCCTCACGCATTGGAGGAACAGGAAGGTTCCTTGATGAGAATAAGTTGTGTCAATATAAGCCAATTTGAGAAAGAGGGTGACCTCTCCCGCAGAAACTATTGATTGTTGCCTTTTCTTATTTGTGAACCCGTTTTGTTTCTGAGCGCTGTTTGAAAGCAAAGCAGAAGAACCGTAGGGGCTGAATGCAAGGACACAGAGAGAGAGCTTTTATAATGCAAATGTAGGCCGAGCGTTCAGTGTTTTCCAGCCATGGTCGCTCCAACTATTCTTTCAATTCTACTCAAATGGCACCATTAAAATCTGTTCAGTCATGGACAAACACTGACAGGTAATTCTTGGCTGGCTCCTGCTGTGACGTGGATGTCCATACAAAAAGCTCGGCTTAATGGAGATATAATGTATGCGGGAGGAGAGCGGTGTAGCAGGTGACACGTGATTATGTATTTTGACATGCGGCTTAATGGGCTTTTCTGTGCCGACTGGCCTCGTTGCGATGCAGGGTCACGTCGCGTGATGGATGATTGAAGCTGGACCACCGAACCCCTGAGTGGATGTGATGAGTTATGACTTCATAGCTCAGCAAAAGCCTCTTTGCAGAATGGCTGCAGACTAAAGGGTTGATGGACAAAAGACATAATTCATAAGAAAGTAGCTCATTTAATCATCGTAACAGAAGAAAATAAAAGTGGAAAGGGATAAATTATTTTGGGGGTTTTTACTTTGTCTGGTCATGTCGTATCGTGTTTCTATTCGGATATAACTGACTTTTCTCTGTTTCCTTTTCCTGCAGATGGAAGCCCGCTGTCCTGGTGGCTCGACCGGGAAGGGGAGAAGAGGAGTTACTGGGGGGGCTACTTGCCTGGAGTCCAGCAGTGCTCTTGCAGCTTGGAGGAAAACTGCATGGACATGAATTACTTCTGTAATTGTGATGCAGACATAGACGCATGGTACGCTGTCCTCACTCCTTCATTATGTCTTGGCTATTCCTTCTTTTGAATCTCCAAAACCACCCTCACTACAAGTGAAGCGTTATTATATGTTTTATTTTACCATGCTTGTGACAAGTCACGAATATAAACATGCTTCTTCTTGGCCACTGGAAGGTGCGATTTTCCCCCAATAGAGAATCCAGAGCAGGAAACGAAATGTTGCCACCTTTCAATCCAACTAAACTTTTAGCATTTCATATGTCAAACAAAAGCCTGCAATAAACCATACTATAACAATAAAACTAGAATCAAGTTCTAGTTAAGATAAATTATTATCTGGTGGGCTGCAACTAACGATTATTTTTGATAATCGATTAATCTGTCGATTATTGGAGCGATTGGTCGATTAATCGGATAAAAATGACAACTGTAAAAATAGTAACTTTAATAAATAAAATGACCTGGGTCCATCTTTACTATTTATATTACAACAAACAAATCGGTGTTTACAGACCTACTAAAGGGTAAAGGGGTGCCCAACTGACAACACTCATTTGTTGAGGGAAAAAAATGTGCATTGCAGTGTAGAGGAGGGGATCTTGAATTTAGCAATCTTTTTTTTTAAACCCCTCGCCTTCCATCATTGGCAGCGGCCTCATATCAGACACGATCATTTTCAAAATAAAAGTCTGTGAGTGAAGCGCTCTGCTGCGGAGTGCACTTGTTTTTCCACAGAAAATAGTCCATGTTGGGTTGTTTTTGTTTTTGTTGCGGACAATGAAAGGTTTATTTAGCGACCAGTGAAATTGTTTTTATTAGAAATAACGTCATGTCTTTAACTTCAGTTGACAGTAAGAACTCTTTAGACGATTAATCGATGACTAAATTAGTTGACAACTAATTTAATAATCGATTTTAATCGATTAGTTGTTTCAGTCCTAGTTTTAATATGTTAATGAGAAATTCCCAATAATCATTTTGGCTAGCTGAAACAGTTAACTAGCACAGTGTTTTTCAACCTTTTTCGTTCTAAGGCACATTTTTCCATCAAAAAATCTTGAGACACACCACGTACCAAAAATATTAAAAACGATTTTCTATAGCTGCCTATATTAAAAATATGTAGAAACCAAGTTAATAGATTAAAACCTTTTGCCATCTTTTATAATTATTTTGGGGCAGTTTTTGGGAGGGATAGACAGCAGCATGCAACAAAAATGCAGAGAAGAAGAGTGGGTTGCTAATGCTACAGTAAACAACCTGTTACAGGACAGCCGAGCCAGGCTCTAAGTAAATCAACAAGATTTTATCCTGATACACATAATCAAATATATTTTAATACATTTTTTTACACAAACACCATGTGATCAACCAAAATAATCTTTAGGCGCTACCGAATCTTTAGGCTCAGTGGTAAAGCGTTCGTCCTTGGACTGAAAGTTAACCAGAAGTTCGCAGGTTCGAATCCCATTGAGTTCACGTCTAGGGTCTTTGGAGAAGACACCTAAGCCCTATTTCTTCGGTGTCTTCTCCCTTCCCTGCTTCTTTTCCTCTATTGGCGCCGTCGTGGCAGCCTGTGCAATGCAGCACACAAATTTCCCCGGTGAGGAATCCATAAAGTATTCTTTATTTTTATCGTTATTACAGAAGATCACGATCACCATATGACGTGAAATGGGATCATTTACCAAGAAACACCTGACGATCTCTCTCAATAGACTAGTGTGCCGCGGAACACTGGTTGAAAACGCTGAGCTAGCAGTGTAGCATCGTTAGTAGTTGCTGGGCGTTATTTTGCTTAAATTTAAACCTAGGTTACTGGAACTTTGAAAAATTTGAAAGTCGAATAAATCAGAGGTGAGATCGGGCCTAAAAAATCCAGCCCGACCCGGCCCGTGGGTATTAAAACCCGACCCGGCCCAAGCCCGACCAATTTACTTGATTTGCGGGCCAAAGCCCGAAACTAGCCCAAAATGTCATATTTTATTTGTGAGGACTCGAGAGGGGGAGAGTTCGGGCTCGGGCTCGGGCTCGTGCTCGGGCTCGGGCTCGTGCTCGGGCTCGGGCTTAGATCTTACTTTTGGAATAAATAAAACGTCCTGCTCTTTGCGTACAACAAACTTTCATGATGATTTCAGTCCTTGTTTTTGTTTTTCTTCTTCTGGCTCCAGCAAATGGGTTTCGCATTGATTTTAGTATGAAAATAACTTAAGAATCATTAGCGAATCGTCCGGCTCGATGGTTTCACTTTAAAGAGCAGTTTCAAAGCAAAAAACGGTCTTCATTCAATCAAAATGAAAATGAAAATCTAATGAATGGACGGGTTGATAAATAAATGAATGGGTGAGTGGGTGGGTGGAGTTTCGTTAAACCACCTCAAAGATATATTGGTGTCTTTGTAAAGAAGTTTTCTCCGATCTGGTTTCCTCCTCCTTTGGGCGTGATGTTTAACCTGAGATGTTTACGCCACGTTAATCCACTCCTAACCTTTCAGTACATTCCCACAGGCTGATGGATGTTCTTCCTCTTTCTGTGTTTACTGCTAATGGAGAAGAATAAACCGGTTCTCGTGGACCCCCTGCGAAGAAACCCGCCCCCAGGGACCCTGGCATGACTTCTCATACATCTGTGTCTGTCTCTCGCAGGGCTAATGACACAGGCATCCTCTCCTATAAGGACCACCTACCAGTGAGCCAGATAGTGATCGGAGACACCAACAGGACGGGCTCCCAAGCCGTCTACCACGTGGGCCCTCTGCGTTGTTATGGAGACAGTAGGTGATGAGCACATATGTTGAGCCGCAGATGGAGGCACATTAGAGACAAACAAAGCTGAGTCGGTGTGTTCCTGACTCCTGTGTTTGTCTGTGGACAGAGAGTTAAACTCCGTCTGTCCCCTCCAGCTGCTCGAGGACGGCAGTGAAGAAACAGATAGAATACTTTACTCACTATTAATATGAAAAATATATTCATCAAAATTCTAATGATCAAAAGGGTTTAGGTTGAATTCATATGTACGTATTCGGACGCTAACCCTATTTACACAGTAATACAAAAAATGCAATATAATAAAGGTACATAATCAACACATAATTATAACCAGACAGCATGCGGCTCAAAAATTAGGAGGGACAAAACAAACAAAACAGAAATAAACAATATCCAAATAAGGCTGAACAAAAGAAAACAATCATGTTTCCTTTATGTTTTGAAAATAAAGTTCTTATACCTGTTTATTAAAGGTTTATTAAACCATCAGCATTGTTCTATGAACTAAATCCTTGACGAGAAAACAATTGTCCGTTCCATTCCATTGGCTTCCGCACATTTGGGGCCAGGTTGCGGGGCAATAGCCTCAGCTGAGAAACCATGGTTTCTCTCAACCCGACTGCATCCTCCAGCTCATCTGGGTTGATCTCGAGGTGTTCCCTGTCCAGCTGTGAGACATAGTTTCTCCAGCAGGTCCGGTGCCTGCCTCTGGATATCCTCCATTTAGGACGTGCCCAAAACACCTCACCAGCGAGGCGTTCAGGAAGCATCTTAACCACGTGTCTGAACATCCCCACCTGGCTTTTCTCAACCGTTCCCTTCCGTCATCTTCCGCTTGTTCTGGGACCGGATCGTGGGGGCAACAGCCTCGAACGGGAAGCCCAGGCTTCTCCCACCCTGGCCGCATCCTCAAGCTCACCCGGAAGGATCCCAAGTTGTTCCCTGGCCAGCTGTGAGACATAAGTCTCTCCAGCGGGTCCGGGATCTGCCCCTTGGTCTCCTTCCGGTGGGACGTGCCCAAAACACCTCACCCGCCAGGCGCTGGGGGGCATTCTGACCAGATGCCCGAACCACCCCATTTGGCTCCTCTCGACCTGGAGCAGGAGTGGCTCGACACCGAGCTCCTCCCGGATGGCAGAGCTCCTCTCCTGATCTCTGAGTGAGAGCCCAGCCACCCTGCGGAGGAAGCTCATTTCGGCCGCTTGTACCCGCGATCGGTCACCACCCACAGCTGGTGACCATAGGTGAGGGTTGGAACGTAGATCGACTTGTAAATCGAGAGCTTTGCTTTTCAGCTCAGCTCTCTCTTTACCACGACGGACCTTGTCCTATACACTTGTCTAACACTTGTCCTAAAACCCACTATTTTCCCAAAATTTAGATATGTAAAGAAAACTATTTATACGACTTTAAAAAATTCGGATGAAATAATAAAACTGCTAAGTTACAAAGAAAAAAAAAACTCAGGCGTGATTTATTCTTTTGTTGCTACTAACATCCCTGTGTACCAAGAAAATTATACTTAATGTGCACAGATGAGGAATTGGCCACCTCTTGAGAAAAAGAAAAACAGAGACCCAAACATCGACCCTTGGGGGACGCCATAATTACCTTTTTTTTTTTTTTACGTTTCCTTACAAGTAGGTATAATTATACAAAACTGAAACATGTTGAATTATTCATAAAACCAGAGGACAAATAAAACTAAATATATGAACAAATAAACATAAATACAGCTTAAATTAAATAGTAAATCTTTGGTTTTTTTTTTTATCAAGAAAAGGAGAATCTCTACTTCGTTTTATGAACCTGCGGAGTCTTTGAAATACTAATGTTTTAACATCCAGAGGGAAATTAATAGAATTAAGGAGATTTTCATTTCCTGTAAGAGCTTCAGAAGGTTTAAAGCATTTTAAATTCTTTTGTAAACCTGACAGAGGCGATTGGTTAAAGGCTGAAATTAGAAATGTGGGAACTGTTTTTGTGACACCTGTCAGCTCGGTTTTAGATCAGCCGGATGATTTACAGAGGCAAAAAAAACTTCAATCCTAAAACCCAGATGAAGGCCTAGTTTTCAGCTCTGCTTTGGGATGAGATGAAAAGTTCTTTTAGAAAAACATGTTTGAAATGTGAATTCAGGTAGAAATTGACCTGGAGGTTCTTCGCTGTAGCTCAGGGAGTTTCTGTAAAAGCACCGAAAGCAGAAATATTAGAAGTAAACAACACAAAATGCTGACAAAATAACACCGATAGACAAACATCAAAATCAAAATTTGATTGGGACTGTATGGACATTATGTACATACAAATCTTTAACTCTTTTTTTTTTAACTCTTTAACTACTCCGAACGGGCAAACTAAGAGGAAACCGCAAATAATCTTGTTTTCTAGTGTGAATTGCCACGGATGCTTTTGGTCGTTTTCCTCAATAATTAGTGTGACCACTTTCGGCTGCTACACTCTCTAAAGCAGAGGTCACCAACCTTTGTGAACCTGAGAGCTACTTCAAGGGCACTGAGTAATGCAAAGAGCTACCACTTTGATAATACACTTCTGAAATAACAAAGTTACACAGTGTACCTTTAATTTGATATTATTATTAATGATATTCTATGTGAAGACACTGATTGTTAATGATCCATCACAATAATTATTTCAGTATGATTAAACAAGGTAGGAAACAGATACATTTCAATATGCAATATCCAAGTGTTTCATTTTCAAATGATCACTTCCACAACATTTTGCAGGAAATCTTTTTCAATTATTACTAGCCACCAACAGTTATCAAATCATAAACTCTGAACCATGTTTGTACAAATGATCAATTATGTAAGATTTAACAAAAATCTACTCCTTTCAAAATAAGGACCGTTCGACTGTGCGTCGCCACAGTCGCACCGCAGATGAGACGCACACAGTTTTCTTTCACGTTAGTTAAAAAAAGAACTCTTCCTCCCATTCACTGTGAAAATGATACGTTTTCTTCTTTTTTTTCTGCCATGTTTTTGTGGGTAGAAAATGCGTTTGTAACCTCATCTTTGCAGCGCTCACGTTTACGTTTTTTTGTATTCGTTTTTAAATTTATATCACTGTAAATGAAATTCAACAGGAATAGCAACATAATTAAATAACATTTTAGACAGAGCTAATTTGTGATTAGTGCTATTTTTAGAACTGGCCCGCGGGCGACTAATGCGGTCGCTGCGGGCGGCCCGGTGGTTAGTGACCCCTGGTCCAAAGGGTTAAATAAAGAAATTGGCTGAAACATTTTAAAGTAAAGAAAAGTTGTGCTGAATTCTTACTACCTCCTCTTTCTCTCCAGGGTCGATCTGGAATGCCGCCTCTTTCTACCAGGAGTCCTCGTACTTGTACTTCCCCACCCTGCAGGCCGAGCTCGCCTCCGATATCTCCTTCTACTTCAAAACCAGCACTCCTTCCGGAGTATTCCTGGAGAACCTGGGCCTGAAGGACTTTATCAGAGTGGAGCTCAGTTGTGAGTGAACACTTCCACCACAATAACAGTAAACGGCAGCAACGATAAGACCACAAACAGGAAAGAGAGACTGTCCAGATAGAAGGATGCTCACAAAAAGCCACCAGCTATTTCCTCTGCTTCTCTCTCAGCTGTACCACAGCTGACAGTTCAATTTCCCCGAGACACCGCTTGTCAGGTCTGCACAGCAGGCTGTAATCCCAATGGCACAGCACGCCGGCATCCACGTACAGAAGCTAATGAAGCCACAGGATGGGCAGACAAGCACGGAAATCATGATGTTTTTTATATTCATCCCAACAACACACAGATATCCATCTCTATAGGAGGATAAATAGATGTACAGCGCTGCTTATCATTATTCATACCCTGGGCAAATTTTGACTTCAAGAGACTTTTAAATCCCTGAAATTGTTTGTTTTTCTTTTTACCCGAAGTAGCACGGGCATATTCCAAAAAAGCAAGTCATTGCAAAAGAAAAACTATTGTGTAAAAATTTCCAACTTTTATCGATATTTGAGACGACGTGACGTGCACTTGAAGAGTTAGAGTTATTCCTGAAGAGAAAAGTGTAAAATGCAAGCAGGATATGCAACCAGTTGGTCAGAAACTATGTGATGCCATTAGGTTCTCGCATTGTTGTTTTTGGCCGCCATCTCAGTTTTTGTTTTAGTCTTCGTCTTTGGAACGAAAATTAAGTAAGTTTTAGTGACGTTTTCGTCATTACCATATATTTTAGTTTTAGTTGACGAAAACCCAAAAGAGTCTTTGTCTAGTTTTTGTCAGGGAGACTTGAAACATTTTTAGTCTAGTTTTAGTGTAATTTTTTTTTACTTTACCAATTGTGGCTTTATTACTGAGAATGATGCAGGTTATTTGTTTTTTTTTTTAAAAAAGCCAACCCTGCCGAGCTTTAACTTGCGCAAAACAACAAACATAGTAAAACAACGTAAAATAAATACAAATTTTTTAGTGAGTGAGAAACGTTGTAACTTAAACATACTTGAAAATGACATCTTTTAATAACTCTGTAAACAAAGTAAACATTGGAATGCATTTAAAGCAGTCGTTAGCGCAACCAAGCTAACTAAGGAAGTTAGCAGCGCCAAGAAGCTAGCATTAGCTTGAAGTTAGCATGCTTTTTGCGCAAAATATGTGGAAATTTTTAAGTTTTCAGGCACCAAGCCCCTTTATTGCTGCTGCTGCCACGGTGTGTAACTTTCTTGTGGATGCAGGTGTGTTGTGTAGACGGTGTGTGTGTGGGAAGAGGTGGGGGGAGAAAGACAGAATGCACCCGCTGTGCTTTTTCTTTTCACAGACAGAAACGTGAAAATCTGATGCCCATTTCGTTACATTTTCGTCTCGTCAACAGAAACTTGCAAACGTCTCGTCACATTTTTGTCACCAAAATGTCGCATTTATTTTGTTATCGTTACGTTATCGTCATAAAAAAAAAAAGCTTCGTCAACAAAATCATTTTGTTGTCGTCATCGTCAACAAAAACCACACTGGGTTCTTAATTTATTTAATCAGTGAAAAGGATAGAAATAACTTTAGACATGCAAAATTTTGTTCAAAAGTAAATGAGTTGAGAAATATTTTCTTTCACAATAATGCATCGTTAACATTGTGTCGTTATATTTTAAAAGAAGCCTTTGTCGTTTCCAGTTAAAACAAAATATTTCGTCTAATTTTTAAGTCAGAATTTGCTGGAAGCATGAATAATTATAAGCAGCATCATCATCTGATTTTTAGATGTTTGTGTGTGTTAATTGGAAGCTGGCTAAAAAAAGGAGCCGGGGGTCTGCGGGCGCCACCTGATAAGCAGCACGGAAGCTGAGTTTATCTGTTAGAAATCCTGTGGCGTTGTTGATTATCTCGTGTTTTGTTGTGAGCAGATCTGGAGCCGTTCTGTATTACTGCAGCATCAGATACGCTGTGAAATATTGACGAGCTGTCAGCCGAGCTCCACCCTCAGAAATCCATGCAGGTCATCAGGTTTTTCGGCAGCGTTGTATAACGTTGCATCAGAAAGGCAGGATGGAAGAGCACATAAAACCTCGTATCACATTCTGTCTGATCCGGCTTCTGTCTGTGTCCCAGCACCCTCTGTGGTCACGTTCTCCTTTGATGTGGGAGATGGTCCAGCGGTCCTGACCGTAAAGTCCCACCTCCCCCTGAACGACAGACAGTGGCACTACGTGAGGGCAGAGAGAAACGTGAAGGAGGCCTCCCTCCAGGTGGACCAATTGCCCCTGCGCTTCTTGGAGGCTCCAGCTGATGGACACCTCCGCCTGCAGCTCAGCAGCCAGATGTTTGTCGGTAAGCCCGCCATCAAACCCACCACACCTCCACCATGAATGTTTTAGACAGATTTCGAGGGATGCGACGCAGACGGAATTACAATGTGGCTCCAAATCTGCCATCAGCATTCATACAAGGGTCTTGGTCCTGGAGGTCTGTTGAATGCAAATCTGAGAAGCTGTCTTTGTTTTTATAAAAGCTCCTCAGAGAAAAATACACTCTGCAAACACTTAACCGGGATCACTTTCATACAGCTTTATTTATATAGCTAAAGTCTTCTTAAAGCTTTTTCATACTGTTCAATTATTACTAGAATGAGGCACGACAACGCAATAACACAGATTTAACATGATCATTAACCATTTTTAAAACCCCTCCATTTTTTCGGCTTTTTCACATTTGGCATCAAGCATGCATCCAAAATTGGCTTAAATTTGACGGATATAATTTTCCTTCCACTCGTGAAATATTTCATGTACCATTGGCTGAGTTACACAAGCCCTAATCATGATTTATCCACCTCCATGCTTGACAGTAGAACAAAGGTTCTTTTTTGTTATTATTATTCAATTCCGTGTCTTTTCTTCTTCAAACATACCTTTGCTCATTCTGGTGAAAAAGTTCTAGTTTCACATCATCAGTCAGTGCATCAGAATTTTTTAAACCTGGCTCGAAATGTGTCGAGTTCTCCCACGTATCCATCTGGAAATCACATCCTGAAAGCATTCGGTCAAAAATTGGACGCTGGGTAAAATACCTTGAGCTGATTGGGCCTAAGGGATTTCTCTTTGCAAATAACACCAACAAAAATAATCACTTACCAAAAATGTGTGTGACAAAAAAAAAAAAAAAACAAGTGGCACACACTAGGTTTTTGCTGGACACAATAAATATTCATTCATCTTCTGAACCGTCTATCTCTGACAGGGTTGTAGGGGATGCCGGACCCTATCCCTGCAGATTTCAGGCAAGAGGCAGGGTGCATCTCGTACAAATTGCCCGTCTGTCATGGGGCCACACACTCACAACCATCCACAAAATCAAATGTTTTTGGAGGGTGGGAAGAAGTACCCGGGGAAAACCCACATGGACACGGGGAGAACATGCAAATTCCACACATAAAGACCAGTGTTTTAAGCCACGTCCATCCAACCCTGACCATCTTGCTGTGAAGCCACTGTGCTACGTAAATATTACACAAGTTAATAATTTTTTATCATTCTGTGACAAAAATTTGCAAGTGAAAGGCATGTTGAAAACACAATGCTCGTTTTTGAGCTGCGTAAAAAGGCTCAAATAAAAGTCATTCGAAAGCTGTTCAGAGGTTGAATACAACTTGTCCAACATCCTGCCTACCCCCGCCCTGCTGCTGTTTGATTGGGCAGTTAATTCATTGGTACAGATTGCAAACAAAACCATTGGAGAAATGCCAGATGGATTTTCAAGAGTTTGTAAACATTCAAATTTTGTAAGAATTCATTGGACAGGCTGGATTAGCGGCTGTTTAAATCACAGCGGAATGTCCCAGGATCACACACACAGCTTTACACTAACAGTGTTTCCTGTCGTAAATAAACGCATCCGGTTCACTAGGTACCACAAAGTCAGTTTGTAGAGGGTTTACCGTTGAATTGTCGAGCCTCTAGAGTACCTCAAGTCTGCATTACCATCTGAAAACAAAAGAGTCTAATATAATCTTTATTAATAATTTAATACATTTTAATAAGTTCTTTGACAAAGAGGCGCTACTTTTCACAGTCACTAAGAACGTTTTTGCAAACACATGGTTTTACATTAGATTGCATTTTGAAACTGTTCCAAAGGTAGTATACATTAAGTGAAAGCATCCTGTAAATGGTAAATGGACTGCGTTGGCACTCAAAGCGCTTTATAGTGTAGCTCACATTCACTCATTCACACATACATTCAGACCTGATGGGGATGCTGCCATGAAAGGTGCAAACCACCATCAGAAGCAATTGGGGATTCGGTGTCTTGCTCAAGGACACCTCGGCATGAACTCCTGGCAGGGGATCGAACTGTCAACCCTCCGGTTACAGGGCGGTCGCCCTACGCACTGAGCCATCCTTCCCATCCGCACTCAATTGAGTTTTGTTTAGTTCTACTACAAGCTCCCCTCGGATAAGCCATTGCTTGTTCGGGTCAATAGAAGCCATATGGGGTGGTATCTGGTTAAGACACTTCCCGAACGCCTCATTGGTGAGGTGTTATGGGGAAAGTCCCACCGGTAGGAGACCCAGGGGTAGACCCCGAGCCTGCTGGAGAGACTACATCTCAGAGCTGACAGGGAATACCTCAGGATCCTCTCAGGTGAGCTGGAGGATGCAGTCGGGGTGAGAGAAGCCTGGGTTTCCCGTCTGAGGCTGATGCCCCGCAACCCGGCAACAGATCGGTGGAAGACGATGGAAGGAACGGTAGAGAGTTTTGTTTCATTTTGAAATTTTTCTGCAGAAGTACAATTAATTGCAATTAATCATAAGTAATCATAATACAACTAAGCAATAAAAGAAATTTTAATTATTGCCCTGTTCTTGTTTGAAACGTCTATTTTTGGTCTTGTTTATCCCACCCGCACAAAAAACACTAGGTTTACTTGTCACTATAGTCATTTGAAAGCCTGAGTTAATTTAATATACTTTCTGTTATCAACACAGGGCTTTCAGAAAGACCAGAGTCTGTAAAACTGTCTGTATTCACCTCACTTGAACTTTTTTTTCTGGTTTTTATCATAGCTTTTTAGTCATTTGTGGGAAATAAGCCTGCAATAGTAGCGGCGAATATGACACGACCCCACGGCTGAGTGTAGCTGTCTCGGGGTTTTAAAATATTCAGTCATTATTGAATGTGTCATTTCCAGATAAAAAGGGCAGTAATAGTTAGGTTACCTGGTCTGACTGCGGGGGCTTTGTGAAATCGTTCAGAGATTTATTACATGTACGTTACATTTATGGAAATCAGAATAAATTATAATGTAGAATGTGTTGTATATTTTTATTGTATTTCAGCTCAGGAAAGTGAATTTCTGAATAAGTGAATACGTTTTTTCGTATTTTTTTTTCCTACTGTTCTATATTCATCCCTTGTGGGAAAATTACTTTTGCTGCATTGCACCGCAGCAGACAACCACAACAGCACCAATGGTGACAGTAACTGGGGGTATGGTATCTGCTCTAAAAACACTCAAGCATGAGCCCTGTACGAAACGAACTAGCTTCTCTTGATTCAAAAACGGACGAGTCAATGAGTCAACGCTTCGCCTATTTTTTTTTTTTTTTAGAAATAAGCCCTTTAGATAAACATAATCCACACTTTTGTATTTTTCTAAATTAAGGAAGTGTGCAAAAAGCTGCGTTACCGGTGATACCCAAAGACCCAAGACCAAATTAAATCATAAATTGTGTACCCATCAGCATTGGTCTTGGGTATCCTTGGGGGAATATACTAAGTTCCAAATTATTAAGCAGATAAAATTATGCAGTAGAACAGGGGTCCCAAACCTTTCTGTGCTACGGATCGATTTAGTATCCGACAATATTTTCACGGACCGGTCTAAAGGTGTAGCAGAAAAACTACATAAGTCCACCCCAGGCTTTTTAATATCAGTAATAAACAAATCAATGAATAATGCCGAAAATATTGATTAGCTTAATAATGTGGAACATCTACATTTTACAAGATTTGTTTTTTAAATCGGACTCAATAGGCCAACCAATCATCAGAAAAATGTGATTTCAGAAGTCCAAAACCCACAGATATAACACAATCTAGAAAAACCAAAGGACCAATCTTGGTGGTGCGTAAATCCATTTGCATACTAATTTGGAATGCACTGTAAGTGATTCCAATCACTTTACATCCCTGATACAGTTCTTCAGCTTGGTAATACAGCATGTTTTGACATTTAGCTCTTTTTAGTGGCCGCCCACCTCTATGTCTCCAGCTATTAAAATGACCCTCTTTACTCTGCACGGCCACTACAGGATTATCATTTTTTGTTGCAGAGTCCACATTGCACCATAATGTTGAGTTTAGTTTTTATAGTGATGGTTTGAGTCATTTACAGGTGATTTTTGCTTCTTGCTTTAATTGGAGGTTTGCTTTAATTGCTTTAATTGAACTTAAAATTTTGTCGCCAGAACCGTCCATCACTAACAGGCTTGCAGGATGTGCCGGAGCCTATCCTGCCTGATTTCAGACGAGAGGCAGGATAATAATAATGATGCATTGTATTTATATAGCGCTTTTCGGGACTTCACACATATGCATTATTCATCCACTCCATACCAGGTGATGGTAAGCTATTCTTGTAGCCACAGCTGCCCTGGGCCTAACTGACAGAAGCAATGCTGCCATTTTGCGCCATCGGCCCTTCTGACCATCACCAACCAATCACACACCATTAGGACTAGGCAACGTGGGTGAAGTGTCTTGCCCAGGGACACAACGGCAATTTAATCTCAACGGCCGTCCCACTGTGGCAACTGGGGTTCCAGCGGTCTCCCATCCATGTACAGCCCAGGCCCGGCCTGCTTAGCGTCTGAGGTCTGACGGGATCAGGCATGGACAGGCCGGTATGGCCACATACAGCCTATCCATGTCACAGTTCATCTAAGGGCTTTCTTGACGGATTGAAATGATCAGAGGACCTTAGTTTTGGTTGTATAGCACTAGAACCCTCACGACGGGGTCAATTGACCACCACTACCTGAAAGCCCGTGAAAGTCTCTCCAGACCCCAGGCCTTCTGCTTGAGTTATTAAGACAAGACTCTTAAGAGTTGTTTGGAAGGCACTAAACACTCGGAGACTAGGACTAGGAGACTCTAAATGAATCGCAAAAACGACTCCGCCCCTCAGTGTGCAGGTCAGGTAGAGGTGTCAGATGACTCTTCCTGGGGTAGACAGGAGGTTGAGAAAATCTTGGAGCTTCTAGTGATAATGCTGGGATGTTTTTAGAAACATATTAACAGAAATGGCTGATTTGGACACAATAAAATTCATGGATGACTTCAAAGATTTTAACCAGTGATTTCTGAGTAAAACTAATCCTGTGCAAATGTGACTTGCGACTTTTTCTAAATATTCTGGAATTGATTTGGGAAATATTATTTAGGTGTAAGAAGACAGTTGTGCTAACCTGCGTTATGGGATTAAAAAGAGCAGATTACAGTCCAAAGAGAATTCTACAGTTTATTAACGTAAATCTTTTAATTTCTTTTTATCTCTGCGATGCAACAAATCATAATCGAAAGTCTGTGTGCCTTAATGACTTTCAATTTTCATTTTGAGACGAGAACACCAAAACCAGAAAACGAGCCATTTCCTGATTACAATTTAGAAAATCAAATTGCATTTTGTTTCTTGTTCACAGCTGTCAAACTCAGGTCCTCGAGGGCCGGTGTCCTGAAGGTTTTCTGTGTTCTTTCGTCTTCACTCCTGATCCAGGCTATTGAGTCATTGTGCCATATTTTATTGGCTGTTGATTTCACTTTATTTGCATCAGCTGTATTGACCCAGGAATTATTGACACATGGAAACCTTCAACTCAAATTGGACTCTAAACAGAATCAAGGTCACACACACACACAAAACTATCCACACCCACTCATTCTGAGGGGCAATTTCATAGCGGTCAATTAACCTAACATGCATGTTTTTGGAGGGTAGGACGAAACCCACGAATACATAAGAGAACATGCAAAAGGCCAGTGTTCCAAGCCTCGTCCCATCCAAGACTTGAATCCCAATCTTCTTGCTATGAGGCCACCGTGCCGCCCATCATGGAACTACAAATTTTGGGGACTTGTCTGTGATTTTATTGGCTAATCTGTAAGTCCGTCGTGGTAAAGAGAGAGCTGAGCCGAAAGGCAAAGCTCTCGATTTACAAGTCGATCTACGTTTCAACCCTCACCTATGGTCACCAGCTGTGGGTGGTGACCGAAAGAATGAGATCGCGGGTACAAGTGGCCGAAATGAGCTTCCTCCGCAGGGTGGCTGGGCTCTCACTCAGAGATCGGGTGAGGAGCTTTGCCATCCGGGAGGAACCGGTGTCGAGCCGCTCCTCCTCCAGGTCGAGAGGAGCCAGATGGGGTGGTTCGGGCATCTGGTCAGAATGCCGCCCGAGCGCATCGCGGGCGAGGTGTTTTGGGCACGTCCCACCGGGAGGACACCAAGGGGTAGATCCCGGACCCGCTGGAGAGACTATGTCTCACAGCTGGCCGGGGAACGACTTGGGACCCTTTCAGGTGAGCTAGAGGATGCGGCCGGGCCCGCTTGAGGCTGTTGCCCCCGCGACCCGACCCCGGAACAAGCGGAAGATGACGGAACGGAATCTGCAAATCTCCATTTGACCTTTTTTGTGTAACAATAGTTGTTCAAAACTATTTATGGGACAGTTTGAGACTTCTCCAGACAAACTGAGGACACCACAATGGAGCTGACAGCGACCCACATAGTTTCATCAACTTGCTGTCAGAATAATCCCAACTCATGGTTCTTGTACTAATTAGATTTATATGGACCCCTCGGACAGAAAATCAATAGTTGTAGAACTCAGTTGTGTCAACAATTAATCAACAAATCTATTAAGAATGACTTTTCTACATCGAAGAACAACTCTAACAAAAGAGAAAATAAATACCAGTTTCTGAAAACATGCCACTTATTGGCTTCCTTTCCTTTTACAACCAAACTCATTAATGTCGCATTAGCACAAACTTTTTAAACAGAAACTTTTAAATGCTTAAATGAAAGGCAATCTCAGCAACCTTTCAGACTCTTCCAGAAAGCAGTAAAATACTTATAACCTGCAGGATTGAATCCTTTGAGGACCAAAACTGTCATTTTTCTGCCTCGACTCTCACATTGGCAGCACCTGTGAGGTCCGCTCAGATAATCCCTTCTGCTTAGGAAGCTTCTTTGATTAAATGAACTGGAAGAATAAGAGCAGCAGACAGGATAAGACCAGAGGAGAGGAGCTCCAAAGCTTCCTTCATTATCCCCTTTAGGATTCACCGAAGCATCCTTAATAAGAAAAAAGAGATAATTCTGTCCTGACTTTTACTTTCCTTTAATCATAAACCCTGATAGCAAAGCTGCATTTCATATGAAAACTTACTAATGTGATCTACATTCTCAGAGCAGCACTAATGGGATTGATTAGGATTAAAGCTGTTTTTGTAGATTTATTGATAATCATTCGTTTCCAAATCCTTGACCTAAATCTCAACAGAGAGCCAAGCTGGATCGTTTCTTATCATCTCATCGGAAGTTTCAACAAATTCTCCCACCACTTTCTTACAGGACATAACAGCGAGTAAGCAAGGGTAAGAAAAAGAGAATATGGCTAAAAAAAGTTTTGTGTTGGGGAAAAAAACACATTTCAAAATAATCACTATATATTTGACCTGAATTGAAAGCTCCACAGAGACATGTTCGATACAAAGATAACGCTTGCAAACAAGTTTTAAGACTTTTAAAAGAGTATTTTAAAAAAACTAAATAAAAAAACTTTTAAAAAAAGGGCAAACAAACCAATATAATGACAAATTCGAAGTGTTTTTTGTGTGATTGTGGGATTTTTTTTTCTTACAAATACTACTGGATAGCCTAACTTTCGGTTTCGGCGAGCTATTTTCCGGTTCCTTGCGTTTAGGCGGCAAAGCTTGTTAATATGATAAAGAAAGCATTTATTATTGTCATGGCACTCCGAATAATAAAAAATTCGAAGTATTTTTATGTTTAATTGTGTGTTTTTTTTTTCCAAACACTACTGGATAGCATAAGTTCCGGTTTAGGCGACTGATTTTTTGGGTATCTTGCGATTAGACGGCAAAGCTTGTAAATATGATAAAGAAAGCATTTGTTGTTGTCATCGGATCTTGACATGCTTAAAAGACAATACCTTCTATTTCACATGAAAAACAAAAAATTAAAGCTGCCAAACATCTTTAATTTCCGTTCTTTCTTTCTCGGTTTGGCAAAGCGTCATATTGACGTCATCACAAAAACACTCTAAATGTAGTTAAAGAGAACGCTTTTACGTTTGATGCAACAAATCTAGAAAATTTTGTTCAATTCAGTTTTATTTACACAGCTCAATTTGGCAAAGAGAGTTGTTTGTTTCACTGGGCTTTATTTGCACAGTAAATTGGGAAAAAAAAAAATCACAAAAAATAGTTTTTATGAGAATAAGTAGCGTTGAAGGAGACAACACTCAGGTTTACATAATCAAACAATTTTAGTCCTATTATTTGCATGTTAAACTAAAACAAGAAGTGGAAGATAAACAATCAATGTCATTTTCTTACAAAAAAAAATGGTCAAATTTCAGCAAAATAAATTCTGAACAAGCTCCAACATTTTAATATATTCTGAATAAATAATTACTTTGCTGTTGTTTGGAAAATTTTCTAACTTAAATTTTCCAATTAAAATGCAAATATCAATTAAAAAAGTGTGATTAACGTGTTAAATTTACGTACAAGTTGCTTTGAATTGGCTGTCTGCTGGTGCAATAGGACAGTGGCCTAATAGTGAGGAGGTCGGGTTTCGAGTTGTGGGGAAGAGGTTTGGAACACTGACCTTTCTGTGTGAAGTTTGTATGTTCTCCCTCTGTGTGTGGTGGGGAGGGGGTTTCCTCCGGGGTACGCCTGTTTTCATTCCACTCTCCAAAAACATGTACGCTAGGTTGATTGGCTGCTACAAAATTGCCCCTGGGAATGAGTGTGTGTGTGCATGGTTGAGTGTGTTGCCCCGCAACAAACTGGCAACTTGTTTGGGGTGTATCATGCCTCTCGCCTTGAATCAGCCGGAATAGCTCCGACACCTTCAGGGATAAGCGGTTCAGAAGATGAGTGAATGAATTGTGTATTGGAGCAATTTATTGTTCCGCCTGGCCGGTAGAGGGCGCTGGCGATCTAATGTTTGCTCGCGTTCAGAAGTAGGAAATGGGAAGTAAGTAGTCAGTTAAGTCAGTTAAGAAGTTAAGAGATGTTAAGAAGAAGTTAAAAGTTAAGCTTTCAACCATGGAAACCATTCACACTTTCTAGTTTAAATCTATCAACCATCTACACTTTCTAGTTTAAATCTAATCAGCCATCCACACTTTTCGAGCCCTTTGAGCGGCAATATGAGTGAGTAGTTTTGTTATGTTCATGACTGTATGTTTGTTTGTAGCATTATTTTCAAATGTATATGACTAGATGCTCATTTATTTGTCTTCTGTATGTTTACAGTTTCACACTTCTTTCTAAATAAATTCTAAAAAGGCTACAACGGATTGTTCTTTGGACGAATAGATGGAAAGGAGAGTTTAGCTGGCTGTGAATCCCAATTAGGACACGGGGTCACATTGGGTGCAACAGTACAAATTGGTTAGAATTCTAAGTGAAAAACTTAAGCTTTTTTGTTTTATACCAAGATCTTGTCAAAAACTTTCCAAATGTATTAAATTTAACAGAGCACTTAGCTTTATTCGTTCCGTTCTAAATGCTCATCCACTCGGAAGACCGCATCTTCCGCTCATCTGGGGCCGGGTCGTGGAGGCAACAGCCTCAGACAGACGGGAAGCCTAAGCTTCTCTCACCCCGGCTGCATCTTCCAACTCGGAAGATGCAGTCGGAAAGTCGGAACGACTCGACTTTTGTGGCTGAGTCGTTCCCCGGCCACAAAACGCCACAAAACGATCAAATATAACTGTACTTATTGCCACAAAAAAATCACAGGCAACCCCCGCCTTTTTTTGGCGTATTTATTTCGATAGTACAGCAAATAAAAACTGGGGTTTTTATGAAAAATAATTATAACAAATAACCAAAGATAAACCTTTTTTGCTTCTCTTGTATTTTTGTGTTTATCTCTTATTTTTACCTAAAATCTTTGATTCTTTAGAAAGCTATGATAAAAGACGACAGACAACACTGTTTGTTAAAAGAAACACACAAATATGAGATTTGGGGAATTCAACTGAGAGACACCAAAACTCATTGTTTAATCTGCATGAAGAAAGAAGAAAACAAATATGAATAATTTTAGTATTTGCTGCTTGTTTGATTTTTTTTTTCATCTAGTGTCCTTGATGATGACGCTAAGTGTTTCTGTAACAAGCTTTCATAAAAAAAAAAAAAAAGTCCAAAAATTGATGTGTATTTGAAGACACACACACTCTACTAAAGTGATTAGTTTTATTATGATTGCAGTGATTTGTTAAAATTCCAATAATTTCTGTCGAATTGGCTGAATTTGAATGAACAGCTAAAAGTGTTTTTAATATTACTCCATGAATAAGAAATAAGCTGTTTTAATCCCAGTGCACATCCTTGAATGTTCTATATTCACAAACTCCGATAAAAGCCAACCACAGGCTGATTAACCCAACCGGTTCAATGTGGATTTCAGAAATACCAGGTTAAAAGTGTCAAAATTCAAGCTGTAGTTCTTCTGATTTGGTCGCGTTAGATAAACTAAACACGCTCATTACATTTTCAGACCAAGAGCAGAGTCTTTAAATCCAACAAACATTCATCAGGATAAGAGGAAAAGCCACAGCTGATTTATTTCACACTTTACACCATGTTTGAACTGTGACTGTCAAATCCGGCTGAATCATAAAGTCCACAGCGGATGAGGACGTCCCAGTAGTTTTATGAGGCTCCTAAATTTACCATAAGATTCAGCAAGCCACTCCTTCTACCTAAAAGAGGCTGTTAAATTGATGAATCGTTTCCCCCGGCTCTGGTATTTGGGATTTCTGTGCCATACATGTAAGTGTTTGAAGAGTAAAATGAAACATGGAGGTGAGCTCCTCTGGTTGCCTCAGATGGAATGGCCCAGTTATTCTCTCATGTAGTCATCCTCAGATTTATCTCCTCACAGCCGGCATGCAGAGGAGCAGAGATTAAAGCGGTTTAAACGAACATCCATCATCTCTGTGTTGTGCTAAGCTATGCAAGTCTCTCCTACTAAGAAACCAATTTCCAAAAAACTCATTTGTTTTATTGTTTTTTCATTACCGGCCTGGTTAAAGTGCATGGCCGGTGACATCCCCACCGCAGCCGGCGCCACGCTGACATTTAAATGTGTCTTTTTAATGACACTCTTGAGGAGATTAGGTTATAAAAATCAGGTGGTTTTCGCGCTAGCTCCATTTCGGGCCACAGTTCATCCACCTAATGGATCATTTACCATCTAAATCATTAGTAATAAGACTAGTTAAAGGACAAATGGAGGTGATAATCCTCTGAGGATCTCCCAATAATTTAAGCGTCCCTTCATATTTCAGTATATTTATACCCTACAGGTAGTTATTATAATAAAAAAACTCAAATAATTAAGAAGAAACCAATTAAATAAAGCAGGAATGTCATTTTTACAGCAAAGCCGTGACAGCTTTGCTTTAATTAAAATTAAAGTGTGTTATTGTTGGTTATTTCTTACATTGTTCCGATTCATTACAAGTGAAATTTGAAGATTTTTTTTTTGTATTTCCTTCTTTATTTATGTACTAATGTAGAATCTGTTACAACAAAACACTTTTTGATTGTTCTGTTAGACTAAAAAGTTTTTGTTTAGACAGATTTCCCAACAGATATCGAGCTTCCAATCAGGATGCACGGATTAAAAAAAAAATTAAATGAATTACTCTATTCATCCCTCACTGGGGAAATTTGTGTGCTGCACTCCTTACACCGCAGCAGGCTGCCCTTCGACGGCACCAATGGTGGGAGAAGCAGGGGTTGGGTGTCCTCTCCAAGGACCCTAGACGTGCTCTCTGTGGGACTCGAACCCGCAAACCTCCGCTCCGCGCGCGAATGCTCTAACCACTGAGCTGCCGTCTCCTCCCAGTTTAGGATTAGGGACGATTTCCACGTTTAGCATGTTTTTACTGTAACATAACGAATCATTTCTCAAGAATCAACAAGCAAATAAAATCAATTTCAAATTTACACACGAGAAAATACAACAGATTGTGTACCCCGTAACCTGTTTTAAGGTTTTCTGTTGTTTTGAGATTTTTAAGATTGATTTCGAAAATGCTGTTAAATAAAGTGTAGATTTCATTCTTCTTCTTTCGGCATTTCCCTACAGGGGGTGCCAAAGCAAGTCCGTTTCTTCCATCTAACTCTATCTGCTGCATCTTCTTCGGTCACGCCAACTATCTTCATGTCTTCCTTCACTGTATCCATGAACCTCCTCTTTGGTCTTCCTCTAGCCCTCTTTCTTGGTGGTTCCAAACCCAGCATCCTTCTTCCAATGTACTCTCTCTCTCTCCTCTCCACATGTCCAAACCATCTCGGATTGGGCTTTCCAACTTTATCTCCAAAACCTCTAACATGTGCTATTCCTCTGATTCTGTCCATCCTGGTCACTTCCAGAGAGATCCTCAGCATCTTCATCTCTGCTACCTCCATCTCTGCTTCCTGTCTTTTTCTAAGTGCTACTGTTTCCACACCAAACAGCACGGCCGGTATGACCACGGTTTTGTACCCTTTCTCAGTTTTGTGTAACTGTTTGGTCACACATCACACCTGATACTTTTCTCCAACCGTTCCAGCCTGCCTGCAGACGCTTGTTCACCTCTTTTCCACACTTTCTATTGCTCTGGACTGTTGATCCTAAGTACTTAAAATCTTCTACCTTCTTTATCTCTTCTCCCTGTAACCTCACTCTTTCATTTGGATCCCAGCATCCTTCTTCCAATCTACTCTCTCTTTCCTTTGCACATCACCAAACCATCTCAGTATCCAATCTCCAAAACCTCTAAAATGTGCAGTTCCTCTGATCCTGTCTCTAGCATGGCTGGTTCCACCAGAATTTTGTGCCTTTTTCTTCTCATTTTAGCGGAAACTCTTCTATCACACATTACACCTGATACTTTGAAACTTTTTCTTTTGGTTTTCCCTCCACCACACTTACTGCAAATGTGATAGGCAGTATGAGTCATTGGGATGGGAGGGGTGGCAGACTGACTACGTAGATAGGGACACCATATTTGAAAGGTCTGGAATGGGTCCTGTGTAAGAGCCAGTGTTCTGTGTTGTATATGGAACCAGTCCAGTTGCATATTATGCAAGTGGTTAGATTACCAACGATGCTCCCATGGTGGGATTAGCCACAGGTACCTCCATAAGATCACCAAGAGAATAAACGCTACTTTTCAGCAACAGGATAGTCTCACTTTTCTGATTTTGGACAAAGTTACTTGGCATACCGGGAACGGCATCCGTTTTCGTCTGAACAGTCCCCAAAGCCTCCGCATCCATTCGGGCTGTGAAATATGGAGGTGGGTAGAGTTGTAATAAGTACGGTGCTGCGGGGACCTCAGTGGGAGGGTTAATAGCATGAAAAATAGCGCTGTAGTACAGCTAGTCACAGAAGCTTGATTTGACCAGAGCTGAGACGAGAAGACTCATTATACATGCATGCAACACATTCATAGAGCTTCTCTTCATCTGAAACAATAGAGGATTTAACAAGCATCATTTGTCAGCCTAAAGGCATCATGAAAGGAGATTATACCCACAGGTTTGTGTTTTTTTTTTCCTCCTAGATGAATTACTAGCTCACAGTATGATTCATTCTCCATTCCACGCCATCCTTCTTCCACCTCATGTGCAGCTGTCACAGAGTTTCCTGCAGACCTGTGCAGTCCATTAGCTTCACTGCGAAGTCTCAGTTGGTTGTGCGGTAAACATCTACAGCTCCATGAAGTTGGCCCCTCTTAAAAAAATATATACAAAAATAAACAAAAAATATGTTAAAGAGCCCATCTCATGCAAAATCGACTTTCCAGAGTTTTCTACCTTGTAAGAGTGATGTCCGGGCCTTGTGTATGTCACCAAAGGGGTTTCTAGATTGATTTAGCCCGTTTTTTACAAATTGCTGTGGATTTCTGGTACGCTCAGACAAAACAACCAATGAGCAGATGTCTAAAGAATGACGCGGCTGTCTAAAGTATTACGCATTTGACGTAGCCAGGACGGACTTCGCACACGCCCCCCTCCGCAGCAAACCCTCCCTCCTCACCACTCGCCCGTCCTCCACACCCGCCTCTACTCCGGCCTTACGCCCTCACAAACTCGCTTTCAACGTCCGATATACTGCTTTTTTGATGAATCGACATGGTAAAATCTTATTTCAGACGCCACCAAACCGCTACGCACGGGTTTACACCTGCCTTCCCCCTCCCGCTCAGAGATGGGCGGAGGAATAGCGGCTCAGTGAGAGCAGAGGGCGGAGCTTGTACTTTCTCAGGACGGGCGGGGAGATGAGCAGACCCGGCCTTTCTTAGTTCCGGGTCTGTGACTGCGCTCCACCAAATCAATATATTTTCAAAACTATCGTGTAATGAATGTTGCAAACCCCACATTTTGCGTGTGTATGTGCAGAGGATACAATGTGAAAAGCGTTATCTTGCATGAGATGGGCCCTTCATTCGTTTGTGCTGTAACAATTTTCTTTTGTGCTGTTTTACTTTTCTTTAATTTAAAGAAATAAAATTTGGACGATGACGTCATCCAGCCCCCGCCCCCTTCCGCCTAAAAAAGCGAGAAAATTCATAAAAATGATGTCAATCGTTTGTGCTACGTTGTGCTGTAAAAAATGTCGCTTGTGTCATTTTAGTTTGTTTAAATTTTAAGAAAAATTATTTGGACTATGGTGTCGTACGGACCTTTATTTATTTCCGGGTGTCGCCACTTTGATGACGTCATCATCCAAATCGTTTTCCTAAAATTTAATTAAACTAAAACAGCACAAACAAAAAAATTTTACGGCTCATAACAGCACAAACGTAGGACAAATGATTCCCACTATTTTTATCATTTTTCTCGCATTTTTAGGCGGAAGGGGAGGGCTGGGTGACGTCATCATCCAAATTTTATTTCTTTAAATTAAAGAAAAGTAAAACAGCACAAACAAATTTTTTTACAGCATATAACGTAGCACAAACGATTGACACCAATTTAAGAGTTTTCTCGCATTTTTAAGCAACGTGAGGGGCTGGATGACTGCAGACTGACCTATAAAAGAATCGTAAATATCTACAAAAATAAAACAGCACAAACGATTGGCATATTCTTTGTTAATTTTTGTTTATATTTTTTTTTAAGAGGGGCCAACTTCACGGAGCTAACATCCACTACTGTTTTGTGTCCAACAGGAGGGACGGCTTCCCAACAGAGGGGCTTCCTGGGCTGCATCAGGTCTCTGACTGTCAACGGCGTGACCTTCGACTTGGAGGACAGGGCCAAAATGACGCCGGGCGTTAGCGCTGGTTGCCCGGGGTACTGCAGCGGCTCCAGCAGCCTCTGTCACAACCGAGGACGGTGCATCGAGAAAAACAACGGCTACATCTGTGACTGCTCGCAGTCAGCCTACGGAGGGACCACCTGCAACCAAGGTGCCTTCCTCACTCAGCTCATGTTGATTACAACAAACAGAAAATTGATCACTGTGGAGGTTATTCCATTACAGCCGACCAATCAGAATACGAAGAAAGCCCCAGATAAATTACTGCTTGTCCGCGCTGCAGCCCGAGAACATTTAAAATGCATTAGAAGAAAATTATCTCCGTTAGGATGCGAGCGCTGAGCAAACAAAGAAAGGAATTAAATTCACTCTGCAAACACTCTTCACATTTACTTCTCCTCCTCTTCATCACCCAAAAGTCGACCCGCAGCTGATATCAGTGTGTTCAGCACATTTGGATACGCATGGAAAGAAAGGTCAGATAAAAGCACACGTTGCACTTTAAGTATCGTATTGAAGGAAAATGAAAGATAATTTTACTTTAAACACATGAATATTTTTAATAACATAAAAAAGTAATACTTTTACCCTTTGCACCCCCAGTGGTCATCGTGGGAATCGTTTCTCTATGTTTCAGGCCGGGCATGGGCAACTTTTTCAACTCAGGGTTCACTAAGAGTTCTAAAATGTGACGAAAGGGCCAGACTTTCTAAATATATTTCCAAACTTGACATTTTCTGTTCATTTTTTTTTTTCATTTTGCGCCGAGCATCCTTGTAAAAGAGCTGACATGTCAAGGTAAACTTTATATCCATACCCAGCCGAAGACCATCTGCTGTTTAGGTGACGTATTGATGTGTAACATCACGTAGTATATCTCCATTTTGCTGCAAGAAACAAGGAGTGTACAGTATTTTGTTTATTCAAATTTGAGTGGCCGAATCAAGACCCTCAATGGCCGCCAATTGGCCGTACTTTGCCCACCAATATTTTATTATTTTTTTATGTTCCAGTTCCAATTCTGAGGAACAAATGTCTGTTGCCTGTTTTATTTGAAAATTTTCAGAGAAATTGAGCATACATAGAAGTAAATTTATAAATAATTTATGTGGGACTTTTCCAGTGGGAGGTTAGCGTCTTGCATTATCATCTGTCACCTGTGAGGGCGCCACAAAGAGATGGCCCAACAGTTCCTACGAAGAGTCACATTTGACGATAAGCATGACTATATTGAACTAGCATTTTTTAACCAGTGTTCCAAAGCACACCAGTGTACCGTTAGAGATCGTCAGGTATGCCATAGAAAATTATCTTATTTCCACAAATACATAGATTGCGATCTAATGATTGTTTTGGTCAATTGTCTGGATTCAAGCGTATTAATTTACCATTCTCAGCTTGGTATCCCCTCTTTTTATTACCAGTCAGACAGAGCTGTCCTGTGATAGGTTGTTTGCTGAAACCGTAGCAACCCATTCCATTATCTTTTTTGGTGGGGTGTCTCCAAATTTTTTTTTTTGATTAAAAAATATACAGTGGCTTGAAAAAAGGTTGAAAATTGCTGAAGTAAACACTACGAGTATGTAAATAAGTAAAATAGTCATGTTGTTAAATAAGACTTCAACACTTTGAAGAGTTTTTACTCGGATTAACATTGTTTTTAGTCGCATTTTTTGTAAATAGGTAAATTCATTTCACTACATTTTTTCGATTACAAACACGTTCATATTTAAATCGATCAAGATCCGTATCCATTATTAGCATGGATTTCATTTAATCTTTTTTATACGATCTTTATTTCAGCTTTCGTTTTTTATTGTTGCTCGTGTTATTCCCATCTTTTTCAGTTAAAGGTTATAAAACGTTTGCAAGTTATTCTTTTTTTTTCATAAAAGATTGATCCGTCTCAGCTGTTTTAATAGTCAAACCGATAAACACGTTTCCGGGATTTATGAAGCATTTTGTGTTTTCATTGACTTTCAATTTGTTTTAAAGATCAAATAAAAACAGAGTAGATTTTATTTCCTTTGTGCTCTGGTTGGTCCGGAGCTTTTTGGACTCTGTGGGGATGGGACGGGCTACTGGTTTGTGTGAAGGTATGTGTCCCTTCTCTCCGTCATTGTCCTGGGAAGCTTCTCCCGAACCCGGAGGTTAAATTAGTTTCACGTTCGGTTAAACAACAACCGCTTTCATCATGTGAAATGTGCCGTTTTCTGCAGACTGGAAGGAAGTTTATTAAAGACACACGATGCGTAAAGGAACACAGAAATAGAAAATGTAGCTTGTAATGTGATGCAACCGCAGAAAAACTGCAAAAGATGGAGAATTATTGATGGAGGCCGCTTTAAAATGTAATGACAGTCAGAGATGAAGACATGAGGGCAGCTCTTACACAACAATCCTCCTCGCTCTGCTTCTGTGCTGGGATGGTCATCTGGGAGGACGAGCTGCACCAATTTTACACTTCAAAGTATTATATAGGTCTGAAGAAGGAGAGAGTTGTG
The DNA here is from genome assembly GCA_902685375.1 of Neostethus bicornis. NCBI lineage: Eukaryota > Metazoa > Chordata > Actinopteri > Atheriniformes > Phallostethidae > Neostethus > Neostethus bicornis. Next base: position 7,155,199 of record LR738549.1, on the reverse strand, counting down.
TGAAGGCTTGCGTGGGCCCGCAGGGAGCGTCTGATAAATTGCCCTGAGTGATGAAAGATAAAATGTTGCACCACGTTTGGATGTGGCTCTGAGAGATGGACGCCGGCTATTTTTACTTCTCTGTCATTGTACAGCGGCATCAGATTTCTGGGGAAACTCAGTGGTTTTGGTAAATGTTTTTGTCAATAATTTCCATTAAAGTGGTTTAAATGGTCGTTCTCAGAAAGCAGTGTGCCTCTGATCTCCATTGCTGATAAGAGCTTCTCTCGTATCCCTGCAGAGGTGTCCGTGTCCTTCGACAGAGAGTCTTCGGTGACCTACACCTTCCAGGAGCCCTTCTCGGTGATGCAGAACAGGAGCTCTCAGGCGTCCAGCGCGTCCACGGACAGCAGAGCCCGAGAGGACGTGGCCTTCAGTTTCAGTACCTCCCAGAGGCCGGCTATGCTGCTGACGGTCACCACCTTCAGTCAGCAGTACATTGCCGTCATCCTCACCAAAAATGGTGCGTACACGCTTTTCATGTCACAGATAATTAACCCCGAAAGTCAAAGTCAGTTTTACGCTATTTTTACTTCACCTGGTTTGTTTTCCATATAAAAATACAATTAATCTTGGTCCCCATGGGGACGGGATGGCTCCGGGGAGACAATGTTTTTAGATTATGAGGCTAAAAGGATATAAATTTAATTCATTATTATTTATTATTATAATTGACCCTCAGTATAGGCAACGGCTCGGATGGAAGAATCTGTATTCTGTTTTCATTTGGTCACTCAGGAACATTTATTTATGGGATGCAGTTCTTGTAACTAGGATTGTTTTCATGGCAAATTTACCCATTCAATTTCGGTGTTTCAGCTACTTCTAAAATTTCCAATTGGAACACGTCTATAGACAATAAAAAAGGTCAAATATTTATAGATAAACATTATAGGTTCCAAAAGTCCAGCCACCCTGCGGAGGAAGCTCATTTCAGCCATTTATATCCGAGATATCGTTCTTTTGGTCACCGCTCAAAGCTCCGGGAGACAATGTTTTTAGATTATGAGGCTAAAAGGATATAAATTTCATTCATTATTATTTATTATTATAATTGACCCTCAGTACAGGCAACGGCTCGGATGCAATAATCTGTATTCTGTTTTCATTTGGTCACTCAGGGACATTTATTTATGGGATGCAGTTCTTGTAACTAGGACTGTTTTTATGGCAAATTTACCCATTCAGTTTCGGTGTTTCAGCTACTTCTGAAATTCCCAAATGGAACACGTCTATAGACAATGAAAAACGTCAAATATGCATAGATAAACGTTGTAGGTTCCAAAAGCCCAGCCACCCCATGGAGGAAGCTTATTTCAGCCATTTATATCCAAGATATCGTTCTTTTGGTCACCGCTCAAAGCCGGCGACCATAGGTGAGCGTAGGAACGTGGACCGACTGGTAAATCGAAAGTTTTGCTTTACGGTTCAGCTCTTTCTTCACCACGACAAACCAATGCTACGTCTCAATTATTGTGGACCCTACATCAAAACGTCTGTCGATCTCCTGCTCCATCTTTCCCCCACTCGTGAATGTTATACGTGTTTTAAAAATCTACGCAATTTAAAAACTGCTAAAAACGATTTACCAATGATACAGCAAGCTCCTTTTTTTCAAAGTAACAGGGATACTTTTAACAGAATCACCAAACCCTTAGTCCCTACCGCCTAAAATCCTAAACCTAACCCCTCGCCCATTGAGTCCTTGCCGTGGTTTGCCGCGTTCTTCCCGTCCTCCATGCAATTTGCAAATTGCTGGCACAAAACAGAAATACATCTATGTTTGCAGAAAGAGCAAGATTTCTAAAATGAGTACAACAGGAACAAGACCTCGAGATACTTCAACTTCTCCATTTAGGGTAGGACCCTGTCCCTGTCCCACATGGGGCACTCCACCCTTTTCCCAGCAAGGACCATGGGATGTTTTTTTTAAAAAATTTCAGGAAGAAAACTGATTTAATCCATTCTGTTGTCTTCCGCTTAACCGTGGCCGGTTCTTGTGGGCAACAGTCTCGGATGGGAAATCCCAGGCTTCTCTCATCCCAGATGCATCCTCCAGCTCACCCGGACGAATCCTGAGTCGTTCCCCGGCCAGCTGTGAGACATAGTCTCTTTAGTGAGTCCGGGGTCGGCCTTTTGGTCTCTTCCCAGTGGCATGTGCCCGAAACACCTCACCAGCAAGGCGCCTGGGAGGCATCCTGACCAGATGCCTTAGCTACCCCATCAGGCTTCTCTTGATCTGGAGGAGGAGCATAAGCTAGATGATTTATTCCATTTTGAAATATAGTTGCAACATAATGAAATGTGGAAAAAGTGAGATTCACTCTCCAGATTCACTGGAATTTAAACACGTTGTGGGTTGATTATAAACCTTTTGGGAAGGATGGAAAGAAGAGTAAAATATCCATCCCATAGTTGATGATGCTGATAGGCGGTGAAGACCTTGCAAAGCAGGATTCTACAGATGAACAATCAATTAGGTGCTCCCTAGCTTCCATTCTTTCAGAGATCATGCAACATACAAGCGTGCGGCTGGTTCTGGTTATTTTTCATCTTCTATACGTTGTTTTTACTGGGGGATATCAAAGCCCATCAATGTTAACATCAGCCATTTTTATTTTCGGTTTTCTCTGAGTAAGCTGACTTAACAGCAGCCCTGTGGCTTTCACGCTCAATTATTTACAAGATCTCCTGTAAGCCACGTGATATGAAATCCTGGTATAATCACTGAATTTATCAGGTTTCCTTCTTTTTTCAGGAATGTGAAGAGACTAAAATGAGTTTAATTAAAACTTTGATCATGTTTTTAGAATTTTTTTGTGGCTCATTTACCTTGATGATTAAAATTCAAAGTAAAGACACAAGGATTTTTCTGGCTTTACTGAGGATATTAACAACAGATTTCTGGATTAAATACAGACTTGTAAAGCTTCCATTGCAGAGAAACAGATAGTTTTCTAAAACCTAAATCGTGAGTGATTGCAATTTTTTTAAAGGTGGTGAAAGACTGATCCGGTCTATGCTTTTGTAGAAGTAAAAAAATGATAGATGTATCAATACTTTTATCATTCATAATTAAAGGTGGAAATAAGTATTAGCTTAAAGTCGAGACCTACAATTTCATCTTTATTTTGCTTTAAAAAAATGTAAGAATATCAGAATCAGAATTTACTTTAATGGTCCCACACATGGGAAATTTGTGTGTCACAGCAACAACTTCCTATCTGCTAAGTGAGTCGTTGTAGAGTCCGATCACGTACGGAAAGAAAGACCTCTGGTAATGAGATGTTCTCGAGTGGAGCTGTCTGAGCCTCTTGGAGAATTTAGTGAATTCTCCCACTCAAATGTTATGCTTTACAGAAAAGTTTCAAAACACTGAACAATTTCCATTTAGAAGTGCAAATTATGAAAAAACTTAAGCTATTTTGTTGCAAGAAATACAAGAATGCACAGATAGAACAGGTGGCGGAAAAAAAACATTATGACCAGCAGAACTAGTGACGAAGATATTTGTGCGAAGAAAAGACAACGTTACAGTGTTTTCTTGTTTTAGTAAGTAAGAATATTTTATTCGCAGACTTTACTAATGCAGTTATGAAAACATCTTGTAATGTTTTCCGATTTCAAAAGCGTACGATATGTCAATAAAAGATTGGAAAAAAAATGCTCTGCTAAACTGTAATGGGCCCAAACTAGAACCTTGAGGAACTCCAAAAATGTTTGAGTCAGTCTCTAGTCGACAGTCAATGACTATATAAATAAATTAATTATTGTCTTCATCCCTCACCGGGGAAATTTATGTGCTGCACTCCTTACACCGCAGCAGGCTGCCCTTCGACGGTGCCAATGGTGGGAGAAGCGGGGGTTAGGTGTCTTCTCCAAGGACCCTAGACGTGCTCTTTGTGGGACGTGAACCCGCGAACTTACGATCCGCGCGCGAACACTCTAACCATTGAGCTGCCGTCTCCTCGTATGGTAACGCATCTCATGTCATCAATGTTTTCTCATTAAAACTTGAAGATCGGAAATGAGGGTCTTTGGTGAGGGACGAATAATGACTCAATGATAAAAAAGTAATTAATCTAAACAAAGTTAATCCATTCTTTTCTGTTGATAAACACATTAATTCTTTTCTATTTTATTAATCTTCTGTTCAAACAGTTATTTCAAATTTATCTTCATTCTTTTTGCAGAATTTGAACATATATTTATTTTGTATGATTTAAAAAGAAAATAAAGAACATAAGTTCGCAAAAAAAAAAAAAGTATGAATTGTAAATGTCCAGAGTTATCCGAGCAGCTAATTTACATGTGTTTGATTTGCCTGAGGCACACACTGAAGCTGTTTGCAGAAGAAAAATTGAGTTTTTGTAAAAGTGTTTGTGCTGTATTGAATGTGTGTTCGGAAGTTTACACAAATTAATAATTCTACCGCCCTTAACCCCTCCGGCCTCAGATTGAAACTCATAAAACCTAACACGCCAGCTTTTTTCTTACTCATTACTCCTGCTGTTTTTGGGTTTTACTCCTTTTTTTTCCGTCCTCTTGGGAATCTACCTGCATCTGTTGCCACGGTAACCTGCATAATTACTCTCCTCTGTGACTCGGTTGGCTTTATTTTCAGAGATCAGCTGCAGGCGGATGGAAAACGTGGAAATATTAGCTTTTTTAAAAGTTAAATATATTAACTGACCAAATTCTTTGGTTAAATTGTATCTAAGTCATTTTTGAAAAAAAATTTAAATGAGCTAACTAAATAAAATAAAATGGAATTTTACTATTTATCATTTAAAAAAAATTAAATGTTACTTAACAATAGTTTCTAAAAAGTTTATTTTATTACCAAAGATACTTAATTTTAACCAATTTGGAAAAAACAAATTTTTCACTTTTTTAATACTGTCTCAACCAATTAAATACGTTTTTTTTTTTTTTAGCTAATTTTTTTATTAATGCACTTATTTGGACATGTCGACCTCATTTACTGTACACTGTATTTCACTTTTTATAGTTTAAGCAGTTTCTAGTACATTTCGAGTAAAATTTTTGGGGTTTTTTTTTTTTTCAGTTCCGTCATCTTTGGCTTATCCGGGGCTGGGTCACAGGGGCAACAGCCTCAGACGGAAAGCCCAGGCTTCTTTCACCCGCCTGCATCCTCTAGCTCACCCGGAAGGATCCTGAGTCATTCCCCAGCCAGCTGTGAGACATAGTCTCTCCAGCGGGTCTGGGGTCTGCCTTTTGGTCTCCTTCTGGTGGGACGTGCCCGAAACACCTCACCAGCGAGGCGCTCGGGGGGCATCAAACCACCCCGTTTGGTTTCTCTCGACCTGGAGGACGAGCAGCTTGACACCAAGCTCCTCACGGATGGCAGAGCTCCTCACCTAATATCTGAGTGAGAGCTCAGCCAACCTGCAGAGGAAGCTCATTTCGGCCGCTTGTATCCGCAATCTCCTTCTTTCAGTCACCTCCCACAAATGGTGACCATAGGTAAGGGTGGGAACGTAGATCGACAGATGAATTATTATTTTCATCTGTTTTAATTATTAAAATATCGATTTTATTTTTCATGTAAACAAACAATGAGTCAGACTTGCGATAAATATGTAAAACTAAAAACGCAGGCTTTTAGGGAAAAAGAAACCAGACGGAAAGTTTTCTCTTAAATATATTTCTGAATCCACCCACACAACGCGCCGCGTTCGCAGGTAAATGAAAAGCTTTGACCTCCGAGTCGGAGCAGATACTCTGCATCTTGTCTTGTTTAAACGAGCAAAAAGAGAAAAGTCTGGATAAAATTTAGCGAGGCGGGTTGTCATGTCGGCCTCTGACAGGCTGGAAGCGTGAAGCTGCTGGTGTTTAAGCTGTTGCCACACTCCGAAGCATGATCCTGAGTGGCATGTGTAGCACCTGGGTGCCGTTTTTAGCCCGAGTGCTAATCCACCAGTGTGTGTTAAAGCTGAGCAACCGTGTCCCTGAGGTCTGGGTAAACAGTGAAGGGCAGGGGCGGCACTTTATCCACGGTGACCTTCATCTGCTGGAGCACTCTCAGTATCTGGAATGAATCACAACACAAAGCCCTTCACTTACACACTGGGAATTGTAATATTGACCCAGCTCCACTTGACAATGCATAGCTTTCTGACTCTTTGATCTCACACCGACTAACTGTGTGTGTGTGATAGAGAGTGTGTAAGTGTGTTTTGGATAGAAAAACACTGAGCCCGTATTGACTCGTTGAGTTTTTGAAGTAAAGAGCTTTGGGAAAAATGTTTGTAGACACTCAGAAGAAAGCGGATGGAGCTCAGATAGAAAGTTTATTTATAAATGAGAAGCATGGAAATGTTTCTGAGGGACTCGGATCAGGAGTGTGATGTCTTTATCAAACCTACGGAGACGGAAAGAAAAAGTCACTTTATTTTACTAAATGAATGTTCGGAGTCATTTACCGATCACTCTGGAGTTTGATGAACCGTTAAAAACATTTACCGTATTTTCACGACCATAGGGCGGCGCGCCCTGTGTGTGTTGTGAAAAAACAAATGAAGCAGATGAACGCTATGCTTGCTGTATTTCTGGGAGGTCTGACAAAAGAACTCAAACTGCGGGACATCGGCATGAACCGGCCGTTCAAAGTAAGGCTGCGAGCGGCATGAGAGCGATGGATGATCAGAGGAGACCACAGCTTCACGAAAGAAGGCAGCGCCGGGCGAGTTACGCCACAGTTTGCCAGTGGATTGTAGATACTTGGGCTGTGGCAGTCCACTGTGGTCCAGTGTCTGCTGGCACTGTTGTTCAAGCTTTCGGAAAAGCCGGCATCATTTCCGAGGAGCCGCACGGTACAGAAAGTGACTCTGACAGCGAGGAAAGTGAACCTGCCATATTGGATTTAGCGCACTTGTCAAATTCTGAAACAGAGGATGAGGACTTGGATGGATTTAATAAATGACTTTATGATGGCTGTAACTTATATTTAAATAAAGCCAACCAAACTCAGTTTTGCTCCGATCTATTGTGAAATACGCACATATGTATGTCTGCTTGTGTGTGTGTTGTTGTAAGGCGGACGTAAGTAGTAGGGGATATGTACTATATCAACTCGCGCCTTATGTGTGTGTTAAATACAGAGCACACAAAACTGGACTGCGCCTTTTAATACGGTGCGCCTTTTGGTCGTGAAAATACGGTAATCTTCTCTGGCTTTTCATCCAGATCTACGTCATTTTGGGAGAAATTTTGATAAAAACAGAGCATATCGGTATGATTTAGTTTGATAAGCCAATGGACTTTACCTAAAATGATGTACAGAACACTTGTCCTGGTTTAAAATAATTAAATTAAATGCTTCAAAACTGGTAGAGAATGTCTTTATAAATTCTTTTTTTGTAATATTTCTTAAGTTTACTGTCACAGATTGACTCTGGGTCTGGGACAAAAATGAGAAAAACTGAGACAAAGTATGGGCCAAATCAAATTAAGTTTATTATAAAATAAAGACACAATCATCATAAATTAAAATTCAACATTGGAGAAACTGACAAACTGAAAGCATACCTGACCTGCAGATGAAAAACAGAGCGAGAAAACAATTAGTGCAGGCATCTCCTTCAAAATGAGCCCAGGAGCACAGGAGGCCCTTCCCCTGCCTGCAGGAGGCTCCGCCCCTGCCTGTAGGAGGCTCTGGCCCTGCCAGGGCTGTAAGATTGCCTTCACAGGTTCAACTCATGCTTAAACACCAGTGCACTGAAAATATCGTACATATTAATAAACTGTGGAGTCTCTCGAATACTAAAAATCATAGCCAATTATATTTTTATGTGAACAAAATCTTTTGATCCAGAGACTTTACACAATTCCAACTTCCTGGAATAGTGGGAAAATATAATATTATAACTATTTTCAGAACTTTTTCAAGTTTGGCAGGCCAGATTAAAAAAACTTAACGGGCTGCATTTGGCCCTCGAGCCATAGATTGGCCTCCATGGCAATAAAGAATTGTATTTTTTTCATTTTGTAATCTGAACCACTTATCCGTGAGGGCGTCGCGGATGGTGTTGGAGCCCATCCTGGCTGATTGCAAGTAAGAGGCAGGGTGCACTATGGGCAGGTCGCCAGTCTGCGGACAAACACACACACAACCATCCACATACACATTCATTCCTAGGGGTAATAATGTAGTGGCCAATCAACCTAGTAAGCATGTTTCTGGAGGGTGGGAGGAACCCGAACTACTCGGAGGAAACCCACACATACATGAGGAGAACATGCAAACTCCACAAAGAAAGACCAGAAACTGCCCGCAAAAGCAATTCAGAAGATGAAAAGATCTAAATTTCTTCCTTCCTGTGAAAACCAATCAGGCAGACTGAGATGCAGACCATGCATCCAACAGCAAAACAATCCAATCCCAACACACAAGCAAATTTTTAACAGCTGACTTAGAAGTTGTGGTGGACTTTCAAACAGCTGCGGAAACTAATAAAATAAGCTCATTTTATCTGCTGAAATAAACAGAAACAACGTCTTGTGCTCTGCAATGTTGTTTCTTAGAACCAGATCATTTTCTGTTCTGCTCCACAGGTTTAAATTTAGTGAAGGGTCTCACGTGGGCCTCAGTGTGCACGTCGTGTTTCATGTGAAACTCAGCAGATGTGTCTGTGGGTTGGATTATATCGGTGGATCTTATACTTTCTGTGGGCGTCAGGATGAATCAGTTCTTCTGAAGCTTTAGAGATGTGCATCCCACTCATCTTCTCATGGTTTGTTTCAGGAAGTCTACAGATCTGGTACCACCTCCAGACGGACAGGAGCCCGGACGTGTTTGCTCCTGCTCTCGCTAATCTGGCAGACGGGCGACTTCACCGAGTTCGGATCCACCGAGTGGGAAAAAACCTTTATGTCCAGGTGAGTGAACCACAGTCAAGGATCATCTACGGAGGAACAAGCTGATATAAAAAAGATAACCGTGGGTCCTCTTCATGTTTGCAAGAAATCTGACTCATTTTCAAACCACAGCAAGAAGCCCTTTTGTACATGTGTGTAAAACAGAGTACATGTGTGTGAATGAGAGGGATCCAAATGGAAAAGTGAGGTTACAGGGAGAAGAGATAAAGAAGGTGGAAGATTTTAAGTATCTAGGATCAACAGTCCAGAGCAATGGAGAGTGTGGAAAAGAGGTGAAGAAACGTTCAGGCAGGCTGGAACGGGTGGAGGAAAGTATCAGGTGTGATTTGCAACAGAAGAGTTTCAGCTAAAATGAAAGGGAAAGTGTACAAAATCGTGGTGAGACCGGCCATGCTGATTGGTCTAGAAACAGTAGCACTGAAGAAAAGACAGGAAGCAGAGATGGAGGTAGCAGAGATGAAGATGCTGAGGATCTCTCTGGGAGTGACCAGGATGGACAGGATTAGAAATGAGTACATCAGGGGAACAACACATGTTAGAGGTTTTGGGGATAAAGTTAGAGAAGCAAGACTGAGATGGTTTGGGCATGTACAGAGGAGAGAGAGAGTACATCAGAAGAAGGATGCTGGATTTGGAACCACCAGGAAAGAGGACTAGAGGAAGACCAAAGAGGAGGTTCATGGATACAGTGAAGGAAGACATGATGATAGTTGGTATAACCAAAGAGGATACAGCAGATAGGATTCGATGGAAGAAACTGACTTGCTGTGGCGACCCCTAAAGGTAAAAGCCGAAAGAAGAAGAAGCAAGAAGCCCTTTCCTTCCTTTCCGAATAAGAAGGTGCTTGGCCTCACGTTTCAGCCCAACAAGCTGCAGATGATGGCTAACCCAGACACGGCAGATGCCTTCGTCCTAAATTATTCATTATCAGTTTATAATTGATTGTTGAGGGAATCATCTTCACGGCAGTTACCAAGGTTGTTTTACCGCTGAGCCTTGTGAGGAATACGCTGCAGCAGGATGACAAGATAAGCCTTTGAAGGTCAGATAAAGGTTTCCCTGCAGTGTCGAGTTGCCTCGTAACCACATTTTCCTGTGACCTTTACTAAGTAGTTTAAGTGGCTCGACACCCAGATCTTGTAAGAATAGCAAATGTAGAAACATTGGATGACATTTCACAGAAGCTTTTAGCCGTGTTGATGAGAAAGCCAACACAGATGGTAATGTGCTGTGTCATTCCTGCTTAAACTGTGGAATAAGCCGGTCATCGCCGAGGAACTGATTTACACATCAGAGACGGCAGGATCTTTCTCACTGGTAGAAGTTTAAAGCTTTTAAACATTTAAGGGTCAACTGTTCTTAACCTCCTAAGGAGTTAGCTTTCTTCTACCTTCACCGTGAAACAATAGAACTCAAATACATAAATCATATTTCTACAGATATAACAGCTTTATGTGCAAATATTCCATTTTTACAAAGATAAAAATATGACTTGGTTAAGAATATGTAAAAGTCACATCAGTTTTTCCTGAAGGAACCACTGGACTCACTTAACACCAGAAGACAGCACTGTAATTGACATAGATTAAAGTACTATTATTAACGGGTAAACTATGACTTAAATTCAATTCAATTTTATTTGTATAGCCCAAAATCACAGAATTTCCGTCTCAATGGGCTTCACAAGAAAAAGAGGAATGTATAAGCACAAATATACAGCAAGAAAAATAACTAACAAATGCTAACTAAACAAGACTAGCACATTTATGCCCTTAGACTCTCCTTCACGGTGAGAAAAAACTCCTAAAAAACCCATCAGTGGGGAAAAAATAAGAAACCTCGTGGGGATCCACATGAAAGAGAGATCCCTCCCCCGCAACGAGCAACCAATGTGTCAAAGATTATTGTTTAAAGGGCCCATCTCATGCAGAATAACTTTTCACATTGTATCCTATGCACATACACACGCAAAATGTGAGGTTTGCAACATGCATTACACGATAGTTATGAAAATATATTGATTTGGTGGAGCGCAGGCACAGAGCCGGAACTATGAAAGACCGGGTATTGGTCATCCCCCCGCTCGTCCTGAGAAAGTACAAGCTCCGCCCTCTGCTCTCACTGAGCCGCTATTCCTCCGCCCATCTCTGAGCGGTAGGGGGAAGGCAGGTGTAAACCAGTGCGTAGCGGTTTGGTAGCGTCTGAAATAAGATTTTATTATGTCGATTCATCATGTGCAGCCCTACATTTTGGATCCAGAATCCGACGAGGATTTTGAGGTGCACGAAGCACAAGCACCGCGGCGGCATGGGATGACTGTTACTGATTGGTAAAGTTTTACAAAATGCTTGTAGATTAGTGCAGTGAGGAGAGTGGGCATGTGGTGAGGAGGGAGGGTTTGCTGCGGAGGGGGGCGTGTGCGAAGTCCGTCCTGGCTACGTCAAATGCGTCATACTTTAGACAGCCGCGTCATACTTTAGACATCTGCTCATTGGTTGTTTTGTCTGAGCGTACCAGAAATCCACAGCAATTTGTGAAAAACGGGCTAAATCAATCTAGAAACCCCTTTGGTGACATATACAAGGCCGGGACATCACTCTTACAAGGTAGAAAACTCTGGAAAGTCGATTTTGCATGAGACGGGCCCTTTAAATATTAGCTAAATATTTACTCTACAGCTAAATATCTAAAGAAGTCAATAGATGTTCTTCATCCTGATGGTAACACGGGGGACTCCTCAGCCCGGTAATGCCCTGGACGGGGATGAGTAGATGGATTTCATCTTAATGGAGCGGGGATGATGAAGCGCAGAGGTCTCCTTGGTGTGGCCATGCCCAGGACAGGAACGCAGAGTCCTGACACAGATCCTAGGACACTTAAGTGTACAAGGTATTAGTGAAGAGTCCAAAGAATGGGTAACCATTATGAGAAAATGAAAAAAGTTTCGTTTGAATTAGAAAAGTGGTCCAAGGATTGACTGGTGTCCCAAAAACAAATAAAATGATCTGAGGAGTGAGTAAACAAATGAATCAAACAAAGGACATCAAAGGACCTCAAAGGAATGAGCTCTTTGAGGTGTCCACTGGAGATGTAAAGTGCTTTATAAATAAAATTTATTATTATTATTATTATTATACAGTTTCATTGGATAAAGTAATATCCTTGGAACAATGGAATTGCCTTAGGAATTAATATAGTTTCATAGATATAGAAAAACTTGTTGCAAGAATAGGTAAAATATTCCTGAAATAAGTAAAGTGTCCTAGGAGTGAGTAAAGTTTTCTTGGAATAAGTAAAAGTGGTTCTAGGAATGAGTAAAGGGACCCTACAAATTAGAAATGTAGTTCTATTAATGAGTAAAGTGTTTCGATGAAGAGCACACTTTGCTAAAAATGGGAAACTAATTGTAGAAATGAGTAAAGTGTCGTAGGAATGAATAATACCCATTAAATTGTTATTCATTTGTAGGTAGGGTTACCAAATGGCCCGGTCACACCGCCCGAACTTTACTGGAGCATTCCTCAAATGGTAGGAAGGGGCACTGAATTTTAACAACGCTTGTCACTGTGCTCAAAAATGAGGAAAAAAAGTATTGGCTTAGCGGTTGTTGGCTTAGCGATGCAGCTAAGGCGGTTGCTATGGCATTGGTTAACACTAGAAGTCCCACCTTTTTCAGTTTCTCCTACTGACCGCCCTCCCCTGCCGCCGACCCCCCCCGCCCCCTCTTCCTAGCTAAAGCTGATCACTGCACCTTTTGTTTTTTCAAATGATAGTGCTCAAGTGACCTCAATGGCAACTATTTAGGTCCGGGATTTTTTGTAATTCAGATTTGCTGGAAAGGAATCTTGTTTTCTGAGTTTAGGAACATGTTCAAATGCTGACTGCCAGACTTCTGCTCTTTCTTTTAGTTTGAGACATGTTGAACTCTGGTTTACAGTGGCTCATTTTCATCACTTTTTGTATTATAATAGTGGTCACTAACACTTTGTATTGCAATAGTGACCAGTTAACCACTCTGACACCTCGATAACAACACCACACCAAAGTTCGGCACCGCCATGGATAGTTGCTTCAACACCCAATACTTGTCCAGCAACACCGTGTCGGTTGTCCGCTGTCCATGAACCTTTTGTTCCTGATTTGGCTTAATGGCTGCTTGTTTTCATAAAAACAATTCTTGATGAACTTCAGACAAAACCAGAAAGTGGATGGTAGCCTGACAGATTGATGGTAGCAAGAATCATCAAGTTGCCATTCTATATCTAGACGTATTTGTGAAAGTCTGAGTTTTATATTCTAATGCTAGGGAGGATGTTCATAATAATAAACCTGGATCTATATGGGACAACTGGCTCCTCATCAGATTAACACTTCCATACAGCAGCTCCTGTATTGCTCAATGCCGACTCGAATGGTGGCCAGAGCCTCTACAGGTCTAACCGATGCCACAAACCGAATATCAATCCATAAGATGTTCCTCCGAGCTGCTGATGTTACCTTGGTTTACATTTCGTGTAATTGCCTTGTTATTTGATTTCTTTCTAGATCGACCAGGACACTCACAGAAAGTACACACTGTCATCTGATGCAGAGCTGATCCTAATCAGATCCCTAACGCTCGGCAAAGTCATCCGTAAGTCCTCCGTTCTTTATGAGAAGCTTCTGCTCCTGCTCGTCCTCTCACCCTCTTCTTTTCGATGTTTGACAGGGATGGAGAACCTGAACGAGGAGGTGATGAGAGCAGCTTCAAAAGGTTTCGTAGGCTGCCTCTCCTCCGTGCAGTTCAACCACGTGGCTCCACTGAAGGCGGCTCTGACTAATCGAGGAAGCTCGCTAGTCACTATCCGAGGTCCACTGGTCCAGTCCAACTGTGGGGTTCTGGCTGAGTCTACGTCACACACAATGCAAGGTAAACATACACATAGCTGAGAAGATTTAGAAAGAAAATTCCAGAGTTTAAGATGGTTCAAGTGTCGAGTGCGGAAACAAGCATGAGGAAAAGATTAACAAGAAAGTCAACTTTTTGGTAACCGTTTTTGACTGTTTTTAAGTTTGTCGGGTGAAAAGTTTAATCGATGTTATCATATTTAATTAGAAAATTGATGAGTAAATTGTTGGTTGATCTTCTATCAATGAGCACTGGCTTAAATTTGGATCAAAATGAGGATTGTATGTCTTCTTGGGAATGGAGGATAGATAGAACGGTCTGATGTGGTCCTGATGTCCAGTTATTTTGGATTGTTCAGCATCCCTGATTGTTACACTGTGTTCAAAATCAGTTACCATGGCAATCTGTTTGACATTGTTTACCGTGACATTGTCTTCATCTTCGGTTACCGTAGAAATGTGTCTCTTATTAGTTACCGTGGTAATATGGATGTCATCGGTTGCTACGGCGATGTGTTCAAAATCAGTTTCTGTAGTGATGTGTTGGAAATTTGCTGTTGTGACAATGTTTGAGCCTTGGTTACTATGGTAACAAGTATCAGTTTAGCATCCGTTGTCATGGTGATCAGAAATTTCAAACTTTATTGTTTGATCTTCAGAGATTTCAGTGAGAGATGATAATATTTCCATCCAGATTGGTTCATTTTTAAATGGCATCAAATTGCCTCATTAGGAAAATATTATCTGTCCCAGGGGGCTTAGTGGTAGAGATACCATGTTTCGACCGGGAGAACTTGGTTCGATTTCCGCTGGGCCACAAAGACACAAAAACAAAGAAAGAAAAGGAAAATATTATAATTACCATATTTTCACGACCATAGGGCACACCATAATGAAAGGTGCTGTCCAAATTTTGCGTGCTCTGTATTTAACACACATAAGGCGCACCTGATGATAGGGCGTGGGTTTTATTTACATAATCCTGTATTACGTACGTCCGCCTTACAACACAACACACATACACATGAGCACCCGCACGCACACACGTGCGTATTTAAAAATAGATCAGGAGTAAAACTGAGTTTGGTTGAGCTTTATTTAAATATTAGTTACAGTTGTCATAAAGTCATTTATCAAATCCATCCAAGTCCTCATCCTCTGTTTCAGAATCTAACAGCTGCGCTAAATCCAACATAGCAGGTTCACTTTCCTCGCTCTCAGAGTCACTTTCTGTACCGTGTGGCTACTCGGAAATAATGCCTGCTTTTGCGAAAGCTCGGACAACAGTGCCAGCAGACACGTTAATCCAAGCATCTACAATCCACTGGCAAACTGTGGTGTAACTCGCCCGGCGCTGCCTTCCATCCTCCATGAAGCTGTGGTCTCCTCTGGTCATCCGTCGCTGCTGGAGTCTTTCCTCCAAACTTTGGCCACCTCGCCTTATTTTCGTGGAAACTCAGCTGCGTCTTCTTCAGCTGCCGCAGCTCATTTTCCAGCTTCCTTCACTTACGAACCATCGACTCGTTCATTTTAAATTTTCTTGCGGCGGCTCGATTCCCATGTTCCTCTGTGTAGCTGATCGCCATCAGTTTAAACTGAGCTTCATAAGCGTGTCTCTTTTCCATTTTCAGTGTTGTTAAAACAGCAATGTTCTGCATAAAGCACACACCTGTTCTTTTATACACGAGCCACGCCCACAATTCCCCCTTTCTCATGTTCTCAACTGCGCCACCTTGTGGTTCTCTAATACGTCCGCAAATCACAAATCAGATAGGACGCACTGCACCACTCATTTTGAAGAAAATTTGAGACTTTTAGGTGCGCCTTATGGTCGTGAAAATACGGTATATGTGTTTTACTGAATTTCAAAAAGATTAGATTAACTTAGGGGATGTTCTGATCTTTCCTCCGGCTGGGATTCCCACGAGCATGATGGCTCTTGCGTTTAGTTATTAGAAGCACAAAAGAGTGAAGTCTTATTATTGTGATGTTAATTAATAAAGGTGTTTCTCATTTGTGTTCTCTCAGATCAAGCTGCAAATGAAGATAAGGGTGGGAGCAGTGGCAGCACCCAGAGGGACTTGGCCGTCATCGCAGGTCTGTTTTCTTCTCTCTTACGCTCCTGTTTACTGAAAATGAGCTCCAGTCGTTTGTTTGCCATTCTCTTTCCATCTTAATGCCTCCGTCTCGTCTCCCGCTCCGTCTTCATTCACTGCTGCTGACACTGTTTTGTTTCATGATGGCGGGAGATCATTGCAGCTGAAACTGATCAGAAAGAAACTTGGGATCTTTGTGTGATGGCGGAGAGCCTGGCGAAGTCTGTCGCAGCTGAATCAAACGCAGCTTGAACTCTGTGTTTGTGTCTGACGCCCTGAGAGGAAGCGCCGCGCCGACAGATAAAAGCTCAAATTTGTCATCTGCCAAACGGTAATCATGAAGATGGAATTTGTTTTTCATACGTGAGAGGCAAAGACAGCGCCGTGACGACTGGAGGAGGAAATAAAACCGGATCTCTAAATATTCCCGTTAAGCTCATCAAACACTTCAACTATGCCCAGAACAAAGATCTTAGATGAAGACGTTGGAAAAGAGTCAAAAGAAGACAAAAACCTGCGTTTTTCATCTTCACTCTACTCCTTTCATCCATCTGGTAAAATGTCTCCGGAACAGCTGCAATTCTGTAAAAACTAGAAACAAAATGAAAAATAAAGATTTACTGGAGCCTAGTCTGTCCCAAACAATTTACCTACAGTTTGTCATTATCAGACAGACGGGTGAAAAGTGTTCAGATGAAAAAAGCAGCAGCCTCGTGTACGAAGATGAATGTGGAGTTCATCGTAAAACTGGGAGTTCAATCAAACCAAGAAAATGTGTACAAACAAAAAATTTAAGACGTGATTGTGCGCATTTCTTTTGCACATGCCAGGACAGAAATCCTCAGCATCTTCATCTCTGCTACCTCCATCTCTGTTTCCTGTCTTTTTCTCAGTGCCACTGTTTCTAGACCAATCAGCATGACCTGTCTCACCACGGTTTTGTACACTTTTCCTTTCATTCTAGCTGAAACTCTTCTATCACACATCACACCTGATACTTTTCTCCACCCGTTTCAGCCTGCCTGTACACGCTTCTTCACCTCTTTTCCACACTCTCCATTGCTCTAGACTGTTGACTCTTTTATTGCATTATTTCTAAAAATGTATTCCAATAGCAGCTGTTGGCTTTAACTTTTGAGTTTTTGGTCTCATTCCAACTGCATATGAGTTTATTGTTAATCTGTAGAAATTATTCATGCGTCTGTTGTCAACGGTTTACATAGAAATTAATATTTTATACTTTTATCTTTGAGTTTTGCCAAATCAGCAGACAACTCTACATTCCAGTTTGGGAATTGGTGAACCACGCATTTCCTTGTCCTTCTTCTTCTCCTTTCGGCATTTCCCTTCAGGGGTCACCACAGCAAGTCAGTTTCTTCCATCTAACCCTATCTGCTGCATCCTCTTTGGTCACACCAACTATCTTCATGTCTTCCTTCACTGTATCCATGAACTTCGTCTTTGGCCTTCCTCTAGTCCTCTTTCCTGGTGGTTCCAAATCCAGCATCCTTCTTCCGATGTACTCTCTCTCTCTCCTCTGTACATGTCCAAACCATCTCAGTCTCACAACTCAAACTTTCTCTCCAAAACCTCTAACATGTGCTGTTCTTCTGATCCTGTCCATCCTGGTCACTCCCAGAGAGATCTTCAGCATCTTCATCTCTGCTACCTCCATCTCTGCTTCCTGTCTTTTCCTTAGTGCCACTGTCTCTAGACCAATCAGCATGGTCGGTCTCACCATGGTTTTGTACACTTTTACTTTCATTTTAGCTGAAACTCTTCTGTCACACATCACACCTGATACTTTCCTCCACCCCTTCCAGTCTGCCTGAACACGCTTTATCACCTCTTTTCCACACTCCCCATTGCTCTGGACTGTTGATCCTAAGTACTTAAAATCTTCCACCTTCTTTATCTCTTCTCCCTGTAACCTCACTTTTCCATTTGGATCCCTCTCATTCACACACATGTACTCTGTCTTACTCTGACTAATCTTCATTCCTCTTCTTTCTAGTGCAAACCTCCACCTCTCCAGCTTTTCCTCCACCTCTTCCCTCCTCTCACTACAGATCACAATGTCATCTGCAAACACCATTGTCCATAGAGATGGACAATGATGGACAATCCACGCATTTCCTTGTCCATTTTTCATTTTTCTACATACAAAGTACATAGACTTTCGTACATGAGCACATTTATACTGTATATACTTACGTTAGTTTCTTCTGAAACATCAAAACTGGTTTCTCATTAATAGAAGCTATTTTTATTCTTTGGTCTCAGAGTTACCACAAGACCTCAATACTAACCTTAACCCTGAGCTCTCCAACCACCGCAGAAATGACTAAGCTAATTAACTAGCACGACGATGCCGACAATATATTTGAAGTAAACAGGACAATCTATAGACCGAAGAAAACAATCTCTCCCATTACTGATAGATTTTTCTAATAGATAAAATAAGACCCTGCAGTGCCACGCTTTTATCGTGCCACGCTTTTACCGTGATGTTTTCATTTCTTCCAGACGCATTTCCACCAGAACAGAACAGAAACAGCCATGTTTGTTTGTTTTGCAGACATGGAAATAATGCGCTTTAGACAATAACTAAAACATAAGATCAGAGCAACCTCGTGTTGCTCTGTTACCAGGCAACCATAGAGTCAGATCCATTGATCTGCCTCTGCTCAACACGAAGACATCGGAGTTATCATACGTCGCATCATAAGAGGGCAAACGTTTCCGACGTGTCATATGACTCCATTTTGCTGAAAGATGAAAACGAGAATAATAAAAAAAAAAGGTGTGAAATCAGTTCAGAGTGAAGCTGGGTTTTATTCTACAGATGTGGTAGCTCTCTGGATCTTTAAGGAACTTGTGTCTCTGTCTTTGGGTGAAAATGTTCCTCTTTTCTGTTCAGAGATGAAAGTTAGAGGTGATCCGGTCTTCCACTAATGAGGAGCTAGAGACAGATCCGTGACCTTTAGATGAAACACAAAGTACATCTTTACTGTGCGATAAAGCGTGTTTGAGAGAAGCTTCGTTTCTGTTACACGACAGTCGAGATAGTAAAGGACTAAACCAGTCAGCCATCGCGGATTGTTGGTAATATGTGTAGTCTTCAAACTTCTTTTCTCAGTGATGAGGCATAATTTTTTGTGGAGACTGAAGTATATTGGAGACAGGATGGGGACGGGAGGTGAGAAAGTTGCGGTGTAGTGCAGTTAGATTTCTTCTAGCCTGGGGTTCCGTGTTCAACCCTTGGAAAGTTTCGGTATTCTTTGATCCTGTATGAATGTATAAATTTGAATAAACAGAAAACTTAGATTTGTCCGCTACAGAGGAGGTCTAGACGACGACCAAAGAGAAGGTTCATGGACACAGTGAAGGAGGATATGAAGATAGTTGGTGTGAAAGAGAAGGATGCAGGAGATAGGGTTAGATGGGAGACAATGACTTGCCAGGGGCGACCCATGAATGTAAATGCCAAGAAGGAGAAGAAGAAGACAGCAAAGGCTTACACTTACAAATTCCAAAGTGAGACGTCAAATGTTGACATCCTTCTGTCTCCAAAGACAATGGATTCTGCCTGTGGATACTTATCTGAATAACTGTGTCGAGTCTGCGCCAAGACAGCGAACCTAGGGTGATATCCCCAAGTGCATACCTGGGCAAGTGGTATGAAGATCCTGGGTGCCCAGTGCCAGGATCCCGCTCTTTGCATTGCTGACGGATTCCAGCGGAAACGCAAGCCGATACAGCCGGTGTCAGCACTGGTGCAGGAGGTGCCAGAAAGCATTTCAGAGCTAAACCAACAGCCTTTGAGTCTCCACACTAAATTTTCTGTCTGGGTTTACTCCCATAAGCCTTCGGCCAGCCAGGGAGGGCCAACCTGCAAGGCAGCAGGAACCCAGATAAAAAAAAGTAAATGATGCCAGTACTGGTATGGGCAAACTACAGCCCGCAGGCCATATGCACTCGTTTAACAGTTTAATCCGGCCTGCTGAACTCAAAAAATTTAAATAAATAAACCTTGTTACGTGTTTTATTTTCCCTGCAATTCTGATATTTCCTCTCTAGATGGCACAATCTATGGTATGAGGGGCCTTTGAGCCCAATACACGCACGTAAACAAATGTGTTAGATGTTAAAAACAAGCAAAAATGTTACATCAAGCGCTTAGATTTCAAACCTAGCGCCACTAAATGCACATTGTTAAGCGCTATTGCACTAGATTTCAGACTTAGCGCGCTAGATTTGAAATTTAACGTTCTTGATGTAACATTTAGCGCGCTTGTTTAAAATCTAGTGTGGCATCCCATCGGTCTAAGCTAGCAGTCACCAAAGCATGCCATCCATCTGTTCCTGTTCTAACCCCTTTGTCAAATGTTAGAACTCAAAGTGGCCCACGGGTAAATAAGTTTGCCCACCCTTGTGCTAGCACATTAGCTAATGGACTTCAAGTTGATTTTTTGAATAAAAACAAGATGTTTCGGATTCTTAATAAAACAGGAGCTAAAAATTGCAAAAGGAAATTTAATTTTAGATCAATGCTGAGTTATAATTAAAAAATGCCAAAACCAATACTTGGAAAAAGGCTGAGAAATTTTTAAAAACACTGATCATCTGATTAGCCAATTTTGACTCTATAGCTAATAAAATAAAACTACTACGCAATATTGAGTTCAGTAGTACTCTTCAACTCTTCAAATGTTACAAAACATGTTTTGAACAGTTGAAAACTCTTAAACGACTTAAATTTGATTGTGAAGTCAAATACTTACAAGTCAACAACAGAACGTGTAGAGGGAGATCAATAGGCCTCAAGTTTCTTCAGATTTTAGTCGAAAACCTACACTAATCAGATTTTTTTCTACTGGAGAGTAGATCTACGGTCTTCTTCTTCTTTGTCTTCTTCTTTTTCTTTCGGCATTTCCCTTCAGGGGTCGCCACAGCAAGTCAGTTTCTTCCATCTAACCCTATCTGCTGTATCTTCTTCGGTCACGCCAACTATCTTCATGTCTTCCTTCACTGCATTCATAAAATCTACGGTGTTTTTTTAAATTTTATTTACTAGCAACATTTATTTGTGTGAAAGGGGGAGACGGTGGCTCAGTAGTTAGAGCGTGGTTAGAGTGGTTAGAGTGTTCGCCTGCGAATCGGAAGTCAACTAGAAGTTCACGGGTTTACATCCCACTGGGTGCACGTCTAGGGTCCTTGGAGAAGACACATAATGCCCCTTTTCTCCCACCATTGGCGCCGTCATGGCAGCCTGCTGCGGTGTAGGAACACAGCACAAAAATTTTCCCGGTGAGGGATGAATAGAGTGCGTAAAAAAATTTAAAAAAAAGAAACTACAGTTTGCATAGAACATGCTAGACTAAAATTCCAGTTCACATGTTTTTAGGAGTCAGTTGTGCCTCTTTTGTTGTTTTTTTTTTTGTTATAAGACTGTTGTTGGTATTGTTTACTTCAATTATTGTCATTTTAAAACAGAACAGCGCCTTCAGCAGACATCTTGTCCACACACGTCTGACTTAACCTGTTTTCCTGAACTAAGTAGACAGATGTTAGAGTTCTTCGTTAGTTACATGTGAATAGCTGCTGATGGTTTTGCATAATGATGCATGAAAAAAAAAAGCTCAAAAAAGAATAAAATAAACCTTCATGGTGACTGTGATAAAAAAAAAAAAAAAAAACCTCAGCGCAGAGTTTGATTCTAAAAAAAAAAGATGTTTGAGTTTCTTCCTTTCCTCCTGTGTTCCAGGTGTGGTCACGGCGGTGGTCTTCATCGCCGTGTGTGCGCTGGCCGTGATCAGCCGCCTCCTGTATCAGCAGCGACGGGCCCAGAGGAGCAGCAGCATGAAGGAGGAGCACAGACACAGCATGTACTCAGACTACAGGACTGAGATGCATCTCCACAACTCCGTCAGAGACAGTGTGAAGGAGTACTACATCTGAGGACAGCCTGGACTGCAGGGGTTCACGCTAAGGTGGCCTGGAGGCTCCCAGGGACACCCCTATCCCCTAACCCAGCTCCTGCTCCAGCTAGAGGCTGTAGATCCGCAGCCGGTAGTGTGTTTGATGTTGGTGAAGTCGTCAGATTCAAGCCGCTGTGGTTCCCGTTGTTGCAAAAATGTGTAAAGAAGAGGAATGTCCTGGTGGGTGGACGCTCCACCGGTCAAAGCGTCTCTGTTAAGCTGAAGATTTCTCCACATGCCGCTGGGACTCTGAGCAGGGAATGTAGGTCAGGCCTGTAAGATACGCGCACATTGCTGCTGTATTTGTTTTCCAGTGGTGGTGAATGTTGTAGAAGAAACGGGGACAATACTGCCTATACTGTATGAGTGCCTAATTTGCATACGCGCTTTCCTTTTTTTTTTTTTTTTTTAACAATTACTTTAAGGTTTTAGAAGTGATTCCTGTGATGTGCACCCAGATATATTTCCAGAGAGACAAGATCATAGTGGTTAGATTCTGGAACAGATGCTGCTGAGAGTTCAGTCTAAAGCTGAAAAAGCTGCACACACACACACACACACACACACATACTGTACACACACATCAAATCCTGCTTGGTTACAAAACACCTGGAGCCAAGTGAAAAATCCAATTTTACTTCGCTTTAAAGTATTTAAGTCAACAAAAATCAACAGATGGTTCCAAAAAGTTTCAATTCGACTAATTTTATGAGCTTATACTTTATTCCCAGTAGAACATGGTCCTTGTGTTTTCAATCCCAGTACCTTATCAGATTGAAATGTGGCCAATTAGGTTTTAAAAAGTTGATTTAGACTAAAAAAAAGTACTTCTGATAAAGCCCGGATGTCGCATGACCTAATATGAACAGAGTTTTTCAGAAAGATCGAGAGTCTCTAGATCTGTTGAGACAAACTGAATCCAAATTGTTCCTCAGAATATTTATGATTTAAAACATCATCAAAAGGCTTTTAAACAAAACCCTTGCTCAGCTTGTGTCGTGATGTGGTGAAGGTGGAGATGTAGGACCCCGATGCATATTCATTTTTAATCAGTATACTGCAGTTAATAAGGGGTTACGGAAGATGGGTAAGCTTGTGCAGAAAACGTGGAGTGGACCAGATAACGCGGGTGGGACCCTGTCATGGCTGCAACAGGAGAGCAGAACAGCAAATCATCTGACACCAGAGTGCTGGAAACCGGTGGTTTAAAAAAATAGTGGGAAGATGAGACACAGGTGAGACACCAAGGAGCGACGATTGGGGCCAGGTGTGCAGAATAAGGGTACAGGGCAGGGTTACGAGGAAGGAAATGTTCCTGATGAGAGGAGGATCCGGACAGCTTTAAATCTACGCAAATCTTTACAAATACGCACCCCACACAACAATAAGACTGTCATAATGTGGAGCTGTGGCCAAAAATATACCCTTGACACAACAGACAGGTTCAGGTGAAGAAATCAAAACCAGATTTATTAGATTGATAAAAAGTCCAAATAAAGAAGACAAAAACAGATAAACTAGGCAGGTTCTGGTGATCAGGAGGACCACCCAACAAGTGGGGAAGGTTGGGAGCCTGGGTGGCAGAGGTAAGGGAAAAAACACAAGAGGGCGACAAAAACAAAACCCAAACGGCTTTGCCCATAACAGTCTTACAGGACTAAGACTTAGTCCAGTCTTACAGGACTAAGTCATATGGTAAATGTCTGTTTTTGAAGTGGGAGAAGCCGGTTCGATTCCCAATGGGTCTGTGGCCACGGAGAAGACACCAAATCCCCACCTACTCCCACCATTGGTGCCATTATGGCTGCCTGCTGTGCAATGCAGCAAAAGTAATTTCCCCATGAGGGATGAATACAGTATGTTAAAACAATTCTAGAATAAGACTTGTAATAAATAATCTACTGGGGAAAATGGATCATTTATGATCTACTGGGAGTAAACTATGAGGTACATGAGAATAAATTAGACAATAATTACAGGATAAATAATGATTCCAATTTTACATGAAAACACAACTTTTCTAAAGAAAGATTTGGACAAAAAGGAAACAAAGTTATTCAGTTTTTTTTTTTTTTCATGAGTTTCCAGTTAGGGTTTCGGTGTTTGGTCAGAACCAGAGATCCTCCACGGCTCTGCAGCTGCTTTTAGGGGTTCACCCTCAACTTCGTACCGGCTTACAGACATCCATCTCAGACTGACTGATAGAAGCAATCCTATTCCTATTATCAAGCAGCCGACACCACATCCTTCGGTTCTTTTCCCAATGAGCCAGTATCCCTGAACTGGATGTTAAAGAAGAATTTAAGTGGTTTTATTCCGTTTTACTTGCCTGGTGAACTCAGAGTTGTCTCTCTGGGATCCAGGTTGGGTTTTTTTCAGAAACTGTGTGGTGAGTAGAGGGTTAATGTTTCTACCGTGTGTAACAACCATCACTGAGGTCCATTTCACATCCTAACAGCCTCCTCGCTCAGGTGCCGCTGAGGAACATTTAGGAGGTGCTTTCACTCGCCTCTCTAACAGCAGGCCATTACTAACACTGCATTCAGTGATAAATGGGAAGTTTTAAAACAAATGGATGGAAGCAACAGGATGAAGATTTGCTGTGAACTTCTACGTCTGATGTTCAGTGAATGCAGCATGAACCACTGCTGGGTATGGTGTTTATTAAAATCCTGCAGACTAGATGAGGACGGATCTTGATCAGACCAGATAGGAGTGTTTTGTGTCCAAACTAAAGGCTGATCAAACTGGATTGGATCAGATCCGATCAGATTCAGAACGGATTGGACCACATCCAACTGGACTAGAGAACATCAGGCCTGATCAAACCAGATTTTTACCAGATTAGTTACACATTGGACTGGATTAGACCCGATTAGACTAAATTAACTGGATCAAATTGATTTGAAAAGATTACTTCAGAGTTAGAGTTTCTCAGTAGATCATTTTATTTTGGTACAGTTTGATCCAGATCCAGGAGAATTAGATCAAACCAAATTGAAACAAATCAAATTGGATTGAACCAGATCATTTTTTTTTTCAAATCAGACCAGACAAACCGGTTTTGAATGGTTTGGACTTCTCAATTGTGCTTCTCAATTATTTCGTGTTGCCCCCCCCCCCGCCCCGCCACAAAGATTAAGAAAATATTTCGCCTCCCCCACCCCCCACTCTCCGCCGTGACTATAATTAGTATCATTTGTCTATGAAATTGTTCTAAGACAAGTACACCACTGCATAACATTGAATCCTCATTAAAATGAAAGAAAACAAAAAAGAAAAAGCAACAAAGAACATCTTTATTAACATTGTTTTTTAATCTGTAACAGAAAATATTTAAAGTGCACCAATTAACGTGAAACAAAAAAAAATCAATTCTTATTTATACTATAAACATTTTTGACTAATTGAACCATTTGACACTGAAAAATAAATTAAACAAAACCAAGAAATTTAAACCGCCTATACCAGTGGTCCCCAACCACCGGGCCGCGGACTGGTACCGAGCCGTGGGTCATGTGGTAGCAGGCCGCACAGAAAGAAGAAATAACTTTTCCATTTGGTAACTAGTATTTTTATTCACTTAGTTTTTGTGATGTCTTTTATTTTGAAGGTATGTTTACCGTTACCATAGCAACCAGAGTGCGTTCTAGCAAAGAGAACGTTTCCACGTTATAAAGACGCTGCTAATAAATTTTCTCGTGAGGACAAAGTGGAATTAGGTTTATTATTTTTTTTTTTTAAACTTTTTTTTTTCGACTGCTCTTATCACCTTTAGACCGGTCCGTGAAAATATTATCAGACACTAAACCGATCCGTCGCGCGGAGATTGTGGACCCCTGGCCTATACCTTGCTCTGTGCGCTGTGTTCGGTGCAAAAAAAACTCTACATCATATAGTTAATACTCCCTGCACACACTCTGACAATGAGAGCGCCAACTACTGTGGTGGATGTGCAATTGCACTTTATTCTAGTACGGCAAAAGAAAGAAAAAACATGTTCCACAGGGTCACACACGCCCCTCCTGGCATCACGCCCCATTACTTGAGAAGCACTGGACTAAATCAAACCAGATTGAACCAGATCAAACTGGACCTAATCAAATCATACCAGAAGTACCAGATCAGTCTGAATTGAATCTGATCAAATGGATTAAACCAGATCAGACAGGATTAGACCAGACCACTGGACGGTGATTTTTCAGGCAGGCCGACAGGGTCGTACTTGTGTGTTAGAATCCCGTGTTTACCGTCCCTTTTAACTGATATTAAGTTAATATGCTAATGAGATCAACTCTGAGATGAATTTCTAGTGTTTAATAAAAAGTTTTTATTTCAGAGAGTGTACCTAATTTTTTTTTTCAGGGGATTTTTGTTTTCAGGTCTTATTTGTTTGTGAACAGAAACTAAAAAAAAAATGTAAAATTATTCAGATTATCCAAAAATCCCCTGAAATGTTTTCTGTTCTTTAAAAGATGTTATTTAAATAAATAAAAAGATGCATTTATTAACAAAATAATCCAAATGTCTCCATATTTTTGCAGTAAAAAACATCTTTGTTTTAATTAATATGTAATAACAATTTAGGTTTTATGTGTAATTGTGCACGTGTTGTTTTTTTTTTTTTTTTTTTTTAACTCACTCTATTCACCCCTCACTGGGGAAATTTGTGCGCTGCACTCCTACACCGCAGTAGGCTGCCACATCGGCACCAATGGTGGGAGAAATCGGGGGTTAGAGAAGACACCTAACCCCCGATTTCTCCCACGTGCACTCAGTGAGATGCAAACCCGCGAACTTCCGGTTGACTTCCGTTTGACTTCGGGTCCGCGGGTGAACGCTCTAACCACTGAGCCACCGTCTCCCCCTTGCAACACTGATTATTTTTAGTCTTTTATTAGTGGGTAAAATATTGGGTGGTTGGGCTTGGCGTAGAGTTGCTACTCCAGGTCGAGAGAAGCCAGATAGGAAGGTCCGGGCATCTGGTTAGGACCCCTCCCAAACGCCTCGCTGGTGAGACATTTTGGGCACGTCCCTACAGGAGGAGATCTAAAAGGCAGATCCCGGACCTGCTGGTGAGACTATGTATCAAAATTGGACAGGGAACACCTCGGGTTCCTTCCTGATGAGCTACAGCAGGGGTGGGCTAACTTTTTGGTTCGCGGGCCACAATCAGTTCTAACGTTTGACAAAGGGGCCGGAACAGGATCAGATGGATGGCATACTTTGGTAACCGCTAGATTAGACCAATAGAATGGCGCACTACATTTTAATCAAGTGCACTAAATGTTACATCAAGAGCATTAAATTTCAAATCTAGCGCTTAAAAACGTGCTTTTAGCGGCGCTAGGTTTGAAATCTAAGCGCTTGATGTAACATTTTGATTGTTTTAACTTCTAACAAACTTGTTTATGTGCGTGTATTGGGCCTGATGGCTTTCCGTATCTGTGCACACTGTTTAATTTGACAGTGTGCACATCATGGAGACACACACATTTTAATGGGAGCAGTATTGTTGTTTTCTCAACAAAGCCAATATATCCAGAGTGCGCCATCTAGCGATGAAACATCAGAATCAGAGGGGATATAAAACATTAACAAGATTTATATCAATTTTTTCAACTCTCGGCGGGCCGGATTAAAACGTTTAACGGGCCGCATGTGGCCAGCGGGCCGTGGTTTGCCCAAGCCTGAGCAAGAGGATGCAGCCGAGTCGAGAGAAGTCAAATAGGGTTATTCGGGCATCTGGTCAGGATACCTCCCAAAAGGCTCTCTGATGAAGGAGACCCAATGGCAGACCACGGATCCACTAGAGAGACAATGCTTCAAAGATGACCAGGTAATGCCTGTCTTCGCTGGTTGCCCCTGTGACCCTGCCCCGGATAAGCGGAAGACAATGGATATTGTTAAGTATGTATTACAATAAACCTTCAGATTTGAAAAAAATAGTTAAATAAAAAATATGTAAAAACTTATATGAACTCACACATTAAATTAAATTCATACACATAATTAAATGAAATGCTCAGCTGCTGTTTTATTTTTTCAAAACCATAATGAAAAATAAAACAGCTGCACAGTTGAGAATAAAATTTAACTTTTAATGTTTAAAAGTACTTTTTTTTTTTTTCCACTGTTCTTCATTCTGTAGATCCTTCTATTAATTCATAAAAACTTGTGTAAGGAATGTTTGTGCATTTTGTTTTTTTTCCAACATCTGCAAAAAAGCAATTTTCTGACCCATTGGATTTAATAAAAAAAAAAAAAAAGATTTTTTTGTATTTTTGGAAAAGAGTTTGCAATAAAAAAGAAATTGTTGAACATAAAGAAAAATTGTGAATAAAAGCCAGGGTTGTATCTAAGAGTCTTAGTAGTGAGAATGTACAGTATGTACCTAGAAAAGAGAACAGGTAAGCGCTAACTGGTATTTACTGTGGATTGTTTTTGGAATAAAATTAAAATGAGATGCTTTTGTTTTCTGGTATGAACAAATTTTTGTACAACAGCTCCGAAGTATTCAGTGTTCAAAACCAAACCTGTGTCATCTTTAATTTTACACAAAAACTTATTGTCTGTAGTTTGGCTGTGCCCAACCAGTCGATCGCGGTCTTTCGGTAGACCGCGGTCTGGTTTCAAGTCGACCACCTGCTGTGTCGGGGAAAAAAAAAAATGAAGTCAGTACTGTCAACTTAGCGACTTTGACGCTGTATTTAGCAAGTATTGTGACCCTCTAGCTGCTAGAATAGCGAATCTTCAGGTTTTTTTACCTCAAAAAAGCGCCAATATGGCGGCTTGTTCTAATGTTATTGATGAATTTTGGAGTCTGTGACATGCAATCGCGTTGTTAAGTCTGAAATCAACGCACAGCACCTATTGCTGCTGTGGCCGCCATCCCTTTCAAAGTACTGCAAGCACGAGAAAAAAGTCTGTGTGTGTGTGTGGATGTGTGTGTTGCCTGTGTGTTGTTTGTGTATTTGAAAGAGAGAGACTAGTTGGAAACGATCTGTAGGGGTTTGCGATGGTAACAACAGACTGATAGCTCTCAGGAGGTTTGATATTTGAAAAGTAGACCAGGATGGACAGGATTAAAAATGAGTATATCAGGGGAACAGCACATGTTAGAGGTTTTGGAGATAAAGTCAGAGAGGCCAGACTGAGATGGTTTTGACATGTGCAGAGGAGAGAGAGAGTACATTGGCAGAAGGATGCTGGATTTGGAATCACCAGGAAAGAGAACTAGACTAGAGGGAGGCCAAAGAGGAGGTTCATGGATACAGTGAAGGAAGACCTGAAGATACCGTGATTTCACGACCATTAGGCGCACCGTACGAAAAGGCGCAGTCTCAGTCACACACCGCCTTACAACAACACACACGCAAGCATGCAAATGTGCGTATTAAAAAATAGATCGGGAGCAAAACTGAGTTTGGTTGTGCTTTATTTAAGTAGTAACGATACTGAACAAGCACATTACCGGTAACAGTCATTATTCAAATCCGTCAAAGTCCTCATCCTCTGTTTCGGAATCAAACAGCTGCGCAAAATCCAACATAGCAGGTTCACTCCGCTCCTCGCTGTCAAAGTCACTGTCTGTACTGTGCGGCTCCTCAGAAAAGATACCAGCTTTTGCGAAAACTCGGACAACAGTACCAGCAGACACGTTAGTCCAAGCATCTACAATCCATTGGCAAACTGTAGCGTAACTCGCCCGGCGCTGCCTTCCACCCTTCCACGGCTCGATTCCCGTGTTCCTCTGCGTACCTGATTGCCTTCAGCTTAAACTGAGCGTCATAAGCGTGTCTCTTTGCCATTTTCAGGGTTAAAACAGCAATGTTGTGCATACATCACATACCTTTTTTATACACAATCCACGCCCACACTTCACTCTTTAACGTTCTCGTGTCTTTTCTTTCAGGTCCGCCTCACGGGCACCGCTTTTTCTTTTAGGTCCGCCTTTTCTCACACACAAGGCGCACCGCACGAAAAGGCGCACCGCTCATTTTGAAGAAAATCTAAGACGTTTATATGCACCTTATAGCCGTGAAATTACGGTAGTTGGCGTGACCAAAGAAGATGCAGAAGACAGGGTTAGATGGAAGAAACTGACTTGCTGTGGCGTCCCATGAAGGGAAATGCTGAAAGAAGAAGATCTTGGGACAAAAGTTTGTATGTACGTCAGAATATTCTGATCCACACTACAAAGGTTGTTCATATTACATTTGATCTTAAACAGCTACATCCTCAAGATTTGAAATGCGCCACACCAAGAGGGTTAGCTGGGCTATGTCAGGATTTGGTTTAATTGGTGGTACATTCATTCTGAACTACTTCAATAATCTTCAATCAGCTCACATAAAAAAGAATTTTGTCTCTACAAACAAAGAAAAAAATTGACTCCATGTTTTTCAATGCAATACTATAAACTCCATGGCGCATCTTTTCCTGGTGATTCCGTTTTCATTAAATTTCCTCTTCCAACAGCGAGACATGTCTCACAACCAGAGTGTCTTTTGTTCAAAACAAACACGTTTTGCTCATTTTATATGGACTTGGCTTAGTATTCTACTATCTTAATTCTGTTCACTTGAAACATATTGAGACCGATTTTACTTTAACCTGAAGCAGAATGTGTATAATAGGACCAAAAAAAGGACTTTCTAAGTAAATGGATGAGAAATTCAATCAAAAAGACTGCTTTGAGTTCTCTTTTAAGCTGCACAGAAATACGCCCGTTGTGTACTCTGTGAGAAACTTCATATACATGGCAGGGATTATCTCAGCAACAGCTTGTTTGTTTGTGTTCGACAATAAATTCAATTTCGGTCCATAGCCTAGTATCACAACGAAGTCGTCTTAGACGGTTTTGCACATACGTAGTTAAACAAACACAATCAGACTTTAACACAATCAACACAATAACTAAACTAAACAAAATCAGGATTCTCTTTTTCTTTGAAAAAAATGCAAGAAAAACCCAGTTAGAGAGAAAGAAATAAAGAAGAAACTTGTAAAGACCGAGGAGGGGGGGTCTTCTCACCCAGCATAGACAGACAGACAGGAACTAGAACTGGAAATGACAAATTTAATCATCTTCTTTTTCCGTAATACAGTCCATTTGGTAGAATGTAGCAGATGGGCTTCATACCCAGGGGCGAATCCAGGAGTTTCTAGAGGGGGGGGCGGGAGGTGATAGACAAAGCAAGTACCTATGGTGCTCGCCAGTATAGTCGGGTTTGGGGGCATCCCCTTCTAGACCACTTTGAAAAAAAGAAGTAATTTTTCTGCATTTTTGGTGCATACCGTATGTAGCCCCAAAAGTAAGGACGCCCCCGGACCTTCCCCAGTCCCCTTCCTGGATCCTCCCCTGATACCAATACGTGAATCAGGGTAAGAATGAAATTGAAGGTCCACATGGAAGGACAGGCACACAGATCTGAGCACCTTTTCGACACAAATGGGGCGAAAACCATGCTGGTAGCTGGTCAACGACATGCATAGGCAATAAAAATGTAACGATTTAAATTAGTTGCTCCGTGCAATTACATTTCTTTCCAGCTACTAGGTCAGGCATGAATGTATCAGCGACTGCTAGTGAATCTTGAGAAAAATGGCTGGTCAAGTCAGCAAATGGAGAAGCAGACATGCCAAGTCTCCCGCATTGGGCGGGTGACACCCACAATTAGGACCTCTTTTACGCTCACCCGCCAAGGCTAATAAACTCCTGCATGATGACTACTCTAGGGCAATCCATGAACATGATTAGGTATAACAAGGCTAAGCACATGGCATCTCCTGCTGCTGCAGTTTTGTATCTGAAAGCCCGTACTAGCGATCTGCATGGATTATTGCCAGTATTGCTTTTGGTGAAAGTATGGAAGAAGTCGGACATCCGAGAACTTGGGTCAATTGACAGCTTATGTGTGTGAGCCACAAAAAAAAGCGCGATAAAGTAGTACAGGCGTGTATTCCTGATGGTAATTCCTCTTCGTACTGATACATAACGGTCGGTGGTAACACACGTAAGAAGCTCCATTTTCCAGTTTCTTTCTCATGTTTTGATGAACGGTTTGTTTTACGCCAACTGTCATGGCGGGTGTTGTCCATTGGTGGATGTGACTTCATGTCATAGCCCCTCCTCCTTTTGGCCCCACTTCAAAATCTCACTCTTTGTGAAGCCAAAAACTTGGCATCTCTGGAGAGGACTCTGTGACATCAAATGCAAATGTGTTTGTTTGTAGTTCTAAGGCTAAATGTGAAATGTAGACCGGGCTATCCGGTGTTTGTTTGAAACAATCCCCAAAAGTGACCATTTAAAGCCAGAACAAAGACTGTGTTTATGGAGCGTTTTATTCAAGAGAAAGATGGGCTTCCCTAATTTCAACGAGATTTGGGGAGTTTCATCTTACACTCTACTTCATCCAGGGAATGAACATTGAGCAGGTGGACTCTTACACCCAACTCTTGTTGGGTGTTCATCTCAACAACAAACTGGACTGGACCCAAAACACTGACGCAAGGGTCAGAGCAGGCTCTACCTCCTGAGGAGACTGCGGTCCTTTGGAGTGAATAGGGCACTCCTGAAGACCTACGACTCTGTGGTGGCATCAGTGATCCTGTACGGTGTGGTCTGCTGGAACAATAGCATCACAGAAAGGGAGAGGAAGAAGCTGGACAGAATCATCAGAATCATCATCAGAAGTCCAGCTCTGTCCTGGGCTGCTCCCTGGACTCAGTTCGGGAGCTGGGTGACAGAAGGGTCCTGAAGAGACTGACATCCATGCTGGGCACCAAGTCCCACAAAAAAAAGTTTTCTTGATTCTTTCCGGATTGTCCAAGCTAATTACATGACATACCAAGTCTAGAAAGCATTGACTGGTTGAAGTAAAAACGTACCCACCTACATCCGAGCAAAAGAACCCCAATGGTGCAATCTCAGAGTGAGAGGCGGTGTGGGGGTGGGCAAAGTATTATAGTACCTCAGTGATATGTAAGCAGTCCGGGTACGTTAGTACTCCTTTTTCAATTATACTATTTGTGGGAGCAACTAAAGTAAAAAGTACATGAGTCTAAAAGTTTTAGAAACATGGTAAATAAATCTAAATTTAGATTTTCTGTGAGCGGGGAAAGGACAAAACTTTCCCATCGATATCGTCAGATTTCCAGGATTGACACATCTGAGGGAAAAAAGAAAACAAGCAGCCGCTAGCAGATCCATCTATGAAGTTCTGGATGCAGTGAAGTCAGCGGCTCGATCACAACAGCAAACTCCAGGAGGGAGACGAAGAAACGTCGGGTTTGGCCTAACCACTGCAACAGAGTTAGGCTTTCTGTGAAACCACACAGAAGTTTTTATTTGTGTTGTTTTGGAGCACAAAGCAACTGCTCTGTGAGCTTTCCGCTACCAGTCGGAGTCCCTTCATGCTTTATCTGAGATACAAGGAGCAAAGCAACATTCCTGTCTATTTTAGGCAGAATCGTCTTTAAAAAATGTTCACCTTGGTAGAAAAAAAATCGGTATGTGCACAGACAAAGAAACAAACATGTTACACAGCATCAAAGAAAAGAATACTGGTACATGTTTTATAGATCTCTGCTCCCAGTGAAGCTTCAGAGAGAAATTATGTAGTCAGAATAAAAGAAAAAAATCTTTGAACTGAACATTCGTATTGTCTTAACCATGGTGGAAACTAGAGGGCGAGATGATGATGAGTCACTACAGGTCTGTGGGGAGGGAATCTCCTATGTCCTTCAGTATACTGCTGGATTTACCAGATGCCCTTTGAGTGTTTAGCTGGTTCCCAGCTCACAGTTTAGTTTCTCAAGCAAGGAGGCGGTCCACATCGCAACTTCACAGACAAAGTCCAGAGCTTTTTTTTATCAGTTTTAAAACCCTTTTTTTCCCCTGAATAATTTTTTTCTTTAGACCCTCAATTTACTATCCCAATGGTCGCTATCTTTCCACCACACCTCTGTTTTTAATCTTTTGTCACTTTCTCTTCCAGTCCTTCTTCTCGTTACTTATCGCACTATCCTACATGGTTGTACTTACATCGTCATACCAACCAATTAGAAATTTCTAAATTAAGGGTCTGGTGGTCCCTAGGATTTCTCCGGCTATTTTGTTGGAAGTAGAGCTGTTGTGGAAGGGTAAGAACCCAAATGCTTGATGCAGATTTATAATTTATTGTAAGCTACAAAAATAACAAAAAGTGTCTGCAGCAATGCTGGCAAGGAAAAACTGAAAATTCTGCACAAGAAAAAAACTCAAATAGGAGGACTTGGGAGGAATCCAGGAGGAGTCAGGAGTTAATAGACAAACGTTTAAGACCTGGTGATAGTTTGAAGCAGATTTTAGCCTTAAATACTGGCTTTGATTTCCTCCTATGGTGTGCTGTAAAAGTGGCACACATCACCATATTCAGTCTTGGAAGTTCTAGAGACAGAGAAGAAAACAGGTCCAGATATTCTGCTAGCAAGAAGGTGATGTAACCCCAACAAAAGCCTCTGTTTTATAGGAAAACAGGTTCATATGAGAGAGGCAGTGCCTTAATCACCAGGCCTGCTAGAAACAGTTAGCTTAATAGGAGCTTCTAGGAGTCATGTAGGGGCCCCAACCTGGAGAAGGTGTGGTGCAGTGAGACTCTGTTTCCATTTTAGCTCCGTCTTCCGTTGTCATTCTTTTAATTTAATATTTATTTTCTGTAATAAGCACAGCACTGCTGAAATACCAACCATACCAGCCTGTCAATGCCTGATCCCGTCAGACCACAGAAGCTAAGCGAGCTGGGCCTGGGCAGTACTTGGATGGGAGACTGCCGGCACTCCAGGTACCATGGGGGGACGGCCGTTGAGATTAAATTGCCGTTGTGTCCCTGGGCAAGACACTTCACCCACGTTGCCTAGTCTGAACGGTGTGTGTGCGATTGATTGGTGATGGTCAGAAGGGCTGATGGCGCAAAATGGCAGCCTCATTTCTGTCACTTTGCCCCAGGGCAGCTGTGGCTACAACAGTAAATTACCATTACCTGAATGAATAATGCACTTTGAATAGCGTCTTTGAGAGTCCTGAAAAGTGCTATATAAAATACAATGCATTATTGTTATTTAAACAAATTCTCTCTTTCCCCAATTAGCCATATTGAGAATTGTTCAAGATACCTGGAAAATAAATAAAAAAAAAATGTATGTGTTCAGTTTGGTCAAGGTTTAGTTCACGTTCCACTTGGAAAGAAATCTTCACACTTACTAATATCTTCCTGTCTTCTGTCTTTGTATCTGAACAGCATTAACAACCATATAAAACTTCTACATCTCGCCTTCGTCATGGACTTATTTCCTTGTCTGAGACACTTTCAGAGAATCCATTTGCAACTCCTCATCTACACAGCTTTTAAAAGAAATGGGATAAAATCTAGCTTTCCATTTCTTCCCTTTAATCCTCCATGTTCATTTTCCTTCATTTGAGCCTTCAAAGTGGGCATGAGCTCAGCTATCCATCCAGCTGCTGCCATCAGACCTCATAGAGAGCCTCTATCCACTCAAAAGAACCACTTTTTCTTCAGATAAATACGGTTTAGTGAGAGATCACAGCATATTTCCGATCAGCAGGACAGGAAGTGGCAGACAGGAAGTAGAAAAAGTGGCTAATATATTTCTTCTGTTACAACAAGTATAAACAACAGACCAGAATTAAAGGGATTCCCCATAAAATATCAAAGCAAAAGACAGGAAATGGGCTTTCCTCCATCAGGACCAGATTAAAGATGGGAAAACCCACTTTGGGGCTAGTGCTGTGAAGCTAAACCTTTGTTAGAGTCTCAATTAGCATCAAAAACTGTTGTGTTGTGGTGTGGTAGAATCCAAGCACAGAACACAGGATGAAAAGGAGAAACATAAAATTTATTTCTAATTAGGTAAAAACAGATTCTTCAAAGCAGATGCGTTCTTCCGAGGCAGGCGGGTTATCCGAGCCAGGCGGGTTGTCCGAGGCAGGCGGGTTATCCAAGGCAGGCGAGTTTCTTGAACAAAGGAAACAGACTATAAGACCGCAGACAAGAAAATCGGCAAAGACCTCCTACAGGTTTGTTGTTGTTACCGCGTGGAACTCAAGAATCTGGCACAGGCTCGGGGTGAAGGATGGCTTAAGTAGCTTGCTGATTGCTGATCATCTGCCGGTGGTGAACAAGTGTCCACGAAGACATACACCCTCTTAGAAGCAGGAGCAGGGATCACAACTGAAACAGGTGGAAAACCTCAATCAGGACTATGATTGTTAAGATAAACCCTTGTTAAGACCAGAACAAATATGGAAAACATTTTTAGGAGCTCAAACAATGGGGATAATCTTAATTGTGACCAAAACCATTCTTTGGGGTCAGATGTACACTGACAGAGTTCAATCAGAGTGAAATCTATGCAAGATCTAATGGAAAATGTAAGTTTTATTTTGAATGGAATTGGGTGTAAAACCAAATAAATGTTCGAAAACCAGGCGAAAACCCCATAAATCTGTTTCTGAAGCAGACTCCTGAAAACTAGACCTACTCCCTGCATTAGAAACTGTTTTTTCATTTACCAATTTCTGCTAAATTTGAGAAAAATTAACTTTAATTCGGCAGCTTCTTTCTTCTATCTTCTGACCCCAGCAGCTAATTTTATTGCAGTGCGGTTGCACCTCGGCCAGCAGATATTCCCCCTCTCCTTGGAAAATTCTCTCTATATGGAAATCTGCTTGTGCTTTTCCCTTGTTTAAAGTGGGTGACCCTGCAGAACTGAATAATTAGAGGCTCATCTCCAACTCCTCTGCCCTTGTGAAGGTTTTTAAATCCCTGATGAGTGAGCCAATGAAGAGGTTTCCAGCAGCTAACTGCATTTCATTAAGCTCCGGTCTTACAACTTGTAAATGATCTCTCTGAATGTTTAGACAGGGAGTTCGATATTCGTAGATCTGTTTAGCAGATGGAGCTAAGAGAGGAATAAGTGGAGGTGTTGGCATATGCTGATGATGATGAGATGGATGGTGCAACCTTTGTAACTAAATGTGGACTTCTTCCGGAAGGTTGTGGTTCATGATGTTTTGGGGTTAAAAAAGCCTTCTGCCCGCATCTTTGACCATGTTTGGAACTGTTTTACCAATTAGAAAGTTGAGCTGTTAATGAAGCAAGGTGATAAATTTGTCTTACTGAACAAATCAGTGCAGATTAGGACAGTTTGTGTGGTTTTATAGTCTTCTCCTCCAGAACGAAATGGTCCAACAAGAGACCACACTGAAGCAGATAGACTGGCACCAGAAATCTGTTATTTTACTCCACATAACCCAATTGACAGTCAAAAGGTTGAAGTTTGAAGGTCACCTGAAGATAGTTTCACCTCAAGAATAGTTTATTCCACTTAATCTTTCAGTCCCTGGGAAACCCATGTCCAACCACCTCAATGGTATGTTTGATTACGTCAATGAAGCTAACAGACCTATTGTGTCTTCTGATTTCTCCAGACTTGCTTTTCTTGTCTAAAACTCAGCAATGCTTTCTTTTTTTGGATTCATCAGACTCAATAGAAGCATGGACGAGACGAGCTTCCGTTTCCGACCTGGAACCTGGTCCTAATTCTGTACAAGACTCATTGGTTTAATTACCCTTACGTTTTATGACAACCGCCCTAAAATGATTTTAGTTCCGAGCGCGTAACACAGGATGACAAAGAAAAACATAAAAATTATTTCTAATTAGGTAAAAACAGATTCTTCGAAGCAGGCGGGTTGTTTGAGGCAGGCGGGTTATCCAAGGCAGGCAGGTCATCCAAGGCAGGCGGGTTTCCTGAACAAAGGAAACAGAATGTACACAGGCAAAAAAATCGGCAGACAAAGATCTACTAAAGGCTTGTTGTTTTTACCGCATGGAATTCAACAATCTGGCGCTGCCTAGGGGTGGAGGATGTCTTATGTAGCTTACTGATTGCTGATCATCTGCAGGTGGTGAACAAGTTGCCACGGAGACAGACACCCTTTTAGAAGCAGGAGCAGGGATCACAAGTAGTTCTGTGCATGAAAGTCTAATACACCACATGTGTTTCCATTGAACACTCAGTTTTCCGAGTTTCAAGTTGTTAGAACCAAAAGATACCAAAATACCCATCAATATTTTTTCTATTTCATGTTTAACTAAATTGGATCATCAAGTGACCAGTAGTCTAATAAAAAACCACAAGTAATAAACACCAATACATGTACTATACATGCTACTGTCCTGTATGTAGATAGTGGCGTCAACAATTGAGGATGAAACATGAGGCTCCATGTTTCATCTGCTCGGCCATGTCGAAGCCTCAGTGTGAAGTTAAGGCTTCTTTAAATCCACTTTGCTCTCTGAATGATTCTGAGGTTGTTACTTGTGCATTTTTAAGTAGTGCCTCATTACACAATTTTAAATAGTCTGTTAACCCTCTATTTGAACTTTTATTAGTTCTCTGTTGTTAACTTAGTTCGATTTTCAGCCTTCATTTTGGTTTCCATCTTTGTACACGTACTTATTTTGTTTTCTGTAAGAAAGTGTTTCTTTTGATGACATTTTGAACTGAAATGTTTAATCTCGCTCACCCAAACACTGACAACAGCTACTTCACAAACTCCTCGCACAAAATTTGCATTTTAATATGTCTGATTGTTTTTTGTTGTTTTTTCTAGTTGTTTTTTTGGTTCATCTCAATTTAGAGACACAGCAATCATTTGATTGCAGATGAAAATTTATTTAAAGATCTGAATCAAATCCAGGGGTGATACAAAAAAGAGAGAAAACAAAATGTCTGTTTATATTTGAAAGGAACATTGGTTGGTTGCATGGTTGGATGGATGACGGATATCAATTGTACATGGATGGGTAAGCACATAGATAAATGGACGGGCACTTGAATGGACCATTTGAATGGAGGAATAAATGGAGGGATGGATGGATTTGTTGTATTCATTTTAGAAAACTACGCAATTTGCAAATTGCGTGGAGGATGTGAAGTATGCGGAAGTACGACAAATGAGAAGTGTTAATGGCTAGGGTTTGCGCTAGGGATGCTTTAGGACTAGGGAGCCTAGTGTTAGTTCTTGGCCAGCACTAGGCTAGCCTTGAGCTAGGGGTAGGTTAAGGGTTAGGAGACAGGGTTAGAGGTTAGGGTTAGCAAGTATGGAATTGCTTGCGAACAATTTGCAAATTGCGTGGATTTCTAAAATGAGTACAAAAGATGGATGGACAGACGGATGGATGAATGTGTTCTACTCATTTTAGAAAACTTTGCAATTCGCAAATTGCGTGGAAGACGTGAAGTATGCGGAAGTACGACAAACGAGAAGTGTTAAAGGTTAGGGATGCGTTAGGGCTAGGGATGCTTTAGGGCTAGGTATGCTTTAGGACTAGGGAGCCTAGTGTTAGTTCTTGGCTTGCACAAGGCTAGCCTTGAGCTAGGAGTAGGTTAAGGGTTAGGAGTAAGGGTTAGGGGTTAGGGTTAGCAAGGATGGAATTGCTTGAGAGCAATTTGCAAATTGTGTGGATTTCTAAAATGAGTACAACAGATGGATGGACGGATGGACGGATGAATGTGTTCAACTCATTTTAGAAAACTACGCAATTCGCAAATTGCGTGGAGGACGTGAAGTATGCGGAAGTATGACAAACGAGAAGTGTTAAAGGTTAGGAATGCACTAGGGCAAGGGATGCTTTAGGGCTAGGGATGCTGTAAGGCTAGGAAGCCTAGTGCCAGTTCTTGGCTAGCACTAGGCTATGAGTACAACAGATGGATGGATGGATGGATGGATGGATGGATGGATGGAGAGACAAAGAGACGGTGAAATTTTGTGAATTGATGATTACATGGATAATTGGATGAACGAATGAATCATTTGGTGAAAGAAAGAATGGATTGTTGGCAATCAGGTCTGAGGCGGACAAGCCAAAACCACTTACCGATAATAAGAAACATTAGGCCGTTAAAAAACAAAAGGAATAAATTTATCTGTCCATTTCTCTCTGTGTGTGAGGACAATCCAGTAAAAAGAAGAAAACCACCAGAGCTGTTATGTTTGCATGGATCAGATTTTCTTTTCAGCCAGACGAATCTGGTTCAGCAGGAGGGGTCAGAGGGTGGGGGAGACACGCTCAGAAGAATGGCTAACGTGCAACGGGTAGTTTGGGCCGAATAAACACGGCAGCGGGGTCGATTTTAAGCAAATGAAGCGAGACTGAATCAATGCAGCTCATTCTGCTGACGAGGAAATCTGCAGCAGCATCAGGGTCGGAATTGTTTTCTGGTTTGTAGGAACAATCGGCAGGAGCTTGTCGATTCCCGGTGCCTTTCAAAGCCTTTACAAATCACAAACATAAAATAATCAGTTTCACCGCAGATATCCTGTCAGGTCAGCAGGAAGTAGTTGTCATGGAGAAGATTTGGTTTTGCTACCTGGGAATTGATCAGCTTGTAAAAACTTGTTTAGGTGGCTTTTTTTCCGTCGGCTCTGCAGGGAAGGCCTTCAGGTTGTGTTGTTATGGTTTAACTCCTGGAGACATCATAAAAAAAAGCCCCGCAGCACGTAATGGGCTAAACCTGCGGTGGCTCAGAGATGACATAAAACAAACATTTAATAATACATGCAGGAATATTAATAATTTAGAGCCCCAATACAGAGAGAATAGGCTGCTCCACTGTCATAAACTGAGAAAGATTTACAGTCGGATGATTGAAAAAAAGCCACCTAAAAGCTGATGGAGGAGACAGGAAGTGCTTTTGGACCCGTTCCAGTTGCTTTGGCTTCTTAAATCTTGTTTTCTGTCTTTTAAGCTAACTGATTTTGTTGCTTTGAATGCATAAAACTAAAAACAATGGAGCCATCTTTAGAGGATTCTAAAGATTCTGTTTAAACTAGTTCCGTGCTGACTCGTCAGTGATTGGAGGAAAACTATTATTCTTTCCTAGATTTAAGTTCATTTGGAACTGATCCAGAACCCAAATTGGACCATGGATCAGCTAAATTTGAAGGTTCCATTCTGTTCCGTCATTTTCCCACTCACCTGGGGCCGGGTCTTGGAGGCAATAGCCTTAGACGGGAAGCCCAGGCTGCTCTCAACCGAATCCTCAAGCGCCCCCAAAAGGATCCCGAATCGTTTCCCGGCCAGCTGTGAGACATAGTCTCTCCAGCAGGTCCAGGATCTGCCTCTTGATCTCCTCCCGGTGGGACGTAACCGAAACACCTCACCAACCCCACCCACACATGATGACCATAGGTGAGGGTTGGAACGTAGATCGACTTGTAAATCGAGAGCTTTGCTTTTTGGCTCAGCTCTTTCTTTACCACGACGGTACTATGCAGCTTCCTGGTTATTGCTGATGCCGCACCAATCCGCCTGTCGATCTCCCGCTCCATCCATCCCCCATTCGTGAACAAGACCCCGAGATACTTAAATTCCTCCACTTGGGGCAGGACTCTGTCCCTGACCCACATGGGGCATTCCACCCTTTTTCAGGCGAGGACCATTGTCTTGGATTTGGAGGCGCTTGGATTCCTAACAATAAATTTGATAGTAATTCACAAAAATATTTTGAACTTTTTTTAACCTCGTCTTGTCCCGTATTATGACAAACAGGAAAGTGATCTTAATGTCAAGTATTTGCTCTTTCATGGTATTTTTTGATTATAACAGAATCAAGTTGCCGGTATCCCAGAAATTTACAGTTTCTAAATCCATGAGTCGATGATAGAGATGAGACGAGGATTAATGCTCTGTTGTATGTTGAAACTGTTGGAATTCTTTATTCTTCCATGATTTAAAACAGACCATGGTTGTATTTAATAAAATATCAGGATTGTTCCAAACGGGGGTGACCTTACACGGGAATGCCACATAGTTGTTGTTTTTTAAGATTTTCCCCAGAGAAAACTCACACATACACGGGGAGAACATATACACTTCACACAGAAAGACCATTAATCCAAGCCGTGCAGGCCCCTTTGAAAATAACTAAAAATAAAACACTAGAACTACCAAAGTAGTCAATTTGACGGTTCTCAGAAGTTGACGTCTAATTACAGTAGTTACGTTGATCTTTGACGTTTCTGAGCTTTTGACTGTTCCTAATTTTTTTTGTATATCGTTCCTATGTTGTAATTCAATTGAAATAAAACACTAAAATTAAGTTCTGGGTAATTCTTCCCCTAACCCCCACACTTGTCAATTTGACACCTGTACTAAATACATTGTAACTTTTTCCCGCTCTTGACTGTAGCACAGTTACTGTTGCCTAGTAACCTAGTTTGTCACTGGTTTGTCACTGAGGCACTTCTGTGTATGACGTCATCGCCATAGCGCTAATTGTCTAATTGACGGCTGTGGGAGTTCTAGTAGTTCTAGAATGTTGGTAGTCCTAGTGTTAAAAAAAAATCCAGGGAGTTCCAGTAGTTCTAGAATGTTGGTAGTCCTAGTGTTAAAAAAAATCGGGGCGTTCTAGTAGTTCTAGAATGTTGGTAGTCCTAGTGTTAAAAAAAACTTCAGGGAGTTCTAGTAGTTCTCGAATGTTGGTAGTCCTAGTGTTTAAAAAATTCGGGGAGTTCTAGTAGTTCTAGAATGTTGGTAGTCCTAGTGTTAAAAAAAATCCAGGGAGTTCTAGTAGTTCCAGAATGTTGGTAGTCCTAGTGTTAAAAAAAATCCAGGGAGTTCTAGTAGTTCTAGAATGTTGGTAGTCCTAGTGTTAAAAAAAATCCAGGGAGTTCTAGTAGTTCTCGAATGTTGGTAGTCCTAGTGTTTAAAAAATTCGGGGAGTTCTAGTAGTTCTAGAATGTTGATAGTCCTAGTGTTAAAAAAAATCCAGGGAGTTCTAGTAGTTCCAGAATGTTGGTAGTCCTAGTGTTAAAAAAATTCAGGGAGTTCTAGTAGTTCTAGAATGTTGGTAGTCCTAGTGTTAAAAAAATTCAGGGAGTTCTAGTAGTTCTAGAATGTTGGTAGTCCTAGTGTTAAAAAAAACTTCAGGGAGTTCTAGTAGTTCTCGAATGTTGGTAGTCCTAGTGTTTAAAAAATTCAGGGAGTTCTAGTAGTTCTAGA
Organism: Neostethus bicornis; assembly: GCA_902685375.1. Taxonomy (NCBI): domain Eukaryota; kingdom Metazoa; phylum Chordata; class Actinopteri; order Atheriniformes; family Phallostethidae; genus Neostethus; species Neostethus bicornis. Next base: position 7,112,221 of record LR738549.1, on the reverse strand, counting down.
ATGTTGGTAGTCCTAGTGTTAAAAAAAACTTCAGGGAGTTCTAGTAGTTCTCGAATGTTGGTAGTCCTAGTGTTTAAAAAATTCGGGGAGTTCTAGTAGTTCTAGAATGTTGGTAGTCCTAGTGTTAAAAAAAAATCCAGGGAGTTCTAGTAGTTCTAGAATGTTGGTAGTCCTAGTATTAAAAAAATCTAGGGCGTTCTAGTAGTTCTAGAATGTTGGTAGTCCTAGTGTTAAAAAAAATCGGGGCGTTCTAGTAGTTCTAGAATGTTGGTAGTCCTAGTGTTAAAAAAATTCAGGGAGTTCTAGTAGTTCTAGAATGTTGGTAGTCCTAGTGTTTAAATAAATTCGTGGAGTTCTAGTAGTTCTAGAATGTTGGTATTCCTAGTGTTAAAAAAAATCCAGGGAGTTCTAGTAGTTCCAGAATGTTGGTAGTCCTAGTGTTAAAAAAAATCCAGGGAGTTCTAGTAGTTCTAGAATGTTGGTAGTCCTAGTGTTTAAAAAATTTGGGGAGTTCTAGTAGTTCTAGAATGTTGGTAGTCCTAGTGTTAAAAAAAATCCAGGGAGTTCTAGTAGTTCCAGAATGTTGGTAGTCCTAGTGTTAAAAAAAATCCAGGGAGTTCTAGTAGTTCTCGAATGTTGGTAGTCCTAGTGTTAAAAAAAATCCAGGGAGTTCTAGTAGTTCCAGAATGTTGGTAGTCCTAGTGTTAAAAAAATTCAGGGAGTTCTAGTAGTTCTAGAATGTTGGTAGTCCTAGTGTTAAAAAAATTCAGGGAGTTCTAGTAGTTCTAGAATGTTGGTAGTCCTAGTGTTAAAAAAAACTTCAGGGAGTTCTAGTAGTTCTCGAATGTTGGTAGTCCTAGTGTTTAAAAAATTCAGGGAGTTCTAGTAGTTCTAGAATGTTGGTAGTCCTAGTGTTAAAAAAAACTTCAGGGAGTTCTAGTAGTTCTCGAATGTTGGTAGTCCTAGTGTTTAAAAAATTCGGGGAGTTCTAGTAGTTCTAGAATGTTGGTAGTCCTAGTGTTAAAAAAAAAATCCAGGGAGTTCTAGTAGTTCTAGAATGTTGGTAGTCCTAGTATTAAAAAAATCTAGGGCGTTCTAGTAGTTCTAGAATGTTGGTAGTCCTAGTGTTAAAAAAAATCGGGGCGTTCTAGTAGTTCTAGAATGTTGGTAGTCCTAGTGTTTAAATAAATTCGTGGAGTTCTAGTAGTTCTAGAATGTTGGTATTCCTAGTGTTAAAAAAAATCCAGGGAGTTCTAGTAGTTCCAGAATGTTGGTAGTCCTAGTGTTAAAAAAAATCCAGGGAGTTCTAGTAGTTCTAGAATGTTGGTAGTCCTAGTGTTTAAAAAATTTGGGGAGTTCTAGTAGTTCTAGAATGTTGGTAGTCCTAGTGTTAAAAAAAATCCAGGGAGTTCTAGTAGTTCCAGAATGTTGGTAGTCCTAGTGTTAAAAAAAATCCAGGGAGTTCTAGTAGTTCTCGAATGTTGGTAGTCCTAGTGTTAAAAAAAATCCAGGGAGTTCTAGTAGTTCCAGAATGTTGGTAGTCCTAGTATTAAAAAAATCTAGGGCGTTTTAGTAGTTCTAGAATGTTGGTAGTCCTAGTGTTAAAAAAAATCGGGGCGTTCTAGTAGTTCTAGAATGTTGGAAGTCCTAGTGTTAAAAAAATTCAGGGAGTTCTAGTAGTTCTAGAATGTTGGTAGTCCTAGTGTTTAAAAAATTCGGGGAGTTCTAGTAGTTCTTGAATGTTGGTATTCCTAGTGTTAAAAAAATCCAGGGAGTTCTAGTATTTCTAGAATGTTGGTAGTCCTAGCATTAAAAAAATCTAGGGCGTTCTAGTAGTTCTAGAATTTTGGTAGTCTTAGTGTTAAAAAAAATCCAGCTGTGGATCTTGATGATGATTTTTTTTCCATAGGTCCACTAATGTTTTATTTTTTGTTGTGCTTCATAGTTTTTATCCATAAGGAAGTTGTTCACATGATTGTTGTCATCATGGAGGTGTTCCATCATGGTTTTGGTTCTTGTAAAAGTTGTTTACCATGATTTTTGGTTGGTATAGAACATTTCCACAATGGTTTTTATCCTTATTGAGATTGCCTGACATGATTTTTGTGAAGTCTTTTCTCTATGAATCTGGCCTCAATTGAAGCTTTCTGACATGCTTTTGGTTCAGATAGAAGTTACCCATCGTGGTTTTCGTCCTTGCCAAGGTGGTTCATCATGGTTTTGGATCTTGTGAAGCCCACTCTTCAAAAGTCTGGTGTCAGTGAAAGTAGGGCATCATTGGTTTTGATCTCAATGAAGCCTTTTCATTTCAATTCTGGTCCAAATACAGGGCTATATCTGTTTTTCCAAATAACGTATTTCCTGTCTTTTTCTGGGCTCTTTGTAAAGAACCTCCCAATGTAGGTTAGCTGTTCATGCGGATTGAGAGAGAGAAACCTCCTTTTATTACTTCCTGTCATGTTCTCTTCAATTAGCTGCAATCTCTCTCTAAACGTTTTGACCACTATTATGTGAAGAAGTGGTTACTTTGAGCATGAGGGGGCCTGTAAACACATGCCAGCTCTCTGTGAGGTCCGATGGCAGCTGCCGGATGGATAGGCGAGCTCATCCTCACTTTGAAAGCTCTAATGAAGGAAAATGGACAGAGAGGATTAAAGGGAAGAAATGGGAAGACAGATTTTCTCTCATTTCTTTTAAAAGCTGTGTAGATGAGGAGTTGCAAATGGATTTTCTGGAAATGTTGCAGACAGGGAAATAAGTACATGAGATTGTCGGTGTGATGGTTTATAGCGTTTTAACACGGAACAGAAAACTCAGGCTTTTTTTTTAGTTGTATGAAATTATTTTGGCACCAACAGGATAAATGTTCAGCCCTTTTCCCATGTTCTCTGTAACAAGACAGATTGCTTTCCATCATCTTGTCTGCTATGGGACTATTTTAGTTTTGATTCCTATATGAGTTCACAAACAGAAACCTTCCATTCCGTTCCGTCGTCTTCCGCTTATCCGGGGGTGGGGCGCGGGGGGCAACAGCCTCAGACGGGAAGCCCAGGGTTTTCTCATCGCCGCTGCATCCTCCAGCTAACCCGGAAGGATCCCGAGTTGTTTCCCAGCCAGCTGTGACACGTAGTCTCACCAGTGAGGCAGTCAAGGGGCATCCTGACCAGATGCCCGAACAATCCCATCTGGCTTATATCGACCTGGAGAAACAGAAACCTAAGTACCGTATTTTCATGACCATAAGGCGTATATAAAAGTCTTAGATTTTCTTCAAAATAAGTGCCGCGCCTTGTCGAGCAGTGCGGCCTATGTGTGTTGTGAAAAAACAAATGAAGCAGATGAACGCTACCCTTGCTGTCATTCCGGGAGGTCTGACAAAAGAACTCCAACCGCTGGACATTGGCGTGAACCGGCCGTTCAAAGTAAGGCTGCGAGTGGAAGGGAGCGATGGATGACCAGAGAAGAAGGGTGGAAGGCAGCGCCGGGCGAGTTATGCCACAGTTTGCAAGTGGATTGTAGATGCTTTGGCTAATGTGCCTGCTGGTATTGTTGTCGGCATCATTTCCGAGGAGCCGCACGGTACAGAGAGCGACTCTGACTGCGAGGAAAGTGAACCTGCTATGTTGGATTTAGTGCAGCTGTAAGATTCTGAAACAGAGGATGAGGACTTGGATGGATTTGATAAATGACTTTATGACGACTGTAACTTGCTCTCGATCTATTTTTTAAATACACACACTTGTCTGCTTGTGTGTGTGTTCTTGTAAGGCGGACGTACGTTGTAGAGGACATGTATGTAAAACCCGCGCCTTACCATCAGGTGCACCTTATGTGTGTTTTAAATACAGAGCACACGAAACTGGGACAGCGCCTTTTCGTACGGTGCGCCTTTTGGTCGTAAAAATATGGTATTAAAAAATGTTTAATTCACCTGAAGCCAAAGGTTTATCCTGGTCACTGTCTCTTTTTCCGGTGAAGCTATAATTGCTTTAGCATGCTGGGAGTAATGAATAGGATGAACATTGTAACCATGGCAACACTAGTTCTTGAAACAAATGCTGTTGCATTTACCTTTTCTGATCTAGGGTTTTTTGCTTTATGATAAATCAAATAATGGAGAATGTGTAGGCTTTATGGGCGAAGCAGGACGAGCTTAAAAAAGCAACTCTACTTCAGAGAAAAAGCTCAAAAGCCTCCAACCAACTACATTTCTAAGCCAATTTCCAGAAAATCAATCCCAAAGTGGCTTACAACAAGCGGACAAGTGGAGCTCGGGAGTGGTGACTACTGCGTGAGTGAGCAAGCACCGCATTTGTTTCGTTGAGCTAAACTGAAAGAGAAATCTGTGCCCTACTACTGGATGTTCAGTGATTTCTTTATTCCTCATGAAGTACTTCGATTACCATAACATGTTTGTTTATAAATCCTAACCCTGCTTATCAGCTGTGCTACTGCATCTTTACCATGAGGGCCAGTGAGAATCGAAACCTGAAAAACAGCTGTCCAAATTGGGCTCTAAAATGCTGTGTTCTTAATACAGAGCAATCTTTGGCATTTTATGTGAAATTTTGTAACTTCACAATCTTTGTTCTAAAAGGATCTTGTCACACAGACAGGAGTTGGAATTGTTTGTTCTATTCGGATCAGGATTCATTCAGGTAAGTATTTTATGACACGCAAGAGGAAGACCAAAGAGGAGGTTCATGGATAAAGTGAAAGAAAACATGAAGATAGTTGGAGTGACTAAAGAGGATGCAGGAGATAGGGTTAGATGGACAAAACTGAAAATGCCGAAAGAAGAAGATTTTATGACAAATAGCAGTTAAGTCTTTCAATTAGTTAGCCTAAATGTGAGTTTAACTCCTGTTTTTGATTAGAATAGGTGACTTATATTATAGCATATTCCTATTTTTTGCCGCTAACAGCCCTTTAGCAATCAAAAACAAAACCCATCCCCAACCAAATCATGGTTTCGATCTATTGCTCAAAACATTATGGTTTCACCTGCTGGGCAAAATGAAGCATTTGGTACAAGAGACCAAAGAAAATCCTAAACAACAAACCAACAACCTACGTTCCATTCTGTTGTCTTCCGCTTATTTGGGGCCGGGTCAGAGGGGCAACAGTCTCAGACAGCAAGTCTAGGCTTGTCTCAGCCCGGCTCCATCTTCCAGCTCACCCAGGAGGATCCCGAGGTGTTCACCGGCCAGTTGTGAGACATAGTTTCTCCAGCAGGTCTGGGATCTGCCTCTGGGTCTCCTCCTGATGAGACGTACCCGAAACGCCTCACCAGCAAGGCTCTCAGGAGGCATCCTAATCTGAAGCCATCTGTCTACTCTTGACCACATGGAGCAATGGCTCTCGTTCGAGCTCCTCCCAGATAGCAGAGCTCCTCCCTCTATCTCTGAGGGAGGGATCATAGATCAACCGGCAAATCGAAAGGTTTGGTTTTCGACTCGGCTTTTTCTTCACCACGACGGATCCATACAGCATTCTGATTATTGCGTCCGCCACACTGATCAGTCTATCGATCTCCCGCGCCATTCTTCCCCAACTCGTGAACAAGATCCCAAGATACTTAAACTCCTCCACTTGAGGCAAGACCCTAGCCCTGACCTGGAGGGGGCTTTCCACCCTTTTTCGAGCAAACATCTTGGAAGTTCAAGCTACTTTCTTTTGTCTTGATCCAGTATAAGATGACTTTGTAACCACAAGAACATTTTTGAGGGCCTGATTGATGCAAATGGAGCGCTGCTAATTTTTTTTTTTTTTTAAAGAAAAGAAAGAACAAAAAAGGAATCAATTTCCAGTGCAGCAGTCAAACCCTCCTTCTGCTGACACGACAATGGCAGAAAAAGGTTAAAGATAAAAATAAAAACTAATTTGAACTCTTTTTAGAGTTTAACGTACCAAATGACTCCTGCAAGGACTTCCAGTCAGAGGGCAGTTGTCAAGCAGTTCAAACGCACTGTAGCATTCAGAAAGGGCCGGAGTATAAATTACAGGGTTGTGGTAGTTAATCACCACCCTCTCAGCCAGTCTATTAATCAGTGTAATCATCTCTGTGCTGCAGTGACGTACTTGTCTGACTGGTCATTGAGGGGAATAAATAAAAAGAAAGGAGGTGAGTTGAAGCCAGAAGAGCTCATTTATTTATTGTTGTCTGGATTCAGCATTCAGTTCATTAATCAGCTGGAATCTACTCTGGCTGCACATGAGGCGGATTTTACACGGAATTACCAGGAAAAGTGTTTGAGCTCAAGTCCCGTTCTAACAAACACTGGTATTATTCATACCTTCAGTGTGGTTTACTCATGTCATCTGTTGGGCTAAAATCAGATTACCGGCTTCAACGTGTTTAAATTCAAAGCACATTATTTTTTTTTTCTGTTAGACAATTTAAGTTACTTTACATAAAACAATTAAATTATTACAGCAGGGTGCAGAAGAAGCATTAAAAATGTATTGAAACAAACTCAATCATAAACTGACATTTCAAAAATGATGGTAATTTGAATAAATAATGAAAACCTTTAAATCTAGTTTGAAGACATTTTCCATACTGGAAAATAAACGACTGTTTATATGTGAGAGTTTAAAGATGAGACCATTTTATTTATTTGCCTCTCCAGCTTTTAATATCTCTGTGGACTGGTGCAGATCCAACAGTCTGCAGCTCAACACCACCAAGACCAGAAAGATGGTGGTCGACATCCGCAGAAGAGACGGTCTGGTGTTTTAATAAATTTTAATAAAGTTTGTCTTTTAAAATAATTTTTTTTAAAAAAAAGCAAAAATCTTCAAGGACAAACACGTGTTTATATGTTAAAAAAAAACAGAGCCACTTGTGTCCTTACTTTTACTTATAAATTAAATCCATGCGCCGAAAAGTTTTATGACTAAATTGTTGAAGTCATCTTTATTTTTTCTTAGATTTAGAGTTTTTCTGTCTTAATGGAGATTTTGTCAACAGAATAACTGACAGGTTCTTCCTCGCTAACAGAAAGAAAAGAGCTGCTAGTTTGAGCGCGCCCCCTTGAGTGGAAGCAGAGTACATACCTGCCTCCCCTGATGATTTTTTGATGGGGTTTTTTGTGCGATCAGCAGCAGTAGTTTTCTAACACATATAAAATACATTATGTAGACTGCAGAAAGTTGTGGTGTTTAATAAATACTTCTGTAAAGTTCATACTGGTAATTTGCTGAGGAACAGAAACTAGCACGCATCAAGCCACCCAGATTGTATTGAAGCACAGCTCGTCTCTGCCTACCTTTGGGTTTCTAACCTGGATTTGATCGGAAAAAAAAAAAAAATCAAAATCAGCTATTTTGGCAGAAATGTGTAGCCATACTCCAAATCCAAATTGTGATCCTCCCCTGCCTCCCCTGACCACACATCACTGGTCTAGAGCTGGACAACAGATTGGACTGGTCACACAATACAGACTCTGTCTACAAGAAGGGACAGAGCAGAGTCTACTTCCTGTAGAGGCTGGGATCCTTCAACATCTGCCAGAAGCTGCTGCTGCAGATGTACCAGACCGTCATCAGCAGCGTGCTCTTCTATGCTGTGGTGTGTTGGGGAGGCAGCCTCAAGAAGAGGTACGCGACACTGCTGGACAAATTGGTGAGGAAGGCCGGATCGGTGGTTGGCACTGAACTGGACTCACTGACAACTGTAGCCGAGAAGAGGATCCCCAGCAAGATACTGTTCATCAGGGACAATGTCCACCACACTCTGCACTAGACCATCACCAGGCAATTGTCCGAAATTGTCCCTGGGAATGAGTGTGTGCGTGGATGGTCGTGTGTGGCCCTGCAACAGACTGGTGACCACTTCTGGTGGTAACCTGCCTCTTGCCTTAAATCAGCAGGGATAGGCACCAGCATTCCCATGACCAAGTCAGGGAATAAGCAGTTCAGAAGACAAAACTAAACTTCTTCCACAATGTTGCCCCATTTTTCTGTTTTCTAATTGTTTACTCACTGCTTCAAACACTTAAACCAACTGTCCATAACGCTGTCTTTTGCCAAGGTCTTTGGATTTGTCTATGGCAGCTCCTGATTTTGCTTGGAGTTACAAAGTAGTTCATTTTTATCGATTGCTCAATTTGCGTGAAAGTTGTTGTACGCATCGGACTACAGTTCACAAACAAGACCCCACATGTTCAAGTTGAGACTTTGGTCTTGAACGTGTGACCTAGTAGCAGTGGTTATGCTGTGCTAGGGGGGAGATATAGCTCAGAGGTAGAGCGTTTGCCCTTAGACCGGAAGTTCTTCGGAAGTTTGCGGGATCGAATCCCACTGAGCTCATGCCTAGGTGTCCTTGGGAAAAAAACCTAATTCCCCGTTTTTCCCACCATTGGCGCCGTCGTGGCAGCCCGCTGTAGTATAATACAGCACACAAATTTCTCGTTGAAGAATGAATAAAGTATACTTCTTCTCTTTTTTCTAATTATCAAACAACTGCTGATCAAACTTCAAGTACAGATGTCGACCTAACTCTTCTTGAGTCCATCTTGTTAAAGATGTCCTCTCTAGATGTTCCACAGCAGTTATCATTTTACAGCCTGATATGCCGGCCTGCTTTGTGTATAAAAAAAACACAAACAGCTCATTAAAAACATGCTGATGGAGCAGTTAGAGGATCTTCTCACAGATAACAAGATGCTAGCTGACACACCTCCCACCCTCTGCTCTCTATCAGACATCTCCGAGCCTCATTCTGCTTGTTCTATGCATCTCCTGCTTGGTTTGGGGCTTAAATAAACCTTCGCAACAGCTTTCGCAGCTTCCACCACCAGCCAATTTATGTGACCTGAATCCGCATACATCACCCTAGCCATGCTTGTCACCAACGCTGAGCTGGGCTGTGCAGACCACGGAGCTGTGTGACAGGACGCCATCTGCCTTTATGAAGGTTCCTCTGCATAATCATCCATACCAATCATGCTAAATTGGGCAGAGAGTCGCAGACACACATTGTGACGAGCGGACTTCGATCAGTTTGATGAAGTAATGTAATGACTCTACGCTAGTGAGAACCTCACAGCTGGTGCTCATTTTAAACCCCACCCAGATGGGTTCACATGTGTCCCATTTACCAACTGTTGTCCTTCGAGTGTTTGAGTTTCTTTCCTCAAACACACACACACATACACACACACACGTACATTTCTATGCATGCATCTACGTACCAAGCTGCAGAAATGATGAGTTAGTCAGAATGACTTCCGCTGCTTCTTCATTAGATTCTCTGCTTTCTGTTTTGGCTCCAGGGCCACCTACACACCTCCCGGGAGTACAGGTGCTGTTTATAGCTTCAAGAAAAAGTTGGAGACAAGTTTCACAGAGTTAATGAGGCGTGTAGCGTAGAGGACGCTCTTTCAACTTCCTGTGAGAGCGGCTCCAATAAGTTTGCGAATGAAATAATTTGGTTGTTTGGAGGGAATTCGCTGAGCTGCGAGTGTAGAGGTCAGTTTTTTTTTGTGAAGGTGGTACGAGGGGGAAGGGCACTTAAACATTAGTAGGACATTTTACTCAAGTAATAAAACACACAGCTAATAATTAATCAATTAATTCGTACATATCAATCAAATTTGGTTAATTTACTTTTAAAAAAATGGAACAATTGGCTTGGTTTAAAAATTTAACCAGTCTTATAAAAATAAAACCTGTAACATATGCTGTTCCTCTGATCCTGTCCATCCTGGTCACTCCCAGAGAGATCCTCAGCATCTTCATCTCTGCTACCTCCATCTCTGTTTCCAGTCTTTTCCTCAGTGCCACTGTATCTGTGCCCTGATACTTTTCTCCACCCATTTCAACCTGCCTGCACATGCTTCTTCACCTCTTTTCCACACTCTCCATTGCTCTGTACTGTTGATCCTAAGTACTTCAAATCTTTCACCTTCTTTATCTCTTCTCCCTGTAACCTCACTTTTCCATTTGGATCCCTCTCATTCACACACATGTACTCTGTTTTACTCTGACTAATCTTCATTCCTCTTCTTTCTAGTGCAAACCTCCACCTCTCCAGCTTTTCCTCCACCTCTTCCCTCCTCTCACTACAGATCACAATGTCATCTGCAAACATCATTGTCCATGGAGATTCCTGTCTGACCTCGTCTGTCAGCCTGTCCATCACCATAGCAAACAGCAAAGGACTCAGAGCAGATCCCTGGTGCAGTCCCACCCCCACACTGAACTCCTCTGTCACACCTACAGCACACCTCACCACTGTCTTACAGCCCTCATACATGTCCTGCACCGCTCTAACATACTTCTCTGTCACACCAGACTTCCTCATACAATACCATAGTTCTTCTCTAGGTACCCTGTCATACGCTTTCTCTAGATCTACAACGACACAGTGCAGCTCCCTCTGACCTTCTCTGTACTTCTCAATCAGCATCCTCAAGGTGTAATACCGCATCTGTTGTGCTCTTTTTTTGGCATAAATCTATACTGCTGCTCATGTGTGCCAAGCCGTATTACCTGAGTTATTACTGTATTTAACACATACATAAGGTGCACCTGATTTTGGGGTGCGGGTTTTATGTACAATCCACGTCCACACTTCCCTCTGTAACATTCTCATGGTGTTCTCTACTACGTTCGTCTTTCAACAACAACAACACACACACACACGGCACACTGTACTATGGAGGGCGCCACACATTTTGAAGAATATCTAAGACTTTTATGTGCGCCTTATAGTCGTGAAAATACGATAACCTAGATAATTTTCTGTCATCATACTGATGTTTTGAGTCATATCCCAGGTTGATACACACCACCCGGTAGGTGTGTAGGTTGCGAGAAACATCCAGATATGATACACAAAAAAGGACATTTTTAATGTTATTTTACAATATTTCCAAATAGTTACAAGTGAAAATATTGAAGTTTAGCATTGGGTAAAACACGTTCCTAACCACACACAACATCAGCAAATGTGTTAAACAGGACCTTCACGGCTGAAAAATTTTGGAATTAACGTCTTCAAAAAATAAGAAGAAAACAAAAGAAATCTTAATAATTAAATGACGCCTAGGTGTCAATTGGTAAATTACGATGCTTTATTTTTCCGCACTTTATGGATATTAGTGAGATTGTAAAACAGAAAGCCAATGAAGGAGTTAAACATGGAAACAGATCCCAACATAACACCGGTGATATTATTGGGTCACTCACTCTGTTCCAGCTGGTCTCTTTAGGTTACAGTCACTGGACGTCATGGCAACCACTGCAGCATCCGGAGGTCACAGAAACATGACCATCTGTACACAGGTGATGTCTCAAGGTAAATTTTTTCACATTGAAACTCTAAAGTAAACTAAAAAAATTGTAAAAGAGAAAAAAAAACATAATAAACTAAATTAAGCATTTTTTTTTTTTCCCCCCTTTATATCCTTATGAATATTCCGTTCCGTCATGTTCCGCTTGTTCCGGGGTCGGGTCGCGGGGGCAACAGCCTCAAACGGGCAGCCCAGGCCTCTCTCACCCCGGCTGCATCCTCCAGCTCACCCAGAAGGATCCCAAGTTTTCCCCGGCCAGCTGTGAGACATAGTCTCTCCAGCGGGTCCGGGGTCTGCCCCTTGGTCTTCTCCCGGTGGGATGTGCCCAAAACACCTCGCCCGCGAGGCGCTCGGGGGGCATCCTGACCAAATGCCTGAACCACCTCATCTGGCTCCTCTCGACCTGGAGGAGGAGCGGAAACCCCTCTTTTAAAAACTACTTTAAAAGGCAACCATTTAATTTAGACATTCAACTGTGCAGGGCGGCACGGGGGTGAAGGGGTTAGCACTGAGGCCTCATAGCAGGAAGGTCCGGGTTTGAGTCCCACGTGGGGACGAGGCTTGAAACACTGGTCTTTCTGTGTGGAGTTTGCGTGTTCTTCCTGTGTATGTGTCGGTTTTCTCCGGGTAATCCGGTTTCCTCTCACCCTCCGAAAACATTAGGTTGACTGGCCACTATGAAATTACCCCTTGAAATGACTGTGTGTAAATGATTTTGTTTGTGGACCTGCGACAGACTGGTGATCTAAAGACCTGAAGACCTCCTACCCAGCCTCTTGCCTTAAATTCACGAGGATAGGCTCCAGCACCTCCATGAGTCCGCTAGGTAAAAGCGGTTCAGAAGACAAAACTAAATATTCAACTCTTACAAAAACTCACAATATATCCCATGATTTTTTTTTTTATTTAAATGTGAATTTAACGCTTTGCTATGAGTTTTTGTATAAATTTATTTGATCCTCAAACATATTTTGTATTGTTTTAATTTTTCATCCTTTTCGACCTCTTGTACCCTATACTGTAGATTGATGGTCTTTCATCTTGCAGGGAAGAGTTAGACTGATCCTCCCAAACACGTAGGAAAAACCCTCAGCTTCTTATCCACAACGGATGGAGAGAAAGAAGATTTGGTGAGAAGCTGCTGTTGTGCCTTTGAGCAAACACACTGAGCCGCCTCGTAGCACAGAGGAAAAGTTCCTCCTGGATGGCGAATGTTTCTGGCAGGAAAGACAAATATGGAAATTGAAATCATTAAAACCACAGTAGAAGAAGTGGGTTTAACCCCTGGAGACCCAGGCCTGGATTTTTCTCTGATTTATAAGCTTCCCATGGTTAGAACGACTGTAAGCTTTAAACTATCAGTCAGAGAAAAAAACCAATAAAGCAATTATTCTTGTGAATTCTAAAAGCCTGAAAGGAACATCAGCTGATCAATAAGCTGATCAGTGATCAGCCAGAGGATCGTGAAAGTTTTGATCAACTTCATGTTCTCCAGGCTGAAAGAAAAACAGAATTGATCAGATTGATTTACTTCTGACTCAGTTTCTTTCAGAAGAAATCAAAAAAAGTTTCTTTTATTTTCTTTTTTATATGGATAATATTTAAATCTGGTGAAAAAACTTTCAGAAATAAATGTCCTTAAAATAGTGGTCCACAACCACCGGGCCGCGGACTGGTACCGGGCCGCGGGTCATGTGGTACCGGGCCGCACAGAACTGTTATTTTATTCACTTTGTTTTTGTGATGTCTTTTATTTTGAAGGTATGTTTACCGTTACCATGGCAACAAGAGTGCGTTTGAGCAGAGAGAATGTTTCCACGTTATAAAGACGCTGCTAATACATTTTCTCCTGAAGAAAAAGTGGATTTAAGTTTATTATTATTGATTTTAAAAGCCATTTTTTTCAGGCTGGTCTCATCATCTTAAGACCGGTCCGTGAAAATATTGTCAGACACTAAAACGGTCCGCGGCGCAGAAAAGGTTGGGGACCCCTGCTTTAAAACATGCCTGTATTTTACATATTTTGTAAATCTTCCGGTTTCTGTCCTGGTGATTGCTTCAGATGAACAAGTTGGTGTTTAACAGTAACAACTAGACAACTGATTACAGTCATCAAAAATGGATTAAAATGTCTTGACTCATATGTTCTCAAAATTTGACTGTAATTTAAAAATGAGTCAAGAGATACTTAAGTTTACGTTTTCCATGACAACGGCACCAGGTTTTCACATGTTTTTAACATTAACAATTTTTCCTTCTATTAAAAACAACAACAACAACAACAACAACGACAACAATACTTTCTTGTCGGTTTAGTTTTGACACTAGGACTTCCAGAATTGTAGAACTACTAGAACTCCCGCGTCCGTCAATTTGACGATTAGCGAAGTGGCGATGACGTCATACACGGAAGTGCCTCAGTGACCAACAAACGTCTTCTTAAGTCTTCTTATTTTTGCTCCCCTAGAGTGGCGCTGTTCTGATTTGATCTGCAGCTGACGAGATCAACTGCTGGTCGCAGATCTAAACAACCGGAAGTGAACCGGAAGTCAACAACCGGTCGCAGAACCTAAATTAATACACATTAAACGAATAAAAAACACTTGTACTTTTAAAATTTACAGATTTTTATTTGAAAAAGGCAGAGCAGGTGCGAAAAAAAAAACGCTAAATCCAATTGAATTATTGGAATTACGCCAAGTCGCAGATTTCGATGTTTAGATGGTCTGGAAGGGAGAGGAAGAGCTATGACACGGTCTGGGGGGGTAGGTGGATGACACGTTCTAGACATACGCAGAGACGCAAAGTCACAGATCTCGACGAATCTCGCCAGGACAATGTCACAACAGTAGACAACAGTAACCACGCTGCAGTCAGACGCGGGAAAAAGTTAGAATGTATTTATTATTATTATTATTATTATTTATTATATATTATGTATTATTATGTATTTTGTGGGAGTTAGAGGAAGAATTACTCTTAACTCGTTTTTAGTGTTTTATTTCAGTTAAATTACAACAATATACAAACATTGTAGAAAAAGTCAAAATTCCAGGAACGTCAAAGATCAACGGGACTACAGTAATTAGACGTCAACTTCTGAGAACCGTCAAATTGTCGGCTTTGGTTGTTTGAGTAATAAAAACCCAAATATACACTAACATGTTTATGATGATCATTAGGATCAGTAGAAGAAACAGTGATAAAAAATGAGCCCGAGTCAAGCCTGTGTGATTCACACAGGATGAAGAATTTCAGAAGACCTCAATGGGGCTGAATTTTTGAAAACAAAAAATTTGATTAATTTGGCAGTAACTGAACACTTTCTTTCCTGTTTTATTGACACAATAAAAGTTTCAATCAATTCATAGCTTACATCTTCTGTATTGCTGAAACGTTCCGATTTTAATGAAATCTGAAAAATCCCTTTTTGTTTTTGAAATTTTATTTGTAAAGAAACAAACATCGCTTCGTTTTAAACCTGCTTTCAGAATAAAAGCCTCTTTATTCAGAGTAACAACGTCTGAGTCGATGTTAGACGCCCCACCTCATCTGGCAACCGACAAGGCCTCAAACTGACAGGATGCTATGTCGAACTGGTTGCCATGGGCAACGGGAAGCAGCTGCCGGTGATGGGATGTTGTGTGTGTGACAGCCTGCTGGTTTAACTGCAGCTCATCTTCCTCCCAGTGGAAGGAGAGAAGCATCAGGTGTAGTTTTCTTCACCTCCTTCATTGTGTTCTTCCTCATTTATGATGTCCTTCCTCACCACAAAGATTTAACAGTTTATCCTCTTAGATCTACAGCCGTGTCATAAAGAACGTCCTCCCTCTATAAATGAGGAGGATTTATGTGTGAGGAGGCCCATCTGTTCCTCTTCAAGTGCTAAATGAGGCAAAAACAGATTTTATAAGGTCGTTTTAAACTGTTTGGAGTCCATCGTCATGCAGAGAGAAAGATTATTTACAAGAAACAACACCATTTTTTTTCTGAGGAATGGATGTACCAGGAAGCTCAGAACACGGTCAGACATGCAGAGGAACATCTCAGAGGCTCAGCATTGGTCACCATTTAAAAGAGTGTTTGCCAGGAAAATTTTTCTCTTTGGAAAATGTGTTCTAGTAAAGACACAACATAAGCCGCCCAAGTAAAAGCCCTGTTAGTCACATCTTTATCCCAAAAATAGTGGTGACAGTCGATTAAAAAAAATAATCAACTTACCGTAATTTCACGACCATTAGGCGCACCGTACGAAAAGGCGCAGTCTCAGTCACACACCGCCTTACAACAACACACACGCAAGCATGCAAATGTGCGTATTAAAAATAGATTGGGAGCAAAACTGAGTTTGGCTGTGCTTTATTTAAGTAGTAACGATACTAAACAAGCACATTACGGGTAATAGTCTTTATTCAAATCCGTCAAAGTCCTCATCCTCTGTTTCAGAGTCGAACAACTGCGCAAAATCCAACAGAGCAGGTCCACTTCGCTCCTCGCTGTCAAAGTCACTGTCTGTACTGTGCAGCTGTCAGAAAGGATACCAGCTTTTGCGAAAGCTCGGATAACAGTACCAGCAGACACGTTAGTCCAAGCATCTACAATCCATTGGCAAACTGTAGCGTAACTCGCCCGGCGCTGCCTTCCACCCTTCGTGAAACTGTGGTCTCCTTCGGTCATCCATCGCTCCCACGCCGCTCACACTTCACTCTTTAACGTTCTCATGCCTTTTCTTTCAGGTCCACCTCGCGGGCACCGCGTTTTCTTTTAGGTCCGCCTTTTCTCACACACAAGGCGCACCGCACGAAAAGGCGCACCGCTCATTTTGAAGAAAATCTAAGACTTTTATATTCGCCTTATAGCCGTGAAATTACGGTAAGTACAAGATTGTGTAATTAATTAATCAAATTAATCACATTTTAACGCCATATTTGCTAAAGGCCTCCTGATAAAGAATTTGTCAGTCAGTCATCTTCTTATCCGTCTGTCCCTTTCAGGGTTGCGGGAGTTGCCAGAGCCCATCCCGGCCAATTTAAGGCGAAGGGCAGAGTACACCCCGAACAGGTTGCCAGTCTGTCGCGGGGCCACACACATACAACCATCCACACACACACACACTCATTCCCAGGGGCAATTTAGCACCGGCCAATCAACCTAGCATGCATGTCTTTAGAGGGTGGGAGGAAATCGGAGTACTCGGAGGAAACCCACACAAACACGGGGAGAACATGCAAACTCCACACAGAAAGGACAGTGTTCCAAGCCTCGTCCCCACCTAAAACTTGAACCCACGACCTTCTTGCTGTGAGGCCATTGTGCTACCCACTGCGCCACCGTGCTGCCATGAATTTGAATTCTAGGATATTAAAAAAATGTACTCTATGAATAATCAATTGAATACAGTAAGAAGAGAAGATTTTAAATCCAATTTATTATTGGTGAACTGTGCCTCATTGGCCCAGGTGCATCACTTAAAAAAGAAAAACAAGTGTTAGGGTTCGTTAGGGTTCGTTCTTATCTTCAACGATAGAAATTGGCCTGCAATCAGCAGCAACCCACTTTGCGATAGTATTTGTCATTTTCTCTGTCGTGGATTTGCTCATTCGCTTGCCAAATTCAGCTAGCTTGGTTTGGCGGCGCGAGCTCCCGGTAGCCACACTCGCAACAGAGGAACTTGCCTGAACATGTTTTACGTTTAGATGGTATGTCAGGCTGGAGTTGCTCCGGTGGTAGGAGACAATGTTCCCTCTAATTTTTTATGTGTCTGAGCAAACACACAAGCTTCCTGAGCAGAAGGGGGCGCTTCCTGAGCAGAAGGGGGCGGAGCAAAAACTTTTACTCTTTTGTGACGTCACAAGTAGTGATGGGCCAAACTCCGAAGCGGTAGATTGAAGCAATTTGTTTCAGAAAGAGAGAAGTAAGAGGTATTGTTGTGATGTAGAAGGAGGAGGAGGACCCAAATGCAGGACATCAAACAATATTTATCAAACCAAGGATCATTAATAAATATTAATGATCTTTTCTTTGTAAGCAAAGAAAAGGGATCAAAATGGTTATCAAAAGAGTCAATCTTAGTCCCAAAGGATATCCGCTGGGTCGGGAGTCAGCCAGGGCTGGAAGGCATGAAGACCCGACGAGGAATGCTGGTGAGGCTGACCTTAAATAGGCAGCAGAGAGATTCGGTGCAGGTGGTCCAATCAGGTGCAGGTGGTCCAATCAGGTGAAATTGGGGGAAAGGTGACATGGTCCCTGGCTCCTTCTGGTGGTGGTTGAGGGAACCACAAGAGGTATGTTCCGAAGCTCTGTCTTGTTTTACCATCTTTAGTTTAAACTGAGTTTCTTTTTTGTGCGCTGTATAGGTCTTCTTGTGCGCTATTGATCTGCAAGCAGTGCGCAATTGCTTTGAGGGAACACTGGTAGGAGAACTCGTTTTTTAAAAAACTTTGGGAGAATTCCTCCTGTGGGAGATTAATAAAGTTTTTATCTATCTATCTCCCCAACTCCTTTAAACGATATGACAAGTCTTACAAAACTGAAAATATTTGAGTTGTTTTGTGGACTTTTTTCTTCTGTTGACTTAAAAGCCTCTAAAAATCCTGTTTTTACAAGCATGAAAGAGAAAAACAGTGATCTTTGCTAGCTTAATGATGGAACAGGAGCCAGAGGGAGGAGAATCTGATGAGGTATTACTTTGTTCACATGGAGGTGTACCCTCCATCCGTCAGAATGCTCACACTATGTTTCCACCTTCTTCAACATCAGCCGCCATCATCTCCCTCACAATAATTACAGCGATTAGAGGAAGCTGGTGGACAGCGGCTGCCATTAGCATATTGTCCAGGCCAGCCACTAATGGATTTGGTATGCATGGTGTTGTGTGTGTGTGTCTATGTGTGTGTTTCCACCGCATGCCCGCTTGCCTCCTCTTCCTGGCTGAGAAAGAAAAATCCAATTAACCAACAGCTTGCTCTCAAGTGGAAGTGAGAAATTGAGAAACTCAGACAAAAAGCAGAGCAGACTGGAATAACAATGTGCTCTTGGAGGTTCTGCAGGACGTTCATCCCACAACTACAACCGCTTCAATTACATGAACACAAGGATCAGTTTAAGGTCAGAAAAGCTGGACTAATGAGTGACCGGCTCATTATAATGATCACCCGAGTCAGCGGGACAACTTCTCAGCATCCCGCTTTGATTTTCACAGGCGAGAACTTTGTTTGGTTCACTTTCATTTCTCCTCCATTTGCCAACAGCTGAAAGGTAGCATTTAGTCAGGCACACAGATGCTGATTCCGGTCCTGTTGAAGGTTTCTGGTTCTAGTTCTAATAGTATTTTATTTAAGGCGCTCGGGGGGCATCCTGACCGGATACCCGAACCACCCCATCTGGCTCCTCTCGACCTGGAGGAGGAGCGGCTCAACACCGAGCTCCTTTCGAATGGCAGAGCTCCTCACCCGATCTCTGAGTGAGAGCCCAGCCACCCTGTGAAGGAAGCTCATTTTGGTCGCTTGTATCCACGATCTCATTCTTTCGGACACCACCCACAGCTGGTGATTGTACTGTAGGTCACGAGAGCTCTGATATGTAAGATTTTTAAAAACAACAACTTCTGAATAGATTTATTCATTTTCACTTGGGTTTGGACACAGTGAATCCCCCTCCTCTCAATCCCCGCTTAGTCTTACCTCCTGGATGCATGCATGACACTGTGTAAAGCTCATTAGAGGCTGCAAATACAGAATAAAGCACAACATGTTTGCAGAGCTGGTGGATATTTGTTTTTTTTATTTTGTGAACTTACCTCCAGATGGCATTTTGTTGAGGGGAGGGACTGAGGGTGAGCAGAGCACATGCACTGAAACAGTTCATGCTTATGTGGGTACGGCAGAGAACAGAATCCATTTCTAAGTAAAATCAGGCATTGGAAAAGAATCCGGAGAGCCCACAATTTACTCAAACAGGCAAGAATGACATTTTGAAAAACACTTTTGGTTCACTTTTGATGTGAAAAAATATTTAAACATGGTAGAAACCTTCAAAAAGTAAATGTTGCCTAAAACTTTTAAGAAGCCTTATATGTAGTTGGTTTTTGGTTTGAGTCTTTCAAAATCCACTGGTCTACTGGAATTTTATACCCGCCATCTTGTTCTTTCGGTCACCACCCACAGCTGATGACCAAAAGTGAGGGTGGGAACGTAGAATAGCATCTTCAAAGACCTTAAACAACAAACAGT
Organism: Neostethus bicornis; assembly: GCA_902685375.1. Lineage (NCBI taxonomy): Eukaryota > Metazoa > Chordata > Actinopteri > Atheriniformes > Phallostethidae > Neostethus > Neostethus bicornis. Next base: position 7,092,690 of record LR738549.1, on the reverse strand, counting down.
ATGACAAATGTTTTATACTGTTTCCTGTCTGCTATGCCCCCTACTCCCATTCCACCGTGTTGGTATACAACCACCAAATTTTCTCCAACTCACGGTCATTCAAAAAAGCTGATTTAGTCTCTCAATGTTCTTTCTTATAAACTTATAACTATTACAAATAAGTGTTGCATAAACATAATTTGTGTACCGTTACACCCCTAATATGTGTATATTATAAGTATGCCAATATATATTCCAGTGTCCATTGTCTCTAGAGCCCTGTCCATACGTAGCGGGGTATTTTTGAAAACGCATATATTTTTAACCGTTTTGACCTGCCGTCCACACGAAAACAGAGGGGTTTTTTTACTCAAAACCGACGTTTTGAAAACTCCAGCCAAAGTGGAGATTTTGGAAAACTCTGTTTTTGCGTTTGCATGTGGGCGTGCGAAAACTGAGATTTGCTTTGTTATGCGTCACTACCTGCGACAAGTAGCTAATGCACATATGTTACTCGTGTGCGTCCTCGTTTAGAAAAGCAGACAGTGGGCAGCATGGATCCAAGGACCCTGTTGCAGACCCTCTTTTCTTGCCTTTTTGTCCACTTTCACCTGCTCTTGCTTCTTGTTGAGGAGCAAAGGAGATGCGTTGCAATCGGCGATTGTTATTCACATAAGCCCCCCGCCCCTCCTTCACTCAATACTGCCTACTACTGGTCTGGCATGCTCATAATCGCACTCAGAAGCGTATATATACGGCTGCGTGTGGATGCGGATATTTTGAAAACGGTTATGTGTGGACACGAGCGTTTTCTAAAAAGGAGGACAGCAGATATGCGTTTTCAAAAATACCCGGCTACGTGTGGACGGGGCGTAGAGCTTGAAAGATGCCAACAATGTACGTATTTACATGTGTTTTTCTTTTTCAAGCAAACATAAAATGCTAATTAAGGTTCTGCAGAACAACGAATTCATTCAAAAACATAAAGTAAAAATTCAAACAAACGTTATCTTCAAGTTTTCGCCGCCATAGTCCAACCTACCAAAAATGTACTTGATGCAACCTACAAACAAACCTGATTTTATTCTTATTCTAAATTTTGATTTATTGGTTAAAAATATTAAAAAAAAAAAACTCAGACAAAGTGTCATTTTTTTGTCTTGTTTTTTAAAAGTTTGTTTGTTCACATCAGAGAAATCATGGAATCGGTGAGATGGAAAAATCTGTTTCCTCTGAGCATGTGCAGGTTTATCTCCTCTGAAGCAAATGTGTCACAGCTTATAGTCTCTGTTTGCTTCACTTTTCTTTATCTTGGTTTGGAGGGGCCTCAATTCTTTTGTTTTTACTGTCAGTCTGTTCGCTTTCGTTTGTTGATTTGATGACACATGGTCAAACATGAATTAAATTTTGCTCAATTTGTTTTAGTAAAGTTCAACATAAAGCAAAAAAAATGGCCAGATTCTAGATATTTTTGGTTACATGACTTATCATTTGCTTATATTAGGTCAACTTATTCTTATGTACGGTAGTTAGATTCGGCAGGGATAGGGTTCCAGAAGAGGGTGCGGGGGCTTATTATTCAGTGACATACCAACCCAACCCTATATTTGTTCATTGGTTACCATGCTACCACCATACCATACATTTATCTTAAACATCTTTTCTGTTTTTTACCCATAAAAATCTGACATATTTGTTAAAAAAAATTAAAAAATCTGTGATTGTTTCCACAAAGTTTTGTTATAACCCTAAAATAACTGTATCCCATCCTAGTGCACCCTACCCTCCTGTTGAGCTCTATAGCTCTGGTCCTCATCCTGCTGAGCTCGTACCCCCTGGCTCCTGGTGCACCTCACTTTCCTTCTGAGCTCATACCAACTGGCTCCCGCACCCTGTCTTCATGCTAAGCTCATATCTCTGGTCTTTGTCCTGCTGAGCTCCTACCCCTTGGCTTCTTGTGCACCCTGTCTTCGTGCCAAGCTCCTATGCCTGTTCCCTAATCACCCAGCCAGGGCTCCTATGTCTGGTCCCTCATCACCCAGCCAGGTTCCTACATCTGGTCCTTCATCACCCAGCCGAGCTCCAAACTTCTGGTCCCCTCGATGTCTAGCCGAGGTCTCTCTCTGGTCAGTTCTGTCTGGTTCTGCATTTCTTCCCATAAAGTGGCAATTAATTTGGGTCAAACTTTACTAGTCACCACCACCATCATGACAAAAATAAATCTAATTGTCTAAACATGCCTTCATCCCAAATGGATAATGCCAAATAAAAGCCGCACGATATTCTAAAAACACACCACAAAGATTTATGTGACTGTAATTTATGTCTGAGCGAAAGCCCGGATTTATACTGATTTTCTGTAATCGGAATCTCTTTTTTTGTGTGTAGCAATTTTACAAAGGCAAAAAATGAAAGAGAAATTGAGCTAACCTGTGATGTTTGAAGTACTACCAACCAAATTCTCATTCCCTAAATTCATCCAGGAGTTAGATGGCCACCAAATACATAGTTATATATTGAGACCAGTCAGCCCACATTGAACATCCATGTATTTTTGTCGGGCTTCTCTTGCGCAAACAAAATTAAACATTTCGCAATCAAAATGATAAATGTAAAAACTATCTCAGCCATAAGCCTTTGTAATTACTTGCACTTATTTTTATCTTTTAAAATCAGGAGTTATGGGCTCCTGAAATGAAGGCTTAGTTTTTTTATTTCTGCTTTTTATAAACAAAGAGGGAACGATCAATCATCAGACGTTCGCCGGAATGTTCCAGCATTTTAAACATTCAAAATGTGTTTATCTTAAAACTAAATGCTAAATGATGTGTTTTTCCCCCATCGCCATTAAAGCGATTCAAAAATTAAGCAAAAGCCTTCCAGGGAGAGCGTGAGCCAGATGTTTACTGACAGATGTTATTTTTACAATAAAAAAACCTAAAGCAATTAAATTAACTTTTTGTTATAAAGATTAAATATATGATAAAAAGAAGTCAGAACTTTTCCAACACTTTGTTTTACTTTAACAATTAATTTTGATCAAGTGTGTATATGTAAAAAAAATATTCCGTCAGGTCTTCTTTTGAGTGTTTTTGCCAATCGAAGAAAACCAGAGTACCCAAGGTTCCACAAATCAGAATCAAAAATGCTTTCATTGCCAAGGTCAATGAAGAGGATCAGAGACTAGGAACTTGCTGTGATCTTAGTGTTACAAAGTGTTCATAAGTCCAATGGCAGAAGGGAAGAAGCTGTTTTTGTGGCGGGATGTTTTGGTCCCGAATGGACCGGAGCCTCCTGCCCGAGGGGAGTCGATCAAAAAGTCCATGCCCAGGGTGCGAAGGATCAGCTGCTATCCGACCTGCATGCCCCCAAGTCCTAGAGACATATACCGTATTTTCCGCACTATAAGGTGCACCTAAAAACCTTAAATTTTCTCTAAAGTCCACGATGCGCCTTTTAACCCAGAGCGCCTTATATATGGATTAATATTGAGCTACAACAGGTGTCGCAACTGAGGTAAGCAGCCGCTGACTCCATTTTCCCCGTAGAAGAAGTAGTGAGTGGTGCATGCTGGGATATATGAAAGGGCGTCTCATTTCCATTTGTGTGTTTGTGTAAAGACCCGAAAATGGCTCCTACCAAGAGACACTGTTACACCGCAGAGTTTAAACTCAAGGCGATCGGTCACGCAGTAGAACATGGGAATAGAGCCGCAGCGAGAGAGTTTAACGTCAATGAATCAATGGTGAGGAAGTGGAGGAAGCAAGAGGATGCGCTGCGCCAAGTAAATAAGACTAAACAGAGTTCCCGCGGGAATAAAGCAAGATGGCCACAGTTAGAGGACAAAGTTGAACAGCCTTTACTGTAGCGCCTTAGAATGTGGTGCGCCTTATAATATGCACGGAAAATACGGTAGCCCCTGGGACTCGAGTTCCTGAGTCATGGAGAGATGGAAGGCTGCAGCCAATCACCTTCTCCGCTGAGCGCACAATACGTTGCAGTCTATGTTTGTCCCTGGCTGTGGCTGCAGCGTACCACACAGTGATGAAGGAGATGAGGATGGACTCGATGATGGCTGTGTAAAACTGCACCAACATCTGGGCGGGCAGCTTGAATTTCTTCAACTGCCACAGAAAGTACATCCTCTGTTGGGCTTTTTTGATTAGGGAGCTGATGGACCGCCCCCACTTTTGGTCGGTAGTAGTCAGTGAACCTTAGCTAATAATTGATCCAGCAATGTTTTACAGCAACGCAGTAGTTTCAACACCACCATGCAAGCCCGTATCTCTCAGTAGTGCAGACTACCGTATTTTCCGCACTATAAGGCGCACTGCATTATATGGCGCTACAGTAAAGGCTGTTCAAGTTTGTCCTCTAACTGGGGCCATCTTGCTTTGTTCCCATGGAAACTCTGTTTAGTCCTAGTTAGTCAAACATGATGATTAGACACCGTCAATTTTCTACCCATCCCAAGAAACATCTGTCCATCTCATCATATTCCTCACATCAAAATGGAGATCGTTGATTTTCCAAACTTAGAAATAAGTATCCTGCGAGGAACACTCTGTGCTGCTCCTCATAAATTAGGGGTATTTAAACCATGAAGTCAACCAGGCTACTTGTTATCAGGACCAACAGGAAGCATGAGCAACAGAAAAGAACTTGAACCCGAACAACCCCGTGATGCAAACCTAATGAACTGCCCAGGCGCGAAAGAGGTGCCCCAAAGTGTGATTCATTTGACCTTGGGCGTGGTTCACAAGGAGTGTTGGCACTTACTATGCTGGAATTTGGAACAGGGTGCATGACGTCATGTTTTTCCAATTATCCAAAAGGATTTTTTTTTTGCCAAAAAAGTGAAAGACATTTTTAGGAGCACGCTGTGAGACAGAGGGCTGTGGACCACTGCAGACCAAACGACCTAAAATTATTTCTCCCAAAGTAACAAGAGCCCTGGACTCTCTTCCGTTCATCAAGAGAGACACTCTTCAAGAAACCATTGTATCACACTAACACAGGGGTGGGCAAACTTTTCGCTTCGCGGGCCTCATTGAGTTCTAACATTTGACAAAGGGGCCGGGACAGAAACAGACGTATGGCATGCTTTGGTGACCGCTAAATTAGACCAATAGAATGGAGCGCTACAATTTGAACAAGCACGCTAAATGTTACATCAAGGGCGTTAAATTTCAAATCTAGCGGCGCTAGGTCTGAAATCTAGCGCACTAGCGCTAAAATGTACAGTTAGCGGCGCTAGGTTTAAAACCAAAGTACTTAATGTAACATTTTGCTTATTTTAACATCTAATACACTTGTTTACGTGCGTGTATTGGGGCCTGATGACTTTCCATATCTGTGGACACTGTTTATTTTGTCAGCGAACGCATCACGAAAACACACAGATTTTAATGGGAGCAGAGTTGTTTTCTCAACAAAGCCAATATTATCTAGCGTTCGCCATCTAGTGAGAAAACATCAGAATCAGAAAAAAATAAACCATTTGCATGGTTTATTTTCCTTTAAGTTTTTCATGTTTGGCAAGCCAGATTATTTTTTTATTTTATTTTTTATTTTGAATTACTCTATTCATCCCTCACCGGGGAAATTTGTTTGCTGCACTCCTTACACCGCAGCAGGCTGCCCTTCAACGGCGCCAATGGTGGGAGAAGTGGGGGCTAGGTGTCTTCTCCGAGGACCCTAGACGTGCTCTCCGTGGGACGCAAACCCGCGACCTTCCGGTCCACGGGCGAACGCGCTCCACAATTCAGATTAAAACCTTTAACGGGCTGCATATGGCCCGCGGGCCATAGTTTGCCTATGCCTGCACTAACATAAGCTCCAGTATGAATGGTAAAACCTTATGTGAGTGCGGGCCTGAATGTAAGCACCTTAATAACCAATTCAGTCTTCTCCTGCTAATATGGATGATGCCATATTGAATTTTTAGAGGTGGAAATAAGGAGTCATTGGTCCAGTCTGCATTTGTATGACAACTACTTTGCCACCCCAGCGAAAGTATTTTAAAAGAACACGCCCCTGTCACTGGAGAGCTGCAAACAACCAATCCGTCTGAATCACGGTCAGGCTTCCTGCTGTCATTGGCAAACTAAAGTCTGTCAAGCCGCAACATTGTTTGACTGTTCTGTCTGATTAACTTTTACCACAGGGCAAATGATAACGAAAGAATTCCGGATCGTCATAAAAACTGAGGTTTTTACCCTAAGTGAATAATGGGTGCCTTTTTTTCAACAGAAGTCAATTGGAACAGGGACGTTTTAGAACCAGTGGTGATTTCTCATTGGCACACAGATGGCGTAACATGTCCATTTTCTACATACAGTCATTGGCTGAATCCTACATTTAGTTTCATGGTCTTCTTCTTTCGGCATTTTCCTTCAGGGGTCGCCACAGCAAGTCAGTTTCTTCCATCTAACCCTATCTGCTGTATCTTCTTTGGTCACACCAACTATCTTCATGTCTTCCTTCACTGTATCCATGAACCTCCTCTTTGGTCTTCCTCTAGTCCTCTTTCCTGGTGGTTCCAAATCCAGCATCCTTCTTCCTATGTACTCTCTCTCTCTCCTCTGCACATGTCCAAACCATCTCAGTCTTGCCTCTCTGACTTTATCTCCAAAACCTCTAACATGTACTGTTCCTCTGATCCTGTCCATCCTGGTCACTCCCAGAGAGATCTTCAGCATCTTCATCTCTGCTACCTCCATCTCTGCTTCCTGTCTTTTCTTCAGTGCTACTGTCTCTAGACCAAACAGCATGGCCGCTCTCACCACGGTTTTGTACACTTTTCCTTTCATTTTAGCTGAAACTCTTCTGTCACACATCACACCTGATACTTTTCTCCACCCATTCCAGCCTGCCTGCACACGCTTCTTCACCTCTTTTCCACACTCTTCATTGCTCTGGACTGTTGATCATTGATACTTAAAATCTAGTTTCATCATCCAGTTATCTAGTTTCATGGTAGTTGATCTAAACTGTAATTTCCGGTACATTCTGCCTCTCCATCCTCGGAGAGAGAACTGGGTCTCCAAAAGGTTTCTTCTTTTATTTCTGTGACTCAATATTTAGACTTTTTTTCTAAGCACTGGAATTTCTTGGCGGTTTATACTTGTGCTGATTTTGTGTTAGGGTATAATTTACTAAGTGCAAAGACTTTTGAGACTAAGTCTTGATGATGCTGGGCCACATAAAATCAACTGAATAGAATCGGAACTGAAGATTTTTTTTTACCACGTGGGTTTTCATCAATTAAATATCTTATAAAGACTGTGATAGTTTCCACTCAGGCAGACACTGAGATGAGGGAGCTGATTTGGCTGCGTGGCGAGTCCAAAGCATTTGGTACATTGCTAAACCCATATTTGAACTCTTCATATTCACGATAAGGGGTCTTAAACAGATTTATTGGGTAAAGCTGCAGGTCAATGTCCAGAGTGTTGTTCTTACAGCAAGACGAAGCTGTGGCGATCCATTAAACAGATTTATTTTCACAGGCCACATTAACCCTTACACTGGGATGGAAACTGAATGTAAAGATCTGTTTTTATCACCCATTTGGTTACATTTGGATCTTATAAAAATTGACCAAAACCTTGGATTTCTTACCCTTTTTTTACCTCAGTTTGAATGACAATGTGGCCAAAATTACTGCAGATGTGTAAAAATAAGCACACATGTTGTGATCCCCTCACCTGCTGCCAGAGGGAGCCCTGGACCTTCTTCACCACCCTTATTAGGGAAGCCTGAGTTTGATTTCTGATGCCACACACCTGTGGATCCTGTTTCCTATTTAAGGGCAATCACCCCAGACTGGCACGTCGGGTCATCGTAATCCTTCCCAGCCGGGAACTCCTGGCTGCCTGACCACAAGTTTGATCTCCGTTGTATCATTTGCACTTTTGGATCCTGCGTTAATCCTGTGTCCTTTGCCTTAAAGACTTACCTGACTTCTGTTAAAAAATCCTATTTTTTCCTGCATTTGGGTCCTCCTCCTTGCACATCACAACAAATGTATATTTTTTTAATTTTTTTAAATTCTGTTTTTTTGTTGTTTTTTTTTTCCATCTAAAAATAACCTCCAATTTTACATGGTATTAATGTTTTTTTTTCTCTTCCAGATTTCTGGTACATTTTTTTATCAGACCAAGATAGGAATTAGAGCCTCCAAATCCGAGACCATGGTCCTCGCCCGGAAAAGGGTGGAATGCCCCCTGCGGGTCAGGGACAGGGTTCTTCCCCAAGAGGAGGAGTTTAAGTGTGTATCTCAGGGTCTTGTTCACAAGTGGGGGAAGGATGGAGCGGGAGATCAACAGGCGGATCGGTGCGGCGTCAGCAATAACTAAGACGCTGCATCGGCCCGTTGTGGTAATGAGAGAAATGAGTCGAAAAGCAAAGCTCTCGATTTACAAGTCGATCTACGTTCCAACCCTCACCTATGGTCACCAGCTGTGGGTGGTGACCGAAAGAATGAGATCGCGGATACAAGCGGCCGAAATGAGCTTCCTCAGCAGGGTAGCTGGGCTCTCACTCAGAGATCGGTTGAGGAGCTCTGCCATCCGGGAGGAGCTTGGTGTTGAGCTGCTTCTTCTACAGGTCGAGAGAAGCCAGATGGGGTGATTCAGGCATCTGGTCATGATGCCTCCCGAGCGCCTCGTTGGTGAGGTGTTTCGGGCATGTCCCACCGGTAGGAGACCAAGGGGCAGACCCCAGACCCACTGGAGAGACTATGTCTCACAGCTGGCTGGGGAAAGACTTGGGATCCTTCCAGGTGAGCTGGAGGATGCAGCCGGGGTGAGAGAGGCCTGGGCTACCCGTTTGAGGCTGTTGCCCCCGCGACCCGACCCCGGAACAAGCGGAAGATGACGGAACGGAAAGTATTGATGTAAATGTGTTCAAACGAAACTATGGGGGTGGGTATCGAACATGTTTTAAAAAAAAAAGAAAAATGACATTGATTAGAATTAAAGTGTAAACTCGCAAAAAAAATTAGATTTTTTTTTTCTTTTATTTACCAATATTTTTACTTAAGTCAAAATAAATCTTTCACTAGATGTGTGTAAATCAAAGAAGTAAGAAATTAAAAAGGATTTTTTTTTAATACTTTTACAGAGAGAACAGTTTGATAAAGTGTTTTTTGTGCCGTCGTTTCATTCGTTCAGAGATTTAAAAGATTAATTCTGCAGATTATCCTCATCGTCACCCGTCTGTGAGAGTTTAGAAAAACTATCACAAGTTTTTTGTTTTTATTTTGTTATATTTGACCTGATCTGTGCTTCTCGTTCCTGGATTGTGTTTGTTTCTAAACTGGCTGAGCTGTGACAACTTGTTTGTTTAGCTGGAGGCGGAGGATTTCACAAAAACGCTCGCACTTTACCGCTTTGAAGCATCAAGGAGCATGAAAGAGGAAAATTAAAAGAATCATTGATGTTGTGGGAAATTGGCAACTGGTTGTGGAGCCGCGGGCTCAGCGATGTGAAGGCAGGCCGCAGCAGGAGAAACAAAGCAGCTGAAGCATAAAGCTGTCACAGCACATCAAACCTACGTCCCCTGCCTGGATGGGAGGAAAACTGAGACCTGCAGCTGGATCTGCAGCTGGAACAGCAAACCATGGAGGACTGAATGAGATTCACAGACATTTTTACTGCTTTAAGGATGAAAAACACAAAACAACATGACTGTGGTTGAAATTTAAATCATTAATAAATAATTATTTAATCCCAGAATCGCATGAGATTTAATTCCAAGATGAAAACATATGAGATTTTACCTCCAGTAAAACATAAATATCATGATGCATACCCAGTAGAAAAAAATATTTTATTCCAATTGAGCATATTTTATTCCCAGAAAACAACACATAAAGTTTCATAACCATTAAAACCAAAAAATACCATTTTGATTCCAGTAGAACAAAAACATCACAATCCCACATCACAATAAAAAAAACATCAAATTTTAATTTCAGTAAACAAAAGACAAAACAAAAAAGTATGATTATTCCCAGTAGAAATGAAACATCCGTTTTATTCCAAGTAGAACGTGAACATTTTCAAACTTACATTATTACATTATACAGATGACATTGTGATCTGTAGTGAGAGGAGGAGGGAAGAGGTGGAGGAAAAGATGGAGAGGTGGAGGTTTGCACTAGAAAGAAGAGGAATGAAGATTAGTCAGAGTAAGACAGAGTACGTGTGTGAATGAGAGGGATCCAAATGGAAAAGTGAGGTTACAGGGAGAAGAGATAAAGAAGGTGGAAGATTTTAATTATCTAGGATCAACAGTCCAGAGCAATGGAGAGTGTGGAAAAGAGGTGAAGAAGCGTGTTCAGTCAGGCTGGAACGGGTGGAGGAAAGTATCAGGTGTGATGGCCTATTGTGCTTTTACTCTTTGGCCTAGAGACATTGGCACCAAGGAAAAGACAGGAAGCAGAGATGGAGGTAGCAGAGATGAGGATGCTGAGGATCTCTCTGGGAGTGACCAGGATGGACAGGATCAGAGGAACAGCACATGTTACAGGTTTTATTTTCCAAAAGTACTTATGTAGGATCAACACTCCAGAGCGATGGATACTGTGGAAAAGAGGTGAAGAAGCGTATGCACCCAGGCTGGAACGGGTGGAGAAAAGTATCAGGTGTGATGTGTGACAAAAGAGTTTCAGTTAAAATGAAAGAAAAGTGTACAAAACCGTGGTGAGACCGGCCATGCTGTTTGGTCTAGAGACAGTAGCACTGAAGAAAAGACAGGAAACAGAGATGGAAGTAGCAGAGATGAAGATGCTGAGGATCTCTCTGGGAGTGACCACGATGGACAGGATCAGAGGAACAGCACATGTTAGAGGGTTTGGAGATAAAGTCAGAGAGGCCTGACTGAGATGGTTTGGACATGTGCAGAGGAGAGAGAGAGTGTACATCGGAAGAAGGATGCTGGGTTTGGAACCACCAGGAAAGAGGACTAGAGGAAGACCAAAGAAATAACACATTCTTCAGATGTGACCTATTTTCTCTAATAAAAGGATGCAGCCGGTTGAGATGACTGAGAGAAGCTTGTAGGGGCCAAACAGAGTTACGTCTCTGTTTTCCTCATCTCTCCCCCACTGCAGTGTGGAAAAGCGCTTGTTTCCTTGTGTGGGCTTACTGGGGTACTAAATTGAATGAAGCCTTTTTAGACCCTACAGGATCAGAGGAACAGCACATGTTCGAGGTTTTGGAGATAAAGTCAGAGAGGCCAGACTGAGATGGTTTGGACATGTGCAGAGGAGAGAGAGAGAGTACATCGGAAGAAGGATGCTGGATTTGGAACCACCAGGAAAGAGGCCTAGAGGAAGACCAAAGAGGAGGTTCATGGATACAGTGAAGGAAGACATGAAGATAGTTGGTGTGACCAAAGAGGATACAGCAGATAGGGTTAGATGGAAGAAACTGACTTGCTGTGGCGCCCCCTGAAGGGAATTGCCGAAAGAAGAAGAAGAAGAAGAAGAAGAAGAAATTTACTGGGAATAAAATAATGCATCAAACTTTAAACAACCTTGGAATTCTTCTGGGTGAGGTGGAGGATGCAGTCGGGGTGAGGGAAGCCTGAGTTTCCCATCTGAGGCCGCTGACCCTGCAACCCGGCCCCGAATAAGTGGAAGTCAATTAAACAAAATGGAGCTTTTTATTTTAGTTTATTTTTTGTCTTTTTATGGGTTTTGTTTTCTTTACTTCTTTTGTTTTTGTGTCTTTTCTGTGGTCCCAGGGACAGATTGGGCCTAGTGGGAATCAAACCCGGTTCTCCCGGTCGAAAAACAGAATCTCTACCACTAGGCCAATGCCCCCTGGGACCAAAACGGAACTTTAAACAAATTTCTTCACAAGAACAAAATAAATATTTGCTAGTTTGAAAATGCTGATTTATTGGCTCAGATGGTCTTTGGCTGTCAGATAACGACCGCCCACCCTCGACGCTTCCTGCCGTATTAAACCAAACTAAACACACTTTAACAAATAAAATTTCACCTTAAATTCTTCTTTTTTTTATGCTCTTTCTTGTTGGCAAGCCATCCTTTCCTAATCTAATCCCCAAACTTGACTTGTGATTCTTTAGAGAGCAGGGCAGAAAGGTGGTGGAAGATAATTCCAACATTCACAGAAGAAGATTAACCAGCCTGCAGAGGTTTTAGCTGCAGCTTGTCAATCATCCACTTTGCTCTGCCAGCAGATGCAAAAGGCCACTTGCTCATGTCCATCACTTACATCTCCTCCCCGAAGCGCTGAGACGGGGAGACACACATAAAACAAAGAGGATGGTGTCATGCGTTTCGTAATCTTATTGCTCCACAAAAATGAGAGTCAGCCCTTTGAAACGGGCCAGATAAGAAATTGCTTTGAAACGGCGTTTTTCTCCAAAACCATCAGTCAGAAGATAACCGAGCAGATAGCAGCTCACATTAACGTCCACAGCCCCGTGAATATTCCTTCTTCTCAGCTTTTATCAGAATCACTAATTAGTAAAAGATTGGGAACCTTGCGATGCGAATGCGCCTTCCTAAAAACATCAGAGGATAACGTCTGATTGAGATTTTTAAACAGTGTCAAAACAGGTTTTTACAAAACTAACAACTTCTTTACTTAAAACATCCTCATTTACGTTGAAAGAAAAATAATAATTTTTTAATATCATTACCATTTTTGTGAGGCCCATATGTAAGCGGTAAGAAAGGCCCTGAGGGTAAGATCTACACTTTAAGAAGACCTCGTAACTTACCCGGAACCTGCGGATCACCAATAGTTTCATCAAAAGTTAAATCCGGACGCTTCTTTTTCTCCTTTTTACATTTCCCTTCAGGGGTCGCCACAGCAAGTCAGTCTCTTCCATCTAACCCTATCTGCTGCATCCTCTTCGGTCACACCAACTATCTTCATGTCTTCCTTCACTGTATCCATGAACCTCCTCTTTGGTCTTCCTCTAGGTCTCTTTCCTGGTGGTTCCAAACCCAGCATCCTTCTTCCGATGTACTCTATCTCTCTCCTCCACACATGTCCAAACCATCTCAGTCTGGCCTCTCTGACTTTATCTCCAAAACCTCTAACATGGGCTGTTCCTCTGATCCTGTCAGGTCTAAAAAAAGGCTTCATTCAATTTAGTACCCAAGTATCATAACCAGCAAAAAGCCCACACAAGGAAACAAGCACTTTTCCACACTGCAGTGGGGGAGAGATGAGGAGAACAGAGACGTAGCTTCTCTCAGTCATGTCACCCTGGCTGCATCCTTTTATTAGAACAAATAAGTCACAGGTTACATAAGGACACAACCGTCTGAAGAATGTGTTATTTCTTTGGTCTTCCTCTAGGCCTCTTTCCTGGTGGTTCCAAATCCAGCATTCTTCTTCCGATGTACTCTCTCTCTCTCCTCTGCACATGTCCAAACCATCTCAGTCTGGCCTCTCTGACTTTATCTCCAAAACCTCTAACATGGGCTGTTCCTCTGATCCTGTCCATCCTGGTCACTCCCAGAAATATCCTCAGCATCTTCATCTCTGCTACCTCCATCTCTGCTTCCTGTCTTTTTCTCAGTGCTACTGTCTCTAGACCAAACAGCATGGCCGGTCTCACCACGGTTTTGTACACTTTCTCTTTCATTTTAGCTGAAACTCTTCTGTCACACATCACGCCTGATACTTTTCTCCACCCGTTCCAGCCTTCCTGCAAATGCTTCTTCACCTCTTTTCCACACTCTCTGTTGCTCTGGACAGGTAATCCTAAGTACTTAAAATCTTCCACCTTCTTCATCTTAAAACATCAGTATGGCTTGAATAATAAACCAAATGTAAATAATAAAAGTTATTTCCTCTTTCTGTGCGACCGGTACCACATGACTCACGGACCGCTATCGGTCCGCAGCCCGGTGGTTGGGGACCACTGCTTATAACAATTTCATAGACAAATGACACTAATTATAGTGATGGCAGAGAGAGGGGAGAGACGTGGGGGGGGGACGAAATATTTTCTTCTTCCTAGGGAGGGTGCGACAGAAAATAATTGAGAAGCACTGCATCAGGAAATAAGCAGTTCAGAAAATGGAACTATACTTGAAGTTGTCTTCAATTTTTTTCAAGCATGTTTGAAAAATTTGACAACTCTTCTTCTCCGCCAAAGACCTCCTGCTTAAATTTTAACATAAGCAGGAAGTATTTTACAGCATGTGCTATGCTCATGCTTGGTCCAAACAGGGAGTGCCATTTCTATGTAAACATACCAAATTAGGGGCATAAAAAAATGGGCTAGTTTTGCTAACTTGATTAGCCTCGCTCTAGAGTTGGGCTTCGAACAAGAATTACGCGCCCGCCGGATAAAACTAAACCGGGTGCAAGAAGAAAAAGAATTCACTTTGTCGAACTGGTAGTGAAACCGAATACCCTTTTTTTCTGTGAAGTAACAGCGCTAGCAAACGGTACCATGTTTATGTATGCGCGAATTACCACACAAAATCACAAAACCCCCTTTTTAAAGAAGAATATGAATTAAAGTTTTTTAATACCAGTCACACACTATTTCTATCACCCACTGTCGTCTGGGAGAGCGAGGTGTGTTGCAGATGTCTGGCTCTTGGTAGATGTCTCACTAACATCTGGACCTTAGTTGATCCCATCTGTGCTCCCGTCCTGACCAATAAGCTCTTTACTACATCTCCAAAGGACTTTTTAAAACTAAAGCCTTGCCCCCACTCACACATCAGAATGAACCCCATCTGTTATGAACACGAAGAAAGTAATTATAGATTATCGGATCTCTAATTCCCATTTCTACGTGCATTCTGGCCTTCCATCCTGGGAGTTTCTTTACTCCAACTGGGTTTTCTTTGAGTTAATTTATGTCCTCTCCATGGATTTTTGAGATTATCCTAGCCATGAATGAGGCTCTAAGGACAGGGTCTTTTTGGGTCTTTCTAGTTTAGCATACATATGTGTGAAGACCAAGACTAATGAATGACAAACACACTCTTGCCCAATACATTAGGCCAGAGTTGGGCAAACTTTTTGGTTCGCGGGCCACATTGAGTTCTAAGATTTGACCAGGGGGTCGGAACGGGAGCAAAAGGATGGCACGCTTTGGTAACCGCTAGATTAGACCGATAGAACGGCGCGCTAGATTTCAAACAAGCGTGCTAGATGGTCAATCAAGAGCGTAAATTTAAAATCTAGCGACGCTAGGTTTGAAATCTCAGCGCTTGATTTAATGATTTGCTTGTTTTAACATCTAACACGCTTGTTTACATGTGTGTATTGAGCCCTGTGGCTCTTCATATCTTTGCACACTGTTTATTTTGACAACATGCGCATTACGAAGACACACTCATTTTAACAGGAGCAGTGTTGTTGTGTCTTTGGCACCATCTAGTGACAAATATCAGAATTGTATATGAAATAAAACATTGACATGGGTTTTTATTTAATTTTTTCAAGTTAGGCGGGCCGTATTAAAACATTTAATGGGCCCCATTTGGCCCGCGGGCCGTGGTTTTCCCATGCCCGCGTTAGACTGTTTCTGTCTCTCCGAGCAAACAGTCTGACCTCACGGCATTTGGGGTTCGATCACTCCCAGGGGGACCGCAAACTACACGGTTTGCAAAAACCATTGATTGCCGGTCAATGTTATTATTTATTTATTTATTTCGGTCACAGTACAACCTCATATCAATGAAATAAAGAAAACAACCATATTCCAGCAAAGGACCGAAAAGGTAACGGCTTAGATTATCTGATTGGCGACCCAACCAAATAAGTCTAAACTCAACCTTGAAATGATACGTTGAGAAAAATGCTGTCTTTTTTTAACAAAAAATAATTTAAAATGATTTTTTACAATTAAAAACATTGTTTGAAAGCTAAAAGTAACCCCACATGAGCTGTTTACTTTTTTTCAAATATGGTTTATTAATCCCTGACTGGGAAATTTGTGTGCTGCACTTCACCGCAGCAGGCTGCCACCTATGATGGTGCCAATGGTGGGAGAAGCAGAGGGTTAGGTGTCTTCTCCAAGAAACCTAGACGTGAACTCAGTAGGATGCAAACCCGCGAACTTCCAGTTACCGTATTTTCCGCCCTATAAGGCGCACTGCATTATAAGGCGCAACTTCAATAAACGACTATTTTTAAAACTTTTTCCACATATAAGGCGCACCGCATTATAAGGCGCTACAGTAAAGGCTGTTCATCTTTGTCCTCTAACGGTGGCCATCTCGCTTTGTTCCGCGGAAACTCTGTTTAGTCTTGTTTACTTGGCGCAGCGCATCCTCTTGCTTCCTCCACTTCCTCACCATTGATTCATTGATGTTAAACTCTGTCGCTGCGGCCAGAGGTAAGATCTTAAGCCCGACCCAAAATTCGGGTCGGGTCGGGCCTAAAAATGTCAATCATTACGTTGGTCGGGCTTCTCTCTCGCTGACTTTTTTTTTTTTTTAATAAATATATTTTATAAAATGTAAACTAAAACAATGTGTGTGTACTAAACTAGGAATACTTGTTATAAAATTAATAATTTGGATAAAACAGAGAAGTAATGTTTTACTACTAAACAGGATCCACAGAGCCAGCTCATCCTCTGCACACGTGAACGTCTCCTCTTATTTTGGTAATCCTCTCCTGCGCACGTCTTTATTTTATTTATTTTGAACTGGTATCCCCATATGGAGTAAGAAGTTAAGGATAAACTACAAAGTAAATTGCTTTCATACGACACCAAAAAGACTGGCACCTCAACGCTGAGCAGGCATTTAAACAGCTGGACTGGTGAAAGTGATGATCGCTATTTTATCATTTGTTTCAAAGACCGTCCCTCCTCTTCGCGCTACGCAGGCCATCACAGACAAGTGT
The DNA here is from genome assembly GCA_902685375.1 of Neostethus bicornis. Lineage (NCBI taxonomy): Eukaryota > Metazoa > Chordata > Actinopteri > Atheriniformes > Phallostethidae > Neostethus > Neostethus bicornis. Next base: position 7,075,840 of record LR738549.1, on the reverse strand, counting down.
GTTAGGGGTCCGATAGTGTGATATTTTTTTTAATTAAAAAGGCGTGTTCTTGAAAATGTTCCAATTTATAATTTTTTATAAATAATATTTTTTTTTTACCGCGAGCGCGCGATTTTAATTTTATCAGCGGGCTCGGGTCGGGCTGGATTTTTTAAGTCCGATCTCCCCACTGGCTGTGGCTGTATTCCCGTGTTCTACTGCGTGACCGATCACCTTGAGTTTAAATTCTGCGGTGTCTCTTGGTAGAAGCCATTTCCGGATCTTTACACAAACACACAAATGGAAATGAGACGCCCTTTCATATATCCCAGCATGCACCACGCACTACTTCTTCTACGGGGGAAATGGAGTCGGCGGCTGCTTACCGCAGTTGCGACACCTGTTGTAGCTCAATATTAATCCATATATAAGGCGCTCCGGGTTATAAGGCGCACCGTGGACTTTAGAGAAAATTTAAGGTTTTTAGGTGCGCCTTATAGTGCGGAAAATACGGTAACTTCCAATCCGCGGGTGAATGCTCTAACTACTGAGCCACCGTTTTAAGCGTTCTCATATCCGAAGAAGCATTTCCTTTCAGAAGCAATTCCATCATGTGGTCAGTAGGTGTCTAAACAGAGGTCACACGAACATAAAAGCTCAGATTATTTTGCTCGAGTTTTCTGACACCACAGCAGACATCTTTTTTTCTATCTGAACATGAGGGTAATAAACATCTGACCAGTTCTTTTTTTACTGAACAACTTCGTAGACGTATAATGTGTGATTCTGACCCTTCAGAGGTAGTTTGTGGTGATGGTTTAACTTCTCCTGGATGAGGTTTAATGAATTTGACCTGCAGGTTTAGGGTGTGACTTGAGGCAGCATGTCCAGGTTTTAGTTTACGGCTCAGCATGGTGGAAACTGTGGCTCAGATCAATGGAGCGTGGCATCAATATCGTGGACACATCCATGAACACTGGAGGTAGTTTTCACTCAAATATCACATCTGAAGCAGAGCAATGCATAAAGCACCAGAGGTGACAGATTATCAATAATTCTATTATGTGACATGTCAGAGGAAATGACGGAGAGCCCGTTTGTCGCGTCACATCACAACATTGTTTGTTGTGAATCCTCTGAGCGATCTGAACAGATGGCTCGTCCGTTTCCATTCACACGCCGTCTCTCAGCTTGCAAAATGAACTTTTTCTGCTGTGATGGCAGGATGGAGTGTGAAGGGGAGCCTTCAGCGCACACATGTCAGCATTACTGAGTTGTAAAGTGGGAGGTGACACTTCAACCAAATCCCAATTATTTATATGTTCAATGTGAAGATGAGAGACAGCGGGCGGTGGAAACGTGACTGTGTGTGTTTCTCCTGAAGGTACAGAAAAAGAAGAAAGACTTTGTTTAACTTTCTTCAAAGTCCTGAGAAAAGAAGAATCCTTGGACTATAAGCGAAACGCGTTCAAACAAGCAAATAAATCCAGGATCAAAGTAAAAACAAAGACCTTCTTGTTCAAAGTTTTTTAATTGTTTAACTAACTTCCCAAAGGCCTGTTTTAGACATTTCAAACATCTCTGCTTTTATAAAAACTGCGCAGTTTTGTTTGTTACCCTGTGATCCCGCAAGGGGTTGGGGCGGAATTCACAGGTCACGTTCAAGTTTGAATAACTTTCACCCTCAAAAAGGCCTAAAAGGCAGCTGTTGACCAATAAGGATTTTGGTGGTATTACCCAATTTGCGTTATCTTCTTCTTCTCCTCTTTCCCTTTCCCTTCAGGGGTCTCCACAGCAAGTTAGTTTCTTCCATCTAACCCTATCTGCTGCATCCTCTTCGGTCACGTCAACTATCTTAATGTCTTCCTTTACTGCAGAGATGTCCAAAGTCCGGCCCGGGGGCCAAATGCGGCCCGTTGTCAATTTTCATCCGGCCCGCAGCCTCCATCATGAAATCTATAGCGCCTGGCCCACGTGTAGAATTACGTAATACATTGGGCAGCAGCGCTGTTACTTGCGTGTTCTAAATGCTGTCATCTAGAGGCTAAAATAGGAACGGCAAATTAGTATGTGAGCCCCCCAATTTTCTAAAATGGCAGCAATTAATAAAAGGAGGAAAAAAAAAATAATTGTGCTCATCTAGCACGCCATTTAACCAGTCTAAACTAGTGGTTACCAAAGCATGCCATCCATCTGATCCTGTTCTCAGGGGCGACTCCAGGATTTTCTAAAGGGCTTTTTGTCTATAACCTCAAGGCCCCCCCCACCCCCCACACACGTCCTTGTCCATGGAGAGAAACTCAGTTGGAGTAAAAAAACAAGAATGGGTCACTCAATGAAGACCCGGTTGGTCGAGAGACTCTTGTCCAGGGCGGTAAGGCAAAATTTTACTGGAAGTGCGAATAACACTGTTTGTGTAAGTTGTTACAGATGGGCTTTATCCATGAAAGCCGTTTGGAGAAGCTTTTATGGGGAAGCTTTTAGGATGTCCTACTACCATGATCCCCCTCTCATTTGGATTATTCAAGCTCTGGTGTCCCGAATTTCCCTGCTGGATCATTTGTCTGCTGCTTCCCCTGATGCAACCCCTGTTGCATTGCGGTGCTGCTGTCATGCAGCCATAATGGTCTTCCTCCATGTCTGGTCCCTCACTATGCTTCTGGTACACCGTGGTATCCTGGTCCCTTGCCCTGCTCCCAGTGCACTCTGCTGTTCTGGTCCTTCATCCTACTGAGCTTCCTGGTGCACTCTGCCATCCTGCTGAGCTCATACCTCTGGTTCCCCGTCCTGCTGAGCTCATACCTCTGATTCCCCGTCCTGCTGAGCTCATACCTCTGGTCCCCCGTCCTGATGAACTCATGCCTCTAGTTCCTGGTGCATTGTGCCTTCCTACTGGCTCTAACCTTTTGGTCACTGGTCCAGCTGAGCTCTAACCTTCTGGCCACTCATCTTGCCGAGCTCTACCTCTGGTTTTGCACTTCTGCAATGAACTTGTTAAAACTGGGTCGTACTCACCACCTCCACCACCATTATGACACCTACAAGATTAGGTTAATACGCGTCAGAGTAGGTAGCTAATGAGAACAAGAAAAGAACTTAAAAATAGTACTTTACAAAGTTTAAAAGCCAAAGTTTCCCAAAGAAAGTTTATCTTTCCCCAACGACATAAAGTTTCTTGATGACTTAGCCAGAGAGTCAATGACGTCAACACCAAGTAGGTGACATTTCCGTTGCACCAACTTTTTTTTTCTTTCTATCTTTTTACACAGCAAATTAAACTAAAAAAAACTTTTCATTTAAGCCAGTATAAGTAGTCATATCCACTGTACTTCCAGGAAACAGTGCACATCCCTGGCTGTCAAACCCACTGTGTGGGATGAAATGTAAAACGTATCGATGCATGTGGACATCTCTAAGATCCTATCCATATGCAAACCTTCAGTTTTACATCAGAATGACTTCTCTCCACTCAAACGCTTGGTTCAGTCTGAGAAATCCTAATCAATATTCAGGGAAAGACTGAACACATTGCTCAGCATTTTAATAATAACATTTCTCCGCATGAAATAAACATACAGATTTTACCACCTAGAATTTGTTAAATTCTTGAAGAACTCAGAGAATTGAAAGCATGAGGGACATTTTTAATATTCAGCCTGTCGGGCAGACATAAAACCGTTTGGAATCTGTCGAGAAATCAAAGCAGCAACTCAGGATGACTTCTAAACACCATCATCATTGGAAACACTTAATCACAACATCTTCACAGCAAGGTAAAACTACAACATTGTGTACTTCTCTGCAACAATCAGTCACCAATTTTCTGCTCCGACTTAATCTTTCTGCCAGTTGGAGGTGAGCTATATTTTCATGCTACCTGCTAACATAAAGTTTTGGCCACTATTTCTCAACTTTTGATTACGGTCTGACCTTTAGATTTCTGATGTGCCGTACTGCACAACAGCTTTAGCAGGAAGCCCGGACTTTCCACAGTCCCAGCCACATCTTCCTAGTCATCTGAAAGGATACCGTGCCGTTTTTAGGTTAGCTGTGAGACATGCATTGGTCAAGACCCTAGTAGTCCCTGGTAGTCCCTGGTAGTATGTACCCAGAACACATCCCCAAATAAACTGTTCTGACCAGATACCCAAAGTACCCAATCTTGCTATTCTTTTTGCAGAGGAGTAGAGACTCTATTCCCACACCCTCTTGGATTGCAAACCTCCTTGTACCATTTCTGATTAACAGCCTGGAGGAAACTTGTTTTGCCGCTGATATTTGCGAGATTGCCAGAAAAAATTCAGAACAACAGCACACAATTCTCTATGTTGAGTTAACATTTTTGTGACATTGAAACAACTTGCGACATTTGTACGTTTTCGAAAATGAGCAACTTCCTATTTGAATTAGCATATCCCTCCAATAGCGTTGGATGGCACTCAAATAGCAATAGCATAAATCCAACAGCATTGCGCGTCATGACAAAATCAAAGTTTTAGGTCTCTTGGTGAAAATCGGTTGTTCTTGAGGCTAAACGAATCATTTTGGTGGTTTTCTCTGGTATTTTTGATTCTAGAGGGCACAAATCAAACATTCTTTGGTTTAGACAAAATTTCTGTGCGATTTTCTATGGGCCATTGGTCGCTACCCAAAACCTGAGGTCTGATCGATTTAAACTCAACCATTCCTATGTTATCGCAACTTCCTGTTTAATGGCATCGCTACAGTTAACTTTGACAAAGCAAAATGCGGATTTTTTTGTTTTGTTTTTTGTGAATGTCTTTCCTTTGTTCTCTACAAATTCCAAGTTGCTAGCAAACGCCATTGAGGTCTCTGCCACAAAACACAAAAATATTGGATAGCGTATTCTACATCATGACTGTAACCTAAAGTAAAGTTGTTGTAATGTGGAAGGAGGAGGACCCAAATGCCGGACTTAAAACAAGGTTTTTGAAACCAGGAATCAACAAAGCTGTAATCAAAGAAGAAGGATCAAAAAGGTTATCAAAGAGTCAATCTCAGTTTCAAAGGAAGTCTGCTGGGTCGGGAGTCAGCCAGGGCTGGAAGGCATGAAGACCCGACGAGGAATGCTGGTGAGGCTGCCTTTAAATAGGCAGCCGGGAGATTAGGTGCAGATGATCCAATCAAGTGCAGGTGGTCCAATCAGCCAGAATTGGGAGAAAGGAGAGATGGTCCCTGGCTCCCTCTGGTGGTGGTTGAGGGAACCACAACAAAAGCGTCATGGCAGTGTCATGTTTGGTTGCATCATGCTGGTTGCCGCTGTCCTTGCAGCAGCCCTCGACATTTAAATGCCTTGGATGACGCGTTCTGGGCATGCGCAGAGGCGTAGTGTTGCAACTCTCGACAATCGCAGCTGCCCTTCGACAGCGCCAATGGTGGGAGAAGCAGGGGTTAGGTGTCTTCTCGAAGGACCTTAGACGTGCTCTCCGTAGGACGCGAACCCGCGAACTTCCGGTCCGTGCACGAACGTTCTATCCACTGAGCTGCCGTCTCCAGGTTAATGGGCCACAACAAATTGTGCCGAGGAATGAATGTGTGTGTGGTTGGCTGTGTGGTTGGTCCCACAATAGCCTGGGAACCTGTTCCGTGTGTATCCGGCCTCTCGCTTGAAATCTGCCAGGATAGGCTCCGGCACCCCCTGCAACCGCGATCCCATTAGGGTTAAGCGGTTCAAAAGACGAATGGAACACTCCCTAAGCAATAAAATGAAAATCTCTTTGGCTAGCTACTTGAGAAGTTACCAAAAAAAAAAAATTTGATTGATTTTTTACCATGACAATAAACTTGTCGAATCTTGAATCTCAAATAAAATACATTTAAAAAAAAAAAATTAAAGTTTACTTAGCACTTTGCTTTGAAAAAAAATTTCAAAATTAAAAAAATACACAATGTATACTCAGATTTGATTCAAATCAATCTTACTATTTTCATTGATAAATGATAACATTAATTTGAATATTAAAAGTAGATGGTTACTAGGGGATGATCGATGCATTATTCAAACTGACCGTTACCTAGCAACCCTATTTAGTGACACATGGAATTTTGTTGGTTTCAGTTAAACTATCTTCAATCTGAAATGAATTTTTAAATAAGACCAAAATGATGAAAGAAGAGGAAAAAACAAATCCAGAAGTTGAAATTCTGAAGGTCGAATTTCTTCAGGACAATTCTGGGGACGATCTAGAACTCACCGAGCTTGAAAAATACTCATTGAAAATCGGTCACGAAACTTTATTGAGTGAATTCAAGATCTTAAAGGACCAAGAGGATGTTTTAGAAGAAAAAATTGCATATTTAAGTGGAATCAACAACATCTTAAAAAGAAGAGGATCTGGTGCGCCAATCTTGCGCGTAACCCAACAAGAGAAAGAACTCCAAAACCTTGAAAAATCCTACTTGGACTTACTTGACAACTTTTCAAATTTGGCCCAAACATTTGCCAACAAGGAATTTAAGTCACTGCGTAAACCTTTCTATAGTGAACCCGAAACATTCAATATTCATGCCAATAATGGTTTGAAAAAAATTAAGGACGTCTACCCACCGTATTCGTTCTTTGAAACTAAAATCCCAGCTTTGGAAGACATTCAAAGACAACTGCTGCATAAAAGAATAGTTCATCACGAACCAAATCCAGGTGTGGAGTTAACCAATGACAAACTTCACATTGAAGTTTATGAAACAATCAAAAAATTACACCAGCTGGAATGTCGCTACAAAGACGTTATTCGCAATTTTGCGTTAAATGCTCAATTGTACATTGATACAGAATTGGGATATTTGGGTTTGTCTCCAATCCTTACCGAACCAACTCAATCAAGTTCTCAACACGGTGCCGTGATCGCTACAAGAAAACTTCCATCGTTAAAAACTTTATTTGAAACCACAGACGATAAAATGATCGCTTATAACGATAAGAAATCAACGCTTCACGTTTGCCTGAAGAAAACGGACATTAGTGAAATGCAAGATGAGCTTTCGACAAAACCCAACAAGTCATGCATCAAAATTCCTGGACCAACAACAAAACCAGTGGATGGGAAACCTGTGAAAAGCAGCAGAAAAAAAAAATGAAAAAGCTCACAAAGGTGTCAAAATAAATTTGGAACCCACCATCAATGATTTGGTTGCTAATCCTTCTTCAGAGAATTTAATTCCGATAGATTCCTCAAGTTATCCAAAGACCATCGCTTGCAATAAAGGATCAACATCGGATGGAAATGTCCGGGCTTTGGCGAATTTATGGGAACAAGAACAACCTGGTTCAAGTCGGATGGAAGAACTGTCTGTGGTTGATAATAGTCTTTCGGAAACATCTACTCTTAGGTTAGCGAACATCAGCGAAGGGAGTGGTGAACAACCTGTATATCTAGGTTCAGACGAATCTCTAGTACGTTTACGAGCAGATATCCAAGGTATGATCAATAACTTCATGGCACAACCGTCTCCATTGGATAAACTAATGGAGGAAATGAAGGAGTTGGATGAATCCATAGCGGCGTTCGATGTTAACGCCAATTCAAACCCGGCAGAACAATTAAACTCAGACTCTAATGAAACAAACACACCGGAAACTTTTACAACCATTGTCACCGTCCACTACACTGAAGCTTCAATGAACTTCAAATAATTCAGAGAATGAGAAAAGAAGCAAATAAATAATAATAAAAAAAATAAATAAATAAAGTTCAACTTTGGAAAAGCAAGTATTTTAAACTATTCTTGAGTACAGTACTTTAAGTATGTTAACATATTACTCTCATTAATGAGCAAAAAACCCATGTGCTACATTCCGCTAAAAATAAAGACTACTGTATTTTCCGCATTATAAGGCGCACCTTCAATAAATGACATTTTTTTAAACTTTTTCCATATACAAGGCGCACCGCATTATAAGGCGCTACAGAAAAGGCTGTTCATCTTTGTCCTCTAACTGTGGCCATCTCACTTTGTTACGGCGGAAAATCTGTTTAGTCTTGTTTACTTGGCGCAGCTCATTCTCTTGCTTCCTCCACTTCCTCACCATTGATTCGTTAATGTTAAACACTCTCGCTGCAGCTCTATTCCCGTGTTCTACTGCGTGACCGATCGCCTTGAGTTTAAAGTCTGCGGTGTAACAGTGTCACTTGGTAGGAGCCATTTCCGGGTTTTTACACAAACACACAAATGGAAATGAGACGCATGTATTCCAGCATGCACCCCACACTACTTCTTCTACGGGGGAAATGGACTCGGCAGCTGCTTACCGCAGTTGCGACACCTGTTGTAGCTCAATATTAATCCATATATAAGTCTCTCCGGGTTAAAAGGCGCATCGTGGACTTTAGAGAAAATTTAAGGGTTTAGGTGCGCCTTATAGTGCGGAAAATACGGTAAGTTAAATTGTTCATTTAAAAATAAGCTAATTAATCTCTGCGTCTATGCATTTGAAGAAATCAGTAGATGGCCTTTGTCTTGGTGGAAATAGATGGTAAATCATATACAGAGACGCCTCGTCAGTTCGACAGCTCCCAGGACAAAAACATTGAGGATCCATCAGGAATCTGAAACCGATAAGGGGAGTAAGGGAGAGGGGAGCGAGAGGCGAACAACTGAATCGCATTGTATCAACTAGTGATGTAAAATACTAAATGAAAGGGCCTTAGAGGATAATGAATCGAATAGGGTGGAGGCACACGATAGGAAAGCCAGGTATCAGCCATGGGTGACGTGGATACATCAAGCACGAAAGCAGTCTGGCAGACAGCAAGAGTAGATGGAATCAGAGGACAGAACCCCAAATTCCATACCTTCCCCATTTTGTAGCGTCAAGCAGTCCACTAGCAACTGTTCCGTTCCGTCATCTTCTGCTTGTTCTGGGGTCAGGTCGTGGGGGCAACAGCCTAAAACGGGCAGCCCAGGCCTCTCTCACTCCGGCTGCATTCTCCAGCTCACCTGGAGAGATCCCAAGTCGTTCCCCGGCCAGCTGTAAGACATAGTCTCTCCAGCAGGTCCGGGGTCTACCCCTTAGTCTCCTCCCAGTGGGACATGCCCGAAACACCTCACCCGCGAGGCACCCGGGGGGCATTCTGACCAGATGCCCGAACCACCCCATCTGGCTCCTCTCGACCTGGAGGAGGAGCGGCTCAACACCGAGCTCCTCCCGGCTGGCAGAGCTCCTCACCTGATCTCTGAGTGAGAACCCAGCCATCCAGTCTGACCTCTCGAACTTTATCCCCAAAACGTCTAACAGTTTGGATGTGCTGTTCCTCTGATCCTGTCCATCCTGGTCACTCCCAGAGAGATCCTCAGCATCTTCATCTCTGCTACCTCTATGTCTGTTTCCTGTCTTTTTCTTAATGCTACTGTTTCTAGACCAAACGGCATGGCCGGTCTCAACACGGTTTTGTACACTTTTCCTTTCATTTTAGCTGAAACTCTTCTGTCACACATCACACCTGATACTTTCCTCCACCCGTTCCTGCCTGCCTGAACACGCTTCTTCACCTCTTTTCCACACTCTCCATTGCTCTGGACTGTTGATCCTAGATACTTAAAATCTTAAGAACCTCTAAATTTAAGTTTAGTCATAATCCAAAATCTATCTGCAGGGCATGGCCATTAAAATATAAACTTACGTCCTTTATGTGTTTCAGACTTCTGTTTTTATTTGTCTCATTAGAACATAAAGATCCAGCCCGTGGTGGGTTTGTTTTCTCGTCGTTTTTCCAGGGTTGTTTGATAGAAAGCGATAACGTCATGGATCCATTCGAAGAAGCCATCATAATAAACAGTCTGCTGGCGGCTGTGATAAATAACATAATTGGCTGATTCTAGCAGGTGTAGCTGCATTTATAGACCTTGTTAAACACGCTTTCTACGGGAAAAAAAATAGGAAAACTGCTTGGAGGCAAATGTTTGTAAGAGGAAACTAATGCAGTTCTAATAGAATGCTACCGGATCAAGACCCTCACTCATCTCCATGCACCGCTTCAATGTAAAACAAGTGTAAGGTGAAGTTAAATCAGATCCAGAAAATGTCTAGAAGTCTCCATGACACTCAGATTGAAACCCAGAACAAGAATCCTAGTGTCAGATCACGAGTAGTGGAACGTAATGAAGTAAATGTACTTTGTTACTCTACTTAAGTAAAAAAATTGTGTATCTGTACTTTACTTAAGTAAAATTTAAGACCGGTACTTTTACTTTTAAGTCACTACATTTTTAGAGCAAATATCTGTACTTTTACTTCACTACTTTTTAAATGTGTGTTTTACATTTTTCGTTACATTTTCGTTCAGGAATTTGAAAAATGCACTTTTTTTTTTTTAGCGCATCTTGAAGCCGCATCGCTAAAATTAAAAGGAGCAGTTGATCGGGAGAAGAAGTCATGAATCGAGGACCAATCAGAATCGAGAGTAAATATTTTCTGAATTTATTCAGCGCCAAAAACTAACATCAAATATAGGACAAAATAAAAAGAGTCAGAAGATTGTTGTTCGTTTTGTTTACTTCTAAATAAAAAGTTGAGCCATCGTTAAACAGAGCAGGGGCGGATCCAGAATTTTCTAAAGGGGTAAGGGGGCGTGAGGTCATTGACAAAGCCAATATAGGGTGACTGGGGGCCTCCCTCCCAGAACATTTTGAAAAATAAGTCATTTTCCTGCATTTTGGTGCCCATTGGGTGACCCTGCTAGGGGATAGCTTGACTAGTCCCCTTTCCTTTCTTCGTTTTTTTTTTTTTTTTTTTTTTGTGGACCAAAAGAGGTGGGAGAGGGGGGTCATGCCCCTGCAGAGTATTAACTGTGACCCTACAACACAAAAAATAACATTTGAATTATGATCAAATACTTTTACTTTTTACTTAAAAAGTCAAATTTACACCAATTACTTTTGTACTTTTACTTAAGTAGATTTTTTTATTTGTACTTTTACTTAAGTACAAAAAGTGAGTACTTCTTCCATCACAGCAGATCACAAAGCTGATGTTCTCACCACAAGAGACAAAAAGTTATGAAGGAGAATAAATAAACTTTCTCGGTGATCCGTTGTGTATTTCATTGGAGCTGAGGTTCAGATTTCCAAGAAAAAAGTAGTAAAATATTGAGAAGAACATTAATATTCAAATTACAGATAATTATGCAGGATTCTACTGTGGTCTCAGGAGACGATGGGATGGAGATGCTGGAGATGAAAAGCTGATAAAAGCGTCTTGGAATGAAACTAGGAAGTCTCCATGTTTCTGACTTTGTTTCTATCTCAGATCTGATGAATATCTGGAGTTATAATTCCAAACTGCTCAAATTTAACTTCACAATCTTCTTTACTGCACATGGCCTGATATAGTCGGAGAGTTCAACTCAGGTCTCCATGGTTACTGTACATACATCCTGATATATCCGATGGCTGAATTGAATTGAACTGAAAATACTTTATTAATCCACAAAGCGAAATTTGATGCTGCGGTGCTAACACCTCGATTTCTTCCCGATCCGGTTACAAGGTGTAAAAGCTAGCATCTTTCCGTTCCGTCGTCTTCCGCTCATCCGAGACCGGGTCGCAAGGGCAACAGCCTTAGACGGGAAGCCCAGGCTTATCTCCCCCGCCAGCAGGTCCAGGGTCTGCCTCTTGGTCTTCTCCCATTGAGATAAGCCTAAAACCCTTCACCAGCAAGGCGCTTTGGAGGCATCCTGACCAGATGCCCGAACCACCCCATCTGGCTTCTCTCGACCTGGAGGAGGAGCGGCTCAAGATAAATATCCTGCCGGGTCGCGGGGACAACAGCCTTAGACATGAATCCTAGGCTTCTATCTCCCTGGCTGCATCCTCCAGCTCACCCGGAAGGATCCCAAGTCGTTCCTCAGCCAGCTGTGAGGCATAGTCTCTCCAGCGGGTCTGGGGTCTGCCTCTTGGTCTCCTCCCGGTGGGACGTGTCCATAACACCTTACCCACGAGGCGCTCAGGAGGCATCCTGACCAGATGCCCGAACCACACCACCTGGCTTCTCGCTACCTGGAGGAGCAGCAGCTCGACACCGAGCTCCTCCCGAATGGCAGAGCTCCTCACCTGATCTCTGAGTGAGAGCCCAGCCACCCTGCGGAAGAAGCTCATTTCGGCTGCTTGTATCCGCGATCTCATTCTTCTTATCTCAAGGTTGAGAGAAGCCAGATGGGGGGGTTCAGGCATCTGGTCAGGATACCCCAAGCTCATGAGGTGTCTTGGCACGTCCCCCTGGGAGGAGACCAAGAGGCAGACCCCCGCATCCGCTATAGAAACTATGTCTCACGGCTGGTCGGTGAACGCCTCGGGATCCTTCCGGGTGAGCTGGAGGATGTAGCCGGGGTGAGAGAAGCCTGGGCTTCCCATCTGAGGCTGTAGCCCCGGCGACCTAGCCCCGGATATGTTCTGATCCCCTCTCCTGCCGCCAGAGGGAGCCCGGGATGTTTCTTGTCAACCTGATTGGGGTTACCTGAGGATGATTACAGATTCCACACATCTGTGCACCCTGCCAGCTTTTAAAGGGCAATCACCCCCGACTTCCCTGTCGGATCATACAATCCCTTCCAGCTAGGTCTCCATGGTTACCTAACCAAATACACATTCTTACAATAACCTTTTACCACGCCACTGAAACTTTGTTTTTCTTTTCATGGTATTAATGGACTGACAAATTTAAATAAACCATGTTTTCTGTCTACAATTGGGTCCTCCTCTTTCCCCCTGCATTCTGCACCATGACAGGATAAGTGGAAGACGACGGAACGGAAATCTTTTCATTTAAGTGAGAGACAGGCAGGACTGTCCAAGCATAGGTGGTTCTGTAACCATAGCAACTCACTCTTCTTTTCTGCTTTTCTTTTTTTTTTTTTTTGCACACGGTTTGTAATAAAATCTCACATTTTCAGCAGGACGTTAAAGAGGAAAAAGTTTCTCTTGCATTTTGGGTAAATCTTAACGGGTTAATGTCTGCCATTAAATATGTTTAATGGTAACCTACTGTGTCTTCGTAGATCCAGAGAAAGCGTATGACAGGGTACCTAGAGAAGAACTATGGTATTGTATGAGGAAGTCTGGTGTGACAGAGAAGTATGTTAGAGCGGTTCAGGACATGTATGAGGGCTGTAAGACAGTGGTGAGGTGTGCTGTAGGTGTGATGGAGGAGTTCAGTGTGGGGGTGGGACTGCACCAAGGATCTGCTCTGAGTCCTTTGCTGTTTGTGATGAACAGGCTGACAGACGAGGTCAGACAGGAATCTCCATGGACAATGATGTTTGCAGATGACATTGTGATCTGTAGTGAGAGGACGGAAGAGGTGGAGGAAAAGATGGAGAGGTGGAGGTTTGCACTAGAAAGAAGAGGAATGAAGATTAGTCAGACTAAGACAGAGTACATGTGTGTGAATGAGAGGGATCCAAATGGAAAAGTGAGGTTACAGAGAGAAGAGATAAAGAAGGAGGAAGATTTTAAGTACTTAGGATCAACAGTCCAGAGCAATGGAGAGTGTGGAAAAGAAGTGAAGAAGCATGTTCAAGCAGGCTGGAAGACAGAGTACATGTGTGTGAATGAGAGGGATCCAAATGGAACAGTGAGGTTACAGGGAGAAGAGATAAAGAAGGTGGAAGATTTTAAGTATCTAGGATCAACAGTCCAGAGCAATGGAGAGTGTGGAAAAGAGGTGAAGAAGCGTGTGCAGGCAGGCTGGAACGGGTGGAGGGATGTATCAGGTGTGATGTGTGACAGAGGAGTTCCCGCTAGAATGAAAGGGTAAGTGTACAAAACCGTGGTGAGACCAGCCATGCTGATTGGTCTAGAAACAGTAGCACTGAAGAAAAGACAGGAAGCAGAGATGGAGGTAGCAGAGATGAAGATGCTGAGGATCTCTCTGGGAGTGACCAGGATGGACAGGATCAGAGGAACAGCACATGTTAGAGGTTTTGGAGATAAAGTCCGTAAGACCAGGCTGAGATGGTTTGGACATGAACAGAGAAGAGAGACCGAGTACATCGGAAGAAGGATGCTGGATTTGGAACCACCAGGAAAGAGGCCTAGAGGAAGACCAAAGAGGAGGTTCATGGATACAGTGAAGGAAGACATGAAGATAGTTGGTGTGACCAAAGAAGATGCAGCAGATAGGGTTAGATGGAAGAAACTGACTTGCTGTGGCGCCCCCTAGAGGGAAATACCGAAAGAAGAAGAAGATTAAATATGTTAATTAATATGGCAAATAAGGTGCAAAATTTTCAAAAGTTCGCAGAATGACGAAGTGGTCATTGTGACACATAAGAAGTCGCTTTTGATTTCAACATTTTTGGTTGGTGGTGTGCCTTGAGATTTTTTTTTCGATAGGACATGAAAAATGTTCAAAAACACTGCACTAGTGTTTGAAACATCGATGAATCTTTCCCCGTCGATTTGGTTACTCCTTCATCTGTTTGGTGTGTTTAAACACAGGTAAACAGGAATGTCGTACATCCCAGTTTGTCCTTCCATTCTTCCATCCTCTCCTTCTCTTGGTGTCCTTTGTGTGGACGGGTGAATATTTACAGAGGGGTGCAGCAGCAGCAGAGACAGCATCTCTGTAGCCGGAGGCTCCTCTCACTTCCCAACTCTGCAAATAAAAGCCGGAGAGAAGAGAGAAAGGTCTCCACACTAATTTCACACAGTAACTCAAATATCTGGGAGCGGGTGTGATGGCACACACTCCCCATCCTCTGTTCATTTTACACAACCACACTGCAACAGCACCACCTGCTGCAAGACAGAACTGGAGCATGAAAAAAAAATCTTGGAATTGAGCAGTTTTATTGAGGTGCTGAATTCATAGAAGGTCAGTGGTGGAACGTAACAAAGTAAATGTACTTCGTTACTGTACTTAAGTATAAAAATTGTGTATCTGTATTTTACTTAAGTAAAATTTAAGACCGGTACTTTTACTTTTACTTCACTACATTTTTAGAGTAAATATCTGTACTTTTACTTCGTTACTTTTTTAAAAGTGTGTTTTACATTTTTCATTACATTTTCGTTCAGGAATTTGAAAAATACACAGGTTTTTTAGCGCATCTTGAAGCCGCATCGCCAAAATCAAAAGAAGCAGTTGATCGGGAGAAGAAATAATGAATCGAGAAACATTTTCCGCCAAAAACCTAACATCAAATATAGCACAAATTAAAAAGAGTCAGAAGATCGTTGTTCGTTGTGTTTACTTCTAAATAAAAAGTTGAGCCATCATTACACAGAGCAGGGGCGTATCTAGAATTTTCCAAAGGGGGGGGGCTTTGACAAAGCCAATATATAGTGACTGGGGGGCCTCCCCCCCAAAACATTTAAAAAAATAAGTGTCATTTTCCTCCATTTTGGCGGCCCATTCACTGGCCCTTCTGGGGGATAGCTATTTTTTTGGGGGACCAAAAGAGGCGGGAAAGGGGGGTCACGCCCCTGCAGAGTATTTATTTGTGACCCTACAGCACAAAAAAATAACATTTGAATTATGATCGAATACTTTTACTTTTTACTTAAAAAGTACAATTTACACCAATTACTTTTGTACTTTTACTTAAGTAGATTTTTTTTATTGGTACTTTTACTTAAGTAAAATTTTTTGCCAAATTATCTTTACTTTTACTTAAGTACAAAAAGTGAGTACTTCATCCACCACTGTAGAAGGTGACCATCTTCATCGATTCCAGTCACTTCCTCCTCCTCTTCCTCGCTGTTCTGGGATGCAAAGATGAAACCCAACAGATCCTCTCTCAGCCTCATCGCTAAGTTCCCAGGGCGTTCCTCTAAAGCCACATCAGTCTGCTGCTCACACCAAATTAGATTTCCTCCTGGAGGCCGAGATGAAAGCTTCTGTGACGAAGCTCCTGGAGCAACGGTTGACACCAAAAAGCTGAGACATGCTTCAGCTCTTGGATTAATGGCAGACTTTACATCTCATCTTCATCTCAAGCTGTGCTGCATCTCATAAACTTCTGGGTCATATTTCAATCATTTAAAAAAAAAAAAAAAAACTCAGATCAGAAGAATATATCAAGGTTGTTTGAGGAAGAGCCAGAAAGACAGCTGTTGGAATTTTATGGTGGGTTTTGTGATTGAAAATGAATATGTTGATGTTAGATGGATGTAAATTGTGTCCTCATATAATCTAATCGCAGTGGTGGATGAAGTACTCACTTTTTGTACTTAATTAAAAGTACAGATACTTAGGCAAAAAATTTACTTAAGTAAAAGTAAAAGTATCAATAAAAAAATCTACTTAAGTAAAAGTACAAAAGTAGTTGGTGTAAATTGTACTTTTTAAGTAAAAAGTAAAAGTTTTCTATCATAATTCAAATGTTATTTTTTGTGCCAAAGGGCGTCACCATGGTAACCAGGATAAATACTCTGCAGGGGTGTGACCCCCCCGCCCCCTCTCCCGCCTCTTTTGGTCCACAAAATAAATAAATAAATAAAATAAAAGAAAAGGGGAGAAGTCAAGCTATCCCCTTAAAGGACCAGTGAATGGGCCGCCAAAATGGAGGAAAATGACACTTATTTTTTAAAATGTTTTGGGGGGGAGGCCCCCCAGTCACTATATATTGGCTTTGTCAAAGCCCCACCCCTCTTTGAAAAATTCTAGATCCGCCCCTGCTCTGTGTAATGATGGGTCAACTTTTTATTTAGAAGAAAACACAACGAACAACGATCTTCTGACTCTTTTTAATTTGTACTAAAATGTTTCTCGATTCATGACTTCTTCTCCCGATCAACTGCTTCTTTTGATTTTTGCGATGCGGCTTCAAGATGCGCTAAAAAACCTGTGTATTTTTCAAATTCCTGAACGAAAATGTAACGAAAAATGTAAAACACACTTTTAAAAAATAGCGAAGTAAAAGTACAGATATTTGCTCTAAAAATGTAGTGAAGTAAAAGTAAAAGTACCGGTATTAAATTTTACTTAAGTAAAGTACAGATACACAATTTTTTTACTTGAGTACAGTAACAAAGTACATTTACTTCGTTACGTTCCACCACTGTCTAATCGTCTGATGTAGGCATATTGGTCATGAACTTTGGGCTCATGTCCTCCTTTTTGCTTCTACAGTGACCCCAATGATGCATTCTCTAGAAAGCCAAAAAGTTCCAATCATAAGGCAAAATATACTGTTGTGTTGCTGGTGTTTTTTGACTGATTTGTTTTGACTGATTTGTTTTGACCTGTGTGAACATAGGATAATTTTGCCCACCCAAGCACAGACATTCTTAAAAAGCATGTCTTTCTGTGTGATTTTTCAAAATTCTGCTTTGATGCCACAATGGCTTGATTTTCAAATATTTTCGTAATAAATTTTCCTTTGATTTCTTACAAGTCTGATATTTTATCAAAAAAATCCGACCAACTTAACATGGAAGATCTGTCATGCCACATGTTTCTATGTTGTCATTTAACTGAAATAAAACACTAAGAACTAGTTCTGAGTAATTCCTCCTCTAACTCCCACATTCGTCATTTTGATGCCTATTTTAAATAATTGCAACTTTTTCCCGCGCCTGACCGTAGCGCGCCACTGTTGCCTAGTAACCGTTGTGACTACTTGTGGATTTGAGAAACACTGAAACACTTCCGTCTATGACGTCATCGCCATAGCGCTAATCGTCAAATTGACGGCCGCGGGAGTTCTAGTAGTTCTAAAATTTTGGTAGTCCTAGTGTTAAAATTTGCATGTTCATTTTAATCTCTTTTCTGGACTCAGTAGTCACATTAATTGCAAAAATTGCTGATAAAGCGTTATTAATATAAAAACCTGTGTGACATTTTAGCAAAACAACCAAATAAGTTTTTATCCTGTAAAATCTGAGCTCCAGCATATTTTTTTGTTCTTTTTTTTTCCCTCAAAGTTGCATTATTACTAGAGCGAGGTCTGCTCCTTGCCTCACAGTGCATGTTCCTGCTATCCATTAGCTCAGCTGGTCTCCTGCTGTCACACACTCCTCTGTCTAATGCTCTGCTAGAAGGAAACCAGCTCAGAGCCCCGGGCTGGACAGACTGTCCAGCTCCACTTTTGTTTTTCTCAGACTGTGCAGGTAGTTTAGCCTGAGGGAAAGCAGACCTGGAGAACTTCATCCACAGTCTGAGGGAGGATCATCATGAGGAGCTAAAATTAATCATCCCTTCTTAGTTTCAAAGCCCACAGCCATCCCTTCCAGTCCCTGAAGTCTCAAGCTGAACGCAGCAGATCTCTGTTTACACACGCTGACACCTTCTTTTCTTATTTACATCCAGAAGCAGGAGTTCGGTGAATAGGGTCATAAAATAAAAAGTTGTTTGTAAGCAAAAAGCAGGAGGAGGCTCTTCTCTTTGAGCATAATGAGGACAAATCACACGCTCCAAGTTTGTCTACCGGTTAGCAACAAAAAAAAAAAAAACTGGACTACAAACCCTAGCTACACCACATTCCTAGATGAGAGAAGAAAATGGCAGCTGGATCAGGGCCCAACTTATCTTAACGACTTCTAGTTTAACACCAGATTCTTTTATCTAAAACAAT
Source organism: Neostethus bicornis (assembly GCA_902685375.1). Lineage (NCBI taxonomy): Eukaryota > Metazoa > Chordata > Actinopteri > Atheriniformes > Phallostethidae > Neostethus > Neostethus bicornis. Next base: position 7,057,328 of record LR738549.1, on the reverse strand, counting down.
GCCGCTCATCTTCATATTACGTACATTTTCCCTTGGGAAGAAAGCTTCTCTCATTGGCTATATTCTGTCTTGAAGATGTCTACTTGTGGTCATACCAGCTTTTCAATGCCTGAACCCATCAGACCTCAGAAGCTGAGCAGACTCGACCCGGATGGGCAACCGCTGGAACCCCAGGTGCCACAGTGGGGCGAGTGTTAAGAAAAATTGTCGCTGTGTCCCTGGGCAAAACACTTGACCCACATTGCCTAGTCTGGATCTGGTGTGTGTGAGGGGTTGGTGATGGTCGGAGGGGTTAAAGGCTTCTGTCAGTCGTCTCCAGGGCAGCTGTGACCACAATGGTTGCTTACCATTACTGAGTATGGAGTGAAAGAATGACGCAATGTAAGGCACCCCTACCAGATGCCTGAAACACCACATCATCTGGCCATACTTGATGTTGTGGAGCAGCAGGACCGGATTAAATCGTTTAATCCGGCCCGCCGAACTTGAAATAAGTACTATTTATTATTATTATGTTATGGTTTTATCTTCCCTGCAATTCCGATGTTTCCTCACTAGATGGCGCACTCAAGATATGTTGGCTTGTTCAGAAAACAACAACAATGCTCTCATTCAAACATGTGCGTCTCCATAATGCACACATTGTCAAAATACACCATGCTCGCACATATAGAAAGCTATGGGGGCCAATAAACGTAAGTAAACAAGCGCGTTAGATTTCAAACCTTGTGCGCTACTGTGGAAAGCCATTTTGGTCACTATAGGTGCATAATCTAGCGCTAAATGTTAAATCTAGCACACTAGATGCACGTTTTTATGGGTCAGCGCGCAAGTGTTAGAACTCAATGTGGCCCATGAATCCAAAATTTTGCCCACCTCTGCCCTAGATGTTGGAAAGTGTCAGTTTTGGCTTATCCCTTACTTCACTTGGCATACCGATGCAGCGTCTTAATTATTGTGGATGCGGCATCAATTTACCAGTTTATTTCTTCTAAGAGAGACTGAAACATATAAAATGGTAAAATTGCTGAGTTAAAATGTTAACTTGGTAATTCAGGACAGGGTCCTGCCCCAAATGGAGGAGTTTAAGTATCTCAGTGTCTTGTTCACGAAGAATGGAGCGTGAAATCGACAGGCGGATCGGCGCGCCATCAGCAATAACTAAGACGCGGCATCGATCCGTCGTGGTAAAGAAAGAGCTGAGCTGAAAACCAAAGCTCTCGATTTACAAGTCGATCTACGTTCCAACCCTCACCTATGGTCACCAGCCGTGGACGGTGACCGAAAGAATGAGATTGCGGATACAAGCGGCTGAAATGAGCTTCTTACGCAGGGTGGCTGGGCTCTTACTCAGAGATCGGGTGAGGAGCTCTGCCATCCGGGAAGAGCTCAGTGTCGAGCCACTCCTCCAGGTTGAGAGAAACCAGATGGGGTGGCTCGGGCATCTGGTCAGGATTTTTTTATTTTTCCAAAAAAGAATTTAGTTGAAACATACAGGAGGGCTTCTTTGCTCCTTGACAATTTAAAACACAGGCTTTTATTTTTTTTTTTTTGCAACAATTTATGTAAACCGACAAATAAAACAAAAAAGAAGAAGAAGAATGGAAATGGAACTAGTCAAGCTATTCCCTTGCAGGACCAGTGAACGGGCCACCAAAATGTAGGAAAATGACTCTTGTTTTTCAAAATGTTCTGGAGGGAATGGCCCCAGCCTTCCCTATTCTGGCTTTGTCAATAATCTCACCGCCACGGCCCCCTTTAAAAAATTCTGGATCCGCCTCTGCTTTGTGATGCTTCCGTAGTCAAACATGAACACACACACAAACCCTTCCCAACCCAAAAAAATCCATTAAAGAAATGCATGCAACTATCAAACAATATTTCAGATAAATTTCCTTTCCGTTTCTCAGGCTGACGTGGTTCGACTCCCCCAGGTTAAAGTTCACTCATCTTCTTTAAATGATCTTGTTTTTTAGAACATTCCAGATCTACATGATCAGAGTAAATAAATCATCTCTTATCAATTTGATAGTTTTTTTTTTGTCTGGACTTTACAAATAAAACCTGCTTTTGTCTTATCAGCCTGCATGTTTATTAACCTGGATCACCCCAAAAATAAACATTCATTTTTAATCTTTTTCATCAAATCAGTGATTATTTTACTTTCTGTTTTGGGGGCCAGTAGAGGTGTCCTCACTGCCTGCTGCTTATCTCAAGCAGGTGATCAGGAAAATGGTACCTTCCTGTTTATCTGTAGGGATTATATATTATATGTGTGTGTGTGTGTGTGTGTGTGTGTGTGTGTGTGTGTGTATTTCTTAGGGGAATCTTGAGTGTAAGGCTAATGAAATTTGTGACTACACTTTTCAACACATGGGGGCGCTAGTTTAGAAAATGGTGCAAAATTTTTTAAATCGAGTTGTGCCTGAACCTCAAAGTTCAAGGAGGGGGTGAATGGAAGGTGTCGGTTAAGTGGTAGAATGTGCGCCCTTAGATACGAAGAAGCCGGTTCGATTCCCACTGGGCCCATGCCCAAGTGTCCCTGGAGAAGACACCTCACCCCCCCACCCCCTTGTTCCTTCCACCATTGGTGCTGTTGTGACTGCCTGCTGCTGTGCAATGCAGCACAGAAATTTTCTCTTTATTTTTTTGTATACTATTTTGATCCCTTAACGGGAATATTTGTGCGCTGTATCACACCGCAGTAGGCTGCCACAACGGCGCCAATGGTGGGAGCAACAGGGGGGTAAGTGACTTCTCCAAGGACCCTAGATGTGAACACTTGGGATAAATAAAACTGTAAATAAACTCTTTAAGTTCAGGATAAAAAGACTTTGAAATAATTTTTTTTAAATCGCATTCATCTAAAAGGACGGATCATTCGGTAAGCAGACCGACTGTCCTGTAACCAGAACGTCGCCGATTTGATACCCCGCCTGGAATTCATGCTGAGATGTCCTTGACCAAGACACTGTATCCCCAATTGCTCCCGATGATAGTGGTATGTGCCTTGCATGGTAGCTTCCACCACTAGGTATGAATGTGTGTGTAAATGGGTGAATGTGAGCTACGATGTAAAGTGCTTTGAGTACCGACGCAAGTAGAAAAAGCGCTGTATAAGTACAATTCATCAGTACAAGCTCTCCATAAGCTCAATGGTTATTTTAACTTTAGATCTTCTTCTCCTTTCGGCATTTCCATTCAATGGGCGCCACAGCAAGCCAGTTTTTTCCATCTAACCCTATCTGCTGCATCCTCTTTGGTCACACCAACTATCTTCATGTCTTCCTTCACTGTATCCATGAACCTCCTCTTTGGTCTTCCTCTAGTCCTCTTTCCTGGTGGTTCCAAATCCAGCATCCTTCTTCCGATGTACCCTCGCTCTCTTCTTATACGCTACTCTCTAACTTTATCTCCAAAACATCTAACATGTGCTGTTCCTCTGATCCTATCCATCCTGGTCACTCCCAGAGAGATCCTCAGCATCTTCATTTCTGCTACCTCCATCTCTGCTTCCTGTCTTTTCCTCAGTGGCACTGTCTCTAGACCAATCAGCATGGCCGCTCTCAACACGGTTTTGTACACTTTTCCTTTCATTTTCGCTAAAACTCTTCTATTACACATCACACCTGATACTTTTCTCCACCCGTTCCAGCATGCCTGCACACGTTTCTTCACCTCTTTTCCACACTCTCCATTGCTCTGGACTGTTGATCCTAGATACTTAAAATCTTCCTCCTTCTTTATCTCTTCTCCCTGTAACCTCACTTTTCCATTTGGATCCCTCTCATTCACACACATGTACTCTGTCTTACTATGACTAATCTTCATTCCTCTTCTTTCTAGTGCAAACCTCCACCTCTCCAGCTTTTCCTCCACCTCTTCCCTCCTCTCACTACAGATCACAATTTCATCTGCAAACATGATTGTCCATGGGTATTCCTGTCTAACCTCGTCTATCAGTTTATCCATCATCATAACAAACAGTAAAGAACTCAGAGCAGATCCCCGTTTTTTTTTTTTTGCTTTAGATCAAAACTGCAATATGAGCTACATGTATGCTCTATAAACAGTTTGCCAGATTCATGGTTGTTTTTTGTAGCTTCTTCTTCACTGTTGATAGCATTGATGTCATATTTTCTCTACATTAAATGAACAAAATCCTGTGACTAAAACATCCATAACAGGAAAAAAAACTTTATTTTAATATATATTTACTTTTCAGGATGTACAACAGAAAGTTTGTGGAGCTGTTCGTTCTTTATTTCAACCAGATGTATTTATCTCCAACATCTTCATTATAACCAGGAGCGTACTTCTTCCCAGGAAGCTGAAAGAAAGAACAAACAACTTGTTAAAATTATTTAAAGACAGGAATAATAGTTTCTAACATGTTTGAACAACATTTTCTCATCAAAATTTATACATAAAAAACTTTTATGTTTCATTCCTGTATACTTGAGTAAATGGCGAGCTCGTCGGTCCAGTTTACGGAAGGTATTTGAAAGGCAGATATTTCTGTGCCACGCCCAAATTCTAACCATGTTCATCATTGAGGTTGTTAAAACCTACAAATATCTAGGTGTGCATCTTGACTGCAAACTGGACCGGTCAGAGCAGACTCGGGCCCTGCATAAGAAAGGACAGAGCAGGCTGTTTTTTTTAAGAAGGCTTAAAACTTTTCACATGTGGTGACATGTTGAACATCTTTTATCAGTCCGTCGTGGCAACTGCAGTTTTCTTTGTGGTCGTCTGCTGAGGAGGCGGCATGACCGCAAGAGACAGCAATAGGCTGGACAGACTGATAAGGAAGTGAGCATCTGTGATGGGGAGAAATGTGGACTCTGTGGAAGCTGTTTTGGAGGGGTGGATGAGGGCTTTAATGCATGGCATCCTGAATAACCCTCTTCACCCTCTACATGATGTTATCACAACCCAGAAGACGACCCGAAGTAGCAGGTTCCTCTGACTGCGCTGCAGGACTGAGCGCTTTAGGAGGTCGTTCATCCCTTCAGCCCTCAGGAAATTTAATAGATCAGATGGTTCTGGAAGGAAACTAGTCCTATTTATTATGTATGTGTGTGTTTTTATTTATTTTTATGTACAGCTTGTGTGATTTCTGTTGCTGCTTGACATGAGAATTTCTCCTGCGAGAGATTAATAAAGTTTTTATCTACCTATCTAACGCAAGCAGGAAGTGTTTCCTGGTTCAGCTGCTGTGCTCTGACTGTCCATTCATCAGGTTGGAAAACAGTGAGTTGGGCCAGAAGGGAAAACTAGCTTAAAATCTGATTGGCTCAAGTAAAAGTTTGTAAAGAGAACCAGCAGGATGAACTCTGAAGGCCTCCATAGAAGCGTCATTGACAATGACAGAACTGTTTCTGCCCGTGTGAATCCATTGTAAAAAGTTCATTTTATTATCAGTGTAAAGTAGGGCTGCAACTAACGATTATTTTGGTGATCGATTAATCTGGCGATTATTGGCTCGATTAATCGATTAATCGGGTAGATTGGCAACTTAATAAATAATAGTTTTTTGGCATTTTATTGAATGTAGTTATGCAAAACACGACTCATTACCACTTAAACAACACGTTGGGCTCATTCTTATAAGTAAAAAGGTTAATCTTTCTGTGAAATAAAGAGGGAGAATATTACCATTTCTACAGCAAATATAAAATAATAAATCTACTTACTGTATACAGTAAAGGTAAATCACGAGCACCCATAAAATGTGTTTTATAGTACTGGCTAAAAAAACATAAATTGTAAACTGTTGACCATCCAGGATCACATTTAAAAACAAGAAATCGTTAACAGTTTTAGATTTTCAAATTTAACCTTGTTCAGAGGTGTAGTACCAAACAAAAATGGCCTAGGTTAACATGAGTAAAAATACACAACAAACAATCAAGTTGTGTAATATTAAGTGCAGTTGACAGCAAAAACTTCCTAAATGATTATTCGATGACTAAATTAGTCGACAACTATTTCAATAATCGATTATAATCGATTAATTCGATTAGTTGTTTCAGCCCTAGTGTAGTGTTTTTTTTTTGGTTACCTATCTGGCAACAAATGCTGGCTGAAATGTGATTGGTCAAATTCTTTGAAGTAAAAACATGTTTGGAAGCAGCGCAGCTTGTTGAAAAGCCATGAAAAAAAACAGACTACCGTATTTTCCGCACTATAAGGCGCACCTAAAAACTTTAAATTTTATCTAAAGTCCACGATGCATCTTTTAACCCGGAGCGCCTTATATATGGATTAATATTGAGCTACAACAGGTGTCGCAACTGCGGTAAGCAGCCGCCGACTCCATTTCACCCCTAGAAGAAGTAGTGCGCGGTGCATGCTGGGATATGAAAGGGCGTCTCATTAGGTGTGTTCGAGATGACACAGGCGGACGCAGTTCTGATCGGCGCAGATCGGTAAGCAATGCATGCCGGTTAGGTACTCGATACTCTCGAACGCACCTATTTCCATTTGTGGGTTTGTGTAAAGACCCGGAAATGGCTCCTACCAAGAAACACTGTTACACCGCAGAGTTTAAACTCAAGGCGATCGGTCACGCAGTAGAACACGGGAATAGAGCCGCAACCAGAGAGTTTAACATCAATGAATCAATGGTGAGGAAGTGGAAATTCTTCCTAAAGAGCAAGAGGATGCGCTGCGCCAAGTAAGTAAGACTAAACAGAGTTTATCTCCAATCGAAGATAAACTGTGTCACGAAAATACTAATACTTTATCTCGGAGAAAAATAATAAAACTGCTGTTTATTCGTTTTGGAGTAAAAACAGAAAGCTGTTTTGTAATTGTTAATAAAGTTTGACTGACCTATCCGACTGTTTTTTTTTTTACATTCCCTTTAGTGCAGCACCATTTAGTGAATGCATAACGTAACCCCAGCCTTTACTGTAGCGCCTTATAATGCGGTGCGCCTTATATGTGGAAAAAGTTTTAAAAAATGTCATTTATTGAAAGTGCGACTTATAGTGCTGGAAATATGGTACTTGAAAAGATATTTTCAAAATAAAATAGGCTGAGATATAATAAACAACAGTTTGTTGTTTCAAACATTTGAATTCATAGGCCAGCTGCAGGCTTTGAAGGTCTTCAAGGCTCACCACTTTGAAGATTTGTCTTAATCTGAGACACATGGAATAAAACACCTCCTTGTAGATTTACTGCGAAATGAATGTAAATCTACTGAAGTCAGATATCTTTAATACTTCCACCGCTAAATTTTACTGAGCGGAAAACTTATTCCCACAGAAAACCTCCTTTTCCTAATGGATTCATGCATGAGAACAGTCGATAGGGAAAAGCGGGACGCTAGTTTTTTTTTTTCTCCTCCGAGTCCCTCAGCATCTCGGTCTGAACCGCTGAGACGCCCGCTCAGCGTAAAATGTCAGGTCACCCCCGTACCGTGCTGTACGCCAAGGGGGACAAAATAGTTTTCTGTCAATAAACAGAAAAGGTCAGAGCGGGACGTTTTCCCACGAGAGCACCGACACAGCCGGCCGGAAAAGTCCACACCTGGCATTTGTAGCCAGCAGCAGCTCGATACTTCAGCTTTAAAAAAATGTCTGAATATGAGAGCAGGGAAGAGGGGGGTGCAGAGGAGGAGCGTTCATAACGGAAAGGTTGCTGAATATGGATTTGTAAGGTTTTTAATAAAGATCCACATCAGAGTTTATCCTCAGACAATAAGAGGAGTCACAGATAGCCTGACACCACGTTCTGCTCTTTATTTCAGCCCAAATGGCAGGACGACGTGTTTCACATCATAAAAAGCCTTCATAACACACACAAACTCCCTTTGAACGACTGTTTAAATGTAAACAACATTGTGACCCAGTTCAGAACAGAACCAGTCAACACAAATACTTTTGAGTCCACAGACGAGACAAAACGATATGATCTAATCAGGATCCAAACAGGTTGAGATTAAATCACATCAGACTATTTAGAAGAGACGGATCATTTTAACTCTTTAGTAGCACAGGAATGAAAGTCCACGGGGTTCTTTTCGGTTTTCCGTTCCGTCCGTTCCGTCATCTTCCGCTTGTTCCGACGTCGGGTCGCGGGGGCAACAGCTTCAAACGAGCAGCCCAGGCCTCTCTCCCCCCGGCTGCATCCTCCAGCTCACCTGGAAGGATCCCAAGTCTTTCCCTGGCCAGCTGTGAGACATAGTCTCTCCAGCGGGTCTGGGGTCTGCCCCTTGGTCTCCTCCCAGTGGGATGTGCCCAAAACACCTCGCTCGCGAGGCGCTCGGGGGACATCCTGACCAGATGCCCGAACCACCCCATCTGGCTCCTCTCGACCTGGAGGAGGAGCGGCTCCACACCGAGTTCCTCCCGGATGGCAGAACTCCTCACCCGATCTCCGAGTGAGAGCCCTGCCACCCTGCGGAGGAAGCTCATTTCGGCCGCTTGTACCCGCGATCTCATTCTTTCGGTCACCACCCACAGCTGGTGACCATAGGTGAGGGTTGGAACGTAGATCGACTTGTAAATCGAGAGCTTTGCTTTTCGGCTGAGCTCTCTCTTTACCACGACGGACCGATGCAGCGTCCTAGTTAACGCTGATGCCGCACCGATTCGCCTGTCGATCTCCCGCTCCATCCTTCCCCCACTCGTGAACAAGACCCCGAGATACTTAAACTCCTCCACTTGGGGTAGGGCCCTGTCTCTGACCCGCATGGGGCATTCCACCCTTTTCCGGGCGAGGACCATAGTCTCGGATTTGGATGCGCTAATTCCCATCCCGGCCGCTTCACGCTCGGCAGCAAATCGATCCAGCGAAAGCTGGAGATCACAGTCCGATGAAGCCAACAGGAACCCATCATCCCCAAAAAGCTTAGATCCGATCCTGAGGTCACTAAACCGGATCCCTCCAACGCCTCGGCTGTGCCTAGATATTCTGTCCATAAAAGTAATGAACTCTTTTCGGTTTTGTTTTTTCAACTCACGTTTTGAAATTATTTCTAAACCACTTATCCCCACCGGTTGTGGGGCGTGTTGGAGCCTAGCTCAACGTTTTCAGGCCAGAGTCACCCCCCGCCAAGATATGTACATGGAGAGTGTCAGAGTTTCAGAACCTATCAGACATAGTTGAAACATAAAAAAAATTGTACATTTTTAACCTCGCCTAATTTAGATAATTTTCCAATGTCCCAGCCAAGACATACTTCTTTGTAGCCATAATTCCTTCCATATGCATGATAATAATCTTGTTGACAACAACTGTGTTAAGTTTCAGATCTCTAGGTACAAGGGTTTTTGATTTATTGACCTTTTAGTATAAAAATGTCCATTTGGAACAAGCTATCCAAATATGTGCCAAAATGTGCCAAATTGAATTTTTCCAATTCTATCACCTTTTTAGTCATAAAAATACATATTAGTTTTTCTGTGACTTTAAAAACCCCCCACAGATGATTTCTTTTTTACAATTTTTCAAATGTATATTTTTATATTTTTGGCTGTAATTATAAATTTTTCCAGAAAAATCATGCACAAGAAATGTTTTTCGGATAAAAATATGTTCCAAAACCCCAGAAATACAGTTCGTCAAAAGAAAAGTTGAAAATAAACTTGAAAATTGCTCTATCTTTCTGTCTGTCTGCAGTGTGTAAAACTCTACTGTGCGTCATGACGCGCCAAAATGGCTGCATGTTTGGTTGTATATTTCTATTACGCAGCTGTATAAAAAGCTCCCGGATTGGTCCGGTTTTGAGTTAAGGCCCCTCGTTACGAAGCTCCGATCATTGGCTACTTTATCATAGCAATTATTTAATATAAAGTTGTTTCATTAGCCAGCTAGCAGCTAAGAAGCTAACGCCCCTCTTAGCTGAGTGAGGAGCGTTTGTTTCATTCAAAGGAATCTACAAAACATACCCGCGAACGGTCTCATTTTGTAGATAACTTTGTGAGGAAGTAAAACACACCCAGGACGAAGTCGTAAACACAGTGTGCCGGTTGCTATGGAGATAGAAACACGACTACCTCATTTTACCATTGGATTTCTCGCAGAAAAAAAAACACGTTTCTGGAGTATTTCTCCAAAAAACGGGGGGGAGACGGTGGCTCAGTGGTTAGAGCGTTTGCCCACGGACTGGAAGTTTGCAGGTTCGCATCCCACTGAGTTCACGTCTAGGGTCCTTGGAGAAGACAACTAACCCCCCATTTCTCCCACCATTGGCGCCGTCATTGGTGGCAGGCTGTAATGCAGCACAAGAATTTCCCGGTAAGGGATTAATATAGTTAAAAAAAAAAAAATTTTTTTGCGGATGATTAGTTATTTCTTTTTGAAACTTGTGAAAACATAAGAATGGATGTTATAATCATTTTCTTGAAAGTCTTAGCTTTAAAATGAGGTATAACTTACTGTAGTTGAACAAAGAATAAGTGCCGTTAGGGTTAGTGCAGACATTTTAAAACACAAAATGGCCCGTCGACGGGCAGGTGAGTGTTAAGAGGTTAACTCCTTTATTACTTTCTTTATTGGTTAGACTTATACTAATAAATAGGTGTACTGAAAATAAAAAATATCTATTAATAAACTCAATCAAATCAAGCATATCCTCCTCCCAGCCCTGAACCCTAACAACCATGTGAGTAAACCCTGTCAAACTTACGCCTCTGTAAGCGTAGTACATCTCGTCGTATTCGTGGGCTCCGATGGTGATCTCAGGCAGGAAACGGGGGATGTGGGTCAATGAAGCCACCTTCTGTTTGTCTTCCACCCTGAAACGCAGCAGAGCATCAGAGCGGCTCCTCTTCGTGTACACTAGCTGAGTAACTCACAGCATGCGCATGTGATGGTAGGTAACGTCGTCCTGCTCCAACCACGGTCCTTTCTCAAACTGGAGGTACTCGATATCCTCCACCAGCTGCACACAAAGAGCAGGGCTTTAAACAACTGACGTTTTTGTTTAGGAAGAATTTGCTTTGTGCCACGTTCTTACCCTTTCTACGTCTTGAATCTGGGGCGCATCGTAAATCAGCAGCTCCGACTTTTCTCTGGAAGATAATTATTAGTTTAAACAGAAATCTTCACAACAAGAGACGAGATGAACTGATGGAATGAAACTACGGATTTGTAGTTTTTTATTTTGCTACTACCGTAATTTCTGGACTATAAGCCGCAACTTTAGTCCGATGCTTTCAACCCTGCGACTTATACAATGATGCGGCTAATTTATACATATTTTTTTTTTTTTTTAATGCGTTTTTCTAACGGCCTCCAGGGTCGCTCGGGCAGAAAAGAGACAGGTGGAATATATGTGTCGAGGAAGATGCAAATGTAATGTAGCTCCGCGTTTTGTCCGTGAATAAAATTAGCACAAACAGACCCTAATAATGGAAAATGCAAGAAGAAATGCATATGACGCAGATTTCAAGCTAAAGGCAAGCAAGCAGGCTGATAAAGAAGGAAACAGAGCTGACTTCCATGGTTTCAGAGCACAGGAGGAAGATGAGGACGGCTCTCAGTGACTTTTACCGTTATGTTTTTTTTACCAGCCCTGTTAGCGTTGTACTACCGTATTCCTGCTGTGTTACTGCCGCATCTCGGTGACTTTTACCGGTCTTTTTTAAACCAGCCCTGTTAGTGCTCTGCTACCGTATTCCTGCTGTGTTACTGCTGCGTCTCAGTGACTTTTACCGGTGTTTTTTAAACCAGCCCTGTTAGTGTTGTGCTACCGTATTCCTGCTGTGTTACTGCCGCATCTCAGTGACTTTTACCAGTGTTTTTTAAACCAGCCCTGTTAGTGCTGTGCTACCGTATTCCTGCTATGTTACTGCCGCATCTCAGTGACTTTTACTGGTGTTTTTTAAACCAGGCCTGTTAGTGATGTGCTACTATATTTCCGCTGTGTTACTGCCGCGTCTCAGTGACTTTTACCGGAATGGTTTTTTTTTTTTTTTAAACCAGGCCTGTTAGTGCTGTGCTACTATATTTCTGCTGTGTTACTACCGCATCTCAGTGACTTTTACTGGTGTTTTTTAAACCAGGCCTGTTAGTGATGTGCTACTATATTTCTGTTGGGTTACTGCCGCATCTCAGTGACTTTTACCAGTGTTTTTTAAACCAGACGTGTTAGTGCTGTGCTACCGTATTCCTGCTGTGTTACTGCTGCATTTCAGTGACTTTTACCTGTCTTTTTTAAACCAGCCGTGTTAGTGCTATGCTACCGTATTCCTGCTGTGTTACTGCCGCGTCTCAGTGATTTTTACCTGTGTTTTTTAAACCAGCCGTATTAGTGCTGTGCTACCGTATTCCTGCCGTGTTACTACTGTATTACAGGCATTGTTTGGAAAGAAAAGCTAAGGTATATTATTAAAACATTGAAAACTCTTTCTGTGTACCGTCTTGCTTTGTAAGTATCTCATGTTTCAATGTGGGAACATGCGGCTTATATAAAGGTGTGGCTTATGTGTGTACAAAATGTTTGTTTCTTTAAAAATATACTGGGTGAGGCTTATAATCAGGTGCGCTCTATAGTCCAGAAATTACGGTAAATGTTTTCCAAACTAGTTAAAACTATCACTTTCTTACTTGATTTGAGGAAGAAAAGTCTTCTTGTAGGAATCCTCTATGCTTTTCAGATACTCCAGAGGAACATTCTGAAGATACGGCTGAAAAAGACAAACTTGTTAATCCACATGGTTCGTTTTAATTGTTTGTAATCCAAAACGCTGTCATGGTAACACGGTCAAATTTAACTCCAAGAAAGACTGAAGAAGAGGAAAGAATCTTAGAAATAAAGTGTTTAAAGAACAAGTGAAGTGTAGGAATGCTTTAAGTGTCCCAAAGTGGAATCAGGTAGTGTCCAACAAACGAGTAAGGCTGGCGGCAAGTTCTGCCTTTGCTCGATTTCACTTTCCTCTAACATCTACGTCTCGGTTTGCTGGCATTAGTTTACAATTACAGCAATTGGAAAATGTTTGCCCTATCAGCAAACAGGGATGTTGCCGTGACATGAGCACAAGTGTCCGTTTGGGCCATGTTTGTAATTCAGTAGCTGAAAAAAAAGAAAGACATCAACCATGAAATACAGTCCGAGTAGTTAATGATCCCCGAAATTGAGAATTTAAAGACAGTGTTTGGAAAGTTTATTCAGGGGAAAGAAAGGGTTATCCTGCTGTCGATGGGAAAAGTTTGTTTTACACTCTGTTTTCCGAACTACACCGATGGTTTAGGTGTATAGCATTAGTCACATCTGGGCCTAAATGGAAAGAAACAGTACCCGCTCACTGTGAAATGAGTGAACCCCAATAGTGTGTGATCCTACTGCCTTCACAAAGGGGGAAAAAGACAGTGGGAAGTGTAAAGCTAATGAATGAGTAAAGGTTTCTAGCAACTACTAATGTGTCTTTGAGATGAGTAAAGTATCCCAGATAGAAGTAAAATGTTCCCAGGATTGAGTTGGGTCTCTAAGGCAGGGGTGCCCAAAACCCCCTGAGATCTACCAGCCCAGCGTTAACATTGTAAACCCCACGGATCATTTCCAGCCTCCAGTAAAACTAGGCATCACATCATAAACACACACCGTCACATACACACAGACAGACAGACAAATGTGTCTCTCTCAAATACACAGAGACAGACAAATCCCCTCTCTCAAGCACACAGACAAGTTTCTCCGTTTCTCAAGCATACAGACAAGTATCTCTCATTCTCAGGCACACAGACAAGTTTCTCTCTTTCTCGAACACACAGACAAGTTTCTCTCTCTCTCTCTCTCTCAAGCACACAGACAAGATTCTTTCTTTCTCAAGCACACAGACAAGTTTATGTCTTTCTCAGAATCAGAATCAGAATGCTTTTATTGCCATGTCAGTGAAAAACATCAGAGACTAGGAACTTGTTCTGGTACTGGTGTGCAAACATATAAAATAAAAATAATAAAAATAAAATAAATAAAAGTAATAATAAGTTTTACAAAACTAAGAGTGCTCAGAAGAAAAAGAAAAGTAGTGCAATGTCATAGAAAATAATAGAAAATAATAAAGATAGTGAAGTGACAAGAGGGAGGTGACTAAGAGATGTGGGGATCAGGTTATAAAGAGTTCATAAGTCCAACGGCAGAAGGGAAGAAGCTGTTTTTGTGGCGGGACGTTCTGGTCCGAATGGACCGGAGCCTCCTGCCCGAGGGGAGTCGCTCAAAAAGTCCATGTCCAGGGTGGGAAGGGTCAGCTACTATCCGACCTGCACGCTCCCGAGTCCTGGAGACGTACAGGTCTTCGAGAGATGGAAGGCTGCAGCCGATCACCTTCTCTGCGGAGCGCACAATGCGCTGCAGTCTGTGTTTGTTCCTGGCTGTGGCTCCAGCGTACCACACGGTGATGGAGGAGGTGAGGACAGACTCGATGATGGCTGTGTAAAACTGCACCAACATCTGGGCGGGCAGCTTGGCTTTCTTCAACTGCCGCAGAAAGTACATCCTCTGCTGGGCCTTTTTGATCAGGGAGCTGATGGATGGCTCCCACTTTAGGTCCTGTGTGATGGTAGTGCCGAGGAAGCGGAAAGAGTCTACAGTGGTGATGGAGAAGTCTGTCAGTGCAAGGGGGGTAATGGGAGCTGTGACTTTCCTAAAGTCCACGATCATCTCCACTGTCTTCTGAGCGTTGAGCTCCAGGCTGTTGTTGCTGCACCAGGACACCAGCCGGTCTACCTCCATCCTGTAGGCCGACTCATCGCCATCAGAGATGAGCCCAATGAGTGTGGTGTCATCTGCAAACTTGATCAGTTTGACAGAGTCATGGCTGGAAGTGCAGGAGTTGGTGTACAGGGAGAAGAGCAGGGGAGAGAGGACACAGCCCTGTGGAGATCCTGTGCTGATAGTCCGAGAGGTGGAGACATTCTTCCCCAGCCGCACGCACTGCCTCCGGTCTGTTAGGAAGTCAGTAATCCACCTGCAAGTGGAGTCAGGCACGTTGAGCTGAGAGAGCTTGTCCTGAAGCAGGGTAGGGAGAATGGTGTTGAATGCAGAGCTGAAGTCCACAAACAGGATCCTGGCATAGGTTCCCGGGGAGTCCAGGTGCTGCAGGGTGAAGTGGAGGGCCAGGTTGATAGCGTCGTCTACAGACCTGTTGGCTCTGTAGGCAAACTGCAGAGGGTCCAGAGAGGGAGAGGTGAAGTGCTTGAGATGAGGGAGGACCAGGCGTTCGAATGACTTCATGACTACAGACGTAAGCGCCACAGGCCTGTAGTCATTAAGTCCAGTGATACGGGGCTTCTTGGGAACAGGAACGATGGTGGACCGCTTGAAGCAGGCTGGAACGTGGCATGTCTTCAGCGAGGTGTTGAAAATGTCTGTGAAAACTGGAGACAGTTCCTCAGCACAGTGTTTCAGGGTGGCCGGGGAGACACCATCTGGGCCTGAAGCTTTCCGAGGGTTTTGCTTGCGGAAGAGCTTGAGCACATCCTGTTTTGTCACCAAGAAAGCAGTGGAGGGGTAGGGCTGGTCAGCTGGAGTGACCTCTGTTGTTAATTGGGTGGGGGATGGGAGTGGCTTCAAAGTGTCTGAAGGTTGTTGATCAGTGAGGGGGGAGGAGAGTGAGACATCAAACCTGGCATAGAAGGTGTTGAGTTTCTCTGCCAGTTGTAAGAATACACAGACAAGTTTCACTCTTTCTCAAAAACACAGACAAGTTTCTCTCTTTCTCATACAAGCACACACAAACAAAATGATCTCTTTTTAAAACATATACACACACAAACAATTTGTTTCTCTCAAACATACACACGCACACACACGCACACACACACACACACACACACAACACAGACAAATTCCTTTCTCTCGCTCTCATTTTCTCTCTGAAACACACACACACAGTATTTTTTCACACGTAGTCACTGCTTTGGGAGGGAAGGTTCACAGCAGCATCAGGCGCTACTCATTGAGAACAGGCTTAACAACATACTTTCACATCACAGACTCCAAAAATCTCCTGTTATACTAGAAAAAAAAACAATAGATTGATGTTCTGAAAAAAAAAAAGAGAGAAGCTAAATTTTAGCGACTCTAGAGAGTCTGGATACTCTTTTTTAATTTTTTTTTTATTTCCTACTTTTTTCCTACGGTCGACTTGGAATCAGCCCTTGATCGACTGGTTGAGCACCCCTGCTTTAAGGAATGAGTAAAACATTTCTACCTTTCCACTCTGTTTCAGCTTCTTCTGCACTTCCTCTGCCGGTTGATCGATGTAGATGACGAGATGAGGCGGCAGGAATTCACAGATGCTGATACCTTTAATCTCGTTATAATGATCCACACCTGGAGGAGACAAAAAAGTCGCTCTGTTTCTGCGTTTGGTCAGCGTGACGTGTGTTTTTTTCACACTTACACTCCTTTCGTATGTAGCCTTGTTTGAACATGGCGTCCAGGAAGACCATATCACTGAAGGGGGAGCGCTCCAGGATCACACCCTGGCCTGAAAAACAGAAAAAAGGAATGAAAACGTTTCATCTGATGGAACCGATGGCGTTCACACTCACCAGTAGTGAGAAGGTGCTCAATGGCATCTGAGTACTGCATCAGCCTCATCATGTACATCCAGAACTGCAGCCTGTAGCTGTTCCCGTCTGCAGCTTTCGGGTCCGTGTAGAACTTCTCCAGGCTGCACATGCCGTTGAAGTTGACAGAAAGCGGCGTCTTCTCTCCGGTCATCTTATCCAGGTAGAAGGCGTCTGGTTCGGCCATGTAGAGCATCCCTAAGGAGTACATTCCCACCTTGATGAGCGTTTGGAGCTCATTTAAATGGATCATTAAAAAAGTAATGAGAGAGGGAAACATAAGACCTATTACCGAGTTTGTCGGCCAGCTGCTGTGCCACTACTCCTTTCCCCGATGCTAGGTTTCCATCCACAGAAATAATCTTGCTGTACTCCTTTAAACGTGGAGTCGTCCTCTCCCCGAGCGCATAGGCCCACCAGCCGTACTGCAGACTCCTGGCCGAGCTCGTATGAAGACCCGCCTGTGGAATCGACACATGTAGCAGCATTAAATCTACTTCAAGATTCACCTCGTTGGGAAATCATGCCCATGGTCTCGTTCAGGAATACACCTGCTGCTTAAACTCGCACATGCAAAAATATTTCACATACTTTCTTTGTTTGGGTTGCTCACGAGTAGAACAGATTTTTTTTTTGTTGTTGTGTTATAAAGCTTTGGAAGGAACACCTTGGTTTGAACAGAACAACTCCATTAACACCATTCTGTTCTGTCATCTTCCGCTTATATGGGACCAGGTCGCATGGCAACAGCCTTAGACGGGAAACCTACGCTTCTCTCACCCGGGCTGCATCCTCCAGCTCATCCGGGAGGATCCCGAGGTGTTCCCCGTCCAGCTGTGAGACATAGGCCCTGTCCAAGCGGAGCCGGGTATTTTTGAAAACGCATATCTACTGTCCTCCGTTTTAGGAAAATGCTCGCGTCCAAACGGAGCCGTATAAATATGCTTCTGAGTGCTATTATGAGCATGCCAGACCAGTAGTCGGCAGTATTGAGTGGAGGAGGAGGGAGGCTTATGTGATTAATAATTGCCAATTGCACGCATTTCTCCTCTTTTGCTCCTCTACAAGAAGCAAGAGCAGTTGAGAGTGGACAAAAAGGCAAGAAAAGATGGTCTGGAACAGGGTCCGTAGATCCATGCTGCCCACTGTCTGCTTTTGTAAACAAGGACGCACACGAATGGCGACATTACTTGTCGCAGGTAGTGACGCATATGTATTGGGATTTATTTTTTGATGTCAAATGCCCTCATTCAATGTTGTTATGAGAAAATTGTACGGAGAGAGAAGTACGAAATTTTGTTATGGGAACGTTTGTTCGTGGAATGTTGTTTGTCATGAGGTAGAAAAGCAGAGTTCCTCGATACTCGGTAGAGTCTGCTGCGGGTCTGTGGATTAGAACATCCAGCCGGATTTTTATGCACGCTCTACCGGGGTTGAAGGCTCTCCGACTTTGCTAACGGTAAGAGATGTAAACTTAAAGTGCTATTATCCACTATTATGCTTTTTATTTATCATGCTTATCACTATTATGCTTTTATTATGCTGCTATCCACTATTATACATTATGCTTACTTTGCTGTGATCTAAATAAACGCATTTGCTGTTAAATACTCAGAAAGTGTTGTGTCATTCTTTGCCGACTTCCAACGGACCTGACAAAATAAATAAGTGTTTCATTACAGCATAAAACGCAAATCTCCGTTTTCGCACGTCCACACACAAACGCAAAAACTGAGTTTTCCAAAATCTCCACTTTGGCCAGAGTTTGCAAAAACGCCGGTTTTGAATAAAAAAAAACTTCCGTTTTCACGTGGACGGCAAAACGGATAAAAATATATGCGTTTTCAAAAATACCCGGCTACGTGTAGACAGGGCGTTCGTCTCTCCAGTGGATCTTGTCTCTGCCTCTTGGTCTCCTCTTGGTGAGACGTGCCCGAAACACCTGATCAGTGAGGCAATCAGGGTGCACCATGATCAGATGCCCGAACCACCCCATCTGGCTCATCTCGAACTGGAGAGTCAACGGCTCTACTCCGAGCTCCCTCCTCTTTATCATTAACATTTATATTAATTGTCAAACATGTGCCAAAGGTTTGAAAAAAAAAATATTCAACGATCAAAATCCCAACAGAACCTCTCCTAAAAAAAAATCTGTCATGTTTGTTTCCCTCTGAGAGATGAAATGGACTGGATGTCTTTCTGACATGAAATCAAACTAGAATAAATTAAATTCATTTATAAAAAGATCTCAAAGAGGTCTGATTAGGATTTCATCCATGATTCTAATGACAGAAATAAATCATACTGTTTAAACAATTCTTAATGAGATTAATAGAAAAATCAATAAGAGGATTAAAATCAACAGTAAAAAAAGTACATAATTAACATGTTCTCACTTAATTTAATGAAATGACTAAAAAAAGTTATTTATATGCATCTCATTTTGTTTTAAATCCCTTCAAATTAAAGTATTTAGAGTAAATCCGGTTTGTTTTGATAGTGTAGCTTTTATTTATGACCTGCTAGCTGTTAGCCATTAGCTTCACTGATGTGTCCTTGTGAATTAAAAGGTTCTAAAATTCCAAAAAAAGAACTAAAACGGTTTAATTTTAATACTCACCCTCTGGATTAATCTTCCTGCTGCACGTCCCACCGGGACAACGAACCGAATCACTCTCAGGGACATGTTTTTTTCTTTTAATCTAAACACTGACCCGAAAATCAGCCGCAACCCGGCGACTGAATTATACGTCACAATCTGGGTCCTCAATGCCCAGCGTCGCATTCAATGACGTCGTCTGCTTACTGTTTGAATGTAAAAGTGAACAGAAACAAAATTAATTCACTTACAAATTAAAAATCTTTGGGTTGGTTGATGGGAACTAATATTAAACAGTTATTGTTGAAAATATTAATTTTCCGTAAACAGAAATGTAAATTAGCATATTTCTCACAGTTAAATTTAACTTCAGGGGTTTGTTTAAACTGGATTAAAATACAAAATGGCTCTAATTAAAATATGTCTTAACAAGCTTTCACAATGTTATTAAATTAGCTACATTAACTAAATTCAGTTCAAACATATTCATTAATAACTCCTCAACTAAAGTTTTATTTATTTCTGAAGAAAACTTTTATCAGTTGAGATATTTATCTTATCTATTTCTTATATCTTATCTTATTTATCTTAATTTATCGCCCGGAAAAGGGTGGAATGCCCCCTGCGGGTCCTGCCCCGAGTGGAGGAGTTTAAGTATCTCGGGGTCTTGTTCACGAGTGGGGGAAGGATGGAGCGGGAGATCGACAGGCGGATCGGTGCGGCATCAGCAATAACTAGGACGCTGTATCGGTCCGTCGTGGTAAAGAGAGAGCTAAGCCGAAAAGCAAAGCTCTCGATTTACAAGTCGATCTACGTTACAATCCTCACCTATGGTCACCAGCTGTGGGAGGTGACCGAAAGAATGAGATCGCGGGTACAAGCTGCCGAAATGAGCTTCCTCCGCAGGGTGGCTGGGCTCGCACTCAGAGATCGTTTGAGGAGTTCTGCCATCCGGGAGGAGCTCGGTGTTGAGCCGCTCCTCCTCCAGGTCGAGAGGAGCCAGATGGGGTGGTTCGGGCATCTGGTCAAGATGCCCCCCGAGCGCCTCGCGGGCGAGGTGTTTCGGGCACGTCCCACCGGGAGGAGACCAAGGGACAAACCCTGGACCAACTGGAGAGACTATGTCTCACAGCTGGCCGGGGAATGACTTGGGATCCTTCCAGGTGAGCTGGAGGATGCAGCCGGGGTGAGAGAGGCCTGGGCTGCCTGTTTGAGGCTGTTGCCCCTGCGACCCGACCCCGGAACAAGCGGAAGATGACGGAACGGAACGGAGTTCAAACATATTCATTAATAACTCTTCAGCTAAAGTTTTATTTATTTCTGAAGAAAACTTTTACCTGTTGAGATATTTATCTTAAACTACCCTTGCCAAAAATGTATATTTGCACTTTAAAGTACAGGTACATGCTTTTCAGCAGAAGTCCCAAAAAGGCTGGACGATAATTTGCGGTTACTGCGGCCCGCAAAATTTACATGAATGACACATTATTTTAGTTATTGATTACTGATTGAGTATTTTTTTAATTAATTTAAAAGATTTTAAGTACTTAGGATCAACAGTCCAGAGTATTGGAGAGTGTGGAAAAGAGGTGAAGAAGCATGTTGACGCAGGCTGGAACGGGTGGAGAAAAGTATCAGGTGTGATGTGTGATAGAAGAGTTTCAGCTAAGGAAATGAAAGGAAAAGGGTACAAAACCGTGGTGAGACCGGTCATGCTGATTGGTCTACGACAGTGGCACTGAGGAAAAGACATGAAGCAGAGATGAAGATGCTGAGGATCTCTCTGGGAGTGACCAGGATGGACAGGATCAGAGGAACAGCACGTGTTAGAGGTTTTGGAGATAAAGTCAGAGAGACCAGACTGAGATGGTTTGGACATGTGCAGAGGAGAGAGAGAGAGTACATCGGAAGAAGGATGCTGGATTTGGAACCACCTGGAAAGAGGGCTAGAGGAAGACCAAAGAGGAGGTTCATGGATACAGTGAAGGAAGACATGAAGATAGTTGGTGTGACTGAAGAGGATGCAGCAGATAGGGTTAGATGGAAGAAACTGACTTGCTGTGGCGCCCCCTGAAGGGAAATGCCGAAAGGAGAAGAAGATTTTTTTAAGTTTACGTATTTATTTGATCATCTATTTTGTGTTAAAAATAAAGATATTGGAGAACATTGGTGTGTTTTATCAGTGTGGCCCTGCCTCACTGAGACTCTGCCTCCAGCTGCCCCCAAATAAATTTGTTTTAAAGTCACTGTAGTAGACGCCTCTTTTGGTAAACACAACCAGAGCCGCTGAAATGCATTACCAACAGAACAATGTTTTAATTTTACAAGCTGAAATTTTATGGGATAGGCTACTTGTGCAACACACCTGGTTTAACTTTTGTTTCTTTATAAGGAGCTGAATATTTGAAATAAAGAAAGACTAATCAACTGTTCTTGTTGAACAAATTATCATCAGGGATTGATAATTTATTAAACATTCTTAGCTTGGATTTCCTAGAGAAAATTCCCTCACAAAATTTTATTTAAAAGTTTCGTAATAGTTGAACTGATGCAAAGTTTTTCTTTAGAGAAAAAAAATTGTGCATAACTGTACATCTACACTATAATTCTCAATCTTTCAGGGCACTTAAAGTATTTTGATAAATTACACTGAACAACTTTATTCAGTCAACATTTCTCCTTAAATATTGTCATGCAATTTCAAGAAAAGATTTATTAGTCCCACAATGGGAAAATTGAAATATAGAAATTTCACATATATAAGACTAATATAGATATCTTATTAGCCAAGACCAAGGTATAGGCACAGCAAAGAAGCCCCCGAGACAGTCTGGCTATGCCAAAATGGAACGCCATAACCTGGTGGCTGGGATAATGTACAGGAACATTTGCACAGAATATGGACTCGCAACTTCAAGGTCAAAGTGGGGAAACACCCTCAAGGGGGTTAGAGAACGACCGAGCCAAGACAAGATCTTGTGGAACTTCTAGATCTAGACTGACCGAATGATAACTGTGAACCAACCAGACATCATGGTAATGGATAAAAAGCGGAGGAAAGTAGTAGTGGTGGATGTAGTGATACCAAGCGATTGTAACATCAGGTAGAAGGAGCATGAGAAACTCAAGAACCACCAACGCCTCAGGGAAGAGCTGGATTAGGCTTGGGAAGTGAAGGTAACAGTGATACCTGTAGTGATCGGGGTAGTCGGGGAAGCGACCCTCAAACTAGTGGAGTGGCTCCAACAGATCCCTGGAAAGACATCGGATATTTCAGTCCAGAAAAGTGCAGTCCTTAGAACAGCAAGGATACAGCGCAGAACCCTCACGTTCCATGTGTTCTGAGTGTTTTATGGAACTCTGAAGACTATTGAAAAAATGGTGATCTAAGCGTGTCAGGATCTGTAGATGTTTGAGGGGTTTTCACCAGTAGGTGGAACTATTCTCTTCCTTTTCTCTTTTGAACAGTAGGCTTTTTTTTTCTTTCATTTGTTGACCTGAAATGGGAAAATCCACTATTTTTCTTTTCTTGTCGCAGTTCCAAACTTTATTTGGACTCTGATCTCAAACATTATCCTGCAGCTGGTTTTTATTTGAATTTTTGTTTCTTACATAAAGTGACTAAATATAGCTCCACCTTCAATCTGGTTCTTTTTATTACTGATTAACTATTTTTTAGAGATTATATTTTACTAGATTTGAGTATTTAGTTTAAAAAAGGATAAAAAGTTTCATGAAGCATTGCAGCTCTGTCCCAGAATCTTTGGAATGGCTTTGTTTGTTGTCCTAGCTTTTCTTCTTCAACACAATCCCAGGTCACCCGCTTTACACAATACCTGCCCAGCAGGTTGTTTGTCCTCAAAGAGAGAGCTGTCCTTGTGTTCTTTAAAAAATATCTTTCAAACTTTCCAAAATAATGAGGTGATTGAAAGTGATATCCACCAAAGTCAGAAAATCAAATTATGTCTTGTCTGGTGAGTCACAGAAAAAAAATTCTGAGAAACTTACTCATTAGGGTGGGATGACTATTATTATCAGAAAAGAATTTGAAAGGGAGGGATGTTGAATAATTCTGGAAATATAGAAAGATTTTTGGGGCCTTTATAGCCAAAGGTCCAAAAATCTGAGCTGGTCGGACATTTTTTTTGGTTTGAAACTGAGTAGCTACAATTTTCTGAAGAAAATGACCACTCAAAATTTATTTTGAATTTTTTTTGTAGCCTATGGCATCCGTTCTAGTACCTCAAAAGCCCAGCTCGCTTACTATTGATTTCCGTTGAAGGTGAACATCTTATCCAATCAGAGAAGAAGTTTTCTACAAACTGAAATTAAAAATGTTCACAGAATAAAGACTAGACAAACTGAGTTAAAAAAAAAGCTTGACGTGTGGTAGGCTCACCCCTCGCCTGCATGAAGCAGGTGGCGAGGGACAGAATGAAAGCAAAACTGTCATCAATCATGCTAAATCCCTCCCACACCTTCCAAGAATCTGTGGACCATCTGAAGAGCACCTTCAGCAACAGACTCCTGCAACCCCGCTGCTCAAAGGAACGATACAGAAAATCGAACTGGTCCAGTTGGTCGTGGTACCACACATACTGTAAATGCAGAGGTATGTTTTTGGAGGGTGGAAGGAAACCCACACATACACGAGCAGGACATACAAACTCCACTCAGAAAGGGCAGTGCTCCAGGCCTCGTTCCCACCAAAGATTCGAACCCTGACTTTCTTGCTGGGTGGTGCTAACCACCGCGTCACCGTACAAAATCGACAAGCTAGTTGTAAAACAGAGTGGCTCATGCGGGCAGAATGAAAACAAAACTGTCATCAATCATACTAAATCCCTCCTGTACCCTCCGTGTATCTGTGGACCATCTGAAGAGCAGCTTCAGCAACAGACTCCTGCAACCCCACTGCTCATAGGAACGATACAGAAAATGATTTCTGCCATCCTTCATCAAAATATTCAGCATTTCATTTTCAAACCTTTAAATTTTCACTCACAACAAATAAAAAAAATGCATACTTTGCATATCAATAAGTTTGATTTGTACTGTACAATATACTGCACAAACATTTTAAATAAAAAACACAGTTGCATAATTAAAGCCTCTGTTTTATAAGTAAATACAAATAGGTAGTGTCTCAGGATAACAATTCAATTTTGGCTGGAAAATTTTGTCCTAATTTTGTCAAAATGAGCTTCTTCTGCAGGGTGGCTGGGCTCTTGCTCGGAGATAAAGTGAGGAGCTCAGAAGAGCCGTTATTGCTCCAAGTCGAGAGAAGCCAGATGGGGTGGTTTGGGCATCTGGTGAGGATGCCTCCTTAACACCTCACCGGTGAGATGTTTCCTGGCAAGTCCCACTGGGAAAACAGCTGGGGAAACTATGTCTCACAGCAGCTGGGTAACTTCTCGGGATCCTCTCAGGTGAGCGGCCGGATGGGGTTGAGGTGAGGAAGCTTGGACTTCCCAGCTGAGGCTGTTGGCTCTGCAACCAAACCCCAGAAAAAAGGGGTGGACAAAAGAATGGAACAAAATTTTTTTTAGTTGCTTATTTCTGTCAAAAATACCACATAAACTTGTAAAATGCCGGAATTCTCTGCAGGAATTTTACAATAATTTTTTGGCAATTAGACGTTTTTTTTTGTTTACAGTGTGGGATTGTCAGATGGCTTTTATTTTAGGGAGAAAATGTGATTAATTATGTTTAATTCAATAAAATCAACACAAATGAACAGTACTGTTGGAGAGCACATCATCAATCAAGTTCATGAGGTTCTGCACATGTAGGTCTGTAGGGACACAACGACCCCTCCAGGATTGTAGCTCTCAAGGTACCCATTAAGATCATCTGGATCATTTTAGGTGCTCTTGATGATTGTCTTGTTGCATGTGGATGAATGCATAACAGAATGCTTCCAATCATTTTTTTCCCCAATGTAGGTTCTAAAGGTTGTTTTTATTATTTTCAGTGTCTTTCTGCATCTTTCCCACCACTTCTTCTAGTTTTTTAAAAAGTTTTTATGCAACAATAACAGGATCCAGTAATACCTGTTTCTTTTTTTTTTCCAAACTATGAGCTTGTATTTATAAACTGTCAAATATTCTGAGGAGCATTTGAAAAATTCTTGTAATTTGATAAATATTCAAACTCAAGCATCCTCTAAGCTCATCACTGATGGCTGATACTAGTAGTCAGGGATGGGGTAATAGTAATATCTAATAGAAGTTTTTTTTGCTGTAACTGCAACATGTTGGAAAATCATAAAGTAATAGTAATATCAATAGATGGCAAAGTAATGGAGTGGTAGTATATGACTTACTGAATCTGTTACTGCCACTTGTTTTTAACTAGTTGAAAGGGTCACTAGTGCTTAGGGCCATTAACTATCAGGGGTGTGAATGCCTTTGGGCACTGTGATAATCAACTGTGAGGGTGCTGCTGGAGCAAGACAATGGCCCGATGCCCATTGCAATCCAGCTTGTGTTGTGTAGGAGAGGGAATGAGGAGGATCCAAATGCAGGTTTAACAGTTTATTAAGTGTTGAACAAAGGAATCCACAGCAGAGAGATAACGGCTTCAGGGAGTGCTGGATGGCCAAGAGGAAGGGCTGAAGGTTCCTGTGAGGAGAATAAGAAAATTAGTCTGATATCAAAATTTGACTCAGCTTAGAGGTGGTCAGTTTACCACTAGAATCGTTGAAGACCTGACAGAGACTGTGGGTGACACCAGGTCTTTTATAGCCACCGGTAAGTCTGTGCAGCTGGGAGCAATCAGCCAATCCTCCCGTTAGAAGCCATCCAGCACCTGTGAGTTTTGGGGGAGAAAAAAAAAAAACAAACAAGCAGGCCTAAAAGGCCTCACACCACAGTACCCCCCCCTCTACGGACGCCACCTGGCGGACCACCAGGCCTGTCCGGAAAGCGGCGGTGAAAGTCCCGGACCAAGCCAGGGTCCAGGATCGCTGAACGGGGCACCCAGCACCGTTCCTCCGGGCCATAACCCTCCCAGTCCACGAGGTACTGTAGACCCCGACCTCGGCGACGAACATCCAAAAGACGGTTGACCGTGTACGCATCCGAGCCGTCGACAAGGCGAGGAGGTGGAGGGGGAGCAGAAGGAGGCTGGAGGGGACTGGTAGAAACCGGTTTGATCTGAGAGACGTGGAACACAGGATGTACCTTCATGGAAGAGGGCAGGGCGAGCTTTACCGAGACCGGGTTGACCAGCCGCAGGATCCGGAAAGGGCCAATGAAGCGGGGTGAAAGCTTGCGAGACTCTGCCCTGAGGGGAATGTTCCTGGTAGACAGAAGGACAGACTGACCAACCTGATATGCTGGGGCTGGCTGACGGTGGCGATTAGCTTGGCGCCGAGCCCGGCCGCAGGCCTGTTGGAGGGCCCTCCTAGTTTTCCTCCAGATCCGACGACACCGTCTGATATGAAGCTGCACCGAAGGGACGGCCAGCTCCTGTTCCTGATCCGGGAACAATGGGGGTTGGTAACCCAGAGAAGCCTCGAACGGGGACAATCCTGTGGAGGAACTAACTTGGGAATTATGGGCATACTCAATCCACGGGAGATGAGACGACCACGTGGACTGGGCAGAGGCCAACACGCACCGTAATGTGGATTCCAGGTGTTGGTTAGCCCGCTCCGACTGGCCGTTGGATTGGGTGTGGAAGCCAGATGACAAGCTGACGGAAGCCCCCAGCGCCTTACAGAAGGACTTCCAAACAGCTGATGTGAATTGCGGACCCCGGTCAGAGACTATGTCCAGAGGGATACCATGCAGACGGAACACATGGGTCACCATGAGCTGGGCAGTCTCCAAGGCTGAAGGGAGTTTAGGAAGAGGCACCAGATGTACAGCTTTGGAGAATCGGTCCACAATCGTGACCACAACAGTGTTACCTTCTGAGGGAGGGAGTCCGGTCACAAAGTCCAGTGCGATATGGGACCAGGGACGACTGGGAACCGGTAGGGGATGGAGCAGCCCCGCAGGAGGACGATGAGGGACCTTGCCCCGGGAACAGGCAGAACAGGCAGCGACAAAATTCCTAGTGTCTGCCTCCATCGTTGGCCACCAGAACCGCCGCTGAAGAAGCGCCATTGTACGGCGAATCCCAGGGTGACAGGACCACCGGGATGCATGTGCCCATAGGAGAACCTGGGAGCGGGCAGAGGATGGCACATACGAACGGTTAGCTGGGCCAGTACCTGGGTCCGGATCATGCTGCAGACCATCCCTTATTGCAGTCTCGATCTCCCAAGTGATTGCCCCAATGACGCAGGAGGGGGGTAGAATGGGCTCCGGCTCCGATCTGGACTGATGACCATCATGCAGGCGGGAGAGGGCGTCAGGTTTGGTATTGCGGTTGCCCGGCCTGTAAGTGAGGGTAAAATTAAAGCGTGTAAAGAACAGCTGCCACCGGGCCTGTCGAGAGTTGAGTCTCTTAGCTGCTTGGATGTAAGCGAGGTTTTTGTGGTCTGTCCAGACCACGAATGGGTGTTCTGCGCCCTCGAGCCAGTGCCTCCATTCCTCGAGTGCCAGTTTGACTGCGAGCAGTTCTCTATTCCCCACATCGTAGTTTTGTTCAGCTGCAGAGAGACGCTTAGAGAAAAAGGCACAGGGATGGAGTTTGCCATCCTCCTGATGGTATTGGGACAGCACAGCACCCACCCCTGAATCCGAGGCGTCCACCTCCACAATAAACTGCCTCAAGGGGTCGGGCTGGACCAGAATGGGGGTCGAGGTAAACCTCTTTTTAAGCTCAGTGAATGCACCCTCTGCTTGGGGAGACCAAACGAACGGTCTGGCTGTGGAAGTAAGCTGGGTAAGGGGAAGAGCTACCTGACTGTAATTGCGAATGAAACGCCTGTAAAAATTTGCGAAACCCAGAAATTGTTGTAGTTTGCGACGGGTGTTGGGTCGAGGCCACTCAGCCACCGCGCTAACTTTTTCGGGGTCCGGGCAAACCTGCCCAGCGTGTACAATAAAACCAAGGAAGTTGACGGACTGAGAATGGAACTCGCACTTCTCAGCCTTTACAAACAGACGATTCTCAAGGAGTCGCTGGAGTACCGCACAGACATGGACGATGTGCTCCTCAACAGTGGGCGAAAAAAATAAGAATGTCGTCCAGATAAACAAAGACAAAACGATTAAGGAAGTCACGGAGCACATCGTTAATGAATGCCTGGAAGACTGCGGGAGCGTTAGTTAACCCGAAAGGCATGACCAAGTATTCGAATTGGCCCAGGTGGGTGTTGAACGCCGTCTTCCACTCGTCCCCCTCCCGCATTCGGACGAGATGGTAGGCGCAACGCAGATCGAGTTTTGTAAAGACCCGGGCTCCCTGAAGTAGCTCGAACGCCGAATTAATGAGGGGCAACGGGTATTTGTTGCGAACGGTGATGATGTTATTAAGACCCCGATAATCGACGCACGGACGGAGGGAACCATCCTTCTTACCCACAAAAAAGGACCCCGCTGCTATGGGTGCCGAGGAAGGGCGGATAAGCCCCGACGCCAGGGACTCATTGATGTACTTCTCCATCGCCCCCCTCTCTGGAGCAGACAGATTGTACAGGCGACTGGCGGGTAAGGTTGCCCCAGGGAGGAGGTTGATGGCGCAATCATATGGCCGATGAGGCGGGAGAGATTGTGCCCTCTCCTTACTGAAGACCTCTTTGAGGTCATGATACTCTGCCGGGATAGACGCAACGTCCACCGGGTCGATTGAGCCTACCGTGTCAGAAGAGACGGTTGTCACGGCAGATTGGAGGCAAGTTGCATGGCACTGATTGCTCCACCCGACGATACGCCGGTTTTGCCAGTCGACCTGTGGATTGTGCAACCTAAGCCAGGGGAAACCTAACACAAGGGGTGAGCCGGGTGAAGAAATAACGTTAAACGAAAGGTGCTCACGGTGATTACCCGATACCACCATCTCCAACGGGGAGGACTGGTGGGTCACCCTGGTGATAACGTGTCCATCGATCGCCGTGGCATTAATGGGTTCTCCGAGTGGTTGGGACTGGAATCCACACTGACGGAGAAAATCTGCGTCGATGAAGTTGCCGTCGGCCCCGGAATCCACCAACGCTTCGACCGGAAAAGAAGAGGAACAACCAGAGGTTAGTGTCACAAGAATCATAAGCCTAGGGGTACCATGACATCTAGTTGTGCCCACCCGTAACCCTAGGTCTACCGGTGGGCCCCGTCTTTTGGGCGACAAGGGCAAGCTGAGAGTACGTGACTTCTCGACCCGCAATAGAGACACCTCCCTTCTTTTAGTCTAACCTCTCTTTCCTTTTTGGTTAGATGCATCTGTCCCAACTGCATTGGTTCTGTGGAAGGCTGCTCAGCCTCTTGTGGAACAGATGCAAATGCCCTAGGTGGGGGGCAGACCGAGGAAGGCTGTCGATGGCTGTGAACTGGAGTAGGGTGTAGGGCCCGGGTGGTATTTTCAAATCGTTTCTCTCTTTGACGATTGTCTAACTGTATTGCCAGCGAAATGAGTTCCTCCAATGTGGATGGAGCTACCCTGCCAGCTAGCTCATCCTTCAGAGGATCATTCAGGGCATTTAGGAACACCCCTCTTAGTGCCTTCTGTCCCCAGCCAGCCTCTACTGCTAGGGTCCGGAATGAGATGGAGAACTCCGCCACAGATAGAGTTCCCTGGGAAAGGTGGAGTAGACGCTGGGAGGCATCTCCAGCCCGGTCCGGCACCTCGAACATGGTTCTGAATAAACTCAGAAAATCAGATGTTGAGCGATCAGCCAGGGGGGCTGCCGCGTCTTCGGCCTCGGCCCACTCCAGTGCCCTGCCCCGAAGAAGACCGACAATGTACAAATTCTTAACTTTGTCTGATTCGAAGGTCCGCGGTCTTAGAGCAAAGACATTTGAACACTGCAAGAGGAACCCACGACATTTCCCCAGGGTTCCATGGAAAGGTTCCGGGTCCGTAATATGGTGGTCCATGAGTGGGCTGGGCATAGCTGAAGGAGGTGCCGAGGCTGTGGACAGAAAAAGAGAACTTAGATTATTTACTTTGTCTGTTAAAGCCTGTAACTGTGTTTTTAATTGAGTATTTTCGTCCATAAGGGCCTTTATGGCCTGTTGTTGTTGTCCCAGGAATATTCCTTGTCGGGTCAGAATCTCTGACACTGAGGGTGATGCAGAACCCGCTGGATCCATTCTGGTCAGGTCTTCTGTTGTGTAGGAGAGGGAATGAGGAGGATCCAAATGCAGGTTTAACAGTTTATTAAGTGTTGAACAAAGGAATCCACAGCAGAGAGATAACGGCTTCAGGGAGTGCTGGATGGCCAAGAGGAAGGGCTGAAGGTTCCTGTGAGGAGAATAAGAAAATTAGTCTGATATCAAAATTTGACTCAGCTTAGAGGTGGTCAGTTTACCACTAGAATCGTTGAAGACCTGACAGAGACTGTGGGTGACACCAGGTCTTTTATAGCCACCGGTAAGTCTGTGCAGCTGGGAGCAATCAGCCAATCCTCCCGTTAGAAGCCATCCAGCACCTGTGAGTTTTGGGGGAGAAAAAAAAAACAAACAAGCAGGCCTAAAAGGCCTCACACCACAGCTTGTGTACAGATAAGTACCTTGTTTACAATTGAGTGGTTCTCGCTAATCTCTAAAGTGTTCTACTTTAGAGATTAAAGTAGACTAAAGTTAGTCAAAGAAACTAAACGACCAGTAAGATGCTCCCCTAGTGTTCCCATGATAACAGCCCTGTGAACTGAAACTGCTACCCCAAAGAGAGAATAGTTAAGAAGCTTCCTCTTTGGACTTCGATCAAAATGGGTACATTCATAATTAAAGGGAACTGATGTGAAGGATAGTTTGTATATATTATAATAGTAGTATAATTCGTAGTAGTTTAACATTATCGACCAAAAAGAATTACATTTTGAAAGATTGTGAAAATACAAATTGTGTGTTGATTATTTCTGTTAAGGAAAAGAGTCCAGACTCGCGGCATGAATATGTAAAAGTAAAAAGTAATTTCACGGCCATAAGGCGCACCTAAAAGTCTCAAATTTTCTTCAAAATGAGCGGTGCGCCTTTTTGTGCGGTGCGCCTTGTGTGTGAAAAAAAGCGGACCTAAAAGAAAACGCGGTGCTCATGAGAAAAAGCGGACCTAAAAAAAACGCCGTGCCCGCGAGGCGAACCTGAAAGAAAACACATGAGAACGTTAAAGAGTGAAGTGTAAGCAGAATGGGAGCGATGGATGACCAAAGGAGACCACAGTTTTACGAAGGGTGGAAGGCAGCGCCGGGCGAGTTACGCTACAGTTTGCCAATGGATTGTAGATGCTTGGACTAACGTGTCTGCTGGTACTGTTATCCAAGCTTTCGCAAAAACTGCTATCCTTTCTGAGGAGCCGCACAGTACAGACAGTGACTTTGACAGTGAGGAGCGAAGTGGACCTGCTCTGTTGGATTTTGCGCAGCTGTTCGATTCTGAAACAGAGGATGAGGACTTTGACGGATTTGAATAAAGACAACGTATTACCGGTAATGTGCTTGTTTATACTACTTAAATAAAGTACAACCAAACTCAGTTTTGCTCCCGATCTATTTTTTTAATACCCACATTTGCATGCGTGCGTATGTGTTGTTGTGTGACTGAGACTGCGCCTTTTCGTACGGTGCGCGTTATGTGTGTGTTAAATACAGCAACGGCGCACAAAACTGAGTCTGCGCCTTTTCGTATGCTGCACCTAATGGCCGTGAAATTACGGTATAGTAATAGATTGTCATGGGGTGATAATATATAAAAGTAATATTAACATGGGGAATGTAAAAGTGGTAGTAATATGAACGGTAATATATTGCCTGTAATAGATCCATCCCTACTAGTACTATTATATTGTTTATTATTTTATTTCATTTTAAGCCTCTGCAGACCAATTAAAGGACAGGGCGTCTCGACTGGTATTTCAAACTGAGGTAGTGACAGACATTTCAGAACAAGAAATACAACTTCAATAAGAGATGCTGCTGATGTGACAAACAAGTCGATGATGATGGAAAGAAAAACGGTTTATTCCTTCACAGACACGACTTCACCTTCTCCCTCTCTCTGAACAAACTTCTTCCACTCATATCTGAACTCTCACTTCCTGGCATGAAGTCTCCCACCTGTCAGCAGCCATGCAGCTCACAGGCTGTTTCCTCTGTTGCCCTGGAAACCAGTCTGTAAACAGAGACTGTAGAGATGCTTGCTGTTTTTCAGACATTTCATCAACGGTTGTACACCAACGCCTTTAAAGGCTGTTAGAACTTCTACACCTGGATTTATATTCAGAACTTCTTAGTAAAAATAAACTTTATTTAGGACTTTGACGAACTGATTGCAGTGGTTTCATTTCAGATTTGAACCTTTACGTTTGTGTGGTTATGTAAGCTTGCTTCTCTTGTTACCCTGGACTGTTTGTGTTGGTTTTATGTTGCGGTGTCTTTGAGTTTGACATTGTGTCTTTGGGTAGATCCACCTCACAGGATACGTGTTGGGAGTGGCTAAAACACCACTTCCTGATTACTAAGCTCTAGTATAAGGCCAGATGTTCTGTTTTTGGGGTAACTGTGGTTAGCTATAGGTTTTCTAACCTTTTGAACCTGGTTCAATACTTACATCACCATGGTAACTTAAACTGAACAGGTTAAAAACTCTAGAGCAGGTCATGTCCCTGCTAAAAGATTCTCTTCCACCTTCGATCAGTTACTTTGTTTGGAATATGTCTTGACTCTCTCAGGCTATTCTGATGAAGGACAAAGAAAATATTTTGGTGGAACGTGGAAAGATTTTATGTTAGATGTCATCCTTTGATGAGCCTATCCCGGCTATTCAAGACAAGAGGCAGGGTACTGCCCGAATTGGTCACCGTTCAGGGACCACATACATCCGCAAACACACTCATTCCTAGGGGCAATTTCATAGCGGCAAATAAATCTAGTGCACATGTTTTTGGAAGGTGGAAAAGGAGGAACCCACACATACATGGGCAGAACAAGCAAACGCCACACAGAAAGGCCAGTGTTTCAAGCTTTGCCCCCATCCACAATTAAAACCCAGACTTTCTTGCTGTGCAGCCACCGCCCCAACCGCCGCGCCACCGTATAAAGTTGACAGGCTAGTTGTAAAACAGAGTGCCTTATGCAGACTTCATTGTCTCTAGAGACAGAAGAATGCATTTATATAAACAGAAAAATGTTTTTAATAGTCGATGACAATGGTGTGTGTGTTATGCTTCCATGTTCCGTTTCTACAGGACTTTTTTTTTTAAATATTTTCCGTTCGTCATAAAAACAAAAACTACATTTTAGGCACTTTGGTTTGTTGTCTGGTTTTGTCATGGTTCCCTCGCCCACCACCAGAGGGAGCCCGAGGCCTTTTCTCAACTGCATGATTTCAGACACCTGAAGGTGTTTTTTTTTGCAGTTGTCTTTAAAAAAAGACAGTCTGCCTTCTCTTCAGTGTCGGGTCACCTTCATCCCTTCAAGCCAGGTCCTCTTGGTTGCCTGACCAAGACATGTTGGTTTGAATTTTAACCATGGAACAATCCTCTTGATCAATCAATGTGTTTTTCTGTTACAGATTTATTGGACTTTCAAAATAAAGGATGTCTGTTGTCCTGGATTTGGATTCTCCTTCCTTCCACATCCCTGTCATGACAAATTTTGATGAAAATACATACGCAAGTATAAATATGCTAAAGTTTTAGAATTAAATCATTAACGCACCGCATCAATTTATCAATTTAACGGCATTAATTTAAATTATTTCATCAATTAATCTCATCACAATAAATACATCAAATCAACATTAACAGAAGCAGTAAGTGCCACATGTTACTCGAGCATAAATTCATCCTGAGTGAAGAAAATCCCATCCTGTGTTTTTGAATTTGTTAATAAAGTTCTAGCGAGAAAAAAAAATGCTTGTGTAGACGAGACAGTAAAGAGCCACATGTCTTCCAGCAAGCATGTTACATCAGGTATGTTTTGACTAGGGTCTTCTCCACATGTGTAGTGTGTCTTACACTAGTACAGACCTAGTCCATACTAGTGACAGACATAGTATGGACTAGGTGTGTCACTAGTATGGACAGACCTAGTCCATACTAGTGACAGGCCCAGTATGGACTATGCCCATACTAGATCTTACACTAGTACAGACCTAGTCCATACTAGTGACAGACATAGTATGGACTAGGTGTGTCACTAGTATGGACAGACCTAGTCCATACTAGTGACAGGCCTAGTATGGACTATGCCCATACTAGATCTTACACTAGTACAGACCTAGTCCATACTAGTGACAGACATAGTATGGACTAGGTGTGTCACTAGTATGGACAGACCTAGTCCATACTAGTGACAGGCCTAGTATGGACTATGCCCATACTAGATCTTACACTAGTACAGACCTAGTCCATACTAGTGACA
This sequence comes from Neostethus bicornis, assembly GCA_902685375.1. Lineage (NCBI taxonomy): Eukaryota > Metazoa > Chordata > Actinopteri > Atheriniformes > Phallostethidae > Neostethus > Neostethus bicornis. The sequence goes on along the minus strand of LR738549.1, from coordinate 7,022,727 downwards.
GACATAGTATGGACTAGGTGTGTCACTAGTATGGACAGACCTAGTCCATACTAGTGACAGGCCTAGTATGGACTATGCCCATACTAGATCTTACACTAGTACAGACCTAGTCCATACTAGTGACAGACATAGAATGGACTAGGTGTGTCACTAGTATGGACAGACCTAGTCTATACTAGTGACAGGCCTAGTATGGACTATGCCCATACTAGATCTTACACTAGTACAGACCTAGTCCAGACTAGTGGCAGACCTAGTCTGGACTAGGTCTGTCATTGTACAATCTACACATGTGGAGAAGACCCTAGTCAACTGTTACTGTATGTTTTCCCTAGGGTTCTCAAATACTGTCTTTGCTTTTTTTTTATTCTATGATTTTTTTATTTGTTTTTCTGTTAATAAAGTTCTTTTAAAGATATAAACATGCTTTATGTCTATAGGTGATAGTGTCAGGAGAGTAGTCTGTTACCCCTCTGTGTCCTGTTTCCCCCCTCCCTCTTGTCTGTGTGTGTGCACAAGACACACCATGCTGACCTGCTATCCAGTTTTTGGCTCCAGTTCCAACATCAGAACCTGCCTCATTAATCTGTTTTTGTCTTCTTTATTTGGGCTTTTTATCAATCTAATAAATCTGCTTGTGATTTTTTCATCTGAGCTTGTCTGTTGTATCAAGGATATATTTTCGGCCTCAGCTCGACATCATGATAGATAGACTCCAGGAATAGAATCTAATGTAAATTTTAATCAATCCGTTGCTTGGACCACAGTTGCACCGTTCCAAACCACATTCTTTAACTTATTTATGTTCTTGTTCCTTATTTGGTTTATTTATTAGACAGCGGCTATGGTTACAGGTATCTGTACCTTTAGCTGGTATAGATATGGGCAAGGTTGTGGCGTACAGGGCTTTTCACATTCGTAGCGCTAGCCAAGTGTGGTGTGTGCTACAGATACGTATAGAATATACGTAGGTAATGGAAATGAATACTGCCATTGAGTTCTGTTCTGTTCCGTTGTCTTCTGCTTATTCTGAGCCGGGTGCTAGAGGCAACAGCCTCAGACAGGAAACTCATTCTCTCACCCCGGCTGCATCCTCCAGCTCACCCGAGAGAATCCCAAGGTGTTTCCTGTCCAGCTCTGAGACAGTCTTTCCAGCGGTTCCGGGCTCTACCTCTTGGCTTCCTCCCAGTAGGACGTCCATGAACACTTCGCCAGCAAGGTGTTCAGGAGGCTTCCAAACCATCACCCAATCAGGGTCGTGGTTCCCTCGCCCACCACCAGAGGAAACCCGGGGCCTTCCCTCATTTGCCTGATTTTACACACCTGATGATCTTTGTACAGCTGCCTTTAAATAGGCAGCCTGTCTTTTCTTTAGGAGTCAGGTCATTGCCTTCCATCACAGCTAGGTCTTCTTGACCATGGAATACATTTTTGAACAATAACTTTATGACATTCTTCTGATTCATGTGTTTTTCTTTAACAGCAATTCTGGACTCCTTTATTCAATAAATTATGTTTCTTGTCTGCAATTGGGTCCTCCTCCTTCTACTTGGATTGACGTCATGACAATCTGGCTTCTCCCGACCCGTAGGAGCAATGTCTCTACTTTGAGCTCCTCCCGAATGACGGAACTCCTCACTCCATTTGGCGTGAGAGTCCAGCCACCCTGCAGAGGAAGCTCATTTCAGCCGCTTTTATCCACAATCTCGTTCTCTTGGTCACCACCCACAGCTGGTGACTGTAGGTGAGAGTAGGAACGTAGATGGACTTGTAAATACCGTATTTTCCACACTATTAGGCGCACTGCATTATAAGGCGCTACAGTAAAGGCTGTTCAACTTTGTCCTCTAACTGTGGCCGTCTCGCTTTGTTCCCGCGGAAACTCTGTTTAGTTTTGTTTACTTGGCGCAGCGCATCCTCCATCATTGATTCATTGATGTTAAACTCTCTCGCTGCGGCTCTATTCCCGTGTTCTACTGCGTGACCGATCGCCTTGAGTTTAAACTCTGCGATGTAACAGTGTCTCTTGGTAGGAGCCATTTCTGGGTCTTTACACAAACACACAAATGGAAATGAGACGCTCTTTCATATATCCCAGCATGCACCGCGCACTACTTCTTCTACGGGGGAAGTGGAGTCGGCGGCTGCTTACTGCAGTTGCGACACCTTTTGTAACTCAATATTAATCCATATATAAGGCGCATCGTGGACTTTAGAGAAAATTTAAGGTTTTTGGGTGCGCCTTATAGTGCGGAAAATACGGTACTGCAGTATAGTATATATTTAAAGTAGGGGACGTCATGTATATTGGCCATTAATAATAATTCACTTCATTTATTCCTCAACCGTGTGTACATACCTGGGTTAGCGTATGAGCCCTTAGTCCTAACCCTCTCTAATTTACAAATTAACAAAATTAACTGATTCATGAACCTTGATCATGTCTTACAATAATTGAAATAAACCAAAAGTAGCATTGAGTTCCAATCTAAGCACTGCTGTCCACTTGCACGTAAACTGCCGCAACTGGACGTGACTTACGGTATATAACCACATTGAGAAGTGGTGTAGCTGTTCTGTAGCGGGTGTACTTTTATATTGTGTTTTGACTTTTTTTTTTTTTATTTGAGTATTGGTTTTTGATTAGTTACAAGTCAGTGTTTTAGTTTGGAGCTGATAATCATTAGAGATAATCATTGGAGCTGGGTGGACGCCTGTGGTTTTGGCAGCTGCAGTCATGGGCAGGCCGACTCCTGGTGTGGATCGATCCCCAGTTATTATTTCCTCGCAGCATCAAGCCGGATGTTTATTTTTATTTCAGTTAAAGAGACAGTAGCTAGCGGTTCCGGTGAAATTGGGTTTGGGGAAGGATGGGCTGGGCGTATGAGGGGTGGGTTTGGAGGGCTGTGTGAACGTCGATGCATGTGTGCAGTATTTTGTATGAGTGTGTGAATTTTATGGATGCTTTTTTTTTTGACAATCTGGATTTTAATGTTGTTTACATTTTTGTTTGTTCCATGCGGCACTTTGTGTAACTTTGTGTTGGAAAAGTGCTTTATTAATAAAATTTGATTTGATTTATTAATACACATTCCTTTGGAATTTAGAATTTTATTGCTTCCTCAGTTGAGTTTTTATTTCCATTTTTTAAATATCTAATTACTTTTCAGATTTTTTTCGTGCGACAGTGACTAATTATTGTTTGGAACCGCGTTCGTATTTTTTTGCCAATGTTTGGAGGTGCACAATTACAACCGCTCACACTGTAAAGCAGACATGATTCAGGCTAATGAACCAACAGATTTGGAGGGTTCACTGCTCAACGGTTGGCTCAGAGGATCTAGCTATACATCCGTGCCAGATTTCCACTGCTTTTAACACAAGTTTCTCTCTTGTGCTGCAGGGAGGAACCTCGGTGTTTGTCATTAAAATGCATAGCAACCAAAACGCCAGTGACCATTTTCTGCTTCACTTCAAATCTACATTTTAAGACACAGTCAGAATCTGGGACACTTCATCATTATACATCAACACTTTATGATTTTTGTGACAGAAATGCTGACAAGAAGCTAAAATTAGACTAAAACCATGCAAAACTGACGTGGGAAGCACCTTTATTTTCAGCTCTACAGTTTTAAAGAGAAAAATTCATCTCACTGAGGTGGTAATAATTCATAATCCGGGACATTTTTCAATTTCTATTTCATTTACAGAAGAGATAAATGATTTAACTCATCAAATAATCACATTCAAGTTTACTTTAATCACATTTCTTAGTGATTAAAGTTTCCAAATACTTCTGAACCGGGCCATTTTTCATTCTGAATGACAAACGTAGACATCAAATATTTTTCTCCAAAGATTTTGGCTCCCGTCGAACACCACATAGTTTTGGTTGAGCTTTAACTCTGAAATCTTATTTCAAATGGAAAGAAAAGCTTGTCCTGACTGATAACACAGTTTTAAAACCATATTTGTGTTGTACATGCTTCATTCCTTCAGGGCTGGAATCATCCAGACTGTTCCCGAACAGTCACCTGAACAGTGAAAAATGCACCCGAACAATCAGTGTAGTCCGGAAAGCAGAGTGTAAACATGAGCGTTAGCGAATGTAGCCCGGCGACAAGTCAGAGTCTATTATCTGTAGTCATAGCTGACCGTTTTTCTGGGGTCTCAAAGGCAATTTCTATTTTTTTTAAACCTGTTCTAGTCACTGCAGTAAAATTAATTGAGCAGAGACACGACGTTGTGCCGACCTGGCAACAAAGAACAGCCAAATATTCAACTTAGCAACTCTGTGAGATGCAGCCAGGACAGGAATCAGTGCCTCAAAACTTACCCCTTAATCTATCTACATCTCTCTACTAGGCCTCCATGCTTGATTCCTGGCTTTCCTGTCCTGTGGTTCTCATCTTCTGATACAAATCTGTCACGGATTTTCGGACTATAAGTCGCACCTGAGTATAAGTCGCACCAACCAAAAATGTGTAAAAAGAAGGAAATAAATAGATAAATAGAAAATAGAACACAGATAAATAACTCTGGGATAAACTGTAAGTCGCACCCTTAACCAAACTATAAAAAAAATGCGACTTATAGTCCAAAAAATACAGTAATGCTTTAACGTTTGCATCATGAACTTCCTGACGGCTTTTTTAAGTCACTTAATTCGTAAAACAGAATCGGCACAGGGTTAACCCTCCTGTAATGCCCTTTTTGGTCTCTTCTAATTTTAAACTTTGAAAATGGGTCAATTAGACCCGAACACAACAAGTGGGTTAAACGTTTGTGGTTAAAGGTTTCACAAAAGTTTGAAGAACGCTGATGGGAACTATCAGAAAGGGGAAAACAAAACTATGTTTGCATGTTAAAAGCAACACCACTTCAACTCATGGGATTAGGAATTACATACAGAGATCTGTGTTTTTAAGGACAAACAAAATCTTGGTCATTTTAATCAGTTTGAGAACTTTATTCAGAAATTGGAATCTCAAAGGCCCTTAATTCATTTTGACCCAGCTGACCACAACGGGTTATGTTATCCTTTGGGTTCGAATCCCACTGAGTTCATGTCTAGGGTCCTTGGAGAAGACATCTAACCCCCCCATTTCTCCCACCACTGGCGCTGTCATAGGTGGCAGCCTGCTGCGGTGTAATGCAGCACACAAATTTCCTGGTCAGATTAATAAATTTTATTAAACAAAAAACGTATTTTATTCATCCCTCATGGGGAAATTACTGTGCTGCATTGCACCGCAGCAGGCAGCCTTGACAGCACAAGTGGTGAGAGTAACTGGGGGTTGACTGCGAGTGTCTTCGCCAAGGACACTTAGACATGGGCCCAGTGGGAATCGAACCAGTGAATCCCAGTCAAACGACAGTCATTCTACCCCTGCGCTAACGCCTCTATTCCTAACATTTCTGCAGTCATAGGTTTCATGTTCAAAGTTATTTCGATCCATCGCACTCTTTAAAAGAGAAGTTAGCGATGAGCTCCAACACTTTTGCGATCTTCCAATTTGGGTAAATGTAAAAATCAATAAATATTTTGGTAAAAAATAACAATCTCTTCTGTCATGTCCTATTTTTGGAAAAGACCAGTCTCACTTAATCAGTGGTGGATGAAGTACTCACTTTTTGTACTTAATTAAAAGTACAGATAATTAGGCAAAAAATTTACTTAAGTAAAAGTAAAAGTACCAATAAAAAAATCTACTTAAGTAAAAGTACAAAAGTAGTTGGTGTAAATTGTACTTTTTAATTAAAAAGTAATAGTATTCGACCATAATTCAAATGTTATTTTTTGTAGGGTCACAAATAAATACTCTGCAAGGGCATTACCACCCAGGCCCCTCTGACTCCCACCTCACCCCCTCTCTTTTGGTCCACAAAAAAAAGAAGAAAGGAAAGGGGACAAGCCAAACTATCCCTTGCAGGGCCAGCGAATGGGCCCCAAAAAGTAGGAAAATGACACTTATTTTTTAAAATGTTCTGGGGGGGGAGGCCCCCAGTCACCCTATTTGTCAATGACCACACGCCCCGCCCCTTTAGAAAATCCTAGAACTGCCCCTGCTCTGTGTAACGATGGCTCAACTTTTTATTTAGAAGTAAACACAACGGACAACAATCTTCTGACTCTTTTTAATTTGTTCTATAATTGATGTTAGTTTTTTGGCGCTGAATGAATGTGAAAAATGTTTACTCTCGAGTCTGATTGGTCCTCGATTCATTACTTCTTCTCCCTCTTGGAGACGGCAGGCTGATCAACTTCTCCTTTTGATTTTGGCAATGCGGCTTCAAGATGTGCTTTAAAAACTGTGTATTTTTCAAATTCCTGAACGAAAATGTAACGAAAAATGTAAAACACACTTTTAAAAAGTAGCGAAGTAAAAGTACAGATATTTGCTCTAAAAATGTAGTGAAGTAAAAGTAAAAGTACCGGTCTCAAATTTTACTTAAGTAAAGTACAGATACACAATTTTTTTACTTAAGTACAGTAACGAAGTACATTTACTTCGTTATGTTCCACCAATGGACTTAATGAAAGTTAAATATGATTATTTTTATTTAAATTACAGAGGGTATGAATAATTCCAAGCTGAATTGTTCATGCATGAGTGTGTGGGTGTGGTGGCTGTTTCAGTATTTATGTGACACGGTTCGATTCAAAGCTGAGGTGGAGCTGGTTAACGGTGGAGGTCATGACCCAGGTGAAGAAAGTTCAACCCAGCATCCTGCTGTCACAGTCTCTTAAAAGACCCCACAAAGCCTCATTTTTCAGCTTCACCCCCACATTTCTCCCCTCATCTCCTCACCTGATGTATAGTTGTCTACCATGTTGCTCTTGGTCTAGTAAAAGACTTCCTTTACATGTCAGAGGGACCTCTCAGAGCTTTTAGTGCCTTCACACCTATGGTTGCTGTCGCGTGCGCTTCCTGTCAAATGTGACACATCTCCAACTTTGCTCTACTTCTCTTTGCTGGTGCGACGTGAGCTGCTGGCTTCCTGTCAAACTCACAGTAGTAACTTCCATACCGAGCTAATAAGCTCAGGCCTCAGCTGTCCGACCACACAGGCGCAAACAATCAGCGGCTGCTTTAAATAAACCCACGTTCGCTTTAATGAAGCTGCGGTTGCATCTCGCTGTGTTAAAAACTGTCCTCGTGTTCTTCACACGCAATTCTTCCTCCTCCCGAAGGGCAGCGGTCCTGCTTCCCATCAGGCCTGTTTGAAAGGGACACAGAGGATCTGGCAGCTGTTTTCACACCAGATTTTCCATCACTCAGGCGTGCTGCATTCACACTTAATCCGAGCTTTCATCATCCTGACAGACTCCTACACCCCTCCAACGGCAGGTGAAGATTTTTAAAAGATAAAAAAAAACAGATATGGAGTTATTATAAACTTAAAAGAGTGTGTTAAAGATCTTCTAATGCAGACAATCCAGAAACTCTTGGCAAGTTTCAAGACCCTTTTGTTCTTTTCTGGCTAGTTTTGGGAGGTTGTATCTCTAGCCAATAGAAACACTGAGTTGTCACCAAAACCAAGAAGTCAGCCAATCCTTTTTGTTTACCATACGTCATGTTGCTGAAATTAAATTTCAGATTTAAAAAGCGAGTTAACGGTGGTAAAAGTTTTTATTTACCGTAACGTCACGGCCATTAGGTGCACCGTACAAAAAGGCGCAGTCTCAGTCACACACCGCCTTACAACAACACACATGCAAGCATGCAAATGTGCGTATTAAAAAATAGATCGGGAGTAAAACTGAGTTTGGTTGTACTTTATTTAAGTAGTATAAACAAGCACATTACCGGTAAGAGTCTTTATTCAAATCCGTCAAAGTCCTCATCCTCTGTTTCCGAATCGAACAGCTGCGCGAAATCCAACAGAGCAGGTCCACTTCGCTCCTCACTGTCAAAGTCACTGTCTGTACTGTGTGGCTCCTCAGAAAGGATAACAGCTTTTGCGAAAGCTCGGATAACAGTACCAGCAGACACGTTAGTCCAAGCATCTACAATCTATTGGCAAACTGTAGCGTAACTCGCCCGGCGCTGCCTTCCACCCTTCGTGAAACTGTGGTCTCCTTCGGTCATCCATCGCTCCCACACCGCTCACACTTCACTCTTTAACGTTCTCATGCTTTTCTTTCAGGTCCGCCTCGCAGGCACCGCGTTTTCTTATAGGTCCGCTTTTTCTCACACACAAGGCGCATCGCACAAAAAGGCGCACCGCTCATTTTGAAGAAAATTTGAGACTTTTAGGTGCGCCTTATGGCCGTGAAATTACGGTAATCAGTTTCTCTTCCAATTTTGAAAATGTGAATTTCCCCTTTGACTCACTCATCGTTTAGTCCCGCCTCTTGGATGTATGCACGGAACAGCGTAAATCTTAATACTGTGTGAGGCACATATTTTTATTTTACATTTACAAAACAATGGCATTCCTTGTTGAGCATGAGCAGGGCATGGATATTAAAACACGTCCTACTTTTATTAGAATGTGGGCGTGGCATAAAGCAAAATTTCTATCCGAGAACAACCTGGCGTTCAAATAATATCTAGATACTAATACCGGTATGAATTTATAAAATCAGACACTTCTTTTGACAGTAAAAAGAAAAGAAACATGTCATGGTGTGGAGCAGACGCAAAAAATATACCCTTGACACAACAGATAGGTTCAGATGAAGAAAACAAAAACAGATTCATTAGATTGGTGAAAGGTTCAGATGAAGAAGACAAAAACGATTTATTAGATTGGTGAAAGGTTCAGATGAAGAAGACAAAAACAGATTAACTAGGCTGGTTCTGGAGTAGAAGCTGAAGCCAAAAACTAGATCGCAGGTTAAGCATGGTAAACAAACAATCTGGTGAAGTGTGTGTGAAAAACTAATTCATTACTGCTGCAGATGAGTAGATGAGTTTCAGGTGTGACTTGTTGCAGCTCCAGGCCGGGTCTGCCCAACCCCATACACATACAAGCACGAAAATATAGTTTTAAAATAAAACCGAAAATATAGTTTTTGACCATCTAAATTCAGAGATTTACTGATTTAATCGACTTAAAATCGAGAAAATATCCGGAACATCCGGAAGCTGAATCGTTTTTTTCAATGTTTTCTGTCTACAAAAAAGATCGCTTTTTACTTAAATCGCCATGGCAACTGCTGCAAGTTATGTTGCATAGCAACAGGTTTAAAAACTCTACTTCCTAACCAATCAGCTTTCATTCCTGATAAAGAAACAAAAAATCTCCATTCTGCCCACGTTAAAGGAAAACATCTGAAATACTGGTGTTAGAAATATTAAAGCTCAAACTTGGCAGGATCACGATGAAACCACCACCACTCGTGTCATCACTTCCATGTCTATGGTGACACTGATGTTTCTGTTCTGAGAGATGATGTGTTTAAATCGAATGTTCATTTGGCTAAATAGACCATGTCTGCTTTTGGTTGGTTGCCGCAAAATCCGCTCCTTTTATTTCGGCCGATCCATTAAGATGAAGAAACCAAAAAAGATCTAAGCTAAGTTGTGTGGGCCAAAGAGACTCTCCGCCATACCAGTCTAGTCTGTAGATGGTCCAATTCTCCTCTGACAACAACTACATCTATTCTGTTTTTTTGTGGGCGTCATTGCTAAAGACTTGCGTAGATCTTTGGCTAGCAATGTTTTAGCTCAGCTCACGCACTTCGCTCATGCCACGCAAACTAAAGATATATTAAGACCTCCATTTACGCTCTGTGCAATCTAAGCTTTGTAGATTGTACCTGCAAAACACAATTACTGTAATTTCACGACCGTTAGGCGCACCGTACGAAAAGGCGCAGTCTCAGTCACACACTGCCTTACAACAACACACACGCACGCATGCAAATGTGCGTATTAAAAAATAGATCGGGAGTAAAACTGAGTTTGGTTGTACTTTATTTAAGTAGTATAAACAAGCACATTACCGGTAATGGTCTTTATTCAAATCCGTCAAAGTCCTTATCCTCTGTTTCCGAATCGAACAGCTGCGCAAAATCTAACAGAGCAGGTCCACTTCGCTCCTCGCTGTCAAAGTCTGTACTGTGCGGCTCCTCAGAAAGGATACCAGCTTTTGGGAAAGCTCGGATAACAGTACCAGCAGACACGTTAGTCCAAGCATCTACAATCTATTGGCAAACTGTAGCGTAACTCGCCCGGCGCTGCCTTCCACCCTTCGTGAAACTGTGGTCTCCTTCGGTCATCCATCGCACCGCTTATTTTGAAGAAAATCTAAGACTTTTATATGCGCCTTATAGCCGTGAAATTACGGTATTCATCATCTGATCTAACCTAGTTGCTGGGGTGCCGGAGCCTATCTTGGCTGAGTCAGCAAGAGGCAGGGTTACACACAGACTCATTCCTATGGGTCGTTTTATAGCGGTCAATAAACCTAACATGCATGTTTTTGGAGGGTGGGAGGAAACTGGAGAAAACCCTCACATAGGTGGAGACGGCAGCTCAGCAGTTGGAGCGTTCGCACGCGGACCGGAAGTTCGCGGGTTTGTGTCCCACAGAGAGCACGTCTAGGGTCCTTGGAGAAGACACCTAGCCCGCGCTTCTCCCACCATTGGCGCCGTCAAAGGGCAGCCTGCTGCGGTGTAAGGAGTTCAGCACACAAATTTCCCCAGTGAGGGATGAATAGAGTAATTCATTTTCATGCACAGGGAGAACATGCAAACTCCACATAGAAAGGCCGGCGTTCCAAGCGTCATTTCCACCCATGATTCGATCCCTGACCTTCTTGCTGTGAGGCCACTGTGCTAACCAATGCGCCACCGAGCTGCTTACAAACAATTAATTATCATTAATTCAAATGATTAATTTTATTATATTTTTATTATCTTTATTTTTATGTGTAGGATTTGAGATAATGCGAAGAAGACGATGAAGAAGAGCACACGGTTTCACAATGAGTCCAAATGTGGTGATTGACAATATCGACATTTTTTTATCAACAATCTTTTCTGCGATGTTCTTCATTTTTTTACGACTGGTATTTATGTGCTTTTTAAATGTTTCCTCGATGCTTCAAAAGCTTGATTTCACTGTTCCCACTTCAAGTTCTGTCCATAAGTATCTTCTCCCCACATCTTACTGTCAGGATCCCTCACCTGCCACCAGAGGGAGCCCTGGATAGTCCTAATCAACCTGATTAGAATCACCTGGGGATGATTCTTGATTCCACACATCTGTTAACCCTGCCATCTATTTAAGGGGAATCACCCCAGACTTCCCTGTTGGGTCTTACCATCCCTTCCAGCCAGGTCACCCTGGTTACCTGACCATGTTTGAACTTTGTTATTATTTGGACTTTTGAAACTTGGACTTTATTCCGTGCTTCTTGCTTTATAGACTTTTCTGAATTGTGTTAATAATAAACGTTGTTTGATGTCCTGTAATTGGGTCCTCCTCCTTCCACATCCTCCACATCCCATAAAACCCTGACACTTACCATTTGTGTGCACCAACTCCTAATTTGATTCAGGTCCCGTCCACATGTAGCCAGGTATTTTTGAAAACGCATATATTTTTATCAGTTTTAGCCGTCCACATGAAAACGAAAGTTTTTTTAACTCAAGACCGGTGCTTTTGAAAACTCCGGCCAAAGTAGAGATTTTGGAAAACTCCGTTTTTGCATTTGCATGTGGATGTGTGAAAACGGAGATTTGCGTTTTTATGCGTCACTATCTGCGACAAGTAATGCACATACGTCATTCGTAGGCGTCCTTGTTTGGATTGTCTATATTTTCCTGTGTTTTATTAACTTTATAGTCGATGACGACTTTTAAAAACAATTCCACCTCCTTGTCGATCCACAAAAACGAGATGCCTGGCGCCATGTTTCAAATTTTGCCGAAATAACGACGGAGGTCCTCTGATTGGATAAACCAGAACTTACGTTTACATCAATACTGCCCACTACTGGTCTGGCATGCTCATAATCACACTCAGAAGCGTATTTATACGGCTCCGTGTGGACATGAATATTTTGAAAACGGTTACGTGTGGACGCGAGCGTTTTCCTAAAACGGAAGACAGCAGATATGCGTTTTCAGAAATACCCGGCTCCGTGTGGGCGGGGCCTCAGAGTCTTGTTGAATTTGCATAGAAGTCAGTTTACACATGGACGTAAGAAAACCATATAAATGATTCCCCAAATCTTCTTTTGAAGCCCCGGAGATGGTCTAGCGCAGACATGTCCAATGTCCGGCCCGGGGACCAAATGCGGCCCGTTGTCAATTTTATCCGGCCGCAGCCTCAGTCATAAAATCAATAGCGCCTGGCCCGCGGGTAGAATTACGTAATACATTGGGCAGCAGCGCTGTTACCTGCGTGTTCTAAATGCTGCCATCTAGAGGCTAAAATAGGAACAGCAAATTATTATGTGAGCCCACCAATTTTCTAAAATGACGGCAATTAATAAAAGGAGGAAAAAAAGAATCTAGCACGCCTTTAACCAGTCTAAACTAGTGGTTACCAAAACATACCATCCATCTGATCCTGTTCTCAGGGGCGACTCCAGGAACTCAATGTGGCCAGCGAGTGAAAAAGTTTGGCCACCCCTGGTCTAGCGTGAAAATCCTTGTTGATCATCAGTTTCTGATACACTAAAACCAACTACCATGCCACTCTTAGACCCACTCAGCCTTTAAGACTCCAACTTGTCTTATTTTTAGCGACACTCTACAACAAAAATGTCTTTTTGGTTTTATCCTACCCAGAAAAAAAACACCATTATTTTTTCCTCTTCTTAGTGAGACACGGAACTCGATTTCCTGATTAGTTTTTATCGCTTTCCATTTGAGCTCTCCATTTTGTGGAAACTATGACAGGAAGTGACTTAACCATCCTTTCCAGGTCAGGATGAAGGTCTCGCACAGACATGGTAACGAGATGAAGAGAGTTTTGAGGATGAAGATGGGGGAGGTGATGCTGTTATATGAAGATGTCCAGAAAACTCTAGTACATCACTTTATTGGAAACGCTCGGTCTATCGTCAACAAGATGGAGGAGCTGGAAGCACTCACTCGGACCTAGTAGGGATAATAGTGGTGGAACGCAATGAAGTAAATGTACTTCATTACTGTACTTAAGTAGAAAAATTGCGTATCTGTACTTTACTTAAGTAAAATTTAAGACCGGTACTTTTACTTTTACTTCACTACATTTTTAGAGCAAATATCTGTACTTTTACTTCGCTACTTTTTAAAAGTGTGTTTTAAATTTTTTGTTACATTTTCGTTCAGGAATTTGAAAAATACACGTTTTTTTTTTTTTTTAGCGCATCTTGATGCCGCATCGCCAAAATCAAAAGAAGCAGTTGATCGGGAGAAGAAGTAATGAATCGAGGACCAATCAGAATCGAGAGTAAATATTTTCCGCATTCATTCAGCGCCAAAAAACAAACATCAAATATAGCACAAAATAAAAAGAGTCAGAAGATCGTTGTTCGTTGTGTTTATTTTTAAATAAAAAGTTGAGCCATCATTACACAGAGCAGAGGCGGATCTAGAATTTTCTAAAGGAAGGGGGGGGCGTGAGGTCATTGACAAAGCCAATATAGGGTGGCTGGGGGGCCTCCCCCCAAAACATTTTAAAAATTAAGTGCCATTTTCCTGCATTTTGGTGCCCATTCGCTAGCCCTGCTAGGGGATAGCTTGACTTGTCCCCTTTCTTTTCTTCTTTTTATTTTTATGTGGACCAAAAGAGGTGGTCGAGGGGGCGGTGGGCCACGCCCCTGCAGAGTATTTATTTGTGACCCTACAGCACAAAAAATAACATTTGAATTATGATCGGATACTTTTACTTTTTACTTAAAAAGTAAAATTTGCACCAATTACTTTTGTACTTTTACTTATTTTTATTGTTACTTTTACTTTTACTTAAGTACTTTTTTTGCCTAATTATCTGTACTTTTACTTAAGTACAAAAAGTGAGTACTTCATCCACCACTGAAGAATACAGAGAGGCCAGTTTATTGTGCTTCACTGAAACCTGGCTTCATGGACTTATTCTGGACGCAAATATTCAGTGGCCAGGTTTCACACAGAGCGAGCAGACCGGGATGCCTCTGCGGCCGTGAATCATCCCCCGCCTGCGTGAAGGAGGTGGCGAGGGACAGGATGTCATCAATCATGCAAAATCCCTCCCACCTCCTCTGTGAATCTGTGGTCCATCTGAAGAGAACCTTCAGCAAAAGACTCCTGCAACCCTGCTGCTCAAAGGAACGGCACTCTTTTTTGTGGACTTTTTTGGTCCACAAAAAAGAATGTTCTTACTACTTTAATTATTATAAACTTTGGGCAAAATACGCACAAAAATGCAGAAAAATGACTTACTTTTCAAAATATTCTGGGAGGAATGCCTCGTTTTTTCTATGACCTCACCCCGTCCCCCCTTTGAAAAATCCTGGATTCGCCCCTGGGAACAGGATCAGATGGATGGCATGCTTTGGTAACCGCTAGGTTAGGCCGATAGAATGGCGCTAGATTTTAAACAAACGCTAAATGTTACATCAAGCGCTTAGATTTCAAACCTAGCAGCGCTAGGTTCGAAATCTAAGCGTTTGATGTAACATTTTACTTGTTTTTAACATCTAACACGCTTGTTTACGTGCGTGTATTGGCCCCGATGGCTTTCCATATCTGTGCACACTGTTTATTTAGACAGCGTGCGCATCACGGAGACACACACATTTCAATGGGAGCAGTGTTGTTGTTTTCTCAACACAGCCAATATATCCAGAGTGCGCCATCTAGTGACAAAACAATAGAATTGCAGGGAAAATGAAACCAACAAAGTTTATTTATTTAATATTTTCAAGTTAATCGGGCCGGATTAAAACGTTTAACAGGCCGCATGTGGCCCGCGGGCCATAGTTCACCTATGCCTGGTCTATCCCTTGCGGGGGTTGCCGGAGTACATCCCAGCTGATTCAAGGCAAGGGACAGGGTACAACCCCGGATGGGTTGCCAGTCTGTTATGGGGCCACACAACCATATACACACTCTTTCTTAAAGGCAATTTGATACCAGCCAATTAACCATGGTTTTGGAGGAAACCCACGCATACACAGGGAGAACATGCAAACTCCACACAGAAAGGCAAGTTTTCCAAGCCTCGTCCCCACCGGGGACTTGATCCCACGACCTTCTTGCTGTGAGGCCACTGTGCTACCCACTGCGCCACCATGCCGCCCCAGTACAAACGATAAATGAATGAAATGCTACGCATAATACGCATCATTCAAGTCAAGTTATTAAAAATTCCTTCTTAAAAAAACCAACTCATCATCAAAATAAACAGCAAAATAATGTAAATTTTCTAATATTTCCTCTGCGGTCACGTTGCATGCACACAGTCTTTAAAAAAACAGCCTCTAGCATTAATTATGAAAGTGTGTGTGTAGGAAAAAGTCTTCATTAGGGACGAGGGGTGCGGCGTACGCTCAGGATTTGCCACCTGTGACAGGTGGAAAGCGTTTTGTTTGTGTCGTCATTGAAACAGAGTTTTAAACCTGTGGCAAAGTTCAGGGAGGGAATGTGACGGCGGCAGACAGCTGCTATGAGGAAGTGGAAAGTGTGCCAGAGACACACTGTTGTTTACAGAACAGTACTGATGAATGAACGCCATGGGAACATGTGTGTGGCTGTCACTGATGTCTGATGAGCTGATATAAGCGACACCTAGTTAGAGCTGCTTTTCTCATAACTCTGAGGTTTATACACACACACACACACACACACACAGACAGACAGGGCTCCAAAGCTTTTATCCAAATCTATTTAGAGTCCTAGCTGGGAACAGATCTGTATTTTATAATGTGGGCGTCATGAGACATCCCTGTCCTCGTGTTTCTTTTTAATGAGACCGTTTAACCTTTGAAATGCTGAGTGATTTTTTTAATGTAAACCAGACTTTAGAGGCTGAACTTTTTTTGTAGCTCCTTTGATTTAATGATTCGGCCTCAGCTGTTTGATTCTGATTCTAATACAGAGGCTAAAATGATTCAAACTCGTTTTTTGTTTTTCAAGCATATAAACAACCCTAATTTTGGGTTTGGAATATCTGTTACACAATAATTATAAATGCTCGCTTCTTCTTCGTTTGGCATATCCCTTCAGGGGGCGCCACAGCAAGTCAGTTTCTTCCATCTAACCCTATCTGCTGTATCCTCTTTGATCACATCAACTATCTTCATGTCTTCCTTCACTGTATCCATGAACCTCCTCTTTGGTCTTCCTCTAGTCCTCTTTCCTGGTGGTTCCAAATCCAGCATTGTTCTACCCGATTTACGCTCTCTCTCTCCTCTGCACATGTCCAAACCATTTCAGCCTGACCTCCAAAACCTCTAACATGTGCTGTTCCCTTGATATACTAATTTCTAATCCTGTCCATCTTGGTCACTCCCAATGATATCCTCAGCATCTTCCTCTCTGCTACCTCCATCTCTGCTTCCTGTCTTTTCTTCAGTGCTACTGTTTCTAGACCAATCAGCATGAACCACGGTTTTGTACACTTTTCCTTTCATTTTAGCTGAAACTCTTCTATCACACATCACACCTGATACTTTCCTCCACCCGTTCCAGCCTGCCCGCACACGCTTCTTCACCTCTTTTCCACGCTCTCCATTGCTCTGGACTGTTGATCCTAAGTACTTAGCATGTATTTTTTTCATTAGTTGCTTCAAAATCAGTAGAGGACTAATCAGTAGTCCTCTTACCTGGTGGCTCCAAATCCAGCATCCTTCTTCCTATGTACTCTCTCTCTCTTCTCTGCACATGTTCAAACCATCTCAGTCTGGCCTCTCAGACTTTATCCCCAAAACCTCTAACACGTGCTGTTCCTCTGATCCTGTCCATCCTGGTCACTCCCAGAGAGATCCTCAGCATCTTCATCTCTGCTACCTCCATCTCTGTTTCCTGTCTTTTCTTCAGTGCTACTGTCTCTAGACCAATCAGCATGGCCGGTCTCACCACGGTTTTGTACACTTTTTCTTTCATTTTAGCTGAAACTCTTCTGTCACACATCACACCTGATACCTTTCCTCCACCCGTTCCAGCCTGCCTGCACACGCTTCTTCACCTCTTTTCCACACTCTCCATTGCTCTGTACTGTTGATCCTAAGCACTTAAAATCTTCCACCTTCTTTATCTCTTCTCCCTGTGACCTCACTCCTCCATTTGATATAAATCTCGCTAATTTATAATTTAATTGTGGACCAATAAGTGTAAAAGCCTGACTATTGCTCAATAAACACAAGTCCCGATAAGTTGTTTTAAACACACATAGGAACCGAGGAACGTGGCGGAAAAATAAATAAATCGGGAAAACCAATTATTTTCTCATCTTAAAAATATTCCTTTATGAGTTTAAGAAAAAAAAAGACTTTCTTACAATGTAAACAACTTTTTCGTCATTTCAGCTCCACCACATGCAAACATACACCAGAAGGATCTTCTTGGCTTATTTCGCCATTGGTAAAACGTTCTTTTTTATAGTAAATGGTCACTTGTTGATGTTTCGTTTCTCTTGATTGAACATTGCCTTTAGCCTACATTCTTCGACTGGTGAAAAGTCAAACCAGGAAGTGGCTTTGTCATCACTTCCAGGACAGAACAAAAGTCTTTTGACAAAATAGTTATGTTACTGATCTGTTTAGAATGGATCAAATGAGATTTCTCTTTTTCATTTCCTCCTTTATTTAGGGTAGAGTTTCTAGCCTTTGTTAATTCTTGTGAAGTAAAAATTGTGAACTAAGCATTTTGAGGACCAGTGGTGGATGAAGTACTCACTTTTTGTACTTACGTAAGTAAAAGTACAGATAATTAGGCAAAAATAAAAAATAAATAAAGTAAAAGTACCAATAAAAAAAATCTACCTAAGTAAAAGTACAAAAGTAATTGGTGTAAATTTTACTTTTTAAGTAAAAAGTAGAAATACCCCGTTCACGCCCCCTCTTTTGGTCCACAAAAAAAAAAAAAAAAAAAAAAAGAAGAAAAGAAAGAGGACTAGTCAAGCTATCCCCTAGCAGGGCCAGCAAATGGGCCACCAAAATGCAGGAAAATTACACTTATTTTTCAAAATGTTCTGGGGGGGTGGCCCCCAGTCACCTTATATTGGCTTTGTCGATGACCTCACGTCCCACCCCCACCCCTTTAGGTAATCCTAGGACCGCCCCTGCTCTGTGTAACGATGGCTCAACTTTTTATTTAGAAGTAAACACAACAAACAACGATCTTCTGACTCTTTTTAATTTGTTCTATATTTTATGTTAGTTTATTTGGCGCTGAATGAATGCGGAATCGAATTTACTCTCGATTCTGATTGGTCCTCGATTCATTACTTCTTCTCCCGATCAACTGCTCCTTTTTATTTTGGCGATGCGGCTTCAAGATGCGCTAAAAAAAAAAAAAAAACTGTGTATTTTTTAAAATTTCTGACTGAAAATGTAACAAAAAATGTAAAACACACTTTTAAAAAGTAGCGAAGTAAAAGTACAGATATTTGCTCTAAAAATGTAGTGAAGTAAAAGTAAAAGTACAGGTCTGAAATTTTACTTAAGTAAAGTACAGATACACAAATTTTTTACTTAAGTACATTAACGAAGTACATTTACTTCGTTACGTTCCACCACCGTTGAGGACCGATGCAGTTGAAAAAGGGATGCCTACTTTAGGACTCTGTGCGTTCTTTGAGAAATATTCTAATTCATTAAGAATTCTCTCATTGAGTTTTCGTAGGATCCCTCACCTGCCACCAGAGGGAGCCCTGGATGTTCCTAGTCAACCTGATTGTGGACACCTGAGGGTGATTCCTGATTCCACTCATCTGTGCACCCTGCCATCTATTTAAGGGGAATCACCCCGGACTTTCCTGTTGGGTCTTACCATCCCTTCCAGCCAGGTCATTCAGGTTTCCTGACCATGTTTGGACTTTTGAAAACTTGAGTTGACCCTGTGCCCTTTGCTTTACAGAAGTACATTAATTGTGTTAAAAAAACTATATTTGATGTACTGCAATTGGGTCCTCCCCCTTCCACATCCTCCTCATCCCTAAAACCCTGACAGTTTTAGGTGAAGTTGCTCCCACTTTTTTCACTAACACATCATGTTTGGATCCGATCCAAGCTCATTTTGACACAAATTTTTCAGTTGGCGTACCAAACAATCTTCGTGAGAATTGAGAGTTTCATTATGGGTATAATGTGGTGGGGATGTGGCGTTGGTTAGTGGCAAATGTGGAACAATAAAAACCACAAATGTGAAGCAATTTTGGCAAATCTTTGTGTTGGGATGTCGTGTTTATTCAGACAGATAGAAGCTTTTTGTGGATCCTGCTTTAAAACCAAATCTTGGTACGCTCACTAGCATGCTATGATGGAAAAATTCTGTTTGACCATTTTCCTGGAGGGATTTTCCGAAGTGCGTTGCTTTGTTTAGTGTATTTACTTTACTAAATAGGATTTACGTCTTAACGCAATTTGAACTTGGATGTTGTCTTAAGAAAGTATGGTATAAGAAACATTTAGAACCAATCGGACCACCGATAGCTTCTTTTAATTGGTTTCTGGTTTTAACATGTGGCAAATTTATTTGCGTTTTTTCAGATTTTGTGGCTTTTTAAAAATCTTCAAACTTCCGTGCACAGCTAAATGTCGGATTTTCTTGGCTCTGTTTGGCTCCTCGTTTCCTCACACTTTAACTGGAATTCTTAATAAAGCAGCACAATTAGTTGAAACAATAGCAGGCTTCCAGTTTGGCGGTGGAGGGAGGAGGT
Organism: Neostethus bicornis; assembly: GCA_902685375.1. Taxonomy (NCBI): domain Eukaryota; kingdom Metazoa; phylum Chordata; class Actinopteri; order Atheriniformes; family Phallostethidae; genus Neostethus; species Neostethus bicornis. The sequence continues at coordinate 7,002,916 of LR738549.1, read as the reverse complement.
TTCTTTCCTTTCTTTATTCAGTCCACCGTTTTCACAATGAAGCCTCATGAAAAACAAAAGTTCCCAAGTCTAGAAAAACTCAAAAAAGAGAATCCAAAAAGTTTTACCTCCTAATTTGGATCACCACTTTGGATTGATCAGACTCCTTTTAAAATATTGGTTCTATTTATAGCTTAGAACCAGGTCTAGTTTCTGGATTCTTGTCTACAATACCCTTTACACTGACTGATCCGTCCTTAAACACAAATTTGGACATCTTTTTTTGGATTTGATTTTATTAGCATTGATCAAATAAACTGGATTAAAACAGATCATATGATGAATTGTTTGATTAGTTTATAATAAGGTTATAATGACTTGGCGATGGTGTGTAGAAACTTCTTGTGATCACGGGTAGAAAAAGTTTCAAAAAAGTCTTCTGGACAGTTTAATTCTTGATCGAGACATTTCGACTTCCATCCGGAAATCATTTTCAATCTGAATGAAATGAACTGGAAACTGGATCTATTTATACTAACCTGAGTAAAAGGTAAAGAAATAGTAAGGACGGGCTCGACCAATGAGCCTGTGTTGCCTATGATGGCCGTGAATGGCTCCTATTGTAGCCACAGACCAGTAAACGACCCTATTATAAAAATGTTAAAAGCCTAGTGAATAGAAATTCCTGCTAACTAGGCTTTTAGCATTTTTATAATAGAGCGATTCGGGCATCCTGACCAGATGCCCGAACCACCCATCTGGCTCCTCTCGACCTGGAGGAGGAGCGGCTCGACACCGAGCTCCTCCCGGATGGCAGAGCTCCTCACCCGATCTCTGAGTGAGAGCCCAGCCACCCTGCGGAGGAAGCTCATTTCGGCCGCTTGTATCCGCGATCTCATTCTTTCGGTCACCACCCACAGCTGGTGACCGTAGGTGAGGGTTGGAACGTAGATCGACTTGTAAATCGAGAGCTTTGCTTTTTGGCTCAGCTCTTTCTTTACCACGACGGACCGATGCAGCGTCCTAATTATTGCTGATGCCGCACCGATCCGCCTGTCGATATCCCGCTCCATCTTCCTATGTATGCATGGGTTTTCTCTGGGTACTCCTGTTTCCTCGCACCTTCCAAAAATATGAGGCCAGGTTGATTGGTCGTTATGAATTTGCCCACTAGGAATGAGTGAGTGTGTGGATGGTTGTATGTGTGTGTGGCCCCGCAAAAGACTGGTGACCAGTTCGAGGTGTATCCTGCCTCTCGCCTGAAAACAGCTGGGATCGGCTCCAACCCCCCTGTGACGCCATTAAAGATAAACGGTTCAGAACACAAAACAATCATTTTCACAATGAGCTTTAGTCAGTCAGTCACCTTCTCATCCGTCTATCCCATCCCAACTGATTCAAGACGAGGGGCAGGGTACACCCCGAACGTGTCGCCAGTCTGTCGGGGGGCCACACACATACAACCATTCACACACACACTCATTCCAAGGGGCAAATTGGTACTGGACAAGCAACCTAGCATGCATGTCTTTGGAGGGTGGGAGGAAACCGGAGTACCCGGAGGAAACCCACACAAATACGGGTAGAACATGCAAACTCGACACAGAAAGGACAGTGTTCAAAGCCTCGTCCCCACCCGGGACTTGAACCCACGACCTTCTTGCTGTGAGGCCACTGCGCCACCATGCCACCTACAATGAGCTTCATAAAAACAAAAATTCCCAAGATTAGGAAAATTTGAGAGGAGAATCTCAAAGGTTTCACCCCCTAATTTGGAGCACCGCTTTGAATTTATCAGACGCCTTTTCGAATATAGGTTCTGTTTTTGGCTTCAAACCAGATCAGGTTTCCACCAACAGTTAACCAACAGTTATCAAATCATAAACTCTGAACCATGTTTGTACAAATGATCAATTATGTAAGATTTAACAAAAATCTACTCCTTTCAAAATAAGGACGGTCACCGCAAATGAGACGCACACAGTTTTCTTTCACGTTAGTAAAAAAGAACTCTTCCTCCCATTCACTGTGAAAATGATAAGTTTTCTTCCTTTTCTCTGCCATGTTTTTGTGGGTAGAAAACGGGTTCGTAACCTCATCTTTGCAGCGCTCACGTTTACGTTTTTATGTATTCGTTTTTAAATTTACATCACTGTAAATTAAATTAAAAAAGAATAGCAAAGTAAGTAAAATTTTAGACAGAGCTAATTTGTGATTAGTGTTATTTTTAGAACTGGCCTGAGGGCGACTGATGCGGTCGCTGCGGGCGACCTGGTGCCCATTGGCACCTGGTTGGTGACCCCTGCTTTACACTGACGATCTGTCCTTAAACACAAATGTTCACATTTTTTCTTTGATTTAATTTCATTGACATTGATCAAATCAACCCTTGCCTGCGTGGAGGAGGTAGCGACGGACAGAATGAAAGCAAAATTGTCATCAATCATGCTAAATCCCTCCATGAATCTGTGGACCACCTGAAGAGCAGCTTCAGCAACAGACTCCTGCAACCCTACTGCTCAAAGGAACGGTACAGAAAATCCTTCTTACCATCCTCCATCAAACTATTTAACCTTTCACTCTCAAACCTGTATTTACTTGACATTCACAACGTATGTATGAGATTGTATCAAGGTAACACGGCAGAACTCAAATTTCCCTTCAGGGATAAAGAAAGTATCTTCAATTCAATTAAACTGGATTAAATCTGATCATATGATGAATTGTTTGATTAGGTCATAATTACTTGGAGAAACTTCTTGAGATTACTTTACTGTGAGAAAAATCATCTGCTAAGAAGATCCCTTCGTTTTTATGTGTTCTTTTCAAACATTTATGTTCATAAGGATAAGTTTAGACAAAGAAAAGATTGTGTAAATCCTCGTTGGTGAATGTGTTATTGTAATCAGGAGTCCAGACATTTTCAAGATGATTACTCTTTTATTGCTGTTCCTGTTTTCCCACTATTGTTCTGTCTTTTGTTAACTTTTTCAAACTTTCTTTCAAGTCTTCTGGAGTGAGTTTAAAATCTAAAACATCCAGTCCAAATGCTTCTTTTTTTGTTGTTTTTGTTTTTTTGGGGGGGTTGCATTTTGGATGGAAAGCTGCCAGACATGTTCGTGTAAATGGGTGCTTTAGTGAAAATCACAGTCTTAAAAAAAAAAAAAAAAAAACTCTGCAGAGCTGATGTTACAAAAGAAGTGTTCATGAAAAAAAGAAAAAGAAAGAAAAAGAGTCAACAAAGAGTTAGTCCACCTTAAAAAGCAGCTCGTACACTGTACACATTTCCTGAAAACGCCCCGTGTGTGTGTGTGTGTATATGTGTGTGTGTGGGAGAGTAGTGATGGGAATTACGGCTCTTTTTAGTGAGCCGGCTCTTTTGGTTCGGCTCACTAAAAAGAGTCGGCTCTTTCGGCTCGCGAACGGCTTTTCAGATTGTTTTATTTTTAATTGATTCATTTAAACTCTGCGCAAATTAATTCCTGCTTTTGTTTTTAAATATTTTTTTATGTAAACGTGACATTAGTTATTATAAAAATATATATAAAATTTATATATAAATAAATATATATATATAAAAATCTGAGGAGCTCTGCCATCCAGGAGGAGCTTGGTGTCGAGCCGCTCCTCCTCCAGGTAGAGAGGAGCCAGATGGGGTGGTTCGAGCATCTGGTCAGGATGCGCCCGAGCGCCTCGCAGGCGAGGTGTTTTGGACACGTCCCACCGGGAGAGGACCAAGGGGCAGACCCCGGACCCGCTGGACAGACTATGTCTCACGGCTGGCCGGGGAAAGACTTGGGATCCTTCCAGGTGAGCTGGAGGATGCAGCTGGGGAGAGATAGGCCTGGGCTGCCCGTTTGAGGCTGTTGCCCCCGCGACCTGACCCCGGAACAAGCGGAAGATGACGGAACGGAACGAAAAAAATCTAGTATTTACAATTCAACTTTGAACAATTTGAATTTTTCAGCTTTTTAAACTAATTTAAAAAGAACATTTAAATCAAAATACAACATAAATATATATTAAAATAAGGAAACACATAATAGCACACAGATCGGTATTTATTTTATTTTTACTCACTTTATTTGATCCCTCACCGGGAAAATGTGTGTGCTACACTTCTACACCGCAGCAGGCTGCCACGACGGCGCCAATGGTGGGAGAAACGGGGGGTTGTGTATCTTCTCCAAAAACTCTAGACATGAACTCAGTGGGAATCAAACCTGCGAACTTGCGGTCGGCAGGCGCATGCGCTACCACTGAGCCACAGTCCTACACTTAGAAACACTAAATGCCGCAGTTTTGAAGAGCAGATCCGGTTTCTTCTGTCTGTAATTATCTGCGCAGTTTGAGAAAAGTGTGTTTATGACCTCTGTGAAGCCCCGCCCCCTTGAAAAAATATATAAACAAAATATGTCAATCGTTTGTGCTGGTCCGTCGTGGTAAAGAGAGAGCTGAGCCGAAAAGCAAAGCTCTCGATTTACAAGTCCATCTACGTTCCAACCCTCACCTATGGTCACCAGCTGTGGGTGGTGACCGAAAGAATGAGATCGCGGGTCAAGCGGCCGAAATTAGCTTCCTCCGCAGGGTGGCTGGGCTCTCACTCAGAGATCGGGTGAGGAGCTCTGCCATCCGGGAGGAGCTCGGTGTCGAGCCGCTCCTCCTCCAGGTCGAGAGGAGCCAGATGGGGTGGTTCGGGCATCTGGTCAGGATGCCCCCCCGATCGCCTCGTGGGCGAGGTGTTTCGGGCACGTCCCACCAGGAGGAGACCAAGGGGCAGACCCCGGACCCGCTGGAGAGACTATGACTCACAGCTGGCTGGGGAACGACTTGGGATCCTTTCAGGTGAGCTGGAGGATGCAGCCGGGGAGAGAGAGGCCTGGGCTTCCCGTTTGAGGCTGTTGACCCTGCGACCCGACCCCGGAACAAGCGGAAGATGACGGAACGGAACGTTTGTGCTGTTTTGTACTATAAAAATATTTGTTTGTGCTATTTTAGTTTTTCAGCTCTTTAAATTATTACAGCACAAAGGATTGACATATTTTTTGTTTATATATATATATATATATATATATATATATATATAATATATAAATGCGGGGGCGGGGCTTCCAATCAGTCAAAACACGACTCCCAATCAGGAGCCGGCTCTCGTCGTTCACTTCAAAGAGCCGGCTCTAAGAGCCGTTTCGTTCGCGACCTACACATCACTAGTGTGTATGTGTGTGTGTGTGTGTTTGAGTGAGAGAGAAATCAAGTGACTCTGTATAGTAATAATAAGGCGGCGTTGTTTATCCAAAGAGAAGGGGTTGGACAGAAGTCGAAATTCTGAGCCAAACTTTTTGGTTACTTCCAGAAGTATCACCGCTCACTAAAACTGGATTAAAAAAATGTTTTAATTCCTTGTTTTTTCTAAAATAACTGTGGGGGTAAACTCTTAGGGGATTTGTCACCGTGTGGATATTGAAGAAGTTTCTAAAATCGAAGTAAAAAAAGTGAAAAGTTTTGTGAAACTAGCAGGAACCATGTTGGGTAACCCGGGAATCTACGCCAACAAGAAGAGGAAGAAGCCTGTTCTCAAACAGTGAGTTTTCACGCATAAAAACGACTATTTTCTGTTCAAACTTACAAATAAAGTCAAGAACTTAAAAAAGTTAACTTTTCTTTAAAATATTTAAAGTCAATGAGCTCATAATTTGATTATAAAATCAAATTTTGCTGAAAATAAATGCAGTGTTTCTTTAAGGTGGAGTGAAAACAGTTCGAACGCCATTTTAAATATATATATGTTTTTTTACTTTTTTTTAAATTTTATTTAAGAATGAAATTTTCGAGGAAGTTCGTGTTTGTCACGCGAATTTTGTTGTCGACTTTAATGTGGAACCACCTTAAGAATGTGTCTTAGTGGATCTGGCGCATTAATCACAATCAAGCTGGAGAGCTGCTCTGCCGCTCTCACGCAATCATCTGAGAGGGAGGAGGGAAAAAAAAACCTAAAAAAAAAAAACCCTAAAAACCTCTTCATGTTATTGTAATCTGATCCACTAAAAGCCAAACTTCTAAAACTTCATCTAAATCAATTCATTTTATTTGTATAGCCCAAAATCACCGAATTTGGGCACTAGAAATTTGGGCACTAGAAGTTTGGGCACTAGAATTTCAATTTCTAGTGCCCAAGAGGGCACTAGAAGAGGGATCCAAATGGAAAAGTGAAGCTACAGGAAGAAGAGATAAACAAGGTGGATGATTTTAAGTATCTAGGATCAACAGTCCAGAGCAATGGTGAGTGTGGAAAAGAGGTGAAGAAGCGTGTTCAAGCAGGCTGGAAGACAGAGTACATGTGTGTGAATGAGAGGGATCCAAGTGGAAAAGTGAGGGTACAGGAAGAAGAAATAAAGAAGGTGGATGATTTTAAGTATCTAGGATCAACAGTCCAGAGCAATGGAGAGTGTGGAAAAGAGGTGAAGAAGCGTGTTCAAGCAGGCTGGAACGGGTGGAGAAAAGTATCAGGTGTGATGTGTGATAGAAGAGTTTCAGCTAAAATGAAAGGAAAAGTGTACAAAACCGTGGTGAGACCCGCCATGCCGTTTGGTCTAGAGCAGGGGTGGGCAAATCCGGTTACTCGAGGGCCGGTGTCCTGAAGGTTATGATTTTGTTCCTGGTTCTGTACAGCTGATGCACAAAAAGTGACATCAACAGTCAATAAAATTTGGCACAGTGACTCAATTAACAGGATCAGGTGTGAAGGTGTAAGAACATATGGAAAACCTTCAGGACACCGGCCCTCGAGAACCGGATTTGCCCACCCCTGGTCTAGAGACAGTGCCACTGAGAAAAAGACAGGAAACAGAGATGGAGGTAGCAGAGATGAAGATGCTGAGGATCTCTCTGGGAGTGACCAGGATGGACAGGATTAGAAATGAGTATATCAGAGGAACAGCACATGTTAGAGGTTTTGGAGATAAAGTCAGAGAGACCAGACTGAGATGGTTTGGACATGTGCAGAGGAGAGAGACCGAGTACATCGGCAGAAGGATGCTGGGTTTGGAACCACCAGGAAAGAGGACTAGAGGAAGACCAAAGAGGAGGTTCATGGATACAGTGAAGGAAGACATGAAGATAGTTGGTGTGACCAAAGAGGATGCAGCAGATAGGGTTAGATGGAAGAAACTGACTTGCTGTGGCGACCCCTCAAGGGAAATGCTGAAAGAAGAAGAAGCCCAAAATCACAGAATTTCCGTCTCAATGGGCTTCACAAGAAAAAGAGGAATGTATAAACACAAATACACAACAAGAAAAATTACTAACAAATGCTAACTAAACAAGACTAGCACATTTATGCCCTTAGACTCTCCTTCACGGTGAGGAAAAACTCCTAAAAAACCCATCAGTGGGGAAATAATAAGAAACCTTGCAGGGATCCACATGAAAGAGGGATCCCTCTCCCCCACTAAATGTTCATCTTACCAAAATCTGAAATCATGTTGTTAAGTTTGTTCTCTTCCCTCCTTTTTTGTGACTTTTATCAAACAAACGTCCACAGTAAAGTTCAGAAGTACATTAAATTACCTCATTATATACTTTTCTAATTATTAAAATGATCATTTTTATAGAAATCAAAACTCACTTGGTTCATTTATCCTTGTTTTTTATGACTTTTAAGTCTTAAAAAATGTCTAAAAACTACTTTCTAAATCCTCCAACTAAATGTTCATTTTAACAAAATTTGAAATCATGTTAAGTTAGTTCTCTTCCCTCCTTTTTGTGACTTACCAAAGTTAAGTCTACTTTAAACTTTAGAAGTTCATTAAAACACTTTTAAATGCTTGACTAATGAGTATAATGATCGTTCCGTCCGTTCCGTCATCTTCCGCTTGTTCCGAGGTCGGGTCGCGGGGGCAACAGCCTCAAACCGGTAACCCAGGCCTCTCTCACCCCGGCTGCATCTTCCAGCTCACCCGGAAGGATCCCAAGTCGTTCCCCGGCCAGCTGTGAGACATAGTTTCTCCAGTGGGTCCAGGGTCTGCCCATTGGTCTCCTCCTGGTAGGGCGTGCGCAAAATACCCCGCCCGCGATGCCATCAGGGGGCATCTTGACCAGATGCCCAACCCACCCCATCTGGCTCCTCTCGACCTGGAGGAGGAGCGGCGGCTCGACACCGAGCTCCTCCCGGATGGCAGAGCTCCTCATCCGATCTCTGAGTGAGAGCCCAGCCACCCTTCGGAGGAAGCTCATTTCGGCCGCTTGTATCCGCGTTCTCATTTTTTCGGTCACCACCCACAGCTGGTTACCATGGTGAGGGTTGGAACGTAGATCGTCTTGTAAATCGAGAGCTTTGCTTTTCGGCTCAGCTCTCTCTTTACCACGACGGACCGATGCAGCGTCCTAGTTATTGCTGATGCCGCACCGATCCGCCTGTGGAAAAAAAATAAAATGAAACCATCTTGGTTCAATTTGTTCTCTTCCCTTGTTTTTCTGACTTTTATAAGACTGTTAAAAGTACATAATAGACTTTAGAAGTTCATTAAAACACCTCTTAAAATACTTAATTAATCAGTGAAATAATCATTTGTACAAAAATAAAACCGTTTAAGCTCAGTTTGTACTTTTTTCTTGTTTTTTCGTAACTTTTTTAAAAGTTTTTTAGAAACATTAAAACAAGACATTAAATAATAATTTTTACCAAAGTTAAAACAGTTAATTTGCTCTTTTACACAATTTGCTTATGACTTTTTGGGACTTTGCAGGAAACTTTAAAGTCTTTTTTGTGTGCATTACACATATATTCTGTATATATCCGCGTGTGTGTTTTTTGGGGGTGGGGGTGATCAAGTTCAGGCTGGCTGCGTGCCTGTTGCCCCCTCCTTCTTTTCCCCCATTGTATTGTCTTTGGTGCTTTTAAAAGTTGATTAAAACTTGAACCTGTGGTCCTCGGTGTAAGCTGAGATGGTTGTGATGTAAATCAGAAAGTATTTTTCAGTAAAAACGTATTTGGTTTTGAAATACGATAAGTTTCACTTCGGTTTTATACCATGAGACCCTTTATTTTTCTAAAAAACAAGGGTCTGATGTTTATCTTGGGTCAAGAAGGAACAACAGCAGCTTATATCGTAGACCCCCCTCCGTCCCTGTTTCGGAAAAGTTATTTAAAACTGTTTAGATTTATTGGCTGTGTTGAGAAAACTCCAGAGTGCGCCATCTAGTGAAGAAACATCAGAACTGCATTAAAAATAAAACATTAACTAGTTTTTTTTTTTTTTTAACGTTCGGCGGGCCGAATTAAAATGTGTAGCGGACTGCATGTAGTCTGCGGGCTGTAGTTTGCCCATGGCTGATCGAACCCCATCTCCTGCATCCGCTTTGATGACGCCAATACAACCCTGAATGTGTTGTACACACTCACTCCCCCCCTCCATCAATTTCGGAAAAGTTATTTAAAACTGTTTGGAGTTAATCAGACAGGTCTATTGTTTTAAAAATTCTAAGACATTTCATCAACAGGCGGATCGGTGCGGCGTCAGCAATAACTAGGACGCTGCATCGGTTCATCGTGGTACAGAAAAAGCTGAGCCGAAAAGCAAAGCTCTCGATTTACAAGTCGATCTACGTTCCAACCCTCACCATGGTAACCAACTGTGGGTGGTGACCAAAAGAATCCGATCGTGGATACAAGCGGCCGAAATGAGCTTCCTCCGCAGGGTGGCTGGGCTCTCACTCAGAGATCAGGTGAGGAGCTCTGCCATCCGGGAGGAGTTCGGTGTCGAGCTGCTTCTCCTCCAAGTCGAGAGAAGCCAGATGGGGTGGTTTGGGCATCTTGTCAGGATGCCCCTATAGTGCCTCGCTGGTGAGGTGTTTCGGGCACGTCCCACCAGGAGGAGACCAAGAGGCAGACCCCAGACCCGCTGGAGAGAGTATGTCTCTCCAGCTGGCCGGGGAACGACTTGGGATCCTTCCAGGTGAGCTGGAGGGTGAGAGAACCCTGGGCTTCACGTCTGAGGCTGTTGCCCCCTTGACCCTGCCCCGGGTAAGCGGAAGATGGCGGAGCGGAAAGCTATTTCAGTTCAAAGTTAGAGAGTAGATCCAGACGGGATGGGGGTCCGAATTTATCAACAACTCTTTTATCACATCCATGCGGACCAGGGGTTCCGATAATTCAACACCAATTCCGATGTTTTATGTTGAAATGTGTACCAATACCAAAGAATTTTTTCGGTTGCTTTAGGCATTTCATTAAAAGCTTTATTTAAATTCTCATTTAAATACAAAAAAGTTTAATGTTTGAAATAGTTTCAAACTTTGGAATTGCAGTTGTTTGATGACGTTTTTGCTGTAATTTTTTTTTATTGTTATTATTTTTAAGCGAACTTAAGTCTGTTTCTGCATTCATTTTTAAATGTAATGAAAAAAAAAATCTGATAACCAACTAGGCTCTGGTTTGGTTCCATATCCCCGGAAATGATTCTTTCTTCGATACAGAATCATCTGTTTTGATCACTCAAGTTTTCAAATAGCATTACCAAAACGATTTGCTTTAAAATGTAGAAATACGTCTTTTATATCCTCATATTAAAATTAATTTATGTGAGAAATTACAGTACATCATTTTCCTAAAACTGTCGAGCAATTAATTCTCAACATTAACGAACAGTACAAAACAAATTGGCAAAAGTGGAGAACTTAAGTAACTTTGGTAACTGTGGTTTTACTGTCTTGGCTCGCACCCGGTCTGCTGGAAACTTACCTGGAATATTTCAAAATCAATGTTGCGACATCTCTCCGTTCTTAGCCGAATTACGTTATGCCCTCCTTATTGAAAAAACAAAACAAAAAAAAAACAAGAGACTTTGAGTTTAAACACACACTGTCTCGCTTTTTGTGAGTCTTCTGAATAAATTATATGCAAATTGTAATGATATGCACCGCATATTAATTTAGAATCAGAAATGCTTTTATTACCATGGTCAAATGAAGAATATCAGAGACTAGGAACTTGCTGTGGTACTAGTGTGAAAAATGTTCACAAGTCCAACGGCACAAGGGAAGAAGCTGTTTTGTGGCGGGCGTTCTGGTCCGAATGGACCGGAGCCTCCTGCCCGAGGGGAGTCGCTCAAAAAGTCCATGTCCAGGGTGGGAAGGGTCAGCTGCTATCCGACCTGCACGCCGCCGAGTCCTGGAGACGTACAGGTCATGAAGAGATGGAAGGCTGCAGCCGATCACCTGCTCCACATAGCGCACAATGCGCTGCAGTCTATGTTTGTCCCTGGCTGTGGCTCCAGCGTACCACACGGTGATGGAGGAGGTGAGGATGGACTCGATGATGGCTGTGTAAAACTGCACCAACATCTGGGCGGGCAGCTTTGTTTTCTTCAACTGCCGCAGAAAGTACATCCTCTGCTGGGCCTTTTTGATCAGGGAGCTGATGGACGGCTCCCACTTTGGGTCCTATGTGATGGTAGTGCTGAGGAAGTGGAAAGAGTCTACAGTGGTGATGGGGGAGTCTGTCAGTGTAAGGGGCGAATGGAGTTATGTCATGGGGTGCTGATCAGGGAGCTGAAGAACGGCTCCCACTTTAGGTCCTGTGTGATGGTAGTGCCGAGGAAGCAGAAAGAGTCTACAGTGGTGATGGGGGAGTCTGTCAGTGCAAGCGGGGGTAATGGGAGCTGTGACTTTCCTGAAGTCCATGATCATCTCCACTGTCTTCTGAGCGTTGAGCTCCAGGTTGTTGTTGCTGCACCAGGACAGGTCTACCTCCATCCTATAGGCTGACTCATCACCATCATAGATCAGCCTGATGAGGGTGGTGTCATCTGCAAACTTGATCAGTTTGCATGAGTCATCAGAGGCAATTCTAGTGTTGTACGGAAAATATTTGTGGATTTATATTTCAGCTCAGTGTAAACCGGAACCTTGAGAAAAACTAAACATTAGTAGTTTATTAGTCTATTTAGCCTTTTTTGTTTTTGTTTGTTTATGCGTACTTGTGGTGACCTTTTTTCTTCCTGTGCCTATTCTGTTGCGTACTGCAGTTTCCCCATTGTGGGACTTTAAAGGTATTCTTACTCTTATAGTCCATTGATTGGAAAAGATTAAATACAGTATAATGTATGTATAATATATGTGAGTTTCTATATCTAATAATACGATAATCGTATTGATGATCGTATTGTTGTACAAGACCTAGACGTACCTACAAGTACCTAGAAGTACAAGACCTAGAAGGACCTAGAAGTACAAGACCTAGAAGGACCTAGAAGTTCAAGACCTAGAAGTACTTAGAAGTACAAGATCTAGAAGTACAGAACATAGAAGTACAAGACCTAGAAGTACCTAGATGTACAAGAACTAGAAGTACAAGAACTAGAAGGGCCTAGAAGTACAGGACCTAGAAGGACCTAGAAGTACAGAACATAGAAGTACAAGTCCTAGAAGTACCTAGATGTACAAGACCTAGAATGGCCTAGAAGTACAGGACCTAGAAGGACCTAGAAGTACAAGACCTAGAAGAACCTAGAGTACAAGACCTACAAAGACCTAGAAGTACAAGACTTGGAAGCACAAGACCTAGAAGGACCTAGAAGTACAAGACCTAGAAGTACCTAGACATATAAGACCTAGAAGGACCTAGAAGTACAAGAACTAGAAGGACCTAGAGTACAAGACCTAGAAGGACCTAGAGTACAAGACCTAGAAGGACCTAGTAGTACAACACCTAGAAGGACCTAGAAGTACAAGACCTAGAAGGACGAGACTTAGAAGTACAAGACCTAGAAGGACCTAGAAGTACAAGACCTAGAAGTACCTAGACGTACAAGACCTAGAAGGACCTAGAAGTACAAGACCTAGAAGTACCTAAAAGTACAAGACCTAGAGTCTAGGTCAAGGTCTTGTACTAGACCTAGGTCTAGGTCTTGTACAAGAGCTCTTGTACTAGAGCTCTTGAGACCTAGGTCCAGGTCTTGTATAAGAGCTCTTGTACTAGACCTAGGTCTAGGTCTTCTACAAGAGCTCTTGTACAGGACCTAGCGCAAGACCTCTGCTCTAGGTCTTGTACATATAAAAGGGAACCTCTAATACAAAAACTACCTCCAACTTTAACAGCAACATGATCCCAACTGCATCCTTACTAGCATTAGCTGTGGAATCATCGTAAGTTGGAGCGATATCCTCACTAATAGTCCATTGCATTGGCATTATCTGTTTGTCCAGCGTCAGCTGGGGCTAAATAAGCCAATGCAGGAGCTGCAGCTTCTACCATACTTGCTGCAAATATGATAGGCGGTATGAGTCCTGGGGGAACAGTGGCAGACTGACTGAGTGGCCTTGCATTGGCTCTCTCTGTTCTTCTCAGCCTGTGCAATACCGATTTTGACAGAGTCACTGACTCGAGATCTGCTGCGTTAAAGTTGCACAACTTCAGATCCCTCTTGGAGGGATCTATGTACCGCAGAGGAGACTGTCCAGTTGTCCGCGTTCCTGTGGCCAGCTTTTCATAGAGGATGACTTTTGGAATGCGGCCATTGTCCATCTTGCATATATAGCCTAGCAAGCGCAGGCGCCGCTATTAGTGCTATGAGAGGGAATTGTTGTGAATTTTTTTGGTGCAGTTTTGCTATGTAAAAATTCTCAAAGAGATAACACATGCATGTAAAACGTTTCCGTTTTCCAACATCTTTGGAATTCAGAGCCTTGAGGATCAGAGCCAATTCTATTTTATTTTGAAAACAAGAGTTAAGGTACACCATGAACACATAGAAACCACTTACTAGACCCCAAGGGGAAGTACACGGACCAAACTCCAGATAGAAAGGCCACTATCCCAAGCCTCACCCCAGCTGGGACTCGAACCAGCAACCTGCTCGATGTGAGGTTGCGCTGCTAACCACCGCGCCACCACACAGACCCTACCCTGACATTAAATGAAATTTAAAAGAAGGCTAAGAAACGGACATTTGTAATTACAAGTCGTTCTTCTTTCTTTACAATTTCACATTTATAGACATGGACGTAGAGATTAATGCAGGACTCTCCACCCGGGCAAATTTTGGGGATACTTGCAGAGATAAAACAGCAGTTAACCCCGTCCTAAACGTAGATATAAACGTAGCATCCAGCAAACTCGGCTTCTCTCTGTGAATTCCCAAAATAAAGAGGTGGCTTGTGTGCAAATGTCTGTGGGTCTGAGGCTTCCTGAACTGCCGTCTGGACTCCAGTGCACAAAGGCAGCATTCAGGCCGCCTGTAAAACGTGGTCACAACATAGGGGCATTCCACGCTGGCGCTACCCATCCACATTCTCTCTTTTATTACCCGGGACGGCTGCAGAGCCAACAGACTGGCAGCTTGCTTCACCCAATCCAACAGAAACCTGCTTCTACTTAACCAGTTTCTGTTCGTCTGCTTGTGGCCCTCTTTGTGTACATGTGCCGCAACATGAACCGACACTTCGTAAACCCATTGGCAACCTGTTTTTTTTTGTTCTTTTCTTATCTGTATTGACTGTTATCAACAGCATTCTTTGCCGGTTGCTGTGGGAACCTCTTCTCTATTTAACGACCAGAGTTAATTATAGTGTACCGAGGCGGGTTGGACGCTTAAACACAACAGAGATATCATGTGTATGAGTGTGCACGCAGAGAAAGTTGATTATACGTTAGAAAGAGCTGCTGTGTCTCAATCAGAATTGTTCACATGAGAAGTTTTGTTTTCTAAGACACTGTAATCCTCTTGTTCATGAGCGAGAGATCAACTGGCGGATCGGTGCGGCGTCAGCAATAACTAGGACGCTGCATCAGAAAGAGCTGAGCCGAAAAGCAAAGCTCTCGGTTTACAAGTCGATCTACGTTCCCACCCTCACCTATGGTCACCAGCTGTGGGTGGTGACCGAAAGAATGAGATCGCGGATACATGCGGCCAAAATGAGCTTCCTCCACAGGGTGGCTGGGTGAGGAGCTCTGCCATCCGGGAAGAGCTCGGTGTCCTTCAGGTCGAGAGGAGCCAGATGGGGTGGTTTGGGCATCTGGTCAGGACGCCCCCCCCCGAGCGCCTCGCGGGTGAAGTGTTTCAGGCACGTCTCTCCGGGGGGAGACCAAGAGGCAGACCCCAGACCCGCTGGAGAGACTATGTCTCACAGCTGGTCGTGGAACGACTTGGGATCCTCCCGGGTGAGCTGGAGGATGCAGACGGGATGAGACAAGCCTGGACTTCCCATTTGAGGCGGTTGCCCCTGCGACCCGGCCCCGGATGAGCGGAAGACGACGGAACAGAACGGAACTATAATCCTGAAAATCTCATAATGCTTGTCTAAAAACGGGCATTTAGCGTCGCTAGGTTTAAAATCTAAGCACTTGATGTAATATTTTGTTTGTTTTAACATCTAACACGCTTGTTTACGTGTGTGTTTTGGACCTTATGGCTTTCCATATTTGTACACATGGTTTATTTTGACAGTGTCGGCATCATGGAGAAACACACATTTTATTGGGAGCAGTGTTGTTGTGTATTTGGCGTCATCTAGTGACAAAACATCAAAATTGCAAGGGAAATAAAACATTAACAAGGTTCCGTTCCGTCGTCTTCCGCTTGTTCCGGGGTCGGGTCCCGGGGGCAACAGCCTCAAACGGGCAGCCCAGGCCTCTCTCACCCCGGCTGCATCCTCCAGCTCACCCGGACGGATCCCAAGTCTTTCCCCGGCCAGCTGTGAGACATAGTCTCTCCAGCGGGTCCGGGGTCTGCCCCTTTGTCTCCTCCCGGTGGGATGTGCCCAAAACACCTCGCCCGCGAGGCGCTCGGGGGGCATCCTAACCAGATGCCCAAACCACCCCATATGGCTCCTTTCGACCTGGAGGAGGAGCGGCTCAACACTGAGCTCCTCCCGGATGACAGAGTTCCTCACCCGATCTCTTAATGAGAGCCCAGCCACCCTTCGGAGGAAGCTCATTTCGGCCGCTTGTACCCGCGATCTCATTCTTTCGGTCACCACCCACAGCTGGTGACCATAGGTGAGGGTTGGAACATTTTTAACAAGGTTTTTAACAACGAACAAAATTAACAAGGTTTATTTTTTTAATTTTATCAAGTTTTGCGCTTCAGATTAAAATGTTTAACGGGCCGCATGTTGCCCTCGGGCCGTAGTTTGTCCATGCCTGATCGAACCCTATCTCCTGCATCCGCTTTGGTGACACCAATACAACCCAAAATGTGTTGTTCACACTCACGACAAAAGGGACAGTATTATTCCGATAAAGCTCATCTGGAATCAGAAAATAATCCCATCTGTAGATATCTAAACTTTAAATTAGATTATATCTTCTTAAAAGCGTACGCGTAATTACCATGTTAGTCACGCAGGGAATCTGTGTTTATTTTAATCCCGCTATGAATTATAAAGCCATTAATGGCTTCAATCTGCGTGCCCTGCAGAAAGCCTTGAAGAACAGCCTACTGGAAAATCCCACCGCATAAAAGATGCTCTGTTTCACAACTTCTTTAGTCCTCCGTTTGGATTTATCAGACGTAATTATACGAGACGCTAAATTATTGTGTTAAAGTAAACCTGAAATTTTTTTTTTTTTTCTTTTCTTGACGGAGAGATTCAGCCTGAACATGCAGCTTCGTTTGAAATCAAAGGAAGACACTGGATTAAACGCAGAAATCTAGCTGATCATTTAGGGCTGTAGTTTCTGAGGGACGACAGTTCAAACAGCTGCTTCTTGTTAACTCAACCCACCGCTGGCAGAAATAAAATTCCACTATTTTACTCATACTTTCACAGTATTTTTGGCTCTCAGCGAGATGTTCACCACCCTTTTTGTATCTTAGTTTAGTGGGGTTAGTGGGATTCGAACCAGTTTCTCCAGGTCCAAGGAGAAACACTCTACCACTGAGCCAACGTCTCCTTGTTAGTGTCCAAAAATGTCCTCTTGTGTATAAAAGTTGATGTGAATCCGTTTTGTCGTCTTCCGCTTATCTGGGGCCGGGTCGCAGGGGCAACAGCCTCAGATGGGAAGCCCAGGCTTCTCTCACCTCAGCTGCATCCTCCAGCTCACTCGGAAGGATCCCGAGTCGTTCCCCGGCCAGCTGTGAGACATAGTCTCTCCAGTGGGTCCGGGGTCTGCCTCTTGGTCTCCTCCCGGTGCAACGTGCTCAAAAAACCTCCCCGGTGTGGCGCTCGGGGGGCATCCTGACCAGATGCCTGAACCACCCCATCTGGCTCCTCTCGACCTAGAGGAGGAGCAGCTCGACACCGAGCTCCTCTCGGATGGCAGAGTTCCTCACCTGATCTCTGAGTGAGAGCCAAGCCACCTTGTGGAGGAAGCTCATTTCAGCCGCTTGTATCCGCGATAGTCTTTTCTGCGGGTCCGAGGTTTGCCTCTTGTTCTTCCCCCGGTGGGACTTGCCCAAAACACCTCACCAGCAGGGCACTCGGGATGCACGAACCACCCATTCTGGCTTCTCTCGACCTGGAGGAGGAGTCAGAATTGTTTATTACAGATGAGAAAAAAACCACAAAAAAAACCCATTAATTGCCGGAGCCTATTTTGGCTAATTCAAAACAAGAGGTAGGGTACACCCTGAACAGGTTGCCAGTCTGTCGTGGGGTCACAGACAGAACCATCCACACACACTAGGAGCAAATTCAAAGTGGCCAATCCAACTAACATGCATGTTTTTGGAGGTTGGGAGGAATTTCAGATAAAATGAAAGGGAAAGTGTTCAAAACCGTGGTGAGAGCGGCCATGCTGTTTGGTCTAGAAACAATAGTACTGAGGAAAAGACAGGATTGAGATGGTTTGGATATGTGCAGAGGAGAGAGAGTACATCAGAAGAAGGATGCTGGGTTTGGAACCACCAGGAAAGAGGTCTAGAGGAAGACCAAAGAGGAGGTTCATGGATACAGTGAAGGGAGACATGAAGATAGTTGGTGTGACCAAAAAGGATGCAGGAGATAGGGTTAGATGGAAGAAACTGACTTGCATCAGTGGAAGTGTACTTAAATACCCCTCCCCGTCTATAGCCAGTGTGCTGTTATGCGAGTCACGTGTGTGTTTGCAGTTCAGCGCAATAGCAATATCCGGGGTCAACCGGCTGCATTTGGGAACTGAACTTAGCAAGTTGCTTATGTCTGCATGCCAAATAGGAAGGCATACCCAGAGACTTCAATTAAAATTCAGCAGCCATTTCTCACTTTTTATTGTTACAATAATATTCTGAAAATCATTCTTCAAAGTTTTGAATTTTTCGGTTATTTACCTTTTCGCACAAATTATTCAAGCAAATAACTGACCAATCAGATCAGCAGATTTTAACCTGTGGATTTGATTGGTCAGAGTAGCAGGTATCCACCCTACATGGGGATATTTCACATGTTTGATTTAACAGATTTGACAGCAGGAACCCGGACCATGAGTCAGACCAATTGGGTGGGGTTCCGGGACCAATCGAAGGGGCGTGTACCTTCAAAAAGCTAGCTCCTGGTTGGCTAGATGGCCTGGTTGAATCAACAATTGCATATACCTGGCTCTAGAAAATTCAACATGGTGCCAACTGTGTGGCAGAAAATGACACCTGAAGTGGTTTCCTTTGGGTGGAATCATTTCAAGCGATGTCACACTCACTACAGGTTCACCAGGTTTAATAACAAAGGTGTGGTCTGTAAAAAACCAGTAAAGTATTGAGGAAACAACCTCAAAAACCATACAAACAAATGTTGAGTCTACAAAAATGACTCATCGAAAGTTTTTCTAAGAATTATTTATTATTTTTAAAAATTTTTACTCACCCTATTCATCCCTCACCTGGGAAAATTTTGTGCTGCACTCCTACACCGCAGCAGGCTGCCACCTATGACAACGCCAATGGTGGGAGAAACGGGGGGTTCGGTGTCTTCTCCAAGCACCCTAGACTCAGTGGTATGCGAACCCGCGAACTTCCGGTTGTTTTCTGGTCCGCGGGCAAACGCTCTAACCACTGAGCCACCGTCTCCCCCACGGGGGTTAGGTGTCTTCTCCAAGGACCCTAGACGATGCGAACCTGCGAATTCTGGTTAACTTCCAGTCTGCGGGCAAACGTTCTAACCACTGAGCCACCGTCTCCCCCACGGGGGTTAGGTGTCTTCTCCAAGGACCCTAGATGATGCGAACCCGGGAATTTTGGTTAACTTCCGGTCCGCGGGCAAACGTTCTAACCACTGAGCCACCGTCTCCCCCACGGGGGTTAGGTGTCTTCTCCAAGGACCCTAGACGATGCAAACCTGCGAATTCTGGTTAACTTCCGGTCCGCGGGCGAACGCTCTAACCACTGAGCCACCGTCTCCCCCACGGGGGTTAGTGGGTCTTCTCCAAGGACCCTAGATGATGCCAACCTGCGAATTCTGGTTAACTTCCGGTCCGCAAGCAAACGTTCTAACCACTGAGCCACCGTCTCCCCCATGAGGTTAGTGGGTCTTCTCCAAGGACCCTAGATGATGCGAACCCAGGAATTTTGGTTAACTTCTGGTCCGCGGGCAAACGTTCTAACCACTGAGCCACCGTCTCCCCCACGGGGGTTAGGTGTCTTCTCCAAGGACCCTAGACGATGCGAACCCGCGAATTCTGCTAGTCTTCCGGTTCGCGGGCAAATGCTTTGACCACTGAGCCACCGTCTCCCCCACGGGGGTTAGGTGTCTTCTCCAAGGACCCTAGACGATGCAAACCCGAGAATTCTGGTTAACTTCCGGTCCGCGGGCAAACGTTCTAACCACTGAGCCACCGTCTCCCCCACGGGTCAGGTGTCTTTTCCAAGGACCCTAGACGATGCGAACCCAAAAATTCTGGTTAACTTCCGGTCCGCGGGCAAACGTTCTAACCACTGAGCCACCGTCTCCACGACGGGGTTAGGTGTCTTCTCCAAGTACCCTAGACAATGCCAACCTGCGAATTCTGGTTAACTTCCGGTCCGCAGGCAAACGTTCTAACCACGGAGCCACCGTCTCCCCCATGGGGGTTAGTGGGTCTTCTCCAAGGACCCTAGATGATGCGAACCCAGGAATTTTGGTTAACTTCTGGTCCGCGGGCAAACGTTCTAACCACTAAGCCACCGTCTCCCCCACGGGGGTTAGGTGTCTTCTCCAAGGACCCTAGACGATGCGAACCCGCGAATTCTGCTAGTCTTCCGGTTCGCGGGCAAATGCTTTGACCACTGAGCCACCGTCTCCCCCACGGGGGTTAGGTGTCTTCTCCAAGGACCCTAGACGATGCAAACCCGAGAATTCTGGTTAACTTCCGGTCCGCGGGCAAACGTTCTAACCACTGAGCCACCGTCTCCCCCACGGGGGTTAGGTGTCTTCTCCAAGGACCCTAGACGATGCAAACCCGCGAATTCTGCTAGTCTTCCGGTTCGCGGGCAAATGCTTTGACCACTGAGCCACCGTCTCCCCCACGGGGGTTAGGTGTCTTCTCCAAGGACCCTAGACGATGCAAACCCGAGAATTCTGGTTAACTTCCGGTCCGCGGGCAAACGTTCTAACCACGGAGCCACCGTCTCCCCCACGGGGGTTAGGTGTCTTCTCCAAGGACCCTAGACAATGCCAACCTGCGAATTCTGGTTAACTTCCGGTCCGCAGGCAAACGTTCTAACCACTGAGCCACCGTCTCTCCCACGGGGGTTAGGTGTCTTCTCCAAGGACCCTAGACGATGCGAACCCGCGAATTCTGCTAGTTTTCCGGTCCGCGGGCAAACGTTCTAACCACTGAGCCACCGTCTCCCCCACGGGGGTTAGGTGTCTTCTCCAAGGACCCTAGACAATGCCAACCTGCGAATTCTGGTTAACTTCCGGTCCGCAGGCAAACGTTCTAACCACTGAGCCACCGTCTCTCCCACGGGGGTTAGGTGTCTTCTCCAAGGACCCTAGACGATGCGAACTCGCGAATTCTGCTAGTCTTCCGGTCCGCGGGCAAACGTTCTAACCACTGAGCCACCGTCTCCCCCACGGGTTAGGTGTCTTCTCCAAGGACCCTAGACGATGCGAACCCAAGAATTCTGGTTAACTTCCGGTCCGCGGGCAAACGTTCTAACCACTGAGCCACCGTCTCCACGACGGGGTTAGGTGTCTTCTCCAAGTACCCTAGACAATGCCAACCTGCTAATTCTGGTTAACTTCCGGTCCGCAGGCAAACGTTCTAACCACTGAGCCACCGTCTCTCCCACGGGGGTTAGGTGTCTTCTCCAAGGACCCTAGATGATGCGAACCCACGAATTCTGGTACACTTTCCAAAATATGCGAGAATGCCCACCATTACTCAATCTTAAGCCAATTGTAGTATAATTTAATAGGTTAGTTTGTAACTAGAACGCTTTATACTTGGTCCTACTCAATCCAAACCACAAGGCCTGCTTTATTTTAGGCTTCATTATCTCCTCTATCCGTTCCTTTTGTTCTGTATCCTGTCAGAAATTTTTTAGAATTTGTCGCTCCGTTTTGTTTTGTTTCTCTCGGTTGTTTTTTTTTTTTTTTTTTCATGCACAGAGGGATGTTTCTCTCAGACATAAACCACCGCCCTGATGTCTACCGCTCTGCCGCATGATCCAGGAACAGCTCTGAATGATGCCTTTTGTCTCTGCGAAAGCATTTCTTCACAGTGAGATCAGTCCCTCAGAAGGTAGAGCCCGAGTCTGAGGGCAGCGAGTTTAGCGGCGAGGCAGGAAATTTAATAGCCTGTCATCAAGGGAAATTTCAGTAAAAAGAGAAGTTTTTTTGGGGAAGGAAAATGTTCACGTTTGCTTTAAGCCTGTTCTTCTCTCTGTTGAAAACGGACTTAATGGGATTTAAATGAACAGACATAACAGACGGTTTTTGCCGAAGCTGAACTCTGTGGCTTTTGTCCAAAAAACAAGGTCTTTTTTAATAAACTTTACTGCTTGCGGCTTTAGGGAGAAGAGATAAAGAAGGTGTAAGATTTTAAGTACTTACATAGGATCAACAGCTCAGAGGAATGGAGAATGTGGAAAAGCATACGGAAAAGCTTACGCTTCTTCACCTCTTTTCCACACTCTCCAAAAATGTGAAATTTTTAAAATTTTCCCCGCAACTTTACTGCTTGCGGCTTTAGGGAGAAGAGATAAAGGTGTAAGATTTTAAGTACTTACGTAGGATCAACAGTCCAGAGGAATGGAGAGTGTGAAGAAGTGTGAAGAAGCATACGGAAAGCGTATGATTCTTCACCTCTTTTCCACACTCTCCAAAAGTGTGAAATTTTTTTAATTTTCCCCGCAAATTTACTGCTTGCGGCTTTAGGGAGAAGAGATAAAGAAGGTGTAAGATTTTAAGTACTTACGTAGGATCAACAGTCCAGAGGAATGGAGAGTGTGAAGAAGCATACGGAGAAGAGCGATGTCACACTCGCTACAGAAGCGTATGCTTCTTCACCTCTTTTCCACACTCTCCAAAAGTGTGAAACTTTTTAAATTTTCCCTTTAACTTTACTGCTTGCGGCTTTAGGGAGAAGAGATAGAGAGGGTGTAAGATTTTAAGTACTTACGTAGGATCAACAGTCCAGAGGTGAAGAAGCATATGCTTCTTCATCTCTTTTCCACACTCTCCAAAAGTGTGAAATTTTAAAAATTTTCCCCGCACTAAATTTCAAATGGGGAATTGTGTTGTGTCAGGGCTAAGCGAGTCCAGGACTTCACTTTTCTACTTTATCAGGTCGTAAAAAAAAAAGTTTCGTCATGTTGACTCAACACTTCTGTAGAAGAAGGCCTGGAAGGCGAAGGCATGCATGTGTAGGAACAAGTCGGAAC
Source organism: Neostethus bicornis (assembly GCA_902685375.1). Classification (NCBI taxonomy): domain Eukaryota; kingdom Metazoa; phylum Chordata; class Actinopteri; order Atheriniformes; family Phallostethidae; genus Neostethus; species Neostethus bicornis. The sequence continues at coordinate 6,980,162 of LR738549.1, read as the reverse complement.
AGGTTGGGCTCTTTCTTTTCTTCCAGAACGCTGCGCGGCTCAGGTATCGTTCTGAGCTTCGGAAAACAACAGGATGGGATGAAATGTTGTGGTTTAAATAAAGCCTGGCCTCTTTGCTGTTGGATAGAGTTTCTCTCGTTTGCCAAACTGGTCCTCAGGGGGAAGAACAGTTTGGTGGTCTTTTCAAACTGATCTTTTTTTTTTTTTTTTTTAACACAATAATATGATTAGTAAAAAAAAAAAAAAAAAAAAAAAAGTCTATCTACGTTCCAACCCTCACCTATGCTCTATGCTCACCAGCTATGGAGAGTGACCAAAAGAATGAGATCACGGATACAAGCGGCCGAAATGAGCTTTCTCTGCAGGATGGCTGGGCTCTCACTCAGAAATCGGGTGAGAAATTCTGCCAGCTGGGAGGAGCTCGGTGTTGAGCCGCTCCTCCTCCAGGTCGAGAGGAGCCAGATGGGGTGGTTCGGGCATCTGGTCAGGATGCCCCTCGAGCACCTTGCTGGTGAGGTGTTTCGGGCCCATCCCACCGGGAGGAGACCAAGGGGCAGACCCCGGACCCCCTGAAGAGAATATGTCTCACATCTGGCCGGGTAATGACTCGGGATCCTTCCGGGTGAGCTGGAGCATGCAGCCGGGGGAGAGATGCCTGGGTTTCCCGTCGGAGACTGTTGCCCCCTTGACCCGACCTCGGATAAGATGAAGATGACTGAACGGAAAAAAACTACTCTAGATTGATTTATTTAAGTTTTCATAAACTTATTTAAATAAATACATTTAATTTTTAAAACACCTCAAATTTACTTGATTTTGGTATCATTTTTTTTTTATCTTCTGAACTGCTTATTCTTTAACTGGGTCGCAGGGGGGCTGTAGCCTATCCCAGCTGATTTAAGACGGGAGTGTGTCGCAGGGCCACACACACACACACACACACACACACATTCCTGGCAGCAATTTTGTAGCAGACAATCAACTTAATATGCATGGTTTTGAAGGGAATCGGAGTACCCGAAGAATACCCACACGTACACTGAGAGAACATGCAAACTCCAAACAGAAAGACCAGTGTTCCAAACCTCGTCCCCACCCGGGATTTGAACCCTGACCTTCTTTCTGTAAGGCTAACGTGCTAACCAATGCGCCACCATGCCGCCTCATTCCATTTAACAGAATAATTTCTTGCTTTCACATAATGTCTCAATCAAAAAAAATTAGCTCCCAGGGGCATTGGCCTAGTGGTAGAGTTGCTGTTTTTGGACCGGGAGAACCTGGGTCGATTACCCCACACTTCAACTCAATAAAAATGAAACACAAAACAATAAATAAATAAAAACTAAGTTGGTTTCAGGTTTTTTTTCACTTTGTTTTCTGCCGGACTCGAGGATTCTGTGTCCTTTGGGAAAACCCAAAGATCATCCAAACGGGATGTTTTGGTTTTTCCCTAGGATCTAACTAGTGTTTTGCTGGTCTGAGAGAAGTTGCAGGTCATTTGAGGTGAATCAAAAATACCCTCCGCTGCGTCTCTGTGTCCCTTTCATGACTTTTGGGCTCCGGAAAAAAAATAGTGTTGTTTGAATCAAATTGGCTTAAATCTGAAGGGAGTAGAGTTCATGTTTGTTAAAAGTCCAGATGTTTGTGTGTCTGACTGGAATGAAGTTCACGTGAACTCTCCTAGAACTCCTTCTAGCCCTTCCTGGTATAGAAGAAACATCCAAAGTGGTGTTAGAAACCTTCCGTTCTCCTCAGGGATGACGTGGGATGTTTTTTTGTTTGTGTGGAATTGAGAAATCTGACTTCGTGCAACCACGTACGTAGTTGGGTCTGATTTTGAAGCAACTAATGAAATAAATACATGCTTAGTACTTAGGATCAACAGTCCAGAGCAATGGAGAGTGTGGAAAAGAGGTGAAGAAGCGTGTGCAGGCAGGCTGGAATGGATGGGGAAAAGTATCAGGTGTGATGTGTGATAGAAGAGTTTCAGCTAAAATGAAAGGAAAAGTGTACAAAACCCTGTTGAGACCGGCCAAGCTGTTTGGTCCAGAGTGGGGGTGCCCAACCGGTCGACTGCGGTCTACCGGTAGAAAGCGGACTGGTCCCGAGTCGACCGCGAGACGTGTCGGGAAAAAAAAAAAAAAAATTTATGACTATTTTTTCTTTAATGACAGAAAGTCAGTGTCGCCAATTTAGCGACTTTGACGCTAAATTTAGCGACCATTCAGCTGCTCAAAAAAGTGACTTGCAACAAACTAGCGCCTTTCTTGTGTTGTAGAGCGCTTTTACCCACATGACTGACGTGATCAATTCAAATGTTGATTGGATAATCAACTGTAATTTTTCTAAATAAATTTTCTAATTGGCTGTGGAAGTACTCGGGTCCTTCATAAAATCCAGTGGTTCTCAATCTGTTGACGGGAACACTCATCCAACGTTTCAAGATGTCGTTATTTTCAGGTTTCTAAATATGCTGCTTTGTGATTGGCTGTCTACATCATTGTTTCCCAACTTGAGAAACATCTGCAGAGGAAGCTAATTTCAGAATCAGAATATACTTTATTGATTCCACACATGGGAAATTTGTGTGTCACAGCAACAACTTCCTATCTGCTAAGTGAGTCGTTGTAGAGCCCGATCACGTACGGAAAGAAAGACCTCCAGTAATGAGATGTTCTCGAGCGGAGCTGTCTGAGCCTCTTGGAGAAGGAGCTCCGTTGTTCGTCCAGGAGTGGGTAGAGAGGATGGTCATGGTTTTCCATGATGGACAAAAGTTTGTTCAGTGACCTCCTCTCTACCACTGCCTCAAGTGAGTCCTGTTTGCTGCCAATGACCGAGCCAGCCAGTCTGATTAGTTTATTCAGTCTGTTGGTGTCACTGGCTGCGATGCTGCTCCCCCAGCAGATGACAGAGAAGAACAAGGTGCTGGCCACCACAGACTGGTAGAAAGTCTCCAGGATCTTGAAAGACCTTAGCTTCCTTAGAAAGTAAAGTCGGCTGCAAGTCTTCTTGTACACAGCAGTACTGTTGCTCCTCCAGCTCAGTCTACTGTCGATGGTCACTCCAAGGTATTTGTACTCCTCAACCACCTCCACATCTCTACCCAGAATGCAGAGCGGCTGCAAAGCAGTCCTCCTCTTCCGGAAGTCAATCACCATCTCCCTGGTCTTGTCCACATTGAGGAGCAGGTGATTCTCTGCCGCCCACACCACAAATCCATCCACCACTCTCTTATACTCCTCCTACTGCCCACCACTTATACACCCTACAACTGCTGAGTCATCAGAGAGTTTCTGTAGGTGGCATGAATCGGAGTTGTGCTGGAAGTCTGAAGTGTACAATGTGAAGAGGAATGGAGAGAGCACCGTGCCCTGTGGGGCTCCCACACCACTTAAAACCACATCAGACCGGACTTTGCCCAGCCAGATGAACTGTGGCCTGGCCGTCAGGTAATCAGTGATCCAGGAGATGATACGTAGATGTACCAGCACCCATCAGCCGCAGCTTATCACCCAGTACTGAAGGCTGGATGGTGTTAAAGGCACTAGAGAAATCAAAGAAGGTGATTCTCACCATGCCTCCACCATTCAGTCGCTTGTATCCGCAATCTCGTTCTTGTAAATCCAGAGCTTTGCTTTTCGGCTCATGACGGACCGATGCAACGTCCTGATTATTTTGGATGCCACACCAATTCGTCAGTCGATCTTCCGCTCCATCTACTCGTGAACAAGACCTACGATGCCAATCAGAACAGTGACTGCTGTTAAACAAAAAAATTTTTTTTTAAAAGTTTGTAATTCAACTGCTTGAAACATTTTTTTTTCTAGAGGTTTCACACAAAATTGTTAGTTTCAGTCAATTCGATCTGTTTGTGCAGCTTTGGCCAATGCGGGAGCTGCAGCTCCTACCACACTTGCTGCAAATGCGCTAGGTGGTATGAGTCATGGGGGGAGCAGTGGCAGACTTAATTTTTAATTTTTTTTTTTTTTCGAAAGTTGGATTTAAAATTTAGGGCGTTAAAATAAGCTTGACCACCGGGGTCTGCTGTTTTAAAACGGTTGGTCTTCACGACTAGAAACTCCATGTGATTATCCCTGTTTTATCTCCTCAGGAAGAAGATCCCCGACACAAATGAAGTGGTCAAATCAAACCCTTCAAAACGCCACCGGGATCGGTTGAACGGTGAGCTGGACAGGCTGATGGACCTGCTTCCTTTTCCCGAGGACGTTCGCTCCCGTCTGGACAAGCTCTCCGTCCTCCGCCTCAGCGTGGGGTACCTGAGGGTCAAGAGCTACTTTCGAGGTGAGAAGTTCTCGTTTGTTTCCAGTAACAGAATCTTAAAGCCATTCTGTAACCGCTTCGGGTTGCAGATTGAAGCAGGGAGAAAGAGAAAGGGGGAAATTTCTAGGAGTAAAAACAGAAGTGAAACGAAACACGTTTATTTTGGCGAATATCTCGTCTCTGAGTCAACGAAAGATAACGTCTTTATCTAAATAAAAATGTCTGGCCCGCAAAAACACCAATTAATATGTCTGTTCAAATGGATGGTTGGTAAAACAATGAACCATTATGCACCCGTTTGTTCACGAGTGGGGGAAGGATGGAGCGGGAGATCGGCAGGCGGATCGGTGCAGCATCAGCAATAACTAGGACGCTTCATCGGTCCGTCGTGGTAAAGAGAGAGCTGAGCCGAAAAGCAAAGCTCTTGATTTACAAGTCGATCTACGTTCCAACCCTCACCATGGTCACCAGATGTGGGCGGTGACCGAAAGAATGAGATCACGGATACAAGCGGCCGAAATGAGCTTCCTCTGCAGCGTGGCTGGGCTCTCACTCAGAGATGGGGTGAGGAGCTCTGCCATCCGGTAGGAGCTTGGTGTCGAGCCGCTCCTCCTCCAGGTCGAGAGGAGCCAGATGGGGTGGTTCGGGCATCTGGTTAGGATGCCCCCATAGCGCCTCGCGGGCGATGTGTTTTGGACACGTTCCGCCGGGAGGAGACCAAGGGGCAGATCCCGGACCGCTGGAGAGACTATGTCTCACAGCTGGCCGGGGAACGACTTGGGATCCTTCCAGGTGAGCTGGAGGATGCAGCCGGGGAGAGAGAGGCCTAGGCTGCCCGTTTGAGGCTGTTGCCCCCGCGAACCGACCCCGGAACAAGCGGAAGATGACGGAATGGAACGTTATGCACCCGCCGTTGGCTGCCACCCATCTCCTCCTTCACCCGACCCCTATGGCCCCTCCTGCAGGTAATGAGTCTGCTAGAAGGGCGGCACGTCCCCTGGCCGGGCCCCATGGGTAAAAGCCGGGCCACTGGGGCGCTCGCTCTCGTGCCCCACCCTCAGGCCTGGATCCAAGGGTGGGCCCAGGTGACCCGCGTCCGGGCAAGGGCAACTTGGCCTTGTTTGATTTCTTCATAGGGGTTTTCGAGCCACGCTTTGTCTGGCCGCTCACCTTCGCCCGCGAGGCGCTCGAGGTGTTTTGGGCACGTCCCACCGGGATGAGTCCAAGGGGCAGACTCCGGACCCGCTGGAGAGACTATGTCTCACAGCTGGCCGGGGAACGACTTGGGATCCTTCCAGGTGAGCTGGAGGATGCAGCCGGGGTGAGAGAAGCCTGGGTTGCCCGTTTGAGGCTGTTGCCCCACTACCCAGCCCCGGATAAGCAGGAGACAACGAAATGGAACAGTGTTGTTATTTTCTCAACAAAGCCAATATAACTAGAGTGCGCCATCTAGTGAAGAAACACCGGAATTGCAGGGACGGAACGGACCGTTATGCACCAAAGGAAATGAATAGGACAAAATGAGTCAGAATAGAAGCGGCATGGAGGGTGCACGAACAAGGCGGACAAGATCACCAGTCCAGGTGAAACATGGCGGCTGCCTTGTGGGAGATCAAGACGTCGGTGTGGGTAATGAACTTGTTAACCCTGAACAAGGGTGCTCGGTCAGCACCGCCCTCAGCTGCCTTCATAAACATCCGCCTCGTGTTGATTCAACACTCTGACTAAAGACGCAGTGACTCATGAGACCAGCAGTGTCTGTGTTTTCCAGTTTATTGCGTTCCAGAGTTTTCTCTGCTTGTTTCCTGCGGGGGTTTTGCTTAGTGGGCGGGGCCTGACTGCATGCCGGCCGCTCGTGGAGCTGACGTCCCCTCTCACACACACACCTGCTGGTTGCTTTTACTTGTGTGTAAAATCAGACAGTCTGAAAGGTTCATCTCTGACTCAGTACTTCAGGAAAGAGTTCTTTGATTTTAATGTTTTCTATATTTACATTAATATAAAAAAATTAAAAATCCGATGGATATCTTGTGGATTTTAATTTAATTTTTAATTTTTACTCACCCTATTCGTCCCTCACCGGTGAAATTTGTGTGCTACACTCCTTCAACCGCAGTAGGCTGCCACGATGGCTCCAATGGTGGGAGAATTGGGGGGTTAGGTGTCTTCTCAAAGGACCTTAGACGTGCTCTCAGTGGGACGCGAACCCGCGAACTTCCGGTTGACTTCTGGTCCGCGGGCGAACGCTCTAACCACTGAGCCACTGTCTCCCCCCAAAGGAGAGATTAAGGCATAGCTCAGTGGTAGAATCACTGTCTTTGGACCGAAGAGTTGCCGATTTGACTCCCGATGAGTCCATACCCAAGTGTCCTAAGAGAAGACACCTAACCCCCAGTTTCTCCCACCATCGGCGCCATCATGGCTGCCCGCTATAGGTGCAATGTAGCAAAAATAATTTCCTTATAAGGAATAAAAATAGTTCCGTTCCGTCATCTTCCGCTTGTTCCTGGGTCGGGTCGCTGGGGCAACAGCCTCAAACGAGAAGCCCAAGTTTCTCCCACCCCGGCTGCATCCTCCAGCTCACCCGAAAGGATCCCAAGTGGTTCCCCGGCCAGCTGTGAGATCTAGTCTCTCCAGCAGGCCCGGGGTCTGCCCCTTGGTCGCACTCGGTGGGCATCCTGACTAGATGCCCAAACCACCCCATCTGACTCCTCTCGACCTGGAGGAGGAGCGGCTCGACACCGAGCTCCTCCCAGATGGCAGAGCTCCTCACCCGATCTCTGAGTCAGAGCCCAGCCACCCTGCGGAGGAAGCTCATTTCGGCCGCTTGTATCCGTGAACTCATAGGTGAGGGTAGGAACGTAGATTGAAAGATAGATAGAAAAATAATATTATTATTATTATTAGGATAGTTTTGAATAATTTTATGGTTTTAAATTATTTTGGTTGTCATAGGAACAACCCCCGTATGTCAGCAACATTATTTATCTGGTGACACACTCACCCTCTGGCAGTGGTGGAACGTAACGAAGTAAATGTACTTCCTTACTGTACTTAAGTAAAAAAATTGTGTATCTGTACTTTATTTAAGTAAAATTTAAGACCAGTACTTTTACTTTTACTTCACTACATTTTTAGAGCAAATATCTGTACCTTTACTTCGCTACTTTTTAAAAGTGTGTTTTACATTTTTCATTACATTTTTGTTCAGGAATTTGAAAAATATAACGTTTTGTTTTTTTTAGCGCATCTTAAAGCTGCATCGCTAAAATCAAAAGGAGCAGTTAATTGGGAGAAGAAGTAATGAATCGAGGCTCAATCAGAGGAGAGAGTAAACATTTTCCGCATTCATTCAGCGCGAAAAGCAGGGGCGGTTCTAAGATTTTCTGAAGATGGGGTGGGGGTGGGGGGCGGGGACGTGAGGTCATTGACAAAGCCAATATAGGGTGACTGGGGGCCTCCCCGCCCCCTTAGAACATTTAAAAAAATAAGTGTCATTTTTCTGCATTTTGGTGGACCATTTGCTGGCCCTGCGAGGGCATAGCTTGACTTGTCCCCTTTCCTTTCTTCTTTTTTTTGTGGACCAAAAGAGGCGGGAGAGGGGGGCGGGGTCACGCCCCTGCAGAGTATTTATTTGTGAACCTACAGCTCAAAAAATAACATTTGAGTTATGACAGAATACTTTTACTTTTTACTTAAAAAGTAAAATTTTTTTACTTTTACTTAAATAGATTTTTTTTTTTATTGGTACTTTTACTTTTACTTAAGTAAATTTTTGCCTAATTATTTGTACTTTTACTTAAGTACAAAAAGTGAGTACTTCATCCACCACTGCCCTCTGGTGCTCTTTGAAGTCCTCTGTGTTGTGTAAATTTCTGCCCGGATAGATCAACCGACCCTTCCAAAATAACAGAATGGAATGATACAAAAACAGTGACGGAGAAAAAACAAACACAACAGGATATTTACATTTAGATCCACCTTTAAATCCCAGTTCAAACCAACATCGTCATTTGACCTTTTGAGTAAAAAAAGTGTAATTTACAAACTGACCACCAGCCTCAACTACAGACGTAACGCCGAGAACCTTGTCGATCGTTTGGTATTTATCGGCCACATTGAATCTTTTCGAGTGCTCATTTTGGACAGTATAGGCTAGGGGTGGGCAAACTTTTTGGTTCGTGGGCCGCGTTAAGTTCTAACATTTGACAAAGGGGGCCGAAATAAGAGCTTATGGATTGTATGCTTTGGTAACCGCTAGATTAGACCGCGCATCACGGACACAAACACATTTTAATGGGAGCAGTGTTGTTGTTGGTTGCCACCCATCTCCTCCTTCGCCCTATGGCCCCTCCTGCAGGTGGTGAGTACCCTGGAAGGGCAGCCCATGTCAATGAGCTTCCTCCGTAGGGTGGCTGGGCTCTCGCTCAGAGATCGGGTGAGTAGCTCTGCCATCTGGGAGGAGCTCGGTGTCGAGCCATTCCTCCTCTCGGTCGAGAGAAGTCAGATGGGGTGGTTCGGGCATCTGGTCAGGATGCCCTCCAAGCGCCTTGCTGGTGAGGTGTTTTGGGCACTTCCCACCGGGAGGAGATCAAGAAGCAGACCGCAGACCCCCTGGAGAGACTATGTCTCACAGCTGGCCGGGGAACGACTCGGGGTTCTTCTGGGTGAGCTGGAGGATCCAGCCGGGGTGAGAGAGGCCTGGGTTTCCCGTCTGAGGCTGTTGCCCCTGCGACCCAGCCCCGAATAATGGAACAGTGTTGTTGTTTTCTCAACAAATCCAATATATCCAGAGTGCGCCATCTAGTGAGGAAACATTAGAATTGCAGGGAAAATAAAACATTAACAAGGTTTATTTATTTAAATTTTTGTATGTTCGGCAGGCTGAGTTAAACTGTTTAACAGGCCACGTGTACCTCGCGGGTAGTAGTTTGCCCATGCCTGGTATAAGTTGTGTGTTTCAGGTCTGTGTTTGATAAACAAACAGCGGACAATCTTTTTACATTGATCCTAAAGGTCGGACGCTTTGTGACCTTACCTTTAAATATCTGCTTTCACTTGGTTTAAACTCAATCAGACACAAATGATTGCTGCTACGATCAACAAGAAACTCGTAATTACTGCTATTGGTTGTAAAGCAAAGCTACTTCTATAGAAACATCGTCACCAGTTCAAACACTCTCATTAATTTCCCGCTAAAATTGTGATCTGTTAGACCAGGCATGGGCAAAGTATGGCCCGCAAGCCAAATACGGCCCGTTAATTGTTTTAATCCGGCCCGCCAAACTTAAAAAATCTAAATAATAAACCATGTTAATGTTTTATTTTTCCTGCAATTCTTATGTTTCCTCACTAGATGGCGACATTAAACCTTGTTAATGTCTTAATGTCTTATTTTCCCTGAAATTCTAATGTTTCCTCACTAGATGGCGCACTCTAGATATATTGGCTTTGTTGAGAAAACAACAACACTGCTCCCATTAAAATGTGTGTGTCTCCGTGATGTGCATGCTGCCAAAATAAACAGTGTCCACAGATATGGAAAGTCATCAGGGCCGATACGCGCACATAAACAAGCGTGTTAGATGTTAAAAAAGCAAAACGTTACATCAAGCGCTTAGATTTCAAAGCTAGCGCCGCTAAATGCACATTTTCAAGCGCTATTGCACTAGATTTCAGACCTAGCGCCGTTAGATTTGAAATTTAACGCTCTTGATGTAACATTTAGCGCGCTTGTTTATCGGTCTAATCTAGCGGTTACCAAAACATACCATCCATCTGATCCTGGTCCGGCCCCCTGGTCAAATGTGGCCCGCAAACCAAAAAATTTGTCCACCCCTGGCTTAGACCTTTGTGCTTTCTAAAAGGGAAGAGAAAAAAATTCAACTTTATCCAACTTTTAAAGTACTTTGTGTCGTCTCAAAGAAATAAAAAGCAAGGCAGTAAACTTAAAAAGCTCAAGTAAGTGGTTGATCATTTTATTTGTTTATATGTCTGTGACCTGGCCACAAAACGTTCTTTTTATCTTGTAATATAAAACATCAGCATCATAAAACATTTAATGTTCACACACAACATTTCTGGTCCTGATTCGTTCCACTTAAAAGAGGTCAGCTAAAGTAAGAGCAAAGTTTTTACTTTGAGGAAGTTCCCAGAGAAGTACGAAGTGAGTCAGACGACATACGGCACTGTGTCTTTGCGGCGCAGGACATGTATGAGGGCTGTAAGACAGGCTGAGGTGTGCTGTAGGTGTGATGGAGGAGTTCAGTGTTGAAGTGGGACTGAACCAGAGATCCTTTTTCGTTGCATGAAAAAGTATCTGAACCTTTTGAAATTTCTCCTCCCGGTGGTACATGCCCGAAACAACTCACCAGCAAGGTGCTCGGGAGACATCCTAACCGGATGCCCAAACTACCCCATCTGGCTTCTCTCGACTTGGAGGAGCAACGGCTCCACTCATAGCTCCTCCCAAATGACAAAGCTCCCCACTCTATCTCTGAGTGAGAGCCCAGTCACCCTGCGAAGGAAGCTCATTTCAGTTGCTTGCGTCCGCAATCTTGTTTTTTTTTTTTTTTCTTTTATATACTTTATTGATTAGGGGAGAGACGGTTGCTCAAACGTTCACCTGCTAACCGGAAGTCAACCGGATGTTCACAGGTTTGCATCCCACTGAGCGTACATCTAGGGCAGTGGTGGATGAAGTACTCACTTTTTGTACTTAAGTAAAAGTACAAATAATTAGGCAAAAAATTTACTTAAGTAAAAGTACCAATTAAAAAAATCTACTTGAGTAAAAGTACAAAAGTAGTTGATGTAAATTGTACTTTTTAAGTAAAAAGTAAAAGTATTCGATCATAATTCAAATGTTATTTTTTGTGCTATAGGGTGTCACCATGGTAACCAGGATAAATACTCTGCAGGGGTGTGACCCCCCCTCTCCTGCCTCTTTTGGTCCACAAAAAAAATAAATAAATAAAATAAAAGGAAAAGGGACAAGTCAAGCTATCCCCTAGAAGGGCCAGTACATGGGCCGCCAAAATGGAAGCAAATGACACGTACTTTTTTAAATGTTTTGGGGGGGAGGCCCCCACTCACTATATATTGGCTTTGTCGAAGCGCCTGCCCCCTTTAGAAAATTCTAGATGCGCCCCTGCTCTGTGTAATGATGGCTCAACTTTTTATTTAAAAGTAAACACAACAAACAACTATCTTCTGACTCTTTTTAATTTGTACTAGATTTGATGTTAGGTTTTTGAATGAATGCAGAAAATATTTCTCGATTCATGACTTCTTCTCCCGATTAACTGCTTCTTTTGATTTTGGCGATGCGGCTTCAAGATGCGCAAAAAAACCTGTGTATTTTACAAATTCCTGAACGAAAATGTAACGAAAAATGTAAAACACACTTTTAAAAAGTAGCAAAGTAAAAGTACAGATATTTGCTCTAAAAATGTAGTGAAGTAAAAGTAAAAGTACCGGTATTAAATTTTACTTAAGTAAAGTACAGATACACAATTTTTTTTACTTAAGTACAGTAACGAAGTACATTTACTTCGTTACGTTCCACCACTTGTCTAGGGCCATTGGAGAAGACACCTAACCCCCCGTGTCTCCGCCGTCGTAGGTAGCAGCCTATTGCGGTGAAATGAATTTTCCGGTGAGGGATTAATAAAGTATATTAAAAAAAATAAAATAAATAATGCTTGACCGGGAAATTTGTGTGCTGCATTTCACCGCAGCAGGCTGCCACCTATGACGGGGCCAATGATGGGAGAAATGGGGGGGTTAGGTGTCTTCTCCAAGGACCCTAGACGCGGGCAAACGCTCTAACCACTGAGCCACCGTCTCTTTGGTCACCACCCACAGCTGGTGACCATAGCTGAGGGTAGGAACGTAGATCGACTTGTAAATCGAGAGCTTTGCTTTTCAACTCAGCTCTTTCTTTTCGACGGATCGATGCAGCGTCCTGATTGGATGTAAAAACTTGTCTAAACAAAAGTTTCTTCTCCAGATTTTTTTTGTTGACCTCCCCTCCCCCGCTCAAGTTGGTAAAATAATCCAGAAACATTGTCACATGCATTCCGCTTTAAAGAAAAGCAGAAGATTCCTACAGATGTTTCACCGCCTCAGGTCGTAAAAACATCTCGAGCTGAGTTTGATGCTGTAAAACAGAACTGAACATCTGCACGTAGAACGGAAAGACTACGATGTTTATGTTCAAACAGCTGAAGACGATATTAAGCTCCTTCTATGGAACCCCGATGGGTCCAAATGTTGTAGAACTCACAATTCCATGTGAAAAAAGTACAAAAAAATCCAGGTACAATGAGTATGTATGAAGTATTCTTGATGGACGATGTTGTAAAAAGTTGATCGTCATCATCTGGTTGTAAAAGTTTTCCAGGTTTCATTGAGAACAGATTTTAACGTCTCAAAAAGACTCGAAATAAATCGGACAGGTTCGTGAATGACACTAGAGACTTCAAATATGGAGTTCTTTTTTCAGAAATTTCTGTGCTGCATTACACCGCAGTAGGCTGCCACCTATGACAGCGCCAATGGTGGGAGAAACGGGGGGGTTAGGTGTCTTCTCCAAATACCCTAGACGTGAACTCAGTGAGATGCGAACTTCCGGCTCTAACCAGTGAGCCACCGTCTCCCCTCTCTCTAATAAAATCTCAATATCAATCCCCTCTCTATCTTCTCTTTTCTATCAATACTTAATGGTTTAGGAAAGGGGTCCCCAACCACTGGGCCGCAGACCAGTACAGGGCCGTGGATCATGTGTTACCGGGCCGCACAGAAAGAAGAAATAACTTTTATTATTTCCATTTGGTTTATTATTCGAGCCATAATGATGTTTTAATTTGAAAAGTCCCCGGATTTTCCATCAATGACTCACTTTTGAGGCATCATCCCGTTAAATTTACACCCCTAAACTAGAAAAATGAATAAAATAAAAGATCAGCAGGAAGCTTCTTTTAGGGGAGGTACAGAGTTACAAAGCAGACTGTACCTTTGAAACACTCTTCAGCTTTCAGGTCAAAATGGGACTGTCTGGTTCCAGCAAAACAATCCCAGAACTCTGATTGATCTAGTCTTATTGTGAAGAATCTAACTGGTATTTTTATTCACTTTGTTTTTGTGATGTCCTTTATTTTGAAGGTATGTTTACCGTTACCATAGCAACCAGAGTGCCTTCAAGCAGAGAGAATGTTTCTGTGTTATTTCCACGTTATAAAGACGCTGCTAATAAATTTTCTCGTGTAGACAAAGTGGATTTAAGTTTATTATTTATTAAAAAAAACAGTTTTTTCAGGCTGGTTTTATCACCTTTAGATCGGTCGTGAAAATATTATCATACACTAAAGCAGACTGTACCTTTGAAACACTCATCAGGTTTTAAGTCAAGATGGGACTGTCTGGTTCCAGCAAAACAAACTCAGAACACTGATTGATCTAGTCTTACTGTGAAAAATCTAACTGATATTTTTATTCACTTTGTTTTTGTGATGTCCTTTAAGTTGAAGGTATGTTTACCGTTACCATAGCAACCAGAGTGCGTTCAAGCAGAGAGAACGTTTCCACGTTATAAAGACGAGGCTAATAAATTTTCTCATGAACACAAAGTGGATTTAAGTTTATTATTTATTAAAAACCCATTTTTTTTAGATTGGTCTTATCACCTTTAGATCGGTCCGTGAAAATATTATCATACACTAAACCGGTTCGTGGCACAGGAAAGGTTGGGGACCCCTGGTCTACAGAGATTTCTACTTTCTACATTCCACAGGTGTCACAGTCCAGTCCTCGAGGGCCGGTGTCCTGAAGGTTTTCTATGTGCTCTTGCATTTACACAACTTATCCAATTTATTGAATCAATGTGCCAAATTTTATTGGCTGTTGATTTCACTTTATGTACATCAGCTGCATCGAATCAGGAACACATGGGTCCTCGAGGACCCGAGTTTGACACCCCTGACCGGAGCTTACAGCTGCCACATAGATCAGTTATGTCTGATCTTGTATTTTAGAAGAACAAGAGACCAGCAGATCTAACGTACACTGAACCTTTGACCTCTCTGGATTAGTGGAATAGAATCAATAGATGTCACATTTAAACCCACCACAGCTGGTGTGTGCATGAATGCAGGTTCCAGCCACGGAGATCTGGGTCAGCACACAACAGCTGCCCTCCGCGGCGACACGACCAGCGAACAAAAGAAGGTCACTCTCTGTCTGTACATGTGCTATATTAGGACAGAGACTAGAAGATAATAATGCTTGACAGTAATTTAAATGCCTGAAACACAGAGGCTACAAATGTGAGAATGGAACTAATGACCAATTACACAATCCCACAGGATTTAACGATCAAGCCACCAGCTGAAAAAGACGGGTTTTCTTTTCTCTAAGAGACAGTAGAAAAGTTTCAAAAAAGTCTTCTGGACAATTTAATTGTTGATCGAGACGTTTCAACTTCCATCCGGAAATCATTTTCAATCTGAATGAAATGGACTGATAACTGGATCTATTTATCATAACCTGAGTAAAAGGTAAAAAAAATAGTAAGGAATGGCTTGACCACTACATTGGGGAAACTAAGCAGCCACTCCACAAAAGACTTTACCAACACAGAAGAGAAGCCTCAAGTGGTCCACAGTCTGCCGTACATCTGCATCTTAAATCCACCAAACACACTTTTGAGGACAGTGAGGTGAAGATTCTAAGTAGAGAGAAAGGTTGGTTTGAAAGAGGGGTGAAGGAAGCCATCTTTGTGAAGAAAGAAAATCTCTCACTGAATCGGAGTGGAGGCGTTAGATACATTCTGACCGGGATTTACAGCAGCATTCTGAAGCCATGGACTAAAGATGACACATCGTGACTCAGATTCACGCCTCTTGTTAGCAGGAATGTCTATTCACTAGGCTTTTAGCATTATTATAATAGGGATCGTTTACTGGTCTGTGGTTACAATAGGAGCCATTCACGGCCATCATAGGTAACACAGGCTCATTGGTCGAGCCCGTCCTTACTATTTTTTTACCTTTTACTCAGGATAGTGTGAATAGATCCAGTTTTCAGTCCATTTCATTCAGATGGAAAATGATTTCCAGATGGAACTCTAAACATCTCGATCAATAATTAAACTGTCCAGAAGACTTTTTTGAAACTTTTTCTACTATGGATCACTCCTGGATGAATGAGGGACTACACGGACTTGTTCTCTAAGAGATGAACACTTTGAAATTCTATCGGTGTTTCGGTTGTTTGTTAATGCGGTTTGAATGAGATCAGTCACATGCTTAAAATTAAGCAACTTTCAACTGGATTTTTGGGTCTTCAAAATTAAATAAAGGAAATTAGTAAATTTCTTATTAACTTAATAAATTAAATACTCTATTGACCAGCTCCGTGAAGCTGGCCCCCCTTAAAAAAAAAGAAAAAAAAAGAACAAAAATAAACAAAAATATGTCAATCGTTTTTGCCGTTTTGTGCTGTAGAAATTTTCATTTGTGCTATTTTAGTTTGTTTGTTTTTTTAGATTCATAGATTTTTAGTTTTTTTAGATTTTTGGAATTATAAAAAAAAAAAGTTTACGATTCTTTTATAGGTCAATATGACGTCATCCAGTCCCTCATTTTACTTAAAAATGCGAGAAAACTGCCAAAAATGGTGTCAATCGGTTGTTCTACGTTTGTGCTATTATGTGCTGTAAATATTTTTGTTTGTGCTGTTTTAGTTTTTGTGTATTTTAAGAAATACGATTTGGACCATGACGTCATCAAAGATGGTGATGCCCGGAAATAAATGAAGCCCTGGATGATGTCATAGTCCAAATCGTATTTCTTACAATAAAACAAAACTAAAAAAGCACAAACAAAGATTAAAATAGCACAAACATGTTTTAGTTTATTTTTGTTCAGATTTTTTTTTTTAAAGAGGGTCCAGCTTCATGAGCTCCATAAACCTCCCTCCGTACTTCTCAGAACAAAGTTCTCACTGTTTCACAAAAAAAAAAAAAAAAAAAAAGAAAACGGCCCAATCAGAGGAAAACTATTTTATCCGCACCTTGACTGTGATTGGTCAGTTCAAGTTACTCATGCCTACGATTGGTTGTTTCTGCGTGGCCTTGTTGAATACTGGTGACCTGCACAGGGTATACCTGGGCTCTTGACTGCTAACAATCCAGGTGCCCAATTCATGCCCTTGTCGAGATGTGAGGCTCGGCACTTCTGCCCATGCTCATGATGCGACCAAACTCCACCCCTTTTTCTTGTACGCAATCTTCTCTATTTCACCGACACATCATTTTTCTTTACATCTAACTCTGATTAGTCTAACCTTAACAACTACCCTTGTACTTGCGGTAACCCCCATCCGAAACAGGAGCTCAGTTTGACGGGGATCGCATCCTGGGGGCGGAGTTTGATTGCTTCATGGGCGTGGCAAGAAATACCGAGCCCCCACCTCTCAACAGGCCTCACAACTTGACAGAACACTGGTTCCACTGTAGTCCTATTGGTCAAGGAGTGCAGCACATAATTTTACCCCCTCAACGGGTAAATTTGTGTGCTGCACTCCTACACCGCAGTAGGCTGCCACAACGGCGCCAAGTGTGGGAGAAACGGGGGGTAAGGTGTCTTCTCCAAGGACATTAGACGTGAACTCAGTGGGATGTGAACCCACGAACGTCTGGTTGATTTCTGGTCCGCGGGCGAACGTTCTAACCACTGAGCCACCGTCTCCCCCTCTTCTTTTTTAATTCAGTTCTTTGTTCGACCAGATGAACCAATGAAAAGTCTCTTCTCCTTTTCAAGTTTGTTGTTTCCTCAAACAAGACTCCAAAATACATGAACCCTCGTCTTGTAGCAGGACCTCATTCCAGACCCAGAGAGAGTACTTAAAACATTTTCTGGCTGAAGACCAAGGTCTCAAATTTATGAGTACAGATTCCCATCTTGACTGGTTCACACTGCTTTTTAAACTTCTCCAGCTGAAGTGGGAGATCTTGGACGCTGTGAAACCAAAAGAACCACATCACCTACAAAGAGCGGACGCCTCGAAACCAGACCCAATAGTACCGGTATTTATGATGGTAACAAAACATAATTAGAAGAAAAAAAAGACTGCAGGGCTCAGGTATTTTTTTTAGATGTCTGCTGCATTTCATTACAAAAAAGGCATTGGAATTAAGTCAGTTTTTATTTCTTTTTTTTTTTTTTTTTAAAAAAAGAGGTTCAGGCGGATCGGTGCAGCGTCAGCAATAACTAGGACGCTGCATCGGTCCGTCGTGGTAAAGAAAGAGCTGAGCTGAAAAGCAAAACTCTCGATTCACAAGTCGATCTACGTTTCCACCCTCACCTATGGTCACCAGGTGTGGGTGGTGACCGAAAGAATGACATCACGGATACAAGCGGCCGAAATGAGCTTCCTCCGCAGGGTGGCTGACTTAGAGATCGGATGAGGAGCTTTGCTATCCGGGCGGAGCTTGGTGTCGAGCCGCTCCTCCTCCAGGTCGAGAGGAGCCAGATGGGGTGGTTCGGGCATCTGGTCAGGATGCCCCCCGAGCGCCTCGCTGGCGAGGTGTTTCGGGCACGTCCCAACGGGAGGAGAACAAGAGGCAGTCCCCGGACCTGCTGGAGAGATTATGTCCCACAGCTGGCCGGGGAACGACTCGGGATCCTTCCGGGTGAGCTGGAGGATGCAGCCGGGGTGAGAGAAGCCTAGGTTTCCCGTTTGAGGCTGTTGCCCCCGCGACCTGGCCCTGAATGAGCGGAAGATGACGGAACAGAATGGTTAATTAGTGTTTCTCATAAAACTAAGTAAGTCTAAGACATCTGGGACACGTCGTGACCTGCAGCCACAGGATGAAGTTTTCGTTTTGATGACTAGAGCGTGCGGTGATGTAATCCGCAATGCCGAAAGAGATTTATTCCGACGTAAAGCTGAGGGTACACTCTACAAATGAAACATCTACCTACAATTTGGTTAACAAAACCAGGATCCTCTGAACCTGATGTTTACTCATTCATATCATCGTCTGTCTTTTTTTCTGTTTTCAGAAGTTTTTAACACTACAACTGCCGCAGCGGTCAATTTGACCGCACGTCACTTTAATATGCTAATTAGAATAAATAAAACACAACCTAGGAAGCTGACCTTTAATGACTTTTAATATAAACATGTTTTCTTTTTTTTTGTAGTTTTTTTTTGTTCTATAAATAAACATTTCAAAATTTACAAGCATTTTATCTCCTCTAACCTGCTGCGCCCCGCAGCAGCTGAGAGGAAGCACGCATTGGAAATTGTTGCTATGTTACTATGGCAACAGACACATTGCTATGGCCACACATAAGTGTGTGTTTTTATATTTGTGGAGCGAGACAAGGAAGACTCTGACGCCATTACAGAAATATTTTAGAAAAGTTGAGAAAAGTTCCTAGGGACAATTTTGTTGCGGCTAATCAAGCTAACCTGCATGTTTTTGGCGGGTGGGAGAAAACCAAGGACCTGAAAGAAATCCACGCCACTCCACACAGAAAGGCCAGTGTTTCAAGGCTCTTCTCTACCGTGGATTCGGCCTTCTTGCTTAAGGCCACTGTGCTTTTTTTTTTTTTTTTTCTTAAATAATGGTATCTCTCGTACCATCTTTCCCATTATTCGCCAACAATCTGTCTGAATCCCTCTCAGGAGAAAGCAAACGAGACCGGAGTCGTTCTTCGTGTTTCTCGGATGGGTGGGATCCTGTTCTAGTCTGCAAATGTCTTCATAGAATCCGGATAATCAGTTTATCTGGCTGCTCTTCCTCCCTGAGGGACTCATTCAGCCGTGTAAAGAACTCATTCTGAAGTCTGACCAGTTGCTCCCAGAACGGTCTCTTTGTCTGATCTCAAACCAGGGCAGTTTGTTGGACATTGTTACTTTATAGTGTCAAAGTTCAGCCTTTTTCATCAAGAAACTCTCCATTGTTTAGTAACGTGCATAAAAAAATGAACGTTTCCCTTCATGGATACTTCCTCTGACGTATATCAGATCGTAAACTTTGAAGTTAGCGTTTTGTTTTCTTTACAAGACAAAAATAATGACTTGACTCGTTTGAGATTTCTGAATTTAAATTTCAAAGTTTAGTTATGAAAATGGACTCTTCGGAGTACACTTTTGTTTTTGGCAGCCATCTGAGTTTTAGTTTTAATCTTTGGAACAAAACTAATTTAAGTTTTAGTCACATCATTTTTAAAAACTGTGCAGGTTAATAATAATAATAATATGTAATGGACAATGATGTTTGCAGATGACATTGTGATCTGTAGTGAGAGGAGGGAAGAGGTGGAGGAAAAGCTGGAGAGGTGGAGGTTTGCACTAGAAAGAAGAGGAATGAAGATTAGTCAGAGTAAAACAGAGTACATGTGTGTGAATGAGAGGGATCCAAATGGAAAAGTGAAGTTACAGGGAGAAGAGATAAAGAAGGTGGAAGATTTTAAGTATCTAGGAGTAAAAGTCAAACACTGGAAAAAATCACGGAGAAGATGGGGATCAAATTATCATGAAACATGAGGAAAAGTTCCTGCAGAGCTTTTCATCCGTTTTTACAGCTCTGAAACTGTGAATGTGAGTTCATGACTTCACACTTGGTTCTTTAGAGGAGAGGGGGGGCGAAGGCCGTCCCAGTCAAAACACAAGCCCGGGATGAGCCTTCAAGTGTGGACACGTCCAGAATCCCTGATAGGGATCCTGTAAACCGTCAGGAGAAAGAAAGACCTTCAGAGAGAGCAAACATAAGCAGTCTGAGGGGGTGCGAGTACGATTTCCAGAGCAGATAGAGACCTGGAAATGGACCGATGGCCTCATAGCGTGACTCTCCTCGGGCAGCTCTGCATGTTTTGGAAAGCTTGCGGCTCTCTGCTGCTGACATATTTGTGTGACGCTGATAGAAATTTGAGAAGAAAGGGGAAAAAAAAAAGTGGAGCAGCTTTCCAAGTCCGAGAGAAAAACATTCGGGGCCTGTTAGCAATCATGGTCGCCACGGCAACGGCAAACCATACGCTTTGGTTTGATGTAACTAGGGGGACTGAGAGGGGAGATTTTAATTTTTTATTTTTTCTTGTGTATGCACGTGTAACGCTGGTCGGAGAGCCGTCGTCCATCATTTTAGAAGAAACCATCGACCTCCATCAGGATCTCGTGAGAACCTCAGCAACCGCTGAGAGACAGATTTAATCATGTTTTCTTTCTTTTTTTTTTTTCTTCTTGATTTCCATCCCCCTGGAAGGTTGGTTCGTGGATTCCTCAGCTTTTGGAACCACAGCGCCCCGTCTCCCCTTGCAGCTGGCTGGAGCTCAGCTTGCTCACTGTGCATTTCTGTGACATTTCCACTCGTTCAGGCGAGCTTCGTTTGTTTATGCGCCGAAACAAAATCAGCTGTCGACTCATTCGGAGCCGCAAAGACACGCTACACGGTGTTTATTTAAAGGCTATGATTCAGATCTGTCAAGGGGATTTCACTCAGATTAATGATTCTGTATCTCTAAACAAGGCATGGGCAAACTACGGCCCACGGGCCACATACGGCCCGTTTAATGTTTTAATCCGGCCTGCTGAACTTGAAAAAATTTTAAAAAATAAACCTTGTTAAGGTTTTATTTTCCCTGCAATTCGGATGTTTTGTCACTAGATGGCACATCTAGATACAACAACACTGCTCCTATTATAATGTGTGTCTCCGTGATGCGCACGTTGTCAAAATAAACAGTGTGCACAGATATGGAAAGCCATCAGGTCCAATACACACACGTAAACAAGTGTGTTACATGTTTAAAACAAGCTAAATGTTACACCAAGCGCTTAGATAGCGACGCTAAATGCACGTTTTTAAGCGCTATCGCACTAGATTTCAGACCTAGCGCCGCTAGATTTGAATTTAACGCTCTTGATGTAACATTTAGCATGCTTGATTTTAGACAAGCGCGCTAAATGTTACATCAAGATGCACAGATATGGAAAGCCATCGGGGCCCAATACACACATGTAAACAAGCGTGTTAGATGTTTAAAACAAGCTAAATGTTACACCAAGCGCTTAGATTTCAAACCTAGCGCCGCTAAATGCACGTCTTTAAGCGCTATCGCACAAGATTTCAGATCTTGCGCCGCTAGATTTGAAATTTAACGCTCTTGATCTAACATTTAGCGCGCTTGTTTAAAATCTAGCGTGCCATTCTAGCGGTCTAATCTAGCGGTTACCAAAGCATGCCATCCATCTGCTCCTGTTCCGGCCCCTTTACCAAATGTTAGTAAATTCATTCGGTCCAATACTCGCACGTAAACAAGCGTGTTAGATGTTTAAAACAAGCTAAATGTTCCATCAAGCGCTTAGATTTCAAACCTAGCGCCGCTAAACGAACGTTTTTAAGCGCTATCGCACTAGATTTCAGACTTATTTTCGCTAGATTTGAAATTTAACGCTCTTGTTGTAACATTTAGCGCTTGTTTAAAATCTAGCGCGTCATTCTATCGGTCTAATATGGCGGTTACCAAAGCATGCCATCCATTCCCCTATGCATTGCAGTTAGAAAATTTATTCGGCCCAATACTCGCACGTAAACAAGCCTTGTTAGATGTTTAAAACAAGCTAAATGTTACATCAAGCGCTTAGATTTCAAACCTAGCGCCACTAAATGCTTTTTTTAAGCGCTATCGCACAAGATTTCAGACCTAGCGCCGCTAGATTTGAAATGTAATGCTCTTGATGTAACATCTAGCGCGCTAGTTTAAAATCTAGTGCGGCATTCTATCGGTCTAATCTAGCGGTTACCAAAGCATGCCATCCTTCTGCTCCTGTTCCGGCCCCTTTACCAAATTTTAGAAAATTTATTCGGCCCAATACTCGCACGTAAACAAGCGTGTTAGATGTTAAAACAAGCTAAATGTTACATTAACCGCTTAAATTTCAAACCTAGCGCCGCTAAATGTACGTTTTTTAGCGCTATCGCACTTGATTTCAGGCCGAGTGTCGCTAGATTTGAAATTTAACGCTCTTGTTGTAACATTTAGCGCTTGTTTAAAATCAAGCGCGACATTCTATCGGTCTAATTTAGCGGTTACCAAAACATGCCATCCATCTGCTTCTGTTCCAGCCCTTTTGACAATGTTAGAAAATTCATTCGGCCCAATACACACACGTAAACAAGCGTGTTAGATGTTAAAACAAGCAAAATGTTACATCAAGCGCTTAGTTTTCAAACCTAGTGCCGCTAAATGCACGTTTTTATCGCACTAGATTTCAGACCTAGCTTCGCTAGATTTGAAATTTAACGCTCTTGATCTAACATTTAGCGTGCTTGCTTAAAATCCAGCGTGTCATTTTATAAGTCTAATCTACTGGTTACCATCCATCTACTCCTGTTCTGACCCCTTTGTCAAATGTTAGAACTCAATGTGGCCCGCGAACCAAAAAGTTTGCCCACCCCTTACTCTAGACTTTAACCGTTAAACAGTGGCACGTTTTTTTTTGGTAGGATTTTATGTTTTGATTTGTTTTTAACTTGGAAGTAAAAGCTGAGTCTGTTTCAAGCCCCAGTTTTTTAAAAGCAAAAGCAAAAGCAGAGGCTAAAATGACAAGAATATGTAGGAGCATGAAGACGATCCGAAGAAAAAAAGAGGATTTATTTGTAATTAAAGTAACAAAAGAATGACAATGACTATGTTTTTCCACTCAATTTTCTCAAGTGGTTTAAAGTAACACTAATAATTACAAATTAAAGTAGACTCTCTCCCCCACAATTCAGCATGTTTATTCCCTCAGTTTAAACAAGTTGATACGGAGCCCTTTCATCTTCATACATGAATCTCTCAGTGCTCCTCCCCGCACCTCCCTGCTTCACCTCCCCCACTCAGTCACATGCCAGCTTTCTGACAGCAACACACAGACAGCACCCCCTTCCCTCTAATAACTTGTTTGGATAATGTGTGGTTCACTCTGGATCAATGTAAAATTTTAGGGGTGGAGCTTTAGCTGGGGGCGGGGCTTGGAACACTTGCCTTTCTCTATGGAGTTTGCTTGTTCCCCCTGTGTATGCATGGGTTTCCTCCAGGCAAGGTAGGTTTATTTGCATAGCACAATTCATACGAAATATAATTCAAAGTGCTTCACAAGAAGAAAAAAATGCATTAAAATCACAAAAAATAGAATAAAAAAGTTTTAAAAAATAAATAATTAAAACAGATAAAAAGAGTAATTAATCAAAAGCACAGTTAAACAGAACTGTTTTCAGCCTAGATTTAAACATGGTCACAGTAGAGGCCTGTCTCACAGCCTCAGGAAGCTTCTCCATGTTTAGTCCTGACTCTAGGCACCAGCAGGAGGCCGGTCCCAGAGGTCCTCAGAGTTCTAGATGGTTCATGTCTATTCCTGACTCTAGGCACCAGCAGGAGGCCGGTCCCAGAGGTCCTCAGAGTTCTAGATGGTTCATGTTTAGTCCTGACTCTAGGCACCAGCAGGAGGCCGGTCCCAGAGGTCCTCAGAGTTCTAGATGGTTCATGTCTATTCCTGACTCTAGGCACCAGCAGGAGGCCGGTCCCAGAGGTCCTCAGAGTTCTAGATGGTTCATGTTTAGTCCTGACTCTAGGCTCCAGCAAGAGGCCGGTCCCAGAGGTCCTCAGAGTTCTAGATGGTTCATGTTTAGTCCTGACTCTAGGCACCAGCAGGAGGCCGGTCCCAGAGGTCCTCAGAGTTCTAGATGGTTCATGTTTAGTCCTGATACTAGGCACCAGCAGGAGGCCGGTCCCAGAGGTCCTCAGAGTTCTAGATGGTTCATGTTTAGTCCTGACTCTAAGCACTAGCAGGAGGCCGGTCCCAGAAGCCCTCAGAGTTCTAGATGGTTCATGTTTAGTCCTGACTCTAAGCACTAGCAGGAGGCCGGTCCCAGAAGCCCTCAGAGTTCTAGATGGTTCATGTTTAGTCCTGACTCTAGACACCAGCAGGAGGCCGGCCCCAGAAGCCCTCAGAGTTCTAGATGGCTCACGTTCAGTCCTGACTCTAGGCACCAGCAGGAGGCCGGTCCCGGAGGTCCCAAAGTTCTAGATGGTTCATGTTTAGTCCTGACTCTAGGCTCCAGCAGGAGGCCGGTCCCGAAGGTCCTCAGAGTTCTAGATGGTTCATGTTTAGTCCTGACTCTAGACACCAGCAGGAGGCCGGTCCCAGAGGTCCATGTTTAGTCCTGACTCTAGGCACCAGCTGGAGGCTGGCCCCAGAAGTCCTCAGAGTTCTAGATGGTTCATGTTTAGTCCTGACTGTAGACACCAGCAGGAGGCCGGTCCCAGAGGTCCTCAGAGTTCTACATGGTTCATGTTTAGTCCTGACTCTAAGCACTAGCAGGAGGCCGGTCCCAGAAGCCCTCAGAGTTCTAGATGGTTCATGTTTAGTCCTGACTCTAGACACCAGCAGGAGGCCGGCCCCAGAAGCCCTCAGAGTTCTAGATGGCTCACGTTCAGTCCTGACTCTAGGCACCAGCAGGAGGCCGGTCCCGGAGGTCCCAGAGTTCTAGATGGTTCATGTTTAGTCCTGACTCTAGGCTCCAGCAGGAGGCCGGTCCCGAAGGTCCTCAGAGTTCTAGATGGTTCATGTTTAGTCCTGACTCTAGACACCAGCAGGAGGCCGGTCCCAGAGGTCCATGTTTAGTCCTGACTCTAGGCACCAGCTGGAGGCTGGCCCCAGAAGTCCTCAGAGTTCTAGATGGTTCATGTTTAGTCCTGACTGTAGACACAAGCAGGAGGCCGGTCCCAGAGGTCCTCAGAGTTCTAGATGGTTCATAAGGTACTAACATATCACAGATGTACTTTGGTGCTACACCAGGCATGGGCAAACTACGGCCCACGGGCCACATGCAGCCCGTTAAACATTGTAATCTGGCCCGTCAAACTTGAAAAAATTAAATAAATAAACCTTTTTAATGTTTATTTCTCCAGCAATTCTGATGTTTCCGCACTAGATGGCGCACTCTGTATTTATTGCCTTTGTTGAGAAAACAACAACACTGCTCCCATTAAAATGTGTGTGTCTCCATGATGCGCACGCTTTCAAAATAAACAATATGCACAGATGTGAAAATTCATTCGGCCCAATACACACACGTAAACAAGCGTGTTAGATGTTAAAAAAAGCAAAATGTTGCATCAAGCGCTTAGATTTCAAACCTAGCGCCGCTAAATGCACGTTTTTAAGCGCTATCGCACAAGATTTCAGGCCGAACGCCGCTAGATTTGAAACTCTTAATGTAAAATTTAGCGCTTGTTTAAAATCTAGCGCCATTCTATCGGGCTAATCTAGCGGTTACCAAAGCATGCCATCCATCTGCTCCTGTTCAGCCCGCTTGTCAAATGTTAGAACTCAATGTGGCCCGCGAACCAAAAAGTTTGCCCACCCCTGTGCTAGACCATGGAGAGACTTAAACCCAAGCAGAGCAGCTAGTTTTCCTCCCACCCTCCCAAAACATGCATGTTATGTTGATCATCCGCTACACAATTGCCCCTAGGAATGAGTGTGTGTGGTCCTACGACAGACTTACAACCCGTTCGAGTTGTACCCTGCTTCTCAGCTTGAATCAGCCAGGATATCCTCCGGAACCCCCGCGACCACATCAAGGATCAGCGGTTTAGAAGATGAGCTTGAGCCTATGCTTTCTAAAGACATGAATGGAGATGAGCAATAGTCGAGCTTTCACACTTTCTGGTCTGTGATAAAACAAAAAGCAACAAATTGTTATGAAATCAGCGAGATTTCACAACTATTGTGCAATGGATGTTTTCAAAAGTCAAATTGTGGTTGTTTATGTCCATAAAAAGCAAATGACAAAATAGTTATTTTGCAAGAAATGGAACTTTTAAACCCAACCCCACCCCAAAAAAAAAAAACTGTGTTGGGGGTTATGCAAGTTTTTGTGAATTCACTCACCAATCCAAACTCTCCCTCTCTTTTGCTCTTATTTTGTTTGTTTATTTCTCATTCTAATTCAGAACTTTTATCATCGCATGAGATCAAAACAGGCATGGGCAAACTACGGCTCGCGGGCCACATGCCACGTTCAACATTTTAACCCGGCCCACCGAAATAGGATAAAATGAAATAAATAAACCTTTTTAATGTTTTATTTTTTCTGTAATTCTGATGTTTCCTCACTAGATGGCGCCAAAGATACAACAACACTGCTCCCATGAAAATGTGTGTGTCTTCGGGATGTGCACGCCTTCAAAATAAACAGTGTGCACAGATATGTTTGTGAGTTTGGGAACTTAATGAGATCTAACTAACAACTTCCGTCCCGTTCCGTCATCTTCTGCTCATCCGGGGCCAGGTTGTGGGGGCAACAGCCTCAGACGGGAAGCCCAGGCTTCCATCTCCCTGGTTGCATCCTCCAGCTCACCTGGAAGGATCCCGAGTCGTTCCCTGGCCCGCTGTGAGACATAGTCTCTCCAGCGGGTCCGGGGTCTTTCTCTTGGTCTCCTCCCAGTGGGACGTGCCCGAAACACCTCACCAGCGAGGCGCTTGGGGGGCATCCTGACCAGATGCCCGAACCACCCCATCTGGCTCCTCTTAACCTGGAGGAGGAACAGCTTGACATCAAGCTCCTACCAGATAGCAGAGCTCCTCACTCGATCTCTGAGTGAGAGCCCAGCCACCCTGCGGAGGAAGCTCATTTCGGCCGCTTGTTTCCGTGATCTCATTCTTTCGGTCACCACCCACAGCTGGTGACCATAGGTGAGGGTGAGAACGTAGATCGACTTGTAAATCCAGAGCTTTGTTTTCGGCTCGGCTCTTTCTTTACCACGACGGACCGATGCAGCGTCCTAGTTATTGCTGACGCCGCACCGAGTCCATTTAAATAACTACTATAACCAGCCACGTTCAAACTTTCCTGATGCTCGGTTTTAATTACAACCAGTTGTAGTCATAATGTCTTCATGACCAGATGCTGCCATGTGATTGGCTGACAAAACTGACCCCATAAACTGCATGAACCGTTCAACCATATTTTTTTTTACCATTAAACTACCTCCCGTTTTTTTTTTTATTGAGGACACAAAACCCACTTTAATAATCTACGGCGAAGGGTACTGTAAGAGGAAAGCCGCTCACATGAAGACGTCCAAAAATAGGACATCACGAGCAGATTTGTGGTCCACTCCCTGATTCAGTGATAGCACCCTGAAATCATTTAATCTCCTGTGAACTGAACACGGAGAACAAAGCCTGGTTGTGTGTGTAAAATCACGACCAAAAAATCCTTCCTGTTCTCTGCGAAGCTCGGATGACTCCGCAGCAGACGGGGCGTTGTTCCGACCCGTGATGAGGATGAACCCGTGGACCAAACGACCCCGCCTGTTGTTAGCTGGAAGCTCGGCCTCTTCCTGCACATCTGCGTGAGAACAGAGATCTCTGTTCAGGATCTACTGGAACTAAATGTTTTCAAATCAAGATAATATTCCCCTATGCATTGCTGACATGCTTTACACTACTCTGACTCTGGCAGACGTCCAGCCTGTGACAGCATTTCCTTTTTCTCTCCTGAGCTTTGGGGAACTCAACTCTGCAGTAAAACTTAGGTTAAAACAGGGCTGGGCAAATTTTTTTACTCGCGGGCCTAACATTTGACAAGCGGGCCGGAATCAGGGGTAGGGAGGGCGCGTAATTAAAGTGTTCGTACTACTTTAATTATTATAAGCTTTGAGCAAAATATACACCAAAATGCAGAAAAAATATTTATTTTTCAAAAAAGTTCTGTGGGGGGGAAGAGGGTGCCCGCCCCTTTAGAAAATCCTAGATTCGTCCCTGGGAACAGGAGCAGATGGATGGCATGCTTTGGTAATCGCTAGATTAGACCGATAGAATGGTGCGCTAGATTTTAAACAAGCGATAAATGTTATATCAAGAGCGCTAAATTTCAAATCTAGCGGTGCTAGGTCTGAAATCTAGTGCGATAGCGCTTCAAAGCGTGCTTTTAGCGATGCTAGTTTTAAAATCTAAGCGCTTTGGCGGCATGCTTTGGTAACTGCTAGATTAGACCGATAGAATGGTGCGCTACATTTTAACAAGCGCGTTAAATGTTACATCAACAGCGTTAAATTTCAAATTTATCGGCACTAGGTCTGAAATCTAGTGCGATAGCGCTTAAAACGCGCATGTAGCGGCGCTAGGTTTGAAATCTAAGTGTATGATGTAATATTTTGCTCGTTTTAACATCTAACACGCTTGTTTACGTGTGTGTATTGGACCCGATGGCTTTCCATATCTGTGCACACTGTTTATTTTGACACATCACGGAGACACACACATTTTAATGGGAGCAGTGTTGTTGCACTTTTGGCGCCATCTAGTAACAAAACATCAAAATAGCAGAATAAATATAACTAACTAGGTTAATTTAGGTTTTTTTTTCTAGAACGGCAGGCCGGATTTAAACATTTAACGGGCCGCATGTGGCCCACGGGCCACAGTTTGCCCACGCCTGGGTTAGAGGTTGTGTTTTTTAGGTTAGGTTTTTTTCTGCAATTCTCAACCACAACCCAGCGGAGCTTCAAATTCAGTTGTCACAAGCGTGGCCGTGTGGAGAAAACCTCTAAATCCTGCTCTGCAGCCTCATAATGAGGCGTTTTTATGAAACAGGAAGCTACAGTTTGATGCCGAGCAAGGCCTCTCGCGGTGTCGAGTTACGGCCTGACACACTTTCAGAGAGATGGAAGAAGATCTGGATAGCTGAGAGATGTTTTGTCTTTTCTTCTTTGTGCCATCTGGTTTAGTTTGTTTTCCATTTCTAAGCTGAAATTTTGGTTTTGGCACCTTTAAATGAAGACAAGATGTTTAGAAGAACTCGAAGCCCCAGCAGCTCCGGCAGTTTGGTTTCTTTACACTTTGTAGACAACATGGCCCAACAAGTGAATGAAACACTATCCCTCTTCAGTCATTTTATACCTCCCTCCCGTCACACCCCCGCTGATCCCGAGGCTGTTAGCAGAGGTTATTTTAACACCAGCCTTCAGAGCGAGGATCTAAAGATCCACCTGTTGGTTTTAAATTAGCTCACACTGACTCACTTAGAACTCCACAGTATCATCCACAAAGAACATGAACTCATTTCTCATTAATCTAGATCAGGCAACCTACGGCCCGCGGGCCACATGCGGTCTGTTAAACGTTTTAATCCGGCCCGCCAAACTTTAAAAATAAAATAAATAAACCTTGTTAATTTTTTATTTTCTCTGTAATTCTCAGCTTAAAACTTGCATCATACAAACTTCTTCGTGTGGGTTCCATAATGATCGGGGCAAGAATTCGAAAATAATTAATACAGTGCCTTGCGAAAGTATTTAACCCCCTTGAACTTTGCGACCTTTTGCCACATTTTAGACTTCAAACATAAAGATATACAACTGGAATTTTTTGTGAAGAATCAACAACAAGTTGGACACAATCATGAAGTGGAACAAAATGTATTAGTTATTCCAAAACTTTTTATCAAAGAAAAAACGGAGAAATAGGGCGTGCAAAAGTATTCAGCCCCTTTACTTTCAGTGCAGCAAACTCTCTCCAGAAGTTTTGTGAAGATCTTTGAATGATCCAATGTTGACCTAAATTACTAATGATGATAAAAAGAATCCACCTGTGTGTAATCAAGTCTCCATATAAATGCACCTGTACTGTGTTAGTCTCAGAGGTCAGTTTAAAGTGCAGAGAGCACCATGAAGAACAAGGATCACACCAGACAGGTCCAAGATAATGTAGTGGAGAAGTTCAAAGCTGGATTTGGATACAAAAAGATTTTCCAAGCTCCAAGGATCCCAAGGAGCACTGTGAAAGTGATAATACTGAAATGGAAGGAGTATCAGACCACTGCAAATCTACCAAGACCTGGCCATCCTTCTAAACTTTCAGCTCATACAAGGAGAAGACTGATCAGAGATGCAGCCAAGAGGTCCATGATCACTCTGGATGAACTGCAGAGATCTACAGCTGAGGTGGGAGACTCTGTCCATAGGACAACAGTGAGTCATATACTGCACAAATCTGACTTTCATGGAAGAGTGGCATCCATAAAAAGTGTTTGTTTAAAGTTTGACACAAGCCACCTGGAAGACATACCAAACATGTGGAAGAAGGTGCTCTGGTCAGAGGAAAACAAAATCGAACTTTTTGGCAACAATGTAAAGCATTATGTTTGGTGTAAAAGCAATACAGCTCATCACCCTGAAGACACCATCCCCACTGTCAAACATGGTGGTGGCAGCATCGTGGTTTGGGTCTGCTTTTCTTCAGCAGGGGCAGGGAAGATGGTTACAAACTGCTGTTCACAAACGCTCTCCATCCAACCTCACTGAGCTCCAGCTGTTTTGCAAGGCGGAATGGGCAAAAATGTCAGTCTCTCAATGTGCAAAACTGATAGAGACATACCCCAAGCGACTTATCGCTGTAATCGCAGCAAAAGGAGGCGATACAAAGAATTAACTTAAGGGGGTTGAATACTTTTGCACGCCCCATTTTTCCATTTTTTCTTTGTTACAAAGGTTTGGAATAACCAATAAATTTTGTTCCACTTCATGACTGTGTCCTACTTGTTGTTGATTCTTCACAAAAAAATTCCAGCTGTATATCTTTATGTTTGAAGCCTGAAATGTGGCAAAAGGTTGCAAAGTTCAAAGGGGGTTGAATATTTTTGCAAGGCACTGTAATTGGTAATTTGTCGTCCGTGTTCTGTCTGCTAGCTAAAGAAAAAAGTAACGTCTGCTTCTTTGCTTTACTTTTCTTTAGTTTTGATTGTAAATTTTGGTTAGTGCGCTCCTAGCGGTGAAAGAAAGAACCACACTCTCTTTATAAGCCGCATGGTTCAAAACATCTGAAAAAAGTAGTGGCTTATAGTCCGGAAAATACGGTAATCGTGTAATTTGCATAGAAGTCGACATAAGCTCGGATTTGGGCGTAAGCACCTCCTTTATAAATAAAGCCGTTGATCCGTCTTTAATTAGGATCCGAACCAGATCTGATCAGGCTTGAACGCAGCTCTAATTCAGCCCCGATCTGACTCAGCTTCAGTTCTGACTATGATACAAGTCACATCAGGTTCTACACTGGTTCTGCATGTGTTAAAGTGACGTTAAAAGTCGGCTGCCTGCTGCGGTGTCTCCTGTTTTTTTGGCGTCTAGTCGTCTATTTTCGCATTTTTTCCGCTCGGTTTCTGTTTGTCATTTGCCTGTGTTTGGTCCCGGTCTGGAGATGTGACTTTGAGCGCTCATTGGACGTTGTTTTGGACTGCACTGTTTTACTTCGGATGGCTGTTTTTAGGCTAGCCGTTTTTTGGTTTCAATGGCTAGCTCTCCATTTTGTTGGTCATGGAGTCGTTTCGTTTTGTTAGCGTCGACTCAACCAGCAGCTAGCTCTCGGAACAAGATCCACCGTGGCCGGAGGAGTCATGGGTAACATCCGGACACTCGCTGGCAAGATGGAGGAACTGGGGACGCGCGTTCTGACCCATCAGGAATGGGGAGGGGTCACTTGGTGTGCTTCATTGAAACCTGACTTCATGGACTCATTATGGACTGTTTTCTAACCGTTCAGTCGCCAGATTTTACACCGTGTAAGCGGACCAGGAAGGCATGGAGGTGTTAGCACCTCGGCATCAAATTTCCCTTTGGGGTCCACCGTTGTTTACCATCTGATGATGTATGACGTGCACACCCGAAGCCTTCCACTCCCAGGAATGCCTGTTAGGTCCCCTCCTCCTGCTGTAGAAAACATTGCGGATGCTGAGTTTACCGCTGAGGAGGCGCAGTTGAGTGAAAACAAACACAAAGAGGCCCACTAACTCGCCGCGCACGGGTTGTGAAATAGTGCACGAGGGATGTGGGGGAGTCGGGGGGGGGGGGGAGCTTTGACAACTAACCTGTGCTGGCTCCTCTGCTGTGCATTAGGCTAGGATGTGTGATTAGTGTAAACACAGAGTTCTGCTAAGGAGGAGGAAGAGGAGTGAGGGGGCGAGGGGGCCCCCTCTTCTCCTTCCTCCTGGAAGATGTTGCGTGACAGGGCTGGACGGACGCGGTGGGAGAGGCCGTATCTTGGGATTTTCCTGCAGTGCTTGTCCAGATAAGGGAAATGCTGTTGTTGGCTGTTGCTTACAGAACTTCCTCAAAGGGAAGTTGTGTGTGTGTTTGTGTGTGTGTGTGTGTGTGTGTGTGTGTAGTGTTCCAGCTATCTTGGCGAGAGACCAATAGGAGTAGCTTGCTTTGCATTTTGGGCCGTCTCTCTGTGAACTGACAGTGTTTACAGATCCAGCAGCGGGTCTCGTGCACAACTTGTGCTAAAGATACACAAGCAGGGTCGCATGTGTGCGCGTCATCGTCAAAAAAAAGTTAAAAAAAACTCTGAACCAGTAAATTTATTACATTATGATTTTAATTAAACATTACTTTTAAAATAGTTTTAAAGTAGATCAAACAATGAATTTGAGGAAAACAAACGAAAAGGAACAACAAACAGCAAAATTAAATAAAACCACAACTCAAAAAACACTAAAAACTTTGTTAAAAAGCCTTTAGAAATAAAAATGTCTTAAGTCTTTTCTTAAAAGCCTCAACGCTCTGTGGAGCCCTCAAGCTCTCGGGAAGAGCGTTCCAGAGCCGTGGAGCAGCTGCCTGGATGGCCCTGTACCCCATAGGGGAGAGTTTGGTCCTTGGTTGGTGCAGGCAGTAGGAGGAGGAGGAGTGCAGGCTTTGGACAGTGGTGTGGAGGGTGAGGAGGAGGAGGAGCGCAGGTCTCGGACAGTGGTGTGGAGGGTTAGGAGCAGGAGGAGCGCAGGTCTCGGACAGTGGTGTGGAGGGTTAGGAGGAGGAGCTCAGGTCTCAGACAGTGGTGTGGAGGGTTAGGAGGAGGAGGAGGAGGAGCGCAGGTCTCGGACAGTGATGTGGAGGGTTAGGACGAGGAGGAGGAAGCGGAGGAGGAGCACAGGTCTCGGACAGTGGTGTGGAGGGTAAGGAGGAGGAGGAGGAGCGCAGGTCTCGGACAGTGGTGTGGAGGGTTAGAAGGAGGAGGACGAAGAGGAGGAGGAAGCGGAGGAGGAGCACAGGTCTCGGACAGTGGTGTGGAGGGTTAGGAGGAGGAAAAGGAGGAGCACAGGTCTTGGACGGTGGTGTGGAGTGTTAGGAGGAGGAGGAGCACAGGTCTCGGACAGTGGTGTGGAGGGTTAGGAGGAGGAGGAGCGCAGGTCTCGGACAGTGGTGTGGAGGGTTATGGGTTCTTGGACAGTGGTGTGGAGGGTTAGGAGTTCTTGGACAGTGGTGTGGAGGGTTAGGAGTTCTTGGACAGTGGTGTGGAGGGTTAGGAGTTCTTGGAGATAAACAGGTGCAGTGCCGTGTATGCACTGATGGGTGAGGAGGCAGAGCTTGTACTGAATTCTGTATTTAACGGGTAGCCAGTGGAGGGATTTGAGGATGGGAGTGATATGGTCATATTTGCGCCTCCTTATCAGGATCTGGGCAGGACAGTTCTGGATGTGCTGGAGCTTCTGTAAGCCCCTGCATGGGATCCCTACAAGGAGGGCATTGCAGTTCCGTTCCGTCATCTTCCGCTTGTTCCGGGGTCAGGTCGCAGGGGCAACAGCCTCAAACGGGCAGCCCAGGCCTCTCTCTCCCCGGCTGCATCCTCCAGCTCACCCGGAAGGATCCCAAGTAGTTTCCCGGCCAGCTGTGAGACATAGTTTCTCCAGCGGGTCCGGGGTCTGCCCCTTGGTCTCCTCCCGGTGGGACGTGCCCAAAACACCTCGCCCACCAGGCGCTCGGGGGCATTTTGACCAGAAGCCTGAACCACCCCATCTGGCTCCTCTCGACCTGGAGGAGGAGCGGCTCGATGGCAGAGCTCCTCACCTGATCTCTGAGTGAGAGCCCAGCCACCCTGAAGAGGAAGCTCATTTTGGCCGCTTGTACCCGCGATCTCATTCTTTCGGTCACCACCCACAGCTGGTGACCATAGGTGATAGTTGGAACGTAGATCGACTTGTAAATCGAGAGCTTTGCTTTTCGGCTCAGATCTCTCTTTACCAGTGAAGCGGCCAGGATCGGAATTAGCGCCTACAAATCTGAGACCATGGTCCTCGCCCGGAAAAGGGTGGAATGCCCCGTGTGGGTCAGGGACAGAGTCCTGCCCCAAGTAGAGGAGTTTAAGTATCTCGGGGTCTTGTTCACGAGTGGGGGAAGGATGGAGCGGGAGATCGACAGGCGGATCGGTGTGGCATCAGCAACAACTAGGACGCTGCATCGGTCCGTCGTGGTAAAGAGAGAGCTGAGCTACTTTTATTAGTTACTTTCTAAATTTTAAAGCACGTAGCTTTTGTAGTTTCTTTTTTTAAAGTGAAAGTTACTCTTATTCGAACCATACATTTACTTTTTTAGAGAGTAATTACTTTTTAGAATTTTAGTTACTTTTAGTTACTTTTAGTTTTTAGCTACTTTTAGTTTTTAGCTACTTTTAGCTCTTAAGCTTATCTTATCCACCTCATGGCCAATCTGGACATTTGGGACGCCCAATTTTGGCCCTTGAGCTTTATGTTTTACAACTCTACGCTTGAACAAGAGCTTTGGTTCTCTGTGGACATGACTCAACACGCCAGGTTCTTGCAGGATAACGAAGAGCTGTGAGAGGCGACGTTACCTGCCGACATGCCGGGCTAAAGCCAAAGCAAACAGTACACTCATGGCTGAGCCTGCTCTGGAAAGGTGTCGGCTTTCAGCTCACTCAGCTCCCTGCAGACCTGCCAAGTTTCTCTAATTCCTTACCTGGAAACGGTTGTCTAAACTGGCTTTGTTCTCTGGCAGCTCATGAATGTGCTGTTTTGTTTCCACGCTTTCTTTACGTCGCTGAACTTGTTATTGTTGGTCCGAGGACAATTTCTGCCCTCCAAAAAAAAATCATAGATCATTGATATCTGGGAAAGTTGTTGTCCACCTACGACATCTTTAACAGACATTTTATTGCTTGTTACTCAATTATGTATCATTCATGGCTCTACCAGTAGGGGGCAGCAGCTCTGCTAAGTGTACAGTAATTATCATATTAGTTTCAGAATTTTGCCCGATGTTCAATGATTGATCAATGGTTGAGTCTCTTCATGGTCTGGCACAGGGGTGCGCAAACTTTTTGACTTGCGGGCCACAATGAGTTCTAACATTTGACAAGCGGGCCGGAACAAGGGGCGGGGTAGAGGCGTGCCCTCCGCCCCACTGGCTCCACAAAAAACAGTGTTCTTACTACTTTAATTATAAAAACTTTAGGCAAAATATGCACCAAAATGCAGAAAAATTACTTATTTGACAAAGGCGAGCACCACAGTTTTGTGCCCCCCCTCTAGAAAATCCTAGATTCGCCCCTGGGAACAGGACCATATGGATGGCATGCTTTGGTTACCGCTAGATTAGACCAATAGAATGTCGCGCTAGATTTAAAACAAGCGCTAAATGCTACGTGATGAGCGTTAAATTTCAAATCTAGCGGCGCTCGGTCTGAAATCTTGTGCGACGGCACTTGAAAACTCGCATTTAGCGGCGCTAGGTTTCAAATCTAAGCACCTAATGTAACATTTTGCTTATTTTAACATCTAACACGCTTGTTTACGTGCGTGTATTGGTCCCAATGGCTTTCCATATCTGTGCACACTGCTTATTTTGACAGCGGGCGCATCACAAAGAGACACATTTTATTGGGAGCAGTGTTGTTGTGTTTTTGGCGCCATCTAGTGACGAACATCAGAATTGCAGAAAAATAAAACTAATAAGGTTTATTTATTTATTTATTTTTTCAAGTTCGGCGGGCCGAATTAAAACGTTTAACTGGCCGCATTTGGCCCGTGGGCCGTAGTTTGCCCATGCCGGGTCTAGCACCAAATTATCTGTGACATGCTAGTACCTTATGAACCATCTAGAACTCTGAGGACCTCCGGGACCGGCCTCCTTCTGGAGCCTAGAGTCAGGACTAAACATGAACCATCTAAAACTCTGAGGACCTCTGGGACCGGCCTCCTTCTGGAGCCTAGAGTCAGGACTAAACATGGAGAAGCTGCATTTCAAATTTATGCTACAAAACTCTGGAACAAACTTCCTGAGGCCGTGAGACAGGCCTTCAATGTAACCATGTTTAAATCATTTTGATGCTGATAATTTTATGTTTCTGGTACGATAATCCTACAATTCTCACCCTGTGTGTGTTACTCAGACCACACAGGGTGCAGATTATCTGCCTCAGAGACGTTCCTCTGCATACCTCGGGTGTAAATATGGGCTCTTTTAGTTACTGTTCTCGCAGATGAAAGAGCGGTGAGATGCAGGTGGAGGATCTGGTACAACAGATGGGTAATCCAAAGAGGAAAAACATCCAGATTAAGAACAATATTCTGATATAAACTAATAAAAAAACAGAGCGAGGGAAGTTTATTTGAAAGCTCACATCAATAGAAAAAAAATCAGATGTTTTTAAGTGATTTCAGATCGAAAGACAGCAGCATCGCAGGGTGAGAGAGATTGAAAGTAAGTTTTCCAGAGCACGTTCAAATTACATCTTTAACTTGCCTTATTTAAAAAAAAAAACTATGTGATCCAGCTGGTTTGAGGCTTTCTGGTAGTGTATTCCAGCCAATCGGAGTGTTAGATTTGAATGTAGCTTCTCCACGTCTGGTTCCAACTCTGGAAACTGATAAAAGACCAACTGATGTGAAAGGTCCTGTTAGTTCTTACCAAGATGTACTTGGATAAGTCAGAGCAGAAAATGAATCAATGCTGGGGAGTTCAGAAAAACCCAAATTGAACCATAAATGAGCAGAAATTTGGAAACGTGAAAACAAATGTGGTTTTAACACAATTGTTTCTTTGTGTGCAGACACTATGAAGAATGGCAGCGGCGGCCGGCTGTCTCTGGGGATGACTGGACAGAACGGAAACACCGTTGACACACCTGGCTTCTCAGAAGGAGATTTACTGCTGCAGGTACGAAAGAAACACCTGGTCGTATTCTTTAGAGAAACATTTGAATTTATAGTCCTGCCTTTTTTTTTTTATTCGTATTTTCACGACCAAAAGGCGCAGTCCGAGTTTTGTGTGCTATGTGTTTAACACACACATAAGGCGCACCTGATTGGGCGCGGGTTTTATATACATGTCCTCTACTACGTACGTCCGCCCTACAACAACATGCACAAGCGGACAAGTGTGCGTATTTAAAAATAAACCGGGAGCAAAACTGAGCTTAAGAAAGAAAGAATTACTCTATTCATCCCTCACCGGGGAAATTTGTGTGCTGCACTCCTTACACCATAGCAGGCTGCCCACAACGGCGCCAATGATGGGAGAAGCAGGGGTTAGGCGTCTTCTCCAAGGACCATAGACGTGCTCTTTGTAGGACGCAAACCTGTGAACTTCCGGTCCGTGCGCGAACGCTCTAACCACTGAGCTGACGTCTCTTTAAGCACATTACCCCTTAGAGTCATTTATCAAATCCATCCAAGTCCTCATCCTCTGTTTCTGAATCTAACAGCTGCGCTAAATCCAACATAGCAGGTTCACTTTCCTCGCTGTCAGAGACATTTCTGTAACGTGCGGCTCCTCGAAAATGATGCCTGCTTTTGCGAAAGCTCGGACAACACTGCCAGCAGACACGTTAGCCTAAGCATCTACAATCCACTGGCAAACTGTGGCGTAACTCGACTCTTCCACCCTTCGTGAAATTGTGGTTTCCTCTGGTCATCCATCGCTCCCACGCCGCTCGCAGCCTTACTTTGAACGGCCAGTTCATGCCGATGTTCAGCGGTTGGAGTTCCTTTTTCAGACCTCCCGGAATCACAGCAAGCGTAGCGTTCATCTGCTTCACTTGTTTTTTTCACAACACACAAAGGGCGCACTGTACGATAGGGCGCTCCGCTCATTTTGAAGAAAATCTAAGACTTTTAAAAGCGCCTTATGGTCGTGAAAATACGGTAATTAATGAGGTCTTATTCAGATAAAATAAAGCCCTGCTTATGGAGGGCAACAAGGATTTAAATTGACACCCCTTTGTTGATCAATTACCTATGGAATCCCTCAAGGCTCTGTGTTGGGCCCCCTATAGTTTATAATTTGCCCTCAGTGTTCTCCAAAACTTCATGTTGAGAACTTTCGGTAGGATTTGGGAATTAGCGCCTCCAAATCCGAGACCATGGTCCTCGCCGGGAAAAAGGTGGAATGCCCCCTGCGGGTATGGGACAGGGTCCTGCCCCAAGTAGAGGAGTTTAAGTTTCTCGGGGTCTTATTCACAAGTGGGGGAAGGATGGAGCGGGAGATCGATAGGCGGATCGGTGCGGCGTCAGCAATAACTAGGACGCTGCATCAGTCCGTCGTGGTAAAGAGAGAGCTGAGCCGAAAAGTAAAGCTCTCGATTTACAAGTCGATCTACGTTCCAACCCTCATCTATGGTCACCAGCTGTGGGTGGTGACCGAAAGAATGAGATTGCGGGTACAAGCGGCCGAAATGAGCTTCCTCCGCAGGGTGGCTGGGCTCTCACTCAGAGATCGGGTGAGGAGCTCTGCCATCCGGGAGGAGCTCGGTGTCGAGCCGCTCCTCCTCTAGGTCGAGAGGAGCCAGATGCGGTGGTTCAGGCATCTGGTTAGGATGCCCCCCAAGCGCCTCGCAGGCGAGGTGTTTCGGGCACGTCCCACCGGGAGGAGACCAAGGGGCAGACTCCGGACTCGCTGGAGATACTATGTCTCAAAGCTGGCCGGGGAACGACTTGGGACCCTTCCAGGTGAGCTGGAGGATGCAGCCGGGGAGAGAGAGGCCTGGGCTGCCCGTTTGAGGCTGTTGCCCCCGCGACCCAACCCGGAACAAGCGGAAGATGATGGAACGGAACGGAATTCCAGTCACGCCCAGGAAGTTCAACCTGTTTATGTTACCATTTTCTTTAATATAAAGTCACAACTTAATTTTTTTTCCTAACAAAAAAGTTTTTTTTTTAATGTTCTCCTTAAAGAAGAACATTTTTGAACATTTTCAACTTCGATTCATTTCTAATGTTGACTGTAAAAAAATCTCCTGTTTCTCCACGTAGGCCCTGAGTGGATTTGTTATGGTGGTGACATCAGAGGGGCTGGTGTTTTACGCCTCACCGACAGTAAAAGACTACCTGGGCTTCCATCAGGTGAGTCTGGATGAGGCATGAGCTTAAAATGGCTGTTTCGTGCTGAAAATGGTGTCGTTTTTCTCTCTCCACAGTCAGACGTGGTCCACCAGAGCGTGTTCGAGCTGATCCACACAGATGATCGTGCCTTGTTTAGAGAGCAGCTCCACTTTGCTCTGAACCCTCCCCCTGTCGCTGCAGACGGAGACTGTAAGCGGTTTACGAACTAGACCGAACAAAGATTTTATGTAGAAAATGCGACGTACGCGGTCTCAGTGTTCTTTTACCGCTGTTCTCTGAGATCGCAGAATGAATTGCAAAGACTTTATTAGAAGTTTTGCTGATTTTAATCTACTTGACAACAAATACTGGCTGTCATGTGATTGGTCAAATGCTTTAAAGCAGGAGTCCCCAAACTTTCCTGCGCTACGGACCAGTTTAGTGTCGGATAATATTTTCACGAACCGGTCTAAAGGTGTAGTAGAAAAACGAAATAAGACCAGCCTGAAAAACTGGATTTTTAAATAAATAATAAACTTAAATCTCTCAGAAGAAAATTTATTAGCAGGGTCTCTATAACATGGAAACATTCTTTCTGCTCTAATGCACTCTGGTTGCCTTGGTAACGGTAAACATACCTTCAAAATAACGGACAACACAAAAACAAAGAGAGTAAAAATACCAGTGAGGATACTCCCAGTAAGAGTAGATCAATCGGAGTTCTGAGTTTGTTTTGCTGGAACCAGACAGTCCCATCTTGACCTGAAACCTGAAGAGTGTTTCTAAGGTCCAGTCTGTTTCGTAACTCTGTAAGTCCCCTTAAAGAAGCTTCCTGTAGATCTTTGTTTTTTACTCATTTTGTTAGTTTAGGGTTTTAAATTTAATGGGATGACGCATGGATGTTCCGTTCCGTTCCGTCATCTTCCGCTTGTTCCGGGGTCGGGTCGCGGGGACAACAGCCTCAAACGGGTAGCCCAGGCATCTCTCTCACCGGCTGCATCCTCCATCTCACCCGGAAGGATCCCAAGTCATTCCCCGGACAGCCGTGAGACATAGTCTCTCCAGCGGGTCCGGGGTCTGCCTCTTGGTCTCCTCCCCGTGGGACGTGCCCGAAACACCTCGCCCGCGAGGCGCTCGGGGGGGCATCTTGACCAGATGCTTGAACCACCCCATCTGGCTCCTCTCGACCTGGAGGAGGAGCGGCTCGACACCGAGCTCCTCACCCCGATTTCTGAGTGAGAGCCCAGCCACCCTGCGGAGGAAGCTCATTTCGGCCGCTTGTTCCCGCGATCTCATACGCATGTATGTAAGGAAGAAAATCCAGTGACCTTTCAAATTAAAACATCATTATGGCTCAAATAATAAACCGAATGAAAATAATGGAAGTTATTTCTTCTTTTGGTGTGGCCTGGTACTACATGACCCGGTCTGCGGCCCCAGGGTTGGGGACCACTACTTTAAAGCAAAATAGATGTTTGGAAACAGTGCAGCCACATAAAAAGCCTGGCAAGAAAACATTTTGAAATATTTTGTACATATTAATGGAGCAAAATCTAATTAACACCTGTTCAGATATTTAAAGGCAAGTAGACACTAGACAATGTAGACTGGCGGTGACCAACGAGTCGATCGCGGTCTACCGGTAGATCGCGGACGGGTCCCGAGTCGACCGTGAGACGTGTTGGAAAGAAAATGAAGAGAAAAATTTTTTCCATGAGAATTGTTTTTTTTTTTTAACAGAAACTCATTGTTGCCAATTTAGCGACTTTGACGCTACCATTCAGCCTCTCAAAAAAGCAACTTTCGACAAACTTGGGCCTTTTTTGTGTTCTAGTGCGCATTTGACCCACGTGACTAAAACCCGGAAGTCGGCCAGGATCAGGATGAAACTATCAAAGCAGCATTTTTTTTCTTTCTTTTTAAGGTCCTATTGAGAGGTGCAATTAGTTTTTCACATCATTAGCGTGATATGGCAGAAAAATTGCCCCCCAGGCCCCACCTTTTTTCATCCACAAAAAAAAAAGAAGAAAGGGAAGGAAAGGGGACTAGTCAAGCTATTACCTTGCCCGGCCAGTGAATGGGCACCAAAATGCAGGAAAATTACTCTTATTTTTCAAAATGTTCTGCGCACAAAACTTTTGGGAAAATCTCCCGCAATACTGCGACAAAGCAATGTGAGGGAATGGCTGTGGATTTGGAAGAACTACTCACGACCGATATTAGTTTTAATACAGGCTGGAAATATTTGTAGCAGTTTGCAATGTTGCCACGAAACTGGTAGATTTCATCAGGCTTGCTACTTGAAAAGTAGATCTTGGGACAAGAAAGGTTGGGGACCCCTGATGTAGACACTTAATTTGAACCAACTTGAGTAAAAATTTGATGTTCGAGTCAATAAATGCAGCATTTAACGTCAAGTATTCCGCATCAGCTACAAGGAAATAGATTACATTACAAATTTACATTTTATGTTTTCATTCGATTAATGTCCGTAATAAAATCTCCACATAGTTGGAGATTATAATTTTGTGCTTTGTTTTTTTTTTTTAATATACTTTATTCGTCCCTCACTGGGAAAATCATGTGCTGCATCACGCCGCAGCAGGCTGCCACTTATGACGGCGCAAATGGTGGGGGAAACGATGGGTTAAATGTCTTCTCCAAGGACCCCAGATATGAACTGAGTGGGATGAGAAACCCGCAAACGTCCGGTTGACTTCCGATCCGCGGGCGAACGCTTTAACCACTGAGCCACTGTCTCCCCAAACTGCGATTTAAATCGATGGCACATGCAAAGAAAGACAAAAGTTCTGTCGCCTAAAGCCTTTAAGAGGCACAAATTTCAAACAACTTCTGCACAAAAAATCCCACCAGGATGACATAGTGAGAGATTTTTGGTCAGAATTTCTCGCAGTTTTAATTTTGGAAGATATTTTTTTCTTTCTGGTTATTTCATTTTTACACAGCAATGAAGTAAAATCTGAGTTTTTAGAAAATAGGGTAATATTGTCGGTGTTTGTGTTTTCTAAGTCTCAAAGACCTGTGATGAGTCGCTGATGTGTAACCCCGACCAGCTTCCTCCAGAAAACTCCTCCTTCTTGGAGAGAAATTTCGTGTGCCGCTTCCGCTGCCTCCTGGATAACTCCTCCGGCTTCCTGGTCAGTCCA
Source organism: Neostethus bicornis (assembly GCA_902685375.1). Lineage (NCBI taxonomy): Eukaryota > Metazoa > Chordata > Actinopteri > Atheriniformes > Phallostethidae > Neostethus > Neostethus bicornis. Next base: position 6,937,541 of record LR738549.1, on the reverse strand, counting down.
GCTTCTCTTTGTCTTCTTCCTGTTATGCTCAACACGAAGGTGTAACTCCTTTTTCCAAACAGGCTCTGAAGTTCCAGGGTCGGCTCAAATATCTCCACGGGCAGAACATGTCCCGTCAGAACGGGAATCGGCCTCAGCTGGCGCTCTTCGCCTTCGCTGTGCCCGTCCAACCGCCATCCATTGTGGAGATCAGAGCCAAGATGCTTCTCTTTCAAACCAAGCACAAGCTGGACTTCACACCAACGGGCGTGGACAGCAGGTGTTTGACTTTATTTGTTCTTTTGTTCTTTAATCTGACCAGACTTGGTTTTTGTTTTTACTTTGAGTGGTTTTGATCTTTTGTTTGTTTTTTTTCACTTCAGAGGGAAAATCATCCTGGGTTATTCTGAGATGGAACTGTGTATGAAAGGCTCAGGGTATCAGTTCATTCATGCCGCTGACATGATGTATGCTGCAGAGAACCACATCCGCAGTATGTTCACCTTTTTTCAACCCTGCATGAGATCAAGTCCGTGTAGTCCCTCATTCATCCAGGAGTGATCCATAGTAGAAAAAGTTTCAAAAAAGTCTTCCGGACAGTTTAATTCTTGAACGAGACGTTTCGACTTCCATCCAGAAATCATTTTCAATCTGATAGAAATGGACTGAAACCTGGATCTATTTATACTAACCTGAGTAAAAGGTAAAAAAAATAGTAAGGAAGGGCTCGACCAATGAGCCTGTGTTACCTATGATGGCCGTGAATGGCTCCTATTGTAGCCACAGACCAGTAGACGATCACTATTGTATTGATTGATCACTATTTCAAGATAGAAAGGATGGTTTGAAAGAGGTGTGAAGGAAGCCATCTTTGTGAGGAAAGAAAATCCCTCACTGAATCGGAGTGGAGGCTTTAGATACATATAGCCCGGGATTTACAGCAGCATTCTGAAACCATGGACCAAAGAGGACACCTCGTGACCCAGATTCATGCCTCTCGTTAACAGAAATTTCTATTCACTAGGCTTTTTGCATTATTACAATAGGGATCGTCTACTGGTCTGTGGCTACAATAGGAGCCATTCACGGCCATCATAGGTAACACAGGCTCATTGGTCAAGCCCGTCCTTAATATTTTTTACCTTTTACTTAGGTTAGTATAAATAGATCCAGTTTTCTGTCCATTTCTATCAGATTGAAAATGATTTCCGGATGGAAGTCGAAACGTCTCGATCAAGAATTAAACTGTCCAGAAGACTTTTTTTAAACTTTTTCTACCTGCATGAGATCATTCAGCTGAAATTGTTGCTTCCCGACCACTCCTTAGGGGTCCAGAGGTATCTCCAGGTCACCCAGAAGACGCAGTGTTGAGTCTGTCTCCCAGTGCTGTTCTTGCTCTAACTCGGTACTTCTCAAATAGTGGGGCGGGCGCAACGCGATTCCAAGGAGGGCGCGTGTGACCCTGTGGAACATGTTGGGATTTTTTTTTTTTTTTAACGTATTAGAATAAAGTGTAATTGCACATCCACTACAGCAGAGGTCCCCAACCTTTCCTGCGCTACGGACCGGTTTAGTGTCTGATAATATTTTCACGGACCGGTCTGAAAGTGTAGCAGAAAAACAAAATAAGACCAGCCTGAAAAAAAGTGGTTTTTAAATAAATAATAAACTTAAATCCTTTTTGTCCTCACGAGAAAATTTATTAGCTGCGTCTTTATAACACGGAAACATTCTCTGCTCGACGTAATCTGGTTGCCTTGGTAATGGTAGACATACCTTCAATATAAAAGACATCACAAAAACAAAGTGAATAAAAATACTAGTTCGGCTCTTCCCAGTAAGACTAGATCAATCGGAGTTCTGAGTTTGTTTTGCTGGAACCAGACAGTCCCATCTTAACCTGAAGAGTGTTTCTAAAGTCCAGTCTGCTTCGTAACTCTGTATCCAGTCAATTTTTATATTAAACATCGTCATCAAGAAAACTTTTATAATAAAGGCTTAAATAATAAACCAAATGGAAATAATGGAAGTTATTTCTTCATTCTTTGCAGCCCAGTACCGCATGAACCACGGCCCGGTACTGGTCCGCGGCCTGTTGGTTGGGGACCACTGCACTACAGTAGTTGGTGCTTTTTGAATTTCAAGTTAATTGATGCACTTTAATTTTTTTCTGTTACAGACTAAAAAACATAAACAGAATAAAGCTGTTCTTTGTTTTACGTTACTTTTTATTTTTTCTTCAATGTTAATGAAGATACAATGTTATGCAGTGGTGTACTTCTTACGATTTCATAGACAAATGATACTAATTATAGTCACGACCTTACGTAAAAACAATAACATAACTTGACCACTAGAGGGTGCTGTAAACTTAAGTACCAAAACTACATTACCCCTGGAAGTCTAGAGGCTTCTCAGCCTTTGCTAAAGGTCCGATTTTAAAAAATCTGAAAATGTGTCCCATCGTTTCACCAAAACTTTTAACTTGGTTCTTGTAGCCAAAATTGACACGTCTGCTGCTGTGTTTTGTTTGATTTCAGTGATTAAAACGGGGGAGAGCGGTCTGACTGTATTCCGACTGCTCAGTAAGTCCGGCAGCTGGATCTGGGTAAAATCCAATGCCAAACTTATCTACAAAGGAGGACGTCCAGAGTTCATCATCGCATATCAGCGAGCCATAACGTAAGTCTTCTACTGGCCCAAACTTGTGCCGATGTTTGTCGGTCCATGGAAGGGTGGTTTAGTGGGTGACAGGAGGGTTTCTGGTTTGGTTCCACAAGGTCGAGGTTAGGTTGTTGTTGAGCACCTCATATGTAGCTCGCTAGTGCCATCACTGGTTTAAAGTGACATCTACCGTAATTTCACGACTATAAGGCGCATATAAACGTCTTAGATTTTCTTCAAAATGAGCGGTGCGCCCTTTCATGCCGTGCACCTTGTGTGTGAGAAAAGGCGGACCTAAAAGAAAAAGCGGTGCTCGTGGGGCGGACCTGAAAGAAAAGGCATGAGAACGTTAAAGAGTGAAGTGTGGGCGTGGATTGTGTATAAAAAAGGTATGTGCTGTATGCACAACATTGCTGTTTTAACCCTGAAAATGGCAAAGAGACACGCTTATGACGCTGAGTTTAAGCTGAAGGCAATCAGCTACGCAGAGGAACATGGGAATCGAGCCGCCACGAGAAATTTCAGCATTAACGAGTCAATGGATTGTAGATGCTTGGACTAACGTGTCTGCTGGTACTGTTATCCGAGCTTTCGCAAAAGCTGGTAACCTTCCTGGGGAGCCGCACAGTACAGACAGTGACTTTGACAGCGAGGAGCGAAGTGGACCTGCTCTGTTGGATTTTGCGCAGCTGTTCAATTCGGAAACAGAGGATGAGGACTTTGACGGATTTGAATAAAGACTATTACTGGTAATGTGCTTGTTTAGTATCGTTACTACTTAAATAAAGCACAACCAAACTCAGTTTTGCTCCCGATCTATTTTTAATACGTACCTTTGCATGCTTGCGTGTGTGTTGTTGTAAGGCGGTGTGTGACTGAGACTGCGCCTTTTCGTACGGTGCGCCTAATGGTCGTGAAATTACGGTAAATAGAATCCATTTTTCATTTTAAACTCCTTCTCTATTCCAGGAACGCAGAGGGTGAGGAGTACCAACGTCAGCGTGGCCTACAGCTCCCTTTCATTGGCTGCTCCGGGGAGGGCATCCTCTACGACAATGGCCCCACCATGGACATCAACGAGTACCAGTTCAACAAGATCTTCAATGAAAAAGACACGAAGAAGGACACACACCCCACTTCGCTGGTGGACTGCTTCCTGGCTCAGGACAAGACTGTCTACATGCAGACGGTAGAGTCGCCCATCACTGTGGATCAGGTGTTTATGGACAGCCGCGCTCTGATCAGCTTCGCTGGAGATTTGTGGCAGGAGGAGGAGGCGAAGGTCACCGCAGGGGAGCCAGTGATAATGAAAGAGGAGACCAAGCAGTCTGTGAACGCTGTCATAGACAGCCTGGAAAAACTGACCCAGAACGGGGACTTCGAAGCGGTCATGGAGCATCTAGAGGTGGACGACTTTACGCTGACGGAGTGGGAGAACACCATCAAGAGGTTTAATAACGGAGAGGATCAACGGAATGCTGACCTTGGCGGCATCACCCCCAACGACATATTTGATTACATTGACTCTGTTTTCAAAGAGAAAGGAGAAGATGGTCTGAGCGTGGCTCCGAGCTGCCTCGGGGGGACCGTCCTGGCCCCTGAGCTGCCACTATTCCAGGAGCAGACCCCTTCCCCCATGAGCAACCTGTATCCTTCCCAGCAGGTGGTGCCGATGGTGCCAGACGTGCGCAGTGTGGAGCAGACCCTCAATGGGAGCCAGAAACTGTCCTACCTCGGCCCAGGGGTGGGACCTATGAATGGGGAACTGCCCCCTCTGCAGCAGCTGCAGTTGCAGGACATTTTCAGCCCGTCCATCGAGCTGCCGGAGCTCACTGTACCGGATTTGTCTGAAGCCTTTACGGCTGTCCAGTCTTGCCAGCAGCCGTCCGGCCGGCTGACCACCTGCTACCAGAACGGCTACGTCCAGCAGCCTCTGCAGTGCCTGACCCACCCCGGCACCAAGCAGCCGGCAGGGCTGGCCGTCGGTTCTGTCCCTGCCGCCCAGGCGGTCTCTGACATTTTACCATCTTTGATTCCCTCCAATGACTTTACTACCAGAACCAGCACCGTCCCCACGAGCTTCCAAGAGAGCGGGGGGCTGGGGGGGCGCAACTTGCCCACACAGCCGTGGCCACAAACTTTGCACAACGGCCACCAGAACAGAATGGTTCCCTGCGCTGACTTCTGGCAGAGGAACGCCGGCTGTCTGAGGCACTCGGAGCCGGGTGGCCCAGTCAGTGACCCGGCCCCCTCTCAGAGCAGCTGCATGTTCCAGCAGCACACCGTACCCCCCGGCCGCTCTGCGCTGTGCGGGACTAACGCAGCACTGCAGCAAAGCCCTCCACAAGGGACTGGATACTTCCAGTGGGGGCGCAGCGAACCGGTGGTGGGGACGTCGGCCATCATTCAAGACGACGCCAGCATCAGTCCTCCAAACCCGATAGCGGGCGTGGAAATCACAAACAACATTCAGCACTACCATGGCAGCAACCCACACACACAGGTACACACTGGGACGTGAACAGGGAATGTGTATCTGCTGATGATCAACTGTTGTTTCTGATTCGTAGAGTTTAAGCCGAGTTTTAACTTGTTCAAAACAGGAGTTCGGGTTAATCCTAACTCTAAGAGGACTTGTGACCTACCTTGGCATTAATACCAGGGTGATGAGCTTTTAGATGCCGCTTGAGATTAGGGGTATTCTTTCCGCGTATTTTGTGTCCACGTTTACGTTCGTCTTCCACAACAATGCATTTTGTTTTACTCTCTAATTGGTTATATATTAAGTATGCTCGTAGATCATCGCGACGTTTCCGACCGCCAAGCCTCTTTGTTGCTGTTGCCGCCATGGTGTGTGACTTTCTCCTGGCCGCAGATGTGTTGTGCTAGATTCGAACATTCAGTGCGCTAGATTCAAGCATTCAGCGTCCTAGATTCGAACATTCAGCGTGCTAAATTCGAACATTCGGCGCGCTAGATTAGAACATTCGGCGCGCTAGATTCAAACATTCGGCGCGCTAGATTCAAACATTCGGCGCGCTAGATTAGAACATTCGGCGCGCTAGATTCGAACATTCGGCGCGCTAGATTCGAACATTCATTGCGCTAGATTCGGACATTCATTGCGCTAGATTCAAACATTCAGCGTGCTAGATTCGAACATTCAGCGCTCTAGATTTGAAATTTAACGCGCTAGTTTTATCATATAGTTATATACATATTATCATAGCTATATTACGCACGTTTAGCGTCCCGAATGGTTTTCCATAGTACAGACAATGTGCTTGTGCAGTATTTTGGGGCTTGTGTCGCCTTGAGAGACAGAATGCCACCGCTGTGCCATTTCTTTTCACAGACTGAGTGAAAGACAGCACAATTGTCAGGAATGTAAAAGTCTTGACGCCTGTTTCGTTACATTTTCGTCTTTTCAACTGAAACTTGCAAACGTCTCGTTACATTTTAGTCACCAAAGAGCCGCATTTATTTTGTAATGTCATCGATAACGAAAACAAAATCATTTAGTTGTCGTCATCGTTGACAAAAACAACACTGGTCACCACAGGAAGGAAATCATATTCTCTTGTTTTTCCTCTAGTCCTCTTTCCTGGTGGTTCCAAACCCAGCATCCTTCTTCCGATGTACTCTCTCTCTCTCCTCTGCACATGTCCAAACCATCTCAGTCTGGCCTCTGACTTTATCCTCAAAACCTCTAACATGTGCTGTTCCTCTGATCCTGTCCATCCTGGTCACTCCCAGAGAGATCCTCAGCATCTTCATCTCTGCTACCTCCATCTCTGCTTCCTGTCTTTTCTTCAGTGCCACTGTTTCTAGACCAAACAGCATGGCGGGTCTCACCACGGTTTTGTACACTTTTCCTTTCATTTTGGCTTAAACTCTTTTGTCACACATCACACCTGATACTCTCCTCCACCCGTTCCAGCCTGCCTGCACATGCTTCTTCACCTCTTTTCCACACTCTCCATTGCTCTGGACTGTTGATCCTAAGTACTTAAAATCTTCCACCTTCTTTATCTCTTCTCCCTGTAACCTCACTTTTCCATTTGGATCCCTCTCATTCACACCCATGTACTCTGTCTTACTCTGACTAGAAAATTAAGGTTTCAACTCGACCGTACGTTCACTTATAAGACCTATCTAAACCCAGCGTCAACTCTGATGTATCATAGACTATTTTAAACCAATCCCAGGGTCTAAAAGCTCAAATTACAGTTCAGGAGTCAAATTTCTTCTTTGGAACATCTGTCTGTGTTTTCTAACCCTCTCTTCTTTGCCCCCAGGCCGACGGTCCTGCTCTGGACATGGCTGCATACCTGATTGAGTAGAGCGAGGCTTCGCCGCCAGATCGCAGGACGACGCTGACCCGTATCAGTGCTCCAACAAACCGCCTCCTCGCGTCTTATTCTAATATGTATCCCCTGTACCGTGTAACCGCTCTGCCTTTACACATTAATAACAATGAAGTATGAATCCACAAGTGCTCTTACGCAGCTGGAGCCGGCTGGACGGAGGTTGGTGGATGCAAACAACCAAAGATGCTTTTTTTTTTTTTTTTTTTTTTAATAAGGGAAACCAGAATTCTTTCCAAACATTTTCAATGCCATTATTTTAGAAACTCAGCTGTGCCTTCACATGAAAACTTTTCTCTACAAACTGCTTGACATAAGTGTGTATTTATCTTTTGTAATGTTGCTGTTCTGCTACGGCTCTACAAAACCTTGACACGTACGCGGTGCATGTCGTCGTCATTGTGCAGTAAAACATGGACCTGAATGGAGATTAACCCCAACCCCCAACGGTAAAGATGCGTGTGGAGAAACCAGACCCAATGACCAAAGTTGCCTCCACCAAGCCAAGGAGGTAATTGAGGCGACTCGGCCTCTTTCGGGTCCCGACTTGTACGGGTGCTTTAAATCTTCTGGTTTAAAAACAGGATGCAGTCAAACTGGAAGTGCCTTGATTACCTTAAACTCTCCTAACGGCCACAAGGTGGCCTCTTAAGTCGTCATGGTGTCAACAGATTTCCGACAAGTTGATAGTTCTCCTGGAAATAATCGCCCTTAATTTGGCCTTAAAGAAGGTCACCCCATCAAAAGTTGCTTTTTAAATCTGCTGTCGTTTGACTCCCAGAATTCCAGCTCGACTCTGGAAACATTTTAGGCAAATTTTAAGGATGGATTCACATCAGACCAGTATCCAACGTCTACCAGACCATTGTCCAACGTCTACCAGACCATTGTCCAACGTCTACCAGACCATTGTCCAACGTCTACCAGACCATTTTCCAACGTCTACCAGACCATTGTCCAACGTCTACCAGACCATTGTCCAACGTCTACCAGACCATTGTCTGGTCAATGGTCTGGTCATGGTCTGGTTGACAATGGTCTACCAGATCATTGTCCAACGTCTACCAGACTATTGTCTGGTAGACCATTGTCTGGTGGTCAATGGTCTGGACAATGGTCTGGTCATGGTCTGGTAGACCATGGTCTACCACACCATTGTCCAACGTCTAAATTTGTATGTAGCACATACAGGTGTTTCACCAATTAAGCGGAAATCCTTTGACTGGTCGTCGGCGGTTACTTTTTTGCAAGACCGCCAATGTTAAAACGGCCCATCTGTTCCTTTCACACGTTGAGTCTATGAAGGCGTACGTCTCCATCTGATTTGGTTTACTTTAAATGCAACCATTAATTGTGAGGACTGTATCGACGGCCAACTCATTCCGTTAGACCAACCTGCGGTTTCGCCATGTCTACATTGCGTTGATTCCATTGACAAATGAGGTAAGCAAAGCTAAACTTTTTTTTTAATTTATGAAAACGTCAACCAATCACACTAATATCGTAATCCCATTACATCAAGTCATTACATGACGTCGTACACGAAATCGTACAATGCCCAAAGACGCGCAAATACTGTTGTTTTTTTTCAGTGAAATTTGGACTCTGGTCCGATGTCGACACGGCCTTATATTTTTACTAACAAACACAACGAAGCTAGCCTGGTTTATTTTGCATGTAAAAATATTACCTTTCCCCACTGAGCTCTTTAAATGTTATTTTGATAACATGCAAATTATGTGCGAAAATTGTGCCTTTTTTTCTATGTAAACACAAGAATCCGAAGAATTAAAAATGAGAAAGTTAGTCATACTTTAATAAAAATCAGTTTTCCGCAAATTGTCGGAATAAAATGCACTATAAATGTAGCTGTAAATAAAAATACAAATCAGAGAAATCAATGTAAATATGTCATATGATAAGATTACAAACAGTACTAAATGAATGTACTTTATAATCCCGCCCCTTCCTACCCATAGATTAGAATTTAGATGGATGTTTTCAACATAGCACTTCTATAAATATATATATAGATACTTTTGTATTTTACATCCGAACTTTGTAAAGTGCAAATAAAAGATTGAGAACAAATGAGATTATTAAAAAAAAAAAATGCAGTAGAACAGTCAAATTAACAGTATTTTGCAGTTTGTCCTTCCGTGCCATGGAGGGTAACATGGTATCTTTACTTCTAGTAATGCTAATATGTCCGACGATAAGATCCTTCCAAAAACCGCAGATGTCATTTAAACACTTTGCAAAATATATTTCTTAACTTTTTGTTTTCTGCCTCTGAAAAAGCAGATAAAAAAATAAAATGTGCAGGGCCCCAGGTATGAACCCTGTGGAACGCCCTCATTTATAAAAACACTAATATTTAATCTGGAATCTAAACGTTAGTATGAAGAAGAACAAAATAGAAAATAACTTTGATGAGAGACTTTTTACTTTAATCTTTTTTATCGGTTCTTTAAAAAAAATGCAAAAATAATCAAAATAAACACTCAAAACTTTTTGGATTTAATTTGTTAAATATGTCTTTATTAATGAGGATGAGAAAATGTAGAAAGTTTATAAAGCTAAACAAAATTTAAAAAGTAGTTTAAAAAGTGTCGGGATTTTGCGGGGTAGTGAAATGGAACCTTTTGTTTGCTCAAAAATTTGATTTTTCCTGGTGAAAGTTTATAGATTTATACACTTTTAGTTCCATCGTCAACACAGTGAATCCCCCCTCCACCTCACCACATGCCGCATTGGTGTGTGATGACAAATCAAAAATCGTGTTTATGCGACCGCAAATACTGAATAAAGTACATCAAGTTAGCAAAACTAACGCAAATTTTCAATTTGGTAAAATTTCACAAAAATGTGAGAGGGAGAGCAGTAACTGAAGGGAGGGATTGAGCATGAGCAGAGCATATGCACTGCTGCTTTGTTATGAGGAGGAAAGAGATCCGTACGCAGGTCAATGATCAGGAGTAATGAAAAAATAAACTGTTCCTGAGGAAGAAGAAGCTAACGTCAGTTCCAGAGGATAACGCACAATTCGTCGTTGGGTTGGTGATAGTGTTGCCACGAGGGTTATGGAAGAACTGACGAAGAGCGGAGGATAGACCTGGTCTTATATAGTGAAGAGATAAGTGGATGCGGGTGAGTCTCATTAGACTAGTCCTCCAATCAGCAGCCACCACAGTCTAGCACCTAAAAAAAATCAAGACAAAAAATGGACACTAGTGGGTGTCATGCTACATGCATTGGTTGGAATGTGGGCATGGCTGAGAACAAAATCAGTGGCCAAAATCATTTTGGCTTGAGAATTCGATTTGAATACTGGAAAAGAGAGTTCGCAAAAATATATGAATGAGATTTAAAAAAAAAAAAAAATTTGATAAAAACTTCAGAAAAGCTGATTTTGCACAAAACCCCGTTTTAAAGGAAGTACTTTTCTGCAATGAATCGAAACATAATTTAACAAAAAATAGTTTATCTGCTTTTTTTGGAACTTTTTAATTAGAATTAGTTAGAATTGAAAAAAATTTGTTGGTTTATTTGAAATGAAACAACAGCAGCACTATTGTTCTTATAAACTGATATCAGGAAGTATCGGTATCGACCGATACCGGTCTCAGATAACCGACCCGATCCTGAAAAAGATGATTGGTTGTTTTTTAAAAACTAAGAAGTGTAGAATTTGCACGTGAAACAAGCTCATTTTCGCCCAAAAGACAAGAAAAACGAGTTGAGGGTTGGAGTTGTGTTACCACGCCAACCAAGGAAGACGAGAACGAAGATGAGACGTGATGTTTTGATTTGGCTTCCAGCCCAAAGAGCCAATCAGATTTAAAGATAAATAAAAAGTTGACACCATGATGACTTTAAATCCACGTTTAACAATCACACCGTCACCTCCAAGATGGCGGCACTTCCTGTTTCCACAGGAAGTGGAATTTTAATGGCCTTATGACTTATATTAAGGAGGTCTACCTCCTGCTTCACACAAGGGAATACCTGCTGTTCAGATTGAAACTGGGACGAGCAGAACTCCTCCATCTTTGTCTGGACACCACACTACAGCAGCGGCGTGGACGTTCCAAGGAAAGCCGAGTAGGACCGGCAGCACCATGGCAGCTCTGCAGGACATCTCTCAGTATTTGAACTTTGCTTACAACTCTTTTTTTTTTCACACACCTTCGCAGTGAAATCCACAGCCTGTGACGACTGTAGCCACTATTATTTTAAAAAACCTGGAGCCAAATGTTTGACAGGCGCGTTGATGAGCCTGACCGCTGCCATAATTCTCTTTTTTGTTTTTATGTTTTTTTTTTTTTTTTAAAAAAAAGAAAAGAAAAAAATGTAATTCACTTTTATTTAGCCAAGTACGTAAACTATGTACTATAATATATGTTAAATCATAACCAGCTTTTTGTGTACTTTAATTGCTTTTTCATAAACGTGTGCAATCAGTAAAAAAAAAAAAAAAAAAAAAAAAAGAAGCACTCTGGTTGGTCTTTTCTTTTGTCTGTTTTGATTTGTTTCAGTTTCAGAGATGCTTATTTCTAACAGGACCCTGGGGGATGACGGAGTCTACCCTGGCTGATTTCAGGTAAGAGGCAGCGTACACCCTGAACAGGTGACCAGTCTGTTGTGAGGCCACATACACACACTCATTCTTAGGGGCAATTTTATGTTGGTCAATCAACCTAACATGTATGTTTTTGGAGGGTGGGAGTAAAGCTGAGTACCAGGAGAAGACCCACACATACACAGGGAGAACATGCAAACTCCACACAGAAAAGCTATAGGCACCAGCAGGAGGCCGGTCCCAGAGGTCCTCAGAGTTCTAGATGGTCCATGTTTAGTCCTGACTCTAGGCACCAGCAGGAGGCCGGTCCCAGAGGTCCTCAGAGTTCTAGATGGTCCATGTTTAGTCCTGACTCTAGGCACCAGCAGGAGGCCGGTCCTAGAGGTCCTCAGAGTTCTAGATGGTTCATGTTTAGTCCTGACTCTAGACACCAGCAGGAGGCCGGTCCCAGAGGTCCTCAGAGTTCTAGATGGTTCATGTTTAGTCCTGACTCTAGACACCAGCAGGAGGCCGGTCCCAGAGGTCCTCAGAGTTCTAGATGGTTCATAAGGTACTGACATATCACAGATGTACCGGTACTTTGGTGTTAGACCATGGAGAGACTTAAACACAAGTAGAGCAGCTTTAAAGTCTATTTTCTAAGACAGGGGTCCCCAACCTTTCCTGTCCCAAGATCTACTTTTCAAGTAGCGAAGCTCTTGAGATCTACCAGTCCCGCGGCAACATTGCAAAACGCCACAGGTTTTTCCAGCCTGTATTAAAAATAATATCGGTCCCGAGTAGTTCCTCCAGATCCACAGCCAATTAGAAAATTTATTTAGAAAAACTACAGTTGATCCAATCAACATTCGGGTTGATGACGCCATCAACCTGGAAGTATGCATCCACTCCTTATTAGCCTTCAGATCTGCAGCTGAGTAGAAATTTGGGGTGAATTGCAGGCATCAAATCGGAATCGTACGAAAATAAATGATTTAGAATTTTATAAGGATCTTCTCCACCAGTCGACAAAAAATATTGCTTTGAAATTTCATTCTGATCCTGGACGACTTCCGGGTTGTAGTCACGTGGGTTAATGTGCTCTATAACACAAGAAAGTCGCTAGATTGTTGCTAGTAGCTTTTTTGAGCGGCTGAATGGTCGCAAAATTTAGCGCCAAAGTTGCTAAATTGGCAACACTCACTTTCTGTCACTAAAACACTAAAAACAAAAAGTCGTCATTTTTTTTCTTCACTTTTTTTTTTCAACACGTCTCGCGGTCGACTCCGGACCAGTCCGCGATCTACTCGTAGACCGCGGTCGACCGGTCGGGCACCCGGCTCTAAGACCAGTGTTTCATGTCTTGTCCTACATCAAACTCAAATCCTGACCTTCTTGCTTTGAGGCCAGTTTCTCAATTTCAAAATCCAAATTTCTTTCAGATTTTTCTACATTCTTCTTCTTTAAAACTAACATAGAAATTAGTTTCAGTTTTTATTGGAACCGATCATTTTTAAGAATTTTATCAAGTAAAACTTGACATTTGAATCAGAGAGTGTAAATCTGACAGGAGCGCTCACTCTGATGTAAATCCAGCTAAATTCCTTTTTCTGTATTTAATCCTTAAAAAACTTATCAATAATTTAATAATTGCTCAAAGCATTTTTAAAAGTAGATTATTAATTAGCTAGCTTATGCAGCTGAGGGTCTGACTGCCAAGGTCCCCATCGTTGGTTGACCGCGACCTGTTCATTCACGACTGGAATTTGGATTCTGTGCCTTCAAGTCCGATACCAAGGGTGGAATGCCCCCTACAGGTCAGGGACAGCGTCCTGCCCCAAGTGGAGGATTTTAAGTATCTCGGGGTCTTGTTCACAGGTGAGGGAGGGATGGATCAGTGCAGCGTCCGCAATAATCAGGATACTGCTTCAGACCGTCATGGTGAAGAAAGAGCTGTGCTACAAGGCAAAGCTCTGGATTTACAAGTTTATCTACGTTCCTACCCTCACCTATGGTCACCAGCTGTGGGTGGTGACCAAAAGAATGAGATCACAGATACAAGCGGATGAAATGAGCTTCCTCCTAAGGGTGGCTGGGCTCTCACTCAGAGATAGAGGGAGAAGCTCAGAGTAGAGCCGTTGCTCCTCTGGGTCGAGAGAAGCCAGATGGGGTGGTTCGGGCATCTGGTTTAGATTCCCCCATGAACTCCTTGCAGGTGAGGTGTTTCGGGCACGTCCCACCAGGACGGGAGACCTAGAGGTAGTTCCAAAACCTGCCAAAGAGACTATGTCTCACAGCTGTACAGGGAACACCTCGGCATCCTCTCGGGTGAGCTGGAGAACACAGCCGGGTGAGAAAAGATCGGGCTCGCCTTCTAAAGCTGTTGCCCCCACGATCCAGCCCTGGATAAGCGAAAGACAACAGAATGGAATAATTTAAAAATAATAATTGATAATTTAAATAATCACCCCTAGAATTATAAGAAACTTTTATTCTGTCCATTTTTATTGTGTAGAAACAATTAAAAAAATGCATTAAAAATAAATGCATTTACATATGTAATGACACCAGATTTCCGCCAGAGGGAGACATTTACCTGCACAGTAAATAACTAATAATTAATGAAGCAAATATTAGTTTTAACAATTTTTTTACTTATTTCTTTGTTTTTGAGGCATAAAGAAACAGTCATGACACTCAGAGAGACACATTCAGGCAGAATGGATTTTTTTTTTTTTTTCAATTTTCTGTCTTAATAAGGACGATCGTTGGTAGCCCAGATCGAACCCCTAAAACGATTTTATTTTGCGTCTGTCTTGAACAGAAAGAATATTAAAAAGATTTTTAAATAAAACATAAATCTTTAGATTCTTCATTTGGGAACTTTTTAAACCACTCGAGATGAGACAGACTGTTTTAAACCACCATGAGTTTGACACCCCTGTTCGACTCCATCTTTGTTTTCTTCTTACCACATGGACCTCTCTTCATATTTTTTGTTGTCCTCAATGTTACTTCCATTCTTCCTCCATATTTTTTTTTTCTGCCACCGTCCCTCTGCTCCAGCAGAATGTGGTGACCTTCAACTTTTCACCCCAAAGCTGGAAGCATGAAAATCTCCTTCACAGCCTGCTGAGGTATTTCCCCAGAGAGCAAGCAGGCCTTAAGCCGTCTACCCTCACAGATCACCCGGCTATGGAAAGGAGAGCCAACCAGAGAAGCAAAAAAAAAATGGTTTAGAGATTAAATATATTCGGCTAGAGGACGGACGCGTCGGTATTTCTTCTTTTTAATTATTATAGCGATAATTCTTGATCCATCACCACCTAACGTTAGATTACGAATGCGAACGTAGACTTGTAATTCTCAATGCTGCCGTCTTTCCATTGGACAGATTTCAATACATGACCAAAAACAAATTGTCTGAAAGGTAGCATTCGTTTTTTTTCTGCGACCACTCTGGTGCAGTATTACATACCCGGGTGGATGAGATCCGCACGGAGCTCCCAAGGGCTCTGGATGGTGTTGGGCTGTCCTGGCGGACACGCCTTTGCACCATTGCATGGACATCGGGGACAGTGCCTCTGGATTGGAAAACTGGGGTGGTGGACCCTCTTTACAAGAGCTCCAACTACCGAGGGATCACACTCCTCACCCTCCCTGGGAAGGTCTATTCGGGAGTACTGGAGAGGAGGGTCCGTCGGATTGTCGAGTCTCAAATTGAAGAGGAGCAGTGTGGTTTCCGTCCCGGACGTGGAACTACGGACCAGCTCTATTCCCACAACCCAGCCCTGGATTGAACCGTAATAGAGAAGATAATCTATCATTCTTCTTCTTCTTCTTCTTCTCCTTTCGGCATTTCCCTTCAGGGGTCGCCACAGCAAGTCAGTTTCTTCCATCTAACCCTATCTGCTGCATCCTCTTCGGTCACACCAACTATCTTCATGTCTTCCTTCACTGTATCCATGAACCTCCTCTTTGGTCTTCCTCTAGCCCTCTTTCCTGTTGGTTCCAAATCCAGCATCCTTCTGCCGATGTACTCGGTCTCTCTCCTCTGCACATGTCCAAACCATCTAAAGATAATCTATCATTAGGACATAATAAATATACAGAAATATCGCAAAAAATTATGACCAATTAGCCAAATTTTTTTTTTGGATGCACTGAATGCGTCCAGAATAATTAGCACCATTTTTTGTGGCGTCTAGATTTGCCCCTGCTGGAGATGAGGGGTAAAACCTGACATAGAAACGTATGTGGTCATCTTTAGCTAAGTCCAAAAACGGGCAAGAAGTAAAAGAAAACCCCTCTTGTCTTGTTGGCCTAGTTTCCTGCCCACATGCCAGGATGGAGGAGGGGGTGAGGGGTCATCTTCAGCACCCTACAGCTCCAAACTGGCCATGTGATTTAACGTATAGGTTTCCATGGCTACACATGTGGACGTATCTCGCCTTTGTGTGCTGTCTAAACACAGCTGTGTTGGAGCCATGATTGTTTGCCCACACGGAGTCGTGCTCGCGGCTGCAGTCGCTCTCTACATTTCCAGGATGAATGATTCATAGTTGGTGAGAGATGGAGGGGGACATGAGGAAGGGAGGTGGGGTGGGTGGGCCCTAAGGAACATGCAGACATGACAGCAGAGTGTGTGCTTCAAAACAAACTCGTTAGTTTGATCCAGATTAAAAATAGAACATGTTTAAAGTATGTTGGGTGAGTGTTTGGGTTTTCTCAGTAATCTGATTACCGTGTGTGTAGAAAATAAAAAGCAGTCGGCTTGGGTTTTCGCGGCATCTTAAAATCGGTCTGTTTAAAAAAAAAAAAGAAAAAACCTTATCCGTCTAAATTTTGTTTCTAGAGGAATAAAAACATCAAATTTTACTCAGAGGAGAAAAAAATGGCAATTTTTTTCCGCGTCGATTTTGAATATTAGGGTTTTTATTTACAGTAAAAGATAGAAGAATGCTAGCAAAATTTTTGCCAATCGTGTTAAACCCCTCCCACTTCCGCAACCCTCCCGCTCAAAGGAACGGGACAAAAAAAATCATTTCTGCCGTCCTCCATCAGACTTTTTAACCTTTCACCCCTTAGTCTGTAACTACTGTAAATATTCACAGCAGTGAGTCACCGCTTTAACCGTCTATCCCTCACGGGGTTACAGGGGTTGCTGGAGCCTATCCTGGCTGATTTCAGGCAAGAGGCAGGATACCATTTGCAACAGGTCGCCAGTCGGTTACAAAGCCACACACACACACACACACACACACACACTCATTCCTGGCATTGTTGTTTTTGGCAGCCATCTAAGTTTTTGTTTTAGTCTTCGTCTTTGGAACAAAAATTAAGTTTTAGTCACGTTTTTGTCATCTCTTTATATTTTCGTTTTAGTCACGAAAACCCAAAAGAGTTTTCGTCTAGTTTTTGTCAGGGAAGACTAAGAACGTTTTTAGTCTAGTTTTAGTGTAAAAAAACCCCCCAAAACTTTAATTTGCGCAAAACAGCAAACATCGTAAAACAACGTAAAATAAATATAAATTCTTCATTGAGTGAGAAACGTTGTAACTTATACATACTTAAAAATGACACCTCTTTAATAACCCTGTAAACAAGTAAACACTGCATTGTGTCTTTAAATCAGTCGTTAGCGCAACCAAGCTAACTAAAGAAGTTAGCAGCGTCACAAGCTAGCATTAGCTTGAAGTTAGCATGCTGTTTGCGCAAAATATGTGGATAACGTTAAGTTTCTGACGACCAAGCCTCTTTGCTGCTGTTTTCACCATGGTGTGTGACTTCCTCGTGGCTGGAGGTGTGTTGTGTAGACGGTGTGAACGTGCAGCATTGTGGGGGGCGTGCCGCCATGAGAGACAGATGCACCCGCTGTGTTTTTTCTTTTTACAGACAGAAATGTGAAAGTCTGACGCCTATTTCTTTACGTTTTCGTCTCGTCAACAGAAACTTGCAAACGTCTCGTCACATTTTTGTCACCAAAAAGTCGCATTTATTTTGTTATCGTTACGCTATCATCATGAAAAAATGCTTCGTCGACCAAATCATTTCGTTGTCATCATCGTTGACGAAAACAACACTGAGGGACAATTTTGTCGTGGCCAATCAACATAGCACGCATGTTTTTGGATGATGGGAGGAAACCGGAGAACCTGTAGCAAACCTACGCATATATGGGGAGAACATGCAAATTCCACACAGAAAGACTAATGTATCAAGCACCGCCCCACTCCGGGACTCAAACCCCTAACCTTCTTGCTGTGAGACTGATATTTAAAAACAATTCGTACCAACATGTTTCTCTTCTTGTGTCATATTTCTTCTCTTTATGCGTGTGTTCGTGTCCTTCGGGCGTCTTGATTTTGGCGCCTGGTATTTGAAATGTAAATTTTTCTTTAGGAATAATTAAATATTTTCAAACCAATGATAAAATTATTATTATTATTATTTTACATTTTATAAGAATCTGATTGTGAATTCTGAGTTTGGTTTAAAACCCAGTGAATTCCGTCCAGTTGAGTGCAGATCTTTCGATCCACATGAACCAAACTCATGAGAATCCGTTTCCATGGAAACGATTGAAGATGCATAATTCCTTCGTAAAGTTCTCGTTGATGATCTGCAGGTTTTACATGAATATTTTTTTTTCTGTTTCTGCATCTTTTACATTATTCACCACTTGACCTCTGACACACAATATCATGCTCTATCTGCGCTCTGATTGGTCGAAGCTGCTCCTTCCAAACCCGTGTTTCCAGGAGACTCTGATCGTGCATGCGCATTGGGATGCGCGCTCCATGCAGAAGGGCGTACCCGCCAGTGCAATGCGCGTGCTTGCCTATGCTATGCGTGTGCCCGCTTTGAGATCTGCGCATCTGAGGCTGAAGAAAAGCCGCAGCTGATCTGCGCAAAGCTCCCATCAAACTTCTGTTTGTTTCAGATTTTTTTTTCTCTTCTTTTTTTTTCTTTTCTGCTGATTTTGCGCAATGAGGTGTAAAAGTGGCGCAAAGTAGCGGAGCGTCCATGAGGAGGTGCGCGTGTTTGTGAGGAAAACATCATGTACGCAGGACGCAAAAGAAGAAAACCAGTCCAGAGGGTGTAAGTTAGTTTTTATTCTGGATCAAATCTGATCATCTTGGACTTAAATAGATTGAACTTAATTTTAATTTGATTGAAATAAAAAAGTGTTTTTATTTCTGAGGAATTAGATTTTTTTCAGATTAAATCAGGCCTGAAACAGCGGCCTCAATCTGATCAGATTTTATCATAAAATCTTCATCTAACATTAAAAATTTGTGTCTTTGATCATTTTTAAAAACTTATTTTATGTCTGACAGAAAAAAAAGCGGTGTTTTCTGAACAAAAACTAAAACACACACTTTTTAAATTTAATGACATCCTCTAGAAAAAAAAAATCTAAAAATCTGTCCAAATAACGGATTTTTTTGGGTCTCAAATAACTTTTCATTTTATTTTATTTTGTTGCAAAATATGTAAAATTTCAAAATGCAAAATCAAACAAATGCAAAATAATCTGTTTTAATTAAATAAATCTAGTTTTTTATCAAAATCTGCTAATTTTATTTCAAAAAGATCTAAAATATTTTTCATTTGTTATAAAATTAAGCCTAAAAATACTTTTTTTCACACGTTGGATTTTTTTATTTTTTTAAAAATACATTTTTCTCATAAATTGTCTCCATTTTTAGCATCAAATTAAAAGTCCTGGTAAAATTTGTTCGTGATTATGATTCAATGTTAATATTAAACTTAAATATTTAGAATATTTGTTACAATTATTTGATAATAAATGCCTTTATTTGTAAATATGAGGCCTTTTGGTTTTGATTTTTTTTAATTGTTTTATTTTATGCAAAAAAAATATTTACACCAGCATTTTAAAAATAAATATATAACTTGGTAATAACGTTACGACAAATGAGCGACTTGTACATGGTGCACCCCGCCTCTGACAAAGTGTTACATATGGACAGATGGATGAGTGTATGACTGCTTGAATGAAAACACTCATTCAAATAATTTTATTTGTTAATTAAATGTGAATTAAATGACTGATTAATAAATATTAGTTTTATTGTTTGATTCTGTTTTGATTGATTTTTTGTTGTGACAAAAAAAAGGAAAAAAATTTAATGTCAAAATTTATAAAAAGTGCTTTTTTTCTTTTACTGTTTCCACTCTTTTCAATTCAGAGTTATGCTTATTTTTTAAATTAAAATAATTTATTAATTTTTTTATTGTAAAAAATCAATCTCAGATACTGGTCTGATTTTTTCTTAATTTTTTTTTCTAATTTTTTAAAGCCTTGATTTTTTTAAATGACCAAACTTGACAAAAACAAAAAAGCCTTTTTATTCTAAAAAAGGAAAAAAAATGGTTTTCCAATGATTATTTTTTATTTGGTGTTTTTAACACTCATTAATTCCAGGTCATTTTTTAAATTGGTATAAAATCACTGCCATTGTTTATTTGTTCTCATAAACAAGCTTTTTGTGTTTCATCCAAACAACAACTCAAATCTTTATTAATTTAATCTTTAAGTTTACATTTTTATGTATTAATGAGACACATGACTATAAAATACAGTATTTCTGAACATGTAGATTTTTGTCATCAGTACTATTTAAATCGAAGAAAAAATTAAATATAATAAAATATTATTAGCTATAAATGTGCTTGAATATGCTTCGAATATGGTTTTACGATTTGTTTGAGTTATTCTTTGGAAATGAGTCATTTCTATTTTATACACAGTCAGCTATGAATAATTTAAAATTTCATGCTTTGCATAAACCATTTTTTTAATACAAATTATTTTGGAAAAGGTTTTATGAGATCACGAGTAATAACTGATTTTTTTTAATTATTTTTTTTATATTTTACTTATTGTATCATTTAATAAACAGAAGATTTCACATTTATTTTTTCTATATTCTGCTATCTTGTATATATATATATATATATATATATATATATTCCGTCATCTTCCGCTTGTTCCGGGGTCGGGTCGCAGGGGCAACAGCCTCAAACGGGCAGCCCAGGCCTCTCTCTCCCCGGCTGCATCCTCCAGCTCACCCGGAAGGATCCCAAGTCGTTCCCCGGCCAGCTGTGAGACATAGTCATAGGCACTCGGGGGGGGTGCATCCTGACCAGATGCCCGAACCACCCCAACTGGCTCCTCTCGACCTGCAGAAGGAGCAGCTCGAAACTGAGCTCCTCCCGGATGGCAGAGCTCCTCACCCGATCTCTGAGTGAGAGCCCAGCCACCCTGCGGAGGAAGCTCATTTCGGCCGCTTGTATCCGCGATCTCATTCTTTCGGTCACCACCCACAGCTGGTGACCATAGGTGAGGGTTGGAACGTAGATTGACTATATATATACATATATATATATACTGTATATGACTGTTATTGTGTTGTTTTTATGTTTCTTTTTAATTATATGAAGGATAAACAGAAGGAAATTAGCTTCATGGAAAATCTTATTCAGCCATCTTTTTTATTTCAACTCATTGTGTGTAAAAACGAACACAGATTTTATTTAAACAATTCAATAACTACATACATTTAAAAAATATATATAATAATAAATCCTGTTTATAATAAACCACTTCAGACCAAATTGTCTGAAAACTACAAAAAATACATAATTTTTAAGTCAAACAGCATTTAATAGCATAATGCTAACTTTTTTTTTTTTTTTGCCTTGTATTAATAGAATACTTTCATCCATGTGACTAAAGCCCGGAAGTCGGCCATCTTGGATGCATATATTAAAATAAAACTATTTTTTAAAGTTTTTTTTTATGTTTTGCCGTTGTTTAGAGTGAAATTAGTTTTTACGTCATTAGAGTGGCATCATGAACGACCAAATACGAAAAAAAAAACAGACGAAAAATCGATGACTTTCAAATGGCCGATGTCCTGGTTGGTGACGTCACGTGAGAGCGCTCTACACTGGACCCTAAAACTATTGAGCCTTTCATTTAATATCTCTGGAGGAATTATTTAGCGCTAGCTACGATAAGTAATTAAATCTCTACGCCATATTTTTTTGAAAAGATTACTTTTATCATCCCCCTCGGACCGGACGGTTAACCGGAAGTTCACGGGTTCGATTTCCACTGATTTCACGTCTAGGGTCCTTGGAGAAGACACCTCAACCCCCCATTCCTCCCACCATTGGTGCCGTCGTAGCAGCCTGCTGTGGTTTAATACAGCACACAAATTTCCCGGTGACTGATCAATAAAGTATACGTTATTATGGTTATTATTAATCGACAGACGTAAGCTAATTACTTCAGTATCCATGGCAACGGTGGAGGAATGAGGTAACACTAGCTACAAAAAGCTACTCTGATGATTTTATGTTCTATACGGAGGAATGAGTTAAAATTAGCACCCACAGGCTAACATCCAGAGGCTAGCTACTGCTAATCCTCAGCCATGTTTTAGGATAGCTGATTTGTATTTTTGGTCACCAGTGATTATTAATAAAGGTACGAACATAAACCAAATGGTAAATTAAGAGTTTTACTTAAACTCTTACCCCAAGTGGAGGAGTTTAATTATCTCGGGGTCTTGTTCACGAGTGGGGGAAAGATGGAGCGGGAGATCGACAGGCAGATCGGTGCGGCATCAGCAATAACTAGGAGGTTGCATCGGTCCGTCGTGGTAAAGAGAGAGCTGAGACGAAAAGCAAAGCTCTCAATTTACAAGTCGATCTACGTTCCTACCCTCACCTATGGTCACCAGCTGTGGGTGGTGACCGAAAGAATGAGATCGCGGGTACAAGCGGCCGAAATGAGCTTCCTCCGCAGGGTGGCTGGGCTCTCACTCAGAGATCGGGTGAGGAGCTCTGCCATTCGGGAGGGGCTCGGTGTCGAGCCGCTCCTCCTCCAGGT
This sequence comes from Neostethus bicornis, assembly GCA_902685375.1. Taxonomy (NCBI): domain Eukaryota; kingdom Metazoa; phylum Chordata; class Actinopteri; order Atheriniformes; family Phallostethidae; genus Neostethus; species Neostethus bicornis. The sequence goes on along the minus strand of LR738549.1, from coordinate 6,915,043 downwards.
CGAGAGGAGCCAGATGGGGTGGTTTGGGCATCTGGTCAGAATGCCCCCCCGAGCGCCTCGCGGGCGAGGTGTTTCGGGCACGTCCCACCGGGAGGAGACCAAGGAGCAGACCCCGGACCCGCTGGAGAGACTATGTCTCACAGCTGGCCGGGGAACGACTTAGGATCCTCCCAGGTGAGCTAGAGGATGCAGCGGGGAGAGAGAGGCCTGGGCTGCCCGTTTGAGGCTGTTGCCCCCGCGACCCGACCCCGGAACAAGCGGAAGATGACGGAACGAAAGAGTTTTACTTTTTTGCAAAGCTCTTTTCTTACAAAGACGGACTGATGAAGCATCCTAATTATTACAGATGCAGCACAAATATGTCTGCCGATCTCTGACTCCATCCTTCCTGAACTCCTCAACAGAACCGCCGGTGATACTTAATTTATCCTGACCTGCGGTGGCCACGATCCTTTTTCAGTCAGGAACCATGATCTCTGATTTGGAGGCGCTCATTGCCGTCCTAGCCGTTTCATACTCATCAGCAAATTGATTTAGGTTAGAGCGGAGATCATGGCCCGTTGAAGCACAGAGCACCACATCATCCGCAAAAACCAGAGTAAAAATTTGGAAGCCACCAGACCAGATCCTTGGCTTCACCAAGAAATTTTGTTTGTAAGAATAATTAATAGAATCGAATACAAAATGGAGCTTTGGTGGAAAATGAGCCAGAAATGGGTTCAACTTAACCAGCAATAACCTCCAGATAGTTTTATTGTTTCTACGTCAATCGCAACTTTATAAAGCGAAAAAAATGAATGTAGTTGCAGCATTTTTAGGTTTTGGACAGTTTAAATGTGAACTTCTATAAAATTAAACTGATTAGCTTAGTATTAGTTTAAGTTTGACCATTTTAACCAAGAGGGACTAAAAATGGAACTCTGGTGTTGGTCTATTTTGGGCGCGGCTAGATTGCTCTGGACAAGTACAAAATTTGACTTACAACAAAAACCAAACAAATGTAAATAAGAATATGATTTCTACCCCTATTTTGGGGAGACGGTGGCCGCGTGGTTAGAGCGTTCGCACGCGGACCGGAAGGTCGTGGGTTCGCGTCCCACAGAGAGAATGTCTAGGGTCCTTGGAGAAGATACCTAACTCCCACTTCTCCCACCATTGGCGCCGTTGAAGGGCAGCCTGCTGAGGTGTAAGGAGTGCAGCAAACAAATCTTTTCCCGGTGAGGGATGAATAGAGTAATTCATTTATTTTATTTATTTATTTATTCATTTAACGTTGAAATTATCAACAGTCTGGAACATTTCCAGATGTGGGGTAAAATTTTAAACCTTTTAATGTTTTTGTCTTTTGCCCGGATGATCAGGGTGAAGCAGCCGCCAGTCGATGGTGCCAAGTCCAACCCGTCCAAACGTCACCGGGACAGGCTAAATGGTGAACTTGAGCGGCTTGCTAGCTTGTTGCCTTTTCCTGAGGAGGTCACTGCCAGTCTGGACAAACTGTCCATACTTCGTCTGAGCGTCAGCTACTTGAGAGCCAAGAATTTCTTCTCTGGTGAGTTCACAACTATTGCCAACTGACCTCAATCGGACCATGACTTTGGTTTTGGGATTCCAGGAATAATTTTAGGGATATTTTATGTATCATATATTTTAGATTTTATGTATTGGTTCAGACATTAAATAAAAATGGATCCAAGGTGGCTTTGAAATAAATGGACAGTACTTATAGAGAACTTTCTAATACCTGCAAGTTCCGCAAAGCGCTTTACATGGTACCTCATGGTGGAAAGGTACCATACAAGGCACCAACCCTTGTCAAAGATAGAATCCAGACTACCTCTCTGAATGGATCTTGGTCTTTGTTTCGGTCTTTTGATAAGTCTAGAGATTGGTCCGGTTTAAGTTTGAGGGTGTTACAACTGGATTGATCTGTGATGGTTCTGAATTTGTAAGACCATTTGTAAAGGTCCAGAAGTCAGAGATTGGACTACGACGGGTCTTTGAATTGGTTTTGGATTGACGTTAGATCAGTCCGGGATGAATCTGGGTTCAATGATCTATTGTGTCTGTCTAGGATAGGTCTTTGATCAATCTTGGACTTTCATTTAGACATATTGCTGCTGTAGCGACATTTTAGCATCTGTCCAAATGAAGATCTTTTCTGGCTCCGATTGGGAAGAAATTTTAGCAGCTCATTTTTTTTCTGAGCAATTTCCAACTGTACCTAAATGGAAGAAACTGACTTGCTGTGGAGACCCCCAAAGGGAAACAATCATGACCATCCTCTCTACCCACTCCTGGACGAACAGCGGAGCTCCTTCTCTAAGGGGCTCAGACAGCTCCGCTCAAGAACATCTCGATACCGGAGGTCTTTCTTTCCGTACGTGATCGGGCTCTACAACGACTCACTTAGCAGATAGGAAGTTGTTGCTGTGACACACAAATTTCCCATGTGTGGGATCATTAAAGTATATTCTGATTCTGAAATGCCTAAAGAAGAAGAAGAAGAATTTCTAACTGTCCCTATTCGGATCTTAATCAAGCGATTTGTCCTGCTCTCTGGAATAATGCTCTGGAAAAAGTCAAAATTGGCTTTATCATTGATATGGAATTGATTGTTTACCCACACACTATGATTGTTTTCCAACCAATAAAGGATCATCTGAAACGGATTGATCTAAATAAGTTCTAGTACAGAACTTTAATTAAGAGAAGGGCTAAAGATTGGTGAATCTTTGGCTTCTCTGACTCAATGTGTTTTTTAATTCCATTCAAAATGGCTTTTTTTATACAGGTCTAGATTAAAACAAAGTTACGAAAGGTTAAGATTTTTATTTGTACAGAAGTCATGCTCTAGTTTTTAAAGGCCAGTTTTAGTAACAAGTCAACAAGAACTTGTGGTTCCGATGGTGTTTCTGGTCTAGGTGTCCTCTTCTTTAGAAAGGACATGTTTGTTCCGGCGTTGGTCTTCACAGAGTGCTGCAGTGCGGCCATCAGATGCTCCTGAATCATGAATAATTGAGTGAAACTCAGGAGTTTGCAGAATTTATGAGCTGTAAGCAGAAATGGCTGTTTAGGCTGTGAGGCGACTCGCCTTGTGGCAGTCCGGTCTCCAACCTTTCCTTCATCCTACCAGATTCATTTAAAACCGTCTTGCAGCGGTTTAATGTTATTTTCCGTCTGCTGAAGCTGTCTTTTCTCTTTTTCTTTGGTGTTGGACTCTTACTAATGGGTCCAAGAGTAGCCTGTGGATGAAACTTTCTGTCTAACCACATTAACCTACTTCCTGGTCAGTCTAAGTAATTAACAAGCTCAGGGCTTTTCCATGAGGAGAGCAACTCCGTGGCCCTTGTGGCCCATCTCTCCAGGCTCCTTCGATAGCCCAGTGTAATTTGTTGTATGTAAACAGCTCAAATGTAGCTCAGCAGAAGCGTTGTGCGATGGTGGTCCGAGCAGCGAGGACTCTGGGAACGATGCCACGGATGTTTATGTGTTCAGAGGAGCTGCTGATTGCTCCGAGGAGTCTTCATTAACTTTTAAAGTCTGTTGAAGCCAAAACACTCCGGCTCACAACTCACCATTTAAAGGCTGAATAAATCTCTCTTAATCCTTGGACAGCTTTATCCCACCAATCTGCCATCTTTGTTGTCATAGGGTGCAAGTCAGCCCCTCCGCACAGCACCCCTTCGGCCATACCACACCTTCATGATCATCTTCACAGCTGTTGTCTGTCATTTGGATCATTTGTCTGCAGAAAGGAAAGGCTCGAGGCTCAGATTGAACCTAATTAAACATGATCATCGTTAAGCTTATCATATCTGTATGTTTAATAATAGATATTGTATCATGTTTTATATCACATGTAATGATCCGTTTTAAAAAGGGATTTAGGTTTTGATTTAAAATGGAATTTGAAATGTGAAGACAAGTCATTAATATGATTCAATAATTTTGTTGATTTTAAACAATGTATTTTTATTCTACATTTTTTACAGAACCTACGAACAATTTGCTTCAAACTTCATTTCTATTGGTGTCCGTTTAATCTATTTGTAACTGAATTTCTTATTTGTTTTAATCAGTTTATTTAGATTAGATTTACTTTATTGATCCCACACTTGGGAAATTTCTGCGTTACAGCAGCAACAAGAAAGAAAAAAAAATTATTTTTTTTTCCAAGATGGCGCCGTGAAAGGACGCCTGTTACAGCAGCTCTGTATTCTTTTTTTGTCTAATCGCCGTTTTTTTATCTTCTGTGTCTTATTATTTTTCTTATTTTGCTCCTTTTTTAAAAATTAACGCAACTACAAGAGTTTATGATCATTATTTTTAATGTCCAATTCGACAATGTGTTCCAAATTATTATGCAAACGGACTTTAATGGTAATCAAGATCATTGCTTTAGTTCAGGGGTGTCCAAATCCGGTCCTCAAGGGCCGCTGTCCTGAAGGTTTTCCGTATGTTCTTGCATCTACACACCTGGTACGGTTTATTGAGTCATTGTGCGAAATTCTATTGGCTGTTGATTTCACTTTCTGTGCATCAGCTGTATTGAACCAGGAATGTATGGAAAACCATCAGGACACCGGCCCTCGAGGACCGGCTTTGGACACTTCTGCTTTAATTGATCTGGATTGTATTTCAGGATTTTTGGAATCCTGAAATCAGAATTTTGTGACAATCAGTGTCAAATTAGCCCACGTGTTTGATGATGGACCAGATGGAGACTTCCTGTTTCGCGTTTAGGGTCTACCACATTGTAATGTCCAGTTCCTCCAGTGAGTTCCAAATAGTTATGTAGATAATGTTTTTCTTTAGATGTTTCTCCCAAACTGCAGCCCTCTGGAGTATCCTCCTCACTTCCTGTTTGCTGCTTTGTAATGTCATTTTAGCAGCTGCATTTTTGTCTGGTAGTATCCTTCCTCGTCTTGTCTTTTTCTGCACGGCCCAGTCTTGGCTTCGAATCAGACACAAATCTCTTTAAACACATGTTTCTGTGAAAAAAAAAATCTTTTCATCCACCTGATTAGTATCTTCTTCTTTCGGCATTTCCCTTCAGGGGTCGCCACAGCAAGTCAGCTTCTTCCATCTAACCCTATCTGCTGTATCCTCTTTAGTCACACCAAAATTTCTTCATGTCTTCCTTCACTGCGTCCATGAACCTCCTCTTTGGTCTTCCTCTAGTCCTCTTTCCTGGTGGTTCCGGATCCGGCATCCTTCTTCCGATGTACTCTCTCTCTCTCCTCTGCACATGTCCAAACCATCTCAGTCTGGTCTCTCGGACTTTAAAACCTCTAACATGTGCTGTTCCTCTGATCCTGTCCATCCTGGTCACTCCCAGAGAGATCCTCAGCATCTTCATCTCTGCTATCTCCATCTCTGCTTCCTGTCTTTTTCTCAGTGCTACTGTCTCTAAACCAATCAGCATGGCCGGTCTCACCACGGTTTTGTACACTTTCCCTTTCATTTTAGCTGAAACTCTTCTATCACACATCACACCTGATACTTTTCTCCACCCGTTCCAGCCTGCCTGCACACGTTTCTTCACCTCTTTTCCACACTCTCCATTGCTCTGGACTGGAGAGTACTTAGAAGATTCTAAGTACTTAAAATCTTCCACCTTCTTCATGTCTTCTCCCTGTAACCTCACTTTTAATAAATCAAATTTCGGAAAATAATGTAGAAGGACACATCGGGAAAAATCGGACTTCACTTGATTTCAGGAAGAAAATTTTATTTTTCCCAAAATGGTCCATTTGTTCCTTTTTTTCGTCCCCGAATGTCTCCATGACCTTGAGTTGTTCAGCTGAGGTTCTGCCGAGAACGTGTGGCTTGTGAAGGTGAAAGGAAATGGAAGTGTAGCATGCATGAAGCATGACCTCTGTTTATCTTTGCTTTCTGATGTGATATGAGCTGGGATCAGTCTCCATATTGAAGATAATTCCACAGAGGAAAGAACCTCAGACTTGACGAGATTCCAGATGACACAACTGTGCCAACAACGCCAGTTGTGGGTGTCATGGAGGAGTCAGTGCCCGCAGACAGCTCTCATCCTTTTTCCTCTTCATGTCCGTGATGGGATCTGCTCATTTCTCCAGCGAGGTTCTGAGAGCGTCACAGGCTGCAGGACCCGGGTCATCTGACTCCCACTACCACAGTCTAGACGATAGTCTGAGGAATGTCTCCAGCACTGAAAGGCTGGAGTTGGAGGTAAAGCGAGTCCAGTTCTGTGATGGAGCTGATTAATTGGTTGATGGTTTTATATTATCAATAACAACAACAGTATTACTTTCATTTTCATCCTAAAACTAGTACTTATCCATTTCTATGTCGTTTAGAGACATCCGGACACCTGGAAATATCGAAGCTACTTTCTGTTTGAAAGCTCAAACTGATCGGAATGTCCAGGCATTGTTGTTTTTGGCGGCCATCTAAGTTTTCGTTTTAGTCTTCGTCTTTGGACGAATATTAATTTAAGTTTTAGTCCAGTTTTCGTCATCTCTTTATATTTTCGTTTTAGTCATGAAAATAGTAGAAAAAGTTTCAAAAAAGTCTTCTGGACAGTTTAATTCTTGATTGAGACGTTTCCACTTCCATCCGGAAATCATTTTCAATCTGAATGAAATGGACAGAAACCTGGATCTATTTATACTAACCTGAGTAAAAGGTAAAAAAAATAGTAAGAAAGGCTCGACCAATGAGCCTGTGTTACCTAAGATGGCTGTGAATGGCTCCTATTGTAGCCACAGACCAGTAAACAAACCTATTATAAAAATGCTGAAAACCTAGTGAATAGAAATTCCTGCTAACGAGAGGCGTGAAACTGGGTCACAAGGTGTCATCTTTAGACCATGGCTTCAAAAGGCTGCTGTAAATACCGGGCAAAACGTATCTAATGCCTCCACTCCGATTCAGTGAGGGATTTTCTTTCATCACAAAGATGGCTTCTTTCACTTAGTCATGAAAACCCAAGAGTTTTTGTCTAGTTTTCGTCAGAGAAGACTTAGAACGTTTTTAGTCTAGTTTTAGTGTAAAAAAAAAAAATAAAAACTTACTTTAACAGTCGTGTCTTTATTACTGAGAATAATAAAGGTTATTTGTTAAAAAAAAAAAAAAAACTCTGCCGAGCTTTAACTTGCGCAAAACAGCGAACATAGTAAAACAACGTAAAATAATACGTAAAAAATAAAAAAATTCTTCATTGAGTGAGGAACGTTGTAACTTATGCATACTTAAAAATGACACTTCTTAATAACCCTGTAAACAAAGTAAACATTGGAATGCATTTAAATCAGTCGTTAGCGCAACCAAGCTAACTAGCAAGTTAGCAGCGCCAACATGCTAGCATTAGCTTGAAGTTAGCATGCTGTTTGCGCAAAATATGTGGAAAACTTTAAGTTTCTGACCACCAAGCTCCTTTGTTACTGTTTACACCATGGTGTGTGACGTCCTCATGGCTGCAGGTGTGTTGTGTAGACGGTGTGAACGTGCAGCATTGTGGGGGGTGTGCCGCCGTGAGAGACATAATTCCGCCGCTGTGTTTTTTTCTTTTCTTAGATAGAAACGTGAAAGTCTGACGCCTATCTCGTTATGTTTTCACCACCAAAAATTCACATTTATTTTGTTATCGTTACGTCTTCGTCATTAAAAAAATGCTTCATCGACAAAATCATTTCGTTTTTGTCGTCATTGACGAAAACAACACTGTGTCCAGGAGCGAACATCTATCGAGATCTGTCTGGTCTGTCCATTCATCTAATATTTATTTATCTAACTGTATGTTAATCAATTACCGAAAAAGTAAATAAAAATACAACTAGGGGTACGGATCGATCGACGAATCAAGGGATGACTGGATTTTCCTACAGTCAACGAGTAGAAATGGTTTCCGTCCAGTGGGTGTTTTTCTGAGGACGAGAACGTAGCTGTGGATCTTGACGTCTCAGATTAAAACGGGATGGACAGATCAGCTTTAATTAAATTAACACCTGCGCACGGCGGCGTGCACGAGGCCTAATCACAGCTGGAGACATCTGGCAGGATGACAGGCCGCTGTGAACATCTGAGGACAAGCCGTCAGCCACAGTTTATGTTTGATAAACGGCCCGGTCTGCCTACCAGACCCCCTCCAACCGTACCTCAATCCCTGCACTGTGCAGCTTAACCCCTCCCCCATCGCCTCGCCGGCTAATCACGATGTGGCACCCAAAGGAATGCAGTCATCAAACGGCTCCTCCCCCACCACTCTGCCCGCTCCCTATGGAGCTGAATGCTCATGCCTCCACTTCACTACGCTGCTGCACAGCCAGGCACCTGTTGTGTGCATCCATGTGTGTGTGTGTTTGTACATTGCTGACCTCTATACCATCTGAACATGTAGCATCAAGATGGGAGGTGGGGTAAACAGTGGTCCGTCAATCCTTAAGTGTACGGTTTAACAAAATTTTTGACTTTTTTTTATGGTACAATCAAATTTCTTCAACATTTTTTTGGGGCTGTTTTTATGAATAATTCTTGTTAAAAAAAAAGTCATTTTCTCAATTGTTTCTAAAATTTTCTTGAATTTTTGTTTTACTCCCAATTTCATTCATTTATTAACTTTCTGAACCACTTATCCCAGTGCTGCAGGAGCCTATCCCAGCTGATTACTGGTGAGATTAGGTTGCCAGTCTGTTGTGTGGCTAATCTGAATTTAATTCTATTTATGTTGCCTGATATCACAACAAAAAAATTTCAACAGCAACTGGGCTTCATCCAGACAGAATAATGAAAAAAAAAAAAAAAAATGAATTACTCTATTCATCCCTCATCGGGGAAATTTTTATGCTGCACTCCTTACACCGCAGCAGGCTGCCCTTCGACGGCGCCAGTGGTGGGAGAAGCGGGGGTTAGGTGTCTTCTCCAAGGACCCTAGACGTGCTCTCTGTGGGACGCAAACCCGCGAACTTTCGGTCCGCGTGCGAACGCTCAAACCACTGAACTGCCTTCTCCACCCAGGGTGGAGTAGAAGGTGTGGGTCATTGTAGGGTTAAGTGGGGGGAACGAGGAAGCCTCTGTGCTAAATTAAAATCTGTTTTTTTTCTACGTACAGTATTACCTGTTTACTTAAATTTTTTAAAAAACTTTACTCACTCTGTTCATCCCTCACCGGAAAAATTTGGGTGCTCGTGGTTGACTTTCGGTCCGCGGGAGAACGCTCTAACCACTGAGCCACTGTCTACCCCCCAATTATTACCTTTCCACCACGCTCACATTCAAACATAAGAAGGTAGTGCTCTAGTTCACACGTTTTGCTTAAATTTGGTCCGTCCCCTCGGATACTACTGTCCCTCACTTCATGCAACCGAGAAGCAAGAAAAGGGAAGAATTATTCATTTTTTTCTTCAAATATCGGGTTTCGGAGGTGACAAAAGTCGTCTTGAAATTAATCTATGGTATAAGATAATTATTATTATCCCAAAAAACCCCAGAAACTTCTTTAATGATTGTTTTTATTCTTCCTGCTGAGAAGGAAACGATTGATGTAATTCAGATAGAAGTGTGAAAAGACAATACACAGACACACACGACGTAATGTGTCACCTCTTATCTCTGATCACAGCTCAACTTCTTGACCTGTGCTTCCTGCTTAGCTGCACTGGTACACAGATTAACACCTGAGCGGCTGCTGAGCCGAGAAAAAGAACACACTTATTTTACTTTTTATGGTTAAAAATAAGTTAAAATTCAATTTGATGTTAACAATATGGATTTTTTAAATCTTTTTAATGATCCAATGAGACGCATCTCGAGTTCAGCTGTACATAGAAACACATGAAATGATCTATCATGAAGGGTTTGATTTTTCAGTGACCTACACAGGTGTCCAGATGTTTCTACCCCATCCAGCAGGTTTTACGATCCAGCCACAACATTTAGTTTCAGTTAGAGAGACCGTAAACTAAATCCTCCATAATCCATGATAACAGCATTATTTATCCCGTTTTCATCCCAGATAAGATCCCTTATCTGTGTTGCTAACAGACCTTTAGGCTGACCTGGAAATGAAGATAAAGCCGTTTCCTGTCTGGTTTTTCCACCAATCAGAGGTTTTAAACTGATCGTAACTTTCAATCAGTTGTAGCAAAAAATCAACAAGTGGGAAAAAGTTTTGTTTGTGTTTAAGAAAAAGGAAAATCTTACGTGCAGACAATAAAACTAAAATGATCTTTCTGGTTCATGTACAGCAGGCGTGCCAAACCTTTTTTGTCCCAAGAGCTATTTTCAAGTAGCAAACCTCCTGAGATCTACCGGTCCAGTGTCGCAAATTCCGACTGGTAGACTCGTTTCCAGCCTGCAGTAAAACTACTCTCACAACACGTTTTGTTGTTGTTACACAACCATTGGACATCACAAACCCACCATCTTTCACACAGACAAATTCCTCTTTCTCAAACACACCCACAGACAGACAAACTCCTCTTTCTCAAACACACACAGACAAATGCCTCTTTCTCAAACACACCCACACACAGACATAGTCGTCTCTCTCAAAGAAACACACAGATCAATTCTTCTTTCTCAAACACATCCACACACAGACAAATCCCTCTTTCTCAATTACACACACAGACAAATTCCTTTTTCTCAAACACACCCACACACAGATAAATTCCTCTTTCTCAAACACACACACACATACCACAGACAAATTCCTCTTTCTCAAACAAACACACACACAGACAAATTCCTCTTTCTCAAACACACCCACACACAGAGAAATTCCTCTTTCTCAAACACACATGCTCACACACACACAAATTTCTTTCTCTCTCACACACACACACAAACACTTTTTTCTCTGTTTCTATCTCTCTCACTGTCTCTCAAACACACAGACATTTTTTTGCGTGCACCAGGTGTTTGGGGAGGGGCCACAGCAGCAGCAGATGCTGCTCATTGAGAACAGGCTTAACAATGTAATTTCACGTCACAGACCCCAAAAGTCGCCAAAACAAGACTCTATTTTGATTGTACGGACCAGTCTTTTCGCTTAAGGACTTGATTTAGAGGCTTCAACTATTCATTCTGAACTCGTGACTTGATTTTGACGATTATCCACCAGGTTTTGCAGCATCGTAAGAAACGCTTCAAAGTAACAGAAAAAAAACGGTGACATAAAGAAGCAGCAGAGATTGAACAAATATTTCGTTTTTTCCTGCGTTTTTTTGCATTTTAATGAAAACTGAAAATAGTTTAGTTTCGGAGTTGAAAAAGCTTTTCTGGGACCACATGCAACAATCTGGGAATGTTGGGATTTGTTCTCCTTAAAAACTAAAAACCTTCCAATTAGTTTAGAGAAAATATTATCAAATATTTAACGTTTTTTTAATTTGTTCCGTCAGGACTTTACAAAAAGATTTTCCAATCATGGATGTTTTTAGATTCAGTTGCTTCGGTCTGCAGCTCAATCTTACACAGACGCCTGGAACTGATCCACAACCACACACACACACACACACACACACACACACACACACAAACATCTACACGCATGTATTTATAGAAACACACAACCGTATACACATAGAAACATACACAGACAAGAATACACATGTAGAGACAGACATGCATCTATACACATACACACACTCATACATAAATTAGTCACACACTTACAAGCATACGCACAGACACACACGCACACATACTTACATAGACATGCAATCACACACAAACAAACACAAGCATACCCAGACACACACACACAGATACTGTATATGCTCACAGACACACACACGTTCATGCATACTCAAATACATACACACACATATACCCACACAAACACACGGAGACACCTTTACATAAACACATCTACACACACATGCATAATCAGACTGTCACACATGCACATACACAAATGTGCAAATATTCACACAAACATGCATCACACAGATGGACACACACATTTAAACATAAACTCCTGCAACCTGCTCTATCTCGCACTCACACACACACTTTTCAGTACACTGATTCCAGACACTTCCTGGAGCCTTGGCAGCCAATCAGAACAGAGATTTTGGGATGAAGCGTTACTTAATGAGCGGCAGTGAAACGTCGGTTTATTTTCAGCCCGACGGCTAACTTAGCATCATGTGACTCACAACCATCTTTATTTGCACTTTGACCTGCCCAGAGAGGTTCAGTTTGTTTGCACCACATTTCGTTCGGTCAGACGAATCATGTGCACACGATACGAGGCCCTCATTAAGCCGGCCTGTTAAGCCTGCAGGAAAAGGGGGGGAGGGTGTGACACAGAGTGGCGCTCAGCTGCCGTGTTAGTGCAGATGATTGGACGGTTTGAATGTGTGCCAGAAAAAAAATTCAAAGCAAAATGGAGACACATTGATTTCTGCATGAAACATATTTTACTTTGAATTTTATTAACATGTAAAACAACTTTTAGCAGCTTCGTTAAACACGTTTGAATAATTCTTGTTTTTTTATGTTCTAATTTTACTAAAGATCGTTTTTAGATAAAATATTATCTAGAATATGGGCCCCCATATTTTCGGAATGTCCATATTTTCTATGGACCCCCATATTTTGTATGGGGTATGGGCCCCCAACTCTATTCTGATGGATACACCCCTGGATGAAAGAAGTAGGTTCTCATTTATAAATGTGTGTGCTCCAAAATCTGTGCATATGCCGACATTCATGCAAATTGAGCAACGTCTAAAGATGGTGGGGTATGAGGACTTCAGTAACTTCGGAAGCTACTGCATTCAAATTGTAAGATATGGGGAAACTACGCCACATGTGGACAAAATCTGAAGTGAACCGAGGACAGTAAAATGAAGCAGTTGAAGCAGAGAGGGAACAATTAGAAAGCACACATAAATATCTGGTTGAACAGTGGCCTCATAGCAAAAGGGTTGAGGTTTGAGTCCTGCAGTGGAACACCGGCCTGTGTGAAGTTTGCATGTTCTCTACATGTATTTGTAGATTTTTTTGGGTACTCTGGTTTCCTCCTCTCCAAAACCATGCATGTTAGGTTGACTGACCGCTACAAAATTTCCCATGGGCAGGAGTATGTGTGTGAACGGTTGCCTCTGTGTGTGGCTCCTCAACAAACTGGCGACCTGTTTCGGGTATACCCTACCTCTTGCCTGAAATTAGCTGGGATAGGCTCCCGCACCCCTCGGGGTTCCATTAGGGATAAACAGTTGAGAAGATGAGACATTAACATCTGTCAATGTAAGAAGAGCCATAAGAAAACTGGACCACATCACAGAGAAGTTTATAAAACTAAAAGCATAGTTGAACTAAAACTGTCGCACACTTGCCGCGACGCAAAATTCCGTATCTTACACATATGTGTAGACAGATAGGTGGGTGGAGACGGTGGCCGCGTGGTTAGCGCGTTCGCCCGCGGACCGGAAGGTCGCGGGTTTGCGTCCCACGGAGAGCACGTCTAGGGTCCTTGGAGAAGACACCTAACCCCCCTTCTCCCATCATTGGCGCCGTTGAAGGGCAGCCTGCTGCGGTGTAAGGAGTGCAGCAAACAAATTTCCCCGGTGAGGGATGAATAGAGTAATTCAAAATAAATAAAATAAAGATAAGAAATGACATCAATGATAAAAATATCATCAAAAAATCCAGCTCGGAATTACTTGGACCGTCTCCAATGGGTGAAATTATTTCTGTTTCTCACCACCTCTACCAAGGTTAGACTATCTTTTATTTTTCAGTGACAGATCAGTGTACGCCACCCACCAGATGCAGACCATAGTGACCGCGTCCTTCTGTTTTGTTTCTGTAGGAAACACCACTGCTTTATGTTCGTCTGCTTGGCAGACCAACATTTTCACCTATACTTTTGTAAAATTGTTTCCCCGTCATTGTGTATGCGTTGTAATTGGTTGTAATTGGCTCATTTGAAGACCGTTGCATATGCATCGCGTCATTTACATGATTTACATATGAAGTTATACATGTGTGGTTGGGGCGGGATGGATTTCGATTGAGTTAAGGAGGGTTTTATAAATCCTAGATTTTCGTAGCCTTGGAAAGGCGGACGGACCATTGTTGTTTTTGGCGGCCATCTAAGTTTTCGTTTTAATCTTTGGACGAATATCAATTTAAGTTTTAGTCACATTTTTGTCATCTCTTTATATTTTCGTTTCAGTCACGTTTTGTCACAAAAGGGTTAGGGTTAGGTTAGGATTAGGTTAGGGTTAGGGTTAGGGCTGCAGTAAATACCGGGCAAAACGTATCTAACGCCTCCACTCCGATTCAGGGAGGGATTTTCTTTCATCACAAAGATGGCTTCTTTCACTTCTTTCACTTAGTCATGAAAACCCAAGAATTTTTGTCTAGTTTTCGTCGGGGGAGACTTATAACGTTTTTAGTCTAGTTTTAGTATAAAAAAAAAAACAAAAAAAAACTTACTTTAACTATTGTCTCTTTATTACTGAGAATGACGCAGGTTATTTGTTTAAAAAAGAAAAAAAAACTTTGCCGAGATTTAACTGGCGCAAAAACAGCAAACATCGTAAAAGAACATCAAATAAATACAAATTTTTCAGTGAGTGAGGAACGTTCTAACTTATATATACTTAAAAATGACACCTCTTAATAACCCTGTAAGCAAAGTAAACACTGTACTGTGTCTTTAAATCAGTCGTTAGCGCAACCAAGCTACCTAAAGAAGTTAGCAGCGCCGAAAAGCTAGCATTAGCTTGACGTTAGCATGTTGTTTGTGCAAAATATGTGGAAAACTTTAAGTTTCTGACCACTGAGCTCCTTTTCTGCTGTTTTCACCATGGTCTGTGACTTCATCGTGGCTGCAGGTGTGTTGTGTAGACGGTGTGAACGTGCAGCATTGTGGGGGGTGTGGCGCCGTGAGAAACAGATGTGCCCGCTGTGTTTTTTTTTCTTTTCACAGACAGAAATGTGAAAGTCTGACGCCTATTTCGTTACGTTTTCGTCTCGTCAACAGAAACTTGCAAACGTCTCGTCATATTTTCGTCACCAAAATGTCGCATTTATTTTGTTATCGTTACGTCATCGTCATGAAAAAATGCTTAGTCAACAAAATCATTTTGTTTTCGTCATCGTTGAAGAAAACAACACTGGCACGGACTTTGCAAAAAAAAAATGAGCCCAATTTAAGATTCAGGCAAATGAAGCTCCTGAACCACTCGTTACATCACATACTTCTATTTTATTGTCGTTATCTTGAGATTCCGTTTTCATGTTAGCTTTGCTTGGTGGATCTTCTGATTGATGTAAGCGATTGACGTTATCCACTGTTTTTTTTTTCTTTTGAAAAGCTTAGAGCTTTATTATTTCTATTCTCTAGAATATTTTATTTTCACATTTCCAAAATATCTAAATCCAGTTTGAAGGGTTTCTACGTCTTTATTTGCCCATTTCTTTTAACAGTAAATTAAAACGGACCTCCTTTATTTCATCTCTCCATACAAGACCGAAACTGTCCAAATGTAACAACTGGGGTTAAATAAACTGCAGCAGCTGGACGGTGCAGGACTTAGTAACTCACGGCTTAGTGAAATCCATGTGCAGACTTGTTGGCCAGACCGTGAACGTGTGACTTTACATAGTGTTGTGATGTTGAGACTGTTTTTGATTTGTTTGTTGTGGTTATCCGGGCCAGAAGTGCTCAGGGCGTTTCAGGTCAAAAGTTAAGGACATGTGGTAAGAAAAAAAAAATCAGTTCAGATCTATGCAAGACCCCAAATGACTGAGCAGTGACCTCATTTATATCTGTCTACATTTCTTATACTTAATAATATTCATGCCACAATTTATGATTCCATTTTTATTGTATTTTTTCAGTTTTCGTGTCTTTATTTTTACCATAATTGTTCCTTGGGATGTTTCGTAGGTTTAAATTGCCCCCAGGTAAGAGTGCGGTTCTGATTGTTTGTCTGACTTTTTTAATGCATTGGACTAGTCCTATCGAGGCACTTCCATTCAACTGGTTACTGGCCAGGCTCCGCCCACAGCAAGTTAAAGAAAAGAATGTTAAATTATTAAATCAAATGATCCAGGTGGCAAAATACCCAACTCAACTAAATGTGTGCATCCAAATCGACCAATAAATTATTATAACTAAAAATTGTGAAAATAGTGAACCAAACGTAACCTGCAAAATAGATAAAATCGAATTGCCAGATTTGCGAAATGTGTGATTGCGAAAACAACCATCACAGTTACAAATGATAGGAAAAAAAGAATATTCAAAATTTGAATTTTGACTCTTGAAAAAAATGATCTAAGGCCCCATCCACACGTAGCCGGGTATTTTTGGAAACGCACATATCTTTATTTGACCTGCCGTCCACACAAAAACGGAGGGGTTTTTTTTCACTCAAGATGCGTTTTTGAAAACTCCAGCCAAGAAGGGGATATTGAAAAACTCCGTTTTGCATTTGCGTGTGGACGTGCGAAAACGGAGATTTGCATTTTTATGCGTCACTACTTGCGACAAGTAATGCACATATGTCATTTGTGTGTGTCCTTGTTTGGGCAGCATGGACCCAATCTATATTTTCTGTGTTTTATGGGTGGAGATGTTTTATGGGTGGAGACGGTGGCCGCGTGGTTAAAGCGTTCGCCCGCGGACCGGAAGGTCGTGGGTTCGCGCCCCATGGAGAGCACGTCTAGGGTCCTTGGAGAAGACCCCTAACCCCCGTTTCTCCCACCATTGGCGCCGTTGAAGGGCAGCCTGCTGCGGTGTAAGGAGTGCAGCAAACAAATTTCCCCGGTGAGGGATGAATAGAATAATTTATTTTATTTTTTTTTTATTAACTTTATAGTCGATGACAACTTTTAAAATCAATTCCACCTCCTTGTCGGTCCACACAAATGAGATGCCTGGCGCCATGTTTCAGATTTTGCAGAAATGACGACAGAGGTGCTCTGATTGGGTAGCTCAGAACTTACGTTTTCATCAATGAGTTTTTCCTCACCGAGAAGGAGAGTCTACGGGCATAAATGTGCTAGTCTTGTTTAGTTAGCCTTTGTTAGTTATTTTTCTTGTTGTGTATTTGTGTTTATACATTCCTCCTTTTCTTGTGAAGCCCATTGAGACGGAAATTCTGTGATTTTGGGCTATACAAATAAAATTGAAAAAAAAAAATACTGCCCACTACTGGTCTGGCATGCTCATAACCACACTCAGAAGCGTATTTATTCGGCTCCATGTGGACGCAGATATTTTGAAAACGGTTACATGTGGACGTGAGCGTTTTCCGAAAACGGAGGACAGCATACCTGACTACGTGTGGACGGGGCAGAACTGCTGTGTTCCACAGACAGAGCCCTGAGGTACGTCCTGCAGGTTTACACTTGCAAATTTTGCAATAGCTTGAAGGAAAAAATTACTGCTTGAATGATTACTTTTTAATCAAATGTTCCTAAAGCTCAGGTTAAGACTGACAATGTGCTTTATCTGGCTCTCATCTGTCAGGTCCTCTGTTTCAATTTGAGTTAATTTCACTCTTAATTGGTGCTTTACATCGGGCGTGGGTGAAGTTTGTTGATCGTGTTATAACAGTTGTCGGGAGCTGAGTTTTTGGGACTTTTCCTTCTCAAGAAGGTGACTCTAAAGACAGAGATGTCTGCACAGCGGTTTTGCCCTTGTTTTTCTTGGCATGTAAGTGCTTACCACACATGTCGGAAGTATCATTTTATCCATGAAGAGCAGCTGCAATTTTTTATGGCGATATGTTGGGTCAGAAGTCCGACACTTTAATCAGTCAAAGCAGTCATGACCCACAATTTATTTTGACGTCATTTATTATATAATCATCTGCTAAATCTCGCGTCCCAGCTGCAAACACCACCCTGATTTAGGAGATGTTTCTCCAGCCCGCAGCAGGTCTATGGACTGGCTGCTTTTCAGGTTCACTGCACGTTTGTCGAGATTCATCTGTCAAGTCCAGCCGGATACGTTAAGTAAGCGCTGCCATGGGGCGCCGCTGAATAAAAAATGGCCCTGGGTCCATAGTTAGAGGGACTGGCATGAATGAAAGCCTGTCTCAGTGTCCCCCTGAAACCTTTACCCTTTTCATTTAGTTTTCTCCTACTTTTTACGATGTTTTTTCCCTTTTGAGCGCCTGATGATTTCAGATTTATCCAGAAGTAGATAAAGTGAAGAGAACAGGTAACTGAATAGATTGTGGGCAGTGGTGGAACGTAACAATACTTTGTTACGTTCCACCAATACTATGTACTTCGTTACTGTACTTAAGTAAAAAAATTGTATATCTGTGCTTTACTTAAGTAGTACTTAAGTAGTTTGAGACCTTAAGTAAAATTTATGACCGGTACTTTTACGTTTACTTCACTACATTTTTAGAGCAAATATCTGTACTTTTACTTCGCTACTTTTTAAAAGTGTGTTTTACATTTTTTGTTACATTTTCATTCAGAAATTTGAAAAATACACAGGTTTTTTTAGCGCATCTTAAAGCCGCATCGCCAAAATCAAAAGAAGCAGTTGATCGGGAGAAGAAGTCATGAATCGAGAAACATTTTCCGCATTCATTCAAAAACCTAACATCAAATATAGTACAAATTAAAAAGAGTCAGAAGATCGTTGTTCGTTGTGTTTATTTCTAAATAAAAAGTTGAGCCATCATTACACAGAGCAGGGGCGGATCTAGAATTTTCCAAAGGAGGGTGGGGCTTTGACAAAGCCAATATATAGTGACTGGGGGCATCCACCCAAAACATCTTAAAAAATAAGTGTCATTTTCCTCCATTTTGGTGTCCCATTCACTGGACCTTCTAGGGGATAGCTTGACTTGTCCCCTTTCCTTTTATTTTATTTATTTATTTTTTTTGTGGACCAAAAGAGGCGGGAGAGGGGGGGTCACACCCCTACAGAGTATTTATCCTGGTTACCATGGTGAAACCCTATAGCACACCAAATAACATTTGAATTATGATCGAATACTTTTACTTTTTACTTAAAAAGTACAATTTACACCAACTACTTTTGTACTTTTACTTAAGTAGATTTTTTTATTGGTACTTTTACTTTTACTTAAGTATTTTTTTGTTTAATTATCTGTACTTTTACTTAAGTACAAAAAGTGAGTACTTCATCCACCACTGATTGTGTCCATAGAACCTTAACCTACAGAATGAAACATTTGAAGATGGACTTTAAATAGTGTTGGACTAAAGACTTGGTGACTTGCTGGTCACCATGCCAGACCTTTAGTCAGGGAGACATCAGCGGCAATGGATTCAAGTCTTCTAGACGTTCCCACCAATTTCCAAGCATCGAGGTAAGGCAAGTTTATTGTAGCATAATTCATACACAAGACAATTCAAAGACAGCATAAAAGATCCTGTTCATCCTGTCATGATGCAGAATGCAGGTTGAAAGAGGAGGACCCAGTTGCAGACAGAAACGTGGTTTATTTGAATTTGGCAGTCCATTAATACTGTGGGAAAAAAAAAGAAAAGTTTTAGTGGCATGGTTAAAGGTTATTGTAAAGATGTGTATTTGGTCAGGTAACCATGGAGACCTGGCTGGAAGGGATTGTGTGACCCGACAGGGTGCACAGATGTGTAGAATCTGTAATCATTCTCAGGTGACCCTGATCAGGTTGATAAGAAGCATCCAGGGCTCCCTCTGGCGGCAGGAGAGGGGATCATGGCACATCCTAGATTTAAACATTGCTCCAGTGTCGGTCTGTCTCACAGCCTCAGGAAGTTTGTTCTTCATGTTTAGACCTGATTCTAGACACCTGCAGGAGACTGGTCGTACAGGTCCACAGAGTTCTAGATGGTTCATAAGACACTAACATTTCACACTTAAACACAATCAGAGCAGCTTTAAAGCCTATTCTCTGAGCCACAAGAAACCAGTGCAGAGTCCTGAGCGCAGGACTACTGTCTTCATATTTTCTAGTTTTTGTTTCACAGCTGTTTCAATGCCTTTTTTTTCAGACCAACGTATCACTTCCGACCAGGTTGATTGTTCACTTCTGACATGCTGCAATATGATTGGCTGTCTACATCGGCAGTTCCCATAATTTTCTTGTACTGTGAATCCTATGGGCCTTCAATTCACCTTTTTAAAGCTCCATTCCGTTCCATTGTCTTCCGTTTATCCAAGGCCGAGTTGTAGGGGCACCAGCCTCAGACGGGAAGCCCAGACCTCTCTCACCCTGTCTGCATCCTCCAGCTCACCCGGAAAGATCCTGAGGTGTTCCCTGTCCAGCTGCGAAACGAAGTCTCTCCAGCGGGTCCGATGTCTACCTCTCGGTGTCCTCCCGGTGGGACATGCCTGAAACACCTCACCAGCGAGGCTCTGAGTAGGCATCCTAACCAGATGCTCAAACCACTCCATCTGGCTTCCCTCGACCTGGAGGAGCAGGGGTTCTACTCCAAGGCGGCAAAGCTCTCTGAGTGAGAGCTAGCCATCCGGTGGAGGAAGCTCATTTCGACCGCTTGTATCCGTGATCTTGTTCTTTTGGTTTTGATTGATATTGCTGGTTATGTCTGGGATTAGTTTGAAAAAAGATTTGCGAATCCTCAGTAGGGGAAACAATAATCTACATGGCAAAATGCTGTTGTGTGATTGGCTGTTAAATGATAACGATTAATCATTCATATTCTTGTAAATGATTAAGTTCAGCAATAACTAGGACGCTGCATCGGTCCGTCGTGGTAAAGAGAGAGCTGAGCCGAAAAGCAAAGCTCTCGATTTACAAGTCGATCTACGTTCCTACCCTCACCTATGGTCACCAGCTGTGGGTGGTGACCGAAAGAATGAGATCACGGATACAAGTGGCTGAAATGAGCTTCCTCCGCAGGGTGGCTGGGCTCTCACTCAGAGATCGGGTGAGGAGCTTTGCCATCCGCGAGGAGCTCGGTGTCGAGCCGCTCCTCCTCTAGGCCGAGAGGAGCCAGATGGGGTGGTTCGGGCATCTGGTCAGGATGCCCCCCGAGTGCCTCCTGGGTGAGGTGTTTTGGGCACGTCCCACCGGTAGGAGACCAAGGGGCAGACCCCGGACCCGCTGGAAAGACTATGTCTCACAGCTGGCCGGGGAACAATTTGGGATCCTTCCTGGTGAGCTGGAGGATGCAGCCAGGGAGAGAGAAGCCTGGGCTGCCCGTTTGAGGCTGTAGCCCCCGCGACCCGACCCGAACAAGCGGAAGATGACGGAACGGAACGATTAAGTGGGTCATGTTATTTGAGTTTGTACATATCACAGATTTTCTGTGTTTGTGCGTCAGCTTACGCAAACATAAAAATTCTGCACAAGTTTTGACATTTAACACGTTGGGTTTCACATTTACTTTCCTCGTTGTTAAACCTCAACATGTTTGACGTTTTCTGCGTTTGAATGGACGAATAATTAATATTTTGTGACTGTAATTAATCTGGATTACACTTAACAGTTTCAGGCCCTGCAGGAGTTTTTTGGTTTAAACATATTTTACTTCCATACTATTTATGGAAGCTCCTGAGGGGCAGCCGTTGCATCCTGCACCCTATAACCCACCCCGAGGTGGATTACGCTGCAACAGAAAAGAAAAACCGGCTGAATTAAATTAGTCTAAGGAATCAGGAGGAGTGGTGTTGTGTACATGTCGACCCGTCACATCAAGACTTTCTTATTTTCTAAACTCTGCCTCTCTGTTTTGCTTGTATGGGAAAGTCAAGCTGTTCTATTTAATTCACCGGAAACGCCTCTGGCTGTTGCCGTCATGTATGTGAGTGCTGTGAGAATTTAAATTTTCATTATGTACACACGCACTCACTGAAGCTTAATAATAAGATCTGCTCTTTGTCTTCCTCTGGCCATCCATGAGGCTTTGTGTTGGCCCACTTTCCCCGGCTGGATTACTCCGCTGATGCCACCGCGTACCTGCTTTCTGATGTGAAAAGCTTCGACTCGCAGCTGAAATGTTTACAGCACAGAGAGGGCGATGGCGCGAGCGTAACGCTGTGCATTTTACCTCCCCGGCATCACAAAATGTCTGGATGAGCGCAGGAAAAAAAGTCAAACAGCTGCAGCCACGGCCAACGTGGCGGAAAAATCCCAGAGTAACACAATTAGACTTTTATCTCTGCTGCTCGATCTGAGTAAAGTTTGTCTGCATGAGCTGTTACATCCAATCCCAACCAATGGTGACAAAACGAAATCACGTCACCACAGCGAGCGGATCGGAGGAAAATGTCAAACTGAGATTAAACAGATTTCTTCTGCGTGCTCATGTCTCCAGACATGGAAACAAATACGTTCAGCTTCGTATCCTCATCTGTGAGGAAGCAGAAAACCTCTCAAGAGAATCTCCGCTTAATCTAGATTTAGTGACAAAGAATTACAAAATGTTTAAAAAAAAAAAAAAAAAATGAATTACTCTATTCATCCCTCACCGGGAAAATTTGTGTGCTGCACTCCTTACACCGCAGTAGGCTGCCCTTCAACGGCGCCAATGGTGGGAGAAGCGGGGGTTAGGTGTCTTCTCCAAGGACCCTAGACATGCTCTCCGTGGGACGCGAACCCACGACCTTCCGGTCCGCGGGCGAACGCGCTAACCACGCGGCCACCGTGGTTTGAAATCAAAGGAATCCATCTTTTTCTCAATCTAGAGGATCATTATGTTAGAAAGAGCATGAAGCTCAGTGAATTCCAGTGTGGAACTGTGATGGGTTGCTAATTCGTCTTCTGGACCACTTTTTCCGAAGGAAAATTTGATACTGCAGTGCTAACACCTCCGATGCCTTCCCGGTCCGCTTACACGGTGTAAAAGCTGGCGACTGAATAGTTAAAAAAACAGTCCATAATGAGTCAACAAAGTCAGGCTTCAAAGAAGCACACCAAAATGGCCCCTCCCCATTCCTGCTGGGTCAGAATGAGCGTCCCCAAATCCTCCATCTTGCCAGCGAGCGTCTGGATGTTACCCATGCCAACCGCAGGGACACTGGGCTCAAAGCGCCTCCTTTCTCATCGTCTCCTTCTCAGTTCTGTAAGGACTGCATAGACTCCTCCAGCCACGGTGGATCTTGTTCAGAGAGCTAGCTGCTGGTTGAGTCCACGCGAACAAAGCGAATCGACTTCATGACCAACAAAACGGAGAGCTAGCTGTTGAAATCAAAAAACGGCTAGCCTAAAAACAGTCGTCTGAAGCAAAACAGTCCAGTCCAAAACGACGTCCAAAGAGCGCTCAAAGTCACATCTCTGGAACGGGACCGAACACAG
This sequence comes from Neostethus bicornis, assembly GCA_902685375.1. Taxonomy (NCBI): domain Eukaryota; kingdom Metazoa; phylum Chordata; class Actinopteri; order Atheriniformes; family Phallostethidae; genus Neostethus; species Neostethus bicornis. Next base: position 6,891,806 of record LR738549.1, on the reverse strand, counting down.
GCAAAAGACAAACAGAAACCGAGTGGAAATAAATGCAAAAATAGACGACCAAATGTAAAAAAAAAAACAGGAGACACCGCAGCAGGCAGCCGCCTGGGGCAGCACCTTTTAAACGTGTTGTTTGCGACATCAATCTAATAGGGAGCTTTTTGCAATGGGAAGCCTATCCCGGTTGATTTAAGGTGAGAGTCAGGGTATACCCCAAACGAGTCGCCAGTCTGTTGCGGGGACACACACTCACAACCATCCACACACACACTCATTCTTAGGTGCAATACGGTAATGGTCATGATCAACCTAACACGCGTGTTTTTGGAGAGTGGTGGAAATCGGAGTAGGCGAAGGAAACCCACGCTGCAGCTGATGGGGAGAACATGGAAACTCCACACAGAAAGACCAGTGTTTCAAGCCTCGTCCCCTCAGGACTCAAAACCCGACCTTCTTGCTGTGAGGCCATTGTGCTAACCACTGCGCCACTGTGCCGCCCCTTGGCTGGTAACCAAGTAACAGATTCAGTTGTGAAAAATCCTGGTTCAAAGTGTTTTGGTGCAACGGGAAAAATGTTGGTCAGGTCGACCCATGGGGCGGGGTCAGCAGAGGGACAGGGTAACTTTTCTGCAATGCCACTCACTAAAGACCTCCAAACTCGTCTTAGCTTTCAGATTAGCTCAAGAACAATCAGCTTTATGGAATAGGTTTCCATGACAACTAGCTTCATCCAGGCCATACATCATCAAATACAATGCAAGGCATTAGGTGGAGGAGGCATAGCTCAGTGGTAAAATTGCCGTCATTGAACCGAAGAGTTGACAATTCGATTCCCGATAAGCTAATGCCTAAATGTCACTGGAGAAGACACCTAACCGCCAGCTACTCCCACCATTGGTGCCGTCATGGCTGTCTGATGGCATCAATCAGAAAATTTGCTGCATTGCTGCGGTGCCAAAGATGCCTTTTCTGGAGGGAGGAATTACACTTCTGAATGCCTCTGTATTTGGCGGTTTTCAAGACAACAGTACTTACCCGCCTGCAGTTAGGCCTAGTCTATAGTTTGTTGGAGGAGTTTTGTGATGTGGGGTTGATTTTGGTGAGCTGGGCTCGGCCATTCAGAGTTCCAGTTCAAGGAACTTTCAGAGTTCTAGTTCTAGGAACTTTCAGGGTTCCAGTTCTCGGAACTTTCAGAGTTCCAGTTCTAGGAACTTTCAGGGTTCCAGTTAAAGGAACTTTCAGAGTTCTAGTTTTAAGAACTTTCAGAGTTCCAGTTCTCGGAACTTTCAGGGTTCCAGTTCAAGGAACTTTCAGGGTCCCAATTCTAGGAACTTTCAGAGTTCCAGTTCTAGGAACTTTCAGGGTTCCAGTTCTAGGAACTTTCAGGGTTCCAGTTCAAGGAACTTTCAGGGTTCCAGTTCTAGGAACTTTCAGAGTTCCAAATCGACAAACTCTGGATGCTTCAACAGACCCACCCATCACATGAGGAGTCCTAGAAGGTTTTCTGAAGTTCTTCAAACATTAGCTGCTAATGTCGGTGGAACGTTAGTGTGTGGAGTTCTCTTTTGGTTCTCACCCATAAGTCATAAGATTATTTGGGTAACATTCGGAAAATATCACTTTGCTATATTACTTTGTATGCACAAGAATCAAAACGTGGTTTAGACTAATAAGTCCCTTTATTACTACAAGTTAAAACAAGGGAAATACAATGGTGGCATTTCCGGTCCGCAATGGTGTGGTCTCTCAAAGGCCGCTTGGAAAAGCATCGCTCTTATATTTAAAGAGTAGCTGCTCAATTTAAGACAGTTTGACAAATATTTTTGTTTGTTTTGAACAATTTTTATTTTCTAACTGGATTAATTAAAGAATCAGAATCAGAATGCTTTTATTGCCATGTCAATGAAGAATATCAGAGACTAAGAACTTGCTTTTATACAGGTGTGCAAAAAAATCAAATAAAAATAATAAAAAATAAAATAAAGAAAATAATTTTAAAGAAAACTAAGAGTGCTCAGAAAGAAAAAGAAAAGTAGTGCAATGTCATAGAAAATAATAGAAAATATTAAAGATAGTAAAGTGACAAGAGGGAAGTGACTAAGAGATGTGGGGATCCAGGTTATAAAGCATTCATTAGTCTAACGGCAGAAGGGAAGATGCTGTTTTTGTGGCGGTACATTCTGGTCCGAATGAACCGGAGCCTCCTGCCCGAGGAGAGTCGCTCAAAAAGTCCATGTCCAGGGTGGGAAGGGTCAGCTGCTATCCGACCTGCACACCCCCGAGTCCTGGAGACGTACAGGTCTTCGAGAGATGGAAGGCTGCAGCCAATCACCTTCTCTGCGGAGCGCACAATGCGCTGCAGTCTGTGTTTGTCCCTGGCTGTGGCTCCAGCGTACCACACGATGATGGAGGAGGTGAGGATGGACTCGATGATGGCTGTGTAAAACTGCACCAACGTCTGGGCGGGCAGCTTGGTTTCGATTGGTTTTCGATCTTGGTTTAAATTCATGGCATTCAGAAGAATACACCTTCAGTTTATCTTCATTCATAGTTTATTAGAGTTGATGGCAAAGAAATTTGTCAAAAAAGATGCAAACATTGAGAGTTTTTAGTAAATTAGTTGTAATATTTTTTTGGTCAAACTGTCGAGCTGTGAAGTCTTTAACAAACCGTATGCTTTAGTTTTTTGTTATTTTACACATTCACCTCTCTGGATACTAATTGTCGGTGTTTAAAAAGCAGGGTTTTTGATCAGTCCAGCAGAATAACACTAATCCAGTTATCCCAGTTTGATTGTGTTTCCCAGCTGTGAGTCGCCACGTCAGTTCCTGTCCAGCAATCGGCCTGTTGGCTTATGTCACGCTGATCTCAAATACCGGTGTGTTTGGGAATAAGGTCAGGGGTGTTAGACCAAATCTGTGTCCCGTCAGGTTTCCAGCTTGAAAAGTTCACCCTGACACTCCCAGCTTAGCTCCGCCCCTCAGACAGACCCCTTGTTAACCTCGTTTGCAGGAAACAAAAGATCTGACCCAGAATCAGTCATCCAATCACATCGTACGTCACCCCAGGGTTCGGATGTCATCACGGGTCGCAGCACGGTGTTCCAGCGGGGGTCAGAGATTAATCATCACAGACCGCTGCTCTGTTTCTCAGGACATGACTGGGATGCTCACCTGATTCCACCGAGAGGAGTAACTCAGTTTAGATCTGCTGGTTGTCTATTGATCGGGATTGATCTGCTTATCGATTTAGTCCTGAAAGAATTTCGAGCCAAAATAGATCCAAAGCAAACATGTGCCATTCCTTTTAACACCAGGTTGTAAATGTTGGAAATTATAGTTTCTATGTTTTAATTATCAAAAAAGATATTTTTCAGGAAGGACAAATGGAAGTCATGGCTCAGTATGAAGCCTGAGTAGGTTTAGGATCGAAAAAAAAAACAAGCAAATTTCTATTTAACAATTTAAAAGTCAGGACCACACTTTGGCGGAGTGGTTAGCATGGTTGTAAAAAGGTCTGGGGTTCGGGTCCCGAAGAAAAGATGAGGCTTTAACACTGGTCTTTCTGTGTGGGGTTTGCATGTTCTCCCCGTACAAGCGTCGATTCTCTACTGGTACTCCAGTTTCCTCCCACCCTCCGAAAACAACCATAGACTGGCAACCCCGTAACAGACTGTTAACCCGTTTGAGGTGTATCCTGCCTTTTCCCTGAAATCAACCGGGATAGCCTCCGGCACTGTCCCGTAAACAGTTGCGGAAACAAAAAAAAAACTTAAAAGTCCCGTCTTATGCAAAATAAACTGTCCACCATTTGATGGTGACGTGCGCCTTTATTTGCAAGAAGAATGATTCAGCGTTTGTTTTTTTTTAGCAAATTGCATTGATGAAAACAAATACGTGCTAGCACCGACAACATGCTCGCTACATTGATTATGCTTTTTATGTAGCGGGAAGCATCCGCCCAAAAGGTGGGCAAGGGCGGTATAGAATACTCTGGACTTGTGTCAAATTTTGGACACAAGTTTTGGACTAAAACTGATACATCACACAAACAAATGTAAGGTTTTCAAAACTCTCAAAATTCAACAAGTTGTACTTGTTCAAAAGACTTGGATTTGAGGAATTTTTTGTTTATAAAATGATATAATTTTGCTCATATTTACACCATCCAAAATCTATCATGTGACGGAGTAATTACTGTGACAAAAATATTGAGTGCAAAAGTGCAAATCTGACTTTGGAAGTCCTCTATGTCAGTTTATTCAAATCCAGGTCAAATTATTTTCCCTTTTGGGATGAGCGGAGTCACATGGAGAGCAGGGTGCATCATGAGATGTCCTTAAACAACCTTACCCTGGAGCAGCAGGAATGATGGAGCAGACTCACCAACACAGACTTAAAGTCAGAGAGGACCTGTTTTCTGAAAATAAATCAGAAGCAAAGCAGGTCAAGTGTTTGAAAGTTATCTTTCTGAAAACAAACTGGGAGGCAGAATCATTTGCTGGTATTTTTTTTTATTTTTTATACTCCGAGCTTACCAGTGGTCAAGACGTAAACCTGCAGTCAAGCACTAAATGAAATATATTGTTTGTGTTCCTTCTCTAGAAATATGTTGAATGATAGAACCCAGGAACCTGTTTTTATCACCCTAGTTGTGTTACCGATTTTTTGGTTTCCTGTCTTGTGGCTCTTATCTCGGCTTTGGTTCCTCTGACCTGTGCCACTACCTACCTTCTTCTTCCATCAGAATGAAGCCCGTCTGCTGATTTCTTCAAATTAATAGCTGAAAAGCTAGATCAGCTAATATTTAAGAAATAGTCCTAAATACGCTGCTTGTCCGTCCTGGGAGAGGATCGCTCCTTCATGCGGGTCTCCATCAGGTTTCCTCTCATTGAACAATGAGGAGAATCTAAGGACAGCAATGTTCTGAGTTTGCCTTGTTATTTAAAAAGTTTGCCATTGTTAACAATTAGCTATTGTTTGTCTTTAAGATGTTTTTGTATTTTTTTGAAGAACCAATCGTGTTGCGATAATGGGCTACCCAAAAAATTATCTTGGAAACTGAATGGGATCAGACCAGCGGCATGATTTTAGAAACCTGCTGAATGCATCACATGGTGGATGACCCAACCTCTCCAACCATTATGCCCCCCTCCCTTGTACCCCCCTATTCCAGTTAAAAAAATGTAATATTTCCATGTCCTACCAGGAAATTCACAATTATAAAAACAGCCGGGGCTGACAGTCAATCAGACATCAAAAGATTGGGGGGGGGCTGAGGGAGCTTAACTAGACACTGTTGTAAATAAAAAATGGGCTCTATGATGCACTACATCCAGGTGTGCCCACCCCACCGTCCTGAATGAAGAGACAGAACATCTTGAATCAAGCAGCAGGTTGACAATTTTAACGTCAAATTATGGCTGAAACTTATTAGAAAGTTTCAGCCATCAAACTTCATCTAAATTTATATCCTGCTAACTGTGTCCGCCAAGTTGAGATCCCAGACCATCTTCCTCTTGTATCCACAGAGCGGCTTGGAGCCACATTCCCTCCAGTGAATCCTCATTCTGCCCTGAGGCTTTCTCTAGGCAAGTTATCCTAGAAGCAGCTCCTTTGGAAAGCTTCCAGAGGAGCTCCCAGAAGAAGCCAAAGCCATCTTAGCTGTTTATTTTCAGTGCAGAGGCATCTAAATCCACTTTTAGGATTGCACAGTATGGAATGATTCATAGATTTTTCAATATTAAAACCTGCAACAGGCAAGTTAGAGTTAGCTTGGTCTTAGCAGAGTCCGAGGGCGGGGCTTCGTAGCATGAAGAGGAAAAATTTATTTTGTGGTGCTATTTTAGTTTCGGACAAAACTTTTCTTTTTATTACTTAAATTTTTATTGATTTGAAGACAAATATGACAACAATTCACACACTGTCGAAATGTACAATTTAGAACCTGATCTATCAGGTAAAAGTCCAGATGCGAGACATTCCGAATGTTTTTTTTATTTCTTTAAAGTCTAGATTTCCTCACATTTTTTATATCTCTAAACAAAACAAAGAGAATTTTAAGTTTATTTTTTGATAGACATTTTTTTTAGCATATTTTCAAGCTACTGACCACCTGTTTAGAAAAATTAGGAAAAAACAAATGGATAAGTCCGATCGTGCACCGCTCCTTACCTGATGTGACCCTAACACATCCAATCGCAGATATCTGGAGCTTAAACTCACTGGTTTGTATAATACGATTAGAGCAACTTTGTGTCCAGGTATTATTTTATATAAGCGATCATTTCTGATGTTTGTGTGATAATCCTAACCTGACCAGAAAGGTCAGGTTTAAAATTTGTTTTGTGTAGTTTTCCTTTATGCTTATCGTGCAGTAATAGCTGGAAGAAAATCGTGCTGATGTCGTGTTTATGATTCATGTCAGTAAAAATGTGACACAATTCTGTTTGAAATAGTAAATCTTGTGTGTTTTGAGAATTAGACTTTCAGATTGGAGTAAAAGCAGCCAGAGCTGCAGGAGGTGTGGGTGCAGTGTACTGAGTATGAGCCGCTCTGACAGCCTTGTAGAGTTTTCCAAACACAATCACAGGACTAAAATGTGTCTGTGTCTCCGCAGTGGCTCTGAACAGCATCGGAACGAGTGCAACCGCTGCAGACAATGAAAACGACAAAACGACAGAAAACCAGATTCCTGAAGGGGAACTCCTGCTACAGGTCAGTTCATCAAACACCTACAATCTGTTCACATGGATCCTTACATAAAAAGTTATTAATGTGCGATACATATTAATAATGACTAATTACTGAAAATTAACGAGTCATGAGTCCATCTTTTTGCAATGGTAGATGCTCATTGTTAAACCTCCCAAAACTGGTGCGTTTCGGGAGGGATTGGGTCAGGGCTTGGGTCCCAGGGCAGCATAACCTGGTTGACCAAATGGATTCCCAAGCGTTTGTGAGCTCAGAAATGTTTGAGAATCCATTTGGCCATTTTCCAACAAAATTGTTTGCAGTTCACACCGAGAGGTGGTCCAATGCCTTTGCAGCAGGATGTGAGGAGACGGAACGTCCGAAAGATCCCATCCAATCTCTAAAGATCATTCAAATACATTTGGAGACGTTATTACAGTGCATTGGCAAAGGCGGGCACAAATTGACCATACACCCAATCAGTTGAAGGTACCTCGCTCAAAATCACACCTTCTTCCAATTGGTTTCTGTGCAGCAAGGTCAAGATGGATGCCTTGGGTGAACTACACTCTGTTTTCATCAAGTATCCATCTACCGCAAGCCAAGTTGAGGGCAGTAGCCAAATGGTGTAGTTCCACTAGACCAGGATCTGGTATCAAAAACGACTTGTTGGACTTTAAGGTCAATGGCATATGCACCTATTCAAGTTTTGTGAGAGATTGCAGCTTGATTTTGTCTCAACTGCGTCAAATTTTGGGTCCACATACACACACATACACACAATTTGGCCCCCACTGATGCACCACATAGTGGGACAGGTGCATAAATTGCAAGAGTGGAAAAAATTCAACTTGGTTCACTTAAACAAGGGGTGACAACCAATAACAAACTATGCTGCTGTGATGTAGTGACATTCTCTTAACTAAAGTCATTGTTGATTCAGATCATTTGTCAAGACTGGAATTGCGCGAAAGATGCTAGGGATCTCTCTGGGAGTGACCAGGATGGACAAGATCAGAGGAACAGCACATGTTAGATGTTTTGGAGATAAAATCAGAGAGGCCAGACTGAGATGGTTTGGACATGTGCAGAGGAGAGAGAGAGAGTACATAGGGAAGTATTGATAGGAAGAAAGATGCTAGGTTTGGAACCACCAGGAAAGAGGCCTGAAGGGAGACCAAAGAGGAGGTTCATGGATACAGTGAAGGAAGACATGAAGATATTTGGTGTGACCGAAGAGGATGCAGCAGATAGGGTTAAATGGAATAAACTGACTTGTTGTGGCAACCCCTGAAGGGAAATGCCGAAAAAAGAAAAGAGGGGTTCTCATACACTATTCTCTGGTGCGGTGGAAATCTACCTCACTAAGGGACCCTCGACATTTTCCAGCTCATCAAGAAGGATCCCGAGGCATTCCTGGTCCTACTACTTCTCTTGCAGTGGGACTAGTAAGACATCTAGAAGTCATGCGCAAACCACCCTATCTGTCTCCTCTCAACTATGAGCCCCTCCCAGATGGCTGACTTCCACATCGTAGCTAGGTGCCGTATTTTTGTGTTTAGTCATCTGAGCACGTGCAGTATTACAACTCCGCCTTAAGGTTCCTTGGTAGGTTCAGATACAATCATTTCATGTCACGTTCCTCTGGGCACATCTCGTCTTGCCCTATTTTTGACACTGTTGCAGAACGTTAACCCAACTAAGACCTTTGAAATGAACCAGCCCCAGGATGCAGGTCATGCCCCGTCGTCTCCATTAGACTGGGCTCCACTAATACTCTTGTGGCCGAGTGGGAGAAAATCCCTCCAGATAAGCTTTAGATAGGCCGGCTGTTCCCCTCCAGCGTCAAAGCTCATAATTTTACAAAGAAATATTAGACAATCAGACTCAGCGTTCACTAGTTTACACATGGTGATGGGATGATACGAAGGGCGTGAAGTCCCAAACCGAATTCATAATGGGTTTCTCTTTTCTAAGGGGTAGATCTCTGCTCGTTGGAGGTTTTTTTTGTCCTTTGCAATGCACATGTGACTGAGTGGAGCGCACACTCACTGGCTGCCAGATCTTTTTGGGTTTACTGCAGTCATTGATTTTCCAGTCCAGTTCCTTCCAATGTGCATCACACTGGCATTCCAGGAGAGGAAACAGGCTGCCCGCCATTCCCCAACTGGAGTGGCTGGCTTTCATTTTTATCCACACATCAGTAATAATAATGAGAAATGAAAGCTGGTTTGTTAAAGCAAAGTCTGGAGGTGAATGCCCCTCCCGCCCCCTTCTTTTCCCTTTTCCTCCAGTTCAAACTGGGCCTGTTTTTTCTTCACATTAGACGATTGTAAATTATAGAAAAGAATCAATTATTTAAACCCAGAGAATGGAGGAAAGATGGCAGGATTTATCAGATTGTTGGGATAATATTGTTAAAAGTTTTAAAGACACTCAACACATCAGTTTCTCTGCATGGTGATGGTCAGAGACGTGGCCCAGTTTGGACCAGCTGATGGTATGATGTTAGGAGATGGGTATGGTTGAGGTCAGTTTCCACTTCATGCTGTGGTTTTAGGAGATGTGCCCTAGTTTGGGGCTAGCTAAGTGCTACACGGTCTAGTGTTGGCAGACATGCCCTGCTTTCACATCATTAATTACTTGATGGAATGGTCTGAGGAGGCGTAGACTGGTTTTGGCCACTTTAAGGCAATATGGAAGATCTTTTAGCTCTGACAGCCCAGCATCTTTATGTACACTGAGAATGCTTTGAGACCTGTGTTTTCTGGCTTCTTCGGATTCCACAGATGCAGTTTTTGCTTTGAGGACATTGATAGGGAAGTAGAGGGAAGGTCAAAGAGGACTACATTGTCTCGTATTAGATCTAGAGAAAGATTTTAATGATGTACCAAGAGAGAAACTAGCAGAAAGTCGGGAATTACAAAGAAATGTTAGATTGGTGCGGGGTATCTATGAGGACTCCAAGACAGAGGTGAGATGTGTAGTAAGTATTACAGGGGAGTTCTCAGTTGGAGGTTGGACCGCACCACTTATCTGTTCTTAGACTTTTTTGTTGCTGTGGCAAAGAACAGGCTGATAAATTAGGTTAGATAGGAAACTTGATGGTTTCTCGAGATTGGATGCTGGGTTTGGAACCACCAGGAAAGAGGGATAGAGGAAGACCAAAGAGGAGGTTCATGGATACAGTGAAGGAAGACATGAAGATAGTTGGTGTGACCGAAGAGGATGCAGCAGATAGGGTTAGATGGAAGAAACTGACTTGCTGTGGCAACGCCTGAGGGGAAATGCCGAAAGGAGAAGAATAAGATAGGAAACTTGATGGACTATGATGTTTGGCGATGATATTGGGATGTTTTTTAAGATGATTTTCAGATTGAAAAAGTGAGGTTACAGTAAGAAGAGATAAAGAAGGTGGAAGATTTTAAGTACTTAGGATCAACAGTTCAGAGCAATGGAGAGTGTGGAAAAGAGGTGAAGAAGCATGTGCAGGCAGGCTGGAACAGGTGGAGAAAAGTATCAGGCGTGATGTGTGATAGAAGAGTTTCAGCTAAATGAAATAAAAGTTTACAAAACTGAGGTGAGACCAGCCCTGTTGTAATGCAAGAGTAAGGCATACCCTAAAGGTAGCAGAGCTGAAGATACTGCAGATCTTTCTAGGACAGGATGGACAGGATTAAAAATGAGTATACCAGAGGAACAGCACATGTTGGAGGTTTTGGAGATAAAGTCTAGGAGGCCAGACTGAGATGGTTTGGACATGTCTCCAAGTGGGAGATTGAATTTATTAATTGAAGTATGCTGAGTTTAGAGGCCTAAAGGAAGACCAAAAAGAAGGTTTGTGGACATAGTGAAGAAGTACATGAAGGTTGTTGGTGGAAGGCAGGGTTGGATTGAGGAAACTGATTTGCTGTGGCGACCCCTGAAGGGAAATGCCAAAAAGGAAACGAAAAAGATCATATCTGTCTATTGAATTGAAAAAAGGCTGATGGCACTAAACATTCAATTTCTGGTACATGGTAGTTGGAGATGTAGCCATTTACTTGGTTAATGGCTTATCGATCTGGCTTGGCCTGGTTAACTGGTGGACGAAATGGTTTAAAAAACATTGCATGGTTTTGCATTCGTAGGTGGTGGTCTGAGTGATTTTATTTAAGAGACAGGGTATGGTTCAAGCTGTTTTCTAGTGTGGACAAAATGTTTCTTGCATATGCAACCTTGGTCCAGCCTAGCGGTGGACTGAATGGTATTCAGACATGTGGCCTAGTCTTGGCTTGTTAAGTGGTTGACAAAGAGATTTTTGGAGACGTAGGGTAGTTTTAGAAGGTTACATAGTTACTCATATCAGGAGATGTTGATTCTTAGACGTTGATTCTTATCAGCTTGCTAATATGAGTTTCTGATCTGTTTTTGTTCCGGGTAACTATTAATCTAATGGTTTTTAGAGATGGGATAATTTGGGCAAGTAACTGGTGGACTGAGTTTAAAGAGATGTGTCTTGGCATGAATCGGTTAACTGGATGACAGGATGGTTATAGGAGTTATGGTTGACTGATGTTTGCTGTGGTTTAAGGAGGTCTGGCATTGCTGGCCAACTAGTGCAGTGCATTGTGTCTGAAAATTTAAGAACCCTTGGTCAACAGCTCGTTAAGTGTGGTGGTCTGGTAACTGGTGGACTTGGTAGTGTTGAGAGACATGCCCTGATTAGAATTGTGTCACCATGGCGACTGAAGAGCAGAGATGTCCGTGTCCTTCTCTCTGAGGCGCCCCGAATGTTTGTGTTTACTGTGGAGGAAGTGTGGCAGATAATCGCTGAGGGCCACTGGTGTATTATGTGAAAGAATAACATGGCGTCTGCAGCATTAGTCCCCGTTCCCTGCGGACTGCCTTTGTTTGAATTTAGGTGGTTTTGAAGGGACTGTCTCTGACTCTGTTGTTTCTGAGGTCGTCAGTGAGCACATGTTTGCTTAGTGAGGCAGAAACGTTGGGGCAGCTGCTCCTCTTAGAGGAGAAACAATGAATTCGCTCCATTTCACCGAAGACAATTTCATATCCTCCTTCATACCTCATTTCCTTCTCTTTCTCTACCTGCTTCCCTCTTTCTTGATTTGTCCGGGTATCTAACCAAACCAGAGGGCAGTATTCATTCAAGCACCATCCACTTCATCCGACTTACCTCCTGGTACTGGCTTTGACCTCCTTTTAATAGTTTAACTCTTGAAATATTTATTGATGTTGGGCCGGAGGTATCTGAAGCTGCTGGTGACCTTCTCTGTCAGGATTCTCCTGAGGTTGCAAAACACAGAGCAGAATCTGGATTTTCTTTGCAATTCTTCCCACAAACATCTGCAAAAATTTACGGAAAAACCCTATTGTTCAATTGTCTGAACCATGCTTTACTTCACACATCAGTCATGTTGTAATCTGGTCCTCAAAGATTGTAGTCCTGCATGTTTTGGACGTTTGACTACCTCAGCATTCTGTATCAGCGCAATAAGTCATTCGGTCATAGTAGCCATGTTGACATTGACTTAAAATCTGATTGGCTGGTGCAAAAGTTCTGCGGACATTTTTTCTTGTGGAAGAGGGTCAGTAGAAAAAAAAATCAGGGCTTCTTGACAGTTTTTACTTTCATCTGCCCAGCAACAAAGATAGCTGAAATGTGACTGGCAAGAAAATGACTATTTTTTTCATTTACAAGGCACATTTTGTATATAAAGCAATTCAAAACACATGAAACATTTTAAATTCATGGGAATAAACTGAAAATAAAATCCATAATTGATCAAAAATAAATCAAAGAAACTAAAACTGTGGTTAAAGAAAAGTTTTAACTTAGATTTGAAGGCATCAGCATTCGTCGGACTTTTAATTTCTTCTGACAGTATTTTGTTCTATCTGTTTTACAAGCTAATCAAATAAAATTTTATTTATAAAGCACTTTTCCAACTCAAAGTCACACAAAGTGCTGAACAGAACAAATAAAAACTCAAACATTAAAATCCAGATTATTAAAAAAACAGTATGTCAAAAAAACAAACATCCATCAAACACTGCACACGTGCATTAACGTTAAAACAACCCCCCTTCCGCACCCCTCACACGCCCATCCTTTCCCTACCCCATTTCACCTGAACCGCTAGCTACTGTCTCTTTAACTGAAATAAAATAAACTCTCGGCCTGATGCTGTGAGGGAATAATAACTGGGGATCGATCCACACCAGGAGTCGGCCTGCCCATGACTGCAGTGACCAAAACTACAGGGGTCCACCCAACTCCAAGAAACGCAGGCAACCACAGAAGCCACCTGGCTAAAGTGAAGTACCTGCACCACCCAGGCCAGTCAGACTCCCACAGAGAGACTCCCAGGCAGAGTTCGTGGGATGGAGGATCCCCATGAGGAAACACTGGAACAAGACACAGAATAATCAGAATATATTTTAATGATCCCACACATGGGAAATTTGTGTGTCACAGCAACAACTTCCTATCTGCAAATGAGTCGTTGTAGAGCCCGATCACGTACGGAAAGAAAGACCTCCGGCAACGAGATGTTCTCGAGTGGAGCTGTCTGAGCCTCTTGGAGAAGGTGCTCCGCTGTTCGTCCAGGAGTGGGTAGAGAGGATGGTCATGATTGTCCATGATGGATAAAAGTTTATAAAACAGTACAATAAAAACTAAAACCAGTAAAACAGCTCATTCTTCGTGTTTGATCTGTATTCTGGTCTGGCCTTACAGACCAAAGTCTGTGGATCTAAGAGTTCTTTGAATATACAGTATTTCCTGGGCTTGAATTGTTCTGTGATCCGTCTCGAAAAACAGATCTGGAGGCAGACTACCACTTTGTAAGAGGAACTTGTCAGAATTCTTTAAAAAGGATCCATGGTGTTATGATAATTCATATCACTTTGTGAGTTAAATATATGTTTCAGATCCGCAAAGAAAAACCTCGAATGCCTTGTTGGCCGTCAGAAAATTGATGGAGCGTCTTTAAAAGCAGAATATTGATGAGGATTGAAGTTGCAAACTTTGTAAATGAAATTTTTTGCATTATTTTTTATATTCTTGCTTCTGTCATATTTTATTTCTGGACATTAATTTGATGGCTCTGCTGCAGGATGATGACTAATATCGGATTATTCTGTTCTGTTTCACTACAACACAACGTACGACAAAGTTTTCTTTTGTTAATTAGGCCAACAGAAAAGGAAGAACAAAAACTCATTTTCAAACAAGTCTGAAGGAAACAAATCAGAAAAAGTTCTTCTGAGGTCAAGAAATTATGTTTATTTTGGGTCTTTGCTTATTAGATAATAAATCTGATTAGCCTGTTTGCGTGTGTTGGAGATAACTGGTAGCATCTTTCTGGGAACTTAAAATAATCCTAATCGGTTATATCCCCAGCAGCCTATCAGACGAAAGGATACAGCATAATAATTTAATCCTTTGTGTCTGAGCTTAATAACTTCTGTTCTGCTTGTTTCACAGGCTCTCAATGGGTTTGTCCTGGTCATTACCGCCAGTGGAACCATCTTCTACTCCTCCTATACCATCCAGGACTATCTGGGTTTCCACCAGGTAACACTGAAGCAGACCATTACATCCACATAAAGCAGTGTCAGAGGAAGGGGAACTTCTTGAAATAACCCTCTTGAAAAGCACATTGACGATCTCAGCTTGTTGCTACGATGTAGCAATGCATCCGCCATATTGGTCAGGGCAAGAAAACTCGTGGATTGGGTAGGTGGCCAAAAGTAGAGCTCTTGATTCACAAGTCCATCTACGTTCTTACCCTCACCTATCGTCACCAGAAGGGGGTGGTGACCAAAAGAACGAGATTGAAGACACAAGCGGCTGAAATGAGTTTTCTCCGCAGGGTGGCTGGGCTCTCACTCAGAGATAGAGTGAGGAGCTCTACCATCCGGGAGGAGATTGAAATAGAGCCGTTGCTCCTCCGGGTTGAGTGAAGCCAAATTAAATGGTCCGAACTTCTTGCTAGTGAGGTGTTTTGGGCACATCCCACTTGTGCCCAGCTCTGGTGGGAACAAGATTGAGGGTATCTTGAAATCCGGGTCGAGAGAAGCCATGTGGAATGGTCCGAACTTCTCGCCTACAAGGTGTTTTGGGCACATCCCACCTCTGCCCAGCTCTGGTTCCCCTGGATGAGCTTGGGGATACAGCAGGGTTGAGAGAAGCCTGGGTTTTCAATCTGAGGCTGTTGGCCCAGCAACCCGGCCCCAGTTAAGCGAAAGACGACAAAATGAATGGGACATTTGTCAAATATGGAGCTGATTGAAGTTTTTATGTTTGATTTATGGATTAAAAAAGTTGAACGTCACTTAATTAAATATTTCTGTTTGACGGTCATTCATTGATTGTCGATAAACAAAATATTTGAAAAATACATGTTGTTCTTTTTAGTCAATAATACATTCACCTGCAATTTTATTGCATTTAAAAGTTCGTTTTCCTGCTGATTATGTCACATTTCACACTAATTTTGGTCAGATTCTCCCATTTAGTCTTGTAATATTGCTTACGTCCCAAAACCAACATGGTCGCATCACAGATAAAACCTTTTTTTCTTTTCACGTTATATAATAAGAAGATATATTTTGAAGATATATTTTGCTTTTACAAAACATTTTAGACCACCATACTTGACCCATTCATCAATTCAGACACAATCTTGTGATTATCAAGAGCCAGAGCTCAAGTAAAAAGCTTTTACCTCTACAGATGGATGGCTTGCGTGCAACATGTGGCGGGATCAGTTCTAGGGTCTCGCTTGTCTCCTGCGACATGCTAGTCTCAGACATCTGTCCTAATAATAGCTTGGCCTTTAGTAGAAAGCAGCAGTGGCAGCAACGTCCTGCAGAGAGCAACACGATGCCGTATGAGTTCAGACCTCCTGAGAGCCAGCCGGGCTTTTTACACCACGCTTTTTCTTTACGTGGAACCCCAGTGACCGACCCTGCTGGTTGTGGGTACTCACTGGAACCAGTGCACGGTTGTGTTTGTGTTGCATAACGCTCAGAAAAGATGCAGACATTAGTGATGGAACGGTTGTAGGACAAAGGATCTTTCTGGGGTTTTCTGTTTCCATGGAAACAAACATTTTGTCTTATATATTCATGTTTTAATTGTTTGATTTCTACGTTTGTTTTCCTCCCTCAGACCGACGTCATGCATCAAAGTGTGTATGAACTGGTTCATACAGAAGACCAGCAGGAGCTTAGGAGGAACCTCCACTGGGCTTTGAATCCTCCAACTGCGGCATCTGGAGGAGCTCAAGATTCTCCACAAGGTAGCCTCGAGCCCTCCTGCACCTATTAGGGTTAGCGTGTGACTGGAGATGGGTGAATGTTATTGTTTATAAGAGATCAAAAACAAATCCTGTCGTAAGATTTTGTAACCTCACAATAGCCGCAGGATGGCTGGGCTCTCACTCAGAGATCGGGTGAGGAGCTCTGCCATCCGGGAGTAGCTCGTTGTCGAGCAGCTCCTCCTCCAGGTCGAGAGGAGCCAGAAGGGATGGTTCGGGCATCTGGTCAGAATGCCCCCCCGAGCGCCTTGCGGGCGAGGTGTTTCGGGAACGTCCCACCTGGAGGAGACCCAGGGGCAGACCCTGGACCGGATGGAGAGACTATGTCTCACAGCTGGCCAGGGAACGACTTGGCGTCTTTCGGGGTGAGCTAGAGGATGCAGCCGGGGTGAGAGAGGCCTGGGCTACCTGTTTGAGGCTGTTGCCCCCGCGACCCGACCTCGGAACAAGCGGAAGATAACGGAACGGAACGGAACAATAATAAAAAGAAATTTAAGTATTATTGATGTATTTAAATTTGTGACACGTTCAGTATTGACGACAAAGGCACCGCAATTATGCCGTGCAGTGAAGAGCTTGTTCCAAAAAGGGACGTTAGTATCTAGTATTTTAAGTTTTTTTTTGGTTTGAAAGTATATTCCTAATAATAAAGTTAGGTTGAACTGCCTGCTTTACAAGGGGACGTCTACACCGGGTCACGCAACTACCGCTAGGAGCAAAATACACACAAACCGAATCACAATATACTCTAAATTTAAACACTCCTTAAGGACAGAATTGATGTGAAATAACGAGTTAATGTTACGTAAGCTTAGAACTGAAAATGGATGAGGTTATTTGAACAAAAGAGAACATAAAGGGAGCTTTGCTAGTTAGCAATCAAGCTAATTTTTCCTCGTTGGGATTTGAATAATTAGAAATGAATCAGAAAACACACACAAAAACACAACTATGACACAAAAAAAAATTCTAAAATAAACAAAAAAGCAAGAATAAAAACTTGGATGTACACCTTTAAGCAATTTTTAAGTTAAAAAAAAGTAAAATAAAAAAAAAAAAAAACAACTAAAAGACAGAGTTTGTAAGTTTATCGGAAAAGGAAAAAAAAAGACAGTCGCAATTTGTTGAGATCTAACAATGGTTAGAATGACAAAGGCCATGTCAACACATAGCCATGTCAACACAAGTTTTGAAAAAGTTTTTTCAAAACTTCTAGTTCTCCATTCATTCTCCATTCCATTCAAGAGTCTAGAGTACATCTAGACTCCAGCGTCTAGATAGACGCTGGAGTCTAGATAGACGCTGCAGTCTAGATAGACGCTGCAGTCTAGATAGACGGTAGAGTCTATCTAGACGCTAGACTCTAGCGTCTTGATAGACGGTAGAGTCTAGCGTCTATCTAGACTCTAGCGTCTAGACTCTAGCGTCTTGATAGACTCTACCGTCTTCATAGACGGTAGAGTCTAGCGTCTATCTAGACTCTAGCGTCTAGACTCTAGCGTCTATCTAGACTCTAGCGTCTAGACTCTAGCGTCTATCTAGACTCTAGCGTCTAGACTCTAGCGTCTAGACTCTAGCGTCTATCTAGACTCTAGCGTCTAGACTCTAGCGTCTAGACTCTAGCGTCTAGACTCTAGCGTCTATCTAGACTCTAGCGTCTAGACTCTAGCGTCTTGATAGACTCTACCGTCTTGATAGACGGTAGAGTCTAGCGTCTATCTAGACTCTAGCGTCTAGACTCTAGCGTCTATCTAGACTCTAGCGTCTAGACTCTAGCGTCTATCTAGACTCTAGCGTCTAGACTCTAGCGTCTATCTAGACTCCAGCGTCTAGATAGACGCTAGAGTCTAGCGTCTAGATGGACACTCTACCGTCTAGATGTACTCTAGACGCTAGAGTCTAGCGTGTAGAAAAAGAGTTTTCTAGTTTCTAGCGTTTCTAACGCTAGAAAAAGAGACCCATATAAAAACCCATAAAAAATGTTTGGAAACCCATATAAACAAACCCATATAAATTTGCTTCAGAGTGCGGTTATAAGCATGCCAGACCAGTAGTTGGCAGTGCTCTTTGTCAGAGGATGCATGCTGCCCACTCTCTGATATTAAAAACAAGGACATACACAAATTACGTTTATGCATTGATTTTCGCAGGTAGTGACGTTTAAAAACGCAAAACGGCGGTTATACATGTCCACACGCAAACTTAAAACCGGAGTTTTCCAAAATCTTCCCTTTGGTCGGAGTTTTCAAAAATGACGAGTTTGTATGGATGACTGGTCAAAACGGATAAAAATTAAATTTACCAAATACCCAGCTACGTGTGGACAGGGCCACAAAGTATAAAAGTAAAGCTACGCTAGGCAACAGAAAAACTTTGGGTCTCTTTAGCAATAAAAATAAAGGTTTAGATGAGTCTTTAGAAAGGTCTCCAATGTGGACAATTTGACACGCCCTTTATTGTGACAACACCTGTGCACTGTTAGCACCCACAATGCTTTGCAGTATGGTATCACAATCTATTTTTCCAAAAGAAAACTCACTATTTGTGTTTATTTATAGTCCTTTTTTATTGTCATTGCACTAAATACCAGAAATTATTGAGGATGCATTTTTTTTAGTAGATATCGCCTGTCTGTAGCTGTATAGTAATGTGGGGTAAAACCAGCACAGACCGACCAGATGGGGGTTGAATTTCAACATTCTGAGCAGAACTCCGATGAGCTTTTAGACGCTACCTCTCTAACTTTGCAGCCTCAGAGATGTTCAGACATCAACATTAGACTGTTAAGTCCAGCATTAAGCTGAAAGACCAGCCGCAGGTCAGATCACATGACCCTGTAATCTTCAGGGTGGCTTATGAGCTGAAGTGGTCCTAGATCAGCATGTGGACTTAAGATGCTTATGGTGTGTGTGCTTTGGCTCAGAGTGGTGTGTTTAGATCTACTGACCCAATACAAACAGTCTGAGAAACTCTCTCCATCTGCAGATGTCACTTCTTTATCGCCTGGATTTGTTACGCAGTCAAACTGAAGCTGTTTCTGTCTTTGTTGCCGTAGAGATGGAACCAGACAGCAGCTCATCTTTGGTCACCTACAACCCTGAGCAGCTCCCTCCAGAGAACTCCTCCTTCCTGGAGAGGAGTTTTGTGTGTCGTTTCCGCTGCCTCCTGGACAACTCTTCTGGTTTTCTGGTAGGTATGCAGAAACCAGCTGAAGACCAGATCCTCACAACTCCTATCCATCGAGCTGGTTGACCCCTTGAGTCCAACTAAGCTTCTACTCCTGGCTCACAAAACCGGTCAAAACTGGCGCTAAAATGTCCCAAACTTAACTGTTTGAAACTTGTTCTGGACTACTCCAAATTAGTCAGTCATCTTCTTCTCCGTCTATCCCTTTTGGGATTGCAGGGGGTGCCGGAGTCCATCCTGGCCAATTTAAGGCGAAGGGCAGAGTACACCCCGAACAGGTCGCCAGTCTGTCGCGGGGCCACACACATACAACCATCCACACACACTCATTCCTAGGGGTAATTTGGAACCGGACAATCAACCTAGCATGCATGTCTTTGGAGGGTGGGAGGAAACCGGAGTACCGGGAGGAAACCCTTGCAAACACGGGGAGAACATGCAAACTCTACACAGAAAGGACAGTGTTCCAAGCCTCGTCCCCACCCAGGACTCGAACCCAGGACCTTCTTGCTGTGAGGCCACTGTGCTACCCACTGCGCCACCGTGCTGCCTTACTATGCCAAATTAGTTCTACACTATTCCAAATTGTTGTTAAACCCTTCCATACGGGTTCTACGTAGTTTCAAATCAAATAAACCGTTCCAAACTGGTTCTAAAAGTCTTATGTAGACCAAGAACCAAAATGGATTTAAAGGTCAGAAGAATTAGCTAGATCAGATAAAAGAGGTTAAACGCAGACGCAAATCCTGAAAACAATAGGTCTTTAAATATCAAACCAACCCTAACTGGTCGGTAACTAGTGGTCCCTGTCTTAACTTGTCAAAGAAACAGACCAGAGTTTGGCGGTGCCAAAAAGAATGGTCGTGCAGTCCGATCCGCTCGTTGCTTAGTTTGATGATGTTAAACGCACAATGCGTCATGAGTTACGAAGTGTCATGGTGGGGAATCCCTTTAAATTCAATTCAATTCAATTTTATTTGTATAACCCAAAATCACAGAATGTCCGTCTCAGTGGGCTTCACAAGAAAAAGAGAAATGTATTAACACAAATACACAAACAAGAAAAATAACGAACAAGTGCCAACTAAACAAGACTAGCACATTTATGCCCTTAGACTCTCCTTCAGGGTGAGGAAAAACTCCTAAAAAAACCATCAGTGGGGAAAAATTAAGAAACCTTGTGGGGATCCACATGAAAGAGAGATCCCTCCCCCGGGACACGCAACCAATGTGTCAAATATTATTGTTTAAATATTAGCTTATTCTAATCTACAGCTAAATATCTAAAGAAGTCAATAGATGTTCTTCATCCTGATGGTTACACAGGGGAAACCTCAGCCCAGCGATGCCCTGGACGGGAATGAGTAGGTGGATTTCATCCTGATGGAGCGGGAATGATGAAGCGCAGAGTTCTCCTCGGTGTGGCCATGCCCAGGACAGGAACGCAGAGTCCTGAATGGGGCTCTCTCCCAGAGAGGAGGGAGAGAGGTGGACAACATGTGAATTGTATTGTACCAACTAGCAGTGTAATTCTAAATAAACAGACAATAGAGAACAATGAATGAGATAGAAAGCCAGGGGTTAGGGAGGGGGGAAGGGGATACAGACCCTGGTTAGGGTAGGGGAAGGGGGTACAGACCCTGGTTAGGGTAAGGGGAGGGGATACAGACCCTGGTTAGGGTAGGGGTAAGGGGAAAGAGGGTTAGGGTCTGTATCCTTTCCCCTACCTGGTTAGGGTAGGGGAAGGGGGTACAGACCCTGGTTAGGGTAGGGGTAAGGGGAAAGAGGGATACAGACCCTGGTTAGGGTAGGGGTAAGGGGAAAGAGGGATACAGACCCTGGTTAGGGTAGGGGAAGGGGGTACAGACCCTGGTTAGGGTAGGGGTAATGCGAAAGAGGGATACAGACCCTGGTTAGGGTAGGGGAAAGGGGAAAGAGGGATACAGACCCTGGTTAGAGTAGGGGGTAAGGGGGAAAGGGCCAAGGCAGTCTGGCAGAGAATAGAAGATCGAATTAGAGGACAGAACCCCAATGTACCATACTTCCCTCAGCTTCTACTATCTAGCAGCCAACTAGTAATTATATCAGCTAATTGAATCTGTTTCTATCTGGCCTGGTGATAAGCTTGTTCAAACAGGAATGCTTTAAGCCTCCGTTTAAACAACCAAACTACAATGTTTAAAATAAAAAGGTATTTGTCTTCTCTTCTGATCCCCAGCTGGGTTTTATCGCCCAGTGAGACCAGCTGAGTAAGTGAATAATGTTGCTGAAGCCCTGAACATGCTGGGATGGATGAAGAGACTTAAAGGAGAGACGCTACAGCGAGGAAACGCTCTCATATTTTCTTCATCCAGTAAGAAGATTGGAAGATATACAAGCCCCCATGTAAACTCAATTACTGTAATCCAATCAGGTGCAGAACAAACAAATGGATTAGCGTGAGTGTTCCGCTACAAAATTTAGCTAGTTAGCTCAATGTCTAAGGTCAGTGGTGGGACCGCATTCTTCCAGGTCCGGAACAATTTCATGTGAGAAGCTAAATTCATGTTTACTCACAGAAAATTATCGTAATAATAAACAGCGCTAGAGCTGGCTTAAAGCGCCAAATCAGTTTTAATCACTCATTAGTTAATGGTTAAAGCTACCAAACAAGGTTTTCTCTGGCTGGGTATTGATCCTCAACAACCATGTGATATTCTTGTCCATGTGACGAAATGCTACCATGTGTTCGGCTGTTCTCAAAGTCCAAGCGCAAAGAACAAGCATCAAAACAACTCCGACTCGCTGTTTTCTATTTGTAGTTAAAGTCATACACACAGGAACTGGTCTTTAAGATGAGATTCATACTGTACAAAGTTAATTAAATATATTGTATTTTCACAATCATAAGGCACACCGAATTAAAAGGCGCAGTCCAAATTTTGCGTGCTCTGTATTTGACACACACATAAGGCGCACCCGATGATAAGGCGCGGGTTTTATATACATATTCTCTACACCGTCCGCCTTACAACAACAACACACACAAGTGCCTGCTTTTGCGAAAGCTCGGACAACAGTGCCAGCAGACACGTTAGCCCAAGTATCTACAATCCACTGGCAAACTGTGGCGTAACTCGCCTGGCGCTGCCTTACACCCTTCGTGAAGCTGTGGTCTCCTCTGGTCATCCATTGCCGCTGGAGTCTTTACTCCAACTCTGGCCACCTCGCCTTATTCCCGTGGAAAACCCACTGCGTCTTCTTGACCTGTCGCAGCTTGTTTTCCAGCTTCCTCCACTTACGAACCATCGACTCGATAATTTTAAATTTTCTTGCGGTGGCTCGATTCCTATGTTCCTTCGCGTAGCTGATCGCCATCAGTTTAAACTGAGCTTCATAAGCGTGTCTCTTTTCCATTTTCAGTGTTATTAAAACAGCAATGTTCTACGTAACGCACATACCTGTTCTTTTACACATAATCCACGCCCACAACTCCCTCTTTAATGTTCTCATGTTCTCAACTACGTCCGCCTCATGGTACTTTAATACCTCCGCAAATCAGATAGGGTGCACTGCAAGATAGGGCGCACCGAATTTGAGACTTTTATGTGCGCCTTATGGTTGTGAAAATACAGTCATAATTTCTTGGAGTGGAAACCAATTTCCCTGAAATTTGTATTTTCTGTGCAGGCTTTGAACATCCATGGAAGACTCAAGTTTCTACACGGGCAGAACCAACGGCAGGAAAATGGAGGGAAGGCGCCACCCCAGCTTGCTCTTTTTGCCATCGCAACACCTCTACAGCCTCCGTCCATTCTGGAGATCAGAACCAAGAACATGATCTTCAGGACCAAACATAAGCTAGATTTTACACCGATGGCTTGTGATGCAAAGTAAAAACAATTTAATAATGTTTTAAGTTAACTAGTTAATGACAAAAAAGGAATTGCTCGGTGAATTCTTATGAAACTGATTCTTGGACATGAACTTTCTATTTTCCAGAGGGAAAATTGTTCTTGGGTACACTGAGGCTGAACTACGTGTCCGGGGTACAGGCTATCAGTTCATCCATGCGGCAGATATGCTGTACTGTGCAGAGAACCATGTTAGAAGTAAGTACCACCAAGGCACGCCTGGGTTGGACCTCCAGCCGTGAACAACATCTTCCATTTGAGTCTTTCAATGCTCCTTATTCCAAGTCCGCACGGACTCTTATCGTGCTTCTTTTAGAGGTTTACGACTCCAGCACATTAGATTGGGTGTAAAGGTGAATTCACACCGGGACGGGTTGTAGGGAGTGGCTTTAGTGGATTAGTGGTCTGCAACCCACAAGACCCAAAGAGCCATTCGGTTTCCACGGTAAATAAAACAGCAGTAGCAAAAAATTTTTTTTTACTTCTAAAACAATAAAAGTACTAAACATACAAATATTCTAAACAATCAAACTTTTTGCCACCCAAGACTTTTTTTTATCCTATTCACATTTGGCAAGGCAAGTTTATTTGTTGCACGACTTATACTCAAGGTAATTCAAACTAATTTACATGACAAAAAAATGCAAGGGGGCGGAGCCAAAAAGAGGAGGAGCTACAGAGGCATTCTGGAGGCGGGAGGGCAGCTGGAGGGGAAGGAGGCGGATACTGGGGAATGCACCACTTAATGTTTAAATTTTAATTGGGCTTTTTTGTATACTGAAATTTTTTATATTCGTTTGCTAAAAATTTAGACAAATGGCCTGTAGATTAATATTAATATCTGATATTCTGAATTTTATTCACAATACAAGTATGGCAGTGTGGAAGTCGCATTAATATGTCACATCCGCCAATGGACAACACCCACCATGACAGTTGGCGTAAAACAAACCGTTCAAAACATGAAAAAGCGGCTGGAAAATTGTGTGTCTTACGTGTTACCCCCTAGCGTTATGTATCAGTACGAAGAGGAATTACCACCAGGAATACACCCCTGTACTGCTTGTTCACGCTTTGTTTTGCGGCTCACGCACATAACCTGTCACATGATCAAAGTTCCCATGATGTCCGACTTCTTCCATACGTTCACCAAAAACAATACTGGCACTAGATCATGCAGATCGCTACTAGCGGCTTTCAGCAGCAGGAGATGCCATGTGCTTAGCCTCATTATACCTAATCATGTTCATGGAACACACTAAAATGTTCATCATGCGGGAGTTTTATTAGCCTTGGCGGGGGAGCGTGAGTTAGGTCCTAATTGTGGGTGTCTCCCACCTAATGCTGGAGACTTGGCATGTCTGGGGGTTTACCCCACAAAACTATTACCGATCAATAATAAACATAGGGAAGCAAATACCCGCCATCTAATACGCTGCAGCTTCTATTTGCTACTTTATAGCGGTAACTGTAAAGCGTAAAAACACATCATTTTTCTCATTGCTTGTCCACGCCCATCCACTCAACCTTCTTTGATCTATCTTTGTTTTGACCAAAAGATTTTATATTTGGCCTTCTCTTTGCACCTGCACATTCATTTTTCTTAAAACTATCTTATCTCAAAGAACAAATAAACGTTTTGTTTTATGCACACATGGTTGTAATGAGTAAAGTATAACGTCAAGTAAAATCGTTGACTTTTCGGTGGATTATCTTTTTTCTGCCTGAGTCAAAATATGATATTTGACCTCTTATTTGGTTGTAAAAACTGTTTTAATGGCGATCTGGTCATTAATAGCATGACTGAGTCCAATCAAACTGCTTATCTAGACCTATGCAAAGCTAAAAATAAGTCATTTGTTGAACTTGTACTTTTTAAAATACAGTTACCGCTAAAACTTGTTTGGAGCCACTGATGATTAGGGATGGTTATCGATACCGTTTTATCGACACTAGTACTCTTATTAATGCTACCTATTGATCCGGCATCTTATCGATACTCTTATTGATACGTTTTAGTATAAAAACAAGTAAAAGAATAAGACAAACAAATTATGCAGACGCAAAAAACCTTTCTATTTGAAACCATTTTTAAAGAAAATATTGATTAAACCATCTCATTCAATAAAATGAAATACTGGAATCTAAATAATATTGGTGGTTGTGAAGCTGCTTCTTTAAAAACGTTGAAGAATAAAATATTTGTACAGATCATTAGTTCAAAATTTTACACCATGCCAAAAAAAAAAGACTGAATTTTTGTACAGTTCCATTCCGTCGTCTTCCGGTCTGGTCACTGGGCAACAGCCTCAGATGGGAAGCTTAGGCTTCTCTCACCCTGACCTCCAGCTTACCCGGGAGTATCCCAAGATGTTCCCTGTCCAGCTGTGAGACATATGGAGTTTTTGTACAGCATTGTATTTTAATTTGTTTTACATTGTGTGTCGGTAATTTATCAAAAATAATGAGACAATATGAACTTTTAACCTGTTAATAATTAATTGTTTCATTTTTATTCAAATTCCAAGCACTTATTAGGAGCTCGAATTTCTGCACTGCTCTTCTCACTAAGATGGTCAAAAAACAGAAAAATTTCTGTTTGAATATCGTGCATTTTGGTGTGATCTTTAAGTTACCAGTGATCCACTTCTGCAAGCAAATTTTATTCCATGTCAGGGAGCATGTGTCGTCTGAATCAACTTTAAATGTAACCACGCTTTGAATCTTTAATACAATTTCATTGATCTGCTATTCCCTACGCCTCCACCGTCGGCAGCACTCAGTGCAGCAGGAAAGCAAAGAGGGAAATACTGAAATTTTTTATGTTAGTTTGCTAAAAATTTAGTCAAGTGGCACTGTAGACTAATATTAATATCTAAAATTCTGAATTTTATTCACAATACAAATTTGTCAGTGTAGAAGTCGACATAAAGTCTCATCCGTCAATGGACAACACCCGCCATGACAGTTGGCGTAAAACAAACCGTTCAAAACATGAAAAAGCAGCTGGAAAATTGGGCATCTTACGTGTGTTACCACCTAGCGTTCTGTATCAGTACGAAGAAAAATTACCAACAGGAATACACCCCTGTACTGCTTTTTCGTGCTTTGTTTTACGCGGCTCATGCACATAAGTTGTCATACAACCAAAGTTCCCAGATTCTTCTATACGTTCACCAAAAATAATACTGGCAATCGATCATGCAGATCGCTACTAGCGGCTTTCAAATGCACAGCTGCAACGGCAGGAGATGCCATGTGCTTAGCCTCATTCTATCTAATCACCCTTTTATTAGCCTTGGCGGATGAGCGTGAGATAGGTCCTAATTGCGGGTGTCTCCTGCCCAATGCGGGAGACTTGGCATGTCTGCTTGCCTTGCCTCTCCGCCGATACCGTTAAGGCTAATTTTTCAGTCGGGTAAAAAATGCTGACGTGGCACTGTTTTGTTACAAACAAGAATGAGTCAATGCCAATGTGTGAAACAATATCTCTCCGTCTGAGCTATATCATAAACTTCACTGCTAATATTGGATAGTTGAGGATAATGTGATGCTAATGTGTATCAGTCATATGTGTAAGATTTTTAAATCTGTTCCTATCATGTCATTGGAATTTATTATGGTGACCTTATTGTAAAAAAAAATGTTGACAAAGATTTAATAATTAGCATCAAACCACCTGATAATTACGACTGATGTTCCACACTAGAAGAACGGAATCTTTTTAAAAATGTTTTGTCTTGGTTCTAAAGTTGAGAAGGCCTCTATCAGAAAGGTCACAGAGTTCAGCTAGCTTTCACAAGTAATCCTGGGGGATTAGGGAGCAGATTGAGCAAAGCTGCTGAGCTACCAGTGGAAAGGATATGCCCGCAAATCCACAACGTGAGCACCACATCAGAGATGATCTATGCAGCAGCAACACTAAAACACAGCGAGGTCAGACATGATGGCTGTCTGTGTGGCGGGGGTTGATAATGTTTTATACACATGTAATGCCGAGAAGCAAAACAGCTGTAAAGAGATTTATGCAAAATATAAAAACATTCACTTTATCGTCTATTAACACTAGGACCGCCGCGTTCTGAATCTACCTGCAAGCGCCATGACTGTCAATCTGACCGCTTATGTAATTATTTATTTATTTATTTATTTCGGTCACAGTGTAATTTCACATTAATGAAAGAAAGAAAAATAATTATATTTTAGCAAAGGACCGAAAAGGTATCGGCTGAAGCAAACGCTTATTTCGTCGACCCTTTTTTTTTTTAAATCGTCATAAAAGCAATATTAAAAAAAAAAAAAAAAAAAAAAAAGCAAAAAAACATATAAGTAAATACTTAGAAACCCATCATAAAACATATAAGTAAATATTCAAAAATCAATCATAATACATAAAATGAAAATTAGAACAAATGAAAAAGTAATACAAGTACAAAAGTAATACAATTGTTACCATAATTGTTTACATTGTATATAAGCTTGAATTTAACCATCAAGACTTGCATATTTTTTAAGTATTAATAACTTAAATTTCTTTTTTAAACAGAAAAGATTTAAACATAATTTAAGTTCATCATCACAATTATTCCAAAGATCCACACCTTTAATAGAAATACAGAATTTTTTTACATTTGTTCTAAATTTATTTTTAATAAACACAACATTTTAACACAACAACACAACAGACACAAGCATTCTGATTCTGATTCTGATTTCCTCTTCTGATTCTTCTGATTCTCCTCTTCTGATTTCCTCTTAGTTCGAATGTTTAGGATTCATGTTTTGCGCTGCTATATTGCATAAATAAACTTTTACACGACTCAGTTTTTAAAGTAATAATAATGATAAAATGTTAAATGTTTTTAAAACCTCCAATAAAAAAAGCAAACTCCAAAGTAAAACAATCTAATTTGTCATTAGTCGTCTTTTTTTCCACATTTTGCGCTGCTGCTTCAAAAATACCCCTCGTTATAAATTGGCTATAGGCTTTATTCCAATATGTTAACCTGAACTTTCAAGACTTATCTAGAAAACATGGGAGACTTTAGCGACCCAGACAATAATTTTCTTACTCTCTTCATCGTGTCTCTTCAATATTATCTCACTCAACGTTTCTAAACGTTTCCGTAATGGCGTCAGCTCCCAGCTGCTACGCCCCGGTTAGAGGAGATAAAATGCGTATAAATTTTTAAACGTTCATTTTTAGAACACAAAAAATACATGATAAAATAGAAAACATGTTTATATTAAAAGTCATAAAAGGTCAGCCTCCTAGGTTGTGTTTTATTTATTCTAATTAGCATATTAGTGTGACGTGCGGTCAAATTGACCGCTACTGCAGTCCTAGTGTTAAATGGAAAAAATATAATTGATATTGTATTTTAAATGAGATTTTAAGCTACTTCTGTTCAAATTATTTGCTCTATGCTGAGGTTCTGTTTTAAGATACCCATGTCACTTCCTGTTCAGGAAGGACTTTTATTTTATCAATTTTCATCATAATAAATCACAAAACATTCCTTGAAACACAATAGAAATACAGAGCGATACAGAGCAAGCTATATTATTCTAACAACCCAAAGATAAAAACAAACCCAAAATTTTCATACGTACAATTGAAGGATGAATCAAACACAGAACATTTTTTGTTTTTTCCAATCTGTATTGTTATTATGAGTATGATTTTGACCAAGAATAAAAAAACAACTGAAACTGAAAGTAATTTTTGAAGAATGCAAAACATTCAAGTCTTATTCAAGACATACAAGACTTATTTGGCCACCTAGAGTTGATGTTTTGGCCACTGACACTCCCCTTTTATTGAAAACCACACTTGGATAAAAATCGATGTCCACCGCATGCCATCTCAGTACTTCCTATTCATTACCTTTTCCAGCCAAAGTGTGGGTAATTGGTTCAAATGAGGTTACAGTAGAATATAAAAACAAAAAATGGAGTCATACGGTTTCATTGAGTATTTTTTGTTTGCAGTGATGAAGACTGGAGAAAGTGGACTGACCGTTTTCAGGCTTCTTACCAAGGAGAACCGATGGAAATGGGTCCAGGCTAATGCCCGGCTGGTGTACAAGAACGGCAAACCAGACTACATCATAGCCACTCAGAGACCACTAATGTAATGCTTTTTTCTTTCTATTTGAGAATTTGTTTTGCAACTTGGTTAATTTTTGTTGTTGTTGTTTTTAGGGATGAAGAAGGAGGGGAACACCTGCGGAAGCGCTCCATGCACCTCCCTTTTACATTCGCCACCGGAGAGGCTCTGTTGTACCAGTCTAGTCACCCCATTGCAGGCTTTAGGGATGCAGGTCAAGAGAAACATGGCAGTAAGTCCAAGAAGAGTCGAACGGACAGATTGGCACGTGATGATCCAGACAGTTTGGACCCTGGTTCCCTGCTTGGAGCTCTTATGAGTCAAGATGAGTCAGTGTATGTCTGTCAACCAGCCCCGGAGCCCAAAATGTCCTTTCACAGCAGTTTTTTCGGAGACCAGATGGATTCTGTTTCTGAATCCTGCCGTCAGCGCAGAAGTTGGGCCGAGCCGGCTAACGGTGTGGTGAACCAGGGCCCAATGGAGCCTGGTACTAGCTTTGACCCACTGCTGGCTACCCTAGATTCGCTTTCTCTAGAAGGTCAGGGGGTTGTGGACACTGAGGACGGAGGCTGCTCCAATGGGGAGCTGTTTGGAGCTTTGGAGAGTCTAGGACTGAGTGCTGAGGATTTGGAGCTGCTGCTATTGGATGAACGCATGATTCGAGTAGAGATGGACCCAGAGCGTGTGCCAACATTGGACGACCTACTGACGAATGATGAAATCCTGTCATACATTTATGACTCTATCGAAGGCAAGACAGATTCTACAGACCTGAGAGGACATATACCTTCAAGCGCCACAGCAGGGACATCCTCAACTGTACCGCTGCCTGGAAACAATCCCACATCTGACTCCAACATCCAGATGGGGTTCCCTCCTCTGATGGGAGAAGCACCCATTCTGCAGTTATCGCAGCAAATGCAGCAGCACCTTAACATGCAGGCAGGTAAGGAAGCACGCAACTGGGGTCGATGCGTTGACCACGTTACCAATAACATGGTTAACGGAGACATGGTGGGAAAACACCTCCCCAAAGGGCAGTGGACAGCTCAAGACATTTTAGTTACCGCAGGAGTACAACTTGAGCACCTGAACACACAGCAAACGGCTGGTGAACTTCATCCTCACCATCAACTGTCCCGTCAGTGCCCCTCCAAACAGACAGTGACCAATCTCAACGGGCCGTGTAACATTCCCAGCTCAGAGCATTCCGCAGGGCAAAGCAGCTGGCAGGAGTTTGGATTTGGTGAGAGTCTAGGCGGCAGTACTTGCCTCAATAATGGCCAGAAACCACATACAAACACATCTACTGAATCTTGCTTGGATTACAGCATACCTAGTGCTCACAATGTGGATTACAACGTAGCAGGGAATGGTTTATTTTCAAGAATTGGACATCAGCAGGTGGGTGAATCCACCATGTCATCTTACCAGGAGATGAACCACAAGCTGCAGCAGGAGGAAATGCCAGCCCCTCTTGCTCAGGTTATCTCCAGCCTATCGCAGTGCCCGCCACCTAACAACTCCCTGGAACAGATCCTTGGTGTGGGGAAACCCTGCCGGCAACTGGAATCTTACGACGTGGTGACGTCTGAGATCTGCCATGACCCGAGCCACAGCAAGGTCAGTAACATGTCGTTCACGCGTGGCGGGCTTCTCTTAAGCTATGTTCACACCCCACATATCAAAGTAGAAGGATTATATTCGGTTTGTCACATTCACATTAATTGGCAGACATATTGGACACGTCCTGGAAGTTCAGCACACATGTGCTTGCCTGATCTGCTATGTACGTTGTCAGAACTACCCAATGTTAACAAATCCCGTTGCAAAGCGGGGTTTGACATTGTACAGAATTAAACAGAAAGTATATCAAAACCGTTCCTTCATGCCACTGTAGAGTTTACATGTGAAATAGACTGATTGGGCATTTGACAACAATTTTGAGTTTTCTATGCTAAAGGTTATTCAATAACTCCAGATCCCTGAAGCGCTTTCAAACTTTGTGGGCTTTATTCACCTAATAGGGCGACATTTGGCAGACACACCCTCGATGACAAAACTGGCAAAGTATTGTTTCTTAATTCCTTCTTAGACTTTATTCACCAGAAAGTACAGATACATACATATGCTTTCTTGGTCAAGACGAGATTCCGCCCAAGCGTAGAGGTCTGTGGGTGTCTTGTTCACAAGTAAGGGAATGGTGTGGGGTGGAAAATTACTTGATTAGGATACTAGTTGGAAGGTGACCCAAATATTAAGTTCTTGATTTGACATTCATTCTATTTTAGCTGGCAAAAAAACGGTGAGCTTAAGGAATTCTGGGTTTACCTTCTCAGACTGCTGACCCTACAACTTGGCTAAGAGGATAAATGAAACATGATATTCCACATTCCTTAAATTCTACAGGATCAGTAGGAATCTAATTAACACATATTTAACGTTTTCTTCAACCAATTATTCACGTTTCTTGAAAAATCAATTCAAGGACTTAGACCTAAACTTGGAAATCAGTCTCTGTTTTCTATCTTTGTATGGTCAATCTTGTTTTGATGCGACTATGAGGAAAGCCCACAACTCACACAACAAGCCATCACTTTGATCTGAAAAAACGTTATTAATTTTTTTATTGGGAAAATTTAGATTATAAACAAAGCATTTATTTCAATAGAGCAAAAATGATGGTTAAAATAAACCCCCAACAATATCTCACATCAAGACATGCAAAGGCTAAGAGCTACACAACTTTAACAAACAATGGCCTGCGGTGTTTGTGTAAGACAGAAAGAGAGCGAGAAAGAAAAAGAGAGAGACGAAGAGGTGTGAATGCATTTGAGGTGAAACAGTGGGGGGAGGGGTGCCAGAATTGGTCTTCACCATGCTGGTGGTGAAGTCAAGATGGCGGTCACGGCACGTAATGAAAGAGAGAGGTTGTAAAATGGCTGTTATTCTCTTAAAGCAAGAAGTCGGGATTAGAAGTGATTAAAATATGTGGTCCTTTAATGATCCAGCAAGGTGTTTTAGCAACTACACATGTCCAAAAGAACATAGGATTCAGGTATGCAGTTCATGCTTCCTGTGCCGTCATTGGAAGAAAGACCGAACAATTGATCTGGGGGTTATGCATTTCAGACAGCGATAGGTAAGGTGGTGGCCATGTTGGTCTGGCACACAAAAACAATTTCCAAACATACCTGAACTTACACAAAAACCATATTATTATAGAAACAACACAAACTCTAAAGTCAAGCTATAATTATTCATAAAACTCCTTGTACTTTAAAGAAGTTGATTAACTTGTGTTAGTTATGGCTAAATGATTCCAAGTCAAAATTTGACTGGACTATATTAATTTTGGACTTGACCCTAGTTTTCAGTCTCTCAGTAACTGTCAATTGCAACTTACTGTGTTATTCACAATACTTGCGCATGAGCAGCCACAGTAAAGGGGTGTGTGTCTATAAATAAGCTATTTGCAAAAAAAATCTGCAGGGTAAAAAAATTCAGCTCAGTATGGTACCAGTACTAGCACAAGCTGCACATGTGCAGTAGCACTATTTAATGTGCTATTTAATGCTTTTTAAAAGGACAAGGACATGTCAGACTTGAGCTAAAGTTTTGTATGGAAGACTTGTTTTTTTTGGAAAAGCTTTGCTGTATTCAAGTTTCAGGAAAAAAACAGGGCTGTGCTTCTCTTAGAATGTCTCCTTCTATAGGGAATAATACAGTAGTTGTAAAAAATTTCTTTCTCTAAGTGGTTTCAGGAAATTTAAACGTACGTACCCTGTCCAGGATGTTTTTTTACACCAAGTCAAACATATGGTGTCTGTTCAGGGATTATTTGTTGGATCTACCATTACAACACCATTATTTACCCCTTAGTGCAACACCACCACACATGTCTTGTACTGTGGTGTTTGAGTCCCTGACTGCAGAGTGTGTTATTGACGGTAACATTTCTTGCTTTGGTTCCAGCTTTCTGCAGATCATTCACTTGGTTCAACCATGTAGTTCCGGAATTTTCCCTCACCATTTTTGTGATCTTTTTGACCTTATGGGGTGAGATTTTTCAGGTACCCCTAGATTGAGTGAGATTATCAGTGGTCTTTTATGATATCCATTTTATAATAACTTTCATTCTGAGTTGATTTCTTTGCAACTAGCTGCTTAACTTTTGCAGATTCAGTTGTCCGAGGCTAGTGTGGGCCAAGTCTTTTGACCCATTCCTGGCCCATTTCGGATCATTCCTACAACATAGATTTTAATCAATTAGAGGGTCCAAATCGGATCATTGTTCCCTTTTTCCCAAATCTTTTGGCTCACATCAGGCTGGGCCAAAAGGCTGGTGTTCTCAAGGCTTGGAGAACACCAGCACTTGCATCCTTTGAGAACTTCAGGCTTTTGGCCAAAGATTGGTGTGGGCCAAATCTTTGGTTGAAGGCCAAAAGACTTGGCCCACAAAGATTAGGCTGAGAAGACTGAATTTGCAATAAGTAGGCAGGCGGCAAGGTATCCTTTGAGAACTCCTTTGTCTTGTCCAGTGGCTTTTGTACATGCACAATTGATGGCTGACTTAGCACTAGTTCTCCCCATTGCAGATGTTTGATTTACAGTAATGAGTCTAAAGTTGAGAAGCAACGTTTAATCAGAGATAAATCTTGTTTTATTTTTGGTTGATCTTTATTCTGTTGTATTTATTTCTTGTATATTGTCTTCACTTTAGCCTTGGTATCAAACAGATGAGACTGGACACATCGTGGCTAAATGGGGGCTAGGATTTAAAGGATTTATCTTGTACA
The DNA here is from genome assembly GCA_902685375.1 of Neostethus bicornis. Taxonomy (NCBI): domain Eukaryota; kingdom Metazoa; phylum Chordata; class Actinopteri; order Atheriniformes; family Phallostethidae; genus Neostethus; species Neostethus bicornis. The sequence continues at coordinate 6,857,813 of LR738549.1, read as the reverse complement.
TACAGAATAGCTTTACTGACAAATAAACCAGGTTGACCAAAATGAACAAACGAAAAATAGTTCAGGGTTTTAAAGGATTACTGGAGATCCATGTAGATCTGGATGGACATTCCTATTCTTTTCTAGACTTCTTTGATTCAATCCACTGTAGTGAAACAGTGTTTAAGCCACGCTAATGTCTACATCAAACCTATGCCATTACACCAGGTGACTTCCTATCTGATAAGGATGAGATTAATTCATTAAGACTCAGTGCAGCTCAGGAACTTGAAAGTTTCCAACCTTGACTGCTCCTCAGATTTATGCGGTTAATTATCTCTGAGACACTGGAACCAGATCAAGTCTGGAGCTTTCATTCTAAAATAGGGTTCTTTCTTTTGGTCCAGTTGGCCACTTCGGGATGAGGATAGAACATACGCAGACTGAGCAGGAACTGAGGTGTAAGAAGTTTACCAGAGCCAAGCATTGTACATTAATCTCAGCCAACATTTGAAAACATCTTGTTAAACTGAGATCTGTACATGATCAGACCGATGTCAGGAGGTCAACGTCTAACAGCAGGTTACTCGTTGGTGAGTCCTGATAGCTCACAGCAGATGAATAACAATGATTCTACTCTCTGACCTTTTCCTTGTAAGGCTTAAGCTAAAGTTTCCAGCCGAGATTCACAGCAGGTCTTCTGCAACGTTCAGCCATGACATTTCCAGGTTGACTTAGTGACACTGACTTCATTTTCTGAGACATCATACGCACTTAGCTGGAAAATGTAGCTCCGCTAGATTACACACAGACCGCATGGAGAGTTTCTGCTATTTAATTTCACATTTTTTAAAGGATTTACATACAATTTAAGCTGTATTTGCAGACAACATGTGACTCCCAAAACTCTCAGGGATTATATTTGTCCCGTCTGTTGTATAACTACATCTCCTCACTTTATAAGCCCCGCCTTGATTGTCTGAAAGAAGCTATCAAAATAAAAAAAAAATGGATAGATGGGGACACTGTCAGTGGATGTACTTTGATCTCTAAATGCTTTTGAATCTGCAGGTGGAGAACGGCTGCATCCTGAATGGATCGTACCCAGGAGGCTGCATTCTACCCAACGGCAACGGACCAGCACTCCCTGTAGTCACTGAGAATTTACCGGGCCACCAAGACCCACCAGCTACTGGCTTTTACCTCTGACGACTTGAGCAGTGGCGGCCACGTAGCAGGACACTGTGAGAAACAAAATGACTCGGGCAGCCTTATACCCTCAAACAACACACAGGAAATACAGACCCACGTGTTGCTTCTGTCCTTTCATTTGGACCAGTTTTCAGTCGGGGTGTTGGGGTAATTGTGTTGTACAGTATTTCAAATCATATTATCATATGAGTTCTTTGTTTACAACAATGCAGTGAAGAGTGATCCGTTTATTTATGTAACACAGAGAAACCTGAGTTTTATAAAAACAATATTCAGTTTGATGCAGACGTCTTCTACATTCAAACTCGATGGTATTTAAATATTATACATCTGCTATTTTGCTGTAGTACTTTAGTATGTTTGAGCACCATGAACAGTGAGGAAACCTACAGAACGCGTACGTGACCCCAGCCTATCACAGATGGTGAATCCTTCTTTCTATTCCGTGAGAATTGCTCTGTTGGGTTTGAAAGGTTTTCTTGGAAGACAGAGGAAAGATTTCAGTTAGATGTCCGGTTTTCTTGTTGTGTTACAGATAATAGAACTTTTTTTTTTGCATGTCAGATGTGGGAACATTCAGCAGTTACTACCAGCCAAACACAAAGAAACTGTTTCCGAACCAGTCAAGTTTGGTTAGTCCCTCCTAAGTTATTGTACATTTCGGAACATTAAGAAACAGAATGCAATGAAAACATAACTTCTTCCTATTTTTTCTTCTTCATTTTCTTTGTGCAATACCACGTAAAAAATATACATCTACATTTTTGCAAGTTTTCACCTGAAACATGTGACATGCCAGGACTGAATCTACAAATCCCATATGACCACATTGCTGGTTACAAATATTCTTCTTTTTTTTTAACCTAAAGTCTCTTTATTGACAAAAAATCTTTTCCAAAAATAAAATGCGTAAAATATGTCCACTAGGGGGCAAATGCCAAGCACCAAATTTTTCCGTTCTGTCGTGTTCCATCGTCTTATACAGGGTCAGGTCGTAAGGGCAACAGCCTCAGACGGGAAATCCAAGTTTCACTTACCCCAGCTGTATCCTCCAGCTGTATCCTCCAGGAAGATCCAGAGGCGTTCCCCAAACAGGTGTGAAACAGTCTCTCCAGCGGGTCAGGGGCCTGCCTCTGGGTCTCCTCCTGGTGGGAGGTGCCTAAAACACCTCACCAGCGAGGTACTTGAGAGGCATCCTAACCAGATGCTCAAATAACCTCAACTGGCTTCTCTCGACCCAGAGGAGCAACAGCTCCACTCCGAGCTCTTTCCTAATGGCAGAGCACTTCACCCTAGCCAAAATGCCCGGACGTGGGTCATTCGGCTCCGCCCCATGGAGCTGGGCCTCAGGGTCGGGCATGAGAGCATCAAATAATAAGACGGAAAAATGGCTTTTGGAGTTCACTTGACTAAATAGTTTGTAACAGGGCACTCGGTATAAAGTCCAGACGGCAGTCCGCCAAATTAATCCTGTTAGCATTAGCGGCTAATGTAAAAGCCAGAAGGTCCTATGTCACTAAGATCTTTTGTGTCTGCGATTTTAACGCGCCTTGTAGGGGAGCCTACCAGAACAAGGCCAATTTTGAACAACTACCAGTATATTAATTAAATGTAAGACTTTAATAAACAAGAATAATTTAATCTCACCTTATTTTTACAGCTTCATTATCTTGTTTTATTCAGTAATATTTCATTGATATTTTCTTACCATCAAACAATCTTTTAAAATAAATCAAATGTATTTATTTCAGACGTCACTGAACTGCTTCAGTTCATTTTTTTTTCTTTCACCTGTAGGCAATTCACATTTTCAAAGCCTAAAACAAACAGAAGTGTGAAAACTAAAGTTTCGCTACTTGCATTTGGAGATTTTGTCTTCAAAACCGTCTCCTTTAGTTTCACCAACTAGGATGTAATTGTTTGCATGTATGCAGTTATTTTTATCTTTACATATAGGAAAAAAATAAATCTGTGATTATAGATGTTTTTAGATATTATTTAAATTCTCATTACGGTGCAATAAATGGGATCAAGTCCGGCGATGTATTCTCCTCAGAATATTTTAATTAAACTTCATGTTAATTTGACGTTTTATTGTCCAAAGTGCAGATAACATGAAAAGTTTTGGGGTTTTTTTATTGGACGGAAATCAAAGATTCTTAAGAACAATGAGCAGTGTTCGCAGTACTACAATACTATCGTAAATATAATCCAATCTAAAATGTTGAAAATTACATTTTTTACTCGACATTTGAGCTCTTGAATGAACAAACCCAGTTAAGTAAGCTAGGACAATTTGACGTTACATAGACCGATTGAACAACCAACCTGCCATTTTTACTGGTTGGTAACAGAACTCCACGACAAGCTACAGTATATTGCAATCTGATTTTTGCCCTTTTTGTTGCACCCTACATGAGAAACTGTTGGGTTACTACACTTTGAGAAATACCACGAGATTCCTCTAAGGTTCGAGTATTTCTACACGATAAATGGGCTGAGCTGTATTTTTGCGAACTGATCAATTTCAAACCAATCAAATTCATTTTCAGATCGTTCATAAACGACAGTTACTTCTTGTTGTAAAGCAGAAATCACCAACTTGGAACACGAGGGCCGCTGTCCTTTTAAGTTTACATGTTTCTCTGCAGCAAAAACCACCATTTAAGGAACGTATCAGAATAAATTAGTCTCTTAATTTGAACAAGTGGATACTTAACTATTTTCCTGTCAGGGTGTGCCCATAAAAGCTCGGGTAAATGGCACCACTATGTTGGCCTTTAAGATTCAAACATGGTGCTCGGATCCTAATGCTTACAAGCTAATATTGTTCACCCTGTTGGTTAGAGTGATCGTGGGCATGAACCATGTACGGAGTGGCGATATGGAGCAAAAAAAAATCATTTTGATCATTTAATACGAATAACGTTGCATTGGACGTATATAGTGCTTTTCGGCGCACTCAAAGACGCTTCACAAATGCATTGTTCATTTACGCCATACCAGGTGATGGTAAGCTACTGTTCTAATTAAGAATGATGACAATAAATGAACACCAAGTTTTCACCAGTTTTAAAAAATAGACTATGATGTCATCCCGGAAACTAATGCATACGTTCGTTGCTATACCAACAAATGTTTCAGCATGTGTCCCTTGGATCCTTTTTTCTTCTCAGTTTTGCACCATTTTCCGCCATCTATCAAAGGGTAAACCTGTATTTTCATTGTAATACGTATTCCAAATTTTTGATTTCATAACACATTCTTACTTTCTGGTGTTTCTTCAATTCTGAAAAGTGACAATTAGCTTGAATGCTAACTAGCAAAATTCCCGCCATGTGCTCCAAAACAACCTTCCCCTTGTTTCATTTCTAATCTTACGTACAATTAACTCACTATTCCACACTAATCCTAGCTTGACAGAGCCTGTAAGTTTAAGTTCATACTTTTTAATCAAACACACGGTTTGTGTTTGTCCTGCTCCCCACAACACTCATGTACAAGAGTAATGCTGTCTCTTGTAAAGTTGGGATACTCAACGGTTTTACTGTTACTTTATCACCAAAACCAAAAACCTCTCCAGATTACAAAGCTAGAGCCCCATTTCAGAATAAACTCTTCTCTGCATGATGTTGCAAAAATAAAAACTTTATCAATAAGATTTTGGAATGGCAAATTTTTTCTGCAGGAAATGTTTTGGACTTTATATGCTGAACGAGAAAATTCGCCCATCTGTTATACAGAAATGAAAGAGCTACGATTAAACTTGTTTAAATTGAGAGTAGAACATATTAATTGGTGTAAATCCAACACTTGACCAACTACTCCACGATAACTCAATCAGGAGTCTTGTAGCAGAGACATGTATATCGGAGGTGGGCAAATCTGGACTCAGCCCTGCAAGTCACTTGCTGTTGCAAATCTCTAAGAAGCACTTGCAGATATTCTACAAAAATCTCCAAATGATTTTAATTTAAAAGTGTTTTGGGAAATGTGGGAAATGTTTCAAACCTGCAAAGCAGTGGTCCAGCAGGTAAAGAGTTGGTGGTTCTTGAGTTTAATGGCTTAACGTTATTGCTGCATTGTGTCCGCCGCAAACAAAGAGGCTGTCACTGGTCTCCACTTATTAAATATATAATGAAGAAGTCCTAGCCTATCACACTCAGCTCTTTGTTCTTCAGATATTCAGATATGGAACTTTATTTTCATTGTAAAGCAAGAATGTAGAGTTAGGTCTCCAAATATTTCCACTGAGATTAATCTGTAAAAGTTCCGAAGATAAAAAATATAGTTAAAATGTTCAGCACTTTAATTCCTTATTGTTTTTTTCCTCTCTGTTCAAACTTCTGATGCAACATAAATGTTATTTTCTCACACACACACAAACATTTATGTACATTACCGCCATTGTTTTACGTCTCAAACTTGAATTATTATTTACTTCCTGTTGATCATCTCAGAGAGCTAAAGTTTTTTTTTTTCATCTGGGTTAAAAAAATGAATCTTTTCTCACATTGTCTAAATAAATAATCACTCTTGACTGTGACGAGGCGACGATCCAAGACGTGAAACGTATGATTGTTTCTGCTAGTATAAAGCAGCTGAAGGAATCAGCAAAACAGCATTTTAAAACTTAAATATGTGAGAATATAACCACAAATACATAGAATGTAAATATAAAACAATTTAATCAACTTGTATTTTATTCCCAGTGGAACGTCAACATCACACGTAGTCTAACGTTAGAAAAACAAAGGAAGACAAATTCGGTTCAATATGCTTCTTGACTTCAAAGTTGAAACAATTTTTTGCGCTTTTAGAGCAATATTTGATCCATGTAGACTGCTTTTATTTCTAAGATAATCTTTCGGACAATGCCAAACTATCCTGCAATCCACTGAAAAATTATCTGGGCGCCAAATGTGCGCGGTTGGACCTCTTTTTTACACCAAAACTAGACTATTGCGAAACTCCAGGCCAAGTCAGGAGTTGTCGTAAACAAATGTCAAGACATGGAGAAAAGAAAGTCTTAGTCAGGACAGTGAAATGAAGCATTTGAAGCAGCAAGGTAACATCTAGTACCAGTCGCAAGAGGAATGGGCTCGTCAGTAACCCTGTTTGGACTCATTTCGAAAGAGTGTACAAATATAGTAGGTTCGATATGCTTTTTAGACTTCAAAGCTGAAACAATTTTTTGCGTTTTTAGAGCAACATTTGATCATCTAGACTGCATTTATTTATAAGAAAATTTTTCGAACGATGCCAAACTACATCCTGCGTCCATTGGAAAAATCATCTGGGCGCCAGATTTGCGCGGTTGGACCTCTTTTTTACACCAAAACTAGACTGTTGCAGAACTCTAGGCCAAGACAGGAGTTGTTGTAAGCAAATGTCAAGATATGGAGAAAAATAAGTCTTACTCTAGGACAGAATTTGAAGTAAACTAAGGACAGTGAAATGAAGCATTTGAAGCATCGAGATAACATTTAGTACCAGTTGCAAGAAGATTGGGCTCTCTCAGTAACTCCGTTTGGACTCATTTCGAAACAGTATTAAATTGTGCTCCTGCTTCGACGTTATATTTAACAACAATATCAAGCAGACATTAAGCAAGAAATTACTTCAAAAAAAGTAATCGCGCTTAAAATTGGCGGTCAATTTCGCCAAATTCAAGTGCGGTTACTTTCTTTTTATCGCTACCCACGGTCGATCGATAAGGTCAATGAGTCTGTGACACTCGCTGCTTTACAGTCGTTGATGATTATGTTCCATTTACAGTCTTTTATTTGTGGGTGGTGCCATTCGGATAGCCCAATAGCGAAAAGTGGTCTTGAGAATGACGGCAAGCATCGACTAATTTGGGGACAATTGCGCATCTAGTCAATTGCATTAGTACAGATGGACTTGAGGAAGGTTGGCGACTTCTCAGCGGGTATGGTTTAAAAAGCAGAAGTAGCACCAAGCTATTTATGGCGGTTGTGATAACGGCCCAAAATTGCGCAGCGAAAGCAAGGTGCGTAAACTGCGAAAAAATTCTAAGATATAGACATATATTAGACATATTCTAAGATCTATCCAATTCTTTCTTAATGAGGTCCCAGATCTTTGAGCGGGTAAAAAATCTACCCTCCTTCGTTTTACCCGGTAGATTATGTTGTTGATGTTTCACTGGGAAAAAAATAATAGATTGATCAAATTAATAATACCACAAATATTTTGTTTTCGTAGCATTTAACACATCACAACATTCAGAGAAAAACTTTAACACTGATGCACAAATATGAGATTATTTGTGAGATTACACCAGATATTTCTAATTTCTCACCTGAAAGCAGAATACCCCTCATACCCTCGAATGTTTGTCTTTTCATTTTTTTCAAAACATAGAAACAGCACATCTGGTCAGAAACTTTACAACCTACACATAACGACAAAAACCAAATGTTTGCGTGAAGAGATCTCTACAGGAAGGACTCAGTTCTGAATGTTTCATGTAAATAACACGAGCGGAACGTGGAAAGTGGAACTCGTCCACCGAGAAAAAGATGCTGAAAAGAGATTTCTGTTTCGACGCGCAGAAAAATGTCAGAATTATTAGCATTAATATTGTTGTTTTTAATTGAGATGTGCAGCACGTGTGGAGGTTAAATGTCCGTATGTTGTTCTTTTTTTTTTCTTTTTTTTACAGTAGAAATGTTTGCTTTATTTAATATGATCAATGTGACTTATTAACAATGTGAAAAAAAAGATGTGAATATGAAGCAGATACAAGTATGTAAATAGTTTTTTTGTCAAGTCCCTTGTTTGCAGCACAGCTTTTAAAAACGAATCAATCCTAATGATCAGTTTCTTCTTTTTTTTTTCTCTTTTTTTTTTTTTTAATTATAAATACTCTTGTCACGTAACACTGGATGCTTCGACCGCTGGAAAATGGTGCCATACTGCTGAGTGTATTGATGAAGAGTTTTGGTGTGATGCTTGTTTTGTAGCCACAGTAACTTTTAACATTCTAACTGTAGGTCTGAAGACCAGAAACACGTTGCGGACGTGGACCCTGCAGTTTTATTCACGTAGACAGGATGCAGCAGAAGTGTTTCCTCTGAACGCCTAAAAGTGCTAATGTGTAGTAATTCAGCATCAATAAAACGTTACCACGGTGATCAGTAGAGTTGTGTTTTTACTGTCAATTTCACGAGTAAAATAGTGAAATAAAACGGAACAGCGACGAGCCAAACACCAAAGCAGTGGTTTAGATTAGAATTTATTTTGTAATTAATCTGCTGTTAATAATAATTATTACACATAATTATATAATTAACAAACCTCACACCCAGGTAATACAGGTGACCTGTCATGATGTGGAGCTGAGGCCAAAAAATGCACCCTTGACACAACATTGTTGGCAGGCTCAGATGAAGAAATCACAAGCAGATTTGTTAGATTGATAGGTTCAGATGAAGAAGACGAAACAGATTAATTAGGCAGGCTCTGATGTGGGAGCTGGAGCCAAAAACAGGATAACAGGTCAAGAATGGTAAACAGATGATGTGGTGAGGAGTGTGTGAAAAACTGATCCATTTATCCTGCAGCAGATGAATAGATGAGTTTCAGGTGTGACTTGTTGCAGCTCCAAGCTGGCTCCGCCCAACTTCACACACGCACACACAAGCAGACACACACAGACAGACAACAGGGACAAGAGGGAGAGGGGAAACAGGACACAGAAAAAAGAGACTACTCTCTTGACATGACCAAAAACAGGCTGAAGCAAAAAAATGCATTTGTGCCCAATAAAACTTAACTTTTACAACATAGGTCATCTTGAAATAAATTTACAGAAAGAGAAAAAACAAAACACAAATCACAAAATTTAATAATTAGCTGTGGGTGGTGACAAAAGAATGAGATCGCGGATACAAGCGGCTGAAATGAGCTTCCTCCGCAGGGTGGCTGGGCTCTCAGTCAGAGATCTGGTGAGGAGCTCTGCCATCCGGGAGGAGCTCGGTGTTGAGTCGCTCCACCTCCAGGTCGAGAGGAGCCAGATGGGTTGGTTTGGGCATCTGGTCAGGATGCCCCCCGAGCACCTTGCTGGTGAGGTGTTTTGGGCACGTCCCATCGGGAGGCTATAAGAGGCAGAGACCGGACCAGCTGAAGAGACTATATCTTACAGCCGGCCAGGGAACGAATCGGGATCCCTCCGGGTGAGCTGGAGGATGCAGCCGGGGCGAGAGAAGCCTGGGCTTCCCATCTGAGGCAATTGCCCCACTCTATCTCTGAGTGACAGCCCATCCATCCTGCAGAGGAAGCTCATTTTGGCTGCTTGTATCGGTGATCTTGTTCAACGGGTGAGATTAGGAACTTCGATCAACTGGGAAATCCAGAGTTTTGCTTTTCGGCTCATCTTTTTCTTCATCACGACGGACTTAATTTTGATGTTAATAATCATGTGTATATTATTAATAACAGGAAATGTGTCCTTGTTCTTGTGAAGGTGCTACGAACAGTTCTACCAGGCTAGCGTCCTGTCAGAACTCACGAGTTTGACTCTTCTTCAAACTTATTTACGAATTATTCACAGAAATAAATAGAGTTTTTCTGTTATTATAATCTAATCATACACTGGGATTGTTTTCTTTTATATCGTGATCGTAAAACTATCTGTAAAATAACCGACATGATCACTGAGACACGATGCTTATAAAAGTCTAAACGATCTTTTCGTTGTTTTTTCAAGATTTTTTTCACCATAAATACAGGCATGTTGCAAAAAATAATAAAAAATAAAAAGTCATGTATTTGATTGAAAAAACATTGATTGGAGGATGCGGGCATCGATCCCGCTACCTCTCGCATGCTAAGCGAGCGCTCTACCATTTGAGCTAATCCCCCGTTCTGCAGACCTCTCGCACATATACGGTAATAATAACAGCTATGCTAACTGCGGGGACGGGTTTCTGTTAGCAGGGTTGGTTTTCTATCCTGTACTGCTATCTGCTGGTGGTATTGTGTATTACATTTTTTTATTATACAATAAAACTGACATAAATATTTCCTGTTATGTCGACAGAAAAGATTTAAATGTGTTTTTTAACATTATTAAAGAGTGTATTAAAACGAAAAGATTAAATCGTAGCAAAAAACGTCGGAAAAAAATGTCTGATCTTCGCCAGCTCAAATCAAGAGGTCGTAGGTTCAATTTCTGCGTTTTCCAGAACGGGTTTTTTTTCTTCTTTTTTTATTTCTTTACTTACATAAAAATTAAAGAAACTAATTTAAACCATTTTCTGTCGAAACAAAATGATATATTTAAGTCAGTTTTATCGTAAAAGAACAAATGCAATAGTGTAAGATATAAAAATGACCAGCAGGCGTCAGTACAGGACAGGAAACCAACACTGTAAACGGGAAACCAGACCCTCGGTCTGTGTAACAGTTATTAATATCCTGTCTGACCGCCAGCCTTGCAGAACGGGGGATTAGCTCAGATGGTAGAGCGCTCGCTTAGCATGCGAGAGGTAGCGGGATCGATGCCCGCATCCTCCAATACATTTTTTTTTTCAAATAAAATACGAAATGTTTTTTATTTTATTTTCCTTTGCAACGTGGTTAAAAAAAACATGGTGAAAAAACTTGAAAAAATAGAAAAAAGATTGTTTAGACTTTTACAGATGATTTTACGATTACAATTTAAAAGAAAACAATCCCAGTGTATGATTAGATTATTAAAAACATACAAACTCTATTTATTTGTGTGAATAATTCGTAAATAAGTTTGAAGAAGAGTCAAACTCGTGCGCTCTGACAAGACGCTAGCCTGGTAGAACTGTTCGTAGCTCAATCACAAGAACAAGGAGACACTTCCTGTTATTAATAATATAAATAATGAATTACTGTATTCATCCCTCACCGGAAAATTTGTTTGCTGCACTCCTTACACCGCAGCAGGCTGCCCTTCAACGGCGCCAATGTTGGGAGAAGCAGGGGTTAGGTGTCTTCTCCAAGGACCCCAGAAGTGCTCTCTGTGGGACGCAAACCCGCGACCTTCTGGTCCGCGCGCGAACGCTCTAACCACTGAGCTGCCGTCTCCACATGATATAAGTATACACATGATATAAGTATACACATGATATAAGTATACACATAATTGTTAACATAATAATAAGGTCGTGATGAAGAAAAACCTGAGCTGAAAAGCAAAACTTTGGATTTACCAGTTGATCGAAGTTCCTAACCTCACTTGTAGAACAAGATCACGGATACAAGCAGCCAAAATGAGCTTCCTCTGCAGGGTAGCTGGGCTCCCACTCAGAGATAGAGTGAGGAGTTCATGCATCCAGGAGCTCGGAGTAGAGCTGTTAGTCGTCCAAGTCGAGAGACGCCTACCTAATGGGTTGGTTCAGGCATCAGGAAGTTGTTATAATTTAGCATCGTGGGTTTTTTTTTTTTTTTTTTTTTTTTTTTATCAGCATCATAAATCATCAATCAAGCCGCTTTTAGCAGTAAACACAGAAAGATGCATTTAGAAAGACCATGTCACATGTTTTTTTTGTTTTTTTTAACAATGGTTCATCATAAAGATGTTTAAAAAAAAAAAAAAAAAAAACTTTTTAAGAAAACTTCCGTAACTAACGGGAAAATAATTGTTTTTTTTGGGGTGGAGTGGGGGGTGGAGGGGTCCTTTTGTAATAAAAATTAAACTGTACAGCTTTTAACAGCTAAAATACCAAAAAGATGGTAAAAAAAAAAAAAAAAGACAACGTGAAATTTTTTTATGTTAAAGATGTAAATTAAAACCAACTATGTTTTTTAAGAAAATTGCGCGTAAACAAGGAGAAAACAATGGAAAAAACACGCTATTATTGAATTAAAAAGTCATATTTACCTCCAAACATTCATCCAATGTCGCGCTAGCTAACAAGATACTTAATTTGTTTGTGTTTAGATCTTATTTCTCAATATAAAGAGTTTAAAAAAAACAAGTAAAAAGTTTTAAACTTACGTCCCGCTCTAAAGGAAAGTAGTTCAAATAAAAAGACGGTTGTATCAATCCGCTGGGATCGGCCCGGAGACGTGACGTCGAACGTGACGTTGAAAATGACGTCATATTTCGGAAGCCAGACCAAGTTTGGATTGGCCAGTCGAAGCATGAACTCGACGCTGATTAGTTGAGATTGTCCTTAAAATAGCGAATTCGGGCGCTGATTGGCTGTCAGACATCAGACGGATTTCACTACTAGGCGCAATAGCAAGCGGGAGGTAGCGGGTTCGATGCCAGCATCCTGCATTTTTAATGTTCAATCAAATAAATGAAGTGTTTTTATTTTCTATTAAATTCTATTTAAATTTCTACTAAATTTCTATTTTCTGTTTTCTTTTCTTGCATGTGTTTTTTTTTTTTTTTGTAATTTGAACAAAAGATTTATGAAATTTGTTCAGATGAAAGTAAAAATTTAAAGAGAAAAATATTTTTGTCAAGAAAAAGACAAAAAAAAAACATTCAATGTTATGTTTCCATGGAAACAAATCTCCAGTTCAATTTTTAAAAACTTTCTGATGACAGTTACAGGGAATATTTTACTTGAGAACGAATCAAAAACTTTTTTCTTGGAAATGATTATTTAAACTGAAGCAAATTATGTATCTAATGAGTGTGTTTTAGTTTTGAGATAAAAATGATCACTTTAATCTCAATAGTACCGTGTTTTTTCATTATTTACACGTAGTATTCTTAAAAAAAAAAAAAAGAATTACTCTATTCATTCCTCACCGGGGAAATTTGTGCTGCACTCCTTACACCGCAGCAGGCTGCCCTTCAACGGCGCCAATGGTGGGAGAAGCGGGGGTTAGGTGTCTTCTCCAAGTACCCTAGACGTGCTCTCCGTGGGACGCAAACCCGCGACCTTCCGGTCCGCGGGCGAACGCTCTAACCACGCGGCCAACGTCTCCACCCTAAACACCTTCAGACGTTTACCTCAGTTCTCTTGATCTTTAATAAATATTACATACTATGCCAGTTTCTTCCATCTAACCCTGTCTCCTAGATCCTCTTCAGTCACACCAACTATCTTAATGTCTTCCTTCACTGTATCCATGAACCTCCTCTTTGGTCTTCCTCTAGTCCTCTTTCCTGGTGGTTCCAAATTTGGAACCTGGTGGTTCCAAATCCTTCTGCCGATGTACTCTCTCTCTCCTCTGCACATGTCCAAACCATCTCAGTCTGACCTCTTTGACTTTATCTCAAAAACCACTAACATGAGCTGTTCCTCTGGTCCTGTCCATCCTGGTCACTCCCAGAGAGATCCTCAGCATCTTCATCTCTGCTACCGCCATCTATGCTTCCTGTCTTTTCTTCAATGCTACTGTCTCTAGACCAAACAGCATGGCCGGTCTCACCACGGTTTTGTACACTTTCCCTTTCATTTTAGCTGAAACTCTTCAGTCACACATTATACCTGATACTTTTCTCCACCCGTTCCAGCCTGCCTGCACACACTTCTTCACCTCTTTTCCACACTCTCCATTGCTCTGGACTGTTGATCCGAAGTACTTAAAATCTTCCACCTTCTTTATCTCTTCTCCCTGTAACCTCACTTTTCCATTTGGATGATATGTACATATACTATATATACTGTATATATATATATATATATATATATATATATATATATATACATATATATGTATATATAATATTTTTAATGGTGTTAGGGTTTAGATAGAGGTTTTTATCCATGAAAATGAGATATACAGCTGTGGAAACTAACCTGTATGGTGCCACCTAGTGCCGCTGTTAAATTTAACTTCACTCTAGCTACTAGGGTAGGAATTCTTTGCGTCATTATCCAACTGAGAAACCTTCGAAGACTGACAATCAGCAAACAGATATGATGCTATGATGTCACAAATGTCCATCTGGGTTTATTTGTGGCTCGGTAGCTACCAATCGAGGTCGACCATTCGTAAGATTAGGAACTTTAAACCAGAACGAAGACAATGTTTATAATATTTAATTCAAGGGAAAGGGGTGATTTACCCGGTGCCAGAATAGTAAAGACCAGATAGACCATTTAACGCGCAACAAAAGTTTATAAAGACGGCATAACGACCTGCTTAAGCTGTAGTAATCCAAGTAGTAACAGTCATAATTTCCTTCATAGAAAAACAGAAACATTCAGGTAAAATTTATCGTTAAAATGATTCAGCAGGCTAACTGCCTAGCTAGCTGTGCGCAGCATTCAAACAGTTGGTTACTTAGCTACTCATTTGTTTGACGAGTATTAATAATAATAAAAATTTTATTGTGTAACGAACTTTAGAAGTAAAAATGTCTTCAGTCTTTTCTTAAAAACCTCAACGCTCTGTGGAACCCTCAAACTCTCTGGAAGATCGTTCCAGAGCTGTGGAGCAGCTGCCTGGAAGGCCCTGTCCCCCATAGTGGAGAGTTTGGTCCTTGGTTGGTGCAGGCAGTAGGAGGAGGCAGAGGTAAGATCTTAAGCCCGAGCCCGAACTTGAGCCTGACCTTCGGGCCTAAAAATGTCTATCATTACTTCGGGTCGGGTCGGGTTCGGGCTTCTCTCAAGCTGACTTTTTTTTTTTTAATATGTTTATAAAATGTAAACTAAAACGAGGTGTGTGTACTAAACTAATAAATACTTGTTATAAAATTATTCAATTTGGATAGAACAGAGAAGAAACTACTAAACAGGATTCGCAGAGCCAGCGCATGCTCTGCGCACGTGAACGCATCCTCTTAATTTGGTAATCCTCTCCTGCGCACGTCTTTATTTTTATTTATTTTGAACTGGTATCCCCGATATGAAGGAGTAAGAAGTTAAGGATAAACTAAAGGCAGGAGAACTGAAAAGACAAACACGCACCGGTAAGAGTGAGGTGTGGAAAAGCTTCAAATTGATTGTTCAAAATGCTACAGAAACTTGCGTTGGCTTCGCTAAATGTGGTCAATGTGGCGCATCGCTTTCATACGACACCAAAAATACTGTCACCTCAACGCTGAGCGGACAGCCCAGTCCAGCTTAAATAGCTGGACTGGGCCCCATAGAGCTTAAATAGCTGGACTGGCAAAACGGATGATCGTCAAAGATCTATTTTATCATTTGTTTCAAAACCGTCCCTCATCTTCGTGCTAAGCAGGCCATCACAGACAAGTGTGTTAGGGGTCCGATAGTGTGATTTTTTTTTTTTTTTCATTAAAAAACGTGTTCTTGAAAATGTTCCTATTTATAAATAAGCCTCCCCATCCCGAGTCCTCACAAATTAAATATGACATTTCGGGCTTGTTTCGGGCTCCGACCCGCAAATCACGTTGATTGGTCGGGCTCGGGCCGGGTTGGGTTTAATATGCGCGGGCTCGGGTCGGGTCGGGCTGGATTTTTTAGGCCCGATCTAACCTCTGGGAGGAGGTGGAGGAGCGCAGGTCTCGGACAGTGGTGTGGAGGGTTAGGAGTTCTTGGAGACAAACGGGTGCAGTGCCGTCTATGCACTGATGGGTGAGGAGGCAGAGCTTGTACTGAATTCTGTATTTAACGGGTAGCCAGTGGAGGGATAAACCTAGAAGACCATGCTAGCGAATTTAAGTTGAAAGTTCAGCAAGAAACGTACCAGCTAGCTGGTTTACAGAGTTCCCAGTTTTATTGTACTTCACCAATTCGTCCGAATTTTAAACTCGGTGTAGCTTTTTGAACATTTTCCTGTGGTTTAGAAGCAGCATTAAGTTGGCGTCAGATGGTAGAGTTGTAATGTAATGTGGTCCGACAATTATTGC
This sequence comes from Neostethus bicornis, assembly GCA_902685375.1. Classification (NCBI taxonomy): domain Eukaryota; kingdom Metazoa; phylum Chordata; class Actinopteri; order Atheriniformes; family Phallostethidae; genus Neostethus; species Neostethus bicornis. The sequence continues at coordinate 6,841,840 of LR738549.1, read as the reverse complement.
CTTTGAATTCACGCCGTTTTAAAATGACGTATTGGAGAATAATCTGACCCCACAGATCACCTTGAGGGGTCCCAGACATCTGCAGTATTAATACAATAAGTCAGATGGAATGAGAGAATGCATGAGCTGTCCTGTCATTGTCTGCTCTGCTTGTTTAATCCGCCCCATAGAGAGAAACTCTACCCAACATCATTCCTTCACGTACAGATAAAAATAGCAGAGATGGGTTCGGAGATCAGAGAGCTGGGGAGTAGTGTGGGGGTGACCTGAGGACAGTGTGAGGTGGATCAGCAATGAAATGCCCCTTCAGATGAATCTAACTTTATTACAGAAGAAACAACACGAGCGTGCCTGAGGGAGGCTGTTGCTCGGCATGAAGACGGGAGCTGAGGACTGCAGACATATTTAGATAATGAGCAGCTCGTTAGTGATCCTCTGAAGCTGCAGTGATTCATCGTTTTGATGTATTCGTTGTGACCGAGGATGGTTTCCCAAACAAACTCTGAGTTGTAAAAGCAAACGAATGAAGACAAAGCTGTCGGACCTGAAGTAAAGACGTGAGGGAAAAATTAATCGTGCTTTACGTTTTATTTTCCACAGGTCAATGAGGATTGGATCTCTCGGACGTTCTACCAGAGTACCCCAATCCTCATCAACGCAGGGAGTCTAACTTTGCCGATTATGTTGATTAAGGGTCTCAAATCCATCGTTATTCATGAGACACTTAGGGTCCAAGACGCCCAGAAAATGAAGACGCAACAATTTATAAACAGATAACACAATTTGGTTCTTGCCCCAAGTGGAAGAGTTCGAGTATCTCGGGGTCTTGTTCGCGAGTGGTGGAAGGATGGAGCGGGAGATCGGCAGACAGATCGGTGCAGCGTCAGTAATAACTAGGATACTACGTCGATCCATTGTGGTAAAGAAAGAAATTCGCCGAAAAGCAAAGCTCTTGATTTACAAGTCGATCTACATTCCCACCCTCCGCTGTGGGTGGTGACCAAAAGAACGAGATCACAAACACAAGCGGCCGAAAAGAGCTTCCTCTGCTCTCACTCAGAGATCTGGTGAAGTGTTCTGCCATGCGGGAGGAGCTTGAAGTAGAGCCCCTCCTCCTCTAGGTCAAGAGAAGCTAGATGGTCCCAGGTGGCGTTGGCCTATTGGTGGATATACCGTCTTTCGACCAGAAGAACCTGGTTTGATTCATTGTTGTTTTTAGCAGCCATCTAAGTTTTCGTTTTAGTCTTCGTCTTTGGACGAATTTTAATTTTAGTTTTAGTGTAAAAAAAAAAAAAAAAAAAAAACCTTTAACAATTGTGTCTTTTTTACTGAGAATAATGCAGGTTGTTTGTTTTTTTTAAAAAAAAAAACCTCTGCCGAGCTTTAACTTGAGCAAAACAGCGAACATTGTAAAACAACGTAAATAAATATAATTTTTTTTCAGTGAGTGAGGAACGTTGTAACTTATGAATACTTAAAAATGACACCTCTTAATAACCCTGTAAACAAAGTAAACATTGGAATGCATTTAAAGCAGTCCTTAGCGCAACCAAGCTAACTAGGAAGTTAGCAGCGCCGACAAGCTAGCATTAGCTTGAAGTTAGCATGCTGTTCGCGCAAAATATGTGGAAAACTTTAAGTTTCTGACCACCAAGCTCCTTTGCTGCTGTTTTCACCATGGTGTGTGACTTCCTCATGGCTGCAGGTGTGTTGTGTAGACGGTGTAAACGTGCAGCATTGTGGGGGGCGTGCCGCTGTGAGAGACAGAACGCAGCCGCTGTGTTTTTTTCTTTTCACAGACAGAAATGTGAAAGTCTGACGCCTATTTCGTTCCGTTTTCGTCTCGTCAGCAGAAACTTGCAGTATTGAGAATAACGTAACTGGTAATTGTACACTTTTTTCATATATTTTTGTCATTGTTTAAAAAGAACCCGAACCCTAAACTGATTTTTTTTTTTTATTTGATGACTAAGTGAAATATTAAAAGAAAAAAAAGAGAGAATAGAAGAATAGAAGCAGTCAGAAGAAAAGAACTGGGACACTGGTGAGGACGAGTAGCTGTAACGTGTAGTGTTCACCACTAGATAGAAGCATCCCACAATCACAGTCCTGGTGAGTAGAAGTGATCCAGGAGACATTCACAGCTCCATGTGGAGAAACAGGTTAAATAAGGACAATCAGATGATTCTCAGCAGTTATTAAGTATTCATTAGCAGCATTTATAAACCTAGGTTTAAAAGGACAGGAAGATAATTAACTTCATCAGTCTGCTGATGGGATCTCACATGGAGTGGATAGCCATTGCAAAAAAAAAAAAAAACTCAACAAGAAACCAGATTAAAATTGATAATTTGTTTCTTTCTCACAAATATTCATCATTTTCTGCATTCTGTTAGTTTTATGGGTGAAAAACAGCAAATATTAGCCAGTCTGATGGACAGGAAACAGGATTAGTGAGCTCTAAAAACCAGGCTGGTCCAGATCTGGATGGTATGTGTGAATTACAAAGAATTTTCTTAGACCGATCAAAAACTATGAGAGTTTTTAGAGGTGCTGCATTTCAAAAGGCATAGCAGTTACACAGTGATGCTCAGAGTCTAGACAGGGGCGGATCCAGGGGGAGGGGCCTAGGAAAAGAGCTGCACCCCCTTTTGGTCCACAAAAAAAAAAGAAGAAGAAGAAAGGAAAGGGGACTAGTCAAGCTATCCTCTTGCAGGGCCAGTGAATGTGCCACCAAAATGTGGGAAAGTGACTCTTATTTTTCAAAATGTTCTGGGGAAATGCCCCCAGCCCGCCGATACTGGTTTTGTCAATGACCTCATGCCCGCCACCCCTTTAAAAAAGCCTGGATCTGCCACTGACAGAGATCATCAAAACACAACCTTTTAACCAAACAAGTCTCCTTCATCGGGGGTTTCAAACCTAAAACTTTTAGTCATTTATCTGGAAAGTAGGAGCTGAAAATCAACTCGAAACAAAAGCAAGGGAAGCTTGGTTTATTTGTATCATAATTTATACAAAATGAATTCAAAGTGCTTTAGAAAACAGAAAAAAATGCATTAAAATTACGAAACATAGAATAAAAATGAGAAAAGTTAAAAAGAGTGATTAATCTTTAGTCAAATGCACGATTAAACAGAACTGTTTCGTCCTAGATTTAAATATTGCGACTGTTTCGGCCTGTCTCACAGCCTCAGGAAGTTTATTGTCCATGTTTAGTCCTGACTCTAGACACCGGGCAACGAACTCCGACAAAAAAAAATGAGCCTGCTTCATGTGTACTGAATGTCAGAAAGCATTGTGGGTAAAAATAGTGTTTACCCACAGTAATAACACCGATTGATTAACAGCTAATGGTTTTTATATGCTGAGGTTTTTCTTTTTTTTCTCCAATTGTCCAAGAAAAGTTTTGGGCCCAGTGGCAACTGTTCCTGGTTCACCCGGTCAAAAGATGGTATCTCTACCACTAGGCCATCGTGCCTGGGACTGACATACACTGAGGTTTTGTAGTTGGCAACGGCTAACTCAAATAAGTGCACGATCCTCACAAAAATGTATGCTGATGAATTTTATTACCGATTTAGCAGTTCACGATATAAGTCATGTCATCTTCTCATCCGTCTATCCTTCAGAGGATTGCGGGGGGTGCCGGAGCCCATCCCAACTGACATGAGGTGAAGGGCAGGGTACACCCCGAACAGGTTGCCAGTCTGTCGTGGGGCCACACACACAACCATCCACACACACACACACTCATTCATTCATTCCCCGGGGCAATTTGTCACCAGCCAATCAACCTAACATGCATGTCTTTGGAGGGTGGGAGGAAATCGGAGTACCCGGAGGAAACCCACGCAAACACAGGGAGAACATGCAAACTCCACACAGAAAGGACAGTGTTCCAAGCATCGTCCACACCCGGGACTCGAACCCACGACCTTCTTGCTGTGAGGCCACTGTGCTAACCACTGCGCCACCGTGCTGCCCACAATATAATTTCTATCCAGATCTATCCAGATGATGATTGAGCACATCAACTGTGAGGTCTTGGATGGAAGACCTCTTGGTGGGAAACAAGCTACTTTTTTCTTGTCGCCCTGCTACAGGTGATGCTTTTATCTGCTTATGAAGAAAAGAATAACACACACGCGTCAAACTTCAGTCCTTGAGGGTCGGTGTCCTGAAGATGTAAAGGTTCCCTTGCCCCTCACCAGACGGAACCCGGGGCCTTCCCTCATTTGCTTGATTTTACACACCTGGAGATCTTTGTGGAGCTGCCTTTAAATTGGCAGCCTATCTTCCCTTCAGGTGTCGGGTCATTAGATTCCATCCTGGGCAGGTCCTCCTGGCTAGCTGACCATGATTAGCATTTGGAACAATAACTTAAAGACATTCCACTGATTCATGTCATTAAATAAACCATGTTTATTGTCCTGTAAAGATCGGGCAGGGAGCACCAGTATTCCACATAATGACAGAAGGTTTTCCATGTGTTCTTGCATCTACACACCAGACACAGGTTAGTGAGTCATTGTGCACATTTTTTTGGCTGTTAATTTCACTTGATGTGCATCATGTTTTTTAAACCAAGAACACAATAAAAACTGAGGACACTGGTCCTCGAGGACCGGCTCTTGACATCCCTGGAGTAATGAACTGTACCATTTTTGTCTGGACAAGTAAACGTCCCAGAAGCTCTGCTGAGAATTAATGTTCAATTGTATTAACAACGCATTTTCTTTTTTATTATTCATTCATTCATCTTCCGAACCGTTTTTACCCCTAAGAGGTTCGCGGAGGGTGCTGGTGCCTATTGCGGTGGATTACATGCAAAAGGCAGGGTACACCCAAACATGTCGTCAGTCTGTTGTTTAGGTTCTCTTCTGAACCGCTTGTCCCTAATGGGGTTGCGGGAGAGGCTGGAGCCTATCCCAGCTGACTACAGGCGAGGGGTGGGTTATGCCCCAAACAGGTCGCCAGTCTGTTGTTTAGTTTCATCTTCTGAACCGCTTATCCCTCATTTGGTCACGGAAGAGGCTTTAGCCTATCCTGGCTGATTACAGGCGAGGGGCGGGGTGCACCCACAACAGTCAACCAGTCTGTTCCGAGATCACACACACACACACACACACACACACACACACACACACACACACACACACACAAATTCGCAGGGGTAATTTCACTGTGGCCAATAAACTTCAAATGTATGTCTTTGGAGGGTGGCGGGAAACCGAAGTACCCAAAGAAAACCCACCCATACATGGAAAGAACATGCAAACTCCACACAGAAAGGACAGTGTTTGAAGCCTCGTCCCACTCGGGACTCGAACCCCAACCTTCTTGCTATGAGGCCACCGTGCTGCCAGTCTGTTGCTCAGTTTTTTTCCCAGCGTTTTGAGGCATTGACATGGCTGTCAGTTAGGCGCTTAAAGCCTGTTTGTTGTTGGTTTTCTCTGATGCTGAATGTCTCCAATAAAACTTAAAACTGATGATTAATTTACACCTTATCTTTTTTATCTCCACTTTGTGAGACAACAGCAGGAAGTATTTCCATCCCAGTCCTGGAAGGTAGGAGGATATCCTGTGAATATTACATTTCAGAAGTGCATGAATATCAGATTACAGTCATTTAATTACAGCACATGATCAGATTTTAATAGTTATGGAAAGTATTCAGATGAAGGTTCACATTTTTTTTTTTTACCACTAGCTCATTCATCTGTAAAAATAAGTCACTTTTAGCTTCTTTTTGGCTTTGTTTGGACCCCGATCTGCAACCCGCAGAGCTCCACTTCTACTACATCTTTAATTCTAAAATCAATGGAAGAAAAACTCTGCTTTATGTTTACATTAATCTGACAGTTGATGGTAGTAAAGGTCAGAGGATTTGAACTGGGAGCGACAGAGAGAGTGTGAGGGAGGGGATGTGCAGGGGGATAGATGGAGGGAGGGAGGGTAGGGGGAGGCAGAGAGACCCTGGCGGACAACAGAGGAGAGAGAGAGGGAGGTTGGACCGGGAACAATAGAGAGAAACCAAGCCAGCCCTGAAACGGAGAGAAAGAAAGAGAAGGAGAGTCTGATGGAGGGAGATCTGGAGGACATGTGAGGAATAAACACGGAATCTTTTTGATCGCTGGATTAAATAAAAGCGGATTCCGGGATGAACCCCGCAGAAGCGGCCGAGGAGGCGCCCAGCGACCCTGATACTGATGCCTTCTATAAAACAGGTAGGAAGACCAGGCCTGGACCGGGATCGATCTGGTCCGTTATCTCGGGGATCCGGTGGAGACCCCTCCAGAGGATCGGAAAGAGATCCTCACGAGATTTTTTTTTTTGGGGGCTTTTTATTTATTTATTTATTTTCGCTCCATAAACTGAGATTCGGTTTGCGTGTGTGTGTGTTTGTGTGTGTTTGTGTGTGTTCGTGTTCAAAATATTGTTGTGATCTGATGCTGATGGTCCTGCAGAAAGGAGGTGGATCATAGAGGCGTCTCTCCACACCAGCTGAAGGTTTCTGTGTCTGTGTGTGTGTGTTGTGTGTGTTGTGTGTGTGTGTGTGTGTGTGTGTCAGCTGTTCTCCAGGCTGGATCTGCAGAGCCTGACCACCTCATTGGATCATTTTATTGATCTCTGATGCTTCTGTTTTTTCCAGATGTGTTTTCTTTATTTTGTTTGATAAAAAACATCTGTTGATTTTTTCATAACAAACATAATTAGTTTTTGTTTTCTTCAGAAAAACAAAAAATATTTTGAGAAAAATAAAAAATATTTTGTCTTTTCAGGTTTTTTTTTTTTTTTTTTTTTCTTTTTTTTTCCCTAGAGAGTTTTTTTTTCCTGGTTTTGGTTGCATGCTGGTTCCAGATGGTGTCACACTGTTTCAGTAATGGTCAGGATTTGTTCCTACTGTTGGTTCTCCTGTGACACTTCCTCTTGTTTCCTCCTGAAGGACTCACTTTTGTTTCCTGGAGTGTTTCCGATGAGGTTTGGATCAGTTTTCAAGTCCTAGTTCAGGTCTTTAGGAATCTTGTTGCTGATAACATCCTGTTCTATGTCAGGGTGTCTGGTTTTGCTTTTGAAACACATGAAATCAAAGAAATAAGGACGGATAATAAACTTTGTAACAAAGAAATCTTGTTTAAATCTGCTGTTGGTTAGTTTATTAGAACATGAGACCCCGACTCTGATTCATTCCTGGAGTTCGGAGAATTTTTTTTTTGCCAGTGATGTTTAGGTCAAGCAGTAGTTTTCTTGTCAGCAATAACTAGGACGCTGCATCGGTCCGTCGTTGTAAAGAGAGAGCTGAGCCGAAAAGCAAAGCTCTCAATTTACAAGTCGATCTACGTTCCTACCCTCACCTATGGTCACCAGCTGTGGGTGGTGACCGAAAGAATGAGATCGCGGATACAAGCGGCCGAAATGAGCTTCCTCCGCAGGGTGGCTGCTCTCACTCAGAGATCGGGTGAGAAGCTCTGCCATCTGGGAGGAACTCTGTGTCGAGCTGCTCCTCCTCCAGGTCGAGAGGAGCCAGATGGGGTGCTTTGGGCATCTGGTCAAAATGCCCCCCGAGCGCATCGCGGTCGAGGTGTTTTGGGCACGTCTCCCCGGGAGGAGACCAAGGGGCAGACCCCAGACCCGCTGGAGAGACTATGTCTCACAGTTGGCCGGGGAACGACTCGGGATCCATCGGGTGAGCTGGAGGATGCAGTCGGAGTGAGAGAAGTCTGGGCTTCCCATTTGAGGCGGTTGCCCCCGCGACCCGGCCCCAGAAAAAGCGGAAGATGACGGAACGGAATGGAAAGAATTTTTCCTCTTTGACCTTCTTGAGGCGAGGCTTGGAGCGCTGGCCTTCTGTGTGGAGTTTGCACATTCTCCCGGTGTCTGTGTGGGTTTTCTCCTGGTACTCCAGTTTCCTCCCACCCTCCAAAAATGTGCATATCAGGTTGATTAGCTGGTGCTAATTTTTTTTTTTTTTTTACTCTCTCTATTAACCCCTTACTGGGGAAATTTGTGTGCTGCACTCCTTACACCGCAGCAGGCTGCCTATGACAGCGCCAATGGTAGGAGAAACAGGGCGAGGGGGGTTAGGTGTCTTCTCCAAGGACCCTAGACATGCACTCAGTGGGATGCAAACTCGCGAACTTCCGGTTGACTTCCGGTCCGCGGGCGAATGCTCTAACCACTGAGCCACCATCTCCCCCAAAAAATTGCCCCCAGGAATGAGTGTGTTTGTGTATGGTTGTATGTTTCTGGCCCCGTGAGAGACTCGCAACCTGTTTGAGGTGTACACTGCCCTCGCCTTAAATCAGCCAGGATGGGCTCCGGCACCCCCCCGCAACCTCATAAGGGATAGACAGTCAAGAAGAAGGTGACCTTCTTGAACTGATGCAGTTTGGTGCCAACATCGGGAATGGAACGTGTTTAATTCAAGGACTGAGTTAGAAGTGGTTTGAGACTGGGATTAACTGGTGGTCCAATGGTCTACTGGTTTATGTTTATTGGTATGCTTGGTTTGTTGGTTTAAGTCTACCATTCTCCATTTGTGGCGAACATAGAACATCAGTTCAAACTTAACACTGTTGATAGTTTCAGTTTAATGTCATACATGGTTTACTGGTTGTCATTGAACGTATGCACAGGTTTGTTTATGAAGTAGCCGCCTAAACCAGCAAAAAAATATTAAGGTAAAAAGAGTCGGACTACAATCACTTCACGTGGTCTTAGGCCTTGTCCACACGTAACTGGGAATTTTTGAAAACGCATATCTGCCATCCTCTGTTTTAGGAAAACGCTTACGTCCACACGTAACCGTTTTCAAAATATCCGCGTCCGACGTAGCCGTATAAGTACGCTTCTGAGTGCGGTTATGAGCATGCCAGACCAGTAGGTGGCAGTATTGATGTAAACGTAAGTTCTGAGCTACCCAATCAGAGCACCTCTGTCGTCCTTGTTTTGTGAACATTTGTGAACAATGACGTATGTGCATGACTTGTCACAGGTAGTGACGTATTACAACGCAAATCTCCATTTTTGCACGTCCACACGCAAATGCAAAAACAGAGTTTTCTAAAATCTCCACTTTGGCCGGAGTTTTCGAAAACGCCGGTTTTGAGTGAAAAAAAAACTCAGTTTTCATGTGGACGGCAGGCCAAAACGGATAAAAATATATACGTTTTCAAAAATACCCGGCTACGTGTGGATAGGGCTTTAGTCCAGGCATTTCCATGGTAAGTGGAAAGTGCCCTTCCCCAAGGTACAATTGTCATGGTAACCCTAAAGACAACCGCCTTTACAAAATCGTAACACATTGTTATATAAGTGGTGGAGACGGTGGCCGCGTGGTTAGCGCGTTCGCCCGCGGACCGGAAGGTCGCGGGTTCGCGTCTCACGGAGAGCACGTCTAGGGTCCCTGGAGAAGACACCTAACCTCCGCTTCTCCCACCATTGGCGCCGTTGAAGGGCAGCCTGCTGCGGTGTAAGGAGTGCAGCAAACAAATTTCCCCGGTGAGGGAAGAATAGAGTAATTCAAAATAATAAACAAAAAAAATAAATATAACAAAACATCTAAAACATCTTTAACATCTAAAGTTGGTACATAGTGAAGCTGTCATAAAGTCACTGCATACTCTTCACATAGTCACGCAAAAAAAATCTTCCTAACTTTTAATATTACAGTTAACGTTACCAGTTAACAGCTTAGAAAAGTTGGATACCAGGACGAGCACCGAATGTGTCTAAGACTATTGTTTAAAAAAATTCTTATTCTACTCTACAGTTTGATCTCTGAAGAAGTCAGTAGATGTTCTTCATCCTGATGGAAATGGGATGGTTAATCATGCACAGGGGTCTCCTCCTCCGCCTAGTGACGCTCAGGGCGGATATGCGTAGATGGACCAATCCTGATGGAGACGGGATGATAGATCAAGCGCGGGGGCCTCCTGTGCTTGATCTAATCAGTAAAACACTCATTAATTAAACCTTCAGAAGCTTAGAACTGTTTAAGAAATTAATTTTAAAAGTGAATCAGAAAATAAAATTTTGTAAAAATAAATAATTAAACAAACAGATATTAATAAAATTATAAATTCAAATTAAATGAAAATAAAAATCAAGTAAAAGCCTTGTTAAAAAGGTGATTCTTTAAGATCTTCTTAAAAACATGAACAGTCTATGTGGCCCTGAGTTTCCCTGGCAGGCTGTTCCAGAGGTGAGGACCATGGTGCTGGAACAATGCCCCACAGTGGGTGTTTGTTCAAATATTTGGTACTACTAAAAGACCACTACCAGAGGACTTTGAGGTATTAATACCTTTCTCTTCTGTTTAATTCAACTCAATTTTTTTAATTAAACAGTTTATCAAAATTTCATTGGACTACAAAATTGATACTTTTACCTTATTTTTTTCTGAAGATAAATGTAAAATTTAGGAGGCAGATATTGTGTTTGGTATGCCACACACTGTGTGTGTACAGTGTCAGAAAATTATGAGCTTTTAAAATGATAAAAATGTCATATTTCAAATTTTATTTGAAAATATGAAATAAAGCCCAGCCACCCTGCGGAGCCCAGGGTGGCTGGGCTCCAGGTCGAGAGGAGCCAGATGGGGTGGTTCGGGCATCTGGTCAGGATGCCCCCCGAGTGCCTCGAGGGGGGGGTGTTTCGGGCACGTTTCACCGGGAGGAGACCAAGGGACAGACCCCGGACCCGCTGGAGAGACTAGGTCTCACAGCTGGCCGGGGAACGACTTGGGATCCTTCCAGGTGAGCTGGAGGATGCAGCCGGGGAGAGAGAGGCCTGGGCTGCCCGTTTGAAGCTGTTGCCCCCGCGACCCGACCCCGGAACAAGCGAAAGATGACGGAACAGAAATTTTATTTGATGAACTGCAACTATGTTCGAGCAAAATTTTACACACTAATTAAGTTGGCAACAAATTAAAATGCAGATTTAATATGGCGTTAACCAGTTGTTTGAAAAGTACTTTTATTTGTACTTTCAAAACTTTTTGAATGAAATAATCTTAATTTTTTTAAGTGTTGAAAATGAAAATGCCCAACGTAAAATAAAACTTGTGATATTCTAACGAGTAAACGAAGCAACACCAAACTTAAACTGGATGTGCCGCGGTGTCTGCTCTGTGTTATGCTAATCAGAACTTTATAAATAGACTCCTAAATTATCAGGCGGAAACAGGAAGTGACATGAATTCAAAGCAAAACATCAGCAATCAGAGTTTATTTATCAGCCAGCTGACGCCGGCTGTCTGATGATGGCTGCCAGGCAGTGACAGAAAAATCTGTTTTAGCAGCCAGAGCCCCGTTCCTTCATCTCTGTCTTCCTACATGTTCACATGAAGTCCCATCTCAGGAAGCACCACCAGTGCTTCTCACAGTCTATGGTTTGTAAAGTATTTTGGAGGAAAATGTCTCAATTTAAACCCTATTTCAGTTTTTCGATACATACACATATTTATAGTTTAGTTTGTTCCGTCATCTTCCGCTTGTTCCAGGGTCGGTTCGCGGGGGCAACAGTCTCAGAAAGAAAGCCCGGCTTTTTTCACCCCAGCTGCATCCTCCAGCTCACCCGGAAGGATCCCAAGTCATTCCCCAGCCAGCTGTGAGACATAGTCTCTCTAGCGAGTCCGGGGTCTGCCCCTTGGTCTCCCCCCGATGGGATGTGCCCAAAACACCTCGAATGCGAGGCGCTCGGGGGGGAATCCTGACCAGATGCCCAAACCACCCCATCTGGCTCCTCTCGACCTGGAGGAGGAGCGGCTCGACACCGAGCTCCCCCCGGATGGCAGAGTTCCTCACCCGATCTCAGAGTGAGAGCCCAGCCACCCTGCGGAGGAAGCTCATTTTGGCCGCTTGTACCCGCGATCTCATTCTTTCGGTCACCACCCACAACTGGTGACCATAGGTGAGGGTAGGAACGTAGATCGACTTGTAAATCGAGAGCTTTGCTTTTCAGCTCAGCTCTCTCTTTACCACAATGGACCGATGCAGCGTCCTAGTTATTGCTGACGTTGCACCGATCCGTCTGTTGATCTCCCGTTCCATCTTTCCCCCCCACTCCCCCGAGATACTTAAAGTCCTCCACTTGGGGCAGGACCCAAGTAATAGTTTAGTACAGACCTCAATTTTGATGCCACCGTTTCTTTCATTTTCGGTAAAGTTATAGAATAAAATGTGAAAAACACGCAATTGACCAAAAAATTAATCTGACTTCATAAATGCTAAAAACAACTCAATAAAATCACCGTTCGGCAGATGTTGCTGTTGCAAATGTTCAGCTAGGTTTCTATCTGCTGTTGTTTAAGTATTTGCTTAATTTTTTATTAGTTCATCAAGTTTTACTGGCTTTCATTTTTCACTTACGTAACAAAAATGTTAAGTAAATAGTGACCGAAAAAACAATCTGATAATAACATAAAAAAAATCCATAAAATTGTAGATGGTTAAAAAAAAAGAAAAAAACGTTAACCTAAATGCTACTAAAGCAAACCTCAGATCCACAGCCGCTAGCTAGCATTAGATGCTAACTCTAACCTCCCTGACTAGGTTGTCCCAGCTCTCAGCCTGTGGCTGTTTGTTATTTAAATTATACTAAACTTAATACGTTTTCAGCATCTGGTGGTGCAAATAAACTGTATTTGGGAGGCTAAGTCCGTCCATCACCGTGAGCTGAATGTTCTATTTTGTAGCGCAAACAGTAGCGGATTGTTAACAGACTCAAATCGTGTACAGGCCTGACCTGACCTGAATGTCTGTACCCTAATAGTTGAGTATGAATACGTTTCTTGTTATACCACTAGCTATTTCTATAAGTTTAGTTTTGGTCACGGGAATTGAGTCCTCTAACAAACTACCAAGATAAACCCATTAAATAATGGACATAAAAATCAATAGCTTTTGAAATTAACGAACTTTTACGTTAATTTTTAATTCAATTCCATTTTGGCTGATAACATGTTACCAGAACGCTAATCTTCTGGGTAGTTTTCTTTTTTATAGTCTGTATCACCACAATACTTCGGTTCCTCTTTTTTGATAGATTGTAGTAAGAATTTGTCTATTATTTTTATCATAATTCTAAATTTGGTCCATTTTTTTCAAGATTTGTCTATCTGAACTTGTCGGAATGATTTAATGTCATGTTGTCATGTTATCACCATCAGAAGACCAGCCCATAACGTCTTCAGAGTCTTGAGTGGATAAGGGGAATTCAACCAATCAGTGTACATATATACATCAATCTGAGATATGTAATCCTGATTGGTCGAAGATGTCTTGGACCGAAGTTGGTCTTTCCGGTCACAGTGCAACCAGTCAAAGAGTTTGTTCCCTTTAAATTCGATTTGTTTTGATCACTAGTGCTTTCTTTTGCTTCTAATTCTGTTTGTTGCTTTTGGGGACAGACCATCCAAATCAGGCATGGGCAAACTACGGCCCGCGAGCCACATGCAGCCCATTAAATGTTTTAATCTGGCCCGCCAAACTTGAAAAAAAGTAAATAAAAATACCTTGTTATTCTTTTGTTTCTTCTGCATTCTGATATTTCATCACTAGATGGCACACTCTAGATTTATTGGCTCTGTTAAGAAAACAGCAAGTTTACTGCTCCCATTAAAATGTGTGTGACTCCGTGATTGGGCCCAATACTTGCACGTAAACAAGCACGTTAGATGTTAAAACAAGCAAAATGTTACTTCAAGCCTTTAGATTTCAAACCTAGCGCCACTAATAGCACGTTTTTAAGCGCTATCGCTCTAGATTTCACACCTAGCGCGCTAGATTTGAAATTTAACGCGCTTGATGTAACATTTAGCGCGCCATTCTATTGGTCTAAGCTAGCGGTTACCAAAGCATGCCATCCATCTGCTCCTGTTCCGGCCCCCTTTGTCAAATGTTAGAACTCAATGTGGCCCCCGAATAATCAAGTTTGCTTACCCCCGATCTACATGCATCTAGATTTATTTTGTAGATAAGTTTTGTCATCCAGTTTGAGATCAGGGTATCACTACAGCTCCTCTCGATCCAGGCAGAGCAGGTAGTTGGGGCACCTGACTAGGATGTCTCATGGACACCCAGGGGTTCCGGGCGCTGGGAATAGCTTAAGATTTTTGCAGCTCTGTGTTGTCTTAAAATCATCCCAAAGCCAAAAAAACGTGGCAGCAGCTTCTTTAGAAGAAACAAGAAGCAGCAAAATTATGACCACCCGGAATCTTGTCCGGTCTGTTGAATCCTGAGCTTTCTAGTACACACCCGATGGTTTCCACTGATATTACAGATGTGTGTGAGAATGAACACGCTGGTTGGTGGGAGGAGTATGCATGTGTGTGTGTGTGTGTGTGTGTATCTGTATTACATGGATGAGCAGGTTGTAATCCAGTCATTCAGTGTGTTGTTGCCAGAGGCTTCCATCCACATTAACCTGCAGTTCAAGCGTTCAGACCTGTAGCATAGATCTGTTGCCGCGTTGCTTGTCTTCGCACCACAGTGATGATCTAATTCAGCCCGGGGACCTGCTGGGAAATGGTACATTTTCACCTCTTTGTCCTTTTTATAAAGGTTGGAGGGGTTTTCAGACACGTGCAGAGACCATAACGAGTGACTTTCAGACTCTTCAAGCCAGAAACAAGCGTCCAGATGACGTGTAGCGAAATAGAAAATATTGGATCTTTTTCCAAATGATGACGTTTTTTCTTGTTTCTGATGTATTTTATGGTGGGACCAATTTGAAAGCTGCACCACTGAAGAGAAACAACTGGCAGAAACAGTGACGTAGACTACCGTAATTTCACGACCATCAGGCGCACTGTACGAAAAGGCGCAGTCTCAGTCACACACCGCCTTACAACAACACACACGCAAGCATGCAAATGTGCGTATTAAAAAATAGATCGGGAGCAAAACTGAGTTTGATTGTACTTTATTTAAGTAGTATAAACAAGCACATTACTGGTAATAGTCTTTATTTAAATCCATCAAAGTCCTCATCCTCTGTTTCCGAATCGAACAGCTGCGCAAAATCCAACAGAGCAGGTCCACTTCTCTCCTCGCTGTCAAAGTCACTGTCTGTACTGTGCGGCTCCTCAGAAAGGATACCAGCTTTTGCAAAAGCTCGGATAACAGTACCAGCAGACACGTTAGTCCAAGCATCTACAATCCATTGACTCGTTAATGCTGAAGTTTCTCGCGGCGGCTCGATCCCCATGTTCCTCCGCGTAGCTGATTGCCTTCAGTTTAAACTGAGCGTCATAAGCGTGTCTCTTTGCCATTTTCAGGGTTAAAACAGCAATGTCGTGCATACAGCACATACCTTTTTTATACACAATCCACGCCCACACTTCACTCTTTAACGTTCTCATGCCTTTTCTTTCAGGTCCGCCTCGCCTCACAAGCACCGCTTTTTCTTTTAGGTCCACCTTTTCTCACGAGCACCGCGTTTTCTTTTAGGTCCGCCTTTTTTCACACACAAGGCGCACCGCACGAAAGGGCGCACCGCTCATTTTGAAGAAAATCTAAGACGTTTATATGCGCCTTATAGTCGTGAAATTACGGTAGTTACTGACCGACAGAACCAGCTAGAGACGAAAGAGCTAATAACTTACTAACGCTTTGTTATTGACTAAAAAAGTACCACATTTTCACAATCGTAAGGCACTCTGGATCACACGGTGCAGCTTTTGTTTCCAGTGCATTTTCAATTTTTAACACTTTCAAAAGGTGGTCTGTGTGACCCCGCAACAGAATGGTGACTTGTTTGTAGTGTATCCTGCCTCTTGCCTGAAATCAGCCGGGATAGGCTCCAGTACCCACCACAACTCCATTAGGGGTTGAGAAGACGAAATGAAAAGGTGCACCGGCTTTAAGGGTGGGGACATGTTAAAACATGCCAGTTAAACATGAAGGCCAGTGTGTGTTTTAAAAATGGCCGACTTTTTCAAAAATACTGAAGTTACTATTAAAGACTAATTAAAGACTTTTAAAGACTCATTAAAAGCATCAACGACAAACTAACTCATTAGTTATGAGCTAGTTTTTTTTTTTTTTAAATTGACATACTTTTTTGATCCCTCACCGGGGAAATTTGTGTGCTGCACTCCTACACCGCAGCAGGCTGCCACAACGGCGCCAATGGTGGGAGAACCCGGGGTTTAAGTGTCTTCTCCAAGGACCGTAGATGTGAACTCAGTGGGAATCGAATTCGCAAACTTTCGGTTAACTTCCGGTCCGCGGGCGAACGCTCTACCACTGAGCCACCGTCTCCCCCCAAGTTACTAGCTTTACTAGCTTTTCATTGGACAGACGGTATCATTTGACAAGTTTCTGACCTCAGGTTGAGAAAATACCAAAATACCAGACCAAAAATGTATTATTTTTTGCAATATTTTCACTTTTTTTTTTGAAATTCTTGTTTAAAAAGTTTCTTTATAGTTTTGAAGAATCAGGTTCACAGTTGAGCAAATTTAACTATTTAGAATTGCATTGACAATTAATTACATATTTTTATCTTTTTATACTCTATTAATTCGTCGCCTTCCGCTTATCCGGGGCCGAGTCGCGAGGGCAAAAGCCTCAGATGAGAAGCCCAGGCTTCTCTTACCTCACGTCCCACCGGGAGGATACCAAAAGGCAGACCCCGGACCCGTTGGAGGGCTTGTATTAATCCCTCAGGAGGAAATGACTTTTGCTGCATTGCACCACAGCAGGCAGCTAGCAAATGAAAGCGCTAATGGTGGGAATAACTAGGGTCTGCTCTAGGGACACTCAGCAAAATTTGAACCAGCAACTCTCCGAGCCAAAGTGCGCAATTTTTACCACTGAGCTGTGCCTCCCCCCCAAAGTACTTATCAAAACACTTTGGATTACAAACCAAAGAAAATAATACTCCAAATAAATGTGTGTAAAAAATATTTTAATGTCACTTTCTTAGCCGTTTATCCCGGGGTCGCCGGAGTCCTTTTCTGGCTGATTCGAGGAGCAGGGTACAGCCCGAACAGGTAGCCAGTCTGGTATGGGGCCACACACATACAACTACACACTCGTTCCTCGGGGCAGTCAGGTAGCGGCCAATTAACTTATCATGCATGTTTTTGGAGGGTGGGAGGAATCCGGAGTACCCGGAGAAAACCCATGCATACACAAGGAGAACATGCAAACTCCACACAGAAAGACCAATGTTCCAAGCCTTGTCCTTACCCGGGACTCAAACCCTCGACCTTCTGGCTGTGTGGCCATTGTGCTATCCATTGCGCCACCGTTCCGGCCTACTCCCATTTTGTTTCTTTAATTAGTTGTGTTTATGTGTACGTTACTAAGCATAAATTTTTCATTTTCATACCACTTCTAATTAAATTTCTTCCTGGTGGACAGACGTCGTCCTCCACACAGTATTTTTAATCCGCTAGTTTTTCGGTGACTTTCCCGTCAACACACAAACAAACCAAGTCAATCTGACCCAAACAGATCCTGTTCCACTTGCTTAATTCTCGTTAATAATTGTGTGATGAGGTCATCCTGACATCTCTAAAAGATCAGGTGTAATGTTTTTATATTCACTAGACGGATGACCCTGATTCCCCCTCCCCTCGGTCTGGCAGAGAGACGTGAAACTTGTCGAGCTGTGACAGGAAAAGGAGGAGCGTGTCGGAAACATCTTTGGCCCACTAAACGATGTCACACCCTCCATTCATGGCGGAGACGATGGTGTTCGTTTAAAACGGAGCCGGCCTGAGTCATGCTGGAGGAGGAGCTCAGCAGGATGGGAAACAATAAGATGCTGCTGCAGGGGAGGGAGGAGCGGAGGAAGGGTGAAGGGATTCCCTCCTTCTTCCTCTTTGTCTCCCTCCTCCAACACCAGCAGCAGATGGATGCAATGAACGATGTGTGTGTGTGTGTGTGTGTGTGCAGCAGAGAGAGAGGCAGCTTAAGTGGATTAGCTCTTATTACCCACCAGGGGACGAACGACAGAGAGAGAGTGTTAAATAGATAAATACAAAGAAAGGATTTCCTCTCCTCTTTTAAAAGCTTTCTGCTACACACATATGGTGTGTTGTGTTCTGACGAAAATCAATCACACAGATGGATGTGTGTGTGTGTGTGTGTGTGTGTGTGTGTGTATTTATGATAGAGCTGATTAGTGGTGTAAGCTAACAGATCCTGATTTTATTAATTACACCAGGGTGGAGTTTAAGATAACCTTTTGTTTTTTTGGTGTGTGTGTGATAGTGTGTGTACAGCAGAGACAGGAAGCAGTGGTAAAGGTGTGTGTTTGTGTGTGTTCCGGAAGCTTTTATCTGGAAGGCTGTCAGCGTTCCAACTGAAAGAAACTGAACTACAAAAATGGAGAACATCTGCTGCTGTGTGATTGGCTGTCAACATGACCAGATCCTGCCATGTGATTGGCTGTCTACATCCAAGAAGCTGCCATTTGATTGGATGGTGAATTAGAAGTAGAACCAATGAAGCTGGAGATGATGATGTATAAATAGTTAATGTTAATCTCATCAGAAAAGGTCAAATTGCTGCAGAAAACACTAGAAACTAGTGGTGTCAGTTGATTAAAAAATTAATTGAATTAATTACAGGATTTTGTAATTAATTAATCGAATTAATCGCATTTTAATGTCATATTTCCTAAAGGTCTCCTGATAAAGAATTTGAATTCTAGGATATTAAAAAAATCTACTGTATGACTAATCAATAGATTACAGTAAGAAGAGAAGATTTTAAATCCAATTTATTATTGGTGAACTGTGCCTCATGAGGCCAGGTGCATCATTAAAGAAAGAAAAACAAGGGTTACGGTTCGTTAGGGTTCGTTCTTATCTTCAATGATAGAAATTGTCCTCAAAATTAGCATCAACCCACTTTGCGATAGTATTTGTTAATTTCTCTGTTGTGGATTTACTCATTCGCTTGCCAAATTCAGCTAGCTTGGTTTGGCGGAGCGAGCTCCCGGTAGCCACACTCGCAACAGAGGAACTTGCCTGAACATGTTTTATGTTTAGATGGTATGTCGGGCTGGAGTTGCTCCAGTGGTGGGAGAACTCCTTTTTGAAAAAACTACAAATTACTACATCTTAATTTATTGTCCCGTCTTTATTTTTGTAAGAAAACTTGCCTTTCAGTGGCTCGAATCCAGGATTTTCTAAAGAGGTGGGTGGGGCCTGGGGGGCCGGGGGCTTGAGGAGGCATTTGTCCGCCCCCAGAACATTTTAAAAAATAAGTCATTTTTCAACATTTTGGTGCATATTTTGCCCAAAGTTTATAATAATTAAAGTAGTAAGAACCCTTTTTTTTGTGGACCAAAAGAACGTGTGGACGTGTGCCCCCACGCCCGCCCCTGTGACTGTCTCATCCTCCTGAGTCTTGTCCACATCTGTTTTGTTTGACCACTGCTGCCTTGTTAATTTGCAAGTGCAGACGATGTAGCGCGACCAAGAAGACTACGGGTCCTTCAATGGGCCAAAATTCGAATGCGCAAGCATTGGCTCACCACCGTTACTGCGTCATAATTAATTGCGTTAATTTTTGTACCGCGTTAAAATGTAGCGTAACTAATAAATCGAATTAATGGGTAAACACAACCAAATCTTTTAGAAATAATCTACTATTTCCTTTTCGTATTTTCAGAATGCTTTTTCTAAAACACACTAATACACACTGGTTCCCTTGTTTTCAGGGAGCAACCAATAAAATGGTTTTACTGCGGTGTAGTACAGGATGAGAGACTAATTAGTAACGGTGAGGATGCAGTAAATCAACCCAAACCGAATCCCTCTCAAACATCCATCTTCACTGTGGTCATATGTCCAAACAGAACAGCTCCTCCCCTGACCACAAAGGGACGTCCATGAATAAAACCATAAACATCTTATCTCTGATTTGAATATTTCCATCACCCAATCAGTGAATTGTTTTTAGAAGTGGCGCGGACTCTGTTTTAAATGGAAACAGTGTAATTAGCAGTGGTGTAATGGTTTGTTACGTTCTTCAGTTTTGAGGTCACGGTTTGGTTCATTTGAATAGACGTGTTTTGGAGCTATGTTTTGACAGCTAAGCACGCGCAATAGCGTGTTGTTATTGTTTGTGAACATCCCTGTGCCGAACGTTACGTACCAAAACTTCTTTTGGTCCAAATCATGTACCCCATCACTCCTATTATTTGTATATATGTGTATAAGAGGGAGACGGCAGCACAGTGGTTAGCGCATTCGCGCACGGACCGGAAGGTCGCGGGTTTGCGGCCCACAGAGAGCACGTCTAGGGTCCTTGGAGAAGACACCTAAACCCTGTTTCTCCCATCATTGGCGCCGAAGGGCAGCCTGCCGCGGTGTAAGGAGTGCAGCACACAAATTTCCCCGGTGAGGGATGAATAGAGTAATTCATTATTATTATTATTATTATATGAGCAGAAACCTTACAATCTGTCTTTTTTATGCGTAGACGCAACTGTGCGTAAAAAATATAGTCAGCCAAGTGGTCTCCTTGACAAATGTCTGTGTTTGAGCGTCGCAACTGTTCCAATGACCACAAGTTTTAGACCCCTGTTTTGTAGAGTTCTGGATGTTTTTTTGTGTATAATTTTTAGATCACTGTATAGAAGAGGCAGTACGGTGGCACAGTGGGTAGCACAGTGGCCTCACAGCAAGAAGGTCGTGGGTTCAAGTCCCAGATGGGGACGAGGCTTGGAACACTGTCCTTTCTGTGTGGAGTTTGCATGTTCTCCCCGTGTTTGCTTGGGTTTCCTCCCACCCTCTAAAGACATGCATTCCAGGTTGATTGGCCGGTGCCAAATTGCCCCTAGGAATGAGTGTGTGTGGATGGTTGTATGTGTGTGGCCCCGCGACAGACTGGCGACCTGTTTGGGGTGTACTCTGCCCTTCGCCTTAAATTGGCTGGGATGGGCTCCGGCACCACCCGCAACCCTGAAAGGGATAGACGGATAAGAAGATGACTGATGACTGTATAGAACAGGGGTGGGCAAATCCGGTCCTCGAGGGCTGGTGTCCTGAAGGTTTTCATTGTGTTCCTGGTTCAATACAGCTGATGCACAAAAAGTTAAATCAATAGCCAATAAAATTTGGCACAGTGACTCAATCAACAGGATAAGGTGTAAGAACATATGGAAAACCTTCAAGACACCGGCCCTCGAGGACCGGATTTGCCCACCCCTGGTACAGAAGATAGAAATCACTCCCACCGTCATCAACGAATCAGTAAAGATCGAGACCCTTTAGACTTCGTTTCATTTCATACTGATGTGCTTTGGAGCCTCCGGTTTCACTGGCCAGCCGATGCTCTGGTCTCCGGCTGCTTACTGGCCTCTGTTTAACTTCAGTCGAGCTGAAAACTTTGAGCTTCTCTGAGGATAGAAAGATTTAGAGTGCTGTGGTTTGGTCTGAGCCAGTGTGTGTGTTTCACAGACGGCTGGAAAACACTCCAGTTTAACCACAAGTGCTCCTCCGCTGGAGTGAATCTCCTCAGTTGTGTGCGTTGCTAGATTTTGAATTTTATTCTCATTCAATCTTCTGTTCATAGTTTCCGTGCTGTGGAACAGCTGGATCCGATTCTTCGGTTCTGCTGCAGCTTCTCCGGCTTCTCTTTGGAGATTTGCTTCTTTCTGATGTTTGATTGTGTTTAAAACCTTCCCGAAGTTCTCGTTTATGGGGGAAACTAATTAAACATTTTCATCCTGTAAGGAAGCAGCAGACTGTAGCACGTTTGTGTCAGGCTGTAATTGAGTGAGCAGGACCTGGCTCACTCTGAACTATTTATAGAACAGAGGGAATAAATGTGAAAACATTAATCTGTAATATCTTCTCTGGAGGGTACAAGCTCAGTTTGATTTTTCTGGGCTTCAAATCAGTGATCAGAGTCGACTTTCAGTGATTCATGAGGGAATAAACATTTCAGAGCAACAGCACCAAGACAGGTTGGTCTGTGATTACACTAGCCAACTCAGCGAAATGCCAGACTGTGCTGCTGTCCTACGGGAACAAGGGGAAAGTGGACGGAATCATTCTGGTTCTCTTAACAGTCCACAAAGCCAAAGTTCCATCTGATGGTCACATCAACCCTAACAAGATCTTACAATGTTCTTATCAATTAGTAATAAAAGGGAATCATTAAAACAGTTCAGACGTTTTTTTTGTGATAGAGCCTTGGTTTGAAACTAACCAGGACGTTCTTGGAAGTTTTCATGTTGGGCTCCACTTTTCACCGAGTCCTCATGGTGGTCCTGAGGTAAATGTGAGACCATGCTTAAATTCTAACAACTCCAATCGTTAGTAAAAGGTTACAACATTAACATCAATTATGGTTTCTATTGGTATTTAACAGAAAAGCTGCTTAAGTTCACTTCGGATTCCGATGCAGTTGCAAAGTGTTCCAAGGACACTTTTTTCAATCCAATTACTCACTCATCAGAATCTTTAATAATTGCTAAGGACTACCAGGCTGCACCTACTGAAGAAAACAGTTTTGGCTTAAGCAGCTTAATGCCCTGAGCTGGAAATGATGCTTTTCTAAAAAAATACAATATACAAAGAGCTACAGTGGGGATCAAAAGTTTAGGCACCCCTGGTAAAATTTTCCAATAATGCCAAATTTTACCTGGGCAATGCCAAAAAAAGATTGCCAAAATAAATACTCCAAAAGGCATTAATTCACACATGACACTGTCTTTTAATATGTTACAAAAAGTTAGATTTTATTTCGATCAGTTTCACTTTGAGAATAACAGATAGCAAAAAGCGGGTCTTCAAAAGTTTGGAAACCCTGCAGAGGTAATGCCGGGTTAACTCTGCCTGGCATTAACCCGGGCAGAGTTAATGTCCGGGTTAATTGGCATTAACCCATTAACCTTTGAGACCTATTGGTAAGGTCTCAAAAGTTGAGACCTTTCCAAGCTGAGACCTTTCTCAACTTTCTCAAAAGTTGAGAAAACTTTCTCAACTTTTGAGAAATGTCTCAAAAGTAGAGACCTTTCCAAAAGTTGAGACCTGATAGTGTCATAGATTGTTCTCAGTTATCATCAGGAAAGATCAGGCAATGCCAATCTCAAAGGTTTTAAATTCCAAGACTCAATTTAATTTACCCCAACAATTAGCACCCTGGGTTCATCTCAGTAGGTGTCTGGGACACTGAAACTGAAAATAGTTGATGCTCGCAAAGCAAGAGAAGGCTACAAGAACATAGCAAGGTATTTTCAAATGCCCCAGATGTCCTCTGTTTGGAATAAAATAAAGAAATTCCAGTCATCGCCGGGAACAGTGGAAGAGAAAGCAAGATCTGGAAGACCGAGAATGGATTACTCGCAGGATTGTGAGAAAAGCAAGTCAAAACCATGTTTGACAACACAACACTCTAGTGTTCAGGCAGACACTAGAGTTGTGGTACACTGTTCTACTGGGAAGACATACTTGGACCAATACGGTCTTCATGGAAGAGTCATCAGAAGAAAACCTCTTCTACGTCCTAATCATAAAAATCAACGTTTGAAGTTTCCAAATAAACATATCGACAAGCCCAATGCCTTTTGGAAACAAGTCCTGTGGATTGATGAAGTTAAACTAGTGCTTTTTGGCCAGAGTGAGCAAAGACACATTTGGAGCAGAAATGGCACAGAATTTCTTGAGAAGAACCTCTGTCCAACTGTTACACATGGGGGTGGATCAAAAATGGTTTGGGGTTGTATTGCAGCTTGTGGCACATGGAAGACTTCAAGAGTAGAAGTAAAAAAGATTCAAGTAAGTTCCAGCAAATTTTGGATGCTAACTTGAAGCCCTCTGTAAAAAAAAGAGAAGCAATTACATCAATAGATTTAGATTTAGATCAATAGATCAATAAGAATAAACTTGAGGTTTTCAATGACCTTCTCAATTTCTTGACTTCAACCTAATTGAAAATCTAAGGATAAACATAACAAGAACAGTATGTCACAAACAGCCCAGGGATTTCAAGAAACTGGAAGATGTTTGTAAGGAGGAATGGGCGAATGTACCTCAAATAAGAATTGAAGCACTCTTGTATTGCTACAAAAAATGTTTACGAGCTGTGAAACTTTTGAAAGGGGGCAGTAGAAGGTATTAACTCTGCAGAGGTCCCAAACTTTTGCAGGCACCTTTTTTCGTATTCTTTTATTTTGAAAGTAAAAATGATAGAAAATCTCTCAATTTACAAGTTGATCCACGTTCCCACCCTCACCTATGGTCACCAGTTGTGGGTGGTGATCGAAAGAATGAGATCGCGGATACAAGCGGCCGAAATGAGGTTCCTTCGTAGGGTGGCTGGGCTTTCATTCAGAGACCGGGTGAGGAGCTCTGCCATCTGGGAGGAGCCTGTTGTCGAGCCGCTCCTCCTCCAGGTCGAGAGGAGCGACTTGGGGAGGTTCAGGCATCTGGTCAGGATGCCCCCCGAGCACCTCGCTGGTGACATGTTTCGGACACGTCCCACCGGGAGGAGACCAAGAGGCAGACCCCAGACCCACTGGAGAAACTATGTCTCAAAGCTGGCCGGGGAATGACTCGGGATCCTTCGGGGTGAGCTGGACAATGCGGCCGGGGTGAGAGAAGCATGGGCTTCCCGGGGCCGGGTCGTGGAAGCAACCCTGCCCCGAATGAGCAGAAGACGATGGAACGGAATGGAAAAATGATGGAAATAAATCTAACTTTTTGTGACACTGTAAGATTGTCCCATGTGTGATTAAATGCCTTTTGGAGATTTTTCATGTCTTTCTAGTTTATTTTTGCACATTATTTCAAATTTTCACCATGGGTGCCTAAACTTTCGAAGTTCTTCATAAGCTAAATAAGTTTACACTTGTCTGAAGAAGGTAGACTCTGTTGTTATGGCGTTCGGTTTAGTGAGCAGCATACAAAACATTTTTGTGAAAAAAAACAGCAGAAAATGATAAATTTGAAATGGAAAGAATGTCTAGTTGGAGATGTAGGAGCCAACTTGCCTGTGAAGGATTTATAAATGACATTTCAGCAATACATTGGTCTTCACATGAGTACTGATGACTATCTGACTGGATAACACACTGCACAATAATATTTGACAGGTCTAGACCTGGATTTAATCTTAAACCGGCAAAGCTGCTGAACATCTGTAAAACCCAGTCCAGACATCATGATGGCTTAATAATGAAATAAAATATGACTAGTGATGTCTGAATACTTCAGCTTGTGGAGCTGAGTGGTGATATGTTCAGAAAGAATGCCATGTCTGCACCTGTGCATGCTGGTATGCAGCTCTGTACACCTGTGCATGTTCCCGTATTTGAAGTTCAAAAAGAAACGAGTTACCCTCTATTCATCAAAGACTGTGTAGGCAAACTTTGTGTGTTTTGTTTATCATTCAGTTCTTTCAGTTGTATTTTGACAAAATAGGTGTTTATTACTTTTCTTTAATCTTTTTTTATTTTTGCAAAACTTTTAAGACTCAAAGACCGCTTAACAGTTTTTTAAAAGAACCAGATGTAAGCATGCGTTTACGGATAGGCACAGGGCTCAAATTTAGATCTTGAACTTGGGTTTTCAGACCAACTTGGGTCTCTAGACCAAGTCCAGGAACCCAAAGATCTGGGTTTGTGACTCTAGTCTGATTCGAATGCGATAGTAAAGATCTGGGTTCAAATCTTCAGGCCAGACACAAGGTTCCAGTTCAGTTTCAGAGCTTTGCCCAACATTTGCGCGCAATGCCAAGGCTTGGCTTTAGTTTTCTGGAATCTTGTCTAGATCTAAGATTTATGTATATTAATGTCTAGGTCACAGGCTGCTTCTCACATGCTATTCAGCTCAATGTTTTGGCTCAAGCCTAAAATTTTGGGTTCAGGTTTTGATTGTAGTGGACAGAATTTGCTGAATTCACCTTTTGAGCTCTGAATTTGGACCAAACAGCATGGCCGGTCTCAACAAGGTTTTGTTCATTTTTCTTTTCGCCTGCACATCGCACCTGATACTTTTCTCCACCCGTTCCAGCATGCCTGCACACGCTTCTTCACCTCTTTTCCACACTCTCCATTGCTCTGGACTGTTGATCCCAAGTAGTTAAAATCTTCCACCTTCTTTATCTCTTCTCCCTGTAACCTCACTTTTCCATTTGGATCCCTCTCATTCTCACACATGTACTCTGTCTTACTCTGACTAATCTTTATTCCTCTTCTTTCTAGTGCAAACCTCCACCTCTCCAGCTTTTCCTCCACCTCTTCCCTCCTCTCACCACAGATCACAATGTCATCTGCAAACATCATTGTCCATGAAGATTCCTGTCTAACCTGGTTTATCAGTACTTGGTGCAAAGATTACAGATAGTAACAAGATCAAATAAATTTGAGAAATAAGGATGATAGAAAATAAAATGTCTGCTTTGAAACCGAAACTTGGACGTAGATTGGTGTCAATTTCCAGAGCCAAAGGCACACATCCAGTTAATGCTCCATGTACATATTTACGGTCCAGATCTAAAACCGTGGTCAAGGTCTAAGGTTCAGAAATTTCAATAAGATACTTCCAAACCTCTACCTTGGTTGATCTTGGTAGTTCTACTAAGGTTGCCTCAAAGCTGTAACCAGCTGGAATAGGTTCTGGCACTTCCACCGTCTCTGGGATTGGTGATACAAGAAATGGATGAATGAATGGCTGATCCAATAGTTTACTTTATGACCACTATGCAACTAATTTGAATAGTCGCTTGCTTTTTACATTTTCCATCATGGCTGCCTCCATATTTGACGTTTAAGGCGATAACTTAGCATCTGGATTTGCACAAAATCCATTGACTGTAAAAGTGGTTGGACCTAACGAGTCTGACGTCATCCAAGGCACTCAGTTCTATCCAGTTGAACCCAATTTTGTTGCCATATTCTGCCAATCTGAATGGTGCCGTTTTGAATTTTTGGAGCCATATCAAATTTTCACCTGCAAAGATTTTCCTCTCGGTCTCAAATCTTCTAATGAATCAGATCAGACACAGAAACCTGTTCTAACCTGGTTTGTCCCTTAATGAGTCATTAGTCATCATCGACATCTGTTCCTTTTTAATCACAAGCGATCATCGCTCATTTGCAACAATTAGATCTGCATTGGGATTACAGGAGTGCTGCAGAGCAACGGACCGTCAGCGTGCTCTTCATCCTTCACACATTCCAGGTCTGAATGCTCGCTGTCCTCAGACAGCTGCTGTCTGGAGGCTGAAAACTGATCCAGAGAGGCTGAAAGCTTCATCTGATAGCCCAAACACGTGTTCCATGTCTCAACATTTGCTTCCCCCCCACCGTCTCCAGTTTGAGGAAGGTACCTCTGGCTTCCTCCTGACCCGTGACCTCTGCTTAATCACGTGCATGTGTGTGGGAGATGAATATTTCAGGATTGGTGGGTGGTTTCATGCCGAAAGCGTACAGTTAAGGCGATTCCCTTATACAGTATATTAGTTTTTGACACGAGTTTTAATTCGCAAAGAAGATTTCAGCATTATTTGTTTAAGACTTTCCAACCAATTTATTATCTAAGCGTTTAATTACACTTTAATTTGGAGAATTAGAGGTAGAATGTTTGCCCTTACACCGGAAGAAGTCGGTTCTAATCCCAACGAGCTCATACCGAGGCGTGTGTCCAAGGTCAGTAAGATCTGTCATGCGTACCAGGTGCTGTTACCTTTAGTTAGCTTTTCTTTGGATTATTCTAAAGAACATTTTGTTCGTTGCACCTCATCTAATGAGAAGTCGTCATCCCACCAGTCTCTCTGTGGCCAGTGTGATGGGCAGCAACGCGAGGTATCAAAACTCGACAAGTAGCACAGACAGACGGTACACTGGTCAAGATCTTTTAATAGTTCCTTTTTTAATGACTCAACCAACACATTCCCTAGCAGCGTTTGCAAACTTTACAAGGGCCGTCGTTCTATCGAGATCTGCGGCCTCATTTTGATCTGTGACCGGTCGCAGATCTCGATAGATCGGAGTTCCGAAAACTAGTACTAACCCTAGCGCTAATTCCAATAGAATTGCATGGCAGCTATGGCAGGTCGCAGATCTCGATGGTTAGATGATCTGGAAGGGAGCGCGAGGGTTCTGGGCATGTGCAAAGGTGCAAAGTCGCGGATCTCGATGGTCGCAGATCTCTTTCAGGACATCGTACTTCTCGTTGTTGTTTTTTTCATGTCGAATAATGAGATACAACTTATTGTAAGTAAATTTATTTAGCATACTTGTTTCGCTTGACTTCTTGCAAGTTTTAGCTTAATTTTTAAGGAAAATGGCCAATTATTTTTATGCGTTCACCACTTATTTGTCCATTTGTCTTTTTTTTTTGTTACTAACCGTTGTGAGATGCACAGCAGATCCTAAAAAGTTCTAAATAAGTCTCCACCCTCGGAAGGAAAGGGGCTCTAATGAAGGAAACTTTGTGTTCTTTGTTCTCCTGAGGGGAAGCTGGAAGCATCGGGATGAAGCTGTTTCGGTTGTCTCCGTGAACGTCGTCATGACAACAGAAACAAGTTGGTCAGTTGTTCCATGGGTGGTGGAATGACCCTTTAAACCGGTCTGCTTCCACTCACGTCAAATTGATCGCAGCAACACAGGGCATGTGTGTGTGTTTGTGTATGTGAAATGTGCTGAGTCATCACGCTCCAGATGGGATCTCTCCATGTGGTTGGAAGGCGGCGTTGATGATGTCATCACCCACAAACAGTAGCTGCGTTCTGATTGGACCGCTTGGCATTGAGTCAGATGGTGTTGATGGATGAGAGGGAACCTTAGTTTTTGTGGTTGGTTCTGGATTTTTTCCTTTGCTTTGGAGAAAATAAAGATAAATGAGTTGAAAAATTCTTAATTCTATTGGTTTTAATTATTTTGCACGATAAATA
Organism: Neostethus bicornis; assembly: GCA_902685375.1. Lineage (NCBI taxonomy): Eukaryota > Metazoa > Chordata > Actinopteri > Atheriniformes > Phallostethidae > Neostethus > Neostethus bicornis. The sequence continues at coordinate 6,812,966 of LR738549.1, read as the reverse complement.
AAATAAGACAAACTTGTAACATCTGAATTAATTTAGAACTGTATACATTTCGTTTCTAAGTTTAAACAATTTTTTTTTTTTTTGTCCAAGTTTTTTAAAACAAAAGTTTGTCAGATTTTCTTATTGCCACATTTTAAAATAAGTGGTCAAAATGAGCTTCCTCCGCAGGGTGGCTGGGCTCTCACTCAGAGATCGGGTGAGGAGCTCTGCCATCTGGGAGTAGCTCGGTGTCGAGCCGCTCCTCCCCCAGGTCAAGAGGAGCCAGATGGGATGGTTCGGGCATCTGGTCAGGTAGCCCCCCGAGCGCCTCACGGGCGGGGTGTTTTGGGCACGTCCCACCGGGAGGAGACCAAGGGGCAGACCCCGGACCGGCTTGAGAGACTATATCTCACAGCTGGTCGGGGAACGACTTGGGATCCTTCCAAGTGAGCTGGAGGATGCAGCCGGGGAGAGAGAGGCCTGGGCTACCCGTTTGAGGCTGTTGCCACCCCGACCCGACCCAAGAACAAGCGGAAGATGATGGAACGAGATGAGATCGTGGATACATCGTGGATTTTTTTTTTACTTACAATCTTTTAGTTATGAAAAGAAAGTTCAGGTTTTTTGTTCGTCTCTTGCTGAATTTGTAAAAAAAAAAAAAAAATCAGCTGAAAAAAAAAAAAAAACCAAACAATTAAAAAATGTAACAAACGTTAAAAGGCGCTGCCTGCTGCAATGTCTACTGTTTTTTTGGCGTCTGGTCGTCTATTTTCGCATTTTTTCCACTCAGTTTCTGTTTGTCATTTGCCTGTGTTTGGTCCCGTTCTGGAGATGTGACTTTGTGCGCTCTTTGGACGTCGTTTTGGACTGCACTGTTTTGCTTCAGACGACTGTTTTTAGGCTAGCTGTTTTTTGGTTTCAACAGCTAGCTCTTCGTTTTGTTGGTCATAGAGTTGTTTCGTTTTGATAGCTTGGACTCAATCAGCAGCTAGTTCTCAGAACAAGATCCACCGTGGCTGGAGGAGTCTATGCAGTCCTGACAGAACTGAGAAGGAGACGATCAGAAAGGAGACGCTTTGAGCTCAGTGTCCTTGCGGTTGTCATGGGTAACATCTGGACGCTCGCTGGCAAGATGGAGGAACTGGGGACGCTCGTTCTGACCCAGCAGGAATGGGGAGCGGCCACTTGGTGTTCTTCATTGAAGCCTGACTTTGTGGACTCATTATGGACTGTCTTTTAAGCGTTCAGTCACCAGATTTCAGGCATTGAGGTGTTAGCACCGCAACATCAAATTTTTCTTCGGGGATTAATAAAGTATTTTCAATTCAATCATCGTAAAAAATGGAACTAAATTTTACTTTTACCTTCGTTTATTTACCAAAACCATAGCCTCATAACTCATTTCCGACAGTCTCATGACTCATAGTGGCCTTCTGGTTTCCTTTTGGTCACCTAAGGTCACTTTGGGCGACATTTTTGTTCCATTTGTCACTTTTTAACTTCCTGTTGGAGAACTAGAAGGTATATTTTCAGTCTCTCAGACTGAAACCTCTAACCGTGTTATTCCCACCACAGTTCTTCTCTGTTTCCTCAAGAGGTGAGAGTATTTTGTTTCTACAACCTCGGCCAAGTCTCTCCGAGTGCACCAGCCTTGAGTGTGTAATTGGAGGAAGAGCCCATTGTTATCGCTGTGGAAACAGCAGGGTGAGTCAGTCAGCTGTGGAGAAGAGAGCAGGGTGAGGTTAAACAGAAAAAGGCGGGATGGCTCGGTGTTTGGTGTTGTAGAGCAGCGAGTGTTCCTTAATGAGACAAAGCTCTTCATAGACGCTTCCTCAGCTGCTGAGTGTGTCAGCTGGGTTGGACTGAGATGGACATGCTTCTTCTCTGCAGGGAAACTGAAGCCCGCACCATATGTGTGTATGGGGTACGCATTCGCCCTGCAGCGCCGTGCAGGTTAGATGGAGAAATAATGAGACGCGGCTGAATTATTCATGTTTGCTGTCACAACACGGGGACACACTCAGTTTCTCTAGTAGAATTTTTCCTACTGGGGTCCCCATAAGCTGCTGCCAGACACAATAAATCTGCTCTCTTTCACTTTTTTGGTAAACAGTGCTTTTAAAACGGCAGATTTTATATTGAGAATAACTAAGTGCTTCATAATAAAACCCCAGAAGAACACAGGAAACAAAAACACGTAAATCTTTAGCTGAGAAGAAGGAAGGTTTTTCAGGCTTTGTTTCAGTTGCCTCGTGTAGCTGCTCAAGATGAAGGCTGTTTGAAGGGGCTTTGATAGAAGTTAAAATCCGTTTCGCTCATCCGGGGCCGGGTCGTGGGGGCAACAACCTCAGACGGGAAGCCCAGGCTTCTCTCACCCCAGCTGCATCCTCCAGCTCACCCAGAAGAATTCCGAGTCATTCCCCGGCCAGCTGTGATAGTCTCTCCAGCGGGTCCCTGGTCTGCCTCTTGGTCTTCTCCCGGTGGGACGACCCCGAAACACCTCACCAGCGAGACGCTCGATGGGCATTGTGACCAGATGCCCAAACCCCCCCATCTGGCTCCTCTCGACCTGGAGGAGGAGCGGCTTGACACCGAGCTCCTCCCGGATCGCAGAACTCCTCACCCAATCTTTGAGTAGGAGCCCAGCCACCCTGCGGAGGAAGCTCATTTCGGCCGCTTGTATCCGCAATCTCATTCTTTCGGTCGCCACCCACAGCTGGTGACCATAGGTGAGGGTAGAAACGTAGATCGACTTGTAAATTGAGAGCTTTGCTTTTCGGCTCAGCTCTCTCTTTACCACGACGGACCGATGCAGCGTCCTAGTTATTGCTGACACCGCACCGATCCGTCTGTCGATCTCCTGCTCCATCCTTCCCCCACTCGTGAACAAGACCCCGAGATACTTAAACTCCCCCACTTGGGGCAGGACCCTGTCTCTGACCCTCAGGGGGCATTCCACATTTTTCCAGGCGAGGACCATGGGCTCGGATTAAGTTAAAATCGATTTTTAAAATGCTCAAGGTGTTTAAACTAGAGATGGTGATCCCCAGATCGTTTCAAGTGGTTGTGGGGTGCCTTTAAAAACAATGCAGTGTCAACAATTCCCATTGGATTCATGAGGTAGTGTTTTGGATTCCAACCAATGGCAGGTCATTTTCTCCTCTCCATAATCACGTTGGACCAAAGCAGCATTCTCGTAATTGAAGATATCACATCACAGTCTTTCCGTAAACCTCTATCGTTCCTAAACTATCCCCCTAACGAACTTGAACTCGTTCCTTTATGGAAGAACCTCATTCTGGACCCAGAGAAACCCAGTTATTTCCTTTTTGAAGACTGTGAAGTTCTGGTTTTCATCCCGGCTGCTTTACACCAGGACGTTTATCTCCCAACCTCGTACTTCAATTGTGTTTCAAACAAAATCTGCTGATTGGGGTTAAATGAACCTTTGAGACATCAGGACGGTCCAAACTTGGTTGGACATGCCTCATAAGTAAAATGTTGCCATGGTAACATGACAAACTTGGATCTTCGCTATAGGCTGACTTCACCTTATGTCATCCGGACCTTTAGACCTTTGGGTGTGAATATTTCTCAGCAGAACACGCTGTTTTGTTACAGCTGATATTTCTGCTAACACAACTGATTTCTTTCTGATGAACATCTGTCTCTGCAGATGTTTCGGTTTTACTTGCGGCTGTCAGGACGTTAACACTTCTGATGCAACACTATCCGCTCAGTCACTATGCAACAACCTCATGCTTCCATCCAATAGGAGTCTTCTCATAGTTTTGGCAGGAACTTTGAAACCATCTGAATGGAAGTCACGTCAGATATCTGGTTGCTGTTGTCTCCGTGGCAACAGGAGGCGAGGCAGTTGTTGCCGGGGTGCAGACAGCCTCACCTGTTGTCTTCTTGGGACGGGTGACGTGTGCAGGCAGCGACACATGCCGCGGCTTGTCTGAAAGCTTGGTTAGCAAGCGTCTGAGAAATGAGGTGGTGTGAGTTAATGAGCGAGACTGTTCGCTGTCTGAGCATCCTCAGTGTCACCTTCAGCATCTGCTGCAAGCGTGTCTGGCTGGGTGACGTCTCGCTACGTGAACAGAAGCCAAAGCTGGAAGTCTCCGCAGGCTTATGTCACTTCTGCCTGGCTCACTGTGCACTGTTGGTGTATGTGTTTGGTAGAGAGAGAGGGGCTAATGGCTCCAGCAGGGCTGCATGTTGACCTTTAACATCTCCATGTCTGGAAATGTTGAACAGCAGCCAGAGCGAGCGCACAGCGATGTTACTCCTGCGGTTTGCTCTCGAGAACAGACAAAGATACAAATCTATCACAGGCACATTTCTCTTTTAGTGACATCACTTCCTGTCTGATAACCTTGACCGATGTATCTAGTGAACATCCATGACTTTATATTTTTAATTACCATGTTAAACGCTGGAGGAAAGGCTACTAACTTTACTTATCTACTTTTCAAACACCAGCAAAAATTGTACGATCAAAATGCAAAAAAATGCCCTTCTGTCAAAAAGCGGTATGGTGTCGAAGTTACGGACAACATCGGTGTGGTTGTTTATCTTGCTGTGGTCTCAAAATAAATCAGAAACCTATATTTTAAGTATGAAAAGGAAAGAAAAATCAAGATTAATAAGAGCCATCAAACAATATCCTAACCCTGTTTTTGAATGTGGAGAGTAGTGCCTAAAATCTTTCACATTTTCCTTCTTATCTGGGGTCAGGTGGTAGGGGCAGCACTGTAAGATGAAGCCAGGTCTTCCTTCCCCCCCCAATTCCGTCTTCTAACTCATAGGAGAGATCTCAAAGCGTTCCCAAACCAACAGAGAGACACAGACCCACTACTGTGTCCTGGGTTTTTCCGGGAGCTTCCTCTTGATAGGACAAACCCGATGCACCCCACCAGGGATGTCTTTGGGAGGCATTCTTACCAGATGTAGAATAGCTATGTCATGTCAAACCTCCACCACCTACTCCCCTGGACCCTCCTTTCGTTCCAGCTTTTGATGACCTTGTATTTGCAGATGTAGGTTTGGGTCTTGCAAAATGTACATTTTTGTACATCCCTGGTAAATAAGATCTTTGAGATGCAAGGTCAAAATTTTTCCGACTTAAAGGTGGTTCGGATAATCTTCATAAATTTATTGTTTGTAAGATTACTTAAATCTGCCTCCAACTGGTTGAATTGGCTATAAAAAAAATTGGTGTACCAAAAACAACTTTTTGGTACATCGAAAACCTAACTCAATTATTTTGGGCAGTAAACAAAAAACAATGCCTTAGAGGATTGTAATTAGATAACAAAGTTTTTGGTGTTACATTTACTTTTTAAGACAGTTTTATTTCTTGTAGAATACACACACCCCAGGTGTTGAAATTGAACCGGCAAAGCTGTTTGGTCTAGAGACAGTGGCACTGAGGAAAAGACAGGAAGCAGAGATGGGGGTAGCAGAGATGAAGATGCTGAGGATCTCTCCGGGAGTGACCAGGATAGACAGGATTAGAAATGAGAATATCAGACAAACAGCACATGTTCGAGGTTTAAAAGATAAAGTGAGAGAGGCCAGACTGAGATGGTTTGGACATGTGCAGAGGAGAGAGTACATAGGAAGAAGGATGCTGGATTAGGTACCACCAAGAAAGAGGCCTAGCGAAAGACCAAAAAGGAGGTTCATGGATACAGTGAAGGAAGACATGAAGATAGTTGGTGTGACCAAAGAGGATGCAGCAGATAGGGTTAGATGGAAGAAACTGACTTGCTGTGGTGACCCCTGAAGGGAAATGCCAAAATAAGAAGTGTTGAAATTTGAACCTTTTGATAGAAATAATGGACTCGGCAAGCTATGTGGCTCGTACTGATTTCCCACTAAATTTTCAATTTAATATTAAAATGGTAGTTTTTATTCATTAATAAGTACTTTCACTTCTTCTTCTTCTCTTTTCGGCATTTCCCTTCAGGGGGCGCCACAGCAAGTCAGTTTCTTCCATCTAACCCTATCTGCTGTATCCTCTTTGGTCACACCAACTATCTTCATGTCTTCCTTCACTGTATCCATGAACCTCCTCTTTGGTCTTCCTCTAGTCCTCTTTCTTGGTGGTTCCAAATCCAGCATCCTTCTTCCAATGTACTCTCTCTCTCCTCTGTACATGTCCAAATCATCTCAGTCTGGCCTCTCTGACTTTATCCCCAAAACCTCTAACATGCACTGTTCCTCTGATGTACTCATTTCTGATCCTGTCCATCCTGGTCACTCCCAGAGAGATCCTCAGCATCTTCATCTCTGCTACCTCCATCTCTGCTTCTTGTCTTTTTCCCAGTGCCACTGTCTCTAGACCAAACAGCATGGCCGGTCTCACCACAGTTTTGTACACTTTTCCTTTCATTTTAGCTGAAACTCTTCTATCACACATCACACCTGATACTTTTCTCCACCCGTTCCAGCCTGCCTGCGCACGCTTCTTCACCTCTTTTCCACACTCTCCATTACTATTACTACATATTAAGTACTTTCACTAAATGCTAAATACAACTTTTTTATTCCAAATCACTGGATAACGCTTCATGGAAACATTCCGTTAGCCTTAAATAGCATTTGTAATTAAACTTACACATGAACAAAAAATTTTCTGGAAACATCTGTCTACTTGCTGATATTCTGAAGGATGAATATTTTGAAATTTTGTGCTTAGTCCGACTGTGACGCACCCCCTCCCCCTTTAGCTTTACTCTGACGCAGCTGTGGAGAAAAACTGTACACAACACTACAAACACCAAGTTAATAAATAGATTTATGTTTTCACAAGTGGACTTGGATCAACGTTTTTAGACAGTTAAAGGTGCAAGTGTCTCTTTGGGTAAACATCTGTCGGATAAAAGAGACACCTGTTAGATGAAAGGGACAAAATAAAACAGGTGTTCGAAAAAGTTTTTGTTTGATTAAAAACCAAAATGAAAAAAATTAAAGAATGTGTTTTTTTTTTTTGTTTTTTTTAGTTCGATAACCTCTCAAGTTCATTAGTTTAATCTCGACAAAAAAACGTGTGGAATTTGACTTACTGACGTGAGTCTGATTCACACCAGGGTCATCGTTTCGGGCATGTGTGACCGATTTTATGGAGTTCAGCTTAGAAACATTTAGGTTTCCCTTTCAACGCCATGCATGTTCGAGATTTACCGAGGAGGGAATGTAGAATGGGGTGTTTGTCCTGCAATCGGATCCTAGGGATGTTTTTACTCAGACATGACAGCAAAGTTTGCCTGAGACGGGTTTTTGCTCAGGGAACCCCCCACGCTCTGTCATATTCTGAAAAACAATGTGTTTGCACTTTGACCCTAATATCCAGCGGTTTATTGACTGAAAGTGAATCATTAAACGTACACGTAACTTGAGGTGCATCGTCATCATAGAAAAAGAATAGTAAATATAAAAGCATGTTTTTTTTGTAGAAAATAAAGAATGAGATCACGGGCACAAGCAGCCAAAATGAGCTTTCTCCGCAGGGTGGCTGCGCTCTCACTCAGAGATCGGGTGAGGAGCTCTGCCATCCGGGAGGAGCTCGGTGTCGAGCTGCTCCTCCTCCAGGTCGAGAGGAGCCAGATGGGGTGGTTCAGGCATCTGGTCAGGATGCCCCCCGAGCGCCTCGCAGGCGAGGTGTTTTGGGCACGTCCCATTGGGAGGAGACCAAGGGGCAGACCCCACACCCGCTGGAGAGACCATGTCTCACAGCTGGCCGGGGAACGACTTGGGATCCTTCTAGGTGAGCTAGAGGATGCAGCCGGGGAGAGAGAGGCCTGCGCTGCCCGTTTGAGGCTGTTGACCCCGCGACCCGACCCTGGAACAAGTAGAAGATGACGGAACGGAACGTTTTTTTTTAGATTGTGTTGTTGAATTTCAACAGGCAAGCAGTTACGAATTGAGATAGAAAAGTTTTAGCTAAAATGGAAGGAAATGTGTAGAAAGTTGTGGTCAGACCAGCCATGTTGTTCGGTGAAGAGTCTGGCACTGATGAAAATTCAAGAGTCAGAAACGGAGGTAGTAGAGATGAAGATGATGTGGGTCTTTTTGGCAGAGACCAGGATGAAGTGGATCAGGAATGAAGACCTCCGAGGGAAGGCACATGTCAGAGGTTTTAAAGATAAAGTCTGAGGTGATTCAGGCTTGGCGATTTGTAGGAACTGGGCACTTGCAAGTCAGAGACCCTGAAAGTCTCCGCTGGTTTAATGAAGTTTAACACACAAAGACCTACTAGTGAAAAATTAATAATAATGCATTGTGTGTGAATGAGAGGGATCCAAATGGAAAAGTGAGGTTACAGGGAGAAGAGATAAAGAAGGTGGAAGATTTTAAGTATCTAGGATCAACAGTCCAGGTTAATGGAGAGTGTGGAAAAGAAGTGAAGAAGCATGTGTAGGCAGGCTGGAACGGGTGAAGAAAAGTATCAGGTGTGATGTGTGATAGAACAGTTTCAGCTAAAATGAAAGGGAAAGTGTACAAAACCGTGGTGAGATCGGCCATGGTGTTTGGTCTAGAAACAGTAGCACTGAAGAAAAGACAGGAAGCAGAGATGGAGGTAGCAGAGATGAAGATGCTGAGGATCTCTCTGGTAGTGACCAGGATGGACAGGATTAGAAATTAGTACATCAGAGGAACAGCACATGTTAGAGATTTTGGGGATAAAGTCAGAGAGGCAAGACTGAGATGGTTTGGACATGTGCAGAAGAGAGAGAGAGTACATCGGAAGAAGGATGCTGGATTTGGAACCACCAGGAAAGAGGACTAGAGGAAGACCAAAGAGGAGGTTCATGGATACAGAGAAGGAAGACATGAAGATAGTTGGTGTGACCAAAGAGGATGCAGCAGATAGGGTTAGATGGAAGAAACTGACTTGCAGTGGCGACCCCTGAAGGGAAATGCCGAAAGAAGAAAAATAATAATCATTGTATTTATACAGCGCTTTTCAGGACTCTCAAAGATGCTTCACATATGCATTATTCATTCACATCACACCAGGTGATGGTAAGCTACTGTTGTAGCCACAGCTGCCCTGGGGCAAACTGACCAAAGCAAGGCTGGCGTTTTCCGCCATTGGCCCTTCTGACCATCACCAACCAATCGCGCACACACACCATTCAGACTAGGCAACGTGGGTGAAGTGTCTTGCCCAGGGACACAACGGCAATTTAATCTCAACGGCCGTCCCACCGTGGCAGCTGGGGTTTCGGCGGTCTCCCATCCAAGTACAGCCCAGGCCCAGCTTGCTTAGCTTCTGAGGTCTGACGGGATCAGGCACTGAGCTAAAAAAAAATGTCTGCTTGCATTGCTGCTTTCATTGATTTTATTGTTTGTCTTAATGATGATGCTTTTTAAAAAAAATCAGCTTTGGAACTCTCTTATGGACCACATTCTGTCTTGTTGTGTGATAGTGAGGTCCCAGTAACACGAACTGACACACATACATCTTCATCACATTGATAGTTCACAGATGCTCCAGTTGTTTTGGACAAGGTTCTGCATCGATGATGGTAAAATAGTGTTTGAATGTATGTTTGCAGTTCAGCCATATGCTGTTTTAATCACTGAAGCTACTGTCCAACTAGCGGAGCGTAAGTGTTCAGCATCTGTGATGAGGAAAACACATGTTGGATCAAAGCTGTGCTCGGGGCCACCGCAAATCATCCCTCGTTTTAGTGTTTAGCTCTGTTTTCAGGTTGGACGGGATGATTTTGTAGATGATGTAAAATGCAGATTAAACAAGGTTTCAGCAAAGATAAAGAGACAGATTTTCACATGTGATTGTTATTATTATTACAGATGTTACTCGACAAGAGATAAAATCATACAGGAATACATCTTATATTTATTCAGCTTTTAGTCTCAGGGTTTTCCATGTCCTTGGTTTTTTGGCCTCATGTACAACCAACCTGTTCCTGGTCACTTTTGGGATGATTTTTTTTTCTGCTCTGTCATCATATGAATCACCTTATAATATCACCTTATAATCTTTGACACATTGGTTGCTCGTCCCGGGGGAGGGATCTCTCTTTCATGTGGATCCCCACGAGGTTTTTTATTTTTTCCCCACTGATAGGTTTTTTAGGAGTTTTTTCTCACCGTGAAGGAGTCTATTGGCATAAATGTGCTAGTCTTGTTTAGTTAGCACTTGTTAGTTATTTTTCTTGTTGTGTATTTGTGTTAATACATTCCTCTTTTTCTTGTGAAGCCCATTGAGATGGAAATTCGGTGATTTTGGGCTATACAAATGAAATTGAATTGAACCTGTATTTCACCTGTCTTTCAATCCCTATAAAGATCCATTCGTTCCTTCCCGTCTCTGTCAGATCATCTTGCCTTTCTTTTTTTTGTCTTTCCCTCCCGACTCATGTCTGGTTTTAATTTCATTGTAATTAAATTTCAGACTTCTTTCACCTGGTTGTTTTACGTGCCAGCATTTAGGTCCAAACCCTCAACACACCAACATTTAATCTAGAACATTTTGTAATATGTGTTCTAGCTAGTCAAAGACAGCATCTAATTTGTTGCCAATTTGTAGCAGATCCAACCTAACTTCCAAAAAAAATGAATGGTCTCATTTGAAAATTTGAAAGTCCACATTAAACGAGAGCAACAGAGGATATTTTGCGACTTCATCGTTTGGACCAAAATTTGTTTTGTCTTTTGAACCTTCCGCGACAGGCTGGCGACCTGTTCAGTGTGTTACCTGCCCTTCGCCTTGAATCCGCCGGGATGGGCTCCGGCACCCCCCCAACTCCGTAAGGGAAAGACGAATAAGAAGATGACTGACTGACTGACTTTTGAACCTTTCATCCCTAACTGGATTGCAGGGGGTATCAGAGCTTATCTCGACTGATTCAAAGCGAGAATTAGGGTACACCCCAAACAGGTCTCCATTCTCTGACAGGGCCAAACACACAATCATTCCCAGGGGCAATTTTTATAGCGGCCAATACACCGAACAAGTATGGTTTTGAAGAGTGGGCGGAAACCCACGCATACACGGGGAAAACATGCGTACTCTACACAGGCCTCCCACCCGGGAATTGAACCCCAACCTTCTTGCAATGAAGCCACTGTGCTAAACCAGTCCACTACCGTACTGCCTAAAGACCAGTGCTTCTCAATTATTTCCTGTTGCCCCCCCCTAGGAACCGGTCTGTAGCGCAGGAAAGGTTGGGGACCTCTGCTGTAGTGGAGGTGCGATTACACTTTATTCTAGTACGGCAAAAAAAAAAACATGTTCCACAGAGTCACACGCCCCCCCCGCCCCCTGGCATCACACTCCACTATTTGAGAAGCACTGCTCTATGAGTTTAAATATTTAAATCTTATTTTTCAAAGCGTAGCGTAGCTGTGAGAAGAGAAATTTCTCAGCAGAAAGGTAGACGAGGCAGCAGGTGATGCTGAAATGAGAATCTCTTTTCACCGCGGTGAGGACAGGTTAGGCTCCTCATTGTGTAAGAACGTTTTGCTTAGATCTGCAGGAATCCAAAGCAGCAGGGAGTGAAGGGAAAGCAGCTCACAGGTCAACAGGAAGGACAAACTTTCACCAACACACGTTTATGTGCACATGCTCTGTACTATCTGCTGACATGCACTTGCATTTATACATTCATTTCTTTTCATAGTTGAAGTGCAACCCGTAGAGAGGAAATTTCAAAAGATTTTATTTTTAGTTGCGAAAAACTGATGTGCAAACATAATTTAGTGGAAAAACTTTTTCATTCTGACATGTAAAGTATCTGGAATAATGAACAGGTCAGAACCAGGGGTATTCTTGTCATTTATCCTAAATCAGGTCGTGAAGTCAGCAACCTAAGCAAGTAACCCAGACTAATCTCACCCAAACCACATCGTCCAGCTCATCCTGGAGGATGCTGAGGGGTTCCCTGGCCAGCCATGGGACATAGTCTCTCAAATGGGTTCTAGGTCTACCTCTGGGTCTTCTCCCGGCAAGATGTATCCAGAGGTCACCAGGTGTCTGAGATCATCTTAACCAAATCCCCAAACCACTCTATCTAGAGCAATGGCAGGCCTCCTCACCCTATTTCTAAGTGAGAACCCGGCCACCCTGTGGAGGAGGCTCATTTAAACTGCTTACATTCGGTTCTTTTGGTCACCACCCACAGTTGATGACCAGAGGTTAGGGTAAAAATGTAGATTGATTGTTGAAAAAAGACTTTACTGCTGTAGTTAAGCTTAGTCGTCATCACAACAGACTGATACTGCGCTATAATTATCGTAAATGCTACACCAATGAGTACACCAATCTACACCAATCTCTTTCACCATCTTTTTCTCGCTCATAAACAAGACGCCAAGATGCTTAAATGCCTTCATTCGTTTTCTGGGTTGGATGAACACCGAACTGTAGCAGTGTTCCAGTTGTAGCCAAAATGCAGGGAACACACAACCAATTAATGCCACCATTTATGGTATGTTTGGCAATTTCAACTGACTCAACCCTACTTGTACAGTTTTTGGTGGGGGTGGGAAACTGGAGTACCTGAAAAAAAATCCATGTACAAAGTATGCATGGTGAACATAAAAATATATATTGCTGATACAAGTGACAGAGAAGTATGTTAGAGTGGTTCAGGACATGTATGAGGGCTGTAAGACAGTGGTGAGGTGTGCTGTAGGTGAGACAGAGGAGTTCAGTGTGGGGGTGGGACTGCATCAGGGATCTGCTCTGAGCCCTGTGCTGTTTGCTAAGAATTTGGACGTCCAAGAATTGTCCAAATTCTTGGACGATTCTTCTGTCCAAGAAGAATCCAGCCTATTCTTCTTGGACAAGCTGACAGACGAGGTAGACAGGAATCTCCATGGACAATGATGTTTGCAGACAACATTGTGATCTGTAGTGAGAGGAGGGAAGAGGTGGAGGAAAAGCTGGAGAGGTGGAGGTTTGCACTAGAAAGAAGAGGAATGAAGATTAGTCAGAGTAAAACAGAGTGCATGTGTGTGAATGAGAGGGATCCAAATGGAAAAGTGAGGTTACAGGGAGAAGAGATAAAGAAGGTGGAAGATTTTAAGTATCTAGAATCAACAGTCCAGAGCAATGGAGAGTGTGGAAAAGAGGTGAAGAAGCGTGTGCAGGCATGCTGGAACGGGTGGAGAAAAGTATCAGGTGTGATGTGTGACAGAAGAGTTTCAGCTAAAATGAAAGGGAAAATGTACAAAACCGTGAGCGGACCGGCCATGCTGATTGGTCTAGAAATAGTAGCACTGAGAAAAAGACAGGAAACAGAGATGGAGGTAGCAGAGATGAAGATGCTGAGGATCTCTCTGGGAGTGACCAAGATGGACAGGATTAGAAATGAATATATCAGAGGAACAGCGCATGTTAGAGGTTTTGGAGATAAAGTCAGAGAGGCCAGACTGAGATGGTTTGGACATGTGCAGAGGAGAGAGAGAGAGTACATCGGAAGAAGGATGCTGGATTTGGAACCACCAAGAAAGAGGCCTAGAGGAAGACCAAAGAGGAGGTTAATGGACGCAGTGAAGGAAGACATGAAGATAGTTGGCAAGTAGTTTTTTGAGAAAGTTTCACGGCAGGTTCCAATGGTATGTTGGTGGATGGTGAGCGGCACAGAAATCTTTAGACCCTTCATAGTCTGTCAGCAACGCTGATGTCACCAATTTATAGCAGGCGTTTATCGAAGGCCACAGTTTTTCTTATTCAAAATGAAGACAATTTATCTTTAATTGTTTTTGATGAGTTTTTATGAAAGAAGGAACAAGGCGTGAGACTCCAGTTGTGAAGTTGGAGGTCCTTTGTTGACTTACAGTCCAACTAGGGTTTTAAATGTTGGAATGAAAGGCACTGGAAATATTTACCATCTGGTACTCATGATGCACAACTACAAAAGTTTCCAACTTGATGCTAACCGACTTTGTAGAAGACAAAGTAGTTATGAGGAACTGAAAAAATGTTGTTCATGATTTGCAACATCTTTCCAGACTTTTATTAACATTTCAATCCGTATTTCTTGCACAAAACAGAGGAATATGAATTTTTTGGCTAAGTTAGTAATTGCAAAAAAGATGGTCGAGTAAAATTAATAATGCAGAAGATGCAACATGAAATGGAAACAAGATGCAACCACACATCTCCTGTCAACAACATTCAACAGGCTTCAGAACAGGCAGAAAGCAGAAGTAATGAGTTGTTTCTATGCCAAAAAGGAAAACTCATCACACCAAAGGGAAAAAACAATTCCTCATCTGTTTGTGTTGTTAAAGACCCATCTTCTAACTGTTCAATGGAATCCAATGAGAACAGCAAAGGCAAAACAAAACCTCCATGAAGAAGTCGATAGAGAATATTTTTGAGGTTTTCTCCAAAGGTAGAGACCAGGGTTAGGTGTAACAGTCAACAAATAGGACTAGGTTGCAAAGGGTGAAGAACTTGCTTCTTTTCTCCGCAAGCTAATGAGACTGATTGGGAAGCTTATTGGGCATGTGTTTTGAGAAGGAAACATGGCATACCTTCCAGATGACTTTCCGTTCGTTCCGTTGTCTTCCGCTCTTCCAGGACCGGATCGCAGGGGCAACAGCCTCAGATGGGAAGCCCAGGCTTCTCTCACCCCAGCTGCATCCTCCAGCTCACCCGAAAGAATCCCGAGTCGTTCCCCGGCCAGCTGTGAGACATAGTCTCTCAAGTGGGTCCGGGGTCTGCCTCTTGGTCTCCTCTTGGTGGAGATGACTTTCTAGATCTAAATACTTTAAGATGAAGTAGAAAACCTGAACTTCTGCATCCCTCTTTGGAGCTTCCTGTAGCTGTACTGGACCATTTACAAGGACTCATGGACAATGGACTCAAGTATGGCGATTGTACCACCACAAGAAACATTCCCACAAATTTAAGAAAGCCTCTTATTCCTCTAGAACAAATTTGTCAGAAGCCCTACATCTTTAAAAACTTAAATAAAAACACCAAGAAGCAAGAAATCAAAGATCAGTGCCAGTGAGATAGTCATAGGGGCAGTTTAGTGGGCCAAACTTAGAGTTCTATCAAAAGTGATCGTTTGCACAAGGTCCAAAGAATGTGAGAATCATCACAGAGACAACGACGAGGCCTGAAGAGTGTCGATGGGTGTTTTTCTTGAGAAATTTATCAATAATTTTCACAGAAAAAGCAAAGTAACCTGTTACCTAGAAAGATCAGACGTAATTCATGCCTGGTTGGTTGATATAACAATGGCTGAACTTGAAAGACGAGATTTCTTAGTCCCCATTAATAAGATTTAAAAAGCTGAACAAATTTGTGTTCGCAACTTTTCCGAAGGGTTTAACCCACCTGAGTTTCATAACGAAGAATTCTTGACACCATCTTCTTATTTTGGCATTTCGCTTCAGGGGTTGCCACAGCAAGTCAGTTTCTTCCATCTAACCCTATCTGGTGCATCTTCTTCGGTCCCGCCAACTATCTTCATGTCTTCCTTCACTGTATCCAAGAACCTCCTCTTTGGTCTTCCTCTAGGCCTCTTTCCTGGTGGTTCCAAATCCAGCATCCTTCTTCCGATGTACTCTCTTTCTCTCCTCTGCACATGTCCAAACCATCTCAGTCTGGCCTCTCTGGCTTTGGTCACCACCATGACTTTAGACACCATCATGATGGAGATTTATCGGAAAAGAAAACAACCAAAATGCCTGATGTTTTTTCCAATGGTAACAGGAACATCTTCAGAACTAAAAATCCAGTTTAGAAATAATCTGGACTATAGAGTTTAAAAAGAAGGACCTTTGTAACCAAAGGTGACAGTGCCATTCCACTTTACTTGTAAGTTGTAAAAACACTTTTGTAATTGTGTGCTTTTGTTGGAATTTTTGCCTTTTTGAGAGAAGACAACCACATGACAAAAAAAAAAAAAAAAAAAGTCAAATAAAAAAAAAAAACAAATAAAAAGGCCACATTTTATTAATAAAAGAAATAGAAAACAAAGGATTTTTAAAAATTCATTTTAATGTAGTTTTACTATCATTTTAACAAAAAATGACAAATTGATTGATTTCATCAAATGGAAAATTTAAAAAAAAAAAAAATTGGGTTAATGTAGGAAAAAAAATGTAATATTTTTGTCTAAAAAAAAGAATGGGTGGAATGGGTCACGGGGAATCAAAAGCAAAAAAAAAAGTAAGAAACAAACCAAACAGGTTCATGAATCGAAATAATCTCACCTCCCTGAAACAAAGGTCTTATTTAAACCTGGTTTACGACCACTGAACGAACTTCTGTCAGACATGTCATCGTGAACGCTTGCAGCCGTTTTTACTCTGAACCATCACTAACATATCTGATAAGTGATGAGTTAATATGAGCATCGGTTAGATCCATCAGCATTTTTATTGTTAGAAATGAGTAGAGCAGAGCATGATGGGACTCCTGCTGCTTCACTGCTGCCGGCACAGACTGACAGGTACCACAATGACATTTTCATCTGCACAGTCGGCCGAGGCAGCAAGAATAAAGTACAATTTTATTGTCTTAGATTGTGTTTCAGAAAGACGGAAAGAGAATATTTAGCATGAACAGGCTTTTAAGAGGCAATCATTTGTGTTCAAGATAGAAATGTACATTTCGGACTGAGACGCAGATGGTTTGTCTAAAGAAAATAATGGTTCCTAAACTCGCAGTCTAACCCGTATGTTTGCAGAAAATGCGTAATGGACAAATTAATCTACAGCCGCGTTCACGCTGCACACTTCAAAATGCTTAATCCATTCATTTGACATGATAAGTTTATGATTTAGGTGGACGTCCTCATTAGGGCTTAAATAATGTGTCTTTTCCATCAAACGAAAACCCATCAAGCGATTGTCGAAAAGCGACTGCATTGACTTTAATGTACCTTCATCTTGATTGATGAGATAAACACAACTCATCTTTTCAAACTGCCAGATCTGTCAACCGATCAAAATGATCTGCAAGTCAAACACGTTCGATAAAAGCTGACCTCAGACTCTTTGCTGCTCAGAGACAAGCCGACATGAAATCAACATATGTTTTGCAGCTCCGGCAACATACGTAGTGGATTCGGTCCTCTGTCGATCTAAGCTACATGTTTTTGTGCATACCCATGACACAGAAACCAGATCCCCTTCTCTCCACCATTGCTAACCATCTAGTCGTACTACGACTCTATTAGTAGAACAATCACCAAGGGCTGCATGGTGGCACAGTGGTTAGCACGGCGGCCTCACAGCAAGAAGGTTCCAGTTCAAATCCTGGGTGGGAAGAAGGCTTGGAAGACTGGTCTTTATGTGTGGAGTTCGGATGTTCTACCCGTGTATGCATGGGTTTCTGCTGGGTATTCCGGTTTCCTTCCACCCTCCAGAAACATACATGTTAGGTTGATTGGCTATGAAATTGCCCCTAGAGGTGTGTGTTACAGACTCGTAATTTGTTTGGGGTGTACCCTGCTTTTTGCCCTGAAACAGCTGGGATAGGCACCACTTTGATTGGGACAAGCGGTTCAAAAGATGAAATGAAACAATCTCCACTGTGTCCAAAATGATTTCTTTGGACACCTCACTTTGCATTTTATAGTTGTATTTAAGAGAATGAATTGTGTTGGCTGTGAGGTCATCAATTAGCTTCCGCAGTATGTCCCTGGATTTTCTGTCTGGGTATTCTGACAGAAAGTAGATATAATGACGCTGGCTGATCAGGTGGAGAAAGCATTTTAGTTCCGATAAAAAGCGAACTTTAATGTTATTTTTACTCAAAATAAAAAAAGGTTTGTGTAAATGTAACGAGATCAGACGTCAAAGTGAGAAAAAAAAATGGCAACTCTTATGATCGTTACCTTCAAACTCAGGCCATTTAGTTTGCAAACATTTTCAAAAAAATTCTAGTGGGGCTGTTTTTGTTCAAGAGCTGAGTTCATGTGTGTGTTGTGTTGTCATGACAATGAAGTTCTTAAAAACATCTGGAAGCAATGAGCTACCCTCCGTGAAAATAAAGTTTCCGGCTTTGGTTTAGATGTTAACTTTATAAATTTGATTAACTGTCTGGTCCTTCTGTAACCACAGCAGATCATAATCTTCAGAAAGTCTGTGTTCTGTAGGGAATCTGGGAACGCCTACACAAACAGGTGTGCGCACGTTTGTACAGGTGTGCCAACCGACAGTTCGTATTTGCATAGTCCTCCAGTTCCCGCCATTTTTTGATAGGAGGAGCCAATGAGAATTCATAGTTTGATATTTTCTTTCAAATAAGCAACAAATATCTTTTGTAGATCTTTTATTTAGTAAAAATATTGAGCTTCCATTCAGTTACACCAAAACACTGTTGCTGTTTTTCTGTTGAAAACACGTCAAGTTCAAATGAATTGGACCCAAAACAGTCCTTTTTGTTGTTGAATTGGTGCCAAATCTTTCAATGTTTACTTTACAGTCATGAGGGTTTGTTGTGTTATTAGTCTTCTTCTTCTTCTTTTGGGATTTCCCTTTATGGTTTACCACAGCAAGTCAGTTTCTTCCATCTAACCCTATCTCCTGCATCCTCACGCCAACTATCTTCATGTCCTCCGGCACTGTATCTACAAAGTATGAACCTTCTCTTTTATAGATAAGAAAAAGTGCACAATAATTTACTTTGGTGTGTAATTCTTGTCAAAAGTAAAGTAATTATTAATTAAAAAGACAAAACACTCTCTGGCCTTTCTGTGTGGAGTTTGCATGTTCTCCCTGTGTTTGAGTGGGTGAAATTGCCCCTAGGACTGAATGTGTATGTGTGTGGATGGTTGTGTGTGTGTGTGTAGCCTTGCGACAGCGTGGCAACCTGTTTGGGGTGTACTCTTCCTCTCACCTTAATCCCCCAGAACCCTGTTTGGGAATGAGCAGTTCTGAAGACAACATGACACAAGACAATCTTACATGCATTGCTGCTCGTCCCGGGAGAGGGATCCCTCCTTCATGTGGATCCCCATGGGTTTTTTTTTTCTTTTGCAATGTTGTTTTTTTTTTCCTCACCAAGAAGGACAGTTAAAAAATTGATAAATATTTGTTAATTGGGTGATTACATTTTTTCCTCTTTGTTTTTTTTTTTTGTTTTTTGTACTTTTTCAATCAGCTCCTCAACCGATCTCTGAGTGAGAGCCCAGCCACCCTGCGGAGGAAGCTCATTTCGGCCGCTTGAGCCGAAATGAGCGGCTCCTCCTCATCCGGGAGGAGCTCGGTGTCGAGCCGCTCCTCCTCCAGGTCAAGAGGAGCCAGATGGGGTGGTTAGGGCATCTGGTCAGGATGCCCCCCGAGCGCCTCGCGGGAGAGGTGTTTCGGGCACGTCCCACCAGGAGGAGACCAAGGGGCAGACCCCACACCCGCTGAAGAGACTATGTCTCACAGCTGGCCGGGGAACAACTTGGGATCCTTCCAGGTGAGCTAGAGGATGCAGCCGGGGTGAGAGAAGCCTGGGCTTCCCGTTTGAGGCTGTTGCCCCCGCAACCCGACCCCGGAACAAGCGGAAGATGACGGAACTTTTTCAATCTACCATGTGAAGCCCATTGAGGTTACTGTATTTAATATCAGGCTAAACAAATAAAATTAATATTGAATTTAATGATTTGGTTTTGTGTTTAAAATTCACCTCATTATGATGTAAAGCTGTCTTTAAGTTTTTAATTATATTTTGGTTTAAAACAGTTAACCTTAAATAAAGTGCCATCAAAAGCCAATAAAGTGAGGCACAATGACTCACTAACCAAAATCGGGTGGGTAAATGCAAGCGCACAGAAAAGCTTCAAGAGTTTAACATCCCTTTATTATTCACTAATTTGTGTACTTGGGTCACTCAACAAGATTTTTTTTTTAATATTGAAGCTATTTATGACACTAACAAAAAAAAAATGAGTGTTTGGTTGACAAAGAAACCCACAACCCTGTTGAATTTCTGAAAATAGGTAATTAGGCTGGGTTTTTGTATAGATTACCGTATTGAGATTCGGGATACTTTTTTAATTCATATGGGGAAATTTGTGTGTCTGGTTGCGCTCCGGAGTTTAAGAGAACACCAAACAGCTTCAGAACAGCTGTTAGGTGGTGCCAAGTTGGGTGGAACAGCCACTTGGTGGAACAGCACTTTGGTGGAATAAAGGTGGAATAGCCACTTGGTGGGAAAGAGCTGGAACAGCCGTTGGTGGAACACACGACAGTTGGCTCTTTGGTGAGTAGCATGTGGTTTACCATGACAATGATGTTTGAAAGCTCCAGCGAAACATAACAAGATCTTAAACTGTCATTAAAAGATCAAAATCTTAAAAGCAACTGACAAATCCTTCATTGTGGTTGGAACACCACCATTTGTTTATTCTCAAACACCACAAGTCCTCTAGCTTTAGTGCCGCGCTTTCCCATGTCTTTGACTGCACGCACCATACTGAAGCTGGGAATGTTCGGACAGGAATCAATCCGATGTCGATCTGCCAAGTTTGTAAAACAGACTGAGCTGCAGTAGTGGATGAAGTACTCACTTTTTGTACTTAAGTAAAAGTACAGATAATTAGGCCAAAAAAAATACTTAAGTAAAAGTAAAAGTACCAATAAAAAAATTCTACTTAAGTAAAAGTACAAAAGTAGTTGGTGTAAATTGTACTTTTTAAGTAAAAAGTAAAAGTATTCGACCATAATTCAAATGTAATTTTGTTGTACTATAGGGTGTCAGCATGGTAACCAGGATAAATACTCTGCAGGGGCGTGACCCCCCCCCCTCTCCCGCCTCTTTTGGTCCACAAAAAAAAAAAAAAAAGGAAACGGGACAAGTCAAGCTATACCCTAGAAGGGCCAGTGAATGGGCTGCCAAAATGGAGGAAAATGACACTTATTTTTTAAAATGTTTTGGGGGGGGAGGCCCCCAGTCACCCTATATTGGCTTCGTCAAAACCCCACACCCCTTTGGAAAATTCTAGATCCGCTCAACTTTTGATTTAGAAGTAAACACAACAAACAACGATCTTTTGACTCTTTTATTTTGTGCTATATTTGATGTTAGTTTTTTGGCGCTGAATGAATGCGGAAAATGTTTACTCTAGATTCTGATTGGTCCTTTATTCATTACTTCTTCTCCTGATCAACTGCTTCTTTAGATTTTGGCGATGTACTCGCCCTCTCTCTCCTCTGTACATGTCCAAACCATCTCAGTCTGGCCTCTCTGACTTTATCTCCAAAACCTCTAACATGCTGTTCCTCTAATCCAGAGGTGCCCAGCCTTTTTTGTCCCAAGATCTACTCAAATATCAAACCTCCTGAGATCCACCAGTCCCAAGTAACCATCGCAAAAACCCCTACAGATTGTTTCCAGCCTGCTGTAACTACCCCTACAACACCATTTGTTACATATGCACACACTCACAGTGCTTTGCGAGGGGGAGGGGCCACAGCAGCACCGCGGACTGCTTATTGATTACAGGCTTAACAACATGATTTCACGTCACAGACTTGAAAAATCTCCAGTAACAGCAGAAAAGCAGCTAGATTAACACTTAAAAAAAAATTAAAAGAGTCCCTAAATTTAAGCAACTCGAGCGGCTGACTTTAGGACAGATGTCATTGTGAGGCTGGTGATAGGCTGGCGATAACGTTTTTTTTACTTTTCTTCAATGCTATGTGATTTACCCATAATGCATTTGCAATCGACCAGTCGATCGTGATCGACGTAATGGGCACCCCTGCTCTAATCTTATCCCTCCTAGTCAATCCCGTCAGCATCTTCAGCATCTTCAGCATCTTCATCTCTTCGACCTCAGTGGTAATGCTTCTAGGCGAAATAGAATGGCCGTTGTCACCACTCCAATATTTACAAACACATTTGCAGATATGACGTGTGAACAGGAAGATGCCAGTGGGCGCTGCCAATCTAACCCCAATTGTGTTGTCTTATTACAAACATACAACCACAGGGAACCAAAGATGTATATCAGATATCAGATCGATTAGGGGAATCTTTGTTTAAAATCGAAATAGAAGAAATTGAACGTCTGTTAGATGACTGCACAAAGCTAAAATAAGCTCTTGATATTAACTAGCCTCACCTGGCGGGGATTCAAATAGATATAATTCTCATTTAATGTCTATAAAAGATTTCTATTTACACAAATTTTGTCTTCAGGTCTTCATTCTTTGAATAGTTGAACTACACTTGTACAAATTTAATAATTAAAAACTCAGCTCGCTGCTAAGATGTGGAAGGAAAAGGAGGACCCAAATGCAGGACAAGAAACAGGATTTATTAACAAAAGTCCAGCAAGGCTGTAAGGCAAAAGTATAGGATTTAAAATGGGAATTAGCGCCTCCAAATCCGAGACCATGGTCCTCGCCCGGAAAAGGGTGGAATGCCCCCTGCGGGTCAGGGTCCTGCCACAAGTGGAGGAGTTTAAGTATCTTGGGGTCTTGTTCACGAGTGGGGGAAGGATGGAGCGGGAGATCGACAGGCGGATCGGTGCGGCATCAGCAATAACTAGGACGCTGCATCGGTCCGTTGTTGTAAAGAGGGAGCTGAGCCGAAAAGCAAAGCTCTCGATTTACAAGTTGATCTACGTTCCAACCCTCACCTATGGTCACCAGCTGTGGGTGGTGATCGAAAGAATGAGATCACGGGTACAAGCGGCTGAAATGAGCTTCCTCTGCAGGGTGGCTGGGCTCTCACTCAGAGATCGGGTGAGGAGCTCTGCCATCCGGGAGGAGCTCATTGACGAGCCGCTCTTCCTCCAGGTCAAGAGGAGCCAGATGGGGTGATTCGGGCATCTGGTCAAGATGCCCCCCGAGCGCCTCGCGGGCGAGGTGTTTTGGGCACGTCCCACCGGGAGGAGACCAAGGGGCAGACCCCGGACCCGCTTGAGAGACTATGTCTCACTGCTGGCCGGGGAACGACTTGGGATCCCTCCGGGTGAGCTGGAGAATGCAGCCGGGGAGAGAAAAGCCTGGACTACCCGTTTCAGGCTGTTGCCCCTGCGACCCGACCCCGGAACAAGCGAAAGACAACGGAACGGAAAGACGGATATGAACTTGGTCAGGCAGCCAGGAAGACCTGGCTGGGAGGTATGGTGACGACTCAACCCGTAAGTCAGGGAGCCTTTAAATAGGCATCAGGCTAACAATGCACAGATGATTAGCCTCAGGCTAATGACCACAGGTGTCCGGGATCAGGCTGGAATTGAATTGAAGATACTTTATTTATCCCAAGGGAAATATGAGTGCTTCAGTGCTACAATTATATAAAAAAAAAAGAATCATACAATGTCAAACAACAACAGGACTTTTTTTAAAAGCTGTTGTGAGTGAAAGTTTAAAGGTTGGATATTTTGATGGAGGACGGCAGAAATGATTTTCTATACCGTTCCTTTGAGCGGTGGGGTTGCAGGAGTCTGTTGCTGAAGCTTCAGATGGTCCACAGATTTATGACACTGGTAATCATATTGGTTGAAGGGATGGTTAAAATAGTTTTTTTTTTTCTTATGATTACACTTCCTGTCTTGTCCTGGGCATAGCCAAACCGAGGAGACCTCCACGCTTCATCATCCCCGCTCCATCAGGATGAAATCCATCTACTCATCCCCGTCCAGGGCATCGCTGGGCTGAGGAGTCCCCCGTGTTTTCATCAGGACGAAGAACATCTATTGACTTCTTTAGATATTTAGCTGTAGATTAGAATAAGCTAATATTTAAACAATAATCTTTGACACATTGGTTGCTCGTCACGGGGAGGGATCTCTCTTTCATGTGGATCCCCACGAGGTTTCTTATTTTTTCCCCACTTATGGTTTTTCTTGGGAGTTTTTTCTCACCGTGAAGGAGAGTCTAAGGACATAAATGTTAAATGTTAAATTTGTTAGTTATTTTTCTTATTGTGTATTTGTGTTAATACATTCCTTTTTTTCTTGTGAAGCCCATTGAGACGGAAATTCTGTGATTTTGGGCTATACAAATAAAATAAAATTGAAAGGAATTTAAAAAAAATACACAGTGCATGTTTTTTGACATTTCAAAAATTTTTCCTCCTTTGAAAAGAAGAATTTTACATGGCGGGAATGATTTTACATGGCGGGAATTTTTTTTGCGTTGAACTGTGAGGCAAGTTATTAATAAAGTGAGTAAGGCGCACAGCAGAATCAAAGTGATTTTTTTTTTTCTGAGATTTTCTCATTAACATTTCCACTCCAAAGAAGCTGACGTTGATTGTTTTTTCCACTCCATCTGCGATTTTTCACTTTAACAGCTGGTTTATTTTAGAGTGATACAGACTACAAAGCACATTGTTTTTTTATGTGAAGCTATTTTAATGACGTCTCATAGAAAGAATAACGTGTACTCAGACAAATGATTTTTTTTCTCAGGATGATATTTTTTCGCAGTTTGGAGTTTTTTAATTTTCTTTTGTTGTGACATTGCCATTGATTGTGGATGAAGTGGAGAAAGTATGATACCGTTCCGTCATTTTCCGCTTGTTCCTGGGTCGGGTCGCGGGGGCAACAGCCTCAAACGGGAAGCCCAGGTTTTTCTCACCCCAGCTGCATCCTCCAGCTCACCGGGAAGGATCCCAAGTCGTTCCCCAGCCAGCTGTGAGACATAGTCTCTCCAGCGGGTCCGGGGTCTGCCCCTTGGTCTCCTCCCGGTGGGACGTGCCCAAAACACCTCGCCTGCGAGGCGCTAGGGGGGCATCCTGACCAGATGCCCGAACCACCCCATCTGGCTTCTCTCGACCTGGAGGAGGAGCGGCTCGACACCGAGCTCCTCCTGGATGGCATAGCTCCTCACCCGATCTCAGAGTGAGAGCCCAGCCACCCTGCGGAAGAAGCTCATTTCGGCCGCTTGTATTCGTGATCTCGTTCTTTCGGTCATCACCCGCAGCTGGTGACCATAGGTGAGAGTTGGGAACGTAGATCGACTTGTAAATCGAGAGCTTTGCTTTTCGGCTCAGCTCTTTCTTTACCACGACAGACCGATGCAGCGTCCTAGTTATTGCTGATGCCGCACCGATTCGCCTGTCGATCTCCTGCTCCATCCTTCTCCCACTCGTGAACAAGACCCTGAGATACTTAAACTCCTCCACTTGGAAAAAAAAGAATAAAAAAGAAAGTATGCCACCCATAAAGTTTGACTTCAGCTGAGACGTCGGATTTGGTCACTGATTTGCTGAATTAATTTCTTTATACAGCCATTAAATGTTTTGTTGCATCTTCTGTACCGCTTATTACTAATAAGGATGCCTGAGGAGGGGGAGTGCCAGAGCCTATACCGACTGATTTCAGGCGAGAGGCAAGGTACACCTCAAACAGGTTGCCAGTCTGTTGTGGGGCCACACATACATACACACAGCCATTCACCCGCATACACATTCCAAGGAGTAATTTTGAAACAGACCATCAACCTAGCATGCATGTTTTTGGAGGGTGGGAGGAAAACGTAGTACCCAGAGAAAATCCCACATACATGGGAGAACATGCAAACTTCACACAGACAGACCAGTGTTCCAAGCTTTGTACCCACCCAGGACCTGAAACCCTGACCTTCTTGCTGTGAGGCAACCAGAGGTGTCAAGTAACGAAGTAAGACTACTTCGTTACCTTACTCAAGTAGAAAATCTCGTTATCTTTACTTTGACGAAGTAATTATTTTTTTGTCTACTTTTTACTTTTACTCACTACTTTTTTATGCAATTATCTGTACTTTTACTTCGTTCATTTTATAAAAAGTAGTCGCTACTTTCGCCATTTTGTCACCGTTAAAATGCCGCGACTGTTTGTTGGAGTTTTTTTTTTTTATGAACCCTGAATGCATCAAACAAAGGAACAGATGAATGATTGGCTGATAGGTCCAGTCAATCATTACTTTGGGGCGAGTAGCCCCGCCCACAAACTTTTAAAGAGCAGGGACGTCAATTTCCGTGTTTGAGGTGTACAGGGTTATTGAGGAGGATTTGAGGTTCGTGACAGTCAGTAGGTGGCGGTAATGCACCCAGGTTGGTGCTTCATGCCGCGAACTAAAGAAGAAGAAGAAGAAGATTTCCGTGTTTGAGACTCGGGCTCGGAAATCAAAGTGTTTCTGATGCTGCGACACTGAGCTTTGATTGAATTATCAATTTTTTAAAAAAAACAACAGCAAAGAAATGTTTTTTTTTTTAATTATTATTATTTTCAGTCTGCGGTTATTGTAAACGTCTTTGCTGAAAATGTTGCAGATGGTATTTTTATAAAAATAACTTTGATCTGTGACGCACTATTTTATCTTTAGAAACAAAGCTAATTGAACTGATTCATCCATAAATAGTAGTGGATGAAGTATTTGTGCTTAAAAGCATCCAAAATGTTATTGATTAGTTTATAAAGACTGACTGAGGAGATTAAAACTACACATCGCTTAGATTTTGTATCATGAAGATGTTTGAGTTAACATTAAAAAAACCTTATATGTATGTACACATATATATGTAGATAAGTATATATGTAAATTTATATATACCGTCTCCTAGGTCCCGCCCCTACTGGTTTTTTAAAATCTTGTTTCCCTGGTTATTTTTTCATTTTTACAGTTCTTAAAATTTTAGAAAAAGAATCCAAGGATTTTGCCTCCTGTGTGTTTCCTTCACTCCCACTGCCTTACGAGTGCATGTAAAGGGTGTTATTTTGTCAATGGGCGTGGTTTTACTGGGTGTACGATATTTTTTGTAAAATACGATAATTTTACGTCATTAGTACGATAATCCAGCACCTCCCACCTGGCAACGCTGGTTCCAGGTGTCACGCAGGCTGTATGTGGCACTCCCAACCTTATCAACTTGATAAAGACTATTCAGTATTCCCTCAAAGAACTTTGAAAACTAGCTGCCTTCAAGGCTTGAAAAAGCCTTTTGGTCATTTTTTTTTCATTTTTTTTTTTTTTTTTTTACATTGAGTGTGTTTGTGTCTGCTGAAGTTGGTTAAATTAGGTGATGCAGAGTGAAGCTTGATAGCTGAAGGGACGTTACATAATGCCCTGCTTATGATAATACATTTGATTGTGTTAATTAATCGATTTCCAATAAAGATTATTAAGAAATAAATGTTTCTGATTCATAAAGTTTCACCTAAACACTTTCATTTATTATCATATTTTCTGCTCCTTAAAGCATGTGATAATAGTTAAAAAATATGTTCATACGCTTTTGTTAACAATATTCCTTTTTTTCTGAAAATTACTTTTACTTTTTTTACTTGAAGTAGTTTTAAAACAGGTTACTTTTACTTAAGTAGAAAACTTGAGTTGATACTTCTACTTTTACTAAAGTAGTTTTTTAACTCGGTATTTATACTTCTACTTGAGTAGAAAATGTTGGTACTTTAGACACCTCTGGAGGCAACTGGGCTAACCACTGAACCACCATGCCGCCTTAGATAAAAATATGATCAAAAAAATTATTTAGAATTAATTTCCAAAAAAAAAACCAATTATCGTCTTTTATTTTATTTTATGAAGTATGCAGACTTTTTTTTTTTTTAATAGATTTTATGAATAATGTCTGACCGCGAATTCGTGTCTGCACAACATCGCAGCAGGCTGCCACCTATGATGATGCCAACGGTGAGAGAATCGGGGGGCGGGGGTGAGGTTAGGTGTCTAAGGACCAAAGACGTGAACTCAGTGGGATGCAAACTTTCGGTCAACTTCCGGTTAACTTCCAGTCCGCAGGCGAACCCACTACCACTGAGCCACCATCTCCCCTATTTGCAGTGCTCCACAGAATCTGACTCAGCATTTTATTTTCTATATGTTGACAAATTAAGCATCAATATTCAGCATTTGGAATAGATTTTTTTTATTATTCGTGACTCGTTGAAGAAGGAAAAAGCTAAATGTACGAATTTCCTTGACTCTTGGATCCTGTTATAGGTTCAGATGGGGTTGATGTAGCTCGATGAGGAGAGTTGATGCTGAATCAAAGCAGCGACTCAGCAGTTTCTCCTCCAAACCGTTTCATCTAGATGAGGTTTGATCCTCGAGATGTTACATGAACGTCTCATTCCGAAAGCAGCCTGATCAAGTTTTTATGTCGTATTAAAGACGTAATGAGCCGACATCAGTAATGGAAATAAATACTGAACCTTGAAAATATGGATTTATAAATTTAACTCTAGCTTCATCGTGTTTAGTCACAGTCTGGATTTTAGCAACAAGGAAAAAGATCCGTAGAAAAGCAGAAAAACGGGTGGAAAAACACGTTTTAAAATGATTGAATTCGCGCAGCAACGAAAACTGAAACAGCACTGATCAGGAATTATTCATTCAAATGTTTCGCTTCCTAAACCACTTATTCCTTAGAGGGTCACGGCGGGCGCCAGAGTCTATCCTGGCTGATTCAAAGCAAAAGGCGGAGTACTCCCCAAACAGGTTGCACATACCATATTTTCCGCACTATAAGGCGCACCTAAAAACCTTAAATTTTCTCTAAAGTCCACGATGCGCCTTTTAACCCGGAGCGCCTTATATATGGATTAATGTTGAGCTACAACAGGTGTCACAACTGCGGTAAGCAGCCGCCGACTTCATTTCCCCCGTAGAAGAAGTAGTGCGCGGTGCATGCTGGGATATATATGAAATGGCGTCTCATTTCCATTTGTGTGTTTGTGTAAAGATCCGGAAATGGCTCCTACCAAGAGACACTGTTACCCCGCAGAGTTTAAACTCAAGGTGATCGGTCACACAGTAGAACACGGGAATAGAGCCGCAGTGAGAGAGTTTAACATCAATGAATCAATGATGAGGAAGTGGAGGAAGCAAGAGGATGCGCTGCGCCAAGTAAGTAAGATTAAACAGAGTTTCCGCGGGAACAAAACGAGATGACCACAGTTAGAGGACAAAGTTGAACAGCCTTTACTGTAGCGCCTTATAATGCGGTGCGCCTTATATATGGAAAAGGTTTTAAAGAATGTCATTTATTGAAGGTGCGCCTTATAGTGCGGAAAATACGGTACAACCATTCACACACACTCATTCATTCCTTGGGGGATTTTCATAGCGGCCAATCAACCTAACAAGCATGTTTTTTGGAGGGTGGGAAGAAACCCACGTATACACGGGAAGAACATGCAAACTCCACACAGAAAGGACAGCAGATTTCATCCCACCCTGGACTCGAACCACGACCTTCTTACTGTGAGGGCACCATACTAACCACTGCACCACGTGCCGCCCTCCAAATTAAACAGTAATGTTGAATTATTACCGTTCCAGTGACTAATCCTGGTCTGTTGAGCAACATTGGTCAGCCATTTTTGCTTGGGTTATCACTCCTGATCCCACCTAAGAGAGTCAGAGATGCCTAGTTTTTTGGCTTCACAAAGAGGAAGATTTTGAGGCGGGGCCAAAAGGGGGCGGGGCTATGGCATGATATAACTTAACATCCGCCAATGGACAACACCCACCATGACAGTTGGCGTGAAACAAACCGTTCAAAACATGAGAAAGCAGCTTGAAAATTTTGCATCTTTCATGTGTTACCACCTAGCGTTATCAATCAGTACGAAGAGGAATTACCACCAGGAATACACCCTTGTGCTTCTTGTTCGTGCTTTGTTTCATGGCTCACGCACATAAGCTGTCACATGACCAGAGTTCCCTAGATGTCCGACTTCTTCGATACGTTCACAAAAAACAATACCATGCAGATCGCTGCTAGCGGCTTTCAGATGCACAGCTGCAACAGCAGGAGATGTCATGTGCTTAGCATAGTATACCTAATCATATTAATGGAATGTTCATCTTGTAGGAGTTTTATTACCCTTGGCGGGTGAGCGTGAGATAGGTCCTAACTGCGGGTGTCTCCCGCCCAATGTGGGAGACTTGGCATGTCTGAGACATGGTTTTGAATGGTCGGAAAACCTTTCGGAGACGCTTAAACTAAAGCTGACTCATCATTTTGTTTGTGTTTTGTGAGAATAAACCAAGAAAATGTCGGATAAACGCAAAGTTTTGAGGATGAAAAGAGAGAACCAATGAAATCTTGCGTCTCTCTTTTTGTGTCCTCACACCGATTCTGCTGAGTTGCTGTTCTCACTGAAGAATGTGTGTGTGTGTGTGTGTGTGTGTGTGTGTGTGTGTTTGTGTGTAAGAGATGCGCTCTTCTGGCTGGTGAACACACAGCAGGAAGTGGACATTTGGGCTTGTTTTCTGCTGAGAAGAAGGGGTGAGGTGGGGGGTAAAGAGAGCATGGGCGCAAATGGGAGAGAGAGAGATTTTATTACATGACAGACGGATGACCAGATGAACCGTGAGGGGAAAAAAAGAGGAGGACAAAGAACGGAGAGACGTAGACTTTTCTTGTTTCCTTCATGCTGTTCACGTCCGAGTCAGCAAAAAAAAAATGCTTCAACCAAAAACAAAACCAACGAAATATTTAATACTTAAGTGGACAAAATGTGTAAAGTCTGAGTGGTGAAACAGCTGAGTGGGCGAGTGTGTGTGCACTCTCACTGGAATGTTGATCTAATAATGGGATTAATGCTGACTTTTTCTTCTTTTTTTTCTCCCTAGGGTCCTTCAGAACGGAGGGCGTGAAGGCATCTGATGTTCTGCCTGTCTTAAAAGAGAAAGTCGCCTTTGTATCGGGTGAGTGTTGATGTCAGAGTTCAGTCTCCACCTAAAGACTGGGATTAAAAACTTAAATCTACAAACTGAACAGGATTAAACCTGAAATGCAAATAAGACCAGATAATTATGTCCAAACCCGGTAGATGTGAGCCCAAAGGCAGACCCTGAAATATTTTATGAAATAAAAAGTAACACAGGAAAGGACCCATAGTATGTTGGAACAGTAAGAGACACCAGGTTCTGAATTTAATTACCGTAATTTCACGTCCATTAGGCGCACCGTACGAAAAGGCGCAGTCTCAGTCACACACCGCCTTACAACAACACACACGCAAGCATGCAAATGTGGGTATTAAAAAATAGATCGGGAGCTAAACGGAGTTTGGTTGTGCTTTATTTATAACGGGTACGATAGTAACGATACTAAACAAGCACATTACCGGTAATAGTCTTTATTCAAATGCGTCAAAGTCCTCATCCTCTGTTTCCGAATCGAACAGCTGCGCAAAATCCAACAGAGCAGGTCCACTTCGCTCCTCGCTGTCAAAGTCACTGTCTGTACTGTGCGGCTCCTCAGACAGGACACCAGTACCAGCAGACACGTTAGTCCAAGCATCTACAATCCATTGGCAAACTGTAGCGTAACTCGCCCGGCGCTGCCTTCCGCCCTTCGTGAAATTGTGGTCTCCTTCGGTCATCCATCGCTCCCACGCCGCTCACACTTCACTCTTTAACGTTCTCATGTGTTTTCTTTCAGGTCTGCCTCGCGGGCATCGTGTTTTCTTTTAGGTCCGCCTTTTCTCACGAGCACCGCGTTTTCTTTTAGGTCCGCTTTTTCTCACACACAAGGCGCACCGCACGAAAAGGCACACGGCTCATTTTGAAGGAAATCTAAGACTTTTATATGCGCCTTATAGCCGTGAAATTACGGTACTCCAAAAGCATCGTTAATACAGCTTGTTTACGCTAAAATCTCTTCAAACAGACTTCCATTCAAACTTAGCAATCTATAAAGGTGGCGGAGTCTATTAACTATTTTTGAACTCCAACCAAAGTCAAGAGCAGAGAGTGTGGAAAAGAGGTGAAGAAGCGTGTTCAAGCAGACTGGAACAGGTGGAGTAAACAGGTAGAGAAGAGATAAAGAAGGTGGAAGATTTTAAGTATCTAGGATCAACAGTCCAGAGCAATGGAGAGTGTGGAAAAGAGGTGAAGAAGCGTACGCAGGGAGGCTGGAATGGGTGGAGAAAAGTATCAGATATGATGTGTGATAGAAGAGTTTCAGCTAAAATGAAAGGGAAAGTGTACAAAACCGTGGTGAGAGCGGCCATGCTGATTGGTCTAGAGACAGTAGCACTGAGAAAATGACAGGAAACAGAGATGGAGGTAGCAGAGATGAAGATGCTGAGGATCTCTCTGGGAGTAACCAGGAATGACAGGATCAGAGGAACAGCACATGTTAGAGGTTTTGGAGATAAAGTCAGAGAGACCCGACTGAGATGGTTTGGACATGTGCAGAGGAGAGAGAGAGAGAGAGAGAGAGAGTACATCAGAAGAAGGATGCTGGGTTTGGAACCACCAGGAAAGAGGACTAGAGGAAGACCAAAGAGGAGGTTCATGGATACAGTGAAGGAAGACATGAAGATAGTTGGTATGACCAAAGAGGATATAGCAGATAGGGTTAGATGGAAGAAAGAATATACAAATTATTAGACCTGAAGAAAACACATACAGACAGAACCTCAAGTGGCTCATTGATTTATTTTTATTATAGAAAAAATGTACTTTAACTGACATTACTGTAAATCCTTTTGGAGACTGGTATGGCACCACAATCACCCTTCAAACTCCAAGACTTTCAACTTACATAGAACTGGAGGGCCGCTCCAATCAGACGGCCCTCCAATCAGCTGGCTCCAATCAGACGGCCCCTCCACTGCCTGCAGGAGGCTCCTCCCCTGCTAGGCAACGGACAAGTGACAATATAAATGTAAATATAGATGTGCTAGATGTGTCATGATCCCCTCACCTTCCACCAGAGGAAGCCCTGAACTTTCCCTCGTCACCCTGATTAGGGACACCTGAGGATGATTAGTCTGATGACACACACCTCTAGGTCCTGCAGCCTATTTAAAAGCAATCCCTCGAGACGTCTTGGTTGGGTCATCACCAGCCTTCCCACCTAGGTCTTACTGGCTGCCTGACCATAAGTTGCATCTTTGAACTCTGTTACAGTATTTGAACTGGTGATCCTCCTAATCCCGTGCCCTCTCCCTTAAAGCCTTAATGGACTTTTGGTTAATAAATTCTGTTTTGTTGTCCTGCGTCAGGGTCCTCCCGAATCCCCACATTGTGGCAGACATGACAAGTTGTTTGTTTGTCACCATGATGTCAAAGTTTTCCATGATCTGAGTACAATTTTGGTATTTACAGTAGATTCCTTGTGTGAAGTTCATTCTGCAAATAATGAAAGAAAATTTATTTTTAAACTTCTTCCTCCCAAAATCCAAAAATGTATATGTTTAATGTTAAAAATAAAAAGCAGAAGTTTGATTCCCTACACTGGTTTGGCTTTAGGATATCTGTAAAACCATTTCTGAGATTCTCACACCTCCTGAGTGAGGAAACAGGCCACCTCACTGCAGCCGGTGTGGGCCAACACACACATTAAACGTTTCCGCTCCACAAACCGTACAACCCACACGGCTCAACAGAGGAGACGTTCACATGTCCCACAAAGTTCTCCTCCAGGATTTTCTCCACCATACACATGATGGAGACACCGCTCTGCTTTGATACTGAAAAGTGTCTTAGATCCGGCTCTGAAAAAAAATGGTCTACGTATAAAAATGGGATTAGCACTAGAACCCTCATGACGGGGTCTTGGAGCTTCAAGTGTTAGACAGAAATTTCTTTTCATAGTTGAACTTTTATAATTTACACCCGCCAGTGTTCCTTTTATCACTGAGAGTCGTTTTAAAAAAAACAGTTTCTTATAACTCAGAGAAGTGATAATTGGTTGAACATTGGTTAGTCCTTTTTGGGTTGTTGCTCCTGACCCCATCTCAGAGCGTCATTGATCAGAGATGCCTCTGGCTTCACAGAAGGACATTTTGGGGCGGGGCCAAAAGGGGGCGGGGCTATGGCATGATATGACTTCACATCCGCCAAGAGACAAAACCTACCATGACAGTTGGTGTGAAAAAAAACATTTAAAACATGAGAAAGCAGCTAGAAAATTGTGCATCCCACATGTGTTACCACCTAACATTAGGTAAAAATGGGATTAGACAGAAATTTCTTTTCATAGTTGAACATTTATAATTTACACCCGCCAGTGTTCCTTTAATTATTGATAGTCATTTTTAAAAAGAAAACAGTTTCTTATAATTCTGAGAAGTGATAATTGGTAAATGTTGGAAGGAGTTGGAGCGATAGGTGTGTTGAGCCGCATTTTGTAATAACGGTGCATTTTGTAATAAACGTACATTATCTGAGTTTGGAGGGACCAGTCACACCATTTATAGAGCATGTTTTGGATGCTCAAGCAGGACAGTTATATGACAACAACACACTTTCACCACTGCAGCCTGCCTCACCAGATGAGACTGACCCACCTATCCAGCCTGCCTCACCAGATGAGTCTGACCCACCTATCCAGCCTGATGAGCCTGAGGACCCTGTTCTGACTACCCCCTGTTCAGCCTGTCCTACCAACTGAAATCTTTCAGTCTATTATCAAAATGACCCTTGAGGATGACATGTCAATGCTTGGGACATTTAACAGAGTGTCTCAACATTTTAAAGACATTGCAGATCGATTCCATCCATCAATCTATCTAAGGGAAACATTAAGCCGAAGCCTTGGGTTGGACGTCGTTGGAAAGCACACAATTAGTGTACAAAGGTTGTACAAAGCAGCAGGGCGCTTTGGTGGTGTGGCATTAAAACTCAAGGATTATGGGTTGGGGCAGTTTATTACAAAATGCGGCAGTTTATAACAAAATGCGGCTTTATTACAAAATGAAATGAAAAAGTTATTACATTTTGGACATTTATTACAAAATGCACCGTTATTACAAAATGCGGCTCAACAAGGTGTAGTAGATAATTGAGACTGAATGGTCGGAAAAATGAATGCTAGTTTGACTAATTAAGAGATCAACAGATGGTAGTTTAAAAGAAAAAAGGGGTGGAGGCGTTGGTTTAGTGGTAGAATGTTTGTCCTTAGACCGGGAGAAGCCGGTTTGATGCCCAAGTATCTACAGTAACTGTCCCTGGATAAGACACCTAACACCCCGCTTCTTCCGTCATCAACGCCGTCGGGGCTGCCTGTTGCGGTGCAATGCAGCACAGGAATTTCCCCATTTGAGCAGTGGTGGATGAAGTACTCACTTTTTGTACTTAAGTAAAAGTACAGATAATTAGGAAAAATATTACTTATGTAAAAGTACCAAAAAAAAAAAACCTACTTAAGTAAAAGTACAAAAGTAATTGGTGTAAATTGTACTTAAAAAGTACAATTTACTTTAAGTAAAAAGTAAAAGTATTCAACCATAATTCAAATGTTATTTTTGGTGCTGTAGGGTCAAAGATAAATACTCTGTAGGGACGGATCCGGAGTATTCGCCCCCATCCCTGGTTTTGGTCCACAAAAAAAAAAAAAAAAGAAAGAAGAAAAGAAAGGGGACCACACAAGCTATCCCCTTGCAGGGCCAGCAAATGCAGGAAATTGACTTATTTTTCTAAATGTTCTGAGGGGCCCAGTCGCCCTACACTGGCTTTGTCAAATACATCACCCCCCCTTTAGAAAATCCTGGATCCGCCCCTGCTCTGTATAATGATGGCTCAACTTTTTATTTAAAAGTAAACACAACAAACAACAATCTTCTGACTCTTTTTAATTTGTACTATATGTGATGTAGACAGCTCGGTGGCACAGTGGGTAGGACAGTAGCCTCACAGCAAGAAGGTCATGGGTTCGAGTCCCGAGTGGGGACGAAGCTTGGAACACTGGCCTTTCTGTGTAGAGTTTGCATGTTCTCCCCATGTTCGCGGGGGTTTCCCCCGGGTATTCCGGTTTCCTCCCACCCTCCAAAGACATGCATGCTAGGTTGATTGGCCGGTGCCGAAATTGCGTGTGTATGAGTGTGTGTATGTGGATGGTTGTATGTGTGTGGCCCTGCGACAGACTGGCAACCTGTTCGAGGTGTACTCTGCCCTTCGCCTTAAATTGGCCAGGATGGGCTCCGGCACCCCCGAAAGGGATAGACGGATAAGAAGATGACTGACTATATGTGATGTCAGTCTTTTGGCGGTGAATGAATGCGGAAAATGTTTATTCTCGATTCTGATTGGTCCTCGATTCATGACTTCTTCTCCGTCTTGGAGACCGCAGGCAATCAACTGCTCCCTCTACAGGTGGATTTTGGCAATGCGGCTTCAAGATGAGCTAAAAAAAACTGTTTGTTATTCAAATATCTGACCGAAAATGAAACAAAAAAGACAAAACACACTTTTAAAAAGTAGCGAAGTAAAAGTACAGATATTTGCTCAAAAAATGTAGTGAAGTAAAAGTAAAAAGTACAGGTCTCAAATTTTACATAAGTAAAGTACAGATACACAATTTTTTTTACTTACTTTAATTTTTTTACTTTACTTTACAAACGTTTATGTTGGTTTACATGATGGACGGGAGGAAATTGTCGGTGGTAACTCCGTCTGAATAAAGCATGAGTTTTTAATGACAGAAGAAAATGTGGCGGGATGAAATGATGAGACCCGTTTAGAAGACTTATGGATACATAAAAGTTCAAATGAAAGATGAATGGAGAAAAATATCTTAGTCTAACTGACACAAGAAAGAATCTTTGTTTTTGTTAGGTTACATATGGATGATTAATGGATGGATGGATGAACAGACGATGAATGATGGATTAAAGTTTTTATTCTGTTCCGTAGTCATCCGGTTATCCGGGGCTGGGTCGCAGGGGCAGCAGCGATAAACGAGAAGCCCAGCCTTCTCTCTCCTCTAGCTCACCCAGAAAGATCCCGAGCTATTCCTCGGCCAGCTGTGAGACATGGTCTCTCCAGCGGGTCCGGGGTCTGCCTCTTGGTCTCCTCCTGGAGGGACGTGCCCGAAACACCTCACCCACGAGGCACTCGGGTGGCATCCTGACCAGAAGCCTGAACCACCCTATCTGGTTTTTCTCGACCTGGAGGAGGAGTGGCTCTACTCCGAGCTCCTCCCGGATGGCAGAGCTACTCACCCAATGTCTGAGTGAGAGCCCATCCACCCAGCGGAGGAAGCTCATTTCGGCCGCTTGTATCCGTGATTTCATTCTTTCGGTCACCACCCACAGCTGGTGACCATAGGTGAGGGTTGGAACATAGATCGACTTGTAAATCGAGAGCTTTGCTTTTCGTCTCAGCTTTTTCTTTACCACGACGGATCAATGGACCGTCCTAATTGTCAACCAAAGTTTTTGTAAATGAAATATGATGAATTGCTTGGGACACTTCAAATCTATGTCAGTGTTTTGGATTGAAAACCTAAAAAGTTAATGTGGAGCTCATATTAGCTGAATAAGATTTTGCAAGTGTGCAAAAATACAGAAAAATAAAATTAGATATATATAAAATATGACCAAAATAAAATGTTCAGGCTTAATTTTGAAACGTAATCTCAGACCCCTGCTTTTTTGTGGCATCATATCACATATCAGGTTCTGTCAGAGTAAGACAGAGTAAGTGTGTGTGAATGAGAGGGATCCAAATGGAAAAGTGAGGTTACATGGAGAAGAGATAAAGAAGGTGGAAGATTTTAAGTACTTAGGATCAACAGACCAGAGCAATGGAGAGTGTGGAAAAGAGGTGAAGAAGTGTGTGCAGGCAGGCTGGAACGGGTGGAGGAAAGTATCAGGTGTGATGTGTGATAGAAGAGTTTCAGGTAAAATGAAAGGGAAAGTGTACAAAACCGTGGTGAGACCGGCCATGCTGTTTGGTCTAGAGACAGTGTCACTGAAGAAAAGACAGGAAACAGAGATGGAGGTAGCAGAGATGAAGATGCTGAGGATCTCTCTGGGAGTGACCAGGATGGACAGGATCAGAGGAACAGCACATGTTAGAGGTTTTGGAGATAAAGTCAGAGAGACCAGACTGAGATGGTTTGGACATGTGCAGATGAGAGAGAGAGTACATCGGAAGAAGGATGCTGGATTTGGAACCACCAGGAAAGAGGACTAGAGGAAGACCAAAGAGGAGGTTCATGGATACAGTGAAGGAAGACATGAAGATAGTTGGTGTGACCGAAGAGGATGCAGCAGATAGGGTTAGATGGAAGAAACTGACTTGCTGTGACGCCCCCTGAAGGGAAATGCCGAAAGAAGAAGATATCAGATATCAGTTTCGTATGTAGGTACCCCTACCAATCCAAGATGGTGGCCTCATTTCTCTCGCGTGGCATGTAAACAGGAACAGAAAAGTGCCAAAAATAGTATACAGATCTTTTAGCAGTTACTTTATTAATTAAATCCAGATTTTACGAGTGACTACAAAGTCTCTAGACTCCCTAAAAGTATCTAAAAGCTAAAAAGGTACATTTAGCATACGACCGCTTCCTCTTAGGATGGATGAGTGGGTGGTGATGGATGGATGATTAACGAATAATGGATGATGTACGGCACATCGTACAAGAAACAGAAAAACAGATGAATTAAAACACTTTTTAACCCAAAAATTGAACAATAACCACATATAAGTGATACTCATTATAAAATCAGAGGTTACCAGATCAGGGACAGATTACATCAGCATAATTAAATCTTCTAATAAAAACACTTCCATCATAACGCTGCTGTAGGACGGCTTTGTACTGAGTGTTTCAGTGTCAGACTCAGAGAGAGATCGAGGTTATTAGAGAGCATGCACACACACTCAGACACACACACTGGCAACGAGCATCCATCCATTACAAAGATTCCTCCACAGATTACAGCAGCACTCCCAAACTGAGCTCGCAGTCTTAGCAGCAATGCTATGGTTGATGTTCTGCACGTTAATCTGACCTAAACATCTCACACATCGTTTATCACAGAGGTTTTGGAAAGAAGGGAATGACGTAGCTGTAGGGCTGCAACTAACGATTATTTTGATGATCGATTAATCTGGCGATTATTGGCTCGATTAATCGATTAATCGGATAAAATTGGCAACTTAATAAATGATAGTTTTTGGCATTTTATTGAATGTAATTATGCAAAAATACAACTCATAACCACTTAAACAACAGGTTGGGCTCATTCTAATAAGTAAAAATGTTAATCTTTCTGTGAAATAAAGAGGGAGAATATTACCATTTCTACAGCAAATATAAAATAATAAATCTACCTACTGTATACAGTAAAGGTAAATCACGAGCACCCATAAAATGTGTTTTATAGTACTGGCTAAAAAAACATAAAATGGAAACTGTTGACCATCCAGGATCACATTTAAAAACAAGAAATCGTTAACAGTTTTAGATTTGCATATTTAACCTTGTTCAGAGGTTTAGTACCAAACAAAAATGGCCGAGGTTAACATGAGTAAAAATACACAAAAAACAATCAAGTTGTGTAATATTAGGTGCAGCTGACAGCAAAAACTTCCTAAACGATTAATCAATGACTAAATTAGTTGACAACTATTTCAATAATCGATTATAATCGATTAATTCGATTAGTTGTTTCAGCCCTACGTAGCTGTAGAGGAGGGAAGGGGAGGTGTGGGTGTGATTCCTGTTATAAACCATTGATACGATCTAAGTACTCGCTGTTTATTAGAACTTCTCCTAGTCTTTGTTCTTATGGATGACCATGTTCTTGCATCAGGACATAATGTTCTTTGCTCTTAAGATTTCATGCTATGCTTTTTTCTTTTGTTGCGTAGCCAGAAAAAGACTGTTTGTGAAGTCAAGCAGTTAATCTGCTGGAGTTTAGATTAAACTATTACACAGTTGTTGCACATCCATAATGAGAGTCTTATTTTTCACACAACACGAAAAAAGCTGCTTTTTCAATCCAATTTAACAAAAAGACATGAAACTCTTGGTCATTTTTTACAGCCTCTAAATCTTGCTCATTTTTAGTGTGAACGCAATTTTTAAAAAATGCTATTTATTATGCGCAAACATTGAAAAAAAAAAAAAGACAAATTACAACCCGCATTTTAACTGTTACTTTTTACAGTGTTTTTAGGGATGAAATGTTATTTTAAAGATTAAAACCCAACAAGGATCGATTTGGATCAATTTGCTGCCGAGTGTGAAGCGGCCGGGATGGGAATTAGCGCCTCCAAATCCGAGACTATGGTCCTCGCCCGGAAAAGGGTGGTATGCCCCTTGCGGGTCAGGGACAGAGTCCTGCCCCAAGTGGAGGAGATTAAGTATCTCGGGGTCTTGTTCACAAGTGGGGGAAGGATGGAGCGGGAGATCGATAGGCAATCGGTGTGGCATCAGCAATAACTAGGACGCTGCATCGGTCCGTCGTGGTAAAGAGAGAGCTGAGCTGAAAAGCAAAGCTCTCGATTTACAAGTCGATCTACGTTCCTACCCTCACCTATGGTCACCAGCTGTGGGTGGTGACCGAAAGAATGAGATTGTGGATACAAGCGGCTGAAATTAGCTTCCCCTGCAGGGTGGCTGGGCTCTCACTCAGAGATCGGGTGAGGAGCTCTGCCATCTGTGAGGAGCTTAGTGTCAAGCCGCTCCTCCTCTAGGTCGAGAGGAGCCAGATTGGGTGGTTCAGGCATCTGGTCAGGATGCCCCCCGAGTGCCTCGCAGGCGAGGTGTTTCGGGCAGGTCACACCGGGAGGAGACTAAGACTAAGAGGTGGACCTGGGACCCGCTGGAGAGACTATGTCTCACAGCTGGTCGGGGAACGACTCGGGATTCTTCTGGGTGAGCTGGAGAATGCAGCCAGTGTGAGAGAAGCCTGGGCTTCCCGTCTGAGGCTGTTGCCCCTGCGACCCAGCCCCGGATGAGCAGAGGATGACGGAACCAAATTTTTTCACCCTTCCAAATGATCAGAAGTTGGTGTTCCAGGCACTTTATTAGCTAGTCCATGTCCAGCACAATTAAAACTCAACTTAAATATATTTATGTGCTTGTGTCAGTGTTTGTATGGATTATATACAGATACATATCTGTTGATATATATATATATACAGTATATTGTCAAAGACTGCCTACTAGGTTTGGGACAAAAATGAAGGAAACAGAGACAAAGTATGGGCCAAATCAAATAAAGTTTATTATGAAATTAAGACACAATCGTCATAAATAAAATTCAACATAGTAGAAACTGAAAACCCAAAAGCATACCTGACCTACAGATAAAAAAAACAGAGAGAGAAAACAATTAATACAGGCATCTCCTTCAAAATTAGCTCAGCTGGCTCCAATCAGACGCCCCTCCCCCTGCCTGCAGGAGGCTCCTCCCTGCCTGCAGGAGGCTCCCCCCTGCTAGGCGAGGGAC
This sequence comes from Neostethus bicornis, assembly GCA_902685375.1. Taxonomy (NCBI): domain Eukaryota; kingdom Metazoa; phylum Chordata; class Actinopteri; order Atheriniformes; family Phallostethidae; genus Neostethus; species Neostethus bicornis. Next base: position 6,771,882 of record LR738549.1, on the reverse strand, counting down.
AAGTGACAATATAAATGTATATATAATAAATAGAAAATAGTAAATGTGTATATATACAAATACATATGGTATATATATATATATTTATATAGTATATGAATCTGTATATCTGTGTGTGTGTGTGTGTGTGTGTGTGTGTGTGTGTGTGTGTGTGTGTGTGTGTGTGTGTATTCTGTCTGATATTACAGATCAAGTCAGCCTCATGCTAACATGTTCAATGTTGTCTACAGGTGGACGAGATAAAAGAGGAGGACCAATTCTGACATTTCCTGCCCGGAGCAACCATGACCGAATAAAACAGGAAGATCTGAGGAGACTAGTCACCTACCTGTCCACTGTGCCCAGGTAATATGCTGTGGTTGCCAGGGGCAACACTCTAAATGGATTTATTATGGAAGAAGTGGAGCTACTTAGAGGAAGAAGTGGAGGCTTGAGTGTGAGTGAAGTGTTTCAGCATTGCTTCAGCCGTGGAATCAAATGGTCCTTTTTTCTCCGTCTTGGCAGCGGATGCAGGGCGGCGGTGATTCGCTGCTGTGTTTGTGTTCGTTAGCGTTTGAATGCTGCAAGAATCGGTTGATCTAGAACAGGGGTGGGCAAACTTTTTGACTCACGGGCCACATTGAGTTCTAATATTTGACAAGCGGGCCGAATCCGGGAGGTACAGTACATATTTTTCAAAATGTTCTGGAGTGGAATGCCCCAGACCTCTCTATACTAACGAGCAGCACAGGTGTTCGTTTTGTCTATGGGTTCGATTCATCCCTGGGAACAAGAGCGGTTGGATGTCACGCTTTGGTAACCACTAGATTAGACCAATAGAATGGCGCGTTAGATTGTAAACAAGCACGAAATGTTACAGCAATAGCGTTAAATTTCAAATCTAGCGGCGCTAGGTCTGAAATCTAGTGCGATAGCACTTAAAAACTTGCACTTGGTGGCGCTAGGTTTGAAATCTAAGCGCTTGATGCAACATTTTGTTTGTTTTAACATCTAACACGCTTGTTTACGTGTGTGTATTGGGTCCGATGGCTTTCCATATCTGCGCACACTGTTTATTTTGAAGGCGTGCGCATCACGAAGACACACACATTTTAATGGGAGCAGTGTTGTTGTTTTTGGCGCCATCTAGTGGCAGAACAGGAAAATAAAACTAACAAGTTTTTTTTTTCTAGTTCGGCGGGCCGGATTAAAACGTTTAACGGGCCACATATGGCCCGCGGACCGTAGTTTGCCCATGTCTGATCTCAAACCTCGTTGATGATAGCAGATCCCCTTCTTCTTAATGTTGTTTTCTGGTTAAAAATGATAGAAATATATCTTTTTTTCTACATTCGTTCAGATGTTGACCTAAAAAATGGTGTAAGTTATTTCGGCATCCTCATGACCTAAAACTGAACCAGGTGTGAGAATCACATGTCGTCTCTGGTGCCCTGATTATGACTGGAGAAACAAAATATCCAGGAAACGACTGAAAACATGTTGGCCAGACTTGAGCTTAAGCTGCTGATTCACAGTGGTGGATGAAGTACTCACTTTTTGTACTTAAGTAAAAGTACAGATAATTAGGCAAAAAATTGACTTAAGTAAAAGTAAAAGTACCAGAAAAAAAATCTACTTAAGTAAAAGTACAAAAATAGTTGGTGTAAATTTTACTTTTTAAGTAAAAAGTAAAAGTCTTCGATCATAATTCAAATGTTATTTTTTGTGCTGCATGGTGTCGCCATGGTAACCAGGATAAATACTCTGCAGGGTTGTGACCCCCCCCGTCCCACCTCTTTTGGTCCACGAAAAAAAAATAAAATAAAATAAAAGGAAAGGGGACAATTCAAGCTATCCCCTAGAAGGGCCAGTGAATGGGCTGCAAAATGGAGGAAAATGACACTTATTTTTTAAAATGTTTTGGGGGGGAGGCCCCCAGTCACTATATATTGGCTTTGTCAATGACCTCACGCCCCGTCCCCTTTAGAAAATCCTAGAACCGCCCCTCTGTGTAATGATGGTTCAACTTTTTATTTAGAAATAAACACAACGAACAACGATCTTCTGACTCTTTTTAATTTGTACTAGATTCGATGTTTGTTTTTTGGCGCTGAATGAATGCGGAAAATGTTTCTCGATTCATTACTTCTTCTCCCGATCAACTGCTCCTTTTAATTTTGGCGATGCGGCTTCAAGATGCGCTAAAAAAAAAAAAAAAACTGTATAGTTTTTAAATTCCTGAATGAAAATGTAACGAAAAATTATAAACAGACTTTTGAAAAGTAGCGAATCAAAAGTACAGATATTTGCTCTAAAAATGTAGTGAAGTAAAAGTGAAAGTACCGGTCTTAAATTTTACTTAAGTAAAGTACAGATACACAATTTTTTTACTTAAGTACAGTAACGAAGTACATTTACTTCGTTACGTTCCTCCACCGCCCCCTGCGGGTCAGGGACAGGGTCCTTCCCCAAGTGGAGGAGTTTAAGTATCTCAGGGTCTTGTTCACGAGTGGGGGAAGGATGGAGCAGGAGATCGACAGGCGGATTGATGCGGCATCAGCAATAACTAGGACGCTGCATCGGTCCGTCGTGGTAAAGAGAGAGCTGAGCCGAAAAGCAAAGCTCTCGATTTACAAGTCGATCTACGTTCCAACCCTCACCTATGGTCACCAGCTGTGTGTGGTGACCGAAAGAATGAGATCGCGGATACAAGCGGCTGAAATGAGCTTTCTCCGTAGGGTGGCTGGGCTCTCACTCTGAGATCGGGTGAGGAGCTCTGCCATCCGGGAGGAGCTCGGTGTCGAGCCGCTCCTCCTCCAGGTCGAGAGAAGCCAGATGGGGTGGTTCGGGCATCTGGTCAGGATGCCCCCCGACCCCCTCGCGGGCGAGGTGTTTTGGGCACGTCCCACCGGGAGGAGACCAAGGGGCAGACCCCGGACCCGCTGGAGAGACTATGTCTCACAGCTGGCCGGGGAGCGACTTGGGATCCTTCCTGGTGAGCTAGAAGATGCAGCCGGGGTGAGAGAGGCCTGGGCTGCCCGTTTGAGGCCGTTGCCCCCGCGACCCGACCCCGGAACAAGCGGAAGATGATGGAACGGAACGTTCCACCACTCCACACTTTGAATCTGACAACAAGAAACCAGCACGGAGCGGTAAACTTCTCACCCCACTGAGGTGGGAAAATCCTCGGCCAAGAACAACCTGGCATTCGTATTTGTAATATTAATCATTTTATTTAGATTGCCCTTTACGGTTACAGCACCGTTCCGTGTGCTTCACAAACAGATCAAAATTCCGCAAAATGGATTCTGAATGTTGGACGGAAGGGAGGGCTCGCGAAGAAGCCTCCCGGTGCCTTCAAGGACACCTGAAATTATTGCTTAAGCGCTGCATCAACGAACAAGCACAGAAACTGTGTCTGCTCCATCTTTCGATGATTATCAGTCCCGCTCTGCTTGGCCCTGCTAATGGAGCTACCGTTTCCATGGTAACGGGCAGCGTTTGTGTCCCCTGACGCGGATCATAATCGAGTGTCTGCTGTTGGATTAAAAATTAAGGTTAAATGTGATCTGAGGAGGTTTTTCCTGCATGTTTTAGCCAGTAGGACCGGAGCTTGTTTTTTTGTGCAGGTTTCCTGTCTGGTTCTAGGTGTGTTTTCCTGCTCCTGGACAGGATTTCTGGGCCAGGCTGGCTCCTTGTGTACTTTCAGGAAACCGGAGAACGGCTGCAGTGGTTTGCTGAGTCATGGTCAAATGGGATTTTCTTAGTTGGTACCAGTTTCTTTTCTGCTTTTTTAGTTCCAGTCTGGTTCAAATGATCCTGAACTGGTACGGTAATACCAAAGGTCTGAGTTTAGGGAATATTTATCGCTTCATTGATCATGTTTCCACATATTGTTCAGTTATTGGGTCCTTTTTTATCTTATTTGTTCCTTAAAAACAGCTTCTTAACAGGGGCGTGCACAGACATTTTGTGGGGCAGGCATCTCCTTCAAAAGGAGGCCAGCTTTCTCCACTCAGATGGCCCTCCCCCTGCCTGCAGGAGGCTCCCACCCTAATAGTCAAGTGACAAAAAAAATAAAAATCAGGGCACTTACTGCCTGCGTTTGTGGACCAGCTACTATCAAAGTGTCTTTCGTTCCGTCATCTTCCGCTTGTTCCGGGGTCGGGTCGCGGGGGCAACAGCCTCAAACGGGCAGCCCAGGCCTCTCTCACCCCGGCTGCATCCTCCAGCTCACCTGGAAGGATCCCAAGTCGTTCCCCGGCCAGCTGTGAGACATAGTCTCTCCAGCGGGTCCGGGGTCTGCCCCTTGGTCTCCTCCCGGTGGGACGTACCCAAAACACCTCGCCCGCGAGGCGCTCGGGGGGCGAGGGTCCACATGTCCGTCTCCTTCCACACACACACCAAAGAGATGCCTCAACCTCCCCATCTGGCTCCTCTCGACCTAGAGGAGAAGCGGCTTGACACCGAGCTCCTCCCGGATGGCAGAGCTCATCACCCGATCTCTGAGTGAGAGCCCAGCCGCCCTGCGGAGGAAGCTCATTTCGGCCGCTTGTACCCGCGATCTCATTCTTTCGCCTCGCGGGCGGGGTGTTTCGGGCACGTCCCACCGGGAGGAGATCAAGGGGCAGACCCCGGACCCGCTGGAGAGACTATGTCTCACAGTTGGCTGGGGAACGACTTGGGATCTTTCCAGGTGAGCTAGAGGATGCAGCCGGGGTGAGCGAAGCCTGGGCTACCTGTTTGAGGCTGTTGCCCCCGCGACCCGACCCCGGAACATGGTAACCACAGCTGGTTACCATGGTGAGGGTCGGAACGTAGATCGACTTGTAAATCGAGAGCTTTACTTTTCGGCTCAGCTCCCTCTTTACCACAACGGACCGATGCAGCGTCCTAGTTATTGCTGATGCCGCACCGATCCGCCTGTCGATCTCCCGCTCCATCCTTCCCCCACTCGTGAACAAGACCCCGAGATACTTAAACTCCTCCACTCCAAGTGACAATTAAAAAAAAAAGAAATCGGGGCGCTTACTGTCTGCAATTGTGAACGAGCTACCATAAAAGTGTCTTATTTTTAGAAAATTAAAAATCTGCCAAGTAGTCGCATCAGAAGGATTCTTTCATTTTTTTTTACCAACCACGTCTTTTATTTTCTCTCCACAGCGAGGATGTTTGTAAGCGAGGCTTCACCGTCATCATCGACATGCGTGGCTCCAAGTGGGAGCTGATCAAGCCCCTACTGAAGACGTTACAGGAGTATTTCCCAGCAGAAATCTGTGTGGCACTCATCATCAAACCAGATAACTTCTGGCAGAAACAGAAAACAAACTTTGGGAGCGCGAAGTTTTCATTTGAGGTCAGTTTTTACGTAAAAGTCGATGTTTTTCATTTGTTTTCCTTCAATTAGCCTTTTTAAGTCCCCGTCCCCGACCGTCCTGCTATGAGAACTTAATCCTGTAGGGGGTGGCGATGGCTCAGTGGTAGATAAAAACAAAAATTTATTTATAAATTTTTCCGACCATTTTTTCCGACATTTTTTTTAATTTTAGTAGGAATTATTTGGGGTTCATTTTGCTCAGTGTCATAACAATTAATCAAATGGGGAGGCGTTGGCTCAATGGTATGTCCATCTTTGAGCCAAAAGAAGCCGGTTCGATTCCCACAGGGCCTATAGGCTAGCGCCCCTGGAGGAGACACCACCCACTGTGCCTGTATGGTGGCGCAGTGGGTAGCACAGTGGCCTCACACCAAGAAGGTTATGGGTTCGAGTCCTGGGTGGTGATGAGGCTTTGAACACTGGCATTTCTGTGTAGAGTTTGCATGTTCTCCCCGTTCCGTCATCTTCTGCTTGTTCCGGGGTCAGGTCGCGGGGGCAACAGCCTCAAACGGGCAGCCCAGGCCTCTCTCTCCCCGGCTGCATCCTCCAGCTCACCCGGAAGGATCCCAAGTCGTTCCCCGGCCAGCTGTGAGACATAGTCTCTCCAGCGGGTCCGGGGTCTGCCCCTTGGTCTCCTCCCGGTGGGGCGTGTCCAAAACACCTCGCCCGCGAGGCGCTCGGGGGGCATCCTGACCAGATGCCCGAACCACCCCATCTGGCTCCTCTCGACCTGGAGGAGGAGCGGCTCGACACTGAGCTCCTCCCGGATGGCAGAGCTCCTCACCCGATCTCTGAGTGAGAGCCCAGCCGCCCTGCGGAGGAAGCTCATTTTGGCCGCTTGTACCCGCGATCTCATTCTTTCGGTCACGACCCACAGCTGGTGACCATAGGTGAGGGTTGGAACGTAGATCGACTTGTAAATCGAGAGCTTTGCTTTTCAGCTCAGCTCTCTCTTTACCACGACGGACCGATGCAGCGTCCTAGTTATTGCTGATGCCGCACCGATCCGCCTGTCGATCTCCCGCTCCATCTTTCCCCCAGTCGTGAACAAGACCCTGAGATACTTAAACTCCTCCACTTGGGGCAGGACCCTGTCCCTGACCCACAAGGGGCATTCCACCCTTTTCCGGGCGAGGACCATGGTCTTGGATTTGGAGGCGCTAATTCCCATCCCGACCGCTTCACACTCAGCAGCAAATCGATTTGATCGAGATTTGATGTTCTCCCCGTGTGGGTTTTCTACGGGTACTCCGGTTTCCTCCCACCCTCAAAAAACATGCGCGTTAGGCTGATTGGTCACATGATTGCCCCAGAAATGATCATGTGTGCGCCCTGCGACAAACTTGCAACCTGGTTGCGGTGTACCCTGCCCCTCATCTCGAATCAGCTAGGATGGGCTCTGGCATACCATGCAGCCCCAAAAGGGATAGACGGTTAAGAATTTAACTGACTTCTTTTTTGGATTCTTTACAGACTAGTATGGTGTCAGTAGAAGGCCTGGCTAAGCTGGTGGACCCCTCCCAACTGACTGATGACTTTGAAGGGTCTTTAGACTATAACCATGACGAGTGGATGGAGCTGAGAGTATCTCTGGAGGAATTCATGTCCAACGCAGTGCACCTCCTGTCCAGACTGGAGGATTTACAGGTAGGAAGGAGAACCTTTTGTTTGCTCCCTAAACGCCGCTAAATTTTCCGTGTAGTCCCTCATTCATCCAGGAGTGATCCATAGTAGAAAAAGTTTTAAAAAAGCCTTCTGGACAGTTTCATTCTTGAACGAGACGTTTCGACTTCCAACCGGAAATCATTTTCAATCTGATAGAAATGGACTGAAAACTGGATCTATTTATACTAACCTGAGTAAAAGGTAAAAAAAAATAGTAAGGCCAGCTTTCTCCACTCAGATGGCCCTCCCCCTGCCTGCAGGAGGCTCCCACCCTGATAGTCAAGTGACAAAAAAAAAGTGTCTTCCGTTCCGTCATCTTCCACTTGTTCCGGGGTCGGGTCGCGGGGGCAACAGCCTCAAACGGGCAGCCCAGGCCTCTCTCTCCATGGCTGCATCCTCCAGCTCACCCAGAAGGATCCCAAGTCGTTATATATATTATAATATTAATATTATATATTTACAGAACGGTCCTGAAATGAGTTTCCACTTAAAGTAGAAAAGGCTCTCGGATCACTTCTGCATTTTTTTTTTAGTTTTTCATTCATCAACAGGCTCATTGGCTCGACCAATGAGCCTGTGTTACCTATGATGGCCTTGAATGGCTCCTATTGTAGCCACGGACCAGTAAACGAACCTATTATAAAAATGCTAAAAGCCTAGTGAATAGAAATTCCTGCTGACGAGAGGCGTGAAACTGGGTCACGAGGTGTCATCTTTAGTCCATGGCTTCAAAAGGCTGCCGAAAATCCTGGGTAAAATGTATCTAACGCCTCCACTCCGATTCAGAGAGGGACTCTCTTTCATAACAAAGATGGCCATCCTTTCTCTCTACTTAGAATCTTCACCTCGCTGTCCTCAAAAGTGTGTTTTGTGGATTTAAGATGCAGATGTACAGCAGACTGTGGACCACTTGAGGCTTCTCTTCTGTGTTGGTAAAGTCTTTTGTGGAGTGGCTGCTTGGTTTCCCCAATGTAGTGTTCTTTGCAGCTCCCTTCACTGCACCGGATCGAATAAACTACACTGCTCTGTTTTTCTGTGGGCATCTTGTCTTTAGGATGTACTAGTTTCTGCCGTAATGTGACCGGTTTAAAGAAAACCAGGATGTCGAGATGTCATGTTGCCGCTAAATTTTGTTTTGTACGTGATGTAGGAGCTGCTCTCCAAAAAGGAGTTCCCTGCAGATGTGGAGGGGTCTCGTCGGTTGATAGAGGAGCACACACAGTTAAAAAAGAAGGTAAGATCTTGGGTGTTTGTTGTGGATAGTGTTGTTAATGAGATGACAAAGAGCTTGTTCTCACCTCACTACAGGTGCTGAAAGCTCCGGTGGAGGAGCTGGACCGAGAGGGCCAGAGGCTGCTGCAATTAATCCGATCTAGTGACGGATTTTCAGGGAGGAACTGCATCTCAGGTTCCGCTGACTTTCAGAGCCTTGTACCAAAGGTAATCATCACACGGGTTATCATCGTTTTCGTTTCATCTTCTGTACCGTTTTTTCCCATTGGGGTCCCGAAAGGTGATGAAGCCTATCCTGGCTAATTTCAGGCAAGAGGTTGAGTACAGAGCTTGGTCCGTATAGCTGGCAGTATGTCGATTCCATTTCCAGTAAGAGTTGAACTCCACCAAGGCTGCCCTTTGTCACCGATTCTGTTCATCACCTTTATGGACAGAATATCGAGGCGCAGCCGAGGCGTTGGAGGGATCCAGTTTGGTGACCTCAGGATTGGATATCTGCTTTTTGCGGATGATGTGGTCCTGTTGGCTTCATCGGACCGTGATCTCCAGCTCTCACTGGATCGATTTGCTGCCGAGAATGAAGCGACCGGGATGGGAATTGGCACCTCCAAATCCGAGACCATGGTCCTCGCCCGGAAAAGGGTGGAATGCCCCCTGCGGGTCAGGGACAGGGTCCTGCCCCAAGTGGAGGAGTTTAAGTATCTCGGGGTCTTGTTCACGAGTGGGGGAAGGATGGAGCGGGAGATCGACAGGCGGATCGGTGCGGCATCAGCAATAACTAGGACGCTGCATCGGTTCGTCTTGGTAAAGAGAGAGCTGAGCCGAAAAGCAAAGGTCTCGATTTACAAGTCGATCTACGTTCCAACTCTCACCTATGGTCACCAGCTGTGGGTGGTGACCGAAAGAACGAGATCACGGATACAAGCGGCCGAAATGAGCTTCCTCCGCAGGGTGGCTGGGCTCACACTCAGAGATCGGGTGAGGAGCTCTGCCATCTGGGAGAAGCTCGGTGTCGAGCCGCTCCTCCTCCAGGTCGAGAGGAGCCAGATGGGGTGGTTCGGGCATCTGGTCAAGATGCCCCCCGAGCGCCTCGCGGGCGGGGTGTTTCGGGCACGTCCCACCGGGAGGAGATCAAGGGGTAGACCCCGGACCCACTGGAGAGACTATGTCTCACAGTTGGCTGGGGAACGACTTGGGATCCTTCCAGGTGAGCAGGAGGATGCAGCCGGGGTGAGAGAAGCCTGGGCTGCCCGTTTGAGGCTGTTGCCCCCGCGACCCGGCCCCGGAACAAGCGGAAAATGACGGAACGGATTGGAAGGTTGAGTACACCCCAGACAGGTCGCCAATCTCCTGCGGGGCCTATTTTAATAGTCCTAACCCAAGAAATTTGGGATATTTTGAGAGAAAATAAACCAGGTCAAAGTGAAAAACATTTTTAAAAATTGTCCAGTGTTCCAGTGAGAGGCGTTGGCTCAGTGGTAGAGTGTCTGTCTTTGGACCGGAAGACGCTGGTTCGATTTTCAGCGAGCCGCCTTGGTGTCACTGGAATAGACGCCTAACGCCCAAGTTCAGGTGTAGGCAAACTTTTTGGTTCGTGGGCCACATTGAGTTCTAACATTTGACAAAAGGGCCGAAACAAGAGCAGATGGATGGCATGCTTTGGTAACCTCACCTCATTGGAGAAAAATATTGAGATGTGGAGAAACATGTGCTTCAATTTCCGACAAAAAAAGCATTAAAACAAAATCTCTGACTTTGAAACGAGTCTTTAAAAACTGAAAAACAAATGAAGAACTCTTTTATTTTGAAGGTCTCTGATCTTTCAGAAGTCACCATCACTCTCCTGACTGGCTTTTTTTGTTTTTTCAAAGACGCAATAAATTTCAAATCTAGCGCAATAGCTCTTAAAATATATGCATCTAGCGCGAGATTACGCACGTCTAGTGACCGCCATGGCTTTCCATAACAGCGCGCTAGGTTTGAAATCTAACACACTTGTTTACATGTGTGTAACGGACCCGATGACTTTCTATGGTTTATTTTGACAACGTGCGCAACATGGAGACACACATTTTAATGGGAGCAGTGTTGTTGTATATCCAGATTGCGCCATCTAGTGAGGAAATATTAGAATTGCAGGAGAAATAAAGCATTAATAAGGTTTAGTTGTTTAATTTTTTTTAAGTTTGGTGGGCCGGATTAAAACGTTTCATGGCTACATGTGGCCCGCAGGCCGTAGTTTGCCCATGTCTGGCCTAGTTGCTCCCACCATTGGCGCCATCTTGGCTACCTGATGCGGTGCAATGCAGCAAAAGTAATTTTGCCATTGTGGAATTAATAAAGAGGAATCTCATCCATCACCAATGAAAGCAGCAAAATTCAACACTTTTTTTTTTTTTTTTTAAAGGAAAGCTAGTTGGACAGGAATGAATAAATAAAACATCCCTGCTCATCTCACTTCTCAATGTGTGTCAGCGTGTTAGATCAAAAGCTCTTCAGCAAAGTTTCCAAGATGTTTTACAGAGACAAACATAACCACTAGAGCATGGAAGTGTTTACACCGGGTTCTGGCCAAAAGTGATGGGAAGCACCCAGATGGACGATGCAGATGGTCTGAGATCAGAAAAAGACATCTAACAAGTCTAATACAAAACACCAGCAGCAGGAGGAAAAACAACAAATGTATCATAGAAGGTGTAAGACAAACGATAAGATCAGAATCAGAATGCTTTTATTGCCATGTCAATGAGAATATCAGACACTAGGAACTTGCTTTGATACAGGTGTGCAATAATATCAGATAAAAATAATAAAAAGTAAAATAAATAAAATAATTTTAACAAAACAGAGTGCTCAGAAAGAAAAGTAGTGCAATGTCATAGAAAATAATAAAAAATAATAAAGATAGTGAAGTGACAAGAGGGAGGTGACTAAGAGATGTGGAGATCCAGGTTATAAAGAGTTCATAAGTCCAACGGCAGAAGGGAAGAAGCTGTTTTTGTGGCGGGACGTTCTGGTCCGAATGGACCGGAGCCTCCTGCCCGAGGGGAGTCGCTCAAAAAGTCCATGTCCAGGGTGGGAAGGGTCAGCTGCTATCCGACCTGCACGCCCCCGAGTCCTGGAGACGTACAGGTCTTCGAGAGATGGAAGGCTGCAGCCGATCACCTTCTCTGCAGAGCGCACAATGCGCTGCAGTCTGTGTTTGTTCCTGGCTGTGGCTCCAGCGTACCACACGGTGATGGAAGAGGTGAGGATGGACTCGATGATGGCTGTGTAAAACTGCACCAACATCTGGGCGGGCAGCTTGGCTTTCTTCAACTGCCGCAGAAAGTACATCCTCTGCTGGGCCTTTTTGATCAGGGAGCTGATGGATGGCTCCCACTTTAGGTCCTGTGTGATGGTAGTGCCGAGGAAGCGGAAAGAGTCTACAGTGGTGATGGAGAAGTCTGTCAGTGCAAGGGGGGTAATGGGAGCTGTGACTTTCCTAAAGTCCACGATCATCTCCACTGTCTTCTGAGCGTTGAGCTCCAGGTTGTTGTTGCTGCACCAGGACACCAGCCGGTCTACCTCCATCCTGTAGGCCGACTCATCACCATCAGAGATGAGCCCCATGAGGGTGGTGTCATCTGCAAACTTGATCAGTGGCTGGAAGTGCAGCAGTTGGTGTACAGGAAGAAGAGCAGGGAGAGAGGACACAGCCCTGTGGAGATCCTGTGCTGATAGTCCGAGAGGTGGAGACATTCTTCCCCAGCCGCACGCACTGCCTCCGGTCTGTGATAAGATGATGTGAAAACAAAAGTCTAATCTGACTTTTTCGTCACACATTGAAATCCTGGTAAATGTGTCAGCCACAGAGAAGAGTGAAACGAGATATCTTTGTGTTTGCATCCAGATTTTTTCCGGATTCGGATGAGGTATCTCCAGCCACTTATCTTAAAGAAAAACTTGGTCGTGACGTCTCATGCCAAAAGATCGTTACAGCACACAACCGATACAGCTCGTTTAAAATATCTGTGGAGTGTAAAGACATTAAAGAAATGTATGAGTCTGATTTATGACCGGAGGGGCTCTAGTTCGGCGATATTACGAGCCAAAACATGTTGGGAACAGACTGGGTGCATCTGGCGCTACAGTAGTTGAATAACATCACAATGGAATTACCGTAATTTCACGGCCATAAGGCACACCGAAAAGTCTCAAATTTTCTTCAAAATGAGCGGTGCGCCTTTTTGTGCGGCGCGCCTTGTGTGTGAGAAAAAGCGAACGTAAAAGAAAACGCGGTGCCCGCGAGGCGGACCTGAAAGAAAACACATGAGAACGTTAAAGAGTGAAGTGGGAGCGGCGTGGGAGCGATGGATGACCGAAGGAGACCACAGTTTCACGAAGGGTGGAAGGCAGCGCCGGGCAAGTTACGCTACAGTTTGCCAATGGATTGTAGATGCTTGGACTAACGTGTCTGCTGGTACTGTTATCCGAGCTTTCCCAAAAGCTGGCATCCTTTCTGAGGAGCCGCACAGTACAGACAGTGACTTTGACAGTGAGAAGCGAAGTGGACCTGCTCTGTTGGATTTTGCGCAGCTGTTCGATTCTGAAACAGAGAATGAGGACTTTGACGGATTTGAAGAAGGACAACATATTACCGGTAATGTGCTTGTTTATACGACTTAAATAAAGTACAACCAAACTCAGTTTTGCTCCCGATCCATTTTTTAATATGCACATTTGCATGCTTGCGTGTGTGTTGTTGTAAGGCGGTGTGTGACTGAGACTGCGCCTTTTCGTACGGTGCGCCTAATGGCCGTGAAATTGCGGTAAAAGTTTTGTCCTACAACTATCGTGACTTACGACTTGGAAATAGCACTGCAGATAACTCTCGCATAGGTGTCAAGTAGTGAAGTAGAACTACTTTGTTACTTTACTCAAGTAGAAAATCTCGTTAGCTTTACTTTAATGAAGAAATTATTTTTTTGTCTACTTTTTACTTTTACTCACTACTTTTTTATGCAAATATCTGTACTTTTACTTCGTTACTTTTATAAAAAGTAGTCGCTACTTTTGCCATTTTGTCAACGACAAAAATAAAGAAAAAAGTCATTAAAAACCAATCCGGACAAAACCCGCCATTTAATTTCAAAGTGGTTGGATGAGGAGAGCTAACGCAATCTCGATACGACTTCCTGTTGGCAAAAAACTAACTCGTATAGAATGCATTGCAAGTTCTGCTTTCCCAAAAAACACGAGCTTATAGCGTTCAAGACTCCACCTTCTGAAAACACATTAATATCTGAATAATGAATAATCAACCTAGTTCAAAAGTAGTAGCGCATGCGTACGGATTTCGCGTTGCATGCTATAGCTAGCTACATGCTAAAACCTGTGTTTAATTGCGAACTCTAATTTATTGTTCAACTTTTCAACTTCGTTTGGATCTCCGTTTCTGATTCATAAAGTTTAACACCACAACACTTTCATTTATTATCATATTTTCTGCTCCTTAAAACATGGGATAATAGTTAAAAAATATGTTCATACGTTTTTGTTAATAAAATTCCTTTTTTTCTGAAAATTACTTTTACTTTTTTTACTTTAAGTAGTTTTGACAACAGGTTACTTTTTACTTTTACTTGAGTAAAACCTTGAGTTGATACTTCTACTTTTACTAAAGTAGTTTTTTAACTCGGTATTTATACTTCTACTTGAGTAGAAAATGTTGGTACTTTTGACACCTCTGAACTCTCGCCGTTTGGTTATTGGAAATCTTGTTAAATCGGACAGACTATGTTTCAGTGGCGGCTGGTGGTAAAAAAAACTGGGGGGGCGCACATTTTTCAAACACACACAAACATTTTTTTTTAGATATATTATATAAAAGTATATATAAATATATATATAAAATAAATATAAAATTATTCGTGACAATATGTGTCTGTTTTTGGTGACTTCTTCATTATGTTTCCTTATGCCAGTTCGGTAGCCTTCATTTAATTGTGCCAGGATGTTACTACTGCCAAAAACACCTAGCTTATAGCTACTATCAAGATGGGTGCGGCAAGTTTCATGACGTTTGCACTTTTCAGACAAATGCTTCAAGTCACTCACCCCTGTTGATATCCACACCTTTTCAGTTGCTGCTGAACTAAACAATAAGCAAGGGAAACAAAAAAAGTGTTTCTCATCCAGTTAGTCACAGCCACTTTTCATAGACCTTCATTATCCTCTCACATAAAAGCGGCCGCGATCCCCACTGTTTTGTTGCACAGTCAAATCTGGGGTGTCCAGTCCAACCTCCTTCACTCTTCTTTTTTCTTCTTTAGAACTCTTAGAAAACGGATTCTGTAGAAGGGAGGACACTGAATTCTCTTTTAAAAAACCCTCTAGCTTTGTTAGCAACTGAACTAGCTTCCAACGCCATGATGAAGACTCCCAGAATTCCGCAGTGAAAAGAAAGGGCGTGGCGTGGGTGGGATTTATAGGTCAGCTTATAGCTAATTGATTGGTTCATGTAACAGACTGACAGAGAGGATAACCTATCACACACCCGATGGGCGGAAAATCTCTGCGCCCCGCGGGCGTGGTTATGGTTTGCAATACACATGAATGTGAAAAATTTAGAGCTGACGTCACGTTTTTTCCATAAAAACCGGAAGCCACATACACACCAATACGTTTACCTGGGAGGGCGTACCTACCCGTCGCCCTCGTTCCGGTTTGCACAGGAAGTAAGAAAATAAAATAAAACGGTGTAAAACATTATTAAAATGCATGTAATCTTCACACTCGACAGTTTTGCATACTTATAAACACATACATGTTTATATATGTATATATAGATATATATGCTTATATATTTTTTGGTGATCAGATCGGTGGGGCGGCGCCCCTGCGCCACACGTCACCAGCCGCCACTGCTATGTTTACAGGAGACTTTTTTTTATCGCAACAAGACTAAACTGAACTCCTTTAATGATTAGAATCAGAAGCTCCACATGAAGTGACTGCTTTGTTTAACCTCCTCCATCCCCCTCCACCAACCCTCCCTTTACATCAAATCAACGTTTTCCTCGGTATGTTTATGTCTGTATATGTTGTTGCTAAGTAACGGGTGCTCTTTTTTTTTTTTTTAACTTGCCCTGCTTCACTCACCTTGTTGGTGAGACCGGGTGACTTTTTTTTTTTTAAACACCAAATCTACCCTCTACCCTTACTTCCCTTTGTATCTCTATCTTTTCAACAAAGGTAGTGCTGTTATGTATGGCTGCAGGCCTGAATTCTTGCAATTTCCCCACCGTGGGACTAATAAAGGTATTCTTGATTCTTGATTCAAAACTCGGTTTGAACACAAACCCACCCTCTTCTACAATCATTAACCCACTAACTAAACAAGTTGAATTGAAAATACTTTATTTATTCCCGAAGGAATTTTTTTTAAAATTTATTCATTTTAATTTTTACTCACCAGGGAAATTTGTGTGCTGCCCTCCTTCACCGCAGTAGGCTGCCATCACGGCACCAATGGTGGGAGAAACAGGGGGTTAGATGTCTTCTCCAAGGACACTATACGTGCACTCAGTGGGATGTCAACCCGTGAACTTCCGGTTGACTTCGGGTTGACTCCCGGTTCGCGGGCGAAAGCGTTAACCACTGAGCCACAGTCTCATGTTTGAGCTTGTGTATATGTTAACATATTTCTGTCAGGAGTGTAGTCTGTTCCCCCTCTGTGTCCTGTTTCCCCCTTTCTCTTGTTTGTGTGTGTGCAACAAGTCACACCTGAAACTCACCTACTCATCTGCTGCAGCATAAATGGATCAGTTTTTCACATACTCTTCGCAGATCGCTTGTTTTTCATGCTTGACCTGTTATCCAGTTTTGGCTCCAGCTCCTACGTCAGAACATGCCTAGTTTATCTGTTTTGTGTTCTTTTTTTTGGACTTTTTATCTATCAAATAAATCTGCTTGTGATTTCTTCATCTGAGCCTGTCTGTTATGTCAAGGGTATATTTTTGACCTCAGCTCCACATTATGAAAATTTGATTTCAAGAGTTGATTCCAGGTGTCTACTCCAAGGGCAGCCAGAGGGATCAGTAGGTATCGAATCATCTTTTCTCGGTCCAAGGATGGACACTCTACCACTGAGCCAATGCCTTCATCAATTCTATGTCCTTCACAGTTTAGAACACAATTTAGTGAGGGAAAAGGTCCTCGAAAATCAGATGGGAGGAAGATACACCAGGTTGGAATTTCAAACTATCACAGGGTAACAAAAAACAATCTACAGGTTCTAAAAATAAAGATGTAATAAAGTCGGAATCAGAAAAACCAGGAAGTTTGCATGATTCCCATGGCTCTTCCCGTTTCCTTCCCACTGTTTCTGCTCTATACTTCCACTTCTCATAAAAACAATCCAATAAAACCCAAACAATGAGCCAAACTTAGAAAGCAGGAAGAGGAGACATCTTTTCAGTTTTGGATTTGGTTTGACATCTGAGGGTAAGTTTCTCACTGAGGCATGTTTGTTTTTCAGGTGGCCAGCCTGTTGGATAAGCTCCACTCTACGAGGCAGCACCTCCACCAGATGTGGCATGTCCGGAAGCTGAAGCTGGACCAGTGCTTCCAGTTACGCCTGTTTGAACAGGATGCAGAGAAGGTTAGTCACATTGGAGGGGTGACAGGGTGGCGATGTGGAAAAATACCAACAGACACGGAAGAATCAAAGTTTGAGTAAAGAAAAACTAAGAGGTGTGTCTGAGGGGTCTGATAGCTGCAAAACATGGACGGCACCAACATGACAACAGATGACATGAAAAAGGAGTGATGAACGTTAGGGCTTAAATAGCAAGGGGGAAGACGAGTACCAGGTGTGCAGAATTAGGACAAAGTGTACGAACAGGAGGGAGGAAAGGTCCCAGAACAGGAGGGGATCATGTCAATTTTGTGTCAGTAAGCTATGGTTCATACGACATATTTTTGCAATCAGTCATGTAACTGTACATAACTACCATTTGATGGTTGTCAAAATGGAGGGAAAATATATCTTTCTGTTCTATTCCGTTCGTCTTCTGCTTATCCGATGCCAGGTCGCGGGGGTAACAGCCTCAGGCGGGAAACGCAGACTTCCTTCATCCTGCTGCTCCCAGCTTTGAGACATCTCAGCAGCGAGGCAAGCGGGAGGCATTCTAACTAGATGCCCGAGCCACCCCACCTGGCTACTCTCGACTTGGAGGAACAACGGCTCCCTGATAGCTGAACTCCTCACTCTATCTCTGAGTGAGAGCCCAGACAAGTTTAATTTTGCCGCTTGTGTCTGCGAACTTGTTCTTATGGTCACCACCTGCAGGTGGATCACGGATAAAAGCGGCCAAAATGAGCTTCCTCTGCAGGGTTTCTGGGCTCTTACTCAAAGATCGGGTGAGGAGCTCTGCCATCCGGGAGGAGCTAGGTGTCAAGCCGCTCCTCCTCCAGATCGAGAAAAGCCAGATGGGGGGGTTCGGACATCTGGTCAGGATGTCCCGCGAACGTCTCGCTGGTAAGGTGTTTCGGGCACGCCGTACCAGGAGGAGACCAAGAGGCAGACCCCAGACCTGCTGGAGGGACTATGTCTCACAGCTGGCCGGGGAACGACTTGGGATCCTTCCGGGTGAGCTGGAGGATGCAGCCAGGGAGATGGAAGCCTGGGTTTCCCGCCTGACGCCCCAGCCAGGCCCCGGATAAGCGGAAGATGACAGAACGGAATGGAATGCCACATGTTTAACCTCATAAATTATGTATAGATCTGACGGTGAGGTTTGAACTGAATCTGAAATAGCATGTCTAATTCACAAATCGTAATATTTCTGATAAACTATGGAAAACAGGATGTCCTCAAAAGATACGGTCTTAAAGTTCCTTCTTTGGTCAGAAATCCAACGATTCTAAAAACAAGAACCTAACTGGTGAATATAGAGATTATTTTCTGATGCCTGAATGTTGAAAGCCGTGAGAAGTCTTCATCCAGCTGTTTTATGTGTGCAGATGTTTGACTGGATCAGTCACAACAAGGAGGTGTTCCTACAGAGCCACACTGAGATCGGACGGAGTTATCAGCATGCGGTGGAGCTGCAGACCCAACACAACCACTTCGCTATGAACTCGATGGTAGGTCGTAGCTTTAAAAAGCCCTGCTGAGCATCGACCTGTGAGCTCGAGGTCCTCAGATAAAAAACGAAAAGTCACAAAGAGTCCGAAACCAAAACTGGTGTGATCCCTGCTCCTGCTTCTAAGGGGGTGTCTGTTTCCGTGGCAACATGCTCACCACCTGCAGATGATCAGCAATCAGTAAGCTACATAAAGATATCCTCCAAACCTAGCCTATGTCTGATTTTGAATTCTATGCGAAACTCGCCTGCCTGGGACGACCCGCCTGCCCGGGACGACCCGCCTGCCCGGGACGATCCGCCTGCCCGGGACGAACCGCCTGCCTGGGACAATCCGCCTGCTTGGGACAACCTGCCTGCCTGGGACGACCCGCCTGCCTGGGACAATCCGCCTGCCTGGGACGACCGGCCTGCCTGGGACGACCCGCCTGCCTGGGACGACCCGCCTGCCTGGGACGACCCGCCTGCCTGGGACAACCCACCTGCCTGGGACGACCCGCCTGCCTGGGACGATCCGCCTGCCTGGGACGACCCGCCTGCCTGTGACAACCTGCCTGGGACGACCCGCCTGTCTGAGTCAACCCGCCTGCCTGGGACAACTCGCCTGCCTGGGACGACCCACCTGCCTTGGACGACCCGCGTGCCTGGGATGACCCGCCTGCCTGGGACAACTCGCCTGCCTGGGACGACCCACCTGCCTTGGACAACCCGCGTGCCTGGGATGACCCGCCTAACTGGGACAACTCGCCTGCCTGGGACAATCCGCCTGCCTGGGACAACCTCCCTGCCTGGGACGACCCGCCTGCCTGGGACAACCCGCCTGCCTGGGACGACCCGCCTGCCTGGGATGACCCGCCTGCCTGGGACGACCCGCCTGCCCGGGACAAACCGCCTGCCTGGGACAATCCGCCTGCCTGGGACAATCCGGCTGCCTCAAAGAATCTGTTTTAACCTAATTAGAAATAAATTTATTATGTTTTTCCTTTTCATTAAAAAAAAAATTAATAATAATAATTCTTTTTTTTTTGCTCAAGTCTTTGAAGCAGGTGGGATGTTAAAGGCCATGCGGGTTATCCAAGGCAGGCAGGTTTCGCCTGGAATTTAATGATCTGACACAGGCTAGTGGTGGACAATGGCTTATGTGGCTTATTGACTGCTGATCATCTGCAGGTGGTGAGTATGTTGCCACAGAGACAGACACCCTCTTAGAAGCAGGAGCAGGGATTACAACCGATCCCTGTGCGGGACAGTTAAAGTTGTTGTTGGCCTCCTTCTGTCTCTAGAGAGAATGGAGTCTGCAGCCGACGCTGCTGTGGCTAAATAAGACACATCTATAGCTTGATTGTAGCACTGCCGTTTCAAGATGGACTGATATTACCATTTACACAAACCAGACCAATAAAAATACGACACATACCGTAATTTCACGGCCATTAGGCGCACCGTACGAAAAGGCGTAGCCTCAGTTTTGTGCGCCGTTGCTGTATTTAACACACACATAAGGCGCACCGTACGAAAAGGCACAGTCTCAGTCACACACCGCCTTACAACAACACACACGCAAGCATGCAAATGTGGGTATTAAAAAATAGATCGGGAGCAAAACTGAGTTTGGTTGTACTTTATTTAAGTAGTATAAACAAGCACATTACCGGTAATAGTCTTTATTCAAATCCGTCAAAGTCCTCATCCTCTGTTTCCGAATCGAACAGCTGCGCAAAATCCAACAGAGCAGGTCCACTTCGCTCCTCACTGTCAAAGTCACTGTCTGTACTGTGCGGCTCCTCAGAAAGGATACCAGCTTTTGCGAAAGCTCGGATAACAGTACCAGCAGACACGTTAGTCCAAGCGTCTACAATCCATTGGCAAACTGTAGCGTAACTTGCCCGGCGCTGCCTTCAACCCTTCGTGAAACTGTGGTCTCCTTTGGTCATCCATCGCTCCCACGCCGCTCACACTTCACTCTTTAACGTTCTCATGTCTTTTCTTTCAGGTCCGCCTCGCGGGCACCGCGTTTTCTTTTAGGTCCGCTTTTTCTCACACACAAGGCGCACCGCACAAAAAGGCGCACCGCTCATTTTGAAGAAAATTTGAGACTTTTAGGTGCGCCTTATGGCCGTGAAATTACGGTACTCTTAAAAAGTAGGAGGAAAAAGTACTGATAATTGTAGGAAACTGTAGCGGCATTAATTTTTTTACTCAAACACAGACTAAATTCTCTTAATTAAGTTCCACCATTGCTTTTAGCTCAACATAAATCCACTGAAGGCTTGTGGTCGTAGGGTCTCTACATGTAGGCATGCTCAGGATTCACGGCGGGTTTGTGTTGGCGTGCCCGGCCTAACCCCATGCTCTCTAATGAGCTCATCACAGCAGCTTTTTGGACGTATTCTCAAGTTGGCTACCGTCTTATGTCCTGAAATAAATTTTTCGGCCCAGCTTGGGTTGGCTAATAGGACAAAATGTCTTTGTGTGGAGTTGGAGGGGGTGAAGTAGAAGACCTCCTGATGAGGTTGGTCAACAAACGTATCTTTAAATTGTTTCATAATTAATTTGTATTTGAACGAAGGTTTTCTGTTCTTCAAAGACAAAAACTTATTTATAGGATGAAAATTCTTAGCTCGTAGTAAATAGAACAGTGGTGGGCGGACTTTTTGGTTCGCGGGCCACATTGAGTTCTAACATTTGACAAAAGGGGCCGGAACAGGAGCAGATGGATGGCATGTTTTGGTAACCGCTAGATTAGACCGATAGAATGGCGCTAGATTTTAAATAAGCGTGTTAAATGTTACATCAAGAGCGCTAAATTTCAAATCTAGCGACGCTAGGTCGGAAATTTAGTGTGATAGCACTTAAAAACGCACATTTAGCGTCGCTAGGTTTGAAATCTAAGCGCTTGATGTACCATTTTGCTTGTTTTTAATGTCTAACACGCTTGTTTAGATGTGTGTTAGATGCCCCGATGGCTTCCCATATCCATGCACACTGTTTATTTTGACACACACATTTTTATGGGCGCAGTGTTGTTGTTTTTGGCGCCATCTAGAGACAAAACATCAGAATTGCAGAGAAAAATAAAACATTAATAAGATTTATTTATTTAATTTTTTCCAGTTCGGCTGGCCAGATTAAAACGTTTAATGGGCCGCATGTGGTCCATGGGCCGTAGTTTGCCCATCCCTGGTATAGAATGGAACATGGTAGTTTTTGTTAGCCTAGAATTGCGATATTTTCTTGTCTTTTTGACACTGAATTTTCCTTTTTTTCCCATTTTGTCCAATCCAATGGGTGAGCATGAGGAAACACTGAGGAAACAAGCAGGAATGACACATTTGCATTTAAGCAGTACCTGTTTATGTTACAATATGGGCGTGGCAGAGGACAAAAGGCATGGTGAAGAACATTATTTTGGGATACCGGACAGGAGAGCTTCCAAATTACTCTAGGACACATGATTGAATCAAAAAAACATTTCTGAAATATTTTTGATGCGATAATAATATTCAAACATGGTGGAAACCTAAAGTTGAAAAAATACAAATAGTTCTGACCGTGCACATCTTTTTCCCAGAACGCCTACGTCAACATCAACAGAATTATGTCCGTGGCGAGTCGTCTGGCAGAGGCCGGCCACTACGCCTCCACTCAGATCAAACAGATCTCCACCCAGCTGGATCAGGACTGGAAGAGTTTTGCTGCGGCGCTCGACGAACGATCCACTATCCTCGCCATGTCGTCTGTGTTCCATCAGAAGGCCGAACAGGTGAGAGCAGATTTTTACAAGGGGTTAAAATTCAAATTCATTTCGATCAGAGACATAAAAATGAGCTGTTTTTAACAGGTAGAGTAAATTTACTGGATTACACTGATGTGCTACTTGGTTGTCATGGCAACAGATGGATGTTTGCTACTCCTGATGCTACCTTGACTTTAGAAACATGTTGAAATTTGAGTGATTTGAAAGAAAAAAGCAGCCAGAGGCAAAATAAAAGAAAATTAAATCTGGTACAAAAAGCAAGACAATACAAGAACACGAACCTTTTAGAGATAAAAGGTCATTTTTAGAATTCTTTTTTTAGAGTTTTAGGATGATGTGGAAAGGAGGACCCAATTGCAGGAATTCAAACAACGTTTATTAACTCAATTCAGGAAAGTCTGTAAAGCAAGAAGGACAGGGTTGACTCAAAGTTTCAAAAGTCCAAATAATAATAAAGTTCAAAACATGGTCAGACAACCAGAGTGACCCGGCTGGAAGGGATAGTAAGACCCGACAGGGAAGACCGGGGCAATTCCCCTTAAATAGATGCCAGGGTGCACAGATGAGTGGAATTAGTAATCATCCCCAGGTAATCCTAATCTAGGGTTCTCTCTGGCAGTAGGTGAGGGATCCTGACAGTTTCTTGATTTCTTGAAATCAAATTTTTGTGAAAATCAGTTTGTCACTTGAGCCCAGTTCAAGCAAAAACTCTAGAAGGAAAGAAGTGGATAAAAACATTCTATTTTTTACAAAAACATAAGCATTTAAAAAGATTTGTGTCTGATTCAGAGCCCACACTGTGCCGTGCGGATTAAGGCATGATGAGGAAGGATTCTACCTTGGAAAAGTGAGGTTACAGGGAGACGAGATAAAGAAGGTGGAAGATTTTAACTACTTAGGATCAACAGTCCAGAGCAATGGAGAGTGTGGAAAAGAGGTGAAGAAGCGTGTTCAGGCAGGCTGGAACAGGTGGAGAAAAGTATCAGGTGTGATGTAGGTGTGACTAGGAATGAGATGAGGACCACCAGACAGGAAAACCATGAATCAGCCAGGAGGGATGTGGATGCATCAAGCACCGAGGCCGCCATAGTCAGGTGGAGAGCAGGACAGGAATGCAGATGACCCATAAGCAGTGGTGGATGAAGTACTCACGTTTTGTATTTAAGTAAAAGTACAGATAATTAGGCAAAAAAAAAAATACTTAAGTAAAAGTAAAAGTACCAATTTAAAAAAAAATCTACTTAAGTAAAAGTACAAAAGTAATTGGTGTAAATTTTACTTTTTAAGTAAAAAGTAAAAATATTCGACCATAATTCAAATCTTATTTTTTATGCTGTAGGGTCACAAATAAATACTCTGCAGGGGCGTGACCCCCTCCCCGGCCTCCCGCCTCTTTTGGTTCACAAAAAAAAAAAGAAGAAAGAAAAGGGGACAAGTCAAGCTATCCCCTAGAAGGCCAGCAAATGGTCCACCAAAATGCAGGAAAATGACACTTATTTTTTAAAATGTTCTGGGGGGGCGGGGAGGCCCTCAGTCACCCTATATTGGCTTTGTCATAGACCTCACGCCGCTGTCCCTCCACCCCCACCCCATTTTCAGAAAATCCTAGAACCGCCCCTGCTCTTGCCGCCGAATGAATGCCGAAAATGTTTACTTGACTCTGATTGGTCCTCGATTCATGACTTCTTCTCCCGATCAACTACTCCTTTTGATTTTAGCGATGTGGCTTCAAAATGCGCTAAAAAAAAACAAAAAAAAAAAAACTGTATATTTTTCAAATTCCTGAAAGAAAATGTAACGAAAAATGTAAAACACACTTTTAAAAAGTAGCGAAGTAAAAGTACAGATATTTGCTCTAAAAATGTAGTGAAGTAAAAGTAAAAGTACCGGTCTTAAATTTTACGTAAGTAAAGTACAGATACACAATTTTTTTACTTAAGTACAGTAACGACGTACATTTACTTCGTTACGTTCCACCACTGCCCATAAGAAAACTCAAACAGACCTTACTCCCCTGGAGAACACGCAAATCGCACTTTACGAACTAGATTTGCGAGAAACTAAACGTGAGATCTGATAATAGATTTTAATTTATCGGTACTTTACAGATTGGTTCCAATCAGGACTGTTGATCCTATCGGATTTAAATGGCTCACACTGAAGGTGACGATCAAAAACTGTGAGTTATTATCTAAAATTTTGGGGTTTTTTTCTGGCTCCTTAGTTCCTGGCAGAAGTGGAGACCTGGTGCAAAGTCTGCAGCGAGGGAGGTTTACCGTCTGAGATGCAGGAACTGGAGATCGCCATCCACCGCCATCAAAGCCTGTACGAACAAGTGACCCAGGCGTACACCGAGGTAATTCCACTCATACGTAAAACTTCGTTCTCGGCTTTTGAAACAAGCTTGTAAAAGTTGAAGTTTGTTTGGGAAAACAGAGGTTTTGATGTGATGACAGGTTTCAAACCGTAAATGTTCTAAATTTAGTCGTGAACCGTTGCAGCTCTTCTGGGCTCTTCACAGCAATTTGTTTTATGTTTAGACAAACTGCTTCAGGGTTAGCTCACTTTATCTTCGGGAGGGTAGCTGTTGTGGTGGGGCTGGTAAGACTTGGCAGACGGTAGCTGATTGTTTACGAGGGGTGAACACTGTAAAAAGTGACGGTTGACAAACTTTTTATCTGTTTTTTTTTGCACTGTTTGGTTACAGTTTGACACGTATTGTATGGTCTAAAGCAGGCGTGGGCAAACTACGGCCCGCGGGCCAAATGCGGCCCATTTAACATTTTAATCTGGCCTGCCAAACTTTGAAAAATGTTAAAAATAAACCTTGTTAGTTTTATTTCCCTTGCAATTCTGATGTTTCATCGCTAGATGGCGCACTCTAGATAAATTGGGTTTGTTGAGAAAACAACAACACTGCTCCCATTATAATGTGTGTGTCGCTGTGATGTGCACGCTTTCAAAATAAACAGTATGCACAGATATGGAAAGCCATCGGGCCTAATCCACACACGTAAACAAGCGTGTTACATGTCAAAATAAGCAAAATGTTACATCAAGCGCTTAGATTTCAAACTTAGCGCCGCTAGATTTGAAATGTAATGTTCTTGATGTAACATTTCGCTCGCTTGTTTAAAATCTAGCGCGCCATTCTATAGGTCTAATCTAGCGGTTACCAAAGCATGACATCCATTTGCTGAGATGCTGAAGAGAGAAGAAGAGTAGGTTGCTATGGTTACAGGACACCCCTGTTTGTCAAAATTAAAATGACAAGACAGTTGTCAAAGTCCGGGCCTCGAAAATTTTTTATGTGTCCTTGCATTTACACACCTTATTGGGTCAATGTGCCAAATTTGATTGGCTGTTGATTTCAGGACACCGGCCCTCGAGGACCGGACTCTGACACCCCTGGTCTGAGGGAAGTAGAACTAGTTTATATTTAAGGTCTAAATGAGCAAGTGAGTTACAGTTCTTTGAATTCTACTATAAAAATGTTCACTAACTGGTGAACCCTACTGGTCTGTTTTTGGAAATTCAAGCAAAAAGGTGACTTGATTCATTTTGATAACTTTATATAAAAAAAAAAAAAAGAAAATCTTATACATAGATCTCGACCATTTATCATTATTAAAGTTAAAATTTGTATTTTTTCTTTTATTAAGTGATATTTTCTGTATTTTAGCTAAATTTTTACTTAATTCCTCTCGTAGGCCACATTGAACCCTCTGATTGGTCAATTTTGGACCCTGAGCCTTTTGTTTGACACCTCAGCTCTAAAAAAGAAGCAGACCCCATGTAGCTTCCTTTTTGTCTTGGCCATAAATCAGTGTTGTTTTCGTCAACGATGACGAAAATGATTTAGTTGACGAAGTATTTTTTTCATGACAATGACGTAACAATGACAAAATAAATGCGACATTTCTGCGACAAAAATGTGTCAAGACGTTCGCGAGTTTCTGTTGACGAGACGAAAATGTAACAAAATAGGCGTCAGACTTTCACGTTTCTGTCTGTGAAAAGAAAAAACACAGCGGCTGCATCTGTCTCTCACGGCGGCACGCCCCCCACAATGCTGCACGTTCACACCGTCTACACAACACACCTGCAGCCACGAGGACGTCACACACCATGGTGTAAACAGTAACAAAGGAGCTTGGTGGTCAGAAACTTAAAGTTTTCCACATATTTTGCGCAAACAGCATGCTAACTTCAAGCTAATGCTAGCTTGTCGGCGCTGCTAACTTCCTTAGTTAGCTTGGTTGCGCTAACGACTGATTTAAATGCGTTCCAATGTCTAGTTTGTTTACAGGGTTTATTAAGAGGTGTCATTTTTAAGTTACAACGTTCCTCACTCACTGAAAAATTTCTATTTATTTTTTTCGTTGTTTTACAATGTTTGCTGTTTTTGCGCAAGTTAAAGCTCGGCGGAGTTTTTTTTTTTAAACAAATAACCTGCATCATTCTCAATAATAAAGACACGATTTTTTAAAGTAAGTTGACTATTTTTTTGTTTTTTTACACTAAAACTAGACAAAAACTCTTTTCGGTTTTTGCGACTAAAACAAAAATATAATTTCTGTCATAATATTTTGTAAAAATATATTTACAAGTCAATCTACGTTCCTACCCTCACCTATGATCACCAGCTGTGGGTGGTGACCGAAAGAATGAGATCACGGATACAAGCGGCAGAAATGAGCTTCCTCCGCAGGGTGGCTGGGCTCTCACTCAGAGATCGGGTGAGGAGCTCTGCCATCCGGGAGGAGCTTGGTGTCGAGCCGCTCCTCTTCCAAGTCGAGAGGAGCCAGATGGGGTGGTTCGGGCATCTGGTCAGGATGCCCCCCGAGCGCTTTGCGGGTGAGGTGTTTCGGGCACGTCCCACCGGGAGGAGACCAAGGGGCAGACCCCGGACCCACTGGAGAGACTATGTCTCACAGCTGGCTGGGGAACGACTTGGGATCCTTCCGGGTGAGCTGGAGGATGCAGCCAGGGAGAGAGAGGCCTGGGCTGCCCGCATAAGGCTGTTGCCCCCGCGACCCGACGTCGGAACAAGCGGAAGATGACGGAACGGAACAAAAATATAAAGAGAAACGAAAATGTAACTAAAATTTAAATTAATTTTTGTTCCAAAGACGAAGACTAAAACGAAAACTAAGATGGCTGCCAAAAACAACAATGGGATACAGAAGAAGGAAATATCTTATTTTCTCAGATGAGGCAGGGTATACCCTGCTAAGGTGACTAATCCGACACAAGAGATGGAAAAACAAACACACACTAGTATAATTTCCTAGTGACCAAAAAACTCTCCCTTGCACATTTTTTGGTTGAGTGGAGGAACACAAAGTTCCTATAAACATCTCCCACATAAAAAACATCGGAATATAAAAATCTGTAAATCCATCCATGTAAACACGAAGCGGCTCTAAATCCCAGCTCAGACGCTCCCACCACTCTGTCCGACTCGTGTTTAGATTCTCGTAGGTGGTGGAAAACAGCTCGCTGTGGTTTCTGTCCGATCGGCTCTCAGGAGAAATTCTGACAGGAAGCTGAGCTGAAAGCTCGGAAATATGCATTTAACTGGGAAACCACTTCTCCACTCCATCTCCGACCAGTCCACATCGATTACCATCACTTCCACTCAAGCTCTTTGTTCCAAAAACGCCTCTGTAGAGTAATAAAAATCTTTTTTTATGTTCTTCTGGTGGTTTTGGATCACTGTACGTCTTTTCTTACACTTATGTGACGTTTGTGTTTCCAGGTGAGCCAGGACGGTAAAGCCCTGCTGGACGTCCTCCAGAGACCCCTCAGTCCGGGCAACTCCGACTCTCTGACAGCTACTGCTAACTACTCCAAAGCGGTCAGTAGTTCTTTATATTGATTTAGGGCTGAAACAGTTAATGGATTTAATAGATTATAATCGATTATCAAAATAGTTGTCAACTAATTTGGTCATCGATTAATCGGCTAAAAAGTTTTTACTGCCAACTGCACTTACATTGGTCTCCATGTGGGGCAGTAGAGAGCAAATTGACGATGCGCACTACCAAAATAGGAGAAGAAGATAGCAGCCAATCATTGGCCTTCATTTCACCCCCGCCTCCAAAGTTTGGATCATTTTCCGCTAAATTTGAAAAAGACTCGCGTTAATATGCAAAGTTTGCGAAACGGACATGTTTTGGCACGGAAGCATAACGACGCTGCACGAACATCTGAAAAAAAAAACATGTCGGACTCGAAGCAGGAGACGGCAAACTGGAGCGATACACAATGTTATTTCTAGGGCTAAAACAGTTAATCGATTTAATCGATTATAATCGATTATCAAAATAGTTGTCAACTAATTTGGTCATCGATTAATCGTCTAAAAAGTTTTTACTGCCAACTGCACTTACATTGGTCTCCATGTGGGGCGGTAGAGAGCAAATTGACGATGCGAGCTACCAAAATAGGAGGAGAATAAGATAGCAGCCAATCATTGGCCTTCATTTCACCCCGCCTCACGTGATCAGGCAGCTTCAACAAGATGGCGGAAAGAAAAACAAAATTATCCAAAGTTTGGATCATTTTCCGCTAAATTTGAAAAAGACTCGCGTTAATATGCAAAGTTTGCGAAACGGACACGTTTTGGCACGGAAGTAGGGCTGCAACTAACGATTATTTTGGTAATCGATTAATCTGTCGATTATTGGGTCGATTACTCGATTAATCGGATAAAATTTCAATTTAATAAATATTACTTTTTCGGCATATATTATAATGTAATTGTGTAAAACACAACTCATAACCACATAAACAACACGTTGGGTTTATTAGAGTAAGAGCAAATGTTAATCTTTCTGTTAAATAAAGAGGCAGAATATTATCATTTCTAGAAAATAATAAATCTACTTACTGTATACAGTAAAAGTAAATCATAAGCACCCATAAAATGTGCTTTAGTAGTACTGGCTAATAAAACATCAAATGTAAACTGTTGGATCACATTTGAAAACAAGAAACCTTTAACACTTCTGGATTCGCAAATTTAACATTGTTCAGAAGTATCGCACAAAAAAAAAAAGGCCCCAGATTAACATGAGAAAAAAATATACAAAAACATTCAAGTTGTGAAGTATTAGCACAAAAAAAACACCATCTCTACTGTAAAAATAGTAACTTTAATAAATAAAATGACCATCTTTACCACTTATAATATTACAAACACAGATCTACTAATCAATAAAGGGGTGCCAAACTATAACAGCACTCATTTATTTGTGGGAAAAAATGTGCTTTGCGGTGTAGAGGAGGGGGTCTTGTATCCTGAATTGAATTTAGTGATCTTTTTTTTTTAACCCCTCGTCTTCCTACTGACAGCGGCCTCATATCAGACGTGATCATTTACAAAATAAGAGTCCCTGAGAGAAGCGCTCTGCTGTGGAGTGCAACCGTTTTCCACAGCAAAAAGTTCATGTTGGGTTGTTTTTGTTTTTTTGCAGACAATAAAAAGTATATTTAACGACCTGTAAAATTGTTTTTATTAGAAATAACATCGTGTATCGCTCCGGTTTGCCGTCTCCCGCTTCGAGTCCGACATGTTTTTTTTTCAGATGTTCGTGCAGCGTCGCTATGCTTCCGTGTCAAAACGTGTTCATTTCGCAAACTTTGCATATTAACGCGATTCTTTTTCAAATTTAGCGGAAAATGATCCAAATTTTGGATATTTTGTTTGTGTTTTTCTTTCCGCCATCTTGTTGAATCTGCCTGATCACGTGAGGCGGGGTGAAATGAAGGCCAATGATTGGCTGCTATCTTCTTCTCCTCCTATTTTGGTAGCGCGCATCGTCAATTTGCTCTCTACTGCCCCACATGGAGACCAATTTAAGTGCAGTTGACAGCAAAAACTTTTTAGACGATTAATCGATGACCAAATTAGTCGACAACTATTTTGATAATCGATTATAATCGATTAAATCGATTAACTGTTTCACCCCTACACGGAAGCATAACGACGCTGCACGAACATCTGAAAAAAAACATGTCGGACTCGAAGCAGGAGACGGCAAACCGGAGCGATACACAATGTTATTTCTAGGGCTGAAACAATTAATAGATTTAATCGATTATAATTGATTATCAAAATAGTTGTCGACTAATCTGGTCATCAATTAATCGTCTAAAAAGTTTTTACTGTCAGCTGCACTTAAATTGGTCTCGAAGTGGGGCAGTAGAGGGCAAATTGACGATGCTAGCTACCAAAATAGGAGGAGAAGAAGATAGCAGCCAATCATTGGCCTTCATTTCACCCCGCCTCACGTGATCAGGCAGATTCAACAAGATGGCGGAAAGAAAAACAAAATTATCCAAAGTTTGGATCATTTTCCGCTAAATTTGAAAAAGACTCGCGTTAATATGCAAAGTTTGCGAAACGAACACTTTTTGGCACGGAAGCATAACGACGCTGCACGAACATCTGAAAAAAAACATGTCGGACTCGAAGCAGGAGACGGCAAACCGGAGCGATACACGACGTTGTTTCTAATAAAAACAATTTTACAGGTCGCTAAATACACTTTTTATTATCTGAAAAAAAAAAACCAACCCAACATGGACTATTTTCTGTGGAAAACGGTTGCACTCCGCAGCAGAGCGCTTCTCTCAGGGACTCTTATTTTGGAAATGATTGTGTCCGATATGAGGCCGCTGTCAGTAGGAAGACGAGGGGTTGAAAAAAAAAAAGATCGCTAAATTCAATCCAGGATACAAGACCCTCTCCTCTACACCACAAAGCACATTTTTTCCCGCAAAAAAATGAGTGCTGTTAGTTGGGCACCCCTTTACCGATTAATAGATCTGTGTTTGTAATATTATAAGTGGTAAAGATGGTCAGTTACTATTTTTACAGTAGAGATGGTGTTTTGTTGTTGTTGTTTTTTTTCACTAATACTTCACAACTTGAATGTTTTTGTATATTTTTTTCTCATGTTAATCTGGGGCCTTTTTTTGTACGATACTTCTGAACAAGATTAAATTTGCGAATCTAGAAGTGTTAAAGGTTTCTTGTTTTCAAATGTGATCCAACAGTTTACATTTGATGTTTTATTAGCCAGTACTACTAAAGCACATTTTATGGGTGCTTATGATTTACTTTTACTGTATACAGTAAGTACATTTATTATTTTCTAGAAATGATAATATTCTGCCTCTTTATTTAACAGAAAGATTAACATTTGCTGTTACTGTAATAAACCCAACATGTTGTTTATGTGGTCATGAGTTGTATATATTATATTCTATAATATGCTGAAAAAGTAATATTTATTAAATTGAAATTTTTATCCGATTAATCGAGTAATCGACCCAATAATCGACAAAATAATCGATTACCAAAATAATCGTTAGTTGCAGCCCTATATTGATTACTCACCGGCTTTAAAAATGATGAATTGTGTTTTTGTGGGGTAATAATTGTTATCGACACTGTTTTCTGTGTGGAGTTTGCATGTTCTCCCTGTGTATC
The DNA here is from genome assembly GCA_902685375.1 of Neostethus bicornis. NCBI lineage: Eukaryota > Metazoa > Chordata > Actinopteri > Atheriniformes > Phallostethidae > Neostethus > Neostethus bicornis. Next base: position 6,740,239 of record LR738549.1, on the reverse strand, counting down.
TGTGGGTTTCCTACAGGGTACTCTAGTTTCCTCACACCCTCCAAAAGCATCCATGTTAGGTTGATTGGCCGCTATAAAATTGTCCCTGGGAATGTGTGTGTGGAATGTTGTGTATAGTCCTGCGACAGACTGGCGACCTGATCGGTCGTACCCAGCCTCTCGCCTTGAATCAGGATAGGCTCCGTCAACCCCGCGACCCCGTCATGGATTAAGTGGTTTAGAAAATGAATGAATGAAAAGAACCTTTCGAAGTTCCAGTTCCAATTTTGTGAATTACTCCCTCCTCTCGCTCCTCACTTTGTCCCGCCCCATAAGGGCATGCACGACACAGCATATAAATCTCCTTTTCTGGCCGCAAATACCAGCGTGTGCAGAACACATGCACTGCTGTTGTAAAAACGCTTCCTGTTTATGTTAGAATGTGGGTGTGGTGGAGAACAAAATCCACGGCCAAGCACAAAATCCATGGCCAAGAACAAAATCCCTGGACAAGAACAACCTAACTAGGTTCAAACAGTACCCGGATGCTGGATGAGTTACTAAGGCATTCATGAATGAAAAAATGATGATTGAGGTTGAAATACTTTCGTGGTAAAACAAAAAAAATCTTCAAAAAGTTTAACATGCATGATCCAATTAATTTTGATCTTTAACATCTAAACTCCTGCTGTTGTTAAACTTCCCAGGTTCACTGCATCCTGGACGTGGTCCATGAGGTACTCCATCACCAGCGGCGTCTCGAGAGCATTTGGCAGCATCGAAAGGTCAGACTGCATCAGAGACTACAGCTGTGTGTGTTCCAGCAAGACGTCCAGCAGGTAAACGGAGAGTAAACACACACTTCAAACAAACCCATCCAGGTTGAGTTTGTTTAGGAACTTAATTATAATCCTTCATAATCCCCGTTAGTACTGTTATTAACCATACGCATTATATTATATACGCTATCACAATGTCGGAGAGTGAGCATTCTTCTGACCCACTTTGGTGTCATTTCAAGACACTTTGGTTTCATTTCAAGTCACTTTGGTATCATTTCGAGTCTCTTTGGTATCATTTCAAGTCACTTTGGTATCGTTTCAAGCCACTTTTGTATCATTTCAAGTCACTTTGGTATCATTTCAAGTCATTTTGGTATCATTTCAAGTCACTTTGGTATCATTTCAAGTCACTTTGGTACCATTTCAAGTCACTTTGGTATCATTTCAAGTCACTTTGGTATCATTTTAAGTAATTTTAGTATCCTTTCAAGTCACTTTGGTATCGTTTCAAGTCACTTTGGTATCATTTCAAGTCACTTTGGTATCATTTTAAGTAATTTTAGTATCCTTTCAAGTCACTTTGGTATCATTTCAAGTCACTTTGGTATCATTTCAAGTCACTTTGGTATAGTTTCAAGTAGGGCTGCAACTACCGATTATTTTTGTAATCGATTAATCTGTCGATTATTGGGTCGATTACTCGATTAATTGGATAAAAATGACTATTTAATAAATATTACTTTTTCGGCATATTATAGGATGTAATTGTGTAAAACACAACTTATAACCACATAAACAACACGTTGGGTTTATTACAGTAAGAGCTAATGTTAATCATTCTGTCAAATAAAGAGGTACAATATTATCATTTCTAGAAAATAATAAATCTACTTACTGTATACAGTAAAAGTAAATAATTGACAGCGGCCTCATATCGGACACGTTCATTTCCAAAATAAGAGTCCCTGAGAGAAGCGCGTTGCTGCGGAGTGCAACCGTTTTCCACAGAAAACAGTTCATGTTGGGTTGTTTTTGTTTTTTTGCAGACAATAAAAAGTATATTTAGCGACCTGTAAAATTGTTTTTATTAGAAATAATATCGTGTATTGCTCCGGTTTGCCGTCTCCCGCTTCGAGTCCGACATGTTTTTTTATTTCAGATGTTCGTGCAGCGTCGTTATGCTTCTGTGTCAAAACGTGTCCGTTTCGCAAACTATGCATATTAACGCGAGTCCTTTTCAAATTTAGCGGAAAATGATCCAAACTTTGGTTAGTTTGGCATGTGTTTTCTTCTTCTTCTTCTTCTTTAGTTTGCGGCATGAAGCACCAACCTGGGTGCATTACCGCCACCTACTGACTGTCACAAACCTTAAATCCTCCTCAATAACCCTGTACACCTCAAAAAAGTGTACAGGGCACCAAAACCCTTCCCCTGACGTCCATACATGTGTTTTTCTTTCCGCCATCTTGTTGAATCTGCCTGATCACGTAAGGCGGTGTGAAATGAAGGCCAATGATTGGCTGCTGTCTTCTTCTCCTCCTATTTTGGTAGCTAGCATCGTCAATTTGCTCTCTACTGCCCCACATGAAGACCAATTTAAGTGCAGCTGACAGTAAAAGCTTTTTAAACGATTAATCGATGACCAAATTAGTTGACAACTATTTTGATAATCGATTACAATTGATTAAATCGATTAACTGTTTCAGCCCTAGTTTCAAGTCATTTTGGTATCATTTCAAGCCCCTTTAATATAATTTCAAGTCACTTTGGTATAATTTTGGAAGAAGTTTGTATCCCTTCCAGTCCAAAATATAATTTTGGGGGAGTAACCACAAGCAGAATTTGGTAGGATTACAAATGATTAAATACTGTATCTAGCAGCACTGAATATGTACTTATATAAGTAATTTTTTTCAGTTTAACTCCGTCTAATGTCTTTAGTCATGTCTGACCTGAGAGATGGAACTGAGGACGGACAGAAAAATTAAACGAAAGATTTAAATGACTGAATTAAGCTAAATAACTCTACGGTTTTTCATTATCATCACAAAGAACATCCAAACATACACTCCAGACTAAACGCTAAAGTAAATGTTTAAAGAGAAAAAGTTCAGACAAAGTTCAGCATCCTTCTGATGCATCTTCACATGACGACATCGTATATGAGAACGATGTTGTTTTTTATGAAACACATTAAATAAGCAGCGGAGTGAACAGCCACAAGAAACAGTGTGACACACTGTCCATGTATTTGTTTGGTCCTGCTGTGTTGACGTCTCTTGAGCTTATATAAGGAACTCCTGGCGTCAGAGTCCTCCTTGTCTCTCTCCTCAAACATATACACACACTTATGTGTAGCCATAGCTACTTATGTGTTTGCTGCCATAGCAACATAGCAACAACTTCCCGGAGAAGTTAAGTTGTTCCTTTAGCAATGTGCGCTTACTCCCAGCTGCTGCGGGGCGCAGCAGGTTAGCAGAGATAAAATGCTTATAAATTTTGAAATATTAATTTTTTTAACACAAAAAATACATAATAAAATAGAAAACATGTTTATATTAAAAGCCATAAAAGGTCAGCCTCCTAGGTTGTGTTTTATTTATTCTAATTAGCATATTAAGGTGACGAGCAGTCAAATTGACCGTTGCGGCGGTTGTAGGGGCTAAGCCAGTAAATAATTTTTTTTTTTTTAATTTTTCTAATAATTAGCTTTTTTTTCAGATTTTCTGTAAATACACAAAGAAGCAAATCTGGATCAAAACTTATTAAATCTATAGTTTGTCTTAATTTTTTAAATATTTAACAAAATTTTAACATAAAAACCTGGAAACAGAAACTCTGCCTGAAATTTTTATGTTTGCTAAAATTTTCCACATTTTTATTTCACTTATTTACTCGATTAAATTACACATTTGAAGAACTGTGTTGCTTTTGATTTACTTTGTAAAGACTTGTAAACAGAATAAAACTGCGGGCTGTAAACACAAGCTGCCAACGGCGCCAAGACTTAACCAAACGATCAACTCCGCTTTAAACAAACACGATATTCGGATACTTTTCAGTTCATGTGGCGTTTTCTTTGAACAAGCCGTGAAATCTTTCTTCGCTCGCACTCTCCGGCATTTCTGTTGAGCTGCAGACTTCACATGTTCGTTGCATGTATAAATAAGGACTTGGAGGCAGAATCGGGGCATCAGACTCCAGATTTTAAGATGACTGCTGTGAATTTGGCGCCCTGCAGACATTTTTACGAGCCCCCGAGGACAGAGTGTTTAAGAGTCAGAGACAAAGCCAGAGAGTGACGCTGAGAAGATGAGCTGAGTGTTGCCTGTTCTTTTTGTCATGCTTCACTTTCACTATGAGACCCCGGAGAGTCACGCAGAGGGCGAGCGACACGCACACACAGCGCGGAGGTGAGAGAGCAGATTTTTTTTCGGTTTCTCTCTAACCCCCAAAAGAGGGACGCCACACTTGCACGCCTCTGCTATGTTTGGCATTTTGCCGAAGTTTGACGTCGTTAGGTTGTCTTAAAACTGCTCCGAGACGTGGAATTAGGGCTCTGGTGTTGTTTGGAAGAGAGATTACTGGGTTCATAGAATCTGAACTGGATCCAGTTGACCTGAAAACTAAACAGGATTTTCATGAACTGCAGCTTTTCTAGATTTTCACATTATTTTTTCAGCATCAGTTTACAGCAAAGTTTTTTTCCAGACAGTGGGAGGAGCATTTCTAGACTGCCCGGAGTTCATAATCTCTTTTTTAAAAATAATTAAGTTGGTACAGTGGCCTCACAGCAAGTAGGTCAGGGGTTTGATGCCCAAAGTGGGATTGAGGCTTGAAACACTGGCCTTTCTGTGCGGAGTTTGCATGTTCTTCCCATATATAAGTGGGTTTTCCCCGATTTCTTCCCACCCTTTGAAAACATTCATGTTAGGTTGATTGGCTGCTATGAAATTGCCCCTATTATTGATGACGATGATCTGATCAGAAAGTCCAGCGTGATTGCCCTTAAATAGGCAGCTAAGTCCACAGGTGTGTAGTATCAGAATAATCACCCTCAGGTGTCTCAATTGGGGTGATGAAGGAAGGTCCTGGGCTCCCTCTGGTGGCAGGTGAGGGGATCATGACAGCTCAACTCTTGCCTGAAATCAGCCGTGATAGGCTCCGGCACCCCCATGACGTCGATAGGGATAAGCGGTTAAGAAATGGAAATTAAAAAATTTTATCAAAGATCAAATTAATTTTTCTCTCTCTTTATTAATGTTTAAAGTCCAGCTTGTTCTGCACAATTTTCCTACGTCAGGGTTTTATGGATGTGGAAAGAGGAGGACCCAATTGGAGGTCATCAAAACAAGGTTTATTAATACAATTTGAGTAAATCTGTAAAACAAAGGGCACAGGATTAACTCAGGATTTAAAAAGTCCAAATAATAACAGATTCCAATCATAGTCAGGCAACCATGGTGACCTGGCTGGAAGGGACGGTATGACCCGACTAAGAAGTCCAGGTTGATTGCCCTTAAATAGATGGCAAGGTCCACAGATGTGTGGAATCAGGAATCAATCTCAGGTGACCCTAATCAGGGTGATAAGGAACATCCAGGGCTCCCTCTGGCGGCAGGACAGGGAATCCTGACACCTACATGTGTACACGTATGCTGTCGTTATGCTTCTCACGTATTTCTTAACTTTGTTGAACTTTTTTTGAAAAGTCCTCATAATTTTTCTTAAGAGTAAATCAGCGACTAGTTTTTCCTTTTTCAGTTGTTGTTTGCCGATAAAAAAAACATTTTTTAAGAACAAAATTTTATTTTAAGTGGAGGAGTTTAAGTATCTCGGGGTCTTGTTCACGAGTGGGAAAGGATGGAGCAGGAGACCGACAGGCGGATCGGTGCGGCATCAGCAATAACTAGGATGCTGCATCGGTCCGTCGTGGTAAAGAGAGAGCTCAGCCGAAAAGCAAAGGTCTTGATTTACAAGTCGATCTACGTTCCCACCTTCACCTATGGTCACCAGCTGTGGGTGGTGAGATCACGGATACAAGCGGCCGAAATGAGCTTCCTCCGCAGGGTGGCTGGGCTCTTACTCAGAGATCGGATGAGGAGCTCTGCCATCTGGGAGGAGCTCGGTGTCGAGCTGCTCCCGCTCCAAGTCAAGAGGAGCCAGATGGGGTGGTTCAGGCATCTGGTCAAAATGCCCCCCGAGCGCCTTGCGGGTGAGGTATTTCGGGCACATCCCACCGGAAGGAGACCAAGGGGCAGACCCCGGACCAGCTGGAGAGACTATGTCTCACAGCTGGCCGGGGAACGACTCGGGATCCTTCTGGGTGAGCTGGAGGATGCAACCGGGGTGAGAGAGGCCTGGACGGAACGGATATTTGAGGCTTTTCGCTGGTCTAGCTGTGATCTAAAGACAGATGCTGGGTTTTTGGTTTTTTTTTTGTAGCTTTGTTGTTGTCGTTTTTTACGCATATATTTTTCTAACCGTTCTAATCTTCATTTGACGGAGATCCTTACGGTTCTTTAACTTTGGCTTTGATTTGAGAGCTTCCAGCTAAAGATGTAGTGTTTCTGCTGTGTCTCTTCCAGGTGTTGGACTGGATTGAAAACCACGGAGAGGCTTTCCTCAGTAAACACACCGGGGTCGGTAAATCCCTCCACAGAGCCAGAGCCCTGCAGAAGAGACACGACGACTTTGAAGATGTCGCCCAGGTGAGTTCTTCATTTTTTAATCCAAATCTCAAATGTGTGCATTTCATTTTACTCATTTAAAAAATTCTCTATAAAATAAAATTACAGCATGGTATAAAAACTTTATCAAATCAAAAACAAAATTAAAATGAATATTTCTTAAAATATTTTCATAACCATGTGCATTTTTTTATTGTCTGTATTTATCAAATGTGCAAAAAAACCAAATAAGTTTATGAAAAAATACCCTGAATAATGTCTTTTTATTTACAGTAAATAAAAAAGTACGTCACAGTAAAAAGTAAAAAAGTTTCAAGAAATATTTACTTTTAAACAATTACTTTTGCGATATTTTAACTAAAAAATACTAACTTAGATACTTTTTGACAAAAGTAATTTGTTACCGATTACATACGTACGTTAAGACAAATGGAAATCAGCCCCTTAAAATTTGAGACAATGGTCCTCACCCAAAAAAGGTTGGAATGCCCCCTGCAGGTTAAGGACGGAGCTCTGCTCCAAATCGAGAATCGGTGTGGCGTCCGCAACAATCAGGACGCTGCATTAGTTTGTTGTGATGAAGAAGGAGCTGAACCAAAAAAACAATACTCTTGATTAACCAGTTGATCTACGTTCCTACCCTCATCCATGGTCACCAGCTGTTGGTGGTGACCGAAAGATCAAGATCACAGATACAAGCGGCCGAAATGAGCTTCCTCCACAGGGTGGCTGGGCTCTCACTCAGATAGGAGCTGAGGAGCTCTGCCAAGGTTAGTTTGGCCAATGGGTTAGGATGCCTCCTGAGCGCCTCGATGTTGAGATGTTTCAGGCATGTCCAACTTGGAGGAGACCTAGAGGCAGACCCCGGACCCACTGGAGAGACTATATCACAGCTGGACAGGGAACACCTGGGGATCCTCCTGGGTGAGCTGAAGGATGCAGTCGGGATGAGAGAACCCTGGATTTCCTGTCTAAGGCTGTTGCCCCGTAAGCTGGCCCCAGATTAGCGGAAGACGACAAAACAGAACGGAAGTCAAAAACAACACTCTGGCTATTGGCTATTAGAGGTGCGACATATTTTTTTATATACCGTAATTTCACGGCTATAAGGCGCATATAAAAGTCTTAGATTTCCTTCAAAATGAGCGGTGCGCCTTTTTGTGCGATGCGCCTTGTGTGTGAGAAAAGGCAGACCTAAAAGAAAACGCGGTGCCCGCGAGGCGGACCTGAAAGAAAACACATGAGAACGTTAAAGAGTGAAGTGTGAGCGGCGTGGGAGCGATGGATGACCGAAGGAGACCACAGCTTCATGAAGGGTGGAAGGCAGCGCCGGGCGAGTTACGCTACAGTTTGCCAATGGATTGTAGATGCTTGGACTAACGTGTCTGCTGGTACTGTTACCCGAGCTTTCACAAAAGCTGGTATCCTTTCTGAGGAGCCGCACAGTACAGACAGTGACTTTGACAGCGAGGAGCGAAGTGGACCTGCTCTGTTGGATTTTGCGCAGCTGTTCGATTCAGAAACAGAGGATGAGGACTTTGACGGATTTGAATAAAGACTATTACCGGTAATGTGCTTGTTTATACTACTTAAATAAAGTACAACCAAACTCAGTTTTGCTCCCGATCTATTTTTTAATACCCACATTTGCATGCTTGCGTGTGTTGTTGTAAGGCGGTGTGTGACTGAGACTGCGTCTTTTTGTACGGTGCGCCTAATGATCGTGAAATTACGGTATATAAAAACAGAAGCATTAATGTGCGAAGATAAACTAACCAGCAGGACATTTTCTAAACTATAGGAGTGTTCGTGAAAACTGTTTACCTTAAAATAACCCTAAAACAGAACAATTTAACCATAAAAACAAACCCCAATAAATTATATTTACAAATAAAAGATGGGATCAAAGGATCCAATCAACTTCAATCATAATTATAACTTTAAAGAATTTTATTACCAAATGATTTCTTTTTAATCAAAAGGTTATGAACTTACTCGACAAACATCTGTTAGTCATTTTATCCTGATTAATTCTAAAATTACGATCAGCCGCGAGCATGAAGCCCGCACGTAACCATGTTTGGTAAAGAGGTGGTTCAGAATGATTTTAGTGGATTCGGTCTTTTCAGACGTTCAGAAAATGTTTTTTTTCGACATCTGCTTTTTTGGACGACTTACGAACACGTTTCAAAAGCCGTGTTTTACGCTAGTCAGAAGTGGAACATGTGTGATTTCGAAGGGAATGTTTTCAAATGCACAAAAAATTAAACTGTTACAGAAAAAAATTACTTTACTAGAAATGTCGGATTTAGAAGTTACAGCACTTTTGGGTCATCGGAAGAAAAAAAAGTTTCCCGAAAAAGCTGTAATTTATCACTTTTTTTCGTTATTCCAAAAACTCAGTCAGTAGTACCGTCATTAAAAAATAAATCTTGTGTAATTTTTAAGATTCTTTAATCCTTTAACACTAGGGCCGCCGCGGTCTAAATCTACATGCAAGCGCCATGACAGTCAATGTGACGCTTATGTAATAATTCATGTTTTGCGCTAAATAAACTTTTACACCACTCAATTTTTAAAGTAATAATAATGATAAAATGTTAAATATTTTTAAAATCTAGAATAAAAAAGGAAACACCAAAGTAAAATTATCTAATTCGTCAATAGCCAACTTTATTTTTCGCATTTTGCGCTGCTGCTTAAAAAATGTTCGCGTTAAAAATTGGCTATCGGCTATCCACAAAACATGGCAGACTTTATTCAGACAACAATTTTCTTACTCTTCAATATTCTCTCACTCAACTTTTCTAACATATTTCTGTAATGGCGTCAGTGTCCTCCTTGTCTCTCTCCACAAATATTAACACACACTTTTGTGTGGCAACGTTCATTTTTAGAACACAGAAACTACATGATGAAATAGAAAACATGTTTATATTAAAAGTCATAAAAGCTCAGCCTCCTACGTTGTGTTTTTATTCTAATTAGCATATTAGCCACATCCTCAAACGGGTAGCCCAGGCCTCTCTCTCCCCGGCTGCATCCTCCAGCTCACCCGGAAGGATCCCAAGTCGTTCCCCGGCCAGCTGTGAGACATAGTCTCTCCAGCGGGTCCGGGATCTGCCACTTGGTCTCCTCCTGGTGAAACGTGCCCGAAACACCTTACCCGCGAGGCGCTCGGGGGGGCATCCTGACTAGATGCCTAAACCACCCCATCTGGCTCCTCTCGACCTGGAAGAGGAGCGGCTCGACACCGAGCTCCTCACGGATGGCAGAGCTCAAAAAGCCCCTTTGTCCTTAATTATCTGGTTTATTCTTTGTGGCATAAAGCTTTAATATTTTCCGTTCCGTCATCTTCCGCTTGTTCTGGGGTCGGGTCGCGGGGGCAACAGCCTCAAACGGGCAGCCCAGACTTCTCTCACCCCGGCTGCATCTTCTAGCTCACCCGGAAGGGTCCCAAGTCGTTCCCCGGCCAGCTGTGAGACATAGTCTCTACAGCGCGTCCGCGGTCTGCCCCTTGGTCTCCTCCCGGTGGGACGTGCCCGAAACACCTCGCCCGCGAGGCGCTCGGGGGCGAGGGTCCACATGTCCGTCTCCTTCCACACACACACCAAAGAGATGCCCTAACCTCCCCATCTGGCTCCTCTCGACCTAGAGGAGGAGCAGCTTGACACCGAGCTCCTCTAAGGATGGCAGAGCTCCTAACCCGATCTCTGAGTGAGAGCCCAGCCACCCTGCAGAGGAAGCTCATTTTGGCCGCTTGTATTCGCGATCTCATTCTTTCGGTCACCACCCACAGCTGGTGACCATAGATGAGGGTAGGAACGTAGATCGACTTGTAAATCGAGAGCTTTGCTTTTCGGCTCAGCTCCCTCTTTACCACAACGGACCGATGCAGCGTCCTAGTTATTGCTGATGCCGCACCGATCCGCTTGTCGATCTTCCGCTCCATCCTTCCCCCACTCGTGAACAAGACCCCGAGATACTTAAATTCCTCCACTCGGGGCAGTTATAACAGCTTTAATATTGAAATTAATTAATTTTTAACTAAATTAATTTAATCCACTTTCATTTCTACCTCCTGCAGAAGGTGCTATATCCTCACAACAGTTGTTGAGGGGTACAAGTCTGGATTTATAGCAATCAATAAGTTCTCTGTTTTAGTCAGAGATTATAATATGTATGGGGGAGACGGTGGCTCAGTGGTAAGCAGTAGTGGATGAAGTACTCACTTTTTGTACTTAAGTAAAAGTACAGATAATTAGGCAAAAAAATTACTTAAGTAAAAGTACCAATAAAAAAATCTACTTAAGTAAAAGTACAAAAGTAGTTGGTGTAAATTGTACTTTTTAAGTAAAATGTAAAAGTATTCAATCATAATTCAAATGTTATTTTTTGTGCTATAGGGTGTCACCATGGTAACCAGGATAAATACTCTGCAGGGGTGTGACCCCCCCTCTTCCGCCTCTTTTGGTGCACAAAATAAATAAATAAATAAAATAAAAGGAAAGGGGACAAGTCAAGCTATCCCTTTGAAGGGCCAGTGAATGGGCTCCAAAATGGAGGAAAATGACACTTATTTTTTAAAATGTTTTGGGGGGGAGGCCCCCATTCACTATATATTGGCTTTGTCAAAGCCCCAGCCCCCTTTGGAAAATTCTAGATCCGCCCCTGCTCTGTGTAAAGATGGCTCAATTTTTTATTTAGAAGTAAAAACAATGAACAACGATCTTCTGACTCTTTTTAATTTGTACTATATGTGATGTTAGGTTTTTGAATGAATGCGGAAAATGTTTCTCGATTCATTACGTCTTCTCCCGATCAACTGCTTCTTTTGATTTTGGCGATGCGGCTTCAAGATGCGCTAAAAAAAAACTGTGTATTTTTCAAATTCCTGAACGAAAATGTAACGAAAAATGTAAAACACACTTTTAAAAAGTAGTGAAGTAAAAGTAAAAGTACCGGTCTTAACTTTTACTTAAGTAAAGTACAGATGCACAAATTTTTTACTTAAGTACAGTAACGAAGTACATTTACTTCGTTACGTTCCACCACTGGTGGTTAGAGCGTTCGCCCGTGGACGGAAAGCCAACCGGAAATCCGCGGATTTGCATCCCACTGAGTGCACGTCTAGGGTCCTTGGAGAAGACACTTAAACCCTGTTTCTCCCACCATTGGCGCCTTCGTGGCAGCCTGCTGCAGTGTAGGAGTGCAGCACACAAATTTTCCCGGTGAGGGTTGAATAGAATGAGAAAAATTTTTTAAAAAGAAAATTAATAAAGAGATGATCCCATAACGAGAGGCTTTTAATCCCATACAGTGAGATTGTAATTAGATGTTTATACTACGGATTAGGATTAAAATTGAGTCGCGGGTCACTTTCTATCTGGGTCACGCACTCTGTTCCCGCTCTAATTTATTAGTGTTTGCATTTCCGTGCAGTTTGTGTTTGCAGCAACATGGATTACATGGATTATTTTAACATGTTACAGATGTGTGCGTCAGCAATGTGCTCCAATATAGATACGAATCTTTATGATAGAATTTGAATGTTCTCAGTGTGTGTGTGGGGGGGGGGGCGGGGGGGTAGGGCTCTTTGGGTTCTAAGAAAGAAAACACATGGACCCACAAATATTTTTTGACTTCTAAAAGAAAGATCTCAGCGTACAAAAAGCAGATTTAGTCGTCCTAATATGGTCAAAGGAAAAGCAAATCTTTTTCTTCTTTTGGCATTTCCCTTCAGGGGTCGCCACAGCAAGTCAGTTTCTTCCCTCTAACCCTGTCTCCTGCATCTTTTTCGGTCACACCAACTATCTTCATGTCTTCCTTCACTGTATCCATGAACCTCCTCTTTGGTCTTCCTCTAGTCCTCTTTCCTGGTGGTTCCAAATCCAGCATCCTTCTTCCGATGTACTCTCTCTCTCTCCTCTGCACATGTCCAAACCATCTCAGCCTGGTCTCTCTGACTTTATCTCCAAAACCTCTAACATGTGCTGTTCCTCTGATCCTGTCTATCATGGTCACTCCCAGAGAGATCCTCAGCATCTTCATCTCTGCTACCTCCATCTCTGTTTTCAGTCGTTGCCTCAGTGCCACTGTCTCTAGACCAAACAGCATGGCCGGACTCACCACCCTTTCATTTTAGCTGAAACTCTTCTATCACACCTGATACTTTTCTCCACCCGTTCCAGCCTGCCTGCACATGCTTCTTCACCTCTTTTCCACACTCTCCATTGCTCTGGACCAGGCGTGCCCCACCTTTTTTGTCCCAAGATCTTCTTTTCAACTAGCAAACCTCTTTAGATCTACCAGTCCCGCAACGTCATATGATGACATCACACGACGTCAGTAAACGTCCACTCTTTTATTTGCCTTCAAATCTGCAGCTGAGTAGAAATTCGGGGTGAATTACAGGCATCAAATCGGGGTTGTTTGAAAATAAATTATTTTGAATTCTTTAAGAATCTTCTCCACCAGTCAACAAAAATAATTGCTTTGATAGTTTCATCCTGATCCTGCCCAACGGTTTTAGTCACGTGGGTTAAAGCACTCAATAACACAAGAAAGACGCTAGATCAGGGATGCCCAATCTTTTTTGTCCCAAAATCTACTTTACAAATATCAAACCTCCTGAGATCTACCAGTCCCATGTTAACATCGCAAACCCCAACAGATCGTTTCCAGCCTGCTGTAACTATCACTACAACACCATTTGTTACATCTGCACACACTCACAGTGCTTTGCGAGGGGGCGGGGCCACAGCAGCACTGTGGGCTGCTTATTGATTACAGGTTTAATAACGTGATTTCACATCACAGACTCCAAAAATCTCCAGTAACAGCAGAAAAGCTGCTAGATCAACACTTTTTTTGAGAGGTTTTTGTTTTGTTCTTTTTACTGTTTTTCAATGCCAGGCGATCTACCCATAATGCCTTTCGCAATCGACCAATCGACGTAATGGGCCCCCCTGCTCTGGACTGTTGATCCTAGATACTTAAAATCTTCTACCTTCTTTATCTCTTCTCCCTGTAATCTTACCTGATACTTTTCCCCACCCGTTCCAGCCTGCCTGCACACGCTTCTTCACCTCTTTTCCACACTCTCCATTGCTCTGGACTGTTGATCCTAAGTACTTAAAATCTTCCACCTTTTTTATCTCTTCTTCCTCCACCCGCTCCAGCCTGCCTACACACACAGATACAATTTATTTCATGAGGTCACATATTCAACATAATCTCTCTTATTTACCAAAATTGAATCCTAATCTATTTTTCGGTCTCCCTGGTGACTGCTGGGAGGTTCGGTATTCAATGGGATTAAGCTTTTTTTTTTACGTTTATGGAAAACAAAAACTGTTTCCTGAGGATTTACAGGAAATACCCCGAAAACTGACCAGAAGTGATGCTGATCCTTCTCGGGGATTATTTGGGTGTAAATGTCATTAAACTAGTTCCGTCACACAATCAAAACTATAAACGAAGATCTCAGTTTAACAGCGTTCCGATGTTTTTATGCTTTCCTAAATTGGATAATTTGTCTGACTTACAGCAAAGCCTGGATAATTCTTTTAATTTCCTTATTTGATTATTTACCAGCACCAACTTCAGAAATATACGTAACCTGCTCTTCATTATTTAAACCAGCCATTTTTGGGCACTATCAGTAAATTGCGATGGATACTTTTTTCTAGCTGGAATGTTTTCAGACATTTTCATCTCATCCAGGAGGTTCTTAATCCATCTACAACATGCAACGTTAAAAAACTACACAATAAATCCACAATAATCCATGATAGCACAAAAAAATGTAGCAGAGCCATTTTGTTGTGATGCGGAAGGATGAGGACCCAAATGCAGGACATCAAACAAGATTTATTTAACCAAGGATCAGCAAAGAAATGGATGTCAGAAGGGATGAAAATGGTTTTCAAAAAGTTAATCTCAGTTCCAAAAGATATCTGTTGGGTCGGGAGTCAGCCAGGGCTGGAAGGCATGAAGACCCGACGAGGAATGCTGGTGAGGCTGCCTTTAAATAGGCAGCAGAAAGACTAGGTGCATGTGGTCCAATCAGGTGCAGGTGGTCCAATCAGGTAGAATTGGGGGAAAGGTGAGATGGTCCCTGGTTCCCTCTGGTGGTGGTTGAGGGAACCACAACACATTTTTGTGAAGTCTTAAAATGTTTTTTGAAAAAAAAAAAAAAGAACTTTAGTGCAAAATCAACTTTTTAGAAACTTTTACTATGTTTGAATAAGTTTTTTCTTGCAACATAAAGTTTTTTCTTGCAACATAAAAAACTTACTCAAAGTGGGTCTACATTCTTTGCCATGCCTACATTCTAGCCTAGTCGGGAAATATTTTGGTGCATGTGCTTTGCTTATGCTCAGTCTGTCATGGTGCGGTGGGCAGGGGGAAAAAGGAGGACCCAAAGGGACCCAATTGCAGGACAGAAAACATGGTTTATTTAAGCATGGCAGTCCAGTATTGACATGTCAGAATGTGTTCTTGGTCAGGCAACCAGGGAGAACTGGGTGGAAGGGATGGCATGACACAATAAGAATGCCTGGGGTGATTGCCCTTAACCAGGTGGGTGGCATCAGAATAATCACCCTCAGATGTCACAATCAGGGTGATAAGGGAAGGTCCAGGGCACCCTCTGGTGGCAAGTGAGGGGATCATGACACAGTCACAACAGGCTGGGGCATTTGCATGTAAATGCACTAAAACAAGAACAGAACATACGCTGGGTGTCACGATGAGGGGGCAGAAGGAGAAGGTGGACCCAAACATTATTAATTCAGTAAGGAGTCTAGAAAAACTGTAAAGGCGAAAACACAGGGATAAAACCGTAATGTCTTGGGAAAATGTTCACAGGCACGTCTTGGTCAGGCAGCCAGGAAGACCTGGCTGGATGGAGTGATGACCTGACCCTGAAGGCAAGGCAGACTGCCTTTAAATAGGTCGCAGGTCAATCACCCTCAGGTGTCCCGAATCAGGGAGGTGATGCAAGGTCCTGGGCTCCCTCTGGTGGTAGACGAGGGAATCATGACACTGGGTTTGCTAATTATATGCAAAATCCTCTTTTTGAAGCCGAGAAAAAAAACATTTTGTTTGTACAAAGTTCTCCTTGAAGATGCTGCCATGTGATTGGTTGGTTAGATTTATGTCTTAAGTCTGGTAAAAGTTGTTTACAATGGTATAAGTTGTGTTTTAAGGTGCAGAAGGTACTTGAATCTATCCCATATTTTTCAGAACACGTACACCAACGCAGACAAGCTGCTCGAGGCAGCAGAACAACTGGCACAGACTGGGGAGTGTGACCCGGAGGAGATCTACAAAGCAGCACGGCACCTGGAAGTCAGGATCCAGGACTTTGTGCGGCGAGTGGAGCACAGGAAGCTGCTGCTTGACATGTCCGTCTCCTTCCACACACACACCAAAGAGGTGGGCTGAAGGTGTTACAGATTTTAGAGTCAACACTGCAAAAATTAAATCATTGCAGTTTCAATTAAATACAATTGCATCGCCCAAAATCTCAAAACAATTCTCTCCACAGGCTTCGTATTGCAGATTGAAAAAAGTACAAAAAAAGAACAAAAAAGCAAAATGTAGATACGCAAATATGGCGCTAAAAGCTAGCTAAACAATTTTAGCACATGCTTTAGACCAGGCATGGACAAACTACGGTCCGCGGGCTACATGTGGCCCGTTAAACGTTTTAATCCGGCCCGCCGGGACTTGAAAAAAGTTAAATATATAAACCTTGGAAATGTTTTATTTCCCTGTAATTCTGATGTTTTGTCACTAGATGGCGGACTCTAGATATATTGGCTTTGTTGAGAGAACAACAACACTGCTCCCGTTGAAATGTGTGTGACTCCGGGATGTGCACAGTGTCAAAATAAACAGTGTGCGCAGATATGGAAAGCTATCGGGGCCAACACACGCACGTAAACAAACAATTTAGATGCTAAAACAAGAAAAATTTTACATCAAGCGCTTAGATTTCAAACCTAGTGTCGCTAAATACAAGTTTTTAAGCGCTATCTAAATAGATTTCAGACCTAGCGCTGCTAGATTTGAAATTTAACGCTCTTGATGTAACATTTAGCGCACTTGTATAAAATCTAGCGCGTCATTCTATCGGTCTAATCTAGCGGTTACCAAAGCACGCCATCCATCTGATCCTGTCCCGGCCCCTTTGTCAAATGTTAAAACTCCGACAAGTCCGACATGTTTTTTATTTTTTAAATGTTCGTGACGTTATGCTTCCGTGCCAAAACTTTGCATATTAACGCGAGTCTTTTTCACATTTAGTGGAAAATGATCCCCAACATTGAATGATTTAGTTTTTCTTTCCGCCATCTTGTTCAATCTGCCTGATCATGTGATGCGGGGTGAAATAAAGGCCAATGATTGGCTGCTATCTTCTTCTCCTATTTTGGTAGCTTGCATTGTCAATTTGCTCTCTACTGCCCCACTTGGAGACCAATTTAAGTGCAGTTGACGGTAAAAACTTTTTAGACGATTAGTCAACAACCAAATTAGTTGACAACTATTTCAACGATCGATTATAATCGATTAAATTGATTAGTAGTTTCAGCCCTAGTGTAAATATTATTAAAGCGGTAGAAATAACCGACTTTTCTTCGACTCAACTTGTGTTTTTCTACTTTATGAACGTCTATTTCGTCTCATCGATAAATCAACCTAATTAATTCTACTTAATGTCCGATTTTTTTTTTTACGTAATAACAATTGCACCTCCTAAAAAGTTTCTTAGGCTGTTTTTTTTTTCTGGTAAACACAAACCAGAGTCAGATTTCCACGAGCTGGCTGCGGTTCGTTACAAAATCCAGACCTTCTGCTTAGAAACGATCTGTTTTATTTAGTTGCGAATCCATTTTTTCTTTTCAAAACAGTTTGGAAAAATGTTGTCAGAGTCCATTTTTCTTTGTCTTAATTCAGGGTTCATCTATCAGAGAAAAAAAAGACTACGGAAACAAGTGATTTGTCATGACATATTAGAGATCTAAACTTAGAGAAACCGATTATCCACATGTTGGTGATTTATCACGGCTTTAAATAAAATCCTCTTAGAAACACTTTGTCTTACTTATTTATAAATGCGAAGTCAATCTTCTTCCTGCTGTCGTGATTCAGACCGTCTGTAACGGTATTATAATGTTTCGTCATCTTCTGCTTGTTCTGGGGTCGGGTCGCCGGGGCAACAGCCTCAAACGGGCAGCCCAGGCCTCTCTCACCCCGGCTGCATCCTCCAGCTCACCTGGAAGGATCCCAAGTCATTCCCCGACCAGCTGTAAGATATAGTCTCTCAAGCCGGTCCGGGGTCTGCCCCTTGTTCTCCTCCCGGTGGGACGTACCCGAAACACCTCGCCCGCAAGGCGCTTGGGGGGCATCCTGACCAGATGCCCGAACCACCCCATCTGGCTCCTCTCGACCTGGAGGAGGAGCGGCTCGACACCGAGCTCCTCCCGGACGGCAGAGCTCCTCACCCAATCTCTGAATGAGAGCCCAGCCACCCTGCGGAGGAAGCTCATTTCGGCCGCTTGTATCAGCGATCTCATTCTTTCGGTCATCCCCTACAGGTGGTGACCATAGGTGAGGGTTGGAACGTAGATCGACTTGTAAATCGAGAGCTTTGCTTTTCGGCTCAGCTCTCTCTTTACCACGATGGACCGATGCAGCGTCCTAGTTATTGCTGACGCCGCACCGATCCGCCTGTCGATCTACTGCTCCATCCTTCCCCCACTCGTGAACAAGACATCGAGATACTTAAACTCCTCCACTTGGGGCAGGACCCTGTCCCTGACCCGCAGGGGCGTTATAATGTTTACATATCAAATAAAGTGAGCCTTCAGGACTGTACGTGATTCTGTACTCCGTCTGTGTCCAGCTGTGGTCGTGGATGGAGGAGCTGCAGAAACAGCTGCTGGACGATGTTTCCTGTGATTCGGTGGACTCGGCTCAGACTCTCATCCAGCAGTTCCAACAGCAGCAGACGGCGACGCTGGAAGCTACGCTCAACGTGATTAAAGAGGGGGAGGAGCTAATGCAGCAACTCAGGTATCACCCATTTCTTTCAAGAAAAAATTCTACTTCTAATTTGACCTGGTTTACGAACATTTCATTTCCTGAACCACTTATCCCTAACGGTGGTTGTGAAAAGTGGTGGAACCTATCCTAGCTGATTTACAGCAAGACGCAGAGTACAACCGGAACAGGTCAGCAGTCTGTCGCACACCAGTGGTGGACCGTAACAAAGTAAATGTACTTCGTTACGTAAAGTAAATGTACTTCGTTACTGTACTTAAGTAAAAAAATTGTGTATCTGTACTTTACTTAAGTAAAATTTGAGACCTTTACTTTTACTTTTACGTCACTACATTTTTTTGAGCAAATATCTGTACTTTTATTTCGCTACTTTTTAAAAGTCTGTACATAATTTTTCGTTACATTTTCGGCCAGGAATTTGAAAAATATACATTTTTTTTAAGCGCATTTTGAAGCTGCATCACCAAAATCAACCCGTAGAGGAAGCAGTTGATCGCCTGCACGCTCCAAGAGGGAGAAGAAGTACTGAATCGAGGACCAATCAGAATCGAGAGTAAATATTTTCCGCAGTCATTCACCGCCAAAAAACTAACATGAAATATAGCAAAAATTAAAAAGAGTCGGAAGATCGTTGTTCGTTGTGTTTACTTTTAAATAAAAATCATTACATGGAGCAGGGGCGGCTCCAATGATTTTCTAAAGGGGGCGAGGTGGGGCGTGATGTCATTGACAAAGCCAGTATAGGAGGATTGGGGGCCTCCCTCCCAGAACATTTTGAAAAATATTTTTTCCTGCATTTTGGTGGCCATTTGCTGGCCCTGCAAGGGGATAGCTTGACTAGTCCCCTTTCCTTTCTTCTTTTTTTTTGTTTTCCTGGGGACCACAGGAGGGACAGGGATGAGAGGGGATTGGGCACGCCCCCCCCTTCTTGGATCCACCCCTGCAGAGTATTTATTTGTGACCCAACAGCACAAAAAATAACATTTCAATTAGTATAGTAGATTACTTTTACTTTTTACTTAAAAAGTAAAATTTACACCAATTACTTTTGTACTTTTTTTATAGATTTTTTTATTGGTACTTTTACTTTTACTTAAGTAACTTTTTGCCTAATGATCTGTACTTTTTTTTAAGTACAAAAAATGAGTACTTCATCCACCACTGCCACACACTCATTCTCATACAGTACCTGGGGCTATTTCGTAGTGGGCCAATCAACCTAGCATGCATGTTTTTGGAGGGTAAGAGGAAACCGGAGTACTTGAGAAAAGCCATGGATACATTGGGAGAACATGCAAACTATACACAGAAAGACCAGCAATTCAAGTCTCGTCCCCACCCAGGTCTGGAACCCTGACCTTCTTGCTGTGGGGCTACTGTGCTAACGACTGTGCCACCGTATTTATTTTAATTACAGCAGTCCTTTGCTAATTGGAGTTGTGTTCTAAAAATATTCCTCATTGGATGAAATCCACAAAATGACTGTAGATGTTTAAATGTCGTGAAACCCCAAAATACAGACTTTAGATACTTTTCTTAGACGGACGTTAACATTTTCACACATTTCTCTCCTTTTAAACACTCAAAGTTCAAAACCCAACAATACAGGATAATAAAATCGAGTTAAAACAGCGGCTGCAGATTTTTCGTGTACTGTACGTGTCTCGGTATGTGTGTACGACGAAACCAAATAGATACCATGAAACTATTTTGTATATTTGTTGCTAGAAATATTATATTAAAAATATATTATTTACATATATATACGTATATATATTATTTTTATTTATATAGTTATATACATATATAAATATATATATATAAATACATTTATATATATTTATATATATATTTATACAAAGTATATATTATTTATATATATATATATCATTTTTATAATATTTATAATATATTTATTTATAAATATTATAAATGTATTATAATACATAACAGATTATTTATAAATATATTATAGTTTTATTAAATATTTATTAATATATTATATAATATTAAATAAGTATAATACACAATATATTTATTTATAAATATATTTATAAATTATTAAAAAAATATGATATATTATATTTATTTGTAAATAGATTATACGTCTATGATTATATATTTACAATATATAATAATCATAGTATATTATTTACAAATATATTTATATTATATATATATATGTAATTATAAATTCAGTTTAATTTTACCCAATTATAAAACTTTTTTTTAAAAATAGAAACATTTCTATCATATTTTTTCTTCAGGCAGAGATAAATTTAGCAGTCACATGACCACAAACAGGCCAATAGGAATGAACGGAGAAATAAAACGTACCATATTTTTACTACCATAAGGCGCATATAAAAGTCTTAGATTTTCTTCAAAATGAGCGGCGCGCCCTATTGTGCAGTGCGCCCAGCCTGTGTTGTGAAAAAACACGTGAACCAGATGAACGCTACGTAGCCTTGCTGTGATTCCGGGAGGTCTGACAAAAGAACTCCAACCGCCGGACATCGGCGTGAACCGGTCGTTCAAAGTAAGGCTGGGAGCGGTGCGGGAACGACGGTGACCAGAGGAGACCACAGCTTCACAAAGAGTGGAGGGTAGCGCCGGGCGAGTTATGATACCTCAGTTTGCCAGTGGATTGTAGATGCTTGGGCTAACGTGTCTGCCGGCACTGTTATCCGAGCTTTATCATTTCCGAGGAGCCGCACGGTTCAGAAAGTGACTCTGACAGCGAGGAAAGTGAACCTGCTATGTTGGATTTAGCGCAGCTGTTAGATTCTGAAACAGAGGATGAGGACTTTGATGGATTTGATAAATGACTTTATGACGACTGTAACTAATATTTAAATAAAACCAACCAAACTCAGTTTTACACCCAATCTATTTTTAAATACGCACACTTGTCTGCTTATATATGTGTTGTTGTAAGGCGGACGTTCGTAGTAGAGGATATGTATATAAAACCCATGCCCTATCATCAGGTGCGCCTTATGTGTGTGTTAAATTCAGAGCACACGAAACTGGGACTGCGCCTTTTAATACAGTGCGGCTTTTGGTCGTGAAAATACGGTACTATTGTACATTTTCAAGCACAAATTTGTAAGACAGCTAGATTTACCCATAGGTCTACTTCAGAGAGAGAAGCATGGCGCCCGGGAGGGTTTGGCAAGTGGTACAACAATTGGCCCCAAAAAGCAGTTTTACTGGGTGTGTCCAAGAGGGTGTACAGCCAATCAGCACATAGAGCACAACGCTAAAGTTGATGACCAAGTAGCATCGATCGGCCATGATGGTACATGGCCAATAGTTTGGCTACAAATCATCTTTCTCTAAACCTGCCAATTTTGAAAGCTCCGCCTATTTTCTGTTTGTTTTCACAGAGATGCAGCCATGTCCACCAACAAGACGCCACACTGTAGTTCCATCGCTCACATCCAGGGTGTGCTGCAGCAGCTAGACGAGGCCCAAGGCCAGATGGAGGAACTGTTCCACGAACGCAAAATCAAACTAGACATATTTCTGCAGCTGCGCATCTTTGAACAGTACACCATTGAGGTTAGACACAGCAGATCTCGTTCCCGAGGTTTCTGGGTTTGCACGGCAAAAGTTGCTTCATTAATTGCGAAATTCCGACAGACGTGCAAAAAAATTTACCCATTAAATCCCTTAAATATATTTCTGTTCATCCTCTGAATGTATCCATCCTTACCATCCAGGTAACCACAGAACTGGACGCCTGGAACGAGGATCTGTCTCGCCAGCAGAACGATGCGGGCCGGTCCGGGGCCAGCAGTGGTAGCAGCAGCGGGGGCAGCAGTACCTCGTCGGGCAGCCCGGAGGACATCAGCCTGGCTGAACAGCGTCTGAAACGGCATGCAGAGAGGAAAGCAGCCATGAACAACATGAGCTTTGAAGTGATGCAGCAGGGACAGGATCTACACCAGTACATCATGGAGGTCCAGGCTTCAGGTAGCCTTCAGCTTCTTCCTTTACCAGGGATAGGGGACCACTGGGTCAGCAGTCTGAGGGGTCTCTTCTGTGCATGGGACAAAAAAAATCACTTTTTCAGAAATTTGATTTTGTTTTGAAAGGTTTAGTTTAGTTCCGGGAGGAGCTCAGAGTAGGGCGTTGGCTCAGTGGTAGAGCATTCGCCCTCGGACGTTAACCAGAAGTTGTGGGTTCGATTCCCACTGAGTTTACGTCTAGGGTCCTTGGAGAAGACACCTAACCCCCTGTTTCTCCCACCATTGACACTGTCTTGGCAGCCTGTTGCGGCACACAAATTTCCCAGTATATATTAATATTATTACTTATTTAAAGCTGTTGCTTCTCCAGGTTGAGAGAAGCCAGATGGGGTGGCTCAGGCATCTGGTTAGGATGTAGGATATCACATGCCGTCTAAGGCTGTTGCCGTTGCTGTTAACCTTTTTTAAATTTGTTGGTTCATCTTCTGAATTGCTTATCCCCAATGGCTTTGCGGGGGAGCCGGAGCCTATCCCGGCTGATTACAGTATAGGCGAGAGGCAGGGTACACCCCGAAGAGGTCGCCTGTATGTTGTGGGGTCAGATACACAGACAACCAACCACACACACACTCATTCCTAGGGAAACTTTCATACAGGGTAATCAATCTAATATGTATGTTTTTGGAGGGTGGGAGGAAACCTATGCATACACAGGGAGAACATGCAAACTTCGCACAGAAAGGCCAGTGTTTCAAAGTTTTCCCCCTCAATGGGACTGGAACCCCAACTCTCTCACTGTGACACCACCACTGTGCAGCCTTTTTAATTTGTGGTTTTTCAATTGAGCTTATTATTTAATTTTCCATTTCAATAATACCACATTTCGGACTATAAGTCGCACCTGAGTATAAGTCGCACCCCCCAAAAATGCACAAAATGGAGGAAAAAAATTACATAGAAATACATACTGTATATATATATATATATATATATACATACATAAGTCGCACCGGAATATAAGTCTCCTTTCATTTCAAATTTAATTGTACTTTGTATACATCATCTTGGTAAAATTTAGCCCGTGTTACCATGGTAATACCAGGCAGGTACGGTTTGTGATTGGCTGACATCTGCCATTAATTTGTGTTTTTTTTTTAATTGAGCTTATTATTTAATTTCAATAGCACCATATTTTTGGACTATAAGTCGCACCTGAGTATAAGTCGCACCAGCCAAAAAATGCCCAAAATGGAGAATATATGTATATATACATAAGTTGCACCGGAATATAAGTCTCCTTTCATTTTAAATTCAATTGTACATCATCTTGGTAAAAATTTAGCCCGTGTTACCATGGTAATACCAGGTACGGTTTGTGATTGGCCATCAGGAATCGAGCTGACCGGAGAGAAGGACATGGACCTCGCCTCGCAGGTTCAGGAGCTGCTTGAGTTTCTGCATGAGAAGCAGCAGGAGGTGGAGGTCAACGCGCAACACACACATACACGACTGGAACAAAACCTGCAATTGCGCCACCTGCAGGCTGAAGTGAAACAGGTAAAGACCCCTCTACGCACACAGATTGTGAGAAGCTTTCCTTCCCAGCAGAGCAAGAGTCTGACAGGACTGACGGGCAAGAGAAAAGCCTTAAAAGGAAAAAAATGGTTGAGAAAGGTGGATTTTATTAGTGGAAGCGGAGGAGATAAGCCGAAAATCTCAGGGAGGAGAAACTCCTCAGTGCTGAAAGACATACACGAATAAAAGCTACGAAGAAACAGGAAGCTGCTGCAGATGGAGGCAGCTGAATAATGGATGAGCTTTATGGTTACATGCTAATAACACACACACACGTACACACACATCTGTAGAGTTAAACCTGAAAGACCCCTCGTCTTCCTCTTATTGACGGTTTGAAGACCAAAACAATAATATGTGATTCTTCTTCAAAGAAAATTCAAAGCTCTGATTCTGTTTGTTATTAGTGATTATTGATATTATTAATTTGAGATCAAACGTGAAGGTGAATAAATGTTTTGATCTGTTTCTTTGTGAATACAGACGGGGGAGGGGATTCAAAAGTCTGAAAATTAAACATCAAAAAATCGACTTTTGAAATAAAAGTATCGACACATATAAAAAATTACTATTAAGGCCGGTAATAAAAAAGTAATTAATTGCAAATTTGAAAAAATTGAAACTCGATTAATTGTAAATTGATCAAACTAATTGCAATGGATATCAAACAATTTCAATAAGGCTTTTAATCTTTGATTTCATGATTCTTTGTTTTCAGAATGTAGATTTTAGTTTTTAAAATGTTTTTATTGTTTTTACCTTTCTATGTAGCGCTTTGGGATTTTTTCTTAAAGTGTAAAGCGCACCATAAATAAAATGTATTATTATTATTATTATTATAAACAGAAATTAATTGTGATTATATTATAGTCACATATTAAATTTACATACAATCATAAAATTATATGAGACGGTGGCTCAGTGGTAGATCGTTCGCCCGCCGTCCCAGAAATTAACCGGAGGTTCGCGGGTTGGATTCCCATTGAGTTCACGTCTGGTGCCCTTGGAGAAGACACCTAACCCCCTGTTATTCCCACCATTGGCAGCCTGCTGTGGTGCAGTAGCGCAGCACACAAAATTTCCCCGGTGAGGGATTAATAGAGTTGATGCTGATTGAGAAGTACAGAGAAGGTCAGAGGGAGCTGCACTGTGTCTTTGTAGATCTTGAGAAAGCGTATGACAGGGTACCTAGAGAAGAACTATGGTATTGTATGAGGAAGTCTGGTGTGACAGAGAAGTATGTTAGAGTGGTTCAGGACATGTATGAGGACTGTAAGGCAGTGGTGAGGTGTGCTGTAGGTGTGACTGAAGAGTTCAGTGTGGGGGTGGGACTGCACCAAGGATCTGCTCTGAGTCCTTTGCTGTTTACTATGGTGATGGACAGGCTGACAGACGAAGTTAGACAGGAATCTCCATGGACAATGATGTTTGCAGATGACATTGTGATCTGTAGTGAGAGGAGGGAAGAGGTGGAGGAAAAGCTGGAGAGGTGGAGGTTTGCACTAGAAATAAGAGGAATGAAGATTAGTCATAGTAAGACAGAGTACGTGTGTGTGAATGAGAGGGATCCAAATTAAAAAGTGAGGTTACAGGGAGAAGAGATAAACAAGGTGGAAGATTTTAAGTACTTAGGATCAACAGTCCAGAACAATGGAGAGTGTGGAAAAGAGGTGAAGAAGCGTGTTCAGGCAGGCTGGAACAAGTGGAGGAAAGTATCAGGTGTGAAGTGTGATAGAAGAGTTTCAGCTAAAACGAAAGGAAAAGTGTACAAAACCGTGGTGAGACCCGCCATGCTGTTTGGTCTAGAGACAGTAGCACTGATGAAAAGACAGGAAGCAGAGATGGAGGAAGCAGAGATGAAGATGCTGAGGATCTCTCTGGGAGTGACCAGGATGGACAGGATCAGAGGAACAGCACATGTTAGAGGTTTTGGAGATAAAGTCAGAGAGGCCAGACTGAGGTGGTTTTGACATGTGCAGAGGAGAGAGAGAGTACATCGGAAGAAAGATGCTGGATTTGGAACCACCAGGAAAGAGGACTAGAGGAAGACCAAAGAGGAGGTTCATGGATACAGTGAAGGAAGACATGAAGATAGTTGGTGTGACTGAAAAGGATGCAGCAGATAGGGTTAGATGGAAGAAAATGACTTGCTGTGGCTCCCCCTGAAGGGAAATGCCGAAAGAAGAAGAAGGGATTCATAGAGTATCTTAAAAAAAAGCAAAGCTCTCGATTTACAAGTCGATCTACGTTCCTACCCTCACCTATGGTCACCAGCTGTGGGTGGTGACCGAAAGAATGAGATCATGAATACAAGCGGCTGAAATGAGCTTCCACCACAAAGTGGCTGGGCTCTCACTCAGAGATAGAGTGAGCAGCTGAGAGTAGAGCCGTTGCTCCTCTGGATCAATAGAAGCCAGATGGGGTGGTTTACCTCCTGAACGTCTTGCTGGTGAGGGGTTTTTGTGTGTACACTAAACACAAAAATTCCAAAAATCCCCAAATATTTTGCACACTTTTAACTTTGAGTCTAAATTTAAAGCGGTTAGAGCGTTCGCTCGCGGAACGGAAGTCAACCGGAAGTTCCCGGGTTCGCATCCCACTGAGTTTACGTCTAGAGTCCTTGGAGAAGACACCTAAACCCCCCGTTTCTCCCACCATTGGCGCCATCGTGGTAGCCTGCTGCGGTGTAGGAGTACAGCACACATATTTTCCCGGTGAGGGATGAATAGAGTGAGTAAAAAAATAGATAAATAAATAAAAAATTTTAATTAAATTTAGATGAAAGTCTGGTCTTTTATAAAATAATAACATTTTATTGCGTAGAAACTAAAATCGGTGGTTTGAATGTATAAAACAGCACAAATGCGCCACCTGTTGATGTGAACTGGAACTGTGTTTTTCCTGACAAATAAAATACATACAAAAATTGGCTAATTACGATAAATCCAGACTTTTACGTTTCGCTTAAGAATTTTTCTTGCTACATTTATCTGCTTCCTCTCTGGCCTCAGCGTTCCTCTGTGTGTCTTAAATCATCATCCAGCTGTTTCATGATTTATTACGTGTGGACGGTTTTCTTACAGAAAACGCTGCGTTGTTACACAGATGTTACTTCAGTGTATTCGTGGTGCGGTAAGTGTGTGACGTGTAAATCCATGTTACTGTGCAGGTGCTGGGTTGGATCCGGAATGGGGAGTCCATGCTGAACGCCAGCATGGTGAACGCCAGCTCTTTGTCCGAGGCCGAGCAGCTGCAGAGAGAACATGAACAGTTCCAGATGGCCATAGAGGTGTGCACCGACTCACACACACACTCACACACACATCCTAATTATGACTGCTTACACTGGGTTTACAGTACTGTGCAGTATTATTTCCATATGTTTCGTTCTGCGTGTTCCACCACATGTGAACATATTTTTAATGGAATTTTTTGAAACAATGCAAACCATGAAACGGAGCTCTGTTTTTATTCCAGATGATCACGTCTTCGATTTTTAATATGTTTACATTTATATTTGTCAAATCTGGGCACTATAAATGTAGTTTTTTAAAGATGGGGAAATAAATAGCTTAGAAATGCGCTATTAGCCAAAAAAAAAAAAAAAAGCTTATTAGTACTTATATTCAGTTTCATTTCTACGTTTCAAACAGTGAACGACCCCCTCTCCGCACCCCGCTTAGTCCCACCCTCTGACATCCTCTGCCAAATCTGATTTCCTCAGAAAACGATGTAGTATTAATTTTGTATCAAGTTTTTGATCTCACAATCAATAAAATACACATATGAGAATTAATCGCCTGCATATGTAAGTTTGGTACAGATCAGGCATAGGCAAACTACGGCCCGTGGGCCACATGCGTCCCGTTAAACGTTTTAATTCGGCCCGCCTAACTTGAAAAAATTAAATAAATAGACCTTGTTAGTGTTTTATTTTCCCTGCATTTCTGATGTTTCCTCACTAGATGGCGCACTGTATGATATCAAAAGCCATCAGACCCAATACACACGCACGTAAACAAGCGTGTTAGATGTTAAAACATTCTAATTGTTACATCAAGCGCTTAGATTTCAAACCTAGCGCCGCTAAATGTGTGTTTTTAAGCGCTATCGCGCTAGATTTCAGACCTAGCGCCGCAAGATTTGAAATTTAACGCTTTTTATGTAACATTTAGCGCTTGTTTAAAAACTAGCGCCTCATTCTATCGGTCTAATCTAGCGGTTACCAAAGCATGCCATTTATTTGTTCCTGTTCCCGCCCCCTGGTCAAATATTAGAAGTCAATGGGACCCAAAAAGTTTCCCCACCCCAGGTGGGTGGGGAGCGACTTGGGATCCTTCCAGGTGGGGAAACTTTTTCAGAAAAAAAAAAGAGCGACAAAAGAAAAATTTTAACCAAACAGCATTTTGATTCTCCCCACCCTTTTCCTCGCCCGGAAAAAGGTGGAATGCCCCCTGCGGGTCAGGGACAGGGTCCTTCCCCAAGTGGAGGAGTTTAAGTATCTCGGGGTCTTGTTCACGAGTGGGGGAAGGATGGAGCAGGAGATCGACAGGCAGATCGGTGCGGCGTCAGCAATAACTAGGACGCTGCATCGGTCCGTCGTGGTAAAGAGAGAGCTGAGCCGAAAAGCAAAGCTCTCGATTTACAAGTCGATCTACGTTCCAACCCTCACCTATGGTCACCAGCTGTGGGTGGTGACCGAAAGAATGAGATCGCGGGTACAAGCGGCCGAAATGAGATTCCTCCGCAGGATGGCTGGGCTCTCACTCAAAGATTGGGTTAGGAGCTCTGCCATTCGGGAGGAGCTCGGTGTTGAGCCGCTCCTCCTCCAGGTCGAGAGGAGCCAGATGGGGTGGTTCGGGCATCTGGTCAGGATGCCCCCTCGAGCGCCTCGCGGGCGAGGTGTTTCGGTCACGTTCCACCGGGAGGAGACCAAGGGGCAGACCCCAGACCCGCTGGAGAGACTATGTCTCACAGCTGGCTGGGGAATGGCTTGGGATCCTTCCAGATGAGCTGGAGGATGCAGCCGAAGAGAGAGAGAGGCCTGGGCTGCCCGTCTGAGGCTGTTTGGTGCCCCCGCGACCCGACCCCGGAACAAGCGGAAGATGACGGAACGGGGTTTTTTTTTATACATTACACATATTATTTCATATGTTTCACACACGTCCCATAAAACTCTTTAGATTTTAACAGTGGAAAAAAACTACATATGAATGAGTGAATCAAGCTGGATTAAATATTTTTTCATTGAGATTTTAAGAACTAAAATAAAAAAAAAAATTCAACATTTCCACACACACTGTGAACACGTCTGTGAACACATCTGTGCACGCTTGTTTGCATCCCTTATAGAACCACTATGGCATGTTGTGTATGTTGTGTGTATGTTGGCTCGAGAAAGTGTGTGAGCTGTCAGGGTTGGTACAGTTCTCTGGCCAGGACTAGATTGCACACACAAATACAGAAACACACGCACACACACACACACACACACACACACACACACACAATGCTACATCGCTCTACAGTCATTTTACACTAATCACAGAAACAGAAACCGGTCCAAAACACAGATTTAGAAGCAGTTCGTGTGTGTATATAAGAATATATGTGTGTGTAAAATGCTATTTTTTTTGTTTTTAGGCAGAATGATGCAGTGTACACACACACACACACACACACACACACACACACAATAAAAGAGGATGAGCAGCCGTGATGGGAAAATGTTAGCCTGGCAAAAATCTGACAAAATGAAGACATTTTTTCTGCGATAAAATGACACCTTGTTATTCTGCTCTTCAAAATGGAACCAGTGTTATTTACGTCAACAATAACGACAACAAAATGATTTAGTTGACAAAGATTTTTTATGACGATGTGACTAAAACTAGACTAAAACTCTTTTGAGTTTTTGTTGACTAAAACTAAAATGAATAGAAATGACTAAAACTTGACTAAAATTAAAATTAATTTTTGTTCCAAAGACTAAAAACTAAAACTCAGATGGCTGCCAAAAACAATATTCCATGGAACATGACAAGATCTGTTCTTGTCTTTTTGGTCTTTTTGCCGGGCCGGATTAGACAGTTCAAGGGGCCGCATGTGGCCCGCGGGCCAGAGTTTGCCCATGTCTGGGCTATGTGAATGAATACAGAGTGAATATACGAATAAAGACATTTATTGTCGAGTTCTTCATCTGGGATTCCCATAAAATAGTTATTGATTGATGTAGATGAAGCACTACTGAAGGTCTAGGTGTTGAATGCACAGTTCATCACTGGTTGGTCTGAAGTAAACCAATAGTTAACTGTGATTAGAGGATGACTAGTCAAAAGTAAACTCAGTGTTAATAAGTGGTCAACCATTATTAGCTGATAACTAGCCAGTGACGGCTGGTGGAAAAAAAACCTGGGGGGTACACATTTTTCAAAAACACACACACACACAAAAATGACATTTTGAGATATCCTCTGTATAAAAGATAAAACATGCCAGTAAATGAATATTTAAATGTTTTATTTTCAGATGTTTATGATCCACCCTACTTGAACAGAAATTTGGCCCTTCTTTCTTTCTACTACAACATTTTTCAATCACCTTCTGATTAAAATCCCTCACACGTGCAGTGGTGGAACGTAACGAAGTAAATGTACTTTGTTACTGTACTTAAGTAAAAAAATTGTGTATCTGTACTTTACTTAAGTAAAATTTAAGACCGGTACTTTTACTTTTACTTCACTACATTTTTAAAGCAAATATCTGTACTTTTACTTCGCTATTTTTTAAAAGTGTGTTTTACATCTTTTCGTTATATTTTCGTTCAGGAATTTGAAAAATACACAGGTTTTTTTAGCGCATCTTGAAGCCGCATCGCAAAAATCAAAAGAAGCAGTTGATCGGGAGAAGAAGTCATGAATCGAGAAACATTTTCCACATTCATTCAAAAACCTAACATCAAATATAGTACAAATTAAAAAGAGTCAGAAGATCGTTGTTCGTTGTGTTTACTTCTAAATAAAAAGTTGAGCCATCATTACACAGAGCAGGGGCGGATCTAGGATTTTCCAAAGGGGGGTGGAACTTTGACAAAGCCAATATATAGTGACTGGGAGCCTCCCCCCCAAAACATTTTAAAAAATAAGTGTCATTTTCCTCCATTTTGGTGCCCATTCACTGGCCCTTCTAGGGGATAGCTTGACTTGTCCCTTTCCTTTTATTTTATTTATTTATTTATTTTTTTTGTGGACCAAAAGAGGTGGGAGAGGGGGGTCACACCCTGCAGAGTATTTATCCTGGTTACCATGGTGAAAAAATAACATTTGAATTATGATTGAATACTTTTACTTAAAAAGTACAATTTACACCAACTACTTTTGTACTTTTACTTAAGTAGATTTTTTATTGATACTTTTACTTTTACTTAAGGAAATTTTTTGCGTAATTATCTGTAGTTTTACTTAAGTACAAAAAGTGTGTACTTCATCCACCGCTGGTCAAGGGTGGGCAAACTTATTGGTCCGCGGGCCACATTGAGTTCTAACATTTGACAAAGGGGCCAGAACAGGAGCAGATGGATGACATGCTTTGGTAACCGCTAGATTACACTGATAGAATGGCGCGCTAGATTTTATACAAGTGCGCTAAATATTACATCAAGAACGTTAAGTTTCAAATTTAGCGGCGCTAGGTCTGAAATCCAGTGTGATAGCGCTTAAAAAATGCATTTAGCGGCGCTAGGTTTGAAATCTAAGCGCTTGATGTAACATTTTGCTTGTTTTAACCTCTAACACGCTTGTTTACGTGTGTGTATTGGCCCCGATTGCTTTCCTTATCAAAGAGTGCGCCCTCTTGTGAGGAAACATCAAAATTGCAGGGGAAATAAAACATTAACAAGGTTTATTTGTCTAATTTTTTCAAGTTTCACGGGCCGGACTAAACAGTTTAACGGGCCGCATGTGGCCCGCGGGCCATGGTTTGCTCATGTCTGGGCTAAGTGAATGAATACAGAGTGAACATACGAATACGATTAGCTGATAATAAGCCATGTTTTTTATAGCAACCTTTTTTTATTGGATGTAGTTTTACCGTACTGCTCGTTATGCATAACTCACTAGATTAGCGTGTGGGTAAACGATAAATTGCTGATTTTTTGCGACAAATGGGTTCAAAGAAAAGATTCGTAGGTGATTGTCTCAGGTGTCTCGCAGGTGATGGTACCATTTCGATTAGTTTATTGATTAATAATCAGACCCTCTCGCTCTGTTCCAGTCACTCTTTCACGCCAACTCTCTTCAGAAAACTCATCAGAGCGCTCTGCAGGTCCAGCAGAAGGCTGAGGTACGTTTTCTAAATGTTTTACAATTTAATTTATCTTTTTTTTTCTTGAACATAATAGCAAGACAGCAAAATGATTTATTTAATTTTGTGTCTTCCTCCAGATGATGCTCCAGGCGGGTCACTACGACCCCGAGGCGATCCGCGGCTGTGCTGAGAAGGTAGCCGTCCACTGGCAGCAGCTGATGCTAAAAATGGAGGACCGCTTAAAGCTGGTCAACGCCTCCGTGGCGTTCTACAAAACATCGGAGCAGGTGCTGCTCTCAGAATCAAGCTTCCTCTTCTCAGCGTTCCGGTGACTAAAAGCCTGATTGGTGTGTGTAGGTGTGCAGCGTGCTGGAGAGTCTGGAGCAGGAATATCGCCGGGATGAGGACTGGTGTGGGAGTCATGACAAGCTAGGAAGTTTGGCGGACAGTGACCACCTTCTGCCTCTAATCAGTAAACATCTGGAGCAGAAGGAGGCCTTTTTGAAGGTGCAGCACACACCTGCCTTCTTCAGTCTGGGTGTCAGACATCAGGACGGAGATGTTGAAAATGTGTGTGTGTGTTTTCAGGCATGCACGCTGGCTCGGAGAAACGCTGAGGTGTTCCTGAAGTACATTCACAGGAATAATGTGAGCACGCCCGGAGCTGCTGGACATGCCCGGGGCCCTGAGCAGCAGGTCAAAGGTGAGTTGATGAGGAGCTTTTGACCTCTCTTCCATGTTTCCTATTCCGTTCTGAGGTGAAGGTCTGCTTCGTTCTTGGCAGCCATCCTGAACGAGCTGCTGCAGAGAGAAAACCGAGTGCTTCACTTTTGGACGTTAAAGAAGCGAAGGCTGGACCAATGCCAGCAGTACCTGGTGTTTGAACGCAGTGCCAAGCAGGTCAGTGTGTTTTATTACACCTGTGACCCCATATTGGACTAAATGGTTTAGAAAATGGATGGTTTGGGTTTGTGTCAATAGTGACGTCCTGTTTTAAATTTGGAGCATCTCTGTTTGGTCAGGTGACAACTTAGAACACGCCTCTTTGTTTCATCACTCCTCTCTGTTAGAACACACCTCTTTGTTTCATCACTCCTCTCTGTTAGAACACACCTCTTTGTTTCATTGCTCCTCTCTGTTAGAACACACCTCTTTGTTTCATCGTTCCTCTCTCTTAGAACACATTTGTTTCATCACTCCTCTCTGTTAAAACACACCTCTTTGTTTCATCACTCCTCTCTGTTAGAACACACCTCTTTGTTTCATCACTCCTCTCTGTTAGAACACACCTCTTTGTTTCATCGTTCCTCTCTCTTAGAACACATTTGTTTCATCACTCCTCTCTGTTAAAACACACCTCTTTGTTTCATCACTCCTCTCTGTTAGAACACACCTCTTTGTTTCATCACTCCTCTCTGTTAGAACACACCTCTTTGTTTCATCGTTCCTCTCTCTTAGAACACATTTGTTTCATCACTCCTCTCTGTTAAAACACACCTCTTTGTTTCATCACTCCTCTCTGTTAGAACACACCTCTTTGTTTCATCACTCCTCTCTGTTAGAACACACCTCTTTGTTTCATCGTTCCTCTCTCTTAGAACACATTTGTTTCATCACTCCTCTCTGTTAAAACACACCTCTTTGTTTCATCACTCCTCTCTGTTAGAACACACCTCTTTGTTTCATCACTCCTTTCTTTTAGAACACACCTCTTTGTTTCATCACTCCTTTCTTTTAGAACACACCTCTTTGTTTCATTGTTCCTCTCTGTTAGAACACACCTCTTTGTTTCATCACTCCTCTCTGTTAGAACACACCTCTTTGTTTCATTGCTCCTCTCTGTTAGAACACACCTCTTTGTTTCATTGTTCCTCTCTGTTAGAACACATTTGTTTCATCACTCCTCTCTGTTAAAACACATCTTTGTTTTATCACTCCTCTGTTAGAACACACCTCTTTGTTTCATCACTCCTTTCTTTTAGAACACACCTCTTTGTTTCATCACTCCTCTCTGTTAGAACACACCTCTTTGTTTCATCACTCCTCTCTGTTAGAACACACCTCTTTGTTTCATTGCTCATCTCTGTTAGAACACACCTCTTTGTTCCTCTCTGTTAGAACACACCTCTTTGTTTCATCACTCCTCTCTGTTAGAACACACCTCTTTGTTTCATCACTCCTCTCTGTTAGAACACACCTCTTTGTTTCATCACTCCTCTCTGTTAGAACACACCTCTTTGTTTCATTGCTCCTCTCTGTTAGAACACACCTCTTTGTTCCTCTCTGTTAGAACACACCTCTTTGTTTTATCACTCCTCTGTTAGAACACACCTCTTTGTTTTATCACTCCTCTGTTAGAACACACTTCTTTGTTGCATCACTCCTCTGTTAGAACACACCTCTTTGTTTTATCACTCCTCTGTTAGAACACACCTCTTTGTTTTGAATCACTCCTTTCTGTTAGAACACACCTCTGCTTTCTCAGTCCTCTCTGTTAGAACACACCTCTTTGTTAATCACACCTCTCTGTTGGAACACACTTTCCTTCTCTGTTAGAACACACCTCTTTATTTTATTACTCCTCTCTGTTAGAACACACTTTCCTTCTCTGTTAGAACACTCCTCTCCTCTCTGTTAGAACACACCTTTGTTTTATCAGTCCTCTCTGTTAGAACACACCTCTTTGTTTTATCACTCCTCTGTTAGAACACACTTCTTTGTTGCATCACTCCTCTGTTAGAACACACCTCTTTGTTTTGAATCACTCCTTTCTGTTAGAACACACCTCTGCTTTCTCAGTCCTCTCTGTTAGAACACACCTCTTTGTTAATCACACCTCTCTGTTGGAACACACTTTCCTTCTCTGTTAGAACACACCTCTTTATTTTATTACTCCTCTCTGTTAGAACACACTTTCCTTCTCTGTTAGAACACACCTCTTTATTTTATTACTCCTCTCTGTTAGAACACTCCTCTCCTCTCTGTTAGAACACACCTTTGTTTTATCAGTCCTCTCTGTTAGAACACACCTTTGTTTTATCAGTCCTCTCTGTTAGAACGCACCTATTTATTTAATCACTCCTCTCTGTTAGAACACACTTTCCTTCTCTGTTAGAACACACCTCTTTGTTTTATCACTCCTCTCTGTTAGAACACACCTCTTTGTTTTTATCACTCCTCTCTGTTAGAAGAGGGGTGATTCCCCTTAAACAGATGGCATGATGCATAGATGAGTAGAATCAGGAATCATCCCCAGGTGATCCTAATAAAGTTGTTTAGGAATATACAGTGCTCCCTCTGGTGGCAGGTGAGGGATACTGCCAAAATATATTTGGTTGTAAATGACTGGTCCTTTTTTTTGTTTTCAGGCTTTGGACTGGATCCAGGAGACAGGTGAGGTGTACCTCGCCACACACACCTCTCCTGGAGAGAGTAGTGAGGAAACTCAGCAGCTTCTCAATGAATACCATCACTTCAGACTCTCAGCCAAGGTGTGTTCCACTCTCCTGAGGTGTCCTCATCAAGAATATTCCTCCTCGCCCGGAAAAGGGTTGAATACCCCCCGCTGGTCAGGGACAGGGTCCTGCCCCAAGTGGAGGAGTTTAAGTATCTCGGGGTCTTGTTCACGCGTGGGGGAAGGATGGAGCGGGAGATCGACAGGCGGATCGGTGCGGCATCAGCAATAACTAGGACGCTGCATCGGTCCGTCGTGGTAAAGAGAGAGCTGAGCCGAAAAACAAAGCTCTCGATTTACAAGTCGATCTACGTTCCGACCCTCACCTATGGTCACCAGGTGTGGGTGGTGACCGAAAGAATGAGATCACAGATACAAGCGGCCGAAATTAGCTTCCTCTGCAGGATGGCTGGGCTCTCACTCAGAGATTGGGTGAGGAGCTCTGCCATCCGGGAGGAGCTTGGTGTCAAGCTGCTCCTCCTCCAGATCGAGAGAAGCCAGATGGGGTGGTTCGGGTATCTGTTTGGGATGCCCCCCGAGCGCCTCGCGGGCGTGGTGTTTTGGGCACGTCCTACCGGGAGGAGACCGAAAGGCAGACCCCAGACCTGCTGGAGAGACTATGTCTCACAGCTGGCCGGGGAACGACTTGGGGTCCTTCCGGGTGAGCTGAAGGATGCAGCCTTGGTGAGAGAGGTATGGGTTACCCATTTGAGGCTGTTGCCCCCCGTTGACCCGACCCCGGAACGTAACCTCCTGGATGTTTGGTTGATCATGTAAGTGTGAACTTTCTATCCAGCAAACGAAGGACAAGGTGAAGCTCCTGATCCAGCTAGCGGACAACCTGGTGGAAAAAGGCCACGCCCATGTGTCGGAGCTGAAGCGGTGGGTCAGCACGGTGGATCGCCGCTATCGGGACTTCTCCCTCCGAATGGGCAAATATAAGGAGAGCCTAGAGAGGAGTCTGGGAGTCAGTTCTGAGGTTAGAACCAGGATTCATGTAAAGATAAAAAAAGATCGGATCTGTTCGGATCTGTAAATATGACTTTTCTTTTCAGGACAACAAAGACTTAGAGCTGGACATCATCCCCGCCAGCCTGACGGACGACCCCGAAGTGAAACTACGTGACCCCAACCACGAGATCAACGAGGAGAAGAGAAAGTCTGCTAGGAAGAAGGAGTGAGTGTCCTTTCTTTGTGGAGTTTGCATGTTCTCCCCATGTTTGCGTGGGTTTCCTTCGGGTACTCCGGTTTCCTCCCACCCTCCAAAGACATGCATGCTAGGTTGATTGGCCGGTGCCAAAATTGCCCCTAGGAATGAGTGTGTATGTGGATGGTTGTATGTGCGTGGCCACGCAACAGACTGGCGACCTGTTCGGGGTGTACCCTGCCCTTCGCCTTAAATCAGCCTGGATGGGCTCTGGCACCCCCGCAACCCCGAGAGGGATAGACGGATCAGAAGGTGACTGACTGACTGGAATATTTAAGGCAGCACGGTGGCGCAATGGGTAGCACAGTGGCCTCACAGCAAGAAGGTCGTGGGTTCGAGTCCCGGGTGGGGACGACGCTTGGAATACTGTCCTTTCTGTGTGGACTTTGCATGTTCTCCCCGTGTTTGCGTGGGTTTCCTCCGTTTTCCTCCCACCCTCCAAGCACATGCATGCCAGGTTGATTGGCCGGTTGATTGCCCCTAGGAATGAGTGTGTGTGGATGGTTGTATGTGCGTGGCCCCGTGACAGACTGGCAACCTGTTCGGGGTGTACCCTGCCCTTCGCCCTTAAATCAGCCTGGATGGGCTCTGGCACCCCCGCCACCCCGGAATGGACAGACAGCACATGGCAGGAGATGCCAGGGGTGGGCAAACCAAAAAGTTTGCCCACCCCTGCTCTAGATGATCCAGAGGTGTTTCCTGACCATTGGGTCGCGGTTCTATCTTTGGGTCTTCTCTCAAAATTCCAAAGAAACTACATCTACCACTCACCCCGTTCTGTCACACCATTGGTTCATTTGTTTCTCTTCATTTTATGGAACTTTTCGGGGATTTTTTTCTGACACCATGTGTGATCTCTCTTCTAGATTCATCATGGCCGAGCTCCTACAGACGGAGAAGACGTACGTCAGAGATTTACAGGAGTGTTTAGAGGTGAGTTGGGTGAGATTTTCCTCGAGGTTCTCCGTCTGTTCACCTACTGACTAACCCTCCTGTGTGACAGACCTACCTGTGGGAGATGACTAATGGGGTCGAAGACATCCCAGCAGGCATCGCCAGCAAGGAGCAGATTATTTTCGGCAACATGCAAGACATCTACGAATTCCACAACAAGTAAAGAGGAGAAGTTTCTTTATGTCTTTTTTTAACACTAAGTTGACCCTTTTCTAGAGATGCCAAGATTTGGCTTCACAAAGAGAGAAATTTGGGGGTGGGGCAATTTGAGGAGGCGGGGCCAAAAGGAGGAGGGGCTACAGGGGCATCCTGGAGGAGGGGGTGGAGCTATAGGAGGAGGAGGCGGGCATTGTAGAATGCACCATTTTATGTTAAAATTTCAGTTGGGCTTTTTGCATATTGATATTTTTTATATTAGTTTGTTAAAAAATTTAGACAAATGTCACTGTCGACCAGTGCTTCTCAAATAATGGGGCGCGCCCCGATGCTAGGGGGGGCGCGTGTGACCCTGTGGAACATGTTTGTTTTTTTTTTTGGTTTTTATTGCCATACGTTTATTGACCCTGTGGAATATGTTTTCTTTTTGCCGTCGTAGAATAAAGTGTAATTGCACATCCACTACACCAGAGGTCCCCAAACTTTCCTGCTCTACGGACCAGTTTAGTGTCTGATATTATTTTCAGGAACCGTCTAAAGGTGTAGCAGAAAAACAAAATAAGACCTTCTTCCTTGGGGGGCGCAACAGAAAATAATTGAAAAGCACTGTTGTAGACTAATATTAATATCTAAAAATCAGAATTTTATTCACAATACAAATATGGCAGTATGGAAGTCGGCATGAGGTCACATCCGCCAATGGACAACACCCGCCATGACAGTTGGTGTAAAACAAAACATTCAAAACAAGAGAAAGCAACTGGAAAATTGTGCGTCTTACGTGTGTTACCACCTAGTGTTATGTATCAGTACAAAGAGGAATTACCACCAGGAATACACCCCTGTACCACTTGGTCATGCTTTGTTTTGCGACTCACGCACATAAGCTGTCACATGACCGTAGTTCCCCGATGCCCGACTTCTTCCATACGTTCACCAAAAACAATACTGGCATTAAACCATGCAGATCACTACTAGCGGCTTTCAGATGCACAGCTGCAGCAGCAGGAGATGCCATGTGCTTAGCCTCGTTATACCTAATCGCGTTCATGGAATGCATAAGAGCAGACTTTTAATCTGCGGGAGTTTTATTAGCCTTGGCAGGTGAGCGTAAGATAGGTCCTAACTGCGGGTGTCTCCTGCTAGAAAAGAATTTGGGATGAATTTCTGGTGAATCCGATTTCTGGGACGAGCAGACATGGCATGTCTGCTTTTTCTAATTTACCAAATCAAGTTATTCCATTTTTTTGGGTTGTTGTGAAATTGGTAAAGATCAAAGTTCGGATTTCCACAAAACCCCACGAACTGAAAGTTTTCAACCACTGCTCTTTTTCTGCAGCATTTTCCTGAAGGAGCTGGTGAACTACGAGCAGCTTCCGGAGGATGTGGGTCATTGCTTTGTCACCTGGGTGAGAACCTGGACCCGAACTCATGTATGAGATCTTTATTTGATATTCGAGACATTCCACCATCCTTCCTTGTTGTTTTCCAGGCTGATAAGTTTCACATTTATGTGGATTACTGTAAAAACAAGCCCGATTCCAGTCAGCTCATCCTGGAGAACGCAGGGACATTCTTCGAGGTAAGAAAAAGAAAATGGCTTCCTTGTTTGGCTTCATCAGCTGGTTTCATTCGTAATTACAGCTTTTATTGCTGAAACTAATTTAGTTTTATAGTTGAAGCAATTAGTTTCCGACTTTCTTTTTTGAGAGTTGATGAAAAGCGGTTGGCCTGCTTCTGACCCGACATCAACCGCTTCAACCTACATGACGACAAAAAAATCTGAATGCTGTAGTGTTCAGGATGATGAGTAGTTTCTTTGTGTATTAACTCAAATATACCGTAATTTCACGACCATTAGGCGCACCATACGAAAAGGCGCAGCCTCAGTCACACACCGCCTTACAACAACACACACGCAAGCATGCAAATGTGCGTATTAAAAAATAGATCAGGAGCAAAACTGAGTTTGGTTGTACTTATTTAAATAGTAACGATACTAAACAAGCACATTACCGGTCATAGTCTTTATTCAAATCCGTCAAAGTCCTCATCCTCTGTTTCAGAATCGAACAGCTGCGCAAAATCCAACAGAGCAGGTCCACTTCGCTCCTCGCTGTCAAAGTCACTGTCTGTACTGTGCGGCTCCTCAGAAAGGATACCGGCTTTTGCGAAAGCTCGGATAACAGTACCAGCAGACACGTTAGTCCAAGCATCTACAATCCATTGGCAAACTGTAGCGTAACTTGCCCGGCGCTGCCTTCCACCCTTCATGAAACTGTGGTCTCCTTCGGTCATCCATCCCTTGCACGCCGCTCACACTTCACTCTTTAACGTTCTCATGCCTTTTCTTTCAGGTCCACCTCGTGGGCACCGCGTTTCCTTTTAGGTCCGCCTTTTCTCACACACAAGGCGCACCGCACGAAAAAGCGCACCGCTCATTTTGAAGAAAATCTAAGACTTTTATATGCGTCTTATAGCCGTGAAATTACGGTATTTTATTTGTAGTGAAGATTAAAGGATTTATTAAATCTAATCGGGTTCATTTGAGGTATAAAATAGAGAAATGTGTATTTTTGCTTCCTCACCACTAGAGAGCGATGTTTCATCACTAAATTGCAGCTCAGCCTTTTAACGCTTTATCTGAAAACTATACATTTTTACCCACTTTGTTCAGTATTAGTTTTTCGCAGGTCGTAGTTATAATATGTGTGTTTGTTTTCAGGACATCCAGCAGAAACGTGGCCTGGCGAACACCATCAACTCCTACCTCATCAAACCAGTCCAGAGGATTACAAAGTACCAGCTCCTGCTGAAGGTAAGTCCTCACCAGCAACACCTTTCTACAACCTCAGAGGAGTGCGATTCTGGGATCAGAGGTAAGATCTTAAGCCCGAACCCAACCCAAA
The DNA here is from genome assembly GCA_902685375.1 of Neostethus bicornis. Taxonomy (NCBI): domain Eukaryota; kingdom Metazoa; phylum Chordata; class Actinopteri; order Atheriniformes; family Phallostethidae; genus Neostethus; species Neostethus bicornis. Next base: position 6,699,183 of record LR738549.1, on the reverse strand, counting down.
ATTCGGGTCAGGTCGGGTCTAAAATGTCAGTCATTACTTCGGGTCGGTTTCGGGCTTCTCTCGCGCTGACTTTTTTTCAAATAAATATATGTTTATAAAATGTAAACTAAAACGAGGTGAGGGTACTAAACTAAGAAATACTTGTTAATAAATTAATCATTTGTATAAAACAGAGAAGTAATGTTTAACTACTAAACAGGAACCTCAGAGCCAGCGCATGCTCCGTGCACATGAACGCCTCCTCTTAATTTGGTAATCCTCCCCTACGCACGTCTTTATTTTATTTATTTTGAACTGGTATCCCTGATATGAAGGAGTAAGAAGTTAAGGATAAACTAAAGGCAGGAGAACTGAAAAGACAAACTCGCACCTGTAAGAGTGAGGTGTGGAAAAACTTCAAATTTATTGTTCAAAATGCTCCAGAAACTTGCGTTGGCTTTGCTGGATGTAGTCAATGTGGCGCAAAAAGACTGGCACCTCGACACTGAGCAGGCATTTAAACAGCTGGACTGGTAAAAGTGATGATCGTTAAAGATCTATTTTATCATTTGTTTCAAAGACCGTCCCTCCTCTTCGTGCTAAGCAGGCCATCACAGACAAGTGCGTTAGGGGTCCGACATTGTGATTTTTTTTAAATTAAAAAAGCGTGTTCTTGAAAATGTTCCTATTTATAAATAACTCTCCCGCTCCCGAGTCCTCACAAATAAAATATGACATTTCGGGCTTGTTTCAGGCTCGGGCCCGCAAATCAAGTTGATTGGTCGGGCTCGGGTCGGGTTTTAATATCCGCGGGCTCGGGTAAGGATGGATTTTTTAGGCCCGATCTCACCTCTGGCTGCGGCTCTATCCCCGTGTTCTACTGCGTGACCGATCGCCTTGAGTTTAAACTCTGCGGTGTAACAGTGTCTCTTGGTAGGAGCCATTTCCGGGTCTTTACACAAACACACAAATGGAAATGAGACGCCCTTTCATATATCCCAGCATGCACCGCGCACTACTTCTTCTACGAGGGAAATGGAGTCGGCGGCTGCTTACCACAGTTGCGACACCTGTTGTAGCTCAATATTAATCCATAAATAAGGCGCTCCGTGTTAAAAGGCGCACCGTGGACTTTAAAGAAAATTTAAGGTTTTTAGGTGCGCCTTATAGTGCGGAAAATACGGTAATTGGTCGGGCTCGGGCCGAGTCGGGTTTTAATACCCGCAGGCCAGGTCGGATTTTTTAGGCCTGATCTCACCTCTGTCTGGGATGTCCTGTAGGAGCTGTTGTCCTGCTGTGAGGAGGGAAAAGGGGAGATCAAAGACGGTTTGGAGGTGATGCTCAGCGTTCCTAAGAGAGCCAACGATGCCATGCACCTGGCCATGTTGGAGGGTAAGACTCTGTGCTCAACAAGGTTCACCACCAGCCACATGAACCCTCAACCCTTTCTTGTTCTTTTTCAGGCTTCGAGGAGAACCTAGAGGTCCAGGGGGAGCTCATCCTACAGGACAGTTTCCAAGTTTGGGACCCTCGCTCGTTGATCCGAAAGGGGCGGGACCGACACCTCTTCCTGTTTGAGTTCTCGCTTGTGTTCAGTAAAGAGATCAAAGACTCGGCCGGAAGAACAAAGTACCAGTACAAGAACAAACTACTGGTGAGTGTTTAACGTTCTATCCTGAGTTCGCCAGCTTTATGACCTCCTGTATCTTCCACAGACGTCAGAGTTGGGGGTGACGGAGCACATTGAGGGCGACCCGTGTAAGTTTGCTCTGTGGGCAGGAAGGACACCGTCCTCGGATAACAAGACGGTGCTAAAGGTGAGCCCAAATGAAGATAGAAAACCATAGATATATCTATTCCATCTTTGATTGGTCATTTTCCTCTTTGAAGGCGGCCAGCATGGAGGCCAAACAGGAGTGGATCAAGAACATCAGGGAGGTGATCCAGGAGAGGATGACTCACCTGAAAGGAGCGCTAAAGGAGCCCGTCCATCTTCCCAAAACACCAGCACTGACAAAACCCAAGAACCACACCAAGAGGTAACCAATCAGAATGCAGGAGACACTAGGAAGCTCACGTACACACAAAAACATAGTCTACATCCCTTCTGCACAAACATCATTATGAACCAGTGCTTCTCAAATAGGGGGGTGCGTGTGACCCTGTGGAATATGTTTTCTTTTTGCCGTCGTAGAATAAAGTGTAATTGCACATCCACTACAGCAGAGATCCCCATTCTTTCTGCGCTACGGACCGGTTTAGTGTCTGATAATATTTTCACGGACCGTCTAAAGATGTAGATGAAAAATGAAATAAGACCAGCCTGAAAAAAATGCTTTTTTTCTTAAATAAATAATAAACTTAAATCCTTTTTCTCCTCACGAGAAAATGTATTAGCTTCGTCTTTATAACACGGAAACATTCTCTCTGTTCGAACGTAATCTGGTTTCCTTGGTAACGGTAAACATACCTTCAAAATACTTCAAAATAAAAGACATCACAAAAACAAAGTGAATAAAAATACCAGTTAGTCTCCTCCCAGGAAGGCTAGATCAATCGGAGTTCTGAGTTTGTTTTGCTGCAACCAGACAGTCCAATCTAGACCTGAAACAAAAAGAGTGTTTCTAAAGTCCAGTCTGCTTCGTAACTCTGTATCTGGTCACTTTTCAAATTAAAACATTGTCATCAAGAAAACCTTTCTAATAAAGGCTCATAGAATGAAGCAAATGGAAATAATGGAAGTTATTTCTTTATTCTATGTGGCCCGGTACCACATAAAAGACGGCCCGGTACTGGTCCGGGGCCCGGGGTTTGGGGACCACTGCACTACAGTAGTTGACGTTTTCTGAATTTCAAATTAATTGATGCACTTTAAATCTTTTCTGTTTCAGACTAAAAAATAATGTTAATAAAGCTGTTCTTTGTTGCTTTTTCTTTGTCATAGACAAATGATACTAATTATAGTCACGACAGAGAGTAGGAGATGGGAGATTGGGGGGGAGGGGGTTTCTTCTTCCAAGTGGAGGCGCAACAAGAAATAATTAAGAAGCCCTGTTATGAACGTGCGTAGATGTAGAAATGTGTCGTTCTTCACGTCAAGTCCCAAACTACCGTGTACGTTTCTGCTTCTTTGGAAACGCTCACTAAGAAACAGTGAGCTTCTACGTATGTGTGCAGGTGGGCGGTGGGAGGGAGGTTCGGGCAATAGGATGCTTTCTAAATGCCTCGCTTGTTCTGGGCATGTCCCATTAGGACAGGGGTGGGCAAACTTTTTGACTCGTTGGCCACATTGAGTTCTAACATTTGACAACCGGGCCGAATCCCGGGGGCGGGAGGGTATGGGGGCAGGGAGGGCAGGGCTCTTGATCCACAAAATAAAAGTTTAAAAACTTTAATTATTATAAACTTTGGGCAAAATATGCACCAAAATGCAGAAAAATGACTTATTAAATTTCAAATCTAGCAGCGCTAGTTTTGAAATCTAAGCGCTTGATGTAACATTTTGCTTGTTTTAACATCTAACACGCTTGTTTATGTGTGTGTATTCGGCCCGATGGCTCCAACATCTGTGTACCCTGTTTATTTTGAAGACGTGAGCATCACGGAACTCCACTCATTTAAATGGCGCCATCTAGTGGCAAAACATAAGAATTACAGAAAAAAGAAAAGTAACGAGTGTATTTATTTAATCTTTTCTAGTTCGGCAGGCCAGATTAAAACGTTTAACATGCCGCATGTGGCCCGCGGGCCATAGTTTGCCCATGCCTGCCCTGGGAGGACACCCAGAGGTATACCCCGGACCAGCTGGACGGGGAATTCCTCATGATCCTCCCGGGTGAGCTGGAGGATGCATCCGGGGTGAGAGAAGCCTGGGTTTCTTGTCTGACGCTGCTGCCCCCACGGCTCGCCTAAACAGAAGATAACGGAACGGAAAATCCCTCACCGGGGAAATTTGTGCACTGCATCATGCCGCAGCAGGCTGCCACAACAGCATCAATGGTGGGAGAAATGGGGGTTAGGTGTCTTCCCTAAAGACCCTAGACGTGAACTCAGTGGGAATCAAACCCACGAACTTCTGATCCGCTGGTGAACGCTCTACCACTGAGCCAACGCCATTAATAAAGAAATCCACATTGTTCTTAGAACATGAAACCCGTGTCATTTCAGAGACTCTGAAGGAACCCTCCTTGAACTGTGACCTTTATATTACCAACTGTGACCCCCGAAGTGATTTATTTCCTTGATCTGATTGGAGACTTTTTTTTGTGTGTGTCTTACAGGGAAGGAGCAGAAGATGGAGACAGTCAGGGAGATGGAAGCAGCCAACCAGACACCATATCTATCGCCTCTAGAACATCCCAGAACACCATAGACAGCGACAAGGTAGGACCCGCTGAGCATGTGATAGACTGATTGCACACACCTGTTGGTGTGCTATGGGGTTTCCCAAGCAGGTGCTGCAGGGACTGTGCATATGCCAGCAGCAGGTTAGTGTGTGTAAGGATGACAAACCTCTTCAGGCTGTGTTCAGGAGGCTGCCATGACACCGCTTACAAATCACACTCTAAAATTAAAGTAAGTTTTAATTAAAAAAAAAGACACTTTTATGTTGTTTTTTTTCTTTTTGCAATTAAAACTTTTAATTTCATCAGAAGTCTACATGCTCACATGTTGATCTCTGGCTGCTCCTAATTAGACATTTACTTTGTATATGTCATCCCTCATGGGGTTATTACTTTTGCTGAATTGCACCGCAGCAGGCAGCCATGACAGTGCGAACAGTGGGAGCAACTGGGGGGTTAGGTGTCTTCTCCAGGGACACTTAGGTGTGAACCCAGTGGGAATTGAACCGGCTTCTGCCGGTCCAAGGACAGACATTCTACCAATGAGTTTAAGCTTTTTAATTGGTGGACAGAACGGGAAACGGGCTCTTGTTTTTTTTCGGGTTTGGCGCTAGCAATATTTTTATTTAAAGAAATATGATTTTCCGCCAGTTGGAGAGTTAAAAAGATATGTTTTTTTTTTTTTAATGTCTACAGTGTTGTCAGGTAAAGATTTTAGACATGCCAAAAACCCCATCTGACTGTCTGATTACTATTTGCGAGCAACAAACCACTCCTCCTGACCCCTGTACACAAGTGAAAAAGCCGAAATTCGTCGCGATGGTAAAATTGTTGTATGACCCGAATTCAGGCCGAATATCGCACAGTGTATTCTCAACTCAACTTATTCCGACCCATAGATTCACACTACTACTGTAATTTCACGACCATTAGGCGCACCGTACGAAAAGGCGCAGTCTCAGTCACACACCGCCTTACAACAACACACACGCAAGCAAATGTGCGTATTAAAAAATAGATCAGGAGCCAAACTGAGTTTGGTTGTACTTTATTTAAGTAGTAAAAACAAGCACATTACCGGTAATAGTCTTTATTCAAATCCGTCAAAGTCCTCATCCTCTGTTTCGGAATAGAACAGCTGCGCAAAATCCAACAGAGCAGGTCCACTTCACTCCTCGCTGTCAAAGTCACTGTCTGTACTGTGCGGCCACGCGTGTGGACATGTTAGTCCAGTGCTTCTCAAATAGTGGGGCTCGCCCCCCTAAGGGGGCGCGGCGTCATGCCAGGGGGGGCCACGTGTGATCCTGTGGAACACGTTTTAGCGTAACTCGCCCGGCACTGCCTTCCACCCTTCGTGAAACTGTGGTCTCCTTCGGTCATCCATCGCTCCCACGCCGCTCACACTTCACTCTTTAACGTTCTCATGCCTTTTCTTTCAGGTCCGCCACGCGGGCACCGCGTTTTCTTTTAGGTCTGCCTTTTCTCACACACAAGGCGCACCGCACGAAAGGGCGCACCGCTCAATTTGAAGAAAATCTAAGACTTTTATATGCGCCTTATAGCCGTGAAATTACGGTATTTTTAAATCTGACATGTTTACAACAGCACCCTCTATTGGACAGGTTGTGTAACAGCTATTGCCATCCGAGACATGGAGGAATTTTAACGGTTAATCACAACTGCCACGTTCCACCATGCATGCTGGCTGTGGCCTCCTGCTGCGGGGGTACGTTGCTTGGCCTTTTCACTGTGCCACCCCACGCCTACACACCGACCCTCCAAAATGCCAGACGCCAAAAAAAAAATCCTCACTATTCTCTCCCGGTCTTAACGCGGATGTCCATTCACCTCCTATCCCACATGTCTGCAGTGTGCATGTGGTTTTTGCTTTCCCTTTCTGTCCACCACGGTCTTGTTGTGAAATCTGTGCGGCCTTGCCAGGGTGTGGGTGTGTTGCCACTCAGCTCGAGTTTATTGTTGGGAGGATTCCGAAAACTCCGGCTGGATATTTTTAGATCCTCCTCCGCTGTTTTCCTCAAAACATCCAAGAAAAGAAACATTTGGTTCTAATTGTTGTGGATTAGACGGCTCAGACTCTAGACTGTCTAAACTTTGAGGACCTTCTGTGGTCTTTTGGGGAGCTCAAATTAGGAACGACTGGTTTTGATGGTGTGAAAAAAACCCCAGCAGCTGGTTTTGCATTAAAAACGTCAAGACGTGTTTGGTCAGTTTCTAAAATGACTTTTCTGTCAGGGTTCCAGGTTTTTACTGGTGGTTTTTGTTGTTATTTAGGTTTGTGTTTCACTTCATTTTGGTCATTGCCAGTTCCTTCCTAATGTGTCACACGTGTATATAATGTGTGTCTTGTCTTTGTTTCTTTGCGAATTTGACTCGTGTTTTCTTTGGACTTCAAATTGACTTTGACGCAGTGTTGTTTTCGTCAACGATGACGACAACGAAATGATTTAGTTGACAAAGCTATTTTTTATGACGATGACGTAACAATAACAAAATAAATACGACTTTTCGGTGACGAAAATGTGACGAGACGTTTGCAAGTTTCTGTTGACGAGACGAAAACGTAACAAAATAGGTGTCAGACTTTCACGGCGGCACACCCCCCTCTACCCTCCCCCCCCACACAAAATATTGCGCGTTCACACCGTCTACACAACACACCTGCAGCCACAAGGAAGTGGCACACATTGGCAGCAACAAAGAGGCTTGGTGGTCAGAAACTTAAAGTTTTCCACATATTTTGCGCAAACAGCATGCTAACTTCAAGCTAATGCTAGCTTGCGGCGCTGCTAACTTCCTAGTTAGCTTGGTTGCGCTAACGACTGATTTAAAGACACAGTGCAATGTTTACTTTGTTTACAGAATCATTAAAAAATGTAATTTTTAAGTATCTTTAAGTTACAACGTTCCTCACTCACTGAAAAATTTCTATTTATTTTACGTTGTTTTACGATGTTTGTTGTTTTGCGCAAGTTAAAGTTCGGCAGAGTTTTTTTTTTTTTTTAACAAATAACCTGCATCATTCTCAGTAATAAAGACACGATTGTTAAAGTAAGATTTTTTTTTTTTTTTAACACTAAAACTAGACTAAAAACGAAGACTAAACAAAGACGAAGACTAAAACGAAAACTTAGATGGCTGCCAAAAACAACAATGCTTTGTCGTTTGTTTCCAAGATTTGAGTTGTTTTGAATCTGTTTCTGTTAAAACTGTAACTGTCCGTATGTCCGCGACCTTACATTCAACCTGACTGTTTCTAAATTGAAGTTACCAGGTTTTCTTCCATTGGTGGACCCGTTTGGTACGGGTGAATACCAGCAATCTTTGGCAAAGCACTCTGGTTTAAACCAAATCCAGAGTTCTTTTGAGAGTAAAAGGGAATTTCCAAATAAGTCAAAACAACAAAAAGAAGAAAGTGTTGTTTTTGGATGAAAATGAATACTTCGAGAAGCCGATTTAAGAGTTTAACAGAATTTAAGAATTATTATAATAATTTAAAATTTAACAGCCATTAAGTGACGGGATGATGGTTCGTCTAGTTCTGTGTTAAGAAATTAGTAGAGGTTAAAAAATGGACTGTTTGACTTGGTCCATCAGAAAGACCAGTTATTCTTTCTGGTTTTCATGTTTCCACAGCTTGAGGTGTGCTGTAGGTGTGACAGAGGAGTTCAGTGTGGGGGTGGGACTGCACCAAGGATCTGCTCTGAGCTCTGTGTTGTTTGCTATGGTTATGGACAGGCTGACAGACGACGTCAGACAGGAATCCCCATGAACAATGATGTTTGCAGATGACATTGTGATCTGTAGTGAGAGGAGGGAAGAGGTGGAGGAAAAGCTGGAGAGGTGGAGGTTTGTACTAGAAAGAAGAGGAATGAAGATTAGTCAGAGTAAAACAGAGTACATGTGTGTGAATGAGAGGGATCCAAATGGAAAAGTGAGGTTACAGGGAGAAGAAATAAAGAAGGTGGAAGATTTTAAGTATCTAGGATCAACAGTCCAGAGCAATGGAGAGTGTGGAAAAGAGGTGAAGAAGCGTGTGCAGGCAGGCTGGAACGGGTGGAGATAAGTATCAGGTGTGATGTGCGACAGAAGAGTTTCAGCTAGAATGAAAGGAAAAGTGTACAAAACCGTGGTGAGACCGCCATGCTGTTTGGTCTAGAGACAAGAAGCACTGAGAAAAAGACAGGTAGCAGAGATGAAGATGCTGAGGATCTCTCTGGGAGTGACCAGGATGGACAGGATCAGAGGAACAGCACATGTTAGAGGTTTTAAAGTCAGAGAGGCCAGACTGAGATGGTTTGGACATGTGCAGAGGAGAGAGAGGGTACATCGGAAGAAGGATGCTGGGTTTGGAACCACCAGGAAAGAGGACTAGAGGAAGACCAAGGAGGAGGTTCATGGATACAGTGAAGGAAGACATGAAGATAGTCGGTGTGACCAAAGAGGATGCAGGAGATAGGATTAGATGGAAGAAACTGACTTGCTGTGGCGACCCCTATAGGGAAAAGCCGAAAGAAGAAGTTGGCACTTCCCGACAAATGAATCCATTTCAATGAAGCTCAATTAAAGTTCATACAAAACAACAACATAGCGAAGGTGAGCATGATGAAGATTAGAAACTTGGGATGCCGTTTGGTTTCGCTCCTGGTAAAATTTTTGGCTACTTTGAGTCCCTGCAAGTTGTTTAGAGAATTTTTAGTTTTTTTTTTTGTTATTTCAGATCTTCCTCTCTCGTCTACGTCTCTGTCTCGCCTGTGCTGTAAAACTCAGATTTTCCACTGTCTGGGCTCAGTGGGTGTGTGTCTGTTTTCAGGGTGAAAAGTTACTGTTTTCACTGGATTTATGTCACGAACGCCTTGTTTTTTTTTCCCCTTTGAGAATTTTCCCCTGGTTTCCTCAGTTATTTAACTCCTCTTCTTTTGCTCTTTTACTGTCTATTTTTGGCCTTAAAACTCCATGAAATTGTTTTTTCTTCTGTAAAACTCCACAAAAAAGCTAAACCTTTATCAGACTGCCTCTCAGCAGTGGTTTTTCCAACCTCACGTGTAAAAATATGAGACTAAAATAAATGAGTATTGATTAAAATAGAAGCATAAAAGCCCCACATTGACCAAGCAGTGTGAGTCTCTGAAATGGCTTAGGGTAGAGCAGTGCTTCTCAATTATTTCCTGTTGCGCCCCATCCCTAGGAAGAAGAAAATATTCCGTGCCCCGCCGCTCCACTCTCCACCGTGACTATAAATAGTATCATCTGTCTATGAAATTGTTATAAGCAATGGTCCCCAACCACCGGGCCGCAGACCGGTACCGGGCCGCACAGAAAGAAGAAATAACTTCCATTATTTCCATTTGGTTTATTATTTGAGCCATAATGCTGTTTTAATTTGAAAGGTCACCGGATTTTCTTCCTTACATCCATCAATGACTCACCAATGATGCATCATCCCATTAAATTTAAACCTATAAACTAGCAAAATGAGTTAAAAAAAATTAGGAAGCTTCTTTGCTAAGGGGAGTTAGTTTCAGGCCAAGATGGGACTGACTGGTTCCAGCAGAACAAACTCAGAACTCTGAATTATCTAGTCTTACTGCGAGGAGACATTCACTTTGTTTTTGTGATGTCTTTTATTTTGAAGGTATGTTTACCGTTACCATAGCTACCAGAGTGTGAAACTGAGTTTGGTTGGTTTTATTTAATCATCCTGGATGATAATCATCCTCTACCCCCAGAACATTTCCAACAAACTCTTCCTTCACTATAACTCCTACACCATTCCTCTTCCTATCTACACCGTGATAGAACAACTTGAACCCCGCTCCTAGACTTCTAGCCTAGTTACCTTTCCATCTAGTCTCCTGGACACAAAGGATGCCTACATTCCTTCTCTGAATCCGTTCCGTCATCATCCACTTGTTCCGGGTCGGGGGGGGAACAGCCTCAAACGGGTAGCCCAAGCCTCTCTCTCCCCGGCTGCATCCTCCAGCTCACCCGGAAGGATCCCAAGTCGATCCCCACTTCTCTGAATCATGTCAACTAATTCTCTAACTTTGCCCGCCGTAGTTCCTACATTCAAAGTTCCCACTCTAAGTCCTAGACTCTTCATGTTTCACTTCTCTCTCTTCCGATGTACGCATCTTCCTCCGCTTTTTCTTTGACCACCAGTAGTCCAATTTCCACCGGCACCCTGTTGGTCAACAGTACTGATGGCGGTTGTTGTTAACCCGGGCCTCGACCAATTGGGTATACTATCTCTCTAGCTGACATGCATATTTTTATTTGGCATAGTTTTACGTCGGTTGCCCTTCCTGTGATGATCTGAGTTAATGCCCAATGCACAACCATTTGGATGGTTAGCGTTTAGATGTTTCACTGAGGATTACAACGTCTAAGCGTGCAATGAAATTGGTAAATCTCCTTTCGGCATTTCCCTTCAGGGGTCGCCACAGCAAGTCAGTTTCTTCCATCTAACCCTGTCTGCTGAATCTTCTTTGGTCACACCAACTATCTTCATGTCTTCCTTCACTGTATCCATGAACCTCCTCTTTGGTCTTACTCTAGGCCTCTTTCCTGGTGGTTCCAAATTCAGCATCCTTCTCCCGATGTACTCGCTTTCTCTCTCTTCTGCATATGTCCAAACCATCTCAGTCTGGCCTCTCTGTAAATGTACTCTACTTGTAAAGTGCCTTTCCACCTGCATTCACACACACATTCATATCTGATGGTGGAAGCTGCAAGCCACCATTAGGAGCAATTGAAGGTTCAGTGTCTTGCTAAAGGACACCTTGGCACGAACTCTTGGCAGGAACCAGCAACCCTCAGGTTACAGGGCAGTCACACTATTAATCTTGCTCCATAAAAAATTGCGTTCAAATTGATTCCTGAATAGTTGGAAGATTCAAAATCTTCCAACTATTGCACTAACAATTTGAATCTTTGAAAAAACAATTTGGAGATTCAAATTACAAATGTTCGAACTATGAAACGAACATTTCATTAAATGAGAATTATAGTGTTCTCATTAAGGTGCAAGGCTTGTTGATTAAACACCATGCTAAACTCCAATCAAAATATAAAAATTATTAGTCATTTAAATTCAGATTAATTTTAAATGACTAATTCTAAATTAGTCATTTAAAAACAGAGTACATGGTTGTGAATGAGAGGGATCCAAATGGAAAAGTGAGGTTACAGGGAGAAGAGAGAAAGAAGGTGGAAGATTTTAAGTACTTGGGATCAAGAGTCCAGAGCAACGGAGAGTGTAGAAAAGAGGTGAAGAAGCGTGTTCAGGCAGGCTGGAACGGGTGGAGGAAAGTATCAGATGTGATGTATGATAGAAGAGTTTCAGCTAAAACGAAAGGGAAAGTGTGCAAAACCGTGGTGAGACCGGCCATGTTGTTTGGTCTAGAGACAGTAGCACTGAAAAAAAGACAGGAAACAGAGATGGAGTTAGCAGAAATAATAATAATAATAATGCATTGAACTTATATAGCGCTTTTCTAGACACTCAAAGACGCTTTACATTTACATAGATATGCATTATTCATTCACTCCATACAATCATTCACACACACAACAGTCATTCCTGATGATGGGAGCTACCATGCAAGGCGCAGACCACTATCATCAGAAGCAACTGGGGGTTCGGTGTCTTGCTCAAGGACACCTCGGCATGGACTCTGGGCGGGGGATCGAACCTGCGACCTTCCGGTTACGGAGCGGTCGCCCTACCCACCGAGCCATCCTTCCCCCAAAGATGAGATGAAGATGCTGAGGATCTCTCTGGGAGTGACCAGGATGGACAGGATCAGAAATCAATACATCAGAGGAACAGCACATGTTAGAGGTTTTGGAGATAAAGTTCGAGAGGCAAGACTGAGATGGTTTGGACACGTGCAGAGGAGAGAGAGTACAACCGGATTCCAAAAAAGTTGGGACACTTTAGAAATTGTGAATAAAAACTGAATGCAATGATGTGGAGGTGCCAACTTCTAAAATTTTATTCAGAATACAACATAAATCACAGGTCAATAGTTTAAACTGAGAAATTGTATGATATTAAGGAAAAATATGCTCATTCAAAATTTCATGGTGTCAACAAATCCCAAAAAAGTTGGGACAAGGCCATTTTCACCACTGTGTGACACCCCCCCTTCTTCTTAGAACACTCAACAGACGTCTGGGCATTGAGGAGACCAGCTTCTCAAGTGTAGACATAGGAATGTTCTCCCATTCTTGTCTAATACAGGCCTCTAAGTGTTCAATCGTCTTGGGTCTTCTTTGTCTGACCTTCCTCTTAATGATGCGCCAAATGTTTTCTATAGGTGAAAGATCTGGACTGTTGGCTGGCCAGGTCAGTACCCGAATCCTTCTCCCACGCAGCCATGATGTTGTGATTGATGCAGAATGTGGTCTGGCATTATCTTGTTGAAAAATGCAGGGTCTTCCATGAAAGAGACGACGTTTGGATGGGAGCATATGTTGCTCTAGAACCTGAATATATTTTTCTGCATTGATGGTGCCTTTCCAGATGTGCAAGCTGCCCATGCCACACGCATTCATGCAACCCCATACCATCAGAGATGCAGGCTTCTGAACAGAGCGTTGATAGCAACTTGGGTTGTCACTGTCCTCTTTGGTCCTGATGACATGGCGCCCCAGATTTCCAAAAAGAACCTCAAAACGTGATTCGTCTGACCACAGAACAGTCTTCCATTTTGCCACACTCCATTTTAAATGACTCCTGGCCCAGTGAAAACGTCTTCGCTTGTGGATCTTTGTTAGAAATGGCTTCTTCTTTGCAGAATAGAGTTTCAGCTGGCAACGGCGGATGGCACGGTGGATTGTGTTCACTGACAATGGTTTCTGGAAGTACTCCTGAGCCCATGCTGTGATTTCCTTCACAGTAGCACTCCTGTTTTTGATGCAGTGTCGTTTAAGGGCCCGGAGATCACGGGCATTCAGTATGGTTCTCCGGCCTTGACCTTTACGCACAGAGATTTTTCCAGATTCTCTGAATCTTCTGATGATATTATTCACAGTTGATGATGACAACTGCAAACTCTTTGCAATTTTTCGCTGGGTAACACCTCTCTGATACTGTTCCACTATCTTTTTACGCAACATTGTGGGAGTTGGTGATCCTCTACCCATCTTGGCTTCTGAGAGACACTGCCAATCTGAGAAGCACTTTTTATACCCATCATATTGCCAATTGACCTGATTAGTGCTGATTGGTCTTCCAGGTGTTTGTTGTATGCTCAAATGACTTTTTCCAGCCTCTAATAGGTTCTTGTCCCAACTTTTTTGGGATTTGTTGACACCATGAAATTTTGAATGAGCATATTTTTCCTTAATATCATACAATTTCTCAGTTTAAACTATTGACCTGTGATTTATGTTGTATTCTGAATAAAATATTAGAAGTTGGCACCTCCACATCATTGCATTCAGTTTTTATTCACAATTTCTAAAGTGTCCCAACTTTTTCGGAATCCGGTTTGTACATCAGAAGAAGGATGCTGGATTTGGAACCACCAGGAAAGAGGACTAGAGGAAGACCAAAGAGGAGGTTCATGGATACAGTGAAGGAAGACATGAAGATAGTTGGTGTGACCAAAGAGGATGCAGCAGATAGGGTTAGATGGAAGAAACTGACTTGCTGTGGCGACCCCTGAAGAGAAATGCTGAAAGAAGAAGATTGAAGTACAAAATATTAAATGCTGCAGCTTTGGAAGTTCATGCAAACTAAACAATTTCTTCTTTCGCTTTAAAAGCACAAAGCACCAATATAGGGGTATTACTGCCACCAAACTGACTTGAAAGAAACTCATATATATCCTCTTCAACAACCCTGTACAGCTCAAGAAAGCTTACAAAGCTCCAAAACCCAACCCCATGTTTTACGAACCTTCGTTGTTGGGGTGGGCTTCTCTGTTGCTGGGCTGGACGTCTCATTCTCTGATAGGCTATGCAAATTTGAATGGGCGGAACATTCTGTTTTGATAGGCTACTAATTTTTCAGTGGGCTGTACAAACCTAACTGTTAACTTGCTGGACAGAGACTGTATTGTTAGGATCCAGTTTGTAGAATGTGTCTTTGAGTGGTTTGGTGTCTGTTTGAACTGGCTGTAAAAGTATTGTCATACCATGGATTTCACATAGATGTTTTGTTTCAGCACATTAGGTTAATTAAATATGTTTTCAAAGTGAATATTAGTCTTACTTTTTCTACGACAGTGTTCTTTAGATGGTCTATAATACAAATTATTGTATTCCAATTATTTAGCCATTAGTCTAAATAAATCTATTGATTTGAGACTATTATTCAAAACAGAATAACATTAATGGTTTTAATTTTTTTAAAAAAGGCAAACTATTTATAATTTTTTGCCACTTATTGGACTCCACCAAATAAAAGAACCCAGTTTGAACAGGTGTTTATTCCCGTTAGTAAAAAAAAAAAGAAGAAAATGCTCTACTTTATTAAAGCCAATGACTGGGTTTTAATACATTTGGTATAAATTATATTTAAACACCAATTAAAATCATTAGTAGAGTAAATATAACCATCCATGAGCCATGTGTGGTCCCATTTTAAAAACAGAAATAGCTTAACTCTTCATGTTTGGCGTCCTTCATACGGAAAGTTCGTATTTCATATTGAATTCACGAATAGGTCCTTGTTAAAACAGATTTGGACTGAGTGATCAACCAGAGGAATTGGTCCTCTGATTCTGAAACTTAATCAAACCAGTTTTTATTCCTACATGTTTCAAAACGAATTTAAACTAACTTGTTTAAATTCGTTTAACAAAAAAGTCTTTAAAAATGTGCTTACTTTGTCATTAAAGCGTCCCATGTGTTGATCCATGATGAAAAATGATACTACTAGATGTTTGAGATACTTTTAGCGAAGTATGGATGATATGATATCTGGTTGCTTCTGATGTTGATTGATTACGGATTGCGATGCAATGCCGAAAACAAAATTTTAAATAAAGTTTTGATACGTTTGTAAAACACATTGAGACGAACGATAGATCCTTCTAGAGCGAAGTCATAAATAATACATGATGTCGGTCACTAAAGATGATTTGTCGTTATATGGATATCATACGAACATTTTCATGAATCTGAATTTTCAACGTATGGCTCTCAAAATTTTGCCACTCATACTTTGCAAGTGAAGGGATAAATTTTGATACATTTATTTTTTTTCTATCAACTGCCTTGGCCAACTATTGTATCGGCCATAAAAAAAAATGTACATGTTTACGGTAGCCATTTGTAATGATTTATCAACTCTTTGAGGTGGTGTTTTGATCCCGAATTCAACGATTTGCCAATTTTTGGTCAACGCCCCGGTAATTCCCTACTTGAGGCCTGACCAGTCCTTGTTTAAGCATTTTTCCTTTCAGACAATTTTCAACGTAGAACTTTTGTCAATGTTTTTTTTTCAAGCGCAGCTTGTGCCACACTTTTTTGCTTTCTTTTCTATCGAAAGCAATAAACAGAATCTCAAATGACTGATTATTAACAAAGTTCTGCACTTGTTTGATTTTGGCAAAGCCAAACCGAGCTGAAAAATCAAGAACTTTTTTTCGTCTTTGGCTCATCGGGTATGGCTGAGGTAGCAAACTGAAATTTGAAATGTCATCATGAAAAATAAGTTGTCATAAATCCTTGATGTTTTATTCAATCATCACCAAACTTCCTTAACTTATATGGGTTAATTGAATCATTTCCTGTTTGCACACTTCCAAAAAAAAGACTCTGAACCCTGGAGAGTCCCTGTTGTATCCGTACAAGACTTCAATTTGTATGGATTTACGAATATTTTTTAAAAATCTGAAATTTCCACACAAAACTCTTTGAGGTGGTGTTTTGATCCCGAATCCAATGATTTGCCAATTTTTGGTCAACGCCCCGGTAATTCCCTACTTGAACCAGTCGCTGTTTAAGCATTTTTCCTTTAGACAATTTTTCAACTCAGCAGTTTTATCAATATATTTTTTTAAGCGCAGCTTGTGCCACACTTTTTTGCTTTCTTTTCTGTTGAAATTAATAAACAGAATCTCAAATAGCTAATAATTAACAAAGTTCTGCACTTGTTTGATTTTGGCAAAGCCAAACCGAGCTGACAAATTAAGAACTTTTTTAAAATTCTTTCATCTTTGGCTCATCGGGTATAGCTGTGGTAGCAAACTGAAATTTGACACGTCAAGAAAAAATAAGTTGTCATAAATCCTTGATGTTTTATTCAATCATCAACGAACTCGTTGAACTTATACGGGTTAGTGGAATCATTTCATGTTTGCACATTTCCAATAAAAAGACTCTGAACCCTGGAGAGTCCCTGTTTTACACGCTTTAACTCTGAAACTTGACATTTTTTGTGAATTTACGAGATAGTTTGGTAATGTCTCATAAGGAATATGATCATGTTGATTTATCATCGTTGAGTTGTATGAAAATCGGACTGATGCAAGCAAAGAGTCGTTCAAATCTGCGTTTTTAACAAACCACACTTGATAAAAAAAAAAAAAAAAGCAACCGAGGCAAAAAAAAATCGCAATAGAATTGTTTGTCTAAGTCATGTTTGTTTGATGAGCAGCGTCTAGAAACAGAAATGTTCAAGAAAAAGGAACAAATTGTTAGCTGTGGTCCCAAACACACCTTGTCTGGACGCACAACCAATTTTCTTCGACTCTATGCTTTTTCAAACATTAAATTTTCTTTTCTACTGTAAGAAAAATTTTAAATGTTTGGAAATAAACTGCTATTGCTATTTAAAAAAATTGAAAAAAGCTTAGGTGATGTCTTCCTAAAGATTCAGGTTTGTTTGGCCAAATGATTTTGCTCATCTTTTTCAGTTTCTTCCCATTTCTGTTTCGAGTGGCTTACGTTGGTATTTTATGTTTCTTTGGTTAAAATTTGACAAATGTCACAATTTTTGGGGGGTTTTCCCGTTTTGAAATGATGATAATAACCCTGAAATTCCAACCAATGGTGTCTATTTTAAAAGACTCCAGTGTTCACTGTTTAGTTCTCATTTTAAAAAAACAAGAAGACGGCCATTTTTAGAAAACGCACAATTGTTCAAATTTTTCAAAAAACGTATAAATCAATCAAGTTTGATGTTTTTTGGTAGCAAACAAAAAGGCTGAAAATAACTTTTTTTTTTTTTTTTTTTTTTTTGTCTAAACCAACGTAAGTTCGTATGCACCCTTGGAAAACAAAGTTGATTAGTCCTGCCTGCCAAAAAAACCAATAAGCTAAGAATGGTCCAAAAGCATGATGGTGGTGCATTACTAGAAGTCCTGTTTTGGAGACGGGATTCAAATGGGAAGGTCTTCTTCATACTTATCGAAATAAATTGTCTCTCCTTTCTGTTTTTGTTAAGATGTTAACACCCACATTTCTGAGTTTGATTTGAAGGAGAATTTCTTCTCCTTACAGCAGTTCTCTTGAGGGGTCTTCCTTTTAATCCGAGTATCGTTGGTAGTTTTCATTATTGGAGAATTATGGTCAGTTTGTTCTATTATTTGCTCGATCATGATGTCGTAGAAATACCTTAAAGTGGACATGCTTTCCAAGTTTTTTCTTTAGTGGGTAGTGGCACCAAATTATCCAAATAGAAGGCATTGTGATAACTTTGCATGTTCTGCCAGTGGTTGCTGAAGAATGGTCATCTCTATGTAAACCAGAGTTGCCCTAGGTTAACCGTTTCCTTCCTGATGCAGAAATCAACTTGAAAGAAATATCGTTAAAACGTTTACTCAATTTTAGTTTTCATTCCGCAGAGCCAATACGTTTTTCTTTAGTAAGTTGTTGATTTTCATTGACTGTTCTTTTTTTAAAAACTAGAACATGTTCACATGGATTCTTGCTTTGATGGTTGGTACCTTCTACCTTCATATATGTTACTTCCAGAACAGTAGAAGAGCCCTGTGATAGTTCGTGAAAGTTATTGTACGCGTTTCATTCTAGAGACTTCAACCTATTTCCTATAAGCGTCTTCCGTTGGTAGTTTTCATTATTGGAGAATTATGGTCAGTTTGTTCTATTATTTGCTCGACCATGATGTCGTAGAAATACCGTAAGGTGGACATGCTTTTGTTTGCATTCCAGTCTCAGTTTTTTTCTTTAGTGGGTAGTGGCACCAAATTATCCAAATAGAAGGCATTGTGATAACTTTGCATGTTCTGCCAGTGGTTGCTGAAGAATGGTCATCTCTATGTAAACCAGAGTTGCCCTTGATTAACCATTTCCTTCGTGATGCAAGAATCAACTTGAAAGAAATATCGTTAAAACGTTTACTCAATTTTAGTTTTCCTTCCGCAGAGCCAATACGATTTTCTTTAGTAAGTTGTTGATTTTCATTGACTGTTCTTTTTTTAAAAACTAGAACATGTTCACATGGATTCTTGCTTTGATGGTTGGTACCTTCTACCTTCATATATGTTACTTCCAGAACAGTAGAAGAGCCCTGTGATAGTTCGTGAAAGTTATTGTACGCGTTTCATTCTAGAGACTTCAACCTATTTCCTATAAGCGTCTTCCGTTGGTAGTTTTCATTATTGGAGAATTATGGTCAGTTTGTTCTATTATTTGCTCGACCATGATGTCGTAGAAATACCGTAAGGTGGACATGCTTTTGTTTGCATTCCAGTCTCAGTTTTTTTCTTTAGTGGGTAGTGGCACCAAATTATCCAAATAGAAGGCATTGTGATAACTTTGCATATTCTGCCAGTGGTTGCTGAAGAATGGTCATCTCCATGTAAACCAGAGTTGCCCTTGATTAACCATTTCCTTCGTGATGCAAGAATCAACTTGAAAGAAATATCGTTAAAATGTTTACTCAATTTTAGTTTTCCTTCCGCAGAGCCAATACGATTTTGTTTAGTAAGTTGTTGATTTTCATTGACTGTTCTTTTTTTAAAAACTAGAACATATTCACATGGATTTTTCCTTTGATGGTTGGTACCTTATATGTACCTTTTAGAACCGCACAGGAGAAGAGCCCTGTGTTAGTTTGCAAAAGTTATTGTATGAGTTTCATTCTAGAGACTTCAATCTATTTCCTATAAGCGTCTTCCGCTTCCATTAAATTCTGAAGCACAACTTCTGCGTTTTTTTTTCACGTCAGTTACTGTTAACGTCTGTGAATCAGCCTGATAAATTATTATCCATGTTCATACTCTTCCATCATCTTTTAATTTCAAATTCTTTGCTCGGTGGGACCCATCTTCTACTTTAGTTTCATAGAGGTTGTTTCGTTTTCTGGGCCAGCCTCTACACCTTGATCTCTTTTGGTTTAAAGTGTCTGATTTGGCCTTTGATAGCTGTTTAGGGAACATTGTTCCTGGTGTTTGCCAGGACGGGTCCGTGAGATGGTTTAAAGAATAGACCGTGCACACTGTTGTTGCCCAAAGTCTTTGGGTTTTTTAACTGTTCAGTGAAATATCGGGAGGTTCCACTGAAATTTGTGGATGCGACATTCAGTTCCTATTATAAAGAAAAGGATATTGTTGGGAGAGTCTTCTACGAAATTTGGAAGAACTTTGGGCGTATTTGTGTTTCTCTTGCTTCTGTTTTTGTTTAGATGACCACACCCTCATTTCTAAGTTTGATTGGTAGGAGGATGTCTTTGTTATTGATGATGCAATAAGTTTATTATTTGCACTCTTTAAGTTCCTGGAGCCAGTTTGCCATGAATATTTGGGATGGGAGATGGTTTATGGCTTGGTTCAGTTGTCTTGGTCTTCTTTTTACTGGGTGGTAGCACCACCTTATCCAAATAGTAGGCATAGTGATAGATTAAATTGTTTTGTTTTGCAAGATGTATACTTTAAAAGGTCGCTGAAGAATAGGTGGCATCGCTTCTTACTTTTTAAATGTTTGGAAGACCTTTGTTTCATTGGTGAACTTTTTCTTGCCTCTTATTTCTGTGTTTAAGATTTTTACAACCTCTTTCTAAGATTGAATCCTTTTAATCAACTCATAGAAACGTTTCACTGTTTTACAAAAAGATTAGTTTTCTTTGATTATTCTAGAACGCAGCATCGAAAAACAATCTACAGTGTTTTTGGTGCAAATGTGTGAATCAAAAATCAAGAGACTGCATGACGCCTTGTGTCGTAACACTGCAACTTGAAAATGTGTAAACAATAAGGCACAGATGGATAATTATGTGAGTTTTAGCCTTGTTCGTATTTGCTACGAACAAGGCTATATTACACTGAACAGAGTCTGTGTAATCTAAAGGTTTGTCAGAATGTAACAACTTCGAGTTTCAAATTCTACCATCAGTTTGCCATGAATAGTTGGGAGAGATCAAATGAAAATAATATTTGATGTTTCCAATGTATTTGTACCTTTCTGAATTCTGCAGAAGAATCGCTCCGTGATACGTTTCTTTATCTATTCAGCCATTTTGTCTGTGAAAGTTCTTGTATATGCTTTTCAGTCTAGAGACTTCAACCTCTTTGTCTTGGTTCCCGTTCTTTTGCATTAAATTCCGAAGCACGACTTTGCCTATTTAATGCCATTGTCTGTCTTCTTCTTGACAATCAGCCTTATAAATTATTATTAGTTTTCAGCCTCTTCCATCATGTTTTCGTTTCATTTTTGTTTCTCCTTGGCCATCATATGGAAACATTGTTTTTTTAGGCGCAGACAACGAAAACCAAACGGTCAAAGCCTCTCTCTTCGTTTCAGATTTCTTGGAAGAATTCTTTGCCTTTCTAGGAATGTTCCTACATGATGCCTTGTTGACCCCTCCTCTGTCCGCTATTCACATCAGTGATAGGGCAAAATTATCTCTACTGGTCTGCTCGTCATAGTTCGCATAATAGCTCTTCTTTCTTTTTTGGAGAATTCGCAAACTTTCATTTGGCTGTTGAAAGTGTGTAAAAAACCCAGTCTGATGGAGTTGATGCAAAAGAAACTTCTCGATCTAAAGTATGTTTTCTCTTGTTTTGAAAATTTGATGAAATTGTCGTCGGAGGTGTTTATTATGGTCCAGTATGAAAATGGATTCTTCGTGAAGTTTTTTTTTGTACTGTAATACAGTTAGAAACTCTGAGCTTTTTGTTCAGACAATTTTATCTAAAAGCCAGTCCTTACAGCATGAGTTTGACTTGACTCACGGAATAATGAGTTTAAAGTAAACTCAAGGATACATTTAACTCCTCTCGGGATGTTCTTGAAGTATTCTTTCCAGCTTTTTTAAAGTTATGCTCTCATTCTTTTTGGGTGCTGACCATTAACCAAGTTTCATTTCCTGTTTTTGGTACTTTCACATTTAATTTTCTTGCGTTTGTAGCAGCATGCGCCTCCAAAGGTCTACTTGGAACTATCATGTTATTTTTTGTTTTTCCTCCTGTGCACTCGAAGCCTTTTTGGGAAGTTTACATCTCTCAAAAATTGGAAAAACTTTGTGCGCCCAGACGCCTGAAGAGAGTGATTAAACAATATTTTTTTAAAATGCGTTATGAAAGATCTGCAGCGTTACCTATCCACCAGTGATTTTTGAGAGTTTATTATTTGCTGTGGTTAAGTTCTTGGAGCCAGTTTGCCATGAATATTTGGGAGGGGAGATACTTTATCTTTGAAGTTTGTCAGTTCTTTTGCTCTTCTCATTATTGGGGGGTGGCCTCACCTTATCCAAATACAAGGAATAGTGATAGATTGAATATTTTTGTTCTGCAAGTTGTATACTTTAAAAGGGCGCTCAAGAATGGGTGGCATCGCTTCTCACTTTTTAAATAATGTTTGGATGGTTGAAGTTTAATCGTCAAGGGTAAAAATTTTGAGCACTGCCCTAAGCCCACGAAAAAACTCCATTGAAATCAAAAACAAGTTCATAGACTGTTAAGACTGGTAGTAGATGTTAGATGAGACAACATAGTAAGACGGCTTATAAAACAGACCATGTTTGTCCGCCAGTCTGGTGTTTTTTTTCACTGTTCAGTGAAATAAGTAGGAAGTTGCCCTAAAATTCGTAAATACAAAGATTTATGAATGGGTACCTTCTTTGAAATTTGGAAGATCTTTGTTCCATTGGTTTACTTTTCTTTGCCTCTCATTTCTGTGTTTGAGATTTTTACAACCTCTTTCTAAGATTGTTTTCTGGTGAGATGGCATTGTTATTGATTTATGAATTCATTTTGGTTGGAGTCATGCGTCTAATAATGTGTAAACAATAGGACAGATGGATTAATTGTGCGAATTTGTGACTCGCACACATAATGTGTGCTTACCAGCCTTGTTCGTACGAAAGCAGTCAGTGTAATCCACAGGACTGTCAGAATGTAATGACTTCGAGTTTCAAATTCTACCATCAGTTTGCCATAAATATTTGGGAGGGGAGATGTTTTATTTTCCTTAGTTTGACATGGCTCTCATGCTTCTCTTTACAGGGCGGTAGTACCACCTTGTCCAAATAGAAGACAGTATGTCAGTATTGTTGGCAAGAAACATCGTTAAATGTATATCCAACTTTAGTCTTCCTTCCACTTCAGCAGCTTTGACTTTGGTGTTATGTTTCACTTGATAGTCCAGCGAAATGTGTGCTGTACCATTTTGTTAGCAAGCCTCTTACCGCCATTGTTCTTGTTCTCTAAAACTAGGAACGAATTTCACGTGAATCCCATACTCTTTCCATGATGGTTGGTAAAATATCTAGTGGAGTTCAAGTGAATTAATATTTAATGTTTCCAATGTATTTGTACCTTTCTGAATTCTGCAGAAGTGCTCCGTGATACGTTTCTGTATCTATTCAACCATTTTGTCTGTGAAAGTTCTTGTATATGCTTTTCAGTCTAGAGACTTCAACCTCTTTGTCATGGTTCCCGTTCTTTTACATTAAATTCCGGAGCACAACTTCGCCAATTTAATGCCATTGTCTGTCTTGTTCTGGACAATCAGCCTGATAAAATATTATTCGTTTTCAGCCTTTTCCATCATCATTTTATTTAGTCTGTTTTCTCATTGGCCACATTGTTTTTTTAGGCGCAGACAACAAAAATCAAATGGTGACAGTCTCTCTCATTGTTTCAGATTCCTTCGAAGAATTCTTTGCCTTTCTAGAAAGTTTCCTACATGATGCCTTGTTGACCCCTCCTCTGTCCGCTATTCACATCAGTGAAAGAGCAAAATTATCTCTACTGGTCTGCTCGTCATATTTCGTAGAATATCTCTCCATTCTTTTTTGGAGACTTCGCGAACTTTCATTTCGCTGTTGAAATTAAGTAAAAAACCCAGTCTGCCGAAGTTGAAACAAAATATACTTCTCGATCTAAAGTATGTTTTTTCTTGTTTTGCAAAATTGTCGTCAGAGGTGTTTTTTTACCTCTTCATGTGGAAGAATCCACATGAAAATGGATTCTTCAGAAAGAAAATGGATTCTTCGTGAAGTTTTTTTTGTACTATAATACAGTTAGAAACTCTGAGCTTTTTATTCAGACAATTTTATCCAAAAAGGCAGTCCTTACCTTCCTGAAGTTTTACTTGACTCTTGTAATAATGAGTTTAAAGTAAACTCAAGGATACATTTAACTCCTCTCGGGATGTTTTTCGATGTTCTTGAAATGGAATTCTTTCCAGCTCTTTCAAATTTTTGCTCTCACTCGTTTTGGGTGCTGACCATAAACCGAGTTTCACGTCATATGTTTTTGTTACTTTCACATTTAATTTTCTTGCGTTTGTCGCAGCATGCGCCTCCAAAGGTCTACGTGGAACTATCATGTGAATTATTTTTTGTTTTTCTCCTGTGCACTCGAAGCCTTTTTGGGAACCTTACATCTCTTAAAAATTGGACAAACTTTGTGCACCCAGACGCCTGAAGAGAGTGATTAAACAATATTTTTTTAAATGCCTTATGCAAGGTCTGCAGCGCTACCTATGCACCCTTTGTCGTTCGCAGCTGTTTATGGCAGTTTTTTGTTTTTGAATGTTGGTGGCCATTTTGATCCATGTCCACAACATACCAGCACATCTGTAAAAAAGATTTCTCATGATCGATTGTAGCTATTTTCACAGTCTTTTCCATTCTTCTGCAAAACTTCCATTGATAGGAATGTTAATCATGACGGTGACTTCGTCCATGTTATTAACATGATGCGGTGCCAGGTTATGTTTACATGATTCATTTTAAATTCTATATAGGTAGCATTTTTAAGAAACTATTAAAAAAAACTGCAGACAACAAACTCATTTAACAATTGTTTAAGGGGTTTTAGTAGAAAAAAAAAACCCTTTTGTGTTGGATTGTGACCACACCCTCATTTCTAAATTTGATTGGTGGGAGGATGGCTTTGTTATTGATGATGTGATGATTTTTAAGAGTTTATTATTTGCTCATTAAGTTCCTGGAGCCAGTTTGCCATGAATATTTGGGAGGGGAGATGCTTTATTTTTCAGTGGTTCAGTTCTTTTGCTCTTCTCTTTACTGGGTGGTAGCACCACCTTATCCAAATTGAAGGAATATTGATAGATTAAATTGTTTTGTTTTGCAAGATGTATACTTTAAAAGGTCGCTGAAGAATGGGTGGCATCGCTTCTTACTTTTTGAATAACATTTGGATGGTTGAACCAAAGGTTTTGAGCACTGCCTTAAGCGCACCAAAAAACTGCATTGATATAAAAAAGTTTAAGTTCATAAACTGTTAAGACTGGGAGTAGATGTTAGATAAGACAGCATAATAGAATGGCAAATGAAACAGACCATGTTGTGCCCCCAGTGAAATAAGCAGGA
This sequence comes from Neostethus bicornis, assembly GCA_902685375.1. Taxonomy (NCBI): domain Eukaryota; kingdom Metazoa; phylum Chordata; class Actinopteri; order Atheriniformes; family Phallostethidae; genus Neostethus; species Neostethus bicornis. The sequence continues at coordinate 6,674,085 of LR738549.1, read as the reverse complement.
AGTTGCCCTGAAATTCATACATACAAAGATTTATGAATGGGTACCTTCTTTGAAATTTGGAAGACCTTTGTTGCATTGGTGAACTTTTTCTTGCCTCTTATTTCTGTGATATTTAGAACCTCTTTCTAAGATTGAATCCTTTGAATGAAATCATAGAAACGTTTCACTGTTTTACAAAAAGATTAGTTTTCTTTGATTATTCTAGAACGCAGCATCGAAAAACAATCTACAGTGTTTTTGGTGCAAATGTGTGAATCAAAAATCAAGAGACTGCATGAACCTGTGTGTCGTAACACTGCAATTCATAAATGTGTAAACAATAAGGCACAGATGGAATAATTATGTGAGTTTTAGCCTTGTTCGTATTTGCTACGAACAAGGCTATATTACACTGAACAGAGTCTGTGTAATCTAAAGGTTTGTCAGAATGTAACGACTTCGAGTTTCAAATCCTACCATCAGTTTGCCATGAATAGTTGGGAGGGGAGATGTTTTATTTTCCTTATTAGTTTGAAATGGCTCTCATGCTTCTCTTTACAGGGCGGTAGTACCACCTTGTCCAAATAGAAGACAGTATGTCAGTATTGTTGGCAAGAAACATCGTTAAATGTATATCCAACTTTAGTCTTCCTTCCACTTCAGCAGCTTTGACTTTGGTGTTGTGTTTCACTTGATAGTCCAGCGATGTGTGTGCTGTACGATTTTGTTAGCAAGCCTCTTACCGCCATTGAATGTTCTTGTTCTCAAAAACTAGGAACAAATTTCACATGCATCCATACTCTTTCCATGATGGTTGGTAAAATATCATCTAGTGGAGTTCAAATGAATTAATATTTAATGCTTCCAACGTATTTTTACCTTTCTGAATTCTGCAGAAGAAGCGCTTCATGATAAGTTTCTTTATCTGTTCAGCCATTTTGTCTGCGAAAGTTCTTTTAAATTCTTTTCAGTCTAGAGACTTCAACCTCCTTGTCCTGGTTCCCGTTCTTTTACATTAAATTCCGAAGCACAACTTCGCCATTTTAATGCAATTCGTTTTCAGCCTCTTCCATCATGTTTTCTTTTCGTTTTTGTTTCTCCTTGGCTGTCATTTGGCCATATTGGTTTATTATGTCCAGACAACGAGAACCAAATGGTGACAGCCTCTATCAATAAGGCATAGACGGATTAATTATGTGAATTAATCCGTAATTAATTCACATTAATTCACTGCATACCAGCCTTGTTCGTATCTGGTACAAACAAAGCTATAACCGGAGTCTGTGTAATCCAAAGGACTGTCAGAATGTAGCAACTTCGAGTTTCAAATTCTACCATCAGTTTGCCATGAATAGTTGGGAGGGGAGATGCTTTTTTTTTCTTCTCGGTTGTACATGGCTCTAATGGCTCTCTCGTTCACAGCAACTTTTGCCAATTTTTTGTTTTTGAATGTTCGTGGCAATTTCGATCCATGTCCACAACATACCAGCACCACTGTGAAAAATGATTTCTCATGATCCTATTGTATCTATTCTACCATTTTTCTGCAAAAATTTCACCGGTGACGGATACCATGTTGATTCTAACATGCGGTGCTAGTTTGTGTTCACATAGCTCATTTCAAAATCGCATTTTTAAGAAATGATTTATAAAAAACTTTCAATAACAAACTCATTTAACAATGTTTTAAAGGCTATTAATAGATTAAAAAACCCTATTGTGTTGTATTGTACGCCAGAGTAACATTGTGGGAAGTTTGTTTTTAGGCTGTTACCGTATAGCCGCTTATGGCTTCGATATACTGCATGGGTTTTTTTTGTCTTAATCAAAATTACTTTTTCCGAAAATAACGAAAAAAGTTATTTCTGTTTTTTAAACGGAGTAAAAAATAGTTTTAAAGAAAAAATAATGGTCTTAATAAAAATAACAGTAAAGGTAAATATTCATGAATTACCACGGTTAAACCAGCCCAATGGTCTTCCCTCCGATCCAGCCAAGTTTGAATCATCTGACTGACCTTTTCGGGTTCTAACTCGTTTTGACGAGTCTTATTTTTACACTTTCCTTCCTTCAGGACAAACGGATATTTTAGAGGTGGTACTCTTTCATTTTCGTCGTTACAGTGAAAATCTCTGGGTAGAGCCCAAGCACACCGCACGCTATTGAAGAAATCAAGAGACTCAAGGTTGTATTTATGCATGAGAAGAAAAAGTGTGTGTTCTTATAAATCAGATGCATTCAGTTCACTCTAAAAAAAAAAAAAACATCTGCCGGTCATATGATACACACACACACTTAAAGTCATGGTGGTTGGAAGTGTTTTGGTGCTACAGTTGCTTACAGGGAGTAGGAGAAATGTCAACACACTGACCCACACACAGTTGGTGTGTTCCTATCAAACACAAAGCAATTGCTGTTTGTTCAGGGTGAGCAGAGAGAGAGAGTGAGGGAGTGAGAAAAGAAGGGCGTGTTAGTGTTTGAGACACAAATGAGGGACTTGTCAAAGACTGGAGTCAGACGGATGAGGAGAGGACGTAATGCCAAAGTGGATGAGCTTTAAACTGTTCAAGGAGAGTAGCAGAGTGAGTTTAACACACACACATACAAACGAGACACACACCTAAGAAAAATCAGCTGCTGCTGGAAACATACTACTAGATTCATGTTGGGGTTTTTCTCAGAAAAGTTCAGAAGTTTCTCCTTGGTTGGTTTTGAGAGGCTTTTGAGAGCGAGTGGCGGAGATGGGTGTGTGTTTGTGTGTGTACAGACAGGAAACAAGCCATTAGCTGCCACGGAGACAGACGGACGTGTAAAATTTCAGCTGACGGGAGGAGAGGAGTATGCTTCAGGAGATTTTAAATTGGATGGATGGATGGAGAGACAGATGTGTAGACGGGATGAAGTGAATATTTGTCACTAGGGTTTTTCCCCTCCAATCAGAGCACCCGCAGTTTGGAGTTTTTGTCTTTCCTTCTAGTTCGTCTGAATGATGATAGCCATATATATCATTCACTGGAAAATTAGGACTTTCACATCCATTTAAAATAGTATTTGAGAAACTCTTTGTTAATCCTCAAGAGTGCTTCGTCTTGATTTGTCGCGCAAACCTATTGAAGAAACAACTGATTGGAAATGGTCGTTAACGTCCCGCCTCATCCGTGCCTCATCCGCCTCAACCAAAAAAAGTTATATATGTATATAAATACATATATAACTTTTTATTCTTCAGAAATGAGGTGAAGTTTCAAAAAGTTTTTCCATCCATATTCTGTTATTTTCTGAAAAAAAAAAAAGACATTGACTTCGTTTTTTTAAATTTGACAATTTTTTGAAAGATTGTTGCTAGTCGTGGAACTAGTCTAGACATCAGTTCAGATGTTTTGAATGAACTGATTCATAACTTTTTAAGTTATGTGTCTGTCTTGGATAAACGTCCGGGTCTAAATCTCACGTAGAAGTTTTCGTAAATATCTTAAGAAAGTGCCTAAAAAATTAAGTACATTTTGAGTAGGTATTTTAAAAAACAAGTAGATAAGAACTTTCCTTTGCAGTCCGATTATTCCAGCCTGCTTCTGCTCAGACACATGACCCTCACAAGCCTGCATGTGCACACACGTGTTGGTGATACAAGAAAAGTCATATGACAACCAAGCATGGGCACACCCTGGAACACACACATCATAACAATCTAGTTCGTGAAAACACTGCAGGTGGAACGATGGAAGAACTCATCTATTCTGGTTCTTCACAAAGCATTTGTTCAAAAAGGTAAAAGAATCCAATTTTAAGGTCTCAATCCGTTAAAACGGGACATTTTCAGTGAATTAGTTAAGCTGTCTCCGAGGCAGTGAGTCATATCTGTGTTTTTTTCTACCTCAAGTCGCAAAAAATATGGAATATGTTGGTTTCCTTTATGTTTTAAATTGCTCTGATGATCGAAGCGCTGACGCAACACTGGTTATGTTTACGTGTTCAGTCGATTAAATGATGCGTGTTGTTAGATATTTGGGCATTTTAATTAAGAGAGAAGTGCAATACGCCAATGTTGGGAATACTTTATCCCAGGGTGTCAAACTCTGGTCTTCGTGTGCCGCTTTTCCTGTATTTTTTCCAACTACTATCATTTGGCGATATATCGATATGTTTTGAAACACAATATAAAATTTTTACATATCGAATATATCAGCGACGCTGAGTATTTCAACTGAAATTCGTCTGGTTGCTTCTCAGTCGCTCATCCGCGCCCGTTCTCTGCTGCACGCCTCGTCCTCTCTACTTTCTCTCCTGGCCCCTCCTGCATCTTGACGACTAAGCTAGCATGGCAGCGCCTACGGGTACCGTAGCCATGCTAGCGTAGCAAAAATCGAACTACTGATCCAGTAATCTGGAGGTATTTTAGATACGAATCATCGGATAAACAACTAAATAAAGTTCTGTTATGAATGTCTGACGAAGAAATACCGACGAAACAATGGCGCGCAACAAAATTGTACTGCCGTTTATACATTTGCGACACAAACTTTATTAAAGCAGTGTTGCAAATTCTTTGTGAAAAGATTTAAAATAAAGATTTGGCTCGGATTCAGCTTCCTTTCTCCGAAATTTCGAGTGTTTGGTTATCCAACATTCTCCTGTTAAGCTAAACACACCGAAAAGTTCTATCTTCCTATGAGCTCGTGGCCATCTCACCGCGTACCTGTATGTTCCCGGGTTGATTCCATTAACAACATCAGGGGAGTTAATACCATCCATTACAACCCCCCCATACCTGCTGTATGGTGTATGTGGTTATGTTTAGGCAAGGGGACTATTTGGTTGGGTTTAGGCCTTTTAACCATGCTTCTTGGGTTTCGGTGTGGTTGTCTCCAGTCATTAAGGATTAGGCATACCCATGAAATAGGGATAGGGTCAGGATGGGGTGTGACTAAGGAAATTGTCAGGTGGATTAAGTGGTGGGAGTTCTGCTCTGGTCAGAATGTTCTTTAAATTTTTGTGTTTCCTGAATGCCGTGATCATATTTGTGTTAGGTATTACCTTATTCAGGATTTAGACGTTTTTCCTAAGAGCTGCAGCCAACCTCTTATTTGGTCTTGTGTAGTCCACAATCAGTGGTCTCAGATTCCCGGACCTCCCTGGTCGTCTGTGGTCCAAGTTTCTCAGACTGTCTTTGAGAAACGACCTCTTGTAGCCTCTCATTCTGAGTGCCCCGAAAAATATTTGCGTCGCCTTCTGGAACTGAGAGTTGTCAGTGCATATCCTCCGGAACCTCAGAGGTTGAGCATGAGCACAAGTAAATGCTCATGCTCAGGCTGCGATGTTACGGTTGCCATGGCAATGCACCATCTTCGCCATTAATGTGCAGGGTGGTGACTTGTCCAGGACCAAGGACCTATTACAACAACGATGACGGAACCTCTAGCGCCCTGGTTTCTCCCTGCTTCGTAAATCGGGGTGATTGTAAGTCCAATTACTCTGGCTTACTGCATAATGTTCATGAGGGTATTTCCATTTATATAATGTTCACGAGGGTTTCCTACAGTTGTAATGTTTTTGATCTCTATCAGTAGAAGGGAGCTCTGAAAATTGTTTGCTGTTCTTAAGTCATCCTGAACTCAAACTTGTCTGTAATTGTTTGTGCCTCTATGTCTTGAGTCGAGTTCTACAGGAACTGGAATCGCCCTTTGGGAATTATTAAAGCATTTTCAATTCAATTATTTAATGAGTCAGTTCAGGGAACACAACAAAAAAAAAACGTCAAGACTTGGGTGCTTATAGTCCGAAGTTTGACAACCCTGCTTTAGTTACTGTACTAAATAGAAGGGTAGTATCATTTGTGGTCTACAAAATCAGCAATGGAGCTGACAAAAAGATGGAAGGCATCTGAAGGTATCAGAGATGAAGATCCTGAGGTTCTATTTGGGAGTGACTGGGATGGGACGGCACCAGGAATTCTACATCCTGCAAGTATTCACGCACACGAGTTATAACTTCAGCATAGAACCACCACTCCAGCCGATTGGTCAATATGCACGAGTGAATTTAAGCTCGTAGGGGCTAAACGAAGCCATGTAAAAGCTGCGAATGTTTTGAGTTACCAATGAGACGTGCTTTTCATGGCAAAAAAGGATAAAGATAAAACAAATAATTCAGAGTTCCTCATCATTAGAACAGCACATGTTGGCCTTTTTAGAGATGAAATTCTTTAGTCCAGACAGTTTTTTGGGTTTAGTAAAGGAAGACATGAAGGCAGTTGGAGTGAGAGAGGGGGGTTTAAAAGACTAAAAAGTTGTTGCTGCTCCAGGCTATCTTCATTTCTCCACAAACAACCTACTTGAACCACTTTCGTCTGGTTTCCAGTCAGCCCACAGTACAAAAAACGGCCCTGGTCCGAGTCTCCTGAATCTATTAGCTGCATTTGACTCTGTGGACCACACCATTCTCCTTCACCATCTTCTATCAACCATTTGACTCTCGAGGAATATAATTTCGCTGGTTTTGTTCAAAGATCAGAAACAGGACAGCATATGAGGCTCTGAGGACTACCAAATCTCAGTTACAGTCACCTGCGGAGTGCCTCAGGGGTCTATCCTTGGCCCCATACTTTTCATAATATATATGTATCTCTTGGACAAAAAAAATCCAGAAACACAACATTTTACTATCACGCTGACTACTCTGAGCTGTGTTTAAAAATGAACTGTAGCCCAAGCCAAGCTTTTTCCTTCCTTCAAACTCGGGGAAATAAAGACATAAATGATCAATAACTTTCTCCTGCTAAACAACAGCAAGACAGCAGACATATTGATCGGTACCAGAGTGAAACATCTTCATCACAAGAATTCTGGTTTTTGATCTTGAAATTCCACTCTCCTTCTCTGTAATGAGTCTGTGTTAAAGTTGACCAACATCTCGAAAGTGTCTTAAAAAATTTCCAAACTCCGCCTCTCACTGATCCACTCTGATGCTAAAAAAAACTGATCCAGACTTGAAGACCATAATCCTCTCCTCGTTGGTACTCCTGGGCACGAGACTCACAATCCAAAACTGCGCTGCCAGTCCTGACAAGGAGGCAAAAATTTGACCACATCAATACCCAATTCGATTCCCATTCATTTCAGAATTCCTCACTAAACCTGCCTCCTTACAGTCCCACTTGCCTCAGTGAGCTCCTGTTCCCACATACCACCACACCTTCGCTCGAATTCTACCCACTGTTTCAACCAGAATGGGACCAGGCTGACCACAATGGGGGAAAGATTTCGCCTTTCTCGCCACTGCTCCCAGAATTCCTCAGTGCCCAACAAAGTGTGGAAACTTTTACAAACTGCCCAAAGACATTCCTTTTTAGTGAGGCTTTTAGTGCTAATTTTGTTTTTTCTAGATGTACATTTTTGTTTTTAAATAGTTTTATTGCTGTTTTTTATTAATTTAGCGCTTTGAGATTTGGACAAGTGTAACAAGTAACATTATTAGTACAGAGTTAGATGAAGGGAACTGACTTCCAGACCCGCCCCCTGGGGGGAAAGTCAAAAGAAATAAAACAACTTGTTAGTGTTCAGAATTGAACCGTTTGAACGGGTTTATAACCAAACATGAAGAATTGGTTCCACCACTTGTGGAAAATTTTTATGGTCATACGACTGATGACATGATTCACAAAGAAATAACTTGGCTAAATATCTTAATAAGGTCTTTCTCTCGAGTGATTATGTGTTTGTGTGAATGGCCCCACGACTGACTGGCCACCTGTTTGGGGTATACCCTGAAATTGTCCTGGGTAAGCTACGGCAACACCGTATCGTCTACAGAGGAAAACTTTGATAATCCTTCCCGATGGAGGCTCCCTTGGTTAGAGCATTTGCCTGCGGACCGGAAGTTCGTGACATCTAACCCCCATTTCTCTTACCATTGGCGCCGTCATAGGTGGCAGCGGTGCACACAAAATGCCGGTCAGGGATTAATAAAAGTTCCGTTCCGTCATCTTCCACTTGTTCCGGGGTCGGGTCGCGGGGCCAACAGCCTCAAACGGGTAGCCCAGGCCTCTCTCACCCCGGCTGCATCCTCCAGCTCACCCGGAAGGATCCCAAGTCATTCCCCGGCTAGCTGGGAGACATAGTCTCTCCAGCGGGTCCGGGGTCTGCCTCTTGGTCTCCTCCCGGTGGGATGTGCCCAAAACACCTCGCATGCGAGGCGCTTTGGTGGCATCCTGACCAGATGCCCGAACCACCCCATCTGGCTCCTCTCGACCTGGAGGAGGAGCGGCTCGACACCGAGCTCCTCCCGGATGGCAGAGCTCCTCACCCGATCTCTGAGTGAGAGCCCAGCCACCCTGTGGAGGAAGCTCATTTTGACCGCTTGCACCCGCAATCTCATTCTTTCAGTCACCACCCACAGCTGGTGACCATAGGTGAGGGTAGGAACGTACATCGACTTGTAAATCGAGAGCTTTGCTTTTCGGTTCAGCTCTCTCTTTACCATGACGGACCGATGCAGCGTCCTAGTTATTGCTGACGCCGCACCGATTTGCCTGTCGATCTCCCGCTCCATTTGGTGAGGAAACAAGACCCCGAGATACTTAAACTCCTCCACTTGGAGCAGGACCCTGTCCCTGACCAGCAGGGGATATTTCACCCTTTTCCGGGCAGAAAATAATTTTTAAAATAATAAAGTTTATTTAAAAAATGTGATGGGAGGAGTCTGTTTTTCAGGGATTATTTTACTTAAATGCCCGATCAACAAAGAGATGGTGGAAAGAATGACACACCTTTACTTACCTGTTGTTTTCATTGTGCTGCCAAGCAAAGTGAAATCAACCGCCAACGTCAGAGCAAAGTTCCTCCTGAAGCTCTAATCGGCCGGAAGAAGTGAAAACACGTCTGCGTACGAGGCCATCTGTCAGGTAGAATATCACCTGCACCCTCAGACAAACATCAGTTGCTAGGAGACCTTTAGCAAAGCCCTCGTTAACTCACTGACATTTTCCAAAACAAGTAAAAACAGAGGGGAGAAATTTTTTCTTTAAACGCCAGCTGTTTGTCCGTTCACCTGAGCTGTAGCTACTTTTCCAACAAGTTGGTTGGTAGTCTTTGTTTGCCATGTTGTCATAGTAACGACTGGGGACAGCAGTCCCGAAGAGGTCAGATGATGTTTCCACAGCGTGTTGGCGTCAGTCGACTTGTTTTTCTGCTCCAGTTGTTCAGCATGTTAACGTCGACCAGCCTGCATCTGGAACGGAAAACAAGAAATGCCTTTGTAACGCACACAACCAACAATATACGGTTATAGCTGACATCAGATGTTACCCATGATTTTCCATGCCCCAAAATCCTACTTCCATACGGAGTATTCTATTTCTTTCGGCATTTCCCTTTAGGGGTCGCCACAGCAAATCAGTTTCTTCCATCTAACCCTATCTGCTGTATCTTCTTTGGTCACACCGACTATCTTCATGTCTTCCTTCACTGTATCCATGAACCTCCTCTTTGGTCTTCCTCTAGGCCTCTTTCCTGGTGGTTCCAAATCCAGCATCCTTCTTCCGATGTACTCTCTCCTCTGTACGTGCCCAAACCATCTCAGTCTGGTCTCTCTAACATGTGCTGTTCCCCTGATGTACTCATTTCTAATCCTGTCCATCCTGGTCACTTCCAGAGAGATCCTCAGCATCTTCATCTCTGCTTCCTGTCTTTTCTTCAATGCTACTGTTTCTAGACCAATCAGCATGGCCGGTCTCACCACGGTTTTGTACACTTTTCCTTTCATTCTAGCTGAAACTCTTCTATCACACATCACACCTGATACTTTCCTCCACCCGTTCCAGCCTGCCTCCACACGCTTCTTCACCTCTTTTCCACACTCTCCATTGCTCTGGACTGTTGATCCTAGATACTTAAAATCTTCCACCTTCTTTATCTCTTCTCCCTGTAACCTCACTTTTCCATTTGGATTCCTCTCATTCACACCCATGTACTCTGTCTTACTCTGACTAATCTTCATTCCTCTTCTTTCTAGTGCAAACCTCCACCTCTCCATCTTTTCCTCCACCTCTTCCCTCCTCTCACTACAGATCACATGTAACATGGAGTATGTTCTTCACATTTTGTCCATTTCTGATGGAAGTTTTCTGAAATTTGAAAGAACAGAAATTCCATCTCATGCAAAAACAACCTTTTCCTCTGATTGTGCTTTATGCACATAAATAACCAATATTAGAGTTTCAGAACTTCCATTAACAAGTTATGGAATCTTACTCATTTTCAGAGTTTTATCAGACCAAGAAGTGTGAAAACCTGATTATTGCTCATCTCTGACCCACCCTCGAAAAAATCACAACCTTTCCGTCTGAAATTAGTCACAAGTCCTGAGTAGGGATGGGTTTCGATAAGGATTCATCGATACCGCTTTACGAACCAAATCTTTAACGAATCTCTTAACGATACTTTTAGAAACAAACAAATAAGTATTATGAAGATAAAAAAACTTTAATTTGGATGATGGTGGAACTCACAAGCAGAACCGGATTTAATTATTATACCTTACTTAAATAAAATAAACGGGATACTTAAAAAAAAAATCTGATCGGTAATAAAAACAAAAAGAATGTCAAGTTAGAAAGATAAATAATTATTGCCTTGATTTAAGTTTAACAGCAGCAAATGCTTTTTTTTTTTTTTTTTTAATAAGTTAAAATATTCATTAAAGCACTTTTATTTCACTTTTATTGTTTTTTTTATGATAAAACATGGAGCACGTGCGTTTTCAAGCGTGCGTCATTTATTAGCATGCCCGTTGCATTGGAGTCTGAGCTACTTCAACGCACTCGTTAAACACAGTGTATCTTTCAGTCTGAATGACGTGGATTTTGGCACCGTATTTGGACCACCGTATGTGGTTCTACTTTTACATAAAATTACTTCATTGCACTTTAAACAACGTGCATTGTCGGGATCGTTTTAGGTCAAATAAAGACAAACTCGAGATGCACGTCCTGCCATTACACCTCGCTCGGCTTGAAAATTTGCGTCTGTTTAGCAGCAGTGCATGTGTGCACCGCCCCTTCGCAAGTGAGGGGGCAGAACTGGAAACGATAGCGGATCTGTTTGGACTAGCGCTTCTCGGTCCAGGTAAAATGACGGCCGCGGAACCGGTTCAGAAAAAAAAACGGTTCTCGGAACCCATCCCGAGTGAACGGTTTATCCTCATAAAGCAGATGGGATCAAAATAAGGAGCAGGGAGCGTGTGCGAAATTATTTTTGCTACGTAAAAGCATCATCAGTGTAGCTACGCATCATCGATGTAGTATCAGGCACCACATGCATCCATATTAGAAGGTAGAAAGTTCTGAAAAGTTGATTTAACATAAGATGAGATCGAATGACTGTTCATGTGTCAACAGAATTGAAAATTAGCCGGCCAAGCTCATTCGAGAAGTAGTGACTAGTTCCATTTGTTTCTTTGGAAAGGAAATTGTATTCTGTTGCTGTTTCCTGGAGAATAAAACTAACTGATATTATGACATCAAGCTAGCGCAAGATCACCTCAGATCATCATCATCAACTTTATTGCAGACTCAAGGTCCAATACGGAAAGACACAACTAACAACAACAAAACAGAAAAAAAAAGAAATGCATAGAACATATCAAACCATATGATCCGTGAAGAGAAACCACAGGCAGCTAAGTTAAAATACAGAAGCATCCTAAAGGCCTGATTTAGTGCAACTAAGAGCATCCTCTAGAGCAGTGCTTCTCAATTATTTCGTGTTGCACCGTCCCCTAGGAAGAAGAAAATATTTCGCGCGCCCCTCCCACGTTCACCATGACTATAGTTAGTATCATGTGTCTATGAAATTGTTCTAAGTACACCTCTGCATAACATTGTATCCACATTAAAGAAATTAACATTAAATGTATTAACTTTAGATGTTGTAACATTAAAGAAAACTAAACAAAAGCAACGTACAACAAAGAACAGCTTAATTAACATTGTTTTTTACTGTAACAGAAAAGATTTAAAGTGCATCAATTAACTTGAAATAAAAAAAAAACTTTCTTATTTAAACTACAACTACTGTTGTGGATGTGCAATTACACTTTATTTTAGTACGGCAAAAAAAAAAAAAAAAAAAAAAAAAACATATTCCACAGGGTCACGCGCCCCCTCTTGGCATCGCACGCCCCACTATTTGAGAAGCACTGCTCTAGACCAAGGACGGGCAAACTTTTTGGTTTGCGGGCCACATTGAGTTCTAACATTTGACAAAAAGGACCGGATCAGGAGCAGATGGATGGTATACTTTGGTAACCGCTAAATTAGACCGATAGAATATGCGCGCTAGATTTTAAACAAGCGCTAAATGTTACATCAAGAGCGTTAAATTTCAAATCTAGCGGCGCTCGGTCTGAAATCCAGTGCGGTAGTGCTTAAAAACGTGCAATTAGCAGCGCTAGGTTTGAAATTCAAGCACTTGATGTAACATTTTGCTTGTTTTAACATCTGACACGCTTGTTTACGTCCGTGTATTGGCCCCGATGGCTTTCCATATCTGTGCACACTGTTTATTTTGACAGCGTGCGCATTACAGGTACACATATTTAAATGAGAGCAGTGTTATTGTTTTCTCAACAAAGCTAATACATCTACAGTGCGCCATCTAGTGAGGAAACATCAGGATCGCAGGGAAATAAAATATTAACAAGGTTTATTTGTTTAATACAGTGTGCGGCGGGCCGGATTAAAACATTTAACGGGCTGCATGTGGCCCGCGAGCCATAGTTTGCTCATGTCTGCTCTAGACTTTTGTGATTAGGGAGTTACAAACCAACACCCACTTTTAAAGTCTCAGCTACACAAGAAAATGATATCTCTTGGTAATTCCCCTTATTTGGTTCACTTTCTTCTCTAACAGCTGTATGACATCTGGTCTCAGAGAATCACTAAGTCTCTAAAGCTTGTATTAAAACCCTGTTGGTCCAAAACAACCACAAAATGACCCCAAACTTTCTTAAAGTTTCTCCAAAACCTCTAACATGTGCTGTTCCTCTGATCCTGTCCATCCTGGTCACTCCCAGAGAGATCCACAGCATCTTCATCTCTGCTACCTCCATCTCTGCTTCCTGTCTTTTTCTCAGTGCCACTGTCTCTATATTAGTGCTTCTCAATTATTTCCTGATGCGCCCCCCCTAGGAAGAAGAAAATATTTCGCGCCCCCCCACTCTTCGCCGTGACTATAATTGGTATCATTTGTCTATGAAATTGTTATAAGTACACCTCTGCATAACATTGTATCCTCATTAACATTAAAGCAAACAAACGTTACCGGTACCGGGCCGTGGGTCATGTAGTACCGGGCCGCATAGAATGAAGGAATAACTTCCATTATTTTCATTTGGTTTATTATTTGTGCCATTTTTATAAAGGTTTTCTTGATGACAATGTTTTAATTTGAAAAGTGGCCAGATACAGAGTTACGAAGCAGACTGGACTTAGAAACACTCTTCAGGTTTCAGGTCAAAATGGGACTGTCTGGTTCCAGCAAAACAAACTCACAACTCCGATTCATCTAGTCTTACTGTGAAAGAGACTAACTGGTATTTTTATTCACTTTGTTTTTGTAAAGTCTTTTATTTTGAAGGTATGTTTGCCATTACCAAGGCAACCAGATAAAGTTCGAGCAGAGAGAATGTTTCCATGTTATAAAGACGAAGCTAATACATTTTCTCGTGAGGACAAAAAGGATTTAAGTTTATTATTTATTTAAGAAAGTCTTATTTCGTTATTCTGCTACATCTATAGACCAGTTCGGGAAAATATTATCAGATACTAAACCAGTCCGTAGCGCAGGAAAGGTTGGGGACCTCTGCTGTAGTGGATGTGCAATTACACTTTATTCTAGGACGGCAAAAAAAAACATATTCCACAGGGTCACACGCGCCCCCCCTGGCACCACGGTTTTGTACACTTTCCCTTTCATTTTAGATGAAACTCTTCTGTCACACATCACACTTGATACTTTTCTCCATCCGTTCCAGCCTGCCTGCACACGCTTCTTCACCTCTTTTCCACACTCTCCATTGCTCTGGACTGTTGATCCTAAGTACTTAAAATCTTCCACCTTCTTTATCTCATCTCCCCTGGGATTGTTTATGTGATCAGTAGAAAATAATGAATCACACACATGAAATTAAAATGATCAGACAACTTTGATTTTTGGACGAATCATGACGGCCATTTTTGGGGGAGTATTTTTTATGGGGTTTTACAGAAATGATAATTGATAAAAACCATGGTGGTCTTTGTGAAAATGATGCAATACTGGAACTGTTTGTGAACAAACTGAGCTGCAGAACCTGTTTATGTTCCGTCAAACCGTAGAAAAACTACAAGTTGTTTCTGAAGAACAAGTTTGAAGATCCATGTGTAAACAAACATACTGCTCTGTTGTTTGTTCAAGTCGTATTTGCGTAGAAATGTGGACGTGCAGCAGCAATTCAAACACAGGTCTGAACGCCATCGAGCAGAAATACAGCGTAGTGTCGACTTTGTTCACCCCTAACCTGTTTGAAAATGATTGTTCTATCAGCTGCTCTGTTCATGTTAGCTTTAAATCTCCGTGCATGGTAGTGTTGGCTTTGAAGTCCATCGTCTTAAGGTCTCTTCAGGTCACGTAGGTTGTCCTCATCCGGCTCATGTGATGATAAACCTTGTGAGTTGTTTTTGTTGTAAACTCTCATTGGGATTCGTGTGGATTTAGATCCAAACTAAAACAAAGATAAGCTGATAAAACCATGTTTTCCACACCTCTCTGAGTCTGTTATGTCTCTGTGTGTTTGCAGCTTTCTGGGGGATGTGAGCTGACGGTCGTCTTGCAGGACTTTACAGCTGGATGCAGCACAGAGTTATCCATCAGCACAGGTAAGACCCTTAATCTAATTTACATTCTCGGAGCCCTTGGTACGGGCTGTCCGATCTTTGTACGACCGGAGCCAGAGCTCGGTCCGTATGGCCGGCAGTATGTCGATTCCATTTCCAGCGAGGCTGCCCTTTGTCACTGATTCTGTTCATCACCTTCATGGACAGAATATCTAGGCGCAGCCGAGGCGTTGGAGGGATCCAGTTTGGTGACCTCAGGATCGGATCTCTGCTTTTTGCGGATGATGTGGTCCTGTTGGCTTCATCAGACCGTGATCCCCAGCTCTCGTTGGATCGATTTGCTGCCGAGTGTGAAGCGGCCGGGATGGGAATTAGCGCCTCCAAATCCGAGACCAAGGTCCTCACCCGAAAAGGGTGGAATGCGCCTAAAGGTCAGGGACACGGTCCTGCCCCAAGTGGAGGAGTTTAAGTATCTTGGGTCTTGTTCACGAGTGAGGGAAGGATGGAGCGGGAGATCGACAGGCGGATCGGTGCGGCGTCAGCAATAACTAGGACGCTGCATCGGTCCGTCGTGGTAAAGAGAGAGCTGAGCCGAAAAGCAAAGCTTTGATTTACAAGTCGATCTACGTTCCAACCCTCACCTATGGTCACCAGCTGTGGGTGGTGACCGAAAGAATGAGATCGCAGATACAAGCGGCCGAAATGAGCTTCCTCCATACGGTGGCTGGGCTCTCACTCAGAAATCAAGTGAGGAGCTCTGCCATCCGGGAGGATCTCGGTGTCGAGCGACTCCTCCTTCAAGTCGAGAGAAGCCAGATGGGGTGGTTCGGGCATCTGGTCAGGATGTCCTCTGAGCATCTTGTTAATGAGGCGTTTCAGGCACGTCCCACCGGGAAGAAACCAAGAGGCATATGCCAGACCCGCTGGAGAGACTATGTCTCACAACTGCCTGGAGAACGACTCGGGATCCTTCCAGGTGAGCTGGAGGATGCAGCCGGGGTGAGAGAAGCCTGGGCTTCCCGTCTAAGCCTGTTGCCCCTGCAACCCGGCCTCGGAAAAGCAGGGTCTCCTAGACACTGTATTTGTCGATCGTTGAATTGATAGAAGGTTGAGGGATTTGATAGAAGTAAATTTTGCAAACTCTCCTGCCTGTGTGTTGTGTTCAGGTCAGACGGTGGAGCTACTAGAGCGGCCTAGTGAGCGACCAAGCTGGTGTCTGGTCAGAACCACTGACCGTACCCCCCCTCAGGAAGGTCTGGTTCCCAGTTCTGCACTCTGCGTGTCACATTCTCGGTCCAGCGTGGAGATGGACTGCTTCTTCACAGGAAAAGGTAAGGAGAAAAAAAAAATCCAAATTCTCTTGTTCCACACGGTTATAAATCGGTTCTAGTTCAGGTTTAATCGAATTTAGACTCAAGATGGAAACAAGAGATGAAGAAAACGGAAACTTGGTTCTGGGAACTTGAACAAAATCTGGTCAAATGACACAAAACTACTGATTACAGACAAAATCTAAAATGAAAGCAAGCAGATAAGAGCTTACTGTCTGAGTTATTTGTCTGGAAACAGATGAAACACAGTAAAAGTTCATCTTAAATAGTTGCAAAGAAGAAAAAATCTTTACTGGAAAAATTGGACACAGTGGAAAAAAAATTACATCCTTTATCAGTTTCAAAAGATAGTGTTTGAAATTCTGTTTTTCTGCAAATTTCCACTAAAAATATGATTTATTTCTGCCTAAAGCTGCTTAAATCTGATTGATTATTCATTTTCTTTTATTAGATAAACCCATTAAATGTCGATTGCTGGTTTTATGAGGTGTTTTACAACTTTTAAGTGTTTGGAGGCAACGTGGATTTGCAGTGAACCCTGCTGGTCAAACACAGACACCACACACACACACACACACACACAACGTATATAGCAAGGAGTTCAAAAAGAGAGGGGCTCAGACATGAAAGTCATAAAAAATACTTTTGTATTTTTTGATGCTGAATAATTGACCTACAGAGAGCGCTGTTGCTGGGTGTGTTTTTATTATCAAACTATGATCTTATTGATCATTAACTTTCTAACACACACACATACATACGCATAGTAGAATTTCATCTCAAGGTCAGTTTTTATATTTTACACTTTAACAGGGTGTGGAAGAGAGGTTTGTCAGTGTGTGTGGGAGATTTTTTTTCCTCTTAGCAACTCACGCAAACACAACTGGATCATCTGGTTTGCCTCCTGCAGTCTGTGTTTCCTGCTTTCCTGGATGACAATGATGCTTATTGTTTTTGAGGGGATGCAAATAGAGCAGCTGATCCTGTTAAACTGGGGGTGGAGGTGTGAAGCTCATACATACACACATCCAGAGATGTTGAGTTTTTCCAAAATAGTGGACTAAATCAACCTAATCCCACTACCGTGTTTGATTCTTGTTCAAAATATTAAACAGTTGGCCATTTTTTTAACTCTCGACTTAGGGTAGCGTTCGAAAGCAGCCGCACTAGTTATCAGGCAAAGCAGATGAAAGCGTCCGTGAGAACTTACGTTAAAAAACTGATTATTCAAAAAGGAAGCTGTTCACTCCCGGTTTCTTTTAGTTCGAAAGTGTGCGCGCCCGTTCAGAGTAAGAAAGGTGAAAAACTTTTGCCCGTTATGGAATTTTGATATCTAAACTGATAGGTCTGGAGTTCATTACGGTAACTTTTTAGCCAGGCTGGCGCCACCTAGTGCCTCTGTTCAATTCGATTTGATACCAGCAACCCGTCCAGGGGTTGCAAGCATTAGGTTACGATTGAAGCGCACTGAAAACATCCGGTCAATCAGGAACAGATATGATGCCATGACGTCGAACATGAGCGTCCGTCCACCATGTTGGTCATTTGGCAGCTAAACAAGGATGTCGGCCAAGCTGTACAGTTTCTGATGGCAACAAATCCCGACAGTGAGAATTTAAAGACAGTGTTTAGAAAGTTTATCCTGTGGTTGTCCTGGTGTCGACAGAAAAAAGTTTGTTTTTACCTTCTGCTTTCTGGATTACACAAATTGTTCGGGCGCATTACTTACGTCACGTCTCAACCTAGAAAAGCGGCAATTGGTCAAAGCAAAAAAAATACACCGCCAACTGTCAAGCAAGCAAACCCTGATGCTGCGCGGAGTGAAAGAAACAATCAGATGCACTTACGCATGTCAAACCAGTCAACAATATGCATGAGTGGTTTGAATAGTTTTGGTATAGACGAGTGATATAGTACCAACAGAGGGCAGTTGGAAGCACCCTATGAAACAGGCTAAGAAAAAGTTGTGATGTACCGTATTTTCAGCACTGTTAGGCGCATCTTCAATAAATGACATTTTTTAAAACTTTTTCCATATATAAGTCGCACCGCATTATAAGGCGCTACAGTAAAGGCTGGGGTTACGTTATGCATTCACTAAATGGTGCTGCACTAAAGGGAATGTAAAAAAAAAAAAAAACAGTCAGATAGGTCAGTCAAACTTTATTAACAATTACAAAACAGCTTTCTGTTTTTACTCCCAAAATGAATAAATAGCTGTTTTATTATTTTCTCCAGGATAAAGTATTAGTATTTTTGTGACACAGTTTATCTTCCATTGGAGATAAACTCTGTTTAGTCTTACTTACTTGGCGCAGCGCATCCTCTTGTTTCCTCCACTTCCTCACCATTGATTCATTGATGTTAAACTCTCTTGCTGCGGCTCTATTCCCGTGTTCTACTGCGTGACCGATCGCCTTGAGTTTAAACTCTGCGGTGTAACAGTGTCTCTTGGTAGGAGCCATTTCCGGGTCTTTACACAAACACACAAATGGAAATGAGACGCCCTTTCATATATCCCAGCATGCACCGTACACTACTTCTTCTACGGGGGAAATGGAGTCGGCGGCTGCTTACCGCAGTTGTAGCTCAATATTAATCCATATATAAGGCGCTCCGGGTTAAAAGGCACATCATAGACTTAAGAGAAAATTTAAGGTTTTTAGGTGCGCCTTATAGTGCTGAAAATACGGTACTTCACAAGTACAAACCATCACCATCCTCTCTGCTATCTTTTTTGTATGTTTGTTTCTTTCCGTGGGTAATCAGCAATTTTCTTTATCATATCCACGGTCTTAGTCCATAAATTGATAAGTGTAAGCTCTGAACTAAACACTCCCTTCTGGTGGATGTGCTGGCGAACAACCAAACTAACAAAAAGAACTGATAACGAACAACTCATTTTGAATCTGTTCTTCTGAAATTTGTTAGACTTATTTCAAACAGAAATGTGAAATTTTGGAGCTCTGGCATAAATTGTACAGGGCCTCGGCAATATTTGTCGGAAGGTTGCGTATGACCACGTCTTTGAGGGCGATAAGATGTTTCACTGAGTCCGTCGAAGAACTCTTCTGGACCCTGCTTTGCGTAAAGATGATCTATTGTTCCGCAACCAGTGTTAGACATATTTTCTTTAGTGTGGAATTTAAAAAGCTAGAAACTTTTGTTCTGTTGTCTTGTTTGAAAGAGCAAATTGAGGTGCATCATGGGATTTTCACCTCATATTAAAAAAAAAATCTACCCAGAGACCAAAATTTTAGTGAAGTAAATTTTAACTAAAATGTTAATTAGTCCAAGCTGTTAATTAGAAAAACTCCTCTTTAATGAAAGTAGTGAGTGTGTGGAGGAGTGTAATGGTGGATTGGGTGGCTAGGTGGGAGGGGTTGTGGGATGTCTTGTGACTGCTCCCTAAAGTAGGTCTCCTTGTCCTCTGAAAGCCCGAGGCTCTATAGTGAAGTGAAAGAGAAGAAACTGCTCCTCTTTCATCACCGAACTACGCAAAGAACCTTCAAAGTTTCTAAAGGGCTTTAGTTTAAAGTTCTTAAAAATCAAAATCAATAATCCAGAAATAGTCAAACATAGACTTGATGATGCCCTTAATTTGATCTTATGAGTCTGATGAACATTTTAGATCCAGTTATTCTCAGATTATTGAACCTCTTTCCATACAAGACTCTCTGTCTCCCTGAAATGCACTCTTTTTTTATCCAATCATGTGCTGTTTCTTTGTTCCTCGAGAACTACCGTAATTTCACGACTATAAGGCGCATATAAACGTCTTAGATTTTCTTCAAAATGAGCGGTGCGCCCTTTCGTGCGGTGCGCCTTGTGTGTGAGAAAAGGCGGACCTAGAAGGAAACCCGGTGCTCGGGAGAAAAGGCGGACCTAAAAGAAAATGCATGAGAACGTTAAAGAGTGAAGTGTGGGCGTGGATTGTGTATAAAAAAGGTATGTGCTGTATGCACAACATTGCTGTTTTAACCCTGAAAATGGCAAAGAGACACGCTTATGACGCAGAGTTTAAGCTGAAAGCAATCAGCTACGCGGAGGAACATGGGAATCGAACCGCTGCGAGAAATTTCAGTATTAACGAGTCAATGAATTGTAGATGCTTGAACTAACGTGTCTGCTGGTACTGTTATCCGAGCTTTCGCAAAAGCTGGTATCCTTTCTGAGGAGCCGCACAGTACAGACAGTGACTTTGACAGCGAGGAGCGAAGTGGACCTGCTCTGTTGGATTTTGCGCAGCTGTTCAATTCTGAAACAGAGGATGAGGACTTTGACGGATTTGAATAAAGACTATTACCCGTAATGTGCTTGTTTAGTATCGTTACTACTTAAATAAAGCACAACGAAACTCAGTTTTGCTCCCTATCTATTTTTTAATACGCACATTTGCATGCTTGCGTGTGTGTTGTTGTAAGGCGGTGTGTGACTGAGACTGCGCCTTTTCGTACGGTGCACTTAATGGTTGTGAAATTACTGTATTTGAGTTTCAATCAGTAATTGCGTAGCTTTCAGAACTTTAAGGAACTAATGCATCCTAAAAACATAAAATATTGAGAAAAACTCCGAGTCAGTGTGGACTCAGTATGGATCTCCACCTGCATTTGTAGCCTTTACCCGCATCCCTTGTTTCTTTTTCTCAGTGTTTTCCTGCTGCAGTGAATAAAATGGGACACTGCAGCAAAGCACTGCTGCTATAAAACCTTGTTATCTAGGCTAACATGCACGTCTGGTGTCCCACCTGCGACTGTAGCTGTGCTTGTTGAGGTGCAGCGAACACATACACACCCTGTATCAGTATGTGTCCTTATATAAGCCGAGCAGCAGTCTAGCTGAACTGTACGGTTAGTCAGTCTACTGATCCCTGTGGGAACATTGATGCAGCTTTCAGAAGCTCATAAAATGTAAGGAATCAAATGGGTGTCAAACTCCGGTCCTAGGGGGCCGGTGTCCTGAAGGTTTTTAATGTGTTCTTGCATCTTCACACCCGATCCAGGTTATTGAGTCAATGTGCCAAATTTTATTGGTTGTTGATTTCACTTTATGTGCGTCAGCTGTATTGAACCAGGAACACATGGAAAACCTTCTGGACACCAGCGCTTGAGGACCGGAGTTTGACACCCCTGCTGTAGAGCAAAAGTTCTCCAAGATCCTGGAATTGTGTTACAAATTCATTTGAATGTTATTTATAGTGCTGTCATTTTAATGCGTTAAAAAAAATTAATACAATTAATTATGGCGTATTGACAGTGGTGAGCACATTTGAATTTTGGCCCATTGAAGAACCGGTCGTTTTCTCGGCCGTGCTACATCGCCTACGCTGGCAAATTAAAAAGACAGCAGTGGTCAAACAAAACAGACATAGGACAAGACTCATGAGGATGAGACAGTCGGACCACTGAACAGCAAATTTTTATTAAAAAAAAATAATTAATACAGGACAATAAATAAAACGTAGTAATTTGTAGTTTTTGCAAAAACGAGTTCTCCTACCACCGGAGCAACTCCAGCCTGACATACCATCTAAACATAAAACATGTTCAGGCAAGTTCCTCTGCACAGAGTGTGGCTACCAGGAGCTCGCACTCCCAAACCAAGCTAGCTGAATTTGGCTAGCGAATGAGCGAATCCACAACAGAGAAATTGATAGCACTAGTTGTTTTTTGTCTAGAAGAACCCACGTTGGTCTAAAGACAAGTTAAATGACAAGTTCGACAACGATGATATGCTCGTTTGCACTGTTTTATGTTCTTAATTGCAGATTTTAGACAGCCACGTTTCCATGGAGACAATTTCTGATGAAAGATTGGTTGTTGTAAATGAATCGGTAGTTCTAAATGAAAGATCCATATTGATCTCTCAGGTTCCGGATCGGGTCTATGTTAAATCTTTAAGACAGCAGGTAGGGATTTAGTCTTCATTTTGTCTTCTAAACCGCTCATCCCTGACAAGGCCGCGAGGAGTGTTGGAGCCTATCCCACCTGATTTCAGACAAGAGGCAGGATACACCCCAAGCAGGTTGTGTGTCTGCTGCTGAGACACACATACACAGCCATTCACAGGGGGCAATTTGGTACCAGCCAATCAACCCGTTCCGTTCCGTTCGTTCCGTTCGTTCCGTTCCGTCATCTTCCGCTTGTTCCGGGGTCAGGTCGCGGGGGCAACAGCCTCAAACGGGTAGCCCAGGTCTCTCTCTCCCCGGCTGCATCCTCCAGCTCGCCTGGAAGGATCCCAAGTCGTTCCCTGACCAGCCGTGAGACATAGTTTCTCCAGCGGGTCTGAGGTCTGCCCCTTGGTCTCCTCCCGGTGGGACGTGCCCGAAACATCTCACATTCTGACCACATGCCCGAACCACCCCATCTGGCTCCTCTCGATCTGGAGGAGGAGCGGCTCGACACCGAGCTCCTCCCGGATGGCAGAGCTCCTCACCCGATCTCTGAGTGAGAGCTCAGCCACCCTGCGAAGGAAGCTCATTTCGGCCGCTTGTACCCGCGATCTCATTCTTTCCAATCAACCCAACATTTTTTATTTTTACTCACTCTATTCATCCCTCACCTGGGAAATTTGTGTGCTACACCGCAGCAGGCTGCCATGATGGCGCCAATATTGGGAGAAACGGGGTGTTAGGTGTCTTCTCCAAGGACCCTAGACGTGCACGCAGTGGGATGCGAACCCGTGAACTTCCGGTTGACTTACGGCCCATTGGTGAATGCTCTAACCACTGAGCCCAATGGTTAGCCCCTCCCACCCTCCAACATGCATGTTTTGGAGGGTGGTAGGAAACCCACACATACACAGGGAGAACATGCAAACTCCACACAGAAAGTCCAGTGTTCCAAGCCTCGTCCCACTCCGGACCTGAACCCACAAGTTCATGATCTGAGACCACTGAGCTAAAAACTTTACCATCGTACCGCCGTGATTTAGTCTTCTTCATCCAAATACTTATATTTTTTTTAGGGATTGTTTGTTTTTGTTCAAATTTCTTTTTATGTTTTAACGGAGATAAAACAATAAATTTGTTCAAAGACCAGAAAACTAAATATTTTATGTAAAAGTTTTTACGTCGTTAAAATAACAAGAAATGAAAGCTTTGAAGATCAATCAATAATGTGAAAAACATTGTTTTATCCTTAATTTCAAAAGAAATTATTCCCTCCGATCTTTTAAAATGACGACCTAAGTTAACCCTTTAATGCGCAACTATAGCGCAGTTTGATTTATTTTGTCAGAAATCAATTTCATTTAAATTCAACACCGTTTAAACTTTGACAAAGTATATTTTGGGGGATTTTATTCATCATTAATTTAATTAGTACAAAATGATTAAAAAAAAAAGTCATTTTCAATGTTTACAGTCCCTAAAATTTTCAATAAGGCCTCAAAAATCAGGTCAAACTTTGAAGGAATCTAAATTGCTGGAGAAAATGAATCAGTTGAATTGGTTTCCATGACAACAGTAACCATAAACCTTTTAAAGATCAGCATAAACCGCACATGAAGCTGGAATTAGTCTCTCCACAATAATTAAGGATGACTTGTGTCCCACAGAGTGGAAGTCAGTCGGTGGGAGGGACTTCCTCCTGTGTGTTTGTGGGGAAGAGGGGCGGACGGGCTGCGTGTTTTGGATCCGCCTCCTCCCTCATGTGCAGATTTTCTCTCCAGATCTCAGCAGTGCAGTCTGGACTCTCCTGAAGTTCACACCCTTTTAGCAAAAGGGCGTGTGTGTGTTTATAATGTGTGTGAGGGATTGCTGTGAATGGATTCGGATTCGCTGCTGCTGCTTCAAGACCTCAGGTGAGGCGAGTCATAGGTGCACCTGTCCGTGTGTTTGAAATTTTGGAACGAAGAGGATATCTGCCTGGAAAAGCAGAAGTGGAACAAGGGCGCTTGCTTTTTATTTCTCCAATGTCAGATTAGGCAATCTGTTTTCCTGTGTGGGTGTGTGACGGGTTGTGACACAGCCTCTGGCACTCCTCGTGTAGTCACTGTGGTCCGTTTTGTAGTGAATTCCTCAGAAGGACTCCGTGCTTGGCTGTGTGGATCCAAAAATCTGCTCACATGATCAGAAACTGGACGGACGAGTTGAGTTAACGATGAACTGATGGAATTTCATTCTGAGTTTTTCTTGTTTTAGGGTGACAAAACTATGAGGTGGAAAAAAGCTGACGCAGTTGTTAGAAACAGAAAACCAGACCGTTGATAGGCAGTGGTGGATGAAGTACTCACTTTTTGTACTTAAGTAAAAGTACAGATAATTAGGCAAAAAATGTACTTAAGTAAAAGTACCAATAAAAAAAATCTACTTTAGTAAAAGTACAAAAGTAGTTGGTGTAAATTGTACTTTTTAAGTAAAAAGTAAAAGTATTCTACTATAATTCAAAAATTATTTGTTGTGCTATAGGGTGTCACCAGGGTCACCAGGATAAATACTCTGCAGGGGTGTGACCCCCCTCTCCCGCCTCTTTTGGTCCACAAAATATATAAAATAAAATAAAAGGAACCGGGACAAGTCAAGCTATCCCTTTGAAGGGCCAGCAAATGGGCCGCTAAAATGAAGGAAAATGACACTTATTTTTTAAAATGTTTTGGGGGGGAGGTCCCCCAGTCACTATATATTGGCTTTGTCAAAGTTCCACCCCTCTTTGGAAAATTCTAGATCCGCCCCTGCTCTGTGTAATGATGGCTCAACTTTTTATTTAGAAGTAAACACAACGAACAACGATCTTCTGACTCTTTTTAATTTGTACTATATTTGATGTTAGGTTTTTGGCGCTGAATGAATGCGGAAAATGTTTCTCGATTCATTACTTCTTCTCCCGATCAACTGCTTCTTTTGATTTTGGCGATGCGGCTTTAAGATGCGCGAAAAAAAACTGTGTATTTTTCAAATTCCTGAACGAAAATGTAACGAAAAATGTAAAACACACTTTTAAAAAGTAGCGAAGTAAAAGTACAGATATTTGCTCTAAAAATGTAGTGAAGTAAAAATAAAAGTACCGGTCTTAAATTTTACTTAAGTAAAGTACATATACACAATTTTTTTACTTAAGTACAGTAACGAAGTACATTTACTTCGTTACGTTCCACCACTGTTGATAGGTATGTCAAGGATCCACATCCCATCTAATCAATAATGAAATATTTTATTAATCCCTGAAGAGGATGTGCTAATGTATTTGTTTATGAATATTTTATCGTATTTTTCTCAAGGTTGATAGCCGCCAGTAGGAATTATCTCCAGTGCTTTATTTTTTTTAACGAAGCTCTACACCTTATCGTTATAAGGTCGTTTCTAAGTCAAAGAATTGGGGCGTTTTCAGCAAAAAATTATCGTATATTGCCATAAAAAACAAATTGGGCATAAAGGTGCTGATTAGATTAATAATCCCACCGCAAACAGTTTTCGACCATTTTTAAATCCAACTGTCAAATCGAGGCTTTTTGGTTTCGCAGGATTGTTTCCCTGCCCCGGACGACCATCCTTGTTGTCTAAAGTTTGGAAAACTGTGCTACGGCTCGATGGGCAGCATTCTTTTTTGGGATTTATCTCCTGCTCAGAAACTAGAAATTCCAGATTAGTTGGTTCAGTTTCTCTGAAATTTACATAACATCAGAATCTAACATCTTTTTACAAAACATAAAAGGACACTGCTTTCTCTCTAAGAGGTACTTTGCAAAATAATCGGGAAAGACGGTGTAGCTCACTGATAAGCAATGATAATAAAATAGTGTTTGACTCTAAATTTTTTTCCTGCTTTGGTCACGCGTTAATTTTGTTTTGGGCTAGAAAATTGGAATAGTGCTAGAAATCACCAGGGGGCAGTAGTGAGCAATTTAGAAAACAAGATCAATGAGTGATCTCTCACTCAGAGATCGGGTGAGGAGCTCTGCCATCCGGGAGGAGCTCGGTGTCGAGCCGCTCCTCCTCCAGGTCGAGAGGAGCCAGATGGGGTGGTCCGGGCATCTGTTCAAGATGCCCCCCGAGCGCCTCGCGGGCGAGGTGTTTTGGGCACATCCCACCGGGAGGAGACCAAGGGGCAGACCCCGGACCCGCTGGAGAGACTATGTCTCACAGCTGGCCGGGGAACGACTTGGGATCCTTCCGGGTGAGCTAGAGGATGCAGCCGGGGAGAGAGAGAGGCCTGGGCTGCCCGCTTAAGGCTGTTGCCCCCGCGACCCGACCTAGGACCAAGCGGAAGATGACGGAACGGAAGATCAATTAGCGTCTTCCACAAGGTGGGCTGACACTGCCATCCGGGAAGAGCCCTGAGTAGAGCTGTTGCTCCTCTGCGTTGATCGAGTGGTTCGGGCATCTGGTCTAAACTTCTAAACTTTGGGAGACGGCAGCACAGTGGTTAGTGCGTTTGCGCGCGGACCGGAAGGTCGCGGGTTTGCGTCCCACAAAGAGCACGTCTAGGGTCCTTGGAGAAGACACCTAAACCCCGCTTGTCCCACCATTGGCGCCGTCGAAGGGCAGCCTGCTGCGGTGTAAGGAGTGCAGCACACAAATTTCCCCGGAGGGGGATGAATAGAGTAATTCATTTATTTATTTAAAAGGAAGTCTAAACTTCCTGCTCACAAAAAAAATGGCACCATTATTAGGTCAAAGTCTACTCGTCTTTTTCTTCATCTTTCTTCATACCTCCCGAGCACCTTACTGGTGAGATGTTTCGGGTACGTCCAATGTTCCCTCTAAGCTGCGCGCCTGCGCAATTGCGCACCGCTAGCAGATTAATAGCGCACAAGAAAACCTATGCAGCGCAAAAAATAAAACCCAATTTAAACTAAAGATGGTCAAATGAGACAGAACTCAGGAGAAGATCTCTTTCTTCTTTCTTTTTGAAACGAATTGCTTCAAAGAGCTGCTTCGGTGTTTGGCTCGACACTGCTGGTGACGTCACAAAAGTTTCAAGGTTTTTGCTCCGCCCCCTTCTGCTCAGGAAGCTTGTGTAGTTGCTCAGACACATAAAAAATTAGAGGGAACATTGGGTACGTCCCACCAGTGGGAGACGCGGAGGCAGGCCCCAGATCTGCTTAGGAGACTACCGTAATTTCACGGCCATTAGGCGCACCGTACGAAAAGGCGCAGTCTCAGTCATACATCGCCTTACAACAACACACACGCACGCATGCAAATGTGGGTATTAAAAAATAGATCGGGAGCAAAACTGAGTTTGGTTGTTCTTTATTTAAGTAGTATAAACAAGCACATTACCGGTAATAGTCTTTATTCAAATCCGTCAAAGTCCTCATCCTCTGTTTCAGAATCGAACAGCTGCGCAAAATCCAACAGAGCAGGTCCACTTCGCTCCTCGCTGTCAAAGTCACTGTCTGTACTGTACGGCTCCTCAGAAAGGATACCAGCTTTTGCGAAAGCTAGGATAACAGTACCAGCAGACACGTTAGTCCAAGCATCTACAATCCATTGGCAAACTGTAGCGTAACTCGCCCGGCGCTGCCTTCCACCCTTCGTGAAACTGTGGTCTCCTTCGGTCATTCATCGCTCCCACGCCGCTCACACTTCACTCTTTAACGTACAAAAAGGCGCACCGCTCATTTTGAAGAAAATTTGAGACTTTTAGGTGCGCCTTATGGCCGTGAAATTACGGTATGTCTCACAGCTGGCCGGGGAACGCCTCGGAATTCTTCTGGGTGAGCTTGAGGATACAGTCGGAGAGAAAGAAGCCTGGGCTTTCCCTCTAGGGCTATTACCCCCGTGACCCAGCTCCGGAACGGAGATCAATCAAAAAATGGTGAAGACATAAAAAGTAGAAGCTTTGACCAATCTTCAATTTAAGCTTAGACGATACCGGTACTGGAACCTGATTTCGCTCGCTAAGGTCTTCTTTCATTTTGTCCGAATTTTCTTAAGAACAACTGGCCATCAATAGGTGTGAATTCGCAATGGTTTATTATGTTGATTGAAATGTATTCATTCAGGTTGTTTCCATATATGGTATGATTCCACACGGACTGATTGAGAGTCCTCATGGGAGTGGACTTTAAGCCCAAATGTTCAGTGAAACCAACGAGGCTGAATGTGGACATCTTGTCCCAATTATCCATATGTGCACCCCTCGAGAATACAGGGTTATGTAGTCGACAGATGTGCACGAACGCCGTCTCTCAGGTGGTTTTTCTCACTGAATGTGGAATTGTGTGTTTTGTGGTGAAAACGGTTCAGGGTCACATTGTTTCGATCAGTGAATGCCGCGGTTGGCTAAAAGTTAACTCTACGTGTAGACAGATGACGGACTTTGAATCCATGTGGTGCAGACTGCAGTTCTGATAAACACGCAGCTCAACTGGTTTTTCTGGTTTTGTGAAACTGCTTCACTGCTGATGTCTGCTTGTTTCTGGTTAGATCTGTGCATTCCTGTTAGATTTCACTTTTTCTCTGCTTGTAAAAGACGAGTTGGGGCAGTCTGGATTTGAACTAGAAGTCATAGTGTTGCATAATGAGCAACTTGTTTGAATCTGGTTGTACAGATCTCCGGCCCAATATAGATTCAAGTGTTTTTCTTCTTCAGCATCCTGATCCAGATAAAGCAGATCCAATCTTATTCACATTACCATTAGTCTGAGTGTCAAGCAGTAAGGCAGAGAGGACATGGGAAAGGACTTCACTGTTTTTTTTTGTTGGATCAAAGTGCATAACAATTTAACAAACCAGACGTTTTTTTAAAGAGATCAATAAAAGATGACATTACTCAAAAAGTACAACTTAGAGAAATGATACGTAAAGGTCCCCTATTATGCTTTTTTTCCCTTATTTTATCCTGTGCTATGTATCTGATATGCATAATTTTACATTCCGCCACAATCTCAACACAATAGTTTTTAAATACTACCCTGTTTAGGAGCGCAGTTTCAGACCCGGAAGTCAAAACAGCTTGTTTCGGTCTTTTTTTATTTTTTTTTTCCCGGGACCCGCCCCGTTGGTTGCGATTGGTTGTCATTCATTGTGATTTCCCTACCCACCCAGCACAGCGTGGAGCGGGAGGGGCGAGGTGTGCTTCACAGTAGAGTGAAGCACGGAAATGGGTGGATATCAGGGTGGAGAGCAGGTAGAAGTGGGGAGGGTGTTTGAGCTGCAGGGGGCTGAACAAAAAACAGATGTACGTCACTATGTTACACCAGTCGTTAGAGGTTTGGAGAACACGCCCCTTACTTTGACTTTAAATATCTCAAAATAGCATGAATCACAATAAAACACACTTTGGGGGATTGTTTGGGGTAGTACTAAGTAAAATAAAAGGTTAAAACCTCATAAAAGTCAGTTTTGCATAATAGGGGACCTTTAAAGTAACGAGACATTACGGAAACTTATTTACAACTTTGGACAAACCAATTAACATATACCGGGGTAATCAAATACTTAAACCGAGACTGAGGCCATGTCCTCGCGTAGCGGAGCGAGGACATGGCCAAATACGCCAAATACGCGTTTTTTGAAAACGCGTATTTGCAAAAAATGGTATTTTTGAAAACGCGTATCTGCTGTCCTCTGTTTTAGGAAAACGCTCGCAGCCACACATAACCGTTTTCAAAATATCTGCGTCCACACAGAGCCGTATAAATACGCTACTAAGTGCGATTATGAGCATTCCAGACCAGTAGTGGGCAGTATTGATGTAAAAGTTCTGAGCTACCCAATCAGAGCACCTCTCTCGTACACACACGAATGACGCATGTGCATTACTTGTCGCAGGTAGTGACGCATAACAACGCAAATCTCCGTTTTCGCACGTCCACACACAAACGCAAAAACGGAGTATTCCAAAATCTCCACTTTGGGCGGAGTTTTCAAAAACGCCGGTTTTGAGTGAAAAAAAACCTCTGTTTTCATGTGAACGGCCAAAATGGATAAAAATATACGCGTTTTCAAAAATACCCAGCTACATCTGGACAGGGCCTGTATTAACTAACTCCAAAAAAACCCCCCAATAGTCCACCAACACATGGTGTGCTTTGATGACTTGGCAATCTTTTAAAGGTCCCCCAGTCCTCAGCCACGCCCTGCCAGCCAGGAATGGAAGCATTGCCCACAACGGTTACTTAAAACAGACATTATTAAAAGAAATTTTAATTAATAAAATGCACGCTTTCCTTTAAAACAGTTAAACATAAATACATGTTAAATGGATATTTACAACAAAAATGTGAGAAATAATGACAACATCGCTTGTATGCAATATTTGACTATCCAAACTCGTTCAAACCCCCTATAAATATCAGTAAAATTCTGAAATTCATTGAGAGGCACAAATGGTGGCGCAATATGCTTTTATTTTGCGTGAGATGAGGAGGTGAAGAAATGTTTGGTAAAAAAACCAATGTTCAAGAAAGTTTTATAATCCTTTGGTGTGGTTATAAGTTTCTAAAATCACAAAGGCTTCATTTTGTTCTGGAGTCATAGTTGGAACGAGATCGCATCATAAAATTTGGATATGCTGTCAAAGATTTTTAGAAAACAACTCCCAAAGTTTTAGCTCAGCCTTCCCAAGAAAAACAAGAATTATTTTTGGATAAAATGAGAATTCCAGATCTTCAGACAGACTAAAGAAGATAGCGCAACAAACTTTGAGTCCATATCCATTCCGTTCCATCATCTTCCGCTTGTTTCGGGGTCGGGTCGCAGGGGCAACAGCCTCAAACGGGCAGCCCAGGCCTCTCTCTCCCCGGCTGCATCCTCCAGCTCATCTGGAAGGATCCCAAGTCGTTCCCCGGCCAGCTGTGAGACATAGTCTCTCCAGTGGGTCCGGGGTCTGCCCCTTGGTCTCCTCCCGGTGGGACGTGCCCAAAACACCTCGCCCGCGAGGAGCTCGGGGGGGCATCCTGACCAGATGCCCGAACCACCCCATCTGGCTCCTCTCGACCTGGAGGAGGAGCGGCTCGACACCGAGCTCCTCCCGGATGGCAGAGCTCCTCACCCGATCTCTGAGTGAGAGCCCAGCCACCCTGCGGAGGAAGCTCATTTCAGCCGCTTGTACCCGCGATCTGATTCTTTTGGTCACCACCCACAGCTGGTGACCATAGGTGAGGGTGGGAAGGTAGATCGACTTGTAAATCGAGAGCTTTGCTTTTTCGGCTCAGCTCTCTCTTTACCACGAAGGACCGATGCAGCGTCCTAGTTATTGCTGATGCTGCACCGCTCCGCCCTTCGATCTCCCGCTCCATCTTTCCCCCACCCGTGAACATGACCCCGAGATACTTAAATTCTTCCACTTGGGGCAGGACCCTGTCCCTGACCCGCAGTCCCTATCAACTTGATCATTTTAATTGGAACTCCACACTCTGAATAAACAGATTTTTTGGTGGAACCCGTCAAACTGCAGCATAATTACTTAATTAGTGGATTGGACAAAGATATTATAACTTTGATTTTACTTAATTTTTTCTACTCTACCAGTGTTCAGATGTTTAACACCTCCATTTCAGGGTGGCACATACAATTAGGCAGATTTAGATCAGGTAAATTTAGTCTGATGGATGGAATGGCATCCCATTGGTTGTTGGACAAGGACACCATATTTGGTGGTTCTTTACTCCAGAGATTTGCCCAAAATAGTTTGTATTTCATTTGGAGTTTAGCTGTATTTACGCATATTCTCGAGTTAAAATTAGCAACTTGGTGTTTGTGTCTTCGTTTTAAAATCAGAGGTCTCTTTTGTCATATCAGTCCAAGAAAAACTGTTTTACTGTACCCTTGTGGGGTAACTATTTGTACGTCGTAGCGCATAGAGATGGTACTTTGTGCAACCTTAAGAAATGCGATATTCGCTGAAATACTTGAAATTAGTTTTACTTCCATTTTTGTCACTCCGAATTCCCATAACTTTTCGCTCCACACTTTGTCCTATGCCATGGACATGTGCACGACAGCATTTAGTTTGAGGCTGCAAATACGGTTGGCAGATCAAGTAGCCAAAGAAATCGCACAATTTTGGTGCTTGTGTCTACAAACATCGATTCATTAGAACCCGGCGTGAGCAGAATGGGTGCATGTTGCTAAAACATTTCCTGCTTATGTTAAAGAAATTATAGGGGAGCGAAGAATAAAACCTGTGGCGTTCAAATAAACGAATGTTGAACACTAGAGCTAGCAAAATACTCAAACACATGAATTGAAATAGAAAACTCCTTCAGGTATGTTTCTGATATTGAAACCATGTTCAAACATGGTAGAAATGCTGATTTTACAGTAATCTCCCCCATTAAGCCACTCCTCCTCCAGGTCGAGAGGAGCCAGATGGGGTGGTTCGGGCAAATGGTCAGAATGCACCTCGAGCACCTCGGGGGCGAGGTGTTTTGGGCATGTCCCACCGGAGGAGACCAAAGGGCAGACCCCGGACCCGCTGGAGAGACTATGTCTCACAGCTGGCCGGGGAGCGACTTGGGATCCTTCCGGGTGGGCTGGAGGATGCAGCCGGGGTGAGAGAGGCCTGGGCTGCCCGTTTGAGGCTGTTGCCCCTGCGACCCGACCCCGGAACAAGCGGAAGATGACGGAACGGAACTCCCCCATTAAATGCTGTTATAGTTTCAAAAAGCAGAAGATACATTTATAGAACCAGCCAATCAGCATTTGATCAGATCAACAACGCCCTATGGTTTTTCAGATTTGGAAATGTATATGAGGACTTTTGAAGTAGTGATTAAAATTTTCCATTTGCTCACACTGTTGACACTGCGGTACTGGGTCACGTTATCTCAAATTTAGCCCTCAAATTTATTTGTAATCCACTATCTGTCCAGCAATATTTTCTTTTTGTAAAATATGTTGCACTTGGACATTTCCAGAAAGAGTTCGCAAGAATCTGAGACAAGATGTGTGGATGAAAGAAGTTTTTTTTTTTCTGTTGCACTGCATCATCAATGCTTTTTACGTCAAGATTCATGTCCAGCTGAAGATAATTAATAATGAAACGACATTTTCGACTACAATCTTTAACTTTATGAAGTCTGAGGTTGTTTTTACTACAATTTACTTCAACTATGTGTGTAACACTATACTAGTTTTGGGAAATTGGGCTGTTTGCAGGAATTCTGTAAACACTATGTTTCAGTATTAAGACATAATCATTCTGAGAACACACGACTCGCCACAATGATCTAACGTGCTGTTCCCCTGATGTACTCATTTCTAATCCTGTCCATCCTGGTCACTCTCAGAGAAATCCTCAGCATCTTCATCTCTGCTACCTCCATGGTAGCTACCTCCGTGGTGGCTACCTCCGTGGTGGCTACCTCCGTGGTGGCTACCTCCGTGGTGGCTACCTCCGTGGTAGCTTCCTCCATGGTGGCTACCTCCATGGTGGCTACCTGCATGGTGGCTACCTCCGTGGTGGCTACCTCCGTGGTGGCTACCTCCGTGGTGGCTACCTCCATGGTGGCTACCTCCATGGTGGCTACCTCTATGGTGGCTACCTCCATGGAAGCTACCTCCATGGTGGCTACCTCCATGGTGGCTACCTCAATGGTGGCTACCTGCATGGTAGCTACCTCCATGGTGGCTACCTTCATGGTGGCTGGTAGCTACCTCCATGGTGGCTACCTCCATGGTGGCTACCTCCATGGTAGCTACCTCCATGGTACCTCCATGGTACCTCCATGGTAGCTACCTCCATGGTGGCTACCTCCATGGTGGCTACCTCCATGGTGGCTACCTCCATGGTGGCTCCCTCCATGGTGGCTATCTTCATGGTGGCTGGTAGCTACCTCCGTGGTGGCTACCTTCGTGGTGGCAACCTCCGTGGTGGCTACCTCCATGGTGGCTACCTCCATGGTACCTCCATGGTACCTCCATGGTAGCTACCTCCATGGTAGCTACCTCCATGGTGGCTACCTCCATGGTGGCTACCTCCATGGAAGCTACCTCCATGGTGGCTACCTCCATGGTGGCTACCTCAATGGTGGCTACCTGCATGGTAGCTACCTCCATGGTGGCTACCTTCATGGTGGCTGGTAGCTACCTCCATGGTGGCTACCTCCATGGTGGCTACCTCCATGGTAGCTACCTCCATGGTACCTCCATGGTACCTCCATGGTAGCTACCTCCATGGTGGCTACCTCCATGGTGGCTACCTCCATGGTGGCTCCCTCCATGGTGGCTATCTTCATGGTGGCTGGTAGCTACCTCCGTGGTGGCTACCTTCGTGGTGGCAACCTCCGTGGTGGCTACCTCCATGGTGGCTACCTCCATGGTGGCCACCTCCATGGTGGCTACCTCCATGGTGGCTACCTCCATGGTGGCTACCACCATGGTAGCTACCTCCATGGTACCTCCATGGTAGCTACCTCCATGTTTACATGCTTATACAGACAAAAATAAAGAATTATGAACAAATAATAGTTTAAAAATACAATTTTAACTGTTTTTTTACCAAATTATTACGTAGACACAACTCTAGTTCCTTGGAGTTAGATTTTTTGTTTTCCTGAACATAAATAGAGACTAAAATTACTTTACAAAAAAAAGATGTTATATAATTTCATTTTAGTTATATTTCAGTATCAAAAATATAAATAACTACAACATTTTTTTATCAGCAATCCCAATCTTCTGATTTACTAGTTAAAGAAAAGTCCAGTGGTGGATGAAGTACTCACTTTTTGTACTTAAGTAAAAGTACAGATAATTAGGCAAAAAATTTACTTAAGTAAAAGTACCAATAAAAAAATCTACTTAAGTAAAAGTAGTACATGTCCAAAGATGGTTTGGACATGTACAGAGGAGAGAGACCGAGTACATCGGCAGAAGGATGCTGGATTTGGAACCACCAGGAAAGAGGGCTAGAGGAAGACCAAAGAGGAGGTTCATGGATACAGTGAAGGAAGACATGAAGATAGTTGGCGTGACCGAAGAGGATGCAGCAGATAGGGTTAGATGGAAGAAACTGACTTGCTGTGGCGACCCCTGAAGGGAAATGCCGAAAGGAGAAGAAGAAGACTTAAGTAAAAGTACAAAAGTAGTTGGTGTAAATTGTACTTTTTAAGTAAAAAGTAAAAGTATTCTATCATAATTCAAATGTTATTTTTTGTGCCAAAGGGCATCACCCTGGTAACCAGGATAAATACTCTGCAGGGGTGTGACCCCCTCTCCCGCCTCTTTTAGTCCACAAAATAAATAAATAAATAAAATAAAAGGAAAGGGGACAAGTCAAGCTATTCCCTAGAAGGGCCATGTATGGGCTCCAAAATGGAGGAAAATGACACTTATTTTTAAAATGTTTTGGGGGGGAGGCCCCCAGTCACTATATATTGGCGTTGTCAAAGCCCCACCCCCTTTGGAAAATTCTAGATCCGCCCCTGCTCTGTGTAATGATGGCTCAACTTTTTATTTAGAAGTAAACACAACGAACAACGATCTTCTGACTCTTTAATTTGTACTATATTTGATGTTAGGTTTTTGGCGCTGAATGAATGGAAAATGTTTCTCGATTCATGACTTCTTCTCCCGATCAACTGCTTCTTTTGATTTTGGCGATGCGGCTTCAAAATGCGCTAAAAAAAAAAAAAAACCTGTGTATTTTTCAAATTCCTGAACGAAAATGTAACGAAAAATGTAAAACACACTTTTAAAAAGTAGCGAAGTAAAAGTACAGATATTTGCTCTAAAAATGTAGTGAAGTAAAAGTAAAAGTACCGGTCCTAAATTTTACTTAAGTAAAGTACAGATACACAATTTTTTACTTAAGTACAGTAACAAAGTACATTTACTCCGTTATGTTCCACCACTGCGTTTTCTAAAGTGAGCTTTCGGCCTCTACGCTGTGTAAATGGTTAAAAAGAAAATGCGACTTTAAACTGGATGCTGTTTGAGGTTCTAATGTAATAAACATGCGAATGTTGGATACTCTGTTAGCTTAAACTGTAGCGGCAGGATTTGCATTTACTAAATAAAGTAAAATAACCAAATATGTTTCTCTAGACATAATGTCTGCCTATTTGAGCTACGTTATCTACTGAAACACACTTATTAAAGGGAAAAAGATGAAAATATGAAGGAAATATTTCTACACATTACAAACTATAAGTCCGTGTAGTCCCGCATTCATCCAGGAGTGATTCATAGTAGAAAAGATTCAAAAAAGTCTTCTGGACAGTTTAATTCTTGATCGAGACGTTTCAACTTCCATCCGGAAATCATTTAAATCTGAATGAAATGGACTGAAAACTGGATCTATTTATCCTAACCTGAGTAAAAGGTAAAAAAAATAGTAAGGACGGGCTTGACCACTACATTGGGGAAACTAAGCAGCCACTCCACAAAAGACTTTACCAACACAGAAGAGAAGCCTCAAGTGGTCCACAGTCTGCTGTACATCTGCATCTTAAATCCACCAAACACACTTTTGAGGACAGTGAGGTGAAGATTCTAAGTAGAGAGAAAGGATGGTTTGAAAGAGGGGTGAAGGAAGCCATCTTTGTGATGAAAGAGAGTCCCTCACTGAATCGGAGTGGAGGCGTTAGATACGTTTTGCCGGGATTTACAGCAGCCTTTTGAAGCCATGGACTAAAGATGACACCTCGTGACCAGGCCCGGTTCTAGCTCTCAAACTTTGGGTGGGTAGAATACATTTGAAGGTGGACGAACAAAAAACACATATATACCCTCTTCAATTTGTGGGCTTGGGACCATCACAGAAGGTGCACTTGCATCTCTCTGAGGCTGAATTATATGTATGTGTGTGTATATGTATTTTGTTTTTTTGTCTTTTTATTGTTTTTGATGCATATATAAGATAACAGGAAAACTACTACAGCATCAGTCGCCTACTTTTTTTTGCAAAGATTGTCACAAATTCATCCATGTCTAATTTATTTGTGATGGTCTTTTCGTGGGCCAAAATCACCAGATTTCTTTTTCTATTGTGAAGCATAGCCAGAGAATACTCCAGCCAGGGTCTAGTGCGGTACCAGGCCGGGTTAAACGAACGAAATGTACCGCCAAATGCGCGTTTTGGGTAGCTAGCTAACACGGGCTGTGTCGGGGCGGTAAGGGAAAGACCCGTACCGGCATAGTCCAGGGGTGCAACGGCCTGTTGAGGTTGCACTTGTGGACAATTGACAGAGGGGCTGATGTTTGTGGTGCTTGTGTGACTAAATACACCCTCCGTGAGGCCCGCCGAGCCAGCCGTGTCTATGGCGACGGAGGCGCGAGCCACGTCTGGGGCGGCGGAGGCGCGAGCCGCGTCAATGGCGGCGGAGGTAGAGGTGCAACAGCCCGATCGACGGCTGTCTGTCACACCACTAGTGTCCGAGCGAGCCGCAGAGCCGCTGGGTGTGGGCTTGATTACAGGCTTGAAGAAACGATGCATTTTCGCATAAAAATATCAAGCTACCTAAACGCTAAGAGGAAAACCAGAGAATCAGAGTTCCGCAGTCAGAAGAAAATGTGTGCTTTTGAGCAGCAGAGTGTGGGGAAATTGACAACTTGTGTATTTATGTAAAAAAGGCAAGGGGGCGTGACCAAACAGTGCTATAGGCCTATGTATGTAACA
Source organism: Neostethus bicornis (assembly GCA_902685375.1). Taxonomy (NCBI): domain Eukaryota; kingdom Metazoa; phylum Chordata; class Actinopteri; order Atheriniformes; family Phallostethidae; genus Neostethus; species Neostethus bicornis. The sequence continues at coordinate 6,636,394 of LR738549.1, read as the reverse complement.
TAGGCCTATATTTATTTGTGTTTAAAAACACCCAATAGGATGCTGCTCATTCTCTGTGACTTTTTGATTGGATGGGCAAGCCATCAGTTTGGGTGGGCAATGCCCACCCTTGCCCATGCCTAGAACCGGGCCCGCTCGTGACCTAGTTTCACGCCTCTCGTTAGCAGGAATTTCTATTCACTAGGCTTTTAGCATTTTTATAATAGGGTCGTTTACTGCTCTGTGGCTACAATAGGAGTCATTCACGGCCATCTTAGGTAACACAGGCTCATTGGTCGAGCCCGTCCTTACTATTTTTTTACCTTTTACTCAGGTTAGTATAAATAGATCCAGTTTTCAGTCCATTTCATTCAGATTGAAAATGATTTCCGGATGGAAGTCGAAACGTCTCGTTCAAGAATTGAACTGTCCAGAAGACTTTTTTGAATCTTTTTCTACTATTACAAACTATACAAATATAGTTACATCAGCAGTTTTTTATACAGTATCCCTGCTGATGTGAAGGATTAACAGAGGAACCTGGACAATCTGCTCAGGAGGACTAGCTCCGACCTGAGCTGTTCTTTGGACTTAGTGAACTCTGTATGCCAGAAGGGAATGTTGATCAAGCTGCATGATCATATCGTACAATTAAATACAACCTTAGTGATTACAATGTTTCTATTTGAATTCTTTGACCTCATGCTTGTCTGACCAAATCTGCTGATTTCACCATTCGGCAGCATGTGGTCCGTTTTTAGCGACATTTGTCTCAAAAAGTTCTTAGATACGTTATTAGACACACTGTTAAAAGTACACCAGGCTGAATATTAGTCACGGTGTTTTTGTTAGATATCAGAATGTTAGTGTTCTGCCTGTTTCCTGGTTGTTTGTTGCATTGTGGTAGGAGTAACTGGAAAGGAGGGTTTGTTTTTCTAATGAAACACTAGTGCTGGATTAGTGGAGGTGACTCAGCGACTGGAGAAGTAGTCTTTTGTAATAAAGTTTGACAATAGTTTTTCTGGAAGTTTTTCTGAACTTTTTGTAGGTTTGGACGTTATTCACATATCAAAAACTTTACATGAAACAGTTTTCTATTTGTTTATGTAGGTTTGAGTTTAATCTCTTCAATCATTTTTTGAACGCCTGGTTGTTCTTGGCCTGCTTTTTTGTTCTCTGCCGCACCCACAACATAATGTACGCAGGAAGTAAGTCCATGTAATCCAGGAGGGATCCATCGTAGAATAAGCTTCAAAGGTGACTTCTGGACAGCGTATTTCATTATCAAGAAATTGACGATATGATGATCAAGTACACTGAATGACGGATGGAAGTCGAAATGCCTCGATCTTCAAATAAACTGTCCAGAAGACAACTTTAAAGCCTTTTCTACGTAACCAGATAATTCTATAACACATGTGCTCTCCATTTGTCTCTCCGACACATGTGGTCAAGAGGAGCCAGATGGGGTGGTTCAGGCATCTGGTCAAGATGCCCCCCCGAGCGCCTCGCGGGCGAGGTGTTTTGGGCACGTCTCACCGGGAGGAGACCAATTGGCAGACCCCGGACCCGCTGGAGAGACTATCTCTCACGGTTGGCCGGGGAACGACTTGGGATCCTTCCGGGTGAGCTGGAGGATGCAGCCGGGGTGAGAGAAGCCTGGGCTGCCTGTTTGAGGCTGTTGCCCCCGCGACCCGACCCCGGAACAAGCGCAATTCCTTCCCTTAAAAGGAAGTGGTCTTTTTACATAAATGCACCAAAATAAGAATATTAAAGATATTGCATTAGTTTTGCCGACGTGATGCACGTTACTCTGTTTTCGAGGCCACCGGGTTTTACGATTTGTCGTGCATACGCCTCATGGTCAGGACCAACGGGAGCTTTGGGGAGGAATGCAGTGTCAGAAAAGGAAGTGAAACTGGATAACTGTATTTATGAGCTTTTTACGGGAGGTATCACATTTCTGAGCTACCAAAAAGTACATATGTTTATTTATATATACTACAAGATAAGAATTATTATCTCACAAAAGCATCATACTTTTTGTATGATGCTTTCATACAAAAAAGCATGTATGCTTTTTTGTATGCATACATGCATACAATGCTTATCATGCATACATGATAAGCATGTATGCTTTTTTGTATACATGCTTATCAAGCTTTTGATAAGCTTTTATCAAAAGCTTGATAAAAGCTTTTATCAAGCTTTTATTGGGGCTTGATAAAAGCCCCAAGATTTTATCAATCTCCTGACTACCCCAGAAAGAGTCATCTGACACCTCTACCTGACCTGCACACTGAGGAGCAGAGTCGGTTTTGCGATTCAATTAGAGTCTCCTAGTCCTAGTCTCCGAGTGCTAAGTGCCTTCCAAAAGACTCTTAAGTGTCTTGTTTGAATAACTCAAGCAGAAGGTCTTGGGTCTCGAGACACTTGCACGGGCTTTCAGGTAGTGGTGAACAATTGACCTCTTCATGAGGGTTCTAGTGTTAGGATTGTAGAAAGAAAAAGTTTTCACTGTCAAGATTTATACTAATCCTGAAATTTAAAGTTTGTGTAGCTCACATTGCCTTTAGCCTTCTTGTTCTAAATTTTGCTTTTAAGAGGGTAAAATACTGATTTGATCCGTTGTTTGAAAAGAAAAACTTATTACTTTGTGACAAAGACACAAACTGATGCTTGGTCTCAAACATCTGTATTGTCAAATCCTTGTTTTAATGGCGTCTAATTGATCAAATTTGTAGTTTTATTTGATCTAAGCTAGTGAGCCCAAATTTTAGTGGACCTAATACAAAGCTTTGGGGAACGCCACATCAAAGAGATGTCTTATGTAGTCAAAATCCCTGGTGTGGAGGTACCAAAACAAAGATGTTATGAATTATTGAAACAAATAAATCCACTATATTTATGAGTTTTTAACAAAGTACTATAGTTTAAGATAATGGGCCCATTTTTTTTTCTTATAGTTTCAAAATGACTATAGTTGAATGACTTGGAGGTTGTCTGTTGGAGATTTGTCTTGTACGTGATCCCTCAAGATTTTATGGATCAATAGATGACGTAATCTTCTTCTTCTTTCGGCATTTACCTTCAGCAAGTCAGTTTCTTCCATCTAACCCTATCTCCTGGTCCTCTTCGGTCACACCAACTATCGTCATGTCTTCTTTCACTGTATCCATGAGCCTCCTCTTTGGTCTTCCTCTAGTCCTCTTTCCTGGTGGTTCCAAACCCAGCATCCTTCTTCCTATGGACTCTCTCTCCTCTGCACAAGTCCTAACCATATCAGTCTGGCCTCTCTGACTTTATCTCCAAAACCTCTAACATGTGCTGTTCCTCTGATCTTGTCAATCTTGGTCACTCCCAGAGAGATCCTCAGCATCTTCATCTCTGCTTCCTGTCTTTTCCTCAGTGCCACTGTCTCTAGACCAATCAGCATGGCCGGTCTCACCACCCTTTCATTTTAGCTGAAACTCTTCTATCACACATCCCACCTGATACTTTTCTCCACTCGTTTCAGCCTCCCTGCACATGCTTCTTCACCTCTTTTCCACACTCTCAATTGCTCTGGATTGTTGATCCTAAGTACTTAAAATCTTCCACCTTCTTTATCTCTTCTCCCTGTAACTTCACTTATGATTTTAAACATTTTCATCCAAACTGAGGGTTACTCTTCAATACTTGTATCACAAAACAAGTAAACAGAGAAAACATTCTGCTCATGTTGTCTTTTGAGTAAAGCCAAAAGTGTCCTACTATCATTTTCCTCTTTCTTAAAATGAATCACAGAGATAAGTATTACTGGAAAAAGCACTTTGTTCTGATCACATGCTGTAGTTTGGGTACAGAAAGATCTAAAACTTTAGCCTCCTCCCGGTAGTTTTTAATAAAGCTGCTTTTTGTCTTCTCAGCGTCCTTTGATTACGATCCAGATCCAAACCTTGGATTTTTTTTCTACTCTCGTGTTCAGTCGTATCAAAGTTGTTCCACCGACAGAAACAACTGTTTCACACCTTCAGACCTGAATAATTTGACCTCAGCCGTCTGACTTCATGTGGTGTGTTGCTTCATCCTTTTTAAGAAGAAGAGGGAAGTTATGAGAGGAATGTCATCTTTCCAGATTACTGTCTCTTCCTGTCGATGAGCAGAAAGCATGACGGGAGTAGTGTGCAACCATAGGTGGGCGTGTGTTTCTCTGATATACCGTAATTGCCAGAATTAGAATCAAACTTTTTGCTCACCTTTCCACATTCCTTCACCGGTCCTTGACCCAGTGAGCAGTGCCCGTGGGTTCCAATGTGATAACGGCTGGAATTCAGCGGTTTGTTTCGCTCATACCACGTAGCGAGCCAAAACAAGCTCGGTCTGATCTCAGATAAAAGTAAAGGGCGACTCAAACAGCTGATGTAAATCTTGTTGCCAGGGGAGTTGTATCTATCTGCTGGAGGGATCAGTTTGTTCAGTTTTTACCGTTAGTTTTTATTAAATTGCTACATTTTCTTGATATTTTAAAGGTATTTAAAGATGAAGAGACTCTGGTCCTCGTCCGGTTTTAGTTTTAGTTCCTTTGCAAACGCGTCTAAATGTAGAACGTAGAATGTAGAACGTAAATCGATTTACAAGTCGATCTACGTTCCAACCCTCACCTATGGTCACCAGCTGTGGGTGGTGACCGAAAAAATGAGATCGCGGGTACAAGCGGCCGAAATGAGCTTCCTCCACAGGGTGGCTGGGCTCTCACTCAGAGATCGGGTGAGGAGCTCTGCCATCCGGGAGGAGCTCTGTGTCAAGCCGCTCCTCCTCCAGGTCGAGAGGAGCCAGATGGGATGGTTCGGGCATCTGGTCAGAATGCCCCCCCGTGCGCCTCCCGGGCGATGCAAGTCGGCCGGGGAACGACTTGGAATTTTTCCAAGTGAGCTGGACGACGCAGCTGGAGTGAGGGAAGCCTGGGCTTCCCGCCTGAAGCTGTAGTTCCCCGCTTGTTCTGGGGTCGGGTCGCGGGGGCAACAGCCTCAAACGGGTAGCCCAGGCCTCGAGAGGAGCCAGATGGGGTGGTTCGGGCAGCTGGTCAGAATGCCCCCCCGAGCGCCTCGCGGGCGAGGTGTTTTGGGGACGTCCCACCGGGAGGAGATTAAGGGGCAGACCCCGGACCGGCTGGAGCGACTATGTCTCACAGCTGGCCGGGGAACGACTTGGGATCCTTCCGGGTGAGCTGGAGGATGCAGCCGGAGTGAGAGAGGCCTGGGTTGTCCGTTTGAGGCTGTTGCCCCCGCGACCCGACCCCGGAACAAGCGGAAGATGACGGAACGGAACAAGCAAACGCGTCTTTTCCTGTGGATTTTGAACGGGCAAATTTTGTAGAAATGTGTCCACCGTACAGCGAAAGGAATCGCTACCAGGCAACAACAAATACTTGTAGGTAGAACTGAAATATTTGGGTCTATAATCAGACCGAATACAGCATTAATAAAAAACGTCTCAATCAGATGTTTTGGTCCATAAACTTTTGCATAGACCATGACTGTGGGTTAAAAAAAAAAGATGAATTGTTTTTCCTCAAATTGGGGTTCATGACCTTTTTATTGTGGTGGGGAGAGAGCTGAACCCAACGGCAAAGGTCTCGATTTACCCTCAATCTGACCCTGGTGGTCGCCACATATTGGTGGTGACCAAAATAAAGGTATTGTCAATGCAAGTGGTAGAAATGAGCGTCGTTACCACTTCCAAAACACGTCCACTTTCAAAACTTTGCCAGCTTGACACTGACCCCATTTGCGGAGGACTCTTACAAATTCCTCCCACATTTGTAAGAATGTCTTGAAATGGGGTTCAAGACCCATTAAGAACCTCCATCGTCTCCTCTGCTGATATTTGTTGAATTCTTTACTTTAATTTATGCCAAGATCAAAACGACGTCACATATGACACCCCAATCGAATTCAAAGGGACATTTAATTCTACATTTAGACCCCAGGTATCTTTTCCATGTTCTTGTCAGGGCGTGAGGTCCGGGTGGAAGGAGGAGGACCCAAATGCAGGAAAACAAACATTTTATCTTGAAAAGGCAGTCCAGTTAAAAGCTGAAAATAAAACAAACAAGGATCAATGGATGGTCTCAAATTATTGTTTTGGAACGTGTATCTTGGTCAGGCAGCCAGGAAGACCTGGCTGGGATGGGAGGTAATGACCTGACCCTGAGGGGAATGCAGACCGTCTTTTTAAAGGCAGCTGTACAAATATTGTACCTTCAGGTGTCTTAAATCAGGCAGATGAGCGAAGCCTCTGGTTCCCTCTGGTGGTGGGCGAGGGAACCATGACAGTTCCTTGTGTTTTGACAGTTTAACTTGAAGCAGTGTCAAGTGGTAACAGTTGTTTTAAACACAGAGAACCCCAATTCCTTCCTCACAACCTCACTCGATATGAACGAGAATGTAAACCCAAAATATCTTTGTTTTTTGTATTTATGTACATAAACAATCACAATTAGAATGAAATTTTACTCCTTTATAGCGCTCTATCATAGACCATAAGGTGGGAAAGCCTGACTATTGCTCATTGTGACACCCGTTTTCAGAAAGGAAAGGTGTCACAAATTTTGGAGGCCACACCCCCAAAATTTGACACATATCCTGTGAGAACCGCCCATCCTCCACCCAACTTAATAGAAGAGATGGGGCACTACAAGGTTTACTATAGATGATTGTTCGGGTTGTTTTAGGCAAAGACTGAACCAAAAAGGACATTTTTAGAAGAAACCTGTAGACTACGGATGCAGGACATGTGACTGGGTGGAGGCGGGGAAGTGGAGGAGTATCGCGGGAGTACATTTTCGCGGGAGACATCACTCCTGCTATGTTGTATCATTGCTGTAGCAAGCACTCGTTCATGGTCACTAAGGAGGGGACGGAAATCATTGTTGTTTTTGGCAGCCATCTAAGTTTTAGTCTTCGTCTTTGGACGAATATTAATTTAAGTTTTAGTCACGTTTTCGTCATCTTTTTATATTTTCGTTTTAGTCACAAAAACCCAAAAGAGTTTTCGTCAGTGAAGACTTAGAACGTTTTTAATCTGCATTGTGTCTTTAAATCAGTCGTTAGCGCAACCAAGCTAACTAAGGAAGTTAGCAGCGCTGACAAGCTAGCATTAGCTTGAAGTTAGCATGCTGTTTGCGCGAAATATGTGGAAAACTTTAATTTTCTGACCACCAAGCTCCTTTGTTACTGTTGCCGCCATGGTGAGTGACTCTCTCGTGGCTGCAGGTGTGTTGTGTAGACGGTGTAAACGTGCAGCATTGTGTTGTGTAGACGGTGTAAACGTGCAGCATTGTGTTGTGTAGACGGTGTAAACGTGCAGCATTGTGTTGTGTAGACGGTGTGAACGTGCAGCATTGTGGGGGGCGTGCCGCCGTGAGACACAATTGCGCCCGATGTGCTTTTTTCTTTTCACAGACAGAAATGTGAAAGTCTGACGCCTATTTCGTTACATTTTTGTCTCGCCAACAGAAACTTGCAAACGTCTCGTCACATTTTCGTCACCAAAATGTCGCATTTTTTTCGTTATCGTTACGTCATGAAAAAAAATGCTTCGTCAACCAAATAATTTCGTTTTCGTCATCGTTGACGAAAACGACGCCGGCAGAAATTTGTCAAAAAACAGCTGAATTTTTTTGGTGACGAATACAAGACTCACACATCACTATTAAAAAATACAAAACAAAGTGTTAAAGAAAGAGAAAAAAGACGAGAGCTTGTCTTTGTGATCAAAAAATTTCTGGCAAAAAATAAAAAACAGGAAGTCAGGTATATTAGAAGGCCTGTGTGTGTGTGTGTGTGGGGGGGGGGGGGGGGGGGGGGGAGTTCAGTGGGTTTGAGCCCCTCTTGTCCCGTCAATAGAACCATTCATGAACAACATGTGTGTAGATACAGAATGAAAGCATGAGACAGACAAAAAGCCTTGTTCTGATGCATTCGGGCTCCGGCTTCGGTTTCTGCAGACTGGACGCCTAATGCGTGTGTGTGTGTGTGCGTGATTAAAGATAGTGAGTGATGGGGCTTTTAACAGAGGACTGTCTGTTGTTCTGCAGATGCCGAACAAAAGCCTCCTTGTTGTGTTTCACCTGATTTTGGCCGTCTGTGTTTGTAGTACATGTTCTGTGTGTTGTGGAGTACTACAGCTGCACCATCAGAATGTAAAACATCCACGTTTGACATTGAAGAGGATTCATAAAGATGTTTGATTTTTTTCTTTGGTTTTCCTTTTGATAATTTTCAAAGACAAAAGCGCAAGGTCATACCTACTTTGGATTTTGAGTTGATTATTTTGATTATTAGATTATTTTGAATTTACTCTATTCATCCCTCACCGGGGAAATTTGTTTGCTGCACTCCTTACACCGCAGCAGGCTGCCCTTCAACGGCGCCAATGGTGGGAGAAGTGGGGGCTAGGTGTCTTCTCCAAGGACCCTAGACGTGCTCTCCGTGGGACGCGAACCCGCGACCTTCCGGTCCGCGGGCGAACGCGCTAACCACGCGGCCACCGTCTCCACCGAGTTGTGGTATTTCCGCAATTTTTAGTAGGACTTCGCACTGTTTCTATTGTTTCGCAATGCCCTTTAACACAGTTAGCCCTCCTGTTGCTATGCTACATATTTCGGTCCGTCGTCTTTTGTTTATCCGGGGTGCGAGCCGCTCCTCCTCCAGGTCGAGAGGAGCCAGATGGGGTGGTTCGGGTATCTGGTCAAAATGCCCCCCTGAGCGCCTCGCGGGCGAGGTGTTTTGGGCACGTCCCACTGGGAGGAGACAAAGGGGCAAACCCCGGCCGGGGAACGACTTGGGATCCTTCCGGGTGAGCTGGAGAATGCAGCCGGGGTGAGAGAGGCCTGGGCTACCCATTTGAGGCTGTTGCCCCCGCGACCCGACCCCGGAACAAGCGGAAGATGACGGAACGGAACGATCGCGGGGGACAACAGCTTCAGACAGGAAGCCCAGACTTCCCTCCCTCCAGCAGCATTGTTCAGCTCACCCGGTAAAATCCCAAGTCGTCCCCCGGCGGGCTGTGAGACGTAGTCCAGCGGGTCCGGGATCTGCCTCTTGGGCTCCTCCCGGTGGATGTGGCCAAAACACCTCACCAGCAAGGCGCTCTGGAGGCATCGTGACCAGATATCCAAGCTACCCCATCTGGCTTATCTGGCTTCTTTAGATCTAGAGGAGGAGTGACTCTACTCTGAGCTCCTCCCGGATGGCAGAACTCCTCACGCTATCTCTGAGTGAGAGCCCAGCCACCAAGAAGCTGCCAAAGAAGCTCATTTTGGCCGCTTGTATCCGCAATCTCATTCTTTTGGTCGCGGACTGGTACCGGGCCGCGGGTCTTGTGGTACCGGGCCGCACGGAACTGTTATTTTTATTCACTTTGTTTTTTGTCATGTCTTTTATTTTGAAGGTACATGTTTACCGTTACCATGGCAACGAGAGTGCGTTCGAGCAGAGAGAATGTTTCCACGTTATAAAGACGCTCCTAATGCATTTTCTCGTGAAGACAAAGTGGATTTAAGTTATTTTTATTGATTTTAAAAAGCCATTTTTTTCAGGCTAGTCTTATCATCTTAAGACCAGTCCATGAAAATATTGTCAGACACTAAACCGGTCCGTGGCACAGAAAAGGTTGGGGACCCCTGCTCTACACCGTAGAGTTAATACACCCTGTGCACACTGACAATAAGACCGCCAACTACTGTAGTGGATGCGCAATTACACTTTATTCTAATGTGGCAAAAAAGAAAACATGTTCCACAGGGTCCCTGGCATCGCACCCCACTATTTGAGAAGCACTGGTTTAATGATTAGTCTGCAACAGAAGGACTGTTCCCCTTCATGTTCTTCTTCCAGCCACTCGTTGCAGTCCATGGCTCTTGTAGGGTCCCGGTGGTCACGCAGCTGTGACCGTTCTGCCGAGAGCACCTGGGTTCTTCACTTAGAAACACATGGATAAGTTTCCTCGATGGCTCTCACTGGTTTCAGGAATGTAACGAGAGCAACCGTCTGTGGAATCAGAGAAACTGAAACTGCTTGACTTTAGAGCATACTCACCACCGCACCGGTGATCTGTAGACGCTCGAAAATCCCCAACACAAATTTAATCTCAGATCAGCAGACTGATAAACTTTCTGCTGACAGGACTTACTTGTGGATTTTCTAGTAAGGAAGCCGCTGAGATAAATAAGGGTCACAAGTTCTTGATGCGAATTGCTGAGAGCATAAACGATGCCTTTGCAACATGAAAGAACCAGAAAAAAGAACCCCGAGGTGCTCTCCCTGACCCACTGAGAACTTTTGTTTCCGGCCACAGCTGATCCACCACACTGTTGACGCGTGACTCCCAATCACACACTGATATGTAAGATGCAGAAATGGATATGCTAACGTTGCCTGGGCGTCAGGCGTTAGCTGTGGTGTGGAAACAAGAATAAGCGGTGCCATGGTATTGAACAATATCCCTTAGCCCGGGGGTGGGCAAACTTTTTGAGCCGAGGGCCACATTGAGTTCTAACATTTGACTAGGCGGCCGGAATAGGACCAGATGGATGGCGTGCTTTGGTAACCGCTAGATTAGACCGCTAGCATGGCGCGTTAGATTTTAAACAAGCGCGCCAAATGTTACATCAAGAGCGTTAAATTTCAAATCTAGCGATGCTAGGTTTGAAATCTAAGCGCTTGATGTAACATTTTGTTTGTTTTAACATCTAACACGCTTGTTTACGTGTGTGTATTGGGCTCAATGGCTTTCCATATCTGTGCACACTGTTTATTTTTAAGGCGAATGCATCACAGAGACACACACATTTTAAAGAGAGCAGTGTTGTTGTATCCTCAACAGAGGCAATATATCCAGAGTGTGCCATCTAGTGACGAAACATAAGAATTGCAGGGAAAATAAAACTAACAAGGTTTATTTAATTCATTTTTTCAAGTTTGGTAGGCCGGATTAAAACATTTAACGGGCTGCATGTGGCCCGCAGGCCGTAGTTTGCCCATGCCTGTTGTAGCCTGTTCTTTTTCGCACACTGAATTAATAATGACTTTTTGGGGTTTATGTGGAAACTTGGTTGAAGCAGACATATTTGTAACGTTTTTTTTAAAAAAAGTTTTAGGATCTTGATTTTTGTTGACCTTGACTATTGGTTGCATAACCCCAAATAAGTTAATCTATAGTTTGTATTGAGTAACTGTGGGCAACTTCATAAAATTCTTTCAGCAGTTTGGGAGCATTCATAAAAGCGTGAAGGAAGTACAGACGGCCCGAGAACTTAATTCCTCCTCCTCATTCTTTGGAGGGAGGTATAAAAAACTGACAACTGTAAAACAAAAACAAATCAGTTACCTGATCGGGCCGCATCAAGTGCTAAAGAAGAGTAGGGTGAGGACAGCATGGAGGAAATGTTACTGTACATTTGAAGTTTGCTTCAACACTATCGGCAAACTATTCTGTGTAAAGATTAAAACAAAACTGAGCCGTTTAAAAGAACAAAAATTACAAAACAATATTAAAACTTCATATCCTATTGTGAAACACGGTGGAGGAGTCATCATGGTTTGGGGTTACTTTGTTGCCTCAGTGCTCGGACGGAGTGCTTTCAATTACAGTCATCAAAAACAAGTTTATCGGAGAGTTTAGCCGACGATCTTTCATCTGATGCACTAAAAAGGAGGGATTATTCAAAACAATACTGATACAAAACATGGACGTAAATCAATGACAATATGGCTGCAACAGAAGAAAACACGTCTTCTAGAGTCACTCAGTCCAAATCTAGACCACAACTAAATCAAGATGCTGTATCGCGACCTTAAAAGAAAAATTCACACCAAACTTGACCAAATTTTTTTTTATATAACCCTTAAGTTTTAAAATATTTGTTTGTGCAAGACCGTTAGAGATTTAATGAGGTATGCTTCTCCTTCCAGAGTCGTGGCGCGTCAGCAGCTCTTACGGGAAGACTGAGTCTGTAGCCAACCTGCAGCCTCAGCCGTCCCTCGCCTCACTGCAGTCCGGTTCTCCCGGTCCCAAACGTTCCGGAAACACTCTGAGAAAATGGCTGACCAGTCCGGTTCGCCGCCTCAGCCAAGGGAGCTCTATCAAAAAATCCTCCAACAACAAGCCCAAGAAGACTGGTAAGATGAACCAGAGATGAACCCGCAGGTGAACCTGGCATGGATGGTTTGACTAATGCAGTGTTTGGCAGGTCCTGGATCAGAAAGAGAGGAGAGCAGGAAGACCAATGAGCAGGGTCAACTGGACTCGGACGACATTGATGAGGTAAATTCACAAAAAAAAAATTGAAATTAATTTCACTTTTCGACGGACGCTGCATCAGTCCGTCGTGGTAAAGAGAGAGCTGAGCCGAAAAGCAAAGCTCTCGATTTACAAGTCGATCCACGTTCCTACCCTCATCTATGGTCACCAGCCGTGGGTGGTGACCGAAAGAATGAGATTGCGGATACAAGCGGCCGAAATGAGCTTCCTCCACAGGGTGGCTGGGCTCTCACTCAGAGATCAGGTGAGGAGCTCTACCATCCGGGAGGAGCTCGGTGTCGAGCCGCTCCTCCTCCAGGTCGAGAGGAGCCAAATGGCGTGGTTCGGGCATCTGTGTAGATGCCCCCCAAGCGCCTCGCGGATGAGGTGTTTCGGGCATGTCCCATCGGGAGGAGACCAAGGGGCAGACCCCGGATCAGCTGGAGAGACTATGTCTCACAGCTGACTGGGGAACGACTTGGGATCCTTCCAGGTGAGCTGGAGGACGCAGCCGCGGTGAGAGAGGCCTGGGCTACCTGTTTGAGGCTGTTGCCCCAGAGACCCGACCCTAGAACAAGCGGAAGATGACGGAACGGAACAAAAACAGCCAATTCATTTCACCCCAAGTATCGACAACCAAGACTTGGCCCTTACCAATAACTCAATCAGTAATAATTAAGGTTTGAAGTATTAATTTTTTACATTTATGACCTTGATTTTTGGTCAAATTACCCTGAAAACCTAATTGCTTAATCTATAGTTGGTACTGAGTTTGTGCGGGCAGTTTAATTCAGTCATTTCTTCACTTTGATTAAAAAAAAAAAATGATTGTTTTGTCTTCTGAACTGCTTATCCCTAATGGGGTAACAAGGGTTGCTGAAGCCTATCCCGGCTAATTTAAGCCAAGAGGCAGGGTACACCCTGAACAGGTCGCCAGTCTGTTGCAGGGCCACAAACATACTCATTCCTTGGAAAAATTTTATAGTGGCCAATAGACCTAACATGCATGTTTTTGGAGGGTGAGAAGATGAAAACCCACACATACATGAGGAGAACATGCAAACTCAACACAGAAAAAACAGTAAATCAAGCTTTGTTCCCATTCCGGGACTCAGACATTGGCCATCGTGCTAACCATTGCCCCGCCATGCAAAAAAGAACAAATACAATATTTACATGTGTATTTTTATACATATGTAAATGTATCAGTATTTATACGTGTTTTTTTTTTTTTTTTTTTACTTTGAACCTTGAACGCAGCTGTAAAAACAAGTTCCAGTTAAGCAGTTCCTCTTTGTGTGGGGGAGGTCACTCCATCAGGGTCACATCAGACTTTTTAACTTCCTGGAATGATTTGTTCCTAATGACACCGATAAGACACATTCCATAAGATTATAAAAATGATTTAAAAAAAACAAAACATCCCTTTCAAATTAAGAGCCCATTGTTGAAGGATTGAAAAAAAATCTCTATATAAAATCTTTTTTTTTTATTAATTATCTAAATTAGTCAATAAAGTTATTTAATCATTAGCACATATTTTTTTCTGATAAATTATTAATGATTGTTTTCCATTTAATCATTAAAACAAACTGTTCCGTTCGTTCCGTCATCTTCCGTTTGTTCCGGGGCCGGGTCGCCGGAAGGATCCCAAGTCGTTCACCGGCCAGCTGTGAGACATGGTCTTTCCAGCGGGTCCGGGGTCCGCAGGGTGGCTGGGCTCTCACTCAGAGATCGGGTAAGAAGCTCTGCCATCCGTCAGGAACTCAGTGTCGAGCCGCTCTCCCTCCATTTCGAGAGGAGCCAGATGGGGTGGTTCGGGCATCTGGTTAGGATGCCTCCCAAGCGCCTTGCTGGCAAGGTGTTTCGGGCACGTCCCACCAGGAGTAGACCAAGGGGCAGATTCTGGACATGCTGGAGAGACTTAAAACAAACCAAGATTACAAAACAAAATTTTTTCGGATAGTTTTAACATCTGTTTTGAAGAATTCCTAACTTCCCTGGTTAATCCTCTTTGAAAATCATGCCCCAAAAAAATTAGCTAAAAAAATTTTATTCTTCAAAAGGAAGATTTTCCATACGTACAAAGACCGGACAGCCCGTACCAAGGGATCTGAGACTCCGTACTCCCGGAGCACCCCGCCACAGGAGTCCCCTAGGGACACGATTGAATGCCTTCCCCAGATCTACAAAACACATGTAGACTGGTTGGGCAAACTCCCATGACCCCTCCAGGATCCTGAAGAGGGTATAGAGCTGGTCCGTAGTTCCACGTCCGGGACGGAAACCACACTGCTCCTCTTCAATCCGAGACTCGACAATCCGACGGACCCTCCTCTCCAGTAATCCCGAATAGACGTTCCCAGGGAGGCTGAGGAGTGTGATCCCTCGGTAGTTGGAGCACACCCTCCGGTCCCCCTCCCCGATGTCCATGCAATGGTGCAAAGGCGTCTTAGCCAGGACAGCCCAACACCATCCAGAGCCTTTAGGAGCTCCGGGTGGATCTCATCCAACCCCGGAGCCCTGCCGCTGCGGAGCTTTTTGACCACCTCGGAGACCTCGGCACCAGAGATAGGAAGACTTCCATAGAAAAATTTTTAGAACGTGAAACTTCCTTCTTTTTTTTCCCCACAAAAACACCGTAAAATGCAGCGTTTAAAAGACATGCAAAAAAAAAAACTAAATAATCCAGAAAACCCTCTTTAACTGTTTATTATTACATTTCCAGATCAGTAAAGATAGAACCTCGCTGTCCAAGACATCGTCAGGCATGCAGAGTGGTGGCGAGGAAGAGCAGGAAGATGAAGCCCACCCCCCTCTTCCTCCACCCATGGAGATCATCAAGGACCCTTCGGTTCAGGAAGACAAGGTAACAATAGAGCTGCTAAGTCATTTTATTTTCCATCAGATCTTTTCTGTCGGCAAGAAAGTTTCATACTATGTGATAGGTTAAAGCAAACATGGGCAAACTACGGCCCGCGGGCCACATGCGGCCCGTTAAATATTTTAATCCGGCCCGCCAAACAAAAAAGTTAATAAATAAACCTAGTTGTTTTATTTCCCCTGCAATTCTGATGTTTCCTCACTAGATGGTGCCAAAGTAACAACAACACTGCTTCTTTTAAAATGTGTGTGTCTCTGTGATGTGCTCGCTGTCAAAATAAACTGTGTACAGATATGGAAAGCTATTGGGGCCAAAACACGCATGTAAACAAGCCTGTTAGATGTTAAAACAAGCAAAATGTTACATCAAGCACTTAGATTTCAAACCTAGCGTCGCTAGATCTGAAATTTAACGTTCTTGATGTAACATTTAGCGCGCTTGTTTAAAATCTAGCGCCATTCTATCGGTCTGATCTAGTAGTTTGAAGCATCAAAGAAACAATTAGAAAGGACCTGAAATTTCCTGTCAGTATAAAACTGTACATAAGAAAAATGGACCACATCAAGGAAAAGATTATTTTTTTGCACATTGTTAATCACTGCATTAGAACTCATTGTGTATCCACTTCTATGGCGTGTTCCATACATAAAGATAGGTAATCCAATAACAATATTAAGAAAACCGTTAAAACATCAAGCTAAGAACCACTTTGATTGAGTGGATCACTAGATCGATGTTCGCTAGTTTCTTTTTCACTATTTTACAGTCGACCCGTTTCTTTGTTATTTCAGTGACAGATGAGTGTGACTCACTCACTGAGTCACCATAGTGACCGCCTCCCACTTCACTGTATCTACTTGTGGGAGACGCCACGATGGTTGCACAATGGTTGCACAATGGTTACACTTTGCAATTGTGCATGAGTATGAACAGGTGCCACAGGCTTGTTTAAACACCATTGGATATGCATTAAATCATTTGCATATATTGTATTTTCACGACCAAATGGCGCACCAGGCGGCTAAGCACCAGGCGGCTCAGCACCAGGCGCAGTCCCAGTTTCGTGTGCTCTGTTTTTAACCCACACATAGGGCGCAACTGATGATAGGGCGCAGGTTTTATATACATATCCTCTACTACGTACGTCCACCTTACAACAACACACACACAAGCAGACAAGTGTGCGCATTTAAAAATAGATCGGAAGTAAAACTGAGTTTGGTTGTCCTTATTTAAATATTAGTTACAATCATCATAAAGTCGTTTATCAAATCCATCCAAGTCCTCATCCTCTGGTTCAGAATCTAACAGGTGCGCTAAATCTAACATAGCATGTTTATTTTCCTCGCTGTCAGAGTCAATTTCTGCACCATGCGGCGGAAGTGATGCCGGGTTTTGTGAAAGCTCGGACAACTTGAGTTGGGTGATGGAGGGATTAGTGGGTGGAGGGATTAGTTGAATAAAGTCGCGTTTTTGCGATTTTTTTTTTTTTTTTTTTTTTTTTGGAATAGTTCGCGACTTTGTTGCAAACTTTTGTTTTTATAATTGCGATTTGTTTTGCAACAGGTCGCGAAAAAGTCGCAAGTTTTTGTCAAATTTGTCAAATTTTTTTGTCAAAATTGTCGCCAAAAGTCGCGAAAAGTTTTTGCGACTTTTTTCCGACATTTTTATTTTTAGCAATTTTTTTTGTCAAAAATCTCAAAAAAGTCAATATAAAGTCACAAAATCACAAAAAACGTTAAAAAATTACGAAAAAATTCGCAAAATTGCAAAAAACTCGCTAAAAAGTCGCAAAATTGCAAAAAACGTCAAAAAATCATGAAAAAAGTCAAAAAATGTCAAAAGGTCGCAAAAAAGTCGCAAAAAAAATAGCAAAAAATTGCAACAAAAAAACAAAAAGAACGATTGCAAAAAATTTGCAAAAAATCGCGAAAATTTGACGAAAACTCACGAACTGTGGTGTAACTCGCCCTGTGCTGCTTTCCACACTTCGCGAAGCTGTGGTCTCATCTGGTCATCCATCGCTCCCATGTCGCTCGCAGTCTTACTTTGAGCGGCCGGTTTACGCCGATGTCCAGCGGTTGGAGCTCCTTTATCAGACCTCTCGGAATCACAGCAAGCGTAGCATTCATCCGCTTCAATTTTTTTTTTCCTTATGAGCAAGACACATTAGGCACTCTGCACGATAGGGCGCACCGCTCATTTTGAGGAAAATCTAAGACTTTTTTATATGCGCCTTATGGTCGTGAAATTACGGTAGTAAAAATTTGTCGTTCTAGAGACGTGGTTGGGGCAGGATGGAGATCAAGTTGGCTCATGTCGCAGATTTGTCGTATAATTTTGAAAGAGAATTACAGAAGATTAGAAAAAAGGTTTTCTTTTGATTCATTTGTTATTTAAAAAAATCCGTGCAGAAGTGATCATTAGTTTGGATTTTTAAGAATTCAAAACAGTAGTAAAAAGTTGTTCGGAAATATGTTGGATCAAAAGAAACCAGTTTGTCTCCTCTTTCCAGGAACTCCTCACACTTATTTCTGTTT
This sequence comes from Neostethus bicornis, assembly GCA_902685375.1. NCBI lineage: Eukaryota > Metazoa > Chordata > Actinopteri > Atheriniformes > Phallostethidae > Neostethus > Neostethus bicornis. The sequence continues at coordinate 6,618,706 of LR738549.1, read as the reverse complement.
TTCCTCTTCTTGCATGTTCTCTAACATTCTCCTCCTTTTACTTCCTCTCAGCCTTCATCCTTGCTAACCTCTCTGCAGCCTTCCTCTGAGGTGCCCAGTGCCGCCGAGCTGGTTAGCGCCATAGAGAAACTGGTTAAAACCAAGATGGTGAGTGTGTAACGTGGAAAGCGATCGCCTCGTGTTGTCGTACGTGGACTAGGAGTTGTGTTGTTTCTGTTGGATTTAAACTACAGCACACAAGAAAATAATAAAAGTTTGTTCAAATTTAAAGTAAAGTGGAAATTTAACCCAAATTTGTAAAAACTTGAAGCGTAACTGAAAGTCTGCGTAAGAACAGATTTTTATTTTCTTGTGCAAATCCCTGAAAAGTTGGAAATACATTGCAAAAAATAGTTTGTTCTACTAAAATATCAGTGACAAGAAATGCATTTCTGTTCCATTCCGTCTTATGGGTCCATTCCACTTATGGGTCATTTTCAAATTTCTTTCCATTTAAAAAAAAAAGAAAAAAAAATGAATTACTCTATTCATCCCTCACCGGGGAAATTTGTTTGCTGCACTCCTTACACCGCAGCTAGTGAAAAAAAGCTAGTGAAAAAATAAAATATAAGTATATCCATAGGTTCCTACTCTCTTTTGTTTTTGATAAAGGATTGATTTAGAGACCCAAATCTGCTGATGGCCCCTTTTTTTACAGATGTACTTTTAATTACATCTGTATGATGTATTATGTTACCTTTGTTTCAGTAACAGAGTGGACAAATTTTGTTTCTGATGACCTGCGACTGAGACCAAGCTTTCTGACACTAGGCAGCACATTTCTCTCCTGAATGCCTTGATAGTCTTCAGATTTCATTTTACCTTGCACACTTTCAAGACACCCTGTGCCTTCAACCTTTTGAAGATCACTTCAAAAGGTCTATTTATTGTATTTAAGTAGCGACCTACTTTGGTCAGTAGTTTAAAGGCGTTTAAATATCGATTTATGTTTGAACATTTTTCTAATATGTTAAAATTGTGAAATTTTCTGTTTCATTCATGCTTTTTTAAGCAATTTATGAGCCATGATTATCTGTATCTGCTATTAGGTAAGAATAAACACCCCACAGAAGGACAATACCACCTATTTAACGGTGTAAGAAGGCATGGGCAAACTACGTTCCGCAGGTCACATGCAGCCCGTTAAACATTTTAATCCGGCCCACCGAACTAGGAAAAAAAAAAGATAGACCAATAGACCATGTCAGTTTGACTTTTCTTGATTTTTTAATGTTCGTCACTAGATGGCGCCAAAAATACAACAACACTGCTCTCATTAAAATGTGTGTGTGTCCGTGATGCGCACACTGTCAAAATAAACAGTGCACTGATAAGGAAAGCCATCGGGCCGAATACATGCCTGTAAATAAGCGTGTTAGGAGCAAAATGTTACATCAAGCACTTAGATTTCAAACCTAGCGCCGCTAAATGCACGTTTTTAAGCGCTCTCGCACTAGATTTCAGACCGCCGCTAGATTTGAAATTTAACGCTCTTGATGTAACATTTAGCTCTTGTTTAAAATCTAGCGCCATTCTATCGGTCTAATCTAGAGGTTACCAAAGCATGCCATCCATCTGCTCCTGTTCCCTGGGGCGAATACAGGATTTTCTAAAAGAGGGGAGGGATTCCCTAGGTCCGGCCCGCTTGACAAATGTTAGAACTCAATCTGGCCTGCGAGTCAAAAAGTTTGCCCACCTCCGATGTAAGACAAACTGGGTTTTTCGTCTATTAGTCTGTTTTATTGCGACAATAAGTCAGAATACACCTGCTAGTGTTTTGATCACGTTCACAGATCTGTTTATTTACAGTTAAAGCATTTTCTTTCATCTTTGAAAGATTTTTAAAGATCAAAAAGTTTGTAAAATGCAAACACACAAAAAAAACATTGGAGAAGAAAGTGGAAAATTTCAACAAAGCAGATGTTGAAATATTTTTTAAAAATACTTAAACAAACTAGTGAGAACTGCTTTGATGTTTTACATTGCAAAGTTCTAGCGGAGCACAGGTGTGTGTTTCTAGTAAAATTTAACTTTCAGCTATGTAAATACATGCCTGAAAATAGAAAAGAGGCCGAACACAGAACCTTGTGGTACGCTGCATTCAAATCTAATGATAAAAGTGAAAAAAAATGAAAAATATATGCAAAAGAAAAACTAAAAATCAAGACCTTAGTTCTACCCCACGTTTCTAAAAAAAGTAGGATGTAATTATTGGTTTTAATCACTTTCTTTTTGCTTGGATGAAGAGCTCGCTGTAAAGCCGCTCCTCCTCCAGGTCGAGAAAAGTAAGGTGGGGGGGTTCGGGCATCTGGTCTGGATGCCACCGAGTGCCTCACTAGTGAGGTGTTTTGGGCACGTCCCACCGGGAGGAGACCAAGAGGCAGACCCCGGACCCGCTGGAGAGACTATGTCTCACAGCTGGCCTGAGAACGACTCGGGATCCGTCCGGGTGAGTTAGAGGACGAAGCGGGGTGAGAGAAGCCTGGGCTTTCTGTCTGAGGCTGTTGCCCCCGCGGCCCGGCTCAGGATAACCGGAAGACGACGGAACGAAACTTTTTTTTTTGCAATGAATGGGTAAAATCCACAAGGAGAAATCAAAAAGCAATTAATGGATATTATTAATATAATTAAGTCACGGCTGATTTAAGAATCAAAGAACAACTGTTTCTCCAAAGTTTGAACTTGGAATATGAAAAAGAAGGACAACATGGATTGTATGGATATCGTGACGTGTGATGCTCAGCTCGTGAACATTGTTTAGGGTTTGAAAGATTTTCGTTTTTTCTGTAAGAATAGATAAATAGTCAGATTTTACGTCCATAAAAACTTGTTCCGCATAAACTTAGAAGGTCAAACAATATTTGGAGTATATCTAGAGCACAAGTAGTTAGTGTGAAAAAGTAATGAGATGCTGCCCCCTGCTGGTGTGGAAGTGCCCAACTGTTTAGCTGATGAACGGACTGACTGATCCGTGAATTCTTTTCCCTTCAGACTGTAGAACCAGGTGCGTACCCCGGTTTCTCTTCACTGACTCCACCAGAACAAACCACTCCAGTCCAGCCGAGGAACCCCGAACTGGAGCAACGAGCCAAAGCCATGAGAGGACGGATGTGAGTTCTTGTGTTTTCTGATCAGTCTTGATTCGACGCTGATGTTCACAATGTTTTTTTCAGGTTTGTTCTGAACGAGCTGATTCAAACGGAGAAGGATTATGTCAAAGATTTGGGCATCGTGGTGGAGGTGAGCGTTTAAACTACGTCTTTCTGTCCATGTTACGATGTTACATATGATCATAATTTGTTTGAGTTTCCATTCCGTTGTCTTCCGCTTGTTCCGGGGTCGGATCGCAAGGGGCAACAGCCTGAAACGGGTAGCCCAGGCCTCTCTCACCCCAGCTGCATCCCGGAAGGATCACTAGTCGTTCCCCGGCCCAATGTGAGACATAGTCTCTCCAGCGAGTCCGGGGTCTGCCCCTTGGTCTCCTCCCGGTGAGGCACTCGGGGGGGCATCCTGACCTAATGCCCGAACTACCCCATATGGCTCCTCTCGACCCGGAGGAGGAGCGGCTCGAGACCGAGCTCCTCCAGGATGGCAGAGCTCCTCACTCTATCCCTGAGTGAGAGCCCAGCCACCGTGCGGGGGAAGCTCATTTTGGCCGCTTGTATCCGCGATCTCATTCTTTTAGTCATCACCCACAGCTGGTGACCATAGGTGAGGGTAGGAACGTAGATCGACTTGTAAATCGAGAGCTTTGCTTTTCGGCTCAGCTCTCTCTTCACCACGACGGACCGATGCAGCGTCCTAATTATTGCTGACGCCACACCGATCCGCCTGTCGATCTCCCGCTCCATCCTTCCCCCACTCGTGAACAAGACCCCGAGATACTTAAACTTCTCCACTTGGGGCAGGACCCTGTCCCTGACCCGCAGGGGGCATTCCACCCTTTTCCGGGCGAGGTCTATGCTCTCGGATTTGTTTGATTTTGTTGAATTTAATCAGAATAGAAATATTTTTCATTTTTGGGTAAATATTGTTTATTGATTTTTTTTTTGTTGTTGCTTTTTTATTCAAATAAACAAAAAAAGCGAGCCCTAGCCATACACGCAAATACGCCCAAATGGAAATCATTGGTGTAGATCACAAATATATTTTTTAACCTCGTAGGGCTTCATGAAGCGGATTGAGGAGAAGGGTATCTCCGATGACATGAAAGGAAAAACCAAGATTGTATTTGGGAACATCCATCAGATCTACGACTGGCACAGAGAGTAAGTCTGATTCTACACGTCTGTAAACCAAGCACAGCAGAGCTTCTGGAATGACTGTTCACTGATGACACGTCTTCTGTCAGGTTCTTTGTAGGAGAGCTGGAGAAATGTCTGGACGACAATGAGCTCCTTCCTGAACTTTTTATCAGACATGTGAGTAAAACCATCACCTTTTTAGAAAGACTTTCAAACTCAGAGATTTGATGTGGAGGTGTGTGTGTTGCAGGAGAGGAGGCTGCACATGTACGTGGTGTACTGTCAGAATAAACCCAAGTCGGAGTACATCGTAGCAGAACATGACTCGTACTTCAACGTAAGTAGACTTCTCGTTTAGTTTCTACCAGAAGAAACAGACAAAATCATCAAGACCGTTTGAGGCATTTGTGATCTTTGTCTTCTTCTTTCGGCATTTCCCTTTAGGGGGCACCACAGCAAGTCAGTTTCTTCCATCTAACCCTATCTCCTGCATCCTCTTTGGTCACACCAATTATCTTCATGTCTTCCTTCACTGTATCCATGAACCTCCTCTTTGGTCTTCCTCTAGGGGTCTTGCCTGGTGGTTCCAAATCCAGAATCTTTCTTCCTATGTACTCTCTCTCTCTCCTCTGTACGTGCCCAAATCATCTCAGTCTGGCCTCTCGAACTTTATCCCCAAAACTTCTAACATGTGCTGTTCCCAGTGGTGGATGAAGTACTCACTTTTTGTACTTAAGTAAAAGTACCAATAAAAAAAATCTACTTAAGTAAAAGTACAAAAGTATTTGGTGTAAATTGTACTTTTTAAGTAAAAAGTAAAAGTATTCGATCATAATTCAAATGTTATTTTTTGACCTATAGGGTGTCACCATGGTAACCAGGATAAATACTCTGCAGGGGTGTGACCCCCCTCTCCTGCCTCTTTTTGTCCACAAAAAAATAAATAAATAAAATAAAAGGAAAGGGGACAAGTCAAGCTATTCCCTAGAAGGGCCAGTGAATGGGCCGCCAAAATGGAGGAAAATGACACTTATTTTTTAAAATGTTTTGGGGGGGAGGCCCCCAGTCACTATATATTGGCTTTGTCAAAGCCCCGCCCCACTTTGGAAAATTCTAGATCCGCCCCTGCTCTGTGTAATGATGGCTCAACTTTTTATTTAGAAGTAAACACAATGAACAACGATCTTCTGACTCTTTTTAATTTGTACTATATTTGATGTTAGGTTTTTGGCGGAAAATGTTTCTCGATTCATTACTTCTTCTCCCGATCAACTGCTCCTTTTGATTTTGGCGATGCGGCTTCAAGATGCGCTAAAAAAAAAAAAAAACTGTGTATTTTTCAAATTTCTGAACGAAAATGTAACAAAAAATGTAAAACACACTTTTAAAAAGTAGCGAAGTAAAAGTACAGATATTTGCTCTAAAAATGTAGTGAAGTAAAAGTGAAAGTACCGGTCTTAAATTTTACTTAAGTAAAGTACAGATACACAATTTTTTTACTTAAGTACAGTAACGAAGTACATTTACTTCGTTACGTTCCACCACTGGCTGTTCCTCTGATCCTGTCCATCCTGGTCACTCCCAGAGACATCCTCAGCATCTTCATCTCTGCTACCTCCATCTCTGTTTCCTGTTTTTTCTTCAGTGCTACTGTCTCTAGACCAAACAGCATCGCCGGTCTCACCACGGTTTTGTACACTTTTCCTTTCATTTCATCTGAAACTCTTCTATCACACATCACACCTGATACTTTCCTCCACCCGTTCCAGCCTGCCTGCACAGGCTTCTTCACCTCTTTTCCACACTCTCCATTGCTCTGGACTGTTGATCCTAGATTCTTAAAATCTTCCACCTTCTTTATCTCTTCTCCCTGTAACCTCACTTTTCCATTTGGATTCCTCTCATTCACACATGTAGTCCGTTTTACTTTGACTAATTTAATTTTAGGCATTTGTGATACTTTTTTTTTAGATAAATTTAAGAAGAAATCCATAAACAATGTGTCGTTTTCAGTCCCAAATTTGCTGTTTCTAAATTTAGAATTCCAAAGTAAAAATAAATGTTCCATTGAGGAGTTCATGTCTTTCTTTTGTTCATTCAGGATGAGGGTATTTGACCGTATGTTAATGTTGTTTTCCAGGGAATCCAGCAAGAAATTCAGTCCAGACTGACTTTAAGCGACTTCCTCATCAAACCAATTCAGAGAATCACCAAATACCAGCTTCTGCTGAAGGTAACGGCCTCGTTTATCTTATAGTCACCAAAAATAACACAAACCATTTGAGCTTTGTTGCAGGTGAAAGCTTAATGTTCACTTTGTATCTCCAAAATCACTCTATTTATTAATAAAGTTTATCCCTTGATATTAAATAAAGTTGCAAACCATTTAAAATTAAGTTAATTTAGACCTGAAAATCCTGGGTCTTTGAACTTTAAATATGTCTAGGGTAAAATCTAAAACGAGTTTAGATAAATAATTTGTTGGATTCATTTTAAAACAGCTTTTTTTCAACATTTTTTTATTCCAAGGTACATTTTTAATAAAAAAAAAAAAAAAAAATCTTGAGACACACTACCAGCAAAAATGGCGCAATGGGTTGCTATGGTTACAGTAAACAACCTATCGCAGTACAGCCTGCCTGTCTGTAAATAAAAAGAAGAAGAGGTATCATACGAGTGGGGGAAGGATGGAGCGGAAGGTCACCAGGCGGATCAGTGCAGCGTCAGCAATAACTAGGACGCTACATCGGTCCGTCGTGGTAAAGAGATAGCTGAGTCGAAAAGCAAAGCTCTCGATTTACAAGTCGATCTACGTTCCAACCCTCACCATGGTAACCAGCTGTGGGTGGTGACCGAAAGAATGAGATCGTGGATACAAGCGGCCGAAATGAGCTTCCTCCACAGGGTGGCTGGGCTCTCACTCAGAGATCAGGTGAGGAGCTCTGCCATCTGGGAGGAGTTCGGTGTCGAGCCGCTCCTCCTCCAGGTCGAGAGGAGCCAGATGGAGTGGTTTGGGCATCTGGTCAGAATGCCCCCCGAGTGCCTCGCGGGTGAGGTGTTTTGGGCACGTTCCACCAGGAGGAGACCAAGAGGCAGACCCCGGACCCGCTGGAGAGACTATGTCTCTCCATCTGGCCGGGGAACGACTTGAGATCCTTCCAGGTGAGCTAGAGGATGCAGTTGAGGTGAGAGAAGCCTGGGCTTCCCGTCTGAGGCTGTTGCCCCCGCGACCCGACCCCGGATGAGCGGAAGATGACGGAACGGAACGTATCATACTGAGAAAGATAAATATATACCGTATGCTTTAATCCAATTTTCTTAACACAAACACTACGAGATCGACCAAAACCATCGTTGGGAGCTACCAATAGAGCGCGATCGACCTATGAGGTTAAATAGAATCATTTTCTGCGCCACACCTGACGAGTTGTACCGTGGAACACTGGTTAAAAAAACGCAGTTTTAGAGCACCAATCAAATGACATCATGAAAAGACCTTCAGAAGTTCCCCAGGGCTCTATGTTAGGATATTGACTTTTTGTTTATCAACAAAAGAGGTTCCACAGGGCTCGATCCTGTGGACCTTTTTTTTTTTTTTTTTTTTTTTTTTTAATTCTGTCTCTTTTCCTTTTCAGGACTTCCTGAAGTACAGCACTAAAGCGGGACTGGACTGCGAACAAATAGAAGTAAAGCTCGTTAACATTTCCCTCGTTAGTGGGTGGTCTATAACCTCATGTTCTAAAACATCCCTGTGTTTCTACAGAGAGCCGTGGATTTAATGTCTCAGGTCCCCAAACTCTGCAATGACATGATGAATCTGGGTCGGCTGCAGGGTTACGAGGTGAGACCGCTTCTATTCAGACCTGGTTTTAGGTTGGGTCTGATTCGGACCTAAGATCGGTTCGTTGTGTCCGCAGGGAAAACTGACCAGTCAGGGCAAACTACTGCAGCAGGAGACTTTCTTTGTGACGGAGCAGGACACCGGGGTCCTGTCTCGCTCAAAAGAACGCAGAGTCTTCCTCTTTGAGCAGATAGTCATCTTCAGTGAGCTGCTGAGGAAGGGTTCATCCACACCTGGTTACCAGTTCAAAAAGAGCATCAAGGTACGCCGAGGCAGGTTGCACGGTGGAGGATTTGCTGTAAATATGTCTGGAGCTGGTTTGCTTTTCTCCTCAGGTATCGTACCTGGGTTTAGAGGAGAGCGTGGACAACGACCCCTGTAAGTTTGTCCTGTCATGTCGCGGATCATCGGAGCGCCTCACGTTGCAGGCCGCCAATGTGGACATCAAGCAGGTGTGGGTGCAGCACATCCAGGAACTCCTGGATGCTCGGAGCAACTTCTTGTCAGGTAAGAAAGAATCCTCTTGTTCTAACATTAATGTATGGGTGTAGCATTGGTCGCCAAAGTGGTTTTGGGGGGATTCCGCGGTATTTCTGCCCCCCTTCGACGTTCCCACAAGTAGGATAAGACTAATAAAAAAAGTAATAATAATAGTAACAGTAACAGTAACAATAATAGTAACAGTAATAGTAATAGTAACAGTAACAGTAACAATAATAGTAACAGTATTGTAACAGTAACAGTAACAATAATAGTAACAGTAACAATAATAGTAATAGTAACAGTAACAATAATAGTAACAGTAACAATAATAGTAACAGTAATAGTAACAGTAACAGTAACAATAATAGTAACAGTAATAGTAACAGTAACAATAATAGTAATAGTAATAGTAACAGTAACAATAATAGTAACAGTAACAGTAATAGTAACAGTAATAGTAATAGTAACAGTAACAATAATAGTAACAGTAATAGTAATAGTAATAGTAACAGTAACAGTAATAGTAACAGTGACAGTAATAGTAACAGTAACAGTAATAGTAATAGTAACAGTAACAGTAATAGTAACAGTAATAGTAACAGTAACAATAATAGTAATAGTAACAGTAATAGTAACAGTAATAGTAATAGTAACAGTAATAGTAACAGTAACAATAATAGTAACAGTAATAGTAACAGTAACAATAATAGTAACAGTAATAGTAATAGTAACAGTAATAGTAACAGTAATAGTAATAGTAACAGTAATAGTAACAGTAACAATAATAGTAACAGTAACAGTAATAGTAACAGTAATAGTAATAGTAACAGTAACAATAATAGTAACAGTAATAGTAATAGTAATAGTAACAGTAACAGTAATAGTAACAGTGACAGTAATAGTAACAGTAACAGTAATAGTAATAGTAACAGTAACAGTAATAGTAACAGTAACAGTAATAGTAACAGTAACAATAATAGTAATAGTAACAGTAATAGTAACAGTAATAGTAATAGTAACAGTAACAGTAACAGTAATAGTAACAGTAACAATAATAGTAACAGTAATAGTAACAGTAACAATAATAGTAACAGTAATAGTAACAGTAACAATAATAGTAACAGTAATAGTAACAGTAACAATAATAGTAACAGTAATAGTAATAGTAACAGTAACAATAATAGTAACAGTAATAGTAACAGTAACAATAATAGTAACAGTAACAGTAATAGTAACAGTAATAGTAATAGTAACAGTAATAGTAACAGTAACAGTAATAGTAACAGTAATAGTAACAGTAATAGTAACAGTAACAGTAACAATAATAGTAATAGTAACAGTAACAATAATAGTAACAGTAACAATAATAGTAACAGTAATAGTAATAGTAACAGTAACAATAATAGTAACAGTAACAGTAATAGTAACAGTAATAGCAATAGTAACAGTAACAGTAATAGTAACAGTATTAGTAACAGTAATAGTAACAGTAACAGTAATAGTAACAGTAACAATAATAGTAATAGTAACAGTAATAGTAACAGTAATAGTAATAGTAACAGTAACAATAATAGTAACAGTAACAGTAATAGTAACAGTAACAGTAATAGTAACAGTAACAGTAACAATAATAGTAACAGTAACAATAATAGTAATAGTAACAGTAATAGTAATAGTAACAATAATAGTAATAGTAACAGTAATAGTAATAGTAACAGTAATAGTAATAGTAACAGTAACAATAATAGTAATAGTAATAGTAATAATAACAGTAATAGTAATGCTTTAGAATTTTAAATATTTACACAGTGATGTTTCGATATTTATTTATTCGTTCGTCTTCTGAACTGCTTATCCGTAATGGAGTCGCTGGAGTATCAGAGCCTACCCCGACTGATTACTGGCGAGGGGCGGGATACACCCCGAACAGGTAGCTAGTCTGTTGTGGCGCTATGCAGATAATCATCCCCACCCCCAGAAAATTAGATTAGTCAGAGAAAACCCACACGTTAACCAAAAGAACATGCAAACTCCACATAGAAAGGATAGTGATTCAAGCCTCGTCCCGAACTGGGACTCGAATCCCCAACCTAGTTGCTGTGCAGCCATGCTAACCACTGCCCCATCATGCTGTCTCGATATTTATTGGACTTTAAAATCCATATAATGAGTAGATTTTTTTTTCAATTCATATTGTGTTGATTATTTTTTGATTAGGTGATTTTGTTTTAATGAAAAGTTGGGGGTTTTCAAATTTTTTTTGTGGGTAAGCATCTTTATGTACCTTTTAAAGCGCTACAGAAATCCGTTCCGTCATCTTCTGCTTATTTGGGGGTCAGGTCGCAGGGGCATCAGCCTCAGACAGGAAGCCCAGGCCTCTCTCTCCCCGGCTGCATCCTTCAGCTCACCCGGAAGGATCCCAAGTCGTTCCCCACCCAGCTGTAAGACATAGTCTCTCCAGCGGGTCCGGGGTCTGCCCCATAGTCTCCTCCAGGGGGGGACTTGCCCAAAACACCTCGCCCGCGAGGCGCTTGCGGGGCATCCTGACCAGATGCCCGAACCACCCCATCTGGCTCCTCTCAACCTGGAGGAGGAGCGGCTCAATACCGAGCTCCTCCCGGATGGCAGAGCTCCTCACCCGATCTCTGAGTGAGAGCCCAGCCACCCTGCGGCGGAAGCTCATTTCGGCCGCTTGTACCCGCGATCTCATTCTTTCGGTCACCACCCACAGCTGGTGACCATAGGTGAGGGTTGGAACGTAGATCGACTGGTAAATCGAGAGCTTTGCTTTTCGGCTCAGCTCTCTCTTTACCACGATGAACCGATGCAGCGTCCTAGTTATTGCTGATGCCGCACCGATCCGCCTGTCGATCTCCCGCTCCATCCTTCCCCCACTCGTGAACAAGACCCTGAGATACATAAACTCCTCTACTTGGGGCAGGACCCTGTCCCTGACCTGCAGGGGGCATTCCACCCTTTTCCAGGCGAGGACCATGGTCTCGGATTTGGAGGCGCTAATTCCCATCCCGGCCGCTTCACACTCGGCAGCAAATCGATCCAGTGAGAGCTGGAGATCACGGTCTGAAGAAGCCAACAGGACCAAAATAAATTAATTTGATTATTATTAAATAAGTGTGCACCCCTCAATTCAAACTTACGTCTCCTTTGTGATCCAGCTCTGCAGGATCCCATCGAGTACCAGAAGGATAAAAGCAGCAGCATGTCATCGCTGACCAGAAACCGCTCTTCATCCGGTAATCGGCCCGTCACTAAGAGCCGGCCCCCTTCTGACGTCGGCCCTAGCAACAAGGACACGGAGAGGGGGATGAGCTTGATGAAGGGCTCGAAGTCCAACGGTGACTCACCATGTTTCCAACCCACGGTGAGTTCCTACAGCCAATAAGCTGTATCTCCTGCGTGCCAAATAGGAAGGTCTGACTGGATCCAAAGCTAGTGCTGTCATTTTACCGTGTTAATTCGATTAATTAACTACACTGCATTTTAAATGCGTTAAAAAAATTAACGCAATTAATTATGACGTATTAACTGTGGCGAGCCAATGCTTTCACATTTGAATTTTGGCCTATTGAAGGACCCGTAGATGTCTCGGCCGTGCTACATTGCCAGCGCTGGTAAATTAAAAAGGCAGCAGTGGTCGAACATAACATGGACAAGACTCAGGAGGATGAGACAATCGAGCCACTGAACGGCAAATTTTTATACAAAAATAATAGAGACAGGACAATAAATAAAAAAGGGAATTCTCCTACCACCGGAGCAACTCCAGCTTGACATACCATCTAAACGTAAAGCATGCTCAGGAAAGTTTCTCTGTTGCTAGTGTGGCTTTCAAGAGCTTGCGACGCCAAGCTAGCTGAATTTGGCAAGCGAATGAGCAAATTCACATCAGAAAAATGAACAAATACTATCGCAAAGTGGGTTGATGCTAATTTTTAGGCTAATTTCTATTGTTGAAGAGAAGAACGAGCCCTAATGAACCCTACCCTAATCCGATTTATTTTTTTAATCGACTGACAGCGCTATCCAAAACACCTCGTAGGCATTCATTCTATTGAAATGTCGGCAACCAGTTATTTTGGCACGGTTGTTGTCGTAATAATCGTTTGACTCTGTTCCCTTAGTTATAACACGTCTTCAATAATCCAGACTTATATTTTTGTCATAATTTACCTTGTAGTTATTCAAATTTATAACTGACCAATCAGATGCACAGGTTAAGCAATGGAGCGGCTGTTTGCTCTCATCTGATTGGCAGGTTTGATTTAAAGATTTAATTTGGCCAATGAAAGCAGGAAGCCAGACCGTGATTCAGACGGATTGACCGTTTCCCGCTCTCCGTGGCTTGGGCGTGTACGGTACTTTAAAAAGCTTGCCAAGTCGTTTTTGGTGTAGATTGACTAAACCCATGACTGTGCATTTTTATCTCCAAAAAATTAACATTAGGTCCAGCCGTTCTACAATAAATGACTGCAGCACTTTATCTGGAGCATGAATGTTAAAATGTAGGCTGGAGGAGGAGTTCTATACTGGAGATCTTTTTACATGCTGGGTCTATTTCCTCCTGCCCCACTTTGATCTCTACAGGAGGTACAAAGTCTCTGCACCACCACAGCTTTTCTTTCTGTACATCCGAGAAATGATGTCATAGCTTGCTTTCAAACGTCAACATCCCTCTACACATGTGTATACCAGTGGCGGCTGGTGGTAAAAAAACACTGGGGGGGCACACATTTTTCAAACATACACACACAAAAGTATGTACCGTAATTTCACAGCCATTAGGCGCACCGTACGAAAAGGCTCAGTCTCAGTCACACACCGCCTTACAACAACACACACGCAAGCATGTAAATGTGCGTATTAAACAATAGATCGGGAGCAAAACTGAGTTTGGTTGGACTTTATTTAAGTGGTATAAACAAGCACAATATTGGTAATAGTCTTTATTCGAATCCGTCAAAGTCCTCATCCTCTGTTTCGGAATCGAACAGCTGCGCAAAATCCAACAGAGCAGGTCCACTTCGCTCCTCGCTGTCAAAGTCACTGTCTGTACTGTGCGGCTCCTCAGAACGGATACCAGCTTTTGCGAAAGCTCGGATAACAGTACCAACAGACACGTTAGTCCAAGCATCTACAATCCATTGGCAAACTGTAGCGTAACTCGCCCGGCGCTGCCTTCCACCCTTCGTGAAACTGTGGTCTCCTTCGGTCATCCATCGCTCCCACGCCGCTCACACTTCACTCTTTAACGTTCTCATGTGTTTTCTTTCAGGTCCGCCTCGCGGGCACCGCGTTTTCTTTTAGGTCCGCTTTTTTTCACACACAAGGCGCACCGCACAAAAAGGCGCACCGCTCATTTTGAAGAAAATTTGAGACTTTTAGGTGCGCCTTATGGCCGTGACATTAAGGTACCGTATTTTCCACTCTATAAGGCGCACCTTCAATAAATGACTATTTTTAAAACTTTTTCCACATATAAGGCGCACCGCATTATAAGGCGCTACAGTAAAGGCTGTTCATCTTTGTCCTCTAACTGTGGCCAGCTCGCTTTGTTCCGCGGAAACTCTGTTTAGTCTTGTTTACTTTGCGCAGCGCATCCTCTTGCTTCCTCCACTTCCTCACCATTGATTCATTGATGTTAAACTCTGTCGCTGCGGCCAGAGGTAAGAGCTTAAGCTCGACCCAAAATTCGGGTCGGGCCTAAAAATGTCAATCATTACGTCGGGTCGGGATTCTCTCTCGCTGACTTTTTTTTTTTTTTAAATAAATAAATAAATATATGTTTATAAAATGTAAACTAAAACAATGTGTGTGTACTAAACTAAGGAATACTTGTTAAAAAATTAATCATTTGGATAAAACAGAGAAGTAATGTTTTACTACTAAATAGGATCCACAGAGCCAGCTCATCCTCTGCACACGTGAACACCTCCTCTTAATTTGGTAATCCTCTCCTGCGCACGTCTTTATTTTATTTATTTTGAACTGGTATCCCCGATATGAAGGAGTAAGACGTTAAGGATAAACTAAATTGCTTTCATACGACACCAAAAAGACTGGCACCTCGACGCTGAGCGGGCATTTAAACAGCTGGACTGGTAAAAGTGATGATCGCTATTTTATCATTTGTTTCAAAGACCGTCCCTCCTCTTCACGCTAAGCAGGCCATCACAGACAAGTGTGTTAGGGGTCCGATAGTCTGATTTTTTTTTAAATTAAAAAAGTGTGTTCTTGAAAATGTTCCAATTTATAAATTTTTATAAATGATATATTTATAAAATATATTGCGGGCTCGGGTCGGGCTGGATTTTTTAGGCCCGATCTCATCACTGGCTGTGGCTCTATTGCCGTGTTCTACTGCGTTACCGATCGCCTTGAGTTTAAACTCTGCGGTGTAACAGTGTCTTTTGGTAGGAGCCATTTCCGGGTCTTTACACAAACACACAAATGGAAATGAGACACCCTTTTATATATCCCAGCATGCACCGCGCACTACTTCTTCAACGGGGCAAATGGAGTCGATGGCTGCTTACCGCAGTTGCGACACCTTTTGTAGCTCAATATTAATCCATATATAAGGCGCTCCGGGTTAAAAGGCGCACCGTGGACTTTAGAGAAAATTTAAGGTTTTTAGGTGCCCCTTATAGTGCGGAAAATACGGTATATACGTATATTTTGAGATATCCTCTATATAAAAGATATCACATGCCAGAACATGAATATTTAAAAGTTTTATTTTCACACAAATATGATCCACCCTGCTTGAACAGAAATTTGGCCCTTCTTTCTTTCCGCTACAAAAATTTTGAATTACCTTCTGATTAAAGTCCCACAGGACGTGTGGTGAGGTTCATGTTTGGGGAGGCACTGACTCCTCAAGAGTTAGATTTATAATTGTAAGAACTGAAAAATTCATCTTATTTAAGCATTCATCCAACTGCATCCAACTACTCATAATGCTTCATATCCAATCAGCACTCCTCTTTCACAAACATAAACACAGGAACAGATCTGTCTCTTTTATAGCTATGGATAGAGTTTTAAGAAATTCATCAATACTATAAACAAATTAGAATACAGAGGTTTCATTTTGACCAACAATAAAAACGGTTATTTTTCTCATTTTAAATCCTGGTCTTTAAATAAATTTTAATAAAGTTTGCTTTTTAAAACGATTTAAAAAAAAAAAAAAAAATCTTCAAGGACAAACATGTACCGTAATTTCACGGCTATAAGGCGCATATAAACGTCTTAGATTTTCTTCAAAATGAGCGGTGCGCCTCGTGTGTGAGAAAAGGCGGACCTAAAAGAAAACGTGGTGCCCGTGAGGCGAGGCGGACCTGAAAGAAAAGGCATGAGAACGTTAAAGAGTGAAGTGTGGGCGTGGATTGTGTATAAAAAGGTATGTGCTGTATGCACAACATTGCTGTTTTAACCCTGAAAATGGCAAAGAGACACGCTTATGACGCTCAGTTTAAGCTGAAGGCAATCAGCTACGCAGAGGAACATGGGAATCGAGCCGTGGAAAGGTGAAAGGCAGCGCCGGGCGAGTTACGCTACAGTTTGCCAATGGATTGTAGATGCTTGGACTAACGTGTCTGCTGGTACTGTTATCCGAGCTTTCGCAAAAGCTTGTATCCTTTCTGAGGAGCCGCACAGTACAGACAGTGACTTTAACAGCGAGGAGCGAAGTGAACCTGCTCTGTTGGATTTTGCCCAACTGTTCGATTCTGAAACAGAGGATGAGGACTTTGACGGATTTGAATAAAGACTATCACCGGTAATGTGCTTGTTTAGTATCGTTACTACTTAAATAAAGCACAACCAAACTCAGTTTTGCTCCTGATCTATTTTTCAATACGCACATTTGCATGCTTGTGTGTGTGTTGTTGTAAGGCGGTGTGTGACTGAGACTGCGCCTTTTCGTACGGTGCGCCTTATGTGTGTGTTAAATACAGCAATGGTGCACATAACTGAGGCTGCGCCTTTTTGTACGGTGCGCCTAATGGCCGTGAAATTACGGTATTTATATTATTTTTTTCCATTTTTTTTTTTTTTTAAAACAAACAGAATCAGTTGTCTCCGTACTTTTACTGAAGTCCATCCGCCGAAAAGTTTTATGCTTAAGTTGTAGAAGTCATCTTTATTTTTTCTTGGTTTAAGACTTTCTCTGTGGATTCTCTATGGATTTTTAACACAACCTACCCCAAAGATGGGAGGGTACCGGGTGGGATCATAGGTCAAGCTTTTATCTAATTGATTGGTTCACGTCACAGACTGACAGAGAGAACAACCTATCACTGTGCTTTAGGGCGGAGCCGACCTGTGCCCGCGGGCGTGGTTATGGTTTGCAATACAAATGAATAGAATGAAATTCAGAGCTGACGTCATGTTTTTTTCAGAAATACCAGAAACCCCGTACACACTTATGCGTTTTCCTTGCGGGGCGTATCTGGTGTGCACCCTCTTTCCGGTTTTCACAGGAAGTAGAAATAAAATGAGTAAGAAAATAAAATAAGTAAGAAAATAAAATAAAACGGTGTAAAACGTTAATAAAATGCATATAATCTTCACACAAGACAGTTTTACATACTTTAAATGTTTATATATTTTTTTATTGTTAGTATTGGTGATCAGGACGGGGGGGGGCGGCGCCCCTGCGCCACACGTCACCAGCCGCCACTGGTACATACATTCTCTGTCTGTAACTTTTTCACACTCGTTCTCTGTCTTTACTTCCATCTTCTTTTGTTCTTGGTAGATTTATTGACAACCACACCCTTCCTCTGAACCCGATTGGTGATGTTGAGCTCCATTAAAAACAAAATATTGTTCCCTTTTCTTTGAAGATGTTGACATTTTAGTTTTCTTTGCTCTGATTGGTTGAATAAAAACGCTCCCTGTCTTGCTCCTCCTCCACATTCCTTTCCTCTTCCCTCTCTTCAGTTAGTGATCAACCAACTCTTTCCTCCATCCCACGCGGTCACACCTTAACCTTCTCCTCCCCCCTTCTCCCACTGCGTCCCACCTCCTCCACAGGATGGAGACAGCAGCTGTAACGGCCTCTCCTCCACCATGCGGGTCACTCAGGACTACTCTGCGCTCAAAGAGAACGAGATTTGCGTCAGCCAGGGGGAGACGGTTCAGATCATGGCCACCAATCAGCAGAACATGTACCTGGTTTACCGGCCAGCTGATAGCCAATCGCCCGCTGCTGAGGGCTGGGTGCCAGGACATGTCTTAGGACCACCCGCAAAGCTCATTAAAGACTCCTCCTCCACGTCCTCCTTCCCCACCGCCGTGGCAGACTCCAACATCATCAAGTAAGTCACCACTCCCCTCCCCTAGCAGACACTACTGGACCGGAAAGAGCTCCACCCCCGCACCGTTTGGGTTTGTCTGTGACTCGGCTCGTTACTTCCTCACTGCCTGCACCCTCACCTCCTAACTCCTCCCACCTCTCCGTAACGGTACTTTTGAATATCTGAGCCGAACCGCAGAAGTAGAACGGATAGAAAAAAAAAAGACAAAGTCCACTTGGAGCCAAAACCGGACTCTTTATTTCTGTTCTAACCTAAATTTTTTGTTTGTTTGTTTTTGTTTTTGTTTATTTTTACAGTTTTTTTTAACAGTAAAAAAAAATTCCCCGTGTGTCCATTAAGTGGACTTGAACTCTTCGCAGAGAAGATGATTTATTTGTTGTCTGTGGCAATCTGTAAACACGTTTGTTTGTCTGTTTTTTTTTCTGCCTTGTTAATTATTATTTTATTACACGGACGCAATCGGATTGATTTTTTTTCTCCTCTTTTGTTTTTATATTTCTGTTGGCAGTCCACTGTAAAAAGTTATTTTTATGATTTATGACTGAGGCTCTAGAACATTCCTTTTTAAAAAAAATAAAAATAAAAAATGCCATTTGCACTATTTATGCTGAAACAATATGAAGTCAGGCTGTGCAATATGTTTGGTTTGACAGCAGCATTGTTCTGTCACTAGTCTGAGAATGATTTGAAATGTATTTTAAATATGTAAAATAAACCTTTTTTTGGACGTGAGCATGAGGTTAGCGTAACGGCGTGAAGGTGTTTTTGTTCGCAGATAGAATGAGGATGCTTTGTAGTTTTTATCATTTGTAAATAAATGAAAAGAAAAGTCGAACATCTGTCTGCATCTGTGTGCATCACACAACAAGAAGTTGACAAATTCAGCATTTTTTTTTTTTTTTTACTTATTTCAGCACTTTTTCCCCTGTTTGGTTTGTTTTATTTGTATTTTTGTGGTGGTTTAATTTTTCAGTTTGTACTAACATCAACGGTTTGACTCCATAGAAGAAACAAACATGAAACCAATGTAATCCGCAAAAATTCACACGTCCATCCCCTCTTTTACTTCTTGTAAACCCATAAAAAATGTCAACAAGAAAAAAACGAATGTTTTTGTGTTTAACACTAGAAGATCGAAACCGACGACATTTTTTGTAACATGGAGTCGCCAAAACCATTAAGCATTTGAATGTGAATTCCTCTCTAGGTCCCCAGTCGCCCTTCTGGTGGACTTTTACTTCAGTAGGATTCTATCTTTCTGTAGTTACTGAGTGGCTTGGGGAGAACAGGGGTGCCCAAACAATCTACTTTTCAGATATCAAAACTCCTGAGATCTACCAGTCTGGCGCTACTCTCACAAATCCTCAGAGATCATTTCTACAGCCACACACGGACTCACACACAGAGAAAAGGTCCTCTCTCTCTCAAACACACACAGACACACACACAGACAAGTTCCTCTCTCAAATACACACGCAATCACACACAGAGACAAGATTCTCTCTCTCTCAAATACACACAGACAGACAAGTTCCCGTCTCTCTCAAATAAACACACACGGACAAGTTCCTCTCTCAAACACACACGCAATCACACACAGAGGCAAGATTATCTCTCTCAAATACACACACACACAGACAAGTTCCCCTCTCAAACAAACGCCCACTTACACACAGACAAGTTCCTCTCTCTCTTTCAAACACACACAAAGACAAGTCCCCCCTCCTCTGTCTCTCTCTTTCTCTCTCTCTCTCTCTCTGTCTATCTCTCTCTAACAAACACACACACACAGACAAGTTCCTCTCTCAAACACACACGCAATCGCACACAGAAGCAAGATTCTCTCTCAAATACACACACACAGACAAGTTCCTCTCTCAAACACACACGCAATCACACACAGAAGCAAGATTCTCTCTCAAATACACACACAAAGACAAGTCCTCTCTGTCTCTCTCTCTCTCTCTCCTTCTCTCTCTCTCTGTTTATTTCTCTCTAACCCCCACACACACAGACAAGTTCCTCTCTCAAATGCACCCACACAGAGACAAGCTCTCTCTTTCTCAAACACACACACACACAAGACAAGTTTATTTCTCGCTCAACCACACACACACAGACAAGTTCCTTTCTCTCTCAAATACAGACAGTGTAAAACTCGCAGGCCATATTACTAGTAGTTTAATTTCCACTGTCTCATTTGGATTCTCTTTGAGAGTCACACTAGGCGCGATGGTCGAGTTCTACGACGATCAGTTTTTAAAACGCGATATTACTAAAGGTCCTGAAACTGGACCAAATCTAATATGTATAAAAAAATTATTACAAACATGCATTTTGACTGTTTATTCTTGTTTTTATAATCATCAGGATGCTTAGTCTGTTCTCTTTACATCTGTCACAAATCTGGTTTTTATATCTTTTCAGACAAGAAAGTAAAGAAAAGTTTAGTCGTTTAAGCAGAGAACTTAAAAACAAGTACTTCCTGGTGGTGGAGGCCTAAGGCGAAAATATTAACTGAATGTCAGTGAGAACGTGTGTTTGGTGAAAGCCTGCTCAGTGTGACCCGGCCGGCGGTAACTGTACGCTGCTGTCTGATTGGATGCTTGATCTTTGTCCTTCGTGCACCGCACAGGAAGTCTCTGTCATGGAACACGCTGCGCGCCAGGAAGCGTGCCGAAGCTAAGGATTCGTCTTCACTGGGAATCAGAGGTCAAGAGAACGGCCTTTTCCGTAAGCCAAAAGATGCTGGCCCCGCCCCTCCCTCGCTCACCTCCCCTGCTCCCAGGCCAAAGGCCAAAGTAAGTATGGAGGACGAGCGACGCATCCTGGTGATGTCATCTATGTGCTTATAACCCCGCCTCCCACCTGGTTTATTTGTTCTTCCTAACACGTACGTGCGCATGTTTGTGTGCACATAAAGCTCAGTGGTTCTCAACGCCCACCACACAGGAAGTTGCATCATCACATTTACGTCAAAAGCTCGGCAGGTAGCATTTTACCTGCTGTTGCTATGGTTACATTGTTGAGAACCACTGAAGACGAGCACTGTGAGTTGGTTCGTTTTGTTTCTGTTAATCCCTGAGATTCCTCTGCAGGAAAATAAAGTCTGATTTCATTTTTTGTGTTTTTGTTGTTCTTTTTTTCCCCCCCTTCGTTCTGCATGAGTACAGTTTATTCACAAGTTTGCTGTGATGGATGAAAGTAACACCCTCACGTTTACGATTATCGCACAAGCTTAATTCAAACATCGCAAAATGAAACACAACCATGATTTATTTACTGAAGAAATCAAACCTTTTACACAGTTCCCACCAGGATTTTAACCTGCGTCATTTGTACGTCATTGACGATAATTTCTGCCCAGGGAGACATATTTTGGGCACTGTGTACGCTCATGTAGTTTCGATAAATCCAGATGAGAGTATTGCATTGCGACAGGGACGAGGTGTTAGATCAGTGGTTCCTCAGCTTCTTCAGGACCTTGGACTTGAGGAAGCTGGTATGATTCCCACCAGGCCCGTGTCCACGCAGGGCAGATCCAGGCAAGGCCTGGGGGGTGCATGATCCTCCCTTTTGGTCCGCTATCCCCTTGCAGGGCCAGTGAATGGGCCACCAAAATGCAGGAAAATGACTCTTTTCAAAAAGTTCTGGAGGGGGAATGCCCTCCCCCAACCTCCGAATTGGGTTGTCCCATAACCTCCCCGTTAGAAAATCCTGAATCCACCCCTGCTAAGTGTCCTAGGAGAAGACCCTTAATCCCCGTTTCTCCCGCTATTGGCACTGTCATCACTGCGGTGCAATGCAGCAAAGAAATTTCCCAATCTCAGGAATAAATACAATACTGTATATTAAAAATATATATGTACATTCTACGGCCATGGAAATGACGTTGGTCTGTCTTGGAAGGACCAAATCACTCACACACATAATGCCACAAAAACAAGGATGAAATGAAACTATTAAAATGTATCAATGACTAAAGCATTATTTAAAACTGGAAAGATCGTGGGGATCTATCGTCTTAAAAAGCTTGAATGAGCAGCGATCACTTAAACATTTAGTTTTGAACCGATTATCCCTAATGGGTTGTGGCGAGCGGGTGGGGAGAGCGGGGTGCCAGAACCAAACCCTGGCTGAACACAGGGCCGAGGCAGGGGAAAGCTAGAGTACACTCCAAGCAGGTCGCCAGTCTGCTGCAGGGCCTTCCCTGATTGCATGGATATTATCTCAGATAGCAGCTCCAGGATTCAAGTGCCTGGGCCTATGAGAGTAGGTTAGGGTTGGTCAGGGAGGTTAAACATGTCCACATTTGGACTGGTGATCATAGTCCAAACCTTCACCCTGTCGCGAATCTATGGGATGATGGAAGAGGACTGTGCATCGGTCGGGCTATCATTATCAATGCAAGATTTTGAATTATGATATAGCACAAAAAGGACATAAACCTGATGGTATTAATTTATTGTTAGGATTGGTTATTTAACTTACGGGTGCTAGAGCCTACCCTGGAACACTCTGCAAAGGTCGCCAGTTGGTGGTGAGGTCACAAGCAGACAACCCATTCACATACACATTTATTACTCAGGGTCAATTATCAGAATCAGAATATACTTTAGTGATCCCACACATGGGAAATTTGTGTGTCACAGCAACAACTTCCTATCTGCTAAGTGAGTCGTTGTAGAGCCAGATCACGTACGGAAAGAAAGACCTCCAGTAACGAGGTGTTCTCGAGCGGAGCTGTCTGAGCCTCTTGGAGAAGGAGCTCCGTTGTTCATCCAGGAGTGGGTAGAGAGGATGGTCATGATTGTCCATGATGGATAAAAGTTTGTTCAGTGACCTCCTCTCTACCACTGCCTCAAGTGAGTCCTGTTTGCTGCCAATGACAGAGCCAGCCAGTCTGATTAGTTTATTCAGTCTGTTGGTGTCACTGGCTGCGATGGTGCTCCCCCAGCAGATGACAGAGAAGAACAAGGAGCTGGTCACCACAGACTGGTAGAAGGTCTCCAGGATCTTGCCGCACACATTGAAGGACCTCAGCTTCCTTAGAAAGTAAAGTCGGCTGCAAGTCTTCTTGTAGACAGCAAAACTGTTGCTCCTCCAGCTCAGTCTACTGTCGATGGTCACTCCAAGGTATTTGTACTCCTCAACCACCTCCACATCTCTACCCAGAATGTAGAGGGGCCACAAGGCAGTTCTCTTCTTCCGGAAGTCAATCACCATCTCCCTGGTCTTGTCTACATTGAGCAGTAGGTGATTCTCTCCCGCCCACACCACAAATCCATCCACCACCCTCCTGTACTCCTCCTCCTGCCCACCACTTATACACCTACAACTGCAGAGTCATCAGAGAATTTCTGTAGGTGGCATGATTCCGAGTTGTGCTGGAAGTCTGAAGTGAATTTTCCTTGGACCAATTAACCTGACATGCATATTGTTGAAGGGTGGGTGGAAGTGGGGGTACCCAGTAAGAACCCATGTGTACATGACGAAGACATTCAAAACTATTGTCAGAAAAAGCCTGTTTCCAGATTCTCACATGAGGTTTCTAACCAGCAACCTTCTAGCTGTGAGGCCACAGTGCTAACCACTGTTCTAACGTGTAGCCCCATCTGGGGACATTGCATTTGCTTGTTGATACAAATTCTGTCATAACGTGGTGGGCAGGTGGAAGGAGGAGGACCCAATTGCAGGACTGAAAACATGGTTTAGTTAAGTATGGTAGTCCAGTATAGCTGTGAAAAAAAAACAAAGTTTCAGTGGCATGGCAAGTGGTTACTGTCAGAATGTGTTCTTGGTCAGGCAACCAGGGAGACCTGGCTGGAAGGGATGGTATGACCCGACATGGAAGTCTGGAAAGATTACCCTTAAACAAACGTCAGGGTCCACAGATGTGTGGCATCAGGGATCAATTTCAGGTGTCCCTAATCAGGGTGATGAGGAACATCCAGGGCTCCCTCTGGCAAGAAGTGAGGGGATCATGAAAAAGTCCCTCATTTATCAAAGTTGCTTTCGACTAAATTTGAGTGTATCTGTGATTCACGAGTCCAAAAGTTTTCCCTCCACTGCTCTAGATAAATGCTAGACACACAGAGGTGTGTTTTTATGCATACCAAAAATTTATGCAATTTGTGTACAACTTTAATAAATAAAGGCCACGTCATGGTGCGGAATACTTTAATCAAAGATAAGACAACGTTTTTTTATATTATCTTTATTCAAGCTGCCCGCCCAGATTTAAGCTGCCCGCCCAGATGTTGGTGCAGTTTTACAGAGCCATCATCGAGTCTGTCCTCACCTCCTCCATCACCGTGTGGTACGCTGGAGCCACAGTCAGGAACAAACACAGACTGCAGCGCATTGTGCGCTCCGCAGAGAAGGTGATCGGCTGCAGCCTTCCATCTCTTGAAGACCTGTACGTCTCCAGGACTCGGGGGGCGTGCAGGTTGGATAGTAGCTGACCCTTCCCACCCTGGACATGAACTTTTTGAGCGACTCCCCTCGGGCAGGAGGCTCCGGTCCATTCGGACCAGAACGTCCCGCCACAAAAACAGCTTCTTCCCTTCTGCCGTTGGACTTATGAACTCTTTATAACCTGGATCCCCACATCTCTTAGTCACCTCCCTCTTGTCACTTTACTATCTTTATTATTTTCTATTATTTTCTATGACATTGCACTACTTTTCTTTTTCTTCTGAGCACTCTTAGTTTTGTAAAAAATATTATTATTTTTATTTATTTTATTTTTATTATTTTTATTTTATATGTTTGCACACCAGTACCAGAACAAGTTCCTAGTCTCTGATGTTTTTCACTGACATGGCAATAAAAGCATTCTGATTCTGATTCTGATTCAACCCAGAGAAACTCAATCTTTTTTGCAAGAGTGTCCCGGGCCGAAGGCTGCAAACATAACAGGCATATTTTTGGAGGGTGGCAAAAAATCACAGTAAATGGAGAAAACCCACAAATACAGAAGGAGAACATGCAAACTCCTCACAGAAAGGATACTGTTCCAAATCTGTTCAAGCCTCGGCTCTACTCCAAGACTCAAACCCCCAATCTTCTTGCTGAGTGCCCACCGTGCTAGCCGCTATGCCATGGCCGTGTCACCGTTTTGGGTCAACCAGTGTACACTGCGTTCCAAATTATTATGCAAATGATGTTTTTGTTTGATTTTCCAAAATACTTGATGCAAATGACGATCAGCATCATTTTCAAGTCATTAGCTGTCAAATTGTATTTCAAATATTATTGAACAAACCTCCTAATGAAAACAGTATTTAAAAAATAAATGAAAAACTTAAAATGCACTGTTCCAAATTATTATGCATAACATAGTTTCAAGACTTTTTCTAGTTTATAAAGAACTGAAAATAGTAATTTGTTGAATTTACAGCAATATGAGGTCATATTCACTGAAATAAAAAGCCATTTCAATCCAAAACATCTTAACAGGTCAAGTTACATGTTAACATAGGACCCCTTGTTTGATAGCAGCTTCACAATTCTTGCATCCATAGAACTTGTGAGTTTATGGAGAGTTTCTGCTTGAATGTCTTTGCAGGATGTCAGAACAGCCTCCCAAAGTTGCTGTTTGGATGTGAACTGCCTCCCACCTGCATAGATCTTTTGCTTGATGATGCTCCAGAGATTCTCAATAGGGTTGAGGTCAGGGCAGGATGGGGACCACACCATGAGTTTCTCCCCTTTTATGCCCATAGCAGCCAATGAAGCAGCCAATGAATGCAGCATGAGATGGTGCATTGTCGTGCATAAAGATAATTTTGTTTCGGGAAGCAGGATTCTTCTTTTTGTACCACGGAAGGAAGTGGTCAGTCAGAAACTCAACATACTTTGCAGAAGTCATTTTCACACCGTCAGGGACCCTAAAGGGACCAAGCAGATCTTTCCCTAGGATTCCGGCCCAAAACATGACTCCGCCACCTCCTTGCTGACGTCGCAGCCTTGTTGGGACATGGTGGCCATCCACTACTCCATCTATCTGGACCATCCAGACTTGCACGGCACTCATCAGTGAACAAGACTGTTTGAAAATCGGTCTTCATGTATTTCTGGGCCCACTGCAGCCGTTTCTGCTTGGAGCATTGTTTAGGGGTGGTCGAATAGAAGGTTTATGCATAACTGCAAGCCTCTGGAGGATTCTACACCTTGATGTTCGTGGGACTCCAGGGACATCAGCAACTTTAAATACCTGTTTGCTGCTTTGTAATGACACTTTAGCAGCTGCTCTCTGTAACCGATGTGTTTGTCTAGCAGAAACCTTCCTCATTTTGCCTTTATCTGCACGAACCCGTGTGTGCTTTGAATCAGCCACAAATCTCTTAATGGTACGATGATCACGCTTAAGTTTTCGTGAAATATCTAAAGTTCTCATACCTTGTCCAAGGCATTCAACTATTTCACGCTTTTCAGCAGCAGAGAGATCCTTTTTCTTTCCCATATTGCTTGAAAATGGTGGTCTGCTTAATAATGTGGAACATCCTTCTTAAGCAGTTTTTCCCTTAATTGGACTCACCTCGCCAACTAAATATCATGGGTGTATGTAATTGATTTCAGTGATCCACAGAGCCCTGAGACACAATACCATCCATGAGTTTAACTGAAAAACACTAAATTTAATCTTTATGACACTTAAATACAATTTGCATAATAATTTGGAACGCAGTGTACCTCATTTTAATCAAGTGTCTCAACATGGCTGTTAAAGCAGGTCTTAGATATATTTGTTTTTCAGGTTACCATAGTAACTTCTATGTTTAATCCATTTTTATGGCTTTTAATTGCCTTAGTCGAGGGAAAACCAGTCCGATGTTTTAGGATCAGGATGTGGTACCATGGCGGTCTGATGCAGTATTCAGTCCAGTCATGCAGAGATTCGTTAGAACTCCTTCAGACTCCATGTACTGGTTTCTAGTATAAATTCTGAACTGGTTTTGGTGCAGATCAACAGCATCCAGTTCTGTTCCAGTAAGAGATCCCCAATGATTTTCAGAATCATTTAAAATGTTTTACTCTCAAAATCAAAGAACTTCAGAACATTTCAGAACCAGTTCGTTAGGAATTGGACGTTCGAGGGGAAAAGCATTATTTTAGAAATTAAAAAAAGTGCTTTTCAAAAAAAATTGAAAATTTTGAACAGTGTATTAAATTGTTTTTAGAATAGCAGAAAAGAGCATTTTAAAAAAGCATTTAGAGTTAGATCCTTTTAAAAAATATTTTTTACATTATAAAAAATTTATAAAAGTACAAAGAACTAAATGAAAATGGTATAAAAATTCAATATTTTTATTATTTATTTGCAAAGTTAAGTAATCAGCAGCTGAATAAAATGTTACATTTAATCCAATTTTATTTCAACCTTTTTTCATTGTTTTTTTTTACCAGAGTTTTAAGATAATAAATTAGTTTAGATTTTTTTGTTAGTTTAACTTTTAAATAAATAAAAACCAAAATTTTTCTAAGAAGACATCATTATTTCACTTTGAAATGAGACAAAAAGTGAGTTTTTTCATAGATGTTTGTGCAGAAATGAAACATCCAGGTGAGTTTTCATCAGTAATCTTTAATTGTCTCCCTTTTTTTTTTGCCTGCCTGACTTTTTACAGCCAACTTTTAATTTTCTGTTCCTTTTATTTTATTCCCTTCTTCTGCTTTTCCCCCTCTTACATTCTACAATGTCTCTGTTTTCTCTTTGTTTCATTCTCATCTTCTTCATTCTGCTCCAGGAGCTTCAAACCTCAGACGAGTCAGACTGTGATGATGAGCTGGACCCCAAAACAGGGATGGAGGTACGAATTCAGAAAACAAAACAAACAAAAAAACATGGTTCTTTTACTAAACCTCAAATGAGGGAAAACTAACATTTCAAACTGAAGACTGTCATGATGTGGATGCAGGAGAGGAGGACCCAATTGCAGGACGACAAACATTATTTATTTAGTAAAGGAGTCCAGTAAAGTAAAGGGGGGAGGGGCAGGACATGATCCAAAAGGAATGTCTAAAAAAAAATTACACTAAAGGCAAGGCAGACTGCCTTTAAATAGATAGTAAGTCAATCACCCTCAGGTGTCCCGAATCAGGGAGATAAGGAAGGTCCTGGGCTCGCTCTTGTGGTAGGCGAAGGAAACATGACAAAGACAAGTTGATTTTTTAGTTTTATGTGTAAGATTGGATGAAACTTTTTGTCCATTAACTGTAAATTTGAATAAACTTTTATTTGTTTTTCAGCTTCTCAACCCAAATTTCATCCAGGAAGGTGAGACATGTTTTCATCATATCCAGATATATATTTATAGCCTTATTAATTAAAGGTGTCCTCAACATAAAGAAGAAAATGTGTCCCCAAAAAAGTTCCCAAAAACAGTTTGGGAAGTTTGGTCTCCACTAACATTTAAATGGGTAAGGGTTCTCATCAATTTCCGTGAAGAGGGTTTAAAATGAGTGAGTTCATGACTGGTTACAAACATGGCCGTATTTTTTTGTGTGCAGTCGCTCCAGAGTTTCTGGTCCCACTCTCTGATGTGGTGTGTGCGTTTGGAGAAACTGTCGTCCTCTGCTGTAAAGTCTGTGGACGACCCAAACCCTCGGTAACCCTAAAGGGTCCAGACCAAAATCCAGTGACCAGTAACAGCCGCTTCACCATAGACATCAGGTAACCTACCCAGCATCCTCATCCTCATCCTCACCTTCCATCCTTTTCTCATTCGTCTTCTTTTCCTTTGCAGGGACACTGGAGACATCCTGTTGAAGATCTGTAACCTCATGCCTCAGGATACGGGCATCTACACCTGTGTTGCTGTTAACGACCACGGCTCTGCTTCATCCTCAGCCTCCATCAAAGTGCAAGGTAGTGGTTAAATGTGAACTAAGCCAGTGCTTCTCAATTATTTCCTGTTGCGCCCCCCTAGGAAGAAGAAAATATTAAGCGCCCCCGCACCCCACTCTCCACAGTTACTATAGTTAGTATCATCTGTCAATGAAATTGTTAAAAGCAGTGGTCCCCAACCACCGGGCCGCAGACCGGTACCGGTCCATGGGTCATGTGTTACCGGGCCGCACAGAAAGAAGAAATAACTTTTATTATTTCCATTTGCTTTTTTATTCAAACCATAAGGATATTTTATTTTGAAAAGTCACCGGATTTTCTTCCTTACATCCATCAATGACTTCAACAATGACAAATCATCCCGTTAAATTTAAACCCCTAATCTAGCAAAATGAGTTAAAAAAAAAATTAGGAAGCTTCTTTGCTAAGCAGAGTTTTACAGAGTTACGAAGCAGACTGGACCTTAGAAACACTCTTCAGGTTTCAGGCCAAGATGGCACTGTCTGGTTCCAGCAAAACAAACTCAGAACTCTGAATTATCTAGTTTTACTGCGAGGAGACATTCACTTTGTTTTTGTGATGTCTTTTATTTTGAAGGTATCTTTACCATTACCATAGCAACCAGGGTGCGTTCGAGCAGAGAGAATGTTACTGTGTTATAAAGACGCTGCTAATAAATTTTCTCGTGAAGACAAAGTGGATTTAAGTTTATTATTATTGATTTAAAAAGCCAATTAATCAGACTAGTCTCATCACCTTTAGACCGATCTGTGAAAATTTTATCATACACTGATCCGGTCCGTGGCGCCGGAAAGGTTGGGGACTCCTGGATATAAGTACACCTCTGCATAACATTGTATCCTCATTAACATTAAAGAAAACAAAAAAAGAAAAAATAACGTACAACAAAGAACAGCTTTATTAACACTGTTTTTAGTGAGTGACAGCAAAGATTTAAAGTGCGTCAATTAACTTGAAATTAAAAAAAATTAAATTCTTATTTAAACTATGAACTACAACTACTGTAGTGGATGTGCAATAACACTTTATTCTAGAACGGCAAAAAAAAAAAAAAAACATGTTCCACAGGGTCACAAGCACCTCTCCTGAAGCGCCCCCCTGACATCGCGCCCACTATTTGAGAAGCACTGTTCTAAGCTAAGGTTGAGTTTTTCAGCATCTGTTTCTGTTTTTCTGCAGGTATCCCAGCAGCGCCGGGCAGACCAGTGGCTCAGGAAGCGAGCAGCACGGCGGTGATGGTCCACTGGCCGCCTCCGGCTTCATCTACCCACTGCACCGTCAGCAGCTACACCGTCGAGTACCGACAAGAAGGTGTGGAAGTGCTTTGATCACAACATGGTCCTTTATTCTAGAACCTCTTCTAACACACCACCTCTTCGTTCCATATCCTTAGACTCATTGCTGTGGCAACAAGTGGCGGTCAGTAGAGAGGAATGTGTTCAGATCGACACTCTGATTCCCGGAGGGCACTATCAGTTCAGAGTCCGGGCTTCTAACCGATGGGGGATCGGCCCACCATCGGAGCTGTCCAACATGGTCACATTGGTGAGCAGCAGTAAGTAAATACACACGCACAAACACAAATCATTTCAAGGTTTTACATCACTTCCTGTCTCAAAACACGTTTTTGTGGCTCAGGCATTGAGGGTGCCATGAAAGGCATTTTTTGGTGTCTTTTTTTGTTGGTTTTTTTTGCCATTCTGTGGTCCGTCCCTGAGATGGCTTGAACCCAGTGGGATTCAAACCAGGTTCTCCCGGTCGAAAAATGGTAACTCTACCAATAAGCTAAAATTTCTGTTCTCATTTTTCAGATTCCGGGTGCGATGGAGCCGGAGTTCAGTGGAAAGACAATTTTGACTCCACTTTCACAGAAATCTGTGAGATTGGGAGGTAAGGCGTTTTTAGTTAAGGTGGTTCCATGCTGTGCTGTGTTGGTTTTAATCCAGTCTGTATTTTGACTCCAGGGGACGGTTTTCAGTGGTGAGAAAATGTCTCAACAAGTCAACAAAGAAAGAGGTAGGACATCATATGTCCTAATGAACAGAAAAAAATGTTCATTAGGACAGTTAAGTACTTCACAATGAGGGTGCAGAAGGAGGAGGACCCAAGTACAGGACGACAAACAGGATTTATTCAATGAAGAGTCCAGTAATGCTGTCAAGAAAAACACATGATTCAGTGGAATGTCAAGTGGTAAAGTTCAGAATTGTCCCTTGGTCAGGCAGTCAGGAAGACCCGGGTGGAAGGGATGACGACTAGGGGTGGGCGTATCGATCCTAATATCGATAATATCGATAATAACACTAGTATTGATATTGATCGATACTCCAACTACAATATCGATACTTTGGTTGAAGTTTTACCCCCCGCACTTTGCTTCCGTTTTTTTTTTTTTCAAAATGACAACCTAACTTATCTGTCTGCAAAATATTCGTAAATGCTGTGTGTAGTAGCGCTTGTATGCTAAAGCGAGGCGGCACCGCCCCCTGTCTTTCGCTTTGACTTGTCACATGCCAGAAAACAAATAACAAAAAAACGGAAGTCGGTAAAAGTGCAGAAAGATGGAAGGAAAAAAGAGAAGTAGCGTGTGGCTGTACTTTGAGGCTACCCGCACCATTTGCAGAAAGGCTGTTAAATATAGGGGTAACACTACAAATTAAAGAATCACCCCAAAGAAAAACTCCAGAAACGGAGGAGAAAACCCTGACCCCTTCTGTTTCCCAGAGGCAGTGCTCATTAACAAAGACGCTCCAATTTTAATTATGAAAGTACAACATAATCATCTTCAACATTAGTCAAAATTTGTTTGCGCGCAACTGGGCACTTTTATCGATCTATCTACCAACCTGTGTATGTACATACAGTATACTTGGTCACACTACATATATGACCCTAACCCTTGATGCAAAAAGAGTCATTTAAAAAAATAAAATATCGGTATCAGTATCGGCGATATCGGTCTGGTCTTTACTTGGTATCGGATCGATACCAAAGCTTGCGGTATCGCACACCCCTAATGACGACCCAACCCTGAAAGCAAGGCAGGCTGCCTTTAAATAAGCAGCATGTCAATGATTCCCAGGTGACCATTATGGGGTTAATGACCACAGGTGTTCATTATCAGGCAGGAATCCAGGAGAGGGAGGCGGGTCCAGGGCTCCCTCTGGTGGCAGGCGAGGGAATCATGACAGCGCTAAACTAAAGTAGGGTACTGTGTCTTCTGATGTTGGTGATATCCTAACAAAAATAATCCTTTTTACCATCGTACTGATAATTAAAGACAATTGTAAGCAAAAACCGTTTTTGAAGTCAACAGAACCTTCAGGGAGGTAAACAGGGATTTTTATTTTCAATTTCAATCAGTCAGTCATCTTCTTATCCGTCTGTCCTCTTCAGGGTTGCGGGGGGTGCCGGAGCCCATCCCGGCTGATTTAAGGCGGAGGGCAGGGTACACTCCGAACAGGACACACACTCATTCCAAGGGACAATTTGGCACCGGGCAATAAACCTAGCATGCATGTCTTTGGAGGGTGGGAGAAAACTGGAGAACCCAGAGGAAATCCTCACAAACACGGGGAGAACATGCAAACTCCACACAGAAAGGACAGTGTTCCAACCCTAGTCCCTACCTGGGACTCGAACCCACGACTTTCTTGCTGTGAGGCCACTGTGCTACCCACTGTGCCACCGTGCTGCCCATTTTCAATTTCAGATATTCAATTTTTTTTTATTTATTTATTTTTGCATTTTTAATTTTTAATAAATTAATTTAAGTTGGGCTGATAACAAAAATGTTGTTGATTCTGTACCCTACTCTTCTTTTTTAACTCCCTCCCTTTGCTCTCGCCTTGTTAATCTCCGTCAGGTCCAGCAAAAAGAAACACAGAAAGCACGGACATTTTGGTTGTAAAGCATTCAAAATAAACAAAAAAAGCTAGTAAAATTGTCCAGGAATACTCATTCCTTCATTCAGTCATCTTCTGAAATGTTTATCCCAACTGGGGATTTGGGGTGCCGGCTGGTTACAGGTAGAAGGTGGGGTATACCCCAAACAGGTCCTCAGTCTGCCGCCACACACTCACTGTTAAGATCGATTTCCCCACGGCCAAATACCTACCATGCACGTCTTTGGAAGGTGGAAGGAAATCGGAGAACCCGAAGAATGACCAAGTACTATTTAGGAAAATAAACCAATTATATTTGCGTGAGGGTCTAATAGTGGGGTTTCACTCTTTCGTTCAGGTTGCCGTCAAGTTTGTGAGTAAAAAGATGCAGAAGAAAGAGCAGGTGGCTCATGAGGCTGACATCCTTCAACACGTTCAGAACCACCAGTTAGTGGTGCTGTTGGACACGTATGAGTCACCCACCTCCCTGATGCTGGTCCTGGAACTGTGAGTGCAACATTGTTGGTGCTGATGTTCAGAATCCAGAGGTTCATTCTTTAAATCGTTTCTGTGCCAGGTTGGAAGACGGTCGCTTGTTTGACTACCTGGTCGCCCACGATGAGCTGATGGAGGAGAAGGTGTCGTTCTTCCTCAGGGAGACCTTGGAGGCACTGCAACACCTTCACACGTGCAGAGTGGCCCACCTGGATCTGAAGGTCAGGGATGATTGTTTGTCCTTCTTGTTAAACAAAGACACATGAGGGTCTGATCCTGAATGTTGTCCGTGTGCTCTTATTACAGCCAGAGAACATCATGCTGGATTTACGTTCTCAAACGCCCACCGTGAAGCTCATTGATCTCGGTGACGCCGTCCAGCTGTCTGCCCACCGCCGCTACGTCCACTTGTTCCTAGGAAACCCAGAGTTTGCAGCCCCTGAGTTGATCCGGGGTTCCCCAGTGTCAGTGGCGACAGACGTTTGGAGCGTGGGCGTGCTAGCCTACGTCATGCTCAGCGGCGTTTCCCCGTTTCTGGATGAATCTCCTGAAGAAACTTGTGTTAACATCTGCCGGCTAGACTTTTGCTTCCCTGATGAGTACTTCCAGGATGTGAGCGAGGCGGCACGGGACTTTGTGACCTCAACCCTGCAAGAGGATCCCAGGAAGAGGCCGAGTGCTACTTCTTGTTTGCAACACCCATGGGTAGGCCGGGGGGGCGTCCATGGAGGGGAGTACTCTAAGACCCCTCTGGACACGACTCGGTTGGCTTTGTTCATCGACAGAAGGAGGCAGCTCCACGATGTTCGACCCATCACCAACATCAAGGGACTGGTAGCGTGCAGCGTGGGCAATACGCTGTGATTCAGCCTGTTTTGACCATCAAGGGGTCCAAACCTTAAAACATTGTGATTATAACACTTTGAGTAGAATAAGAAGTTCTTTTGGAGGTGTAACATTTAGTCCGAGCTGTCCCAGAAGGACAGGTACATCACGCTAGCCTATGAAATTGTCTTGATGTTCAATCCAGCCAGACACTTCGGACGTCTACTCAGCTGGAAAAGTAAATGAGCCTCACTAAGGCTCATTAGTGCCTTAGTGAGGCACTAATGGCACTAATGGCCTCTCATTGGATGAACTCGGCCAATGAGAGGCAGAGTTCATCGGCCTCTCATTGGTGACTCCAAACCAATCAGATTGCTCGAAGTCGAGGAGTGGCAAAAACATCCGATAGCTTAACATCAGATTCTGATCAAACCTTTTCTCGTCGGCCAAAAATAAAACACACTAAACAAAAAAATGAACTTGAAATTATTTGCCAATTTAAAAAACTAGATTAAACAGCATATGTTTTTGTGTTTTGATGCACCTTGTCAGGAACGGACAGTACTTAGTCGGAGAGTTTTTACCTTTTCGGTTTGTGTACCCATTGTTTCAAGTTTGTGATGGTCAATACCTCCGTTGTGTAGGATCACGAGAGGAAAGAAAAGTTTTAAAAAGTTGTGAACTTAGACTTGTGAGCTTTCAAATGTATCAATTCTGTTCCGGCTTCACGAGATCAAGCATGTTGAAGAAATTGTGGCGCTGCCAGCCAGTCTGGTGAAAATCAAGATATCCTCGGAACTGAATGGGATCGCCTTGATAAAGACTCAACAAACTGTGTAAAATATAGAGAACTTTCAACTTCGTAAATGAGAAACATGCTGAACAAGCCCGTGATGGACCGCTAACCGAATCACAGAAGATGGAAACGTTGCATCCGAGACTTTGTTTCTTACGGTTTACAAAGAGACATAGTCCCTCTAGGCGGGTAGCTAGTTTACATCTCCGTAGAATAATCAGGGATCATCTGCATGTGAAATCAGGTAGAAAGGGGCGTGTCTACGGACATCAACCCAACACCTTTGTGTTTGTTTACCTGCCGCTGTTGTAAACAACCTGCTTGTAAATGTGCAGACTGACAGAAGTTTACGTGCTGTTTCACTTCTTAATGAATGTAGATCTTCTAGAATGTGTTTTGGCATCATCAGAGTTGCATCGTCCCAGCTTTTTTGCCTTCCCACTAACATCTCAGGCTCTGCAGAAAAATAAACCCCCAAAAAACATGAATAAATATTTCCCAGTTTTGTTTGCTGTAACATAATTGGCTGAAATGGGAAGCGATTGGTGCTTTGGTTGAAGGTGCCAGCCAATCACTGTTTGATACAAACAAGATGGAGTTCTAAACCAAGATGGAGTTCTAAACCAAGATGGAGTTCTAAACCAAGAAATAAATCTATACCTGCCTTGTAATATCTCACAACATCAAGCAGGCTTTGCTTCTACTTAGCTAAGGCCAAACTTTTACACTTTTAGGCAGTCTGGTTCTAAGATTTCTCATTACGGAAACCAGTTCATAGGACAAAAAACAGCATGCATCCGTAACAAAAAAAAAAAAAAAAAAAAGAGGTCTCAAATTTGAATGGAAAGTTACGAGCAGTACTCAAGTGCAGGACCAGAAACATCGCTTGAGTATCACTTGAGTAAGGCAGTAAAGGAAAACCATATGGTTCAGTGGCATGTCAAGTGGTTTTTGTGCCAAATGTATTTCATGGTCAGGCAGCAAGGAAGACCTGACTAGAAGGGAGGATCACACGACACTGAATCTTCTTCTTCTTCTTTAGTTTGCGGCATGAAGCACCAACCTGGGTGCATTACCGCCACCTACTGACTGTCACGAACCTTAAATCCTCCTCAATAACCCTGTACACCTCAAAAAAGTGTACAGGGCACCAAAACCCTTCCCCTGACGTCCATACAAAAACACCTTCTTCAAGCTCACTTGTCTCATCCCAACACTCCTCAGCACCACCATCATAGCCTCTCTTTCTTCCTCATACTTTCTACACGCTAACACCACGTGACTAACCCCTTCCAACTCCCCACAGAAATCACAACACCCATCCAAATGTTTACCCAGAATCTTGAGCGTTTCATTCAATCCCGTGTGCCCAATACGTAACCTGCTAAAAACCACCTGCCCCCGCCTTCCACCACCCACCGGATCCACAGTCACCCCCACCGTCCTCTGTACTTCATACAAGTGTCGTCCCTTCACCTCTGACTCCCACTCCATCTGCCACTGCTGCATTATCCCCTTCCAGACCAACGCCTTCACCTCCCCTCGTGACAGAGCCACGACCCTCTCCACCACCACCCGATCCGCAGCCCTCTTTGCCACCTCATCCACTCGCTCATTCCCCCCAATCCCAGAATGGCCCGGAACCCACATAAACACCAACGACCCTCCTATCACCCCCGACACCATATTCAAAACATCCCAAAACAAACCTTGATGATACCTCACCCTCCCCAGTTCAAGAGCCCGAACCACTGACGAGTCCGTGCATATAAGTACTTTCCCACCACCACGTTGCATCGCCCATACCACAGCCATCCACACTGCATATAACTCCACCGTGAACACGACACTGAATGAAAGGCAGACTGCCTTTAAATAGGCAGCTGTGCAATCACCATCAGGTGTTTCTAATCAGGCAGATGAGGGAAGGTCCCAGGCTCCCTCTGTTGGTGAGCGAGGGAACCATGACAGTCATTGAGGTTACACTACTGTACGCAATCTATTATAAAACACTTGAATAAGCAGAAAAAATGCATTATTAAGGTTGAAAAAACAATATTTCAAAGCTTTCCAGATTCTTACAGTGATGTGTGGAATTTGTTTTTGTCACCAAAGTAGTTTTAAGATTGATTCAGTGGTTTTTGCATTGGTATTTTGGACCCCCTAGAATGTGACAATGAACCAGTT
This sequence comes from Neostethus bicornis, assembly GCA_902685375.1. NCBI lineage: Eukaryota > Metazoa > Chordata > Actinopteri > Atheriniformes > Phallostethidae > Neostethus > Neostethus bicornis. The sequence continues at coordinate 6,581,695 of LR738549.1, read as the reverse complement.
TTTGCTACAGTGATGATGTTCTAAATACAATGAAGATGATTTGTCCGTAGCAGAAAGCAGTTCATACACACACTCTTGTTCCCCTTGCTCTGACTCACCTCTATGAATTTGGTGAAGGATGAAAAGTCCACACGTTTCGGTAATGGAGTCTGTGCTATTCCAGATTGGTCAAAGGGATGAGCAAAAGTCAGGCTTTCACACAAGCTCTATAAATGTGTTTCATAACTTACCAACTGAAATATGATTGGTTATGTGCAAACGATAAAATAAATGAGGTGGAACCTTTAAGATTTCTCTATAAAGAATTTGAGTTCAGTGGGCCGCATGTGGTCCTCAGGCCATTGTTTGGACAGCCCTGGTCTAAATATTTCTCATGGCTCCTCTCCATAAGAGAAAAGTAAAACCATGTTCTTTTTAGTTTTCGGCCTCATCCGCATGTCCAACAAGATCTGGTTCTGTGATGCCTGGGTTATTTTATCAGGCTATGAGTTCTTCCCAGGTTTCTGTAAAACAGTTCAAATGTCTTTAAGAGGAAACAAATTCTTCTTAACTTTGTTCCTTGTTGTTCACCAAACTATTTAAATGGTTAACAAATGATCAAACTAAAGCATTTAACTATTGAAAATTAGAGCTGATTGTGGATCTGATATGATGAATTCTTTGTTACTATGGTTACCAATATGTTGCATTTTATTCTTAACATCTGGGGAGTAAAGAGACCAGCAGCTGGAGGTTTAGAAGATGAATATGCGCCTGTTCTGCTGTGTTAACAGATTCTGGTATTTACCTGGAGCTTTTTATGCAGCTCTAGATGTCTTCCCAGTGGAGGTCAGGACTGGTCCAGTTCAGAATTAGGCACTATTTTTCATAAAACAATCAAATGTCCCAGTTTGACTATCTTTTGACCATTTATCTTTTACTGGAAGGCAAATGAAGCTGGATAAGAAGTTTTAGAGAAGTTTTTTTTGTCCTAGTCTTTTTCAGAAACTGTGACTTTAAAGACTCCGTTATCTCCAGGGTTTCTGCTTTCCAACAGTGGTGGAAGAAGTATTCACTTTTTTTACTTAAGTAAAAGTACAGATTATTATGCAAAAAAATTACTTAAGTAAAAGTACAAAAGTAATTGGTGTAAATTTTACTTTTAAGGAAAAAAATGACTGCAGAAAATGTTTACTCTCGATTCTCATTGGTTCTCGATTCATTACTTCTTCTCCCTCTTGGAGACCGCAGGCGATCAACTGCTCCCTCTACAGGTTGATTTTGGTGATATGATTCAAATTTCTGACCAAAAATGTAACAAAAAATGGGAAACATGCTTTTAAAAAGTAGCGGAGCAAAAGTACAGATATTTGCTTTAAAATGTAGTTAAGTAAAAGTAAAAGTACCGGTCTCAAATTTTACTCAAGTAAAGTACAGATATACAATTTTTTTAGTTAAGTACAGTAACGAAGTACATTTACTTCGTTACGTTCCACCACTGCTTTCCAACCACCAACAATAATTTTAATCTTTACTTAAAACTAATTTGGTGTCTAACCCAGCGCCAAGCCCTTCACCCATCACATCAAATAAAAAATAAACCAGGTTGAGCCTTAAAGGAAGTAAATCAACCAAAGATGAAAGAAGAGCTGAGATATTGATCAGAATTTTGATGGTATTTGGAAAAAAAAATCTTGTTTTTACTCCGTTTTCTGAACAAAACGCCTCTAATTGGATATAATTAAGAGCATCGTTTGGCAGAAAAAGAAAACTGTGATGTAATTAGGATGTTTGTCAGTTTTTATCTCTTTTTTTTCTCAGTCCGATTCCTCCCTACCCGTTTTTTTTTTTTTGGATGACCTTCACGTGGCTTTCTCTGCTCATCTTTAAACCGCTGTAAATTTCTGTGTTTACACTGTAGCAGATCATAAAGGATGTATAAATTCTTATGCCTGTAGAGTTATTAATGTGTCCTCATTCAGAAGGTTCTGTCGTCCACAGTTCAGTACGCCCAGAGGATCATCTGTCAGGTGGGTTGGGGGATGTGGGATCACAAGTAGGATCAGAAAGTTCACATGGATGTTTTTTTTTTTTTTTTTACAGGAGGAAGATTGGCTGGAGATACTTTTTAGAAACATGGTCGTTCATCATCGCTGTGAGCAGGCCGTAGCTTCTCCCAGCAAATCTGCAGCTTTAGTGGGATTATAAATTCTCCACAACATCAGTTCTTCTCATGAGAATATAGAACATATTTACATCACGTTGTCCAACGTCATGGGGTCTTATAGATCAGACAAAAACATGTAGAGTCAAGGGTTTTAAACAAAATCAGCTTTTTGGAGTTTCTACCATGTTTGAACATGATTCCCACATTAAAAACATACGTGAAGTGGGCCAAGGGGGCGTTGGCCTAGTGGTAGAGTCACTGGTTTTTGACCGGGAGAACCGGGTTCGAATCCCACTGGGCCAAAGCTCCCCCTAGGACTACTGGACTGAAAACTGAAAGGACAAACTAAAAAAAACAAAAAACAATAACAATAAAAATACAAAAAAAAAAAAACATTAAGTGGTATCTGATTTCATTCAAGTATCCTAAAGTAGTTTGTGAGCTCTTTCGTCTCATTTGGTGTTTGGATGCGATTAAAAGGAAGGTTGTTCTTGGCAAAGGATTTTGTTCTCCTCGCACTTGCATTCTAAAGTGGGCAAAAACGTAGCGCACATACTCTGCTCATGCTTGGTCCCTTCCATCAACAGTGAGTTTCATTTGTTTGTAAATGGATAAAAATAAAAATAAATATCCAAAAGGTTTGATAACAGTTTAATGAATAAAAGTTTGTTTCGATAAAACAAACGGTTTCACACCCATCACAAGGGGGAGGCATAGCTCACAACTAAGTGTCCTTGGAGAAGACACTTAACCCCCAGTTACTTCCACCATAGGCGACGTTATGTCATGATCCTCTTGCCTGCAGCCAGAGGGAGCCCTGAACCTTGCTCATCACCTTGATTAGGAACACCTGAGATTGATTTCTGATACCACAAACCTGTGGACCCTGCTGCCTATTTAAGGGCAATCACCCCAGACTTTCATGTTGGATCATTGTCATCCTTTCCAGCCAGGTCCTCCTGGCTGCCTGGCCATAAGTTATCTTTGAACTCTGTTCGTTTGGATCCCAAGTTAATCCTGTGCCCTTTGCCTTACAGACTTACCTGATTTCTGTTAATAAATCCAGTTTTGCCCTGCGTTTGGGTCCTCCTTGTCATGATCCCCTCTTCTGCAGCCAGAGGGAGCCATGGATGTTTCTCAACGATCTGATTAGGATCACTTGGGGTGAATCCTTATTCCACTCACATGTGCACCCTGCCAACTGTTTAAGGGGAATCCTCCCAGACTTCCCTGTCGGGTCTTATATTCCCTTCCAGCCAGGTCTCCCTGGTTGCCTGACCAAGAAACACATTCTAAAAGTAATTATGAACTGCTGACTTCCAAATAAACCTGCACCTGCACTCCGCGTCATGACAGAAAGACCCGACCATTATGGACCCAGCAGATTAAAGTTTGAATCATGTGAATCCTGAGGGAAAAGTCTGACTCCTGTGAATCCCGAGGGAACAGTCTGACTCCTGTGAATCCTGAGGAAAAGTCTGACTCTTGTGAATCCTGAGGGAAAAGTCTGACTCCTGTGAATCTCGAGGGAACAGTCTGACTCCTGTGAATCCCGAGGGAACAGTCTGACTCCTGTGAATCCTGAAGGAAAAGTCTGACTCCTGTGAATCCTGAGAGAAAAGTCTGACTCCTGTGAATCCTGAAGGAAAAGTCTGACTCCTGTGAATCCTAAGGGAAAAGTCTGACTCTTGTGAAAGTCCAACTCTTGTGAATCCTGAGAGAAAAGTCTGACTCTTGTGAATCCTGAAGGGAAAAGTCTGACTCCTGTGAATCCTGAAGGGAAAAGTCTGACTCCTGTGAATCCTGAGGGGAAAGTCTGACTCCTGTGAATCCTAAGGGAATAGTCTGACTCTTGTGAATCCCGTGGGAAAAGTCTGACTCCTGTGAATCCTGAAGGAAGAGTCTGACTCCTGTGAATCCTGAAGGAAAAGTCTGACTCCTGTGAATCCTAAGGGAAAAGTCTGACTCCTGTGAATCCTGAGGGAAAAGTCTGACTCCTGTGAATCCTAAGGGAAAAGTCTGACTCCTGTGAATCCTGAGGGAAAAGTCTGACTCCTGTGAATCCTAAGGGAATAGTCTGACTCTTGTGAATCCCGAGGGAAAAGTCTGACTCCTGTGAATCCTGAAGGAAGAGTATGACTCCTGTGAATCCTGAAGGAAAAGTCTGACTCCTGTGAATCCTAAGGGAAAAGTCTGACTCTTGTGAATCCCGAGGGAAAAGTCTGACTCCTGTGAATCCCGAAGGAAAAGTCTGACTCCTGTGAATCCTGAAGGAAAAGTCCAACTCTTGTGAATCTTGAGAGAAAAGTCTGACTCTTGTGAATCCTGAGGGAAAAGTCTGACTCCTGTGAATCCTGAAGAGAAAAGTGTGACTCTTGTGAATCCTAAAGAGAAAAGTCTGATTCCTGTGAATCCTGAGGGAAAAGTCTGACTCCTGTGAATCCCGAGAGAATAGTCTGACTCCTGAGAATCCTGAAGGAAAAGTCTGACTCCTGTGAATCCTAAGGGAAAAGTCTGACTCTTGTTAATTCAGAGGGAAAAGTCCAACTCTTGTGACTCCTAGGGGAAAAGTCTGACTCCTGTGAATCTTGAGGGAAAAGTCTGACTCTTGTGAATCCCGCGGGAAAAGTCTGTCTCCTGTGAATCCTGAGGGAAAAGTCTGACTCCTGGGAATCCTGAGGGAAAAGTCTGACTCTTGTGAATCCTGAGGGAAAAGTCTGACTCCTGAGAATCCTGAGGGAAAAGTCTGACTCCTGTTAATTCAGAGGGAAAAGTCCAACTCTTGTGAATCCTAGGGGAAAAGTCTGACTCTTGTGAATCCTGGGGGAAAAGTCTGACTCCTGTGAATCCTGAAGGAAAAGTCTGACTCCTGTGAATCCTGAGGGAAAAGTCTGACTCCTGTGAATCTTGAAGGAAAAGTCTGACTCTTGTGAATCCTGAGGGAAAAGTCTGACTCTTGTGAATCCTGAAGGAAATGTCTGACTCCTGTGAATCCTGAGGAAAAGTCTGACTCTTGTGAATCCTGAGGGAAAAGTCTGACTCTTGGGAATCCTGAAGGAAAAGTCTGACTCCTGTGAATCCTGAAGAGAAAAGTCTGACTCCTGGGAATCGTGTTCCTGTGTCCTGAACAAAGAGGTGTTACTGGAAAAGCCCCTGCCCGGGTGTCGCTGGAAAAGGCCCAGCCACGTCATGTCAAGCAACACCAAGCCACGCCATGTCAAGCCATACCACAAGATCTTTGACCACCCCAAGGTTGCCAGAGGGAGCCATGGATGTTACTCAACGACCTGATTAGGATCACCTGGGGTGATTCCTGATTCCACTCACCTGTGCACCCTCCCAACTATTTAAGGGGAATCATCCCAGACTTCCCTGTCGGGTCTTACAATCCCTCCCAGCCAGGTCTCCCTGGTTGTCTGACCAAGAAACACATTCTGACAATAACATTATGTCATGTCACTAAAACTTTGTTTTTTGTTCCACAGTAATTATGAACTGCCAACTTCCGAAAAAAAAACATGTTTTCTGTCTGCAACTGGGTCCTCCTCTTTCCACCTGCACTCCTCGTCCAGACACTCCTCCTTCCACATCACAACAGTCATGGCTGCCTGCTGCGGTGCAATGCAGCACAGGTATGTTCCTATGGGGGATTAACAACGTATGATTAAAAAACAAAAAGGGTAAATGTATTAACCCCTAAGGTTTTGTTTTTTTTTGCCACATGTAAGACTTTTGAGACCAGCAATTTTAAATAATATTTTTTTTAAATAAGAATTATTACCCAGCGAACGCACAATGCCACCTCTCTAGTTTGTCATATTTTTAAAAAGTGACATAAAAAAATGTCTTTCTTCATTGAATCATTTAGGGTTTTTAGAGTTTCAGGATCTCCAGATGGTCCATGTGGACAAAATGTTCCCAAGATAAACTCCTGCTTGTTGCTGTTTAGACAACCAGAGACCCTTAAATAAGGTTTAACTCAACATGGGGAATGAGATTTATTATGAAAGCCGAGAGGAATGAAAGTCCAGCAAATTGTAAAAAATGTTTCCGTCAACAAAAACAAATATGTTAAAAAAAAGTTTTTGACCTGTAAAATAACTGGTTTTGCTACAAGATAGAAACAAAATATAAATGTATTTAAGAAAGAGACATAAATACAGGTCAACACCAACCGCTGTGGGTGGTGACCAAAAAAATGAGATTGCGAATACAAGCGGCCGAAATGAGCTTCCTCTGCAGGGTAGCTAGGCTCTCACTGAAAGATTGGGTGGTGAGTTCCGCCATTCAGGAGAAGATTGGAATAGTGCTATTCCTCCTCCAGGTCGAGAGAAGCCAGATGGGGTGGTTCGGGCATCTGGTCAGGATGCCTTTTGAGTGCTGGTGAGGTGTTTCAAGGCACGTCCAACTGGGAGGACACAAGGAGGCAGACCATGGACCAGCTGGAGAGATTATGTCTCACAGCTGAACAGGGAACACTTCGGGATCCTCCTGGGTGAGCTTAAAGGATGCGGCCGGGGTGAGAAGCCTGGGTTTTCCGTCTGAGACTGTTGCCCCTGTGACCTGGATAAGCGTAAGACGACGGAACAGAAAAAAAATGATATAATTATTAAACTTGTAAAAGTTTTTATTGATATGTGTCCTTTTAATAAATTTATTTTGATGGAACACATAATGTAATAAAAACAAAATATAAGAATTGTCTAAATAGAGATTTTATTTTAAAAAAACATATAAGATGAAGAATCAATAAAAAAAAAAAAAAAAGTAGCAACAGTAATAATCTAATAACAGTTGGTGTCTCAGTAAAGAACGTCTCGTCTTCGGAACGGCTTTTCCTTAATGGAGCTCCTTGACAGGCTGACGACCTGTTCAGGGTGTATCCTGTCCCCTCGCCTGAAATCAGACAGGACAGTCTCCGGAAATTAAGTTTAAACATGAGGCGACATGGGCAGGTTTGACATGATTTGACATAGGCAGACTTGATGTTGCTTGACCTGGGCAGGCTTGATCTGAGCAGGCTCTCGGCGACCTGGGCAGGGCTTTTGCCATCCTTGACAGGCTTGAGGTAAACTGGACAGGCTTGGTGACTTGTATCAGCTGGGTCCATTTAGGGTCTGGTCGCTCTGTCACGAAGAGGGTGCAAAAGGAGGAGGAGGACCCAAGTGCGGGACGACAAACATTATTTATTTAGTAAGGAGTCCAGTAAAGCTGTAAAGCTAGGTACATGATTAGAATAAGGAATGTCTCTTGGTCATGATTCAAAATCATTCTTGGTCGGCCAGTCAGGAGGACCTGGCTGAAGGGGTGGTGAACCAACACTGAAGGAGAGGTAGACTGCCTTTAAATAGGAAGATGGTCAATCACCAACAGGTGTCCCAAATCAGGGAGATGAAGGAAGGTCCTAGGCTTCCTCTGGTGGTGGGCGAGTCATGACAAAAATTAATATTAAGATTTAAAACACGTTTTTTGTTGGTTTTCGAAAAGATTTAGAACTTTTCTTGTATTTTTAATTTGACCTGTATTTAAAATGAAATGATATTCATTTAAAACAATTCACAATAAATACTTTTGATTGTTAATCATTTTATATGTGTGTATAAATGCACAATACTGTACATGTGTACATTTGTTTTTGGTTTTTTTTTTGTTTGTTGTTGTTTTTTTGGGGGGGGTGGGGGGGCTATGTATTTTGACCCAATAAAACCACAGTATAGACCCTGAAACATCATCAGTGTCCCATAAATTCAATTGGTTCTCATGATCAATAAGTCAAAATTTTGTGTTTCTGTAGAATTAATGCATTCATTTGTCAACCTCACTCCATGCTTGAATTACACCAACAGATCCAACCTGTGTTTAACCTCCTACACACACCTCAAAGCATAATGCTGACCTCTGCACAACAGTAGTGTGTCACTGATGTTTGACCACCCCCGCAGCTTTAACACAGCCTGAGGAAACTATCGTCCCACTGGATCTAATGGAAAACATTCAAAAGAGAAACAATAAAAGAAAAGGATCAACTATAAATGTAGATGTAAGTTTGTTTATTTTTTTTCTTATCAGATTTTTCTGAGACACATTCACTTTCAACTCAACATAGACACCACTGGCTAAAACTCAACCAGGCACCTGCCTGTATTCAAACAATTGTATTCCAAAATTTTTTAATTTTTTTAGTTAGTTTTTTGTTAAAAGAGTCAAATTTAGAGTAAAAACAAATTTAATCAATTTTAGAGTGAGTTTTTAATGAAAAGTAGACTTTGGCTCCTGTAACACGGTGGAGCAGTGGTTAGCACAGTGGCCTCACAGCAAGAAGGTCAGGTTCAAATCCTGAGTGGGGACGAGGCTTGAAACACTGGTCTTTCTGTGTGGAGTTTGCATGTTCTACCTGTGTATTAGTGGGGTTCCGGTTTCCTCCCACCCTCTAAAAACATGTATGTTAAGATGATTGGCCGCTATGAAATTGCCTGTAGGAATTAGTGTGTGTGATCCTGCAATGGACTGGTGACCTGTACGGAGTGTACCCTGCCTCTCGCCTTGAATCAGCCGGGATAGGCTCCAGCACCCCTGCAACCCAATTGGGATGGACAGTTGCGAAGATGAATGGATGAATATACATGGATCTAATTAAAAAACATGTTCTAAAGGGTATCAAACCTTATCTCTTCCATCCTCAGATTCCCCCTCCTTCCTCCTCTTCTACCTCTGCCTGGCAGGCCTGTGGAAGGAAGGTTAGACTTTTGCTGCCTTATGTTTGGCCCAAGGGCAGTGTGGTGCTACAAGGAGTCGTACTTCTCTGTTTGGGCTTGCTGACAGTCGAGCGTCTGGTGAATGTCCTGGTACCCATCTACTCCAGGAACATTGGTAAGATGCCGACAAAGAGGCAGTGAAGAAACATCTTTGGATGAAATTGAAAAGTTGTAGTTCAGTTTTAGGCTCTAGATGGCAGTGAAGTTACACCTGGTCCTATTAGATCAGGGAAAATCTCTCCGTTAGTGCAGCAGTTTGGTTTAAAAATGATTTGTTGTTTCATTTTATTAATAGAAACTAATGTTTGCCAGCTTCTCTCATTCCACTGAACATATTTTCTGTCTTTTTAGCCAACATTTCAGTTCTCTCCTTAAGATTTCTGTTGTGATTAAATTTGGTTTTAGACTAAATTTGGCCAGTAAACATGTAAAAAAAAAAACATAATTTTTTATCCCAAAAAAACCTCTCACTTTATTACCGTTCTGTCATCTTCCGCTTGTTCCGGGGTCGGGTCACAGGGGGCAACAGCCTCAAACGGGAAGCCCAAGCCACTCTCACCCCGGCTGCATCCTCCAGCTCACCCGGAAGGATCCCAAGTCGTTCCCCGGCCAGCTGTGAGACATAGTCTCTCCAGCGGGTCCGGGGTCTGCCCCTTGGTCTCCTCCCGGTGGGATGTGCCCAAAACACCTTGCCCGCGAGGCGCTCGGGGGACCCTGTTCCTGACCCACAGGGGGCATTCCCTTACCCACAAATAGTTACTCACATGTCATCCAACCTCATTTAAAAGTACTATCTAAGGATATGTTAACTAAAAACGCCATGTCTTACGTTTTGATACCTCAAAGATAGTTCTTCAGTTTATCCCGAAGAGAACATCACCATGAGTAATATTGATTGTATTTTGCCAGAAAACGTTTTTGGAGTGCTATAGGTGTGACCAGAGTTGGGTAGAGTGGCCAAAAATTTTACTCAAGTTAGAGTACAGTTACTCCAAAATATTTTTACTCGATCAAAGCAATGAGTAGACCAAAAAAAAATTGCTCAGGTAAGAGTAAAAAATATGTTGAAAAACTACTAGATAAGTACTACGTGATGCAGACACCGCATCACGTAGCTGCTCGTTTGTGTTTAGCACAAACTAAACATGCTTTCAATATGAGGCCAGGGATTCAAGAGAGACATTTGCTGCCTCCATTTTCACCTGCTTTAGCAGTAACTTGTTTTCCAAAAGAACTTTTTCGTGCTAAGTTTTGTTTTTTTGCAAGATCAGGCATGGGTACGTCTGATAGGTCAGATGGAGTCATGTGACTGTGTTCACTATATTTGATTGGAGGAACGTTGTCTACATTCATCCACAGCAGGAAGCACTCTTTTTTTTTTTTCTTTTTTAAACTAATTGTATTGAAAAACATGTTAAAAAATAAAAAATGGTCAACTTTTGCCCAAAGTAACAGAGTAAGAGTAACATTATTGACTAAGAAATTTACTCAAGTAAAAGTACAAACTATTAAAAATACTCATAAAAGTACATTTTATTCAAAAACTTACTCAAGTAAATGTAACAAAGTAAACGTACCATGTTTTTACCCACCTCTGGATGTGACAGAGGAGTTCAGAGTTGAAGTGAGACTCTATCAGGGATTGGCTTTGAGTCCTTTCTTGTTGCTATGGTGATGAACAAAGACATCAACCTGTACTCTATGGACATGGACTCATGAAAGTTGACGTGGATAGTGGAGCTGAGATGTGAAGGTGGACAAGATCAGAAATGAGGACATTCGAAGGACAGCATGTGAAAGAGGTTTTGGAGATGAAGTGATCACTTTATCCATGTCTACAACACAAGTCCAGACACATTCATTTCACGTGAAAAGACCCTCCGAATTATCATTAAAAAGAGATAGAGGAGTAAAACATCCAGAATCTTTCTGGTTGATTGTGATTTGACGTCCAGATCAGGGCGGTCAAACTCAAAGTTCCCACAATGACATTTCGATGTTTGTCAATGTGAAACAAGCAAAGCTCAAATTCATGTAACGTAAAACTTAAAGAGCGGTGTTACGCTTTTATGGGGTATGAGGGTTCAAGCCAAGGCTGACAGGAAGCATTGGAAATTCTTGCAAGATGTTTAGATTTCTTCACAAAAAAGGTCTTTTTTTTTTTTTTTTTTTTTTCAAAGATATGACGGGCCCATAGAATACGATGACCAAACAAACGTCAATAAAATAAACTGAAGTATTAAATGACCTGACACAAGAGGGAAACGTATATCCTGGCTGATCCGACCAAAAACCCAAGAGGGCGGGTGGACTTAAACTATCAAACAAAGAAAACTATAACAATAAACCATTTAAATTATTTCCTACAAAAACATCGACCTATCAAGAAAAGAAAACATTTAACAAACTGAAGTCAAAACATAAAAAAAGAACAGAACAAATAAATGTCGGATAAATGTCGGAGTAGATTCTCAGTCATCAAGGTCATGACGAAAAAGAACCGAAAGTTTTAAAAAATCAACTGCACAAAGTTTCTGGTTGGAACGTCACCCAATCAGAAACTCCGTCCAAAACAAACAAATTTAAAAGATGTTTTTAAATAAAAAATATTTTTAGTCCAATCAGACAACTTCCTCCAGTTGGTTCTGCTGTTGCTGGTCATGCCACGCCCATACCAGCGCACAAGAACTCATAATTCAGTCAGTGATTTTCTAAACCGTTTCTCCCTAACGAAGTTGCAGGGGGAGTCAGGGCCTATCCCGGCTGATTAAAGGGATGAAGCAGTATACACCCCAAATGAAAGGATTCCATTGGGTAGGAGGGAACAGGAGTACCTGGAAAAAACAACACATACACGGAGAGAACATGCAAACTCCACACAAAAAGGCCTGTGTTTCCAGCGTCCCCCTACCCCGGGATTTGTACCCTGGCCTTCTTGCTGTGAGGCCACCGTGCTAACCACTGCGCCACTGTACAGCCCAGAAAATATATTAGTTTCAAGATATCTAATTATTCTAGTGAGAAAATTACTCCAAAAAAATGTGCATCAAAGTTGACATTTGTACGAAAAAACATTTTAAACTTGCGAACGTCCAAAGATATATGGTGCTAGGATTAGACTGCTATGACATCTGTCAACAAAGGAAACAAAACACCAGCAGAGCATCATGGGATTTGTAGTAAAAGCAGTGCATGCAGTGCAGGTTGTAATGCCAGCGGGTCAAGAAACACTTGACCCGCTTGATACCGTAGCTACCCGCTTGCTACCCGCTTGATAGCTACCATAGCTACCTGCTTGATACCCGCTTGATACCCACTTGATACCGTATTTTCTGCATCATAAGGCGTACCTTCCATAAATGACATTTCTTAAAACTTTTTCCATATATAAGGCGCTACAGTAAAGGCTGTTCAACTTTGTCCTCTAACTGTGACCATTTCGCTTTGTTCCCGCGGAAACTCTGTTTAGTCTTGTTTACGTGGCGCAGCGCATCCTCTTGCTTCCTCCACTTCCTCTCCATTGATTCGTTAATTTTAAACTCTCTCGCTGCGGCTCTATTCCCGTGTTCTACTGCGTGACCGATCGCTTTGAGTTTAAACTCTGCGGTGTAACAGTGTCTCTTGGTAGGAGCCATTTCCGAGTCTTTACACAAACACACAAATGGAAATGAGACGCCCTTTCATGTATCCCAGCATGCAGCGCGCACTACTTCTTCTACGGGGGAAATGGAGTCGGCGGCTGCTTACCGCAGTTGTGACACCTGTTGTAGCTCAAGATTAATCCATACATAAGGCGTTCCAGGTTAAAAGGCGCATCATGGACTTTAGAGAAAATTTAAGGTTTTAAGGTGTGCCTTACAGTGTGGAACGTACGGTAGTTTTGTGGGCCAAATTCCAGCTGACAATTTAATATTCCCAGAACGTTCCCTGCAGGTGTTTCGAAGGTTAGCAGAACGTTCCTTAAAGGTTATTTTTGGTTTTCTAAATTTAAGGTTCAAATGGAAAGTTTTATAATGATTGCAAAATGTTATTTTTTGGTTTTCAGAACGTTCTTCTAACCTTAAGTTTAACCATAATGTTTGGAATTTGGTTCTCTGAACGTTCTGGGAAGGTTAGGTTCTAACACAACCACCAACTAACGTTTCGGGAACGTTAGTTTTTAGTTGGGTACAAACAAACCTTTAGAGAACCTCAGGCTAACGTTCCTTGGAGGTTCTCTGTTTGCTGGGATGTAACTACACTGCGAGCTTATGTTCTCTTATGTCCGTCCTTGGACAGTATGAAGCCGGTTCAATTCCCACTGGTTCCATGCCTATTTGTCCCTGGAGAAGACACCTCAGCCCCTAGTTGCTGCCACCATTGGTACCGTCATGGCCGCCTACTGCGGTGCAATGCAGAAAAGTAATTTCCCCAATGAGGGATCAGTACGGTCAGTCATCTTCTTATCCATCTATCCCTTTCAAGGTTGCAGGGGGGGCTGGAGCCCAACCCGGCCAATTTAAGGCGAAGGGCAGGGTACACCCCGAACAGGTCGCCAGTCTGTCGCGAGGCCACACACATACAACCATCCACACACACACTCATTCCTAGGGGCAATTTGGCACCGGCCAATCAACCTAACATGCGTGTCTTTGGAGGATGGGAGGAAACCGGAGTACCCGAAGGAAACCCACGCAAACACGGGGAGAACATGCAAACTCCACAAAGAAAGGACAGTGTTCCAAGCCTCGTCCCCACCCGGGACTCAAACCCACGACCTTCTTGCTGTGAGGCCACCGTGCTGCCCTGGGATCAATATAGTACTGTAAAATTAAAATGAAAAATGATAGTCGGAGAGGCAAAAGCACTCATGAGGGTTGCTCGTTGGCTGAAGAGAGAGAGATTGTATTATTGTTTTTTTTATTTTGGGTCCCTGTCAAAGAAATTTTTCTCAAAGACAAATTTAGAAGAAACTGCCCGCTTTGGCTTTAATGAAAGGAAATGTACCATTTCTGGGCACTCAGACGGCATTACCAACTTGCGGTATGAAGAAAAACCATCATATATCAGTTGGTTCAGTTTACTTCGAAGGGAAAATTTAAAAAACAAGCTGGAAATGAACATCATGGGTGGAAATGACTTCAGCATGCTAATCAGCCACTGAAATGGACCAAAAATAGTCCGGTTTGAAGAAGTGTGTCCAGCACTGGTCTACACACCTGCATCCTGCTGGCCTGGTTTCAGCATGGAGAGCTGTAATTAATGACCATCTGTTTCTCTTTGTTCTGGTCCATTATTCAGCATGTACAAACATTTACTTAGCTGAGTAATAACACAACCTCGCTTTCATTTGGTGAACTATAAAGCGGGAAAAATGCAGAGCACGGGCGGTGATTTAGAAAGAAAACAGGAATGTTTTCACACCACTTTGTTACAAAGCAGAACATCTCTGTTCTTCATGAAGGTGTTTGATATGTTTGGTGGGATTTATCAAACACACACTTAAACTTTATTAGCTTGATCTGTTCTACTTCCTTTTTTCCGTCCAATCAGCAGGCAAAATCTAGTCATGTAGACGGCCAATCACAAGACAGTAAATGGTTTAGTGCACATAAACAAACACACACATAGAAATTTTGTATGTATTCATATGGCTGAGAGAGAGGCTTGTATTTATGTCATGGTGTAATATCTGATTGCTGATTGGACGAACATTTTCCAATCGCAGCAATCGTAAGATCATTTTCTGCGATGCTCCATGTAGATGGTGGAGTAGAACTAGATTGAGCGATATCACTAGGTGGTGCCAGCCTGGCTGGTCACCTTCTTAACCGTCTATCCCTTACAAGGTTGCGGGGTTGCCAGAGCCCATTTCGACTGATTCAAGGCGAGGGGCGGGGCACACTCCAGACAGGTTGCCAGTCTGTAACGGGGCCGCACCCATACAACCATACACTCATTCTTAGGGGCAATCATGTAGTGGCCAATCAACCATCTATGTTTTTGGAGGATGGGAGACAACCGGAGTACCCAGAAAAAACCCATGCATACTCCACACAGAAAGGTGCTTGGTTCCAAGCGTTGTCCCCACCCAGGACTCGAACCCAGGACCTTCTTGCTGTGAGGCCACTGTGCTACCCATTGCACCCCCTGGGGTAGCCTTTACAAGCAATTCACAAGCTTTCCAGTCCTGGATTCGAATTATATTCAAGCCCCTGGTTGTTCTTGGCCAAAGATTTTTTTCTTTGTCACGCCCACTTTCAAATGTAAACAGGAAGTATTTTCGCAGCAGCGTTGGAAGCTTTGGAATTGCGCCAACATAAGAATATAAAATAACACCTGGCAGCTTTGCTAACTTGATGATCTTTACACGGCGTGACGCTGCCTCAAATAAAATTTATACGCGTTTTGTAAATCAGGGGGTAAAAATGGCGGCACAGTGGCGCAGTGGGTAGCACGGTGGCCTCACAGCAAGAAGGTCGTGGGTTCGAGTCCTGGGTGGGTACGAGGCTTGGAACACTGTCCTTTCTGTGTGGACTTTGCATGTTCTCCCCGTGTTTGTGTGGGTTTCCTCCCACCCTCCAAAGACATGCATGGTAGGTTGATTGGCCGGTGCCAAATTGCCCCTTGGAATGAGTGTGTGTGTGGATGGTTGTATGTGTGTGGCCCCATGACAGACTGGCGACCTGTTCGGGGTGTCCTCTGCCCTTCGCCTTAAATTGGCCGGGATGGGCTCTGGCACCCCCCGCAACCCTAAAAGGGATAGACGGATAAGAAGATGACTGACTGGGGGTAAAATTAAGTAGGCAGCGAAATGAAGGGGGAATTCTCAGAGTCAAAACTGGAACACTTAATTAAAGTGGCTTTGCACAGACTGGGGACCTGTTCAGGGTGTACCATGCTTCTTGATTTCATGAGGGTTTTGGCGTTCATCGAGATAGATTAAGTAGTACAAAAAATGAACGAATACTAAACCGGATCCTGTTTGATTGTGATAACTGTAAATTTAACCAAACAGCAATGTGAGTTTGCAATAAAAGTGGACGGATTAGAGACTAAAAGACTCCTTCTGTGGGGTCTTTGTGGCCTGTTTTGCAGGCAGGTCTGCTTCAACCACAAGGCAGCGACCCAGAAACCTTCCCTTCTTAGGAAGTCCACGTCCATTTTGTTTTCAGCTACTTTTTCTTTAGTGAAACAGCCATTTGGCTTTTGGATAGAGATGAAAGCGTGAGCCTGCACAGCCAGAACGAGGCCGAGCGCTGCTTTGTGTAATGACAGGGGCACGCAGGAGTGTGTGTTTGTGTGTGCAATGTGGAGGTCACCTCTCCTGCCAGTCATGCTTAGCCAGCATTAGCTGCTTTTTTGTAGTGAAGTTAACTCACCAACACAACAAGGGTTTTGTCTCGGGGGGCCGACCCTCTAGCTGTAGGATCGAATACCAAACACCCCTCATAGTCAGTGTTGGACAAGTTAGTCTAAAACTGTAAAATATGATCACAATTACAGAAATAAATAAGTTACTGCTTCAAAAATGGAACTGATTAAGATTTAATATTTATACTCGACCACAGCCCAATTTATGCAGTCACAAAACTTTCTGGTTTTTTTTTTTTATATATATTTTTAATATTTTGTTAATATTTGGATCGAGTTAATGGCACTTTCTGTCGTGATGTGGAATGCAGGTGGAAGGAGGAGGGGCCAAATTGCAAGACAAGAGACATAGTTTATTTAATGAAGGAGTCCAATAATGCTGTAATTAGAAAAAAAAAAAACACATGAATCAGTGGAATGTCTTTAAATTCCGTTCCGTCATCTTCTGCTTGTTCCGGGGTCGGGTCGCGGGGGCAACAGCCTCAAACGGGCAGCCCAGGCCTCTCTCACCCCGGCTGCATCCTCCAGCTCAACCGGAAGGATCCCAAGTCGTTTCCCGACCAGCTGTGAGACATAGTCTCTCCAGCGGGTCCGAGGTCTGCCCCTTGGTCTCCTGCCGGTGGGATGTGCACGAAACACCTCGCCCGCGAGGCGCTCGGGGGGCATCCTGACCAGATGCCAGAACCACCCCATCTGGCTCCTCTCGACCTGGAGGAGGAGCGGCCCGACACTGAGCTCCTCCCTGATGGCAGAGCTCCTCACCCGATCTCTGAGTGAGAGCCCAGCCACCCTGCGGAGGGAGCTCATTTCGGCCGCTTGTACCCGCGATCTCATTCTTTCTGTCACCACCCACAGCTGGTGACCATAGGTGAGGGTAGGAACGTAGATCGACTTGTAAATCCAGAGCTTTGCTTTTCGGCTCAGCTGTCTCTTTACCACGACGGACCGATGCAGCGTCCTAGTTATTGCTGATGCCGCACCGATCCGCCTGCCGATCTCCCGCACCATCCTTCCCCCACTCATGAACAAGACCCCGAGATACTTAAACTCCTCCACTTGGGGCAGGACCCTGTCCCTGACCCGCAGGGGGCATTCCACCCTTTTCCGGGCGAGGACCATGGTCTCGGATTTGGAGGCGCTAATTCCCATCCCTGTCTTTAAGTTATCGTTCTAAATGTATTTCATGGTCAGGCAGCCAGGAAGACCATGAAATGTTGTGTCTGGCTGGAATGGAACTTATGACCAGACACCTGAAGGGAAGACAAGCTGCCTATTTAAAGGCAGCTGCACAAAGTCCTTCAGGTGTCTAAAATCAGGCAAATGAGGGACGGCCCCGGGTTCCCCTCTGGTGGCGGGCGAGGGAACCATGACACTTTCTCATCTTCTTGGCTTTTCGCGGAGACAGGAAGTGCATGGCTAAACACAATAAAAAAAACAAAGAGTTCATTTATGTTAGCATTAGCAACCCTAGGAGCCCTTGGGGTTACCCCCAGCAACCTTTAGGTAGGGGTTTACCCCAGCAGCCTTGGGGGTAAATAAATGGTCATTTCTTTAAATACATCAAACCTGAAATATAAAATCTGATGTTTTGGGCAGTGAACCAGCTTTCTGGAGAGGGACACTGGGCTTCACTTATTTTCACCGTCTGCATCTACACGCTGCTCAAGTTCCTGCAAGGTGGAGGAGCAGGTGGGTCAGCAACATGTCATCTATAACCAACATATGGAACCCTTCAAAATTTTGGGGTTTTTTTTGTTTCGTCTTCAACTCATTTCTTACTTTTTGTATCCACCCCCCTGAAGGGACGTCTGGTTTTATTAGCAACCTGCGTCAGTTTCTATGGATCAAAGTACAGCAATTCACAAGTCGAGGCATTCAGGTACGACTTACTTTATTCATTTTGCTTTGTTTTGCCCCTGATCTGTCTCGTAAATTTGTCACGTAAATTTTCTACTCATGTGGACAACTGTTCCGTCCCACGCTTGTCGGATTTCTTTACTTTCTTAAAACATTTTTTGAAAAAGACTTCTCTAAAATTCTCCTCCTTCAATTGCTGCTTGCTCATAAAAAATGTGCAAAAGAATGTGTGTATGATTGTGGCGCAATACTGACGCTCTATGCTACCTCGCCTACTACCATAATTTCACGGCCACATGGCGCACCTAAATGTCTCAAATTTTCTTCAAAATGAGCGGTGCGCCTTTTTGTGCGGTGCGCCTTGTGAGTGAGAAAAAGCGGACCTAAAAGAAAACGCGGTGCTCGTGAGAAAAAGCGGACCTAAAAGAAAACGCCATGCCCGCGAGGCGGACCTGAAAGAAAACACATGAGAACGTTAAAGAGTGAAGTGTGAGCGGCGTGGGAGCGATGGATGACCGAAAGAGACCACAGTTTTACGAAGAGTGGAAGGCAGCGCCGGGCGAGTTACGCTACAGTTTGCCAATGGATTGTAGATGCTTGGACTAACGTGTCTGCTGGTACTGTTATCCGAGCTTTCGCAAAAGCTGGTATCCTTTCTGATGAGCCGCACAGTACAGACAGTGACTTTGACAGCGAGGAGCGAAGTGGACCTGCTTTGTTGGATTTTGCGCAACTGTTCGATTCTGAAACAGAGGATGAGGACTTTGATGGATTTGAATAAAGACTATTACCAGTAATGTGCTTGTTTATACTACTTAAATAAAGTACAACCAAACTCAGTTTTGCTCCCGATCTATTTTTTAATACGCACATTTGCATGCTTGCCTGTGTGTTGTTATAAGGCAGTGTGTGACTGAGACTGCGCCTTTTCGTACGGTGCGCCTAATGGCCGTGAAATTACGGTATGTGGTCTGACTAGCCAATCAGCAGTCCTGAAAACAATGACGTACGTAGACGTATCATACAGTCAAGCGAAGCTAGCTCCTGGGTCTCACTGGTTGAAGCAAAAGTTTCATTGTTGCTGACTTTGTTTGGGAAGTCCTTACAAAAACAAATTTTGGCCTTTGCCAAACTTTGCCGACTTTAACCTACTTATTAACAAAAGCTGACTGAAATGTTATTGGTTCTATACTTTAATGTTGAAATTCCCATTCTAAAGCGTTAATGAACACAAACAGACCACTGGGAAATATTTCAAAATTGTTAACGGCTGAATTATAGGTAACACTAGCTTGTGATGCAGATGTTTTTAGACCAATTTGCAGTAGTTAAATCTGTGTTTTGATGTACATTCCAAATCCTTCTCAGATATAGACTTTTCCGCTTTTGTTGTTGCAGGTGCGTTTGTTTTCTCACCTCCATGGATTGTCTTTACGATGGCACCTAGAGAGACGTACCGGTGACGTCTTGAGAAGCATTGACCGAGGCACTTCATCCATTAACAATCTGCTAAGGTGAGGCAGGTGAATATATGCTGCTCCAGCTCAGACTGTGTTTTTTTAATCTGAAGTTCTTTTTCTTCCAGCTACATCCTGTTTAGTATTCTCCCAACCATTTGTGACATCGTCATTGCCATTGTCTACTTTGTCTCTTACTTCAGCGTCTGGTTTGGACTCATCGTTTTCATCTGCATGGTCCTCTATCTCAGTAAGTTTTTGATATTCATTGGTGGGTATTTGCTTTTTTTGGTCCACTGTCCCATTTCTCAGGCAGACTGTAGACAGTAGTAAGGCAAGGCAAGGCAAGTTTATTTGTATAGCACAATTCATACAAAATGTAATTCAAAGTGCTTCACAAGAAAGAAAAGAAAAAGAATGCATTAAAATCACAAAACATAGAATCAAAAAGTTTAAAAAATTAAATACAAAATCATTAAAACAGATTAAAAATTGAGCAATTAATAAAAAGCACAGTTGAACAGAACTGTTTTCAGCCTAGATTTAAACATTGTCACAGTAGAGGCCTGTCTCACGGCCTCAGGAAGTTTGTTCCAGACTTTTGCAGCATAAAATTGAAATGCAGCTTCTCCATGTTTAGTCCTGACTCTAGGCACCAGCAGGAGGCCGGTCCCAGAGGTCCTCAGAGTTCTAGATGGTTCATAAGGTACTAACATATCACAGATGTACTTTGGTGTTAGACCATGGAGAGACTTAAACACAAGCAGAGCAGCTTTAAAGTCTATTCTCTGAGCCACAGGAAGCCAGGGCAGAGACTTTAGCACAGGACTAATGTGATCGTATTTTCTAGTTCTTGTTAGGACTCGAGCCGCAGCATTTTGAATAAACTGCAGCTGTTTTAAAGCCTTTTTGTTCAGACCAGTGAGTAGACCGTTGCAATAATCTAACCTACTGGAAACAAATGCATGGATAAGAACCTCTAAGTCTGTTTTAGAAACCAAACCTCTGATTTTGGCAATGTTTTTCAGGTGGTAAAAGGCTGCTGATGTAATTGATTTGATGTGACTGTTGAAGTTAAAGTCTGAGTCCATTATTACTCCCAGATTTCTAACTTGATTTGTCGGTTCCAGAGAGAGAGATTGAAGGTAACTGATGACACTTTCTCTTTGTTTCTGTGGGCCAAAAACAATGATTTCAGTTTTGTCTGAGTTTAGCTGGAGAAAGTTGTTTTGCATCCAGACTCTGATTTGCTGAACACAGCGACAGAGTGAATCCACAGGTCCAAGTTCACCTGCTGTCAGTGACACATAAATCTGAGTATCATCTGCGTAATTGTGATAGGACACGTTATTACTGGCTATCAATTGCCCTAACGGCAGCATGTAGAGGTTAAACAGCAGGGGTCCAAGAATTGACCCCTGGGGAACCCCACAGGTCAAAGGCATGTGATCTGACACACAATTTCCAATTTCTACAAAATACTTGCGTCCTTCTAAATAAGATTTAAACCAACTAAGCGCAGTACCAGAAACACCAACCCAGTTCTCTAACCTCTGTAGAAGGATCCCATGATCCACAGTGTCAAACGCAGCACTCAGGTCCAACAGGATTAAAACAGAGACTTTGCCAGCGTCAGTGTTCATACGAATGTCATTTGTTACCTTGATCAGAGCTGTCTCTGTACTGTGATGAGGTCTAAAACCTGACTGGAAGACATCAAATGAGTTGTTCACTAAAATAAATTTTGTCAGTTGTTGGTAAACAACTTTCTCAAGAATTTTTCCTGTAAACGGTAAGTTTGAAATAGGCCGATAGTTTTTAAGTACTGTAGCATCAAGACTGCTCTTCTTTAAGAGTGGCTTGATGACCGCAGTTTTAAAGGCACTTGGGAAGGTTCCGGTTTGAAGCGACACATTGACTATTTGAGTGATTGGTGCCAACATGCTGGTTAACACAGATTTTAGAAATCTGGTCGGTAATATATCAAGAGAGCAAGTAGATGAACTCAGACTAGTGATAATTTCTTCAACAGTTGTTTCTGTTACTGAGGTGAAGTCATTTAGCTTTAACAATCTGGATGGTGGTAAGATTGTCATTTGAACCGTGGCTTTGATGGAATTTTTGATGTTCTGAACCTTATCATTAAAAAATACAGCGAACTCATTACATTTTGAAGTCGAAACCAATTCAGCGACGATTTGAGTTGGGGGATTTGTTAATCTATTTATTGTTGCAAAAAGTACACGTGAGTTATTATTACAGTTCCCAATTATTTTAGAGAAATACATCTCTCGAGTTTTAAGTAAGATTTGATTGAAGACATGTAAGTTTTCTCTATAAATCTCGTAGTGAATCTGGAGCTTAAGTTTGCGCCATTTACGCTCAGCTTTCCTGCACTCCCGTTTTTGTGCTTTGACTGACTCATCGTTTCTCCAAGGTGCTTTCTGCTTATTTTTAACTGTTTTCACCTTCATTGGGGCGATGGCATCCAGAACATTCATAACACAAGACTGAACAGAGGTAACCAAATCGTTAACATCAAAACTCGAGAAATCTTCAAAATGAACCATTTCCATGAACTGTAAACGTGTGTTGTCATTTATGTGTCTGCTGTGAATAACTGTCGGTCCAGGCAGTGGCCTGGGAGCGACAGTGAGGTCACAGAAGACACAGAAATGATCAGATAAGGCAACGTCAGACACAATCACATTAGAAACATTAACTCCTTTAGTAATGAGGAGGTCCAGAGTGTGACCTCTGCTGTGGGTGGGATCTTTCACATGTTGAGTCAAACCAAAGGTTTCTAAAACACTGTTGAGTTCTTTAGCATTTTTGTCATTGATGTTATCAACATGAACATTAAAATCACCTGTTATGACTAAACCATCAAAATTTGTGCATATGATTGAAAGAATTTCAGTAAAATCATCAATAAAATCTTGGCAGTGATAGGGAGGCTTGTACAGAACTAGGAATAGTATGGCAGAGGATTCTTTTAGCTCAAGCTTAAATGACAAATACTCAAAAGATGGAAATGTCCCAAACGAAAGCCTCCTGGTGCTTAGGTTATCTCTAAAGATCGCACAAACTCCTCCCCCTTTTTTCTTTTCTCTTATTTCAGATTCAAAATTAAAATTAGGTGGAGCTGCTTCTACTAGAACTGCATTACCTGTATTTTTATCAAGCCAAGTTTCTGTTAAAAACATAAAATCAAGATTAAAAGAAGAGATAAAATTATTAATTAAAAATGATTTGTTACATAAGGACCTGACATTGAGCACAGCAAGTTTCACTTTAGCTTCAGTAGGACTAGCTGTTATATTCTTACAGGGAATTTCAATTAAACTTCTGTGTTTGGACAGTCTTCTTGTCCTATTGCGATGAATTCGATTGGAGATGACTGTAGTTATAGCACCCGCAGACTGTTCTCTGTCACAGGGCCCCAGCCTGAGCTGAACTTTATCATGACTGTGTGTCCTGAGACAGCAGAGGCCCAGTGCATCCTAGCTCTGAGGAATGGTAGCTTCAGGAGCAGGTGGGGGAGGGTGAGTGGGGAGGAGTTTGGGGGATGATGTAGGTGGATTTGGAGCTGGGTGGAGTTTGGAGTAGTACCATCAACGTTCTAAAGTCCACCATACCATCCCATCACTATCATCCTGAAAAATAGAGACTCCTCTCCTGTGAGCTTCTTCCATCTTGTATTGTCCGGTTTAGTGTGTGTAAGTTCGCAACTGAAGCGGAAACTACCCACTGTTTTTTTTTCCCTTTGTTGTAACTCATCTGGCCAAAACTGGAACCTGTGTACATTGAAATAATGTTGTGTGGCTTGCTAGACCAAACAAAATGCAGAAAACAACCAACACAAGTACCGTATTTTCCGCACTATAAGGCACACTGCAGTATAAGGCGCACCTTCAATAAATGACATTCTTTAAAAGTTTTTCCATATATAAGGCGCACCGCATTATAAGGTGCTACAGTAAAGGCTGTTCAACTTTATCCTCTAACTGTGGCCATCTCGCTTTGTTCCCGTAGAAACTCTGTTTAGTCTTACTTACTTGGCGCAGCGCATCCTCTTGCTTCCTCCACTTCCTCACCATTGATTCATTGATGTTAAACTCTCTCGCTGCGGCTCTATTTCGTGTTCTACTGCGTGACCGATCACCACTTGAGTTTAAACTCAGTGGTATAACAGTGTCTCTTGGTAGGAGCCATTTCAGGGTCTTTACACAAACATACAAATAGAAATGAGACACCCTTTCATATTCCCTGGCATGCACCGCGCGGTACTTCTTCTACGGGGGAAATGGAGTCGGCGGCTGCTTACCGCAGTCGCGACACCTGTTGTAGCTCCGGGTTAAAAGGCGTATCGTGGACTTTAGAGAAAATTTAAAGTTTTTAGGTGTGCCTTATAGTGCGGAAATTACAGTACTTTAATCTAGAATTCAAAAGCATTAGCATGGGTTTAATAAAATGAATCATTCGGGCTGTGGTTTAGTATAGAAAAACACAGTCTAAGCTGGTTTCCTCTATGCAGCTTGCACCATCCTGATCACCGAGTGGAGAACGAAGTACAGGAGGGAAATGAACAACCAAGACAACAACGCCAAATCCAGAGCTGTAGACTCTCTACTTAACTTTGAGACGGTAGATTTCTTCACTCCCTTTCTGCTTCAGAGTACTTCTGAAAGGAGTTTTTGACAGACCCTGCGGTCAAATTAAAGTACAATTGTCCTCACGTTATGACATGATAATCCATAAGTTTAAAAATGCTTTTAGTGCAACTTGTGGTGTGACACCCTCTATTGTCCATTTTAGTGAATTGTTTGTTTTTCAGTTTCTTTAATTGTCTCAGCTGCTGGTCTTTGGTGGCTGCTGATTCCGATCCATAACACAACTAGTGTTTGGTTGTGCTGAATTGTTGACTTTCTGTTTAAATGCTATCATAAAATTCTGCAGAAATTTCAGGAAACGTTGGTCTGTCTTACTGTTCAACTCCCTTTTAGGTCAAATACTACAACGCTGAGGCTTATGAAGTTAACTGCTTTGAAGAGGCAATTCTGAAATATCAGGTAAGGCTGTGTTGTTGTGACGGACTTTCTGAAAGTCTCTTTTTCGTGTCTTTTGACATTAAATGATTCGATTTAGCTTTTTTCTTTGTTAAAAAAATAATGATGACTGCCTGTGCTTGTGTAGCACTCCGAGTGGAAAAGCTCAGCATCGCTCGCTCTTCTGAATCAGGCCCAGAACATCATCATTGGATCAGGACTTCTGGCTGGATCGCTACTGTGTGCCTACTTAGTCTCACAGGGACAGTTTCAGGTACAAACAAAACTATGACCAACTGGCATCCTGTTTAGGGTGTACTTAATGACCGGGACATTCTGAGAAACATTCCTCTGTTTGGCCACTTATAAGTGGTGAAAAGTCACTTTTTCCCAAACAATAACGTGTTTACTCAGATGGTTTCTAGTGAGTCCTTTCTTGTTTTCAAAGAAATTCCCCCATCTGGGAAAAAAAGTTGGTTAAAATAGTTGGTTAAAAAAGTATCTTTTTCCATTTTCTTTACTGCATTTCTTTTACTGAGTCAGTAGAGGTGTTGAAATTGACCCTGGCAAGCGTTGCAGGAGAGAGGAGGGGGAGTCCAAGCTCAGTTTGACAGTTTATCAAAGGGCCACCCAAAGAAGAACAACCAATCCCATGTTTTTTCACACCAAAGGAAAATTTGAACGGACCAATTACAATTTACGGAACAGAATTTGAGAATGAGGTCAACAATTCTGAAAACAATAAAAGTAGGACTATTTTTGAAAATGACTTTAATTTTTTTGGATCGCATTTATCTGCCTTTTAAAACTGTATTTCTATAAACCATATAGAAAGAAAAGAAATGAAAACCCAATGAAAACACATCAAATATGCAGGCACACTTCTTACAAAATTAATTAATTAAATAAGGGGTACTTTTTGGGTAAACCTCACTCTAACTTCAATTGTTAAACCAGGTGCTTCCCCCCGGCCATTTAGTGCAAAAAAATTCAACGTACCTGCTTTTTTGTTTAAGAAAATACACTATATTACCAAAAGTATTATAGACTCATAGAATTCAATATGATGTCGGTCCACCTTTTGCAGCTATTACAGCTTCAACTCTTCAGGGAAGACTGTCCACAAGGTTGAGGAGAGTGTTTAAAGGAATTTTTGACCATTCTTCCAAAAGCGCATTGGTGAGGTCACACATTGATGTTGGTCGAGAAGGCCCGGCTCTCAGTCTCCGCTCTAATTCATCCCAAAGGTGTTCTATCTGGTTCAGGTCAGGACTCTGTGCAGGCCAGTCAAGTTCATCCACACCAGACTCTGTCATCCACGTCTTTATGGACCTTGCTTTGTGCACTGGTGCACAGTCATGTTAAAAGAGGAAGGGGCCCGCTCCAAACTGTTCCCACAAGGTTGGGAGCATGGAATTGTCCAAAATGTTTTGGTATCCTGAAGCTTTAAATGTTCCTTTCACTGGAACTAAGGGGCCAAGCCCAGCTCCTGAAAAACAACCCCATACCATAATTCCTCCTCCACCAAATTTCACAGTTGGCACAATGCAATCTGAAATGTACCGTTCTCCTGGCAACCTCCAAACCCAGACTCATCCATCCGATTGCCAGATGGAAAAGCGTGATTCATCACTCCAGAGAACGCGTCTCCACTGCTCTAGAGGCCAGTGGCGGCGTGCTTTACACCATTGCATCCGACGCCTTGCGTTGCACTTGGTGATGTGTGGCTTGGCTGCAGCTGCTCGGCCATGGAAACCCATTCCATGAAGCTCTCTGCGTACTGTACTTGGGCTAATCTGAAGGTCACATGAAGTTTGTAGCTCTGTGCAGAAAGTCGGCGACCTCTTTGCTCTATGCCCTTCAGCATCCGCTGACCCCTCTCCGTCACTTTACGTGGCCTACCACTTCGTGGCTGAGTTGCTGTTGTTCCCAAACGCTTCCATTTTGTTATAATAGAGCTGACAGTTGACTGTGGAATATTTAGGAGCGAGGAAATTTCACGACTGGATTTGTTGCACAAGTGGCATCCTATGACAGTTCCACAGTGGAATTCACTGAGCTCCTGAGAGCGGCCCATTCTTTCAC
The DNA here is from genome assembly GCA_902685375.1 of Neostethus bicornis. Taxonomy (NCBI): domain Eukaryota; kingdom Metazoa; phylum Chordata; class Actinopteri; order Atheriniformes; family Phallostethidae; genus Neostethus; species Neostethus bicornis. The sequence goes on along the minus strand of LR738549.1, from coordinate 6,554,994 downwards.
AAATGTCTTGTTTCACAGTCTGCATGCCTGAATGCTTGAATTTATACACCTGGGGCCAGACCAAGTGATTAGAACACCTGATTCTGATCATTTGAATGGGTGAGCGAATACTTTTGGTAATATAGAGTATGTCCGCTTCTCCATTCAACATTTTCTCACTGGTCTAGAGTAGGACTTTAGGGTTTAGATAAAATTACTATTCAGCTTTCACGGGTACTGTTTATGCATTGCTCATTATGGCTGACACGACATTAGCAAATGACAATGTCATTAAAAGCAGGGAATTGAATGAAAGTAACAAAATATGTCCAAAAGCATTTGAAATCATGAAAGTAATGAAAAACTAATGTTCATCTGACTAAATGTTGTGCAAAAAGTACATTTGTAATTAAAAAAAAAAAATCACCAAAGACTGAGAAAAAACTACTTATTCAATTTTAACGACAAAATGTAGGAGGGAAATGTTCATTAGTTGGTTCTCTCTTCTTCTTTTTAAAAGTTCTAAACAGGAACTAAATATAATTTTGTTCCACAGGTAGGAGATTATGTTTTGTTTGGGACCTACATGCTCCAGCTGTACACTCCTCTCAACTGGTTTGGTACATACTACAGGTGAGACGGTAACCTTTTCAATTTTATTTTAGCCAGGTGCTCCAGCATCCAAGGGTCTCACACACACACCTAATTTGACACAAATACACAATCAGTGCAAGAACTAACCTCGTTCTTAAGGAGGAAAAACTTTTAAAAACTAAATGATTTTTTAAAAAACCCAAAACAATGGAAATCTAACGTGGCTCATATGGCAAGTGGTGGGAAAACCCATGTATTCACAAAGAGAAAATAAAACCTCTTTTTATTATTATTGTTATTTATTTCCTCTAGTTAAAAAAAAGAAGCCAAAGTTAGGTAAAAAGGTAAAGAAAAAAGGCAAAAGTTAACCAAAACACTGAGAAAGAAGCCAAAATGAGCTAAAACGTTAGCCAGAGGCTAACATTAGTCGAAGGGCAAGTTAGCCAAAGTAAAAAACAGCTAAAGTTAGCTGAAAAGCTAAAAAAAAAGATAACTAAAAAAAAGCTAAACAATTGTTTAAAACACTCCTGGACCCAAAAGGGGTCCAAGAAAAAGAAACAACTATTTTTTGATGGCTTAATGTGTGAACCGAAATGGTTAGTCCGTGTAGTCCCTCATTCATCCAGGAGTGATCCATAGTAGAAAAAGTTTCAAAAAAGTCTTCTGGACAGTTTAATTCTTACACGAGACGTTTCGACTTCCATCCGGAAATCATTTTCAATCTGATAGAAATGAACTGAAAACTGGATCTATTTTAAACTAACCTGAGTAAAAGGTAAAAAAATAGTAAGAAGGGCTCGACCAATGACCCTGTGTTACCTATGATGGCCGTGAATGGTTGCTGTTTTGGCCACAGACCAGTAAACGACCCTATTATAAAAATGCTAAAAGCCTAGTGAAAAGAAATTCCTGCTAACGAGAGGCGTGAAACTGGGTTTAAACACTTTGCATTTAAATTCCAATGTTTTTACACACTTCCAGACAAAAAGATTTAGTAAAAACAAAAAATGTGAATGGATCGTTATCTCGCTGTAAACCAACCAGATTAAAAACAACCACATTGGTTCTAAAAAGTTTCAAACTCGTAAATTTTGTAAAATTCATCTAACCAGAGTTGTTCAAAACACAAATGCCGAAAAGATCTTCTTTCGGAATAAACAGTCAGAGTGTAGACACAATCAGTAAAACTTTATTCATCCCAGAGGGCAGAAAGTTTGCAGCATTCCAGAGCAGTCATCACATACATAAATAAAATCAAACCTCATAAATAAAATAAAAAGAATTCATTCTTGCATCGAGTCAGACCAGTCCAGTTTGAACATTTGTAAAACTATGGTTACTGATTTAAGAATTTAATTGGAGGGCACAAAAGAATTTGAAAAAAAATAGGGCATCTACCATAAGTTATTTTATGTTGTTAAATGTAGCAGATGGGTTTCATCTGAACTAAAGTGGGAATACCATAGATCATCTGAACCAAAACTCAATGACTTTATCTGTCAGGTGGAAATCTTTTGTAAGGTATTTAAGAATTAAATTAAGAGTGTGTTAGAACAGTGGTAATCAGGTGTGTTGGTGAACGCAGCTCGTCAGCAGACAAAACAAACACACAAACTTCTGTGTCTGCAGATTGATCCAGAGTTCGTTTGTGGACATGGAGAACATGCTGTCTCTGCTGGGGGTGCAAAAAGAGGTGAGTTCTGGAATTCAAAGTATCAGCAAAATAACTACCGTATTTTCACGACCCTAAAGCGCACTGTACCAAAATTTGCAGTTTCAGTTAATTGTATGTGCCATTACTGTTTTTAATACATACAAAAGGCGCACCTGATTATAGGGCGTAGGTTTTATATCCAATCGATACAATGCTTGATGACCCACTGCTCGGGTCTTTTCTCCAACTCAGGTCACCTCGCTGTGTGTCCGCAGAAACGCTTCTGTCTTCTCACACACAAGTGTGCGTTTTTCAAAATAGAGCGGGAGCATGTTAAAGCTAAAATAGTGTTACTATATTAAATATTTCTTGAGTTTTTCATTCAATGGTAAAAAAAAAGTCACTAAAATTTAAACATTAACAAAATTAGGCATAAAATCAAAAATCTGTGTAGATGCCTTTGACTCCCAATAAAGCTGGTTGTTATGAGACCAAAATAACTAAAATTGTTCAATCCCAACTGCGTAAAAAGGGGCTATAAAAAAAAAAGAAAACTGGAAAACAACACTTGCTGCCTTTTCAAGGCATCAAGCAACTCATTTTCAGCCCGTGACGAATATGTTTAGTGGGTCGGAAAACCAACTCAGCACAAATAAAAAATAAAACTAAGAAGCTAGATTTAGCTAAAAACCAAAAATAAGCAGAAAACTTAAAAAAATAAATAAATAAATAAACAGAACTTTTAAATACTCATAAAATACTCATTACCGCAAACCAAAGCATTTTCCAAACGAAAATGTTAGGATTAGAAATTCAACAAGTGTTTGCGTGTAACTGTGTGAAATTCTGATCATAAATACACACTTTATGGTTGCTGTTGTGTGTTGACTTGTGTTCTGGTGGGAAAAGTCGTGCTACGGTTGCCTGACTAATGGCTGCCACATTCACATGGTAAACAGCCACACAGTGGCGGCTGGAGGTAAAAAAAAACTGGGGGGGTGCACATTTTTCAAACACACACAAATTTTTTTTTTAGATATATTATATAAAAGTATATATAAATATATATATAAAATAAATATAAAATTATTTGTGACAATATGTGTCTGTTTTTGGTGACTTCTTCATTATGTTTCCTTATGCCAGTTCGGTAGCCTTCATTTAATTGTGCCAGGATGTTACTACTGCCAAAAACACCTAGCTTATAGCTACTATCAAGATGGGTGCGGCAAGTTTCATGACGTTTGCACTTTTCAGACAAATGCTTCAAGTCACTCACCCCTTTTGATATCCACACCTTTTCAGTTGCTGCTGAACTAAACAATAAGCAGGGGAAACAAAAAAAGGGTTTCTCATCCAGTTAGTCACCGCCACTTTTCATAGACAGCAGGCGAAAATCCTCTCACATAAAAGCGGCCACGATCTCCACTGTTTTGTTGCACAGTCAAATCTGGGGTATCCGGTCCAAGCTCCTTCTCTCTCCTTTTTTCTTCTTTAGAATGCTTAGAAAACGGATTCTGTAGAAGGGACGACACTGAATTCTCTTTTAAAAAGCCACTAGCATTGTTAGTATCTGAACTAGCTTCCGACGCCATGATGAAGACTCCCAGAATTCCGCAATGAAAAGAAAGGGCGTGGCATGGGTGGGATTTATAGGTCAGCTTATAGCTAATTGATTGGTTCATGTAACAGACTGACAGAGAGGATAACCTATCACACACCCGATGGGCGGAAAATATCTGTGCCCCGCGGGCGTGGTTATGGTTTGCAATACACATGAATGGGAAAAAATTTAGAGCTGACGTCACGTTTTTGCCATAAAAACCGGAAGCCACATACACACTAATACGTTTTCCTGGGAGGGCGTACATACCCCGCGCCCTCGTTCCGGTTTGCACAGGAAGTAAGAAAATAAAATAAAACGGTGTAAAACATTATTAAAATGCATGTAATCTTCACACTCGACAGTTTTGCATACTTATAAACACATACATGTTTATATATGTATATATGTGCTGTAGGGTCACAAATAAATACTCGCATAGATATATGTGCATATATATTTTTTGGTGGTCAGGTCGGATCGGAAGCAGCAGATGAAGTTCTAGGAAGAGAAGAGAGAGAAAAAGAGGGAAGTTGAGCCATTAGGCCTGATGATGATAAAACGTCAGGCAGCAATCAAAGTAAAGTTGGGTTAATTGGAAGGTGGGTGAAAGTGGGAAAGTTGATGAATGTTAGAAGAAGAGGAATGTAAGTAAAAGAAATCTCTACCCCACTGCTAATCTCCACCTTTACCCATCTGGAAAACAGAGTTCACAAGCAAGATGGAAAATCAGAACTAAGACAACAGTCTGAGATTCATTTCGGGTGTTTCTCCACAAAAACTTGAACTGAGACCCTTTTTTTCATTATTTTATTAGCACTTTGATTTTTATCACTTACTGGGGATTTGAAATATCCACTAAATACTTTTTGTGCTCCCACAAAAAAAAAAGCTTTTTTCCAACCACTTGGAGAATTTTGTTCCACAAACTGTTAAGCTCATAAGTCAGTTTTAGAGAGAACTCCAAACAATTTTAGAGTGGAAAGGACATCAAACTCTAATCCAAGACTGTTTAACAAAAGCCATAAAACCACAGAATAATTGTTAATTGGATCTCAGTTCATTCAGGATTTACCCCTTGGCGTTTACATTTTTAGTGATTCACTTGCATGCCAACAGAATTTTTTTTATGAATTTCCACAATTTTACCAACTTTATTCAAGAATTATAGTCGAGGTTTCACGTCATTCCAGTCCCACAAATAAAACCCAACTTCTCAACTTGTTATTTATTTTGTTCTAATTTGGATAAAAATTTATGCTAAAATACCTTAAATAATAATTAATTTTTAAACATCAATGCATTCAATAATTGAAAAAAAAGCCCCGCAACAGACTGGCGACCTGACCGAAGTGTACCCCATCTCTCTCCCATTACCTCCCAACTTAGGATCCAGGCCTATGGCAACTCTGATCAGAGGTGAGATCGGGCCTAAAAAATCTAGCCCGACCCGACCCGAGCCTGCGGATATTAAAACCCGGCCCAAACCCAACCAATCAACATGATTTGCGGGCCCGAGCCCGAAACAAGCCCGAAATTTCATATTTTATTTGTGAGGACTCGGGAGTGGGACGGTTATTTATAAGTTGGAACATTTTCAAGAGCATGTTTTTTAATGAAAAAAAAAATCCCACTACAGGACGGCCAACGCACTTGTCTGCGATGGCCTGCTTAGCGCGAAGAGGAGGGACGGTCTTTGAAACAAATGATAAAATAGATCTTTAACGATCATCACTTTTTCTAGTCCAGCTGTTTAAATGCCTGCTCAGCGTCGAGGTGCCAGTCTTTTTGGTGTCGTATGAAAGCAAAGCGCCACATTGACTACATCCAGTGAAGCCAACGCAAGTTTCTGTAGCATTTTGACCAATAAATTTGAAGCTTTTCCACACCTCACTCTTACCGGTGCGTGTTTGTCTTTTCAGTTCTCCTGCCTTTAGTTTATCCTTAACTTCTTACTCCTTCATATCGGGGATACCAGTTCAAAATAAATAAAATAAAGACGTGCGCAGGGGAGGATTACCAAATTAAGAGGTGGCGTTCACCTGCAGGGGATGCGCTGGCTCTGCGGATCCGGTTTAGTAGTTAAACATTACTTCTCTGTTTTATCCAAATTAAATAATTTTATAACAAGTATTTATTAGTTTAGTACCCACACCTCGTTTTAGTTTACATTTTATGAACATATATTTATTTTAAAAAAAAAAAAAAGTCAGCGAGAGAGAAGCCCGAACCGAAGTAATGACTTGGCATTTTTAGGCGCTCGGGTCGGGCTCGGGTTTGGGCTTAAGATCTTACCTCTGACTTTGATAGGGATAAATGATCCAATGAATGAATGAATTCTAACAATTTAATTGATGAAAATGATGTCTTAATTTTACTCCAGCAACTACATCAGGCGTTGGCGGTATCATCTTTACAATTGCAGTGGTCAGAAAATGTCAGATGAAATGACTGCGTAACATGAACTCAAGTGTCAATCCGCCATGTTTGTAGTTCAGTGTCTGAAAAAACGAGAACAACATACTACACGGTTACTGCTGGTAATGATTCACGACACTGAGAATTTAAAGCCAGAACAAAGATAGTGTTTAGAAAGTTTATATAGAGAAAGCTTTTGGGTGCCAAAGAGAAAAAGTTTTCAAATAAATTCCATGGAAATAGAACTCTAAATGTACCAGGGCAGTTGGAATTCTTGCTCCACCAACCTTGAGTTACACCAAAAAACTTACTAAGTTATTGAATCTATTTAACCAGAGTTAGGTACGTCAGACTGGGATTGTTGTTAGAATGGCTTGGTGGAGAAATCCACGGCTAAGAACAACTTGGCGTTTGACTACCATCTGAATACTGGTTGTCAATGCCTGATCCCGTCAGACATCGGAAGCTAAGGAGGCTGGGCCTGGGTAGTACTTGGATGGGAGACCGCTGGAACCCTAGGTGCCACAGTGGGACGGCTGTTGAGATAAAGTTGTCGCTGTGTCCCTGGGCATGAGACTTCACTCATATTGCCTAGCCCGCATGGTGTGTATGTGATTGGTTGCTGATGGTCAGAGGGGCGCAAAATGGCAGCCTTGCTTCTGTCAGTTTGCCCCAGGGCAGCTGTGGCTACAACTGTAGCTTACCATTACCTGGCATGGAGTGAATGAAGCGTCTTTGAGCGTCTTGGAAAAGCACCAAATAAGTACAATGCTTTATTATTATTATTAATCTGTTTAATTTGAATCTTTGTTTACGTGTGCTCTGTCCTACTGTTTTGATGCCATGTCCTGATAAAATAAAATTTTCGTCCTTTTTCTTCCCTGCTTTCTTTCTCCTCCTCCTCTGCTCATCCTCTTCATCTTCTCAGGTTGAAGATGCTGAAAATGCCCAGGACCTGCAGTTCACAGCAGGTCAGGTAGAGTTCAACAAAGTCTGTTTCGGCTACATTCCTGGGTGTGTTTCCAACAAACCGCTGTTTTTTTTTTAAACTAAACAATTCCATCTGAGTGTGCACGCCTCATAAAGTCCAACAGAAGGTTCCTATTTATTTGAAAGTCTGTTGGGTTGCTCGCATAATGACCTGAGAATCAGACACAGATGCTTATTGTGTTTTGGTGTCAGTAGTTTGTACAGAACACATTCCATAAAATCCGGCCTTGTACATTCGGTTCCCATCACCTGAAGGATGCTTTTGTTTTTAGAAATTCAGCATCTTGGTTGTTTATTCTTTCATATGATGTTACTTGCAACATAGGAGGTCAGCATACTGACGGAAATAGTTTAGAGTCAACGTACGCTGTTTGAGAATGAACATCAATCATTTTACAACAGTGGTAGAACGTAACGAAGTAAATGTACTGTAATTTCACGACCATTAGGCGCACCGTACGAAAAGGCGCAGTCTCAGTCACACACCGTCTTACAACAACACAAATGTGCGTACTAAAAAATAGATCGGGAGCAAAACTGAGTTTGGTTGTGCTTTATTTAAGTAGTACCGATACTAAACAAGCACATTACCGGTAATAGTTTTTATTCAAATCCGTCAAAGTCCTCATCCTCTGTTTCAGAATCGAACAGCTGCGCAAAATCCAACAGAGCAGGTCCACTTCGCTCCTCGCTGTCAAAGTCACTGTCTGTACTGAGCGGCTCCTCAGAAAGGATACCAGCTTTTGCGAAAGCTCGGATAACAGTACCAGCAGACACGTTGGTCCAAGCATCTACAATCCATTGGCAAACTGTAGCGTAACTCGCCCGGCGCTGCCTTCCATGGCTCGATTCCCATGTTCCTCCGCGTAGCTGATTGCCTTCAGCTTAAACTGAGCGTCATAAGCGTGTCTCTTTGCCATTTTCAGGGTTAAAACATTAATGTTGTTCATACAGCACATACCTTTTTTATACACAATCCACGCCCACATTCACTCTTTAACGTTCTCATGCCTTTTCTTTCAGGTACGCCTCGCCTCACGGGCACCGCTTTTTCTTTTAGGTCCGCCTTTTCTCACACACAAGGCGCACGAAAGGGCGCACCGCTCATTTTGAAGAAAATCTAAGACGCTTATATGTGCCTTATAGCCGTGAAATTACGGTACTTTGTTACTGTACTTAAGTAAAAAAAATTGTGTATCTGTACTTTACTTAAGTAAAATTTGAGACTGGTACTTTTACTTTTACTTCACTACATTTTTAGAGCAAATATCTCTACTTTTACTCTGCTACTTTTTAAAAGTGTGTTTTGCATTTTTTGTTACATTTTCGGTTGAGAATTTGAAAAATATACAGTTTTTTTTTTTTTTAGCGCATCTTGAAGTTGCTTTGCCAAAATCAACCTGTAGAGGAAGCAGTAGATAGGGAGAAGTTAGGAATGGAGGACCAATCAGAATCGAGAGTAAACATTTTCCGCATTCATTCAGCGCCAAAAAACAAACATCAATTGTAGTACAAATTAAAAAGAGTCAGAAGATCGTTGTTTATTGTGTTTACTTCTAAATAAAAAGTTGAGCCATCTTTACACAGAGCAGGGGCGGATCCGGTATTTTCTAAGGCTGGGGGGGCAAAGCCAATTTAGGGTGACTGGGGGCCTCCCCCAAAACATTTTAAAAAATAAGAGTCATTTTTCTGCATTTCGGTGGCCCACTTGCTGGCCCTGCAAGGGGATAGCTTGACAAGCCCCCTTTCCTTTCTTCTTAGTTTTGTGGACCAAAAGAAATGGGTTGGGGGGGTCACGTCCCTACAGAGTATTTATTTGTGACCCAACAACCCAAAAAAATAACATTTGAATTATGGTCGAATACTTTTACTTTTTACTTAAAAAGTACAATTTACACCAATTACTTTTGTACTTTTACTTAAGTATTTTTTTTTTGCCTAATTATCTGTACTTTTACTTAAGTACAAAAAGTGGATGAAGTCATCCACCACTGTTTTACAAGGACCATTTTTGAATGCTATTTATTTCCGCTACAAAACTGAACATAAAATTTCTCTTGTTGGTTTGCAGCACTGATGTCCTGCGAAATGTGACATTCTGGGTGGAGCCGGGACAGACTGTCGCTTTGGTACGTTTTCTTGTTCTCCCAACAGTACCCTTTAGAGTAGGTCGTAACCTTCTCTTATGACCTGTTTATGTCTCATCTCAAAACTTTCTGCATAACTGGGATAACTTATGTGTAAGGTATTTAAAATGTGACATAAAGGTAACATATAACATTTGAAAAGAAGAGGTTTCTAGAACTGACCCCTGGGGTACACCAGATGTGCGGTTACTCACTCAGATTCATTACTGCTAATAATGAAATAGTGAAGACGTGTTCTAGTACAGGTGGATTCACTCAGAGTCTACAGCATCTAATTTCAGTGCTAAAGTTTGTACGTTTTGTACTTTTTTTAAGAGTCACAAAATTTCCCATCCAACGTAGGACATGTCCACTCTCTCGTCCTGATCTTCTTTTTTTTTGGGGGGGGGAATGCAATTGTAAAACAATTGCCCTATTGTCATGATCCTTCTCTCATTTGAAACATTTTCTCCCTCCTATCCTGTTCTCTGCCCTAATTTTGCACACCTCGTTCCAATTCCTAGGCGCGTCTTGGCTTCTTTTTCTTTTTCTTTTGGCATTTCCCTTCAGGGGGCGCCACAGCATGTCAGTTTCTTCTATCTAACCCTATCTGCTGCATCCTCTTTGGTCACACCAACTATCTTCATGTCTTCCTTTACTGTATCCATGAACCTCCTCTTTGGTCTTCCTCTAGGCCTCTTTCCTGGTGGTTCCAAACCCAGCCTCCTTCTTCCTATGTTCTCTCTCTCTCCTCTGCACATGTCCAAACCATCTCAGTCTGGCCTCTCTGACTTTATCTCCAAAACCTCTAACATGTGCTGTTCCTCTGATGAACTGATACGTATAGGCATGTCTTGACTTTCTCTTGATTATTTAAGCTCCGGTGTCTCTCACTTCCTTGTCGGATCATTCCCCTGTTGCACCCCGGTGTAACACCTGCTCCATTGGTCTGTAGTGCTGTGTTCTTGCAGCCATGATGGTTTCCCATCATGTCTAGTCACTCCATGTCTAGTCCCTCACCCTGCTCCTAGTGCACCCTGGTGTCCCGGTCCCTTATCCAGCTGAGTTCTACCTGAGGGGAGGAACTGGGCATGAGCAGAGCATGTGCACTAAAACACTCTCTGCTTCCATGGTTATGACAGAGAAAAAAATCTGTGGTCAAGAACAACTGGCGTTAAAATAGTACCTTTTAGGAACACATCATGAGTATGAGATGTGCATTCAATGAAAAATTTGTGTGCAGGTCGGTCAATCTGGATCTGGAAAAACCTCCATTTTACGCCTGTTGTTCAGATTCTTTGACTCTCATAGTGGCTGTATCCACATCGATGGACAAGACATCACAAAGGTAAACGCAGACATCTACATGATGCTTTAATGGAACTCAAGATTAGCCAGTTAAAGTAAAAAAGAAGCCAATCGGTTAAGTTTTACATTAATCATCATCTACAATCATCTACTTCTCAACTCTTTCTAGTTGAGGCCTTATCGAAACTTACAAATCTACAGAGCCCAAGTTTTTAAGTACCACGATAATTTCGGCTGTGAGGGAGGTTAAAATCTTCAGAGACGCCCAGTGTTGTTTCTGTCAATGATAACGACAACAAAAGGATTTAGTTGACGGAGCTTTTTTTAATGATGATGACGTAACAGTAACTAAATCAATGCGGCTTTTTGGTGACGAAAATGTGACGAGACGTTTGCAAGTTTCTGTTGACGAGACGAAAATGTAACGAAATAATAGACGTCAAACTTTCACATTTTTATCTGTGAAAACAAAAAGCACAGTGGCTATATTCTGTCTCTCACGGCGGCACGCCGCCCACAATGCTGCACGTTCACACTGTCTACACAACACACCTGCAGCCATAAGAAGGTCACACATCATGGCGGCAAGAGCAACAAGGGCACTCGGTGGTCGGAAACTTAAAACTTAAAATTTTCCACATATTTTGCAAAAACAGCATGCGAACGTCAAGCTAATGCTAGCTTGTCGGCGCCGCTAACTTCCTCAGTTAGTTCGGTTGCGCTAACGACTGATTTAAAGACACATTCCAATGTTTACTTTATTTACAGGGGTCTTTAAGAGGTGTCATTTTTAAGGATGCAAAAATTACAGCGTACCTCACTCACTGAATTATTTTACTTTGTTTTACAATGTTTTTTTGTTTTGCGCAAGTTAAAGCTCGGCAGCGTTGTCTTTTTTTTAAAACTAATAACCTGCATCATTCTCAGTAATAAAGCCACAATTGTTAAAGTAAGAATAGTTGTTGTTTTTTTTCTTTTTTTCGACCAAAACTTGACAGAAATGAAAATATATGCAGATGACCAAAATGTGACTAAAACTTAAATTAATTTTTGTTCCAAAGATTAAGACTGAAACAAAAGATGGCTGCCAAAAACAACATTGGAGACGTCGTATTTTTTTTTTTAATATACTTAATTCATCCCTCACCAGGAAATACGTGGGCTGCATCACACCGCAGCAGGCTGCCACCTATGATGGCGCCAATGGTGGGAGAAACAGGGGGTTAGGTGTCTTCTCCAATGTCAGTTAACCCTAGACGTTAACTGAGTGAGATGCAAACTCGTGAACTTCTGGTTAACTTCTTGTCCGCGGGTGAACGCTCTAACCATTGAGCCGCTGTCTCCCCAGAGATGCCATTTACCTGGTTGTCAAGGTTACGTTTGAAACTAATGTAACACCTTTTTTAGGTTTTGGTTTGAAACTGATCATCACTGGATCAAAAATGTTTTAAACCACGTCATCAGTCACCAACTCCCCGTACCTCGTATATCCACAAGAGGGTGGATATATTGCTCGCATACGCGATATACGACTCATGTTGACATGAACTAAAAGCTTGAAAGCCGTCATGTTCCGAATGACGAAAGCTCTCTTGTCTCTCACTCCATCTTCATCTCAGCTTGTCTTCTTTTCTGATCACACCTTCTGATTCACCTTCATCCTGGTCTTCCATATCTGCAATCTAACACTTACATGAACAGCTGGGCTGCGCTCCAGCAACACTGTGAATAAATCATAGTAAAAGGTTTCTAAATAATAAAGCAATGAATTCAGACCGCAGATGTGTGTGTGTGTGTGTGTGTTTGTGTGTGTGTAACAGCCAGTACTCTGGTTCTGATTTTTCCTAAAAGTCTCAATAAAAAAGCAAACCAGGCACATCATACTCACACCTGCAGGTTCAAAAATGGAAGCCTGGTGATGATTATGAGTGTTTTGGTTTGTAATTACGCAGGAGGAACACACCCACACACATTGAACACCCACACACACATAGAAGTATCTCTTTTATAACATTCAGGGTGGTTTTGTTGCATTGCGTTTCCATGCCATCTCTGGTCATCTACTGGTTAGAGTATGATATCCTAAAAGAATCCGAAGGGCTTCTGATCTGATGGTTCAGGAAGAACCAGCACGTCTTTTACAAAAATTAACGAGGTCTGTTGTCTGGGAGGAGTTTCAATCCCGTTCCGTCATCTTCCACTCATCTGTGGCCGGGTCGCGGGGGTAACAGCCTCATACGGGAAGCCCAGGCTTCTCTCACCCCAGCTGCATCCTCCAGCTCACCCGGAAGGATCCCGAGTCATTCCCCGGTCAGCTGTGAGACATAGTTTCTCCATCGGGCCCGGGGTCTGGCTCTCGGTCTCCTCCCGGTGGGACGTGCCCGAAGCACCTCACTAGCGAGGCGCTCGGGGGGCATCATGACCAGATGATTGTACCACCCCATCTGGCTCCTCTCGACCTGGAAGAGAAGTGGCTCGACACCGAGCTCTTCCCGGATGGCAAAGCTCCTTACCCGATCTCTGAGTGAGAGCCCAGCCACCCTGCAGAGGAAGCTCGTTTTGGCAGCTTGTATCCACAATCACATTCTTTCGGTCACCACCCACAGCTGGTGACCATAGGTGAGGGTAGGAACGTATATCGACTTGTAAAATGAGAGCTTTGCTTTTCGACTTTGCTCTCTCTTTTACCACGACGGACCGATGCAGCATCCTAGTTATTGTTTAAACTAGAGAGGCTAATTCTTCTGTTAGAGAGGAGCCAGATGGAGCAGTTTGGGCACATCAAACCTTGTTGATAAAACATACTCACGTTCAAATCCACGTGAACACTGACTTTTAAGCAAAGCGAGCTGTTTATTAAAGTGGTGGAGTATGTGGAAAATTGCGTGGTTTTCAGTCAAGTCTGGATCTGCCATACGCAAATCGTGAGACACGAGGTTCTAGAGGTGTGAAAATTCAGTCGGTCAGATTTGTCGCAGATGTGATGACTAAACCTTAAGTTGGATTGAAGGAGTTTGAGGCTTTAATAAATCCTGAGTACACGTGGCGATAGCAAGGTGTCTAGGTTGAGCAATAATGCCTGTTCAGCCATAAATCTATGCAAGTCTTCATAAATCTGTTGGGGCGCTGGTGTGAAGACCAAAAGACGCCAGCGAACTAAACGAGCTGGCCAGGAGGACTCTATATGTGGTTGGCTCATCAATCATGTTGAACCCCTTTCACAACCGTCTTTTTTTTTTTCATTTTTACATACCCTGTTGATCCCTCAACGGGAAAATTTGTGTGTTGCACTACTAACGCCGCAGCAGGCTGCCACGATGGCGCCAATGGTGGGATAAATCGGGGGTTAGGTGTCTTCTACAAAGACCATGGACGTAAAATCAGTGGGAATCAAACCCGCGAACTTTTGGTTAACTTCTGGTTTGCGGGCGAACGCTCTACCCCTGAAACACCGTCTCCAATTTATGGACCATCTTGGGAGTAGCTTCGTTGAAAGACTCCTGCAACCCCACTGCTCGGAGGAACAGTACAGGGAATCATTTCTGCCAATCTCCATCAGACTCTTTGATCCTTTCATCCTCTCGTCATCCTGTCTTTTTATTTCCACTGCAGCGCTCAAATTTCCCTTCGGGGATCAATAAAGTATTTCAATTAATAAATGAGATCCCAAAGTAGGATCCCTTGATGAGGAGCAATATGTTTTCAGGAATCCGCTGTACTGCAACCCAGTTTGGATGACACTATAAAAATATAGTGAAGTGTGAAAGATTGATATTAATTAGAGAGAATATCGATTTACTTCAATCGTCCAGCAGAACATAGAACAAGAATCAACGAATACCAGCAAGAAAAACGTATGTAAAGATGTGGAAACATAAAGACCCTCCATCAGAAAAAAATAAAAAAGGTATATTTGAATATGGAATATGGTGGGAAAACATCTGAGCAGGAGCTTTTCTTCTGCGGCCAAATTTCATGGTCATCTCAAAGTTCCATTCCATTCCATCATCTTCCGCTTGGTCCGGGGTCGGGTCACGGGGGCAACAGCCTCAAACGGGTAGCCCAGGCCGCTCTCACCCCGGCTACATCCTCCAGCTGACCCGGAAGGATCCCAAGTCGTTCCCAACCAGCTGTGAGACATAGTATCTCCATCGGGTCCAGGGTCTGCCCCTTGGTCTCCTCCCGGTGGGACGTGCACAAAACACCTCGCCCGCGAGGCGCTCGGGGGGGCCTGACCGGATGCTTGTACCACCCCATCTGGCTCCTCTCGACCTGGAGGAGGAGCGACTCGACTTCGAGCTCCTCCCGGATGGCAGAGCTCCTCACCCGATCTCTGAGTGAGACCCCAGCCACCCTGCAGAGAAGCTCATTTTGGCCGCTTGTATCAGTGATCTCATTCTTTCGGTCACCACCCACAGCTGGTGATCATAGGTGAGGGTAGGAACGTAGATCGACTTGTAAATCCAGAGCTCAGCTCTCTCTTTGCCACGACGGACCGATGCAGCGTCCGCTCCATCCTTCCCCCACTCGTGAACAAAACCCCAGACACTTAAACTCCTCCACTTGGGGTAGGACCCTGTCCCTGACCCGCAGCAGGCATTCCACCCTTTTCTGGGCGAGGACCATTGTCTCGGATTTGGAGGCACTGATTCCTATCCCGGCCGCTTCACACTTCGTAGCAAATCGAGTGTGATTTCATTTCAAAGTCAGGGTGAGAATTGCACTATTTTGCAATTACTTTAAAACTTTTTAGAAGACAAATAAACTCTCAAGATTCTTTTTCAGTCATTTGTCAAGAGTTTCTTCGTCACGTCTTGATAGATGAAGACTTTCCACCTCTATAAGTATTTTTTGGTTGTGTACTGTATATCTACCTTTATGCTGTATACAATGTCACTTCATCTTGGGAGGAATAGTCTGATTGATCAAGTTTCAAAGCGGTACATATCGACGAATTATCGGTGTCAAATATTTGCGGATACCGTAATTTCACGACTATAAGGCGCATATAAACGTCTTATATTTTCTTCAAAATGAGCGGTGCGCCCTTTCATGCGGTGCGCCTTGTGTGTGAGAAAAGGTGGACCTAAAAGAAAAAGCGGTGCCCGTGAGGCGAGGCGGACCAGAAAGAAAAGGCATGAGAACGTTAAAGAGTGAAGAGTGGGCGTGGATTGTGTATAAAAAAGGTATGTGCTTTATGCACATTGCTGTTTTAACCCTGAAAATGGCAAAGAGACACGCTTATGACGCTCAGTTAAAGCTGAAAGCAATCAGCTACGCGGAGGAACATGGGAATCGAGCCGTGGAAGAGTGCAAGGCAGCGCCGGGCGAGTTACGCTACAGTTTGCCAATGGGTTGTAGATGCTTGGACTAACGTGTCTGCTGGGACTGTTGTCCGAGCTTTCGCAAAAGCTGGTATTCTTTCTGAGGAGCCGCACAGTACAGACAGTGACTTTGACGGCGAGGAGCGAAGTAGACCTGCTCTGTTGGATTTTGCGCAGCTGTTCGATTCTGAAACAGAGGATGAGGACTTTGACGGATTTGAATAAAGACTATTCCCGGTAATGTGCTTGTTTAGTATCGTTACTACTTAAATAAAGTACAACCAAACTCAGTTTTTCTCCCAATCTATTTTTTAATACACACATTTGCATGCTTGCGTGTGTGTTGTTGTAAGGTGGTGTGTGACTGAGATTGCGCCTTTTTGTACGGTGCGCCTAATGATCGTGAAATTACGGTAATTTACAAAATCATTTCAACTTAAAAAAGGGAGAGTAAATTGTTTAAATTGTAATTTTCCACTTTTATTTTTACCATATGAAGAAACGGGGTTGAAAATGGTTTATATTCATGCACTCACGGCTCTGCTCCTGACTGAGAAAAAAAAAAAAACTTTGACACTAGGCCTGGACATGCTCCATCTATCCACGGATTAAGCGAAAACTCCCAGCTGTAACAGTGCAGCTAATAAATCTACTGATTTGATAAACAACGTCCACCTGGAGACCGTGTTTAAGCTTCACAAAGTCAGCTGGAAATGAAGGTTGGCTGGATCAAGCACTTAGTTCTTCATTCAACCAAGAAAAGTTAATTTAGTGCTGGATTTCTGCTTCGTTGCAGCACACTCAAGCCGGATTGAATGGAAAGCGACCCGTAGCCTCACGCACTGGGAAAATTTGCTTGCAGGAATTGATGTGCTGAAGATCAACTCGGACAGGAAGCATCCTGGAACAAATAAGTAGTTTCCAGGCAATTAATTTCTGTGTTTCCTCCCAGTCAGACTTTAAAAGACATGTTTCATGAATGACTGATTTAAATAATGTTCTCTGGAAAGCTACATAAAGCTGCTTTCTTGCGTGATCTACTCTTTTCAGCGATTTAAGTCAACTTTAGGAATCGTGACAAATTGGAAATTTATTTTGGACGTGATGATAACTCAAAGCAGAGGGTTGAAACAGGGAAAGGAATTGCCTCTAAATTTTTTTTCATATTCAAAAAATACTCTGAATGTTTGCAAATGCCGTAACTCTGACTCAGCCGTCCACCTTAATCACCAACATGTGATGATGTAGAAAACATAGCTCTCTAGCCTGAAGTCCTGGAGTTTTTTACATGTCAGGTTCCTCTGATTGGCCTTCATTTATCAAAGTTGCATAAGGTAAAAATTTGGGTGCATAGGTGGTGTACGACCAAAACGAGTTGCTCATCTGAATTGATCAAAACAACAGGCTCAAACCACAGCTTCAAATCGAGAGTGGTTGTCAATACACACTGCAAAAAATAAAGCATAAATTAAATGACGATTAACTGTACATTATTATGGGTGGAGAAAAGTATCAGCTGGAGAGGTGGAGGTTTGCACTAGAAAGAAGAGGAATGAAGATTAGTCAGAGTAAAACAGAGTACGTGTGTGTGAATGAGAGGGATCCAAATGGAAAAGTGAGGTTACAGGGAGAAGAGATAAAGAAGGTGGAAGATTTTAAGTATCTAGGATCAACAGTCCAGAGCAATGGAGAGTGTGGAAAAGAGGTGAAGAAGCGTGTGCAGGCAGGCTGGAACGGGTGGAGGAAAGTATCAGGTGTGATGTGTGATAGAAGAGTTTCAGCTAAAATGAAAAAAAAAGTGTACAAAACCGTGGTGAGACCGGCGATGCTGATTGGTCTAGAAACAGTAGCACTGAGAAAAAGACAGGAAACAGAGATGGAGGTAGCAGAGATGAAGATGCTGAGGATCTCTCTGGGAGTGACCATGATGGACAGGATTAGAAATGAGTATATCAGGGGAACAGCACATGTTTCAGATTTTGGGGATAAAGTCAAAGAGGCCAGACTGAGATGGTTTGGACATGTGCAGTGAAGAGAGTGATAGTACATCGGAAGCAGGATGCTGGATTTGGAACCACCAGGAAAGAGGACTAGAGGAAGACCAAAGAAAAGGTTCATGGATACAGTGAAGGAAGACATGAAGATAGTTAGTGTGACCGAAGAGGATACAGCAGATAGGGTTAGATGGAAGAAACTGACTTGCTGTGGTGACCCCTAAAGGGAAATGCCGAAAGAAGAAAAAGAAATAACTACACATTATGATACAGACTAACATTGACTTACCACAACATGGCTGACCAGAGCATGCTTTGAACATGTAGCTGTCATGAAGCGGTGAGCAGTTGGAAGGAGGAGGACCCAATTTCAGGACAGAAAACATGGTTTATTTGGGAATGACGGTCCAGTAATGCTGTGAAAGAAAAACAAAGTTTTAGTCGCATGGCAACGAGTTATTGTTCAGAATGTCTTTCTTGGTCAGGCAACCAGGGAGACGTGGCTGGAAGGGATGGTAATGACCCGACGTGGAGGTCCAGGGTGATTGCCCTTAAATAGGCAGCAGGGTCCACAGGTGTGTGGCATCAGAATAATCACCCTCAGGTGTCTCAATCAGGGTTATGAGTGAAGATCTGGTGGCAGGTAAGGGGATCATGATGGTAGCAAAATGGCACCTCTTACGAACCAGCAGGAGACTGTAGATGGATTACATGCCTACTGTATAGGCTAGATAGGCTATAAACAACAGAATGAAAAGAAACACAAGTTGCTAAAGTAAAACAGGCTAAACAAGCAACATGCTAACAGAATGTGCTACAAGAATTAGCAAAACAAGGTATGAAAGAATGTGTGAAACAAATCCAACCAGGTCTTGGGTTTGAATTAGTAAAGAACTAACAACAGCAGGTGTGTGGACATCGTCATAACTGAACCTACAGTCATGGAAATGCTAAGTGCTTAACTAATTGTAGATTTAATTGATGCTGGACATCTTTTCAGCTTAGCATGAAGTGGAGCAGATGGCGGGTAATGGTGAAAAAAAATCACATGGTTTTGAATGTGTTAGGAAATGAAGTTCAGACTTTAGTGCTGAGTTAGTGATAATGTTTGAGAAGTTGCCGATTTGAGTTTTTCACGTTTGAAAAGATTTTTTTTAAAAACCCACTAATATTGTTTTACCAGAGCTCCACTTATATTGAGTCAAATATGCAGAGACGATATAGTCAGTGGATAAAAAAAACTCAAACCCCCCTCCCAGCTCAGATGAAGTAGATTCCCATTACACAATTGTGTCAGAATGTGCAGATCAAAATAAGATGCCATTTGTTTTGTTTCGTGCAATTATAAAGGAATAAAAGCTTAAACGAGGTGAAACTACAGTGCACGCAACACAGAAACATGGTGGGAAAGAGGCACTTAAACAAAAAAAGCAATTGGAAATTTCACCCGAGTTCAAATGTGGTAAATGTGGTGATGGCTGCATACCAAAATCAAGTCAAGCTTTTTAAAAATTTTCTTACAAATGTGAGAAGAGCAGAAAATACAATAAGTGACAAAAGTATCTTTTAAAACACAAAATATCAACAGTTGACAACGAAGAAAGGGCAGCTAAGAAAGAGGAATGAATGGTGTCAATTTGAGCCAACAAGACATTATTCTATTCAATTGAGTTACAGGCCTCATTTACATGCTTCGTCTTTGGAAAGACGCCAAAATATTGTTTGTGAATGGCAACGTTTATTCAGTAGCAAACAAAAGTGATGGATACTTTTGTTTCTGAAAGAGGTGGAAGCATCTGAACCGTCAATGTGATCGTGAATGTCAGTGTTAAATAAATGTTGAAACTCAATTAATTTCTTCTTCTTCTTTCGGCATTTCCCTTCAGGGGTCGCCACAGCAAGTCAGTTTCTTCCATCTAACCCTATCTGCTGCATCTTCTTCGGTCACACCAACTATCTTCATGTCTTCCTTCACTGTATCCATGAACCTCCTCTTTGGTCTTCCTCTAGGCCTCTTTTCTGGTGGTTCCAAATCCAGCATCGTTTTGCCGATGTACTCTCTCTCCTTGGCATGAAGATGCTGAGGATCTCTCTGGGAGTGACCAGGATGGACAGGATTATAAATGAGTGTATCAGATGAATAGCACATGTTAGAGGTTTTGGGGATAAAGTTTGAGAGGCAAGACTGAGATGGTTTGGACATATGCAGAGAAGAGAGAGAGAGTACATAGGAAGAAGGATGCTGGATTTGGAACCACCAGGAAAAAGGACTAGAGGAAGGCCAAAGATGATGTCCATGGACGCAGTGAAGGAAGACATGAGGATAGTTGGTGTGACCGAAGAGGATACGGTAGATAGGGTTATGTGGAAGAAACTGACTTGCTTTGGCGACCCCTGAAGGGAAATGCCGAAAGAAGAAGAAGACTCTCTCTCCTCTGTACACGTCCAAACCACCTCAGTCTGGCCTGTCTGACTTTATCTCCAAAACCTCTAACATCTACTGTTCCTCTGATATATTCCTTTCTAATCCTGTCCATCCTGGTCACTCCCAGAGAGATCCTCAGCATCTTCATCTCTGACACCTCCATCTCTGTTTCCTTTCTTTTTCTCAGTGCCACTGTCTCAAGACCAAACAACATGGCCGGTCTCACCACGGTTTGACCGGCCATACTGTTTGGTCTAGAGACCAATTAATTTGCAATCTTTAATTTAGTTAGTGTTTCGATCGACACCATTATGTACTCCAAATATGGTCACTCATACATAATATTGTCAATACTTCATAAAGAAGTATTAAAAAGGAAAGCCTCTTGGAGAAGGAGCTCCGCTGTCCATCCTCTCTACCCGATCTTGGACGATCAACGGAGCTCCTTCTCCAAGAGGCTCAGACAGCTCCGCTCGAGAACATCTCGTTACCGTAGATCTTTCTTCCTGTACGTGATCGGGCTCTACAACAACTCACTTAGCAGATAGGAAGTTGTTGCTGTGACACACAAATTTCCCATGTGTGGAATCAATAAAGTATATTCTGATTCTGAAACCTCTGCTAGGGTATACTGGAATGGGTTCATTGGTTCCATTCCTGCCTTGTATAAAGAGGACTTTCTTCTATGACTGAGTCTTACGTTGTGCTACCTATTTGTTGTTAGTGTGTGTTAATTCCCAGTGTTAATACTTGTTTACATTTGGTTGTAGACCATCTATACTGATTAATTTTGTTGTGTTGGAACACAAAAAAAACTATCACAAAAAAGGTGATGCTTAAGGGGTTTTTTACATTTAGAAAAAATGTGAGGACAATGAGAAAGACCCGGTGAAACAGGCAAACATTTGGACATGATTATTGTGTCTCTACTGACAAATGAGAAAATAGAAACAGGATGATGAAATTATCACAAAGCTTAAGAGCTCAGTACTAAAAGGATGGCTTGAGAAAAGGAGCACATTTGTTATTCCATCTCCACTTCGCAAATGCTCCAAAAGATTTTCAAAGCCCACTTTAGATAAGTAAATGAAACTCAAGGACCAAAAGATACAAAGTACTGGCCAAGAATCCCTTAAGATATCAGCAAGACAACAGCGTCATTAAAACTGTACTCCACCAAGAAGCCAAAACAACTTAGTGATTTACTGATGACTCATTCAACTCCCCACAGACTTTACTATAAAGTTTAAACTGATCTGTTGTATTGTGAAGAAAAAAGTTACATAATGGTATCTCTCTACCGCCCCAAACTTTCCAGAGGATAGAAAAAAGCGGTGATGAGATAACCTAAAGCTGTCTTCACCAGACATAGAATCTCGTGTTACCTGTTTTCAGACAATAGGCCACAGTTCTCTAGCTGCGAGTTTGATGCATTCGCTAACGAAAAAGGATTTCAACATTTTTCAAGTGTAACTTGTTCAAAGTCCAAACTATCCATTTCCCAAATGGCTTGGCAGAAAGCTTTGTGAAAATGAAGGAAAGAATCAGAATCAGAATGCTTTTATTGCCATGTCAATGAAGAATATCAGAGACTAGGAACTTGCTATGGTACATGTGTGCAAAATATAAAATAGTAATAATTTTAACAAAACTAAGAGTGCTCAGAAAGAAAAAGATAAGTAGTGCAGTGTCATAGAAAATAATAAAGATAGTAAAGTGACAAGAGAGAAGTGACTAAGAGATGTGGGGATCCAGGTTATAAAATATTCATTAGTCCAACGGCAGAAGGGAAGAAGCTGTTTTTGTGGCAGGACGTTCTGGTCCGAATGGATTGAGGCCTCCTGCCCGAGAGGAGTCGCTCAAAAAGTCCATGTCCAGGGTGGGAAGGGTCAGCTGCTACCCGACCTGCACACCTCCGAGTCCTGGAGACGTACAGGTCTTTGAGAGATGGAAGGCTGCAGCCGATCACCTTCTCTGCGGAGCGCGCAATGCGCTGCAGTCTGTGTTTGTCCCTGGCTTTGGCTCCAGCGTACCACACGGTGATGGAAGAGGTGAGGATGCACTCGATGATGGCTGTGCAAAACTGCGCCAACATCTGGCTTTCTTCAGCTGCCGCAGAAAGTACATCCTCTGCTGGGCCTTTTTGATCAGGGAGCTGATGGACGGCTCCCACTTTAGGTTCTGTGTGATGGTAGTGCCGGGGAAGCGGAAAGAGTCTACATTGGTGATGGGGGAGTCTGTCAATGCAAGGTGGGGAAAGGTTGATTTTAAAAAAATTGGGACAAAGATGATTAAAAAAAGTCACTGATTTACCACGGTTCCCATCTACAATCAGCGGAACAAATACTGAGAGGTAGTCCTACTCTCAGGTACATCTCTACTGGCAGAGGGAGACAACAAGAAGAGCACTTCGTTGAGCAGAGCGCTTTGACCGGTCAATCTTGACCGATCAATCTTGCCAAAGGCTTTTTTCCTTCGTGGAAGGGTTGCCTTCGAGCTTTAGATTGACGTCATGCATTCAACAAGACAGCCGATACCTTCCTCATCCCAGCTAATCTTCCAGTTCATCAGAGGGGATCTTGAGATATTCCCAAGTTGACCAGGAAGCCATGAGACATGGATTCACGAGTGGACTCTCCAGAGGGTTGTGAGTCTACCTCCGGAATTTGTCCTGGTGAGATGTGGCCCGCCGTTGGCGGCCACCCATCTCCTCCTTCACCGACCCTTATGGCCCCTCCTGCAGGTGGTGAGTCCGCTGGAAGGGTGGCCCATGTCCCCTGTTCGGGCTGAACCCGGCCGGGCCCTGTGGGTAAAAGCCCGGCCACCAGGCGCGCTCTCGCGCCCCATCCTTGGGCCTGGCTCCAAGAAGGGGCCCCTGGTGACCCGTGTCCAGGCAAGGGCAACTTGGCCATGTTTGATACCTTCATAGGGGTAGTTTGAGCCACGCTTTGTCTGGCCCCTCGCCTAGGACCTGTTTGACTTGGGTGAACCTACCAGGGGTCACGCAAGGCACCGCGATAAGGTGGCGGCTCAAGGACCAACCCTCACCTATGGTCACCATCTGTGGGTGGTGACCGAAAGAATGAGATCGCGGGTACAAGCAGCCGAAATGAGCTTCCTCCGCAGGGTGGCTGGGATATCACTCAAAGATCGGGTGAGGAGCTCTGCCATCCGGGAGCAGCTGGGTGTTGAGCCGCTCCTCCTACAGGTCGAGATGAGCCAGATGGGGTGATTCGGGCATCTGGTCAAAATACCTCACCAACAAGTTGACAAGAGGCAGACACCCAAACCACCTTATCAAGCCCTTGTTGATATAGAGGAGCAGTGGCTCACTCGGAGTCCGTCCAGATGGCAGAGCTCCTCACACATCTTTCAGCAAGAGCCCGCCCAATTGAAATCCAGGATTGTGTTCCAATGTTTTCAGGACTACAGATGCTCTGAAATACTTACTGTGGTCAGTGGATAAGTGTTTCCAATGTTTTTTTCTCACTATTTTCTCTCTGCTCAGCAATTAAGGATGATATAATCCAGCAAGTTGATTATATAGGCTTGAAATTTGATGGCCCGAAAAAGGCCGGATTATCTTTACCACAATTTAACAACACACCACATCTCTTTTGACTTTTCCATTCTTTCTCCTTTCTTTGTCTCCTTCTCTCCTACGAATGTTTGTTGTTGCAGTTTACTGAAACAAGATGCCTTTTTGAGTTAATGCTTGGTGAAAATTAGAAATAAAAGCCGAGAAAATAAAAATAATCCAATAAAAAAGATCAAATTAGAGAAAAGGGAGCCAAACTAAAGACGGGGGGAAAAACTGTTTCATTGTACTACACATAACTCATAATGCTTGACAAACTTGAAGTCATTTGTGTTGAAATCAAGATTTTAATTTATGCTTCACTGATTGTTTGGCTTTCAAACCAAAAAATAGCGCACAAGCTTTAATCACTCGCAATCAACAAAAATATGTGACAGCTTGCCAAATAATTTCAATACAAACAGACCTTCCGAATACCAAGAATGTTCTCTACTTTCAACCATTTGGGTTGATCAATAATAGAGTAAAGATGTCTTTATTAAATACATTCTTAAAGTCGCGATGAACATCCAGTGACGTGGGTAGAAAATGAAAACATAGACCAACTAAGAGAAATCAATGTTTTCCTAATTGGTCACTTTTTTGGCAAATGTCCCTCTTCCACACGGTGTTGTTTTCGTCAACGATGACGAAAACGAAAAGATTTTGTTGACGAAGCATTTTTTCATGACGATGACGTAACGATAACAAAATAAATGCGACATTTTGGTGACGAAAATGTGACGAGACGTTTGCACGTTTCTGGTGACGAAAATGGAACGAAATGGGCGTCAGACTTTCACATTTCTGTTTGTGAAAAGAAAAACACAGCGGCGGCATTCTGTCTCTCACGGCGGCACGCCCCCCACAATGCTGCACGTTCACACCGTCTAAACAACACACCTGCAGCCACGAGGAAGTCACAAACCATGGTGAAAACAGTAACAAAGAGGCTTGATGGTCAGAAACTTAAAGTTTTCCACATGTTTTGCGCAAACAGCATGCTAACTTCAAGCTAATGCTAGCTTGTCGGCGGTGCTAACTTCCCTAGTTAGCTTGGTTGCTCTAACGACTCCTTTAAAGACACAATGCAGTGTTTACTTTGTTTACAGGGTTATTAAGAGGTGTAATTTTTAAGTTACAACGTTCCTCACTCACTGAAAAAATTCTATTTATTTTACGTAGTTTTACTATGTTTGCTGTTTTTGCGCAAGTTAAAGCTCGACACAGTTTTTTTTAAAAAAACAAATAACCTGCATCATTCTCAGTAATAAAGCCACAATTGTTAAAGTAAGTTTGGGGTTTTTTTACACTAAAATTAGACTAAAAACATTCTAAGTCTCCCTGACAAAAACTCTTTTGGATTTTCGTGACTAAAACGAAAATATAAAGAGATGACGAAAACGTGACTAAAATTTAAATTAATATTTGTCCAAAGACGAAGACTTAAACAAAAACTTACGTAGATGGCTGCCAAAAACAACAATGCTTCCACAGCAGATCATCAGATGATGAGAATGGAAGTAGAATTGGTGAATATGATTAAAAAAGAAACGGACGTGGTCAGCAACAATACATTGAGACCAAAATATCAAATTTAAATTGGGACAATTTAGCTGAAGTAAATAGTGTTCTTTTAAAATGTTTGCACAGTTTCCATCTCGTTATCTTGTAGGCTAGATAACGTTATCTTTGTGGCAGCCTAATAACAGCTGCTAAATTTGCCCGACTAAAACAATCGCCATCAAGTTAGTTGGGTCATTTTTGTCTTTTAATGAAGATTCAGTTCAGTTCAGATTTATTCATTTGGTCATACATAAAATCACAACAATAACACAGATTGCAACAAAGAAACAAACAGACCAACTGTCCAAAATGACCAAAAAATGACCAAAATGTCCAATGACCAAATGACCAAAAGATTCAAATGTCAAAAAAAAAAAAAGACCATAATTTTAAACATAAAATTGCTTTTTATTTTGTTTCACTAAGACACGCAAGAAGTGATGAGTGTTTCCACATGAGCCTGAACTCCACCTCAATAGTTGTCTTCAATGCTCTGACAACCCAATTAAGGAGTCCTGGCGGGAATTAAATTTTTGGACGCACTCTTCAATTGTTGCTCAAACACATCGTGTGAAACGATTGTAACATCACAGCACATCAAGATGTGTTGCAAATACAACACGTGCTCACAGTGCAATTGGGAAACAGACCATAATGGCCAATGGTCAAACAACATAATCACCCATATTTACATACAGTACGTATGTAGCATTAAATCGTTTATCCAAGACTGGTATCATTCTTGTTTTCATAGTAATTCCACCAATAGAATGGAGACTCAGCAAGGTGTCTATTTTTTGTTGTACAGTTTGAGGTAACTCGGTTTATTTGTACAGAAAAACCAACTCCTGTGTTCCTCTGCTTCTGAAAAACATCTCCTCCAAGGTATGACGTGTACAGTAGTTCATTCAGAAACGATATTCTTCAGACTTTAGTTAGTACCAGTGCTTATTAAACTTATTGTTCTCTTGTATCTTATATGCAAGGCAGTTTGAGTTAGAGCAGCCATGCTGATTGGTCTAGAGACAGTGGCACTGAGGAAAAGACAGAAAGCAGAGATGGAGGTAGCAGAGATGAAGATGCTGAGGATCTCTCTGGGAGTGACCAGGATGGACAGGATCAGAGAAACAGCACGTGTTAGAGGTTTTGGAGATAAAGACAGAGAGGACAGACTGAGATGGTTTGGACATGTGCAGAGGAGAGAGAGTACATCGGAAGAAGTATGCTGGGTTTGGAACCACCAGGAAAGAGGACTAGAGGAAGGCCAAAGATGAGGTTCATGGATACAGTGAAGGAAGACATGAAGATAGTTGGCGTGACCGAAGAGGATGCAGGAGATAGGGTTAAATGGAAGAAACGGACTTGCTGTGGCGCCCCCTGAAGGGAAATGCCGAAAGGAGAAGACATCATTGAGACATTTCAGTTGAGACAACTGGTCCTCATTGATTTTTTTCTTTTTTTTTTTTTTTTTTTTTTTTTTTTTTTAGTAAAACAACACAAGAGAAGAACAAATTTAAAAAGTATGAAGAGTAATATAAAAATTGGAACATGTAGAGAAACGTCAACATTGGATCTGGAAATAAAGTGTTCATTCGCTGAGTCACTTGTCGTCAGGCGATGCCGATGAGAACATCAGCCACAATGTTTTCATGTTTGTAACAACAAATTGACCAGATGTAACTGATATTAGATGCAGGAAAAATATTTGGATGAAGGTCCACAGTCATTTTCTTGATGATATTGGGTCCTGAGTTCTGGACTACATGCACAAAACCAGATGCTTCCCAAACAGAATGTTCTTCCCTAATTTTTCTGAATACAGCCCCATTTTGGCATCCTGGCTTTGCTTGCAAAAGAAAGCAGGAGTTATTGAAACAGTTGCAGAAAGCAGAAGCAGAAAGAAGGTGAGCGTTGTACAGTGATGGAACGTTACTGTAATTAAGTAAAAAATTGTGTATCTGTACTTTACTTAAGTAAAATTTAAGACCGGTACTTTTACTTTTACTTCACTACATTTTTAGAGCAAATATCTGTACTTTTACTTCGCTACTTTTTAAAAGTGTGTTTTACATTTTTCGTTACATTTTCGTTCAGGAATTTGAAAAATACACAGGTTTTTTTAGCGCATCTTGAAGCCGCATCGCCAAAATCAAAAGAAGCAGTTGATCGGGAGAAGAAGTCATGAATCGAGAAACATTTTCCGCCAAAAACCTAACATCAAATATAGTACAAATTAAAAAGAGTCAGAAGATCGTTGTTTGTTGTGTTTACTTCTAAATAAAAAGTTGCGCCATCATTACACAGAGCAGGGGCGGATCTAGAATTTTCCAAAGGGGGGTGGGGCTTTGACAAAGCCAATATATAGTGACTGGGGGCCTCCCCCTCAAAACATTTTAAAATATAAGTGTCATTTTCCTCCATTTTGGCGGCTCATTCCCTGGCCCTTCTAGGGGATAGCTTGACTTGTCCCCTTTCCTTTAATTTTATTTATTTATTTATTTTTTTTCGTGGACCAAAAGAGGCGGGAGAGGGGGGTCACACCCCTGCAGAGTATTTACCCTGGTTACCATGGTGACACCCTATAGTACAAAAAATAACATTTGAATTATGATTGAATACTTTTACTTTTTACTTAAAAAGTACAATTTACACCAACTATTTTTGTACTTTTACTTAAATAGATTTTTTTTTATTGGTACTTTTACTTTTACTTAAGTAAATTTTTTGCCTAATTATCTGTACTTTTACTTAAGTACAAAAAGTGAGTACTTCATCCACCACAGGCGTTGTATGTGTAAGCCTGGAGGAGGAGCTGAAACAAGAATCAGTTCAGGACAACTCTGTCTGTGACCTCGGGCAGCATGCATTATATAGTATTGGATGGATCTAGCCATGAAACTTTGATGCCAATGTATGCTCCCTGGAAAGAAAAGGGAGTCCCTCAGTCCATCATGTTGAAGATTTGTCAGCAGAAAATCCTACAAACTGACACCATTCGTGTTTCATCTCCATCAAATAACAGCATGCTCTTTTTTTTTCCAACATGGAAGATGTAGTTTTTCAGGTTGTTGTTATAGCTAGTCCCAAAAATTACAGCCGGGCTTTTGGATTTTCTCTTTACTTGCAGGTTCGACAGTCTTCTCTCAGGTCATATATCGGTGTGGTTCCCCAGGACACCGTCCTTTTCAACGACACCATCGCAAACAACATCCGCTACAGCCGAGTTACCGCCACCGATGATGAAGTACAATCAGCCGCCATGGCTGCTGATATCCACCATCGGATCCTGGATCTGCCTCAGGGTCAGGCTCTGGTGTGTGTACAATAAAAAGACTTTACAATGAACTGAGTGAATGAACAATGATGAATGGTGAGAGTAGCAAGTGTAAAGGCATCTGTGCAGGTTACGACACGGAAGTGGGTGAACGGGGTCTGAAAATGAGCGGAGGGGAGAAGCAAAGAGTCGCCATCGCTCGGACAATCCTTAAGGATCCTCAGATTATTCTTCTGGATGAGGTATGTACGAAAAAGTACTGACACAAAACAAAACAAAAAAAGGATCTCAGAGACAGTGTTGTTTTCTTCAACGATGACGAAAACTAAAGGATTTTGTTGACGAAGCATTTTTTCATGACGATGACGTAACGATAACAAAATAAATGCGACATTTTGGTGACGAGATGTTTGCAAGTTTCTGTTGACAAGACGAAAATGTAACGAAATAGGCGTCAGACTTTAACATTTCTGTCTGTGAAAAGAAAAAAACACAGTGGCTGCATCTGTCTCTCACGGCGGCACGCCCCCCACAATGCTGCACGTTCACACCGTCTACACAACACAATGCTGCACGTTCACACCGTCTACACAACACAATGCTGCACGTTCACACCGTCTACACAACACACCTGCAGCCATGAGGACGTCACACACCATGGTGAAAACAGCAGCAAAGGAGCTTGGTGGTCAGAAACTTAAAGTTTTCCACATATTTTGCGCAAACAGCATGCTAACTTCAAGCTAATGCTAGCTTGTCGGCGCAGCTAGCTCCTTTAGTTAGCTTGGTTGCGCTAACGACTGATTTGTAGACACAGTACAATGTTTACTTTGTTTACAGGGTTATTAAGAGGTGTCATTTTTAGGTATACATAAGTAACAACGTTCCTCACTCATTGAAGAATTTCTATTTATTTTACGTTGTTTTACTATGTTTGCTGTTTTTGCGCAAGTTAAAGCTCGGCAGGGTCTTTTTTTTTTTTTCAACAAATAACCTGCATCATTCTCGGTAATAAAGACACAATTGTTTAAGTAAGTTTTTTTACACAAAAACTAGACAAAACTCTTTTGGGTTTTCGTTGACTAAAACGAAACTATAAAGAGACGACGAAAACGTGACTAAAACTTAAATTAATATTCGTCCAAAGACGAAGACTAAAACGAAAACTTAGATGGCTGCCAAAAACAACAATGCTCAGAGATGTATATCAGTTAAAGTATTTTTTTAGTCAAATTTAATACAAAATCTTGTCGACACAAAAAATGGACACAAGGCATGCTGAACGTTTCACAGTTTAGACCTTGAAACACTAATCGTGTCCAGCCAATTTAAGACATGACATATTTTCTGTTAGATGAGCTTCAACTACTCAATAGCGTTGTTGTGGTGGTTGTGGTCTGTTAGGTTTGTCGTATGCCATTTGTCCGGGGCCGAGTCATGGGGGTTACAGCCTCAAACAGGGGACCCAAGCTTACCTCACACTGGCTACACCCTCCAGAAAAATTTACAAAAAGAATTTTGATGTTTTGTCACAATGAGTTAACAAAATTTTAAGGACAAAAAGTCCTGCTTTACCAATATAGAAAAAAGTAAAAAATTACCAACCATAATGCTCACTTTAACCCATGTGCCAAATTAACCGGCCAACCAACCAGATGTGCGTGTTCTGGCGTCTTTTTAAAGTGCAACATACGTAAAAATTGTTCTTTATTTTTAATAAATAACAAATGGTCAGGAATTTAAAGAGGAAGGTAAAGAAAGAGCTGAGCCGAAAAGCGAAGCTCTTGATTTACAAGTCGATCTACGTTCCAACCCTCACCTATGGTCACCAGCTGTGGGTGGTGACCGAAAGAATGAGATTGCGGGTACAAGCGGCCGAAATGAGCTTCCTCCGCAGGGTGGCTGGGCTCTCACTCAGAGATCGGGTGAGGAGCTCTGCCATCCGGGAGGAGCTCAGTGTTGATTGCTACTCCTCCAGGTCGAGAGGAGCCAGATGGGGTGGTTTGGGCATCTGGTCAGGATGCCCCCCAAGCGCCTTGCATGGGAGGTGTTTCGGGCACGTCCCACACGGAGGAGACCAAGGGGCAGACCTCGGACCCGCTGGAGAGACTATGTCTCACAGCTGGCCGGGGAAAGACTTTGGATCCTTCCGGGTGAGCTGGAGGATGCAGCCAGGGTGAGAGAGACCTGGGCTGCCCGTTTGAGGCTGTTGCCCCCGCGACCCGACCCCGGAACAAGCGGAAGATGACGGAACGGAACAAATGGTCTCTGGATGGTTAATTGGGTAGAATAAAAATTTTTGGCTCAGAGAAGCTGTTCATTTCTTGCTCTTCTTTACACACTTCATTTCTCCAGGCCACCTCTTCAGTAGACACTCAGACAGAGAGGAACATCCAGGCTTCGCTGGCCAAGGTCTGCACCAACAGGACGACTATAGTTGTTGCATCACAGGTAAAAACCAATTTTAACATTTATTTCTGTCTCATTTGCATTTGATTATCAATGTGAGGGGTTTTCAATAATATCTGGCTTGCCAGGCAGATATGACAAAGATGAATGTCTATAGATTAGTGGCCTACATATTAGGGATCCAAATGGATAAGGGTAGATGTTTCTATGATTGACCCAATTTAAGGTGTCCAAACAGGTTCAGAACATGGCCAAAGTCACCTCGGGCATTCTTTGGGGACTGCTGTTTGACAGCATTAAGTTGTTGTGGGTGACATGGTGTAGTGTTAGATGATAAGACGTCTTTGATGAAATGGACACAAACTGAGAAAGAAAGAAAAACAGGATTAGAGTCAACACAAAGAAATGGACTTTGAGATTAAAGGAAAAGCTGATTGAATACGAAATGATCTATGTTGACAATATGTAAGGTCATTATCCAGTCAAACTGATTTAAAAAAAAAGATGTCAGAATTAAAATAGCATAAGTAGATTTTCTCTGTGAACTTTGGCTTTTTTTGTGGGTGTATTCCATTTATAAATTAGATATCTTTCTCTCGTTGGATCTATAAGATTTATTTACCTTGGTTATGAAGAATGGAAAAAAAAACACCTTTTGTCATTTTTTCTTCTTCTTTTGGCATTTCTCTTCAGGGGTCATCACAGCAAGTCCCTTTCTTCCATCTAACCCAGCCATGGGCAAACCTCGGCCCGCGGGCCACATGTAGCCCAGCCCGTAAAACGTTTTAATCTGGCCCGCCAAACTTGAAAAAATTAAATAAATAAACCTTGTTAGTTTTATTTCCCCTGCTATGCTGATGTTTCGTCACTAGATGGTGCACTCTGGATATATTGACTTTGTTGAGAATTCAACAACACTGCTCCCATTGAAATGTGTGTGTCTCCTTGATGCGCACGCCTTTAAAATAAACAGTGTGGACACATATGGAAAGCCATCGGGGCCAATATGCGCACGTAAACAAGCGTGTTAGATGTTAAAACAAGCAAAATGTTACATCAAGCGCTTAGATTTCAAACCTAGCATCGCTAAATGCACATTTTTAAGCACTATTGCACTAGATTTCAGACCTAGTGTCGCTAAATTCGAAATTTAACGCTCTTGATGTAACATTTAGCGCGCTTGCTTGAAATTTAGCGCGCCATTCTATCAGTCTACTCTCATGGTTACCAAAGCATGCCATCCATCTGCTATCGTTCCCGGCCCGCTTGTCAAATGTTAGAACTCAATGTGGCCCGTGAACCAAAAAGTTTGCCCACCCCTGATTTAACCCTATCTCCTGCATCTTTTTCGGTCACTCCAACTACCTTCATGTCTTTCTTCACTGTATCCATGAACCTCCTCTTTGGTTTTCCTTTAATCCTCTTTCCTGGTGGTCTATCTATTTAAAAAATAATTTAAAAATGCTTATTTATAGTTGATAACATTTAAAATAAATTAGATCCCTTGTGGTTTTTAAAACGATACCATTAAACACCCTATAGTCTCGTCAACTCTAATACATGCCCCCTCACAAAAGTTATTACAGTAGTAATAAAAAGTGTTACAGTAAATCAGAGCCAGCCTTTTCTGAGTGTACCCCGCCTCTAACCTGTTTATTATCTGGGGTAGACAGGAGCTTCAAAATCCTGTGATGGAAAAAGTTTTAAGCTTAAGGTAAATACTGTATGTTAAAGATGTCGGAAAAATCTCATGCCTCGTAAAAGAAAAAGAAGCAAACCTGCCGAAAGTTTTCACAACAGGTTTTTCAGATTGTTCCCACATTTGGTTCAGAAAGTAACGCCTCAGGATGAAATGCTGTAAATGTGGTAATAAACTTTAATTCTTTCCTTGTTCATCAACACTTGTTCAAAGCTAACAACCCCAGATGTTCACAAAGTTATACAAGGTCGCACAGTGTGATCGAGTAAGACAGAAAAGTAAATGTAAGACGTTTTATTTCATGTTCAAAGTCATTTAAAAAGAGTCAGATAAAAGAAACAATCTGAGATCAAGAAGCACTTTCCATTTGGGAGAGCGATTGGTAACGTTTCCTAAAATTCCCAATAGAATCAAGAAAGAATTAAAGGCTTAAACAGGTTTTTACATAAAGACTCCCTTTTCTTCTCAGAAGATCTTGTAAATGTGGCGGAAAGAACATTAACAAGATTCTTGTCAATGTTCTTCATAGTACTCATGTCAGACTCCATCTACTTCCTATTTGTTTTGTCTTCTGAACTACTTATCCCTAATGGGGCCACAGATGTGCCACAACCTATCCTGTCTGGTTTAAGGCGAGAGGCAGGACACACTCCGAACAGATCGCCAGTCTGTCGCGGGGCCAGACACACGCCTAACCATCCACACACACATTCATTCCTAGGGGCAATTTCGGAGTGGCCTATCAACCTAACGTGTATGTTTTTGGAGAGTGGGAGGAAACTGGAGTACCCAGGAGAAACCCACACATATACGGGGGTTTCTTCCGGATCTTTCTACATGCAAACTTCACGTAGAAAGATCAATGTTTCCAGTCTCATCCCAACTGGGACTCAAACCCCAATCTTTTTGCTGTTTGGCCACCATGCTAACCACTGTGCCGCCGTGTCGCCATCTTTCCTATTTTAGTCAGTCAGTCACCTTCTTATCCGTGACATTGTGATCAGTTGTGAGAGGAGGGAAGAGGTGGAGGAAAAGCTGGAGAGGTGGAGGTTTGCACTAGATTCTAGTGCAAACCTCCACCTCTCCAGCTTCATTCCTCTTATTTCTAGTGACTAGAAATAAGAGGAATGAAGATTAGTAAAACAGAGTACATGTGTGTGAATGAGAGGGATCCAAATGGAAAAGTGAGGTTACAGGAAGAAGAGATAAAGAAGGTGGAAGATTTTAAGTGGAAGACCAGAGCAATAGAGAGTGTAGAAAAGAGGTGAAGAAGCAAGTTCAGGCAGGCTGGAACGGGTGGAGGAAAGTATCAGGTGTGATGTGTGACAGAAGAGTTTCAGCTAAAATGAAAGGGTACAAAACCGTGATGAGACCAGCCTGCTGTTTGGTCTAGAGACAGTAGCACTGAAGAAGACAGGAAGCAGAGATGGAGGTAGCAGAGATGAAGATGCTGAGGATCTCTCTGGGAGTGACCAGGACGGACAGGATTAGAAATTATTACGTCAGGGGAACAGCACGTTAGAAGTTCTGGGGATAAAGTTCGAGAGGCCAGACTGAGATGGTTCGGACATGTACAGAGGAGAGAGAGAGAGTACATCGGAAGAAGGATGCTGGGTTTGGAACCACCAGGAAAGAGGACTAGAGTAAGGCCAAAGAGGAGGTTCATGGATACAGTGAAGGAAGACATGAAGATAGTTGGTGTGACCAAAGAGGATGCAGCAGATACGGTTAGATGGAAGAAACTGACTTGCTGTGGCGACCCCTGAAGCGAAATGCCGAAAGAAGAAGAAGTCACCTTCTTATCCGTCTATCTCTTACGGAGTTGCGGGGGGGTTACGAAGACATTCCCGGCTGATTCAAGGCGAGTGGCAGGACACACCCAGAACAGGACGCCAGTCTGTCGCGGGGCCAGACACAGGCACAACCATCCACACACACACTCATTCCTAGGGGCAATTTCGGAGTGGCCTATCAACCTAAGATGTATGCTTTTGGATAGTGGGAGGAAACTGGAGTACTCGAACAAAACCACGCAGAAAGACCAGTGTTTCCAGCCTCATTCCAAATGGGACGCAAACCCCAATCTTCTTGCAGTTGGGCCACCATGCTAACCACTATGCTGCCGTGCCGCCATCTTTTCTATTTCAGTCAGTCAGTCAGTCACCTTCTTATCCGTCTACCCTTATGGGATTGCGAGGGGTGCCGAAGCTCCTCCCTGGCTGATTCAAGGTGAGCGGCAGGACACACCCAGAACAGGTCGCCAGTCTGTCGCGGGGCCAGACACGCACAACCATCCACACACATTCATTCCTAGGGGCAATTTCGGATTGGCTTATCAACCTAACATGTATGTTTTTGGAGAGTGGGAGGAAACTGGAGTACTTGGAGGAAACCACGCAGAAAGACCAGTGTTTCTAGCCTCATTCCAACTGGGACTCAAACCCCAATCTTCTTGCTGTTAGGCCACCATGCTAACCACTGTGCCGCCGTGCCGCCATCTTTTCCATTTGTCTGAAAAAAATTCTGGAACACTGATTGGTTCGACTCTTCAGTTCAGGTTCTCCAATAACCACAACTCGTTTTTATGTGATTCTTTACAAACTACAACTTCTCCAAATTGATGAACGAAAAAATCCCATTTGATGACAAACTAGAAAGGCTTTGATCTATTTTAATGCTTAAATAATACGACTATTGTGAAAACTGACTTTGAAGTCATCTTTCAGATGAGAAAATAATTTGATGAGTTCTTTTCTTGTGTTTATTAACACTCCTTCTAAAAGCAGTATGATTTTTACTTCAGTCCAGCTTTAAGTCCTCCTCTAATAGGATCATCTTTCAGCTTTTCAACGCGTCACACAAATAACAGATGGTGTTTTCTGGCATTAGGATTCATCAAATTAAATTGTAAGAACTTTAATTTGATTAAAATACATACAGCAAACAGGACAAATTGTGATCTTGACAAAGAATGTTCAATCCATCAAACGAATTATATGAACATATTTTTCCATTTTCAAGATGTATGCTGGGTAATTCGAACTCTACTCCTCTTGTTGCTCCTCTCGTCAGCTATAGCTCATTCTAAACTAGCATAACACAATCCCACACTGCCCGTCACCAACCAAATGAAAAACGTTTAACGAATAGAACTTTGTTCCATGGAAAAAAATGCACTTTGATTTGAACTTTTACCCGACTTGTTCATGATATTAAGAAATAAGGCATTTGTATTGATTAAAAGAAATTTTACTCATGTTTTTTTCCCCGAAATATCTTGTAGCTTCTTTTGGGAGTGACCAGGATGGACAGGATTATAAATGAGTGTATCAGAGGAACAGCACATGTTAGAGGTTTTGGAGATAAAGTCAGAGAGGCCAGACTGAGATGGTTTGGACATGTGCAGAGGAGAGAGAGACAGTACATAGGAAGAAAGATGCTGGATTTGGAACCACCAGGAAAGAGGCCTAGAGGAAGACCAAAGAGGAGGTTCATGGATACAAAGAAGGAGGACCTGAAGATAGTTGGTGTGGCCAAAGAAGATGCAGAAGATGGGTTAGATGAAAGAAACTGACTTGCTGTGGCGACCCCTGAAGGGAAATGCTGAAATTAGAAGAAGATCTTGTTGCTTCTTTGTGTGCACCAAATGCAATTCATTTTCAATTTGTGGATTAGTTTAAAAGCAGATAATTTATTTCTAGGGATAATTGTGTTAAAATTAGAAAACAGAATAAAAGTTTTCGGCCTAACAGCCAGAAGGTCGTGGGTTTGAGTACCAGGTGGGAGCGAGGCTTGGAACACTGTCCTTTCTGTGTGGAGTTTGCATGTTCTCCCCGTGTTTGCGTGGGTTTCCTCCGGGTACTCCGGTTTCCTCCCACCCTCCAAAGACATGCATGCTAGGTTGATTGGTCGGTGCCAAATTGCCCCTAGAAATGAGTGTGTGTGTGGATGGTTGTATGTATGTGGCACCGTGACAGACTGGCGACCTGTTCGGGGTGTACCCTGCCCTTCGCCTTAAATTAGCCGGGATGGGCTCCGACACCCCCCGCAACCCCGAAAGGGACAGATGGATAAGAAGATGACTGACTGATGAATAAATGTTTTCACTCATTTGATCTAATGGCAAATCGATCATACTGTTCTCCCTGCCTTCTTAGGGATCATGCCATGGCGGTGCATGAAGGAAAATTCTTTCTTCCATACCCCGGCTGTTTTAATATTTCTGTTCTATTCCATTGCCTTCCACTTGTTCGGGGCAACAACCTCAGACGGCAAGCCCAGGCTTCTTTCACTCCAGCTGCCTCTTCTAGCTTATCCGGGAGTACACAAGGCATTCCCTGGCCAGTTGAGGGACTTTGTCTCTGCAACAGGCTCTGGGTCTATCATTTGGTCTATGCCGATGGGACATGCCCAAAACACCTCACCCGTGAGATGCTCGGGGACATCCTAACCAAATACCCAAACCATGCCCAGTTGCCAGTACACCGAATCAGGGCCCCTTACCACCTTTCCTACATCTGGTAATTCTGTTCATAAAAAAGTGAACAGAAAAGGCCACAAAGGACAGCCCTAGTGGAGTCCAACCCTCACTTGAAATGAATCTAACTCATTGCCAACAACATAGCTCAAACTCTGGAAGGATCATACACAAACCAAACATCCATAACAAGTGTTCCATTCTTATTTTAAGATCAAAAACATTTTTATTTGAGGATGAGTTGAAACCCTGGTTTGGACAGACCCTTGTTGAGAGGGGGGACTTTGCTTCCATTTTGCTTGAGTATTGCAGAAAATTGGCGAGGCAAAAGAGTTGCTTAGTGGAATTAACCCTGCTTTCTGACTTGGTCATTAATGTGTTTAATTCAAATTTCGGTCCGTAGCAAATGCCGCTTAAACGTAGTCATCAACAAATCCAGCCTCAAAATTTAACAACTTATAGTAAAACCCAGTTAGCTTTGAAATAGGAAGCAATGGAGTTCTTCTTCTTCTCCTTTTGGCATTTCCCTTCAGGGGTCGCCACAGCAAGTCAGTTTCTTCCATCTAACCCTATCTGCTGCATCCTCTTCCTTCACGCCACCTAGCTTCATGTCTTCCTTCACTGTTTCCATGAACCTCCTCCATGGTCACTCCCAGAGAGATCTTCAGCATCTTCATCTCTGCTACCTCCACCTCTGTTTCCTGTCTTTTCCTCAATGCCACTCTCTCTAGACCAATCAGCATGGCCGCTCTCACCACGGTTTTGTACACTTTTCCTTTTAATTCAGCTGAAATTCTTCTGTCACACATCACACCTGATACTTTTCTCCATCTGTTCCATCCTGCCTGCACACACTTCTTCACCTCTTTTCCACACTCTCCATTGCTCTGAACTGTTGATCCTAGATACTTAAAATAGGAAGCAATAGAGTTTAACTTCTAAATGTGCTTTCATATTGAAATAAACCAGGCTACCTGCACAAATCTTTGCCTCTAAGGAATACATTTGTTTAACTGAGACTGAAACCAATGCTGCGTTATCCTGGTGATAAATTTACACTGAAGTTTCTCTTTTTGCTGATTCTTTCTTAAACCTATGGAGTATATTTAGCCCATTATGCCTCGTTGGTTCATTTGAAATTATGTAATCATCATCTTTTTGGTCTTAGCAAACTATCCAGCAGATTTCTTTAAAAGGTTTCGTCTTTGTCTGAGGCAATCTTAAAAACCAGGATGTGCATCTCATCCATCGAGTATGCATATAAATGTGTACCCTTTCAGCTAAAAGGCCTGAATGGGTGAGGGAAAACCCGTTGACGTCTGACGTCTCTGGTGAGAGATATTTCTTCCTGTGACCGAGGTTTCTATCAAATATTGAAGGAGGCTGTCCAAAGATAGCCTTCTGTGAGACTAAAGAGCAGTGGTGGCTCTGCTGAAGCTTAAAATGACACTCATCAACTTGGAAAGAAAGAGGCAGAAGTCGGTTTAAATTTATCCGGCAACCAAGCAGCATGGACGAAAATATTATTTACACTTGCAGTCTAACTAGAATTTTACTTACTGTATTAATCTTATATTTACTGTATCTTTAAATAAAATTAACTCCATTCTGTATTGGAAACTTCAGCTGAAAAACTCAGAAATATTGTTCTGATTTATTACATGTGAGCTAATCCTCCAGAATCCAGAGCTGAAAAGCAGTGAGATGACTGAGCGAGGCAGCAATCAGAGACTCATCAGAGAGTGGTCATAAATATTAACTTTAATAATTTACAGATAGGTTCATTCAGAGTTCTCCCACCCGGAACAACACACTCAGCTGTGTCTGTTGGACATGTGCAACAGAAATGAGAGTAGAGTGTTTTCTCTTGATGATCATGGAAAAGAAGAAGTATACTTTGATTTTAGAAGACAGATGAACATGTTTACCATCAACACAAACATCTGATTGTCCTCATCTCTTCTTTCACCCTTCCTCCAACATTAGCAATAGATTAGAGAAAACTAGATGATGTTTTGCCTGGAATCCAGAATGTTTCATTCCTTTTTGTTAGTTTTGTTAGTTTGGTTCAAGGGCATCAGCTCCTGGGCTCAACTGTCACAGTGCTGTTTTCGTCAACAATGACGAAAACAAAATGATTTTGTTGACGAAGCATTTTTTCATGACGATGGCGTAACGATAACGAAATAAATGCGACATTTTGGTGACGAAAATGTGACGAGACATTTGCAAGTTTCTGTTGACGAGACGAAAATGTAACGAAATAGGCACCAGACTTTCACATTTCTGTCTGTGAAAAGAAAAAAACACAGCGGCTGCATCTGTCTCCCACGGCGGCACGCCCCCCACGATGCTGCACGTTTACACCGTCTACACAACACACCTGCAGCCACGAGGAAGTCACACACCATCGTGAAAACAGCAGCAAAGGAGCTTGGTGGTCAGAAACTTAAAGTTTTCCACATATTTTGCGCAAACAGCATGCTAACTTCAAGCTAATGCTAGCTTGTCGGCTGTAGTGAAACACTTTTATTAATTTTGTAGGATCGTTGGAAGTCGGCAAAGAATGACACAACACTTCCTGATTATTAAATGCGTTTATTTAGCCTGATTATATATATGAAAGCATAACAGTGGATTGATAAAAAGCATAAGCATAATAGTGGATAATAGCACTTTAAGTTTCCATCTCTTACCGCTAGCAAGGTCGGAGAGCCCACAACCCCGGTAGAGCGTGCATAAAATCCGGTTGGATGTGTTAATCCAAAAGCTCGCAGCAGACTCTAACGAGTATAGAGAAATCCCCCGCTTTTCTACCTCATGACAAACAACATTCCATGAACAAACTTTTCTCATAACAAGGTTCCGTGTTTCTCTCTCCGTACAATTTTCCCCATAACAACCCACATTGAAGGCTTCGTTCTCATAATAATCTTTCTTATAACATTGAAAGAGGGAAATTGACATCAAAAATAAATCCCAATACATCGGCGCTGCTAACTTCTTTAGTTAGCTTGGTTGCGCTAACGACTGATTTAAAGACACAATGCAATGTTTTCTTTGTTTACAGGGTCATTAAGAGGTGTCATTTTTAAATATTCATAAGTTACAACGTTTCTCACTCACTGAAGAATTTCTATTTATTTTACGTTGTTTTACAATGTTTGCTGTTTTTGCGCAAGTTAAAGCTCGGCAGAGTTTTATTTTTGACAAATAACCTGCATCATTCTCAGTAATTAGGACACGATTGTTGAAGTAAGTTTTTTTTTTTTTTACACTAAAACTAGACTAAAAACGTTCTAAATCTTCCCTGACGAAAACGCTTTTGGGTTTTTGTTGACTAAAACGTGACTAAAACAAAAATATAAAGAGATGACGAAAACGTGACAAAAACTTAAATTAATATTCATTCAACGACGAAGACCAAAACGAAAACTTAGATGGCTGCCAAAAACAACAATGAACTGTCGAGGGCTGAAAAAAGAACTTTCTTGGCAAGCGTAAGAATGTTGGTCAGGATACCTTCAACAAGCTTAGAATCAACATTTTGTTGAGCTTTCATTCATTCGCTTTCTGAACCCCTTATCCTTAATGAGGTCGTGGAGGCTGCCGGAGCTTGTCCCGGCTGAGTTAAGGCAAGAGGTAGGATATACCCCAAAAGGGATGCCAGTCTGGTGCAAGGCAACCTTAATCCTCCACAAAAACTAATAAACTCCTAGCGACAATTTTGTAGCAGCCAGTCGACCTAACAACCTATATTTTGGAGGCTGGGAAGAAAACCAGAGTACCGGGATAAAACCAATGCATACACGGGGAGAATTATGCAGCGTTATGTTTTTGTGACAAAACTGAGAATCATCAAAAATTCTTGCACGAAATGAAAGTTTCCTTTCAACAAAATCAAATTGGAAATAACACATTTTCTGTTTATGGAAATAGTAATAGCAAATAGTTTCCATTCCGTTCAGTCCTTCTAACTATTTTTTTTTTCGTTTTCCTCTCTGACTTAATTAGTTTTTCATTTCCTGCTGCGATCAATAAAATCAGCAAATTAAGCTGAAGAATTTCAAAATTAAGGAAAGAATTGTTTAACTTCTAACGTTTCTATAAAATAGTAACCAAATTGTGTACGTCACATCTTTCCATCATCACTCATTCATGATGCACATCCCCCATTTTACTATCAAGGGCGACATGACTGTTAGCTTCTATGAACATTCACATAAATAAAAAATGCAAATAATTAATAATAAGGAGCCATAATTCGCTTGAAATCCCCAGACTTCGTAATTGGTGGGGGTTTCCTTTACATGTATCTCTAAAGCCCTGTCCACACGTAGCCGGGTATTTTTGAAAACGCATATATTTTGATCCATTTTGGCCCAACGTCCACACAAAAACAGACGTTTTTTTGCGTTTGCGTGTGATCATGCGAAAACGGAGATTTGCGTTTTTATGCGTCACTACCTGCGACAAATAATGCACATATGTCATTTGTGTGCGTCCTTGTTTACAAAAGCAGACAGTGGGCAGCATGGATCTACAGAAACAGGCATTACTTTTGACCCTGTTGCAGACCCTCTTTTCTTGCCTTTTTGTCCACTCTCAACTGCTCTTGCATCTCGTTGAGGAGCAAACGAGGAGAAATGCGTTGCAATTGGCAGTGGTGGATGAAGTACTCACTTTTTGTACTTAAGTAAAAGTACAGATAATTAGGCAAAAAAAAAATACTTAAGTAAAAGTACCAATAAAAAAATCTACTTAAGTAAAAGTACAAAAATAATTGGTGTAAATTTTACTTTTTAAGTAAAAAGTAAAAGTATTCGACCATAATTCAAATGTTATTTTTTGTGCTGTAGGGTCACAAATACGTAAGTACTCTGCAGGGGCATGACCCCCCCCCCCCCTCCCGCCTCTTTTGGTCCGCAAAACAAAAGAAAAAAGGAAAGGGGACTAGTCAAGCTATCCCCTAGCAGGGCCAGGAAATGGTCCACCAAAATGCAGGAAAATGACATTTATTTTTTAAAACGTTCTGGGGGGAGGGGAGGCCCCCAGTCACCCTATATTGGCTTTTTCAATGACCTCACGTCCCCGCCCCCAACCCCCACCCCATCTTCAGAAAATCCTAGAACCTCTTGCAGATTTAAAATGCAGAGTAAATGCAGAAAATATTTACTCTCGACTCTGATTGAGTCTCGATTCATAACGTCGTCTCCCGATCAACTGCTTCTTTTGATTTTGGCGATGAGGCTTCAAGATGCGCTAAAAAACTTTATATTTTTTAAATTCCTGAACAAAAATGTAACAAAAAATGTAAAACACACTTTTAAAAAGTAGCGGAGTAAAAGTACAGATACACTATATTGCCAAAAGTATTCGCTCACCCATTCAAATGATCAGAATCAGGTGTTCTAATCACTTGGCCTGGCCCCAGGTGTATAAATTCAAGCATTCAGGCATGCAGACTGTGAAACAAGACATTTGTGAAAGAATGGGCCGCTCTCAGGAGCTCAGTGAATTCCAGCGTGGAACTGTCATAGGATGCCACTTGTGCAACAAATCCAGTTGTGAAATTTCCTCGCTCCTAAATATTCCACAGTCAACTGTCAGCTCTATTATAACAAAATGGAAGCGTTTGGGAACAACAGCAACTCAGCCACGAAGTGGTAGGCCATGTAAAGTGACGGAGAGGGGTCAGCGGATGCTGAAGCGCATAGTGCAAAGAGGTCGGCGACTTTCTGCACAGAGCTACAAACTTCATGTGACCTTCAGATTAGCCCAAGTACAGTACGCAGAGAGCTTCATGGAACGGGTTTCCATGGCCGAGCAGCTGCAGCCAAGCCACACATCACCAAGTGCAATGCAAGGCGTCGGATGCAATGGTGTAAAGCACGCCGCCACTGGCCTCTAGAGCAGTGGAGACGCGTTCTCTGGAGTGATGAATCACGCTTTTCCATCTGGCAATCTGATGGACGAGTCTGGGTTTGGAGGTTGCCAGGAGAACGGTACATTTCAGATTGCATTGTGCCAACTGTGAAATTTGGTGGAGGAGGAATTATGGTATGGGGTTGTTTTTCAGGAGCTGGGCTTGGCCCCTTAGTTCCAGTGAAAGGAACATTCAAAGCTTCAGGATACCAAAACATTTTGGACAATTCCATGCTCCCAACCTTGTGGGAACAGTTTGGAGCGGGCCCCTTCCTCTTCCAACATGACTGTGCACCAGTGCACAAAACAAGGTCCATAAAGACGTGGATGACAGAGTCTGGTGTGGATGAACTTGACTGGCCTGCACAGAGTCCTGACCTGAACCAGATAGAACACCTTTGGGATGAATTAGAGCGGAGACTGAGAGCCAGGCCTTCTCAACTAACATCAATGTGTGACCTCACCAATGAGCTTCTGGAAGAATGGTCAAAAATTCCTATAAACACTCTCCTCAACATTGTGGACAGTCTTCCCAGAAGAGTTGAAGCTGTAACAGTCCGCAGCTGTATTGAATTCTATGAGTTAGGAATGGGAGGCACTTCAGTTCATAGAATGAGTAAAGGCAGGTGAGCGAATACTTTTGACAATATAGTGTATTTGCTCTAAAAATGTAGTGAAGTAAAAGTAAAAGTACCGGTTAGTTAAGTAAAGTACAGATACACAATTTTTTTACTTAAGTACAGGAACGAAGTACATTTACTTCGTTATGTTTCACCACTGGCAATCGGCTATCATTAATCACATAAGCCTTCCCATTTTTGTGGAAATGACGACAGAGGTGCTCTGATTTGATAGCTCAGAACTTACGTTTACATCAATACTGCCCCCCTGCTGGTCTGGCATGCTCATAACTGCACTCAGAAGCGTATTTATACGGCTCCGTATGGACGCGGATATTTTGAAAACAGTCACATGTGGACGTGAGCGTTTTCCTAAAACGGAGGACAGCAGATGTACGTTTTCAAAAATACCTGGCTACGTGTGGACATGGTCTAAGAGAAATAGACTTGCTTTTGGCAACTGGTTAGCATACCTTTAAGCTGACCTGGGATGATGTCGCGGTCTCTGAAATAACTTTTGCAATTCTAGTTTAGAAGAAGCTAACAATAAAAAGATACTGTTGGGATATCACGAAGTTTAATGTGGGGTCTG
Source organism: Neostethus bicornis (assembly GCA_902685375.1). Lineage (NCBI taxonomy): Eukaryota > Metazoa > Chordata > Actinopteri > Atheriniformes > Phallostethidae > Neostethus > Neostethus bicornis. The sequence continues at coordinate 6,510,440 of LR738549.1, read as the reverse complement.
TTATTATGAAAGTCTTATAACGAAGCAAGAAAGTAAAAAGGAGATGTGTTCACTCATTGTTACAGGTTGTCCACCATCGTGGGAGCAGACCAGATCCTGGTGCTTCACCAAGGACAGATTGCAGAGAGAGGAAGGTAAGGCCGATGGTGTGTGAGCTTCTGTCCCCCAACTTGTGGTTCGTACGTACTGCAAATATGTTATCTAGTAACGCACAAGTTTTTAAGTTCTTTCTTAAACCTGCTAGTGTTTCTTTAGCCGGTGCAGATTCACACACATGGACACACACTTCGGACTACCACTTAGCCGCTGGTGCATGCGATCCTTTGATATAGGAGCTAAGTTTGAAGGCTTCCTTTCACACACACATATACACTTTGAAGATTCAAAACCTAAGGATTTGATAAGAGCACACCTGAAAGAATATGCGATCACATGGAGCTGCAATTGATCCGTCCTCGTTCGGCCCTGCAGGCGTGAACGCTGAGCAGTGACCGGAAAGCATTCATCTTTTGATTGACACTGTGATGTAAACATCAGCTGACCCATTAACCTCTGGTGTCAGAGTACACACAGGTTCTTCTGCAAAGTGTTTGAGGGTATCATTAAACAGGAAGAGGACTCATCTTATCCTTGGGCTGTTGTTCTGAAAAGGGTTTATCCTACAAAACAATATGGAGTTTTACGTCCCTTTTTATGACTATTACTGCTACTTTAAAGGGCCCATCTCATGCAAAATCGACTTTCCAGAGTTTTCTACCTTGTAAGAGTGATGTCCGGGCCTTGTATATGTCACCAAAGGTGTTTCTAGATTGATTTAGCCCGTTTTTCACAAATTGCTGTGGATTTCTGGTACGCTCAGACAAAACAACGAATGAGCAGATGTCTAAAGTATGACGCATTTGACGTAGCCAGAACGGACTTCGCACACGCCCCCCTCCTCAGCAAACCCTCCCTCCTCACCACCTGCCCGCCCTCCTCACTTCACTAATCTACAAGCATTTTGTAATACTTTATCATTCAGTAACATTCATCCCATGCCGCCGCGGTGCTTGTGCTCGTAGGATTCTGGATCCAAAATGTAGGGCTGAACATGATGAATCGACATGATAAAATCTTATTTCAAACGCTACCAAACCGCTACGCACGGGTTTACGCCTGCCTTCCCCCTCCCGCTCAGAGATGGGCGGAGAATATATAACCAATGGCAGGGCCTGTACCCATTCGCACCAAGGGCCAGATAATTACAACTTCACAGTAATTCAGATAATCATGGCACCTGATGAGGGCTGTAAATTGACTTGTGTGGAATCAATTAGTATTTGTTTATTGAAACAGACTACTTTTATTATTATTGAGTTGAAAACTAATAGTTTATGACTAGGATATGGGTGAGGTAATTACATTCCTTGAGCCATAATTGCCCCCCCAAATTTGAAAAAATGAAATAGCTATTTTTTGTTGTTGTTTAAAATAGGCAAATACTTGTTTGCAGATGACATTGTGATCTGTAGAGAAAGGATGAAAGAGGTGGAGGAAAAGCTGGAGAGGTGGAGGTTTGCACTAGAAAGAAGAGAAATGAAGATTAGTCAGAGTAAGACAGAGTACATGTGTGTGAATGAGAGGGATCCAAATGGAAAAGTGAGGTTACAGGGAGAAGAGATAAAGAAGGTGGAAGATTTTAAGTATCTAGGATCAACAGTTCAGAGCAATGGAGAGTGTGGAAAAGAGGTGAAGAAGCGTGTGGAGGCAGGCTGAAACGGGTGGAGAAAAGTATCAGGTGTGATGTGTGATAGAAGAGTTTCAGCTGAAATTAAAGGAAAAGTGTACAAAACCGTGGTGAGACCGGCCATGCTGTTTGGTTTAGAGACAGTGGCACAGAGGAAAAGACAGGAAACAGAGATGGAAGTAGCAGAGATGAAGATGCTGAGGATCTCACAGGGAGTAACCACGACGGATGGGATCAGAGGAACAGCACATGTTAGAGGTTTTGAAGATAAAGCCAGACAGACCAGATTGAGATGGTTTGGACATATGCAGAGGAGAGAGAGAGAGGGTACATCTGAAGAAGGATGCTGGATTTGGAACCACCAGGAAAGAGGTCTAGAGGAAGACCAAAGAGGAGGCTCATGGACACAGTGAAAGAGGACATGAAGATAATTGGCGTGACCGAAGAGGATGCAGCAGATAGGGTTAGATGGAAGAAACTGACTTGCTGTGGTGACCCCTGAAGGGAAATGCCGAAAGAAGAAGACCCTTAGATGTCACATAACATGTTTTTTGTAACTGGAGACGGGCTTTATCCACACATAAAACAAGGGCAGAGTAGTGGTTCACCATCTCGTTTCAACCCTTTTGAAAAGACAAATGGCTCTAAGAGGAAAAAGAAAAGGAATTTATGGAAAAATTAAAAATAGATTTTGAAACTTGTTTCCGTTTAATTTTTTCCTCTAATGAAGAGATTTACGAAAACACATGATGCTTCTGCTTCGCGTTCTGCCCGGAATTCAAGACCAATGGTAGCCCACAAGTTGAAAAGTTTACCCATCGAAGATCCGGAAATGTTTACCAGACAGAATACAAAACAGAGTTCACCAAAGGGTTGTGACCTTCCTTTGAACCAAAGTTCATTCCCCTCTTCTCCAGTACAGGCAAAACACCGAAAAATAGGCCCAAAACGCCCCGAAGAGGAAAAAATCTGGTTTGTTAACGCGTCAATGAAAGAAAACAGAAACTAATTTTTCCATCGGAGTAAAACATGGTAGATTCTAATCTCTTTATTGGTTAATATTAGTTTCATTAATAGATAGAAACATTGAATTGATTATTGGTGCTTTACTTTTTTGTGTTTACCATTTAAGTTATAAGTTTGTTTTCTTTTTTTTAATAAAAATTTTGCTGCAAATAAATAAAAACATTTGTTTTGTGATTTCATGATCTGCCAGTTTATGATATTGATATAAAATACTGAGGTTTTTTTGAACAAGTTTGAGTTGTGTGTAACTTGGAAATAATGAAAACCCTGCAGCCAATCAGAATCAAGTCTCCACCCACACTGGAATATCAAAGTTGTATCAACACCTTCAACGACACGTAAACGTGTCTATATTTTGTTTTTCTTTACACTTTTCTTTGAAGTTTCAAACGCCGATTTCAAACCAACTAAGAGCCACGTTTCAGAGCTCCAAAAAAGTTCACAAGGCACTGAATACTAAAAGTCATGAGAACATAAAAGTTATGTCCTCTTTTCCCCTAACAACATTTACCTTCCGAAGAAAGTCATTAGAAAAAGAATCCAGTTTTAGTCGTGCCTCTGAAAGATCAATTTTAAAACGTCTTAAAATTAGTAAGCTGTGCTGTTAAAATATTCACGATAACTTGAAATGGTCCCCAATAAATTAGCTGTCCAGTTACTATTTTTTTTATCGTGCTCTTCCATTCTTTTGACCGTTTATTTTGTTGTACCCTTGGTCTGTAGCTTCTATTTCTGACACTATCTGCTTCCTTGTGTCTGGTAGTCTAGACAGTAACACACTTATGCTGTAATTTATTTATAGTAAAGTTCGCGAAAGTTTGCTAGAAGTCAATCTTTTATTTTTTCCGATTCATTTCTTAAACAGCACTGGTGACTCAGGAGATTTGGTTGCTTCCTCTCTCTGGCATTTTTGTTAAATCTTTTAAACGGTTTAGCTTTTTTAGAAATTCATGTGACCATTTTGTTCATCCCTGTACATGTAATGCCTAAAATGCACAGCTAAGAAGAGTCGAGATAAATTATTGATCTGGGGTCATGACTTTTTTATGTTGTTTTGTCTTTAGACATGAAGAGTTGATGATGCAGGGAGGACGATATGCAGCAATGTGGTGGAAACAGCAGAAAAGTCCTGACACGCAAACAGACCCTGCGGCCTTCCACTTCATTCAAGACACATGGAGCTGATTTAAAAATAAAAATGTGAAATTAATAAGTTTTCTTGGCTAAACGCTAGGCTTTTTGTTTTCTTTGCATGCAAAATATTACATGTCAACTTATTCTGCAATATCTTAACTGTAAAATAGGGTTTGAGACACGCAACCCCTAGTTTGTTCATTACTTCTATCGATAGTAGCCGAGAAGTGCCGCTGAGGTAGTCAGGGAATCTGGTTTGGTGACCTCAGGATTGGACTATGCTTTTTGCGGATGATGTGGTTCTGTTGGCTTCATCAGGCCATAAAGTCCAACTTTCACTCGACTGATTTCCGACTGGGCAGAGTAGAGTGCCCCTTCCAAGTCAGGGACGGAACCCTGCCCCAAGTGAAAGAGTTTAAGTATCTCAGGGTCTTGATGACGAGTGACGGAAAAGTGAAGCAGGAGATTGACCGATGAATTTGTGAGGCTTCCCCAGTGATTAGGAACGGGTGGGGGAGGAGCCAAAAAGTGAACCTCTCAAGTTAACAATTGATCTATTATGTTCCTACCCTCACCTATGGTCGACAGCTGTGGGTGGTGACCAAAAGAACGAGATCCTGGATATATGCAGCAGTGATGACCTTCCTCTTCAGGATGGGAGGACTCTCGCTCAGAGATAGAATGAAGAGCTCAGCCATCTGGGAGGAGCTGAGAGTGGAGCCAATCCCTTCTTTTTCGAGAGAAACCAGATGGGGTGGTTGATGCATCTGTGTATGATGCCTTGCAGGTGAGGTATTCCAAACTTGTCCCACTCTGACTTGGAGAATAGATCAACCATGCAAATTTGGTCCATGTTGGCAATGATTGCCCAGATCGAGAATTTAAAGACAAAGTTTAGATGTGGTTGTCCTGCTGCCCACAGAAAAAGTTTGTTTTTACTTTATGTTTTCCAGACTACACTGACTGTTTGGGTGCACTACACACGTCACGTCCGGTCCTGACCAAAAAGGAACAATTGGTGAAATTTAAAAAATACTCGCCCACTGTAGACCAATCGATGCCCACTTCTCAGTGTTCAGACAGTTTCTTTTTACTAAACAGTCTGAGATACTGAAGAAACAGTCTGAATTATCAGGCTGTCTTAGCTTAGCATCATGGGTCATGTCCAAATCATTAGCCCCCCATTGGGGGGAAGGATGACTCAATGACTAGGGTGTTCAATCTCCCGCTCGGAGGTCATGCCGAGGAGTTCTTGAGCAAGACACTGGACCCCCAATTGCTCCTGATGGTGGTTTGTGCCTTGCATGGCAGCTCCCATCATAATTTATGAATGTATGGGTGAATGCGAGCAAAGTAAAGCGCTTTGAGTGTCAACACAGGTGGAAAAGCACTATATAGATAGAGTCTACTCTATTTAGTTCAAACATGGTTAAAGTAGCCATAAATTAGCCAGAAAAAAGCTCTTTCCTACTTTGTTTTATCAACTTAGGCTTACAACGGTAATGTCAAGCTCAGGGTCTTCTTGATGTAAAACTACTAGCCTCAGATCATCCAGAACGTGTTACCATACTGCCATATGGAGGAGATGGTGGCTCAGTGGTTAGAGCGTTCGCCCGCGTACCAAAAGTTAACCGGAAGTTAACCGGAAGTTAATCGGACGTTAACCAGAAGTTAATCGGACGTGAACCAGAAGTTTGCGGCTTCGCATCCCACTGAGTTCACATCTAGGGTCCTTGGAGAAGGCACCTAACCCCCCGTTTCTCCCACCATTGGAACCGTCATAGGTGGCAGCTTGCTGCGATGTAATGCAGCACACAAATTTCACAGTCAGGGATTTATAAAGCATATTAAAATAAATAATAAAAAAAAAAGATGTAAGTCCCCGTATGGCTGCATTAAGGTGATTACCGGTGATCAAAATAAGCGGGCCTTTGGCCAACTTAAAAGCATCAAATTGCCTTTGATCAACTTTACACAAGGTATGGTTAAAACAGGGCTAATATGATGGAACTGAAAAAGTTAAATATCAGGAATATTTATTTAAATCAAATTAACATTTTTTTCTTCTGATGATTCTTCTGTTCGATTGGTTGGGGAGTTCCTCCATTGTCAGACACTGAAGTGATAATCTTACTCAGATTGTTTGGGTAAAAACATCCTGCTCGGGTTGAAAGTGCAGATGTCAAAGGTTGTAGTTTGGTGTAAATCTATATCAATAGCCTCAGGGTCAGGAGCAGGCTTATATAGAGACAACCACAGTTTTACAACTGGAAAAAAACTAAAGTAACTGATGTGAAAGAGCTTTTAAATACAGTACTGTTCAGACCTCATTCAATCTGCGGTACAACATTGACTTTTTTTTTTTACTTAAAATTACGTTTAATCGCCAAAAAGATATTTTTTTGGCCAGGCAGTGAAACAGGTTCCAGGTCTTATTATTTTTTTGTAAATTTTAGATGAGGTTTCTGTCAGTTCCTGATTAAAAAAATACCTTGAATAAAAATTGTTTATAATAGATATGTTAACCAGGGGTGTGGATAATAACAAGCAGCCCATCAATACCCATTTTATAATTATGAAATCCTCTTACAGTACTGAATTATTACAGAAAAAATCCATTGCCAACAACTTTTGTGTATTGAGCAGTGATTCTAGCCTAGCCTACAATTTTAGCCTACATGGCAACAAAATCTGGCTGAAATGTGATTGATCAAATACTCAAATGCAAAAACAAAAAAGCTATCGTAGAAATAAAACAGACTGACCATTTAAAAATATTTTATTAATATTGATCGCCAAATGGTCATAAACACCAGTTTATGATTTGTATAGAAGCATTTGAAGGTGTTTCGGTTCACCCGTAATATAAACATAGTTTTTTATATATATATATATATATATATATATATATATATATATATATATACACACACTGAGTAATATTAGGGTTGTGTATTGATTTTAAAAACTTAACCGATTAACCACACAGCTGATAAACATCAATCTCAGCCAATTGCAAATTTGACTAAATTAATTGTAATTATTCGGAATCAATCAACTCCAACTCCATTGTCTCTAGAGACAGAAGGATGCCTACTGGTAATCACAATCTATAACTACTGGTGATTAACTGTGGTAAATCAAATGTTACAGTACATTCGCATACAACCACAAAATTGTAAATGTACTTAGTTAATTTTAAAAATGACATTCACATACTTTACTGTACATGCAATAATTTTCTCCAGATGCAGATTCTCAATATGGGACCAGAAGAGTTGCAAGTTGTTGAACACCGCACTAGGTCGTTGGGTTGCAGCTTCGTACCCACAAGAAATAAGATTTCTACACTCTCGTCGTGTTTTTGCGCTTGCTGGAAGATGTGGCCAATTGACATCTCTGTTAATATCATTTTAATATTTTTATATACTCTATTTGTCCCTCACCGGGGAACTTTGTGTGCTGCACTACTACACCGCAGCAGGCGGTCACTTCAAAAAACACAGATATCATTCATGTTTTTGTAATTTACTGCTTCTAAAAGCACTTTATTGATTATCTTTTGGGATTCACAGCATGCAACTAGAAATATTTCAGCTACATTACACGTAACAATGTACAAAACATAACACAAGCAGAACATCCACATTTAGCCATTTTTTGCTCTGATATCTCTCAAGCATTCAGAAAACGGTTCATCTATTTCTAACTGTATGTTCTAATGGAATCAGTAAACGGACAGATCTGTACATCACATGGTAAAACAGGAAGCGGCAGCACGCAGTTGTGTCGTTTATGTGATTACGTACAAAAAGTAGACAAACTAACAGTGCAGAACATCGGAAATGACAGATGTGTTAACACAATTTATGTTTACTGTGATTGAGCGTTGACACGTTTTGTGCATGTTTATGAAAACGCCATGAATCAGATTCTGCTTTTTGAACCAAGATGAATTATTACCATGTGGCTAAATCAAAACTAAAACGCTCATGTTGTTGTGATAACGCATCGTGATAAAATTGCATTAACCCAACAACTAGTTCATGTTTATGCAGATGACAATATCATTTTCAATGACAAATTTTGAATGCATGGATAAAAGAAAATAAATAAGTTTGCAGTTTGATCCAAACACACATGTCAATAAAACCACAAAAACAATTAATGGGATTTTTACATTAGCATAGACGATATAAAGCGTATCAATATTTTCTTTGCGTATTTATATAAGTACATTCATCACAAACACTGTCACACATTTCTTTCGTACTTTTTCTTTCTTTTTACTTATAGTTGATGAACATCCACAGGAGGGCAGATTTCTGAATTCAAATGTAATAAACCATTTGTGACATTAAAAACTTGCTGGGATTGGAAACGTTATTAATGAATTAGATGATACAAATGGGCATTGAATTATTTGGACCCTTCACAGCGAAAGCCACTTTTGCACACCACACATAAAGATGAACGGATTCAACGAAAAAGCCATTAATTAGCAGATATTTACTGTTTTATTGTCACCAATTGATTACATTTTTGTAATTTATCAATTTATTTATTTTTAATTTATGGTCATAAAAGGAGTAAAATCTAGTTAATATTTAGCAATTGTTTCGAACAAATGTCCGACAAATTGGGACCTAATTGGATTAAAGTGAAATGTTAATAGTCTAATTATAAACTTAACATACACTTTTTTAAAGAACTTAAATCCCAGTGACAGCTAAATAATGAAGTCAAATAAATGTGGATTTTACAAAAAAGTACAAAAATTTATGTACCCTATGAAAAATTTTCCGAATAAAATGATTTCAAGTGTGGTGAACTTACTGTTATTAAGAACTTTAAAAACATCTATTACAGCAAATTTTGTTGAATTATGATAAATGTTGTGATAAATTTAGTTAAGACAATTAAATGTTGTCCATGTAAATCCACGATGGTGTTGTAGCAATGGAATGGTCTAAGTGAACTTAGCGTCTTTCCTACATTTAGTCATGTTTAAAACTCTTTGTTGGCTAAGAATAATTTGAGCATAGTTTACCCAGGCCAAAGCAGACATGTGCATTTCCGTTCTCATTACTTATGTTATTTTTGGTTATAATTTTTGGAGTTGTGAAATCAATCAAGTGAAGTCTCAAGGAAAACAGAGAGAGCCAAGGATTTAATGAAAAGACAGTGGGGAAAGTGCCAAGCCAACTTTTGGCTGAGATCGAAAGGAACCAACTCAAATCATAATGGATCTTACAGTGTTGACTTCACAGAGTCCAGCTCGAAATGGTTTGAAAGGGCTAGAATAGTCCAGCCTGTTCAGATAAGAATTACAAACTATAACTCATGCTGCTGCAGAGCCAAGCAAGATTAAAGCAAAAAATTTGACACATCGTTGGCCAAATTCATACTCCTGAACCAATACAAGAAAAGTCATGTTGGCCAAGCATTCTTGGAGCCAGTGATTTTTGTTCATTTTAAAAGTCGGACCAATAAATTGAGTAGTCTGGTGTGTCATTGTATAAGTCCCCAGACATTTGGAAGTTAAGTGGTTTTTAAGGAACCTGCCACCATTTTTCTAGTATATCCCAATACTTTATTCTCTCCACATTCCCTCCTGTCTCAGTATGTGCCTTCAATCGTTCTATCAAACAGTCCAACTGAGTTAGCATGTAGCTTAGCACCATGCAGGCGTTAAGATCCCAGCATTGTGCTACTGCTTACATGTTAAGTTAATCAAATGCTAAATAAGTGGTAGTCTTCCTCATTGATTATTCAGCTCTGGTCCTTAAGCAAGTTATTCTGCTTCAAATCAGTGATCACGTATGAAAGTTATCGTTGTGAAAAACTTTGTACGCTTTCAGATCCACATTAGTCAAGTCAGATGTGTTTTACCGAATATACTGTATGTGGATAACATGCATAATACTGGCTCTTAAAGCTTGAATTCAGACACTCCCAACTTGTTCCATCCTCTGAGTGCCAACACTTGACACTGAGTGCCAAGTGCATTGAGTGCCAACACAGAAAGAAAAGCGCTATATAAGTAGAATCCATTTACCATCTGAGCTAAAATAATACAATTTAAAGTATTTTAATTGGCTTGCCATTCTCCAATAGATTAAATCACTTTGTAGAGTTAGATTTTTAGAGCTAGTTTCAATATAAAGTTTACAGTGTATATGAGATGGCATAAACAATGATACAAAATGATCCAAAAATGCTCAAACTAACTACAAAACACAGATCTAGTGTACCAGTAACAGCAGATGCACGATGTTGTGTTTGTTTGGTTTTCACTTTTAGCGTATTGGCTAACCTCAACATAAGACAACCAGCTCATTCTGCCTTGACCTGGAGTCTTTATGGTTACCATTTAACTATAGACAAATTGCTATGGTAGCATAGATGGAATGGTTAAAAAAAAACAAAACAGAAAAGGAAGGCTAGGGGGTGCCAAGGGGGAAAGGGTAGAAGGTCTGGTATTGCACTATTTCTGGTTTCAGGGAGTAAATGTAATTTTATTCAAGATGTGTTCATTATAATTGAAAATTTTTATGTGTTATAGACTCTTCAGGAATGGTGACTTTACCATAATTTTCTTTCAACTTTGTTATTTGTTTCTAAACCTTCATGTTTAGAACTGTGTAGGTTCTCGAATTATATTTGTTCTTCCATAACTTGTTAGGGTGTACTCACACTAAGCCATAGTTGTTATGAACCGGGTGGAAAGCCTCTGGCCTGCACTCACATACACTGTTATGGTTTTACCATTTGCACCAAACCACGCTTTTGTCAGTATGGTGCGACTGTTTCTGGATAAACCCAAGGTGGCACTCTTGCAGAAAGCTGTAGAGTCCGTCGATCTTGCTAATTTGTAGTTAAGTTGTTTGGTCAAAGTGGCTCACAGTCTGTTGCTAAAATGATATGACGCTTTTGGGGCAAGAAAAATAGTTTTGGAGCTTCACAGAAATGGGACATCATGTTCCATGTTCCAGCACTATCCGCGGTCACACCACGTATACATATAGCCCAACTTCATCTAAACCATGCCCTGGCACGCCTCTTCAAAATGGGACAGAGATGACCAAACGAACTAAGCCTGAGCACAGTTCCAAGGACTCAGACTAGTCAAACAAACTACATTAAGGTGGTTGAAAACACTCAGGCACAGTTCGCTCTGCATAACTTGAGTACACCCTTAGTGTTCTGAGTAAAATGCCTGGCCTAAACAAATACAAATATTCTCTGAAAAGAGTATTTTATGTTTTGTGTATACATAGTGACCGTGCGCTCTGATACTGCCTTTCGTTTTTAGTTGTTTCCAAACTTAAAACAATAAAATAGAAAAATCCCATTTCATTTTCGAAGGGTCAATGACGAGTTAGAAGATCAAAAATGTAGAAAAATGTGACAAGTCGATTAAAGTGAGGGGAAAATGTGCAGACTGCAATGGAAGGAGTAAATATAGAAATGAATAAAAGAGGTCGAGATTTAGACAAGAACGTGTGAGGACACTCGTGTAAAGACAAAAATAGACACGGATGATTGGATTCAAGATGTTAAAGTGCCCAGGAGATGTGTTTCATAGACACACACTCACTCTCAGTGTCCACAGCGTTAGCTAGTGCTAGCCTCTGAGACCAGCTGCCCTCTAACTGAACTCAAAAACACACAAAAACACTGATGACTTGATGTTCAGAACATCCCACTGGGACGAGCTGTCATCACCACAGAGTAACGTCATTAACACACTCACTAGTGTCCGACACACTGAAACCGAACTCTTCAGTAACACACACAGCGACAAATATGCAGACTTGTAGTGGAAACGCTTGTGTGTATCCATGATTTGTCCTCGGGCTATCTCCCAGAGGGACCATACTGCTCGTTCAGTTTATCCATCTGTGTTTCTGGTGCCACAGAGCGGTCGGCAGGTTCTGGCAACCTTGGTACTCCCGCCTCATCTCGCTTTCTGTTAGAGGTGGTGTGGCATTGCAAGGAGCTCCCGCTAGTGTCACATTTAGAAGGCCGGCCCATGACTCCAGAAGGTAAGATGCCCCTGGAACCTGCAAACAGAATTAGTAGAGTATTTAGGAGACGCCACCAATGAGAAAAAAAAATTTTCTGTGGTATTTTTTTAACACCAGACAATAACCTCAAACACTCACAAGGTTATGTGGGAGCAGTTAAATTTCATTATAATTACACATGTTCAGGAATACTATTCAGTAAGACACACGACGTGTGGACAAGTCAATGACTGTCAATAGGAACTGAACCTGTGTTCACCCCCATTTGAGCCTGTTTTCTCCGGCAAATTGTCAGCCATTACTTGCCACATAAGGTCATTTCACAGGCTTAACTTAATCAATATACATGGCAAAGGACAACAGAAAACCAAACCATGACTCAGACCGATTGGCTGCAGTTAGGGTCTCCAAAAACTTTGCAGTTGCTTGGCAAAGTGGTTGCTGCACAAATGCAGATTAGACCAATGATTGCATATTTCCAGCAACATAGAGTCAACAAAATGTTGTTTGTATTGACAGAAAATACTGTTACAGTAGGTGGCGTCATGTTCACTAGGTCTATCCTTCTTACAGTCATTGATGCACACTAAAATACCCTTCAGCTTAGTGCGATTTTTGCCTTAGGACCCCTTGAATCAAATTTTGACTTTTCAATCAACAGCCACCAGAAAATTTGTTTTGAAGGAAGAATGTTCAAAAAGTTTGGTAGTGCATTCAAAGGAATGCTGGACCATTATTCTAGAAGAACTTTTGTGAGACCTGAAATATCTTGAAAGAGAAGGTCTGGCTGTCGGTCTCTGATCTGTCACATCCCAAAAAATGTTCGAGTAGGTCAAGCCAGCCCTCCACGCCAGACTCTGAACTCTATGTGCTTACAGTCCTTGATTTGCTTTAGAAGACTGGTCACTCAAAGTTGGGAGTATGGAATTGTCCAAAATGTCTTGGTATGCTTAAACATCACGAGTGCCTTTAACTGGAACAGAGGGACCATGCCTGGCTCCTGAAGAACAACCCCATACCAGAAGACTGCTCCCACCAAACTTCCCACTTAGCACGTCGACAGAGAAAAACTACCAAATGTTAACTCAATGGTCAAATTACAAAATGAATAATCTAATCTATGCTTCCACTGCTCTAGGGTTCAATAGTGATGATACTGCCTTCAATCTTTTGTGTTATACTTGGTAATTTATGGTTGGTCCCCTCGGAAAGTCTATCCACAAATCTCTTTACAGCCAGCTTATGAACTTTGGAGATCTGTGGTCAACAATTGCAGAAAGTTGTCACAATTCTCCTCAACATTCCTTGACCTTGCTCCATCAGGCCAACTGCATCACAGCTTGTTGCTCCTTCTAAGTGGAATGGTACTGTACACGGTACACTTCAAATTAGATCACATAAAAACTGAAATTGTGAATATACAGTGGCAGAAGAAGGCCTAATTTATTTTTAAAATTTGAGAGACACACATTTGGAAACTTACCTTTCCCAAGTGGTCCACCAAACAGGTGGCAGGGCTGATAAGTGACCAGGAACTCTCTTCCCAGCCCGAACTCAGTCTCTGGTTCTGGAAGCCATAAGACTGCCGCGTATGGCTCTGAATCAGAGCCACGTTGACGTGTTTCTGGGATCCTCGCAGCCTCTTTAGGAGGACACCACTGTAACTTTGATCCACAAACACCAGCACCCGAGAAGCTCTGCAACCAGCCAAGTCAGCAAGCAGTTCATTCACCGAGTAACGCTCCTTCAGATCTGCCTAAACAAAAACAATCGCAGACATTTACAGTCAAGACTTTCTACTTTGTTTTTATGGAAAACAACTGATACAACTTGTTTCCATCTATTCAATATTAAACACTCTTCTCCTGACGCGGGGTTATGATAAGGATTTTGCAGCTGGGAGCTTGTCCCAAGTTTGCGGGTTATATTGCATGACCGCTGCTATGACTTGTGAAGCAGATATCATGTCAACCTAGAAGACCCTTACAGGTGACATGGAAGATCTTCATAAATTTATTTTTTGAAATATTACTGAAATTTGCCTTCACTGGTTGGACTTCTGCTTGTAAATAGATGTACCGAAGTCAATCTCCATGTGTATTTATTAATAAACTGGGAACTCTATGGGACATTAGAAACCTCAGTAAATCATTTTTATGTGGTGGACAAAAATCATTGGTGTGAAGCCTGTTGATTACATTAATTTTCTGTTTTCACCAAGTAAGTATTCGTTTTGGTTGGAGACGCAAACCTGGTGAATCCAGTTAAGACCAAAGCAGATCTAAATTCTTGCTAAGTATCTACAAAAAGTTGCGAAGCTTTCAACCCTAGAAAGATCTTTCACACTGTCCTTAAAGAATAAAAAATCTATAGGTAGAATAACTGGACAAACTGCAGCAACGCCAGATCAAAACTATGTTTTGCAATGTCAACAGCCTTGATGGGTATTTCCAGACTACATAACTTTCCAATTAAAATCTATTGAATTCCATTTGTAGAATTATGGGAGCTCTCTGTTTCTTCTTCTTTCGGCATTTCCCTTCGGTCGCCACAGCAAGTCAGTTTCTTCCATCTAACCCTATCTCCTGCATCTTCTTCAGTCACGTCAACTATCTTCATGTCTTCCTTCACTGTATCCATGAACCTCCTCTTTGGTTTTCCTCTAGTCCTCTTTCCTGGTGGTTCCAAACCCAGCATCCTTCTTCCGATGTACTCCCTCTCTCCTTTACACATGTCCAAACCATCTCTGTCTGGCCTCTCTGACTTTATCTCCAAAACCTCTAACATGTGCTGTTCTTCTGATCCTGTCCATCCTGGTCACTCTCAGAGAGATCATCAGCATCTTCATCTCTGCTACCTCCATCTCTTCTTCCTGTCTTTTCGTCAGTGCCACTGTCTCTAGACCAAACAGCATGGCCGGTCTTATCTTAGCTTCGAGTTCTACTGTTGTTTTATCCGAGTTGATTTCACCAGATATTCAAGCCATACGTATTCTTTTCGGTTCCGACTGTCATTACAGTTTTAAAGACTGCGTTGGACAGTTTTCAACCCAGTTAGTCAGTCTGGAATAGATCTTTCTCGCATGCCAATGATCTGACCCTTTTTAAATAGTCTAACATCTTTTCCAAGGCCAAGGAATATGTCTTTCCAGATGGTCATTTGGCCAAGCAGTGTTGCAAATTTTCACAGGGATTGTCCAGTATGGGTTTACTTAAGGGTGTATGTCTTAATTTTGAACATATTTGCAACTTCATTTGATTTATTTGCTTTCTCTCTGAACTTTTATTGAGCAAACCAGACCTTAATCTCACAGTGACATGAACTGGTCACTGGAGCAATACTTCCAAAGTCATCTCGGGCCAACAATAAAGAAGAGGAAAAAATGAGTCACTGATTGGCTGGACCTTAAAACGTTTCATCCTCTTCAAGTCAAATAAGGTCATGCAATTTGGAAGCTTCAGAAGTTTATGTTTCCATCAGAATCTGCTTTGTTTGAGCAGCAGGAGACCCTCTATCATCCACCAACTCTGGATGTGTTGTGCTGTTGTGGTGCCATAAGGATAAGGTTTAGTCACTATTATATGTATTTATATGGTTTTTCATAGTTTGTTTAGGTTGTTTCTGAAAGCTGCAGAGCCAACAAGTCTTAAACAGACAATCATATTTATTTAGTGTATTTTTCTTACAATTCCGTTCATGTTAGCGTCCCACAGCAGCATGGTGCCATCACTACGTGTTGGTGAGTTGAGGTATAAAACGAGTGTATCTGCACAGTGCTGCTTCCTACAGACGTAGGACACATGGTTCCGGATCGCCGCCTTCTCAATAGCCGGGTAAACACCTTCCACGTCGTCTGGGAGAGGAGGAGACAAAATATAGCACTGCCTGTAAATATTGACACTTCTTTCAAAATCTTACAGTTGTTTTTATTCAAACAATTTTTTAAAATCTGAAATGACACAGGCTTTTTCGATAATGTAAGACAATGTTATTTACAAGCGCTCATATCTAGTATTCGGATACTATTTGGAGACCAGCTTGTTATTGGCTTATGCTTGGTCTCTTCACTTGGGTGTTGCTTTCTCTGTCCTTGCACACCAATGGGGGCGAGACTAACCGGTGAGTAAGAGGACCAGAATTACAAAGTTTAAAAAAAATAGATGTAAAACTAAATGAATGTGTATGCTTTTTTGGGGTCGTACATCAAATCTCTAAACTAAGCACAGCCACAACGTTTTTCTAAACATGCTACGAGATAGGAATCAACACCCCACAAAATGACAGTAATCCGTCATGGGATATTTGAAGATGAATAAAGGGTTAATCTGATTACTAAACCAAACCAAGGAAAAGAGACGAAAACTAGCAAATGCTACACTTGTCGTATCCATGGAACCGGCTGTTTGCTCTGACTTAATCACCAGTGTCAAATAAAAAAACAAATTAATTAGATTTACACTACTTTTAAGAGTGGGTTCCAGATTCTGAGATAAAATTGGACATAAAGAGCAATGGTAAAACCACTATGTGGTTCCAACTGACTGCCCTTGTGTAACTTGATGAATAGCTTCTGATATTTGTATCACTTTATTGTGACAAATTGGACTCAAGGACTGGATGTAGTATCTGTTTGAGGTCAGATGAGCTAAAAGAATTTTCTTGAGAAATATTCTTTGTATATTTTATTAGTGCTTTGATTTCTACTGATGATTATTTATGTATGTGGACACACAAAAATTCCTTCTAACCCCACGACAATAGTTTCAACATCGCTTTCTTCTATTTAATGTGAAGCTTCTGTGATTGCTTAACTTTCCTAAAAAAAACAGTAAAAAGGTGCTTTAAAGGTTCCATCTCATACAAAACCAACTTGTCATGTGCGCCATCTTGGAAAACTACCAAACAGAAGAAGGCATCCTTGTCCCAGAGAAGCTCATAGATTTCATGCCTCCTGGTTTGACAGAAATCATCAGAATTTAAAACACACTCCTGACACCCTTGCTCTTTCCACTCTTCCCCGCTTGCATTGCTCATCTACAAAGTGGGCGGATAATGAGCCACTCACAGAGCACATTTTAGAGGCGGAGCCCGGGCTAACTTCCTGGTTATTGAACTAATTCTATGAATTAGTCACATTTTTGCAAGTAGTTTTTAATGTTCCAAAACCAAAATTGGGGTTGTTTATGTGCATAAGATACACTGAGAAGAGTTATTTTACATAGATGTTAAAGCTACTTTATTATAAAAAATTCAGCAACAAGAACATAAGTCAAAGTAGTTTTGTGTAGAAAAATCCCCCACTTTTTTACAGTATTTGCGCTGTGATCTGTATGGTTTCATTAATACACACATCCTACCTGAAAGCTGCATGCCACTGGCGAAAAAGCTTTTGATGTGATCTTTATGGAAGCCGTTGTTTCTGAGCATTTTGTAGAACTTTTGAAGATTTTGGGCATGTTGTTGGAAAGTTATTTGCTGCTGCCAGCCGCCTGCAAACACACACACACACACACACACACACACGCGCACCGTTTGTTAATTCTGTTTTCCAACCATATCAAAAAGTGCCAGTTCAACCGCAGCGTAGCTGGCAACAACAGGGGCGACAAACATTCTGTATCACACCTAACCCAGTAAACAGAGAACCTCCAGGGAACGTTAGCCTGAAGTTCTCTAAAGGTTTGTTTTAACCAAACCAAAAACTAATGTTCCCTAAACGTTAGTTGGTGGTTGTGTTAGAACCTAACCTTTACAGAATGTTCAGAGAACCAAATTCTAAATGTTATGGTTAAAATTCAGGTTACGTTAACGTTCTGAAGACCAAAACCTGTTTCGTAACCGTCATAAAACTTTCCATTTGAAACTTTAGGGAACCAAAAACAACTTTTTAGGAACGTTTTTTAACCTTTGAAAAACCTTCCCGGAACGTTCTGGGAACATTACATTGTTAGCTTGGAATCCAGGTAGTTATCTTTGGCGTTGGCCAACCTCACCTGGAGATCCAGAACCAAAGAGGTGCCACGGCAATACTGATGTAAGCTGTTAGGGGTGATGAAGATGTGAAGTGAAAGGACACCAAACATTACATTTGGTGAGAAAGAGAAAAGTTAAAAATTCTAATTATGTTTATTTCGGTGTTTGTTACATCACCTAATGGAGGGACATGCTCAAGTTTGAAATGTTATTTTCTGGCCAGATTCAGAGCGAATTAGTCTCAGCTTTTGTTCCAAATGCAAATGATTGCATTTGGGTGTGTCTTAACATTGCTATATGTTGGAATTTAAGGGGTCAAGATGTACTGCGATAATTGACTAATTAACTTGTTGCTCTCAAAAGACAAACAAACCATAACTGAAACAGCAAGTTTTGTGTCCATTCATGTTTCTAGGAAGATTATTTTGATTTGTCCGTTCGTTATCTTCCGCTCATCCGGGGTCAGGTCGCAGGGGCAACAGCCTCAGACGGGATGCCCGGGCTTCTCTCACCCCGGCTGCATCCTCCAGCTCACCCGGAAGGATCCCAGGTCGTTCCCCGGCCAGCTGTGAGACATAGTCTCTCCAGCAGGTCCGGGGTCTGCCTCATTGTGTCCTACTGGTGGAATGTGCCCGAAACACCTCACCAGCGAGCAATGTTCCCTCTAATTTTTTTTTTTTAATAAGGCTTTTAATCTTTGATTTTATGATTCTTTGTTTTCAGAATGTAGATTTTAGTTTTCAAAATGTTTTTATTGTTTTTACCTTTCTATGTAGCGCTTTGGGATTTTTTCTTAAAGTGTAAAGCGCACTACAAATAAAATGTATTATTTATTATTATTATTATTAATTTATTATGTGTCTGAGCAAACACACAAGCTTCCTGAGCAGAAGGGGGCGGAGCAAAAACGTTTACTCTTTTGTGATGTCAGCAGAAGTGATGAGCAAATTCCGAAGCTTCAGTTCGAAGCAATTTGTTTCAGAAAGAAATAAGAAAGAGATATGCTTCAGAGTTTTGTCTCATTTTACCATCTTTAGTTGAAATTGATTTTTATTTTATGCGCTGCATAGGTTTTCCTGTGCGCTATTAACCTGCAAGCAGTGCGCAATTGCGCAGGCGCGCAGCTTAGAGGGAACACTGCCCGCGAGGAGCTCGGTGGGGATCCTTACCAGATGCCGAACCACCCCATCTGGTGACCACAGCTGGTGACCATAGGTGAGGGTTGGAACATAGATCGACTTGTAAATCAAGAGCTTTGCTTTTCGGCTCATTACTCTCTTTACCATGATGGATCGATGCAGCGTCCTGGTTATTGCTGACGCCGCACCGATCCGCCTGTCGATCTCTCGCTCCATCCTTCCCCCACTCGTGAACAAGACCCCGAGATACTTAAACTCCTCCGCTTGGGGCAGGACCCTAAGTCAAAACTTTCTTGCGGTTAACTGATTGGAAGTCTTATTTTAATCATCAGAAAAAAAAATTATCACAAACAAATGAAGGATCCAACCTGAGATTAGCACTGCGTGGTCACAGGTCTGGTACAGCCGGCAAGACAGATGAGTAGCCAGAGGCTGCTGGTGGCAACGCCTTGTGTTTTTATTCAGCTCACAACTAGAGATAGGAAGACTGGGAGAATTCATTGGCAGCGGCTCAGGACACCGGGCAAACTCCACATGGTCTAACACAAAAAGAAAAAAACAGTTAGGAAAAAACACAGGGGCACAAAGCAATGCACAACCGGGCACCGACCTAGCGCAGCAGAGTGTGCAGGAATGCAAACTAATAATTAAATGTTTCCTGATGTTTGCATGAATTACCCTGCCAAACCAAAGTTTGAGGTTTTATTTGGTTTTGTTCTTTGTTTTTTACGAAAGGAAGAAAATATTTCCCCAGCGGTTGCTCTCATGACGTTAAAGGAATGTGTGGTCTCTGACTCACGCAAGAACTATTCTGGATTTTTACACTATTTGTAATTCTGTGAAGTTACTGATGGGAACAATGGTTAAAAAAAATGATTAGAGACTCTCCACACTGGAGAGGTTGTTGCAACATCAGAAACACTCTTCATGTTGTCCTGCCAAAAAAATGATTACTGTTTTTTTTTAGAATCAGAATGCTTTTATTGCCATGTCAATGAAGAATATCAGAGACTAGGAACTTGCTTTGATACAGGTGTGCAATAATATAAGATAAAAATAATAAAAAAATAAAATAAATAAAAATAATTTTACAAAACAAAGAGTGCTCAGAAAGAAAAAGAAAAGTAGTGCAATGTCATAGAAAATAATAAAAAATAATAAAGATAGTAAAGTGACAAGAGGGAGGTGACTAAGAGATGTGGGGTTCAGGTTATAAAGCATTCATTAGTCCAACGGCAGAAGAGAAGAAGCTGTTTTTGTGGCGGGACGTTCTGGTCCGAATGGACCGGAGCCTCCTGCCCGAGGGGAGTCGCTCAAAAAGTCCATGTCCAGGGTGGGAAGGGTCAGCTGCTAGGGGTGTGCGATACCGCAAGTTTTGGTATCGATCCGATACCAAGTAAATACCAGACCAATATCGCCGATACCGATATCGATACCGATATTTAAATTTTTTAAATGACTATTTTTGCATCAAGGGTTTGGGTCATATATATAATATGACCAAGTATATGTATAAACACAGGTTGGTAGGTAGATCCATAGAAGTGCCCAGTTACAAACAAATGTTAACTAATGTTAAAGATGATTATGTTGTACTTTAACATCTCTGTTAATGAGCGCTGCATCTGGGAAAAAGAAGGGGTCAGGGTTTTCTCCTACGTTTCTGAAGTTTTTCTTTGGGGTGATTCTTTAATTTGTAGTGTTACCCCTATATTCAACAGCCTTTCTGTAAATGGTGCAGGTAGCCTCAAAGTACAGCCACACGCTACTTCTCTTTTTTCCATCTCTCTCTACTTTTACCAACTTGCGGTTTTTTTTTTTTTGCTACAGGCGCGACACACAGCATTTACGCATATTTCGCAGACAGATAAGTTAGGTTAACTTTAAAAAAAAAAAAAAAAAGAAAGAAAAAGAAAAAAAAAACGAAAGCAAAGTGCGAGGGGTAAAACTTCAACCAAAGTATCGATATTGTGGTTCGAGTATCGATCGATATCGATACTAGCTTTGGTATCGATATTATCGATATTAGGATCGATCCGCCCACCCCTATCAGCTGCTATCCGACCTGCACGCCCCCGAGTCCTCGAGACGTACAGGTCTTTGAGAGATGGAAGGCTGCAGCCAATCACCTTCTCTGCAGAGCGCACAATGCGCTGCAGTCTGTGTTTGTCCCTGGCTGTGGCTCCAGCGTACCACACGGTGATGGAGGAGGTGAGGATGGACTCGATGATGGCTGTGTAAAACTGCACCAACATCTGGGTGGGCAGCTTGGCTTTCTTCAACTGCCGCAGAAAGTACATCCTCTGCTGGGCCTTTTTGATCAGGGAGCTGATGGACGGCTCCCACTTTAGGTTCTATGTGATGGTAGTGCCGAGGAAGCAGAAAGAGTCTACAGTGGTGATGGGGGAGTCTGCCATTTTTAAAGCCCAAAAATAACTAAAATGTTATTTCAAATTATTTCATGTTTTGAAAATATCCAATCATATTTTTCTGTTTCCATTTACGGTGGCTCAGAGGTAGAGCATTCACCCGCCGACCGGAAGTTAACTGGAAGTTAACCGAAAGTTAACCGGAAGCTAACCGGAAGCTAACCGGAAGTTAACCAGAAGTTCGCAGGTTCGATTCCCACTGAGTTCACATCAAGGGTCCTTGGAGAAGACAACTAACCCCCTGTTTCTCCCACCATTGGTGCCGTTGTGGCAGCCTGCTGCGGTGTATAGTGCAGCATACAAATTTCCTCGGTGATGGATGAATAGAGCATGTAAATGTAAAAATAAATAAATAGATAAAATATCAATCCTTACACACAGTGAACCATCATGCTTTTCTCTCCCCGGCACATACCGTCATCAGTACTTGCAAAATATAATCTACTGTAAAAATGTAATACTTGACGTCTTTTACGTCCAGACTAAATTTCTTCTTAGAAATTTTGTTTGTATCTTGCAAGCCGAAACTAAGTCCAAGCGCTTGAAAAATTCCAATTCTACATTCTTCTTCTAAAACTCAGAAACAGGTCTCCTTCTATGAAACAGAATATCATTTTTTATATTTCCAACCTACCTATACATTTCAGTCTCTGTGTGCGGTCACTGTCACCGACAGCGACCACCAGTGGCAAGAAGTGGACCTCGCAAAATCCCCCGATGCTTCGCTCCAACAGACGGCTGCCAGTACTACTACGCAGACGGGTGTTACCATAAAACCTCTCTGGTCCAGCTTGCAGACGTTTTAGCTGGTTTTGGCAGCGACCTTTTAGAGCCAACGTTAAACACTCATCACCTAAAAACAAAAACACACAAGATTACGTGACCATGAACATTTTAAATAACAAAAAATGGGATTGCTTTTTTTTTTTGCTTGGTAATCAGGTTAATTTTCCGTTTCATTTTGTGTTCTGTACCACTTAACCGTAATGAAGTTGCACGGGGTGCCAGAGCCTATCCCAGCTGATTATCGGTCATCATCCCAGGTCATCAGTCTGTTGCACGGCCACACACATACAACAATCCACACACTCAGAAGAAATTCACACAGCAATTTCTTCGCGGCTAATCAACCCAATGTACATGTTTTCGGAGGTTGGGAGGAAACCAGAGTACTCGGAAAAAAACCACACATATACAAGAGAAGATGCAAACTCCACACAGAATGGCCAGTGTTTCAAACCTCATCCCGACTCCGGGACTTGAACAGTTCAATTTTTGTTGACCAAAATTTATATAGAATCATGTCTCGTGAACATAAAAAAGTGGGAACTGTCATTTAATTAAACCTGTTTTATCTTCTAGAATCTTTGAAGGTCTTTCCGGAATTTTTTTTCATCAAACTTTTATCATTAGATTGGATTCTTTAGATGTATTTATTATGGTCCCGTTTCTTCTTCTTCTTTCGGCATTTTCATTCAGGGGTCGCCACAGCAAGTCAGGTTCTTCCATCCAAACCCTATCTGCTGCATCTTCTTCGGTCACACCAACTATCTTCATGTCTTCCTTCACTGTATCCATGAACCTCCTCTTTGGTCTTCCTCTAGTCCTCTTTCCTGGTGGTACATAGGTACTCTCTCTCTCTCTTCTGCACATGTCCAAACCATCTCAGTCTGGCCTCTCTGACTTTATCTCCAAAACCTCTAACATGAGCTGTTCCTCTGATCCTGTCCATCCTGGTCACTTTCAGAGGGATTCTCAGCATCTTCCTCTCTGCTACCTCCATCTCTGTTTCCTGTCTTTTCCTCAGTGCTACTGTTTCTAGACCAATCAGCATGGCCGGTCTCACCACGGTTTTGTACACTTTTCCTTTCATTTTAGCTGAAACTCTTTTGTCACACATCACACCTGATACTTTTCTCCACCCGTTCCAGCCTGCCTGCACATGCTTCTTCACCTCTTTTCCACACTCTCCATTGCTCTGGACTGTTGATCCTAAGTACTTAAAATCTTCCACCTTCTTTATCTCTTCTCCCTGTAACCTCACTTTTTCATTTGGATCCCTCTGATTTACATTTATTTATGGTCCCGTTTATGGTCCTATTTTATCAGGTGCAAATTAAAGTAAAGAAAAAGACAATTTATTAAAACGAGCGTTATTAAAAAAAACAGTGAAAACAAAGTATTAGATGAAAAAAAGTCGTCATAAACAATAAAATGATCAAAAGAAAGGTGGAACTGAAAACACAACCCGATACTGACAATATTTAAGAAAACATTTATTATATGACGTTGATTTGAGACCTTTTGTTCAGCTTTACACTTTTTTTTTTTTACTAAATTTACAAAGTTTACAAAAGTTAAAAACGATCTATTCTTCTCCAGGTTTTATTCTTAGCACCATGTTCCCCTCTCTTCCCAGCATGGGTTTTTGGTTTTGTCCTCCTTCCATCAGCAAAATAAATTAGGTCTGAATAAAGTTTCTGGAGCCAGCGGGGGTAAAGTGTGGTCTGTGTGTGTATGAATAATTAACAGGTGTGTGACACAGGCTGGTGTTTTGCCTTTAACATCTGCCCATAACTTCGCCCACAGCAGGAGGTCAGAAATTCTGCACACATCTGTCCCTTCACATCATTTCTACTTTTACTTCATGCAGAGGAATGTTTACCATCACCAAAGTGGAATCTAAAGAATTTATCAAACGTGTTTCACCAAAACTGCTGATGTCGCTGGAAAAAGTTCTGGCCTTCACAGTAACTGCTGGAAAACACACAGATGATACAAATTCAAAAACACCCCAAAGACTGGAGCTGCAACAAACTTAAGAACCAGAAATGACAGAAAAAATATCAGCTTTACCTCACTGGTATATAGGCTGTAGAATGTTTGGTTTTAAATCTTTCATTTTTAACTACTTGAATTTTGGTTTTTCTATGTTCCATTCCGTTCGTTCTGTCGTCTTCCGCATATCCAGGGCCGGTCGCAGGGCAACAGCCTCAGACGGGAAGCCCGGGCTTGTCTCACCCCAGCTGCATCCTCCAGCTCACCCGGAAGGATCCTGAGTTGTTCCCCAACCAGCTGTGGGACATAGTCTCTCCAGCGGGTCTTGGGTCTGCCTCTTGGTCTCCTCCCGGTGGGACGTGCCCGAAACACCACACCTGCGAGGCGCTCTGGGGGGCATCCTGACCAGATGCCTGAACCACCCCATCTTGCTTCTGTCGACCTGGAGGAGGAGCGGCTTGACACCGAGCTCCTTCCGTATGGCAGAACTCCTCACCTGATCTCTGAGGGAGAGCTCAGACCTCCTGCAGAGAAGCTCATTACAGCCGCTTGTATCCGTGATCTCATTCTTTCGGTCACCACCCACAGCTGGTGACCATAGGTGAGGATAGGAACGTGGATTGACTTGTAAATCGAGAGCTTTGCTTTTCGGCTCAGCTCTTTCTTTACCACGACGAATGGATGCAGCATCCTAGATATTGCTGACGCCGCACCGATCTGCCTGTCCATCTCCCGCTCCATCCTTCCCCCACTCGTGAACAAGACCCTGAGATACTTAAACTCCTCCACTTGGGGTAGTACCCCGTCCCTGACCTGCAGGGGTAATTTTTCTACGTATTGTTAACATTTTTAAAAAGGCGGTAGAAATAAAGTTTATTCATTCGTTCATCTTCTGAACCACGTATCTCTAATGGGAGCCTCTCAGAGGGAGGCAGGATACACACCAAACAGGTCACAAGTCTGTTGCAGGGCACACACAGACAACCATCCACACACACATTCAGTCCTAGGGTCAATTTTGTGGTGGCCAATCAATCTAACATGAACTTTTTTGGAGAATACGAGGAAACCGGAGTACACGGAGGAAACCCAGACGTACTCGAGGAGAACATGCAAACTCAACACAGATAGGCCAGTGTTTCACGCCTGACTCGCACACCATGCAGCTGAAATAAAGTTGTATTTTATCCAATTAAAAAAAATTAAAAATAGTTGTGAAATTTGTAAGATGTCAGAAATAATATAAATTACTTTCACATGTAGGGTTTTTGTCCATGTTTATTTTTACACTTTAGCAAAATGTAAAAAAAAAACAAAAACAACAGTATCATCATTACACAAAGTTTATTTAAAATGCATTTCATTGACACCAATCCATGCAGAAAACTCACCCAGGTAGATACCGTCCATCTGGGAGCATCTTTTCTTCGTCACATTCATGTCCACGTAGAAGAGGACCACAGGGTGTCCAAAGTTTTCCCCGGGAGTGGGATCAAGTACCAACACAGCATCATGAGGGGGCAACCCAGGGAAAAGCTGGTGGTGTCGGTAAGAACCCTCCCCTCGGTTCAGCATTCGTCCAACACCAAATCCGCCCTGCGGCATTCCGGGAGGGGAATCAGGCAGGATGGCAAGAACTTTGTCCAACGGACCTGCAAGAGGGAACGAGAAATAAAGCTTAACTCAGGGTTGCCCAAGCTTTTTTGTCCCAAGATCTACTTTTCAAGAAGCAAAACTCTTGAGATCTACCAGTCCCGCGGCAACATTGCAAACCACCACAGATTTTTCCACCCTGTATTAAAACTAATATCGGTCCTGAGTAGGTCCTTCAAATCCACAGCCATTGATGATTCAGAATTGTATAAGGATCTTCTCCACCAATCAACTGTAGCTTGACTGGTGGAGAAGAAAAAAATAGTGTTATGATAGTTTCATTGTGATCCTGCCCGACTTCTGGGTTTTAGTCACATGGGTGAAAGTGCTCTATAACACAAGAAAGGTGCTAGATTGTCGCTAGTTGCTTTTCTGAGCAGCTGAATGGTCGCTAAAAATAGCGTCAAAGTCGCTAAATTGGCAACACTGATGTTCATTGGGGTTCTGTCCTCTAATTCTATCTACTATTCTCTACCAGACTGCCTTGGCCCTTTCCCCGTTAGCCCCTACTCTAACCAAAGTCTGTGCCCCCTCCCCGTACCCTAACCCCTGGCTTTCTATCTCATTCATTGTTCTCTATTGTCTGTTTATTTAGAATTACACTGCTAGTTGGTACAGTACAATTCACATGTTGTCCACCTCTCTCCCTCCTCTCTGGGAGAGAGACCCATTCAGGACTCTGCGTTCCTGTCCTGGGCATGGCCACACCGAGGAGACCTCCACGCTTCATCATCCCCGCTCCATCAGGATGAAATCCATCTACTCATCCCCGTACTGGACATCTCCAGGCTGAGGAGTCCCCCGTGTTTCCATCAGGATGAAGAACATCTATTGACTTCTTTAGATATTTAGCTGTAGAGCAGAATAAGCTAATATTTAAACAATAATCTTTGACACATTGTTTGCTCGTCCCGGGGGAGGGATCTCTCTTTCATGTGGATCCCCACGAGGTTTCTTATTTTTTCCCCACTGATGGTTTTTTTAGGAGTTTTTCCTCACCGTGAAGGAGAGTCTAAGGGCATAAATGTGTTAGTCTTGTTTAGTTAGCATTTGTTAGTGTCGTAATATTGGTTTTGAACTTTTATTTTCTACAAAGTCAGGAAGTTTGTGATCTGGAGGAAAAGTGTCCGTGTCCGCAGAGTCGTAAGGCAGGAGGTTTACAAAATATGAGTGAGTCCGTCTTGTGCTGTGATGGCCTTCTCTATAAGTAGTCCATTGAATTATCGGGGAGTACCCGATATTAGTTAGTTATTAGTTAGTTAGATAGTTATTTTTTTTGCTGTATATTTGTGTTAATACATTCCTCTTTTTCTTGTGAAGCCCTTTGAGACGGACATTCTGTGATTTTGGGCTATACAAATAAAATTGAATTGAATTCTGTCATTAAAAAAAAAAAAATGTCATGAAATATCTTTTTTCAACACATCTTGCGGTCGACTCGGGACCAGTCCGTGATCTACCGGTAGACCGTGGTCGACCGGTTGGGCACCCCCACTGTAACTCATCCTGCAAAATCAGTTTTGGGAAGTCCATTATAAAAAATATAAACAGTTTATGATAAATATGCTAACAGAAAGTAACATTAGAGTAAACATCGGATGAGACGTCTCTGTTACTATCTTACGTATGTTTGATCTCAGTTTAACGTCTCTAAAAATTGTGTTGCTGCACCAGTCTGAATAAATTAAATTTAAGGTTTAAATATGTAAAAAGAATGGTTTTGAATTTTACTTTCATGATTAAAAACACTGGAACTATTATTGCCAGTAGAAAAAAATAGATGAACACACAATATTAAAAATACATATAGTCGGAGAATGGAAAATTATTACTATTGATTTCATTCGTTCTGTTAATGATATAAGAATTATACTATTTTATCAACCTGACCCTATGTCATGATTCCCTTGCCTACCACCAGAGGGAGCCAGGGACAATCCTTCGTCTCCCTGATTTGGGACACCTGTTGGTGATTGACCTGCTACCTATTTAAAGGCAGTCTCACTTGCTTTCAGTGTCGGGTAATCATCCTTTCCAGCATGGTCTTCCTGGCTGTCTGACCAAGACATGCCTGTGAACATTTACCTGGAGACATTCCGGTTTGATCCATGTGTTTTCGCCTTTACAGGTTTGCTGGACTCCTTACTAAATAAATAGTGTTTGTTGTCCTGCAATTGGGTCCTCCTTCTCCTTCTGCGCCCAAAATGGTTCTACCCTATAGTTTGTGATAATGAACCTTTTTTTTATTATTCAGCCTTTGAAAATTTCCTAACTCACTTTATTTCTAACATTTGTTTTAAAAATTGAACTTTTCACAAAATTTAAGAGACAAATATTAACAAGTTACAACCACAAAGCATTAAAAAACATAGGGTTGGCAAAAAAAAAGTTTCTTTTCTCAGCACAGCTAAGCCCCTGGCTTAATTTGACCAGTTAAAAAATTGATTCTTACTAAGAAAATATTTTTTTTGAATAGATAAGAATCTGTAAGAGATGAGAAGGGAATTATCTGTAAAAGTGTTTTTCTTAATCGATCACTTTTTTCAGAGCATTTAGTGTACATTAAAAAAGTAGTATTTTAATTACTTTTTAATGTAATTAAAAACATTAATGTAATTAAAAACATTAAAAAAGTAATGTTTTTATTACTTTTTTAATGTAACTAAAAATATCAAAATAGTAATGTTATTAGTTTTTAATGTAAAGTAAAAACATTTACTTTACGTAAATATACATTTACCTTTACGGATGTAAATGTAAAAAGATTACTATGAAATGTACATTTTCTACATTTGCAAATGTAAAAAATGTACTTTTACATGTTTTTCACTTTTACAAAAGTAAAAATGTAAAAGTACATTTTAACTTTTACAAAAGTGAAAGTAAAACTTTTGTACAAGTAAAAAGTACATTTACTTTTGAAATATACATTAAAAAGCCATTTTTAATGGACATTTGACTGAGTAGAGGAAACAAACAGATCATAATTAGAAGAGTTTACTGAAGAATTACTTTTTTAATCAATCATAATAATCAATAACACACGTTTGTTTTGCAAAAAAAGTTAACAAAATTTATTATTTGGACACAAATTACTACTGTACTGAATCCTGCAATAAAAACATTCTAGAACGCACTAAAGAAATAGTTTGCAAAATATTTAAGAGATTTTAGCCGCTGACAAAAAAAATGTACTTTTGTCCAAAAACAAAAAGGTTCAGACGGTCATTCAGGACTTAGGTTTTAACTTCCCGTTTTTAAAAAGCATTTTTGTTATTCTACAAGAGCGTACAGTGATAGAAGTCGAGAAATCTACAAGTATTTCTGGCACGTGGTGGTTTTTTTGAATTTCAAATATCTCTTTTGAGTCATAAAGCCGACAGATTATGATTTCAAAGTATTTAAGGTGCCAACTACTTAAAAAAATTACTGTTATGCTGGAACGAGAAAAAAAAAGAATCAGTTAAATGTTGAACTCAGAAAGAGTTTAAACATTGTTTTTAAGTATTGATGTAAAAACAAAACATTTGAATTTTTTGCAAATTGATGTAAAAAAAAATACCGATGAGTCCACTAAATTTGGCAAATTTTAATTTGTTGTGTAACCGCTCATTCATTCAAAAGTGACCCAATATTAAAAAAGAAATCAAGATGTTTAGACTTTAATGACATTTTCATTACTTTTTGTGTCTTTCGGATGGAAGTCGAAACTTCTCGTTCTTCCAGAACTGTGTCAAGAAGACCCTTAGAACCCCTTTTGATCATCTTTAATTTGTCGTGTAAGCCCGCATTCACTCAGGAATCATCCATCATCGAAAACAAGATTAAAACATTTTTGTTCTCGAGTTGAAATGACTTTCGGATGGAATTCGAAACATCTCAATTTTCTGATACTGTCTCCAGAAGACAGTTTGAACCATTTTTGACAATCTTTAATTTGTCACGTAAGCCCTCACTCATGTAAAAATAATCCTCCATTGAAAAGAAAATCGAGATGCTTTGACTTCCACCCAAAAGTCATGAAGATAAAAGTCCTGAAAAGGACTTTCGGGTGGAAGTCGAAACAACTCGATCTTCTAATACCATGTCCAAGAAACCATTTCAGTTCTTTTTGTTCCGTTCCGTTTTGTCGTCTTCCGCTCATCCGGGGCTGGGTTGCGAGGGCCAACAGCCTCAGACGGGAGCCCCAGGCTTCTCTCTCCCCAACTGCATCCTCCAGCTCACCTGGAAGGACCCCAAGTCGTTCCCCGGCCAGCTGTGAGACATAGTCTCTCCAGCGGTTCCGAGATCTGCCTCTTGGTCTTCTCCCGGTGGGACGTGACTGAAACACCTCACAAACGAGGCGTTCGGAGGGGATCCAATTCTTTTTGACAACCTTTAATTTGTCGTGTAATCCTTCATTCATTTAGAATCATGAGGAGATAGAGATGTTTCGATTTTCATCACACTTTAATGACTTTTCATGACTTTCGGATGGAAGTCGAAACATCTCGATCTTCGAATACCGTGTCCAGAAGACAGTTTGAACACTTTTCGACAATTCTTAAATCATGTTATTTAGAAAATAAAAGAGTTTAATTTAGTGATAAATTACGCTAGAAATGAAATTAATGAGATTCTGGATCATTCAATCTACTCTTTAAAAATAAAAGTATTAATTTAAACATTGTGTATTTTTATGTGACATGCTCGTACCTGCAGCAGATCGCAGCTCTGACGCATACACAGCCACAGAAGACAGCGACATGTGCGCCAGACGTTTACATTCAGCCTCAGAAACTGATGATAGTCGCAGACATCGGTTCAACTGGTCCCACTGCAGAGTTTGCAGACCTGATCGGACCCAGCGCTCCAGCCTGGCCAAAGGTGCTAGAGGAGGGGGCAACCGGCCTGGCACCAGAGCGCACGTCATGGTGAGGATGGAAAGAAGAAAAACCTGCACCTGCATCCTCACAATTGGACTTCTTGATCTGGTTGGATTTTTTTTTTTTTTTTTGGATAGTAAAAAAATACTTTGACAATTTTTTTACTTCAAATTTTCAGCTGGTTTCATGCTTTTTTTGGGTCTAATTTGAACTTTTTCTCCTCTTTTTTTTCACTCATCCCACCTGCACAGCCTCATATCCTCTTGATTCTGCATTGCACTTTATTTCACCTCTTTTTCTTCTGATTTTAATTTTTTTTCTATGTATTTGATCTGAATTCCTTAAAGTCTTTTTTCAGATTGTCTGTTTGTCCTCCAGTGAAATTAAAAAAAAAAACTTTGAGGTTGATTTTTATCCTTGTCTGGATCACTTTTCTCTTCTTCTTTGTTCTTTATTGTATTCCTCTTTTTCTCTTGATGGGTCAAAAGAAAAATGTCCAAATGTGTCCAGATGAATCAGGTTAGATCTTTTCGTTGGATGACTGGTTTCTTTCTCTTTCCTGCTTCTTGCTTTAGTTTTTAGTCCTGCAGTCCTGAGGAAAGAAGCTGCAGAAGCTTCTCTCTGCTCTCTTTATCTTTTCTCTCTCTCTTTTTCTCTTTCTCTCTCCTCCTTTTTTTCCTGCAAGCTGTCACATGTTTAAGTGGGAGAAGGATGGAGAGAATAAATGATTACCTGTCCCTTGAAACTTTATCATTCTCTTTGCACTGCATTTGATTTGATTTTTTTAGGTTACATGTAAAGATATTTTGATTTTTATTCTATTTTTATTCTATTTAGACAGATTTCATGTTTGATGTCACACTCTATGACAAAGCAAGTTCCTATCTGGGATTTTTTTATCGACAATAAATAGTTCTTGATACTTTGAAAACTTAAAGATTTGAAAAGCAACAAATTATAGGGAGGACAACAGTTACCTGAAAATACCTGAGCTACCAGGAGACAGTGGCTCAGTGGTAAGAGCGTTCGCGGGTTTGCATCCCACTGAATGCACGTCTAGGTTCCTTAGAGCAGGGTCCCCAACCTTTTCTGCGCCACGGACCGGTTTAGTGTCTGACAATAGGTCCATGGACCGGTCTTAAGGTGATGAGACCAGCCTGAAAAAATGGCTTTTTTTAATCAATAATAACAAACTTAAAACCATTTTGTATTCACGAGAAAATTTATTAGCCGCGTCTTTATAACGTGGAAACGTTCTCTCTGCTCGAACGTACTCTGTTTGCTGTGGTAACGGTGAACACGCCTTCAAAATAAAGGATATCACAAAAACGAAGTGAATAAAAATGCTAGTTAGATTCTTCACGGTAAGACTAGATCAATCAGAGTTCCGAGTTTGTTGTGCTGGAACCAGACAGTCCATCTTGACCTGAAACCTGAAGAGTGTTTCTAAGGTTCAGTCTGCTTCGTAACTCTGTAATTCCCCTTAGCAAAGAAGCTTCCTGTAAATGTTTGTCTTTTTCTCGTTTTACTAGTTTAAGGGTTTAAATGTAATGAAATAACGCGTCACTGGTGAGTCATTAACGGATGTAAGGAAGAAAATGTGGGGGCTTTTCAAATTAAAACATCAGTGTGGCTCGAATAATAAACCTAATGGAAATAATTAAAGTTATTTCTTCTTTCTGTGCGGTCCGGTACCACATGACCCACGGACCGGTAAAGGTCCGCGGCCCAGTGATTGGGGACCACTGCCTTTGAGAAGACACTCAACCCCCGTTTCTCCCACCAGTGGCGCCGTCATAGATGGCAGCCTGCTGCGGTGAAATGCAGCACATAAATTTCCCTATCAGGGATTATTAAAGTATATAAAAAAATATATATGTCTACAAAAATACAACTTTTTAAAGTGTTTTTTTTGTTTGCAAATTATTCTTCTGTTTGCTGATATTTTTTTTATTTGTTGAAGGTTTTTTATGTTGAAAAGTTTGTAAAAGATGGTGGAAATGAAGAGAAAATGTAGTTGATTGAGAAGATTCAAGAAGATGAATTAAAGATTAAAAATAAAGGAAGAAGAGGGGAAAAAAGATTAAAAAATAAAAATGCTGTTGTTTGCAAAAAACTATAAAAAAAAAATAATTATCTGGCAACATTTAAAAAGAAATTTAAAAAAATGGTAAAAAAAAAAATAAATAAATAAGGCGGGAAAAATAGGCTGTTTTTGCTGACCTCTGGTGGCAAAAAGGGAAAAATTACACACAAGATGTAGAAACTCCTTTTGGAAAATCTTCTAGATTTGATCGTTTAGCAACTTTTTATTAGTAAAGGACATGTTTTTACACTCTTTTTAGACTTTTCTGAATTCTGATTGATTTGACATGCTTGTTTCTAAAACTTCTAAGTTGTCAATCAGCTGATGACAGAATCTGAGCCAAAAGTTTTCACTTATGAAACAAAAATGATAATCTGAGATTTTTCAATATCCCTCAAAATCAGCAGGTTATGTATATGAATATGTGGGATTTTTTAATGCATGTATTTATGAGCAGATTACAAGGCATATTCAAATAATGTAAAGAAAATAGAGTGGTATAAAACACTGTATTAAATTATAAATAAGTGTGACACAATTTAGATTTTATTTTTACTATCACATAATCTAAGAAGCTTGAGATTTTTTCAGATAAACTAAAGAGTCAAAACGAAAATAACAGGAATTGACAGGAATAGACAGATAGACAGGTATCGCCATGGACAATGATGTTTGCAGATGACATTGTGATCTGTAGTGAGAGGAGGGAAGAGGTGGAGGAAAAGATGGAGAGGTGGAGGTTTGCACTAGAAAGAAGAGGAATGAAGATTAGTCAGAGTAAAACAGAGTACATGTGTGTGAATGAGAGAGATCCAAATGGAAAGGTGAGGTTACAGGGAGAAGAGATAAAGAAGGTGGAAGATTTTAAGTATCTAGGATCAACAGTCCAGAGCAATGGAGAGTGTGGAAAAGAGGTGAAGAAGCGTGTGCAGGCAGGCTGGAACGGGTGGAGGAAAGTATCAGGTGTGATGTGTGATAGAAGAGTTTAAGCTTAAATGAAAGGGAAAGTGTACAAAATCATGGTGAGAGCGGCCATGCTGTTTGGTCTAGAGACAGTAGCACTGAGAAAAAAATAGGAAGCAGAGATGAAGGTAGCAGAGATGAAGATGCTGAGGATCTCACTGGGAGTGACCAGGATGGACAGGATCAGAGGAACAGCACATGTTAGAGGTTTTGGAGATAAAGTCAGAGAGGCCAGAATGAGATGGTGTGGACATGTGCAGAGGAGAGAGAGAGAGTACATAGGAAGAAGGATGATGGATTTGGAACCACCAGGAAAGAGGACTAGAGGAAGACCAAAGAGGAGGTTCATGGATGCAGGGAAGAAAGACATGAAGAAGACTTTTTACCTTTTGATTTTTTTTTTGTTAATTGTGAAACAAATGATGAAATAGTTTGAATTTGTAAAATATCAATACATTGTTCTTCATGTTGTACACTTTGTTTTTTATGCTCATTGTATTTTGCATAATTAGATTACTTTTAAATTGCATTAAAACTGTAATAAATAAATAAATGTATTCAAATTGTTTATCTAATCAATGATTGTACAATTTAAATGTACAAAAATGCTTAAAATTGTATTAGTACTTTTTTTCATCTTTTGGGTGTTATTACCACTGTTGGCTGATTGATGGCGCTGTTTCACCACAAACAGTCCTTCAAATTAACAAGAGAAGAAGTTACGCAATAGACGATCTTTGCTGTCCACGATGCGTCACTCTTTCTGAGTAGTTGGTCTGCAATGTGCTTTAACCCGCTCGTCCGGTTAATACTTTAAAAAACATCATGCGTGGTCACAAAACAGCGTTAAAATAGGTAAGAACGGATTTAAAAAACGGATTTAATCAGAGTTTTATGAAAGTCTTTTTATTTCCGGTGAGAAAAGTGTTTTTCTTCATTAAACCGGCGGCAGTTAGAGATGCTAAGCTAACGACCAGCGGTGGTTTGAAGCGGCAAAAAATTCAACTGATTTATTTTATTTACCTGATAAAAACAATTAAAACCACGAGTTTCTATTTTTTTAAAAACAAAAACACTGTTATTCTTTCCATTAAAGTGATTACAGTGAAAAAAATGAGTTGTTTACCGGCTTTTCTCAGGCTAAAATGGGTTTAATGTAAAACCGGTTTAACCGTTTTTCTGTCAATTGGAAGAAAATAAACCTTGTTTTTGTTGATTTTATGACAATAACAATGAATTTGATTTGTTTTTCATCCTCATTGTTTTAAATGATTTAATCTGGTTTGATCCTCAAACAATCAGGATCATGATCATCAGAAGGATTATGAATTTAAATCACAGCTTCATGGAAACTAATCTAAAAATAAAAACTAGGACTGATCTTCTTCTGAAGGGTGGCTCGGCTCTCAGAGAGATCTGACGTCAGGAAGGAGCTCCGAGTTGAGAGTATCCAGATCGGGTTGTTTGGGCATCTGAATACTCTCAGATCCTGAATCTAAAGTCCTGAATCTGACTTCAAGAAGGAGCTCTTGGGTAGCAGCACTGCTCCTCTGAGTCGAGAGTATCCTGATCGGGTAGTTTGGGCATCTGAATACTCTCAGATCCAGAATCTGAAGTCCTGAATCTAACTTCAAGAAGGAGCTCTGAGTAGAAGCCCTTGTTCCTCCGAGTCGAGAGTTTCCAGATGGAGTGGTTTGGGCATCAGGTTAGGAGGAAATCTGACTTCAGGAAGGAGCTCTGAGTTGCGCCGTCGCTGCCCCGAGTCGAGAGTATCCAAATGGGGTAATTGGGGCATCTGGTTAGAAGGAGATCTGACATCAGGGAGGTGCTCCGAGTAGAAGCCGTTGCTCTTCCGAGTCGAGAGTATCCAAATCGGGTAGTTTAGGCATCTGGATACTCTCAGATCCAGAATCTAAAGTCCTGAGTCTGACTTCAAACAGTAGAAGTAGAAGCCCTGGCTCCTCGTGTCGAGACTATCCAGATGGGGCGGTTTGGGCATCTGGTTCGGACATCTGGAAGGAGCTCTGCGTAGAGCCGTCGCTCCTCCGAGTTGAGAGTATCTAGATGGGGGAGTTTGGGTGTCTGGTTAGGATGCCTTCCAGTGAGGTGTTTCGGGCACATCCTATGGGAAGGAGACCCGGAGGCAGACCCTGGACCCACTGGAGAGACTATGTCTCGCCGCTGGCCGGGGAACGACTTGGGATCCTTCCGGGTGAACTGGAGGAGGCAGCCGGGATGAGAGAAGTATGGGTTTCCAGTCTGAGGCTTTTGCCCCCTTGACCCGACCCCGGATAAGCGAAACAGAAAATGAAGGGTTTTAAACTTTTCTTTTTTTAAACTTTGTTCCATTGTCGTCTTTTTAATTCTGTTTTGGTGTTACGTTCCTCTTTCTGTCTAACTGTAGTTCTTCTCTGAGTTTCAGGGTTAAAACACACACTGCTTTAGGTCTTCCATCTCTATCGGGACCAGTTCGAAACGATGACAAACTGCTGATCTCATCCTGATTGCTGGAGCGCGGCAGATATGAGAACTGCTGCTCACATTTTATTTAGAACTATTCTGAGCTGACGTCCCTGAGGTGGTCAGCCCCTCTCCCTCCATTAGTACCATGCCTTCCAACCAAACCTCCTGGAATGGCAGTGGGTTCCTGGCTTCCTCTGGTTCCTATAATCCTTCCTCTAAAGTGTCTCTCACTACGACTTCCCTGGAGCTGCCTCAATGTAATAAAATAAATAACATCCGGTGTTACGGGCTCCCGATGTGGGACAAAGACGTAACGCTTTCTACCAGCCAGAAAACGCAAGAATTTAAACCCCAAGGAGGCAAGGACGCAGCGATGCTTGTCCCTTTGCCAAAAAAATATGCGGTGGATTCAGGTGACGCACCGATGGGGAAAATATTGTTAAAAGGAGCAACGCAGCAAAGCAAGCATCTGCTGGTGAGTCCGACCTACACCACCGTCATTATTTACGATCAAACCTGATGAATTGCCGGGATGGGCATCGGCGCCTCCAAATCCGAGACCATGGTCCTCACCCCGAAACGGGTGGAATTCCCCCTGCAGGTCAGGGACTGGGTCCTGCCCCAAGTGGAGAAGTTTAAGTATCTCGGGTCTTGTTCAAAAGGGGGGGGGGCGACGGAGTGGGAGATCAACAGGCGCATCGGTGCGGCGTGAGCAATAACTAAGACGCTGCATCGGTCCGTCGTGGTAAAGAGAGAGCTGAGCCGAAAAGCAAAGCTCTCGATTTACAAGTCGCTCTACGTTCCAACCTTCATCTATGGTCACCAGCTGTGGGTGGTGACCGAAAGAATGAGATCACGGATACAAGCGGCCGAAATGAGCTTCCTCTGCAGGGTGGCTGGGCTCTCACTCAGAGATCGGGTGAGGAGCTCTGCCATTCGGGAGGAGCTTGGTGTCAAGCCGCTCTTCCTCCTGGTCGAGAGGAGTCAGATGGGGTGGTTCGGGCATCTGGTCAGGATGCCCCCTGAGCGCCTCACTGGTGAGGTGTTTCGGGCACGTCCCACACGGAGGAGACCAAGGGGCAGACCCCGGACCCACTGGAGAGACTATGTCTCACAGCTGGCTGGGGAACGACTCTGGATCCTTCATGGTGAGCTGGAGGATGCAGCTTGGGTGAGGAAGGCCTGGGCTTCTCGTCTGAGGCTGTGGCCCCCGTGACCCGGCCCCAAATGAGCGGAAGATGACGGAACGATCTTTACAGAAGCTTTGCTTAGTTTAGGCTCATAATGATGAACAAAAGTAACCCAACATTTGGAAATATTTTTAAAAAATAATGGTTGAACAATTAAGTCTTTAAGGTGTGCAGGGTTCCCCACTTTAATATTGGGGTATCCATAAACCTTGTAGCTCTAATCCTGACTTTCATCCTCAGCTTGAACCTGCAAAATCCTCAGTCCTCGTGCCTCAACGGTGTTTCCAACCGGTGCTGAAACCCACCAAAGCTACAACCGAGAGTAAAACTGCTCTGAAAGATGTTGTCAACGGAACCAAACTGCCTTTTAGACCCCGAGTCACCTCTCCAAGCAACGAGCTGACCGTGAGAGCCCGAATCCCCGCCGTCGTGGGGGCCCGATTGAGTTTCCGAAAGTGTCACACTCCGGTGCCCCGAAGTTCTTACAGGCTAACGCCATCCAAAAACGTCGCCAAATCTGTGCCTCAATCTCCAGAACCCGACGCCCTCAGAGGTAACTGGTTACTTAGATTGTTTTTTTTTTTCTTTTTTTTTTTCAAGTGAATAACCAGCTGTTGGCGGTGACCGAAAGAATGAGATCGCGGATACAAGCGGCCGAAATGAGCTTCCTCCGCAGGGTGCCCGGGCTCTCACTCAGAAATCGGGTGAGGAGTTCTGCCATCCGGGAGGAGCTCGGTGTCGAGCTGCTCCTCCTACAGATCAAGAGGAGCCAGATAGGGTGGTTCGGGAATCTGGTCAGGATGCCCCCCGAGCGCCTCGCTGGTGAGGTGTTTCGGGCACGTCCCACCGGGAGGAGACCGAAAGGCAGACCCCGGACCTGCTGGAGAGACTAGGTCTGACAGCTGGCCGGGGAATTACTCTGAATCCTTCCGGGTGGCTTGGTTTCCCGTCTGAGGCTGTTGCCCCTGCGACGCGGCTCCGGATGAGCGGAACAGTTGTTTTTTGTTTTTTTTTTAATAGAAAAAAATGAGTCTTGGAGACTTTTTTCTTTTTTTTATGGAAGCTGAAAAAACGACTTTAGAACAGACTCGATGCAGATTTTTTTGTTTGTTTTGCAGACACACCCTCAAATCCTGCTGGAGCTCTAGTTGGCTCAGTGACCAATCAGATTTCAGCTTTCCACCTGAGCAGGAAGACATCTTCCACATCCCTCTCCTCTTCATCCTCCTCGTCGTCCTCATCCTCCATCCCAGCAGAAGCTGCAGGATACTCTCCGTCAGGGTGGGAAACATTTTCATTTTCTCCTCATTTCTTCCTTAAGTGTCCTTTTTGAGTGTGTGTGCTGGTTGAACGTGTGCAGGTTGGACTGTGGGATGCAGGTGGACGGGCTCGAGGAAGAACTTCCTGATTATCTGGAGAACTTCTTCACTGATAACGGTGAGTCCCTCACACACTCTCCTCTGGCCCGTTGAAGCACGGTCATGATGATTTTCTCTTTCCAGATGATTCCGACTTCTCTATTGAAAGCTTTTCCACGATATCCAGCCCCACCCTCTCCAGGTAACACACACACTTATCAACTGTACACATCGTCTGATTTGAGTAATTAAATGTGATTTCCCACCATCGTCAAGTCTGGTTCATACATCTAATTTCAAATTTATTCAAGACTATTTTTAAATAACATTTTACTCAAATAAAATCCGTTGTACTCTCTCCTCTCTAACGCCAAAAATCCTGCCCGTTTTGTCGCATTTCTTTCTTTTTTTATCTTCGTTCAAAGCTTCAAGTTTAGCGGCGTGCTAACATAAAATCTTCAGTGCACTAGCTTAACATTAACAGATGATCTGCAGATAAAAAACAACACATTTTCGCCATAAAAGTTCCGTTCCGTCGTCTTCCGCTTGTTCTGGGGTCGGGTCGCGGGGGCAACAGCCTCAGACAGGAAGCCCGGGCTTCCCTCACCCCAGCTGCATCCTCCAGCTCACCCGGAAGGATCCTGAGTCGTTCGCCAGCCAGCTGTGAGACATAGTCTCTCCAGTGGATCCGGGGTCTGCCTCTCGGTCTCCTCCCGGTGTGACGTGCCCTAAACACCTCACCATTCAGGCGCTTGGAGGCATCCTGACCAGATGCCCGAAACACCCCATCTGGCTCCTCTCGACCTGGAGGAGGAGCGGCTCGACACCAAGCTCCTCCCGGATGGCAGAACTCCTCACCAGATCTCTGAGTGAGAGCCCAGCCACCCTGCAGAGGAAGCTCATTTCGGCCGCTTGTATCCCCGATCCCATTCTTTCAGTCACCACCCACAGCTGGTGACCATAGGTGAGGGTAGGAACGTAGATCGACTTGTAAATCGAGAGCTTTGCTTTTCGGCTCAGCTCTCTCTTTACCACGACGGACCGATGCAGCGTCCTAGTTATTGCTGACGCCGCACCGATCCGCGGTGATGGTCTTTTTTTTTTTTTTTTTTTTTTTTAAATTATTAATGTTTCTGTCTAAAATACCAGAGTTCCTGAGCAATTTTTCTAAAAGCTACAGTTGCAGATTCGACTTTCGTATTCTTGTAATACTCTTAACCGTGTCGTCTGTCTTAACAAATCATCTAAGCGTGTCACGTCGGACATCGGTTTAAATTTCCAACCCAAACTCTCTTGAGTTTTTAAATGGAACGAGTGTAAAGTGTCTCTTTTTTTCTCTGTGTAAAGTTTCTCCGTGTACGTTCCAGCCGGGGTTGGAGCACAGTGCTGATGATGGGTTTGGTTTTAGTTGATGTTTACACATTTTTTCCGAAAACTGTGAGCATCTGGTATTCGAAACGTTTATCTTAATGTTCTAAACCTGTTCAATTTATTTTTGATTTGAAAATAATATCCTTTGATAGTTTGACTGTTGGGTGGCTGGGCTCTCACTCAGAGATCGGGTGAGGAGCTCGGTGTCGAGCCACTCCTCCTCCTGGTCGAGAGGAGCCAGATGGGGTGGTTCGGGCATCTGGTCAGGATGCCCCCCAGCGCCTCGCGGGCAAGGTATTTTGGGGACGTCCCACCGGGAGGAGACCAAGGGGCAGACCCCGGACCCGCTGGACAGACTATGTCTCACAGCTGGCCGGGGAACGACTTGGGATCCTTCCAGGTGAGC
Source organism: Neostethus bicornis (assembly GCA_902685375.1). NCBI lineage: Eukaryota > Metazoa > Chordata > Actinopteri > Atheriniformes > Phallostethidae > Neostethus > Neostethus bicornis. The sequence goes on along the minus strand of LR738549.1, from coordinate 6,469,850 downwards.
TAGAGGATGCAGCAGGGGAGAGAGAGGCCTGGGCTGCCCGTTATAGGCTGCTGCCCCCGCGACCCGACCCCGGAACAAGCGTAAGATGACGGAACGGAAGTTTGACCGTTTTTATTGGTGGAATCGAAAATACAATAAAATATTTTATCAAAGTTAGAAAATCCTGTTTTGATATTTTCAGTGTTATTGAGCAAATTATTTAAAAAGGAAAAAAAGAATCTAACCCGGTGGTACTCAAATCGAAAGAGAAAATCTCTTCTAAATCTAAAAAAAACCCCAAAACAACCCCCCCCCCTCCTGCCCACAAGATCCCAATTTCATTGGGAACCATCTGAATCCATAGAATCTACCTCATGAGCCCTCCTGTTGTCCCTCTGGGTGTATTGTTAGGATTCAGAAAGCAGCAGAGCACGGTGGAAAGGTCTGCTGCTTTGTTGGCCGCTGCCGTGAACCCCCCACCAAACACTCGCAGCCTCTCACCTTTACCCGGTTTGTTTACACACCTAAAGCAAAATCCCCCTGAATATACACCACCGCGCTGAGCAGGCCCCAAAATCCACCCAACTAACTCTGAGTCCGAGCCTTCTTCCTCCATGACCGTCATGTGAGTTTTTAAGTTTCATTTATTTGTACAAGTTTTTTTTTTTTTTAAAACGAGGTGTGTGTGTTTGGAACAGATGTCCAACCGGTGGGGAAGTCGTTCCCTCATCGGGGTCACTTTACAGCTCCGTCTCAACTCGTGTTACCGATCCGACCGTTGACAAGACGGCCGCTTCACTGTGATTAGAAGTCAGCGAGTGAAACCGCAGCCTCATTACTTTTTAATCCCCTCAGCTTCCAATTTGTTGCTTTAAACACCGCCAGCTGACCCGAGTCAAACCCTTCCAACCATCACAGCTTCATTCCTAATGTTTTTGGACGTTTAAATCCAGTTTTTTGGGGTGTTTTTTTCTCGTCCCGCGATGCTCTCATCTTCTGCTGTTCTAAACTTTCTTTTCTCTCCATCAGTGTCGAAGAACCGATGATTGTGGAGGATGAGCAGCCAGAAAAACCAGCTCTGGTTCCCAGTTTGTTCCCACTTTTTCCTCCGACTCTTTACTTCGGGACTGCCAACGAGAAAGGTGAGCGTAAACATGAGAAACGGCTGATAAAAATCAAGTGGTTATCATCTTTAAAACTTTTTTTTAAAAGATAATTCTTGATAATTAGCTGATGATCCAACTCGTTATTCTGGGCCACATCGTCTATTCCTATTGGCTGCTCATTTAATGCCTACTAATGACCCTAAAAAGACACACAGTTTCGACGTAATTAGGTTTACAACAAATAAAAGCAAAATCAAAATATTAAATAATCACCCTGCTTGTTTTTTACGAAAGAATTTTAAACTTGTCCGCGCTACTCTTTACGGAGATGAGAAAAACACGAAAACCTAACTGAAACTGGCCCATAGGGGGCGACAAAGAAGGATAAAAAAATACAAGATATTTTTTAAGATAAATGTTACAGTACACACACACGTTGCAACGTGTTATTCACACTCACCCGGGATGCTATGTACGTTTGAATTTTCAAACCGGATGAAGAGGCGTTTCTCGATTTCGCAAATAAAAAGTCAGATTCGACTCGTTTTTCATTTATTTAGTTTGAAATAAAAAAAATTGAACAAACAAGTAATTTTTGTAAATTGTAAAACAGTCGTATGAATTATTTTTGTTTAATAAACCTTTAAAATAAACTATTTTTTAAATGTAAGACTTGGAAACAATTCTAGTGCTTCATTGGAGGTTCATCTCAAAATGTATTTACATGGATCAAAACGTGAAAAAAAGCTGGACAAAAATACTAAAAAAAAAAAAAAAAAATCAATACAAAAACATGTCTTTGCAACAAAATATGTGTATTTCTAGCAGAAAACAAACAACAGATAAAGCCCAGTGTTGCTGCTGCGCTTTGTTTGGGCATCTGGTCAGGATGCCTCCTGGGTGCCTTATTGGTGACGTGGTTCAGGCACGTCGCACCAGGAGGAGACCAAGAGGCAGACCCCAGACCTGTTGGAGAGACTACAGGTCTGGTTCCCTGTCCCACTTGGACAGGGAACACCTTGGGCTTCTTCCGACTGAGCTTGAGGATGCGGCCTCAAGCTCACCCATCTACTGTCTAACTAAAATAAAAAATAAGCATTTGGCCTGATGCTGCTGTGAGGAAGCCTTCCAGTCTCCCGTGAGGAAGCCTTCCAGTCTCCCGTGAGGAAGCCTTCCAGTCTCCCGTTAGGAAGCCTTCCAGTCTCCCGTTAGGAAGCCTTCCAGTCTCCCGTTAGGAAGCCTTCCAGGCTCCCGCGAGGAAGCCTTCCAGTCTCCCGCGAGGAAGCCTTCCAGTCTCCCGCGAGGAAGCCTTCCAGTCTCCCGCGAGGAAGCCTTCCACGCTTCTCCCAGGTGAAAGAAGCCTGGGTTTTCTGTCTGAGGATGTCGCCCACACAACCCGGCCCCAGATAAGCGGAAGACGACAGAATGTATTTGAATTTAAAAATAAAATTTAATGGCGAGATACACATAGCGTTTGAGAACAGCTCAAGCTTTTTGACAAATCCTCCCAAAATTTAATTTTTTTCTTTTTTAAATCTGAGATTTTCATCCTGCATAATTTTATTTATAAACACAGTTTATTAAATATGTTTTATTAAAAATTTTTGGGGGGGATTTTGAAAGACAATTTAATTAATAGCATGCTCATAATTGATTACTCGTAGTCCCGGTCTTATCCAAGATAAAATGTTTAGGCATGTTTAAGTAGAACTGATCCCGTGAGTGTTTGTTTACAGTTGAGATGCTGCCGTCAGAGCAAAGACAACTCCTCAAGTGGAAGATGAGCTCGGTCACGCCTCACGTGGTGAAAAACACCATCACCAGATCACACTTCACCACCAGCAAGAGTGAGTAGCTCCAGAAAAAGTTCAAAGATTGACATTAATTGGGAAAAAAAATCTCCCGACCGCAGGGTCAGATTGGATCAGTTTCAAGTGTTCTTAAACGAGACGTAAAACTGATTGGAAGTCAGCAATAACAAAAGTTTAAGTGAATTTATTTAGATAGCAATAAAAACACTTGTTGGATAATTTTTATACGTTTGAAATGCGCTTAGCAACAAATGCAATCTTTTTTTTAAAAACGCACTGCAATTTTTAATTCATTAAATTATTGTGATAAAAATAGTTTGACATAAAAAATATTTGAAACAGACAAAAAAATAAAGTATTTCCTTCTTTTTTTGTAGAAATAAACATGTTGCACTCGTAAAATACCTAAAAAAATATATATATTTTGTGAAATTAGAAACAAATAAATGTGTTAAAAGGACTTAAGAAAAACAGAAAAAAAAATTATACAATGAATAAATGTTTTAATTAACGATAAAATGTACGATTTATCTTCCTGGTTTATTTATCAATTTAATTTATTATCTTAAAAACAGGAAGCAATAATACAAAATATTTTCAATAATAAACCAATTAATTAAAAACTAATCAAATACATTTATATGACTGTAGTGGTAATTCTGTCCACCAGGCGGCAGAAGGTAAGTTTTATTTGCTTACCTTTAAGACTTAAAAAGTCTTAAAATCTATTAAAAATTATTAAAAAAAAAAAAAACGGCACCAAACAAATTTTGTACAATAATCTGTGTTGTTTGGATTTTTTTTGGTTTTTAGTTTGATTTGTTACACAAATAAAAAAAACAAGAGAAATTGAACAGAGATTAAAGTTTAAACCAAATAAAAGACTTTAAATGAATTTGCGTTTTTATTTGAAGATATTTTTTTACTTTATGAGAACACTTTGTGACACTTCGCGTATTATTTGCTGAAATAAAGTCTGAAACACGATATTTAAATGTTCTGATCAGGATTATTTTTGCTCGTTTAGAGATGCTTGTAGATGAACGACCGTTTCTATCTTTGGTCTCTGTGTGCTGCTTTTTGATCAGTTGTGCTGATAAGTATATATATTTTTTTTTAATCTGACACAATAGTATTTTTGTCTCTGATAGAAAACAACGACTGGTTGGGCTGCTGGGGACACCACATGAAGTCTCCTGGTTTCAAGACGTTAGGAGAACACCAGAAGGTAGGGATCGTTTCCATTTGGAAATTTGGCCCCGTCCACACGTAGCAGAGTATTTTTGAAAACACATATCTGCTGTGGGTAGCACAGTGGCCTCACAGCAAGAAGGTCGTGGGTTCGAGTCCCGGGTGGGGACGAGGCTTGGAATACTGTTCTTTCTGTGTGTAGTTTGCATGTTCTCCCTGTGTTTGCGTGGGTTTCCTCCTGGTACTCCGGTTTCCTCCCACCCTCCAAAGACATGCATGCTAGGCTGATTGGCCGGTGCCAAATTGCCCCTAGGAATGAGTGTGTGTGTGGATGGTTGTATGTGTGTAGCTCCGCGACAGACTGGCGACCTGTTCGGGGTGTACCCTGCCCTTCGCCTTAAATTGGCTGGGATGGGCTCCGGCAAGCCCCGCGACCCCGAAAGGGACAGACGGATAAGAAGATGACTGCGTGTATGTATTTGCTGTCCTCCGTTTTAGGAAAACGCAACCACACGTAACCGTTTTCAAAATATCCGCGTCCACACGGAGCCGGATAAATACGCTTCTGGGTGTGGTTATGAGCATGCCAGACCAGTAGTGGGCAGTATTGATTGGAGGAGGAGGGAGGCATCCTTTGCTCCTCAACAAGAAGCAAGAGCAGTTGAGAGTGGACAAAAAGACAACAAAAGAGGGTCTGCAACAGGGATCCATGCTGCCCACTGTCTGCTTTTGTAAACAAGAACGCACACGAATGACGTATGTGCATTACTTGTCGCAGGTAGTGACGTTTAAAACGCAAATCTCCATTTTCGCATGTCCACACGCAAAAACAGAGTTTTCCAAAATCTCCACTTTGGTCAAGTTTTCAAAAACGCCGGTTTTGAGTGAAAAAAAACTGTTTTTATGTGGACGGCAGAACAAAACGGATAAAAATATATATGTTTTCATAAATACCCAGCTACGTGTGGATGGGGCCATAGTTATTAGTTTGTAATCATATTCCAATCACGATATTTGTAACACTTTAAACTATGTTTTTTTAAAAAAAAAAAAAAAAGAGTCTCTAAACCAGCTGATGAAAATATTCAAGGTTGTAGAGTTTCAAACAAGTTGTTTTGTTGCCGTTTTTAACCATTTTCAATGTATTTTAAGAAAGATGATGAGCAGGTTCATTTCACTTGAACAATCTAAAGTTCTAGTAAACACTATTTAAGAAGCCATCTGCTGTTCGAAGAACTCTAAAGAACAGTTTCACTCGTTGGGCAAAGTAGAAAAAAGAACAAGTTAACTGGTCAGGATGAGTCCTGAACGCATCGCTGGTGAGGTGTTTCGGGCACGACCCACCAGGAGGAGATCCACAGGTAGACCCTGGACCTGCTTGAGAGACTATGTCTCACAGCTGGCTGGGGAATGCCTTGGGATCTTCAAAGTTAAGCTGGGGGGATGCAGCTGGAGTAAGAGAAGCCGAGGCTTGTTGTCTGAGGTTGTTTTCCCCACGACCCGGCCCCGGATAGGCGGAAGATGGCGAAACAAAAAAACAGCAAAGAAGGAAGTTTTTTTTTTTTTTAAATTCTCAAAATGATCAAAATTCCATTTGAACTTTTAAACACAAAAAGATCCTTCTTTTTTTTTTCTTTTTTAAAAATTAGAAAGAAGTACAAAAATTTAGCAAAATCAATTTAAAAAAAAAGTCCTGAAGTGACAAATTAAAATATTTTTGGAAATAATATAAACCTAATGTCGTGTTATTTGTCGGGTTTTTTGTTTGCTTTCAGAATAAAGCCAATTAATTTTTTTTGTGTTTCATTATTGCGACATATTTTCAATAATAAAAATCAACAAAAACAACAACAAATATTAACATAAAATGATCAACAATAATCATTCTTTAACGGACGCTGCATCGGTCCGACGTGGTAAAGAAAGAGCTGAGCCGAAAAGCAAAGCTCTCGATTTACAAGTTGATCTACGTTCCAACCCTCACCTATGGTCACCAGCTGTGGGTGGTGACCAAAAGAATGAGATCACGGATACAAGCGGTCGAAATGAGCTTCCTCCGCAAGGTGGCTGGGCTCTCACTCAGAGATCGGGTGAGGAGCTCTGCCATCCGGGAGGAGCTCGGTGTCAAGCCGCTCCTCCTCCAGGTCGAGAGGAGCCCAGTGGGGTGGTTCGGGCATCTGGTCAGGATGCCCCCGAGCACCTCGCGGGTGAGGTGTTTTGGGCACGTCCCACCAGGAGGAGACCAAGAGGCAGACCCCGGGCCCGCTGGAGAGACTATGTCTCATAGCTGGCCGGGGAACGACTCTGGATCCTTCCGGGTGAGCTGTAGGATCCAGCTCACCCGGAAGAAGCAGCAGCATGAGGCTGCTGCCCCTTGACCCGGTTCCTGATGAGCGGAAGACGACGGAACGGATTAACGATAACTAGTTCTTAAACTGACCTAAAAAACCTCCTTCTGTGAGGAAAATCCCCTGAAAAAAAAAACAGCAGTGGGGAAAAAGAGACGAAATCTGAAATTAAAATTTCAAATGTTTGATTTTTCAGCTTTAAACCATTTTCTCACAATTTTTTCTTGCTTAATTTAAAAAACTGTATATCTGGCACCCCGTTCCCCGTCCTAACGCGACCCTTTCTTCCAGCTGAACCACTTCCCGGGAACGTTTCAGATCGGTCGGAAGGACCGCCTGTGGAGGAATTTATCCAGGATGCGGTTTCGCTACGGCAAACAGGAGTTCAACTTCTTCCCTCGGACCTTCATTCTTCCTCAGGACATCAAGCAGCTGCGGAGAGCCTGGGAGGACGGCAAACCCAAGCAGAAGTGGATCGTTAAACCTGTGAGATATCCAGACATCAGCCGGAAAGCGTTTTTTTTTTTTTTATATATATTTTAAATCCTTTTCTTCCAGCCTGCTTCGGCCAGAGGAATCGGCATCCAGGTAATCTACAGATGGAGTCAGATGCCCCGGAAGAGGCCGCTGCTGGTCCAAAAGTAAGCAGCCTCGAGTCAAACAGCATCTTAACCGATCAGATTCTTTGAGCTGAAACTTTGTGCGCAGGTACCTCCACAAACCCTACCTCATCAGCGGGAACAAGTTCGACCTGCGGATTTACGTCTACGTCACATCCTACGATCCCCTCCGCATCTACATCTTCTCTGATGGTCTGGTTCGCTTTGCCAGCTGCAAGTAAGACAAACCGGGACAAATCAGCCAGGTTGTGAAAGAACGCTGGTCCACGTTTCTGCTTGTGTTTCAGGTACTCGTCTTCGTTGAGGTCTCTAGGGAACAAGTTCATGCACCTGACCAATTACAGTGTGAACAAGTTGAACTCGCAGTATCAAACTAACAACGACAACAAAGCCTGCCAGGGACACAAATGGTATGAATCCATTCATTTATGAGGAATTTGTACTTGATTCCAAGATGTGAAGCTGAAACAAATGGGTCAAATGTGTGCTTTTAGGGCTTTAAAGGCGTTGTGGCAGTACCTGGGTTCCAGCGGCATCGATACAAACCTGCTGTGGGAGAAGATCAAAGACATAGTGATCAAAACCATTATCACGTAAGTTTCTTTATTTGTTCTTCGGGATGGAGAAAAAGAGGCCGTTCGGTTCCGTCGTCTTCTGCCGAGCCGGGGTCGGGTCGCAGGGGCAACAGCCTCAGATGGGAAGCGCAGGCTTCTCTCACCCCAGCTGCATCCTCCAGAAGGATCCTGAGTCGTTCCCCAGACAGCTGTGAGACATAGTCTCCCCAGTGGATCCGGGGTCTGCATCTTGGTCTCCTCCCGGTGGGACGTGCCCGAAACAACTCACCAGCGAGGCACTCGGCGGCATCCTGACCAGATGCCTGAACCACCCCATCTGGATCCTCTCGACCTGGAGGAGGAGCGGCTTGACACTGAGCTCCTCCCGAATAGCAGAACTCCTTACCCAATTTCTGAGTGAAAGCCCAGCCACCCTGCGGAGGAAGCTCATTTCGGCCGCTTGTACCCGCGATCTCATTCTTTCGGTCACCACCCACAGCTGGTGATCAAAAGCTGACCCCATCTGGCTCCTCTCGACCTGGAGGAGGAGGGGGTCGACACCGAGCTCCTCCCAGATGGCAGAGCTCTGAGTGAGAGCCCAGCCGCCCTGCGGGGGAAGCTCATGGTCCCTGACAATGAGGAGGAGCTCGTTGTTGAGCCGCTGCTCCTCCAGGTCGAGAGGAGCCAGATGGGGTGGTTCGGGCATCTGGTCAGGATGCCCCCCCACGCCCAATCCAATTAAAATGTACCAGGAGGGTCACCAGGAAAGCCTAAACTTTCACAGCTGATGATCAACAAACCTTACAATCACAGCATGCAAAAAATTTTCTTCAAATTGAGTGTGTTTGAGGATAAACGCGTGTGTATTTTTGTTCAGGTCCGAGCCGTACGTCAACACCTTGTTAAAGATGAACGTAAAGACGCCGTACAGCTGCCACGAGCTGTTCGGATTCGACATCATGCTGGATGAGAATTTGAAGCCCTGGATCCTCGAGGTCAACATATCTCCAAGGTAACACACACACATGATCATCTTATGAAGCTCCGTGAAGAGGTCGTTCACACTCCACCTCTTTTCCAGCCTTCACTCCAACTCTCCTCTGGATGCGGCCATCAAAGGACAGATGATCAAAGATCTCCTGAACATGGCAGGAATCCGTCTTCCTGCCAAAGAGGATGTGATGTCACCGTTCAACTCCACCAGCAGGTATGGAGGTGGTCCTGAAGCTGCTATCACGTTCTGTCTCTGATGAATGTGTGTGTGTGTAGTTTGTCCGGAGCGACCAGGGAGAAGAGCAGACCGGACCTGTCCACTGATGAGAAAGTCAAACGGGCTTTTTATCTCGCTCCGCGATTCACAGAAGAGGTGAGAGACATTTTTTTTTCTCTCTCGTCGTTCTCTCTGAGAACATTGTAACGTGTCTTTTCTTCTCACCAGGATTTTCTGTCCTCCCTATTGGACGTCCTGACTCCAGAGGACATTCGCATCCTGGCGGAGAGCGAGGATGAGTTGAGTCGGTGTGGAGAGTTCGAGCGGGTTTTTCCTTCAGCGTCGTCCTCGCGTTACTTACGTTTCTTTGAGTGTACGAGATACCTGAATCTCCTGCTGGACCAATGGGAGCAGAAGTATTTCGCTGACCGATCTGAAGGTGCACATTTAGGTTTTTAATTCTTCAAACACTTCGTAGATTATCAACCGTGTGTCAGAACGGGTTTGTGTGTGTGTCGATGCATCTTAATCTGATCCATCAGTATGTTTGTTAAAGACAGGGAAACGACCAGACTGGTTAAACCGGTTGTGTCTTTCTTTATGATGATTTATTTAAACAAATCCTAGTAACGTGTCACTTTGTATTCTTAGAAACAGGAATAGCGTTGTTACTCTAGGAAAAGTAACCTGAAAAGTAACCTGTTACTTTTACCTCCGATGGGTTTCCCTTCTGAGGGAACGTATGGATCGGCAGATTGATCGGTTACTCTAGGAAAAGTAAACTATTACTTTTCCTAGAGTTAGGAAACCCTAACTCTAGAGTTCAAAAACTCTAACTCTGAAGTTCGAAACTCGAACTCTAGTCTGCAAGGGATTTAGCACCAGGCTCTCCACAAACATGCTGTGCGCAATGGGAGAGGGGCGGCCATCTTCCGGCCAGGCCTCGGCCCCGTCGCGAACGGCTAGAGTTCGAAACTCTAACTCTAGGGTTAGGAAACTCTGACTCTAGGGTTAGGGAACTCTAACTCTAGGGTTTAGGGAACTCTAACTCTAGGGTTAGGGAACTCTAACTCTAGGGTTTAGGGAACTCTAACTCTAGGGTTAGGAAACTCTAACTCTAGGGTTAGGGAACTCTAACTCTAGGGTTAGGGAACTCTAACTCTAGGGCAGGAAACTCTAACTCTAGGGTTAGGGAACTGTAACTCTAGGGTTAGGGAACTGTAACTCTAGGGTTAGGGAACTGTAACTCTAGGGTTAGGGAACTCAAACTCTAGGGTTAGGGAACTCGATCTTTAGGGTTTAGGAAACTCTAACTCTAGGGTTTAGGGAACTCTAACTCTAGGGTTTAGGGAACTCTAACTCTAGGGTTAGGAAACTCTAACTCTAGGGTAAGGGAACTCGCACTCTAGGGTTTAGGGAACTCTAGGGTTAGGAAACTCTAACTCTAGGGTTAGGGAACTCAAACTCTAGGGTTTAGGGAACTCTAGGGTTAGGGAACTCTAACTCTAGGGTTAGGGAACTCAAACTCTAGGGTTTAGGGAACTCTAACTCTAGGGTTAGGAAACTCTAACTCTAGGGTTTAGGGAACTCTAACTCTAGGGTTAGGAAACTAACTCTAGGGTTTAGGGAACTCTAACTCTAGGGTTAGGAAACTAACTCTAGGGTTAGGAAACTCTAACTCTAGGGTTTAGGAAACTCTAACTCTAGGGTTAGGAAACTCTAACTCTAGGGCAGGAAACTCTAACTCTAGAGTTAGGGAACTCAAACTCTAGGGCAGGAAACTCTTACTCTAGGGTTAGGGAACTGTAACTCTAGGGTTAGGGAACTCGAACTCTAGGGTTAGGGAACTCAAACTCTAGGGTTTAGGGAACTCTAGGGTTAGGAAACTCTAACTCTAGGGTTAGGGAACTCTATCTTTAGGGTTTAGGAAACTCTAACTCTAGGTTTAGGGAACTCTAACTCTAGGGTTAGGAAACTCTAACTCTAGGGTTAGGGAACTCTATCTTTAGGGTTTAGGGAACTCTAACTCTAGGGTTAGGGAACTCTAACTCTAGGGTTAGGAAACTCTAACTCTAGGGTTAGGAAACTCTAACTCTAGGGTTAGGGAACTCTATTTTTAGGGTTAGGGAACTCTGTCTTTAGGGTTTAGGGAACTCTAGGGTTAGGAAACTCTAACTCTAGGGTTAGGAAACTCTAACTCTAGGGTTAGGAAACTCTAACTCTAGGGTTAGGGAACTCTATTTTTAGGGTTAGGGAACTCTATCTTTAGGGTTTAGGGAACTCTAACTCTAGGGTTAGGAAACTCTAACTCTAGGGTTTAGGGAACTCTAACTCTAGGGTTAGGAAACTCTAACTCTAGGGTTAGGAAACTCTAACTCTAGGGTTTAGGGAACTCTAACTCTAGGGTTTAGGGAACTCTAACTCTAGGCTTTAGGGAACTCTAACTCTAGGCTTTAGGGAACTCAAAATCTAGGGTTAGGGAACTCAAACTCTCGAGTTCAAAACTCTAACTCTAGGAAAAGTAAGTCTAGGAAAAGTCTAGGAAAAGTTAGATGAAAAGTAACAGGTTACTTTTCATCTAACTCTACTCTAACTCCACTAGAGTAATGAGTAACTAAGCAACTAACTAATGAGTAACTAACCCATTAATCCATTTTGTATTCTTAGTAACAGTAGTAGTGTTTTTACTCTAGGAAAAGTAACCTAAAAAATAACAAGGTCGTTCATACTCCGCCTCTTTTTGGAGGCGGCATATGAACAACCTTTCTCCGCCTCTTTTTGGAGTTGTTACTTTTTCTACAGTAAAAGTAACAAGTTACTTTTTTAACAAGTTACTTTTACTGCTGTAAAAGTAACAGGAGTAACAGGAGTTTCCGAAACCATCGGAAACCCCTCCTCTGATGATTTCCGATGGGAAACTCTAGCTTTTTTTTTTTTTTTTTTTTTTTTTTTTTTTTTATTTATTTATTTCGGTCACAGTGCAACCTCATATCAATGAAATAAAGAAAATAACCATATTCCAGCAAAGGACCGAAAAGGTAACGGCTGAAGCAAACGCTTATTACGCCGACCCTTTTTTTTTTTTTTTTTTTAATGTCATAATAAAAGCAAAAAGACATAAGTAAATACTAAGTCATCATAATTGTTATAACACATAACATAATAATATCATAATACATCATAACATAATCATAACACATCATAACATATAACATAATCATAATACATATTCGTAACACATAACATAATCATAACATATCATAATTGTTTACTTTTTATAGAAGCTTGAATTTAACCATCAAGACTTGCATATTTTTTAAGTATTAATAACTTAAATTTCTTTTTTAAACATAAAAGATTTAAACACAATTTAAGTTCATCATTACAATTATTCCAAAGATCCACACCTTTAATAGAAATACAGAATTTTTTAACATTTGTTCTAAATTTATTTTTAATGAACACATCATTTCCTCTTAGTTCGTATGGACTTTTCCTAATAATAAACATATTTTGTAGAGAGTTTGACATCATGTTTTTTTTTATCTTAAACATAAATTTTAAAGTGTGTAATTCCACTAAATCATAGAACTTTAATGTTTTTAAATTTATAAATAGATTATTGGTAGGTTGATTATAAGATGAGAATGTTATTGCTCGTATTGCTTTTTTTTGTAAAATATAAATTGGTTTTGTGTTAGTTTTGTACGTATTTCCCCAAATCTCGATACAATAAGTTATATATGGAAGTACTAATGTATTATATAACATAAACAAACTTTTTTTATTTAGGACAAATCTGAATTTATAAATGATTGCTATTACTTTAGACAGTTTATTTTTTGTATAATTTATGTGTGATTTCCAGCTTAATTTGTGATCTATAATCATTCCAAGGAACTTACTGTTGTAAGCTCGTTCCAATGGGGTGTTATTAAGCATAATTTGAATTTGTTTAATTTGTTATTAAGCATAATTTGAATTTGTTTAGAGCTAACTCTAGGAAAAGTAACAGGTTGCTTTTCATCTAACTCTACTGGATTAATGAGTAACTAAGTAACTAACTAATGAGTAACTAACCCATTACTCCATTTCTCAAAAAGTAATACCATTTGTATTTTTTTTTTTCTTGTTACTTGTACGGCATTATTTCCGACACTCTTTAAAATACCTCAGGAAGCGCTCCATGTTGCGTGGTTTCAAATCAATTTGTTTGTCCTGGTGTTTTTTAGGTATCGAGTTGCTGAAAACGTACTGCCAGAAAGGCCTTCACCAGGGAACCAGTGACCCCGCTCACATCGTAAGAAATTCAACCGCTCCTTAAATAACTCGTGTTTGTGAGACAGTTTAACCAAACTAAACCAAATGTATTAGTTACATATATTGCAGTACAACACATATATTTTTATGTATGCGAACTGGGTCCAAAACGCTCTCTAAATTTTAAAACTTTCCAACCGTTGGATCGGCAGACGAATCGGTGTGGCGTCCGCAAAAATCAGGACGCTGCATCGGTCGGTTGTGAAGATAGAGCTGAACCGAAAAACAAAGCTCTCAATTTTCCTGTCGATCTACGTCCCTACCCTTATCGATGGTCATGAGGTGTGGGTGTTGACCAAAAGAACCAGATCACGGATACAAGCGGCCGAAATGAGCTTGCACTGCAGGGTGGCTGGACTCTCACTCAGAGGAGCTGTGCCAGTCGGGAGTAGCTCAAAGTAGGGTTGTTGCTCCTCCGAGTCGAGAGAAGCCAGATAGGGTAGTTCGGGCATCTGTTTAGGATGAACACCTCACTGGTGAGGTGTTTTGGACACGTCCCCCCAGGAGGAGACCCAGAGGCAGACCCCGGACCTGCTAGAGAGACTATGTCTCACAACTGGACAGGGAACACCTTAGGATCCTCCCGGGTGAGCTGTAGGATTTAATCAGAATAGGTTTCCTGTCTGAGGCTGTTGACCCTGCGACTCAGCCCCGAATAAGTGGAAGACTACGTATAAAATTTGGGGTGACCTTAGCATGTACATACTGACCAACAACAAGTCTCACCTGAAGCTGAGGTAACGTATGGTGTAGGTGCCAAACAAAGAGGGTCTTGCATAAAAGTTTGGGGGGCTATACCTGTATGACTTTAACAAAAGGAGGTAGAACGTCAAGCAACAACGACCTATTTATGGTTAATCAATCAATAATAACTTTATTTATCCGTTAGGAACTTCATTTGCATAAAAACCACATTCATTAGACACATCTTAAAAAAATAAACTATAAATAAAAAAATTAATTAAAACAATAAAATCAATAAATAAGAACATTTAGTCTTCATTTCTTCAGCACATGGCCACCCGTCACAAGGCCCCTCAGCCGTTTAACAGTCAGATTAAGGAAGGTATGAAGCTGGATGTGACTTGGTCTTAAGTGCGACGAACCTGCCTTGCGACCGGATGGTAACAGGGTGTTGAGTGAGAGTTAGTGACGTCTTTGGCAGCTGCTCTGAAACTATGTGCAGATAGAAAACTTTAGGGTGCCCAGCATGGAGCCTTGGGGAACTCCAAAATTAAAAGTTGCGCAATAGGAGGTTTGAAATAGATTTTTTACATTGGACTAATTCTCATTATCTTTCTGCAAAAAATGAAGTCATAAATAAAGCTTATATTTGCTAGGTTTCGATTTGACAGAAATATTGTGGGTCATTCAGTTCAGTTTATTTATCATTTGAAGTATAAAAAAAACACGTTTCAACTTTCAAAACACACAAGCACACACAAGAACACACCTAAACAGAAAAATAAAACCACCTGACTTAACAGAAACACATAAATAGAACAAAATGAAAAAAACGTACCGTATTTTCTGCACTATAAGGCGCACCGCATTATAAGGCGCTCCAGTAAAAGTTAGGGTTACGTTATGCATTCACTAAATGGTGCTGCGCTAAAGGGAATGTAAAAAAAAAAAACAGTCAGCTAGGTCAGTCAAACTTTATTAACAATTACAAAACAACTTTCTGTTTTTACTCCCAAAATGAATAAACAGCTGTTTTATTATTTTCTCCGAGATAAAGTATTAGTATTTTCATAACACAGTTTATCTTCCATTAGAGATAAAATCTGTTTAGTCTTACTTACTTGGCGCAGCGCATCCTCTTGCTTCCTCTGCTTCCTCACTATTGATTCATTGATGTTAAACTCTCTCGCTGCGGCTCTATTCCCGTGTTCTACTGCGTGACCGATCGCCTTGAGTTTAAACTCTGCGGTGTAACAGTGTCTTTTGGTAGGAGCCATTTCCGGGTCTTTACACAAACACACAAATGGAAATGGGTGCGTTCGAGATGACACAGCCGGTTAGGTTGTGCTTTCAAAACCTAACCGGCATGCATTGCGCACCGATCTGCACCGATCAGATCTGTGTCCGCCTGTGTCACCTCGAACGCACCTACTGAGACGTCCTTTCATGTATCCCAGCATGCACCGCGCACTACTTCTTCTATGGAGGAAATGGAGTCGGCGGCTGCTTAACGCAGTTGCGACACCTGTTGTAGCTCAATATTAATCCATATATAAGGCGCTCCGGGTTAAAAGGCGCATCGTGGACTTTAGAGAAAATCTAAGGTTATAGTGCAGAAAATACGGTAACTAAAATGAAAGCCATTCTGTGAGGGCCGAAAGGGCCAGAGGGATCATTGATGATCTGAAAAGATTTTTTTTTTCTTGTCTTTACATCCATCTAGTGGTCCAAGTCTAGCTACTCCTCCAGGTTTGAAAACTCGAAGCCAGATGTGAAGATTTCATCCAAATCCAAGTATTACTAATTCATACTAACGCTGCTTTTTTTTACATGTTTTATTTCTGTGTAGTTATTTTTTTAAAGTGAGAAGTTTTTTGGGTTTTCAAGCATTACTAACCATGTTGTTTACTCTGCAGGGTGGTGGTAAGCCACTTGCGTCGCCGCCTCAACAGCTTTGATATCGAAGACGGGTCGGAGACAGAGGCGTCATCCAGCTCACGATTTTCCTTCAGTACCAGATCAAGCATCCCAAGCGGTGCCTCAATGAGCTCTGCGTACAACCTCGCCCAAATCTACTGCCCAAACAGACAACGCCTGTAGGTCTACCGCATCCTGAACTAGAACCTGCTGAAAAGACTCAGAGGAGAAGAGGGGACGGATATGTTTTTAGTATTACCTCAATTCCCACGAGGATGTGGTACGAAACCAGTTCAGATGGACCAAGGTTGGCATGGGAACAGGGATGGATGTCCAGATACCGTTCAGTATAGCGTTTAGCTGGTTCCACATCGCTGCGGTGCTGTGACAAGTTTGGTGTTTAGTATTCACTACACCTAAAGCTGCTTTAAAGAAACTTTCTGAATTCAGCTGAAATCTGTGACCACGTGGGCAGACGGATGGAGACACAACACTGTGATTTCTATTTAATTGCTGCTGCTGACGCATTCCTACAAGCCTTTAACGGACCTGTCAGGTACGCGACCAGATGTTGCCCGTCGGCGTGCGATGACGAGTTATTTACCACGCTGACTTCGAGATTGGTAAAGATTGAATTTTCCCTGTGAGAGACGAAGTATTCGGAGTTCAGAGAAGTTTCTTTAATTTGTAAAAAAAAAAAAAGTTAGATAAAAGTTCAAAATGCAGCTTTAGGTTTTGCCAAATTTCGAAATATTTTTGTCATAGCAAAAAAAAAATCTTAACATAGGACTGATCAAAGATAAAATTAACTTCTAGAAACCGTTCACCAATGAATGAGTGTGAAACATGCTAAACACAAAGCTTCCTGCGGCCATCAGAAACAAATCGTGTCAACAAGTTGGCGTTCTTTACTCAGGATTAAAAAAAAACTCTTGAAACCATGTTTGCCTTTATTTTTTATTATTAATCTACAACTTAAAAAGTTACTTTGTTTACACACATTGACTTTTTGAGGTAACATCACTTTTCACAGAAGTAGAAATTTTTTAACTTGGCCACATGGGGGGTGTGGACTGATGCTTGTAGAAATTCGGATGTCTGTAAAAATTTACGAAAAATAAAAATTAATGCTTCACTAAATATTTGCCAAAATGGGAACTGTTTGATTTGACACATTTGTACAGATTTTTTTTTTTGTCCAGTAAACACGCACAATGTGTTCCGTTCCATCGTCTTCCGCTTATCAGGGCCCGGGTCACGGGGGCAACAGTCTCAGACGGAAAGCCTAGGCTTTTCTCTTCCCGGGTGCATCCCCCAGCTCACCCGGAAGGATCCCGAGTCATTCCCCTGCCAGCTGTGAGACATAGTCTCTCCAGCTGGTCCGGGGTCTGCCTCTTGGTCTCCTCCCGGTGGGACGTGCCTGGAAAACGTCACCACCAAGGCGCTCGGGGGGCATCCTGACCAGATGCCGAACTACCCCATCTCGATTCGGAGGAGGAACGGCTCGACATCGAGCTCCTCCCGGATGGCAGAACTCCTCACTCAAGCTATGAGTGAGAGCCTAGCCATCCTGCGGAGGAAGCTCATTTCGACCGCTTGTATCCGCGATCTCATTCTTGAGGGTGGGAATGTAGATCGACTTGTAAATCGAGAGCTTTGCTTTTCGGCTCAGCTCTTTCTTTACCACGACGGACCGATGCACAGCGTCCTAATTATTGCCGATTTGTGTTTCTGAACAAAAATCCATCATGGCCGCCTTCGTGGTCGTCCGCTCTTGTAGAGTTTTGGCTTCTGATGTTTTTACTTGGATTGCACATGAAATCATTTGTTCCAGAGGTTTTCAAGGGCTGCTGTAAACGCTCAGGGTGAACATTTTCAAATAAAGTTATTTCTTCTAAAAACGTTCCAGAGTTTTACATTTAAAG
Source organism: Neostethus bicornis (assembly GCA_902685375.1). Lineage (NCBI taxonomy): Eukaryota > Metazoa > Chordata > Actinopteri > Atheriniformes > Phallostethidae > Neostethus > Neostethus bicornis. The sequence goes on along the minus strand of LR738549.1, from coordinate 6,452,185 downwards.
TGGGTTAAAAAGAAATTCAAAAGTATGTTTTTTTTTTCTACATTTTTAAGTTCTGCAAAGTATGTTTAAGAAAAGAATCACATTAATTTTAAATTATATTTTTTCTGGGAAAATGCAAAATATAAAATGAGCCAATGGTGGTAGAATGTCCGTCCTTGAAGCAGGAAGAAGCAGGTTCGATTTCAAATGGTCCCATACCATGTCCCTGGAGAAGACGCCTAACCCCTAGTTACTCCCACCACTGGTGATGTCATGGCTGCCTGCTATTGTGCGATGCAGAAAAAGTATTTTCCCCATGAGGGATGAATATAGTACGATAAAAAATGAGATAGACAGGAGAAAACTAGTCTCTGTAGCGCCCCCTGGCAGGAAAAATTGAAAACAATATACATGGTTCATTTTGTGCACCAGCTAAACACAAACCTGTTTTACTTTGAAAGAAAGATGCGATATTCCCGGGAAAAGGGTTTATACTTTGCCACACTCGAAATGAAGACACAAACAAAACACGATTTCCAGAGCCAGGAGATTGAGGATGTGTAGCCATTGTTAACCGCCTCCGTGAAGCTGGCCCGTCTTAAAAATATATATGTATAAAAAAATACGTCTTTTGTTTGTGCTGTAATAAACTTTGTTTGTGCTATTTTAGTTTTTTTTACATTCATTTATAGGTCAATCTGAGGTCATCCAGCCCCTCATTCTGCCCCAAAACGCGAGAAAACTCCTAAAAATAGTATCAATCGTTTGTATTTTTAGTAAAAATACGGTGAATAATATAGTTTATGAAATCTCGTTGGCTACTTCCGATCATTCGTCTCACTCACCGTCTAACATCCATTTACCTTCACGTTCCTACCCACATGGATTTTGACATTTAATGTTTAATCTCAGTACAGATGAAAATGAGTTCGATGTTTGTTTTATCGGGATTTTATTTTTTGGGTTTTAAGCAATTTAAGCAAGACTTGCAAAAAAAAAAGAAACACTCAGCAATTCTATGTTTTTATCATAAAATTACCACTATTTAAATCGGCTTTCGTAGCAAAATTAACCCTATAAAGCCCACGTATCATATTTGATACACAATTTTTTTATTATTAATTAATAATTATTAATTAAATAATTAATAATTAATTTATTATTTTTATTATTATTGAATTATTTTTCCAAAAAAATGAGAATTTTCTGACATTTATTTCTTTGGGTGGGCTTTATAGGGTTAAAAAAAAATGTCAGGCGCTGGTAGAAAAAGGAGCGCCGCCTAGTGGTAGCCAGAAATAGGAACGCAGACCTTCAAATCTTGACATAAAATTATTTAATATGAATATGTGATTATTCAGTCAAGTCTTTGAGCTCCGTGAAGTTGGCCCCTCTTAAAAAAAAAATATAAACAAAAATAAACAAAAAATATGTCAATCGTTTGTGCTGTTTTGTGCTGTAAAAATTTTCGTTTGTGCCGTTTTATTTTTGTAGATATTAACGATTCTTTTATAGGTCAATCTGAGGTCATCCAGCCCCTCACATTGCTTAAAAATGCAAGAAAACTCTTAAAAATGGTGTCAATCGTTTGTGCTACGTTTGTGCTGTTTTGTGCTGTAAAAAATTTTGTTTGGGCTGCTTTCCTTTTCTTTAATTTAAAGAAATAAAATTTGAACGATGACGTCATCAAGCCCCTCCTCTTTGAGCTCCGTGAAGTTGGCCCCTCTTAAAAAAAAAATAAGAGGGGCAGCACAAACAAAAATTTTTACAGCACAAAACAGCACAAACGATTGACATATTTTTTGTGTATTTTTGTTTATATTTTTTTTTTAAGAGGGGCCAACTTCACGGAGCTAAGTCTTTGTTAACAGTTTTCACAAAGAGTAATTCGAATCGAGCCCGCGAACTTCCCGTTGACTTCCTATCCGCGGGCGAACGCTTTTTTAACCACTGAGCTACCGTTTACCTTCTCCTTCTTTCGGCGAATCAATTTTATATTAAAGACAAAAATATTAGCACAGTATAATTCGAGTGTACAGGTCCATCAAAAAATTGTGTAAATATTTTGGTCTCGCGTCTTATCTGCAAGCGGTGACGATAATCTTTTCATCACTTCAACTTTCAAAGAAGCGATATCATGTCTAAATACCAGGTGGGTGGAAGCGTTAAGGTACGTTAAAGTATATGGAGAGATCGATGACCGGAAGTGGTTATTTTTATTTATTTTTTTACTAAAACCCTTAAATCACAAACAAAAGAGCACAAAACGATTGACACCACTTTTAGTAGTTTTCTTGCATTTTTAGGCGGAATGAGGCGCTTGATGACGTCATTGTTCAAAACGTTTTTTCTTAAATTAATAAAAACTATAACCGCACAAACGAACTATTTTACAGCACAAACGATTGACACCATTTTGGGAGTTTTTTTTCGCATTTTAAAGCAAAATGAGTAGCTGGATGACCTCAGATTGACTTAGAAAAGAATCGTGAATGTCTAAAAAACTAAAATAGCACAAACGAAATGTTTTACAGCACAAAACAGAACAAACGCAGCACAAATGAATTACATATTTTCGTTTTATTTCTGTATATATATATATATATATATATATATACATATCTTAAGAGAGGCCAGCTTCACGGCGGATGGGATTAGGTCACAGAACCGGTAGGAAGGCAGGGGCGGATCAATGGGGGATGATAGGGGGGTCGAGGGCGCACGATCCCCTCCCCCTTCTGATCCATCTCATCAGACAGATTTCCTGGTTCTGTCTTTCAATACAACTTCGCTTTAGTCTACTGCAGTGGTCCCGAACCACGGGCCGCGGACCGTTACCGGGTCGTGGGTCTTGTGGTACCGGGCCGCACAGAAAGAAGAAATAACTTCCATTATTTACATTTTGTTTATTATTCCAGCCATAATGATGTTTTAATTTGAAAATTGACCTAATTTTCTTCCTTACATCCATCAAAGACCGACAAATGACGCATTATTCCAGTCAATTAAACCCCTAAACTAGCAAAATGAGTAAAAACCAAAGATTTATAAGAAGCTTCTTTGCTAAGGGGAGGTACATAGTTACGAAGCAGCCTAGACCTTAGAAACACTCTTCAGGTTTCAGATCAAGATGAGACTGTCTGGTTCCAGCAAAACAAACTCAGAACTCCGATTGATAGAGGAGAATAACTGTTTTTTTTTTTTTTCACTTTGTTTTTAATGTCTTTTATTTTGAAGGTATGTTTACCGTTACCAAAGCAACCAGAGTACGTTAGAGCAGAGAGAATGTTTCCATGTTATAAAGACGCTGCTAATAAATTTTCTTTTGAGTACAAAGTGGATTTAAGTTTATTTTATTTTTTTTAAAAAACACATTTTTTTTCAGTCTAGTCTTGTTTAGTTTTTCAGCTACACCTTTAGACCGGTTCGTGAAATATTGTCAGACACTAAACCGGTCCGTGGCGCAGGAAAGGTTGGGGACCCCTGGTCTACTGGGCTTTAAGATTCCTGTAGCTCATTATTGATCCTTCAGACTAATGCAGGCCACTGTAGTATGTATAAATAATTACCTCCATAGTAATCTTCTTTCAGTTTACATTATTTACCATCTCACTCTGAACACTGAACACTTCAGCCTGATCCCAAACACCCGTTGTTATTGGCCTGATGCTAATCATCTATGTGTTGAAATGTACACTGAACCAATCTACATTTCTGCTTCTATCATTGGTACGAAGCTGTGATCGGGTTTCAGTCTCTGGTTGGACATCTAAAGTTTAACCCTTACATCTCGTAGCTTTTAGCTGACAAAAAGTTTGTGTTTGTGAAAGTAGATCACTTGTTGGAAGTTTAGATTCAGCTGTGGAGAGAGAGAGAGATTCTCACCAGGTCTATAAATAGTTAAAGCTCAGTGAAACCTGAACGTCTCACACAGTGGCTCAGTTTAAACTTTATAAAGTTGCACTGCTGCTCGTTTTAAATGTGAAATCAGTTCAGAAACTGCAGGGGTTTTTTTTAAATAAGAAAATCAGATCAGTTTTGGTTTTGGAACCACCAACCTCAACAAACCAGAACACAATAGAAAATAAAATTAATGTAAGTGTCAGGATCCCCTCGCCTGCCACCAGAGGGAGGCCCTGGACCTTCCTCCCGCTCCTGGATTTCAGCCTGATCCCAAACACCAGTGGTCATCAGCCTGATCCTAAACACCAGTGGTCATTAGCCTGATCCCAAACACCAGTGGTCATCAGCCTGATCCTAAACACCAGTGGTCATCAGCCTGATCCTAAACACCAGTGGTCATTAGCCTGATGCGTCTTCAGCCTGATGCCTATTTAAAGGCATCAGGCTGACTTCCTCGTCGGGTCATCACTTGCCCTTCCAGCCAGGTCTTCCTGGCTACCTGACCAAGTTATAGCTTTGAACCCTGTGTTATATTTTTTAACTTTGACCAAACGACATTCCTTTCTGCTAATCCTTTGCCTTACAGCCTGGCTGAACTTTTTGTCACTAAATTCTGTTTGTTGTCCTTCATTTGGGTCCTCCTACTTCCACATCATGACAGTAAGAACTTCTCCTCCTTCGAGGAAGAAAAGTTTTTTTGCTACTCAGTGCAAAAAAAGGATTATTTAATTCAAATAGGAAACAATTTATGGCTTGGTTAAGAGTATTTCAGACAGGCAGAGTCTCAAACGGAATGACGGACAGAAGTTTGTCAATCTTTGACAAACTGGGCCTAAAATCGAGTGGTCACAGGGTGCTGAAGCTTATCCTGACAAGTTACAGGCGAAAAGTGGGGTACACCCTGAACAGGTTGCCAGTCTGTAGCAGGGCCACAAATAGAATGTCAGGAGAGTAGTCTGTTCCCCCTCTGTGTCCTGTTTCCCCCCTTCCTCTTGTCTGTGTCCAACTAGTCACACCTGAAATTCATCTATTCATCTGCTGGCGCATAAATGGACCAGTTTTTGACACACTCTTTGCCAGATCTTTTTTTTATCATGCTTGACCTGTTACCCAGTTTTTGGCTCCAGCTCCTACAATAAATAGAACCTGCCTAGTTTATCTGTTTTTGTCTTCTTTATTTGGACTTTTTATCAATCTAATAAATCTGCTTTTGATTTCTTCATCTAAGCCTGTCTGTTGCATCAAGGTTATATTTTTGGCCTTAGCTCCACACCATGACATAGGAACAACCACTCAAAGATTTTTTTTTGCCAAAACAATGATCCTTTTTAGTTGCCTGACATGTCAAAGTGATTCTTTCACACCAGGGAAAAGGTCTTACTTTGGTGTAAATAGGGCTCACACGTGAGTAGGTGTCTACCATTTTGCTTTAACCAATCGCTGCTTTCTGGTCAGAACCAGATGTGATTTATACTTACTTCACCAGGGGTGGGCAAACTTTTTGGTTCGCGGGCCACATTGAGTTCTAACATTTGACAATCGGGCCAGAACAGGAGCAGATGAATGGCATGCTTTGGTAACTGCTAGATCAGACCGATAGAATGACGCTAGATTATAAACAAGCGTGCTAAATGTTACATCAAGAGCGTTAAATTTCAAATCTAGCGGTGCTGGGTTTGAAATCTAAGCGCTTGATGTAACATTTTGCTTCTTTTACATCTAACATGTTTGTTTACATGCGTGTATTGGGCCCAATGGCTTTCCATATCATACATTACGCCATCTAGTGAGGAAACAACAGAATTGCAGGGAAAATAAAACATTAACAAGGTTTATTTATTTTTTTTTTTCAAGTTCGGCAGGCCGGATTCAAACATTTAATGGACCGCTTGTGGCCCACGGGCCGTACTTTGCCCATGCCTGTACTACCCTCACTGTCGTCCAGAAAACATCGTAAAAACACATTTTTAACGTTGATAGCAGGACAAACATGTCTTTCCCCGGAATAAAATATGCTAAATACTGTCTTTATTCTAGCTTTAACTCTCAATTTCAGATATTGTTGATACAGACCTTAAACCTCCATATTTTTTTTTTTTTTTTTTATCAAACTACATATATGACCTGGACAGATGCTTGTTTTCACAACATGGCATCATCTGTCGTCACTGATTGATCAAATTTTTCCTGGTTACTTCAGTCGGGAGCTGATACCTCCGCACTGGAGGTATGACCTAGTTGCTGGAGTAAAATGAAAATGAGCGGAGGCACAGGATCAGGCCAGCCTGGCTACCTTTTACAGAACAAGCAAAGCTCGACGTTATAAAATTTATAACATCATCATACATCGGCAAAGCCTACTCATGGATGAATTCTTGGTTTTCAGCAAAGCATCTTGGGATTTGTAGTCAGTGCAGGTACTTTTGGCAGTAAAACCAGAAAAACACTTCCAAAAGTACCTGGTACAACTCTGCGGAACAAAGAGGGTCTTATTTGGTGGGCCTGAGGTTGACTCCTAAGTTGTGGAGACCATTCGCTCCTCCAGACTACACCTCTTTCAGAGAAGACCTTGCAAACCCACCGGAAACTTATGGACTCATGACCCTCCGTTTCCTGTTTCTGGTCTGTCTGCACGTTTAAAACACCTCCTATCAGCCAAAGTTACTGTTCCGTTGCTTAGTAACGGCACAACCAGTTGAACTTTGGCAGATCGGAGCAGATTAAACCACGTTAAATGTTATTACTCTGCCCTCTTGTGATCAGTTAGAAGTCCCTTCAGAGAGGTGCTGAAATGAAGATGTCACCCTGCCCCACATGAGCTTATAGGGTCTCAGTTCCCTCCCCTCTCACTCTGTAAATGCCACAGGCCTCTTGCCAAGCCCTCCAGTCCAGATTTAGACCTTCCAGCCGGATTCAGCTGTCTGGATCCGCACTGTGCACGTCCACTTCCTCCTCACAATGTCCACAATCCTTCATCCTTCTCTCCCCTCTGCCTGACATGCTGGCTGAACGTCTCTGGATGTTCTGGACTTCATCTCCTCAAACATGGAGGAGTTTGCAGAGGTGAGAATGGTAGCTGGTTATACGTGTTGTGTGTGTGTGTGTGTGTGTGTGTGTGTGTGTGTGTGTGTGTGTGTGTGTGTGTGTGTGTGTGTGTTTGGACTAAAGTTTGTAACTAAATCCTGCAGCTTCTCTATTTACACCAACACTGCAACATTTTGAGGCTCCAGGATTGAGAATCCATGGAGTAAGTTTAGAATGAGTGTTGGTGCTCTTTCAGTGTGAAATGTTGGTTAATATGACAGTAATAAGACATGATGATTATTAATAAAGCAGGTCGCATTAAATTACCACACATGCATGTGTGAAACCTGCACAGTGTCTTTCAGGTGATGATTGAAATCTTCACTAGCTCATTTGTTCACTAGGATATTATATTATTTTTAGAGGTTTCTTCTGGTTTCCATCTGAAGAGGCCTCTTATTGGCTAACCCAACGCTGATTTTGTGGATGAACAATCTCACAAAATTAGTCTGAATGTGTTTCTTGTGGGTTTGAGTTCTGACTCTTTAGAATTTAATCCTGTAGACAAAGTAAGAGTAATGGTGTTGCATAATTCATAATTTATATCAAAAGTAAGTCTGAATGATAAAGTAGTCACTTTAAGGAAATAATTGAAGATAAAACACAAATTCAAGCACTGTGGCATCACAGCAACAAGGTCAGGGTTCGAGTCCCAGGTAGGACGAGGCATGAGTTTGCATATTCACCCTGTGTATGTGTGGGTTTTATCTGGGTACTCTGGTTTCCTCTCCTCCTTCAAAAAACGTGTTGGGTTAATTGACCGCCATGAATTTGCCCCTAGAAATGAGTGTGTGTGTGTGTGTGTGTGTGTGTGTGTGTGTGTGTGTGTGTGTGAATGGTTGTGTGTGTGGCACTGCAACAGATTAGCGACCTGTTCAGGGTGTACCCTGCTTCTCACATGAAATCAGTCAGAATAGGCTCTAGCACCGCCCACAACCTTGTTAGGAATAAGCGTTTCAGAAGACCAGTGTTGTTTTCGTCCACGATGACTACAATGAAATTATTTTGTTGACAAAGCACATTTTCATGACGATGATGTAACAGTAACGAAATAAATGCGACATTTTGGTGACGAAAATGCGACGAGACGTTTGCAAGTTTCTGTTGACGAGACGGAAATGTAACAAAATAGGCGTCAGACTTTCACATTTCTGTCTGAGAAAAGAAAAAAACACAAAGGCTGCATCTGTCTCTCACGGCGGCACGCCCCCCACAATGCTGCACGTTCACACCATCTACACAACACACCTGCAGCCAAGAGAAAGTCATCTGAAGAGAAGATTATTTTTAGAGGTTTCTTCTGGTTTCCATCTGAAGAGGCCTCTTATTGGCTAACCCAACGCTGATTTTGTGGATGAACAATCTCACAGAATTAGTCTGAATGTGTTTCTTGTGGGTTTGAGTTCTGACTCTCTAGAACCTAGTCACGTAGACAAGGTAAGACTAATGGTGTTGCATAACTCATAATTTATATCAAAAGTAAGTCTGAATGATAAAGTAGTCACTTTAAGGAAATAGTTGAAGATAAAACTCAAATTTAAGCACTGTGGCATCACAGCAACAAGGTCAGGGTTCGAGTCCCAGGTAGGACGAGGCATGAGTTTGCACATTCACCCTGTGTATGTGTGGGTTTTATCTGGGTACTCTGGTTTCCTCCCCTCCTTCAAAAACATGCGTGTGAGGTTAATTGGCTGCTATGAAATTGCCCCTACAAATGAGTGTGTGTGTGTAAATGGTTGTGTGTGTGGCACTGCAACAAATTAGCTACCTTTTCAGGGTGTACCCTGCTTCTCACCTGAAATCAGTTGGAATAGGGTCTAGCACCGCCCACAACCTTGTTAGAAATAACTGGTTCAGAAGACCAGTGTTGTTTTCGTCAACGATGACGACAATGAAATGATTTTGTTGACAAAGCATTTTTTCATGATGATGATGTAACAGTAACGAAATAAATGCGACATTTTGGTGACGAAAATGCGACGAGACGTTTGCTAGTTTCTGCTGACGAGACAAAAATGTAACGAAATGGGCGTCAGACTTTCACATTTCTGTCTGTGTAAAGAAAAAGGACAGCAGGTGCATTCTGTCTCTCACGGCGGCACGCCCCCCACAATGCTGCACGTTCACACCGTCTACACAACACACCTGCAGCCACGAGTAAGTGACACACCGTGGCGGCAACAGAAACAAAGAGGCTCGGAAAGGGGCTTTAAGTCAGAAACTTAAAGTTTTCCACATATTTTGCGCAAACAGCATGCTAACTTCAAGCTAATGCTAGCTTGTTGGCGCTGCTAACTTCTTTATCTTGTCTTGTCTTGAATTACTCTATTCATCCCTCATCGGGGAAATTTGTTTGCTGCACTCCTTACACCGCAGCAGGCTGCCCTTCAACGGCGCCAATGGTGGGAGAAGTGGGGGCTAGGTGTCTTCTCCAAGGACCCTAGACGTGCTCTCCGTGGGACGCGAACCCGCGACCTTCCGGTCCGCGGGCGAACGCGCTAACCACGCGGCCACCGTCTCCACCCACTCCACCCTTTAGTTAGCTTGGTTGCGCTAACCACTGATTTAAAGACACAGTGCAGTGTTTACTTTGTTTACAGGGTTATTAAGAGGTGTCATTTTTAAGTATTCATAGGTTACAACAATCCTCACTCATTGAAGAATTTCTATTAATTTTACGTTGTTTTACAATGTTTGATGTTTTGCGCAAGTTAAAGCTCGGTGGAGTTTGTTTTTTGTTTTTTTCCCAAATAACCTGCATCATTCTCTGTAATAAAGACACGATTGTTTTTCTTTACATTAAAACTAGACTAAAAACGTTCTTAGTCTTCCCTGATGAAAACTAGACGAAAACTCTTTTGTGTTTTCGTCGACTAAAACGAAAATATATAGAGATGACAATTTAGAATGATCATATTTTAAAACTGGATCAATAAGAATTATTTTAAAAGAACTACAGCAGTAGGGGTGCAGCTAAGTTGCCTAAATACATATGCATGACTAAAAAGTACAGCTTTTAGTCTAGACTTGAGTATTGTTAAAGTAATGGCCTATCTCAGATGGTCAGGGGGAGACGATGGCTCAGTGGTAGAGCGTTCCCCCCTGGACTGGAAGTTAACCAGAAGTTCGTGGGTTGATTCACGCTGAGTTCTTGTCTTGGGTCCTTAGAGAAGACACTTAATTCCCTTTTTGTCTCGCCATCATGGCAGCCTGCTGCGGTGTAGTAGTGCAGCACAGAAATTACCCCGGTGAGGGATGAATGGAGTGAATAAAAATTAAAAAAAAAGTTTAGTTTTTACTCTGAACACCTGTACCTGAGATTTTCAGAATCATATGGGACCCATGTGTCATGGTCGTAAGCCATTAAGAGACTTGAACTCAAGTGTTTTTGAGTTTATCAACCTATAGAAAGAAAGCCAGTGCAGAGACCAGAAGACAGTGATCTACACGGCAATATCTGGTCATGTAGACATGATGGAATTGGATCCGAGCATAAGAACGAGGAAGAAAAGGATCTCTGAGACTTTGAATGTGATGGGCTGTTGGTGTGAGTGGTTCAAAAACTTGCGAATCATGATGAGCCTACATTTCAGCTCAATGTTCACATGGAACCTGATGAAACATAATAAAAACATGGGCCCATCTAGCTTTGGAGAAATTACCTCTTGGTTCACTTTGGTCTACTTTTAAACACATATATACTAACTTTCTGGCTTTATCTGGTTAGTTAGGGAAATGCCCCAAAACACAAGCTTTCTATGTTGGTGTTATTTGGACTTTAATTGGCACTTTCGTTTGGAAGGGGGTTTATGAGGACAAAAAGCTTCTTTTTTCTGTCGTTCCCCTGTTGTATGAAGAAAAAAAATCACTAAAAACTGCATCAAGAATTCTTGCTAATCTGTTCTGCTGGAGACCTCAGCTCTTCTCTTCTTTCAGATCCCGTTGTTTGAGCTGGATGAATATGAGGAAGAGGATGTTCTCTCCGTGAAAAACAAAGGTATGACACATTTGATCTATTGGTGTGTGTAGATGTGCTTATCAAAAGATGAGTTTGGACCGTTTTTTTTTAAGTGCCAGAACTGGATCGATAGGATTAGAAATGAATATGTCAGGTCCCAGAGGGCGTTGGCCTAGTGGTAGAGATACCATCTTTCAACCGGGAGAACCTGGTTTGATTCCCACTGGGCCCAAGATGTCCCTGGGACAAAAAAACACCAATAAAAAGAAAAGAAATGAATATATCAGCGGAACGACAACGACAAATACTTTATTAATCCCGAGGGAACAGCACATGTTAAAAGTTTCGGAGATAAAGTCAGAGGCCAGACTGAGATGGTTTGGACAGGTGCAGAGGAGAGAGAGAGAGTACATCGAAAGAAGGATGCTGGATTTGGAACCACCAGGAAAGAGGCCTAGAGGAAGACCAAAGAGGAGGTTCATGGATACAGTGAAGGAAGACATGAAGATAGTTGGTGTGACCAAAGAAGATGCAGGAGATAGGGTTAGATGAAAGAAACTGACTTGTTGTGGCGACCCCTGAAGGGAAATGCCAAAGAAGAAGAATTAATTGGTGATTTGGAGATGCCACAGATGTCAGTTTAACACACCTAGAAACAAATTTTTCTTTCCATAATATCCCGAAGCGGCTTTACATGACTGAGATTTGGAAGACAGTTTATTGTTAATAGTTTAGGGGTGCGAAACTCGGGTCCACGAGGGCCGCTGTCCTGAAGGTTTTTATTGTGTTTCTGTTACAACATAGCTGACAGAAGTGGAAGCAACATCTAATAAAATGAGACCCATTGCTTCAATACCTGAAAGAGAAGGATACAAGAACACATGGGCAACCGTCATGGCAGCAGCCCTCATGGACCAGAGTTTGGGCCACCAAGTTTTGACCTTCCTGGGAATCAGAGATTCCTGGACTTGTTGTTGCCTTTCTGTCATTTCCAACCAGTCTGAGGCTTTTCTCGGACCCCATCTACTGATCTCTATGTAGTACTATAACAGAGTGCATGTGTATGCCACAGAGGGGCTGTGTTTGTTTTGTGCTTAGTTTGACAACTGGATCTTTTCTCTTCTTCAGACCACCTTTGGAAACCATGAAGATGGTTTTGAGTTAAAATCCCAGTAGATCTGTTGTTTCTGAAACACTAAAACCAACAAACAACTACTTCCAAAGTTTCTTAGATCCTCTTTTTTCCACATTCTGATGCTCAGTTTAAACTTCAGAAATTCCACGTAGTTCTATAGTCTTCTTTGCTGTTTAAATATTTGTAACTCTTGTTTCCACCTGCAGGTGCTTCTTCGTATGCATCTTACCCTCAGGTGCCCCCTGCTGGGGCGGACCCTGACATCTTCATTTACATGAACTTTATGAAGACTCATTCCTGCTACGATGCCATCCCTAAGAGTTCCAAACTGGTCATCTTTGACACCACGCTTCAGGTTGAAAATTTAAACCACAGAAACTCACATCTGGAGACATTCCGGAGTTTAATGTTTGAAGTTTGTCTTCATCAGGTGAAAAAGGCTTTCTTTGCCCTGGTGGCCAATGGGGTGAGGGCAGCACCCCTCTGGGATAGTAAGCTGCAGTGTTTTGTGGGTAAGGACCACTTTTAAAGCCTGTTGATACTTTAGTTTTAGTTTTGTTTTGTTACTTCTTCTGGAAATTTCTTTGGTCGCTTATTGATTTTTGGTGTCTTGTGATTGGATGTTGTCCGCAGTTTAAGCTTTTTAATTGGTGGAAAAAATGTTAAAATCCTGGGGTTTATCATTGGGGCTGGTGGGTTCAGATAGAAAGGCATTAATGTGTCATCTGTGAGAATCTGGTATCAATTAGGCCCCGTCCAAACGTAGCCGGGTATTTTTGACAACACAAATCTGCTGACCTCCGTTTTAGGAAAACGCTCGCGTCCATACGTAGCCGTTTTCAAAATATCCGTGTTCACACGGAGCCGTATCATTATGCTTCTGAGTGCGATTATGAGCATGCCAGACCAGTAGTGGGCAGTATTGATGTAAACGTAAGTTCTGAGCTATCCAATCAGAGCACCTCTCTCGTCGTTTCCGTAAAACCTGAACATGGCGCCAGTCATCTCGTTTGTGCGGACCGACAAGGAGGTGGAATTGTTTTCAAAAGTCGTCATCGACTATAAAGTTAATAAAACACAGGAAAATATAGTTTTTGTCTATGCTGCCCAAACAAGGACGCACACGAATGACGTATGTGCATTACTTGTCGCAGGTAGTGACGCATAAAAACGCAAATCTCCGTTTTTGCACGTCCACATGCTAACGCAAAAACGGAGTTTTCCAAAATCTCCACTTTGGCCGGAGTTTTCAAAACGTCGGTCTTAAGTGAAAAAAACCCTCCGTTGTCATGTGGACGGCAAAACGGATAAAAATATACGCGTTTTCAAAAATACCTGGCTATATGTGTACGGGGCCTAAGATACAAAAAAAAAAACTTGGTCACAGTCGACACGAACAATATCAATACATACCATTTTTACAATGTCCAAAAATATTTGAACTTTGGAAACACTTTGATGTGCACTTTTGTTGTAAGAAAAAATACAAACAAAGCAATCCCTCATACCTTTTTATAGTATGATACAAAGAGCTCCAGAAGTTCTTTCAAATAGAGATTGTGGCACAGAAGATCCTTTGTACCCACAATGGTTAGGTTATTTATTTCTGTTATCTAAAAGTAGAAAAGACTATTAATTAATTACAGTTTTAAAAATTATTTTAAGTTATACATTTAAAATTAAAAATTTTTTTGGGAGGCGTTGGCTCAGTGGTAAAGTGTTTGACCTTAGACTGGGAGAAGCCAGTTCAAATCTCCCTGGTTTCCCTGAAACAGACACCTAACCTGCAGTTTTAACCCACGATTGGCGCTGTCATGAGGGATTAATATGGTATGGTGGAAAAGTTCCGCTTTTTGCGGATGATGTGGTCCTGTTGGCTTCATCGGATCGTGATCTCCAGCTCTCACTGGATCGATTTGCTGCCGAGTGTAAAGCGGCCGGGATGGGAATTAGCGCCTCCAAATCCGAGACCATGGTCCTCGACCGGAAAAGGGTGTAATGCCCCCTGCGGGTCAAGGACAGGGTCCTGCCCCAAGTGGAGGAGTTTAAGTATCTCGGGGTCTTGTTCACGAGTGGGGGAAGGATGGAGCGGGAGATCGACAGGCGGATCGGTGCGGCATCAGCAATAACTAGGACACTGCATCGGTCCGTTGTGGTAAAGAGAGAGCTGAGCCGAAAAGCAAAGCTCTCGATTTACAAGTCGATCTACGTTCCTAACCTCGCCTCTGGTCACCAGCTGTGGGTGGTGACCGAAAGAATGAGATCGCGGGTACAAGCGGCCGAAATGAGCTTCCTCTGCAGGATGGCTGGGCTCTCACTCAGAGATTGGGTGAGGAGCTCTGCCATCCGGGAGGAGCTCGATGTCGAGCCGCTCCTCCTCCAGGTTGAGAGGAACCAGATGGGGTGGTTCGGGCATCTGGTCAGGATGCCCCCCGAGCGCCTCGCGGGCGAGGTGTTTTGGGCACGTCCCACCAGGAGGAGAACAAGGGGCAGAACCCGGACCCGCCGGAGAGACTATGTCTCACAGCTGGCCGGGGAACGACTTGGGATCCTTCCAGGTGAGCTAGAGGATGCAGCCGGGGAGAGAGAGGCCTGGGCTACCCGCTTGAGGCTGTTGCCCCCGCGACCCGACCCCGGAACAAGCGGAAGATGACAGAACGGAACAGACGGTAAAAAAGTTATTCATTTTAAAAAGTAAATATGGGGAACAACTGTGGACCTAATCACCATAAGCCAGCATTTGATGATCAAAATAGAAAACAGAATCTTTAATGGGAAAGAGAAAATAAACACAACAAAACTTTGGATAAAAAGCACAAAAAGTTTGTTTCCATCGTAAAAACCAGTAGGATCCCAATCTTGGTTTAGAGTTGTCCTCCATGAGCCACTTTATCACCAGAACCAATGGAGGGGTTCCTGTTTCCTCTCTGGGTTCAGGTGTTGGTGAAGAAAGCAGGTCAGCAGACACGAGGCGTTGGGTTTCAAACAGGATGGCCAGATGTAATTAAAACAGCACCGGCTTTAAAAATTCATGTAACAAGCATGTGTACAGGCTGTCGGATCAGAACTCCATTTCCAGCTCATCTCAGATATCCAACGCTCTGAGAAGAAGTGACTGAATGAATACTGACTATTTACAGGTTTATATTTATAGATTATTTATCACTTTAAGTCCATTTCCCTCATTCTGAGCTGAAAAGGATAAGCCATATTGTTATTTTAAATTAGCTTTTTACATTTTTATGTCATTAAAATTTGGTGATTATTTTACTTTTAATTAAAAACTAGACTTATTAAGAAAATTACATTTCACAAATGTAAAAATTCCCAAACTAATGAATGGATGTTAATGTATCTTCCCACAGGTTCTTTGTACCAACTATATATGAACCTATTAGGTTTTCAGGGTCACACGATCAAATGTTGAAGTTACAAAGATCAAGGTTACAAATTTTAGCGCAGGCAGAGGTGTATTGTTCTACGTCTTGGTGTCGAATTGATTTGTTTTATTCTTTCATGTCACCCTAAAACAGTGCTTCTCAAATAGTGGGGGTCAATGGTCGGCGCAATGCAAGGGGGGGCGCGCGTGACCCTGTTGGAACATGTAGGTTTTTTTTTTGCCGTACTAGAATAAAGTGTCATTGCACATCCACTACAGTAGTTGGCGCTCTAATTATTAAAGTATGCGCAGGAAGGTAATGTTCAGTTCCGTCATCTTCCGCTTGTTCCGTGGTCGAGTCGCAGGGGCAACAGCCTCAAACGGGCAGCCCAGGCCTCTTTCACCCCGGCTGCATCCTCCAGCTCACCCGGAAGGATCCCGAGTCGTTCCCCGGCCAGCTGTGAGACATAGTCTCTCCAGCGGGTCCGGGGTCTGCCATTGGTCTCCTCCCGGTGGGACGTGCCCAAAACACCTCGCCAGCGAGGCGCACGGGGGGCATTCTGACCAGATGCCCGAACCACCCCATCTGGCTCCTTTCGACCTGGAGGAGGAGCGGCTCGACACCGAGCTCCTCCCGGATGGCAGAGCTCCTCACCTGATCTCTGAGTGAGAGCCCAGCCACCCTGTGGAGGAAGCTCATTTTGTCCGCTTGTACTCGCGATCTCATTCTTTCGGTCAGCACCACAGGTAATGTTGGTGAGCAATTTAAATTTATTGGTTTTATTTCATTTATTTTTCAGTATCAAATGGTTCAATTAGTCAAAAATGTTTATAGTTTAAATAAGAATTTAATTTATTTTTAATTTCAAGTTAATTGATGCACTTTAAATTTTTTCTGTTTCAGACTAAAAAACAATGTTAATAAAGCTGATCTTCATCTTTTTTTTTTATGTTAATGAGGATACAATGTTATGCAGAGGTGTACTTAGAACAATTTCATATGCAACGATACTAACTATAGTCATGGTGGGGAGTGGGGGGTGCGAAATATTTTCTTTTTCCTTGGGAGGGCGCTACAGGAAATAATTGAGAAGCACTGCCCTAAAGTAAGCTGTTTGTGTGCAGGTATGCTGACCATCACTGACTTCATCAACATTCTCCATCGTTACTACAAGTCTCCTCTGGTGAGCTGGACACGGGGAAGGTCAGCTTTCCCTGTAGCGGTGTCTCTCCACATCATGGCTGATGTACTTTCATCTGCAGGTTCAGATCTATGAGCTGGAAGAACACAAGATTGAGACATGGAGAGGTTGGAACATCACCATCCAAACATTCTCAGATAACTTTTTTTTTAACTCCGCCCTGTCCCCCAACATGCTCCTCCTTTTATCACATCTGTAGTTCGTAATACTGGTGTAAAGATAGACAGAAAGTGATATGATATTTTTTGATATTGATATTTTTTTGTTGACATCCTGAAGTTCTTGAAAATCTTAACATCTCAGTTCTCTATTTCAATAGCAGCTTGTCTCATTTTCGGGAACACAAGCGGTTTGTCTCAATTTATTACACAAGAAAACCGGGGAGAGGCGGTGGCTCAGTGGTAAAGCATTCGCCCGCGATTCCCACCGAGTTCACGTCTAGGGTCTTTGGAGAAGACACCTAACCCTCGTTTCTCCCACCAGTGGCACCATCGTGGCAGCCTGCTGCGGTATAGTAGTGCAACACACAAATTTCCCCATTGAGGGATCAATAGAGTATGTAAAAATAAATAAATAATGTCTGGAGACATCCATAGCGAGAAGTCCAGGGGCATCCAACCAGGTGCTCAAACCCCCTCATCTGGCTCCTCATAAACCGGTTCCATTTGGAGTTCCTCCCAAATGTCAGAGCTCCTCAGCGCATCTCTGAGAGAGACCCTGCATAGGAAGCACTATTTGGCTGCTTTTAATTGTGATCTTGGTTTTTTTGGTCACCCCTCACTGCTGGTGACTATAGGGGAGGGTCAGAAAATGGATCGATTGATTTACATTTTGGCATGGCTTTCTCTTCACCAAAAAAAGGGCTGATAAAGTGTCCCTGTGATGAAGGTCGCTCGACTAAAACGTGTTAACGCTTCAGTCAATTCAGACATGCGGTTAAACTAACAACATTTGGACTTTTTTTGGAAATGTCTTCGCATCTTTGATTCTTGTTTTTTTTTATAATGCGTTCTAATTATGCGGCTGACGAACCGAGCGCGTGGGGTTCTTGCCTAAAACCTCACTACCCGTTCTATTAAAAAATGTATTTCTTTATTAATTTCTCTGCATACCTTTTACCAGGAACAAAAGCTGCAGAGCAGGTCTATAACTCGAAATTAACAAATCGACCTGGAGATCAATCACTCGTTACCCGTGTTTTAGCATTTAAATAAGTTTCATTCAGATTTTATTTCTAAAATTCAGAAACTTACCGTGAATCAGATCAAAGCACCCTCGATCCTGCAAAGCTGATTCAACTATGCACCAGAATAGTTGCTCAGCACCTTTATTGGGTCTGGGGGATAAGAAGTTACTGGACAAGGAAAACGCCTTGACACAGATGTTATTACACACACAAAAACTTTATTTAAATTCAACAAGTTACAATCCTAACAAATTATTCTAAAATAAATGCCACCCTGTGCCCATGGTGGTCTATACTATTCTAAAAACTAAGTTCTAACCAGATCCTAAAATCTGAGCCTCTGATCCTCGAGGCTTCCTCTCCCTAACCTACTCTATCTACTTACCTCCTCACGCACGGACTCTTGAGTTTTTAAGCAGAGTTCCGTCGCGTCACAGTAGAGTTTTTATACAAAGTGTGACGTCACATACCAGAGGCAGGCGCTTCTAGCTCTAATTTTCCTCTCTCACTAACAATTTCTGACCTTAGTGACACCTACTGTCCCAAGGAATAAACTGACCATTGACCTCAACTTAACCTCACATTTTGGAAGCAGTCAGCTCAACCCCTCCCTTACAGCAGATGTAGTTACATGAGTTTACACACACTAAAGAATCACTGAAATGTTTGACATCTTGAAATGATCACCCAAAACCATTTGATATCTTACAAAGAACATTCCAACATTTCAACATAAAGAATAAATCAAAATAAAAGCATAAAAGAAACACAAAGTCATCCATATATAAGTAAAGCATAATAACTAAACAATACATAAGAGTTCTAATATCTAGGCAAAATAACAATATAAAGAATAAGAAATAGCATCCAGGCATTCCATCATAGAAACAGGCCACGCCTGTTCGACAGGCCAATCTGTCTATCGATCCCCCAGTACTGGCATACTTTTTTCACTCATGAACAGGACCCCAAGATTCTTTAACTCTTCTATTTGAGGCAAAAACTTTTACTCAACTCAGTAATTTCTTTCATTTTTTTAAAAAAAAACTCTGACAACCCTTGAAGCCAAGATGTTGTAAAGGTTCTTAGCCATCACTCAGGTTTTGAAGGTGATTTGAATGGTGCATCATGAAGAGCTAAAGATACGGGCTGGTTAATTCTTTGTCGATCAGACGCAAACTGTTTGCAGGCTGTGGCCTCGGGGACCAAAGACGTGATTTGATTCCATCTTCAGAGCACGTATGGGATTAATTTGATTTCTAACTGCTGTTTCTATCTTCGCAGAAATCTACCTGCAGTACTCTACAAACAGACTCATCAGCATCACGCCTGATTCAAGGTGAAAACTGCTTACTAATTCCGCTCCGGGTTTTCAGCTGTTTTTATTTTACTTTGTGAAATACCATTCTTTATTTATTCTTTAGGAGTGTAAGTATCGCGGGGTCTTGTTCACGAGTGGGGGAAGGATGGAGCGGGAGATCGACAGGCGGATCGGTGCGGCATCAGCAATAACTAGGACGCTGCATTGGTCCGTCGTGGTAAAAAGAGAGCTGAGCCGAAAAGCAAAGCTCTCAATTTATAAGTCGATCTACGTTCCAACCCTCACCTCACCACCAGCTGTGGGTGGTGACCGAAAGACTGAGAAAGACTGAGATTGCAGGTATAAGCGGACGAAATGAGCTTCCTCCGCAGGGTGGCTGGGCTCTCACTCAGAGATCGGGTGAGGAGCTCTGCCATCTGGGAGGAGCTCGGTGTCGAGCTGCTCCTCCTCCAGGTCGAGAGGAGCCAGATGGGGTGGTTCGGGCATCTGGTCAAGATGCCCCCCGAGTGCCTCGCGGGCGACGTGTTTGGGGCACGTCCCACTGGGAGGAGACCAAGGGGCAGACCCCGGACCCGCTGGAGAGACTATGTCTCACAGCTGACCAGGGAACGACTTGGGATGCTTCCAGATGAGCTAGAGGATGCAGCCGGGGAGAGAGAGGCCTGGGCTGCCCGCTTGAGGCTGTTGCCCCTGCGACCCGACCCCAGAACAAGCGGAATATGACAGAACGGAACGAAATACCATTCTTTGTCGTAGCTAAAATGATAGGTCCAAAAAAGGACTTTTATTCAATTCAGTATTTTCAGAATCAAAACCAACAATGAAAATTCACAAAACAGAGATTGACGATTGTCTTTTTCTGCTGCAGCAGGAGAGAGAGGAGAGAGCGAGGAGAGATCCCTCCCTTGCCAGTCCAGGTCACTCTCTGCTCTCTGTTTCCTGCTTTCTTCCCTCTAGTTAGCAAAAGGGAGTAGCCGAAAGTGGCCTTGAAGGCCGGATGCCGATAAGAAGGAAAGATGTTTGTGCGAACAGTATTTGGGAGAGCTTGCTGAAATGTTGGTTTTAAAATGATGATTAGATGATTTGCACATTCTAGTATTAACAGCAGAAGTTAAACACATGGTTATGTCTGATTTAAAAAAAACACACAAATACTTCAAGATCAAGCTTATCTCACATTAAGAAACATTTACGGTTGAACGAAGAACATGCAAGCTTTGTTCCTATATTTTTTTCTTGAAAAAGAAAAGGGTTTGTATCAAAGAACGACATTTTTCTCTGATCCAGAGTACGGGTGGTCCGCTGGACTTTGTTGGTCAGGTCTAGCTGTTTCTGATATATTTCTGAACCTTTGCACCTGCTATCAAGACTTAATTGTTTTGATTCTGAAATTAAAAAAAATGAAATAAATCGAGAGTAAAGAGAAAAGGTTTTTAAGTGGAGTCAAAATCATTTAAAAAATGACTTCCTACTTGGGAAAGTTTCCCCAAATTTGTCCAAATGTTGTAGAAAATAACTCAAGAATAGTCGATGTATCTGCCATTTATTGGAGAAAAGTGACATCGCAGAAGAAACAATAAAGAAATAGATTTACATAACTTTCTCATGTTTTGTGGGCTGGATGAAGCCCTTCGGTCGTAGTTTGCCCACTTCTGTCGTAGACTATGAAAGAAACCCACAAGCACATTGAAACTCCCCAAAACCCTTGTACATAGTATAAAATTTGTTTGATTAAAGTGTCGTGTACATAAGAGCCCAGTACTGATGGGTGTGTAAGACACTGAAAAACAAGTGTTATTGTACATTATACACTGGTTAGGACTTTTGCCTTCTTTGACTTTTGCCAATGTCTTTCCAAAGAAATCTAGCCATAGCAAAATCAAAAATATATATTTTTATACAACTGATGTCATGACAGGAGGTACAGGTGGAAGGAGGAGGACCCAAATGCAGGACAAAAAATCTGATTTAGTTATTGAAGGAGTCCAATGTAAGTAGTAAAGGAAAAACACAGGGATCACTGGAATTTATTGAGGTTATTGTTACAAATGTTTATCATGGTCAGGCAGCCAGGAAGACCTGCCTGGGATGGAAGGTAAAGACCCGACATGGAATGGAAGGCAGACTGCCTTTTTAAAGTAGCTGCACAAAAACCTTCAGGTGTCTAAAATCAGATATCAGAAAAAGAAACCTTCAGGTGTCAGAAAATTCCCTCTGGTTTGGGCCAGGGAACCATGACAGTACCTCTCCCTCGATGATCACCTCCAGGTGGTCAAGGGTCATGTGGCGTGAGATGACGTAACGTGGCATGGCATTACTTGACATGGCTTTATTCAGCGCACGGTTTGGCGTAGCTTGACTCGGCGTATGGCTTGACGTGGGTTGACTCGGTACGCAGCTTGACGTGGCTTGACTCGGCGTACGGATTGACGTGGCTTGACTTGGTGCGTAGCTTTTGCAGCGATCCTGGGCACGGGCTTTAAGACATCTGTCCTCTGGGTTGGCTCATGGTCGGGTCTTTCTGGACAGAGGAGGACTCAAATGCAGGACAAGAAACGTGATTTATTTAATGAAGGAGTCCAGTTTAAGCAGTAAAGGAAAAACACAAGGATCAGAGGAGTGTATTGAAGTTATTGTTTCAAATGTTTATTATCGTCAGGCAGTCAGGAAGACCTGGCTGGGATTAAAGAACAGAAACAGGGAGACTGCCTGTTTAAAGGCACCCTCAGGTGTCAGAAATCAGGCAGATTGGAAAGGCCCCGGGTTCCCTCTGGTGGTGGGCGAGGGAACCATGACAACTACTCCAGACATCCAAAAAAATAACCCATCTGGCTTTAAAAGATGAACACCTTAAAATAAAAGGAGAGGTAAATCCCAAAGGTGTTGACAGTGATAAACACAATCAAACTCATCTTGCACCCCTTCCAAGCCACACAAAGTACGCATTCTGTCAGAAAACTTTAAAACTGTCTCACTTCTATGAATCACACGACCCATTACTAAGGCTGAAAAATTTACATTCTTTTATAAATTGTAAAGTCAGAAATAAAACAGGACTGTACTGAGTTTTTTTTTTTTGGTTCACTTGAAATGTTGCTGGTTCCTAATCTAGTTTCTAGGTGAAGCAACCCGTTGTTTAAGGTGCACTGTAGGGTTTTGGAGTCAGGGCAATGTTTCGAGTTCCATGTTAGAAATGTACACAGACTAGTTTACTGTGAAACCAAAGTGAAGATAATCAGCTATCTTCTTTTTCTCCTCTCAGTTTGTTTGATGCCATCTACTCCCTGTTAAAGCACAAAATCCATCGGTTGCCCGTGATCGACCCGGTTACGGGGAACGTCCTCCACATCCTCACTCACAAGCGCATTCTCAAGTTCCTCCACATTTTTGTAAGTAGGTGTTTGTCCCTCCACGGTTATGAAAGATTGAGGCAATCTAATCCCTCTTTTCCTTCAGGGGTCCATGATCCCTAAACCCAAATTTCTCCAAAAGAGGATCAGTGAGGTGCCCATTGGGACCTTCAGGCAGATTGCAACAGTCGAGGAATCTGCTTCTGTCTATGATGCACTGACCATTTTTGTAGAAAGGCGGGTTTCTGCTCTGCCTGTGGTCAACGAGCAAGGTAATCCTTCTTTTTTGCCTCCAGCTGTACCCTGGTCGTCTCCACTTTCAGTTTTTTGAGTAGTTCTATTTATTCTTCCTGTAGGCAAAGTAGTGGCACTCTACTCCAGATTTGATGTCATTGTAAGTACATATCGGAGATACCATTCATTTGGGTCGAATTTCCAGCACTTTTCACTCTCTGGTCTTGTTGGTGTTCAAACTACTAAACATGGTGCCTATTCAACACATTAATGTTCAATTCCCTGAGAAATAAAAACTTTTCTCTCCTTGTAGAATCTTGCAGCACAGAAAACCTACAACCACCTGAACATGACAATGCGAGAGGCTATTTCATCCAGATCCTGCTGGGTGGAAGGAGTGCTAAAATGTTATCCACACGAAACCCTGGAGACCATCATCGACCGCATTGCCAAGGCCGAGGTAAAGAGTTCCCCTCCTGATGCTGAGCGAATCTGTGCGGAGATGGAGACCACTGAGACTTAGAACACTTCGATCATTCCAAGCACACTGTTCGTTCCTGGGACCGTTTCACCCCTGCACTTATTCCGTCTTTACTCATTCATTGGAACACTTTGTTTCGAGGACAAGAACCTCTTTCATTCGACACGTTACCTATTCCAAAGATACTCAATCTTAGGTGCCCTTATTGCAAAAACCTTTTAACCCATACTAGGATACTTTACTCATTCCTAAGACACGTTCCTTTATCCTGGGTCACTTTTAGTTATTGCTAAAATCCCTTTAATCCTTCTCAGGACACTTTACTCACACTTGACTTCTTCCTCAGACACTGTTTTCATTTCTTGGATACGTCACTTGTTACTAAGTTTTAATGTAGTTTTTTCCACTCAAAGCAATGTCTTTTTCTTTTAGAATATGTTGGAGTTAGTTTCTAACACGTTGTTGATTTACATCAAAAGCAGGAAATTAAGGATACAGCATTAAAGCTTTTTTGGGGGCGGGGCCAAGGGGGGCATTTCCCCAAATATTCTGAAAAAGTTTGAAAATGATTACAATTGATTTGATTTTTAGATGTGGCCATTAACAGATATAAATGATCTTTTTAAATAATGTGAAGAAATCTGACAAAATACAACTCCTTCTGGTTTGTGGGCAGTTTTCATTCAATTTCTGTCTCTGCATAGTGGCTTAGCGAAGCGGAATAAGAGATCTCTGTCGTATGTCTCCATCAGGTTCATCGGCTGGTGCTCGTCGACTCTGAGGACGTGGTGAGAGGGATTGTTTCTCTGTCTGACCTTCTACAAGCCCTGGTTCTTACTCCCGCAGGTATTGATGCTCTCTACTCCTAACATTCACCTCCTTCATCTCAGTCTTATGGCTTCCTTCAACCACCAATCAGTCATCAAAGCTCAAAAAACTTTCTTCTGACTTTGTACGAATTTCTTCAAGCAACTATGTTTTATCTTCTCATGCAAGTATGCTTAAATTTCGCCCATCATGCCAAGTCAATTAATCCGTAAAACCTCAGACATACTTCTTCAACAATCGGGCCATCTGAACATGGACTAAAAGCGCTCCATCTAAACTCTTTTTTTTCTGAAAACTGGAACAAAAGATTTTGTCTGAAGCTGTCCCAGGTTACTGCCAATCCACCTCACAGCCCAAACCCCTCATGTCCTCCACAAGTTTCCTCTTTCTATGTGATCCTGCTTCTTTTTCTCGTCTGACACCACCAGCACTTCCCAGGTAGGAAGTTTATCTGCTCTGCCGGGTGGCTGCCTGCCTCAGCTTGCATCTTCGGTTTTCAGAATGTGTTCAAAGCTTTACATCGAACAAGAAGATAAAAGCAGGACAATAACTGGTGCTAGTTCAAGTTTTTTTAAAGACTTGAATTGGCTTATTTTCATCTAAGTAAAAACAAGAACCTGCTCTTTATTTAGACAGCTGTATATATTATTTTTACAAGAAGAGGCGTGTCGTCTTTGATGTTTAGGTAAATGTTCCATCTGACTTTTATCTCCAATCAGGAACGTGGCCATGTTTTGCTTTCTTTCCTGTTTGAACCTACCTGATGTAGACACTTATTTTTCTGACTCTCACAGACTCGTCTATCTAGCCTTTCATGTCTGACCAAATTATTTTAAAGTCTTTCAATTGGTTTATTAATTTTAAATTAAAATGTGCTCAATCATCAGTGTTTCACGATCAGTAATGGTGTCCAAAGGGGAAAAGTCAATTATTTTGGGAATTTATTTCTATTTTCTAGGGACTTCTTTCCAGTCCGGAAAATTTATAATTCATTTTAATCAGCAATTGTATAGCAAAATCGACATAATTTAAACAGTGAGGGTGTAGAAGGAGGAGGAGCCAACGCAGAACTACAAACAATATCTATGAACAAAGAAGGTCTAGCAAGGCAAAGGCACAGTATTAGAATAAGGAATGTCTCTTGGTCATTGTTTCAATTTCTTGGTCGGGCAGTCAGGAAGACCTGGCTGGAAGGGACGATGACCCGACATTGAAGTCAGGAGACTGCCTTCATATGGGCAGCATGCTGGAAAAATGATCCACAGGTGATTATTATGAGGTTCTTTGACCACAGGTGTTTGGTATCAGGCTGGAATCTGGGAGAGGATGGACAGTCCAGGGCTCTCTCTGGTGGCAGGCGAGGGAATCCTGACAATAATATTTAAAACAACAATTTTTCATTTATTTTTTTTATCATTGTCATCTTTAAAATAATCACTGTTGCAGTTGTGCTACAAAGAAATGTTCATGTTGAACTGAAAATGTTTATAAAAACACTAAATCTCAGAAATTACATCAATTAAATTGACAGTACTGGACAAATTTGAAGCAGCCAAATATCAATTTGTAGACAGAACATTATAGAAAAAAGGCTACTGGTTTTTTGATGCATTGTTTTTGGGGTGGAGTTGTTTTTAATGTCGATATAGAAAAGCAAGACTGGGGATGAGGAAAAGTGTAAATATGTAAAAAAAAAAAAAAAAAAATTCTTCTGTGTGTAAATATGATGTCCAGATGGGAAAATGCTTTTTCTGTCAGTTATTTCTACAAACTTCTGTTTCTAATAAATTTTTTTCCTTCTTGTATTTTCTCTGTGTGCTGCCATTAAAATGGTTGCTTTCATTTTGCAACATGTTAGCCTCAGGCTCTGAGAATAGAACAATATTGAGACAGTACTTAATTTATTCAGTTCTCATATCTTGTTCATAGAGACTGATCAATGAGAGTGCAGGACATCACCAAAATAAAAGTGAAAACCCCTAATTATACCTCCATATATACGCGTACGCCTCCATATATTCAGATCCATGCTCAGTAACCCCCTTGTTTTGTGCCACAAAGATACGAAAGATGGCAAAATAGAAGACTTTACGTTGTGTTACGCGTTGACAGGCTTGTCACTTTTTGGCAAAATACCAGTGTTGCTTTTTTATCAGCACTTACAGAAAATAATCTTGTAAAAATGTACATGATGCATAAATTTGTATTTTTGTATAAAATACATTTTGATTTATTATATTCAAATTCTTAGGCAAGTTTCAGTGTGTAAAAATTTCTCCTCCAATCAGCAGCAAGTTACTTTTTGGTACAAGTCTGGCTATTGTTGCGTACATTTTTTTTACATTGGTACGCTGGTTCTGAAGCAGCTGCAGGAATGTCACAGAAAAAAAACAGTCCTGGAAGCAAAAAATGTACTATCTGGACTAAATTCTGATGGAATCTTATGTTCTTTGGAGCCATGGTTTATTTTCTGAAATGTCGCTGATAACTGAGACTATTGTCTTGTTGTCCGGGCTGTTGCTGAATGTTTCTAGCATTAAAACAGTGTCTGAGATGTTAGAATGTAGAACTCCTCCAGGTCAGCATGTCTTTGTGATGCTCCATCATAACAGACTCACCTGGATGTACAGATTCAGACTGGGATGACTCCTGAAGACACCAGGCTGTCAGAATCCACCCAGTAACTGAGACATTCCAGGTCATCTGAGATGATGCAGATATGGTTTGAGCTTTGGTCTTATGATCCAGTCTGCTGGATTTTATTGCTTCTTGCTTGGATTAAATTATCTCCTGTTTGATCACAATCAAGTTTGTCATTTTGCTCTGCCGCAAGATTAATCAGCAGAGAAAAAATGAATCCCACAAAATTGACAAAAAGGTTGTCTTTTCGTCACCTTTAAAAAATGTTTTTTTTCAGCTGATTGTGGCAAACAGGAGGTTTAGTCTTTATTTTATAAAGTCAAACCCATTTGAATTTTTTTTTCAGAGATTTTCCATCCTTCAATCAAGCCTAAAGACAAAGATGGTCTTAAAGTGTTTTCACCTGATCAGCGAGACAAAGAAGTAAAGGACTGAAACGTCTGTTTTTCTTTCAAAGTCAAGCTGTGTGATAACTGGATGTTTTAAAACTGACTTTGAACCTGCAACGAGAATTACGCAGCAGAAAAGAGGTGGAAATGATTGGTTTTTTTTTAGTCCGACGGAAAGCGAATTGTTTAGTTTGTGTCATTTCAAAACAAAATGTTTTGCTATGAGTCGGTGCGTCTGGCTGCGACGTCATTGTAGAAAGTGAATTATAAAATAAACTGCTGTAAGAATAAATAAACTTAAATTTCAAAGAACATTGATGTTTTTTTATTTTGTAAATGAGTCAACGGTTCCACATAACAGTTACTGGTTTTTTATCCTGAATCAATCCCTACTCTTGAGTTCCACTTAAGGTTTTTCATGATGTTCTCAGCCCATAACAACATAAATTAGCCCTCTAACATCTCATCCCAAATTCCTGGACCAGTAGATATTCTTAATGACTCCCGACTCTCCCTGAACATGGGTGGTTCACCCAAAGAGGGTGGTGGGTTCATTTGAGCGGGCGTCTAAACTAGTAATACAGTATAGAGAGAAGCCACCAAATAAAATTTGGTGGCTTCACTGGAGAATAAAGCTTCTTTATTCTTTACTTCATTTCTATTCTCAAATTTCATAATTTGTGTTTTGTTTGGTCACACATGCAGACGCCATTTTAATGCCTCTGTTCTGACGAAATCTGCAAACATCGAGAGCTGCGACTTTGCGCCTCTGCGCATGCCCAGAATGCTCCCCCTCCCTTCCAGATGATCTAGCCATCGAGATCTGCGACCTAACCATCAAGATCTACAACTTGCCATACAGAAGTATGGCAAGTTGCCATACAGAAGTATGGCAACTTGGCAACTTAGCATTAGGGTTAGGGTCAGGGTTAGTTTTCGGAACTCCAGTCTATCGAGATCTGCGACCGGTCGCAGATCCCAATGAGGCCTCCAATCTTGATCTCAGATCACTTGTTAACATGTTTTACTGTCCATGCTCATCACATTCTGATTTATTAAATTACTTGGGATAGAAGTAAAGATGAGAAAATAAAGCCTTGTGAAGCATTGACACATTTGAAGTAAAAATGTATCAAATGGGTTGAAGTCTCTGAGGCCTCGGAAAAACACGACATCTTGTGGACAAATTAAATCACTGCAAACCAACACGTGGCTCATAATTTTGGAACCCAAAACTATTTTCTAGTCAGAAATAGAAATGTATTCTACATTGAATAGTTAGAAATTAACACCATTTATATCTCACATGGATTTATTTATTTATTTATTTATTTATTTAGAAATAGTAGTTCTTTAACAGCTGAAGGCTTTAGTTTTACTTCTGATTTGGTTCATTAATCAAAGGTCATCAAAGGTGTCTCAGAATTTAAAAAATACTATTTGTGTAAAACAATACTTATGTGTAAATGTGGTAGAAAATTTAAGATTAAGTAAAATTAATATTCACTTTGGAAACATCTTAATGACAATGAGACCAGATGTGATGAAACAAGACATCTATCTCACATCCCTGGTGTGAGAACACTTTTCCAGCCTGTTCACAAAGACTCCAAGCTGCTCAAGGACAAGCAAAGATACATTTTACAAATTCAATCCAAACAATGCAGTCTCTGTCCAGCAAGCTGCAGGTGCAAGATAAGGACATGTTTAGTTTGCTCAGCCCAGTAATGAATATTAATAAATTATCAGCCTATCAAATATAATGTTCAACCCAACCAAATTTGCATAGCCTATCAGAATGAGACGTTCAGCCTAGCAACAAAGAAGCTCACCCAAGCAACGGGAATCCTTAAAACATGTAGGTTCGGTGAAATTGTTAAAATTCTGCCGATCAAACTTTGGTTTGCATGAACTTCCAATGCAGTAGCATTTAATCTTTTTACTTTAATAAATTCTTTTTTCTCTTCTCATTTGTGTGACATCTCGTTAAGAAAGTTCCACAACAGTAAATCATACACCGTAGCAACAGCAAGAATAGTTCTGATGATTTACAATAAAATGTAAAGAGAAACTGAATTGAACAGAAAGCATACTGTTTATTGTAAGTTTACTTTATATGGTTTCATAAAATCTTTAACATTATCACAGTAAGTAAATGTTATAAAATCTGGTCAAATGTAATAAATGTCATAGGATCTCATAAAGAGCATACTTTAAATAAGAAAATATGTCCCCCTGGTTTAAAATAATATGTTTGAAGCAACATAAAAAGCATGTTGTAAATAATTAAATATGTTACATATCGGTTAAGATTTAATCAGAGTGTCATGATGTGGCGCTGAGACCAAAAATATACCCTTGACACAACAGATGGGCTCAGATGAAAAGAATCACAAGCAGATTTATTAGATATATTAAAAAGTCCAAATAAAGAAGATAAAACAGATAAACTAGACAGTTTATGATGTCGGAGCTGGAGCGAAAAACTGGATAGCAGGTCAAGCATGATAAACAGCAATCTGGTGAAGAGTGAGTCAAAAACTGTTCCATTTATGCTCCAGCAGATCAGTAGATTAGTTTCAGGTGTGACTTGTTGCACACACACAAACATGAGGGAGGGGAAAACAGTACTCTCTTGACACAGAGATTCTCAAACATCCTTTTTTTAATTTGTTAACTTTAACTATAGCCAAAATCCACCAAAATCCCCACATACTTCTAATAGTCCTCCTTCCGTCCAACACACCAACATACAGTATTAACAGGTACAGTAACATCTTTAACAGTTTTGAAGTTTAGCACCCCTTCTCATTTTTTCCCATCTCTAAAAAGAGACATAAAAACAACTGAATGCAAATACAAACTGTATTTATTTTACTCCATAGAAAAGAGTTGCTAGGATCTTAAGCTTTGAATTGTTGCTAAACGCGTCCTTATTGTTTTAACTAGACATACAGCTTTAAGCGGCCAAGGCAACAAGCTCTCAACCAGGTTTGTGATGATCGTAAAATGCTTGACTCAAACATCCACGTCCCAAGTTTTCAGTGTTTCCATCTTTCTAACGCGTTTTTGTTTTTAAACTTTGATAACCACGGAATGATCCCATGATAAAGTGGGTGGAACTTTGAATTCGTTCATGGTTCAAAACGGAAGTGAAGAGCAAAGAAAACAAAGCAGTCATGAGTTTCACTTTCTTGTTTGAATAGATTAGTGGGACTTACAAGTGGGAGTAAAACAAACATGTGGAACGGTTCCAGACTTTTACTTTCATGGAAGCAAACATATCAAATTAAAAGTGAGACGGCTCTGTGTATCTCCAGCCTGAGAAGTTTATTCCAAACTTCTCAAAGTAGCCTTAATCAATAAGGACCAGTTGGGAAGTTTTTATTCCCTAAAATGAATCCAGCGAGTTCGTTCAGTCTTGGATTATCTAAACTGACTGACATCTGTCAGCTTGTGTTTACCAGAGGTGGACTGGTTACCAGTACAAACATCCTGTTCACCAGTCTCTTTACACGCAACAATTGAGCAAACAGCTCGTTAGCTTCCTTCAAATCAGAACACCCAATACTCTTCAGGTTTAGAGTTACGTGTCTGGAACTTCAGATACATAGCTGTGTAAAATAAGCATTTCTTTTTCTTTACATGTGGTATTTTGGACCAGGTGAACCATTGAAGAACGGAAGAAAACTGGAAGCAATTTGACGTGGATACAATGCTTTTTGAGGTTGTTATTGAGATGAAAACTTCAAGTTTTTAAACTTTACCCTGAAAAAGAAGTCCGTCCGGTTTGGTTTCATATCTTTACTTTGACTCTGAAGCAGAAAGAATCTACATCCAGCTGAAGCTTCAAAAGACCTCCATCCTTCTGAAAAATGGACTCCAAACCAAGGTAGATTCTACAAGTTAAGATGCTTTATGGCTTCCACCACAGCAGGGACTGTGGATTCGGACATATCAGTCTGTTTGTCTGATTGAAAACTTCATTTCTCAATAAGTAAAGGAAGGAATTTTGTTATTAGAATGTGAATTTCTCCAAACGGCCAGTAGGGTGGCATGGCGGTTATCAAAGACGCCTTCCAGCAAGAAAGTCAGGGTTTATGTCCCAGTATGGGGACAAAGCTTGGAGCACCGGCCTTACTGGGTGGAGTTTGCATATTCTCCCCATGCACTCACGGGTTTTCTCCAGGTACTCCAGTTTCCTCCCACTCCCCAAAAACATGCACGTTAGGTTGATTGGCCGCTACAAAATTGGAATTTAGGAATGAGTATGTATGTGTATAGTTGTGTGTGTGTGTGGTGCCGTGACTGGTTGGCCACCTGTTTTGGGTGTATCTTGCCTCTCGCCGTAAATCAGCCGGGATAGGCTCCAGCACCCCCTCCGACCCCGTTAAGAGTAAGCGATTCAAAGAACAGAACAATACTGTAATTTCTCATCTTTGCTTCGTGTTTCATTTTCAGAAAAATCTGCTATGTTTGAATGTTTTCTTTGCAAGTTCTCTAAAAATACAAGAAATGGGTACTACTGTACAGTTGTCCCGGTTTTCTGAGAAATCTCTTGATGGCATCCCCTTTCGCTTTCTAAAAAAAACAAACAAAAAAGTTGACAAATCAAACGTTTTCAATTCACCCCTAAAATTTTTTACCAGCTTTATCAATTCACTAATTATTGTTTTGTAATGCCATCATGTCCATGTAACACGCAAATATACGTACAAAGGACACTTGTCAATTCCCTTATTTTTTAAATGCAAATTCCATCTTTCTGAAACAAATCTTTGATTTGAACACAACTCAATAATATCACACACAATTTGCTGTTTGAACTTAACTGAAGAAAAATTTAAACAGCAGTTGCTATATTTGTGGGTCAATGGTTGCACATTAGGGCTGTACGGTTGATCAGTATTCAATATTTACAAATCAATATCTGCAATTAGCTACCCAGTAAACAGAGAATCTGCAGGGAACGTTAGCCTGAAGTTCTCTAAAGGCTTGTTTTTACCTAACCAAAAACTAACGTTCCCTAAAGGTTAGATGGCGGTTATGTTAGAACCTAACCTTCCCAGAACGTTGAGAGAACCAAATTTCAAACGTTATGGTTAAAATTAAGGTAAGAGAAACATTCTGAAAACCAAAGAATAACGTTTGAACCTTTAGAGAACCAAAAATAACCTCTAAAGAACGTTCTGCTAACCTTTGAAAAACATTCCCAGAACATTCTGGGAACATTAAATTTTTATCAGAATCAGAATGCTTTTATTGCCATGTCAATTAGGAATATCAGAGACTAGGAACTTGCCTTGATACAGGTGTGCAAAAAAATAAAATAAAAATAACAAAAAATAAAATAAATAAAAATAATTTTAACAAAACTAAGAGTGCTCAGAAAGAAAAAGAAAAGTAGTGCAACATCATTGAAAATAATAGAAAATAATAAAGACAGTAAAGTGACAAGAGGGAAGTGACTAAGAGATGTGGGGATCCAGGTTATAAAGCCTTCATTAGTCCAACGGCAGAAGGGAAGAAGCTGTTTTTGTGGCGGGACGGTCTGGTCCGAATGGACCGGAGCCTCCTCCTCCCAATGGGAGTCACTCAAAAAGTCCATGTCCAGGGTGGGAAGGGTCAGCTGCTATCCGACCTGCACGCCCCCGAGTCCTGGAGATGTACAGGTCTTCGAGAGATGGACGGCTGCAGCCGATCACCTTCTCTGCGGAGCGCGCAATGCGCTGCTGTCTATGTTTGTCCCTGGCTGTGGCTCCAGTGTACCACACAGTGATGAAGGAGGTGGGGATGGACTTGATGATGGCTGTGTAAAACTGCACCAACATCTGGGCGAGCAGCTTGGCTTTCTTCAACTGCTGCAGAAAGTACATCCTCTGCTGGGCCTTTTTGATCAGGGAGCTGATGGACGGCTCCCACTTTAGGTCCTGTGTGATGGTAGTGCCGAGGAAGCGGAAAGAGTCTACAGTGATGATGGGGGAGTGTGTCAGTGCAAGGGGGGTAATGGGAGCTTTGACTTTCCTAAAGTCCACGATCATCTCCACTGTCTTCTGAGCGCTGAGCTCCAGGTTGTTGTTGCTGCACCAGGACACCGGCCAATCTACCTCCATCCTGTACGCCAACTCATCACCATCAGAGATGAGCCCGATGAGGGTGGTGTCATCTGCAAACCTGATCAGTTTGACAGAGTCATGGCTGGAGGTGCAGCAGTTGGTGTACAGGGAGAAGAGCAGGGGGGAGAGGACACAGCCCTGTGGAGATCCTGTGCTGATAGTCCGAGAGGTAGAGACATTCTTCCCCAGCCGCACGCACTGCCTCCGGTCTGTCAGGAAGTCAGTAATCCACCTGCAAGTGGAGTCAGGCACGTTGAGCTGAGAGAGCTTGTCCTGAAGCAAGGCAGGGAGGATGGTGTTGAATGCAGAACTGAAGTCCACAAACAGGATCCTAGCATAGGATCCCGGGGAGTCTAGATGCTGCAGGATGAAGTGGAGGTCCAGGTTGATGGCGTCGTCTACAGACCTGTTGGCTCTGTAGGCAAACTGCAGAGGGTCCAGAGAGGGAGAGGTGAAGTGCTTGAGATGAGGGAGGACCAGGCGTTCGAATGACTTCATGATTACAGATGTAAGCGCCACAAGCCTGTAGTCATTAAGTCCAGTGATACGGGGCTTTTTGGGGACAGGAACGATGGTCGACAGCTTGAAGCAGGCTGGAACGTGGCAGGTCTTCAGCGAGGAGTTAAAAATGTCTGTGAAAACTGGAGACAGTTCCTCAGCACAGTGTTTCACGGTGGCGGGGGAGACACCATCTGGGCCCAAAGCTTTCCGAGGGTTTTGCTTACGGAAGAGCTTGAGCACATCCTGTTTTGTCATCAAGAAAGCAGTGGAGGGGGAGGGCTGGTCAGTTGGAGTGACCTCTGTTGTTAATTGGGTGGGGGAGGGGAGTGGCTTCAAAGTGACTGAAGGTTTTTGATCAGTGAGGGGAGAGGAGAGTGAGGCATCAAACCTGGCATAAAAGGTGTTGAGTTTCTCTGCCAGCTGTAAGTCATCAGCAGCGTGTGGGGCTTTCGGCTTATAGTTGGTAATTTGCCGAAGCTGGGTAATGGCAAAAAGCCAAACCACTTGTAATTGGTCTATCAGGTTGGCTGTGGAGGGAACTTGAGCTAGAGACTCTGCATTTCTAGTAAACTTTACCACGTGTTTCTAAAACTGTGAAAAGTCAGAAAAAATAACAGAAGAGAAAAATTCAGCCATACAACACTAGGAAGAAACAATTTGGGAATTTAAACAAGGTGGAAGGTCTGTTTTTTTTGGAACAAATAGACTTTCAACAAATGATGGTAACAAGAAGACTTTAGGTAACCTTAGCTTTGTCAGTTTCTAAGTTAGAAGCTACACTAACTTAAATTTTTATTTCTATTTATAAAGACATTTTTGCTTAGTTCATATAGCACTACAATGACAGCTTCATCCGGATAGAACCGGTTAAACCATTGACACAATATTTAACATCAAATACCAAA
The DNA here is from genome assembly GCA_902685375.1 of Neostethus bicornis. Lineage (NCBI taxonomy): Eukaryota > Metazoa > Chordata > Actinopteri > Atheriniformes > Phallostethidae > Neostethus > Neostethus bicornis. Next base: position 6,417,594 of record LR738549.1, on the reverse strand, counting down.
CCAGAATTGCAATGTCCGACAAAAAATTGCTGATGTTTTGTTGATACTGTGCAGCCCTGTGACACATCAGAAATATCCAAACTATAAAAACTATGTTGTGAGCAGGAAGGAGAAGAAGCTGTTTGGTCTGAAATTAAAGAAGAAGAAGAAAGCCGGTGCCGATACCGTTTTGGCAAACAAAGGAGCGCTGGGTAAGGCCTGAAAAGTAAACACTTTTATCACACCTGGCTTGTTTTTAACAGTAGCTTAGATCACTGAAATAAACACGTTTAATGTGGTTCAACTACATTTTCTGTCTAACGCATCCTTATCCCCATTTAGTTTGTAAAAATGTGATCTTTCTTTTTCTGACAATTCGAACATTAAGCAGTATTTAAACAGTATCTCCTTTTGTGATCTTTGTTAACTTAGTTTTTCATCATTGTTTGTACAGCATAAAATCAGTTTACTTACACTATGCACGCGGTTTTTATTTGCAGACGATGAGCTGGAAAGATCTTCAGAAGTTTCTTCGCAGCAGGAAGTAGAAAATATCGAAGAAGCACCTGTACTCAAAACGAGAATAATCCCAAACAGCAAAAGGTATAAACCATTCATTCACTGGGGAAACTAGACACCCTGCTGATGGATGTCTACTTCTATTCCTACTTATAAAATTATCTTTGACACTAGGACCGCCGCGTTCTAAATCTACCTTTAAGCGCCATAACCGTCAATGTGACGCTTATGTAATTATTCATGTTTTTTGCTGCTATATTCCATAAATAAACTTTTAAACCACTCAATTTTTAAAGTAATAATAATGATAAAATGTTAAATATTTTTTAAACCTAGAAGAAAAAGCAAACACCAATGTAAAATGATCTGATACGTCGATAGCCAACATTATTTCCGCATTTTGCACTGCTGCTTCAAAAATGTCCTCATTATAAATTGGCTATAGGCTATATTCTAATGCTAACCTGAACTTTCAAGACTTATCTAGAAAACATGGCAGACTTTATTCAGACAACAATTTTCTTACTCTCTTCATGGTGTCTCTTCAATATTATCTCACTTAATCTTTCTAAAATGTTTCTGTAATGGCATCAGAGTCCTCCTTGTCCCTCTTCACAAATATAAACACACACACACACACACACTTATGTGTGACCATAGCAATGTGTTTGTTGCCATAGCAACAACTTCCAATGCGCTCTTACTCCCAGTTGCTACGCCCTGGTCAGAGGAGATAAAATGCTTATAAATTTTGAAATGTTCGTTTTTAGAACACAAAAACTAAATGATAAAATAGAAAAAATGTTTATATAAAAAGTCATAAAAGGTCAGCCTCTTGGGGTGTGTTTTATTTATTCTAATTAGCATATTAAAGTGATGTGTAGTCAAATTGATCCCTGCAGCGGTTCTAGTGTTAAGCTTCTTTTTCATTTGAAGTGAGAATGTTAATTGTTAAATTTGTGTCCGGTATTATTTGATGATGTGAATCGCTTTAGGGCTAAACTCAAAACTCGTATCCAGGACAGTGAAGCAAAACCACAAAGTTTCCAGGTAAAACATAATTTTCAAACTGTTGCTAATGAATCTTCATTTATTTAAACAGAAAACGGATTTCTGAGTTTTCAGTTCTAATTGTTCATTTGGAACACAGGTTGCAATAAACATCACAGAAGCCAGACAGCTTGTGGGAGAAAACATCGATCCCAGCGTGGTGGTTGAGATTGGTGACGAGAAAAAACAGACATCGGTCAAAGAAGGAACTAACGCTCCTTTTTACAATGAGGTACAAACTACTGGTCAAAATTAAGCATGTTGCCTGTGTGACTGTTTATTTATTGCTTTCCACTTTTATTTCCACAGTATTTTGTGTTTGACTTCTTTGCCCATAAAGATGTCTTCTTCGACAAAGTCATCAAGCTGACGGTGAGTAAAAACCAACATGGCGGAATTTCTTGCATTTGATTCGGTTTCAACCAGCTTTGATTCCATTTTAGATTAATTCATCTCCTCTTTTCCCCAGGTGGTTCACTCAAAGATGCTCAGGTCCACCACTGTGGGGTCCTTCAAGCTGGACGTGTGGACAGTATACAAACAACCAGGTTAATTTAGTTTATATTCACTCTAAAAGGTTCAGAAAAATTCTGACTTTGAACTGTAAAAATCTTTGTTGATCATTTCTGCTGTGGTTTCTTCAGGTCACCAGTTCGTTAATAAATGGGCCATGTTGACCAACCCCGGAGACACCACTGGAGTCAAAGGTTACGTGAAATGTGACATCAGCGTCTCAGCGAAGGGGGACGCCATTAAACCAGGACAAAAAGCCAGCGATGCCGACGAGCAGATAGACAAGTATGAAACCTGTTTGTTGTGATGGAGAGATTTGGATTGGGAAATGTTTGCATTGCCTCTGCTGTCAGAAACCTGCTGATCCCAGAAGGCTTTCCCTCTGAGAGACCATGGGCTCGCTTCTGTGTGAAAGTATACCGGGCTGAAGGCCTTCCCAGGAACAACTCCAGTATCATGGCCAATGTCACCAAAGCCTTCATCGGAGACAACACGGCTCTCATCGACCCATATGTTGTGGTCAGCTTCTTTAAACAAGTGGTGAGAGGATTTTACTTTTAAGTTAGGATAAATAAAAAATGTATTCTTAAACTCAGTCCAGTCTGTCAGATTCGTGTTTTCTATCATGTTGCACTTTCTTTGTCGATACAAGTTAGATGTTCATGATGTTTTCATTCACAACAACTTGGTCAAAATCGTCCTAAAAAGTTTCTATGACAAGTTTGATTTGTAATTTTCTTTGTAAAGAAATTGGTAGTAAAAAAAAAAAAAAAAGACTGTCTGTAGAAACAGATTTTTTTAATTTCATACTTTCCAACCAGTATGACCACTGACATCAACTACTGGGTCTTTAGTTTTGACTAACAGTTTACACGACTAGATGCTGCCATGTGATTGGCTGCATGCAGGACTAGCGCTGCCAATGCGCATGCCTACTTTGATATTGTGATAGTTGGTAGCAAAACAGATAAATCTCTAAATAATTTTATTCAAGTTTCGCTGCTGGTAAGGATTTGATTTTTATCTCTAAGGTTGAGAAACACGGACTTTCTCGCTGTCTTCCAATGCTTACCCACCATACCCTTTTAGATCTTCTGGATCACAATAAATTATTTTCTTTGTTAACATTTACGCCATTTTTATGTAGAGAAATATATATTTTTAGATATAAAATAAACAATAGAATTTTATTGCAATAGCTTGGCTATTGGCAAGCATACTTTGTTGTCATACTTTGACAACAAAATCGTAATGAGAGCGGCCATGCTGTTTGGTCTAGAAACAGTAGCACTGAGAAAAAGACAGAAAACAGAGTTGGAGGTATCAGAGATGAAGATGCTGAGGATCTCTCTGGGAGTGACCAGCATGGACAGGATTAGAAATGAGTACATCAGGGGAACAGCACATGTTAAAGGTTTTGGAGATAAAGTCAGAGAGGCCAGACTGAGATGGTTTGGACATGTGCACAGACAAGAGAGAGAAAGTACATCGGAAGAAGGATGCTGGATTTGGAACCACCAGGAAAGAGGCCTAGAGGAAGACCAAAGAGGAGGTTCATGGATACAGTGAAGGAAGACATGAAGATAGTTGACGTGACAGAAGAAGGTACAACAGATAGGATTAGATGGAAGAAACTGACTTGCTGTAGCGACCCCTGAAGGGAAATGCCGAAAGAAGAAGACAACATGCTGCATATTTTTCAAGATATTGTCTTCTGACAAAAGGATTTTCCTATAGTTCAAAAGACATATTTATAGAAATTTCATTTCCAAATTTTAAGCTGCTGCAATGTCATGATTAAAATATGTGGGAAAAGTTAGATTACTGAGTATTTTCTCATAAAACAAATGCTGTTTTTTTTACTGGTGCAACTGGTCTCTGTTGCAGGGCCGCACATCCACTCAGAAGTCCAATGCAGACCCAGTGTGGAACGAGCAAATCATCTTCACCGAAATGTTTCCTCCTTTGTGTCAAAGACTCAAGATCCAGGTCTGAAAGTTTGTCGGACTTTGTTCAACTGATCAACTAAAATACTTTTGCTTAGACAATAATGGATTGCCTTGTAGGTCTGGGATGAAGGAAGTATGAACGACGTTGCAATAGGGACCCATTATTTTGACCTGAGACGCATCTCCAATGAGCAGGATGGTGACAAAGGTGAGATGAAAGGTTCTTGTGAAACTGGCTGAAGATATGGGGGCAGGATGTGTGAGGGACTCATGTTAGTCCTGGAGGATTTTTATCTTCCTGATTTCACTTTCAGGGTTTCTACCAACCTTCGGTCCAGCCTGGATCAACCTTTACGGCTCGGCCAAAAACTTCTCCCTTGGAGAGGATGGTGCGGAGCTTAATGAAGGCATCGGTGAAGGCGTGTCCTTCAGGTTCATGTTTGCTTCTTTAAAAATGTCTTTCCACCGAGAATAATGTATAGATAAGAAGGAACTTGTGTTTGTGGTCTTAGGGGTCGAGTCTATCTGGAGCTGGCTGTGGAGATCCTGGCAGGTGGAGGAGGCTCCGAGTTCAAACTCAGTCGAATACAAGATGCTAAAGCTGGCAAAGCGCCGGGAAAAGATGGAAAGACATCTGCAGGAGGAGCAGGGGGAGCCGGAGGAGCAGCTGAGGAAGACAAAAGCAAAGCTGCTGCAGCAGAAGTCCTGCCGGTGGAATCCCCTCCGTCGGTAACAACGAACTGCACCAATTCAAACATAATAGAAAATTATGATTAAAGAAGAAAAATGCTTGATGAGAATTTCCCGTTTTTAGGGCCTTGAAACCAATTCAAAGATTTTCAGAAAAGAAAACCTTTCTTCTTTCTGAGAATGTAGCCTGAAATATTAAGTGGCAGTAACCCTCCAAACCATAATACCCTTCAGATAAACCTTACCGCTTTGGTACTAGAAGCACCTGAAGTCAAAACGAGAATAATCCCAAACATCTACATAGATTTAAGATGTAGTCACATTTGGTATGGCCAAAGAGTTATATGGATTATCATGAATGGGTGGGTGGACAGACATGTTTAAAGACTGTAGGAGTAGCGGTTAAGTTGGAATCCCTATTTATGTCAGGGTTGTGGAAGGTTGGTTGAAAAAGGAGGACCCAATTGCAGGACTTCAAACAAGGTTTATTAACTCAAATCAGGAAAGTCTGTAAAGCAAGAAGCACAGTGTTAACTCAAAGTTTCAAAAGTCCAAATAATAAAGTGGTCAGGCAACCAGGGTGACCTGGCTGGAAGGGATGGTAAGACCTGACAGGGAAGTCCAGGGACGATTCCCCTTAAATAATTGGCAGGGTGCACAGATGTTGGGAATCAGTAATCATCACAGGTGTCACCCATCAGGGTGATTAGGACTTTTCAGTGCTGCCTCTGGCAGCAGGTGAGGAATCCTGACAATTTATGGTAATGTCCTCGCTGGGCTGTGGTCATACATCTGAATTCTGAAAGTTACGTCCACATTTTGTTCGCACTCTGAGTTTTGCTCAGAGTTTCATTCATCCGAATGAAAAATGTGCTTGTATGTTTGTTTGTTTAGCTAATTGTGAGAGACTAAGATGTTATTTGTGTCCAGCTGACTGTACATGACAAGACGTTCCTGTTATTCGGCGCCTTGTTAGAAGCTACTGTGATTGACAGGAAAATTGGAGACAAGCCCATCAGCTTCCAGTTCTCCATCGGTGAGTCTACGTATTTAACTCTTGTGGAGGAAAATTTTTAGACACGTGGTGCCAGAAGTCACACAAGAATACTCAGAAAGCTGGGACATCTGGGACAATTTACAAGGTTCTTTCTCTTAGCCAGGATTGGGCCATTCCCCTAGTTAGCAAGGGCTGCTTAGTAGTAGTACTGATCGTCAAATCCACAAATCAAACCTTACGGTTAACCAATCATATCAATAAAGTTGACGATTGGTTGACTTTGTTTGTAGTTAACCAATCTACAAATAAAGCTTGTTGAAAGAAAGTTGAACTTTCTGTTGTAAAAGGAAAGTTGGTGACTCTTGGTGACCAAGAGTGACTCTTTGGTATTTTGGTAGTTTAAGTACCAAAGAATCAAAATCTTACGTCAAATCAAACATGACTTTTTTCTTCTTCTTTCTCCCTGTGCTTTAGGTAACTATGGAGACACTTTAGAGCCTGCGGCCCATCCCACTACCTCTACTCCTCAGAAGAGAAGAGGGCTAGATGTTCCGGATGGCAGTGAGATGTTCGGTGGTTCTTCTCTCACCAATCCCAGCTCCCCTCTTCTTCCCAGAGAGTCCATGGACACCAGTCTCAGCACTAACTCCACCACGCCTCCAGAGAAGCCCTACATTGTTGATGGAAAGAAGTGGGTCTCTTTTTTGATGCTCTGTGTTCCTCTGAAAGTCTTTCTTTTTGGGTGATGATGGTAGGCTGCTCATGATCTGATGCCACCTTTGGATGTTGAGGCTTTTAAATAAACAAAAGCCCCAAAGTTCTATACGATGGATTAGACATTCATATATTATAATGACCATATTAAAATGGTTGGTTTGACCATAAAACATTTTAAAAAATCCTATATATTGTCTTTGGAGAGTTGCCTCAAAGTTTTAATGAATAATTCAAAGCTCTTCATCTCCATGTTTTACCTTCTGTTTTGATTTTTAAAAAAATGGTCATAATCTGTTCCTCCAACTGAGTTATTATAAAAATCAATTTTTGTCCAGTTTTTAAGTCATGCATCATATTTCAGAGTTAATTCTTTTTTTCTCTTCCTTAAAAATAGCATTTGGATAAGCGTCAGTCGATAAATAAATTTACGTGTTAACTCATGCCATCTCTGATATGTCAGGATCAGTAAGGATCAATATGCTGTGGTCAGGATCAATAAAGTGGCCATAAACCCTTTCCAATCTTCTGTAGATATTTCTTAAAAAAAATGTAGTCCCCTGCCCCCGACACTCATGGTAAGATCTTGAAGAACCAGCCCATCTTGACAGAACTCTGGAATCAGACGATGACTTTGAAGTCCAAATAACATGACCACAAAGTGGCTAAACATTATTGAATAGGGAAATGCTAACAATTTTATTGTTTGTTGTTATTGTTTCTCTTTTGTTGCTCTTTTTTGTCACTAGAGAAGGAGGGAACAAATTTTTAATTTGTAAAAAACCTTCAATTCATTTTAAAAATCACTTTGGTGACAAATCCCAGGCACACAGATTATTATTAGAAGAAATATACAAACCATACAAACACCATGAATGTAGATGAAATTCAATTTCTAGTTTTAGTAACCGGTGCTGTTTTTTTTTCTTTTATTTGCCCTGCTTTACTGACCTTGTTGGTGAGGCTGGGTGACTTACTTTTTTTAAACACCAAATCTACCATCTAACCGTCCCCTCCCTTTGTATCTCTATCTTTTCAACAAAGGTAGCGCTGTTATGTATGGCTGCAGGCCTTAACTCTAGCAATTTCCCCACTGAGGGACTAATAAAGGTTTTCTTGATTCTTGAAATAAAACTCTGAAAAGTTAACTTGCATGATTTTGGACCTTTAACACAAATTCATATCTTTCCAAATATGAGGTTAAAAAAGCCAGGAACATGAGAAGTTTTTCCTATTGTGGCTTCCGTTTTGAGAAGTCTTCTAAATTATGTCCTTGTAACGATGTATAATCATATTTAGAAACTACATGTACTTGCCTCTGGAGAAGAAGAAACCTTGCGTCAGTGTGTTCAGCTCCTGGGAGGACAGAATCTACCGGCTATGGGCTTCAAACAAGCTGGACTACATAGCCATGTTGTTTGTAAGTTTGTACATTCATGAACAAGTCTTATAAATGTAGAATATGGTAGCAATGTTGGGATTTCAACGTAGTCATCAAAACATTACTGTTTTGTTGTCAGCAAACAACTTGACCAAATTTGTGTTAATTGAGAATATAACAGTCAACAACTAGCTAGACCTCACTGTTCATCGGAATCCTGATTTAAGATTATCTGCATATAAATGGAATAAATTATAGAGAATAAAAGATAATGGGACTATACAGGATCCATGTGGAACTCCACTGCTGATTGGACCTATAGGGTGGCACCATTTCCTGAGTTGAGGATGTAGAGTCCAATCAGAAATGAATGATGTGAAATCTTGTTGATGGAGTCTGTTGGTCTCTTACAGGAGGACGGTATGTCCAACGTCATCGAGCTCAACATGAAATCTGATCCAACAGCTGAAGATACACTCAGAGACGTTCTCAAATATTTCTGTTCGGACGCCAGGTAGGAACTTCAATTGCCAGTAAGATTGCACAGAATTTGGCAAAACTCAGTAAAAGCAGAGTTGTACAGATGTAACTTCTCTAAAACAGTTATAAGAAGTTAACAATGGATTAGCCAAGGATTATTCCATTTGAACTGAATGAGTAATTCATAGCCAAATTAGCTAAACGTTCGGATGCAAACATCATAAAACTGCCATTTTGCTATTCCTACATTTTATTATTCACCTGGAATTAACTGTTTTAAAATCCACGTGTACAAAAATGATTAAATTAAAGAGGGTTTATGATGCTTTTGTAGGGTAATAGTTATTAGCTCATTGCATTTGTAAACAACCATGGTACCTTTTGTTAGCCCAGAAATGCAATATTTGCTGAAAAAAAAAAAACTAATTAATGACACATCATAAATCTTGTTTGAGGCCGCAAATACAGTGTAAAGCATTTGGTTAACAAAGCTAGCAAATTATTTTATCTTAACTTATTTTATCTTTTTGTGCATTTACGTAAAAATCTGAGTGGAGAGAGAGCAATATCTGAAGGGAGGGACCTTGTACACGCAAGGCCCATGCACTGCTGTGGCAAAAAACACTTCCTCCTTATGTTAGAATCTGGGCGTGGTGGAGAACAAAATTACAAGCGGCTGAAATGAGCTTCCTCCGCAGGGTGGCTGGGCTCTCACTCACAGATCGGGTGAGGAGCTCTGCCATCTGGGAGGAGCTCGGTGTCGAGCCGCTGCTCCTCCAGGTCGAGAGGAGCCAGATGGGGTGGTTCGGGCATCTAGTCAGGTTGCCCCCCGAGCGCCTCACGGGCGAGGTGTTTTGGGCACGTCCCACCGGGAAGAGACCAAGGGGCAGACCCCGGACCCGCTGGAGAGACTATGTCTCACAGCTGGCCGGGGAACAACTTCTGTATATTGTCAGAAAGTTCCAAAAAGTCAAAACTGCAAAATCCCTGTCTTTAAGGTCCCATTTTAAAAAAAAATTAATATCTGACTGGACGAGATATTTGTTGTTTTGTCCTGCAGTAGTTTCATTGCATGGGCAGAAGAAAAGCTGAAGGCTGAGTTGAAGACCGGTAACTTGACCCAGTTGGACAAGAAACGACTGACCATGTGCAAGCAGGAACTGGTGAGATGACACAAACCACTAAACCCAGTTTGTGTTGAACCCCCATTATTTGGGGAATAAGCTCCTTGAGATGAGTCATCTCATTTTCGAGGAGGTCCTCAACCTAACATGCAATGTTAGGTTAAATTAATGTCAATCTTTAAAATTAACCTGCCAATTAAAATGATCAATATTAAAAAAGAGTTTTGCCCAACAAGTTACCCCAATGAAATTAATGTTTGCTTGGGTTGTAGAAATGCATGGTGGCGGAGGCCGAATCTGTGTTAGGGAGGAAGAAAAAAGCTGGAGGAATTAAAGAGATGCTACAGGAGGCAACCAAACTTATCCAAAAACTGCGTTTTCTTGTGGAGGAGGTACGAGAAACATCTGAAATGGGTCACTAGATATGAAGATCTTGTCTGCATCATCTATTGTCACTTCTCTTGCAGCCTCAGCACACAGTCCCAGACATGTTTGTGTGGTTGTTGAGTAACAACAAGCGTGTTGCATATGCTCGCGTTAGAACCAGAGATCTTCTGTTTTCTGAAAACCAGGAGGCTCGAGGGACCCTCTGTGGGAAAATACTAACACTGTTTCTGAAGGTAAAACACACACCTGCGTGTCTTTACAGTGTTAAAAGGGATTGCTAAGGAAAGTTTGTTTGTGCAGCCTCCTGGCAAGCGGGTTGTAGGATTCTCTGCTCAAGCCAAGCTGGATGTGTTCCTGTGGTTTGGAGCATGTTCGGATTCTGAGCACATGCTGGAGGATCTGCCTGCAGGATATAGTCCAGCCACCGACGGGGCTGATGCCAGCTCTCCACCCTCTTACCTGCACTGCAAAGGTGAGGAACACAAGGTGTAAAAGTCCTGAGGCCCAATTTAATCAGATTTACCAGGATTGTGTCATGAAGCGGTGTACAGGTGGAGGGAGAAGCACCCAATCGCAGGACAGAAAGCGTGGGTTTATTTGAGAATGGCAGTCCAGTAATGCTGTGAAAGAAACACATAAAGTTTTAGTGGCATGGCAAGAGGTTATTGTTCAGAATGTATTTCTTGGTCAGGCAACCAGGGAGACCTGGCTGGACGGGATGATATGACCCAACGAGAAAGCCTGGGGTGATTGCCCAGAAATAGGCAGCAGGGTGGGTGGCATCAGAATAATCACCCTCAGGTGTGCCGATCAGGGTGATGAGGGAAGGTCCAGGGTTCCCCTGGTGGCAGGTGAGGGGATCATGACAGATAGATTTTTGGCTGATTGAGCAAGTTTTTTAAACCACGCAAACTTCGGATTTATCAAAACTACTGTCGCCCTCTTTACCAGCTAATGATTTTGCGATAAAATTATGCAAAAGTCAACCCTCTGTGCCTCCTTTATAAGTGCCTCAATTTGTAAAAAAGTCAGCCTGTACTTGGATTTGAGTGTACACACACTTCATAAATGAGGTCTCTGATCGAGTCTCTTTTCTTTAAATCAAGGGGCCCAAACTCAATTTAACTGCAGCTGTTGTGAGGTTGCTTTAGGTTTACACAAGAAAATTATGTTAAGTAAAAGTAAATAATTTACTTATAAAGAACTCTCTAACCAAACTAATAAAGTTGCCATAAGAAATGGTGGCCATTAGGAATTTTGTCCTAAAATGTGAAAAACGTGATAACGTCTGAAAATGTTTAGCATAAGCCTATCATTTCTTAGAACAAAAACATCTCAAAATATCTTGCTGAAAAGGTCACTCAAATTCAGTAAGCAAGATTTGAACTTGTAACACTCTGATTACAGAAGCCACTCTTACCGCTAGACTATACAGCCCTTTGAAAATGTTTTCCTAAACCAACTGCAGAAGAGACTTTCTTTCTCCTCTTTTCTTTCTAATAAAAGAAGAAAAAGGAAGTGTTTAACATTGCAAAATTATATTTTGTTCACTCAATTCGTTAGAAAAGTTAAAAACATTGAGAACAGAAATCTGATGGCTGATGGTGGGGTATTCCTGCCACTTGAACCTTCTTGTAAGTTCTTCTGACCATGTTAAATTTATTAAACCCTGGTCAAATAATGGAAACAGATATTCATCAGCCCCTTATTTATGCCCCTGTAGGCAGTAACTTCAAAATGTATGCTTTAATGGCCTGTGCCCAAAAAAGGAGACAGCCTGCCAAGCATAGTAGTCTTCTTGTTCCTGAGTATGAAAAATCTTTTACGTTCCAATTCTCAGACCAGCATCATTTCCAGCTGAGGTGCCACATGTATCAGGCTCGCAGTCTCATCGCTGCTGACACCACAGGCCTCTCAGATCCTTTTGCCAGAGTCACCTTCCTCTCCCACTGCCAAACCACCCATGTAAGTTCCTGTAGACACTTCAGTATGTAAAGCAACAGGATCCACTGCTCTGTCTAAAGCTGACCTGCTGTCTTTCCCCTGCCCTCCATCAGATCATCAGTCAGACTCTAAGTCCTACATGGAACGAGTGTCTCTTGATGAAAAATTTGGTGCTGAGTGGAGACCTGCAGTATATCCGGGAGGAGCCGCCGCGGGTTGTTGTGGAAGTGTATGACGACGACGCACTGGTAAGTCCGCCTGCAAAGACAGGAACTATAGGTGAGGTCTACCTGCCTCTGATCTCTCTGTTCAGGGAAAAGCTGAGTATCTCGGTGCTACCGTAGCTGTCCCTGAAGTACGGCTGTCCTCTGAGGCCTACACTGCCCCCACACTCAAATACAGCCCTGTGCACTGCGGCAGTCAATCAGGAGGAGATCTGCTGGCTGCATTTGAACTTTTGCAGGTTGGTTCCATTTACTTCTGAGACACATCCACAACAAACCAAATAAAGTTCTTATTCTGATTATGTTCCAGACTCCACACTCAAAACTGCAGAGTCCACCGGACTTGACAGAAAGGGAAGGAGACTATTTTACGGTTCCTGCCTACATCAGACCTGTACTGAGCACCTACAGGCTGGAGGTTAGATTGTCTAAAAACCAACCAGTCAATTCAACAATGCTATTCCATATAATCTATTTCATATGTGCTCCACCAGGTGTTGTTTTGGGGAATGAGGGAGCTGAGGAAGATCCAGCTTCTGTCTGTGGATCGGCCCCAGGTGAGACAGGCTTATCGGATCTACAGTATGTTTCTAATTGAAGAGTAAAGAATGAAGAAGCTCTATTACCATTAAACCACAAGGTAACAATTACAGTTCCAGGACACCCAACGCAAGATAAAGATGCATAAGTAGTTACACACGAGTTGCAGTGCATGGTGGTGGCAGTATGATTGTCTGGCCAACCAACCATGGCCAAAGTCAGAAAGAGAGACTCAAATTTATAATCAGGTTTGTTTGTTTGGTAAGGTTAACCTTGAGTTTTTACAGTCACTGCCAGTGAGAGCCAGATTGGATCAATAACATTGAGAGGGCAGCTAATCAATCCATTTTGAGTAAAGAACAACACTTAGAGGTGTTTGGAAATAGAAGACAAGCACACAGCAAGATGAGAAACCCAGAGGGAGGAGTGAACAAAGAACAGAAAAGGCATCAAACTTAATCAAGATTCAGAAAAAACAAACTTTTTGATCTGAAGAAGATCAATTTGATTGAGAAATTGTGATTCCCATTTTCTCTAGGTGTTTATAGAGTGTGCTGGTAAAACTCTGCGATCCTCCGTCATTCAGAAGTACAAGTCCAACCCAAACTTCACGACTCTGGTGGATGCCATAGAGCTGGTAAGAATATCACCCTGATATTCAGGGTGTCAGAAAAGCTGGTGGTGGATTCACATGTTAGTATGGTTACCATCATGGCTAGTAGTCTTCAGCGCTCAAAGGTTTATTATTTTGAAAAATCAACTGAGCTACTGACTGAAATTTTTTATACTGCCTTTAATAAATGTGTGAAAGCTACCAAGTGTCTCTTTGCCGGTCCATAGGAGCTTCCAGAGAACGAGAACCTCCACCCACCTCTGAGCATCACTGTAGTTGACTGGAGAGCCTTTGGCCGCAGCACCTTGGTTGGAAATCACGTCATCAATAACCTCACGGCCTACAAGTACACTCCACCTCCAGCACCACCTGCTGCTGTGGAGATACACAAACCACCACCTGCTGCAAGCTTCACTGAACCCAAAATGGTCCCAGAACCACAAGGTAAGAAGTGTGTTCGGTTCTGTGGTTGAGTTCCCCACAATGTCAACCATTAGACACAGTAGTGGTTAGATGGACACATAAATACACAAATACAACACAACCACAGCCAAACAGAGGAGAGAACGTCTACAGCAGGGGTCACCAACCTGGTGCCCGTGGGCACCAGTTCGCCCACAGCGACCGCGTCAGTCGCCCGCAGGCCAGTTCTAAAAATAGCACTAATCACAAATTAGCTCTGTCTAAAATTTTATTTAATTATGTTGCTATTCTTTTTGAATTTCAAAACGAATACATAGAAACGTAAATGGAGCACTGCAAAGATGAGCTTACGAACGTGTTTTCTACCCACAAAAACATGGCAGAAAAAAGGAAGAAAACTTATCATTTTCACAGTGAATGGGCGAAAGAGTTCCTTTTTTTACTAACGTGAAAGAAAACTGTGTGCGTCTCATCTGCGGTGCAACTGTGGCGACGCACAGTCGCACGTACTTATTTTGAGAGGAGTAGATTTTTGTTAAATCTTACATAATTGACCATTTGTACAAACAAGGTTCAGAGTTTATGATTTGATAACTGTTGGTGGTTAGTAAAAATTGAAAAAGATTTCCTTCAAAATGTTGTGGAAGTGATCATTTGAAAATGAAACACTTGGATATTGCATATTGAAATGTATCTGTTTCCTACCTTGTTTAATCATACTGAAATAATTATTGTGATGGATCATTAACAATCAGTGTCTTCACATAGAATATCATTAATAATAATATCAAATTAAAGGTACACTGTGTAACTTTGTTATTTCAGAAGTGTATTATCAAAGTGGTAGCCCTTTGCATTACTCGGTGCCCTTGAAGTAGCTCTCAGTTTAAAAAAGGTTGGTGACCCCTGGTCTACAGAGACACAAATTCACAAAGAGCTTAAAAAAAAAAAAAAAAAAAAAAAAAAAAAAAAGGTTAAAGAAATGTTTTAACAAGTTCTGGTCCACAGTAGCTCAAACAGGATCTCCTTCAGCTGAACTCGTACCAGACCCTGGAGAAACAGGCTCAACAGCAACTCTCGTAAAGGAAGATTTTCTCATCATTGTAGAGGATGAGATTCAGCCTCCAGCTCCACCCACATTACGGCAAAAGACCAGGAAGAAGAAGGTGGGTTTCATTGTGAGGTTTTTCCGATAAACTGGGTTCCACATGCTTTTTTTTCCACCAGCAGGACGACAGCAAAAGCAGCATCCATCGCTCCACAAAGAGGAAGAGACGGACCATCGCTGATGAATCAGCAGAAAGCGTCATCGACTGGTGGACCAAGTATTATGCATCTGTAGAAAAACAGGTACCTCAGAGTGTTCAGGCTGGAAAAGAAAGACAATATGTTTTTGAAAAGTCAAACCTGAGCTGATTTGTTGTTTCAGGTCAAACAGAAGGATGGATCTCCATTCCCTCTTGTTTACGAGAGAGGTGAGACATTAGTTGTTCATTTTCAAAACAGAACCCTGAGCAATTCCTTCAGAAAATTATTCTTTGGTTGGCGGATTTCTACAACATTTAGATTGTGGGTTATACATTAGCTGGACAGGTCAACTCCTGATTTGTGAGGTGCGTCCAGCTGAGCCTGGACTGTTGTTCAGATGGACTTTCAAGATACTCAAGACTACTTTTGGATCCAGTGTATTTCAAAGTCTATAGAAGACTGTAAGAAATCTCAATAGTAGAACTCAAAGAGTATAAAAACACTGTGTACCAGATAAATGGGATTTGAAATTTAGTAGAGGCATAAATTAGAAATAACAACATTTAGGTTACATTTTAGGTTACATTTACCAAAAGCAAAAAAGTCTCTTCAGAAACAATTGGAATGTGTCAGGGATTTATGGATGGTGGAGAGTTGTGGAAGGAGGAGGACCCAATTGCAGGACATCATCAAACAAGGTCTATTAACACAATTCAGGTAAGTCTGTAAAGCAAAGGGCACAGGATTAACTCAAGATTTCAAAAGTTCAAATAATAACTAAGTTCAAACATGGTCGGGTAACCGGGGTGACCTGGCTGGAAGGGATGGTATGACCCGCCAGGAAAGTTGTAGGTGATTGCCCTTAAATAGATGTCAGGGTGCACAGGTGTGTGGAATCAGGAATCACCCTCAGGTGACTCTAATCAGATTGATTAGGAACATCCAGGGCTCCCTCTGGCGGGAGGTGAGGGATCCTGACAGAATGAAGTTTATGAGGAATAAAATGGACACCTAAAGAAGCTGAGATACTTTGCAAGAACAAGAACTGGAGTGAAGACAAATGGATAAAGGTCAAATTCAGAAATGAATCTTCCCAAACCACAGCCCAGAAATCCAAACCTCAGTAGATCTGGTAATTGAGTTCAAGGCTATTATTGAGTTCCACTGTGCCTACAAATCAGTTCAACTGAACTTTTACTGAAACACTCGGCAGAAAATCAAACAGAGAAGAAACATCTGAAGAGGAACTTTGGAAAGCCCTTTAAAATATCCAGGAAATGTGAAAAAAGTTTCTCTAAACTCAGATTGGTTTGAGGGGTATAAATGTTCACTTATAGACCTCTGCTAATCAAAACGGCTCTGACTCGTGTTTGGTTTTTCCATCTATGTAAGAATGTAGAACAGAGTTCGTTAAACTGATTCCATGAACTCCATTAGATTTGCTAAAGACGAAAGTTGTTTAAACGGCAGGATCAAAGTGACGTTCTCATTACTTGACCCCCACATTGTTGTACTTTGCAGCTGCAACATACCATCGCCTGCTCAAAGATGGAGTAGAGTCAATGGGTAAGGACCTCCTGGCTTTGATGGTGCAACTGGAAATAGATGTACACATCTGTTCCTGGGTTTCTGTCTCCTGGTGAAGAGGATGGGAACATTGGCCAACCAAACACACATGTTGATTGACATCACTTTTTTTGCTTGCTTTCATAGAGTCTCTTAATAAATCTGTTGCAGTTTTCTTTTATTGTTATCATTTTTTTTGTTTGCTTTATTAGTCAGCAGCCAATCAGATGGAGACAAGAAGAAGAAACTGAAAGGGAAGGGATTATCGGAGCTCGGTACTACTTTGGCATCAAAGTTAGCTACACTCAAGGTAGGTCTATTTATACAAACAACTAAGGAATTATAATGAAATATTACCCTGCTAAATTGTGTCTTTTACTACTTTTGTTTGAGATCCTTTATTTTTTTGTTTAGAAAAAGTCATTTGAAGTATTCCCACCCAGAGGTGAGATCGGGCCTAAAAAATCCGACCCGACCCGAGCCCGACCAATCAATGTGATTTGTCGGCCCGAGCCCGAAACAAGCCCGAAATGTCATATTTTCTTTGTGAGGAGTCGGGAGGAGGAGGGTTATTTATAAATAGGAACATTTTCTGGAACACAATTTTTAATGAAAAAAAAAAAATCACACTATCGGACCCCTAACACACTTGTCTGTGATGGCCTGCTTAGCTCGAAGAGGAGGGACGGTCTTTGAAACATATGTTAAAATAGATCTTTGACGATCATCACTTTTGCCAGTCCAGCTGTTTAAATGCCCGCTCAGCGTCGAGGTGCCAGTCTTTTTGGTGTCGTATGAAAGCAAAGCGCCACATTGACTACATCCAGCAAAGCCAACGCAAGTTTCTGTAGCATTTTGACCAATAAATTTGAAGCTTTTCCACACCTCACTCTTACCGGTGCGTGTTTGTCTTTTCAGTTCTCCTGCCTTTAGTTTATCCTTAACTTCTTACTCCTTCATATCGGGGATACCAGTTCAAAATAAACTAAATAAAGAGATGCGCAGGGGAGGATTACCAAATTAAGGGGAGGCGTTCACGGGCGCAGAGCATGCTCTTGCTCTGCGGATCCTGTTTAGTAGTTAAACATTACTTCTCTGTTTTATACAAATTATTAATTTTATAACAAGTATTTATTAGTTTAGTACACACACCTCGTTTTAGTTTACATTTTATAAACATATATTTATTTTAAAAAAAAAGTCAGCAAGAGAGAAGTCCGAACCCGACCCGACCCTATAGTTGGGTCGGGCTCAGGCTCGGGCTTGAGATCTTACCTCTGTTACCACCACAAAATGCTGTTACATCAGTGACGTTAGCATGTTAGCAAAATTAATGTTGGGTTCGATTCAATCGCAAAAAAATGAATTCATAATACAAACTTCACAGACAGCTAACGTACAGTGTTTTTGCATGTAAACCTAACATATTTAAATACAATAACAGAGAAAAAACTGTGTATCTGTTTATTCTGTACAGCTGTATGACAAAGAGCTAGAGGCAGAGTTTGGACCATTTGATGATTGGGTCAACACTTATGAGTTGTTCAGAGGGAAAGCCAACGAGGAGGACGGAGCGTCCGAGGAGAGGTTTGTTGGAAAGTTCAAGGTGAGACATTGAATAGATTCCAGACAACGTTCACTTAATCAAGACATTCCTCTGATAGTGGCTTTGAACACTTTCTTAGTTACAAAGATAATGAACAAAATCTCATTATAAACATCCCACATTAGCAAATAGCTTTTGATGTCAAATATTGAACACAGTTTTAATCCACACCTCAGGCAGAATGTCTCATAAGCCCTGAAAAAAGTGAGCATTGTTGAGTCCAAATGGACCCTGGCCCACACCTTCAATATCAGCTGCAACTGTGGCCATGAGGTCATTGATTCTAAAACTTGCTGTGAACACCAGTGGTGAGGAATGTCGTCAAGCTGAAGAGAAAGTCTCCCAAGTCTTTTTTAACCTTTGGGACTCCTGAAAAAGTTGACAGGTATCATCAGGCTAGGCGGAACGCTTCTTTGTCAGTTGGCAAGGCACCAGTCCGGGCTTGGTAGGAGTTTGGCAAGGCCATGGAGAATGGTCGTGGAGAAACTCTGGTGCACTATCCATCAGTTGAGGCGAGGGAAGCGGTAAAGCATTTTTTCATAGTTGAATAACCAAAACACATCCAGGTGGTTTTCATTAAATTTTTCAAACAAGTTATTGCTGATGCCGCAATAACTAGTCCGTCGTGGTAAAGAGAAAGCTGAGCCGAAAAGCAAAGCTCTGGATTTACAAGTCGATCTACGTTCCTACCCTCACCTATGGTCACCAGCTGTGGGTGGTGACCGAAAGAATGAGATTGCGGGTACAAGCGGCCGAAATGAGCTTCCTCCGCAGGGTGGATGGGCTCTCACTCAGAGATCGGGTGAGGAGCTCTGCCATCCGGGAGGAGCTTGGATGTCGAGCCGCTCCTCCTCCAGGTCGAGAGGAGCCAGATGGGGTGGTTCGGGCATCTGGTCAGGATGCCCCCCGAGCGCCTGTTGAGGTGTTTCGGGCTCGCCAACCGGGAGGAGACCAAGACGCAGGAACCCGGACCCGCTGGAGAGACTATGTCTCACAGCTGGCCGGGGAACGACTTGGGATCCTTCCAGGTGAGCTAGAGGATGCAGCCGGGGAGAGAGAGGCCTGGGCTGCCCGCTTGAGGCTGTTGCCCCCGCGACCCGACCCCGGAACAAGCAGAAGATGACGGAACGGAACTTATCTTGAGTTACATAATTGACAGTGAAGTACACACTTAAACTCTTATCTTTACACATCTTCTTGATGCTTCTTTTTAGGGTCGCTTTTGTCTCTACAAGCTGACAGATGATGATGCTGAAGATTCCGAGGAAGTGAGGGACATGGATTTCTACAGAGTAAACCGAGGTCTTCCCCCCAATGACCCGGTCCAAGTAATAATACGGGTTTATATTGTTTCCGTAAGGCTTCTCTTTTCTACTCTACATTTCTAAATACTTTAAAACACAAATTAAACCAAACATGTTTTACTTCCAGGCGTCTAACCTTCATCCAGCTGATCCAGACGGAAAGGCTGACCCTTACATCGTTCTTCGTTTGGGAAAAAATGAGATTAAAGACAGAGACAACTACATTCCCAAACAGTTGAACCCTGTTTTTGGAAGGTAAATAACATTTCCACTATTACTCCAATACAATGTTCTTGAGTCTGAAACCACTTTCTTTTAGGTCTTTTGAGCTGCAGGCCACATTTCCTCAGGAGTCGCTGCTCACTGTGGTGATCTACGACTACGACCTGGTGGGAGGCGATGACCTGATAGGGGAGACACGTATCGACTTGGAAAACAGGTTCTACAGCCGACACAGAGCCACATGTGGGCTCCCAACGGAGTACAGCTTGTAAGTCCAAATCTCAAACCACCCTAATGCGCTATCTGCTAAGTCCTACAGGCTAAAGAGAGTTTCTCTTTTTTCAGAGAGGGTTATAACGCCTGGAGAGACTGCCAAACTCCATCTGTGCTGCTGACAAACTTATGCAAAGAAAACGGCTTAGGCGGTCCTCACTTCAGTCCTGGACGCATCGTTGTAGCCGGCAAAGTTTTCACAGGCAAAACATCCTTCATGGACGAAGGTTAGAACAGAGTCGTGCGGCTTTGTTGAAATTTTTTTACGCAAAATGAGTGACGGAAAATATATGTGTAAACTTGTGGGTATTTTAGACATGTGTATTATAAATCAGAATTTTGAGACAATTATTTCTTCTTTTTTATTGATTTTAACCTGTCTTTCAAACTAATAGTTCCATTTTGGTCAAATGCCACCATTAAGGGTGAGAAAGTCATCATATCGGCCTATAAAAGAAATTAAAACCGAGAAAAATTAAACCAGTCAAACAAAATTGACAACAACATTTGGAATCTTCAGAACTTTCAATTAGTTTTTAAAATGTCTTTATTCTGAAGAGGGCCAATTGATTCACTTTCCGTTTAAAACATGAGACACATCACCAGAAATCCTCAGTATTCTGCATTAAAAAACCTCTATTGGAGATAAAAATATAATAAAGAGCAGACTTCTATAATTAACAATCAAGTTATTAAATGAAAGATATCCGTTCCGTCATCTTCCGCTCATCCAGGGCCGGGTCGCGGAGGCAACAGCCTCAGACGAGAAGCCCGGGCTTCTCTCACCCTAGCTGCATCCTCCAGCTCACCTGGATCCCGAGTCGTTCCCCAGCCAGCTGTGAGACATAGTCTCTCCAGCGGGTCTGGGGTCTGCCTCTTGGTCTCCTCCCGGTAGGATGTGCCCGAAAAACCTCACCAGCGAGGCGCTCGGGGGGCATCCTGACCAGATGCCCAAACCACCCCATCTGCCTTCTCTCGACCTGGAGGAGGAGCTGCTCTACACCAAGCTCCTCCCAGATGGCAGAGCTCCTCACCCTATCTCTGAGTGAGAGCCCAGCTACCCTGAGGGGGGAAGCTCAATTTGGCCGCTTGTATCCTTTATCTCTTTCGGTCACCACCCACAGCTGGTGACCATAGGTGAGGGTTCGTAGATCGACTTGTAAATCGAGAGCTTTGCTTTTCGGCTGAGCTCTCTCTTTACCACGACGGACCGGTGCAGCGCCCTAGTTATTGCGGACGCCACATCGATCCGCCTGTCGATGTCCCGCTCTATCCTTCCCCCACTTGTGAACAAGACCCCGAGATACTTAAACTCCTCCACCTGGGGCAGAATCCGGTCTCTGACCAGCAGGGGGCATTCCCCCCTTTTCCATGGTCTCGGATTTGGAGGAAAGATATTTCACTCTTAATAAGTTTGTTTAAAAAACATATGTAAGTGGACAAATCACTTGAGAGCATTTGTTTCTAATTAGATATCGGGTCCTAAGTTTATACTTCCTATAAATCCAAATGAGTCGAGAAAACTGCATTTTCAATTATCTTCTATGTATTTACACCTCAGACCAACAGGTGGACTCCTACGAACATCTGTCTCTAAAGATCCTGCACCGCTGGGCTGAGATCCCAGATGTGGGTTGCAGACTGGTACCAGAACATATTGAGACCAGAACTCTGTACAATAAGGCCCGACCAGGAATGGACCAGGTTAGATAAGCTGACATCCAAATGGTTCTGTTAATTTGCTTCCACTGAACTATGTGTGTGTGTAGGGTCAGGTCCAGATGTGGGTCGACCTGTTCCCAATGACTTCAGACAGTCTAAAACCCTCAGTGGATATTTCACCTCGAAAACCAAAAGGGTAAGACACTGAAATATTTCAATTCGTTGCCAGGATCCCTATTTCTTTGGTTGCGTCTTTCTATATGTGTTTGACGGCCAAATACGTGCTCAGGTACGAGCTGCGGATCATCATTTGGAACACAGAAGATGTCATTCTGGAGGACACCAACATCCTGACGGGTCAACAGTCCAGTGACATCTACATTAAAGGGTGCATATGTTACAATAGCAACTAAAATAGAATTTATTTTATGGATTCATTTTTAGATCAAGATACAGTATGCATTTGATATGAAAGGGGCACCAATACAGATCTTTGGAGAACTCCATCATTCTATTTGTGATATTTCCTATAGTAAATACCTGTCTGTCTATGTGGGGCTTTCGTCAAGTGTACAGAACAGGCTATTTTAGTTATAATCACTTCCTGGAATGAATAAGCATGTGTCTATTGTTATTTAACTATTTTTCCAAAGTTGGCTGAAAGGGTTGGAAGATGACCGACAGGAGACAGATGTCCACCACAACTCTCTAACTGGAGAGGGAAACTTTAACTGGCGTTTTGTGTTTCCCTTCAACTACCTTCCTGCTGAGAAGGTCAGATATGTATTGTGTTGCTAGGCTGGAATCATTTCCCATAATTCCAGCTACTAGGTAAAAATGTGGTCCAACAAAAAACTTACCGGTACATCTTCCTGTCACAGGTTGTGGTGGTGAAAAAAAGAGAGAATATTTTCTCTCTGGATCAAACAGAGCAAAAGATCCCTGCCATCCTCATCCTACAGGTCTGGGACTTTGACACGCTCTCCTCAGATGACTTCCTGGGTGGGTGCTACAACTACTTTACCCACAGTATCCAAGACAGGTTTCGAATAACTGTGTGTTTATGCAGGAACGTTGGAGTTGGATCTACATGGATTACCTCATGGGGCAAAAACAGCCAAGTTGTGCAAGCTGGAGTTGATCACTGAAAGCATCACTAAAATCTCCATCTTCCAGCAGAAGAGGGCACGAGGATGGTGGCCTTTAAGCAAGTCCGGAGAGCTTACGGTACAAACAGGGACATGCAGCACACACTCTCATATCAAGATCAACCTCACTGTTTTAAAATTCTCAGGGCAAAGTGGAAGCAGAGTTTCATCTTGTAACAGCTGAAGAAGCCGAGAAGAATCCAGTTGGCCGAGCACGGAAGGAGCCAGAATCGCTGCCCAAACCAAAGTAAGACCAAGGACATATTGCTGGAATGAGCAAATAGGTTTTGATGTCAAAAATAGAACACAGTTTTAACCCACACCTCGGGTAGAACGTCCCCTAAGTCCTGGAAAAAGCGAGGGTTGTTGAGTCCAAATGGAGTCTGTCCCACACCATCTTTATCAGCTGCAGCTGTGGCCATAAGGTCATTGGCTCTAAAACTTGCTGTGGACACCAGTGGTGAGGAATGTCATCAACCTGAAGAGAAAGTCTCAAGTTTTTCTTAACCTTTGTGACTCCTGAGAAAGCTAACAGGTATCATCAGGCTAGGCAGAACGCTTCTTCGGCAGTTGGTAAGACAACAGTCCAGGCTTGGGAGATGTTTGGCAGGGCCATGGAGAATGGTTGCAGAGATCATTCTGGTGGACCATCCACCAGTTGAGTGAGGCGAGGGAAGCAGTAAACCATCAACACTATTTATGGTGATGACGGGGAGCTGCTGACCTCGACTCAGGACGTTATGGATTGATGAAGACGATACTTTGAAGACTTCTTCAGTTTCACCCAAACGTCTTCCACGAAAGTAGTCTTTGGAATGAGTGATGAGTCCTCTCGTTTGTTGTGCCTAGGTCACTGATGTTTCAGGGATGGATGAGATTGCTGAGAGCTCTTAAAGGCTCTGGACTGTGTGGCCTGTCCTGGCTGGCATGTCTTTGCACCATTGCGTCAACATTACTGAATCTGGAGAAGACATTTGACCGTGTCCATCAAGGACTCCTGTGGGGGTGTTCCATAAAAATAGAGTAACGGATCCCTTGTTATCCATTTAATTAATTTCCATTAAGGGTTGAACTCCATCAAGGCTGTCTTTTGTTGCCAATTTGGTTTGACACTTTATCGACAGAATTTATCAGTGTAGCCAAGGAGGTGGTGGGAATCCGGTTTGAGTTTTTGTAGATAGAATGGTCCTGTTGGTTTCATTGGGCCGTGATCTAAAACTCTCGATAAATTGATTTGCAGGAGAGTGTGTTATGATATGGATGTGAAAGGAGGACCCAAATGCAGGGCAACAAACAGAATTTATTAACATAAGGTCCAGAACGGCTGTAAGGCAAATGCGCAGGATTAGCACAAAGGAATGTCTTTTGGTCCAAGTTAAAAAAATGTATATAACACAGAGTTCAAGGATATAACTTGGTCAGGCAGCCAGGAAGACCTGGCTGGAGGGTACAATGACCAGGGAGACTGCCTTTAAATAGGCATCCCGCTAATGACCACAGGTGTTTGCTATCAGGCTGGAATCCAGGAGAGAAAGGCTCCCTCTGGTGGCAGGCGAGGGAATCATGACAGAGTGTGCATCAGTTGGAAAAGGAAATCCCAAGTATCTTTGTGTCTTGTTCAAAAGTGAAAGAAAGACTGATTGTGAAATTGATGGACGAGATAATGCGGCATTCACGGTGACGGAGATGCTACATTAGTTTGTCCCGTTGAAAAGAGAGCTGAGCCAAAAATTGAAGGTTTCCCTTCATCATTCTTACTTTTACTTGTGTCACCAGCTGTGGGTAGAAACCTAAAAGTTCAGTTTATTTATTTAAAAATGAAATTGCAGAATAAAACAGCCAAAATGAGGGTCCTCCGCAGATGGCCAGGCTCTACTTTAGAGTGGGGAGCTCTGTCTTTTGGGATCATCTCAGTCTTTCCCCTGATGCTTTTGTAAGGACGTAGACTGGGTGGCTTGGGCATCAAATTGGGATCCCTACAGAATGTCACTCAGATAAGAACCTGGGAATACCTGGGATTCCCTCACATAAGCTGGAAGAAGTTTACTGGATTGGACCTCTACCATACTGTGGGGAGTTTGCATATTCTCTACGTCAACGAATTGACTCAATAATTGGTTGCCATAAATTTGCCCCTATTGCCCCATGTTTGCACTTTTGCAGAATTATGATGCATCGACTTACATATGTGAAAAGGTTTCATCACTACGTGTTACTAGGTAATTTCTAAAATCTCTTTCCTTTATTCCAGCCGTCCAGACACATCATTTTCCTGGTTTGTGAATCCTTTCAAGTGTTTCTTCCACTTAATTTGGCGAAGTTATAAGAAGTACATCATCATCGCCCTCGTTCTTCTCATCACTGCGCTCTTCCTTGCGCTGCTCTTCTACACACTGCCAGGAGCCATCTCTCAGAAAATTGTTAATGGATAACACTTTTCTTCAGCTAGACAACCTTTAGGATTCTTCACGTTTAGGACTATCTTTTAGCACAGGGGTGGGCAAAATACGGCCCGCGGGCCACATGCGGCCCGTTAAACGTTTTAATCCGGCCCGCCGAACATAAAAAATTTAAATAAACCTTGTTAATGTTTTATTTTTCTTGTAATTCTGATTGTTGGTCACTAGGTGACGCCAAAAACACCAACACTGCTCCATTAAAGTGTGTCTCCATGACGCCCCACAAAATAAACAGTGTGTACAGATATGGAAAGACATCGGGGCCAATACATGCACGTAAACAAGTGTGAGGACCGTGGTCTCGGATTTGGAAGTGCTAACTCCCATCTCGGCCACTTCACACTTTTCAGCAAATCGATCTGGAGATCACGGTCCGATGAAGCAAACAGGACCACATCATCCACAAAAAGCAGAGATCCGATCCTGAGGTCACCAAACCGGATCCCTCCAACGTCTCATTTAACATTTAGCGCTTGTTTAAAATCTAGCATCATTCTATCGGTCTAATATAGAGGCGACCAAAGCATGCAACCCATCTGATCCTGTTCCGGCCCCCTGGTCAAATGTTAGAACTCAATGTGGCCCGCCAACCAAAATATTTGCCCACCCTTGTTTTAGCAGCTTAAATTGAATTAAGCTTTTATTTTATATAATGTGTGTTAATATTAAACTATTAAAGCAGTTACTTAAAATTTTGGCTTTTCTTTTGAGTATTGGAAGTATTTTCTTGGTGACTGTAAGTCACTTTTTACCTCAGATATATACTGTACTTACAAACCAAATACTATTTTATTTTTATGAATATGTATCTTCTTGTGACAATAAAAAAACAACTTCTGCTTTACTTTAGTTGCATTTATTATAATTTAACAGAAAAACAGATTGTGTAACAAATATATAAAAACACACCAGCACATTAGGACTAATAAACTTTGTACATTAGAAAGAAAATGCAGGATAGTGGAGAAACACACTTGACAAAAAGTACTTCTGATGCACCAAGAACACGTGTGGAAATGTATGGAGACTGGGACGTTTTCGTTTCTCCAGGTTTATTTTATAACATCTGAGTTTATAATTTGAGCAGAAACACTTTGTTGTCAAGAGACAATAAAATAAAAAAGAGAAAATCATTGTTTTTAAATAATTTTCAATGCTTACGCTACAAATTCAGACTGTGAAATATCCTTCGACTGACCCGTGAACATCTTCACCTCCGAGCTACATTTCACAGTCTTCTTTGTTTGAGTTCACAGCCGGCTTGTTATTTTCATTGAACAATATCTCAGTTTTAACATCCTATTGTAGACAGGGTTGCATAGTTTCCATCGCAAAGTATACTCCGATATTTACTGTCTCAGCGGAAACAAGTTTCTGACGCCTAAAGTGGCGGAAACTGTTCAAAACCCAAAAGATTCTTTATTTTCACCACAAATGTATAAAATAGACGAAGCAACGAGGCACCCACAGAATGTGCAGCTTAATCTATTCATTTTTAGTTAGAATTGAGGAATCAATGTCGTAAGTTGTTTTTGAGTGTTTAACAGATGTTTTACCAATGTTTATTGCTCAAAATGTGTGTTATATCTTTGTTAGATTGAACGGCTCAGTTAAAGTAAACGGTTAACGCGGCTAAGCTAAACGGCACAGGCTATTGTTTTCTTTACAAGCTCAACTCAAAACACTACTACAACTATAACGGATGCTCTACACGTTGGTGTTGCAAGGCTGTATGAAATCTGCCTGAGGCCATCAGAATCAGCAGTGCAGGTGCTGCGTACTGCTAGTGAACGGGCACATGTAGTTTCTGACAGCCAATCAGATTATGAGTTGGTGACGTTTACACCTTTGCGAAAGCCCGCGTTGAACATGATATGTACGCGTCTTTTGATTGGATACCCCACGTAAGCGGAACAACAACGCTACACCAGAGCCAGGACCTTTAACAGAAAAATCTGAAATATATACTCATTTTTTAACCTACAATGGCAGAAGGATTTCAGAATGTTTTTTTCAAAACCATGAAAGACCACGAAAAAATGTTTCTCTCCCTTCTCGACCCTCAACACTTTACCGGCGAAAATTTTCGCAAAAAGCCTTTTCCATTGGCCTCCATGATGATAGAAAAGGATTTATTGTTCAAACTGAAACGCACAGACAAACTGTACAACCGAGTAATTCACGTATTCTTGAGGAAAGAAAGGAGAATGAATTTTGTGTTGAAATAAGTGTTTTGGGGGACAGCTGTTTTGGTGAGTGCAAGCATTTTATTTATTTTTGTATGTTTTATATGTGGGTTGGTCCCCACCCAGCGGGCCACGGACTAGTACCGGACCGCACAGAACTATTATTTTTTCTGATGTCTTTTATTTTGAAGGTACACGTTTACCGTTACCATGGCAACCTGAGTGCGTTTGAGAAGAATGTTTCCACATTATAAAGACGCTGCTAATACATTTTCTCGTGAAAAAGTGGATTTAAGTTTTGATAATATTGATTTTAAGAAGCCATTTTTTTCAGGCTGGTCTCATCACCTTAAGACCGGTCCGTGAAAATATTGTCAGACACTAAACCGGTCCATGGCGCAAAAAAGGTTGGGGAACTCAGTTGTTCACAATTAAGGTGAGGCAACGCCCAGTAGTGCCTACGTCTGCTCTGTATATGATTTCTTCAGCCGTGGTGTCATTAATCATCATCACCATCTTTATTTCGGACTCAAGGTCCATTTACACACAGACAAACAAGAAATAAAAATAAATAAAAGATACACATTTGTACCAATGTTTCCATAGAAAGGACTGATACCTGATTGTACTGACATTAGGATTCACTAAGACTCTCACTATTGCGTTACCAGAATCAATTATACGACATATGAACTTGTACATCAAAATTCTCAACAGAGCCTGAAATCTGCTGGCTTCGGCCTGGCAGAACAGGAGACTTGCACTGCTGGACCTGGGCTTTTTTAACAGCATTCTGAATGCATCATTATATGCTACTTTGAGCTTTTGATGGTAATGATGGTATTTGAGGGGTATTTATTCAAGTCGGACAAAGTAGCACATGACCGAAGGCCTAGGTGTGAAATACACGGACCGCCACTCCGCCAAATAGACATAGAGGTTGAGAAGAAACGTCCGGAGGCAACACTAAGAGGGTGAGGCTGAAGCATCGGAACGAATTCCAAAAGTGAAAGGACTCACCTCAGGAATTACAAGAAAAGAAAAGACTTTCTTCACACCGAGAATTGAATCTACCCAAAATGTCACAGTTAAGAGTCCGACAGGAAACTCAGGTATGAACGTCCCACACGTCACACAGCACACACCGGTCAAACACCAGCCAAGCTGCAGCACGAGCACGTCAGAGGCAGAAGCAGCCCGCACCAGGGCTAAAAACACCAAATAGACATAGAGGTCGAGAAGGCAGGTCTTGTCTTGAGGCAACGATAAACGCTCTGAAGCAAGAGGGTGAGGCTGAAGCATCGGAACAAATTCCAAGAGTGAAAGGACTCACGTCAGGAATTACAAGAAAAGAAAAGACTTTCTTCACACCGAGAATTGAATCTACCAAAGATGTCACAGTCAAGAAAGTCAAAAAGGAAAGTCAAATATGAACGTCCCACACAGCCAGAGGTGTCAAGTATCGAAGTAGAAGTAACGAAGTAATTATTTTTTTGTCCTCCCCCCGCTGTATTCCAGGTGTCACGCAGGCTGTATGTGGCACTCCCAACCTTGGCAACTTGTGAAAGACTATTCAGTATTGCCTCAAAGAACTTTGAAAACTACCTGCCTTCAAGGCTTAAAAAAGCATTTTGGTATTTTTTAATTTATTTTTTTACATTGAGTGTGTTTGTGTCTGCTGAAGTTGGTTAAATTAGGTGATGCAGAGTGAAGCTTGGTAGCTGAATGGACGTTACATAATGCCCTGCTTATGTTAATACATTTGATTGTGTTAATTAATCGATTTCCAATAAATAATAATAGTGCATTGAACTTATATAGCGCTTTTTCTAGACACTCAAAGACGCTTCACATATATACATGCATTATTCATTCACTCCATACAATCATTCACACACAACATTCATTCCTGATGATGGGAGCTACCATGCAAGGCGCAGACCACTATCATCAGAAGCAACTGGGGGTTCGGTGTCTTGCTCAAGGACACCTCACCATGGACTCTGGGCGGGGGATCGAACCTGAGCGGTCGCCCTTCCCACCGAGCCATTCTTCACCCAATAAAAGTTATTAAGAAATAAATGTTTCTGATTCATAAAGTTTCACACCAAAACACTTTCATTTATCATCATATTTTCTGCTCCTTAAAGCATGTGATAATGGTTAAAAATATGTTCATACACTTGTTAGTAATATTCCTTTTTTTCTGAAAATTACTATTATTTTTTTACTTTAGGTAGTTTTGAAAATAGGTTACTTTTTACTTTTACTTGAGTAAAAACTTCAGTTGATACTTCTACAAGCTGCAGCATGAGCACGTCGGACACAGAAGCAGCCCACACCAGGGCTCAAAACGCCAAATAGACATAGCCGTTGAGAAGGCACGTCTTGAGGCAACGATAAACACTCTGAAGCAAGAGGGTGACGCTGAAGCATCAGAATCAGCAGAGGAGTATGTAGATGCCCACTTCAGCAGCTACAAAGTACGTCCTAAAAAGAAGGGTATCACTGACTTGGTGGAACTGCATGAGCAAGGCAACTCTAACAACCCAGAAGAAAACCAAGTGACGGCTGCTGTTTATCTACCTCGACAGTCATAGTGAAGCAAGCCAAACCCCCCGCGAAAAACATCAAAACAGAGACTTCCATTCTACGCAGACCTTCACCAACCCCACAAACTAAGCTGTCGGACAATGCTGCGTACCTAGCACGACGTAATCTGCTGACAGCCGGGTTTAAAGTTTTCAACAATGAAGAGAGGGGTATGAGAGCTTTAAATAGTTGGATACAGCAAGACATACAATCTTATGGAAAGCAAATTTTTGGTGTCTTTCCGTTCCGTCATCTTCTGCTTGTTCCAAGGGGGGACGCAGGGGCAACAGCCTCAAACGGGTAGCCCGGGTCTCTTTCACCCCGGCTGCATCCTCCAGCTCACCCGGAAGGATCCCAAGTCGTTCCCCGGCCAGCTGTGAGACATAGTCTCTCCAGCGGGTCCGGGGTCTGCCCCTTGGTCTCCTCCCGGTCAGACGTGCCTGAAACACCTCGCCTGCGAGACGCTCGGGGGGCATTCTGACCAGATGCCAGAACCACCCCATCTGGCTCCTCTCGACCTGGACGAGCAGCGGCTCGACACCGAGCTCCTCACCCAATCTCTGAGTGAGAGCCCAGCCACTCAGCAGAGGAAGCTCATTTCGGCCGCTTGTACCCGTGATCTCATTCTTTTGGTCACCACCCACAGCTGGTGACCATAGGTGAGGGTGGGAACGTAGATCGACTTGTAAATCGAGAGCTTTTCTTTTCGGCTCAGCTCTCTCTTTACCACGACGGACTGATGCAGCGTCCTAGTTATTGTTGACTTCCGGTCCGCGCGCGAACGCTCTAACCACTGACCTGCCGTCTCCACCCAAAATAATTATGTAATTACAGTAATTACGAAGAATTACTGAATTTAATTGATTAGCTTTAAAGGCTAATCCAAAGGTGGGAAACTAGTTTAACCTAATTTCCGACAGTTTACGCCAGAAATTGTCAGAAACCGATTTCCGCTGGCGGAAATGCAACCCTGATTGTAGAAAATGTTACTGTGCGATTTAGAAATTTTGTTGCGAGATTCATTTGAGATTAAAAATCTGAATGACAATAAATCCCGTTTTTAAGTTTGACCCAATGAGAAGCTATTGGAGTAAATTTGAGTCTGTCAGTGAAAGGATTATCTGGGATGGAGCAGCCTGGTGAAAGGTAGGAGATGAAGATGTCACTTTGTGTTCATGTGGAACTCCGTTGGAGCCTCGTAGGTAAACAAACGATTGTGATGAAGGTTTGGCTGGCATAGCAGCAGGCATTGTGCTGCTGAGGAATCGGTTGGGCTGCGAAGTGGCAGGCTGGAGTTTCTGATCATTGATGGAAGCTGAAAAAAAAGCAGAAGATTTGTGTTTAAACCCAGAAAAACAAGCATTTCGAGAGTTTAAGAGTCTGGCAAATTCTTTTTTTTTTTTTTTTAACATACTCTATTCATCCCTCACCGGGGAAATTTGTGTGCTGCACTCTTTACACCACAGCAGGCTGCCACAACGGCGCCAATGGTGGAAGAATTGGGGGTTGGGTGTCTTCTCCAAGGACCCTAGATGTGCACTCAGTGGGAATTGTACCCGCAAACTTAAGGTTAACTTCCAGGCCGCGGGCGAACGCTCTAACCACTGAGCCACCATCTCCCCCCGACCTACCTAATTCAACTACCCTCCTGGCAAAAAAAAAAAAATCAGTGCAGGGACAAAGTTGTGGTAAATTTATGTTTTTTTAGGGCTGGTAATTTATTTTAAAAATGATTGCAAATCTAAAAAGAATTGATCAAAAATAATGAGATTAATTAATCAGATGATAAATCCCCAGAAAAATCACAAAATGACTGTTTATTTTGAATCAACGATCACGCTTTACAGTAAACACCTGCCATGTGAACAAACCGTGTAAAAGAAAAGAAGACAGCAGTCTTTGAGACTTAAAACGTGTCTAAATTTACAACGCTTACTGATAATATGGTCCAATTTTTTACAAATTAATTTAGGTGTTTTTTTCCGTTTCGTTCCGTTGTCTTCCGCTCATCCGGGGCCAAGTCGCAGGGGTAACAGCCTCATTCGGGAAGCCCAGGCTTCTCTCACCCCGGCTGCATCCTCCAGCTCACCCGGAAGGATCCCGAGTCATTCCCCGGCCAGCTGTGAGACATAGTCTCTCCAGCAGGTCCAGGGTCTGCCTGTTGGTCTCCTCACGGTGGGTCGTGGTTCCTCCTTCTAGGCGAGAGGAGCCAGGTGGGGTGGTTCGGGAATCTGGTCAGGATGCCCCCCAAGCGCCCCGCTGGCGAGGTGTTTCGGGCACGTCCCACCAGGAGGAGACCAGGAGGCAGATCCCCCGCTGGAGAGACTGTGTCTCACAGCTGGCTGGGGAACGACTCGGGATCCTTCCGGGTGAGTTGGAGGATGCAGCCGGGGTGAGAGAAGCCTGGGCTTCCCGTCTGAGGCTGTTGCCCCCACGACTCTGCCCCAGATAAGCAGAAGACGACGGAATGGAACGGAAAGCAATTAAGTACCACCAACTCCCTGCAAAGCATTCTGGGATTTGTAGTTTAGGAGTCTAAAATAGCTCCAGCAGTGACTTGGTAGGGATTTCCAGGCCAAATAAAACTGCCCTGCAGGCCAGAGTTTGTCACCTACGATTTGGAGAAACAGGTTAAAGATTCTGTCTCACCACAAGGAGCCATGAGCTGCTGGCTGGTGGGATGAAACGTTTGAGAGAGACCTCCTGCATCACCATCAGCCTGCAGGGGAACAGAAACAAAGTTCAGTCAACTCTGAAGACTAAATAAAAAATAAATGCTAATCGAATAAATACAGATAAAGAATAAATATTTCAGATTTTAAATGGACCAAAACAATTTAGGCAAAGTTAAAGATGAAAAATTATCATCTAAAGGTCATCTCACTCTGCACAGACCGACCTGAGCCTGGTTCAGACACGCCTGGAGTTTCCTCTTTGCCCTCCACCTGGCCACCCTCAGCCTGGTCTTCTCTCGACGCTCGCGTACCTTAAACGGAACCGGTCAGAACAACGCGCATGTTGCACCAAACATCTACTTCACGTGTTGCAGGCTCACCATGTCTGCCAGCATGTGCTGAGGCAGCGTTTTCTCCAGCTCTCGGCGTCTGTTCATGTTTCGCCGTCGCAGTTCGTTCTTCCTCAGTTTGTATTCTTCATATAAGCTGAGATCTTTGGACCAGGGCCGGATCGCCTGGCGGCCCGGCAGTGCCCCAGAGGAGGGAGCGAAGGAAACAGAAAACTGCGGCGTGCAAACTGAGAAGACAAATATGACACAGTCTGAGCTGCACCAATAAGAGAGCTGCGAGATCAGAATCATACACTCCCTAAAAAGTCCGACCACAGATTTGAGGCCTTTCCGTTCCGTTCAGTCATCTTCTGCTTGTTCCGGGGTCGGGTTGCGGGGGCAACAGCCTCAAACAAGAAGCCCAGGCCTCTCTCTCCCCGGCTGCATCCTCCAGCTCACCTGGAAGGATCCCAAGTCGTTCCCCGGCCATCTGTGAGACATAGTCTCTCCAGCGGGTCCGGGTTCTGCCCCTTGGTCTCCTACCGGTGGGACGTGCCTGAAACACCCCGCCCGCGAGGCGCTCGGGGGGTATCCTGACCAGATGCTCGAACCACCCCATCTGGCTCCTCTCGACCTGGATGAGCAGCGGCTCGACACCGAGCTCCTCCCGGATGGCAGAGCTCCTCACCCGATCTCTGAGTGAGAGCCCAGCCACCCTGCAGAGGAAGCTCCTTTCGGCTGCTTGTACCCATGATCTCATTCTTTCGGTCACCACCCACAGCTGGTGACCATAGGTGAGGGTGCGAACGTAGATCGACTTGTAAATCGAGAGCTTTGCTTTTCGGCTCAGCTCTCTCTTTACCAAGACGGACCGATGCAGCATCCTAGTTATTGCTGACGCTGCACCGATCCGCCTGTCGATCTCCCGCTCCATCCTTCCCCCACTTTTGAACAAGACTCTGAAATACTTAAACTCCTCCACTTGGGGCAGGACCCTGTCCCTGACCCGCAGGGGGCATTCCACCCTTTTCCGGGCGAGGACCATGGTCTCGGATTTGGAGGCCTTAAAAAAAAAAATTGTAAATCCTTTTTTTTTTGTTTCAAATCTCAGGCCTTGGCCAATGGGATCTCCATCCAGCTCTGACCACGCCTCTAAAACTCCAAATATGGATCATGCAAGTGACACGATGCACATGCAATAGTATTCATATGAGCCAGTGCCGCCTGTCATTACTCATGCACAATGTCTAAAGACCAAAGCAGAGGTGTGATCTGCCACTGAAATAAAAAACAAACTGTCCAACGTTAAAGTGATATTAATGGCAGTGTGGTTTGTCAAATATTTTGGATTCACATGCATGAGAACGACCTGAGAAAAAACTGGTGGTTGTACCAAAGATAGATGTTGTGGTTAAGCCCAAGTTTTATTTGCTCATCTCTCTCAGCTCATGCACACACAGATCCACTCACGAGGACTTGGTTCTCCTGAACTGGCAGCTGGATTCAGGTTCATTTGACCCGCTATGTGTCTGGACGAGTCCATCCCTGATCTCTGAGTCTGTTGAACAAAAATGGCGTTAAAAACCTGCAAAGTCTTCAAGTTTTAAGCACAGACAGACCTCTAATTTTCTGGCTGTTATTCTAAAAAGTTAAAATAAAAATTCTTTTCTTGTTTGTTTAATAAAATCCGTTTAAAATTAAAATGTTAATGAACTCCTCACCTCTGAAGACGGAGGAGAATCTTGCTGGCAGTCCATGAGTAGTGAGGTCATCATCTCTTCTGGTTCCTTTTTGATGCAGATAACTTCCTCCTGCTGCTCGTCCTGAGGCTCGACCTCCTGCTTCACCTAAAATCATTTATCACTGCAGTCAGTACAACTTACAATCTGGAAATTTGATCAAACATCCTGAAATTTATGTCATTTGTTGTGATTTTTACCCAAATAAATTTTTGCTGATGCATAAAATGTTGTTTGGAAAATTTTGATAAATGGCTGATATTAAAACTGAACAAGTTGCAAAACTGAAAAACAGAAAGATGGAGGTTTTTGCAAAAAAAAACCCTCTTGGTGGATTTGTTTTTAATTGTATGGAGCATAAAAAAAATAATAATAAAACCATTTAAATTTTTAATGCTGGTCATCTTTCAAATTATTGTGTAGTAGCGTTTCGGTGCCACTAGAGAGCAGTCTACGTCACATAATACAAATCTGAGACATGAGCTTTGTTATTATTTTAGATAGATGTATTTCTATTAATCAGTTAATGATTTAGCTTGTGAATTTATATTGTTTTAAGAAACATCACCAGTAATTTACAGTAAATTTTCATCACTTCGTCTCTCTGTGAACCTGCCCAGTAGAAGCAGGTCATTGTGTCACTTCAGCCTTGTTCACACGTAGCCGGGTATTTTTGAAAACGCATATTTGCTGTCCTCCGTTTTAGGAAATTGCTCGCGTCCGCAAGTAACCGTTTTCAAAATATTCGCGTCCACACGGAGCCGTATAAATATGCTTCTGAGTGCGATTATTTTTATTATTTTAAGTATCTAGGATCAACAGTCCAGAGCAATGGAGAGTGTGGAAAAGAAGTAAAGAAGCGTGTGCAGGCAGACTAGAACGGGTGGAGAAAAGTATCAAGTGTGATGTGTGATAGAAGAGTTTCAGCTAAAATGAAAAAAAGTGTACAAAACCGTGGTGAGACTGGCCATGCTGTTTGGTCTAGAGAAAGTGGCACTGAGGAGAAGACAGGAAGCAGAGATGGAGGTAGCAGAGATGAAGATGCTGAGGATCTCTCTGGGAGTGACCAGGATGGACAGGATCAGGGAACAGCACATGTTAGAGATTTTGGAGATAAAGTCAGAGAGGCCAGACTGAGATGGTTTGGACATGTGTAGAGGAGAGAGAGAGAGTACATAGGAAGAAGGATGCTGGATTTGGAACCACCAGGAAAGAGGACTAGAGGAAGATCAAAGAAGAGGTTCATGGATGCAGTGAAGGAAGACATGAAGATAGTTGGCGTGACCGAAGAGGATACAGCAGATAGGGTTTGATGGAAGAAACTGACTTGCTGTGGCGCCCCCTGAAGGGAAATGCCGAAAGAAGAAGAAGAAGAAGAAGGAGCCGTATAAATACGCTTCTGAGTATGGTTATAAGCATGCCAGACCAGTAGGGGGCAGTATTGTTGTAAACATAAGTTCTGAGCTATCCAATCAGAGCACCTGTGTCGTCATGTCCGCAGCATGGATCCATGCTGCCCACTGTCTGCTTTTATAAACAAGGACGCACACAAATGACATATGTGCATTACTTGTCGCAAGTGACGGATAAAAACGCAAATCTCCATTTTCGCACGTCCACACGCAAACGCAAAAACTAAGTTATTTGGCCAGAATTTTCAAAAACGCCGGTTTGAGTGAAAAAAAAACTCCGTTTTTGTGTGGACGGCGGGCCAAAATGGATAAAAATATATGCGTTTTCAAAAATACCCGGCTACGTGTGGACGGGGCTTTAGAAACTTTTTCATGGGAGTAAAAAGCACGTCGGTGTTTTACAGAAACATGTTGGTTTGGTCGAGTAAGAACAGATACGTGGATCTCTTTACCTGTGAAAAAAAACATGGCAGCACAGAGCTGTCATTCTGAGAGGAAACATCTGGAGACTCGGAGACAGATGTGGACGACTGTTCAGTTTCCACGTTCCAGGCGGGTGCAGATGGTGGGTCCTCACTAACTTCTACAGTATCAGAACCAGGAGCTATAGAAACAGTCCACTTGCATTCTTTGTCCTGTTCCACATCATTCTTTTGAGCTGGATCAGATTCTGCAGAACTGAACATCACTGGAAAAGAACGGAAATCTCAGCATGGGACGGAAGTGTACAAATAGAAAGGAAAGCAAAAACACACCTGAAGCCAAGGTATTGTTCAGACTCTCCGCAGGAGTGTTCACGGCGAGCGAGACTGGCAGCAACGCCCTGGATGTGTTGGAACGGATCACATCTGGAGAACAACGCACTTTGATGGCTTTGCTGATCTCAGTCGGTGACGATGTGCATGCTAGGACGAAAAACACAATACTTTAATAAAAAATTCTCCACTCATAAATCCTTTTTTTTTTGTGATCTTCAGACGTAGCTAGATGGAATATGTCTTAACTTGTTTTTATTCCGTTCCGTCATCTTCCGCTTGTTCCGGGGCGGGTCGCAGGGGCAACAGCCTCAAACGGGCAGCCCAGGCTTCTCTCACCCCGGCCGCATCCTCTCGCTCACCTGGAAGGATCCCAAGTCGTTCCCTGGCCAGCTGTGAGACATAGTCTCTCCAGCGGGTCCGGGGTCTGCCTTTTGGTCTCCACCCGGTGGGATGTGCCCGAAACACCTCGTCCGCGAGGCACTCGGGGGGCATTCTGACCAGATGCCCGAACCACCCCATCTGGCTCCTCCCGACCTGAAGGAGGAGCAGCCCGACACCGAGCTCCTCCGGGATGGCAGCGCTCCTTACCCAATCTCTGAGTGAGAGCCCAGCCACCCTGCAGAGGAAGCTCATTTCGGCCGCTCCCAAAGTACAGACAGTTTGTAAACTGCCCAACCAGGGAAAAGAACACATTGGATCACTGCTACACTACAGCCAGTAAAGCCTACAAGGCTGTTTCTCGAGCTGCTCTGGGCTTCTCTGATCACGACATGGTTCACCTCATCCCGGCATACAGACAGAAGTTGAAGCTTTCTAAACCTGCAGTGAGGACTTCCAAGAAGTGGACCAGCGAAGCTGTGGACGAGCTTCGTATGTGTCTGGACACAACAGACTGGGGTGTGTTTAGAGCTGCCACAGATAGTCTGGATGACTACACAGACACAGTGACGTCATACATACGTTTCTGTGAGGACAGCATCATTCCATCAAAAACCAGGGTAAGATTTAACAACGACAAACCCTGGTTCACACCCAGACTAAGACAGATCAGGAGGGAAAAGGAAGCAGCTCACAGAGCCAATGACAGAGAGAGCTACAAAGGCACTAAGTACCGGTTCTCGAGAGAGGTACAGCAGGCGATATCCAGGTACAATAAACGTCTGAAGGAGCAATTCTCTGTCAATGACACCGCCTCTGTCTGGAGATCACTTCGGCAAATTACAAACTATAAGCCGAAAGCCCCACATGGTGCTGATGACTGAATGCTGAAAGACCTGAATCCGTATGAATAATTATTTGGATTATGTTACTTTAAAAAAGGATTATGATTTCTCGGAAGATTGTAAAGAGCGCTTGATGATGCACGGATTACGCATCGCGGAAAAGGAGACAGGTGAACATATGTGCACTGAACACAAGACAAACTATGACTTGTATTGATCAACAACTTGATCCAGAATTATATTTCTACAATAACTTGGACTTAAGCTGTGACTATTACACAAGCGAACAATTTAAAGAGAACGTTAAACTGGAGAAAAACTTTTCAGTGCTACATATTAACATTAGGAGTCTCTGGAAGAACATATCAAAAATCAAAGACCTACTGCATATGTACGGTAAATTTAATGTTATAGCTGTATCTGAAACGTGGCTGGACGAGCTAAAGCACCCTCTAACACTAGTAAAGATAGAGGGATACGAACTATTTACAGTCACCAGAAACAACAAAAAAGGAGGTGGAGTTGCCCTCTATGTGGACTCAAACTTTAACTGTAAAATCATTGAAGATAAATCAGTATCTGTTCACAATATAATGGAATTAATCACTGTCGAAATTGAATTTAAAAAAACAAAAAATGTACATGTTACTTGTGTATACCGAACACCTGGTTCACCGATTGATACATTTAATGAAAAAATGAATGAAATTATAAATATAAATGGATATTCCACAAAGGAATTAATAATATGTGGAGATTTAAATATAAATTTGCTTAAAGCAACTACCCATGGGAAAACAACTGATTTCATAAATATGATGCATTCAAATATGTTATTACCAATTATTGATAAACCCAGCAGGATAACGATTGATTCCTCCACTCTAATAGATAATATCTTTATAAACAATATTGAAGCTAAAATTGTTGGTGGCCTTCTTGTCAGTGATATAAGTGACCACCTACCAGTTTTTGCTATATTTCAAAATAAAATTATAACTGATGACAAAGAAAACTCTGAAACATTCAGATATATTAGGCGAGTGACAGACCAAACTCTAAATAAACTTAAAGAAGACTTATTAAAACAGAAATGGGACGAGGTCTACAACCAAACTGACCCAAGTGAAGCGTATGAAATTTTTATATCCATGTTTTTAGAAATCTACAATAAAAACTGCCCATTAAAAAAGGTAAGACTTAAAGAAAATTCTAAAATAAAGCCATGGATAACAAGTGGATTACAAAATGCATGTAAGAAGAAAAATATGTTATATAAAAAGTTTATTCAACACAAAACCAAGGAATCTGAAATAAAATATAAAAATTATAAAAACAAATTGACTAGTATTTTGCGGAAAACCAAAAAAGAATACTTTCATAAATTATTTGAAGAACAAAAAGAAAATATTAAGGGAACATGGAATGTCATTAATAAAATAATTAAAATAAAAGATAAAAAATATAAAATACCAAAACAATTCATGAACAAAAGCTCAAAGCTGGAAAATATAAAAGAAATTATAGAAGGATTTAATCATTATTTTGTTAATGTAGGAAATACCTTGGCTGAAAGTATTGAGAAGCATAACATAAGTCCAAGTGATGCTGTAAACAGAAATCCTTTTACATTTTATTTAAACCCAACAAATGAAAATGAAATAATTAAAATAGTAAAGCAATTTAAATCAAAAACATCTAAAGATACACTTAACATTGATATGAATTTAATAAAGAATACAATAGAACATATTGCACAGCCTCTAACATATATTTGCAATAAGTCTTTTCAAATCGGTAAATTTCCTGAAAAAATGAAAATAACTAGAGTTATTCCAGTCTATAAAAATGGCAATAAACAATTATTTTCAAATTATCGGCCTATATCCATACTTCCACAGTTTTCAAAAATAATAGAAAAAGTATTTGTAATAAGATTAGATAAATTTATAGAGAAACACCAGCTCCTTAGTGACAAACAATATGGGTTTAGACAAAACCGATCCACTAATATGGCTGTTACAGAACTAATAGAAAATATTACTACATCAATAGACTCAAATAATTATGGCATCGGTATTTTCATAGACCTTAAGAAAGCTTTCGACACCATAGATCATAATATATTACTGAGCAAACTAGACAGATTTGGTTTTCGAGGAGCTGCATATACATGGCTTCAGAGCTACTTAGAAAATAGATATCAATATGTACAAATAAAGGAGGAAAAATCTGATTTATTAAAAGTCATATGTGGAATTCCACAAGGCTCAACGCTGGGGCCTAAACTCTTTATCCTGTACATCAATGATTTGTGTTACACATCCAAACTAATAAATTATGTACTGTTTGCAGACGACACTACTCTTTACTTTTCAGGAAAAGACCTGAACCAAATGATACAATCAGTTGAAAGAGAATTGAGTAAAATAAAAATATGGTTTGACATAAATAAATTATCATTAAATATTGAAAAAACGAAATTTATAGTATTTACAAAATTAAAAGTACCTAAACAAATTCAAATTATGCTTAATAACACCCCATTGGAACGAGCTTACGACAGTAAGTTCCTTGGAATGATTATAGATCACAAATTAAGCTGGAAATCACACATAAATTATACAAAAAATAAACTGTCTAAAGTAATAGCAATCATTTATAAATTCAGATTTGTCCTAAATAAAAAAAGTTTGTTTATGTTATATAATACATTAGTACTTCCATATATAACTTATTGTATCGAGATTTGGGGAAATACGTACAAAACTAACACAAAACCAATTTATATTTTACAAAAAAAAGCAATACGAGCAATAACATTCTCATCTTATAATCAACCTACCAATAATCTATTTATAAATTTAAAAACATTAAAGTTCTATGATTTAGTGGAATTACACACTTTAAAATTTATGTTTAAGATAAAAAAAAACATGATGTCAAACTCTCTACAAAATATGTTTATTATTAGGAAAAGTCCATACGAACTAAGAGGAAATGATGTGTTCATTAAAAATAAATTTAGAACAAATGTTAAAAAATTCTGTATTTCTATTAAAGGTGTGGATCTTTGGAATAATTGTAATGATGAACTTAAATTGTGTTTAAATCTTTTATGTTTAAAAAAGAAATTTAAGTTATTAATACTTAAAAAATATGCAAGTCTTGATGGTTAAATTCAAGCTTCTATAAAAAGTAAACAATTATGATGTGTTATGATTATGTTATGTGTTACGAATATGTGTTATGATTATGTTATATGTTATGATGTCTTATGATTATGTTATGATGTATTATGATATTACAAAGTATTATGTTATGCGTTATAACAATTATGATGGCTTAGTATTTACTTATGTCTTTTTGCTTTTATTATGACATAAAAAAAAAAAAAAAAGGGTCGGCGTAATAAGCGTTTGCTTCAGCCGTTACCTTTTCGGTCCTTTGCTGGAATATGGTTGTTTTCTTTATTTCATTGATATGAGGTTGCACTGTGACCGAAATAAATAAATAAATAAAAAAAAATAAAAACTTACAACTGGCAGAGAAACTCAACACCTTCTATGCCAGGTTTGATGTCTCACTCTCCTCCCCCCTCACTGATCAACAACCTTCAGACACTTTGAAGCCACTCCCATCCCCCACCCAATTAACAACAGAGGTCACTCCAGCTGACCAGCCCTCCCCCTCCACTGCTTTCTTGGTGACAAAACAGGATGTGCTCAAGCTCTTCCGCAAGCAAAACCCTCGGAAAGCTTCGGGCCCAGATGGTGTCTCCCCGGCCACCCTGAAACACTGTGCTGAGGAACTGTCTCCAGTTTTCACAGACATTTTCAACACCTCGCTGAAGACATGCCACGTTCCAGCCTGCTTCAAGCGGTCCACCATCGTTCCTGTTCCCAAGAAGCCCCGTATCACTGGACTTAATGACTACAGGCCTGTGGCACTTACGTCTGTAGTCATGAAGTCATTCGAACGCCTGGTCCTCTCTCATCTCAAGCACTTCACCTCTCCCTCTCTGGACCCTCTGCAGTTTGCCTACAGAGCCAACAGGTCTGTAGACGACGCTATCAACCTGGCCCTCCACTTCACCCTGCAGCACCTGGACTCCCCGGGAACCTATGCCAGGATCCTGTTTGTGGACTTCAGTTCTGCATTCAACACCATCCTTCCTACCCTGCTTCAGGACAAGCTCTCTCAGCTCAACGTGCCTGACTCCACTTGCAGGTGGATTACTGACTTCCTAACAGACCGGAGGCAGTGCGTGCGGCTGGGGAAGAATGTCTCCACCTCTCGGACTATCAACACAGGATCTCCACAGGGCTGTGTCCTCTCTCCTCTGCTCTTCTCCCTGTACACCAACTCCTGCACTTCCAGCCATGACTCGGTCAAACCGATCAGGTTTGCAGATGACACCACACTCATTGGGCTCATCTCTGATGGCGATGAGTCGGCCTACAGGATGGAGGTAGACCGGCTGGTGTCCTGGTGCAGCAACAACAGCCTGGAGCTCAACGCTCAGAAGACAGTGGAGATGATTGTGGACTTTAGGAAAGTCACAGCTCCCATTACCCCCCTTGCACTGACAGACTTCTCCATCACCACTGTAGACTCTTTCCGCTTCCTCGGCACTACCATCACACAGGACCTAAAGTGGGAGCCATCCATCAGCTCCCTGATCAAAAAGGCCCAGCAGAGGATGTACTTTCTGCGGCAGTTGAAGAAAGCCAAGCTGCCCGCCCAGATGTTGGTGCAGTTTTACAGAGCCATCATCGAGTCTGTCCTCACCTCCTCCATCACCGTGTGGTACGCTGGAGCCACAGCCAGGAACAAACACAGACTGCAGCGCATTGTGCGCTCCGCAGAGAAGGTGATCGGCTGCAGCCTTCCATCTCTCGAAGACCTGTACGTCTCCAGGACTCGGGGGCGTGCAGGTTGGATAGTAGCTGACCCTTCCCACCCTGGACATGGACTTTTTGAGCGACTCCCCTCGGGCAGGAGGCTCCGGTCCATTCGGACCAGAACGTCCCGCCACAAAAACAGCTTCTTCCCTTCTGCCGTTGGACTTATGAACTCTTTATAACCTGGATCCCCACATCTCTTAGTCACCTCCCTCTTGTCACTTCACTATCTTTATTATTTTCTATTATTTTCTATGACATTGCACTACTTTTCTTTTTCTTCTGAGCACTCTTAATTTTGTAAAAATTATTATTATTTTTATTTTATATGTTTGCACACCAGTACCAGAACAAGTTCCTAGTCTCTGATGTTTTTCACTGACATGGCAATAAAAGCATTCTGATTCTGATTGTACCCGCGATCTCATTCTTTCGGTCACCACCAACAGCTGGTGACCATAGGTGAGGGTTGGAACGTAGATCGACTTGTTTTTATTCCTAATTTATTTATTTTTTACACAAGGAATTTAAATTCATGTCTTACTTTGAACTGTTTCTGGGACAAAAATAAGTTTTCGTTCTTCTCACCTTCATTGCATCTGATTGGCCGCCCCTCTGCAGCCCTATTTGTTGAAAAGACATTTGCAGCCTCGATAGGAATACTAACTCCACCACTCTGTAAATTTGAGGGTGGGTGAAGGTGAATCAGGGTGGAGTTAGCGCTCCTTTGCTGCAGCTCCTCCTCCATACCCTGACGGTAATACTTGAGCTTCAGTTCCGTGTAGCGCAGCCTGGCCCGGATGTTGTCGTTTTCTTTCTCCTTCAGGGCTTTCTCCTTTTGGAGCATTGCCATTTCCTTCTTCATCAACATCACCTGAGTTTTCAGATCCTCGAATTTGACTCCTACTACTTTGAGCATTTCAGCCAAGACCGTCTCCACGGCAACGTTCACTGCTCGTTCCACCACGTTGCCCATCTGACCCCGGATCAGGGACACGGCGATGCTCACATCCATGTCAACAAAAAAAAAAGGTCTACCTGTAACAAAAAAACACAATAGGTAACATAAATAAGACAAATCTATAAGACTCCCTCTTCTAAAGAACAATGGAATATTTGATATTTCTGAAACCAATAATTGCTCACCAAACTTCAAAAGAATATAAATGTAGTAAATATAAGAAATCTAATGGCTGAAAAACTATGGTCCGCGGGCCGCATGCGGCCCTTTAAATTGTAATCTGGCCCTCCGAACTTGAAAAAATGAGATATATAAACCTTGTTAATGTTTTATTTTCTGATGTTTCCTCACTAGATGGCGCCAAAGGTACAACAACACTGCTCCCATTAAAATGTGTGTGTCTGACGCGCGCACATTGTCAAAACAGTGTGCACAGATATGGAAAGTCATCGAGCCCAATACATGCACATAAACAAGCCTGTTAGATGTTAAAACAAACAAAATGTTACATCAAGCGTTTAGATTTCAAACCAAGCGCCGCTAAATGCACATTTTTAAGCGCTATCGCTTTAAATTTAGGACTTGGTGCCGCTGGATTTGAAATTCAACGCTCTTTATGTAACATTTAGCGTTTGTTTAAAATCCAGCACGACATTCTATTGTTCTAATCTAGCGGTTACCAAAGCATGCCATCCATCTGCTCTTCTTCCGCCCCGCTTGTCAAATGTTAGAACTCAATGTGACCCACGAACCAAAATGCCATGGTGTCCTTGAGCAAGACACTGAACTCCCAATTGCCCCCAGATGGTGGTTTGCACCTTGCACCATGTTTTGCTCATTAAAATAATAAAACTGTGTTTCATATATAAAC
This sequence comes from Neostethus bicornis, assembly GCA_902685375.1. Classification (NCBI taxonomy): domain Eukaryota; kingdom Metazoa; phylum Chordata; class Actinopteri; order Atheriniformes; family Phallostethidae; genus Neostethus; species Neostethus bicornis. The sequence goes on along the minus strand of LR738549.1, from coordinate 6,372,929 downwards.
ACTTTAAGCTGTTATTTCATCTAAGCTTCTTACAGTTGTCCTAACTTTTGAGTTTGTTTTTTTCAACTGGCGACATCTACTGTTGGTATATCATATCACAACAGCGACATCTACTGTTGGTATTTCATATCACAACATCCTCCTTTCCTTAAATGAAATAATCTATCATCATGTTTTTGAGTTTTTGAGTTTGAGTTGATTTTTTTTCAGTTTTTTTTACATGTTTAACAAACAACAACAAAAAAACGTATTTACATTTAAACACACTCGATCCACTGCATCACAAATTTAAATGATCCGGTTTTCAAATTTGTCGTGCAGACCTTCTCAACACAGGTTGTGTTAAAGAAACATTAATCTCCTTCTCTTCAGCAGATATTCTTTCAGGTGTTGCATAAAGAAGTGACACAAGTTTTCTACCTGTGTAGAAAACTTGTCATCTTCCGCTCATCCGGGGCCAGGTCGCGGGGGCAACAGCCTCAGACGGGAAGCCCAGGCTTCTCTCACCTCGGCTACATCCTCCAGCTCACCCGGAAGGATCCCGTGTTGTTCCCCTGCCAGCTGTGAGACAGTCTCTCCAGCGGGTCCGGGGTCTGCCCCTTGGTCTCCTTCCGGTGGGACGTGCCCAAAACACCTCACCCGCGAGGCGCTCGGGGGACATCCTGACCAGATGCCCGAACCACCCCATCAGGCTCCTCTCGACCTGAAGGAGGAGTGGCTCGACACCGAGCTCCTCCCAGATGGCAGAGCTCCTCATCCGATCTCTAAGTGAGAGCCCAGTCACCCTGCGGAGGAAGCTCATTTCGGCCGCTTGTACCTGCGAGGTTTTGGAGGTTTCTGGTGACCATAGGTGAGGGTTGGAACGTAGATTGACTTGTAAATCAAGAGCTTTGCTTTTCGGTTCAGCTCTTTCTTAACCACGATGGACCGATGCAGCGTCCTAGTTATTGCTGATGCTGCACCGATTCGCCTGTCCATCCTTCCCCTACTCGTGAACAAGACCCCGAGATACTTAAACTCCTCCACTTGGGGCAGGACCCTGTTCCTCCCCCGTAGGGGGCATTCCACGAAGGTTAATGCGCTCTATAACACAAACAATGCGCTAGATTGATGGTAGTTGCTTTTTCTGAGTGGCTGAACAGTCGCTAAAATTTAGTGTCAACGTCACTAAATTGGCAACACTGATTTTCTGACATAAAAAAAAGTTATAAATTATTTCTTAATTTTTTTTCCAACACGTCTTGCGGACGACTCGGGCGGGACCAGTCTGCGATCTACCGGTAGATCGCGGTCGACCTGTTGGGCACTCCCGGTTTAAAGCATTCCTGTTTGAACAAGCTTATCACCAGGCCAGCTTTAAAACAAAAATATGTAGCTGGTACATTGGGGTTCTGTCCCCTAATTCTATCTACTATTCTATGACAGACTGTCTCGGTGCTTGATGTATCCACATCACCCTTAGCTGATCCCTAACTTTCTTGTCTTGCTTCCAGCTCATTTAAAATTCAAAGTAACGCTTTCAGTTTGACTTTAATTACTTTTAAATGAGCATTTTCTGAAACTTCTCGTGTGGTTATTTTTCCTTATTCTTCTTCTATTTTGGTTACATTTATTAAATTGACTGATTTCGGTTGAAATCTACTTTCTAAAATACACAAACGTAAAATTAAAGTTATAAACTTACCGTTTTGTAGCTGATTATCCTGTTAGCATTAGCATAGATGTTATCAACAAAGAAATAAATATCCGATTTAATGTCGCTTTCACTTCAAATACAAAAGCTTTCTTTTCTGAAGTACAAACTATGAGTAAAAAACGCTAGTTATGACATTTTAAAAATATATATACCATATTCCTGCTGGAATTAATCACAAATAAATCATAACAGAAAAACGGTTTTCTTCTGTATGTCAGGAATGTTTGGCTCGATGTTGCCCCTAGAGGCGAGGAGGAGAAATAACACCTCAAAAGTAGGAGAAAAGAATAAAAAATTGATTTAAAAAAAATTACAAGAAATTTGCTCTTGAAATTCAGCTGTTGTTATTTCAGAGTGTCTTTCTTTCTTTTTTTTTTTTTTTTTTTTTTTTTTTTTTTAGAAATTTAGAAACCCTTACCAGCATGGCGCTCCAATTGGTCTAATGAATAAACACAGTCTTCATACTTTTAGAATCACTAATATTTTAACATTTATCACATTTTATATAAGTGAGAGAATTTAAAACTTAATTCTAAATAGAAAAAAATACCTAAAGAGTTTGTTCTTCCGTAATAAAAGCACTGTTGACGGTCTAACAAGAAGAACTACAAAACGTTACGCCATTTTACGACAGCACGCCACTTGAGACGGCAGCGGAAAGCGTGACAGCTGAGGTAAACATGTGGAGAAGAAACTAGCTTTAAAAAAGGTACGAAAAACACAGAAGTTACAGCGTATTATCGAGTAATATTATCACCATTCATGTGTAAATATTCTTAAAATTATTTTTATATTTTATTGAGGTTATTATCCTTTATGTGTTATTTAAAACGACTTTCAACACCAGCTGCTAAATGTTGTATAAAAATGTAAAATAGTCCAACAACAAGAAATCTTTCACGATTTCAGTGATGTTGTGTATAAATATGGAATTTTTTCTAGGTATAAGTAGAGCCAATCATCTACACACCGTAGACTGAGTGGTTATATATTTAAGAAACAAGAATGATGTTACAGGGAGAAGAGATAAAGAAGGTGGAAGATTTTAAGTACTTAGAATCAACAGTCCAGAGCAATGAAGAGTGTGGAAAAGAGGTGAAGAAGCGTGTGCAGGCAGGCTTGAACGGGTGGAGAAAAGTATCAGGTGTGATGTGTGATAGAAGAGTTTCAGATAAAATGAAAGGAAAAGTGTACAAAACCGTGGTGAGACCAGCCATGCTGATTGGTTTAGAGACAGAGGCACTGAGAAAAAGACAGGAAGCAGAGATGGAGTTGGCAGAGATGAAGATGCTGAGGATCTCTCTGAGAGTGACCAGTATGAACAGGATCAGAGGAACAGCACATGTTAGAGGTTTTGGAGATAAAGTCAGAGAGGTCAGACTAAGATGGTGTGGACATGTACAGAGGAGAGAGAGAGAGAGTACATCAGCAGAAGGATCCTGGGTTTGGAACCACCAGGAAAGAGGCCTAGAGGAAGACCAAAGAGGAGGTTCATGGAAGACATGAAGATAGTTGGTGTGACCGAAGAAGATGCAGCAAATAGGGTTAGATGGAAGAAACTGACTTGCTGTGGCGACCCCTGAAGGGAAATGCCGAAAGAAGAAGAAACAAGGCTGACGTTAGACAAAAAAAAAAGGAAAATCTTCTTATAAAAAGGCCTACAATGTACAGGCAGATCTATTTATAACACTATTAGTTTAACTAAAATTCTAATCAGATAAGTATAGTCTCCATCTGAACAGGGGTTACCGAACATAGTTTGACTGGTTGGAGGTCAGACTATTCCCCTGTAAACTTATATAATGAACATGTTCTTAAGACCAGGTTCAGAATGTAGACTGACTCAAAAATTAAGAGCTTTGCGTTTTGGTTCAGCTGCTATTCTATCACTATTTCCCTAAACAAGATCCTCATCACACTCATTTTGAAGTGGAAAACTTTCTAAAAAATATTCTTTCCATTTCAATATTTAGTTCATTATTTTTTGGATTTGGAAGATGAAAATGACTTATGGACGCTGCATTGGTTCGTTGTGGTGAAGAAAGAGCTGAGAGATAGAGTGAGGAGCTCTGCCATCTGAAAAGATCTCGGAGTAGAGCCGTTGCTTCTCCAGGTTGAGAGAAGCCAGATGGGGTAGGTAGGGCATCTGGTTTGGATGCTTCCCGACACCCTCGCTGGTGAGGTGTTTGGGGAACGTCCCACTGGGAGCAGACAGAAAGGCAGACCCCGAACCCGCTGGAGAGACTATGTCTCACAGCTAGCCGGGGAACACCTCAGGATCTTCCCAGGTGAGGGAAGCCTGGGTTTCTCGTCTGAGGCTGTTGCCGCCCCTGACCAGGCCCCAGATAAGCGGAAGATAACGGAACGGAAAATTACTTACCTACAAAATTAAAAACCAAAACTAAATCCACAGTGCGGTAACAAAGAGGCTAATCGGGTGTGTCAATTTTTGCGTTATTGACGTCTATAATGATATGTTTCATCAAGCATTGATGGTAAAGATGAAAGTGGTCGTAGTAATAAAATAAATAACTAGCTGATTTATTAAAATTTCAATCCATATAAATGATAGTAAATTAGATAATTTGACTGAAAACTAAAGTAAATTTAGAATGATTGTGTGTCTGCATACAGATGGAGAACTACAGTAAAGCTCGGGTCGTGGAACAGCCGTCCGTCTGCCCATTCACCGGTATTTCTGCCAACACGCCTGAGATCCGCGTCAAAGATGGCAGCAAGATCCGTAACCTGCTGCGCTTCGCCTTGAACCGAATGGAGGTAAAACCCAGAGGATCAGAACAAGAGGAAGAAGAGGAGGAGGGGCGACCTACTGCTGAGGAAAGAGAACAGGAGGGTCAACAGGGGGCTGCAGGCCGGATTTTCTGCAAACAAATGATCTTCACTGCCAGTGGGAAGGCCATCTCTAAAGCCATCACATGTGCAGAGATTGTGAAGCGGCGTGTGAAGGGACTCCATCAGCTCACCAGGCTACAGTATTCCACTGTGGTGGAGGTTTGGGAGCCGCTGGAGCCCACCGCTGGCCTCGACAGCCTCACTGTCAGCAGGAACCTGCCTGCCATCTGGATCCTGCTCTCCAAAGAGCCGCTGGACTGCAAACAGCCAGGGTACCAGGCACCTGGCCGGTATGACACCCTATGGGCTCAGTTTGTCAGCAGGGAGGAGGGCGAAGGGTCGACGGGACAGAGATTCGGGCACAAGAATAAGAGACCTGGGGGAGGAGGGTCAGGTGGACGTAGAGGGAAGGGACCACAGCGTCAGAGTGGACGGTCCAGAGAAGTTGTGAAAAGCTGATTTAAACACTGTATTCTGAGAAGAGACTAAACACCTGCAGATGATTTTTTTTTTTGCTTCATTCGGTAAGAGAACATTTTGCGTTTCATACCAGCTAAGATCTGTTTCCTCTAAATAATCAAAAGTATGAAGGAAATAAAGTTTTTTTCAATTAATGGTGTTTGTGTTTATAATTTTATACTTATTTTAATAAAACTTCCTGCAAAGATGTGATTTGGAACCACATGGATCAGAATCAGAAATGCTTTTACTCAGAAATGCTTTTACTGCCATGGTCAAATGAAGAGAATCAGAGACTAGGAACTTGCTGTGGTACAGGTATGCAAAGTGTTCATAAGTCCAACGGCAGAAGGGAAGAAGCTGTTTTTGTGGCGGGACGTTCTGGTCCAAATGGACCGGAGCCTCCTGCCCGAGGGGAGTCGCTCAAAAAGTCCATGTCCAGGGTGGGCAAGGGTCAGCTGCTGTCCGACTTCCATGCCCCCGAGTCCTGAAGACATACAGGTCATGGAGCGATGGAAGGCTGCAGCCAATCACTTTCACTGCAGAGCGCACAATGCGCTGCAGTTTATGTTTGTCCCTGGCTGTGGCTCCAGCGTACCACAATATGATGGAGGAGGTGAGGATGGACTCGATGATGGCTCTGTAAAACTGCACCAACATCTGGGTGGGCAGCTTGGCTTTCTTCAACTGCCGCAGAAAGTACATCCTCTGCTGGGCCTTTTTGATCAGGAGGCTGATGGACGGCTCCCACTTTAGGTCCTGTGTGATGGTAGTGCTGAGGAAGTGGAAAGAGTCTACAGTGGTGATGGGGGAGTCTGTCAGTGTAAGGGGGGAAGGGAGTTACGTATATCATGGGGTGCTGATCAGGGAGCTGATGGACGGCTCCCACTTTAGGTCCTGTGTGATGGTAGTGCTGAGGAAGTGGAAAGAGTCTACAGTGGTGATGGGGTAGTCTGTCAGTGGGGGTTACGGACCCTAGACATGCTCTCTGTGGGCCGCGAATCCGCGACCTTTCGGTCCGCGCTAACCACTATGCTGCCGTCTCCCCTTCATTTCAACAGTTTTTCAGTCAACGTGCTGTCCAGGCCTTTCACCAGAAAAAACATCTGGCACAATTGTCTTGCATTCCAGATGTTTTCAGGTGCTTCATTTAAAATGAGTGGAACCACACATTGGTAGCCGCGGTAATAGCCGCCATACTCACACTATTAACTGACGCAAATGTACAACAAATAAATGTGGTTTGATGTGTTTAGAAATAAAGAGTTCTTGTAACAGTAACGTCTTTTCATGTTTGGGTGATTTTGCTTGGCTTTCGTTTGCGTTTTTCACTCTGAACTTTTAAATAATAACAGTTTGCCTATCCACTCTCAATTTAAAGTGTGGAAGTATTGAGCTGTGTTAACTGGGGATCCTGGTGGCATCTTGTTCTGCTGCTGATCCTTTTATCCCTCAGTAGGACTCCTCAGGTCTCAGCTGCTTACAGCACAAGAGGATTATTCCAGTTTTCCTGTCGTAGGATCAGATCCGAGCATCAGATGTCTGCTGTGGAAGCAGCAAATGGATCTGAACGGATATCTTCAGGAGCTACTCAGGCTGCTGCTGGTCTGCTGCCTGACCATAGCACCAGTTCTGGCTCAGTTTCGACACCCTCTGCCTGTATTGTGGATGATGCCAGTTTCTTCCGGATTAGGAAGAGAGAACCAGACAGCTGGTGTGATACCGGCTGTAAAGATGGCCCTGCAGGACTTAGAGAAGCAACCACCTCCACTAGGCAACTATGAGATCCAGCTGCAACTGTTGGACTCACAGGTCGGTATGAGAAACAATTTACATGTAACAAGATTTCCCAAGTTGATGGTAAGCAAGCTGAAGAAGTTCAGACTTTCTTACACAATAATTACCAGCTCGTCTTGTGCAACATCTTAATGTGGTTTTGCATACCAAAATATTCATATATATTCAGTGCTGCTAATAATTTTTTATTTTCCTGGCAAATTATGGCTTAAAGTTACTTTAAATTCTCAGAAATATTTTGTTGTAATTGAAAGTGAGACGGGCCTGTTCCAAAAAGTAAAGTATTGCAGAAAAGATGTAGCTGTCTAAAAATTAATTCTGAATTTTGATGTGCTTTAAAACCAAATTGACTTGTACATGAAAAGCTGGCAAAGTACCAGCAAAACGTACAAAGAGTTGACAAACTACCAGAAGAATTTGTCTCTTGCAATAGCCCATAATAATTTTTTAGTGTGTTAGAGGAAAAACGTTATTTATCTCTATCCCAAAGCTGAACTCGTTGAAGAACAAATGAGAGACTCAATTTTACTTGTTGGACAAGGGTAGCACTCTCCTCCGAATGCCTACAAAGAGTATGCATCCCTGTCTGCTCTATTTTTACAGTTGTGAAAGTAGTGGGATGTCATGATGTGGAGCTGGGGCCAAAAAATATACCCTTGACACAACAGACAGGCTCAGATGAAGAAATCAAAAGCAGATTTATTAGATTGATAAAAAAAGTCCAAATAAGAAGACAAAAACAGATAAACTAAGCAGGTTCTGATGTAGGAGCTGGAGCCAAAAACTGGTTAACAGGTCAAGCATGGTAAACAAACAATCTGGCGAAGAGTGTCTCAAAAACGGATTCATTTGTGCTGCAGCAGATGAGTAGATGAGTTTCAGGTGTGACTAGTTGCACACACACAAACAAAAGGGAGGGGGAGTACTCTCCTGACATGATGATAAAAAAAGGTAAAATGAAGTGATGTGTTTCACCTTATAATGGAGACAAATATTATTTGATTCCAGATAATTGGAATTACAGAGAATCCAACCAGCCTCTCTTTATCTCTCTCAAACACACACAGACAATTTTCTCTCTCTCAAACACACACACAGACAAGTTCCTCTTTCAAAAACATACACACTGACATTTTCCTCTATCTCAAACACACACAGACAAATTCCTCTTGCTTGATTCCTTTTCTCTCTCTAACACAGACACACACACACACACATACTTTCTTTAGTGAGACTCAATTTTACTTGTTGGACAAGGGTAGCACTCTCCTCGGAATGCCTACAAAGAGTATGCATCCCTGTCTGCTCTATTTATACAGCTGTGGAATTAGTGGGGGTAAAGAAAGTTCAAACGAATGATGGAAACAAATATTATTTGATTCCAGACAATTGGAATTACAGAGATTCCAACCAGCCTCTCTTTCTCTCTCTCAAACACATACAGACAAGTTCCTCTCTCGCAAACAGACACACAGACAAGTTCCCCTCTCTCAAACACACACACACAGATAAGTTCCTCTCTTTCAAACACACACACACTGACATTTTCCTCTCTCTCAAACACATACAGGCAAATTACTCTCGCTCAAACACACACACACACACAAATTTCTCTCTCAATCTCTCACACAGACAAATTCCTCTCGCTAGATTCCTTTTCTCTTTCTAACACAGACACACACATACTTTTTTAGTGAGACTCAATTTTACTTGTTGGACAAGGGTAGCACTCTCCTACGAATGCCTACAAAGAGTATGCATCCCTGTCTGCTCTATTTTTAGAGCTGTGGAAGTAGTGGGGGTACAACAAGGTATCCCTAATAATGTGTTTTACCTAATAATGGGGACATGTTATACTGTTGTTGGTATTACATAGTAGTGGGGGTGTTCAGAAAACAGTGTTAGGACATTCCTCAGTTAACAGATAACAGTGTGTCATGCAGCTGCAAGTCACAGACTGCAGCTGGGAATTGCATTAAACCAGGGGTGCCCGACCTCTTTTGTCCCAAGATCTACTTTTCAGATATTAAACCTCCTGAGATCTACCAGGCCGGCGCTACCATAGCAAACCCCCAGAAATTCCAACCAGTCTCTCTCTCAAACACACAAGACAAGTTCCTCTCTCAAACACACACACACAGTTCCTCTCTTTTTCAAACACACAGACAAATTTCTCGATCACATACAGGAGACCAATTCCTCTCTCAAACCACAGATATCAAACCTCCTGAGATCTACTAGTCCTGTGCTACCATGGCAAAAAACCCCAGGAATTCCAACCAGCCTTTCTCTTAAACACACAAGACAAGTTCCTCTCTCAAACACACACAGACAAGTTCCTCTCTCTCTCAAACACAGTGCCAAATTTCTCTATCACACACACACAAGACAAATTCCTCTCTCAAACACATACACAGACACATTCTCTCAAACACACACAGACAAATTCCTCTCTCTGAAACACATGCACAGGGAAATTTCTCTTTCACTCTCACACACAGAGACAAATTCCTCTCGCTCCCTTTTCTCTCTCTAACACACACACACACACACACACACACAGAACTTTTTCTGCGCGCACACACAAGGCTTTGGGAGGGGACAGCGACCACAACAGCAACAGGCGCTGCGCATTGATTTCAGACTTAACGCAATTTCACCTCATGTCGCTAATTTTTAGCAACTTTTGCAACTAAGGGTCTGAATAGGCTACTCGCTAACTCTAGCGTGAAAGTCGCTGAGTTGACATTCTCACTTCATTTCATTTTTTTCCCAACACATCTGGCAGTCGACTTGGAACCATTCTGCGATCGACTGGTTCAGCGCCCCCAAAAGACACTTTTAATAATATAAATAAAAGAAGTATGAAAAGATATACATTTTCTCCCTAACATAGTGACACAGATAGAAATAACTTTGAACTTACAATCTTTTATTAAAATGTAAATAAAAGTTCAGAATATTTTTGCCACAGTAAAACTTATTTGTCCTACTTTAATTTAGAATACGTCTGTTTTATTTAAAATGACAAAAATGCGATTAAAAATAATGAACATGTCTGTGTACTACGTCAGATGGTTTATTTTCTTTGAAAAATGTTAAAAAATAAGTAGAATTTTCTTTTCTTTGGATGGAGTAGGGAGAATGCCTGTTGCTGCAACTCCTCATTCAAAAGGAAACATTTAAGAAATTTGCATCACAAATGCATTGCTGGTCACAGGAGGCGTTGGCCTAGTGGTAGAGTTACTATCTTTCGACTTGGATAATCGGGTTCGAATCCCACCTGGCCAAAGCTTTCCCTGAGACTACGGAAGCGCATACTGAAAGGAACAAAACGAAAAATAAAACAATAAAGACAAAAGCATTGCTAGGTGGTTATGTGCAGAGTGGTGACTTTACGGTCCTGTGTTGCAGTGTGACCCGGCTCCAGCTTTAAAAACCCTATTTGATACCATGTGGGCAGGACCTCGATACCTACTTCTGTTTGGAGGCGTTTGTCCACCTGTGACAGCACTCATTGCTCGTGCTCTCCCGGCTCTCAGCCTGGTGCAGGTGCTGTCCTCACCCTCATCCTCACCCCTAATTGTTCATGTTTCACAAGTGTCATTACAAGCTCACTTTTGATGTGTCAGGTGTCTTTTGCAGCCTCGTCTCCCAGCTTGTCGAACAGGAGGTGGTACAAGAACATATATAGCACCATGTCATCTGACCGGGCTCTGAACCAAGCCACAGTGAAGCTACTGCAGCGTTATAAGTGGAAGAGAGTGGGTGTCATCACAAAGGAGGGACCAGGGCAGTCAGAGGTGATTAAAAAAAACTGAAGTCTTACAAAAGCTATTTAGACCTCTTCTTCATGAATAAGACTGTCGTAGTTGTTAAACAAAAACAAACAAAGTACAGCTTGCATTAAAAAAGACTAAAACAGTTTAAAATTCTTTTTCTCATGTAACATGTGGGTTTACTTCTCAGTTATTTGGCTACTGAGAAAGTGAGGTTACAAGGAGAAGAGATAAAGAAGGTGGGAGATTTTAAGTACTTAGGATCAACAGTCCAGAGCAGTGGAGAGTGTGGAAAAGAGGTGAAGAAGTGTGTTCAGGCAGGCTGGAAGGGGTGGAGAAAAGTATCAGGTGTCATGTGTGACAAAAGAGTTTCAGCTAAAATGAAAGAGAAAGTGTACAAAATCGTGGTGAGAGCGGCCATGCTGATTGGTCTAGAAATACTGTAGTAGCATTGAGAAAAAGAGAGGAAACAGAGATGGAGGTAGCAGAGATGAAGATGCTGAGGATCTCTCTGGGAGTGACCAGGATGGACAGGATTAGAAATGAGTATATCAGGGGAACAGCATATGTTAGAGGTTTTGGAGATAGAGTCAGAGACGCCAGACTGAGATGGCTTTGGAGAGAGAGAGAGTACATCGGAAGAAGGATGCTGGATTTGGAACCACCAGGAAAGAGGCCAAGAGGAAGACCAAAGAGGAGGTTCATGGATACAGTGAAGGAAGACACGCAGATAGTTGGTGTGACCAAAGAGGATACAGCAGATAGGGTTACATGAAAAAAACTTACTGAGAGACTTGCGGTGGCGACCCCTGAAGGGAATACCGTAAGAAGAAGAAAGTGTTCCTCACGAGTGTGTATGTGAATTGGTTGTCTGTGTATATGTGTGGCCTTGCAACAGATTGTTCAGTGTGTGCCCCACTTCTCGCCTGTAATCAGACAGGATAGGCCAGGGGTGGGCAAACTTTTTGATTCATGGGCCACATTGAGATCTAACATTTGACAAAGGGGCTGGAACTGGAGCAGATGGATGGCATGCTTTGGTAACCTCACCTCATTGGAGAAAAAATTCACATCTTGGGATGTGAAGAAAACATGTGCTTTAATTTCCAATGAAAATGAAGAAAAGAATTACGATAAAATGCAAGAACAAAACAGTTGCAGCAAGTCAGACTGTAGAGGGCTTTATATTTGATTGGGCTATGGAAAGCCATCAGGGCCACTACATGCACAAAAACAAGTGCACTAAGATGTCATAAAAGGCGCATTAAGTTTCAAATAAAGTGCACTAGTGCTTAAAAAATGTGCATGTCGCGTGTTAGGTTTAAAATGTAGGTTTGAAATTTAACACTGTTTACGTGTGTATTGGCCCTGATGGCTTTCCCTATATGTGCACACTTTTTATGTTGACAATGTGCGCGTTAGAGAAACCACACATTATATTTGGAGCAGTGTTGTTGTTTTCTCACAAAGCCAATATATATAGAGTGTGCCATCTATTGAGGAAACATTAGAATTGCAGGAAAAATTAAACAACATGCTTTATTTGTTAAATTTTGGTGGACCGGATTAAAACATTTAACAGGCTGCATGTGGCCCGTGAGCCGTAGTTTGCCTGGGATAGGCTCTCGTACCTCCTGTAACCTCAACAGGGATAAGCGTTAAGAAAATGAATGAGTGAAAACTAATGAAATACAATATGAAAAAAAAATTCTTCTATTCCCTGCATGCTTGCCAGTTTTCATTATTTCAAACATGTTCTTTTTTGGTTTCACTCATATTGTTGTTGTAGACTCCTTGTGGCTGTGTCGTTTTTAAATTCAGTTATTCTGGCTTAATCTTTGCCTAAGCAGAGTCCAAATATTGTTAAAGACCAACCTGCTAAAGCTTTCAGAATATGTAATGTGTGGTTCTGGGGCTAGACCAAATCCTGAACCTGCCGAAACATTCATGTTAGACTTCTTAGAGTTCTGAATCTGGTTCAAATTAACTATTGATTAGCTTTGATGGATGTTTTGTTTGACTTGATGCTTGACATTAAGAAGTTCTTTTTAAAGGGCCTACGTTGATGCAGAAAAGTATTATATTGCAGCTAAATTTACTTTGAAAATATTTAAATGAATCTAACTAGTCAAAAGCACTTTTGTAACACAATCCCGGTGTCTTGTGTTGCTTCTCCACATCTTTTTGTTTCCTTCACCGCAGATGAAGAAAGACTTGATCCGGCAGCTGATAAAAGCTGATGTTCAGCTCATCGTCACTGAAAGCTTTTCTGAAGATGCCTGCAGCGGCCTGAAGAAGCTGCAGGTACTAAATTAAGAAATCAAGACTTCAGATGGGAGTTTTTTAAGCATGTTATAATTGATGATACTTTCCAGGAGGAGGACGTACGCATCATCATCGGACAGTTTGACGATAATTCTGCTTCTGAGGTTTTCTGCTGTGTGAGTAGAATGGTTCATTTGGCTGCTGTAGGTTTATGGACACCTTCTTTTAAGCTTTCAGTGTTATGGTGAGGTGTGGTAGAATTCAAGCACGGAACACAGGATGAAAAGAAAAAAACATAAAAATTTATTTCTAATTAGGTAAAAATAGATTCTTTGAATCAGTGGGTTATCCGAGGCAGGCTGGTTATCCGAGGCAGGCGGGTTGTCTGAGGCAGGCGGGTTATCCGAGGCAGGCACATTATCCGAGGTAGGCGCATTATCCGAGGCAGGCGCATTATCCGAGGCAGGCGAGTTATCCGAGGCAGGCAGGTTATCCAAGGCAGGCAGGTTGTCCAAGGCAGACGGGTTTCTTGAACAAGGGAAACAGAATATAAGACCACAGGCAAGAAAATCGGCAGACAAAGGTCTACTAAAGACTTTTTGTTTTTACCGCATGGGAATCAACAATCTGGCACAGGCAGGGGTGGAGGATGGCTTGTTGGTGAGCATGTTGCCGCGGAGACAGACACCCTCTTAGAAGCAGAAGCAGGGATGACAACATTTAGTTGGGATGGAAAGAAGATTTAAAAGTTTTTAAATCTGTAGAAGTAAATGAGGGCCTTTTGTGGTTTCTGTGTCGCTAAAATCTTTGTTTTGACGTATACGATCAATACTGATTGAAGCCAAAACTCATTAAACGTCTCCTCCATCAAACCAAACTGGTGTCAAATGGTGCCAATAAAATCTAGACTTGTGCTGGTAGATGTCTTCCTTTGGTAACCATGGGTCCACGATGATTTACCAGAGTAGGTTTTTAATCCAAGTGGATATTTGGAAGTATCCAAATATTTGGATACTTGGATATTTGGTCACCAGCTGTGGGTGGTGACCGAAAGAATGAGATCGCGGGTACAAGCGGCCGAAATGAGCTTCCTCCGCAGGGTGGCTGGGCTCTCAGTCAGAGATCGGGTGAGGAGCTTTGCCATCCAGGAGGAGCTCAGTGTCGAGCCGCTCCTCCTCCAGGTCGAGAGGAGCCAGATAGGGTGGTTTGGGCATCTGGTCAGGATGCCCCCCGAGCGCCTCGCGGGCAAGGTGTTTCGGGCACGTCCCACCGGGAGGAGACCAAGGGGCAGACCCCGGACCCGCTGGAGAGACTATGTGTCACAGCTGGCCGGGGAACGACTTGGGATCCTTCCAGGTGAGCTAGAGGATGCAGCCGGGGAGAGAGAGGCCTGGGCTACCCGTTTGAGGCTGTCGCCCCCGCGACCCGACCCCGGAACAAGCGGAAGATGACGGAACGGAACGGATATTTGGAATCTACTCAATCAATTATTCACTCAGTTAACTACTCATTTCAAACTGTGATATCTTGACTGTTGTGCGGGAATAAAAAGACCACAGATACATTCAATCTTAACCCCAATCAGGTGTTTGTGTCTTCCACTCAAGGCTTACAGATTGAACCTGTTTGGAGCGCGGTACCAGTGGATTGTTGCGGCTGGAGAACCAGCAGGATGGAAGTTAGGATGGAGGCCTTCAGGCTGCTCAGCCAGTAGTCTGCTCTTAGCAGCAGAGGGATCCATCAGACTACAAATCAGACAATTCAGCAGCAAAACCTCAGCAAGTGTCTCTGGACGGGTTAGTCACTTTAGCCACTGTCAAAATCCAATGAACTGGTGAAATTCTGCTTTAAATGAGTCCGGCACACCGCAATCTGGAACTAAGACAACCATCTAATTGATTTTCATCTCTCAGACTGTCCAGAACTACCAAAACAACTACCTAAGACATCTGACCGAGGACGGATCAGAGGCCAGCCCATTTCACTCCTTTGCCTACGATGCTGTCTGGGTTGCTGCCAGAGCTCTGAGCCAAGTAATGGAGGTGGTGAAGCACAGAGAGAAATACAGTGTTCATAGAAACATGACGGTCAGCGAGGAGGAGGCTGGGAAGATCCTGCTGGAAGCAGTGAAGAACACATACTTTGAAGGCATCACTGTAAGCAGATTTCACCCCTTAATCACATGAATAGCAAATGCAGTCCCCAATAAACCTATAAATAATAACACCTTAGACATGTCTGAATCACTACTTAGAAACATCCGAATAACACCTTGAGTTCATGGTGGTGTAACGATTAGAATTGGGACATGACAGCAGGAAGGTCATGCATCTGAGGGAGTGAGGAAAACCGAAGAACGCTGGCTGCTCTGTGTGAAATTTAGAAGTTTTTCTCATGTGTAGATGGGTTCTATTTGATGGTTCAGGCTCCTCTGACCATCCAAACTGTCATGCTAAATCCCTCCTTTGCCCTCCATGAATCTGTGGACCATCTGAAGAGCAGCTTCAGTAACAGACTCCTGCAACCCCTCTGCTCAAAGGAACGGTACAGAAAATAACTTCTGTTGTCCTCCAGCAAAATATTTAACCTTTCACTTTCTAACCTGTAATTACTTGTCATTCATTACAGTTACACTCAAATTTCCCTTCACTGATTATTTTCAATTTTTCAATTTCAAGAACATGTATTTTTGTTGTCCTGCTCGCAACCTGTAGAGGGCGTAACGTCCTCCCCTGTGCTTATCAGCTGGATTAGATTCCAGCTCCTGACCAACTGCCACTATTCTGCAGCCTTGAAGTGAAGGAAGTAGGTTTAAGGCAAACAGACAAAAATAAAAGAGAAATTCACATGAAATAAACCTAAAATATTTCCGTTCCGTTTCGTTCCGTCATCTTCCGCTTGTTCCAGTGTCGGGTCGCGGGGGCAACAGCCTCAAACGGGTAGCCCAGGCCTCTCTCTCCCCGGCTCCATCCTCCAGCTCATCTGGAAGGATCCCGAGTCTTTCCCCGGCCAGCTGGAGAGACACAGTCTCTCCAGCGGGTCCGGGGTCTGCCCCTTGGTCTCCTCCCGGTGAAACGTGCCCAAAACACCCCGCCCGCGAGGCGCTCGGGGGGAATCCTGACCAGATGCCCGAACCACCCCATCTGACTCCTCTTCACCTGGAGGAAGAGCGGCTCGACACCGAGCTCCTCCCGGATGGCAGAGCTCCTCACCCGATCTCTGAGTGAGAGCCCAGCCACCCTGTGGAGGAAGCTCATTTCGGCCGCTTCTACCCGCGATCTCTTTCTTTCAGTCACCACCCACAGCTGGTGACCATATGTGAGGGTTGGAACGTAGATCGACTTGTAAATCGAGAGCTTTGTTTTTCGGCTCAGCTTTCTCTTTACCACAACGGACCGATGCAGCGTCCTAGTTATTGCTGACGCTGCACCAATCCGCCTGTTGATCTCCCGCTCCATTCTTCCCCCACTTGTGAACAAGACACCGAGATACTTAAACTCCTCCACTTGGGGCAGGACCTTGTCCCTGACCCGCAGGGTGCATTTCACCCTTTTCCGGGCGAGGACCTTGGTCTCGGATTTGGGGGCGCTAATTCCCATCCCGGCCGCTTCAACACTCGGCAGCAAAATATTTCTAAATAAAAAATTGAACAAATCCTAAATTCACTCAAATGTCAATTTAAACACAACATTTTTACAGCAACATTTATTGTTAAAAGAACTGGTTTGTAATATGTTTACATAGATATTTAAACTTTCAGTGTTGCAGGCTTCAACAGGAAGGTAGAGCAGCATGTCATCAGCGTAACATCTAAGCAGAAAACGTATCTTTCTTTCCAGTAGGAAATACGTCCATTAAAGTGAATGTTTGTTCTTTTAAGGGTCCAGTTTTTTTTCGAAATGGGGAGCGAATGTCATCGATCGAGCTTATCCAGCTTCAAGGTGATGAAAACAATACAAATCTGGTTATTAGAGTTCATGGATTATTCAGAGATGTACGTATGTGTGTGTATTTCAGGCAGTAGTGGTGTGTTGGTGGGAGAGTTTAACACCAGTACTCAACAGCTCCGGCTCATGAACAACCTGCTGATGTTTAAAGGTCAGAATCTAGTTAGTATTCCCAAAAATGTGACCCCTTCAATACTTATCAGAAATGTCCACACCATAGGTCAAAGACCAGCAAGAGACCAGAGTCTGGTTCTTATTGAGCACCATCATGTCAGCTTCATTCTCTACATCATCATGTCATCAGCTGCATCTGTAACCACATTGATCACTCTGGTCATCATCTGCTTGGTCATGCTCAATCGCAGGCGCTGGTAGAAGCTCAATGATTCTCTCCACTATCCATCCAGATGAATAATTCACTGATGAATCCATCTGCTTCCAGGCGGCTGATTTCGGCCTCTGCAATGCAGGATGAGCTGCTGCTGCTGGGCATCATGCTCTCAACATCTTCTGTTCCACTCTCTGGTCTGAACAACGTCTCACTGCCTGACCTGACGTCCCTGGACATACTCTGCTCGGTGAATTCAGATTTCTTCTCTAGATGCAAGTATGGTAGTTAGTTGTGATGAGGCTAAATTGATCCTTGGGCTTGGAGCCCAAGCTGTTTAGGCATGATGGGAAGATCCCCAACTTTTTCGATGGGGAGTCATTTCAGAGGGCTCTCAAGCCAATTTGGGATCTCCAAAGGGATGAATAGGAAGATCGTGTCAGGGTTTTGGGATGTGGAAGGATGTGGACCCAATTGCAGGACATCAAATAAGGTTTATTAACACTTTTTGAGTAAGTCTGTAAAGCAAAAGGCACTGGATTAATTCAGGATTTCAAAAGTTCAAATAATAACAGAGTTCAAGCATGGTCAGGCAACCTGACTGAAAGGGATGGTATGACCCGATATGGAAGTCCGGGGTGATTTTCCTTAAATAGATAGAAGGGTCCACAGATGTGTGGTATCAGGAATCAATCTCAGGTGTCCCTAATCAGGGTGATGAGGAACATCCAGTGCTCCCTCTCGCGGCAGGCGAGGGGATCACAACAGATCGAGCTAGCAAAGATGTATTCAAGAGAACCACATGCTAATTGGAATAAAGGGTTTGATTAATGTTGCATGGTTCGACTAATAAAAATTTAAGATTTCTGAGCCAACTTTACCTAAAGAGGGTTCAGAAAACGAATCAAAACAATGCGGTAATTCTAGAATAACTCTGTGGATAAGGGAATAATTTCAGACATGAAACAGTGGGAAAATGTGTACATGTGCCCATAATGGGGAAAGTCAATGTCTGTTGAAACTGGATTAATTGGTGTGCTGGAATTTTCTATCTGAATATAATCCTTCTACTTTTCCTCTGAAGGCTCGTCTGTGGACTCTATGTATGGGACACACTGTGGGCTTTGCGGCACTTTTCACCAAAACATGGAGACTTTATTCTCTCCACTGCATCAAACAGAAGGTAAATCCAAACTGAAAAGTTTACTTTTTAAATTTAAAAAACGTGACTAAAAAGACAACACCATGAATGCTAAACTGAGGGTTTTATGTAGACTCATCTGCAGCAAACCAACTTTGTCCTGTTCTGGCTGATCCTCCTTGATTTGGTGGTTTTAACCTCCTGGCAAATCCTGGACCCTCTCAGATGGGAGACCATCCAGCATAGCACAGAGGTGACGACTCAGCAATAATAAGTATCTGAAAGTTTCAATCTGTACGGATGTTTCTACCTGCTGATATGTTCTCAGAGGGACCCAACAAATGAAGACGTCATCATTCGTCCATACTCTGAACACTGCAGCAGCATCTACACAGATCTGTGGCTCACTGCTGTCTATGGATACAAAGCACCTCTACTGGTCAGCAAATAAATACAATACACATTTTAAAAGAGCTCTGATAGGTTAATACCTTTCTTTTAAGTCATGTTCAAAACATTCCGTTCCGTCATCTTCCGCTTGTTCCGGGGTCGGGTCGCGGGGGCAACAGCCTCAAGTGGGCAGCCCAGGCTTCTCTCTCCCCGGCTGAATCCTCTAGCTCACCTGGAAGGATCCCAAGTCGTTCCCCGGCCTGCTGTGAGACATAGTCTCTCCAGCGGGTCCGGGGTCTGCCCCTTGGTCTCCACCCGGTGAGACAAACCCAAAACACCTCGCCCGCGAGACGCTCGGGGGGAATCCTGACCAGATGCCCGAACCACCCCATCTGACTCCTCTTCACCTGGAGGAAGAGTGGCTCGACACCGAGCTCCTCCCGGATGGCAGAGCTCCTCACCCGATCTCTGAGTGAGAGCCCAGCCATCCTACGGCAGAAGCTCATTTCGGCCAATTGTACCCGCGATGTCATTCTTTCGGTCACCACCCACAGCTGGTGACCATAGGTGAGGGTTGGAACGTAGATCGACTTGTAAATCGAGAGCTTTGCTTTTCGGCTCAGCTCTCTCTTTACCACGATGGACCGATGCAGCGTCCTAGTTATTGCTGATGCCGCACCGATACGCCTGTTGATCTCCCGCTCCATCCTTCCCCCACTCGTGAACAAGACCCCGAGATACTTAAACTCCTCCACTTGGGGCATCCACAAGAAAGATTCTTCTATACTTGATGTAAATACGTAGAAGAAATGCTTTATTTATCGCCGAAGGCAAAAACTTCTATGCTGATGATGTTGTAGAATTTTCTTAATAAGTTGTCACACAAATAAGAAGTAAAAAATAGAATTTATTGAAGTAAAAAAGATTAAATGCTGCAGTATTGGAAGTTCATGCAATCCAAAGTTTGATTGGCAAAAGTTCAACAATTTGACCAAACCCCCATTTTAGGGTGGGCTTCCTTGTTGCTAGGTTGGATGTCACATTCTGCTATGCAAATTTAGTTGGGCTGAACATTATGTTTGATAGGCTAATAATTTATCAATGGGCTGTACAAACGTAATATGTTGTTATCTTGCACCTGCAACTTGCTGGACAGAGGCTGCATTGTTAAGTTGAGTTTGCAAAATGTATCTTTGCTTTTCCTTGAGCAGCTTGGAGTTTGTGTGAACAGGCTGGAAAAGCATTCTCACACCATGGATGTGAGATAGATGTCTTGTTTCATCACATCAGGTTAATTAAAGACACCTATAATTAATCTTAGTCACTAAGATGTTTTCAAAGTGAATATTAATCTTACTTAATCTTAAATTTTCAACCACAATGATCAGAGTTCCTGTGCAACCCTAACAAGACATTTTTCTAATGGAAGAATTGAAATCTTGTGTAAGTGACCTGTGTTGTTTTCGTCAAAGATGACGAAAACTAAATGATTTCGTTGACAAAGCATTTTTTTTGTGACGATGATGTAACGATAACGAAATAAATGCAAAATTTTGGTGACAAAAACGTGACGAGACGTTTGCAAGTTTCTGCTGACGAGACGAAAACGTAACGAAATAGGCGTCAGACTTTCCCGTTTCTGTCTGTGAAAAGAAAAAAAACACAGCGGCTGCGTCTGCCTCCCAGGGCGGCACGCCCCCCACAATGCTGCACGTTCACACCGTCTACACAACACACCTACAGCCACGAGGAAGTCACAAACCATGGAGAAAACAGTAACAAAGAGGCTTGGTGGTCAGAAAATTAAAGTTTTCCACATATTTTGCGCAAACAGCATGCTAACTTCAAGCTAATGCTAGCTTGTCGGCGCTGCTAACTTCCTAGTTAGCTTGGTTGCGCTAACGACTGATTTAAATGCGTTCCAATGTCTAGTTTGTTTACAGGGTTATTAAGAGGTGTCATTTTTAAGTATTCATAAGTTACAACGTTCCTCACTCACTGAAAAATTTCTATTTATTTACGTTGTTTTACAATGTTCGCTGTTTTGCGCAAGTTAAAGATCGGCGGTGTTTTTTTTTTTAAACAAACAACCTGCATTATTCTCAGTAAGAAAGACACGATTGTTAAAGTTTTTTTTTTTTTTTTTTACACTAAAACTTGACTAAAAACGTTTTAAGTATTCCCTGACGAAAACTAGACGAAAACTCTTTTGGGTTTTCGTGACTAAAACGAAACTATAAAGAGATGATGAAAACAGGACTAAAACTTAAATTAAAATTCATCCAAAAACGAAGACCAAACCAAAACTTACATGGCTGCCAAAAACGACAATGTAGGTGACAAATCATAAAGCAATGATTAATGTTTAAAAGAAAACACACTTGACAAAAATTGAAGGTGAAAGTAGTTTTAGTCTTTGCAGTGAGACTTCGATGAATCTGAATCTACCGAAACCGGCTTCTATGATCTCATCACATCTCTTGTCTAGAACTAATCAGTTGAAGATGGTCCATTCAGAGTGCATTGTTTTTTCAGGGTCTTGGATGTTTTGTAGCCTGGAATGTCAGGAAAGCAGAAGCGTCTCCTGCTGCCTTCAGCAGTAAACTTCTGACTCTCACCATGTTTGCTGTGACGCTATTCAGTGTGTCAGGGGTGTCCGGATCTCTACTGTCATCCCAAAATCCTCCTGTTCAATTCTGTCTGAGCAGCACCCTCATTCTCAGCTGCAACGTCTTCATCCTGTACATCCTGTTTGGACCACAAGTCAGTGTCAAAAATTCCTCATTGGTAGATCTCTTTTGATTATAAGACATGTCAGCAGCTTCAAAGGTTTCCTGTTTGGTTTGTTTTCCAGATTTGTCGCATGTTATGTTGCAGCAGCAAACTGCAGCAGGCATGTGAGCTGGAGGATAAGGTCCCAGCTGAAGAAAGTGAAGATGAACTCAGCAGGTTAAACCAACAGCTGAAGTGTTTCAGTGCACAGGTGGGAATCTAGAACAGGGATGTGGAAACTATGGCCCACAGACCACATTCGGCACGTCAAACATTTTATTCCGACCCGCCAAACTTGAAAAAAATTAAATAAATAAACCTGGTTTATGTTTTATTTTCCTTGCAATTCTCATGTTTCCTCACTAGATGGCACACTCTGGATATATTGGCTTTGTTGGGAATACAACAACACTGCTCCCATTAAATTGTGTGTGTTTCCAGTGTGAACAGATAAGGAAAGCTATCGGGCCAAATACACACACGTAAACAAGTGTGTTAGATGTAAAGACAAGCAAAATGTTACATCAAGCGCTTAGATTTTTAACCTAGCGCCACTAAATGTACGTTTTTAAGCAGTATCACACTAGATTTTGGACATAGCGCGGTAGTTTTAAAATTTAACGCTCTTGATGTAACATCTAGCGCGGTTGTTTAAAATCTAGCGCGCCATTCTATTGGTCCAGTCGAGCGGTTACCAAAGCATGCCATCCATCTGATCCTGTTCTGGCCCCCTGGTCAAATGTTAGAACTCAATGTGACCCACGAACCAAAAAGTTTGCCAACCCCTGATCTAGAAGCGACAGAAAAGTATGTTCACTTAGTTTGTTTTACTCATATGACAATTTTTCTCTGAATTATTGGTGTGTAAAACCGTCGACCTGGTTACGGGTTGTTTTCTGCAGCTGGATTTCCAGATAGAAGCCATCGCCCAGCAGCTGTGTGAAATGTCGGTGCCAGAATTTCTGCATTTGATGGGAAACAAACCAGGTGACCAGTCCTAAAAAAATATCAGTTGTAAACAAAAGCTCTTCTTTTTTTGATGAATTATTTGTTTTCACAGCTGCCAGCGCTCATGTGTCCATCCATGAAGCACAAATCTGTTCCCATAGAATCTCAGAGGGGAAAGTTTTAACTCCAGACTCTATCAACTCACCTGAACAGTAAGTAGTGCAAAGTGCACCTGAGCTGTCGGTCGAGCTTTCAATAAATCAATGGAACATACCTCTATGAAGTGTGTCTGAACAAAGCAAATGACCAAATGTGCTTCTTTGAAAGTTTTTAAACCACGTACACACATGTTTATCACTATCCACTCCTTAATTGGTCCTTAACAGAGGTGTCAAAAGTACCAACATTTTCTGCTCAAGTAGAAGTATAGATACCGAGATAAAAAAGTACTTTAGTAAAAGTAGAAGTATAAACTGAAGTTTTTACTCAAGTAAAAGTAAAAAGTAACCTATTTTCAAAACTACTTAAAGTAGAAAAGTAATAGTAATTGTCAGAAAAAAAGAAATATTATTAACAAAAGCGTATGAACATATTTTATCACATACTTTAGGGAGCAGAAAATATAATAACTAAATGAAAGTGTTGTGGTGTGAAACTTTATGAATCAGAAACATTTATTTCTTAATAACCTTTATTGGAAATCGAATGAACACAATCAAATGTATTAACATAAGCAGGGCATTATGTAACGTCCCTTCAGCTATCAAGCTTCACTCTGCATCACCTAATTTAACCAACTTCAAGACACAAACACACTCAATATAAAAAAAAAACAATAAACAAAAAAAATGACCAAAAGGCTTTTTCAAGCCTTGAAGGCAGGTAGTTTTCAAAGTCCTTTGAGGCAACACTAAATAGTCTTTCACAAGTTGATAAGGTTGGGAGTGCCACATACAGCCTGCGTGACACCTGGAACACAGCAGGGCTGGGGCGCCATTCAAATCAAATGGCGCGATTGATCCGGATTGGTTTTTAATGACTTTTTTCTTTATTTTTAACGGTGACAAAATGGTGAAAGTAGCGACTACTTTTTATAAAATTAACAAAGTAAAAGTACAGATAATTGCATAAAAAAGTAGTGAGTAAAAGTAAAAAGTAGACGAAAAAATAATTACTTTGTTAAAGTAAATATAACAAGATTTTCTAGTTGAGTAAAGTAACGAAGTAGTTCTACTTTGCTACGTGACACCTCTGGTCCTTAAGCTACTCCTGGTTACTCACAAAGTATCAGGATAAGTTATTTGTGTGTTCATGTTATAAAAGTAAAAAATCTTTTGTTAACTCAGAAAATATATGTTTGCAGCAAAAAACATTTGTAAATACAGTTAATTTATTTTTCACTTCCATTTTTGACACTGTTAATTCCCTCCTCATCTCTGGTTTGTCCCAGTCCCTGGGCGTGTGCACAGCACAGCATTAATTGCGTTTGAGGCTGTAAATACAATGTAAAGCGCTTCAAGCTAGCACATGTTTTTATGATTTTATTTATGTGCTTTTAGATAAAAATATGAGGAGAGGGACAGCAATACCTGAAGGGACAGGTCAAGTGTGAGCAAAAAAAGTGTCCACTGTTCGTATACACATATTCTTATCTTGGTGCATTTACTGTATTTTCACGACCAAAAGGCGTACCGTATTAAAAGGCGCTGTCCCACTTTTGTGTGCTCTATATTTAACACACACATAAGGCACACCTGATGATGGAGCACGGGTTTTCTATACCACAAATTTTCTACTACGTACGTCCGCCTTTCAATAACACACACACAAGCAGACAAGTGTGCGTATTTAAAAATAGATCGGGAATAAAACTGAGTTTGGTTGGCTTTATTTAAATGTTAGTCACAGTCGTCAAAAAGTCATTTACCAAATCCATCCAAGTCCTCATCCTCTATTTCAGACTCTAACAGGTGCGCTTAAACCAACATAGCAGGTTCACTTTCCTTGCTGTCAGAGTCAATTTATGTATTGTGCAGCTCCTCGGAAATGATGCCTGCTTTTGCAAAAGCTCGTACAACAGTGCCAGCAGACAAGTTAGGTCAAGCATCTACAATCCACTGGCAAACTGTGGCGTAAGTCGCCTGGCGCTGCCTTCCACCCTCTGTGAAGCTGTGCTCCCACGCCGCTCGCATCCTTACTTTGAACGGCCAGTTCACGCCGATGTCCAGCGCTTGGAGTTCCTTTGTCAGACCTCCCGGAATCACAGCAAGTGTGGTGGTCATCTGCTTCACGTGTTTTTTCACAACACACATACGGCGCACTGCACGATAGGGCGCGCTGCTCATTTTGAATAAAATCTAAAACTTTTATATTCGCTTTATGGTCGTGAAAATACGTTACATGAAAAATGTCACTCCCTGTTGAGTGGGGGGACTGAGCTTGAGTAGAGCACATGCTCCAATAAACACTTCCAGCTTTTATTGAATCTGGTATTGATGAAGAACAAAACTCATACCTGACGTCGAAACTATATCTGATTACCAGGCAAGTGAACTTCCAAAATGCTCAATCTTGCAGAAATGAAATAGAAGACCATTTGAGTTTTTTTAAAATGTGGAAGTAACGTTCAAAAATTTTAGAAAACCTTCAACGAAATTTGGTATAAAACTTCCTTTTTAATACTTGCCTCAGGCCTCCTTTTACAATAAGCTGCAAACAAACCTAAAATTGATTGCTTTTTCATTCATGTTTTTTCCAACAGTGTCCAACGTCGTTTATCTGTCCAGCTGCCTATCCTCCACCATTCTTACCTACCTGCCATCGGAGGCGTCAGCACCAGCAGCTCCAGTTTATTTGCCGACCAGGACTTTTTGTACATCTGACCGCAAAACACTGAAGCCGAAGAGCTTTCACTGGGTAGCAATATGCAAAAAGATGTTCATAGTATACTTCCATTATCATGCACTGTGTGGGGAATTTTATATGTTGTTTGGTGAGCATTCACTAGGTTGTTTGCAGATGGTATTGTAATATGTAGTGAAAGCAGAAAAAAGGTGGAAGAAAATCTGGAGAGGGCGAGTTTTGCGTTGGAAAGGAGAGGAATAAAGGTTAGATGCAGTGAGACAAAGTACCGTAATTTCACGACCATTAGGCGCACCGTACGAAAAGGCGCAGCCTCAGTTATGTGCGCCATTGCTGTATTTAACACACACATAAGGCGCACCGTACGAAAAGGCGCAGCCTCAGTCACACACCGCCTTACAACAACACACAGGCAAGCATGCAAATGTGCATATTAAAAAATAGAACGGGAGGAAAACTGAGTTTGGTTGTACTTTATTTAAGTAGTAACGATACTAAACAAGCACATTACCGGTAATAGTCTTTATTCAAATCCGTCAAAGTCCTCATCCTCTGTTTCGGAATCGAACAGCTACGCAAAATTCAACAGAGCAGGTCCACTTCGCTCCTCGCTGTCAAAGTCACTGTCTGTACTGTGCGGCTCCTCAGAAAGGATACCAGCTTTGGCGAAAGCTCGGATAACAGTACCAGCAGATACGTTAGTCCAAGCATCTACAATCCATTGACTCGTTAATGCTGAAATTTCTCGCGGCGGCTCGATTCCCATGTTCCTCCGCGTAGCTGATTGCCTTCAGCTTAATCTGAGCGTCATAAGCGTGTCTCTTTGCCATTTTCAGGGTTAAAACAGCAATGTTGTGCATACAGCACATACCTTTTTATACACAATCCACGCCCGCACTTCACTCTTTAACGTTCTCATGCCTTTTCTTTCTGGTCCGCCTCGCCTCACGGGCACCGCTTTTTGTTTTAGGTCCGCCTTTTCTCACACACATGGCGCACCGCACGAAAGGGCGCACCGCTCATTTTGAAGAAAATATAAGACGTTTATATGCGCCTTATAGTCGTGAAATTACGGTACACTTGTGTGAATAAAAAAAGCCACAAGTGGAAAAGTGAGGATATAGTGAGGGAAAGTAGGGAGATTTTGTATTCTGTTTTTGGAAAGAAACCCGAAGAGATTCTGCCAACACAGTTCAAAGGTTCACACTGTCGATTCAGAATAGATTTTTTCTAGTGGTTCCTAAACACTTACTGATCCAAATCACTTCAAGTTTTTAATCAACAAACCAAGTTGAAGAAGTGGTCAATATTGATCAGTATTACTTTTTTGAAGCATTAGGGTCTGCACTGCTATCTTTTCTTGCAAGAAAAAAGAGAGACACTCCTACTTTTCTGCTTTTCTAAGTAGCTAGCCAGCTGTCATTCTCTGATTGGCTGTTGGTTTTGCACTAGCTCCACCCTTTTATTATCGAATGTGAGCGACTCTCTTTCTGCAATGTATTTGGTAGCAAATTGTTTTAGTGACCTGCTGAAATTGTTCCTTTTTAATTGTTCCTGGTCCATCTTGTGAAATGTCCATTTGTTGAATTCCTATTGGCTAGCTGCCTGCAAAGCACTAATTTAGATTTTCTAGGATTACATCGTCCAACTTTTGAGCTGTCCGCACAATCCTATGTTCTTCTTGAGTATATCATCACGTTTCCCTCTTTTTATACCATCCTGTTGTATTCCGCTTATCCGGGCTGGGTTGCTGGCGCAACAGGCTTGATGGAAAACCCTAGGCTTCTCGCACTCTGGCAGCATCCTTCAGCTCACCCAAGAGGATCTTGAAGTGTTACCCAGCCAGCTGTGAGACATAGTCTCTCCAGCTGGTCCAAAGTCTGCCCCTTGGTCTCCTCTTGGAGAGGCGTGCCCGGAACTCCTCACCAGCGAGGGACACATTCTAATCAAATGCCTGAACCAGAGGAGCAACTGCTCTACTCTGAGCTCCTCCTGGATGGAAGAGCTCTTCACTCTTTCTCTGAGTGAGAGCCTAGCCACCTTCGGAGGAAGCAATTTTTGGCCGCTTGTATCTGTGACGCTGTGATACTCAACCCTTTTCCAGCTGAGGACCACAGGACTTTTTTTCCTAATTTGATAGGAATCCCTTTTATTCTTAACTTAGACCAAAGTGTGACCAGGTAACAATCAATTGTTTTATTTAAGTACCAAACATAAACCATCATAAACACATTACAATTATAGACGGCCACAAAAATATCATTATGAAAGCTCATATGTAAATTTTTGCAAGCAAATATAATGCACTCTTTTGTAGAGAAAGACGAGTATTATTTTAATTTTTTAAAAACACAGATTATTGTCATGAAGCGGAGTGCAGGTGGAAAGAGGCGAACCAAGTTACAGACAGAAAACATGGTTTATTTGAAGTTGGCAGTCCATAATTACTGTGGGAAAAAAAACAAAGTTTCAGTGTCATCGTAAAAGGTTATTGCAAGAATGTGTATTTGGTCAGGCAACCAGGTAGACCTGGCTGGGAGGGATTGAATGACCCGACAGGGAAGTTCGGGGTGATTGCCCTTAAATAGATGGCGGTGTGAACAGATGAATCTGCAATCATCCCCAGGTGACTCCAAACAAGCTGATGGAAAACATCCAGGGCTCCCTCTGGTGGCAGGAGAGGGGATCATGACACTTATCTACAAAGTAGTTAGATGAGGGAAACAGTTTATTCTTTAAAAAAATGTCAGAAAATCTGGGAACAATTACAGTTTTTTAAAAAGTGTAGATACAAAAGAGATGAAAATGTGTTATTATTATTATTTAATCCCATAAACTAATTTATGAGACCCAATTACTTTGTGAACACGACATCATCTGCCTTATAAGCTTTCTATTACTACTGTACTTAATTTCTATGTTATTTTTCATTTGTGTTTGCTCTTTGTTTTGTGTTTTTTGATTGTACAAAAAGATGCCTCTCCATAAAACGTGATGTAATTTGGATGTGAAATAAATATTAAAGAAATAATTATTCAAAAAGGAAATTTAACTATGGCATTCAAACAGGAATTTCAGATTTTGTAAAAAATCTTTTATGCCGAAAAAAAAAATTAAAAATCCGTTTACCCATCATAGCCATTTGTTTTTTAAATTTTTTAAAATCTCAGACATTGCACTGACCAACATATTCAAAATATGTTTGCATCGCTGGAGCCAGGTTGAAGTATCCAGAGTCTAATAATCATTTTTACAGATTTCCTGAACCATGGATAGAAAAAAGCATAGATCACAGGATTTATACACGAGTTACAGTATAAAAACCAGACACCAAAAACAGAAAATACCTGACTTGTTGACAAATCGTGACCTGCAACAGAAGGATAAAAGTACGGGCAGTAACATATCAGAAAAACAACCACAACAACACCGAGCGCTGTCGCCGCTTTCCTTTCAGATTTCTTAGCTGTTACCGGAACACGGCCCGGTAGTGTGACAGCAGCCATATGAGACCTCATGGCTCGAGCCTGAGACACAGCAACCACAAACACCCTCATATACAAAACAACGATCACGGTAATAGGTGCAAAAAATGTAAAGATGACATCAAACGCTCCTGTCATATAATCAATAACAAGTACACATTCTCCATAGCATAGATTATATCTGTCTGGATCTTTCAAATGACCTCTCAGTGTCACACCGTTGTAGCAAACAGAGCAGGTCCAACACAGACATACACAGGTGGTGACTTTGGTGGGGTAAGACAAAGGGTCACATATAGCAATGTATCTATCAACAGATATGAGCACCATGCTTCCCACAGAGGCAGACGTAAGGATAAAAGATATGTAGTTATAAAGTCCACAAACGACTATCCCCAAAAGCCAGCAGCCTCCCATCAGGATAATTTCGACCGGCATCAACAAGAGACCAACGAGGAGGTCTGAGACTGCTAGAGAGAGAATGAAAATGTTGGTGGGGGTATGCAGCATCCTGGGGAAAAAAAGAAAAAGGTCACTTATATTATATTTAAATTAAAAACCCCACTTCATAAAGATAAACCACAGAAAGAGTAGCTCAGACAGTCCAAAGAAGGTAAGTAAAAAGCACGTCATATGTAGAAAATCTTCAAAAATTGTAAAATAATACATAAGTTCATGCCTGAAATGAGAGATAGAGATGATGACCATCAGATTAAGAAACACGGTAAGCGAAGAGACGCAGGACAGCAGAACATAAAGAAAAATGTTGTAAACATGTTGCTGAGCTGGCTTCCTGCAGGAGGTGTTGAGGAGCTGTGGAAAGCAGAGTTCAGTCTCATTCGGAGACTCCATCAACTCCATGACGCTGCACAACCCTGTCAGCTTTCTGACTGATGGTTCGCTCTCTTAAAGCTCCTTCATCTTTCCCCTCCCTCTTTCAGAAAGAGTGATGTAACCACCAAACATGTTGACCAGGCGGTGTGACTGATGAAGTTTTGTTGCATTAATGTATAAGAAAAAACACTGTTAACTTCAGTCATCAGCTTATCCATCTATCCCTTTTGGGGTTGCGGTGGGTGCCGGAGCCCATCCCGGCTAATTTAAGGCGAAGGGCAGGGTACACCCCGAACAGGTCGCCAGTCTGTCGCAGGGCCACACACATACAACCATCCACATACACACTCATTCCTAGGGGCAATTTGGCACCAGCCAATCAACCTAGCATGCATGTCTTTGGAGGGTGGGAGGAAACCGACGCAAACATGGGGAGAACATGCAAACTCCACACAGAAAGGACAGTGTTCAAAGCCTCGTCCCCACTCGGGACTCGAACCCATGACCTTCTTGCTGTGAGGCCACTGTGCTATCCACTGCGCCACTGTGCTGCCCACACTGTTAACTTCTGTATTTTAATAGATTTTTAAAAAACTTTTTGTTTAACACTAGAACCCTCACGAGGGGGTCAATTGACCACCACTACCTGAAAGCCCGTGCAAGTGTCTCGAGACACCAGGCCTTCGGCTTGAGTTATTCAAACAAGACACTTAAGAGTCGTTTGGAAGGCACTTAACACTCGGAGACTAGGACTAGGAGACTCTAATTGAATCGCAAAAACGACTCCGCCCCTCAGTGTGCAGGTCAGTTAGAGGTGTCAGATGATTCTTTCTGTGGTAGACAGGAGGTTTAGAAAATCTTGGAGCTTCTAGCGTTAAAGCGATATCATGTGAACAAATACATGCTGGATTGGTTGTAAGTGAACGGTGACTTAACTATGACTTTTAGCACCTGCACCAAACACTTGCCCACACTTGCCACTTGCCTCCACACACACATTTGTACCTGCTTGTGAAAGCTACCTCGCAAGTTGATCAACCATGACCCATCAGTAGTAATTGGGTGAATGTCCAAAGAGCCTTTAATTTTTGTTTTCCTGGCTGCTGGAATATTAGTGACTACTTATAAAACTAAAATTATCATCAGCTTTTCAGTTTAATTTTATTCACATTTATAGGTTTTTATTATGCCAGCAAGTTGTTTGTAAAAAAAAAAAACTAAAATAGAACACATTTCCCCCTCTTTTTTCAAGCTAAAATGTAATAAACAGCACCTGGTGTGGAGAAGTTGACAAAAAATGATCTTGTATTTTTTTTAACTATTTAACAGTCTCCTAAAATCTCAAGCCTTCTTTTTATCCACATTTAATTACATTATGAGAACTTATTGAAGATTTTTAGAACATTTTACCCGCTCTTCATTAAGAAAGTTAGCTGTTTACAAGCCAACGATGCTACTAACAGTTTTCGTCT
Source organism: Neostethus bicornis (assembly GCA_902685375.1). NCBI lineage: Eukaryota > Metazoa > Chordata > Actinopteri > Atheriniformes > Phallostethidae > Neostethus > Neostethus bicornis. Next base: position 6,341,901 of record LR738549.1, on the reverse strand, counting down.
TTTAAGACACTTCTATTGGGCCGTAAAACTGCACAGACATTGACAAAGCATTTCATAAAAGTATCTGCCCATGTACAGCAACAATCACTGTTCCTGACGTGGTCTGAAGGATTTAGTCAGTGTTTAAATCTTAGAGATGACGCAGCATTTTGAAGCTACCTCCTAAAAGCTAACCAACATGGCGCATTTTTAAGGTTATGTGACTTCATTTAGCTCTTCTATTTGCTTGTGTTCTTGCTTTAAGATTTTCAGCTAACTTTAACTTTATTAGGCTGCATTAAGCTTTTCAGCTGCCTAAAACTACCTTTTCAGCTGCTTTTTAGCTGTATTAAGTTATATTAAGTTACAATTAAGCTACATTAAGTAACATTCAGCTTCATTAAACTGTATTACTCTACAGTAAGCTACATTAATCTATATTTAGTGAAAGAATCCGGGGGTTATATTTTTCTTAGTTTGGATCAAATCCAATATTCACTTAAACAATCATCCATTAATTAATAATCTCACCACCCCGTCTTTCTTGCTTGTGCAGACTGAAGAGAGAAGGCTGGTGATCAAACTACAAAATAACTAAATATTAAAACATACCAAGCATTTCAAATACTACCAGGATTCAACAAGTTTCCCAATTTTCAATATTTATTCCTCAACAGAAAATCTAAAACAGATGCATCTGGGTTTCATTGTCCTCACAGAGCACACCTATGTCTCTCTGTGAGGTTGCAACAAAGACCAAACCAAATCTCAAATTGCCAGATTTTATATCAAGAAATACAATTCATGAATATTCATTAATTAAGACTTATTTCTGTCTTGTCATTGGCCCTTCGTTCTTCTCCTCCCATCTTCTAGTCTTGCATAGAGGTTTTTTCCATATCACCTGAAATAAAGACAGATAAACCCCCCAATCTCCCCATGCACCACCCTCTGGTTCAAACTGGCTTATCCGGTCTTCTACATAATGCTCTGACAGGTTTCCATTCAAACAATCTTATAGAACATAACAGCAGGCATTTATTCAAATCACCGCATTAGCAAAATAAAACACTCAAAAACATTGAAAAAGTAAAACAGACATTCAAAAACCTATTTTATTGAATAAAAAGTTAAATGTTAATCTTCTTAAAATATAAAAAGGTAAAAAGTAAAATATCAACTTTCTTCATTAGCTATATTAAACTGGTTAAAGCTACATTAGGATGTATTAAGCTACAGTAAACTCATCTGGGTTATATGTATTTGGAAAAAATGCATTTTTTGTAATTGAGAAACAAAGAATTCCTGAACGAGTGGGTAGTGTAAAAGGTAGTGAAAACAGGTACATACAGGTGCAATGCACACCTTTCATAAATCTAAAAATGGAGTGGTATTGGTCGTGAGGCAAAAGACCTCACTCCTGGCTGTGTGCAGGGCCATTTTCTTAAGGGCATTGAGGCAGAATAGTTTTTAGCGTCTGGGGAGTGCTTGGATTAGACTTGATTGGGGGGGCGGGGATGAGTAATGGAGTGAGTCAGATTGAGTGGACACTATGGTGAGAGCATTGGCGAAGTGGTGGCAGATTAGAGGTGGCTGTTATAGGTGCAGGTGGAGGGGAGCAGAGAGGATGGAGGGATGGGGTAGGGTTTGGGTTGACACGGTCTAAGTAGCTGGTTCTTAGTGGCTTGGGTGGTGGAGCCATGCATGTTTGGAAGGGTTTTGTAATCTAAGGCATTGGGTTGCTGCGTCTCTTGGTTTATGGTTTGGGACGGTCACTCCCTCCACCCCTGTTGGCTAGTTCCTGCTTGAGCTGGCAGTTTCCTTGTCCTCCAGGGTCTGTGACCATGCTTTTGCAATCATCTTGCTGCATAGACAACTGCCTTTGTTGGTGGGACGCCTAGGATATCTGCCCAGGTTTTAATAGCCGGGTGGCTCAGGTTTTAATTTACAGCTTAACGTTTGACCCCTACAATGGAGTGGTTAGGTATTCGCAAGCCACTCTTCTTTAGGAACTCTGTCCTTCTCAAGCGGTTACTTCCCTTTCCATTGAGCTTAGTCACTAATAAATACTTCAGGTCATTCTTTTTTAGACACTCAAGAAAATTCTTATTGATTTGAGACCGATTTAGACACAAGTTCCTCTCTTGCTTTTCTGTCTACTTTTTTTTCTGCACTTCCGGTTTCATGTTTTTGAGACCCACAAAAGCCTAAAAACTCTGCAGAACCCAGCGCCTACATAGGTTTAGTGTTTGACTCTTGGTTTTACTGAGAGATTATGACGGTAGCCTGTGTCTCTACTCAACTGGATCACTGCTGCTATTAGGTCAGAGATTGCACACAATAGTTTACAATTGAGAGCCCCCTGAAAACAGCCAGCCAATCAGCAAACAGAAATGACGCTTTAATGTTGAATATAAAAACAATCATCCTGGTCTGTTTGTAGCTTGTTTGCTAAACATGGAGATTGTGCAATCTATAGTCTGTTAGCATCAATTCCCAAAATTAAGAGTCAGATGAAAGACCATGTATAGAGTGTTTTATTCAGAGGAAAGAAGTGGTTGCTTTGCTTTCAATGAGATTTGGGTAGAGTTTATTTTTTTTAGATCGTCCAGATAGGGATTGGTTAAAGCAGAGCAAGTTCCTGCCCCCTTCTAGAGCGAACAAACCCCAGAGGTGCGAAATCACACTGTTTCCACGGAGTGTAGCAAACAGCCTATTAGATCAGGCTACTTTATCTTTTTCTGGAATACACGTATTTGAAAAAAAAAAAAAAGTACATTGTTTTCTCATTGAGTCCAGTTTTTGTTTCATTAACTCTTTTACTTCTTTCCCTCTCATTATCTTTGCCTAATCATTTTCAGTTCTGGTTAAATGAATTTTATTTTCCTACTTGTAATCTCCAGCAACCCATGTGAAAAAATAAATAAAAACACGTGACAAATGTTAAAATTAAATTTAAAAAAACTTAGATAAATCTATTGTTTTAAATGGAAAAGCGAAGCGTCAAAAAAATTGAAAAGGGAACGAAGAGAGAATGGAGGTAAAGAATTGGGTTTGGATTAGAACAGGTTGACCTGACTCCAAAGGCAGACAGATGAACTGGTAAAACAGGTGAAATTCTTTCTGAAAAAGAGTCTTTCATATATCAAAGGCGTGTTTCTACCACTCTGGTGTTCTCAAGGACCTGTCAAGAAAAGACTCCCCTCTTTGTCCATTCAGAGTAAAAATGATCGCATAAATATATTATGTTTTTATGCAGAATAAATAGTTAATTTTAGGGAACAAAATAAATATATAGAAAACAACTTTTTAACACTATGGATTTTTTGGGGCTGTTGAGGACTTTAGCCAGCTGAGCGTGTGTGTTGCGGTGAACTCCCACAATACACCCTTTGCAATACAAACGCCCTCCGTGCAAATAGCCATTTAGTGACTGGGGAGAGAAAAATGAATCAATTTCTTTTCCAAACACTACGTGTGTCTGTGTAATAAAACATCAATTGTTAAGTTAAACTATTCCCTATGAATGCATACAGTATTCAAACCCTTTTACATGCTTGACACTTTTTGTGATTTGTTCATATCCTGCACATTTTTATCTTTGGATGTGTGATTTATTGTGACCTAAAGAGCACGTCTGAGCTAATTGTAATAAGCATCAATAAGAAATTTGAAAATACAGAATTACTGCAGATACCATAAACTGTGCATTCAGCATTTCAGAAACAAATGGAAAACGGTGTTCTGGAAAATATCCAAGTAGATGATAAAATATTGGCAAGTGAGGCTTTTGCTGTACCATGAATAAAATTGAAAAGTTAAAAAAAAAAATTGCCTTTAAAGTCAATATAAAACAAAGCAAATACAAAGAATCATAATTTCAAGAGAAATAACAGGCATTTTTAATAATAACATTGCATTTGTCATTTAAAATTTCATTTCACAGTCATTCAAAAACAAAAAAAAATTAATAAAATTGATGTCCCAAAGCTTCTTTCAAGCATCTCAAATAAAACTGATATATTTAATGCATCCTTGCATCACTAGAGCCAGGCTGTAGTATCTGAATGGTGACAATCAGTCTCACAGATTTTCTGAACCATGGATAGAAAAAAGCGTAAATAATTGGATTTAAACACGAGTTACAGTAAAGCAGCCAGATTGCTAAAACTGAAAATTCTTCACTTAAAGAAAAATCTTGGCCAGTAACAGAAGGGTAAAAGTAAGGGCAGTAACATATTAGAAAAACAACTACCACAACACCGAGAGCTGTTGCTGCTTTCTTCTCAGACTTCTTAGCTGTTACGTGAACACGGCCTGGTAGTGTGACAGCGGTAATATGAGACCTCATGGCTCGAGCCTGAGACGCAGCCACCGCAAACACCCTCATATACAGAACTATTATTACTGTAATGGGTGCAAAAAAAGTGAAAAAGAGATCAAATGCTCCTGTTAAGTAATCAATTACTATTACACATTCTCCATGACATGAAATATACCTGTTTGGGTCGCTTAAAGATGCTTTTATTATCAGACCAGTGTAGCAAACAGAGCAGGTCCAACACAAACAAATACAGATTTTTACTCTTCTTGGAGTGACTTTGATAGGGTAAGACAAAGGGTCACATATGGCAATGTATCGATCAGCTGATATGAACACTATACTTCCTACAGAAGCAGATGTAAGGATAAAAGACATGTAGTTAAAAAGTACACACATGAAGGCTCCCCAAAACCAGCAGCCTTCTGTCAGGAGGATTCTAACCGGCATCAACAGGAGACCAACAAGGAGATCAGAGACAGCCAGAGAGAGGAGGAAAAGGTTGGTGGTAGTTTGGAGTTGCCTGTAAATACAAAATAGGAATAATTAGACATTTTATTAAATGCTTTGTTAAATCACACATATCAAAAGAGAATATATTATTTCTATTTTTGCCTGAAATGGGAGATAGAGATGATGACCAGCAGATTGAGAAACACAGTGAGAAAACAGATGCAGGACAGCAGAACAAAAAGAAAACTGTTGTAAACATGATGCTGAAGTGGCTTCACACAGGAGATGTTTGGGAGGCTTGGAAAGCAAAGTTCAATTTTATCCAGAGGGTTCATAACCAAAGATTAAAGCAGACGAGAAGCTTCTGAGTTGTGTCTATTTCCTGACTGAAGCTCACTTTAAGGTATCTGCTCCCCCCCTCATTTACTATGAAACTCCTCCTATTCATTTAACATATTCACACAACAAGCTAATCCCCACAGGTGTTCTGGAAATCTAATTTATTCTTGTGCACTTTATGAGATGATGTTAATACATACAATTAGAGAATAGATGGACTATCAGGCAAAGACTGAGCTATGCAGCGATGCACCGATCCAGGAATGTGTAAATATGAGTCTCTTATTGTTCGTTTTTACCGTCGCGACTCAAAAAATATTTCACTTTCTCTAAAGATGTTTAATTTTTTTTTGTAATTATCTTTAAACATTCCTTTAACGTACTGATATTCACAATGACGATGGATGGTTGAAGATGATTAAAGTGTTCACTGCTGCGTTCCGCTTTGCCCTCCGTTACCTGTTGACTGCCTCAGGAATCCCACGGGCCAACAAGGCTTGGTAAGACTCCTTCCTCAGCTTGATGGTATCCCTCACCGCCAATGTCCACCAGTGGGTTTGGGCATTGCCGCTGCGACAGGCAATGATGACCTTACGTCCACAGCTCCGGCTTGCTGCCTCGACAATAGAGGTGCGGAACAGAGTCCACTCTGACTTGATGTCCCCCACCTCTTTCGGTACCCGTGAGAAGCTCTGCCGGAGGTGTGAGTTGAAACTTTCTCTGACGGAAGGATCTACCAGACGTTCCCAGCAGACCCTCACAGATTGTTTGGGCCTCCCAGGTTTGACCGGCTTCCTCTCACACCATCGAAACCAATCCACAACCAGGTGGTGATCAGTTGACAGCTCCAGCCCGTCTTCACCTGAGTGTTCAAGACAAGCAGCCGCAAGATCGATGAAATGACAATGAATTCGATCATGGAACTGTGGCCTAGAGCAGCGGTCGGCAACCTTTGACACCGAAAGAGCCATTTGAACCCGGTTTCCATGGAAAAGAAAACACTGGGAGCCGCACATCTAAAATGAAAAAAAAAAAACTTCTACTACTTTACCGCAGCATGTTTCTTATGAAATCCACATGCTACAGAGAAAATTACATTGTATTAATTTAATGAACACATTTTGAATTCTTGAAAAATAATAACAATGAATGTCTCTTTCAAATAAATTAAAAAGCTGAATTTAAATTGTCCATGTAGCAAACGAAAGCGGAAAAATGCCATGAGGCGTCATCCTTATATCCATTTATCTTATCTAAAATGATATATTGCTTTTTCTTACCTTTACACTTTGTATAAACAACTATAGTGTGGTTATGTCTTATGAAGTGCTACGGAGAAAATTAAGTTTTACCGATGTAATGAACACATTTTGAATTCTTGAAAAAATAATAATGTCTGAATGTCTCTTTCGAATAAATTAAAAAGCTGAATTTAAATTGTGCATGCAGCAAACAAAAGGGAAAAATCCGTGAGCCGTCATCCTTATATCGCCTTGGGCTTTCAAAGTATGCAGCGGAGCCTTGACCTGAATATATAAAATAAATTGGGGGAAAAAGCACTGTGTCACTAAACAATGAAAATTAAATATTTTTTTACCTGGTTAATGGGACTTCTGCTCCTGAACCTCTGCGCACAGCTTCTGCAAATCGGGGCTGTACGAAGTCACTTTTATCTTTACGCAAGACTGTAAGCTGTCACCTGTGAGCCGTAAGCGGTGTTTGTTTTTAATGCAGTTCATGGTGGAGAATAGCTGCTCACATACATATGTGGATCCGAAGATCGACAGGACTCCAAAGGCATATTTCTTCATGTTCGTGTAGGTGTCGGGATGGCATTCCATGTTTCAAATATGAGTTTGTCCGGTCTCGGGAGGTTCTCAATATCACTCCATTTGTGATTCTGAGCAAGAGTGGCCTTCTGACGGGCAACATCTTCAAGGTCCTCTGTCAAGCGTTTGAATTTGGACACCTAAATGTCTTTGTCAGCTATGTCAGCCAGCTCCAGCTCCAGAGCAGGTTGACTTACACCTGCAAATGCAGTCACGTTTAGCAGGGATGGATCAATGGTCAGGAGAGTGACGGGGAAGGACAATGTGGTTTTTTCCTCTCTGAACTCACGGAATCGTTTACCAAACGACGCTTGCATTGTGGTGATTGTAGACTGCAAATACTCTGAATTGATCACTCCGTGAGCTTGTTTGAACTCCCTTAAAGAGGGGAAGTGAGACAGTGTGCCTCTCTGTAAATCTCTGGCTAAAACTGTCAGTTTGCGCTCAAACGCCAACACCTCCTCCAGCATGTGCAGCGCTGTGCCTCCTCTCCCCTGAAGCGTTGTGTTCAGCGTGTTTAGTTTCGCTGTCATGTCCACCATGAAGTGGAGTTTTTCCAGCCACTCTGGCTGTTCCAGCTCAGGAAAGGTGAGCCCTTTGCTGCTCATGAAAGTTTTCACCTCTCCAGTTAAATACAAAAAAAAAAAAAATTTAGTAATTTATTTTTCCAAGCCAATCAGAGCCGCATTATAAGGATGAAAGAGCCGCATGAGGCTCCGGAGCCGCGGGTTGCCGACCGCTGGCCTAGAGTGTCCGGTTGCTATGTGTGCACGTGGACACTCCTATGCTTGAACATGGTGTTTGCTACCGACAATTTGTGACAAGCACAGAAGTCAAGCAGCAGAACACTACTTGGGTTTAGATAAGGAGGGTCGTTCCTCCCAATCACTACCCTCCAGGTCTCACTGTTGTTGCTCACATGAGCATTGAGGTCTCCCAAGAGGACTCCATTGTCCGGAGGACAACCCCCCGGGGACAATGGGATCTGCGGGGGTTGTACCCTCATAATTTACACTGCCGTTTGGTGCTACAGTGAGAACTCATCCTCCCACTCAAAGGCGGGAAGCAACCCTTTCGTCCATAGGGGAAAACTCCAACACACAGGAGCCAAGCTGGGGGGCAACAAGTATGTCCACCCCAGCCCAGCGCCTTTCACTAGGGGCAACTCCCGAAAAGAACTAGGTCCAGCCCCTGTGAAGAGGCCTGGTTCCAGAGCCTAAGCTGTGGGTTGAGGCGAGTCCAAATATATCTGGCCAGAACCACTAAACCGTGCGCTCCATCTCAGGCTCCTTCCCTGCCAGAGAATTGACATTCCACGTCCCTAGAGCTAGCTTATGCAGCCGCGCCATTGGCTACCACCCATGTCCTGCTTCATCCGACTCCTATGACGCATCCAGCAGGTGGTGAGCCCACTGGAAGGGCGGCCCATGTCCCCTGTTAGGGCTGAGCCCGGCCAGGCCCCATGGGTAAAAGCCCAGCCACCAGGCCCTCGCTCTCATGCCCCGCCCTCGGTTCTGGTGCCAAAACGGTGGGAGGGCGCCCGGTGATCCGCGTCCGGGCAAGGGCAACTTGGCTATGCTTGACTTCTTCATAGGGGTTTTCGAGTCGCGATTTGTCTGGCCCCTCACTTAGGACCTGTTTGCTTTTCATGATCCTACCAGGGGCATTAAGCCCCAGACTACATAGCTCCTAGGATCATTGGGGCACGCAAACCCCTCCACTATGATAAGATGGCGGCTCAAGCAGGAGGTATCAAATTACCTGTGAAATAGCTCCTCTCCTGCTTCTTTTTTTGTAAACCAATTCCTATAGTTTTGATTTTTGCAGTTTTAAAGAGGTTCTTTGTTCTGTTCTGTTTAAAGAAGAATTTAACGAATCAATAAAGATACTGAAGAGTGCAACACGTTTTTGTTGGACTCTTCATTCTTTGGTCTCAATTCAGAATATATCTAACTATTGTGTCTCACGTTTTTGTTTAACGCGAACTTTGGAAGAAACCCTTTTTGGTTTTCACAAAATAGAACTAACTTGAGACTGCAAATTCATTCTATAATTTGCCTCCTGAGCAATCAAAGAGCCAAATTTGAACAATAGAAAGTTTCTTTTGGTGATACAAAATAAAAAAAAATAAATGAATTACTCAATTCATCCCTCACCGGGGAAATTTGTGTGCTGCACTCCTTACACCGCAGCAGGCTGCTCTTCAACGGCGCCAATGGTGGGAGAAGTGGGGGTTAGGTATCTTCTCCAAGGACCCTAGACGTGCTCTCCGTGGGACACAAACCCGCAACCTTCCGGTCCACGGGCAAACGCTCTAACCACGCGGCCACCATCTCCACCCGTGGGGAGACCCACCTGTGGGATACCAACGTGGGGTTGACAACCTCACGCAAAACATCTGAAAGTTTTATACACAGATTATACTTCTTTACAAATTGCAACAATTAGAACATTATCATCGTCTCAGAAAAGGTAATCTAAGATATTACTTTCCAGAACTTCAAAATATTTTTTTCGGATGGGGGTTAGTTAGTTTGGATTTGGAAGTGATGAAAAAGTGGGTTGAATCACTAAAGTTTCATTGGTTGCATGACTGGTTAATTGGGAATTTGACTGACTGCATAAAGAGAGAGAAAGATGAAGCAACCCTATAAAAGCAAACATCAAAGAGGAATCAGCCAGAGCTTAGGAGATGCTTGCCTTCTAATCTCTCTGATTATGGAGGATGAAAATCAATTCTGCTTTCCACAGCTACTCAACACTTCGTGCAGGAAGCAGGGCCATCAGGATGGTTTCAACATTTATCTTTATATGCTGCTGTCCTGCATCTCTTTTCTAACCGTGTTTCTCAATCTGCTGGTCATCATCTCTATTTCCCATTTCAGGCATAAACTGAAATAATATATTTCTTAGTTCAGACAGATTAAAACGATATTCTTATTCTCCTTGATTGAACAACAGTCTTTTGTTGGCTGCTATACTTTGTCTTTATTTAATCAGAAACATTTATTTTGTGTTTCCAGGCAGCTTCACACACCTACCAACCTCTTCCTCCTCTCGTTGGCTGTCTCAGACCTCCTTGTTGGTCTCCTGTTGATGCCGGTTAGAATCCTCCTGACAGAAGGCTGCTGGTTTTTGGGAATATTCATTTGTGGACTCTTCAACTACATGTCTTTTATCCTTACATCAGCGTCTGTAGGAAGTATGGTTCTGATATCAGCTGATCGATATGTTGCTATATGTCACCCTTTGTCTTACCGCACCAAAGTCACACAAAGAAGAGTTCAAACTTGTGTTTGTCTGTGTTGGACCTGCTCTGTCTTTTATAATGGTATAATACTTATTGACTATCTGATAGATCCGGGAAGAGATAACTCTTGCTTTGGAGAGTGTGGAATTGTAGTTGATTTCATTACAGGAGTGTTTGATCTCCTTTTTACTTTTTTTGCACCTATTACTTTAATTATAGTTTTGTATATGAGGGTGTTCATGGTGGCTGTGTCGCAAGCTCGAGCCATGAGGTCTCATACTGCTGCTGTCAAACTACAGGGTCGTGTTCCTGTAACAGCTAAGAAGTCTGAGAGGAAAGCAGCTACAGCTCTCGGTATTGTTGTGGTTGTTTTTCTGATATGTTACTGCCCATAGTTTTATCCCTCTATTACAGGACAGCCATTTTCATCAAGTGAGGAACTTTCCTTTTTGTGTGTTTGGTTACTTTACTGTAACTCGTGTATAAATCCAGTCATCTATGCTTTTTTCTATTCATGGTTCAGAAAATCTGTTAAAATGATCTTAACTCTTCAGATCCTGCAGCCTGCCTGTAGAGATGTGAACATATTGTAGATTTCTGTGGTGGACTCGTACTAAACGTGATATTGCAATAAAATTTCACTGTCAGTAACAACAACAAAATAAGAAGCTACTGTTTTATTTTGTTATTAAGTGTTTCATGAACACAGATTTAAGTTGGAACAATTCTTTGGGTCATCGATAAGATATTACTGCAATTTAATAAAAAACAACCCAAAATGGTTACTCTATAAAATAAAGATGAATAAATCTGTACATTACGTCTTAATCTTTTTTTTTGTGTGTGTACTACCAATAATCAACCAACCAATAATCTATTTATAAATTTAAAAACATTAAAGTTCTATGATTTAGTGGAATTACACACTTTAAAATTTATGTTTAAGATAAAAAAAAACGTGATGTCAAACTCTCTACAAAATATGTTTAATATTAGGAAAAGTCCATACGAACTAAGAGGAAATGATGTGTTCATTAAAAATAAATTTAGAACAAATGTTAAAAAATTCTGTATTTCTATTAAAGATCTTTGGAATAATTGTAATGATGAACTTAAATTGTGTTTAAATCTTTTCTGTTTAAAAAAGAAATTTAAGTTATTATTACTTAAAAAATATGCAAGTCTTGATGGTTAAATTCAAGCTTATATACAAAGTAAACAATTATAGTAACAATTGTATTACTTTTGTACTTGTATTACTTTTTCATTTGATGTTCTAATTTTCATTTTATGTATTATGATTGATTTCTGAATATTTACTTATATGTTTTATGATGGATTACTTAGTATTTACTTATGTCTTTTTGCTTTTATGATGATATAAAAAAAAAAAAAGGGTCGGCGTAATAAGCGTTTGCTTCAGCCGATACCTTTTCGGTCCTTTGCTAAAATATAATTATTTTCTTTATTTCATTAATGTGAAATTACACTGTGACCAAAATAAATAAATAAATAAAAAAATAAAAAATACTATACTGGGGAAAATTGTGCAGTGCATCACACCACAGAGGGCTGCCACAATGGCGCAAGAAACGGGGGTTAGGTGTCTTCTCCAAGGACCTAGCCGTGAACTCGGTGGGAATCGAACCCACGAACTTCTGGTCTGTGGGTGAACGCTCTACCACTGAGCTTCCGCCTAGGTAAAAATACATTATTATTAAGGCTGGATAGGTGTTTAGGCGTTAGTAGATTAATATTTTTTACCTTCATAGACTTGTAATCATTGTTGTGAAAAGTGGAATAAATTTAATTAGTTTTTCACAATAATTACAGCAGTTGGAGGATCAACCCACTGAAGACGGACTAGTTTTATGTTTCTCTTTGACGCCACAAAAAATTCCCACAACCCTAGAAAAAAAATAAATTTTTTATAGTCCAGATATAAATCAAACCAGTTTCACTTACATGAAGTAAACCAAACTGTGAAAACAAAATAATGGCAAAATAAGTGGTTTTGTTATTTAGATTGAAAACAAAGTAATCGAACAAAAATGACAGAAATTGCTGCGTTTGTAATCCAGACCCAGAACATTCATTGTGCGAGCCACACATTCATTCCAATGGGTAGTTTCTCAGCAACCAATCAACCTAGCACGCAGGCTTTTAGAGGGAGGGAGAAAACCAGAATATCTGTAGAAAACCTACATGTACATGGGGAGAACATACAAACTCCACACAGAAAGGCCAGTCATTCAAACTTTGCCACCACTCTGGGAGTCGAACTTCTGATTTTTTGCTGTGAGGTGTTTGGAAAAATCTAATAAATTCTTCTGACTAGGGTAAACTGAAGGACATTATACCTGTGTAAGTTGTCCTCTGAAGAATTTGAGGTCAGAGAACAGCTGTGGGAAACTAACCGATGATGAGGGCGGAATTGTGGGATAGCGGAGGGAGTTTGTTGCTGTGGAAATTGTTTTTCTAAAGGACTTGCAGTCAGGTGTGTAAACTCATTTTAGATTGGTGGGTAGTGTGAACTACAATGAAAAGAGGAATTTGTTTAGTTATAGGAAGCAATGTTTTACTGTAGACTTCAGTCTTTCTGCATTTGCGACAGATAAAGGTAGAAATACCCAATAAAGCTTAATAACCTTATCTGATTACTTTTCACCAAGTTTGGTCAATTTATTTGTTCCGCGACAGAGACCAAAGACTATGCAATGTGGGTGAAGTGTCTTGCCCAGGGACACAGCGACAATTTGATCTTAATGCCCATCCCACTGAGGCACCTGATGATGCAAACTCTTTCTTCTCTCTAAATATGTTTGATTGGCTGAAAGATGTCAGCATCAGCTGTTTGGAAGTCAACATTGTTTTTGACACACAATATTGAGAGATCAAAATGACTTTCTAAAAATTAGTTGCAGGAATTAAACGTATCAAAAGTTAAGAGTATTTCAGTGTTTATCCCACAGGTGCCCAACCTTTTTACTTTTGAAGTAATAACCCTTCTGAGATCTACAAGTCCTGCATTAAAAACGCACACCCCCAACAAATTGTTTCCAGCCTGCAGTAAAATTACCCTCACAACACATTTTGGTGTCACACAACAATTAGACATCACATTACAAATCCACCCTCTCTCAAACACACACAAACGTCCCTCTCTCCCTTTCAAACACAAACACACATAGAGGCAAGTTCCTCTCTCTCAAACACACACACAGACACAAATTTCTCTCTCTCTCAAATACACACAGACAAATTCCTCTCTCTTCCTCTAAAACAAATAGACACACACAAACCAACAAAATCCTCTTTCACCTTGCTCTTTTTTTCTCTAACACACACTGACAGACAATTTCTGCACGTGCGTACGCAGCGCTTTGCAAGGGAAAGAGTGGGGTTCGAGTCCCGAGTGGGGACTTGGCTTGGCACACTGGCCTTTCTGTGAGGAGTTTGCATGTTCTTCCCATGTATGTATGGGTTTTCTATGGGTACTCTGGTTTCCAGCCACCCTCCAAGAACATGAATGTTGCATGAATTTAGGACTGGCTTGTCCTAAATTGCCCCTAGGAATGTATGTATGGTATTATGTGTGGCCCTACGACAGACTGGCGACCTGTTCGGGGTATACCCTGCCCCTTGCCTTGAATCAGCCGGGATGGGCACCCCTTTTAGCTCCGTAAAGGATAGACGGTTAGGAAGGTGACTCTGAAAAATAAAAGAATCTCAGGCGTTGCTTGTGACATCAATCAAAACTAAAAATATAATTACTCCCGTGAGCATTTTGTTGGCTGGAAATTTTGGCTTAATGAAATAATCTAAACTTTAACAGGACATTAAAAGATCAAAGCTCGCCTGTTTGGATTTCTGTTTTGGGAGAAAAACTTAATAAATAGTGAGTGTTAAAAACAAAAAAACAAACAAACCCCCCCCGTATGGCTAAAATAAAACTGGCCATACCAACCAAGTAAGTGGGCACGAAAAAACAACTTCATGAGAACTTTCAAGAACTCAGCTATGCCGTGTTCAGTGGCTGGTGGTAAAATCTATGTCAGCTTTATATGTAGTTAACAAAATTCCTCTGTTTTCAACACGCACTTTGTTGTTCCAAAAGTTTTTTTTCAACCTGTCCTGTCCGGCGTTGTGACAAGCAGAATGATGATCTGTATGTCAAGTATTGCTGGACTGTTTTGTTCTACCAGGGTAGAACAAAACAGCAGACCCGAACTAAAACAGCGGCAGGGTGAGGACTCATGTTCAAGATGGAAGGATTGTTATAAAACTCTGTTGTACATTAAAAGGGTTAATTCTAAACAACAGAAAAATTGCATATTTGAGCCAGTTAAAATCAGATGTATCATTAAATGCTATTTCAAAGCTACGTTTACAATTTTCGATCTTATGTGACTGAACACTTTTTAATCTGGTGGAAAAAAGACTTCGAGTTGTTCTCTTAGTGTGGCCACATCCAAGAGGAACAGTTTTAGCACACAGATAAAGATAGCAACACTTTGTGTCAATACAGTAAAACATCACACACATACAAATGAAAGAATAAAATTTATTGGTTGTAATTCCGGTTATCATTTCAAATTGTGCCATAGACATTACGGTATTATTTAGACTGTGCTTTTGGGGTTAATCTCTGGAAGACTTTAAAAAACATTATGACCACAGCAACTGTAACACAGTGGGCCTCTGAAGAGCAGGGGGAGGAAAAAAATAACTGTAATATTCCCATATATTTAGGAAAAATGCATCTACCCAGAACAAGTCAAATTTAAGAGCCTAAAAACAATTCAGGTGACAGGAGTCGTTATTCTTCAGTAAATGTTTCTACAGTATGTTTGCATCTCTGGAGCCAGGCTTCATTATCTGAAGCGTAGCAATGCACTTAACAGATTTCCTGAACCAGGGATAGAAAAAAAGCATAGATCAGTGGATTTATGCACAAGTTAGAGTACAGCAGCCATATGCCAAAAACAATAAAGTCTAGACTTGGTAAGAAATCTTGACCTGCAACAGCGGGGTAAAAGTAAGGGCAGTAACATATCAGAAAAACGATCACAACATTGCCAAGAGCTGTAGCTGCTTTCCTCTCAGACTTCTTAGCTGTTACAGGAACACGGCCGTGTAGAGTGACAGCAGCAATATGAGACCTCATGGCTCGAGCCTGAGACACAGCCACCACAAACACCATCATATACAGAACAATGATCACGGTAATAGGACCCAAAAAGGTAAAAGTGACATCAAAAGCACTTGTCATGTAATCTATTGCTATCCCACACTCTCCGTGACATGGGTTAAAACTTTCTGGATCTTTTAGATAATCTCTTAGAATTACACCATTGTACAAAACCGAGCAGATCCAACACAAACAAATAGAAATTTGAACTCTTCTGGGAGTGACTTTGTTGGGGTAGCATAACGGTTCACATATGGCGATGTATCTATCAATTGATATTAGAACCATATTTCCCACAGATGCTGATGTAAGGGTGTACGACATGTAGTTAAACAGTATGCAAATTGTGAATCCTAAAAACCAGCAGCCTTCCATCCAGGGAATTACAGTTGGCATAATCAGGAGACCAACTAGAAAGTCAGAGACAGCCAGAGAGAGGAGGAGGAAGTTGGTGGGAGAGTGTAGCTGCCTGGAAACACAGAATAATCATCACTGAACAGGTCGATACAACCAATAAAGACTGTTATAAAAGTTACAATAAACAATAAAACTGCGCTGGTACACCTGATAAGAGAAATAAACTGTTTTAGTCTATGCCTGAAATGGAAGATGGAGATGATGACCAGCAGGTTGAGAAGCACAGTGAGCAACGAAAGGCAGGACAGAAGGACGAAAAGTAAAATATTGAAGGCATAATGTCGAGGCGGCTTCCTGCAGGAAATGTTGGGGAGCTGTGGAAAGCAGAGCTCGTCTTCTTTTAGACTTTCCATAGTCAGAGTGAGAAACATTGAGTTCTACCTTGCTGAGGCTCTCTTTTAAAAATGCACCTTCAACTTTCCCTCCCCTATTTAAAAAGAGTGACGTAATCTACAAACCAGTTTTGTAACAAATGAATCCTCAGGCCTTTGACCTGCTGTTCTAACAATCCTTCCTACTGTTACAAGCACAAACAGACCAACAAACTTTCTTGAGATGTAGAAATATTCTTTATACACTGTAACTATCTCTTCCATCTTCTTCTGTAACACCAACTACCTTCATGTCCAACTTTACCATATTATTTAATCTTCTCTTGACTCTTCGTCTAGAGTTTCTACTAGTGGTGTCAGTCGATTAAAAAAAAATCTCGAATAAATTATAGGATTTTGTAATTAATTAATCAAATTATTTGCATTTTAATGTCATACTGCTAATGGTCTCCTGATAAAGAATTTGGATTCTAGGGCATTAAAAAATTGCATTGTATGACTAATCAATAGATTACAATAAGAAGAGAAGATTTTAAATCCAGTTTATTATTGGTGAACTGTGCCTCATGAGGACAGGTGCGTCATTAAAAAAAAGTAAATCAAGGGTTAAGGTTCGTTTTTATTTTCAACAATAGAAACTGGCCTGCAATCAGCAGCAACCCACTTTGCGATAGTATTTGTCAATTTCTCTGTTGTGGATTTACTCATTCGCATACCAAATTCAGCTAGCCTGGTTTGGCGGAGCGAGCTTCGGGTAGCCACACTCTCAACAGAGGAACTTGCCTGAACATGCTTTGTGTTTAGATGGTATGTCAGACTGGAGTTGTTCCGGTGGTAGAATAACTCCTTTTTGACAAAACTGCAGATTACCATATTTTTATTTATTGTCCTGACTCTATTATTTTGTTAAAAAACTTGGCAAATCTAGAATTTTCTAAAGGGGTGAGTGGAGGGAGGGTGGCGTGAGGAGGCATTCTCCCCCAAACCTCCCCCCCCGCCTCCCCCGCGGCCCCAGAATATTTTGAAAAACAAGTAATTTTTCTGCAATTTGGTGCATATTTTGCTCAAAGTTTATAATAATTAAAGTAGTAAAAACACTTTTTTTTGTGGAGGTGGGACTGGGGGACGTGCGCCCCCACGCTAACCCCTGGAATCTGCCTTAGCCATTGTCTCATCCTCCTGAGTCTAGTCCATGTCTGTTGATGTTAATGATTTGGTTACCTCTGTTCAGTCTTGTGTTATGAATGTTCTGGATGCCATTGCCCCAATGAAGGTGAAAACAGTTAAAAAATAAGCAGAAAGCACCTTGGAGAAATTATGAGTCAGTCAAAGCACAAAAACTGGAGTGCAGGAAAGCTGAGCATAAATGGCGCAAATTTGAGCTCCAGATTCACTACGAGATTTATAGAGAAAAGTTACATGTCTACAATCACATCGACAAACCAGGTTAGAAATCTGGGAGTAATAATGGACTCAGACTTTAACTTCAGCAGTCACATCAAATCAATTACATCAGCAGCCTTTTACCACCTGAAAAACATTGCCAAAATCAGAGGTTTGGTGTCCAAAACAGATTTAGAGGTTCTCATCCATGCATTTGTTTCCAGAAGGTTAGATTATTGCAACGGTTTAAATAAATAACTAAATGAATTACTCTATTCATCCCTCACCTGGGAAATTTGTGTGCTGCACTCCTTACACCGCAGCAGGCTGCCCTTCGACGGCGCCAATGGTGGGAGAAGCGGGGGTTAGGTGTCTTCTCCTAGGACCCTAGACGGTGGTCTCAGTGGGAATCGAACCCGCGACCTTCCGGTCCACGGGCAAGCGCTCTGGCGCTGATTCACCATCTCCCACCCAATACTTTACTCACTGGTCTGAACAAAAAGGCTTTAAAACAGCTGCAGTTTATTCAAAATGCTGCTGCTCGAGTCCTAACAAGAACTAGAAAATACGATCACATTAGCCCTGTGGCTCAAGTCTCTGCCCTGGCTTCCTGTGGCTCATAGAATAGACTTTAAAGCTGCTCTGCTTGTGTTTAAGTCACTCCATGGTCTAGCACCAAAGTACATCTGTGTTATGTTAGTACCTTATGAACCATCTAGAACTCTGAGGAACTCCGGGACCGGCCACCTGCTGTGCCTAGAGTCAGGACTAAACATGGACCATCTAGAACTCTGAGGACCTCTGGGACCGGCCTCCTGCTGGTGTCTAGAGTCAGGACTAAACATGAACCATCTAGAACTCTGAGGACCTCCGGTACCGACCTCCTGCTGGTGTCTAGAGTCAGGACTAAACATGAACCATCTAGAACTCTGAGGACCTCCGGGACCGGCCACCTTCTGTGCCTAGAGTCAGGACTAAACATGGACCATCTAGAACTCTGAGGACCTCTGGGACCGGCCTCCTGCTGGTGTCTAGAGTCAGGACTAAACATGGACCATCTAGAACTCTGAGGACCTCTGGGACCGGCCTCCTGCTGGTGCCTAGAGTCAGGACTAAACATGGACCATCTAGAACTCTGAGGACCTCTGGGACCGGCCTCCTGCTGGTACCTAGAGTCAGGACTAAACATGGACCATCTAGAACTCTGAGGACCTCTGGGACCGGCCTCCTGCTGGTGTCTAGAGTCAGGACTAAACATGAACCATCTAGAACTCTGAGGACCTCCGGTACCGACCTCCTGCTGGTGTCTAGAGTCAGGACTAAACATGAACCATCTAGAACTCTGAGGACCTCCGGGACCGGCCACCTTCTGTGCCTAGAGTCAGGACTAAACATGGACCATCTAGAACTCTGAGGACCTCTGGGACCGGCCTCCTGCTGGTGTCTAGAGTCAGGACTAAACATGGACCATCTAGAACTCTGAGGACCTCTGGGACCGGCCTCCTGCTGGTGCCTAGAGTCAGGACTAAACATGGACCATCTAGAACTCTGAGGACCTCTGGGACCGGCCTCCTGCTGGTGTCTAGAGTCAGGACTAAACATGGACCATCTAGAACTCTGAGGACCTCTGGGACCGGCCTCCTGCTGGTGCCTAGAGTCAGGACTAAACATGGACCATCTAGAACTCTGAGGACCTCTGGGACCGGCCTCCTGCTGGTGTCTAGAGTCAGGACTAAACATGGACCATCTAGAACTCTGAGGACTTCTGGGACCGGCCTCCTGCTGGTGCCTAGAGTCAGGACTAAACATGGAGAAGCTGCATTTCAGTTTTATGCTGCAAAAGTCTGGAACAAACTTCCTGAGGCCGTGAGACAGGCCTCTACTGTGACAATGTTTAAATCTAGGCTGAAAACAGTTCTGTTTAACTGTGCTTTTTATTAATTACTATTTTTATCTGTTTTAATGATTTTATTTATTTATTTTTTAAACTTTTTGATTCTATGTTTTGTGATTTTAATGCATTCTTTTTCTTCCTTCTTGTGAAGCACTTTGAATTACATTTTGTATGAATTGTGCTATACAAATAGACTTGCTTTGTCTGTTGTGTTTGACCGCTGCTGCATTGTTAATTTGCCAGCGCAGGTGATGTAGGACGGCCGAGAAGACTACAGGTCTTTCAACAGGCCAAAATTCAAATGCGGAAGCATTGGCTCGCCATCGTTATGATGTCATAATTAATTGTGTTAATTTTTTAACGTGTTAAAATGCAGCGTAATTAATTAATTGAATTAACACATTAAAATGACAGCACTAGTTTCTACATGACATTTTCAAACTCAGCATCCTCCTGCCGATATATTTCCTCTCCTGTTTGATGTAGAAGAAGCTCTACAGAAGTTCTATGTGGGAAATGCACATCTGCTATTTGTTTATCGTATGCTACACAAAAGAACGGCAAAAAAATAAAAGAATGCAAGCCCTGGTCACAGAGTGATATTGACAACAAAGATTGAGGAGTGGACTATGACAATTAACAAATCAAAAAGTCAATTATATGTATGATTGCATGAATAGGTTTATTTTGGTTGTCAATAGTTAAAAACTAGCAGTGTATTTTCAAGCTACTTCATAACCAAAAAAGGTGTCAGGATGTGGGGATGTGGAAGGAGGAGGACCCAATTGCAGGACAACAACGCAAGATCTATTAACCAAAAAGTCCAGTAAGGCCAAAAGTCCAGAAAAGCTGTAAGGCAAAGGGCACAGGGTTAACTCAGGATCATAAAATTCAAATGATATAACACAGTTCAAAGATTAAACTTATGGTCAGGCAGCCAGGAAGACTTGGCTGGGAAGGATGACAACCCAACAAAGAATTCTTGGGGATTGCTTTTAAATACACAGCAGGATCCACAGGTGTGTGATATCAGAACAATCACCCTCAAATGTCCTTAATCAGGGTGATGAGGGAAGGTCCAGAACTCCCTCTGGTGGCAGGGGATCATGACAAAAAAGACCACATGCTCCTTCCTTCTTAACCGTCTGTCTCTTACGGGGTTCTTATCTAAAAAAAAAAAATTAATAAAAAAAAAAAAAAATGAATTAATCTATTCATCCCTCACCGGGGAAAGTTTTGTGCTGCACTCCTTACACTGCAGCAGGCTGCCCTTCGACAGCAGCAATGGTGGGAGAAGCAGGGGTTAGGTGTCTTCTCCAAGGACCCTAGACAGTGGTCTCAGTGGGAATTTGAACCCACAACCTTCCAGTCTACAGGCAAGCGCTCTAGCGCTGATCCACCGTCTCCCACCTAAAGTGGGATCTAGGTATTTGTTTACAATATGATACAATATTCCCATGGTTTGTAATTTAACAATATCCACAAGTTGTAAAATATTTGAATAGATATAAAGTTTATTGTTTGAATCACAGAATTTAGCTTTAGTAATTATTCGTAATGCCCTTTTTTGTAGTTTAACAATTAGCAAAAATTCTAGACCGGGTTGTAATCCATATATTCATCTTCTGAACCACTTCTTATCACGGCTGATTACAGGTGAGAGATGGGGAACACCTCCGAACAGGTCACCAGTCTGTCACACACAGACAACCATCCACACACTTTCGTAGAAGTAATTTTGCAGCAGCCATTCACCCTCACATGCATGTTTTAGGAGGGTCAGAGAAAAGCGGAGAAAACTGAAATTTGTCAGTCAGTCCACGTCAGTTAAAATGAGATAAACATAACCAACTCAAGATAAAAAATGTACAATAGAAAAAATATGTGTACAATGTAAGACAAACCATGAAAACTTAAAACTTAGTGAAAGCTAAGAATTAGTGCTGTCATCTTAACGCGTTAATTTGATTAATTAATTACGCCGCATTTATTGCGTTAAAAAAACTAATGCAATTAATTATGATGTCATAACGGTGGCGAGCCAATGCATCGCATTTAAATTTTGGCCCATTAAAGGACCCGTAGTCTTCTCGGCCGTCCTACATCGTCTGCGCTGGCAAATTAACAAGGCAGCAGTGGTCAAACACAGCAGACATGAACAAGAATCAGGAGGATGAGACTCAGGAGGATGAGTCGCAGGAGCGGATCCAGGGGGATGTGGGGGTCCACGTCCCCCCCACCTTTGGGTCCAAAAAGAAAAGTGTTCTTACTACTTTAATTATTATAAACACTTTGGGCAAAATATGCACCAAAATGCAGGAAAATTACTTATTTTTCAAAATGATCCGGGGGCGTGGGCGGGGGGATGCCTAATCACGTCCAATAACGCTTCAATAAACCAACTTGAAGCTGAAAAATGAAAGAGCACAAATTATTTGCAGGTTAAAATATATCTGTGACTTTGGACCTGTATGAATTTCTTCCTATGTTTTTGTGTGAACATTGTAATTTTTCAATCAATGTTTCTACAGTATGTTTGCATCTCTGGAGCCAGGCTGCAGGATCTGAAGCGTAGCAATGCACTTAACAGATTTCCTGAACCAGGGATAGAAAAAAGCATAGATCAGTGGATTTATGCATGAGTTAGAGTACAGCAGCCATATGCCAAAAACAATAAAGTCTAGACTTGGTGAGAAATCTTGACCTGCAACAGCGGGGTAAAAGTTAGGACTATAACATATCAGAAAAACAATCACAAGAACACCAAGAGCTGTAGCTGCTTTCCTCTCAGACTTCTTAGCTGTTACAGGAACACGGCCGTGTAGAGTGACAGCAGCAATATGAGACCTCATGGCTCGAGCCTGAGACACAGCCACCACAAACACCATCATATACAGAACAATGATCACGGTAATAGGACCCAAAAAGGTAAAAGTGACATCAAATGCACTTGTTATGGAATCTACTCTAATGCTGCAAGTTCCATGGCATGGGTTGAAACTGCCCAGATCTTTCAGGTAATCTTTTAGTATCACACCATTGTATGAAACAGAGCAGATCCAACACAAACAAATGCAGATTTTAACTTTTCTTGGAGTAACTTTGGTGGAATAACACAAAGGGTCACATATGGCGATGTATCTAACGATCGATATCAGAACCATATTTCCAACAGAGGTGGATGTAAGGATGAACGACATATAGTTAAAAAGCACACAAATGATCAATCCCAAAAACCAGCAGCCTTCTGTCTGGAGGAGTCTGGCTGGCATCAGCAGGAGACCAACTAGAAAGTCAGAGACAGCCAGAGAGAGGAGGAGGAAGTTGGTGGGAGTCTGAAGCTTTCTGTAAACATAGAAAAATATTACAGAATAAAATTTGCAACCAAGAAAAACTGTATTAAAAGTAAGACGAACAGCAAAACTGTGCAGTACACCTGATAAGTGAAATATATTATTTTAGTTTATGCCTGAAATAGAAGATGGAGATGATGACCAGCAGGTTGAGAAGTACAGTGACCAATGAGATGCATGATTGCAGGATGTAAAGGAAAAGGCTGACGTTTTGGTGGCGAGCCGGCTTCCTGCAGGAGATGTTGGGTAGTTGTGGAAAGCAGAGCTCATCTTCTCCCAAAGTCTCCATAATTAAAGTAAGTTGCTCCAAACTCTTTCTGGCTGGTGCTCACTTTTATAAAACTCTTTCATGCGCCCGTCCCTTCTCTTTGAAACATAATCGTCTTCCGGGATTGTGCAGCTGATGAAACTTTGGGACTCAAACTTCTCGACACCTTTCAGCACTAGTTCAATGCTGTGACAAATTATTATTAACTCTAAAGGGGGTAGATATGAATATGGCTATCTGCATAGTTTTTTTTTTGGCAAATGCTGAACTTTTAACAGATAAAAAAACACAACGCTAACAACTTTCAATTCGGCAGAACAAAAAACGGCTTGAGAACCGCACTAGTCTCTGCAATCTTATTTTCTATCTTGTCAGTCAGTGGACTCAAGTTGCCTTGAACACAATTAACTTTAAACGGTCCTAAAAAACAACTTTCACTATAACTTTTTACCACTTCACCAACTGTCTGACCACTCCCTCGTTTCAGTTTCAATTAAATTCTACATACTTTATGAATCCCCCACTGGAGAAATTTAAGTATCCATTAGTGCAGTCCAAAAAGACCAGCAGACACCATGAGGTACATTTAGCTTCTGAACAGCCACTTGGTGGAGCCAAGTTGGATGGAATGGAGCTGGAACAGTCACTGGGTGAATGTCACACACGATTGTTGGCTCTGCGCAGACCCAAAAAATATAGGTTCCAATGACAACAATATGCGTAAACTTCCATGGTACTGATAAGGTCTTAAACCGACCACCAAAAACTCCACATCTCGACAGCAACTCACATCCTTCTTCACTGTGGTTAGAAACACCATTAGTTGTTCACAAACACTGAGTACACCACTTTTAGTTTTTGCTGCACTTTTTTATGTCTCTGGAACTGTTCAGACAGGAATCCCTTTCGATGGCACTCAGCAAAGTCTCTGTAAATCAGACTTAGCTGCAATTTCTTTTGGGTGCACACCTGGACATCTCAAATTTTGAGTCTTGGTAAAGCTTTGAAGCCAATACAAAACAACTGGCTGAGGTTGAGAGCCTGCTATCTACCCATCTTCAAAAATGTAACACCAGAAAACTTCCACCACAATCCCAGCCAGTGGCCACAATCTTGACTTTTAGATACTGTATCTTGACATGGTGTAACTTCAACCAGGTAAACCTCACATTATGAGCCCACACAAACTCCCAAACGGCATTAGGTTCATCTGGCACATTTGTAGCACAAACTAGTTCTTCTATCAAAGTCATTAAAAATCTTAGTTTGAAGGCTCTGCCCAAACAGGCAAGAATTTCTTGGATGCTTATCTTTACATACTGTAAAGTGCTTTTTTCCCCCAAAATGCTATTCTAATTGAGAAAATTGCATTTTATTTCACTTTCTGAACTGCTTTCAACTTTAATGGCCCACAGGTATGCTAGAGGCTTACTGAGTCAGCAGGTAACACTGGACTAGCCCACACAACTTTGACGAGCTTTTTGTCATTTCCCATTTACTTTTGACAACAATGTCTTTGTCACAGCAGCATAACATTGCCTGTTTACCTTTTAAACATCAGAAAGATTCACGTTGGTTTAATTCAACATTTTAAGAAAAGAGACAGGCAACGGAAAAAGGTTATTTAAATTGGCAAGTCTTTGATAAAGAAAAGTCGAGATATATCTGTTAAAGGAGGTCAAACTGTGACCAAAGCTGCTTGCTAATACACCATGTGCAGAGCCTCCTTTACTTAGTTTAGAATGACCTGCCTATTCTAAATCAAGCTTCCTTTTTCTACAGTTTTATTAGCATGTGTCTATGTATGTATGTACTTATGATGTGTCAATAATGTGAATATGAAATGTACATGGTCATTCTTCATGCGCCTGTGGTCGGATGCATTTGGAGATGGGCCCACTCTGGTCCGGGATCGCTGGGTTCTCGGAACAAAAGACAAAAAACCTTCTCCCCACAAACTGGGTCTTACTATGAATATCAGTACAGGTGCCGTGTGTTACTCAAACACAGTGTTAATGTCACATGGGAACATGAGGGGTGCTGTGTGTGTCTCTGGAACATACCATGGAACATAAAATATATTTTTGTTTCATTGAGACAAAGGTTATATGAAAGTAATATAAAAATATTAGTGTGATTAAAATGTAAATACGATATAAAGTATCAAAGAGATAAATGCAATGTAAAAAATATAAAACAAACAATAAAATCATGTGAAAAATTACATGATCGGCCGGTCTGAGACACCAAGGTTTAAAATTTCCAACTCCTGATGTTGTGTCCTACACTGGATGCAGGGCGTGGCCGCAAGAGAGTGCATCAAAGGAACTGAACAATAAAAACATTTATGTGCATTTGCTCTTCAAAGTAATATTTTATATTAATCTTTGTACGGATTTCTCTAAACATAACTTGTGTGAAATCTAAATCAATTCACATCCAATGTGTTACCAAAAGTTAACAAGGAATTTTTTTATTAAAATTCAACTTTATTTTTATGTAACAGTTTTTATACTTTACAGCAGTGCAAAATCTTTCTATCATGTACGTCTTCCCCACGGCAATATTCACAAGTAAATTTGGTATTGATTCTGACTATTTCGCAGTTGAAACTCAACTCTACTTTTCTGGCGGACCCCACTCAATCCCTCCTCTCTCAGCTGCAAATAAAAAAAACCCTGCTCAGATCGAACTTCCTGAAACTGAACTGTAATTAAACTGAAGTCCTCATTGTTGGCACCAAACAAACACTTCCTAATGTTAACAGTTACTTCCTCAAAATTGAAGAGTTGTCAGTTTATCCCTCACATTAGGTGAAGAGTCTGCGGGTCATCCTAGATCACTCAAAATGCATTTTTTTGACACAGTAAAGGGTAGAAGGCTCCCATCCATCTACCGGCACTACTGTCATCCTACTCGAAAATCTGGTCAAATTCAGGAGATGATAGTTATTGTTACTCAAAAAACAATTCTATAGTATCTTTAAATCTCTGGAGCCAGGCTCGAGTATCTGAAGTGTAAGAATGCATTTAACAGATTTTCTGAACCAGGGATAGAAAAAGGCATAAATCACTGGATTTAGAGAAGAGTTACAGTACAGAAGCCAGATAGTAAAAACTGTTATATTATCACTTGTCAACAAATCCTGACCTGCAAAAGCCGGATAAAAGTAAGGACAATAACACACAAGAAAAACAATCACGACAACACCAATTGCTGTAGCTGCTTTCCTCTCAGACTTCTTAGCCGCTATAGAACTATGGCCCTGTTGTGTGACAGCAGCAATATGAGACCTCATGGCTCGAGCCTGGGACACAGCCACCACAAACACCCTCATATACAGAACAATGATCACAGTAATGGGACCCAAAAAGGTAAAAAAGACATCAACAATACCAGTTACGTAATCAATCACTAATACACATTCTCCATAGCACAAGTTATTCTTATCTGGAAATTTCATAAATTCTCTTAATATTGCACCCCCGTAAAAAATAGATATGATCCAACATATACAAATAGAAATTTGAACTCTACCTGGAGTCACTTTGGTGGGGTAAGACAGAGGGTGACATATGGCGATGTATCTATCAACAGACACCAGAATCATATTTTCTACTGAGGCACATGTAAGAAAAAAAGCCATGTAATTAGTTACAACACACATTGAGGATCCCAAAACCCAGCAGCCAGTTATTTGTACGGTTCTAGCCGGCATCAACAGGAGACCAACTAGAAAGTCAGAGACAGCCAGTGAGAGCAGAAGGAGGTTGGTTGGAGTTTGGAGCTGCCTGGAAACACAAAATAATTATCACTAAATATGCGTGTGCACCATTAAATACTCACAAATAAGAACAACAATACTGTCCAGATAAACGCAGTAATAAACTATTAAATATTTTAGTTTATGCCTGAAATGGAAGATGGAGATGATGACCAGCAGGTTGAGAAGCACAGTGAGCAAAGAGATGCAGGACAGCAGAATGAGAAGGAAAACATTGAAGGCATAATGTTGGGGTGGCTTCCTGCAGGAGGTGTTGGGAAGCTGTGGAAAGCAGAGCTCCTCTTCTTTTAGACTTTCCATAGTGAGAGTAAGAAACTCTGAAGTCTGGCTGGCTGAGGCTCTCTTTTAAAAATGCTCCATCGTTCCCCCCCCCACCTCTCTTGTCTCTGAAGAAGTGATGTAATCATTAATTGTCATACTCTAAACTACAATTGTCAACTAAATCTGTTCTTGTTCCAAAAGGTCAACTGAATTTAGTTTGTATTGTACAAAATAAACTTTCTAAATATACAATTTTGTTGCATGTGAATTCATAATCCAAATTAAGTTGGAAAAGTCACATGCAATTTGTAAAAACAAAACTATGTAAATCATTAGCCATTATTTCAAAGGTTAAAGAATGTTTGAATGAAAAGGCATTATATATTTTATACAACTCATTAGATTTACCGAATATGACTTACTGTGTGGACGTGTGGGGAAACACGTACAAAACAAACGTAATTCCAATTTCTCTTATCCAAAAAAGAGCCATTCGAATTGTTGATAAAGCCCCGTACAGGGCACATACAAACCAACTCTTCATCCATACAAACACATTGAAATTCAAAGACTTAATAGTTTATAAAACTGCACAAATGATTTATATTATTAAAAATAAACAAGTACCAAATCAGATCCAAAGTTTTTTTCAAAATCGAGAGAGTACCCATAATCTGAGGCAATCCGATGTTTTCAAAAAGCCTAAAGTTATTTTTTTTTTTTATTTATTTATTTATTTCGGTCACAGTGCAACCTCATATCAATGAAATAAAGAAAACAACCATATTCCAGCAAAGGACCGAAAAGGTAACGGCTGAAGCAAACGCTTATTACGCCGACCCTTTTTTTTTTTTTTTTATGTCATAATAAAAGCAAAAAGACATAAGTAAATACTAAGTCATCATAATTGTTATAACGCATAACATAATACTTTGTAATATCATAATACATCATAACATAATCATAACACATCATAACATATAACATAATCATAACACATATTCGTAACACATAACATAATCATAACACATCATAATTGTTTACTTTTTATAGAAGCTTGAATTTAACCATCAAGACTTGCATATTTTTTAAGTATTAATAACTTAAATTTCTTTTTTAAACATAAAAGATTTAAACACAATTTAAGTTCATCATTACAATTATTCCAAAGATCCACACCTTTAATAGAAATACAGAATTTTTTAACATTTGTTCTAAATTTATTTTTAATGAACACATCATTTCCTCTTAGTTCGTATGGACTTTTCCTAATAATAAACATATTTTGTAGAGAGTTTGACATCATGTTTTTTTTATCTTAAACATAAATTTTAAAGTGTGTAATTCCACTAAATCATAGAACTTTAATGTTTTTAAATTTATAAATAGATTATTGGTAGGTTGATTATAAGATGAGAATGTTATTGCTCGTATTGCTTTTTTTTGTAAAATATAAATTGGTTTTGTGTTAGTTTTGTACGTATTTCCCCAAATCTCGATACAATAAGTTATATATGGAAGTACTAATGTATTATATAACATAAACAAACTTTTTTTATTTAGGACAAATCTGAATTTATACAATGATTGCTATTACTTTAGACAGTTTATTTTTTGTATAATTTATGTGTGATTTCCAGCTTAATTTGTGATCTATAATCATTCCAAGGAACTTACTGTCGTAAGCTCGTTCCAATGGGGTGTTATTAAGCATAATTTGAATTTGTTTAGGTACTTTTAATTTTGTAAATACTATAAATTTCGTTTTTTCAATATTTAATGATAATTTATTTTTGTCAAACCATATTTTTATTTTACTCAATTCTCTTTCAACTGATTGTATCATTTGGTTCAGGTCTTTTCCTGAAAAGTAAAGAGTAGTGTCGTCTGCAAACAGTACATAATTTATTAGTTTGGATGTGTAACACAAATCATTGATGTACAGGATAAAGAGTTTAGGCCCCAGCGTTGAGCCTTGTGGAATTCCACATATGACTTTTAATAAATCAGATTTTTCCTCCTTTATTTGTACATATTGATATCTATTTTCTAAGTAGCTCTGAAGCCATGTATATGCAGCTCCTCGAAAACCAAATCTGTCTAGTTTGCTCAGTAATATATTATGATCTATGGTGTCGAAAGCTTTCTTAAGGTCTATGAAAATACCGATGCCATAATTATTTGAGTCTATTGATGTAGTAATATTTTCTATTAGTTCTGTAACAGCCATATTAGTGGATCGGTTTTGTCTAAACCCATATTGTTTGTCACTAAGGAGCTGGTGTTTCTCTATAAATTTATCTAATCTTATTACAAATACTTTTTCTATTATTTTTGAAAACTGTGGAAGTATGGATATAGGCCGATAATTTGAAAATAATTGTTTATTGCCATTTTTATAGACTGGAATAACTCTAGTTATTTTCATTTTTTCAGGAAATTTACCGATTTGAAAAGACTTATTGCAAATATATGTTAGAGGCTGTGCAATATGTTCTATTGTATTCTTTACTAAATTCATATCAATGTTAAGTGTATCTTTAGATGTTTTTGATTTAAATTGCTTTACTATTTTAATTATTTCATTTTCATTTGTTGGGTTTAAATAAAATGTAAAAGGATTTCTGTTTACAGCATCACTTGGACTTATGTTATGCTTCTCAATACTTTCAGCCAAGGTATTTCCTACATTAACAAAATAATGATTAAATTCTTCTATAATTTCTTTTATATTTTCCAGCTTTGAGCTTTTGTTCATGAATTGTTTTGGTATTTTATATTTTTTATCTTTTATTTTAATTATTTTATTAATGACATTCCATGTTCCCTTAATATTTTCTTTCTGTTCTTCAAATAATTTATGAAAGTATTCTTTTTTGGTTTTCCGCAAAATACTAGTCAATTTGTTTTTATAATTTTTATATTTTATTTCAGATTCCTTGGTTTTGTGTTGAATAAACTTTTTATATAACATATTTTTCTTCTTACATGCATTTTGTAATCCACTTGTTATCCATGGCTTTATTTTAGAATTTTCTTTAAGTCTTACCTTTTTTAATGGGCAGTTTTTATTGTAGATTTCTAAAAACATGGATATAAAAATTTCATACGCTTCACTTGGGTCAGTTTGGTTGTAGACCTCGTCCCATTTCTGTTTTAATAAGTCTTCTTTAAGTTTATTTAGAGTTTGGTCTGTCACTCGCCTAATATATCTGAATGTTTCAGAGTTTTCTTTGTCATCAGTTATAATTTTATTTTGAAATATAGCAAAAACTGGTAGGTGGTCACTTATATCACTGACAAGAAGGCCACCAACAATTTTAGCTTCAATATTGTTTATAAAGATATTATCTATTAGAGTGGAGGAATCAATCGTTATCCTGCTGGGTTTATCAATAATTGGTAGTAACATATTTGAATGCATCATATTTATGAAATCAGTTGTTTTCCCATGGGTAGTTGCTTTAAGCAAATTTATATTTAAATCTCCACATATTATTAATTCCTTTGTGGAATATCCATTTATATTTATAATTTCATTCATTTTTTCATTAAATGTATCAATCGGTGAACCAGGTGTTCGGTATACACAAGTAACATGTACATTTTTTGTTTTTTTAAATTCAATTTCGACAGTGATTAATTCCATTATATTGTGAACAGATACTGATTTATCTTCAATGATTTTACAGTTAAAGTTTGAGTCCACATAGAGGGCAACTCCACCTCCTTTTTTGTTGTTTCTGGTGACAGTAAATAGTTCGTATCCCTCTATCTTTACTAGTGTTAGAGGGTGCTTTAGCTCGTCCAGCCACGTTTCAGATACGGCTATAACATTAAATTTACCGTACATATGCAGTAGGTCTTTGATTTTTGATATGTTCTTCCAGAGACTCCTAATGTTAATATGTAGCACTGAAAAGTTTTTCTCCAGTTTAACGTTCTCTTTAAATTGTTCGCTTGTGTAATAGTCACAGCTTAAGTCCAAGTTATTGTAGAAATATAATTCTGGATCAAGTTGTTGATCAATACAAGTCATAGTTTGTCTTGTGTTCAGTGCACATATGTTCACCTGTCTCCTTTTCCGCGATGCGTAATCCGTGCATCATCAAGCGCTCTTTACAATCTTCCGAGAAATCATAATCCTTTTTTAAAGTAACATAATCCAAATAATTATTCATACGGATTCAGGTCTTTCAGCTCTCTTATCGTGATCACTTTCGCTTCTTCTGGCGTACCATTGAGTTTAATCATCACTTGCCCGTTCCGAGTCCACGTAGCTTGTATTTTTTTCTGTTTTCGCAAGTTTCTTGCATGTCTTGCGATGTCTGCACGTCTTTTTGTTAAGTGTTCATTCAGATATACTCCCGTGCCTCTTAACTTCTTAGCTTGTCGTAATAGCTCTATTTTGTGTTTCCTGTTAACAAAACGCACAATAATATTTGGTTTTGCGTTTTTTTCCTTCTTCGGAAGTGTGTGACAAGCGGATATGTTCTCTGGATCAACTTTTATGTCTTTATTTGCCAGAAATTGAATGACTTGCCTCTCCAGAGTTTGTTGCTCCTCTGGCGTCGCGTTCTCCTCTTCGGCCTGTGCTGTAGCGTTAGCATAGCTGCGGTGTCTAGTTTCCAGTCCACTCACAATAATATCCTCCATCCGAGTATACTGTTCCAAGTCATCAACTCTTCGTTCCAGTCCAGAAATAACGGCGTCTTTCGTCTTTATTATTTGCTTTAATTCTGCCACTTCATTCATCAGGACTATTAGCTTCTTTTGCTGCTGAACTACTGTAGTCATTTCTTCCGACATAAAAGTCAGCGATTTGCGGATCTCTTGTAATTCTTCGTCAATGGCAACTTGTGACTTGTGACTTTCTTGTGACTTTCTTGGTGCCATAATTTCAGAAAATCAGGAGCAAAAACACACAGAATTGGTGGCCGCTAAAAGCTTAAGAGCTAATAGGCTAAAGTCAGAATCAATATAAAACAAAACTGTTTCTCTACTGTTGGGGTGGGTCTATGGAACAGATTAGAACAGGACATAAAAGACTGCAGAAGACTGACTCGATTTAAAAGTTTATATAAAAAGAAAATTGTGAAATCATACACAGAAACAAGCTGTTAAGCTAACTTATCATGTAAATGTAGCAGCACTTTATGTTTAGGTTAAAGGGGGTAGGCGCTTATAAGCACTTTGCTTCTGCCTATTTCTTTTCAGACTGTGTATTTTTATTTGTACCGTTAGTTAAATTTTTTTTGTTGTTTTGTGCTCATAAATGTCTGAATAAATTTGAATGATTTGATTTTGATTTGATAATGCAGTTTTGATTCATCAATTTTTTATTTTTTTTTACAGATTAATGATAAATTTGTGCGTCTTTTAAAATCAATTCAAGGGGGGAGCTAAAAAGAAGAGGAATAGGTTACAGAAGAAGAAGAGAGGGGGATAAAATAAAGAGAAAATCTGAAGTTATAGTATTCAGTATCATGATCAACCTACTGAATTATCTAAGGAGAAAAAAAAGAATAGTGATAAAGCTGACACACACAACAGAACCTTCTATAACAAATGATGTAGAACACAAATGCATGTTAATAGAGCTATATTAGTATTGGTTGGAAGCAGAGAACATAGCATACAGTAAACAGTGTGATACAGTGTGCGAGTGTGAGTGAAAGTACATGCATGCTGCCGATGTGAACTATGTGCTTCTTGGGACCAACAGATCCTCACCAGAATACCGGAATGAGGGAGGCAGAGACACACGCAACCCAGGCCAGCGCTCATCCAGATTCCGGGAACCCAAGGCCGATTGCTCCCCGTGGCTGCAGGCGAGCCCAGGGGGTGTTGGAAGCCAAGGCCCAGACAGAGAGGGGAGCACTCACCCTAAGGACCTAGGGGCTCCACTCCACCAAGCCGGGGCCCAACCGGAGGCCCTGCAGGCCCAGGCCACCCAATATGCTGTCACCTCAGCGCAAAACACAGCCAGGTGTCTGACCCAGGCAGCCCAAAGACCACCTCTGCACACCTAATGTCCCTCTTCACTACCCTAGCTCCTCATCTGTAGCTTTGCCAACTCTCTCATGATGCTCGCCACCATGCACCTCTTAACCCCAACCAGTGACGAGGGGCCACGGCGGACACCAGCGAGACCACCCCAGAACTGTCTCCCAAAGGAAACGTACAACCACATCTCTGGGTGCCTCCCGCACCCCAGCAGCGGGCAACACAGAAGTGACTGGCCTCCAAGTCCTGCAAGCCCAGCCCCACTCCAGGCAGCAGAGCCCCATGACCCATTTTTGCTGGTAGATGTGTATTGAAATGTCACTCAAACCTAAAACAGAAAAAAAAAAAC
This sequence comes from Neostethus bicornis, assembly GCA_902685375.1. Lineage (NCBI taxonomy): Eukaryota > Metazoa > Chordata > Actinopteri > Atheriniformes > Phallostethidae > Neostethus > Neostethus bicornis. The sequence goes on along the minus strand of LR738549.1, from coordinate 6,308,492 downwards.
ATGAGTGGAACTCTACCCACAAGACCCCAGAAACTTCTGTGACCAATCAACCAGCATTTGTAGCAACCGCCAAGTATCCCAACCCACAAATCAACCACGGGTCCTACTCCTGGTTTAGCATCTTTCTTATATAGTGTTTGTCTGTGTGATTCTGAGCAGCTAGTTAATTTGTCAAGCCATTTGCAGCTTGCAAATCAAGTTACTTGAAATGGGGTCAGAAGACGGTGCCAGGCGACCCTACAAGAAGATTCAAAATGTAAGATTCTTTTATGTCAAAATGCAAGCATAGTGAAATCTTGACAGACTCAGTATATAAATGTATATATACATATACATGCAACTTAGAAATCTAACTGAAACAGGCATCAGACGAAATAGCATTAATGGACACTGCACAGAGACACAATTAAGGGGTGAAAAAAATTAGGTGATTGTTTACCGAATTGTTTTACAGTGCAGCATTAAAAGTGATGGTGCTGTCAAATAACGATTATTGGTAGTATAGTCAGTGTTGCCGTAAAGTATCCCTAGAGCCGGTCAGTTTGGTGTGCAAGGGGATGGAAGGATATGGGGTGATTACTCTCACAGCCGTGAAGTTGTTTTGATGGCCCTGTACCGTCTGGCCTTTTGCTGAACGCGAGAGCTGTAGACCGATTCCAGATCTGGTAGACAGCAGCCTATAACTCTGTGTGCAGTCCTGACCACCCTAGCCAAGATTATTTTGTCATGTGTAGTGCCGGTGCCATCATTGAGAGAATACTCTTAGTTGAGAAGATACTCTCAATGATGGCTCTGTAGAAGTTTACAAGAAGTTGGGAGGAGAGTTCAATGTCAGCACTGTGCGCGTGCAAAATGAGTTGTAGTGGAAAGCCAGTCGTTTTGAGACCAAAATAAAATGCTGTTTTTCAAGGCATCAAGCAAATACAGATATTTATATTTAGCACTTCATTAATCTCCGTAATTGTTAAATATTCATCGCTAAATCGCTAAATTTCAAAGGAAAAAGTCTCACTTATTCTTTGTTGCACCATGTTTATCACTTACATATGTACGTCCACCTTACAACAACACACACATACAAGCATACAGTTTGCGTAAAATAGATATGGAGTAAAACTGTGTTTAGCTGTGCTTTATTTAAGTACTGGCTACAACAATACTAAAACAATCACATTACCAGTAATAGTCTTTAATCAAATCCAATCAAGTCCTCATCCTCTGTTTCGGAATCGAACAGCTGCGCTAAATTCAACATAGCAGGTTCACTTTTCTCGCTGTCCATCACTTTCTGTACTGTGCGGCTCCTCTGAAATGATGCCGGCTTTTGCGAAAGCTCGGACAACAGTGCCAGCAGACACGTTTACACAAGCATCTGCAATCCACTGGCAAACTGTGGCGTAACTCGCCCGTCGCTGACTTCTATCCTTCACGAACTGTGGTCTCCTCTGGTCATCCATCGCTCCCACGCTGCTCGCAGCCTTACTTTGAACGGCCAATTCACGCCAACATCCACCGGTTAGAGTTCCTTTGTCAGACCTCCCGGAATCACAGCAAGCGTAGTGTTCAACTGCTTCGCTTGTTTTTTTCACAACCCACATAGGGTGCACTACATGATAGGGCGCACCGCTCATTTTGAAGAATATCTAAGACTTTTATATGCGCCTTATGGTCGTGAACAAATACACACAGTACACACAGTACAAATAAATCTGCGTTCGCACCCTCACCTGAGGTCACCAAGTTTAGGGGGTTACCAAAAGAATGAGATTGCGATTACAAGCGGCCAATATGAGCTTCCTTCACATGGTGGCTGGGCTCTCACCCTGGGATAGGGTGAGGAGCTCTGCCATCTGGTAGTAGCTTGGAGTAGAGCCGCTGCTCCTCCAGGTCGAGTGAAGCCAGGCGGGGTATTTCAGGCATCTGGTTAGGAGGCCTCCCAAGTGCCTCGCTGGTGAGGTGTTTTGGGTACGTCCCACCGGGAGGAGACCCAGTTGCAGGCTCCGGACCCACTGGAAAGACTATGTCTCACAGCTGGCCAGGGAACCCTTCGAGACACACACACACACACACACACACACACACACACACACACATACACACACACGCACAGTGGCTACCCATCAGATATCGTTCTTGGTTGAGTGTCAAAAGCAAAAACCCTTGGAGTCAAAATGGATTCTAACCTCACCTTTGACTCCCACATTCACCATCTCTGTAAGGTTTCCTTTCTCCATCTTACATTGTAAAAATAAAGCTCGGCAACGTCCATGTCTTTCCAAACCGGACGCTGAGAGGTTGATTCACGCATTCATCCGCTCCAGGCTGGATTACTGCAACGCCCTCCTTGTAGGGATACATACAGGGGTTTACAAAAGCTCCAGCACATCCAGAACTGTGCTGCCCAGATCCTGATAAGGAGGCACAAATATGACCATATCACTCCCATCCTCAAATCCCACCACTGGCTACCCGTTAAATACAGAATTCAGTACAAGCTTTGCCTCCTTACCCATCAGTGCATACACGGCACTGCACCTGTTTATCTCCAAGAACTCCTAACCCTCCACAACACTGTCCGAGGCCTGCGCTCCTCTTCTTCCTCCTCCTCCTACTGCCTGCACCAACCAAGGACCAAACTTTCCACTATGGGGGACAGGGCCTTCCAGGCAGCTGCTCCACAGCTCTGGAACGCTCTTCCCGAGAGCTTGAGGGCTCCACAAAGCGTTAAGGTTTTTAAAAAAGACTGGAGACATTTTTATTTCTAAAGGCATTTCAACAAAGTTTTTAGTGTTTTTTGTGTTGTGGTTTTGTGTACTTTATTGCTTTTAATCATCGTAGCACTTTGAGATCTCCACTGGAAATGTAAAGTGCGTTATATATTTTTTTTTTATTATTATATACAATTGATAAAAAAGGGTAATCATGAAAAAGATTGGTAAAAATATAAAAAAAACAAAAGACATCAATATTTTTTATCAAACATTTTTAACAGTAAAAGCTTTGTAGTATTCCAAAACTAAATTCAATCTGAGTTCATCACGCACGCAGATACACACACACACACACACAAACAAAATAATACACCCTCCCACACAAACTTGTCCTTCACCCTTATGCAAAGGCAAACTAAAGAAATGATTAATATTTATCACCAAGTGAAACTGTTGTATACATCATCATAATCCATTGATACCCAGTAAGCTTCTGACAGCAATTTTTGGTTCAATTACTGGGGTGAATGCTTACAAGGCATATTGGCATGGCTGACACTCTTTTTTTTCTCTCTCTCTCTCTCTTTCTTTCTCTCCCTGTCTTCTTTTTTTTTTTTTTTTTGAAAGGCATGTGTGTGTTTTGGTCTTTTGGTGGATGGGTGAAGGTGGGGTTGGGCAACAGAGTGTATTCAATTCGATAGTGTCGCTGCTCAGCTATCTGCATGACACTCTGTATGTCTATTGCTAAAAGAAAAAAAAACTTTCAATAAACAAAGTTGAAAAAAAAAAGTTCTAAAGTAACTTTGCATCTCTGGAGCCAGACTGTAGTATCTTAAGTGTAACAATGCATTTAACAGATTTTCTGAACCAGGGATAGAAATAGGCATAAATCACTGGGTTTAGAGAAGAGTTACTGTACAGCAGCCAGATAGTAAATGCTGATATATCACCAGTTGTCAAAACATCCTGACCTCCAAAATACGGATAAAAGTAAGGGCAGTAACACACAAGAAAAACAACCACAACAACACCAAGAGCTTTAGCTGCTTTCCTCTCAGATTTCTTAGCTTTTACAGCAACACAGCCCTGTAGTGTGACAATATGAGACCTCATTGCTCGAGCCTGAGACGCAGCCACTACAAACACCCTCATATACAGAACAATGATCACAGTAATGGGACCCAAAAATGATAAAACGAAATCAAAGAGACCAGTAATGTAATCTATCACTAATACACATTCTCCATCGCATGAGTGATTCTTCTCTGGATCTTTTAGATATTTTCCTAATATTGCACCCCCGTAAAAAATAGATATGATCCAACATATACAAACACAGATTTGAACTCTACCTGGAGTCACTTTGGTGGGATAAGACAGAGGGTGACATATGGCAATATATCTATCAACAGACACCAGAATCATATTTTCTACTGATGCACATGTAAGACAATAACCCATGTAATTAAACAGCACACACATTGTAAATCCTAAAATCCAGCAACCTTCAGTTTGGACGATTGCACATGGCATCAACAGGAGACCAACCATAAAGTCAGAGACAGCCAATGAGAGGAGGAGGAGGTTGGTGGGAGTTTGGAGCTGCCTGGAAACACAGAATAATTATTACTAAACATGAGTGTGCACCATCAAACTCTCACAAGTAAGAACAACAATACTGTCCAGATACACACAGTAACAAATAATTAAATATTTTAGTTTATGCCTGAAATGGAAGATGGAGATGATAACCAGCAGGTTGAGAAGCACAGTGAGCAAAGAGATGCAGGACAGCAGAATGAGAAGGAAAATGTTGAAGGCATAATGTCGAGGCAGCCTCCTGCAGGAGGTGTTGGGAAGCTGTGGAAAGCAGAGCTCATCTTCTTTTAGACTTTCCATAGTGAGAGTAAGAAACTCTGAACTCTGCCTGGTTGAGGCTCTCTTTTAAAAAAGCTACTTCGTTAATCCCCACCTCCCTTCTCTCTGAAGAAGTGATGTAATCATCAATTGTTTTTCTCTAAACTACAATAGTCAACTTATTTCTGTTCTTGTTCCAAAAGGTCAACTGAATTTAGTTCACATTGTACAAAATAAACTTTCTAAATATACAATTTTGTTGTATGTGAATTCCAGAGGTGTCAAAAGTACCAACATTTTCTACTCAAGTAGAAGTATAAATACCGAGTTAAAAAACTACTTTAGTAAAAGTAGAAGTATCAACTCAAGTTTTCTACTTAAGTAAAAGTAAAAAGTAACCTATTTTAAAACTACTTCAAGTAAAAAAAGTAAAAGTAATTTTCAGAAAAAAAGGAATATGGTTAACAAAAGCGTATGAACATATTTTTAACCATTATCACATGCTTTAAGGAGCAGAAAATATGATAATAAATGAAAGTGTTTTGGTGAAACTTTATGAATCAGAAACATTTATTTCTTAATAATCTTTATTGGAAATCGATTAATTAACACACTCAAATATATTAACATAAGCAGAGCATTATATAACGTCCCTTCAGCTACCAAGCTTCACTCTGCATCACCTAATTTAACCAACTTCAGCAGACACAAACACACTCAATGTTAAAAAAAATAAATAAATGAAAAAAAAATGACCAAAAGGCTTTTTCAAGCCTTGAAGGCAGCTAGTTTTCAAAGTTCTTTGAGGCAATACTGAATAGTCTTTATCAAGTTGATAAGGTTGGGAGTGCCACATAAAGCCTGCGTGACACCTGGAACCAGCGTTGCCAGGTGGGAGGTGCTGGATTAACGTACTAATGACGTAAAATTATCGTATTTTACAAAAAATATCGTACACCCAGTAAAACCACGCCCATTGACAAAATAACACCCTTTACATGCACTCGTAAGGCAGTGGGAGTGAAGGAAACACACAGGAGGCAAAATCCTTGGATTCTTTTTCTAAAATTTTAAGAACTGTAAAAATGAAAAAATAACCAGGGAAACAAGATTAAAAAAAAAACAGTAGGGGCGGGACCTAGGAGACGGTATATATAAATTTACATATATACATATCTACATATATATGTGTACATACATATAAGGTTTTTTTAATGTTAACCCAAACATCTACATGATACAAAATCTAAGCGATGTGTAGTTTTAATCTCCTCAGTCAGTCTTTATAAACTAATCAATAACATTTTGGATGCTTTTAAGCACAAATACTTCATCCACTGCTATTTATGGATTAATCAGTTCAATTAGCTTTGTTTCTAAAGATAAAATAGTGCGTCACAGATCAAAGTTATTTTTATGAAAATACCATCTACAACATTTTCAGCAAAGACGTTTACAATAACCGCAGACTGAAAATAATAACTAGAGTATGCTGTTTCGGAGAAACAGCGCGTTGAATGCCTGCTCGCGGGGGGCGAGGACGCCGAGGACGCCGAGGACGCCGAAGCCCTTTTTTTTTTTTTTGTCATCCTCTGATGCTGAAAATGACCTGAAAGCTGGCTAAAAATAAACCTGAATGTACATATGTGCTGGAAAAGGATTTCAAACACATAAAATTTTTATAAAGTTTTGTCTTTTATTGTGAAAATCTCGTTAAAGTTGTGTAATTAGGCTTTAAAGTTGAGAAAACAAAACAGCGTTAAAGTTTTTTTAAAAAAATAATTTTAATGTAAAAGTGTGTAAAAGATGATAATTTTTCATTATTTTGAGTCTTTTATTGTGAAAATCTCATTAAAAATGGCGAAAATTGCTTTTAAGTTGAATTTTAATAAAAGACGAAGAATTATTAAAAAAAGAAAAAAAATAATGTAAAAATGTTTAAAAGATAATATTTTTTTAATTTTTTAGGTCTTTTATTGTGAAAATCTCGTTAAAGTTGTGTAATTAGGCTTTAAAGTTAAGAAAACAAAACAACCCTAAAGTTATTTAAAAAAAAATAATATTAATGTAAAAGTGAGTAAAAGTTAATCATTTTTCATTATTTTGTGTCTTTTATTGTGAAAATCTCATTAAAAATGGCGAAATATGCTTTTAAGATGAATTTTAAAAAAAGACGAAGAATTATTAAAAAAAGAAAAAATTTAATGTAAAAATGTGTAAAAGATAGTAATTTTATATTATTTTAGGTCTTTTATTGTGAAAATCTCGTTAAAGTTGTCTAAATATGCTTTAAAGTTAAGAAAACAAAACAACTGAAAAGTTCTAATGAGCTGTCTTCCCATCAGAGCTCCTTAATTGCGCCTCAAAACACACCTGATGCAGGTCACAAGACCACAGAAACAGAGTCTGCATACAGCCAGCACAGCCTACTTCCAAATAAGGAGATGTCTGTGACATCACACAGACTCCTTCATTACCTTATAAGGAGATGAGCCTCTGAGTGCTCATTAATTGGGCGGCAAAACACACCTGCTCAGTTGGAGGAGAGAATTTCTGAATAGGCAAACAAATGCTAATTGCGCGAAAATGGAAACAGATAGAAAAAAAATTCTTTCAGATTTAGAAGCAGGACGATGAAATCTACTTGGGGATGTAATTTTATTTTTGTAGCTCAAACAGAAATGAAATGGCAGCCATTTTAGTGTCACAAAAATGTCACTTTTTGGGGGGAGGTCTCCTTCTGAGGATCATAGAGGAAAATCTGTTGGTCTGACAGATTCAAGAGTGACCTTGGATGAAAGAGGACAAGAATTCCTCCGTTTTGAGCTAAAATTTATGTTTGTGGGATAAAAACTCAAAGAGTTATAAAAATTTGTTTGGAAGGGTAAAATTTTAAAATCCGGTCAGAGGGACGAAAATTAGACCTGACTTCTCGACCTTCGGGAGCCCGTAGCGGCTAAACCGTCGCTCTGACGAAAAAATGAGCCGAGGTGCCAACTGTTCCTGACAAAATTTCCTTCGTTTTGATATAAAAAAATTTCCGGTGCGCCAAAAATTGTGGGAGCTAGAGCCTTTTGAACACAAATTTTGTGAATTCGCTTCGCACTCTGTTTCAACAGTGCGCGGGAGACAAAAAAAAAATTCTGATTTTTTCATTTTTTTCACTTTTTTTATAAAGTGATTGCTCTGGAACCGTAGAAGGTATGAAAGTGTCCTTCGGATGGTAAAGAGGTCAAATCCTTGTGACCCGTTTAAACTTTAAATGGTGTTTCTAGCTAAAAGTATGCCAGAGCTGGAAAGCTTTGAAGAGCATGTGGTTTTTGGCCAAAATTGCATTATTTCCAATGGGGCCAATTTGTGTCGTGTTTTTTTGCGATAAATCGGAAACCGAATAAAATTTCCAAAAGTTGAATAGATCCGTAAATCTCATTTCCGAGCCGGTCGTTTTGAGCCCTGAACGGCTGCGCTCGGGCAAACGGATCTTGAGATTTTACGTGCCAAAAAACGTACGGAAGAATACGGCAGATTCTACTAGAGTATGCTGTTTCGGAGAAACAGCGCGTTGAATGCCTGCTCGCGGGGGGCGAGGACGCCGAAGCCCGTTTTTTTTTTTTTTTTCATCCTCCGATGCTGAAAATGACCTGAAAGCTGGCTAAAAAACCCCTGAATGTACATATGTGCTGGAAAAGGATTTCAAACACATAAAATTTTTATAAAGTTTTGTCTTTTATTGTGAAAATGTCGGTAAAGTTGTGTAATTATGCTTTAAAGTTAAGAAAACAAAACAGCGTTAAAGTTTTTTAATAAAAAAAATTTAATGTAAAAGTGTGTAAAAGATAATCATTTTTCATTATTTTGTGTCTTTTATTGTGAAAATCTCATTAAAAATGGCTAAATATGCTTTTAAGATGAATTTTAAAAAAAGACGAAGAATTATTAAAAAAAGAAAAAATTTAATGTAAAAATATGTAAAAGATAGTCATTTTTTATTATTTTAGGTCTTTTATTGTGAAAATCTCGTTAAAGTTGTCTAATTATGCTTTAAAGTTAAGAAAACACAACAACCCTAAAGTTATTTTAAAAAAATAATTTTAATGTAAAAGTGTGTAAAAGATATTAATTTTATATTATTTTAGGTCTTTTATTGTGAAAATCTCATTAAAGTTGTCTAATTATGCTTTAAAGTTAAGAAAACAAAACAACTGAAAAGTTCTAATGAGCTGTCTTCTCATCAGAGCTCCTTAATTGCGCCTCAAAACACACCTGATGCAGGTCACAAGACCACAGAAATACAGTCTGCATACAGCCAGCACAGCCTACTTCCAAATAAGGAGATGTCTGTGACATCACACAGACTCCTTCATTACCTTATAAGGAGATGAGCCTCTGAGAGCTCATTAATTGGGCGGCAAAACACACCTGCTCAGGTGGGACAGAGAATTTCTGAATATGCAAACAAATGCTAATTGCGCGAGAATGGAAACAGATAGAAAAAAAATTCTTTCAGATTTAGAAAGAGGACGATGAAATCTACTTGGGGATGTAATTTTATTTTTGTAGCTCAAACAGAAATGAAATGGCAGCCATTTTAGTGTCACAAAAATGTCACTTTTTGGGGGGAGGTCTCCTTCTGAGGACCATAGAGGAAAATCTGTTAGTCTGACAGATTCAAGAGTCACCTTGGATGAAAGAGGACAAGAATTCCTCCGTTTTGAGCTAAAATTTATGTTTGTGGGATACAAACTCAAAGAGTTATAAAAATTTGTTTGGAAGGGTAAAATTTTAAAATCCGGTCAGAGTGTCAAAATTTAGACCTGACTTCTCGACCTTCGGGAGCCCGTAGCGGCTAAACCGTCACTCTGACGAAAAAATGAGCCGAGGTGCCAACTGTTCCTGACAAAATTTCCTTCGTTTTGATATAAAAAAATTTCCGGTGCGCCAAAAATTGTGGGAGGTAGAGCCTTTTGAACACAAAGAGTCTGGTTTCTCTCTCCACTCTGTTTTTACAGTGCGAGAGAGAAGAAAAAAAAAATCTGATTTTTTCATTTTTTTCACTTTTTTTATAAAGTGATTGCTCTGAAACCGTAGAAGGTATGAAAGTGCCCTTTAGATGTTATAGAGGTCAAATCCTTGTGACCCGTTTAAACTTTAAATGGTGTTTCTAGCTAAAACTATGCCAGAGCTGGAAAGCTTCGAAGAGCATGTGGTTTTCGGCCAAAATCCCATTATTTCCAATGGGGCCCATTTTTTTCGTGTTTTTTTGCGATAAATCGGAAACCGAATAAAATTTCAAAAAGTTGAATAGATCCGTAAATCTCATTTCCGAGCCGGTCGTTTTGAGCCCTGAACGGCTGCGCTCGGGCAAACGGATCTTGAGATTTTACGTGCCAAAAAACGTACGGAAGAATACGGAAGATTTCCAGAAAGCAAAACAGGATCACTATAGTTGAATGCCTTTTAGGCATTCAACTGATAATAAAACATTTCTTTGCTGTTGTTTTTTTTTTTTAAATTGATAATTCAATCAAAGTTCAGTGTTGCAGCATCAGAAACACTTTGATTTCCGAGCCCGAGTCTCAAACACGGAAATTGACGTCCCTGCTCTTTAAAAGTTTGTGGGCGGGGCTACTCGCCCCAAAGTAATGATTGACTGGACCTTTCAGCCAATTATTCATCTGTTCCTTTGTTTGATGCATTCAGGGTTCATAAAAAAAAAAAAAACTCCGACAAACAGTCGCGGCTTTTTAACGGTGACAAAATGGCGAAAGTAGCGACTACTTTTTATAAAATGAACGAAGTAAAAGTACAGATAATTGCATAAAAAAGTAGTGAGTAAAAGTAAAAAGTAGACAAAAAAATAATTACTTCGTTAAAGTAAAGATAACGAGATTTTCTACTTGAGTAAGGTAACGAAGTAGACTTACTTCGTTACTTGACACCTCTGTCATGAATCAAAACTCTGTGATGAATCAAAACTGCATTATGAATTCACTGAATTCATAATGCAGTTTTGATTTATCATAATTTTTTTTTCTTCAGATTTATGGTAGAAAAGGTTTCAAAAAAGTCTTCTGGACAGTTTAATTCTTCAACGAGACGTTTCGGCTTCCATCCGGAAATCATTTTCAATCTGAATCATTCAGATTGAAAATGATTTTGTTTAGAAAATGAGTTTGTTTAGTTTTTACCACCAGAATCAACTCCCTCTCATCTCCTCAGCTCGAGCTGGAATGATGGAAAATGTCTATCTCCTGAGTTTTATTTGTGCTTTTTCTGAATCTGAATGATTCAGATTGAAAATGATTTCCGGATGGAAGTCGAAACGTCTCGTTGAAGAATTAAACTGTCCAGAAGACTTTTTTGAAACTTTTTCTACTATGGATCACTCCTGGATGAATGAGGGACTACACGGATTTGCTTCAGATTTATGATTCTTCTTCTTTCGGCATTTCCCTTCATGGGTCGCCACAGCAGGTCAGTTTCTTCCATCTAACCCTATCTGCTGCATCCTCTTCAGTCACACCAACTATCTTCATGTCTTCCTTCACTGTATCCATGAACCTCCTTTTTGGCCTTCCTCTTGTCCTCTTTCCTGGTGGTTCCAAATCCAGTATCCTTCTTCTGATGTACTCTCTCTGCTCTGCACATGTCCAAACCATCTTAGTCTGGCCTCTCTGACTTTATCCCCAAAACCTCTAACATGTGCTGTTCCCCTGATGTACTCATTTCTATTTCTATTTACTATTTTCTATTTCTATTTTTTTTTCTTATAGCCCAAAATCACAGAATGTCCGTCTCAATGGGCTTCACAAGAAAAAGAGGAATGTATTAACACAAATACACAAACAAGAAAAATAACTAACATATGCTAACTAAACAAGACTAGCACATTAATGCACTTCTCGGTGAGGAAAAACTCCAAAAAAACCCATCAGTGGGGAAAAAATAAGAAACCTCATGGGGATCCACGTGAAAGAGAGATCCCTCCCCCGGGACGAGCAAACAATGTGTCAAAGATTATTGTTTAAATATTAGCTTATTCTAATCTACAGCTAAATATCTAAAGAAGTCAATAAATGTTCTTCATCCTGATGGAAACACTGGGGGACTCCTCAGCCCGGAGATGTCCAGAACGGGGATGAGTAGATGTTCTTCATGCTGATGGAAACACGGGGGACTCCTCAGCCCGGAGATGTCCAGTACGGGGATGAGTAGATGTTCTTCATCCTGATGGAGACACGGGAGACTCCTCAGCCCAGTGATGCCCACGGCGGGGATGAGTAGATGGATTTCATCGTGATGGAGCGGGGATGAAGAAGCGCGGAGGTCTCCTCGGTGTGGCCATGCCCAGGACAGGAACGCAGAATCCTGAATGGGGCTCTCTCCCAGAGAGGAGGGAGAGAGGTGGACAGCATGTGAATTGTATTGTACCAACTAGCAGTGTACAGTAATTCTAAATAAACAGACAATTGAGAACAATGAATGAGATAGAAAGCCAGGGGTTTAGGGTAGAGCGTTAGAGTAGGGGGTACGGGGAAAGAGCCAAGGCAGTCTGGCAGAGAATAGTAGATAGAATTAGAGGACAGAACCCCAATGTACCATACTTTCCCCAGCTTTTACTATCTAGCAGCCAACTAATAATTATATCAGCAAATTGAATCTGTTTCTATCTGGCCTATTGATAAGCTTGTTCAAACAGGAATGCTTTAAGCCTCCCTTTAAATGTAGGAACACTGTCTGCCTCTCTCACTTGAGCTGGGAGCTTATTCCATAAAACTGGAGCTTGGTAGCTAAAGGCTCTACCTCCAACTGTACTTTTTGAAATCCTAGGAACCACCAACAGCCCTGCACCCCGTGAGCGGAGCGTTCTGCTTGGTTGAACAGGATTTCTAATCCTGTTCATCCTGGTCACAACCACAGAGATCCACAGCATCTTCATCTGTGCTACATCCTTCTCTGTTTCCTGTCTTTTTCTCAGTGCTACTGTTTCTAGACCAAACAGCATCGCCGGTCTCACCACAGTTTTGTACACTTTCCCTTTCATTTTGCTGAAACTCTTTTGTCACTCATCACACCTGATACTTTTTTCCACCCGCTCCAGCCTGCCTGCATATGCTTCTTCACTTCTTTTCCACACTCTCCATTGCTCTGGACTGTTGATCCAAAGTACTTAAAATCTTCCACCTTCTCTTATCTCTTCTCCCTGTAACCTCACTTTTCCATTTGGATCCCTCTCATTCACACACATGTACTCTGTCTTACTCTGACTAATCTTCATTCCGCTTCTTTCTAGTGCAAACCTCCACCTCTCCAGCTTTTCCTCCACCTCTTCCCTCCGTTCACTTCAGATCACAATGTCATCTGCAAACGCCATTGTACATGGAGATTCCTGTCTAACCTCTTCTGGCAGCCTGTCCATCACCATAGCAAACAGCAAATGGCTCAGAGCAGATTCTTGGTGTAGTCCCACCCCCACACTGAACCCCCACGTACCTTGTCATACGCTTTCTCTAGATCTACAAAACCACAGTGCAGCTCCCTCTGACCTTCTCTGTACTTCTCTATCAGCATCCTCAAGACAAATTCTGCATATGTAGTGCTTTTTTAGGCATAAAACCATACTGCTGCTCACAAATTCTTACTTCAGACCTTGGCCTAGCTTCAACAACTTTTTCCCATAACTTCCCATAACTGACTGATCAGTTTTATTCCTCTGTAGTTACCACAACTCTGCACATCTCCCTTGTTCTTAAAAATAGGAACCAGCACACTTCTTCTCCATTCATCAGGCATCTTCTCACTTTCTAATATCCTGTTAAACAGCCCAGTCAGAAACTCTTCTGCCACTTCATCTAAACACTTCCATACTTCTACAGGAATATCATCAGGACCGAGAGCCTTTCCACTCTTCATCCTCTTCAGTGCCCTCTTTATTTCTACCTTACTAATACTAGCCACTTTCTGCTCCGCTATGGTAACGTCTTCTACTCTTTCCACTTCTTTCATTTTCTTCATTCATCAACTCTTCAAAGTACTGTTTCCAACTTCCCATCACATTACTGGTATCTGTCAAAAGACATCCATTCCTGTCTTTAATCACCCTAACTTGCTACATATCCTTCCCATCTTTGTCTCTCTGTCTCGCCAACCTGTATAGTTCCATCTCTCCCTCTTTGCTGTTCAGTCTAGAGTATAGGTCATCATAGGCTACTTGTTTTGCCTTTGCCACCTCTTATGCTGTATCACCCTGTACACTTGCCTACTCTCCTCAGTCCTCTCAGTGTCCCACCTCGTCTTAGCCAGCCTCTTTCTTTTGATAAAATCCTGTACCTCCTCATTCCACCACTAAGTCTCTCTATCAAGCTTCCTTCCAGATGACACACCAGGTACTCTCTGACCTGTCTCCCTGATCACATTAGCTGTAGTTGTACAGACATCTGGAAGCTTTTCCTGCCCACCAAAAGCCTGTCACAACTCCTTTATAGGAGTTACAGGCTGCACCCTCAACTGGCTGCTGTCTTCCTTTATAGGAGGAAGACAGCAGCACTCTTCCTTTTTCAAGTTCCACCATTTAGTCCTTTGCACTCCCTTCATCTTCTTAAACTTCCTCACTGCTATGGTCATCGTACACACAACCATTCTGCGCTGTTTGGCTACATTGTCTCTTGCTACAACTTTGCATTCACTGATCTCTTTCAGATTACACCGCCTACACAAAATGTAATCTACCCATGTACTCTTTCCTCCACTCTTGTACGTCACCCTGTGTCACAGTCTTTTCTTGAAGAAAGTATTCACTGCAGCCATTTGTTTGAACTTTATTATTATTTGAACTTTTGAAATCCTGAGTTAACCTTGTGCCCTTTGCTTTGCAGACTTTTCTGAATTGAGTTGATAAACTTTTTTTGATGTCCTGCTCCTGGGTCCTCCTCCTTCCCATCCCTAAAACGCCTGACAAAAACTTAGCGCAAAGAAGTTTTTTTGGAAAACAAGTTACTGCTAACGCAGGTGAAAATGGCGCAAATGCTTTGGGGATGCTCGCAAATGCTCGAATGTCTCTCTTGAACAAGAGGACACAGCAGAAGGCAGTGAAGTTGGCAAGCATTTCTGGCCTCATATTGAAAGCACGTTTAGTTTGTGCTAAACACAAAAAAATCACTACGTGAGGCAGTGTCTGCTGTGTTTCCAAAGCAAACGGACATTTCAGTCAACAAAAATTCCACATCCAACCTGTGAAAAAATGTTGCGGTAAGTTAAATCTAATACAGTCATTACTAATGTCTCATTAGCCTATGTAAATAAGAGCGTTTGCTTCAGCCGTTACCTTTTCGGTCCTTTGCTGGAATATGGTTGTTTTCTTTATTTCATTGATATGAGGTTGTACTGTGACCGAAATAAATAAATAAATAATAAAAAAAAAAAAAGAGTAATTTTCCTGCATTTTGGTGGCCCATTTGCATGTTTATATTTTCATGTGTACATACAAAAAATATGTTACTTTAAAATTATTCAGTACTTGAATGGTTTTTTTAACCGATACATTTTACTCTTACTTGAGTAAAAAAAAAAAAAATAGGTCTACCTTTTACTTTTACTTGAGTAAAAATATTTTGGAGTAACTGTACTCTCACTGTTGATTCTGACATTTTATTAAACACGTCAGACTTGAAGAGTAGTTTGGATAAACTGGACAGGTGTGACGTGTCGGACACGCTGTCGGTGTTGAACGTAATCTACAGGTTGGCGTTAATATGGACGGTGACGAAAAGGACTTGGTGAACATTTTAAGACTCGTTGGTTATGCCAGCCATGTTGAACGACTTGGAGATGTGTCCTAGTTCCTAACCCTCTGATGATCTGATGAGTTGTGAGGCATTGTTGAGTCTCGATGACTAAACCTTTTATTCTAACGAGAAGAACAAACTTTATTTAAACTTTATTCCACTTAATAAATATTTGAGTAAATTTTTTGGCTACTCTACCCACCTCTGGAAGTCTGTGGGAAGAAAAAGGTGTGGCAGAAAACCCTGCGCAACAAGAAGAGGTGTCCGGACCCTGACCTTGGGAAACCTGCGGAATGTTTCTACTGAATCTAGAGTGGAAACATCCAGAGCCACTATGTACAGGCATGTGCAGTAAATCGGCTACAGGTGCTACAGAGAAGCAGCACTGGACTTTCACTCAGTGGTCCAAAGCACTGTTTTTGGATGAAAGCAATTTTTGCATGTCATTCAGAAATCAAGGTGCCAGAGTCTGGTAGAAGACTGGAGAAAGGGAAATGCCAAAATGCCTGAAGTCCAGTGTCAAGAACCCACAGTCAGTGATGGTCTGGGGTGCCATGTCAGCTGCTGGTGATGGTTCACTGTGTTTTATCAAGGACAGGATTGATTCAGCCAGCTATCAGGAGATTTGGAGCACTCCATGCTTCCATCTGCTTTATGTCCGTAAAAAGCTTTACGGACATAAAGATTTCATTTTTCAGCACGACCTGGCACCTGCTCAAGTGCCAAAACCAAACCAAAAGTTTTTTTTGTCATTAAAACCACTGGTAAATGGTTCACTGATCATGGCATTGCTGTGCTCAATTGGCGTGCCAACCCAGCTGACCTGCGTAAATCCTATAGGGAATCTGTAGGATATTGTGCATGGTCTGTTCTTTAAACCATCTCACTGAGCCGTCCCAGCAAACATCTGCTCCCTGTTCAGGGAAAGCCCCTTGCTAAACCAAAATAGAGAGACATGTTTTTTTTAGTGATTCAGAAGTCTAACATCTACATCTGTAGCTCCATTAATTTTTGTCCTACAGCCACAAATTTGGCATCAGAACTTGTAAAATTTTGTCTTCTAAAGAGTAACTCGGACAAGACTTTGGATTTATGTCATAATTGTCCTGCAACAGCCATCTGACCGAGCCAAAGTCAGAATATGCTATTAATTACATTCCGTTACGTGTTATCGTTGTGTTTGTGTTGTTTTTAATGAGGATGACTTTGAACTAATTTGGTCTGCAGGGTGGAACTTTCTGTTCATTTAGCCAATTCACATGGTGTTGGAACAAATACAAAATTGTTTTCCTTGAACAATGTTGTAAATGTCAAATTTAGCATCTGTGCAAACCATTACATTACTTAACATTTATGTTTCTCAACCATTTCCAACTTTTTATTCTTTAGCGTTTCTGCATAACTAGGCAGCTGCTGGGCATCAAGCAGTTGTTTTTCTTAAACAATACATTTCTAGTCTACATTATTGTCATTGTTGACAATCATTGTGAAAATAATTCATCTGATCAGTGTCTTCACATTCATGAGTGTCATGAATTATTTTTAATCAGAATCAGAATCAGAATGCTTTTATTGCCATGTCAATCAAGAATATCAGAGACTAGGAACTTGCTTTGATACAGGTGGGCAATAATATAAGACAAAAACAACAAAAAGTAAAATAAATAAAAATAATTGTTACAAAACAAAGAGTGCTCAGAAAGAAAAAGAAAAGTAGTGCAATGTCATAGAAAAATAATAAAAAATAATAAAAATAGTGTGTAAATAGAAATAATGTGTAAATAGAATGTGTAAAATAATGTGTAAATAGAAGCAAACTGAGCAAATGTGATATTGCAGGGTAGCCTAACAAGCTGGTAGGTCTTTGTGTGACTGAGAATCCATGAAGTAGCTCTCAGTGTCAAAAAGATTTTGGGCCTCTGGTGTAGGATGACAAATCAACAGAACCAAAAGGAATTTGACATGTCCTAAGGTTTCTATGGAGGCCAGACTTCCAATGTCCTCAGCTCTGCAACTTAAAATGCCAGTGAGTGACAAGACTTTGGATTTTAAACAGAACAGTTAAAAATCTTGTGGACCCGAACCGATGACCTGGATTACTTCAGAAATGTAATCACTTCTAGATCTTCTCATTTGCCCCCTGCAGGTTAGGGACAAAGTCCTGTCCCAAGGAGGAGAGTTTAAGTATCTCGGGGTCTTGTTTACGAGTGGGGGAAGTATGGAGCGGGAGATCAACAGACGGATTGGTGTTGTGTCCGCAATAATCAAGACACGGCTGGTTCATCAAGGTAAAGAAAGAGCTGAGCCGGAAAGCGAAACTCTCGATTTACAATTAAATCTACCTTCCCTCCCTCACCTCAGTTCACCAGCTGTGGGTGGTGCAAGCGGCTGACATGAGCTTTCTCCGTATGATGGCTGGGATCCCACTCCGAGAACGAATGCGGAGCTCTGCCATCCGGCAGGACCTCAGGGTAGAGCTGCTGCTACTCCAGGTCGAGAGAAGCCGCATTGTAGATGGGGTAGTTGAGGTATCCGGTTAGGGTGCCTCGCAAGTACCTCGTAAATGAGGTGTTTCGGGTACAACCTACCAGGTGGAAACTCAGACACAGGCTCGGGCCCACTGGAGAGACTATGCTTCATAGCTGGCTGGGGAAAAACTTGGGAGCCTTTCAGGTGAGCTGGAGGATGCAGCTGGGGTGAAAGAATCCTGGGCTTCCCATTTGAGGCCTTTGTTCCTGTGACCCAGCCCCAGATAAGCGGAAGACAACAGAACTAATCTTCCAATTGTGAATGTTTTCTGAAATTTTATGGAAATCTACCTGTAAGTTTTTGAGTTATCTATTGCATTGTCTTGTTCATGCACTCACTCTATGGAAACCTTCGGATGTGTCACATACACATGCAAACACACACACAAACACACACACACACACACACACAAAATCACACACACAGGCTCCATCATCACAAAGTGTTCTTGGCGGAGTGTCAAAAGTAAAAAATATACAATTGATAAAAATGAGTAGTCATGAAAAAAATTGGTAAAAGTTTAAAAAAAAATTTACTTCAATATTTGCATAAAACATTTTTCAACAAAACAGCTCTGTAGAGTTCCTAAAAAAAATTCAAACATCACACTAGCACATGTTGGAATGGTGGTGGAATGAGGAGGTACAGGATTTTTCTTACTGCAGATTCCCACACACACAGACACACAAACAAAAACAAAATAATACACCCTTGCACACAAACTTGTCTTTCACCCTACTGCAAAGGCAAACAAAAGCAGTGACGTGCGGTCAGGGAAGGCAGGGCAGGCAGTGCCCTTTTTTGTCATCATGACAAAAAAGCAAAAAAAAAAAGTGTAATACTGTTTTTTCCACTGTTATGTGTTAAAAATGCATTTGGAGTGTGGCTACACATTTCTGCCATTTTATAGAGTAAAAATAGCCTAATTTAATTTTTTTCAGAAACCCAAAGGGAGGCAGAGATGAGCTGTGCTTCCGTTCTGACTGCATGATTCAATACAAACTGGGTGGTTTATGCGTACTAGTTTCTGTTACTCAGCAAATTGCCATGATAAACTTAACAGAAATATTTATGAAACACCACAACTTTCTGCAGTCTATATAATGTATTTTGTGTGTGTGTGTGTGTTAGAAAACTACCGCTGCTGATCGCACAAAAATGGCATATTGAAAAATTGGCAGGGGAGGCAGGTCTGTACTCCGCTTCCAAATGGGGGCACGCACAAACTGGCAGCCCCTTTCTTTTTTTTAGCGAGGAAGAACCTGTCCGTTTTTCTGTTGACAAAATCTCCATTAAGACAGAGCGACTCTTAAACTAAGAAAAATAAAGACAACTTCGATAATTTAATCCTAAAACTTTTCGGTGGATGGACTTCATTTATAAGTAAAAGTAAGGACAAAACTGATTCTATTTTCTTTTAAAATAAAATGGGAAAAATGATAGAAATAAATGCTTGGCCTTGAAGGTTTTTCTCTTTTTTCTGATGATTTTAAAAGGCATACTTTTATCAAATGTATTATAACATTTAAAATGTGACAAATAACAGATTTTTTTTCCTTACTGAAAATGAAGTCTCTTTACTTTAATTTGTACTCCTCTGACTTAAGGAGTCAGTGCCTCCCAAGACATGAACCTCATCGCACGTCACTGAACTAAAGAAATTATTAATATTCACCACAAAGTGAAAATGTTATATACACATCCCAATAATTCATTGATACCAAGTAAACCTCGTACAGCCATTGGAGCAGTTACTGTGGCAAATGTTAAAGGCTCTTTGTGTGTTTTGTTTAAATATAAATGATCAGGTGACTCATTGTTACCGCCTGAAAAAACAATTCTAAAGTAACTTTTTGTCTCTAGAGCCAGACTGCAGTATCTTAAGTGTAACAATGCATTTAACAGATTTTCTGAACCAGGGATAGAAAAAGGCATAAATCACTGGGTTTAGAGAAGAGTTACAGTACAGAAGCCATATAGTAAAAACTGTCATATTATCAGTTGTCAACAAATCCTGTCCTGCAAAAGACGGATAGAAGTAAGGACAGTAACACACAAGAAAAACAATCACAACAACACCAAGAGCTTTAGCTGCTTTTCTCTCAGACTTCTTAGCTGTTACAGGAACACAGCCCTGTAGTGTGACAGCAGTCATATGAGACCTCATTGCTCGAGCCTGAGATACAGCCACGACAAACACCCTCATATAGAGAACAATGATCACAGTAATAGGACACAAAAAAGTGAAAATGACATCAAAAATACCAGTTACAAAATCAATTACTAGTACACATCCTCCATCGCACGAGTGATTCTTCTCTGGATCTTTTAGAAATTCTCCTAATATTGCACTGCTGTAAAACATAGATATGATCCAACATAGACAAATAGAAATTTGAACTCTACCTGGAGTCACTTTGTTGGAGTAAGACAGAGGGTGACATATGGCGATGTATCTATCAACAGACACCAGAATCATATTTTCTACTGATGCACATGTAAGAAAATAAGCCATGTAATTAAACAGCACACACATTGTGAATCCCAAAACCCAGCAGCCTTCTGTTAGGAAGATTTGGCATGGCATCAACAGGAGACCAACTAGAAAGTCAGAGACAGCCAGTGAGAGGAGGAGGAGGTTGGTGGGAGTTTGGAGCTGCCTGGAAACACAGAATAATTATCACTAAAAATGAGTGTGCGCCATTAAACACTCACAAGTAAGAACAACAATACTGTCCAGATACACACAGTA
Source organism: Neostethus bicornis (assembly GCA_902685375.1). Taxonomy (NCBI): domain Eukaryota; kingdom Metazoa; phylum Chordata; class Actinopteri; order Atheriniformes; family Phallostethidae; genus Neostethus; species Neostethus bicornis. Next base: position 6,287,859 of record LR738549.1, on the reverse strand, counting down.
ATACATGATTAAATAATTTAGTTTATGCCTGAAATGGAAGATGGAGATGATGACCAGTAGGTTGAGAAGCACAGTGAGCAAAGAGATGCAGGACAGCAGAATGAAAAGAAAAATATTGAAGGCATGAGTTTGAGGTAACTTCTTGCAGGAAGTGTTGGGAAGCTGTGGAAAGCAGAGCTTATCATCTTTTAGACTTTCCATAGTCAGAGTGAGAAACTCTGAACTCTGCCTGGCTGAGTTTTCCTTTTAAGAACGCTCCTTGTTTTCTCCTCCACCTCCTTCCTCTTTGAAGAAGTGATGTAATCATTGATTATAACACTGTTTCGGTGTTCTGAACCACTATAGTCAACTTATTTTGTTCTTGTGCCTCATTTAGTTTACAAGTTAAGTTTTGTCTAGAAAAGTTATAGGTCTTAAAAAGACTTCCTTTCTTTACATTTTAAGTGTTGTCGAGACTTGATATTGGTCTCAAACAAATTTAACCCATTTTCAGTAGAAATAAGTTGTAAGGTATTTTATTTTCTGAACTGCTTACTCCTAACAAACCTGCGTGGGTTGCCGAAGACTATCCCGGCTGATTTCAGGCAAGAGGCAGGATACACACCAAAAAGTTCACCAATCTGTTCAGATCGTCCAACCTTCCAGAACATTTTCTTTCTCCTAATTCAGCCGACCTGGTCCCAGCTGAAACTTCCTGATGTCTGCACCTGTGTCTCGTCCCACGCACCCACAGTTATGAGGAGGAGACGGCAGCTCAGTGGTTGGAGCATTCGCGCGCGGACCGGAAGTTCGTGGGTTTGCGTCCCACAGAGAGCACGTCTAAGGTCCTTGGAGAAGACACCTAACCCCTGCTTCTCCTCCCATTGGCACTGTCGAAGGGCAGCCTGCTGCGGTGTAAGGAGTGCAACACACAAATTTCCCCGGTGAGGGATGAATAGAGTAATTTATTTATTTTATTTAACCCCTAGTGTCCATCACTCAATTTTTAGATCATCTGCTGTTCTGCTCTCCTACTGCAGCCATGATGGCGTCCCTCCATGTCTAGTCCCTCAGCCTCGTGTTTCTCATTCGATGGCTCCTCTTTCTGGTCCTGCCAAGGATGTACAAAGTACAAGCCTGCCTAGGTTGGCTTTCAAGCTGCACATGCCTACCCCTCTTCCTTTACAGCTGATTTACTGCAATAAACTAGTCAAAACTGGCTATGCTTCTGGGTACTACACCTTAAACTTCACTGCCTCATGACAAAACTCCACACAGAAAGGCCAGTGTTTCAATCCTTACCCCCTCACCCCCCACCCCTCCGGGTCGCAAAACACTTACCTTCTTGCTGGGAGGACCCTTTGCTAACCACTGTGTCACATTGTAGTTGTTTTTTTTACAAAAAAACAAATGTATAGCAACAAATTAAATATGGTTTAATTATCTATTAACTTTCACCATCTGGCGTTATGAAAACCAGAATGGTATTTTGTATTGCTGTGTTGCTGGACAGATCACCCTACCAAGGTCAGCACCATGAGGCGACCATGACAAGTACTTTTTTGTATTTTTACATTTTTTGTAACACTCTAAATGTTTGCGTTTTTTGTGGACTTTTTGCTGATCTTGAAAGAGAAAACTGAGGAAAGAGGGAGCGGGAGAGGAGTGAGAAAGAAGAGGTATTGGATGCATGAGGAAAAAAGAGGGTTAGTTGATTGTCTGAAAACAAACCATCAAACATAAGTTTAAACCAGAAATGAAATTGAAACACATAGACAACCTTCTTTAACAAACTAACAAATGACGTAAAACACAAACCAATCTTACTAAAGCTATACTATTGATTATGAGGAAGGAGCATAGCAGGTAGTAAATATTGTGGCACGGTGTGCATGTGTGAGTGATAGGACATGCACACTGACGATGTGAACCATGTGCTCATTTGGCATAATTGATCTTGGCTAGAGCAGTAGAGGGAGAAACACAAGCGACTTGTCCCACTCTCATCCCGATGCCGGGACCTCAAAGAGGAGAAGAAGACACCACCCAAAGGAGTGCCCCTGCCACTACAGAGCATGGGGTCCCCATTGATGGAACCCCAATGTTTCAAGCAGATGTGCCATGTGCACTAGGCGGCAGCACGCGTGCCAAGCAGGTGCCGGAGGCTGAGTTGCAGACCTAGAAAAAAACAAGCAATACCAGGGCCCAGGAGCCTCCCACCTCCCAGCCATGGCCCAACCGGACCTGGCCACCCCAGATGCGACTACCACAGGCTAGAGCACAACCAGGCCCAGGCAGCACAAGTCCATCAAGCACCAAATTCTAAACCCCCACAAACCCGTTTTACTCCCTAATCACTCATCAGTGATCTCTCCCAAGTCCTACCAGCTCCTATCCATTCTCTTTTCACCTGGACCCTAAAAAAGCCCCCCCACCATCTCCTCCACATGACCATCATGCCACCAGACTAACCCTTCCTGTTCTTCCGAGTTACTCTTCTCCAAGTACCCCTTCCCATCACTTGCAAGAGAAGGTGGCCTCGGCGGGATTGAAGGTAGAGTCAGACGATCTTACAACAAAGTAGATAATACTACTTGTTAACACAATTCACTTTTTTATTATTGCTATTATTATTTTTCAGTTTAGAACCATAAAAAGAACAGTAATAAAAAGCAGTTTTATAAGCAGTAATTAAAGGTAATCAGCCACAGAGCTCAAGGAATTGGTCGTAAATCAAGACCCTTACATGATTACCAAACAAGTACATTTTAGATTTCACAAACAAATGTCCACAAAGGACTTTGGCGTTTGTCAGTTTTCAATTTTTCAATTCAATTAAATTTTATTTGTATAACCCAAAATCACAAAATGTCCGTCTCAATGGGCTTCACAAGAAAAAGAGGAATGTATGTATTAACACAAATACACAGCAAGAAAAATAACTAACAAATGCTAACTAAACAAGACTAGCACATTAATGCCCTTAGACTCTCCTTCACGGTGAGGAAAAACTCCTAAAAAACCCATCAGTGGGGAAAAAATAAGAAACCTCATGGGGATCCACACGAAAGAGAGATCCCTCCCCCGGGACGAGCAAACAATGTGTCAAGTTTAAATATTAGCTTAATCTAATCTACAGCTAAATATCTAAAGAAGTCAATAGATGTTCTTCATCCTGATGGAAACACGGGGGACTCCTCAGCCCGGAGATGTCCAGTACGGGGATGAGTAGATGTTCTTCATGCTGATGAAAACACGGGGGACTCCTCAGCCCGGAGATGTCCAGAACGGGGATGAGTAGAAGTTCTTCATCCTGATGGAGACACGGGAGACTCCTCAGCCCAGTGATGCCCACGGCGGGGATGAGTAGATGGATTTCATCCTGATGGAGCGGGGATGAAGAAGCACGGAGGTCTCCTCGGTGTGGCCATGCCCAGGACAGGAACGCAGAATCCTGGATGGGGCTCTCTCCCAGAGAGGAGGGAGAGAGGTGGACAACATGTGAATTGTATTGTACCAACTAGCAGTGTAATTCTAAATAAACAGACAATTGAGAACAATGAATGAGATAGAAAACCAGGTGTTTAGGGTAGAGGGTTAGAGTAGGGGGTACGGGGAAAGAGCCAAGGCAGTCTGGCGGAATATTTGTATATTATAAAGCGTTTGTCGTATAAATTCAAACCAATCATTCTATCTTTAAGAGGTTTCTTGTGCGGAGTCACATTTAATGAGTTTTTCCAACTATTGCATCATGAACTATTTCTATTTTGTCATCCCACAAATAGAGGTTTGCCTCCTCGATCAGGATAATGAAGGTAGGAGTTGGGTTGATTCCTATTGAGAAAACTTTAAAGCTTTGCTCTGTCTTCGACTTGAACAAGAATGAAAGTCAGGATACATTTGTAGAAAGATGCAAAAAAAGACAATTGCGACAAAAATGAGATTCAAACCCATGCGTGCAGAATACAATGGATTAGCAGTTCATTGTCACCACCTCGTCTATACACAACGGTAAGACATACAGGAGGAAATATAAGATTTTGCTGTCCAACTTTCACAAAACTTACAGAGGATATGGCAAGAGAAAATTCTACAATTGGAAACTAACTAAAGACAAGGCTTACAAGAATGGTGAAAGTCAGGGTCAGATCCAGAAAGTTTGAGTACTTGTAAACCACAAATACACAGTGATTGTTTGTGATAGACAACGGACTTGTTGTATGTCAGTTTTTAATTTTTCATTTTTTCTTTCCAAGCGTTTCTCAGTGTACTAAGGGGAATTGGCGCAAGTGGTAGAGCGCTCGCTTACTGTGCGAGAGGTAATAGGATCGATACTTGTGTTCTCCAATTGAGGCTCTGCCTTTTCCCCACATAGTTCTATGTGTAGTTTCCTCACATAGTGTTCTTCATAAATTACACTTGCATTGACATAGATTAAAATATGTTCATAATACATCACTTTTAGATGAGTTTTGGTGATCTCTGGCCTACTGAAGTTCTAAGGCCAGCATTGTGCGTGCACAAAATGAGTTCCAGTGGAGGGTAAGTTAGCGGGTACAACGCAGATGAATGCTGAATGTGGTTTCTCACCCCAAAAAATGGCAGAGAAACAAGAAAAACTTAACACTTTATTGTAAAGGAAAGGAGGTAGTTTTTACAGCTGTGCAAGAAACTTGGTTGTGTCCCATTTGCGGGGCGATTATGGTGATATCAAAGTTGCACAGTGTTAAAGTAGGTTGACCAGCAGTACCTACAGGAAGATGAGCCATCTTAAGATTTTCATGGAGACCATTCTTCCAATGTTTGCTGCTTGGCCACTTAAAATGGCAGCATGTGACAAAACTTTGTACTTTTAACAAATCATTTAAAACACTTGTACGCCCAAAACAGAAACCAGGACCACCCTTAAAAATGAATCACTTTTTCATCTTTCTATTGTGGATAAATCCGGAAAATTCATAACATCCACCAGTAATGTTTTGAGTTATCTCACATACACACCACCTGCGAATATTATATGTTTGTGAAAATGAGTAATAACGAAAGAATTCATTAGCTTTATTGAAAAAACTGAGCTTCAAAGTGTTCCAAAAAATAAATCTGAGTTCATCACATATACACTTACGCAAAAGCTAGGCTTTACCTCACTCATAATGCAACTGTCTCCAACGAACGAAACGAGTAATACTCACCAATAAGTGAGAATGTTGTATACATCACAGCAAACCATTGATACCAAGCAAGCCTCTTACAGCCATTGGAGCAATCACTGTGAGGCTTTTTACGTGTTTTGTTTAAACTTATTAATGATCAGGTTTACATGACTCATTGTTACCGACTAAAAAAACAATTCTAAAGTAACTTTGAGTCTCTAGAGCCAGACTGCAGTATCTTAAATGTAAGAATGTATTTAACCGATTTTCTGAACCAGGGATAGAAAAAGGCATAAATCACTGGGTTTAGAGAAGAGTTACAGTACAGCAGCCAGATAGTAAAAACTGTTACATTATCACTTGACAACAAATCCTGACCTGCAAAAGCCGGATAAAAGTAAGAACAGTAACACACAAGAAAAACAATCACAACAACACCAAGAGCTTTAGCTGCTTTCCTCTCAGACGTCTTAGCTGTTACAGGAACACAGCCCTGTAGTGTGACAGCAGTCATATGAGACCTCATTGCTCGAGCCTGAGATACAGCTACAACAAACACCCTCATGTACAGAACAATAATCACAGTAATGGGACCCAAAAAAGTAAAAATGACATCAAAAATACCAGTTACGAAATCTATCACAACTACGCATTCTCCTTCACACGAGTTATTCTTATCTGGAAATTTCATAAATTCTCTTAATATTGCACCCCCGTAAAAAATAGATATGATCCAACATATACAAATAGATATTTGAACTCTACCTGGAGTCACTTTGGTGGGGTAAGACAGAGGGTGACATATGGCGATGTATCTATCAACAGACACCAGAATCATATTTTCTACTGAGGCACATGTAATAAAAAAAGCCATGTAATTAATTAGAACACACATTGGCGATCCCAAAACCCAGCAGCCAGTTGTATTAAGGGTTCTAGCTGGCATCAACAGAAGACCAACTAGAAAGTCAGAGACAGCCAATGAGAGGAGGAGGAGATTGGTGGGAGTTTGGAGCTGCCTGAAAACACAGAATAATTATCATCAAATATGAATGTGCTCCATTAAACACTCACAAGTAAGAACAACAATACTGTCCAGATACACACAGCAATTAATGATTAATTATTTTAGTTTATGCCTGAAATGGAAGATGGAGATGAGGACCAGCAGGTTGAGAAGCACTGTTGAGCCGCATTTTGTAATAACGGTGCATTTTGTAATAATTTCCAAAATGTAATAACTTTTTCATTTTATTTTGTAATAAAGCCGCATTTTGTTATAAACTGCCGCATTTTGTAATAAACTGCCCCAACGCATTTTGTAATAAATTTTGCCGCATTATGTAATAAGTTATTACATTTTGAGCAGATTATTACAAAATGCACTTGCAACTTTTTTATTTTCTAGGAAATGTAATAACATGGTGCATTATGTAATAATACCTAATATTGTTGTTTGTTAAACAATGAATTTCTACAAGAGTGACTTTTGTTGTTTTTTATGCAATTTTATGCAATTTCCCAAATCTATGTATGACAGAATACTCCAAATATAACTTTAGTTGCCTAATTGAAATTTGGAATTATATAGGCCAATAACTTGTGGCCAAATTCAAAGCTCTACATGGTCTGTCACTCAGCCAGGGAGGGGAGGGCGGGCTGTAATCTGATTGGCTGCTGATCATGCGCTGATCAGTGACTTTTGTTGTTTTTTATGCAATTTTATGCAATTTCCCAAATCTATGTATGACAGAATACTCCAAATATAACTTTAGTTGCCTATTTGAAATTTGGAATTATATAGGCCAATAACTTGTGGCCAAATTCAAAGCTCTACATGGTCTGTCACTCAGCCAGGGAGGGGAGGGCGGGCTGTAATCTGATTGGCTGCTGATCATGCGCTGCTTGCATGCTTAATTGAGACAGCCAACAGAGTTCAACATGATGCCAGGTATGAAAAAACTGTGCCAAATATTATCTGTGTAATTGAATATATGGAAGTATAAAGACATTTTGCAGTTGATCTAAAGTTATGTAGATGTTTTGCCCTTGATAAGAAATTATATGACTGAATTTAAACCTGCATTGTCCAAGTTATGCTCACTGCATTAAAAACAGTTTGTAAAGTAAAACTGAAATCTATGCCTCTAAGTACATATTAAAAGTTAATAACTTAAAGCAGGACACATTTGAAGGAAAACTGTGCATGTGCAAAAAAAACTACACACACACACACACACACACACACACACACACACACACACACAATAGTACACTGCTCAAAAAATAAAGTGAACATTTAAACAACACATCCCAGATCACAATGAATGAGGCATTCTGGTTAATAATGTATATTATTTACATAGTGGAATGAGTTGGAAACAAAATACTATGTGCATCAGAAGGAAGGGCTCACTGCACCAGCATATGGTCTTACACTGGGTGGAACCCTTCATTTTTTTATTATTTTGAGTAGACTAGTGTACATTATAGGGTTTTTTAACAGAAGGAATGAAAAGTTATGAACCGTCTATATTTTAAATGCCAATAAAACTTTGGGATTGAACTTTTTTTGTCGTTGTAAGAACATAAACTGTACTTTGCAGATCTTAATTAATTTGGATAACAAATAACTTGCTGTTTTGCTCTAAAATGGTTTAAGATGAATGCCAAACTTTACAGTTCCAAGCTGTTTCAAAGCTTGCCTCTCTGTTCACCCCTCTCATGTGTTATTCCGTGGGTAGATCTTCATTGTGAACAACAGCTTTGATAGTTGTGCTTCACCCTTCACTGTAAGTCTAATTACATAGTTTAACTTACTAATTCACTTCTTCCTAGTTTAGCCATATGGAGAATGTTGGATAAGAGAGCATTACCTTCCCTGTGTGAAGTCACTGAAAACCATTGGCTGAATGAGTGAAGCTGAATACCTAACATTCCATGCAATGAATTAACACAGTCATAAATAGTAAGCATCGAAATAGCTATTAAAAGGCTAAAAATGTTATAACAGGTGTGACAAACAATACATTTGTTAAAACCTTGTTTTTCAGTATTCCTACAAAAGCAGCGTCCTCTTTAATGATAGCATCCTTTACTGAGACAAATCTAGGGCTATAACAGAAGATCAACATTCATAAAGCAATTTGAATTATGGTACTGTGATGCCGCAGGTGGTGGTGGGTTATCAAAATTGTAATAATTAAAATACCTTCTTAAATATTAATTCAAGATAAAATATTTTAGTACTTGAAATGAAATTCCACAAATAAAATAAAAGTTTAAAAAAAAAGGCACAAAATGCAGTTTAGTTTTGGGAGTTAAACATTTTCCCTCTTTTGTCACCCTTGTAGGTCTGCTAATTATAACCCTGACCTGCACCCTGCTGGGGCTCATTGTAGGCCATGGACTAAAGCAAGCAATGACCGAGGAAATGTACAATGTCATAGTTTGCAAGTTGAGAGGAGAGTTTCATGTTCCAGTTGCTGAACGCACAAGAATTCAAAAAAATGCCTTGGTGCGTCTCTGGAGAAATCAAGGGGTCTATTCTCTCAGTGAGGATGGGCAGACACTGCTGTGTGCCGGCAAGCCAGTCATGCTACAGTCTAATGTTGATTGTGTTGTTAAAAAGGGTCTAGATGATACTAAGGGTTCTGGAGCAAGAAAGTTGAGCAAACGACTGAAAATGCATCATAGTGGCATAAGTGAAAGAAAGGTGCAGGAAATCTTGAACAAAACTGAGTGGTACCAACTTCAAAATGCAAAGTTTCTGAATAAGCCCCCTTTGATGACCATTCAAGCCAAAGAAGTGCAAGATCGACACCAAATTGACCTATTGGACATGGGAAAAATGAAAATTAGTTATGGTCAGGGTTTATACCGTTACATTCTCACACTGATGGATGTGTTCAGTCGTTACATGTGGCTGAAACCATTGAAAAGAAAAAGTAGTGTTGAAATTGCCAAACACCTTACCAAGATTTATCGTGAACATGGACCACCCAAAGTATTACAACATGACAAAGGGACTGAGTTTAAAGGGGCGGTGAAAATTCTAATGACATCTCTGCAAGTGAAAATAATTGAAAGTTCAGCATATCATCCACAAAGCCAAGGAAAGGTTGAGAGGACACATAGGTGGCTAAGAAAGAAGATCATGTATGATCTGGTGAAATTTCAAAGGAACGGAGTTAACTGGGTCAAGCACCTACCTGTATATTCAAGAGTGCTAAATGAGGATCTTAAAGAAGTTTTAGGCTGGAGGTCTCCATTTGAAGTATACTATGGAAGAAAAAGCAACAGCATAAGGCATCCTTTATGCGGTTCTCCATCTTCTGTTCGTAAGGAGTCTGTGAGGAATCAACATTCAACTTTACCATCCTTGAGACATCGAGCAAAATTTGATACTAAACGAAAAAGGGTGAGAAGAATGGCACGGAAGGCCTCTGAGCACTGTGCTAAACTAATGATCAAGCGTGCATTCAAACAAAACCTATCACAACACTACAATGTTAAGGACGCTGTTTTGGTCAGAATGAGGGATGGTGCCCATCGAGTCTCCAAAAAGTATCACGTAAGGCGTGGTACAATTGTGAAAAAAAATCGAAAGCTCTCAAAATACAAAGTGAGTTTTAGGGACCCAAAGACCCTCCGACAAACACAAAAATGGTTCTTCGTGTCGGATATAACTAGTGCGACCCGGCTGCGAAAAAAGACACACTCTAAAAAACCAAAGACAGCACCATCAAAGAGAGGCCTTAACCCACTTTTGTTTCAGTACACACACACAGACAGACTAGAGGAATTTATGTCCATGGAGTTAAGCATTCGCTATGACCCTGACCCAGATGGAAATTGTCAGTTTGCAGCCATGGCTGACCAGCTATCCACCCTTGGAATATTTAGATCACCAGAAAGCTTAAGAGATGAAATTGTCCAAGACCTCAGGAATTATCCATACAATGGAAATGGAACACTCTTGTTCAACTTTGTCGAGGGCAATGACTGGGATGGATACTTGGAAAGAATGGCCCAAACTGGAACCTATGGTGACCACATTACATTGCAAAGAGCATCTGAAATTTTCCAGGTCCAGTTTCTTGTAATTTCCTCTCTGGGAATCAATGCCTCAACTATTGTATCAGAGTCAAACATATATTGTCACAACAATCCAGTGCTAGTACTTGGTCATGTGGCAGAGGGGCATGGAGAACATTATCTGAGTTTGGAGGGACCAGTCACACCATTTATAGAGCATGTTTTGGATGCTCAAGCAGGACAGTTATATGACAACAACACACTTTCACCACTGCAGCCTGCCTCACCAGATGAGACTGACCCACCTATCCAGCCTGCCTCACCAGATGAATCTGACCCACCTATCCAGCCTGCCTCACCAGATGAGTCTGACCCACCTATCCAGCCTGATGAGCCTGAGGACCCTGTTCTGACTACACCCCCTGTTCAGCCTGTCCTACCAACTGAAATCTTTCAGTCTATTATCAAAATGACCCTTGAGGATGACATGTCAATGCTTGGGACATTTAACAGAGTGTCTCAACATTTTAAAGACATTGCAGATCGATTCCATCCATCAATCTATCTAAGGGAAACATTAAGCCGAAGCCTTGGGTTGGACGTCGTTGGAAAGCACACAATTAGTGTACAAAGGTTGTACAAAGCAGCAGGGCGCTTTGGTGGTGTGGCATTAAAACTCAAGGAGCTGTTTGGGAAACATTCCAAGTGGTTTATGGCTTGGCTGGTAATTAGACATATTAGACATGGACAATTTGAAATTATGGATATATTTTGGAAATAGAAATTTTGTTGTTTGTTTAGCCTTTTGAGGCAATTTCATATTTGTTTAAAATTAATCTTAGTGGAGAAATTTGCTGGTCACAGCAGCTCTCTAAACAAGCAGAAGACACTTACGTTGTTTAAGGTAGAACTTATATTCATTGGTTCATTATTATTTTAAATTGGCCGCAAGCCTGCATGTGTTGGTTGCATTTATTGTTGTTGAAAGGTTCTATAAATGCATAAATAAAGCTGTTCTTTACCTATTCATCAGCGTTTCTATTTTGTATGTGCATATGTTAATGTTTACGAATGGATTAAATTTTGATACCCAGAGTTTTGTTCTGTATTACAAGAAGCATAATAAGGTTTGTTGGATCTTTATAACTATTCTTGATGTGGTTTTGGTATCCAATAAAAAAAATCTGGAATTTACATAATATTCTCTGTTAATGCAACCTTTGAATAGTGTACTGATAGTAATTGCTAAGTACTGCTACTAGGCTAATACAGTGATACTAATAATAGGCCTAGCTTTTACAAATACTTTAAAGTAAAATAAAATACAATTAACAAACAAATAAACTATGCTTTAGAATTGTTATTACATAATGCACCATGTTATTACATTTCCTAGAAAATAAAAAAGTTGCAAGTGCATTTTGTAATAATCTGCTCAAAATGTAATAACTTATTACATAATGCGGCAAAATTTATTACAAAATGCGTTGGGGCAGTTTATTACAAAATGCGGCAGTTTATAACAAAATGCGGCTTTATTACAAAATAAAATGAAAAAGTTATTACATTTTGGACATTTATTACAAAATGCACCGTTATTACAAAATGCGGCTCAACAAGCACCGTGAGCAAAGAGATGCAGGACAGCAGAATGAGAAGGAAAATGTTGAAGGCATAATGTTGAGGTGGCTTTCTGCAGGAGGTGTTGGGAAGCTGTGGAAAGCAGAGCTCCTCTCCTTTTAGACTTTCCATAGTGAGAGTAAGAAACTCTGAACTCTGCCTGGCTGAGGCTCTCTTTTAAAAAAGATCCTTCTTTTTCCCCCCTCCTCCCCTCACTTTGAATAAGTGATGTAATCATTGATTGTAACACTGTTACAGTGTTCTGAACTACTATAGTTAACTTATTCTGTTCCTGTGCCTTATTTAGCTTACCAGTTAAGTTTTTTCTAGACATGTTTTTTTCTAGATGGGATTGAAGGTAAAGTCAAACGAGCTTGCAACAAAGTACTGTAGATATTACTGTTTGCTGACACAATTCTGAGCCTTAAACCCACAAAATTTAGAGAAACATTTGAAAAGCAGTTCTGCATGACAAAGAGAAGGCTTTGGTGCCTAAACAATCTAGAAACTCCATTGAGGAGCTTTTTGGAATTAGCAAAATGTAAACTAGAAAACATCTTACATAGCATTAGCGTTTTGCTAGATCCCTTCATGAGAAACTTTATGTTTGCTTCTTTAAAATACTTTATGCCACTAACCATCAGAATAATAAAAATGCACACAAAAGTAATGTTAAAACCACACCATAGAAATTTCAATTTAATGAAGAGTCTCAAAGAATTTGAAAAATATATTAATTGGTCAAACTTAATGGTTCATATCATAAAGACGTTTCTAAAAAGAAAAAAGAAAAAAATCTATCTATACTGATGTAAAAACGTTGATTTGTGTACATGTGGTCATGTGGAATGTCAATTTTAATTAATCATGAATCAATTAGTTGGAAATCTTATCTCTTGTCTATCTGTATTTCTATACCTATCTGAAAAGCTTTTCCGACATTTTTTCATTAAAGAAATTTTTCCTACTAATTTTAGTCCACCTTTTCTTAAACATAAAAATTGATCAACTCGAGCAGTAATCAAACAGTGCAGACTTCCACCAAGCTCCTTTTCCTGCCAGCGAATGGGTGCGGAATAACAACTGAAACAGGTCTCCAGTCTGTATAAAGGCCACATAGAGAAATCTGTAACCAGTCACGTGAACACTTACACCTAAACAGATAGTTAGATGATAGATAGATAGATAGATGATAGGTAGATAGATACTTTATTGGTCCTGATAAAGTATTGTCAACTGGAAGTAACTAATCAGTTTCTTGTGAATATTTTCAGTGATGGGAAAACCCTCGTATATTCTTCGCCGTTAATTATACAGAAAATGAAAGACTGCGTTGGCCGGGAATCGAACCCGGGTCAACTGCTTGGAAGGCAGCTATGCTAACCACTATACCACCAACGCTGGTGAAAGACCCTATTAGAGTGGTCAAATCGTACTGGGGACATTCAAGTGTCTGGTAGCACAGTCTGAAAAATAAATAACGGAGAGCAGCAAGATTCCATCAAGAAGAGCAATGAGCTCCGGTGGTCCATTCAGACTGAGATGTATGTCTGATGTAAGAGCTCGACTGAACAAAGGACCAGGAAGGTTGGAGCTCGACTGGATGAGGGGCCAGAAGGTTGAAGCTCAGCTGGATGAGGGGCCGGAAGGTTGGAATTCAACTGGATGAAGGGCTGAAACAGTTTATCAATTTAATCGATTAAATCGATTATCAAAATAGTAGTCAACTAATTTGGTCATCGATTAATCATCTAAAAAGTTTTTGCTGTCAACTGCACTTACATTGGTCTCCATGTGGGGCAGTAGAGAGCAAATTGACAATGCGAGCTACCAAAATAGGAGGAGAAGAAGATAGCAGCCAATCATTGGCTTTCATTTCACCCCGCCTCACGTGATCAGGCAGATTCAACAAGATGGCGGAAAGAAAAACACATACAAAATCTTCCAAAGTTTGGATCATTTTTCGCTAAATTTGAAAAAGACTCGCGTTAGTATGCAAAGTTTGCGAAACGGACACGTTTTGGCACGAAAGCATAACGACGCTGCAGGAACATCTGAAAAAAAAACATGTCGGACTCGAAGCGGGAGACGGATACCGGAGCGATACACGATGTTATTTCTAACAAAAACAATTTTACAGGTCATTAAATACACTTTTTATTGTCTGCAAAAAACAACCCAACATGGACTATTTTCTGTGGAAAACGGTTGCACTCCGCAGCAGAGCGCTTCTCTCAGGGACTCTTATTTTGGAAATGATCGTGTCCGATATGAGGCCGCTGTCAGTAGGAAGACGAGGGGTTAAAAAAAAAAGATCGCTAAATTCAATCCAGGATCAATGACCCCCTCCTCTACACCGCAAAGCACATTTTTCCCACAAAAAAAAATTTGTGCTGTTTGCTGGGCACCCCTTTACCGATTAGTAGATCTGTGTTTGTAATATTATAAGTGGTAAAGATGGTCATTTTATTTATTAAAGTTACCATTTTTACAGTAGAGATGATGTTTTTTTTGTTGGTTTTTTTGCACTAAAACTACACAACTTGAATGTTTTTGTAATTTTTTTCTCATGTTAATCTGGGCCTTTTTTTGTACGATACTTCTGAACAATGATAAATTTGCGAATCCAGAGGTGTTAAAGGTTTCTTGTTTTCAAATGTGATCCAACAGTTTACATTTGATGTTTTATTAGCCAGTACTACTAAAGCACATTTTATGGGTGCTTATGATTTATTTTTATTGTATACAGTAAGTCATTATTTTTTAGAAATGATAATATTCTACCTCTTTATTTGACAGAATAAAGAGTATTACAACTCTTACTGTAATACACCCAACGTGTTGTTTATGTGGTTATGAGTTGTGTTTTACACAATTACATCCTATAATATGCCGAAAAAGTAATATTTATTAAATTGTCATTTTTATCCGAGTAATCGACCCAATAATCGACATGTTAATCGATTACCAAAATAATCATTAGTTGCAGCCCTAAAGTACTCTTTCCATCATCACATTACTGGCATCTGTCAAGAGACATCCATTCCTGTCTTTAATCACCCTAACTTGATGCACATCCTTCTCATCTTTGCCTCTCTGTCTTGCCAACCATTCTACTTTAACCATATGCTGTTTCTCCCTGCACCCCTGTCTACTCTCCTCAGTCCTCTCAGTGTCCCACTTCTTCTTAGCCAGCCTCTTTCTTTTAATACAATCCTGCATCTCCTCATTCCACCGCCAAGTCTTCTTATCTATCTTCCTTCCAAAGGGCACGCCAAGTCTGTCTCCTTGATCACATTTGCTGTAGTTGTCCAGTCACTTGGAAGCTTCTCCTGCCCACCAAGAGCCTGTCTCAACTCCTTTACAAAATTTGAGCAGCACTCTTCCTTTTTCAGCTTCCACCAGTTAGTCTTTTGCACTCCCTTCATCTTCTTAAACTTCCTCACTTCTGGAGTCATCCTACACACCACCATCCTATGCAGTTTGGCTATACCGTCTCCTGCTACAACTTTGCAGTCACTAATCTCCTTCAAATTACACCGCCTACACAAAATGTAATCTACCTGTGTACTCCTTCCTCCACTCTTATAAGTCACCCTGTATTCCAGCTTTTTCTTGAAGAAAGTATTCACTATAGCCATTTCCATTCTTTTTGCAAAGTCAATCACCATCTGTCCTTTTGCATTTCTGTTCTGGATACCAAACCTGCCCCTCACCTCCTCATCATCTCCGTTTCCTGCACATTGAAGCCGTTGAAGTCTGCTCCAATAACAACTCTCTCACTTCCAGAGATGATCTTAATCACCTCATTAAGGTCTCACCAAAATTTCTCTTTCTCCTCAATCTCACATGCTCCCTGTGGAACATATCCACTAACAATGTTGTGTATTACACCATCAAATTCTAGTTTGAGGTTTGTCACCCTGTGTGACCTTCTTTTTACCTCCAGAATATTCCCAAAAACTCCTCTTTCACAATAACTCCTACACCATTCCTGTTCCCATCTATACTGTGATAGAACAACTGCTTCTAGACTTCTAGCCTTGCTACCTTTCCAATCTAGACTCCTAGACACACGGGATGTCTACTATCCTTCTCTGCATCATGTCAACAAACTCTCTCCCTTTACCCGTCATAGTTCCAACATTCAAAGTTTCTACCCTAAGTCCTACACCCTTGATGTTTCTCTTCTCCCTCTTTTTATGTATGCGTCTTCCTCTTCTTCTTCTTTGACCACCAGTAGTCCAATTTCCACCGGCGCATTGTTGGTCAACAGCACAGGTTGTTAACCCTGGCCACAATCGATATGGTATGATATTTCTCATATTGACTTGCATCATTTTATTTGGCAAAAGTTTTACGTTGAATGCCTTTTTTAACACAACCTTTGTGATTATCTGGGCTAATGCCCACTGCACAAACAATGGTTTGAATGGTTAACAGTTAGATGTTTCACTGAGGAGTACAGAATCTAAACATGCAATGAAAAAAATTGATAGATAAATAAATATAAACTGATGTCACAGCAATGACTGGAATACTACAAAACTCAAAAAAATGAAAATGCACAAAAACCCCATGTGTACACAGGAAAAATAAAAACTATTATTTTTATTTTCTTTGATCGTTGCCCCATAGAAACGTAAATGTTAAAGTTAGCTAATAGGCCTAAAAATGTAAATAGGGCTAAAATTATCAGAAAAATAAATGGACCAAAAAGCTAACGTTGGCTAACAAAAAAAAAGAAGTTAAAATATCCAAAATGCTATGAAACAAAAAAACTAAAGTTACTATTCTTTTCACTGAAGGCATCAAACCAATTAACCCCTAGAACCAGCCAATCAGTGTAGATTGGCTGGTTCTACACTGAGGTGTAGAACAAGGGTCACCAACACGGTTCCCGCATGCACCAGGTCACCCCCAAGGACCACATAAGTTGCCTTAAGCCCTGTACCAAAAATAGTACCGCCGTTACTGAGCTGCAACATAAATGAAATTTTATTTAGTCGGTATTCCTCATAAAATACACTTGCATTGATATAGATTGAAATATTTTCATTATACTTCACTTTTAGATAAGTTTAGATGATCTTTGGCTTACTGTAGTTCTAAAATCAGCATTGTGCGTGTACAAAATGAGTTCCAGTGGAGAGTAAGTTAATGGGCACAGCGCAGATGTATGCTGAATGTGGTTTCTTACCCCCAAAACATGGCAGAGAAACAAGGATCACGTAACACTTTATTGTAAAAGGAAAGGAGATCTTTTTTTACAACCGTGACAAAAAACTTGTGTGTGTCTCATTTGCGAGGCGGTTGTGGTAATATCAAAGTTGCACAATGTTAAAGTAGGATGTCTAACAGTACCTACGGGAAAATGAGACATCCTAAGCTTTTCATGGAGACCATTCTTCCAATGCCCTCTGCTCTGCCACTTAAAATGCCAGTGTGTGACAAAACTTTAGACTTTAAACAGAACATATAAAATACTTGTGGACCCAAAACGGCGATTAAGATCACCCCTAAAAATGAATCACTTTTTCACCTTCCCATTGTGGATATATCCTAAAAATGTATAAAATCCACCAGTAATTTTTTGAGTTACCTCACACACACACCACACGCAAATAATATACGATTGTAAAAATGAGTAATAATGAAAGAATTTGATCATTTTATTTAAAAAACTGAGCTTCTAAGTGTTCCAAAAAAATTTAATCAAATATAATCACATACACACACACAAAAAAAAACATATACCCACACCACAAGCTATTCTTCGCCCTACTCCTTATGCGAACTGTCTCCAACGAAAGAAATTACTAATACTCACCACCAAGTGAAAATGTTATATACTGTACATCTTTATAAACCATTGATCCCAAACAAGCCTCATACAGCTATTTTTGGAGCAATTACTGTGACGAATGTTCAAGACTCTTTATTTGTTTTGTTTAAATATAAATGATCATGTGACTCATTGTTACAGAGTGAAAAATTCTAAAGTAACTTTGAGTCTCTAGAGCCAGACTGCAGTATCTTTAATGTAACAATGCATTTAACAGATTTTCTGAACCAGGGATAGAAAAAGGCATAAATCACTGGGTTTAGAGAAGAGTTACAGTACAGTAGCCAAATAGTAAAAACTGTTATATCATCATTTGTCAACAAATCCTGACCTGCAAAAGACGGATAAAAGTAAGGACAGTAACACACAATAAAAACAACCACAACAACACCAAGAGCTTTAGCTGCTTTTCTCTCAGACTTTTTAGCCGTTACAGGAACACAGCCCTGTAGTGTGACAGCAGTCATATGAGACCTCATTGCTCGAGCCTGAGTCACAGCCACTACAAACACCCTCATATACAGAACAATGATCACAGTAATGGGACCCAAAAAGGTAAAAATGACATCAAAAATACCAGTAGCGAAATCTATCACAACTACACAATCTCCATCGCATGAGCGATTCCTCAGTGGATCTTTTAGAAATGTTCTCAATATTACACCACTGTAAATAAAAGATATGATCCAACATAGACAAATGGAGATTTGAACTCTACCTGGAGTCACTTTGGTGGGGTAAGACAGAGGGTGACATATGGCGATGTATCTATCAACAGACACCAGAATCATATTTTCTACTGATGCACATGTAAGAAAATAAGCCATGTAATTAAACAGCACACACATTGAGGATCCCAAAACCCAGCAGCCTTCTGTTTGAAATATTCCACATGGCATCAACAGGAGACCAACTAGAAAGTCAGAGACAGCCAATGAGAGCAGGAGGAAGTTTGTGGGAGTTTGGAGCTGCCTGAAAACACAGAATAATTATCACTAAATATGAGTGTGCACCATCAAACTCTCACAAGTAAGAACAACAATACTGTCCAGATACACACAGTAATAAATAATTAAATATTTTCAGTTTATGCCTGAAATGGAAGATGGAGATGATAACCAGCAGGTTGAGAAGCACAGTGACCAAAGAGATGCAGGACAGCAGAATGAGAAGGAAAATGTTGAAGGCATAATGTCGAGCCGGCTTCCTGCAGGAAGTGTTGGGGAGCTGTGGAAAGCAGAGCTCCTCTTCTTTTAGACTTTCCATAGTCAGAGTGAGAAACTCTGAACTCTGCCTCGCTGAGGCTTCCTTTTAAAAAAAAAACTCCTTCATTTCTCCCCCACCTCCTTCTTCCTGAAGCTGTGATGTAATCACCAAAATTAGGCCAAGAATAAACTGCTGATGAATGTTCGATGACAAAACTTTCTGTTCAGTGAACTTTTTTCAGTTTCTCTCACAACCAGGACAAAATGCAGTCATGAACTGTAAAGTTTATGAACATAAAACCTAACTTTTTGAATTCCTAGCGACCACTGGCATCCCTGCATTGTGTGATCAAAGTGAACTGTTTAACTTTTTGGGCACAATGAGTGATATTGTAAAACGTCACACTATTTTCAGTTGGTCAAAATGTTGTCTTGGTGTGGACCTGTGACAGATTGGTGACCTTCCTAATGCAATTCACTTTACACCTGCTAAACTTTGCAGAAAACATGGTACATGCCGTGGTGCTAGTAACCAGAACTTATGCTCCACCGTTTTCAATTCAATTTTATTCGTATAGCACAAAATCACAACATTTTTGTCACAACGGGCTTCACATTTCTTAAAAAAGAATGTATAAACACAAATACACAGCAAAACACTATTTAATAAATGCTAGCTAAACAATTTTAGCACATTGCTGCCCTTAGACGCTCCTTCACAGTGAGGAAAAACTCCTAAAAACCCATCAGTGGGGAAAAATAAGAAACCTCATTGGGATCCACATGAAAGAGAGATCCCTCCCCCGGGATGAGCATCCATTGTGTCTAAGACTTCTTTAAATATTACCTTTTTTTACTCTACAGTTTGATTTCTGTAGAAGTCGGTAGATGTTCTTCATCCTTATGGAAACGGGATGATTCAGCAAGCACGGGGCCTCCTCAGCTTCGTGGCGCTCATGACGAAGGTGTGTAGATGGGCTAATACTGATGAAGATGGGATGATAGATCAAGTGGGGGAGCTTCCTCGGTCTGGCCATGCCCATGACAGGAACGCAGAGGATTCATCAGGAATCTGAAACAGAGCTCTCTCCCAAAGAGGAGGAAGAGAGAGGTGGTCAACATGTGAAACATACTGTACCAACTAGCAGTGTAAATCTAAATGAAAAGACATTACAGAACAATGAATGAGATGGAAAGCCAGGGATCAACCAAGGGATACCAAATATGTTATAAAGAAATATGACGGGGCATGAAACATTTCTTTTATGTTAGGAAGGCTGTTAGGCGTTTAAAATCTTTAAAAAATCAGTCCCATCATTTCATAAATCAATGCAGTAACTTTCAAAGTTTAACATATTAGTGTGGTAAAAGTATTAAGTGATGATGTTCTCTCAGTAGGTTATAATGTTGTGATCCCCTCGCCTCTTGCCGGAGGGGGCTCTGAATGGTCGTAATCACCCTGATTGGGGGACACCTGTGGATATTTCCTGATTCCCCACATCTGTGCTTCCTGCCATCTTTATTAGGGGAATCACCCCAGACCGCCCTATCGGGTCTTATCATCCCATCCAGCCAGGTCACCCTGGGTGCCTGACTGTTTTGAACTTTATTATTTGGACTTTTGAACCGTTGCGTTAATCCTGTGCTTCTTAATTTATAGACTTTCCTGAAATAAGTTAACAAATCTTGTTTGATGTCCTGCATTTGGGTCATCCTCCTTCCATGCCTCGACATATGATCCAAAACTTTAAGCACATCCTGGTTATATAACGACTTTCTGTGAACAGTAAGGAGAGAAAATAATTTTATTGAAACATAGGCCAAATTTTTGCTGAGTAAATTTTGATATTCATAAACTTTATTGAAGTTTATCAGGTCTTTATGGATGGTTTGTGTATCGTGACTTTGGGTGTATATCTTGAGTTTAATGAAGACTTTTTCATTTGTGATGTCCAAGCTAGTTTTCTACCTTTAGTAAAACTGTTTAATAGCCATTAAAAAAAGGTTGCTGAGGGAGTATTGATGCAAACGAATCACTATTGAAGGTCTAGGAGGGAAATTTATGGTCTAACACTGATCTCTAGAAGAGTTTCAGCTAAAATGAAAGGAAGCGTGTAGAAAACCATAGGGAGACCGGCCAGGCTATTTCATTTAGAGACAATGGCACTGAAGAAAACTGTCACAAAGGCACAATTTTCAAGAGTTTTCTCACATTTTTAATGGATTGAGGGGCTAGATGACATCATCGTTCAAAATGTATTTCTTAAAATAATAAAAAAAAAACTATAAAAACACATAACAAATTTTTTTCCATTACAAACATGTGCAGAGGAGCTACGACGGAAGAAGGATGCTGGGTTTGGAACCACCAGGAAAGCGGCCTGCAGGAAGACCAGCAAGGAGGTTCATGGATACAGAGAAGGAAGACGTGAAGATAATTGACGTGATCAAAGAAAATACAGCAGATAGCGTTAGATGGAAGAAACTGACTTGCTGTGGCGACCCCTGAAGGGAAATGCCATAAAAGAAGAAGTCAGGTCTATAGAATTTTATTTTTTACACAAAATAAATTAAAAAATGAATGAAAGAAATTCAACAATAAATAAATGAATAAACAACCAAGCAATTCAACATTCATATATCTGCACATTTCTGAAGGAAACATACAGTGGGTACGGAAAGTATTCAGACGCCTATAAATGTTTCTCTTTGTTACATTGCGGACATTTGTTAAAATATAAAAAGTTCCTTTTATTTCTCATTAATGTACACTCGGCACCAGAGGTAAGATCTTAAGCCCGAACCCGAGCCGAGCCCGACCCGACTTTCGGGTCGGGTCGGGCCTAAAAATGTCTATCATTACTTCGGGTCAGGTTGGGTTTCTCTCTCGCTGACTTTTTTTTTGTTTGTTTTAATAAATATATGTTTATAAAATGTAAACTAAAACGAGGTGTGTGTACTAAACTAATAAATAATTGTTATAAAATTAATAATAAAACAGAGAAGTAATGTTGAACTACTAAACAGGATCCGCAGAGCGAGCGCATGCTCTGCGTACGTGAACGCCTCCTCTTAATTTGGTAATCCTCTCCTGCGCACGTCTTTATTTACTTAATTTGAACTGGTATCCCCGATATGAAGGAGTAAGAAGTTAAGGATAAACTAAAGGCAGGAGAACTGAAAAGACAAACACGCACCGGTAAGAGTGAGGTGTGGAAAAGCTTCAAATTTATTGTACAAAATGCTACAGAAACTTGCGTTGGCTTCACTGGATGTAGTCAATGTGGCGCTTTGCTTTCATACGACACCAGAAAGACTGGCACCTCGACGCTGAGCGGGCATTTAAACAGCTGGACTGGCAAAGGTGACGATCGTCAAAGATCTATTTTATCATTTGTTTCAAAGACCGTCCCTCCTCTTCGCGCTACGCAGCCCATCACAGACATGCGCATTAGGAGTCCGATAGTGTGATTTTTTTTCATTAAAAAACGTGTTCTTGAAAATGTTCCAATTGATCACACCTCTGCTCGGCACCCCATCTTCACAGAAAAAAAAACATAAATGTGGAAATTTTTGCAAATTTATTAAAAAAGAAAAACTGAAATATCATATGGTATTCAGATCCTTTGCTTGGTATTGAGTACAAGCACCTTTTTGGGCAAGTACATCTTTGAGTCTTTGTGGGAATGAAGCAACAAGTTTTTCACGCCTGGATTTAGGGGATCCTCAATAAAACCCCTTTTTCCACAGCAGACAAAAAATATTTGCAGATATGTAAAAATGTAATAAGATATATTTTAGCATGGACTCGCACCCCGCCCCACTGCCACTTCTATTCAGTTTAATATCATCCTGGTGTCCCGGGACCCAGGTTGTAGCACTTGCAGCGTCAGAATGAGTTTCATGGATTTCCTGAACCAGGGGTAACACAAGGCATAAATTACAGGGTTTAGGCAGGAGTTAAAATGGGCCAACCAGATTTCGAATGCAGCAGCCGAAGCATTGATCAACGTGTCTTCCCCCTCCAGAGCCGGAAAGTAATATGGGCAGAAACAAATGAGAAACACAATCACAACAATTCCAAGAGTGATTGCTGCCTTCATCTCATTTGTCCTCACTGTTCGAGCTTCTGAAATTCCACCTGCAACTTTGGACTTTAACATGCGAGCGTGCCGCACGGCCGTCACAAACACACGGGTATACAGCAAGATGATGATTGCAATGGGTATAAAGAAAGTAAAAAGCATGTCAATGACTCCCGCCATAGGCCCGATGACCACCATGCACTCTCCAAAGCAGGAGTTGGAATGACCTGGTTTTTCCAGGTGATCGTGCAAAAGCAACAGTCTGTAAAGAACAGAACAAATCCAACACAAGCTCACTGAGATTTCTACTGCACTCTTTGTGACTTTGCTGTGGTACTGCAGAGGATTGCAGATGGCCAAATACCGGTCCAGTGAAATTAGAACCATATTAGAGACTGAAGCAGAAGTGATGACATAGTCTAAGATGTAGTAAAAAGTGCACACAATGTCTCCCAGGAACCAGCATGCCTCGATGTATATAATCTCTACAGGCATCAGCAGGAGGCCTACGAAGAGATCGGAAACAGCCAAAGAGAGGAGGAGGATGTTGGTGGGAGTGTGGAGCTGCCTGGAGAAGACACAAAGATTTCACGTTATTCTGGAAAGAATCATTTAACAAACTAAAACATCTCATTGTGGAAGAGCATGCCTGAAGTATGAGATAGAGATGATGACCAGTAGGTTGAGAGCCACAGTGATGAAGGAAACAGCAGAAAGCAGAACGAAAACCAGCAGGACTGTGGTGGGATGATGAGTGGGCTTCACACAGGAAGAGTTCATTTGTGGAACGCAGAGTCTGGCTCCTTCTAGCATCTCCATCATCTTCATCAGGAAAAGAGGAGGAGCTACTGAGCTCTGACAAGCAAATCTTTTATACCCACAACCCACTTCCTCCACCCCTTATTCTAAGTCATCTACACCAGTGGTCCCCAACCACCGGGCCGCGGACCGGTACCAGTCAATGGGTTTATTTACTGTGAATAAAATGACTACATTTCGTATCGAGAACAAATAAATAAGGTGGAGGTTTTTTTTTTATGACTCAAAGCATCCCAAGGTTGACCAAAACAATTTCTGAGAGCTTCTGGTGGATTGCACCCTCCTCATTGCACGTGGACATTCCGTTCCGTCATCTTCCGCTTGTTCCGGGGTCGGGTCGCGGGGGCAACAGCCTCAAACGGGAAGCCCAGGCCTCTCTCACCCCGGCTGCATCCTCCAGCTCACCTGGAAGGATCCCAAGTCTTTCCCCGGCCAGCTGTGAGACATAGTCTCTCCAGCGGGTCCGGGGTCTGCTCCTTGGTCTCCTCCTGGTGGGACGTGCCCGAAACACCTCGCCCGCGAGACGCTCAGGGGGCATCCTGACCAGATGCCCGAACCACCCCATCTGGCT
The DNA here is from genome assembly GCA_902685375.1 of Neostethus bicornis. Classification (NCBI taxonomy): domain Eukaryota; kingdom Metazoa; phylum Chordata; class Actinopteri; order Atheriniformes; family Phallostethidae; genus Neostethus; species Neostethus bicornis. Next base: position 6,263,545 of record LR738549.1, on the reverse strand, counting down.
CCTCTCGACCTGGAGGAGGAGCGGCTCAACACCGAGCTCCTCCTGGATGGCAGAGCTCCTCACCCGATCTCTGAGTGAGAGCCCAGCCACCCTGCGGAGGAAGCTCATTTTGTCCGCTTGTACCCGCGAGCGCCTCGTGGGCGAGGTGTTTCGGGCACGTCCCACCGGGAGGAGAACAAGGGGCAGACCCTTGACCCGCTGGAGAGACTATGTCACACAGCTGGCCAGGGAACGACTTGGGATCCTTCCAAGTGAGCTAGCCGGTGAGAGAGAGGCCTGGGCTGCCCGTTTGAGGCTGTTGCCCCCGCGACCCGACCCCGGAACAAGCGGAAGATGACGGAACGAACGGAACGGTCAGGACAACCACAGCAGGGAAGGTCAGACTTCACTCATCCTTGTCACACTCTAGCTTATCCTGGGGAATCACACTACGTTACATGGCCAACTGTGAGACATACCGTACCTGGAGGGACAAACATGGAAACCAGATGTCCTAACTAGATGCCCTTACCCCCCTGTTGAACTACTCTCTGCTTGTTGAAGCATTAGCTCTATTCATTGTCCTTCCACACGGTAGAGGTTCTTATTTTGTTTCTGAACAACAGCCTGGCTACCGTAAGGGTTGAACTCATTTGGACCACTTATATTTGGAATTTTGTCCATTCAATCACGACCAACAGCTGGTGACCATAGGTAAGAGAAGGAAGGTGGATCGACTAGTTAATAGAGAGCTTCTGTCGTGATCCCCTCGCCTACCACCAGAGGGAGCCCTGGACCTTCCTCATCACCCTGATTAGGGACACCTGAGATTGATTTCTGATCAATCCTGATGCCACACACCTGTGGATCCTGTTGCCTATTTAAGAGCAATTAACCCGGACTTCCAGGTCGGGTCGTTGTCATCCTTCCCAGCCAGGTCTCCCTGGTTGCCTGACCATAAGTCATCTTTGAACTCTGTTATATCATTTGAACGTTTGGATCCTCAGTTACTCATGTGCCATTTGCCTTTCAGACTTACCTGACTTTCTGTTAACAAACTTTGATTTGATGTCCTGCATTTGGGTCCTCCTCCTTCCACATCACAACAGCTTCACTTCCTGGCTCAGCTCTCTCTTCACTGAAATGGGTCATTTCAGTGAAATAATAATTTTATCATCATCCTAATAATTGCAAACGCAGCACCGATCCACCTGCCAATCGCCCACCTTGTGAACAGAGCCCGAGATACTTAAAACTCCCCTCAGGGCATGATCCTGTCTCTAATTTGCAGGGTGCACTCTACCCACCTACTATAATGAATTGGATTGTAATGTGTAGGATTTTGTTTTAATGAACAATGAAGATCGCAGACAGATATTTTGTTCTCATACTGTAAGAGGACGCTGGATGGAGGCCGACAAGTTCACAAAAAGAAAATACAAACTACACAGAGGGCTACAGGGATCCTGTTAAATTTAAGAATTATAAAAATAAAGAACACATAATTAGTTTTTGATTGTTTTTTCTGGGCGTGGTCTGGTCTACTGGAACCTCAGCAAATTTTCATACTTCTCATGATCAGATAATCATTAAAACACATGGCAAACAAACAGAGAAACACATTTTCGAGTCAAAGTTATCTGTGTTGTTTAATAAATAAATGACTTTAATGTCCATTGCCTTGCTGTCCAGTCCTATTATTATTTCCTGGTTTATGATGTGACCTGGGCTAGACGGTGGCACAGTGATTAGCACAGTGGCCCCACAGCAAGATGGTCAGGTCAGAGATTTGAGGCTTGAATGGCTGACTTTTCTGTGTGGAGTTTGCATGTTCTCCCTTTAGATTTGTTGGTTTCCTCCGGGTACTCCAGTTTCCTCCCACCCTCCAAAAACATGCATGTACGGTTAATTGGCCACTATGAAATTGCCCCTAGGAATGAATAAGTTGTCTTTGTGTAAGGCACCGCAACAGACTGGCAACCTGTTTAAGGTATACCTTGCCTCTCACCAGTAATTACCCAGGACAAGCTCCGGCACCCCCAACACCACCGCCCCCCCCCCCCCCCACACACACACACACACACGCACGCACACACACACAATCCCATCAGGTAGAAAAGATTCAGAAGATGAATAAATGAATGAATGTTGTGACCTTCAATAAGGTAGGATTTTCTGGGTTTTTGTGCATTTTTTATTTTTGCTATTTGACTATAAACAGCGATTCTGTTCAAATTCAGTGAGATGAAGCTGAAGCCGAAGACACACGATTACAAACTGACCAACCACAAGGGAGAAGACCTAAAAGAGGTGCACATCAAGTCTTTGCGGACCTGTAAAACCAGTGGGATCATACGGATACTCAACAAGCGTGCAATTCTAAACTTTGGCAAAAACAACTTGTCTTTTTTGTCTATTAGTTAAACAAGGATAAAATTTGGATACTAGATTTTTAGCTTTGGATACAAAACAGTACAAGCTTACATCTCACTAATGGACGAAATGGCTTTCCTGTTTGGGGTTTTCCTCAGCCACCTTAAACCCTGAATAGTACATGCTTATGACAAATAGTCATTTGGATGTAATGTATCTACTATAGCTTGATCTCGCTGGATCGATTTGCTGCCGAGTGTGAAGCGGCCGGGATGGGAATTAGCGCCTCCAAATCCGAGATCATGGTCCTCGCCCCGGAAAAGGGTAGAATGCCCCAAGTGGAGGAGTTTAAGTATCTCGGGGTCTTGTTCACGAGTGGGGAAAAGATGGAGCGGGAGATCGACAGGCGGATCGGTGTGGCATCAGCAATAACTAGGACGCTGCATCGGCCCATCGTGGTAAAGAGAGAGCTGAACCGAAAAGCAAAGCTCTTGATTTACAAGTCGATCTACGTTCCAACCCTCACCTATGGTCACCAGCTGTGGGTGGTGACCGAAAGAATGAGATTGCGGGTACAAGCGGTCGAAATGAGCTTCCTCCACAGGGTGGCTGGGCTCTCACTCAGAGATCGGGTGAGGAGCTTTGCCATCCGGGAGGAGCTCGGTGTCAAGCTGCTCCTCCTCCAGGTCGAGAGGAGCCAGATGGGGTGGTTCGGGCATCTGGTCAGGATGCCCCCCGAGCACCTCACGGGCGAGGTGTTTTGGGCACGTCCCACCGGGAGGAGACCAAGGGGCAGACCCCGGACCCGTTGGAGAGACTATGTGTCATAGCTGGCCGGAGAACGACTTGGGATCCTTTCCGGTGAGCTGGAGGATGCAGCCGGGGTGAGAGAGACATGGGCTACCTGTTTGAGGCTGTTGCCCCCGCGACCAAGCGGAACAAGCGGAAGATGACAGAACGTGTCTGCTACAGAGGATAGACGGTTAAGAAGGTGGCTGACTTACTGACTGTATCTGCTATTAAAGTTGACTGATAAAAGTTTTATTGTTATTAAGTATGATAAGTACCAGTTCAAGTTGCATCATGTTTTGTGTTGTTTGTTCTGATAGAAAACACCTCTGATTGCATCCTTACCTGACTTCTAATGATCAGAGGTGTGAAGAGTTCCTCCACTAGAGAATCAGCCATTAAAGCAGCTAATAAGCTTCACACCTCTCAGTGTTAACAACCCACAGATGATCCCAGTGACACTGTGTGTGTACGTGTGTGATTATGTTATACAGGACTAAGTTGGTGAATTATTTTCAAAGTGTTTCAGATGATTATATATTGCTATTGTTTGCTGCAAAGCAGAAATGTCAAAATCCTATTGTTTCGAAGATGTTTCTGCAATAATGCACCATCAGATCAATTCAAGATTCACGCAATGCATCTCGGAAAAAAAATATATTTACTGTTGTGTTTGTTGACATCGTAGCGTACGCTTTTAACTCCACAAATTTTGAGCTTTTTTGTGCTTTTCAGGACTCTCAAAGATGCTTCACATATGCATTATTCATTCACTCCATACCAGGTGATGGCAAGCTACTGTTGTAGCCACAGCTGCCCTGGGGCAAACTGACAGAAGCAAGGCTGCCATTTTGCAACATTGGCCCTTCTGACCATCACCAACCAATTACACACACCATTCAGAGAAGGCAACGTGGGTGAAGTGTCTTGCCCAGGGACACAACGGCAATTTTAATCTCAACGGCCGTCCCACCGTGGCACCTGGGGTTCCGGTAGTGTCCTATCCAAGTACTTCCCATCCCTAACATGCTTAGCTTCTGAGGTCTGATGGGATCAGGGATTGACAGGCTGGTATGGTAAAGTCAAACTTGTGTCTCCGCAGTGATTTGTCTTCTCTGAGAGTTTTTGGTTTTAATTGTTTGGGTATTTTTATCTTTATGCCCCAGCCCTCAGAATTGGAAGGAGGCTCCTTTAACAATTTTGTGAAGGCAACATCTCCCAAACCAGTGAAGATATTTTAATGAAACTTCCCACAGTTACTCAGTGCTGAACCGTACTGAATTAGTACTGAATTATAACTGAACCGATAAGGTTTGTCAAATCAGGTCGATGAAGACCTGACTTAACCTTTTGTTTTTTTATTGAATAAAACAAATCTAATAAAAGAATCGCGATAAGTTTATTTTATTGCCATTAATTTAATACATACGGTATGTAGGTGTTTAAGAAGAGGCAGGTTATGATTCAAAATGTAAAAAAGTACCCAAAGTAGACTCAAAAGATAAAATCAGATAAAACCCAGAACTGTTTCAACACTTTGGTTCTAACTTGATTGTAAAAGATGAAACAAAAAATCCCTTGTTAAAAACTTTTACCCTCCTGCCCAAAGTGGTTAAAGAGAGTTTATGTTGCTGAAGCAGACCCAATCAGATCGTCAATCACAAATCAAAAGAGCTTATCTGATAAAAAAAAAAAAAAGCATCCTTATTAATACCAATCTCAGGTGATTTGCTCTTGATGGCCTGCTTTGATCTTGGTCGAAATCTAAAAAGAGAACCAAACATAAATGACAGAATCTTTTGAATGCAGGCATTTTCCAAAAATGACAATGACAGTTTTTGTAAAAGTGAATCGCTCGTAGGTACTTTCCAGATTCTACTGACTGTTTACCTGCCGACTGTTTGTCTATCTTTTTTAATCAACTTTTTTGTTATTTCAACAATTGAGTCCTCCTTTGATGGCACCTCAACAACACAACAAAGTCTAAGAAACGTTTAAGATCAATGTTGTCTGAGCTCTTTCAACTGAGAAACTCTTACTCGGCTACTTTTCTACTGTTGCTTCTTGACATAACTGATTTTTTTGGCCTCTTAAAGTGCAACCAAGTAAAGAACAAAGCTTATACGGTGCTCCAAGAAAAATAGATTTATTGATAGTAAAGTTGTTTAAAATTACCTAATAAGTCCAAGCCACAGTGATGAAGGCAAAGTGTCCATCCAAATATGTTGATTTGACAGACCTCCGTCTTCTGTGGGCCTGGTTGCAAGTCTACAAAGATGAGAAGCAAACCTGTTTGCAACACTAGTTTTCCAGACCTGTCAATGATTGTAAAAAAAAAAGGGTGGAGATACCTGAATGCAATGCCCGCCATTTTTCACACAAAGCTCTACTTTGCAGTGCAAGTAAACCTCACTGTTCTGCCCGGCGAACTGGAAGGTGTTAAAGGAAAAGAAGTTGGACAGTCCAGCCCCGTTTCCCTCGATCATCACCGTCGCATCCTTTGGGTTGGGACAGCTGCTCACAAACACCAAAAGAAACATGGTGAAATTTTATTTTCAACAATGTAAGCATTGTAAACCTCGTTGTTTCTAACCCGTCAACGATGAGGTCGTATCTCAGGATTCCGGTTGGCTCAGGCAGATTGGTCGCCCAGCACGAGTCCGTCACCAAGGATAGCAAGTTTTCATCCAGTCCGTCTGCCGTTAGTTCAACCCACAGTTTCTCATTCAGTTCTATGTCTGAGTCAAAATCCACAGGAGTTGTTCGGTCCTGGTTAGTGTAGGCCTGCAAGGTCAAATTGTATTTCCATTCTCCAGAGGAAATGTGCTGGATCACAGAGCTGAAAAGCAAACAGGCACAGTCACAAGGTTTTTACTTGCGCCAGAAATACAAACAGTTTAACAGCCACACTGACAATCATACCTGTGTTTAAGCCTGATGGCCAGGCTCTCAATCTCTGGCTGAGTACTGTAGCAGGAAAACTCCAAGTGCACGTCGCCATGACGGGAGATAATGTCTGATGTGGAGACGTTCTGTGTCATGATGGCATTTTTGTAGACAATATGGCTGCTGTTTGCCTGCAGGAGTAAATTAGAGTGATCTGTTGTTACATAATGTACTTTGGGTCTTCTCTAGGGCTTCCACTCAGTGAGATGTCCTAAGAAGACCTCATCATTGAAAAATCTAAAATTCTTGGTAAAAGTCTCACACATATGAGAAATCTAAATAGCATTTAATAAAGTAGAAAAGGATTAAATGCTGCAACAATAAAAAAATTATGTACCAGTGTTCAATCGAGATCTGCGGCCTAACAACAGTCTTGCAAGAGTGGAGTTCCGAAAACTAACCCTAACCCCAATGATAATTCCAATAGAAGTATGGCCAGTCGCAGATCTTGATAGTTTGATCATCTGGAAGGGAGGGTAAGCATTCTGGGGATGCGCAGAGGCACGAAATCGCAGATCTCGATGGTCGCAGATCTCGTCAGGACACCGGTAATCAAATTTTGAATAACAGGAAGGTCACAATTTAAATAGAAACACATGCTTTTTAAGGAGCTTTGTTGCCGGGCTGGGCATTCCATTTATTAAGGTGGACATCAGTTGCTGGACTAAATGTCAATAAATCAATAAACGCGTTAGTATGATTAATGCACGTAGACTTGCAACTGTTCATCCTTGCTTAGATGCAGAAAATATACCATTCGGGCCATCACAGTGTTCATCCTTCACTAAAGAATGTGCTTGGACTGGCAGCAAATGTATCCTCGAGTCTGTTTGTAAGTAAGAAGCTAACACATGGTGGTCATTCCATTTGAGAACATATAGTCTTTCTAGGGTAATGAGTGAAAGTGACTATTAATATTTTTCTACTTCAAAGTACCCCAAAACATAAAAGCGATAACAAACAGCAGCGGTCTGATCTGTTCTGCTTCTGAACGGATGAGTTTCTCATCGGATTAGTAAGAAAGAACCCATCTATCGCACAGAGAGACCTCATCGGCCTGCTTGATCTTGTTCTTAGGATCACTACCAACACTTACCATAAGGGAGGTTAGGAAAGTAACAACAGTCTTGCTAATTTCTTTCACAAATGCCCTTTACCAAGTTGATGGGTTGATGGGAAGTTACTTTCCAGAAATATGAGTCCAAAGCAGGTCAAATAAGTGTAGTTCATGAGTCCTGCTGCCAAAGTGAGAATCAATCAGGAATCAAGATCAAGAAGCATAAATCAAGAATCCTCATGATCAAGGGAATGCATTCTCACGATCAAGAATCAAGAGCATGCATTAAAAAAAGAATGTGTTACCGTTTCCATGAATAAAAGAATGTTAGCAAAATTGAAATAGCTAATTCTACAATGGCTGCTTTGACTAACAAACCTCACTTGATTCCATGTTTTAAAGTTTCCGGGAGTGTGGTTTCTGGTAGTAGTATGAACATACCCTGAGTTTTTTGTCTTGTTTTTTTAAGCTGCATCTTAAACCTTCTCCTGCTTCTTTTTTTTACTGAGCCATCATGCTCTTTCATCTGTCTACAGCACAACAAAGCAGAAAGCTCCAAGACTACTTAGTTTTTCCCAAATTAGATCAATCTGCTTTTCAGAATTTCATGTTCATTGCCTAAACTTTCTCTTCAACTCCTTCATTTACTGTGTTTTTCTTGTTTTTCAAATAAAATCTTGAGAATGTTAATCCGTATTTTTGCTCAATCTTGATCCAGATTGTTTATTGTCAGTAGTACCAGGCTATTCCGTTCTGTTCCGTCATCTTCCGCTAATCCGGGGCCGGGTCGCGGGGGCAACAGCCTCAGATAGGAAGCCCAGGCTTCCCTTAGCCCAGCTGCATCCTCCAGGTCACCCGGAGGGATCTCGAGTTGTTCCCCCAGCCAGCTGTGAGACATAATCTCTCCAGCGGATGAGATATACTAGCTCATGTCCCCCATAATGTCTCTTTTTTAAACTTTCTCTTTACAGAAGTAGTCAGGCATCTTGTTTCATGCCACATGTGGTGACTTTAAATTAAGAAATGCAAGTTGCTAATCGTTTTAGTGCAGACAGTAAATGTAAATAATGAAGTACCATAAAGAATTACTTTCCATTGAGAATAACTAAGTAAATAAATAAGAATAAAAACTTTACCAACGCCGCTTCCCCATCTTTGTCAGTAACTTGCATCGTTTCACATTCGCTGAAAGACTTCTGGACTTCATTTCAACAGAAAAACAAAAGACAAAACTTCACAAACTCAACAGCACTTCCAAACTCACCATTAACACTGTCCCACAGGCGTTCTCGCTGTCGAAGCTAAATGTCACCATGTGGGTCTCATTGTCCAATTCACCAGTACAGGTGTGGTCATGGAGTGTTAAGACGGAGTAGTCAATGCCTTGGTCCTTCAGTAAGCAGTTGGCTAGGGTCAATGATGTAGATTTCTGTCCGCAGGTTATCTCCTGACCTGAACAACCAAAACAAATCTTCAAGTTCTTCAGTAGCGTTGTCGGCAAGGTTTTGTAATTCAAAACAATTACAAAAACACGTTACAACTTTAAAGAAGATTTACGCTGTGCCATGCACGCACCCAGGGGACAGGGCTAAGCGTGGAAACGTGAAATTGAATAAATGTTTTATAAGCTCTTTTTTTTTTTGAGCGAACATCTCATTTCTGATCTACAAATAAAAGGTACCATGTTTATGTAGATATGCTATTAGATCAAAATTATTACCCATAAAAGCACAAGACATTTCTTTTTAACTCAAACGTCTAATGCAATTTCAGTTTCATTTTCCTTTTTAATTTTGGAATCCCCCTCGGTCTTCGGCTTGAACTACAACAAACTCACCATAACTGTCAGATGGTTTGTGCATGGAGGCAAATATGGCCCTGCAAAGACAACGTGTTTCCCCGGTAACGTCATCGACTCCACAGAACTCGTGATCACTGCAGAACATGTCTTTGCATCCAGCCTGAGGAGCAGACGCTGCAAAGACAACACCTTTAGACATGATCTGCTACTTTCTAATGGCTTATTGTACTTAGATATTTGGATTTTGCAGTTGGATTAAAACTATTTGTAGAAAGTCTCAGATAAATTCAACTCAGTGGTCATAAAAAGTATATATATATATATATATATATATATACAGTGGTGGTCAAAAGTTTACATACACTTGTAAAGAACATAATGTCATGGCTGTCTTGAGTTTCCAGTTATTTCAACAACTCTGATTTTTCTCTGATATAGTGATTGGAACAGATCCTTCTTTGTCACAAAAAACATTCATGAAGTTTGATTCTTTTATGACTTTATTATGGGTAAACTGAAAATGTGACGAAATCAGCTGGGTCAAAAATATACATACAGCAATGCTAATATTTGGTTACATGTCCTTTGGCCATTTTTACTTCAATTAGGCGCTTTTGGTAGCCATCCACAAGCTTCTGGCAAGTTTCTGGTTGAATCTTTGACCACTCCTCTTGACAGAATTGGTGCAGTTCAGTTAAATTTGTTGGCTTTCTGACATGGACTTGTTTCTTCAGCATTATCCACATGTTCTCAATGGGATTTAAGTCAGGACTTTGGGAAGGCCATTCTAAAACCTTAATTCTAGCCTGATTTAGCCATTCCATTACCACTTTTGATGTGTGTTTGGGGTCATTGTCCTGTTGGAACACCCAACTGCGCCCAAGACCCAACCTTTGGGCTGATGACTTCAGGTTTTCTTGAAGAATTTGAAGGTAATCCTCCTTCTTCATTGTCCCATTGACTCTCTGTAAAGCACCAGTTCCATTGGCAGCAAAACAGGCCCACAGCATAATACTACCACCACAGTGCTTGATGGTAGGCATGGTGTTCTTGGGGTTAAAGGCCTCACCTTTTCTCCTCCAAACATATTGCTGGGCATTGTGGCCAAACAGCTCAATTTTTGTTTCATCTGACCACAGAACTTTGTCCATGTGATCAGCAGCAAACTTTAGTCGAGCCTTAAGGTGCCGCTTTTGGAGCAAGGGCTTCCTTCTTGCACGGCAACCTCTCAGTCCATGGCGATGCAAAACACGCTTGACTGTGGACACTGACACCTGTGTTCCAGCAGCTTCTAATTCTTGGCAGATCTGCTTTTTGATGCTCCTGGGTTGACTCTTCACTCTCCTGACCAGTTTTCTCTCAGCAGCAGGTGACAGCTTGCGTTTTCTTCCTGATCGTGGCAGTGACAAAACAGTGCCATGCACTTTATACTTACAAACAATTGTTTGCACTGTTGCTCTTGGAACCTGCAGCTGCTTTGAAATGGCTCCAAGTGACTTTCCTGACTTGTTCAAGTCAATGATTCTCTTTTTCAAATCTGTGCTGAGCTCCTTTGACTTTCCCATTGTAGCGTTTGTGGGTGTTTTTATCCAATGAGCCCTTTTTAAATGGCCTCAGAGAAGTCACCAGCTGTAGTCACTCATAATCACTCACAAGAAGTTAAGAGGTCATGCTATGAAGCTCATGTCATTGACACAACTTTCTAAGTCTCCAAAATTGCTCATTCATGTTGCTGTATGTATATTTTTGACCCAGCTGATTTCGTCACATTTTCAGTTTACCCATAATAAAGTCATAAAAGAATCAAACTTCATGAATGTTTTTTGTGACAAAGAAGGATCTGTTCCAATCACTATATCAGAGAAAAATCAGAGTTGTTGAAATAACTGGAAACTCAAGACAGCCATGACATTATGTTCTTTACAAGTGTATGTAAACTTTTGACCACCACTGTATATAGTATACTGTGGAAATCATTCATATATATAATTTTTTCCACTTTTAAAATATTTTTTATGTATAAAAGGGGAAAAAAAATATTTTAACAATCAGCCTTACAACAGCCAGTGCTAGGCCTCCAGTCCTGTACTGGTTTCCCATAGTGCCTGCAAGTCTGCACATACGCTTCCAGAAACTGGCACTTGACGCTCTCTTCTTCAGGGTATCCACACAAATTCTCCATGCAACCATGGATGAAAGGCTCAGGGTCAACCAGGGAGTTGCACGCAGAGAAGGGAGCCTCCTTCAGGCGGTTACACCTGTTCCAACAAAATAAAATAGAGTAAGGAAGATGACACTCAGAGGCTTTGTTTCTGTGACTTGATTTTTTTTTCTCAATTTCAAATAATAGTTAGAAATATTAATATATTAATTTTGCCCTTCTCTCATTAAAATTTCCATACATGATAAAGGTCCCCTTATAATTGTATGTCATACTTTTGCATCCCCACAAAAAGCACTTAAAGTTTGACATTTCCATTTTTTCACTGTTGCCACTTCTACTGTTGCTTGTTTGTTAGACTGCCATAAGAAAAGCTAGTTGCTGTATTTTTTATTTTTAGATGTGACAGGACCTGATATTGTAGTGGCCTCAATGATGGTGGTTTCAATTTTTGTGTTTACCATTCAGCCGTGGTGGTGCAGTCTGTCGTATTAGTGGGATCCTCATATTGTGCCTCACAGCTGTAGTACAAAAGATTTCAAATGAGGGATATCTTCCTGATGTCACATTGAAAAGTAACAAATATTTTGCAGAAAGTCTGTAGGTTCTTACTCTGCTGTGCTGTACATGGAAGCTTTTTCTTGGCTCAGAGTTGCACTTGAGTCGCCACATAAGCCATTCACGGCTGTTCCAGTTGGTCCTTCAAAACCAGAAGGGAATAATAGTGTTTTCAAATGAAGTCAAATTTGTGTTTTTCGTAAGGTGTTGACATACGTTACGTACCTGTCATGTGAATTATGGCAGTAAAGCCATCAAAGAATACAGACAGGTTGTAGTGGGAGTCAGTTATGGTTGCAGTCACACCTGACTGGCTTTTAGAGAGCCTCACACCATGGACCAGCTGAGGCATGGCACTGAGTGTCAGTGGGATGTTGTCTACCTTTATTACCAAAGAGGAACATTGCAAAGAAAAATTATACAGTTAAACAAGCATTTGCATTTAGCTGAATACACAACACAGACTTAACAATTACAAGCTTTTTGACATTCAGTATGTTTGAATATTAATCACAAAAAAGTCGCCAATACACTAATGTAATACAAAATTAGAGAAAAATAAATATACAACAAATCTGATCGCAGCACAGATCAATTATTTGTGTTTACTCTTCAAGAGGAAAAAAAGGTTTAGTCTTGCATTTCTGATCGTAAAAATAGTCACATTTACTTGCATTATATCTTCCCACCAGTAGGTGGCAATAATGTGTCAGCTAGTTATTGACTAAATTGAATTTAAATTGAAGATACTTTATCTATCCTCGAAGGGAAGTTTGAGTGATGCAGTCCCACAATCATACAATGTCATTCAACAACATTTTTTTCTTTTGCTGTTGTGAGTGAAAGTTTAAAGGTTTGAAAGTGAAAAGTTTTTATATTTTGATGGAGGATGGCAGAAATAATATTCTGTACCGTTCCTTTGAGCAGCGGGGTTGCAGTCTGTTGCCAAAACTGCTCTTCTGTTTGTCTTTTGACAAACAAAAAAACTTTTCAAAACTTTTCAAAACTTTTCAAAACTTTTCAAAACTTTTCAAAACTTTGAACTTTGAATTCCACCAGTTTGTCCACCATGTTATAAAATTGAATAAAATTATATTTTGTAAAGATCTTGGTTGTTTTAGAGACCAAACTCGGCTTCAACGTAAATAACTTTTAAAAGTAAAATGAACACTGATCATTTGTTACAGTGACTCATTCAATACTTGATCTATTTCTTGTTGTATATCCTTTTGTAGTAAATTCCCATGTCTACGACAGAGTTAAGTATCAAAACCTTTGTAATCCGGTAAAGGTAGTTTGAATGTTTGGGTAGGTGACAACAAACAGGATGTTTCTAAGACACTGACGTCATAAAAAATTCTGAATACATACGTTTCATTTTGCTTTTCAAGCTCACATAGCTGTTTGTGTCTCTTAATCAGTCAATGATTATCTTTTTTGTCAGTAAAATCCCTACCAGAACTCTGCTGCCTTGCCTCAGAGAAATCTCCACTCCTTCATCTTGCAGTTGTAGAATTACTTGGTCCAGAAAACTTAAACTTTCGCTCCGTCTTTCTTTGAAAACCCCAACCACCTGGACTCCCGGAAGGGCAGGAGATTTCATCAAGGTGTAACCACAGCGATCAGGAACAGACCGGAGGCCAGCCATGGAGTCGATGATGGTGGGGCCGGCCACAGTGCAGATGGCATTTAAGGCACAGCTGGAGGATGGAGAGCATCATAGAATCATAAGTGTGAAAAAACTTTGAAATCCTCAGTTGAAAATAAATTGTCCATATATGCGAAATCAGCTTCAATAGGCAATAGGATTTTTTTTCACTTTGGAAATGTGTTTTTTACACTTGCCCTCTTCGGTTACCTGCCATTGCCTTGGCAACGCTCCATGGACTCACAACTGCTGACAGCCGTGACGACGCCACTCAGTTCACAGGTCACCATGGAGCAGATGCTCGGGTCGTACACCGTCGTGTTTGTCTGATAGACCTTTCCTGCAGTTTGGAGCAGAAAATTAAAACAAAATCTTTGTATCAGATTTTTTTTCTTTGCTTTAAAAAAAACCCACCTTCCAATCTGCATCCGCTCACGTCTGTGATCACACCCGCGCTTGTTTCTTTTGTCTGGAAAACGTGGTTGGAAACAACTTGACCGTTAACGAGTGTGTCCGCCTCCTGGAAAGTACCAGTAGAAACACTCATTAAATAATGTCATTTCACATGACGTAATTTGAAGAATGAGGACACATCTAATAAATTCTGGTACAATTCTGGCAATGGAACTGTTTGATTTTTAGTGGAGTCGGAATCAGTCAACGTAATGGGATTTTCAGGAGCCAAATTACGAATAAAGCCATGGTGTAGCTTTGCACAGAGAGAAAACTGTCCGAAATTGTCTATTGAGCAGTAGCTTATCATAACAGAGTGCATAAATAACATATTTCCTGTGATTTATCTGGTATTTTGAAGTTCATCTATTCAGATTTACAGGTAACTACAGTGTATAGATACATACCACACTAAAGTTTGTGTATCCAGAAAATGTCCTGATGGCCACCAATGACTGGACATCAAAGTTGGCAAGTTCAACTTGATGTATCTGGAAGCAAGAAAGATTTTATTTTATGACTTCTTGATTCATGATTATTGCACACGATAAGAGGATCAGTCTTACATCAGACAGCTGATTGTCCCTCAGTGGGATGATATTGACACATTTTCCCGGATATTGGAGGTTTGGTAGAAGTTTATGAACTCCAGATCCAGTTGGTATCTCTTTGGTGAGAACCTTCAGCTCACCTCTATCGGCCGACCCTCCCGACATCAGGATGCAGTCATTGCTGACTCCAGGTGTGTACGAACCTTTAAAACAGACTGCAAACTTGTCTGCACTAAAGCTCACCTGTCGAATAGGAACAGGAATGCAAAAACAAAAAACAATGACTATTTCTTTTTTTTGGATTACAACAGCAAAACTAGTTGCACATGAACCGTGATTGTTTGGTTCTTATAGATTGAGACTATGTAGTACAAAATAACATCAGCCACCCTGCCCTGTTCATAGGTGGCACGTGAAACAAAATAAGTGAGTAGAACTAATGACATAAAAGTTACTTTCTAATTCTTTTTTACTTAACTTTGACCTCTTAGATGTTGAGGATAAAATAAGTTTAAATTAAATTAATTTCAGAGTGTGATGTGAAAGATAAGCTCTCTTATCATTCAATCCAACACAGTAGCCATTAGCGCAACCGCTATGCTGATGACACTGAGCTTTATATCGTAGACCAGAAAAAGGCTTCAATTTAAAATTTCTTTCAAAATTTGATTAAACTAAATACAAAAGACATTATTGTTGCTGAGTCCTAAAATCAGCATCAGTAACTGATCCTCTAACCAACCAATCAGTTAATTTTATCTTTCTTTTTACACTGTAAGCTCAGTTTCTACATCGAGTTATCCCTCTTCACTGGAGGGAGAACACTTCCTTGTGCAAATACTGCATTTCTGAGCTGACACTAAGCTGTGGACACAAAAGGTATTGTGTAAATGTATTCATGCTGTGAAATAAGGATCAGTACCTTAAAAAAACCACAATGCACCATCCTTGAATTAGATATAGCCTTTCTGCAACTTTGATATTTTCGGCAAAACTGGATAACTGACCTCCATTTGTCAAATCATAAAATTTTAACAGGACTATGTCCTAATAAACTAAACTTCAATTCCATCTTTCTTTCCAGGTTTGCTCAAGCGTCTTACTCACATAAGCTTTCTCGTATTTTTGTCCAAAGTAAGTGATGGGACACAAAGTGAAGTCCATCTCTCCAGAACTGGTGAAATACTGGTTTGTTGCATCTGCAACTATTCACATAGAAAAAACACAATTTATGAAATATTTTTTTAAGCTTTATTCCACTGACCAATCAATAAGGAAGTTGCTTACCTGCCAGCAGGCTAAACGCGACCAAGTACAACATAACCATGTTCACCTGAAACAAAAAAAAAAGCATGACCTCCACCAAATATCACTGTTTTTCTTTCTCTTTTGTCTCACGGAAACATAATTTAGGGTTGTCAGTTGGAACCAAAAGAGATAAGAAGTCATTTGTCAGTCAACACAGTTTCTGGTCTTCCTGACAACGTGAAAGGCGTTGAGCCCTACCTTCAGCTGTATTTATTATGACTGCACACAGTGTGAGAATTATTGTTTGAATAAATCAAATTGCTAGTAAATCATTTGATTGATGCATCTTGAAGAAGTCAATGTGCACACACAATATTGCATGTATAAAAATTTGAGGTCCTAGTATTGAGTTTAGGTGAATTCTGAACAAAATAATCCCAACTTTTTGTCATTTTTTTACATTTATATAGTGATCTTCAATCTCAAAATTGTGATTTGATTTCTTTGCGGTAATTTATTATTGGTTCATTAGACTGAGAAGTAGAGTTGGATAGCAAATCATTCATTTCGCATGTTTTAAAAGGTAAAATAATAATTACTTGAGTATTTAGAAAATGCATTTACGTCATATGTTGAGTAACCATTTTTTGAACAAGATTTTTTCTTGATAATTCAGAATGATACAGCGTTTACTCTCCCTAAAGTTCGCATTCAATTAATATTATGAAGAGTTCCAAATATCTGTTGGACTTCCTAAGGGGCAGACCCCGAACCCACTGGAGAGTCTATGTCGCACAGCTGGCCGGGGAACGACGGGACATCCTTTCGGGTCAGCTGGAGGATGCAGCCGAGGAGAGAGAAGCCTGGGCTTCCCGTTTGAGGCTGTTGCCCCCGCGACCCAGCCCCAGAACAAGCGGAAGATGACGGAATGGAACAACTCTAAACTGTTCTAAATAAAAAGTATACATTTTTTTCTATTCAACTAACAGAGGTGGCTCAGTGGTTAGAGCGTTCGCCCGCAGAGCGGAAGTCAACCGGAAGTTAGCGGGTTCGCAACCCACTGAGTGCACGTCTAGGACCCTTGGCGAAGATACCTAACCCCCCGTTTCTCCCACCATAGCAGCCGTTGTGGCAGCCTGCTGTGGTGTAGTACTGTAGCACACAAATATTCCCGGTGAGGGTTGAATAGAGTGAGTAAAAATAATAATAATAATGTGTTGTCCACGTATCTATCTGAATGCTGGGTTTTAAGAAGGTAAATAAAATTTGTTCCTCGCTCTAAATTTCATTACTAAAGAGTAATGTGCAGTACAAATGTACATTTGAAGTCAAGTTCAAGTCAGAACGATGATTTCATCTACAGGAGCATGGCATTCAAATAACAAAAGCTCTTTATATGTTTCAATTGACCCAAAGAGCAGAGTTTTTTTCTGGATATATTAAGTATAAAAAAGCCTAAAAATCTGATCGAAAAGTTCCTTACCGTGTGGATGAGCTGCTGATGTCTGAGAAAGATGAACACCTATTGCGTGTGAGAAGATTTAATTCTAAGACTGATTTATCCTCTTCATTAGGAGAGAAGAAGAGGACACACCGCTCTGCTGATGGAGAAAAGTTTCTTTCACTATGTTGTTTCAGGCTTTTGTCCTCCAGCTCTGCCTTCTGTCAGAGAACATTCCTGATAGCAATTAAAAACTAATTGATGGAGGTTTTAGTTTGACTGTGTCGGCCGCAACAGGTGTTCATGTTTTGGTATGTGCAGAGATGTGTCAATCATTAACTACACAGCAGGTTCACACAATGCATTACATGCAGTTTTGTTGAAAGCCTTTGTCAGATTCCAAGAGCTTTTATGTCTTATTACCACCATTCAAGTTCACTGTAGTTCAGTTTTATGTGTTGCTTTGCCTTCTCAGGCAGAGCTTATAAGAGCATCAGTTAAAGTTAATGAGGCTTTACTTCAACTGAATATATGTTTACTTGACATAAACTTCTCACACCTTATCGTTGAAGTAGGAATTAGCCAACAACTGCTGATATTTCATTCACTGGTCCCTTGTCCTGTTGAGCTCATTCCACTGGTACCTCATCCTGCCGAGCTCATTCTTCTGGTCCCTCGTCCAGCCGAGCTCATTCCTCTGGTCCCTTGTCCTGCTGAGCTCCTAGCTCTGGTCCCTAATCGTCCTGCTGAGCTCATTCCTCTGGTCCCTCGTCCTGCTGAGCTCATTCCTCTGGTCCCTAATCGTCCTGCTGAGCTCCTAGCTCTGGTCCCTAATCGTCCTGCTGAGCTCATTCCTCTGGTCCCTCGTCGTGCTGAGCTCATTCCTCTGGTCACTCATCCTGAGGTCCTGCCTCTGCCCACTTATCCTGCTGAACTCTATGGCTGGTTCTGCGCTCTTGCAATAATCTGATTAAAAACTGACTATACATCTAGGTCCTACTTACCTACCTGACCACCATCATGACATCTCATACTTGACAGTATTTGGTTGAAGTTGTTAGGATGTTCACCTATGAAAGAATTGAATTTGTGTACATTTGAAACATTTCTGACCAAAAATGGACACCAGATTTTTTGGTAATGACCTGACTCTGAAAGTCCAGATAAATGATTTGGCTTCAGTGTCTGGTGTCTTTCTTTTTTACCATTGTGTAACTGCTATGTTTACAAAGTGACTCACACTGACCCTACCCTAAATCAGGTTCACAATTCTACAAAAAAAAAACCCTGGTCTTCCACAATAATTAATGGGCGGAGCATGGGCCACGATTGGAACCAGCTCAGTGAAAGAAAAGCACCCTGAAGGAGAAAGCTTTAATCAAATTTTACAAATTTGTCAGGAATGTGCCGGAACAGGAGTCGCTCTGAATTTTTTTGTAAATTTTGTCAAAGATAATTACTCCCTGCAGGTAAGGTGTAACTTATCACTCAAAGGATGAGCCCAAAATAAGTCTCCAAGCTCTCAATTGTGCAACACAACAAAACATGTTTGTTTTCTGAGGAAATTACTGGAACAAGAGGCCCCACATTTGTGAAGCTGAACATTTTGTGTTTGTTTGTGTTTTAAGTTCTTAAAATTAATTCGCATGTGTCGACACCAGAGCAACTCTTTCCTTGATATTTTTCTACACATCTGGTGATAAAATGGTTTTACGAATAAACAGGTGACTATAATTCCTCATCCTTCAACTTTGTCTGAGTAGTTGCGACTCTTCAAAAATAGCAACATTAAGACATTTAATTTTGAAAAGTAGGTTGCAGCTACATGATCGTTCATGTGGGACATCAGAAACGTACAAAGGAAAGAGCAAATTGTTTCACTGAATAAAAGTTGAGTTATCATATGTTTAATTATTGCACAAATTGGCAGCCTCACTTCTGTCAGTCTGCCCCAGGGCAGCCGGGGCTACAGCAGTAGCTTACCATTACCTAATATGGACTGAAGGAATAATGTATATGTGAAGCGTCTGTGAGAGTCCAGAAAAGCGCCATATAAGCACTATACAATGCATTGTTATTATCATCTAAGGCTCACATAGTGCAAACTTGAAAACCCAAGTTTTTCCCCCTAAACAATATAACTGGAATCTAAGACATTTGATCTAAAAGTGAGTTTGAAAATCCTATCGTGTTTGATGGTTGGATCATTGTAAAACTTTTCTCGCAGTGTGTTTTTTGGGTTTCAAAAGTTCTTGATTCCTGGGCATTACAACTAAAATTAAAAAGATTTGAGATTCTGAGTTTTAGTCACAGTAACAATTTTGAAACCAAGATGCAGTCATACAGTTTGCCATCCAAAGGAAGAGGGAAAAATGGAGAGTAGCATGGCAAAAGCACATGAACCGCCACACCTACAGACCTAGATGCTTTCATCTGTTCTGCGAGCATGCGAAGTGTTAACTCCAAATAATGGGTTGGGCCCAAAAGGGCAAGGACAGTAAAGTTCATCACAACAACACATTGTACTCTGAAAATCACAGGAAGGGAGTGGTGTGACTTACAGAAGGATACTATTTAAGCAGTAATTAATTATTAAAAACAAGGACTCACCCCATCCCCCTCATCCCACTTATTTGGGGTTAGGTTGCAATGGCACCGGCCTAACCAGGTTGTGTCGTGTACGTAAAGAGGATCAGCAGGGTGTGCTCAGTTTAAAATGATTTGACATGTGACCCCTGATGGGAGTCTAATCCATCGTAATGGGTCGGTCTGCTGTGATCTTTCAAATAGGCACGATATAAAACATCTGACAAATATCAAAGGTAATTTAAGATCTATTTCAGTCAATTAGTCGGCCATTAAAGGATTAAGCTGCTGTGGGTTTTTGCAATCTGATGACAGTCATTTTGACAGGTCTTTGTGGAAAGAAGTTTTTCTGGTTTGACAGATGTTTTTTTTCACATGATCAAACACAAAAGTGAAAAGTTTTTAATCTGAGTTCTTTGATGAAACAGGTTTTGCTTCTTTTTGTGACGAGATGAAGCAAAGTTGTTTGTGTTGATAAAAACAAAATAGAAAACTCCTTCAGGAATGTTTGGAAATTTAGAAATAATGTCCACACATGAAAGAAACCGTCAAAAAGTTGACTTTGCATCAAACGCTGCTTTTAAAAAACAAATCTGCTACAGGTTGATCATTTGATTATTTATTCTTTAAAGAAACTTCGGATTAACTTTACTTTATTGAATGTCGCAAGATACCAGTGTTGGTATATTACGCCTAACAGGGGACCAAAATCCCCTGTGATTTCAAAAATAAAAATCGTCCGTTACTCTGATCATCGCTGTAGGGCAGACCTCGGCAAATTAAGGCCACATCCGGCCCTTTGTACGCCCCTGTCCGACCCGCGTGAGGCCAATCATAAACACCATAAATTAAACTTTTTTTAACTTTTATTTTGAAATTTTATTTTATTTTGAAAACGTTACGTCGCTACGTATGCACGCATGCGGAGTTTTCAAGGCAATTTCAAAACTCTTGAGAGTGAAACGCACATGGTTTCTTCTCCCTTCAACAGCAGTGTGGATAATGCACCAAGTGAAGTGATCTGCAGTCTGACACACATCTGGCAGATCACTTCAAGTCAGTCTCACTGCTGGACTTTTACTCCGTCCTCAAAGAGAAGAACTTTCCACACCTGAGGAGGCATACTCAGAGGATCCTAGTCCTCTTTGGATCTACCTATCAATGTGAACAGACATGAAGTTATGAAGTCTCAGTTATGAAGTTCAACAAATCCAAACACAGATCCTCTATGACTGATGACCACCTCTCAGCTGTCCCTTGTTCAAGCCCAGAACAGACTGGATTATTCTCACTGAAGAGGTAACATGAGGTGGAAAGCATTACAAGTTATTGTTTGTGGAGATTAACAAGTTAAAAAATAAATTGCACTGGTTCAATAATTGTTTTTCTTATTTAACCAATAGAGCACAGTTTCACATAACCTAATATACATATTTACAGAGTGCTTTATTCTTCTGATTATCAGTACCAGCTATTCAAAATATTGAAGTATTTTACAATGAAAGAAAGTTGGTGGCCCTCTGACACAATTCAGGCTTCTCATGCGGCCCCTGATAAAAATTAATTGCCCACCCCTGCTGTAGAGTATGATCAGAGAGATTGACCGGCAGTGGCCAGCAACTAATTAACGCGTTTCAATAGTTAAATAACAGGATGTCATTGAGTATGTCTAATGTTTTAATCACATAATCTACTATTAAAAACTATGGTGAAACTATTAGTTTTGAAAAATACTGTGTTTTTTTTTTTATTCTTTCTGACAATTTTTCTTTACCGTATGAGTTCCAGTTCATCTACACGTATTTATGTGTCGTTTCATTTTTACTTGTTTACCTTCCCAGCAAAACAAACCAAAGAAAATCTCGCCTTCTTTAATAATGTTAACAGTTTGAAAAAAAAAGCTGCTTAAAAAGTCTTGCAGAAGTCGAAACACCATAAAATGTTTTAGTGAATATGAAATTAAAAATATTACAGGGATGGAGCTTCTGTTTTGTTTTGTCTTCTGAACCGCTTATTCTTTAACAGAGTCATGATGGGTGCTGCAGCCTATTCTGGCTAATTTCAGGTGAGAGGTAGGATACACCTTAGACAAGTTGCCAGTCTGTCGCGAGGCCTCGCACACACAATCCCCTACACACACATTCATTCCTACGAGCAATTTCATAGTGGTCAATCAACCTAGAATGCCTGTTTTTTTAGAAAACTAGAGTACCCAGACAAAACCCATGCATACATACGGGGAATGTGCAAACTCTACACTGAAAGGCCAGTGTTTTAAGTCTTGCCCCATCTTGGACTCGAACCCTTACCTTCTTGCAGTGAGGCCACTGTGCTAACCACTGCACCACCGTGCCACCCTCTTCTGTTACTATTCTACAAATGAAAAGCTACAGAAAATAAACTCTGCTTTTTTTTTTTTTTTTTTTTTACTGTTTTCTTTAAATATGAGTTAGATATCCTTAATTGGGTACTTCATGTAATCATTGTTGGATTTTTTTTTTCTTTTACCAATTTTGCCAATATTTCAAAATTATCATTGTATTTACATTCAGAACCAAACAAATTTAAAACTGTGTGTTTCGTGTTAAACCCATATCAAATTTAAAACGATCAATTTAGAAAAAGAACCTTATTTGTCTCGAATGTGTTTGTTGTTTTAATTACTTTAAAGTATTCGTTTGCAGACAAAAAATTTGTAAATACATATGTGTAAAAAAATTCTGAACATGAACCAAATATTTAATTCACAGTTTATTTGAGCATTAATAAAGCACAAATTAAAAATCAAAACAACTCTCTGTAGATATTATGCATGTAATAAAATGAATAAATGTTTGAGTAACTGCATGAATAATTTTAAGTTACTTTCCAAAAAGGGAGGGAAAATATAATATTTGGTAGAAACTCCCACCCTCATTTTGCACCTTTGAAGAAATATTTTAACGTAATTAAAGTATCTTTGTGGGTTTTCTGTTTTTATGTCCTCATACCGTCTCTATTGTTTTTCAGTAACAATAACCACACCTACCTTCTGCAAAAATCAATGCAGATAGAAATGAACACCTCCTACCACACCTCATCTTCCACAAGATTCTGATTAAGCTTGATATAAAACAATTTATCATTTGATCTGTGTTTTTTTTCCCCTTCTGGCAGCGACGCAGTACACCTGATCATTACCTCGGTAAAGATGATGTCTACATGATGTTAATGTCACACGAGTACTGCTGCAGGATCTGAAGCGTCACAATGAGTTTGATCGACTTTCTGAACCAAGAGTAGACAAACGTGTAGATAATGGGATTCAGACAGGAGTTAAAATAAATCAGAAATATAACAAACATTGCAGATGAAGCATTTAGGAGGTGGTTTGATCCCGTGATGGCGACACAAAAATATGGACACATGCACAAAAGATACACTAACACTACAATCCCGAGGGTCCTTGCTGCTTTCAGCTCCGATTTCTTTATGGTCGCCGACCCTCGGAGAGAAAAGGCTGTGATGTGGGATCGCATGGCCCGAGCATGGGTCACAGCCACCACGAACACCCTGAAATACACAGTGACGATCACAGTAACAGGAATGATAAAAGAAGCGGTCATATCGACGTATCCTACAATGTAGTCGATGACAATGAGACACTCTCCTACGCAAGAGTGAAACCTTCCCGGATGTTTCAGGTCCTCTTTAAGAATAACACACTGAAACATCATGGAGCAAATCCAACACAGACACACACACATCTTCGCTCTATGCTGAGTCACTTTGGTGGTGTAATGCAGGGGATAGCAGACCGCTACATATCTGTCTAGTGAAATGATGACCATGGTTCCTGTCGAGGCTGCGGTGATGGTGTACGCCAGATACTGATAGATGATGCACATGATGTCACCCAGGAACCAACAGCCATTCAGGAGATTGATCTGGAAGAACATGAGGATACCAACGATGAAGTCTGAGATGGCCAGAGAGAGGAGGAGGAGGTTCGTAGGAGTTTGGAGTTGCCTGTGGAAAAAAATCAGATGTCATCAGATGCTTAAACAGAAACACACTGAAATAATTCCAAGCAAACACTTGATACCTGAAGTGTGATATGGAGATGATCACGAGCAGGTTGAGAATCACAGTGACCACAGAGATGGAAGACAACATACTGTAAATCAGCATGACCTCAAAATGAGGAAGCATGGACTTCCTGCACGAAGCATTCGAAAGGTGTGGGAAGCACAGCTCACTCTCCTCCATCTTCTCTGACATCCTTCTCAAATGAACCTGCCTTTTTATTGGCTCTCGTTGTTTGTGTCTCTATGGAAACAGACGTCTTTGCTGATCATCCATAGAGATTAGAAACAGTTTATGTTGTTTTGCAGGTGGTCGGAATAGGCAATCGTGTGAATCATCTTTTTTTTTAGATGTTTTCTGCTTCAAATAACCTAAAAGGAGTTAAATGACCCAAAACAGCAGTCTCCCGACAGTCTGTTGCTTCCTTTCATTTTGTTAATAAACACCCCTAAACAAGTCAAAAAGATGAAGGGCCAGATTTCGATAGGGTTCTGTTTATCTATTCGTCTTACTTGTGAACAGACACGTAACTGAAGAATGGATTTATTTTAGATATCCATGTGTGGAGTCTTTCCCTGTGCTGATGTCCTGTCTGCAAATAATTGTTCATTTGACTTTTATTTTATTTGATGAACAGGAAGATCAAAAGGAAGATTGGTGTGGTATCTTCAGTTATCAGTAAAAAGGAAGCCGGGCGATAGGTGGATTGGTGCAGCGTCAGCAATAACCAGGACGCTGCATCGGTCAGTTGTGGAATAGAAAGAGCCAAGCTGAAACGCAAAGCTCTCGATTTACAAGTCAATTTATGTTCCCACCCTCACCTATGGTCACCAGCTGTGGGTGGTGACCGAAAGAACGAGATCATGGTTATAAGCAGCCGTACTGAGTTTCCTCCCCAGGGTAGCTGGGCTCTCACTCAGAGATTGGGTGAGGAGTTCTGCCATCTGGTAGGAGCTTGGTGTGGAGCCGCTCCTCCTCCAGGTTGAGAGAAGCCAGATGGGGTGGTTCTGGCATTTGGTCAGGATGCCCACCAAACGCCTTGCTGGTGAGGTGTTTTGGGCACGTCCCACCGGGCGGAGACCAAGAAGGCATACCCCGGACCCACTGGAGAGATTATGTCTCACAGCTGGCCGGGGAACGACTCGGGATCCTTCTGGGTGAGCTGAAGGATGCAGCCGGAGTGAGAGAAGTCTGTGCGGAAGATGACGAAAGAAACGTAGAGGAAGCTGTGGCGAAAGGTGATGCTTTCAGTGTTCCAGCCGACCCACATTCCTGTGCTCATCTATCTTCATAGGTATTTGAAGAACAAGATCATGGATGAAAGAGTTTGAAGTTAGTTTCTTCTGAGGATTGCAAAACCCTTCATTGAAGACTGAATAAGAGGGCTGGGTATTTAGGAGAGCCTCACAGTACAGTGCAGCTTTTCCTCATTAAGAGAAGCCATCAAAGCGGTTCATGTATCTAGTTGGGAGGCCTCCAGAATCCCCAGGTAAGGGCACACTAAAGGGACTTTTTCATCCTTTGAGTGAACTGTTAGAAGGAAAACGTAATGGTGTAGGGATGTGGAAGGAGGAGGACCCAAATGCAGGACATAAACAGGATTTATTTGACCAAAAGTCCAGTAAGGCAAAAGGCACGGGGTTAACTCGGAATCAAAAAGTTCAAATGATTTAACAGAGTTCAAAGATTAAACTCAGGCACCCAGGAAGCCCTGGCTGGCAGGGATGGTGATGATGACATTGACTCGACAAAGAATTCTGGGGGATTGCCTTTAAATAGGCAGCAGGGTCCACAGGTGTGTGTTATCAGACTAAGGTCCAGGGTTTCCAGGGGAGGGGATCACAACAGGATCAGGAAAGTCTGGAATTGCCCCCTCTTTTTGGTTCCATTTTAATAAAGGCCAAGGTACTGTAAAATGTCAATATTGTACTTTTGTCCTGAGTAATCATTGTACTATTCTATTTCCTAAGTCTCCACAGTAAAAATAAATATATAAGTAACAATTGCAGTTTTAATGGAAAATAAAACCAGATAATGAAAACTTGGGATGATGAAATAACATAATCAAATATCATACATCTGAGCAGTGGTTTGCACAGTGACCTCAAAGCAAGAGGTTCAGGGTTAGAGTCCTGGAGTGGGGGCGAACCTTGGAACACTGGTCTTTCTGTGTAAAGTTTGCATGTTCTCCCCGTGTATGTGTGGGTTTCCTCTGGGTACTCTGGTTTCCTCCCACCCTTCAAGACAGGAGGCATTAGCTCCCCTGTCATCATGACAGAAAACAAAAAAAGTCAAATATCAGACAAAGAAAGTGTAATATTTTCCGCTGTTATATGTCAAAAATGCATTTAGAGTATGGCTACACATTTCTGCCATTTTATCGAGTTAAAATACCCAAATTTGATTTTTTTCCGATCAAATTTAGGTCAGAAACCCCAAAAGAGGCAGAGAAAAGTTGTGCTTCCCTTTTGCCTCATGACTGCATGATTCAATACAAGCTGGGTGGCTTGATACATGCAAGTTTCTGTTCCTCAGCAAATCGACAGTATAAACTTTATGGAAATATTTATTAAACACCACAACTTTATATATTTTATGTGTGTGTTAGAAAACTACTGCTGCTGATCACACAAAAAAAAAAGCACATCGAAAAATTGTTGACAAATCTCCATTGAGACAGAGAAACTCTTAAACTAAGAAAAAATAGAGAGGACTACTACAACTTAATTATAAAACTGTTCCGCGGATGGACTTCATTTATAAATAAAAGTAAGAACACAACTGGTTCTGTTTGTTTTTAAAAAAAAATTCGAATGGAAAAAGATAGTATAAATTAGTGGCGGCTGGTGACGTGTGGCGCAGGGGCGCCGCCCCCCCGACCTGATCACCAAAAAACATATATATTTATATATACATATATAAACATGTATGTGTCTATAAGTATGCAAAACTGTCGAGTGTGAAGATTACATGCATTTTAATAATGTTTTACACCGTTTTATTTTATTTTATTACTTCCTGTGCAAACCGGAACAAGGGCGCAGGGTAGGTACGCCCCACAGTAGGTACGCCCCACGAGGAAAACTTATTGGTGTGTATGTGGCTTCCGGATTTTATGGAAAAAACGTGACGTCAGCGCTAAATTTTTTCCCATTCATGTGTATTGCAAACCATAAACACGCCCGCGGGGCGCAGATATTTTCCGCCCATCGAGTGTGTGATAGGTTGTCCTCTCTGTCAGTCTGTTACATGAACCAATCAATTAGCTATAAGCTGACCTATAAATCCCACCCACGCCACGCCCTTTCTTTTCACCGCGGAATTCTGGGAGTCTTCATCATGGCTTTGGAAGCTAGTTCAGTTGCTAACAATGCTAGGGTTTTTTTAAAAGAGAATTCAGTGTCCTCCCTTCTACAGAATTCGTTTTCTAAGCGTTCTAAAGAAGAAAAAAAGTAGAGTGAAGGAGGTTGGACTGGACACCCCAGATTTGACTGTGCAACAAAACAGTGGAGATCGCGGCCGCTTTTATGTGAGAGGATAATGAAGGTCTATGAAAAGTAGCGGTGGCTAACTGGATGAGAAACACTTTTTTTGTTTCCCCTGCTTATTGTTTAGTTCAGCAGCAACTGAAAAGGTGTGGATATCAACAGGGGTGAGTGACTTGAAGCATTTGTCTGAAAAGTGCAAACGTCATGAAACTTGCCGCACCCATCTTGATAGTAGCTATAAGCTAGGTGTTTTTGGCAGTAGTAACATCCTGGCACAATTAAATGAAGGCTACCGATCTGGCATAAGGAAACATAATGAAGAAGTCACCAAAAACAGACACATATTGTCACAAATAATTTTATATTTATTTTATATATATATATATATATATATATATATATATACTTTTATATAATATATCTAAAAAAAATTGTGTGTGTTTGAAAAATGTGCGCCCTCCCAGTTTTTTTTACCACCAGCCGCCACTGATATAAATACATGTTTGGCCTTGAAGATGTTTGCTTTTTTTAAAAAAAAAAATCATTTTAAAAGGTAAACTTTATTCAAATTTATTAAAACACCAGAATTTAAAATTTGAAAAATAACGGAAATTGTTACTGTTGGTCAAAATGAAACCTCTGTACTTTAATTTGTTACAGTATTGATGAATCTCTTAAAACTCTATCATAGCTATTAAACGAGACAAATCTGTTCCTGTGTTTAAGTTTGTGAGTGTAATTGAAAGAGGAATGCTGATTGGATATGAAGGGTTATTAGTGTTTGGACGCTGTTGGATGAATGCTGAAATAAGATGAATTTTTCAGTTCTTACAATTGTGATTCTAACTCTTGAAGAGTCAGAGCTTCCCCAGACATAAACCTCACCGCACGTCACTGATGATCCGCTCCCGGCTAGTTGTCACATAGAGCTCAACGATTCACTATTAATAAAGTGTCTGATGTAGGGCAGGCATCACAGTTACTTTTGATAATAGTGTTCTTCTATATTGTGTTGTCTGTAACTGATCAAACATTTTCTCTTCAAGAATATTCTTATTTATTAATCTGTTCTACACAAAGTGACTAATAAGAATCAAGCTGCAGAATCTGATTGGATGAAAAAAACTTTATTTCTGCTCAGCTGTGAAAGTTGGGCCACATACCGAAATGGAGACAACATGTTGGGCTCTCAACAGAAAACCCTTCGAATGAGCAAAGCCACACTAGACCAACACGTAACTTTTAATCAATACTGCAATGTTTAAATACAAGAAGACCTGAAAACTAAAAAAAAAAAAAAATTTTAGTGACTTGTGAAAGAAAATATGAATGCTGCTTTTTAAGGTTACAAATAGTTTTTTTGTTCAAAACATGTCAAAATAGTAAAAAACAAATTTTCCCTTTGGTGCAAAAGAGAGAAATTCATCAGAATTATTTTGCATTTATTTCCATTGAGTGAGATGAAAAAAAACCATCATAAGACAACTTATTATTTTAGTGTCAGTATGATTTGACTTTAAAAATATTGCGTAGAAAACAGTATCGGCAAACATTTTAAATCATTTTCAACAGCGAAAAATCATAAAGGTATTTTTTTTCAAATTGTGAGTAAAATATCTCAACAATGCAATCAACACAAAAATTGTTACATTTTCAAAACAACAAATAAATGTGCAATTATGATTTTGTGAGTCTGTCTCTTTCTTGACCGTTTATTCCTCATGGAGCGGTGGGGGGTGCCGGAGCCCATCCCGGCTGATTCAAGGCGAGGGGCCAAGAACACCCCAAACAGGTCGCCAGTCTGTCACGGGGCCATTATGACTTTGTGTTCTTCAAAAACATGTTGCTGTTCACAGTGAACTTTTTAGAATTTTTTTGTTTACATTTCCTGTACAAATTTTAAATATTCTATGTTTTACACCCTCTAAATTTTTTTGTACCCATCATGTGCAAGTGAACTATGTGTGTTCTATGAGTGAGGGTAATAGAAACGTTTATGGACATACACTTCCACTTATATGCAGTAGTGAGACGGATGTGTGTTTATCTTTTAGTGGGGTCTTGGTGTGTGTCAGGTTTATGAAAACACCTCCCTACATAATGTTGGTGTCACACGAGTCCTTCTCCAGAATCTTAAGACTCAAAATGAGTTTAATAGTTTTTCTAAACCAGGGGTAAAAAAACACATAGATAATTGGGTTCAGACAGGAGTTAAAATACACCAAACAGATCACAAACGTTGCAGATGAAGCATTGAGGGAGCTGTCCTGCCCCGAGAGAGCCACACAATAAAACGGACACATGCAGAGTAGAAACACCAACACAACAATCCCAAGAGTCCTCGCTGCTTTCAGCTCGGATTTTTTCACGGTTAACGAACTCTGTGGCGGAAAAGTAGTTATGTGGGAACGCATGGCCCGAGCATGTGACACAGCTACCGCAAACACTCTGAGATACAGAATCATGATCACAGTAATGGGGAGGATGAAAGAAAAGGTCATATCGACATATCCCGCCACATAGTTATAGACAAACACACAGTCACCCGCACAGGAGTTAAACCTACCCGGCTGCTCCAGGTTATCCATCAGAATCAGACTTTGGAATATTACGGAACAAACCCAACACAGACACACACACACCTTGACTCTCTTCTGTGTGACCTTGCTGGCGTAATGCAGAGGATAGCAAACAGCGATGTAGCGGTCTACAGAGATGATGACCATGGTTCCTATGGATGCTGAGGTGATAATGTAGGCTAAATATTGATACAGAGTACACATTAGGTCACCAAGAAGCCAGCAGCCGTCTATGAGCATCATCTGGAAGAATAAAAACAGACCTACAAAGAAGTCTGAGACAGCAAGAGAGAGCAGCAGGAGGTTGGTCGGAGAGTGTAGCTGCCTGTGGGCGGAAAACAGGAAAAAATTTGAGGTTTAAAAAAAAATTCTTCATGATAAAATAGAAATGTTGAAATATAGCTACCTGAAATGTGAGATGGAGATGATGACCAGCAGGTTGAGAAATGCAGTGAGAACAGAAATGAAGGACAGCATGATGTAGGACAGCAAAACTTCAAAGTGAGGAATCTTTGTCCTCCTGCAGGAGGCGTTGAAGAGGTGTGGGAAGCAGAGCTCTGCTTCCTCCATCCTCACAGGAAAGAAGCTACTGGACTCTGAGATCTTCTTCTTGTCAAACACCAGATTTTATCTCTTCCCCACTTGTTTTCCCTGGAGACAAATTAAGTTCTGTTCATGTTTCTCAAATTTTTATGACGTCTTTTGTCTCAGACACTGAAGTTGGAATGATGTGAAGTAAATAGACGTAGTGACATAAAGAGTGGACGAGTGGAAAAGTGAAGATACAGGGAGAAGAGATAAAGAAGGTGGAGGATTTTAAGTACTCAGGATCAACAGTCCAGAGCAATGAAGAGTGTGAAAAAGAGGTGAAGAAGCGTGTGCAGGCAGGCTGGAATGGGTGGAAAAAAATATCAGGTGTGATGTGTGACAGAAGAGTTTCAGATAAAATGATAGAGAAAGTGTACGAAACCGTGGTGAGACCGGCCATGCTGTTTGGTCTAGAGACAGTGGCACTGAAGAAAAGACAGGAAACAGAGATGGAGGTAGCAGAGATGAAGATGCTGAGGATCTCTCTGGGAGTGACCAGGATGGACAGGATCGGAGGAACAGCACGATAAGGAACAGCACCGGTTTTAGAGATAAAGTCGCAAAGGCCAGACTGAGATGGTTTGGACATGTGCAGAGGAGACAGTGAGAGTACATCGGAAGAAGGATGCTGAATTTGGATCCACCACGAAAAAGACTTAGAGGAAGACCAAAGAGGAGGTTCATGGATACAGTGAGGGAAGACATGAAGATAGTTGGCATGACCGAAGAGGATGCAGCAGATAGGGTTAGATGGAAGAAACTGACTTGCTGTGGCGCCCCCTGAAGGGAAATGCCAAAAGAAAAAGAACATAAAGAGTGGACAGAAGAAATAAAAGTAGATTTATTGCTGACAAAACATTGTAGAACCAACATACAGAAGAGCAGAGACTAAGCCTCTCATCCGCACAAAGGAACTATCTAAATTTTTTTTAGCATACCGTATTCATCTTGCAAATGGGCAAATTTCTCTGCTGCATTGCACCACAGCAGGCAGCCACGATGACGCCATTGGTTAGAAAAACGGGGGTCAGGTGTCTTCCCAAGGAAACTTAGAAATAGGTCCAGTGGGAATCGAACCGGCTTCTCAGGGGGTACTATATAACGGTATATATATTCGGACATTCAGTTCAGTACAAGGTTGTACACGAACAATTATGTGTCCACAGCCGTTAAACACACGTGATTAATGCAAGTAAAACAATCGCATTAGCTTTTTGGAAAGAAACTGTTTTTTTTAGAAAGTCATTGGCCCTTGTGGCTTTCATTAGTCCTGCGTCTGCTACAAGCGCATGCGTGCATGCAAATGTTTTGATGTGTCCTATTTCTGTAAGTAAATCAATGTGTGTGACACTTAAGATATAAGCGAGACGTCATAGCATCGGGTGTCAAATTCCAGTCTGGCAGGTAATTGAGGCTTGCCGACTGGTAATTATATCTTACAGTGCGTGTAGCACTAATTGCACAAATTATAGAGTCCCTCTTTGATGTTATGGCACGTCAACTTTTGGAACTCATAAATAAAACCTGTGGTAATTTGTTGACAGCCGCTATAGTGACTTATAACTGCCATCGTGCAATTCAGTACGTTTGCAAAGTCATTTCATTTAGTGTATACACAGTGCAGTTTAGTTGTGCTTGTTGGGGTTCATATGAATGGCTTCCTGTTATACACGAAGAAAACTTTCTGTTCCGTCGTCTTCCGCTAATCCGGGGCCAGGTTGAGGGGGCAACAGCCTCAGACAGAAAGCCCAGGCTTCTCTCACCCCAGCTGCATCGTCCAGTATACCCGGAAGGATACCGAGCCGTTCCCTGGCTAGGTGGGAGACATAGTCCCCGAGGACTATCCGGGTTCCGCCTCTTGGTCGCCTCCCGATGGTACGTGCCAGAAACACCTCACCAGAGAGGCGCTTGGGAGGCACCCTGACCAGATGCCCAAACCTCCCCATCTGGCTTCTCTCGACCTGGAGGAGGAGCGGCTCAACATTAAGCTACTCCCGGATGTCAGAACTCATCACCCGAGCCCAGCCACTCTGCAGATGTAACTCATTTCAGCCGCTGAGGAAAACTTTTTATATAAATATCAATTTGGGTCTCTATGAGTTTGACACCCCTGATCTAGATCTACAAACACACAATACAGCCCCCTCTTGACATTCTGCGTACTTCCATATCAACATCCTAAAGGCAAATACTCAATCTTTGGTGATCCTTTTCTGGTACAAAATCATACCGCTGCTCACACACACTCACTTCTGCCCATGGTCTAACTTCAACTAACCAGCTTTCTTCCTCCGTGGTTCCTAACTTGCACAATTGATGTTGGTCATCTGACAATTTTTATGTCAGATGACCACCCGACCCTCCAACCCTCTGCTTTTTTCTGGCTTGGAACCAACGTGCTTGTGGCTGTAAAACAATCTCATGTGTTGTGATGGGGGTATGTGGAAGGAGGAGGACCCAAATGCAGGACATCAAAACAGGATTTATTAACCAAAAGTCCAGCAAGGCAAAAAGTCCAGTAAAGCTGTAAGGCAAAGGGCACAGGATTAACTCAGGATCAAAAACATCAAATGATATAACAGGGTTCAGAGATGCAACTTATGGGCAGGCAGCCAGGACAGAAGACCTGGCTGAAAAGGGATGGTGGTGATAATATTGACCCAACAAAGTGATTGCCTTTAAATAGGCATCGGGATCCACAGGTGTGTGTCATCAGACTAATCACCCTCAGATGTCCCTAATCAGGGTGATGATGGAAGGCCCAGGGTTCCCTCTGGTGGCAGGGGAGGGGATCATGACAGTATGTTTTACTTTGTTTTCTCCGGGCGGGTCAGTGAGAGAATGGTTAGAACGACAATCTCAAACCGAGCAGGTGTTTGTAGCCTCGGCTGTTGAGAGGCCAAGAACACCAAGTCTTTCAAAATGGAGGTTTTAGATTTCCCCATGTTTGTGTGGGCTCTCTCACCAGCTTCTTTCAACCCACCAAAAACATCCAGGCAATTCAAGACAGACTCTGGCAACTTTCACAACTTAATGTTGGATTGTTGCAATTGAAAGATAGACAAATGAATGTTTTACTACTTGACGTCTTCAAACACCTCCATGTGTGCGCATGCATACACACGATACACACAATGTGACTTCATGTTCAGAGCCCAGGGAAAAGGTTTCTTATCAGACAACAAACAAACATGGATGTGTGAAAAGGTAATGGCTCCCATGTGAACTGTCAGAAGTCACACCTTCGTATGATGCAAACTTCTCTCTGTGGAAAGTTACGGGTGCTAACAATTTCGTTTGAAAGTTTTTGTAAACATGTCATTTCATTTGGAGTTCAAAAGTTGAAGATGATACAACTTGATGAGATGAGGATGGTCAGAAGGTTTTTCAGAGCTCTTTAATGTAACCAAAAAGCAATAGTACCGCTAAGCTCCTACACACAGATCATCGGCTACTCCAAATTCTTCTTCTTTTTTCAACATTTCCCTTCAGGGGGCGCCACAGCTAGTCAGTTTCTTCCATCTAACCCTATCTGCTGCATCCTCTTTGGTCACACCAACTATCTTCATGTCTTCCTTCACTGTATCCATGAACCTCCTCTTTGGTCTTCCTCTAGGCCTCTTTCCTGGTGGTTCCAAACCCAGCATCCTTCTTCTGATGTACTCTCTCTCTCTCCTCTGCACATGTCCAAACCATCTCAGTCTGGCCTCTCTAACTTTATCTCCAAAACCTCTAAAAAGTGCTGTTCTTCTGATCCTGTCCATCCTGGTCACTCCCAGAGAGATCCTCAGCATCTTGATCTCTGCTACCTCCATCTCTGCTTCCTGTCTTTTCTTCAGTGCTACTGTCTCTAGACCAATCAACATGACCGGTCTCACCACGGTTTTCTACACTTTCCCTTTCATTTTAGCTGAAACTCTTCTATCACACATCACACCTGATACTTTTCTCCACCGGTTCCAGCCTGCCAGCACATGCTTCTTCACCTCTTTACCACACTCTCCATTGCTCTGGACTATTGATCCTAGATACTTAAAATCTTCCACCTTCTTTATTTCTTCTCCCTGTAACCTCACTTTTCCATTTGGATCCCTCTCATTCACACACATGTACTCTGTCTTACTTTGACTAATCTACTTTAGCTTTAGATTAAATTTAAATAACTTTATATTTAGCTACTCCAGATAAATATACTATGATTCAGCAGTGTCCTGTCAAGGCCTGCACAGTGCTCTCCTAAACCTAAAAAATGTCTGAAAAACAGATTGATGTCATTCAGACATTTGGTTAAAAAGATGAAATGAAAAAATTTTTTTTTATTTGTAATCATTTATCAAATAATTCCTTTTCATTGCTTTGTGGGTGGTTCTGTGATTTCAATCTTGAATTGACCCCAAAGTATTTAACCAATTACAGCACAGCCATTAATTGATCCCAGGTGGCAGAAAAAATTTGCTAGAAGGCCTTCAAGATCAATACAACTGGTCCTATAGAACAAAATAAATGTGTATGAGACATTTCCCACGTACGTAGCTATGGGTCACTGCAGTCGCAGCTGCCTACACTTCCTTTACTAGACCCCTTCAGACTCTCCTGTATGAGGTGAGCCCATTGGAAGGGAGGCCCACATCCCTTGTTCTGTGGGCAAAAGCCTGGCATCCAGGCACTTGCCTTTGCGCCCCACCTCCAGGACTGACTTTCTGTTTTAACCTTCAAGTGCCCAGATGCAAGCAGCCGGTATGAGCTTCCTTAGCCGGGTGGCCTAGATCCTGCTCAGAGTTGAGGAAGGAGTTCTGCCATTAGGGAGGAGCTTGGAGTAGGGCCGCGGCTCCTTCAGGTCAAGAGGAACCAAATGGGATGGGATTCTGCTTCATGATTAAAGAGTCATCTGTCTGTTTCTGCAGAATGTTTTCATTACAAGAAAGTTTTATGGCCATAAAATTGATTATGGGGTGCACTTTAGGCCATGCTGTTTGGTCTAGAGACAGTAGTACTGAAGAAAAGACAGGAAACAGAGATGGAGGTAGCAGAGATGAAGATGCTGAGGATCTCTCTGGGAGTGACCAGGATGGACGGGATCAGAGGAACAGCACATGTTAGAGGTTTTGGAAATAAAGTCAGAGAGGCCAGACTGAGATGGTTTGGACATGTGCAGAGGACAGAGAGTACATCGGAAGAAGGATGCTGGATTTGGAACCACCAGGAAAGAGGACTAGAGGAAGACCAAAGAGGAGGTTCATGGATACAGTGAAGGAAGACATGAAGATAGTCGGCATGACTGAAGAAGATGCAGCAGATAGTGTTAGATGGAAGAAACTGACTTGCTGTGGCGATCCCTGAAGGGAAATGCCGAAAGAAGAAGAACGGGTAGACTTATTGAGACATGTTGCTGCCCACAGCCCAAATATTAAATGCATGATTTGTGTCACAGTTTAAAAAATGTGTAAAAACCAAAAACCAGCTCTGGTATCTATTTTTTAATATCTTGAGTCCTGGATGGCACAAGGCTTGGAACATAGGCCTTTCTTTGTGGAGTTTGCATGTTCTCCACATGTATGCATGGGTTTTCTCAAAGTACTCTGGTTTCCTTCCAACCTCCAAAAACATGCATGTCAGGTTGATTGGCCACTATGAAATTGCCACTAGGAATGAATGCGTATGTGTGGATGAATGTATGTGTGTGGCCCCATAACAGACTGGTGACTTGTTCGGCGTGTACCCTGACCCTCACCTCAAATCAGCTGGAATAGGTCCTGACATGCAATCCTGTCAGGAATGGACGATTAGCAAGATGAATGAATGAACACATTATTGTTATTTTTTATTTCAGAATTTAAACATCACATTAAATATACTGTAAAATACAAGCAAAATTTTTCAAAAATAAAGTTTGAAAAACTGGTCTTTCTCTGCGGAGGTTGCATGTTCTACTCATGTATGGGCGGGTTTTCTTCCTCCCACTCTTCAAAAATATATCTGTTGTTGATTGGCTGCTATTAAATTGCCCTTTGGAATAAGTGTATGTGGATGCGTTTGTGTGAGGCCCTGCGACAGGCTGGTGACCTGTTTAGGGTGTACCCTGCCACTCGCCTTGAATCAGCCGAGATAGGCCCCAGCACCTGTTAGGAAGGCACGTTTCAGAAGATGAATGAATGAAAGTTTGAACAACAGCAGTAGAATGATCGTAATTTAAAAGCATTAATTAAAAAAAAAAAATCAGATCAACGTTTCTCTTCAAGCTGATGATTGAAGTCTTTGTCTCCCTCTAGTGGTACAGCCCGGGCAGTACAACGACAATGGGATTCAAAATGAGTGAAGATGGTGAACTGATGGAGCAGCTACACATAAACACCATCAAAATTACAAGACAGAGGAGGCTTCCTCATCTCCACATAGACAGGGTCTTCACAGTCTTTTTGATTGATCTAAAAAAAAAAAAACATCAAAAAATTTATCAAAACAAAAAATTGAATTAGTAATTTTTTTTATTATCAGACATTTGAACATAAAATATATATTTTAAGTGCAATAGAAGATCCCCAAGTGGAGGAGTTTAAGTATGTCAGGGTATTGTTCACGAGTGGAGGAAGGATTGAGCAGGAGATCAACAGACAGATCGGTGCAGCGTCAGCAATAACTAGGACGCTGCATCGGTTCGTCGTTGTAAAGAAAGAGCTGAGCCGAAAAGCAAAGCTTTTGATTTACAAGTCGATCTACGTTCCAACCCTCACCTATGGTCACCAGCTGTAGGTGGTGACTGATAGAACGAGATCGCGGATACAAGCGGCCAAAATAAGCTTCCTGCACAGGGTAGCTGGGCTCTCACTCAGAGATCGGGTGAGCAGCTCTGCCATCCGAGATGAGCTTGGTGTCGAGCCACTCCCTTCCAGGTCGAAAGGAGCCAGATGAGGTGGTTTGAGCGCCTTGCTGGTGAGGTGTTTCGGGCACATCCCACCGGGAGGAGACCAAGAGGCAGACCCTGGACCCGCTGGAGAGACATAGTTTCACAGCGGGGCCGGGGAATGACTCGGGATCCTTCCGGGTGAGCTGGAGGATGTAGCTGGGGCGAGAAAAGCCTGGGCTTCCCGTCTGAGGCTGTGACCCCCGCAACCCGGCACTAGCTAAGCGGTAGTTAACCGTTTATCTGGTGCGGTTTAACTAGTGTAAATAGAACCGGTTTAGATGCCCTGTGATTGGCTGGTGGATGTAAGACATTCAGATACTCACCAGGACTCTGATGTAGCAGCAGGTGATGATGCTGCTGTACAGAAACATGGATCCCAGAAGCCCGATCAGAACCCACATCAGCATTACAGAAGAATAAAAAGATGAAGGATGGGACGGAACGGACGATGGACATTCCTGCTTCTCTGGTTCTGGAGCTAGAACTGAACGTTATGTTTGAGGGTTAAATCTCTAATAAATCCATAAACATAATCTTTCATTCCACTCGTATGCAGACGACACACAACTGTATATGAAAATGAACACTGCTCTACCTTCAGCTCTGCCATCTGTGCTTTCGGTCTGCCTGGAGGAGATTAAGACATGGATGTCTGAAAACTTTCTCCAACTCAATAGCAGCAAAACAGAAGCCATTCTCATCGGCACGCCTCACCAAATCCAGTCACTTTCCCTCGGTAGTATCCCCATTTTTGGACACAGCATCCCTCTGTCATCCTCTGTAAAAAACCTTGGAGTCAAAATGGATTCTAACCTCACCTTTGACTCCCACATTCACCATCTCTGCAAGGTTTCCTTCCTCCATCTTAAAAATATAGCCAAACTACATCCATGTCTTTCCAAACCTGACGCTGAGAGGTTGATTCACGCTTTCATCTCCTCCAGGCTGGATTACTGCAATGCCCTCCTTGTAGGGATCCCATGCAGGGGTTTACAAAAGCTCCAGCACATCCAGAACTGTGCTGCCCGGATCCTGATAAGGAGGCGCAAACATGACCATATCACTCCCATCCTCAAATTCCTCCACTGACTACCCGTTAAATACAGAATTCAGTACAAGGTTTGCCTCTTCACCCATCAGTGCATACACGGCACTGCACCTGTTTATCTTCAAGAACTCCTAACCCTCCACACCACTGTCCGAGACCTGCGCTCCTTCTCCTCCTCCTACTGCCTGCATCAACCAAGGACCAAACACTCCACTATGGGGGACAGGGCCTTCCAGGCAGCTGCTCCACGGCTCTGGAACGATCTTCCCGAGAGCTTGAGGGCTCCACAGAGCGTTGAGGTTTTTAAGAAAAGACTGAAGACATTTTTATTTCTAAAGGCTTTTCAGCAAAGTTTTTAGTGTTGTTTTTTGTGTTGTGGTTTTATTTAATTTAGTTGTTTGTTGTTGCTTTTGGTCATTGTAGCACTTTGAGATCTCCACTGGAGATAGAAAGTGCATTTACAAATAAAATTTATTATTATTATTATTAATAAACAGAATCCGGTTTATTTTAATCAGACATAAAACCAAACTAAACACTATTGGTCTTCGGCTGGCTTCAATTTATTTTTTGTTAAACCATTTAGAAACAACAGTTCATAAAAAATAAAGTCCGATAGAAGGTGTTTACTAAAAACACCGGGTTTTAGAACAGATGATTTAAACCAGGGGTGTCCAAAGCCGGTCCTTGAGGGCCAGTGTCCTGATGGTTTTCACACATTCCTGGTTCTATTCAGCTGATGTACATAAAGTGAAATCAACAGCCAATAGAATTTGGCACAATGACTCAATTAACTGGATCAGGTGTGAAGATGCAAGAACAAATGGAAAACCTTCAGGAGACTGGCCCTCGAGAACCGAATTTGGACACCCCTGATTTAAACAATTCTAATTTAGAACCAACATCAGAATCAGAATCAGAATTAGAATATACTTTATTGATCCCACACAGGGGAAATTTGTGTGTCACAGCAACAACTTCCTATCTGCTAAGTGAGTCGTTGTAGAGTCCGATCACGTACGGAAAGAAAGACCTCCGGTAACGAGATGTTCTCGAGCGGAGCTGTCTGAGCCTCTTGGAGAAGGAGCTCCGTTGTTCGTCCAGGAGTGGGTAGAGAGGATGGTCATGTTTGTCCATGATGGACAAAAGTTTGTTCAGTGACCTCCTCTCTACCACTGCCTCAAGTGAGTCCTGTTTGCTGCCAATGACAGAGCCAGCCAGTCTGATTAGTTTATTCAGTCTGTTGGTGTCACTGGCTGCGATGCTGCTCCCCCAGCAGATGACAGAGAAGAACAAGGTGCTGGCCACCACAGACTGGTAGAAGGTCTCCAGGATCTTGCCGCACACATTGAAGGACCTCAGCTTCCTTAGAAAGTAAAGTCGGCTGCAAGTCTTCTTGTACACAGCAGTACTGTTGCTCCTCCAGCTCAGTCTACTGTCGATGGTCACTCCAAGGTATTTGTACTCCTCAACCACCTCCACATCTCTACCCAGAATGCAGAGCGGCTGCAAAGCAGTCCTCCTCCTCTTCCGGAAGTCAATCACCATCTCCCTGGTCTTGTCCACATTGAGGAGCAGGTGATTCTCTGCCGCCCACACCACAAATCCATCCAACATTGTAGAAAAAGAAAAAAAAAAAACATTATGAACTCAATTCAAGTCGACCTGTGCACTGTAAGCGTAAACACACTGGGTTGCACATTGAAACCAAACATCTGACACACAGTGTAAATCAGGGGTCCCCAACCTTTTTTTGTCCCGAGATCTACTTTTCAAGTACCAAAACTCTTGAGATCTACCTGTCCTGCTGCAACATTGCAAGCCGACACAGATTTTTCAGCCTGTATTAAAACTAATATCGGTCCTGAGTTGGTCCCCCGGATCCACAGCCAATTAGAAAATTTATTTAGGAAAAAAAACATTCTGATCCAGGCCGACTTCCGGGTTTTAGTCACGTGGGTGAAAGCACTGTAACACAAGAAGGACGCTAGATTTTCGCCAGTCGCTTTTTTGAGCGGCCAATGGTCGCTAAATTTAGCGTCAAAGTCGCTAAATTGCAACACTGACTTTCTGTCATTTAAAAAAAAATTGTCATAAATTTTTTTTTCTTCATTTTTTATACAATAATCTCGCGGTCGACTTGGGACCAGTACGCGATCTACCGGTGGACCGTGGTCGACCGGTCGGGCACCTCCGCTGTAAATCATTCCTGCACTTCCGGACGTTCCTCTCTATCTGTCTACCTCTGAAGACAAAAAACGCACGCTTTTCCAAACAACGCGCTCGTTCAGATTTGGTCTTCATTTGGACTCTTTTTTTTTCTCAAAGAAAGTGGAAGACATTGTCAGGAAAAAAAAAAAAAAAGTCCTTTTTTTATATTGGTTTCCAAGACATAAGGTACACCCTGTGCAGGTCTCCAGTCTCTCACTGAGCTTCACAAACAAAGACAACCAATCACACACTCTCTCTAATACCTGTATGCAATTAAAATTGTCAGTCAGTCACCTTCTTATCCGTCCATCCCGTACGTGGGGTGCCAGAGCCAATCCCGGCTAATTTATGGCAAGGGGGACGGTACACCCCGAACAGGTCGCAAGTCTGTCACGGGCCACAAACATACACACACACACTGATTCCTAGGGGCAATTTGCACCGGCCAATCAACCTAGCATGCATGTCTTTGGAGGGTGGGAGGAAACCCACACATACACAGGGAGAAAATGCAAACTCCACACAGAAAGGACAGCGCTCCAAGCCAAAACCTGAACCCACGACCTTCTCACTGTGAGGCCACTGTGCTACCCACTATGCCACCATGCTGCCTGCATTTGAAACAGACTAATTATAATTTGCAGAACAAATTTTGAGAAGTAAATGAGCTATTTTGTATCTAATAAATAAACATGAAACGAGGATTATTACATTTAATTAAATTATTTTTCAGCCGTCACATGTTGAGTTTATTTAGTCTCACTTTGTTTTAGCAAAAGATAAAATCACAAAATCAGAGGACAAACTATTTACAATGTGATCAAAATAAATGAGAAACTATCTTCTTTTTCTTCTCCTTTCGGAATTTTCCTTTAGGGGGCGCCACAGCAAGTCAGTTTTTTCCATCTAATCCTATCTTCTGTATCCTCTTTGGTCACACCAACTATCTTCATGTCTTCCTTCACTGTATCCATGAACCTCCTCTTTGGTCTTCCTCTAGTCCTCTTTCCTGGTGGTTCAAAACCCAGCATCCTTCTACTGATGTACTCTCTCTCTCTCCTTTACACATGTCCAAACCATCTCAGTCTGGCCTCTCTGTCTTTATCTCCAAAACCTCTAACATGTGCTGTTCCTCTGATCCTGTCCATCCTGGTCACTCCCAGAGAGATCCTCAGCATCTTCATCTCTACTACCTCCATCTCTGTTTCCTGTCTTTTCTTCAGTGCCACTGTCTCTAGACCAATCAGCATGGCCGGTCTCACCACGGTTTTCTACACTTTTCCTTTCATTTTAGCTGAAACTCTTCTGTCACACATCACACCTGATACTTCCTCCACCCATTCCAGCCTGCCTGCATATGCTTCTTCAACTCTTTTCCACACTCTCCATTGCTCTGGACTGTTGATCCTAGATACTTAAAATCTTCCACCTTCTTTATCTCTTCTCCCTGTAACCTCACTTTTCCATTTGGATCCCTCTCATTCACACACATGTACTCTGTCTTACTCTGACTAATCTTCATTCCTCTTCTTTCTAGTGCAAACCTCCACCTCTCCAGCTTTTCCTGTTCCTCTTCCCTCCTCTCACTACAGATCACAATGTCATCTCCAAACATCATAAAAATGATGTTTCATGTTTCTCAAAATGAATGAGAAACCATGACGTGAAGAAATGGTCAGATGTGAATGTGGAGGTTTTATTTACCTGTTTTGACTCTTTGCAGCAGTTTTGTTCCTTTTCCTCTCTTGTCGATGTGCAGGTCTCCCTCTTCCAACGTGAACTCACACACAAACGTCGAGTTCAGTTTTTCCTTTTCGATGTTGAACAGGATGAAAATATATTTATGAGGGTTTTCTTTAAACATGGCTGTGTTTTTACAATCTGTTTGTCCTTTTTGACAAAGAACCCTGAAAGAAAAGAAAATTTAAGTCTGTTAAGAAAAATTTGTTCTGTTCTGTCGTCTTCCGCTTATCTGGGGCCGGGTCGTCGGGGCAACAGTCTCAGATGAGAAGCCAAGGCTTGTTCTCACTCCAGCTGCATCCTCCAGCTCACCCGCAAGGATCCAGAGTCGTTCCCTGTCCAGCTGTGAGACATGGTCCCTCCAGCAGGTGAAGGTCTGCCTCTGAGTCTCCTCTTGGTGGGACGTGCCCGAAACACCTCACCAGTGAGGCGCTCGTGAGGTATCCTAATCAGATGACTGAACAACCCCATCTGGCTTCTCTCAACATGGATGACAAGTTAAGAACCGAAAAACTCAGTCAGTCACCTTCTTAACCATCTATTCCTTTCAAGGTTGCAGGGAGTACCAGAGCCCATCCCGGCTGATTCGAGGCGAGTGGCGGGGTACACCCTGAACAGGTCACCAGGCTGTCGCGAGGCCACACACATACAACGGCACACACACACACATGCTCAATAAGTCCTGGGGGCAATCACATAGTGGCCAATAAACCTAACATGTATGTTGTTGGAGGGTGGGAGGAAACCGGAGTACCCGGAGGAAACCCAAACATACATGGGGAGAACATGCAAACTCCACACAGAAAGGACAGTGTTCCAAGCCTCGAACCCTCGACCCTCTTGCTGTGAGGCCACTGCGCTACCCACTGCGCCACCGTACAGCCCACTAAAAAGTTAAGAACTTATTTTTGTGAAAATTATATTTAAACACTGAAACTTTTTTAATTAAACTCATTCAATTATTCTGCTAATTTTTTTTTTTTATGTTACAAAAACTTGCGTTGAGCATAATTCATAAATTTATTGTTTTGATTCATACTCAACTATTTTTTCTTTTATTCTAAAATATTTAATTGTCTAAATCTTGTTATTTTTCAAACATAAGCATTTTTTAATGTGTTTAACCAATTTTAACCAAATATTTTTAACCAATATTTGATACACAAAGAAACATTTTATTGTCTCAGAGCTTCTGTCAAAATTTTTACTTATAAACTGTTCAGTTTTCTCATAAAAACTTTCGTATAACCGCGTGTGAAGAAAAACTATGGGATGTACTCGACTTTCATCAAAAGCAAGGCTGAAATATTTAAAAATTTAAAAGTTTATGCATAAAATGATCATTAAAAGAAACAAGTGTGACACCGTTCTTAACGTGTTAGTGTTTCTTTGTTATCTTTGGTTATTATGTTTTATTATGGCTTCTATTTATTTACTTTTTTAAAATAGACTTTATACTTTAATATACTTTATTTATACTTTATTTCAGTGGCGGCTGGTGGTAAAAAACAACAGGGGAGGCGTACATTTTTCAAACACACACACACACAAAAAATGTGTATATATATTTTGAGATATAAATGATATCACATGCCGATACATAAATATTTAAAAGTTTTATTTTCACATGTATCTGATCCACCCTGCTTGAACAGAAATTTGGCCCTTCTTTCTTTCTGCTACGAAAATTTTGAATTACCTTCTGATTAAAGTCCCACAGGACGTGTGGTGAGGTTCATGTTTGGGGAGGCACTGACTCCTCAAGAGTTAGATTTATAATTGTAAGAACTGAAAAATCCATCTTATTTAAGCATTCATCCAACTGCATCCAACCACTGATAATGCTTCATATCCAAACAGTATTCCTTTTTCAATCACATCCACAAACATAAACACAGGAACAGATCTGTCTCTTTTATAGCTATGGATAGAGTTTTAAGAAATTCATCAATACTATAA
The DNA here is from genome assembly GCA_902685375.1 of Neostethus bicornis. Classification (NCBI taxonomy): domain Eukaryota; kingdom Metazoa; phylum Chordata; class Actinopteri; order Atheriniformes; family Phallostethidae; genus Neostethus; species Neostethus bicornis. The sequence goes on along the minus strand of LR738549.1, from coordinate 6,219,372 downwards.
ACAAATTAGAATACAGAGGTTTCATTTTGACCAACAGTAAAAAAATCTGTTATTTTTCAAATTTTAAATCCTGGTAAATAAAGTTTATTTCCCTGACTGGGAAATTTGTGTGCTGCACTACACCACAGTAGGCTGCCACCTATGACAGCACATAGTAGGAGAAACGGGGGGTTAGGTGTCTTCTCCAAGGACCCTAGACGTGAACTCAATGTGATGCGAACCCGCGAACTTCCTATTAACTTCCAATCCGCTTTCGAACGCTCTGACCACTGAGCCACCGTCTCCTGGTGTTATTATTGGTGTTATTCAAGCTTATAAACAATGTAAACAATTATAGTAACAATTGTATTACTTTTGTACTTGTATTACTTTTTCATTTGTATTACTTTTTCATTCTAATTTTCATTTTATGTATTATGATTGATTTCTGAATATTTACTTATATGTTTTATGATAATTTCTAAGTGTTTACTTATATGTTTTTTTGCTTTTATGATGATTTTTTTTTAAAAAAAGGGTCGGCGATTTAAGCGTTTGCTTCAGCCGATACCTTTTCGATCCTTTGCTAAAATATAATTATTTTTCTTTCTTTCATTAATGTGAAATTACACTGTGACCGAAAATAAATAAATAAATAATTTATATCTTGACTGTTATTGACACATTGAATTGTATAAAATCTTGATGATAAATTTGTTTAACTTGAATTTTGATAAGTTAAATATAGTTTTTGATTTGATACAAATAAACATTGAGGAAGCTTGCAAAAGTTTTTCTTTCCTCTCTTTCTAATTTTGGTTTTTAGGGACATTGTTGCTGATTTTTGTGTGTGTTTTGGGTTTTTTGTGTATGTTTTTGCCACTTTTTTTGCATAAAAATTGAAAATGAAATGAATAAATTTTTTTTAGACACTGAAATTTAAAGACACAAAACAGACTGATGTCCCATTTTTACAGAAATTTACGGAATTTAAAAGAATTTTGTTTCATTTAAAAAAAAAAAAAAAGTTTCAAAAGTTTTTCAAATGAGTTTTTTTTTTTTGTATATTTTGTTTCTTAATTTTTGCCATTTGTGCACCAGTTTTACACAACGTTGTCCAAAATTCACCAACAAAAAACCCTGTTTAAAATCTAAACTAAAATGCTAAACATTATTTGATTTGACCTGGAAGGCGATGGTTCAGTGGTAGAATGTTCGCTCTTGGACTCCAAGTTCTCCGGAAGTTTGAGGAATTGAATCCCACTGAGTTTATGTCTAGGTGTTCTTGGGGAAGACACCTAACCCCCCGTTTCTCCCACCATTGGTGCCGTTGTGGCAGCCTACTGCGGTGTAATGCAGCACACAAATTCCCCGTTGAGGGATCAATAAACACGTCTTCTTCTTAAATCAGGACAACTGACTAATTCTATTTAGTAGAAGGGGAGCAACAATAACCACCGCAACCTCTAAATGGAAGAAGGGGGCTTTGGCTCAGTGGTGGAATGTCCATTTTTGGTATGGAAGAAGATGGTTCACTTTCTAATGTGGCCATGCCTAAGTGTCCTAGGATAAGACTTTTTTGTCCCACCATTAGTGTCATCCTGGCTGCCTGCTGCGGTGCAATGCAGCACAAAATTTTCCCCACTTAAGGGATGAATGCAGTATTTAAAAAAAAAAAATTGGCAATAAAGTTTTTTTTTTGTTTTTTTTTTTTAAAGCCAGAAAAACACATTTGAAGAGATAAAACTTCGTAACAACAAAGTTTGATCAAACTGAAATGCGGAAAAATTGAAAATAAATTGATTGCAATTAATGTTATTTGTGGCTAAAAACTTCAATCTCTCAAATTTTTGGGCTGTTTTTCTTCTAATTTTTGGGGTTTTTGTTCCAGTTTTTTTTACAAAGAAAATCAAACCGTTAATTAAAGCTAATCTGTAAACAGTCATCTTTTACAAACATAGGACCGACCTGAGTAAGAAGACTTCAAATCTCAGATTTAATGCTCCAGATTAAATACTCACTGTAATTTATGGTACAGTCGAACATCCAGAACTGTACCATTTGAATTGTGTTCACAGCTGATTTTTGCAGAGCCGTCCGAGTCCATGGTCTGACTTTCTTTCTGCATCACTTCAAAACCTGATCAAAAAAAAAAATCATTTAAATATCACAGAATGAAAAAATGTAATGCTATTTAAGTTGTTTTTTAATGCAAAAAATGACAAATTCAGTCTTACTTTGTGCACGCTGGAGGAAATATATAAAAACTATCAAGATGAATGTTTTAAATGTCATTGTTTTCTTGCTGTTTGGTTGTAAAATGAACAAAAAAATTGCTAAATTGAGAGTTTTCAAACTCTTGATGATGAGTTGGTGGAAATGATAATATGATGTGGTAACCGTGTGTGTGACTGTAAGATGTGTGCCTTCTGTGGGCTGAGCTTCCTGTAATGTCGTGCTGTTGTTTGATCTCTTTTTTTTTCAATGAACACACTTCCTGGATGGTAATGAAGAAGCTGTGTTTGTTTCCAACTAAAGGAAACCCAAAAACGACTTTCACTGAAATGAAGCAGGTTTCAGAAGAAATTCCAGAAGGACTCGGTACGGTTTGTGCTTTGGACTCTGAGTGGGCCAAAAACAAATCTTACACATAATTCATTCATCTTCCCAACCCTATGTCCCTACCAGGGTTTTCAGGGTGCCGGAGCCTATCCCGGCTCATTCAAAGCGATAGGCAGGATGCACCCCAAACAGGTCGCCAATCTGTCACGGGGCCACACACAGACACTCATTCTTAGGGGAAATTTAAATAGCGGCCAAACAACCTAACATGTACTTTGTATGTTTGATTTTTTTTGGAAGGTGGGAGGAAACCTGAGTACCTGCAAAAAACCCACACTTACACAGGGAGAACATGCAAACTCCACACCGAAAGACTAGTCTTCCAGGCCTCGTCTCCAATCCGGGGCTTGAACCCTGACCTTCTTGCTGTGAGGCCACTGCCCTAACCACTCTGCCACTTTCCGACCCTACACATAGGCAGTCAGTCAGTCACCTTGTTAAGCCTCTGTCCCTCACGAGGTTGCGAAGCGTGTCGGAGCCCATCACGGCTGATTCAAGGTGAGGGGGAGGGTACACCCCAAACAGGTCGCCAGACTGTCGTGGGCCTACATATAGTTTCCGTTCGTTCTGTCATCTTCCGCTTGTTCCGGGGTCGGGTCGTGGGGGTAGCAGCCCTAAGCGGGCAGCCCAGGCCTCTCTCTCCCCGGCTGCATCCTCTAGCTCACCTGGAAGGATCCCAAGTCGTTCCCCGGCCAGCTGTGAGACATAGTCTCTCCAGCGGGTCTGGGATCTGCCTCTTGGTCTCTTCCCAGTGGGACGTGCCCGAAACACCTCACCTACGAGGCGCTCAGGGGGCATCCTGACCAGATGCCCGAACCACCCCATCTGGCTCTTCTCGACCTGGAGGAGGAGCGGCTCGACACCGAGCTCCTCCCGGATGGCAGAGCTCCTCACCCGATCTCTGAGTGAGTTTATTCCCTAAAAAAAACACACACACACTATTTTTTATTTCCAATATTCTTAGACGAAAATAAACTTCAAAGTTTATTCAAAAATCAAAATGAATAGAAAATGTTTGTAACTTTAAACAAATTAATCTCGATGTCTTTGTAAAACGTTTAAACTCAAACTAGCTTATAATCAGCCTGATATTCAAACCTAATTAAATGAGAGTGTGGCGGAGCATCGAGACGAGCCGTGCAGAGCGAAGCTGCAGAAACTTTAACACCGTCCTGTGATAAAATCTGACAGAAAGCAGAACGTCTTCATCCTGTTTTCACAGAGTCAGATTTTTTTTAATCGTCTGTGTGTCATAGATAAATAAAACCACAGATAAAAGTGTGCTGTGTTCTGGTTTCTGATTGGTTCACAACAACTTACAGATAACATGCTATAAAAAAAAAATCTTTCAACTTTTTATCAGTCGTCATATGAGGCTTCTTTGAAAAGCTGAATGTTTCCATGAATAAAGTCGTTACATTTCTCTATGTGTTGTTTAAATTCAGGCTGATTTATCGATTAAGACTGAGTTAGCGTCTTTTGAGATTAAAAAAAAATAAATTATTGGAATAAATTATTTTTGAAAGTTGTTTTTTAAATTAAAACAAGATGCTGTGTCTTTCATTTCAGCATCAAACAGATGTCTTTTTCGAGAATATTTATTTGCGTACTTGTAACCCTGTATGTTTCTCGTCAACTTGATTGGGGGTCACCTGAGGATGATTGTAGATTCCACTCACCTGTGCACCCTGCCAGTTATCAAAGGGCAATCACCCCGGACTTACCTGTCAGGTCATACAATTGGAGTTGGGGATGGTGGGGTGAAGACGGAGCTTTGGGGATGCGAATATGGTGGGAGCATTTAGGAGTATTTTTGGGGAGAAATATGGGGACTACAAGTTGGTGTATACAGATGGTTCAAGGGATCCGGTCTCGGGGAGGACGGGTGCGTGAATGATGGTGGAAGGGTCTGGAATGGATTCGCACGTCAGATCACTTATGTATTTTCACGGTGGAGCTATATGCAGTGTGGATGGCTGTGCTGTGGTGAGGGCGTTGCAACATATGGTGGGAAAGTACTTATATGCACCGAGAATATTTATTTGCGTACTTGAACTTAAACTTTGATTAGAGTAGAACCATTTTTATTCATCAAAAAAAAAATTCCGCAGTTGTGGGTAAATATGGGAGAAAATAAATTTGTTCCATTCCGTCGTCTTCTGCTCATCCAGGGCTGGGTCGCCGGGGCAACAACCTTAGACTGGAAGCCCAGGGTTCTCTCACCCCGGCTGTATCCTCCAGCTCACCCTGAAGGATTCCAAGTCGTTCCCCAGCCAGCTGTGAGACATAGTCTCTCCAGCTTTAGAAAATTTAGAAAATCGGGTTCTTCAGAAAATGCCCTAAAATACCCTGCCTGGCTCTGTCATTGGCAGCAAACAGGACTCACTTGAGGCAGTGGTAGAGAGGAGGTCACTGAACAAACTTTTGTCCATCATGGAAAACCATGACCATCCTCTTTACCCACTCCTGGACGAACAGCGGAGCTCCTTCTCCAAGAGGCTCAGACAGCTCCACTCGAGAACATCTCGTTACCCGTACGTGATCTTTCTTCCCGTACGTGATCGGGCTCTACAACGACTCACTTAGCAGATAGGAAGTTGTTGCTGTGACACACTCTTCTTCTTTTGGCATTTCCCTTCAGGGGTCGCCACAGCAAGTCAGTTTCTTCCTTCTAACCCTATCTCCTGCATCCTCTTCAGTCACACCAACTATGTTCATGTCTTCCTTCACTGTATCCATGAACCTCCTCTTTGGTCTTCCTCTAGTCCTCTTTCCTGGTGGTTCCAAATCCAGCATCCTTCTTCCGATGTACTCTCTCTCTCTCCTCTGCACATGTCCAAACCATCTCAGTCTTGCCTCTCGAACTTCATCCCCAAAACCTCTGACATGTGCTGTTCCCCTTATGTACTCATTTCTAATCCTATCCATCCTGGTCACTCCCAGAGAGATCCTCAGCATCTTCATCTCTGCTACCTCCATCTCTGTTTCCTGACTTTACTGCAGTGCTACCGTTTCTAAACCAAAAGGCATGGCCGCTCTCACCACGGTTTTGTACACTTTTCCTTTCATTCTAGCTGAAACTCTTCTATCACACATCACGCCTGATACTTTCCTCCACCCGTTCCAGCCTGCCTGCACACGCCTCTTCACCTCTTTTCCACACTCTACGTTGCTCTGGACCAGGGGTCGGGAACCTATGGCTCGAGAGCCAGCTGTGGCTTTTTTGATGATTGCATCTGGCTCACAGATAAAACAAAATATTCTCACTTGTTTTAATCCATCCATCGATTTTTCACTGCTCATGTCCTGTTCAGGGCTGCAGTTTGCTGAAGGAGCAATTGTCCATTATTTTAATTGGATGATACTGGCCTACGTTGGCCGTTGCTGGGAAAACAAGTAAACGCCCCCTTTTGAATCAGAGTCTGCACAGCGATGCCAGGTGTACGATAATTATCGTATTTGTACGATTTTTTTGCCCTCCGTACGATCAATAATTGTAAAAAATGCTCAAAATACGATAATTTGAACGTTTCTTAACTGTGTGATTGGGTTAGTTGTTTTCATCTAACGCGCCTGTTTGTCGGAGTTTTTTTTTTTTTTTTTAATGAACCCTGAATGCATCAAACAAAAGGAACAGATGAATGATTGGCTGATAGGTCCAGTCAATCATTCTGGCTAGCGATTGCTTACGTTGGAGCGAGTTGCCCCGCCCACAAAATTATAAAAACCAGGGACGTCAATTTGCGTGTTTGAGACTTGTTGCGAACTCGGAAATCAAAGCGTTCTTCCGATGTTGAAACACTGAACTTTTGATTGAATTATCAAGACAATTTTGTATAATGTAGATGTTGGGGTTAACGTTAAACAAAACTTGATATGTATTTTAAATAAATTTATATATACCGTCTCCTAAGTCCCGCCCTTACTGGTTTCTTTCTGGGTTTCTGAAACTCTTATTTCCCTGGTTATTTTTTGCCTCCTGTGTGTTTCCTTCACTCCCACTGCCTTACGAGTGCATGGAAAGGGTGTTATTTTGTTAATGGGCGTGGTTTTAATGGGTGTACGATAATTTATTAATTATCATTCATTATTATTATTATTATTTTTAATCTTAGTCAAAAAGGTTCCCGATCCCTGCTCTGGACTGTTGATCCTAGATACTTAAAATCTTCCACCTTCTTTATCTCTTCTCCCTGTAACCTCACTTTTCCATTTGGATCCCTCTCATTCACACACATGTACTCTGTCTTACTCTGACTAATCTTCATTCCTCTTCTTTCTAGTGCAAACCTCCACCTCTCCAGCTTTTCCTCCACCTCTTCTCTCCTCTCACTACAGATCACAATGTCATCTGCAAACATCATGAAAATTATATTTGATGTTTCTCAAGATGAATGAGCAACTATGATGTGAAGAAATGGCTAAATGTAAATGTGACACACAAATTTCCCACGTGTGGGATCATTAAAGGATATTCTGATTCTGAAAAAAGCAATTAAAAAAACTATCATCAGTCAAAACTTCATTCATAATTAAATGCATATTAAAGTGTAATTCATAAATCGAGCTGGATCGTTGGATCGAGCAGCACAGTGGCCTCACAGCAAAAAGGCCGTGGGTTCAAGTTCGGGGTGGAACAAAGCTTGGAACACTGGCCTTTCTGTGTGGAGTTTGCATGTTCTTCCCATGTATGTGTGGGGTTTTTCCTGGTATTGTGGTTTCCTCCCACCCTCCAAAAACATGCATGCTAGGTTGATTGGTCACTACAGGATTGTCCCTAGGAATAGTGGTGGATGAAGTACTCACTTTCTGTACGTAAGTAAAAGTAAAAGTACCAGTAAAAAAATCTACTTAAGAAAAAGTACAAAAGTAATTGGTGTAAATTGTACTTTTTAAGTAAAAAGTAAAAGTATTCAATCATGATTCAAATGTTATTTTTTGTGCTATAGGGTGTCACCATGGTAACCAGGATAAATACTCTGCAGGGGTGTGACCCCCCTCTCCCGCCTCTTTTGGTCCACAAAAAATTAAAAAAATGAAAAGGAAAGGGTACAAGTCAAGCTATACCCTAGAAGGGCCAGTGAATGGGCCGCCAAAATGGAGGAAAATGACACTTGTTTTTTTAAAATGTTTGGGGGGAGGCCCCCAGTCACTATATATTGGCTTCGTCAAAGCCCTACCCCCCTTTGGAAAATTCTAGATCCGCCCCTGCTCTGTGTAATGATGGCTCAACTTTTTATTTAGAAGTGAACACAACGAACAACGATCTTCTGACTCTTTTTAATTTGTACTATATTTGATGTTAGATTTTTGGCGATGAATGAATGGAAAATGTTTCTCGATTCATTACTTCTTCTCCCGATCAACTGTTCCTTTTGATTTTGGCGATGCGGCTTCAAGATGCGCTAAAAAAAAACTGCATTTTTCAAATTCCTGAATGAAAATGTAACAAAAAATGTAAAACACACTTTTAAAAAGTAGCGAAGTAAAAGTACAGATATTTGCTCTAAAAATGTAGTGAAGTAAAAGTAAAAGTACCGGTCTTAAATTTTACTTAAGTAAAGTACAGATACACACTTTTTTTACTTAAGTACAGTAACGAAGTACATTTACTTTGTTACGTTCCACCACTGCCTAGGAATGAATGTGTGTGTATAGTTCTATGTGGGTGGCCCCGCAACAGACTGGCAACCTGTTCGGATTGTACCCTGCCCCTTGCCTCGAATCAGCCGGGATGGGCTCTGGCACCCTCCACTGCCCAGTAAAGAATAGACGGTTAAGAAGGTGACTGACTTATTGTATTCAACATGATCATTTTTAGTTATTCATTTATTCGTCTTCTGGACCATTTATTCCCTGACAGGATATATCCCGGCTTGAATTATCCCGTCTGATTCAAGGCGAGAGGCAGGATAAACCCCAAACAGGTCACCAGTCTGTTGCAGGACCAAGTACATACAACCATTCACACACACACTCATTCCAAGGGACTATTTCACAGCAGCCATTCAACCTAACATGAATGTTTTTGGAGGGTGGAAGGAAACCCACACATTCACAGGAAGAACATGCAAACTCCACACAGAAAGACCAGCTTTTCAAACCTCATCCCCATTTCTGGTTATTTTCAATGATTTTAATCAAACTGATTGCATTCTGTGAGAAAGCTTGCATTTTCTGAAAGATTACCGTGTAATATTTTACGTCATCTGTGACTAGAGTATGTAGTTTCTTGGTATTGCGTTATCGTCTGAATGTTTCTCAGAAGTAAAGCACCTGTTTTTGTTCATCATGTGGTCGGTTACTGATTACTGAAGCTGATTTATTTGTTTTATGACTTTGTGGTTCCCAGACTGTGCAAAACAAATCTGTTAGAAAACTGTTGGTGTTCATCAGGAGGTGAGTGTCAAGGTATTTTTGGAAGCAAAATTTTAGTTTTTCACCTTTATAGCAATGAAAAGACAACATTTCAGACTTTTCTACATTAAAATAACACAAGACAAAAGCTGTGCAACATGCCCAAAACCATGACGTTTGTAGTTTTAGTTTTATAGTTTTATTTGTAGTTTTATTCATAGTTTTAGTTGATTTTAATTGATGTTTTTTACCTGAACATTTCTTATTATTTAGTAGCTTTAGTTACTTTTATTTATGTCTTTTAATCTTTTATCATCTCCAATCTTTCCTCTGGGGGGCCTCTGCAGCGGGAGCCTGTAGCCATCGGTGACTGCTGGTCCTTGGCTCCGGGGCCCTGGTGGGGATCTGGCTCCAGCCTCATCTCTTATTCGGGGCTTTGGATCATGGCTGGTGATCGCAGGTGCCTCGGCTCCTGCTGCGGTGGCTCCTCAGATATCGTTTTCTCAGGTGTTCCATCTGCATCCAGCCTATTGCATTTTTAAGTGAGTGTGTATGTGTACATACATGAGGGTGTGTGCTCTATTTGTATTTTTACAAGTATGGATGTGTATGTGTGTGTGTGGGGTGGGGCTGCAAGTGGGTTTTTTATCTCTGGGGACGGGGGACTTATTTTGCTTTTGTGTTCTGTGGTTTTTAACTTGTAAAGCGCTTTGCGTTGCATTTCATGTATGAAAAGTGCTTTATAAATAAAGTTTGATTTGACATACTGTACGTATATGCTCGGCATCCATGCCAAGGCTGGTCACAGCAGATAAATTTCCATCCTTTCCTGCAGAATTTTCAAAACCTTGTGTGCACATGTCGTGATACCCTCTCCTGCCGCCAGAGGGAGCCCTGGATGTTTATCGTCAACCTGATTGGGATTACCTGAGGATGATTGCAGATTCCACTCATCTGTTCATCCTGCCAGTTATTTAAGGGCAATCACCACGGACTTCCCTGTTGCGTCATACAATCCCTTCCAGCCAGGTCTCCCTGGTTGCCTGACCAAAAACACATTATTGCAACAACCTTTTACCATGACACTGAAACTTTGTTTTTCTTTCCTCAGTAATTATGGACTGCCAACTTCAAATAAACCATGTTTTCTGTCTGCAACTGGGTCCTCCTCTTTCCACCTTCACTAAGCTTCATGACAGCACATACCTATAAAGTTATTCCATTCACACTCTCAGTCTTTTTGTCACAATTTGAGTGCAGAAGGACGAGGAGAACCCAAATGAACTGCGACAAACATTTATTTCATAAGGAGACCGGTAAAGTTGTAAAGAAGAAAACACATGGATCAAACAGGGATGTCTTAAGGTAATGATTCCAAAATATTTCTTGGTTGAGTAGCCAGGAAGACTTTGCTGGAAGGGATGACAACCCAACTCTGAAGGCAAGGCAGGCTGTCTTTAAAAAGGTAGATGGTCAATCACCAACAGGTGTCCCAAATCAGGGAGAAGAAGGCAGGACCCAGGCTCATTTTTTATACCACTAGTTCGTAAGATTTCACATGTCGTACTGTCCTGGGCATGGCCAGATGAAGTAGGCCTCCTTATTGATCTACCATCCGTCTCCATCAGAATGAAACCCATCTACTGATTTCTTCAGATATATTGTATATAGCTGCAGAGTAAAATAAGCTAGTATGTTGGCTGCTCATCCCGAAGGAGAGATCTCTTCTTCATTCCATTTTTTTTTTTTTTACTATTTTCTTTATTTAGTAGTTTTTTTCGTTCATTATTCTTAAACTTTCCAAACAGCTTGGTATCACTGAGGTGACTTCAAGATGAATTTTAAAAAAACTGTCTATCTTACCTGCTGAAACTTGTGTGCTCAAACATTGACCGTAAGACAATCAAGCCTCTTATTTTTATATATCAGAATCAGAATCAGAATATACTTTATTGATCCCACACAGTATATAGTATCATGTGAGGGTTGACGCTGGTACACCTGCATATACAGCTAAGTTTGACCAATTTATTTGGGACAGAAGAGGTCAAGAAAGAAGATTGGGTAGGTGGTGACTAGAAGCCAATCTGGGCAGGCGTGGGGACTGGCAGGCATGTTAGTTAGGTGACTTGGAGGTTTCCAGAAATGGGCGTGACTTAACAAAGGAGTGAAGGACAGAAGGACTTATATAACGAAATGGAAGATTAGACACATGCAGACATGAAGGCGAGACAGCTGAGACTGCATGTGAAGAATTAGGGAAAATACCAGCAGGATTTGATCGGGAGAAAGTTAGGATTCGTGGAAATAGAACCCGTATTTGACCTGTTTAGTCTTTTGCAAAGGTAGCCTTGTTTGGTATCAGGCAGGACAGAAACTCTCTGCAGCAGGCGGTGAAATGGGCAAGCAGACTAGTGGCACTAGGGCCTGACTAGAGCCAGTACTGCATACTACTCCTTTGAAAAGCAACACAGACCCATCGAACTTGGAGTTTAAGCTTCATTGCTGTCTTGTGAAAAAACAAAGCTGTACAGAGAAAGTTCTGTTTTCAATTCAGAGAGACCAGTTGAGACAAACATTTTGGGCCAAACTATGCGCCAAATTTGCCACATTTAAGTTTTTTTCTTCATTATGAACCCTAAAATAGAAGTAAGAGATCTCAACTTGGGTTATGGTTTTAATAAAGCCTGTAGACTTTTATATTTGGGAATTTCACCTCAGGGATTGATAAAGTATTCTGATTCTGAGATTTTCATGCCATGCCATTTTTTTCTGTTTGGGCACCTGGATTCTCCCCTGCAAACAAATGTACCTACAGTTGGAATAAATAAACTTTTATCTTTGGTTTGCTTTTGACTTTGTCTTAATGAGTTCGCTATAATTTTTCACTTTCATCTGATTGAAAGTTTTTTTTAAAATCTTTTTAAGGCTTTTACTTCTCATTGAAAAGTTGTGATTAGTTAATTAATGTCTGTTTACGTTTTCTATTCTAAATTTGCTATGTAACTTCTTTTTCCTGTGCTGTTAGTGTAAGTTTTTTTTTTATGAAGTTCTGCCATCTACTGTGCTTTCTAGGTGTTACCATGAAATCTCATGACCTGGGCAATAAAATGATTGTCTAAATAATATAAATGTGTCTTGTGAGCCATTCTTTCTTTTTTATTGCTCTTACACTAACACCGTAATTTCACGACCATTAGGTGCATCGTACAAAAAGGCGCAGTCTCAGTCACACACTGCCTTACAACAACACACGCAAGCATGCAAATATGCGTATTAAAAAATAGATCGGGAGCAAAACTGAGTTTGGTTGTACTTTATTTAAGTCGTATAAACAAGCACATTACCGGTAATAGTCTTTATCAAATCCGTCAAAGTCCTCATCCTCTGTTTCGGAATCGAACAGCTGCGCAAAATCCAACAGAGCAGGTTCACTTCGCTCCTCGCTGTGAAAGTCACTGTCTGTACTGTGCGGCTCCTCAGAAAGGTTACCAGCTTTTGCGAAAGCTCGGATAGCAGTACCAGCAGACACGTTAGTCCAAGCATCTACAATCTATTGGCAAACTGTGGCGTAACTCGCCCGGCGCTGCCTTCCACCCTTTGTGAAACTGTGGTCTCCTTCGGTCATCCATCGCTCCCACGCCGCTCACACTTCACTCTTTAACGTTCTCATGCCTTTTCTTTCAGGTCCGCCTCGCGGGCACCGCGTTTTCTTTTAGGTCCGCCTTTTCTCACGAGCACCGCTTTTTCTTTTAGGTCCGCCTTTTCTCACACACAAGGCGCACTGCACAAAAAGGCGCACCGCTCATTTTGAAGAAAACCTAAGACTTTTCTATGCGCCTTATAGCCGTAAAATTACGGCATAATCAATGATCATAAAGACATGTGTTTTTTTTTAAATCTTGCTGTTTTAAGATGTGACACTGCTTTATGTACTTTGATTCTCATGCTGCTTTGTGACTTGCTTCATATCACTCAACTCTAAAGTTTTGAGTGATGGATGCCCCACAATTTTTATCCAAACCTTTAAGAGAATAACTGGTAAGATGCTTGAATTGTACTCTATCATGTTAAATATTGTTATTGTTGGATAAAATAACCACTTAGTTTTTTTTTTAATGTTGTCCAGAACTATGTCTTTGTGTTGCTAAATGACAACAGTAAAGCATCCAGTTCAATTGTTGACAGACTTCACAGGCCCTGAGTGGGGTGGCGCTAGCTCAGTGGTAGAATGTACGTCATTGGACCAGGAGAAGCTGATTTGATTCTGAGTGGGCTCATGCCTGTCCCTGGAGCAGACATCGAAACCCGAGTTACTAAGACCATTGGTACTGCGGAGCAATGCAGCAAAAACAATCTCCCCACGAGGGATGAATACAGTATGTTTTTAAAAATAAATATATGACCCTATCTCACTCTTACCCTCATACCAGGTGATGACATTTTACACTTTTACAACATACTTTGGAAACATTGAGTTTGTGGCTGTTGTAATAAATACAGAAAATGTTTTTTTAAAAATTACATTGGGTAGTGTCTGCAGACGCCGAGCATCACACATGAACTTCTTTTACAGACTGGATTGAAAACAAATTTCACTAAGAAGTAAAAAAACCACTTTCTAAAGTTTGAATCTGAAGACAGACTTAAAATCTAGAACAAAAAAAGCAAGTAAAATAGTAATTTTGTTGAGCCAATGTTTAGCAAGAATATGTTACCCATGGGCGGATCCAGAGGAGGCTGTGTGGGCGTACATCCCCCCTTTTGGTCCACAAAAAAAAGAAGAAGAAGAACGGAAAGGGCACTAGTCAAGCTATCCCATGCAGGGCCAGCAAATGGGCCACCAAAATGCAGAAAAATGAGTTTTTTTATCAAAATGTTCCCCCCATACTGGCTTTGACAATGCCCCTCCCTCTTTAGAAAATCCTGGATCCGCCCCTGGTACCCATGCTCACAGATACAAAGAAATATCAACACACTGTTTAACACTGAGAAACAACATTTTTACAAACATACTGGCCAGCAACTTTACTGGGGTTCTTTTTTTGTGTGCATTTTTATGGTAGATGGCATGAGGTCCAAAATTAACCCAAATATATTACATTTTCTAATAGCATGAACATTTAGTCATTAGGAAGAAATTGTAAAGAATTCCTTTTCAGATTTATTGTACACAGTACGTTCAACACAAACCTTTACAGGTTTTTATAAAAAAAAAACTAAAACTAGTCAAAGCCTGACTGGACCTATAAAACGACATGTTCACAAGAATGTAAACATTATTATCATATGTACAAAAGTTACTGACAACCAACATTTCCATGTTTTCTCTGCATTTGGCAAAATAGAAATTCATTGAAAAGTGCAAAAAAAGTCACATGTTTACATAATATTTTCACAAATAACTGATACAGCGTCCACTTGAGGAAGATAAGCAGATGTTGGCATCCTGATGACCTCTCGTCTCTCTTGTGCGCATTGAAGAGCCTGAAAAACAGAAAAGTTCATTTAAATAAATCCAAACTGAAAATACGAGTTTTATGTTCAGTGTATATTTCTATATCCACATCAATCTGTACGCGTACATAGATTGCACAGATTTAGCAATATACACATATGTACGCATATATACGTACATACATGCACATACATATAATTAGCATGTTGTTTTCCACAATTGTGTTATGGTTCCATCCTCCTCCCACTAGAGGGAACCCTAAATTAGCCTCACTATCCCTAGCTCACCACCTGAAGTGCGTCACCTGTACACCCAGAACACCTAACAGTTCTCACCAGACATTGGCATTCAAATACTGGTCTCTGCCTCACAGCCTTGATCCTAAGGAATATACCGTATTTTCTGCACAATAAGGCGCACCTAAAAACCTTAAATTTTCTCTAAAGTCCACGATGCGCCTTTTAACGCGGAGCGCCTTATATATGGATTAATATTGAGCTACAACAGGTGTTGCAACTGCGGTAAGCAGCCGCCGACTCCATTTCTTTTTCCCCGTAGAAGAAGTAGGGGAAAGCGGGGTTGGTTGTCACATGGGTTGGTTGTCACAGTGGTCATATCTCAGTCCCTACAGGGCGCTGATCAGAACCATTGACACAGAAATGTTCAGAGTTAGTGTCACAGGTCACCTACCATGATATTGGATGTGAAAGCAGCTAAATCTTGAGGTGAGACCATTTTAATTGTTTTTTGACTGCAAAAGTAAATTTTAGGGCATCTCATGTTTTCTTCCCAGTTATAACACTATGAGCTGACATGAAAATACTTTTTTACCATTTGAAAGTATAAAGAGAAAGCTACAATTTGTTTAGTTTTTTTCTTAGCAGGGCTAATACATGTGGGTGCTAGCTTCCAAAAGAGCTAAAAAGGACAGTTGGGGTAGGTTGTCACAAATTTTGGGGGGTTGGTTGTCTCATGTGACAACCAACCCCATGTGACAACCAACCCCATGTGACCACCAGCCCCCAAAATGTAGTTCAGAGATGGTATAACTATCTTATCAAGCTTGTTTATAGTGACTGAGGAGCCAGGTACATGCCCAGTAGAGCCAAGTAATCCTACACCACTACTGCCAACCACGCTCCCAAGTACAAGTACGGCATGCAGAAGTTTCAGCCCTGAAGAACTTCGACCATTCCCAAAGGCTCCTTCCCAGAAACAGTCTAGGAAGAGGAAGACCCGCAAAAGTTCTATCCTCACCGACACACCTGTAAAAGAAAGCATTGAAGCAGAAAAAAAGCCACTGAGAAGAGATTGAAGAAGTCCCTTTTTTCCAAAGAAAAGAAAAAGTCTTCCACAAAGAGAAGGAAGCAGAAGGAAAATGATGAGGATGAGGAGGAGTGCTTTTGCTTAATCTGCGTTGAGCCTTTCTCCAATAGTCGATCTAAAGAAACCTGGCTGCAATGCATTGTCCGCAAGGGGTGGGCACATAAAGATTGTACACCTGGTCAGCCAATATTTGTGTGCCAGAATTGTGATTCGGAAGGGGAAAGTGATTAGTGAATGTTTGCCTCAGTTAAATGTTCCAATATTGAGACATCGTGCATACATTTGCATAAAGGGATGTCTAGATTTGTTTGGAAATTGTTTATTCAGGTCTCAATATCGTTAATCAGAACCAAAAAAAATTAAGTGGCAAAATTTAAGTTTTCAATCACTAAAATGCTTTTTCATTTGTTCATTGTTGTTACTTTAACTTCATTTTCTTAATTCAGAATGTTTGCTTTTATAAACCAGGTCACAAATTGTAATATGCTGGACAAAATAAAAAAGTTTTGTGATTTCTAAAAATGTAATTTTTTTTTTTTTTTTCCATTAGAATAACACAGGAACAACCAACCCCATACGGTGAGACAACCTACCCCGCTATGGGGTTGGTTGTCACATCTGCGCAAGTTGCATTTGCCAGCTCATATCTTTTGAATAGAATGGATTCTGTCAGATCTAGGAATATCAAATTATACCTGACACATTAAGTTATTAATATGTACAGAAATGGTGTTCTTCTCATGTACCGTTTTATCAGAAATCTAATTTAAGTAAAAAGTGTGACAACCATCCCCGCTCTCCCCTAGTGCGCGGTGCATGCTGGGATATATGAAAGGGCGTCTCATTTCCATTTGTGTGTTTGTGTAAAGACCCGGAAATGGCTCCTACCAAGAGACACTAGGTGAGTTCAAGATGGCACAGCCGGACGCAGTTCTGGTCGGCGCAGATCGGTGCGTAATGCATGCCGGTTAGGTTTTGCATTCAAAAACTAACCGGCATGCATTGCGCACCGATCTGCGCCGACCAGAACTGCGTCCGCCTGTGTCATCTCGAACGCACATACTGTTACACCGCAGAGTTTAAACTAAAGGCGATCGGTCACGCAGTAGAACACAGGAATAGAACCGCAGCGAGAGAGTTTAACATTAATGAATCAATGGTGAGGAAGTGGAGGAAGCAAGAGGATGTGCTGCGCCATGTAAACAAGACAAAACAGAGTTTCCGCGGGAACAAAGCAAGATGGCCACAGTTAGAGGACAAAGTTGAACAGCCTTTACTGTAGCGCCTTATAATGCGGTGCGCCTTGTACATGGAAAAAGTTTTTAAAAATGTCATTTATTGAAGGTGCGCCTTATAGTGCGGAAATTACAGTACTAATTTACACTTTCAGGGTTTTTTTTTTGTGGACTACTACAGTTTTTTTCCCTACCAGCATTGCTGAAGACACCTTTAGTTTTTAACAAGGTATCTCACTTCTAAGAAGTTCAGAGATATAATAAATAATTCTCTGGTGTAATTAGTAATGCAATCTGTTTAATAAAGCAGAAGTTTATTAAGCAGCAAGGTTTTGGTTTTTTTTATTTGTATCACTTCTTTCAAAATATCATTGGAAAGACCTGTCCTCTCAAGATGGTCAAACACTATTCATAAGAGTCCTTCATTTTTGAAGACACTTCCATGCAAGGTGAATAAAACATTCATAAAGGGGATACAGATAATGGGGTTGTGTAAATACTCTTTTTTTCCCACCACAACACATTCCGTTTGTTTCGTTCCGTCATCTTCCGCTCATCCGGGGTCGGGTCGCGGGGGCAACAGCCTCAAACAGGAAGCCCAGGCTTCTATCTCCCCGGCTGCATCCTCCAGCTCACCCGGAAGGCTACCAAGACGTTCCCCGGCCAGCTGTGAGACATAGTCTCTCTAGCGTGTACAGGGTCTGCCCCTAGGTCTCTTACCGGTGAGACGTGCCCGAAACACCTCGCCCGCGAGGCGCTCGGGAACATCCTGACCAGATGCCCGAACCATCCCATCTGGCTCCTCTCGACCTGGAGGAGAAGCGGCTTGACATTGAGCTCCTCCCGGATGGCACAGCTCCTCACCCAATCTCTAAGTGAAAGCCCAGCCACCCTGCGGAGGAAGCTCATTTCGGCCGCTTGTATCCCACAGCTGGTGACCATAGGTGAGGGTAGGAACGTAGATCGACTTGTAAATTGAGAGCTTTGCTTTTCGGCTCAGCTCTCTCTTTACCACGACGGACCGATGCAGTGTCCTAGTTATTGCTGATGCCGCACCGATTTGCCTGTTGATCTCCCGCTTCATCCTTCCCCCACTCGTGAACAAAACCCCGAGATACTTAAACCACAACACATATGGTGAAATATTTTAAATGCCTTTCTCATCTAAGTCTGGAAAGAAAATGAGTTACTCTTATGTTAACCTGGAAGTAGACGATGATGAGGAAGACACAAATGATCGCAACCACCAGAACAACCACAGGGATCCTGTAAAGGTTTTCTATTTGTTCACCCTCCTCTTCTTTCTCATCCCGCAGCATCTCTGCACGTACTGCAGGACAGTCTGAGTTTTCTGTGGATGGATGAAAAAAAAATGGAAATGAATCAAAGTTGATTGGCTGGAATTTTTTGGCTTCAAGATTTTATGTCCACATATTTGTGCAGCTCACCTACGACATGAACGAGGGTCCCATTGCCCATCATATGCAGATAAGGTGGTGGGTAGAAAACCTTGATCTGACAGCGGTAGATGTCTGTGTCTGTGGCTCTCAGACCAGACACCATCACATCAATAGCGCCATCCCCAGTATGAAATGAGCACTGTATCTGAAATGTAGCAGGCCAATTCAGAATTTGGGGTTTTTAATAGTGATGACCAAGGATGGTTTTAATTTGTTTTGATGAAATTCAAGATGCATTAAATCTCACCTCTCTCATGCTACCTTCTTTATCCTGTTCAGATTTGCTTTCAGAGCACATCTCATGGTTGCCATGGAGTCCCTTTAGGAGGGTTACCTGGATGTCTGAGTTGTTCAGTGACAGGTGTTGAATTCGGGACGGTGGATGTTGGAGGAAACAGCGGATGTGTGCAGAGCCGTTGCTGCTCAGCACCCGGTATGGCTGTATCACCGTCACAACTGGAGATGTGATGCATGGGGAAAATGATCGATAATTTTTTTACTATTTGTCACATTACTTTCTACAGTAATTGTCTTTCAAGAAGGATGCCTTGCAAAAAAGCAACCACCCACACATGAGCAGCTGCCGGAGCAGCCAGGCTGATTTATGCAGCTTGTGGTTTAATGTTTGGGTCTTTTTTAAAGCTTTAAATGAAGAAAAAACTTCTTCTTCTTCTTCTCCTTTCGGCATTTCCCTTCAGGGGTCGCCACAGCAAGTCAGTTTCTTCCATCTAACCCTATCTGCTGCATCCTCTTCGGTCACGCCAACTATCTGCATGTCTTCCTTCACTGTATCCATGAACCTCCTCTTTGGTCTTCCTCTAGTCCTCTTTCCTGGTGGTTCCAAACCCAGCATCCTTCTGCCGATGTACTCGGTCTCTCTCCTCTGTACATGTCCAAACCATCTGAGCCTGGCCTCTCGGACTTTATCTCCAAAACCTCCTACATGTGCTGTTCCTCTGATATACTCATTTCTGATCCTGTCCATCCTGGTCACTCCCAGAGAGATCCTCAGCATCTTCATCTCTGCTACCTCCATCTCTGCTTCCTGTCTTTTCCTCTAGACCAATCAGCATGGCCGGTCTCACCACGGTTTTGTACACTTTTCCTTTCATCTTAGCTGAAACTCTTCTATCACACATCACACCTGATACTTTTCTCCACCCGTTCCAGCCTGCTTGAACACACTTCTTCACCTCTTTTCCACACCTCTTCTCCAAATGAAGAAAAAACAATTCGGGCAAAAATGAGGATGCACAGAAAGATTTGTTGTTTGAAACTTTAAATAAAGTCTGCACAAAGCAGGTGTGATGTATGTAAAGCACTTTCTCAGAAACACAATTTAAACTTGAAAGCGATGCAGTATCTGATCATTATAACCATTACTCCCACACATGCAAACCCGTTACATTAAAACCAAACCACCAACAGGACCTCTACAACTAGATGCAGATGTCTTATTAAATTTTGGGAAATAAGATATTTTTTTGCCCTTTTTGCATTAATGAGCTTTTTAATTCTTTCGTCAAGTGATGATGTAAATTAGCTTCATCGTCAGCTGAAGAAAAAAAGTCATTTTGTGAATTTATATGTAAAATAGGGGAAAAACACAAATGCAGTGTCGACTGAGTGTCGAGAAGAGTAGACAAGGCTGGAAACAAAACTACTGAGAAGGTTTATAGATTAAACATTGAACATCGATGATGAAGTGTGTTTATAGTTTAAAG
This sequence comes from Neostethus bicornis, assembly GCA_902685375.1. Taxonomy (NCBI): domain Eukaryota; kingdom Metazoa; phylum Chordata; class Actinopteri; order Atheriniformes; family Phallostethidae; genus Neostethus; species Neostethus bicornis. Next base: position 6,199,211 of record LR738549.1, on the reverse strand, counting down.
TGAGGCATTATTGAACAGGTCGTCAAAGAGATTTTTCAAAAACCCATTTCTTAATATTTATCATGATTTTTTTCTGAAAAAAAGACTTCATAAAAACACATGTAGTCCATGTTGGTGTTGCTTCTGATGTTGGCTTGTAAAGAAAAAAAATCTCCAAGATGCATTGTGATGATAATAGATCGTTTAATGAAAGTTAGTCGATCATCATTAGTTTTCAGGAAGTATTGGTGTAAGGCAGGGTACACCCAAAACAAGTCACCAGTCTGTCACTAGTTGCACATGTTCACTATTCAGGGGCGTTTTTACTGTGATCCAATAAATGCTTTCCATTTGCGATAACACTTGTGCTTTTTAAAAACTTCTAAATGTTTTTTATTAACATTTACTTAAAAAATACAATATTATGTTTTTATATAAATGTTTTTACTAAAATTTACTTAAAAAAACATTTACTTAAAACATTTACTTAAACAATACCATACTATTTTTAAGTAATACTTTTTAAGTAAATATTAGTAAAAACATTAAAGTAAATGTTTTTAAGTAAATGTTAGTAAAAACATTTACTTAAAAACATTTACTTTAAAAAACACCATATTATTTGTGATTATTTTCAATAGTATTTTCTAAAAAAACAAAACAAAAAATGAACGAATACATGCTTTTTTTTCTAAAATTACCTTTACTTTGATCATCAAGATTTAAATTCTACCACAGAACAAAAAAATAACTCGAAAGAAATTTGATTATTGTTTACTATATATTCTTTATTTTTTAATTAAACTACAGCTTTTTGTGTAAAAACAAAAAGTTAAAAACTTCCTCCAAAAAATTCATGCATTTTTTTTTTTTATTCATCCAAATTAAGATTTTTTTTCACTGACTGAACAAACTCAGTGTCACACCCGGATGGTATAAAAACTTTATGAACTCTTACATGGAAAACTTATAAAATACTTTTACACATTCATCATCCAAAAGGTAAAAGTCTGGTCCGACTTACCGCTGCTTACAGGCAGACAGAGGCTGAGGATCGGAAACACAAGCCATCCCATCACACACTGAGTTAGTAACATCCTCTAGGTTCTCACACAACCTTACGACAAACCTACAAAAACCTCAAATCACCTGCATACGTGCACAACGCCAACACTCTGCAGAGTTAATTTCATAAAGATGCTGCAAAACCAGAAACTAGACTTTATATATCCTGCTCACTGTCATGGAAACAGTGGTGGCACAGGAAATGATGATGGTGTTTTGCTGGTAAAAAGAGAAACGAATGTGGTTCCGTTGAAATGAACAGGTTTTACGTTTTAATAACAAAATGATTTCCCACAAAGTCGGTACCAGAGTAACATGGTATAAAATAAAAAGATTGATAAAACTCTGATTTTCTTCCAAACTGATTACAAACACTTTTCCAGTCTCTTCTTTCTGAAGCTGCAAGGTCGGGATGTTTCAGAGCTTTTACCAGTTGACATTTTTGAAATGATCAGAAACATTTTCTGAGAACTAGTCTGATTTTTTTTTTCAGAAGACAAACATCAGGAGGAAAAAAAAACTACTTGTTCAATGGAAACTTTCTGGGTTAATATTCAGTTTAAAAGTTGTGGTTTTTAAATCTTTCCTCCACTTTTTCCACACAGTAATTGAATGACTACTGTTTATTTAAAGTGAGTATTTTCTCATTTTGAGCATTTTTATTCATATTTTGCTTTAAATTAAAAAAAAAACAACTTTTAAATCCTTTTAAGACGACGTTTCATTTTTTGTCAGGGTTTTTTTTTTTTTTTTGTAAATTAAATACTTTATAGGGGGATTTATTACATATAAATATGGGGAGGCATTAGCTCAGTGGCCGAATGTACATTCTTTGATAGGGAGAAGCCGGCTCAATTCCCACTGGGCTCATGCCTAAATGTCACTGGAGAAGAGACCTTACACCAGTAACTGCGACCATTGACGCCGTCGTGGCTGCCTGCTGCGGTGCAATGCAGCAAAAGCCATTTCTCTATTATGGATTAATACAGTACACTAAAAAATATAATAGCATGTACGTATAATGTTTGTTTGATTAGCAAAACTGTTAAAATTACTGTTAAAATGTGCTGTATGCCCGACATACGACAGGCTTTTCGATTGGTGAGGACCATGATGATGGGAATTGACTTAATTATGTATTTTTGTTCTAACAGCTAACGGTCAAATGCAGAGAACGCAAGGGCTCACACCACACAAGAAGGTCATAAAAATAAGGTGGCTCTCAAAGAGATTTAAAAACTAAAAAGAGGAATAAAAGAATAAATATGTTTTTGATATGGGTATGTTATGAAAACCGCTTGATGGAGGTGCTTAATCAAGAATACCTTTATTAGTCCCACAGTGGGGAAATTGCAAGAATTTTGCATATAGCAAAATAGCATATAAATTGCATATAGAGGGGTAAGGGGTTTGTGTGTCTGTAATGATTACTGGATTGAACCAATCAGGGCTTAAATAAGTCCAAAATATTAGTAGCTTGTGTACAAATTATTTTCTGACAATGCCATACAATCGCTTACCACTAACCAACCAACCAGCAGAGAGAAAACGGAGAGAACAGATTAAAAAAAAACCTCTTTAAAAAATGTTAAAACTCTCCAGATGATAAAAAAAAAGTGCATTTTCTGGTGGCTTTGTCTTACAAAACATTTTCCCAGGACTGAAGTATGAGTGTATGTGCAATTATTGTCCTCAGGTATTTATATTCTTGAACTGCCCTCAGTGATTGAGGACATTTTTTTTTTTGTTTTTCTAAAGAGAAATGGCACTGCCGCAAGAAATTTATTACACAGACTTTCTGCAAGTAAATACAGTTGTATGGAATTAAAACTGGAGTGCATCCAGGTAGTAATCGCTGTGTCTCACTTTTTCCACATTTTATTACAACACAGCCTTGTTTCTAAATAGATTAAATCAGTTTTCTTCTGGAAAACTTCTTTTAAAGACATTCCATAATGACAATGTTGAAAAAGCTGTTTTGAAATATTTGCAAATTTATTAGAAACTACATATGAAGCTGTTTTCACTAGACACCTGGGTGAATGCCATTCTGTCGTCATTTTGAACTGTAATGCCATCCAACTGAAAGAATAGACTGTGTATTGGATGCCTTTCTGCTGAAAGGATAACCAATCATGGTGAAGTACTTGAAATCAAAGAGTTGAAAAAGCTGGACATAACTAAAAGAAAAAAAAAGATGGTTGAAAAGGTTTAGGCAGCTGGAAATCCTAAGGCAGCTTAATGTAGCTCAATACAACTTAATGTAGCTTAATACAGCGCAATGTACAGTAGGTTAAGAAAGCTTAATGTAGCTTAACAAAGCTTAATGTAGCTTAATATAAGTTGATGCAGCTGAAATAATTATGGCTGTTTTAGACAGCTGAATCACTTGATGCGGGTTAATAAAACTAAAGCTAGCTGAAAAGCTAAAAGCAACTAAATAAGATCCCCAAAAAATCAACTAAATAAGCTAAATAAAGCCATATAACCATAAAAATGCAGTAAAATGACCCGCATCAAGCGCTTCAGCTGTCTAAAACAGCCATAATTATTTCAGATGCATCAACTTATATTAAGCTACATTAAGCTGTCTTAACCCACTGTACATTAAGCTGTATTAAGCTAGTTAGACAGTCTGTGCCGACTCGGCCTGCTTACAGTTTGGGGTTCGAGGAAAGGCCTGACCGGCACTAATCCGTCGATGCCCGTCATAGGTTGCCATGTCATGTGTCGGCTAGGCCTGTCTGGGACAGCTATGCTGGACCGGGGCTGGGCTGGCAAATCCCCATACCCGAAAGATGGAAGGCCGGTGGGCGGACGGCGATGCCCCCCTCCCCCTCAGGGGGCATGACCCCGACGTGGGACGATCCGTCTCCTGCACTCCCTGTTTCCACCTGCTGCGGGGTGGGTTGATTCAGGGAGGGCATGGGAGTCTCGTAATGATTAAAATAATTTGTGCGCTTTCCATGTCACTAGATGGCGATCGGAGCAGACGCGCTGCAAACATCTAAAGCGGAACACAGTCGGCACAGACTGTCTAACTAGCTTAATACAGCTTAATGTACAGTGGGTTAAGAAAGCTTAATGTAGCTTAATACAGCTTAATGTACAGTGGGTTAAGAAAGCTTAATGTAGCTTAATACAGCTTAATGTACAGTGGGTTAAGACAGCTTAATGTAGCTTAATACAGCTTAATGTACAGTGGGTTAAGACAGCTTAATGTAGCTTAATACAGCTTAATGTACAGTGGGTTAAGAAAGCTTAATGTAGCTTAATACAGCTTCATGTACAGTAGGTTAAGAAAGCTTAATGTAGCTTAATACAGCTTCATGTACAGTAGGTTAAGAAAGCTTAATGTAGCTTAATACAGCTTAATGTACAGTAGGTTAAGACAGCTTAATGTAGCTTAATACAGCTTCATGTACAGTAGGTTAAGAAAGCTTAATGTAGCTTAATACAGCTGCATGTACAGTAGGTTAAGAAAGCTTAGTGTAGCTTAATACAGCTTAATGTACAGTAGGTTAAGACAGCTTAATGTAGCTTAATACAGCTGCATGTACAGTAGGTTAAGAAAGCTTAATGTAGCTTAATACAGCTTAATGTAGCTCAATAAAAGTTGATGTAGCTGAAATAATTATGGCAGTTTTAGACAGCTGAAACTCTTGATGCAGGTTAATAAAGCTAAATCTAGCTGAAAAGCTAAAAGTAACTGAATACGAAACCAAAAAAATCAACTAAATAAGCTAAATAAAGCCACATAACCTTAGAAATGCAGTAAAACGACCCTCTGGTCATGTCTCTATGACATGTTGATTAGCTTTAGCGGCTGGCTTCAAAATGCTGAGTCGTTTCTAAGACTTCAACATTGGTTAGATTTTTTTAGACCTTTAGCCACGTCAGGAGCTATACAAGAACATTATTAAATACTTTTTCAATGTTTGTGCATTTTTAAGTCTTAATTGAATTGTTTTACAAGTTGTAAACAAGCAATCAGCGGTTGCCTCGTTAGCTTTAAAACAGCTAGCTTTCTTAATGTGGTGGGAAAACGATAAAAAGTTCTAAAAACTTTCAATAAGTTATTTTAATGTAAATAATTGTGTAAAAATACAAAGGTTAACACTTTTAAGAGACAGTTAAATAGTAAAAAAAAAAAAATGTATTTTTCTGTTAACTTCCACCCACCAGGTGTGTTGTGATGTGGAAGGAGGAGGACCCAAATGCAGGATATCAAACAAGATTTATTTAACCAAGGATCAGCAAGGCTGTAAGTAAAGAAACAGAAGTCAAAAGGGATCAAAATGGTTTTCAAAAGAGTCAATCTCAGGCTATCCGCTGGGTTGGGAGTCAGCCAGGGCTAGAAGGCATGAAGACCCAACATGGAATGTTGGTGAGGCTGCCTTTAAATAGGCAACAGAGAGACTAGGTGCAGGTGGTCCAATCAGGTGCAGGTGGTCCAATCAGGTAGAATTGGGGGAAAGGTGAGATGGTCCTTGGCTCTCTCTGGTGGTGGTTGAGGGAACCACAACAAGGTGCTTATATGAAGGTAAGAAGTCTAAATCTGGGGTGCCAATCTTATTTCTTCATCTGCTTAAGGTCCTGAAAGTTTTCATGTTTTCCAGGTTCAACTCACCCAATGAAAAGAAATCTTAACCAACAAATTTTCACACGTTTACTCATTCATTTTGGACAGATGTTTTGATGCTGAAAAACAATGACAAAGAATACAATCTGAGCCCATACGGATCAAAGTTTCACACCTCCGGAAACTCTTTTAGAGGCTTTGGTATTTGCTCAGACATATAGAGACTGGTTCAATTTTAGTGTTCAGTGAATGTGGTCAATTTTTGTGCAAAGTTTTTCAGCTTTTTATTGATTAGTTTGGAAGAATTGTGAGAAGAAAAAGATTATTAAATACAGTCCAAGATGGTGGAGCAAGTATGTTTTAGGCATTTTGGTGAGTAGAAAAAGTTTTTAAAAAGTCTTCTGGACAATTTAATTCTTGATCGAGACATTTCGACTTCCATCCGGAAATCATTTTCAATCTGATAGAAATGGACTGAAGACTGAAAGAGGTGTGAAGGAAGTCATCTTTGTGATGAAAGAAAATCCCTTACTGAATCGGAGTGGAGGCGTTATATACATTCTGCCCGGGATTTACAGCAGCATTCTGAAGCCATGGTCCAAAGAGGACACCTCGTGACTCAGATTCACGCCTCTCGTTAGCAGGAATTTCTATTCACTAGGCTTTTAGCATTATTATAATAGGGTTCGTTTACTGGTCTGTGGCTTCAATAGGAGCCATTCACGGCCATCATAGGTAACACAGGCTCATTGGTCGAGCCCTTCCTTACTATTGTTTTCCTTTTACTTAGGTTAGTATAAATAGATCCAGTCTTCAGTCCATTTTTATCAAATTGAAAATGATTTCCGGATGGAAGTCGAAACGTCTCGATCAAGAATTAAATTGTCCAGAAGACTTTTTTGAAACCTTTTCTACTATGGATCACTCCTGGATGAATGAGGGACTACACAGACTTTTTGGTGAGGAAAAAATCCTAAAAAGAAGAAACTTGATGGAGATTCACATGAAGAAAGAATCTCTCTCTTCTTTCTGAAAGACTGGCATGTAACTAGCACTATTAATTAAACATTAGCTAATCCAACTGCACCGCTAGATGGGCTTCGTCCTGATGGAAAAGAATGGTATTTGTTACTAAACTTTACATGGTGCCAGAAATTAAGCTGTTGGGTTCCTAGGATGTTGGATTATATGAAAATTAGTTTGCTTCAATTCTACATAAGTTACCTGACGTGGCCCTTCCACGTGTGGTTATCTGTCCAGCTAATTAACGAGAGGACAACACATTTCTAAGAAAACCAACATAGTTTTTCTATCTTTTATCTCCTTTTGAAGGCTCGTCAGAAAAAATAAGTGGACAATTAGTCATGTCCAGCAAAATGATAAGCCTGGCCAACACCGATTCTGGGTCAACACATCAAAGATACTGCATGGTGTGGTTTCTCTACTCTTTTTTAAGCTGGGCTTCCATTCTTTTTCTGTGTTTGTTGGCTATAGACAAAAGGTATTTCTGGAATTTTAAAGTTGTTTGAGGGCACCTGCTGAATGACTAAACTTAGTTGGAAAAGTCTTCGCAAACAAGATGAGTGTCCCAATCTCAGCTGGTCTATAATATAATACATAGTACATACAATTCAAGTCCAGACTTCAAATCTGATGGTTTCTGAGGATTTACAGTAAGTTTTTCCCTGTTGGTTCAGTTTTTGTTCAATAAATGGGTACCGGTACATGGTTCATGGTTGGACATGAATATAAGTCAATGTGTTCGTTGTGTTGCAACACAAACCAATGCAAACTAATTCCATTTAATTTTTATTATTGAAGAAGAAACAGTCATTTCTGCTTGTAAATGGAAAACATTTAAACATGTCTGATCACAACGAAAGTGCTGATGTGAAATTTGGTATTTCTGACGTCACATGAGTGTTTTGCCTGGAAACGGTGTGTGTGGGGGTTATACCCTGTTTTTGCAGAGCAGACTGAACTTACAGTCAGAATCCGAGTCAGCCGGAAAGCAGCGGCTGCTTTCTGCTGCAGTCATTGTTTCACACCACCAGAATGATCTAATGCTGCAGGATCTGCATGGTAGGCTGCTTGCGTGTTTGGGCACAGTACCAGAAACTCAATGATGGGATGTTATTGTGGTTTGGTGCTAACGTGCGAGAAAACCAAAGAGGGAATGGTAAAAAATTATTGTGTTGTTTCGTTTTTTCAGAAACCCTACAGTTCTTCATCTGTTCTGGTTGGACTTAATCATTCAAAAGTTTCAGTCACAGATATAAACATTTGGCGGCAAATACAAGATAAAATGGTTATAAAAGGGTTAAAAACATCAGTAAAAGAACAGTAACAGACGTTTAGAAAAAGATTACATCATGATCACAGCTTCGGCCTCGAGGAAAACGTGGTAAATCAACATGTGAGCTCAAGAACGATCTTTAGTTTTGAAAAAAATCCATTTATTTTCAGGTCAAATCATTTCATTTCCAGCTTGAACAGAACAACCTGCATGTCAGGACCTCTCAAGTATCTTAAAACCCCATTTCTCATGTCAAACCACTGATCGCAGCAATCTTCTAAAGAAAAACTCAAGGATATTCACAAAAAATTGTTTGTGTGCATAGCATCTTGAACATTTCAGGGACGGAAATTGTAGATGGTTTAATTTTTTTGTAATTCGAAAAATTCATTTTTTCTACTCAAACTCTCCCTCTTTGAACCATTTGTCCAAGTGGAAGCCAGGAAAAAGTTTTTTTGTTTTTACAGTTAAACACCGGCCAAACCAGGCTGGCACCTCCTAGTGCTACCAGTCACTTTCTATTTATTAGTCAGGGATCGTAGGCCTTAGCTTACAATTGCAGTGATTGGAAAATATCCAGCCAACTAGTCAAAAGAGATGAGGCTGTGATGTACATGTAGTACGGTAGCTAAAAAAAGGGGTGAACCATTCCACAACAAGCAATGACTCCTGAGATTCCATATTTAAAACCAGAAGAAAGAACTTTATCTTGCTGCTCACAAAAAAGGTTCAATTATCCGCTTTGTTTTCCAGACTGCTCAAACTGGTGAGACATAATCAATACTTCACGTCCAGTCTCAACCAGAAAGCAGTAAAACAGTACATGGTTCCCATAGGGTGAACAAACCCCAATGCTGCAAGGTCAGACTGTTTTCACAAAGTTAAAAAAACAGTCTGATGTACCAGGCTAAAGCTGGCGGCAGATGTGACAAAAAAAATCACCATAAAAATACAAATAAAATTAGAAAGAGTATAACGAGTATTTGAGAGTGAAATAAATTAGTAAAATATTTGATGTCACATCTAAACTCGAATGTAGAAGCATGCAGGGTGTTGTTCAGACATCATCATATTTTCATTCCTGTAACAAATAGTGAACCTGTATTTCCCTTTCACAAGTCCTGAGACTTGCCAACTTAGCTTTCCAGTCTCATAATTCAGTTCCAAGCACTTTCCAAACATGTGCATGTTGTCATACACCCGTTCCGTTCCGTCATCTTCCGCTTGTTCCGGGGTCAGGTCGCGGGGGCAACAGCCTCTAACGGGCAGCCCAGGCCTCTCTCTCCCCGGCTGCATCCTCCAGCTCACCTGGAAGGATCCCAAGTCGTTCCTCGGCCAGCTGTGAGACATAGTTTCTCCATCGGGTCCGGGGTCTGCCCCTTGGAGGAAGCTCATTTCGGCCGCTTGTACCCACAACCTCATTCTTTCGGTCACCACCTACAGCTGGTTACCATGGTGAGGGTCGGAACGTAGATCGACTTGTAAATCGAGAGCTTTGCTTTTCGGCTCAGCTCTCTCTTTACCATGACGGACCGATGCAGCGTCCTAGTTATTGCTGATGCCGCACCGATCCGCCTGTCGATCTCCCGCTCCATCCTTCTCCCACTCGTGAACAAGACCCAGAGATACTTAAACTCCTCCACTTGGGGCAGGACCCTGTCCCTGACCCGCAGGGGGCATTCCACCCTTTCGCGGGCAAGGACCATGGTCTCGGATTTGGAGGCGCTAATTCCCATCCCGGCCGCTTCACACTCAGCAGCAAATCGATCCAGTGAGAGCTGGAGATCACGGTCTGATGAAGCAAACAGGACCACATCGTCCGCAAAAAGCAGAGATGCGATCCTGAGGTCACCAAACTGGATCCCTCCAACGTCATCCACCCCAAGTCTTTTAATCACAGCATCAGCTGCATTTTCCGCTGGGCAAATTTTATGAGTGTTCTGACAGTAAAGATATAACACACACACACTTACAGTATGAGGGTTCAAACCCAACAATTGCATACTACCAGACCAGAGAATATACAAGTGAAACACAAAAGTTTTGTTGGAAGATATTGGTTTGAGATTAAAATGCTGGGTTTTGTTCAAATTTATTTTACAATATCTTTTCGGGTCATATTTTTACAGTGATGTTTTGTCAATCTAAACTGCTGGCATTTGAAAGAATAAAAACGGCTATTATTTTTCACAATGTATTGTATTTTAAAAATCACAGTAAATTAGGAGTCATCATAAGTGATTTAAAAAAAAATTGTTGAAGAAACTAGAAAACAAAGCTTTGAAGAAACTGTCTATGTTTCATAAAGAAAAACTGGGGGGAAAATATATGCTTCAATGAATTTATTCTTAATTGGCCAATCTTTTTAAGAAACTATGTTTGTCTTCACAAATTTCTACTATTGTGGTTTGACTTTACTCTAAAATTAACAGTTATATTTTTACTGCAAAGTCCAATGAACACCGGTTCTGTGAGATCTGTAGAAACATAGTTTAATCATTCAGCAAATTCACATAGAACTATTGTCATGATACCCTCACTCTGCCACCAGAGGGAGCCCTGGACCTTCCTCATCTCCTGGACTCCAGTCTGATCCCAAACACCTGGGTGATTGGCCTGCTGCTGAGCAGCAATGCGTCGTCAGCCTGGTGCATACAATTGCAGTGATTGGAAAATATCCAGCCAAGTAGTCAAAAGAGATGAGGCTGTGATGTACATGTAGTACGGTAGCTAAAAAAAGGGGTGAACCATTCCACAACAAGCAATGACTCCTGAGATTCCAAATTTAAAACCAGAACAAAGAACTTTATCTTGCTGCTCACAAAAAAGGTTCAATTATCCGCTTTGTTTTCCAGACTGCTCAAACTGGTGAGACATAATCAATACTTCACGTCCAGTCTCAACCAGAAAGCAGTAAAACAGTACATGGTTCCCATAGGGTGAACAAACCCCAATGCTGCAAGGTCAGACTGTTTTCACAAAGTTAAAAAAACAGTCTGATGTACCAGGCTAAAGCTGGCGGCAGATGTGACAAAAAAAATCACCATAAAAATACAAATAAAATTAGAAAGAGTATGACGAGTATTTGAGAGTGAAATAAATTAGTAAAATATTTGATGTCACATCTAAACTCGAATGTAGAAGCATGCAGGGTGTTGTTCAGACATCATCATATTTTCATTCCTGTAACAAATAGTGAACCTGTATTTCCCTTTCACAAGTCCTGAGACTTGCCAACTTAGCTTTCCAGTCTCATAATTCAGTTCCAAGCACTTTCCAAACATGTGCATGTTGTCATACACCCGTTCCGTTCCGTCATCTTCCGCTTGTTCCGGGGTCAGGTCGCGGGGGCAACAGCCTCTAACGGGCAGCCCAGGCCTCTCTCTCCCCGGCTGCATCCTCCAGCTCACCTGTAAGGATGCCGCACCGATCCGCCTGTTTTCCGATCCCCCTATATTTTTACTGCAAAGTCCAATGAACACCGGTTCTGTGAGATCTGTAGAAACATAGTTTAATCATTCAGCAAATTCACATAGAACTATTGTCATGATACCCTCACTCTGCCACCAGAGGGAGCCCTGGACCTTCCTCATCTCCTGGACTCCAGTCTGATCCCAAACACCTGGGTGATTAGCCTGCTGCTGAGCAGCAATGGGTCGTCAGCCTGGTGCATATTTAAAGGCAATCACCTCAGACTTCCTTGTCGGGTAATACCTTCCATTGCAGCCAGGAAGACCATGATTAACAATAACCTTAAGACATTATTCTGATCATGTGGCTTTTCCTTCCTTCAAACTGGACTGCCTTCCTGAATAAACCCTGTTTTATTGTCCTGCATTTGGGTCTTCCTCCTTCCACCAGCACCCCATGTCGTGACAAATATCCCTTCACTTGATTTATTTACTGTCATTTTATAATAACTTTAACCTCTCTCCCTCCTCTCTGGGAGAGAGCCCCATTCAGGACTCTGCGTTCCTGTCATTGGCGTGGTCACACCGAGGAGACCTCCACGCCTCTTCATCCCCGCTCCATCAGGATGAAATCCATCTACTCATCCCTGTCCAGGGCATCGCTGGGCTGAGGAGTCCCCCATGTCTTCATCAGGATGAAGAACATCTATTGACTTCTTTAGATATTTAGCTGTAGATTAGAATAAGCTAATATTTAAACAATAATCTTAGACACATTGGATGGGATCTCTCTTTTATGTGGATCCCCACAAGGTTTCTTATTTTTTCCCCACTGATGGGTTTTTTAGGAGTTTTTCCTCACCGTGAAGGAGAGTCTAAGTGCATAAATGTGCTAGTCTTGTTTAGTTAGCATTTGTTAGTTATTTTTCTTGCTGTGCATTTGTGTTAATACATTCCTCTTTTTCTTGTGAAGCCCATTGAGACGGACATTCTGTGATTTTGGGCTATACAAGTCATTCTTGATTGACTTGGAATGATACACGTCCTGTATCATCAATGTTGAAATTCTCAGTATTTCTTTCGAGGACCCAGAGATCAAGTGGCTTTCCTCTTTCATTTCTTCTCTTGTTTCGATAACTCACAGATCTTGATAGTTTTGTATCTATCTCAAGGTACATCAAGTTTCTATCACGCTCTCTTTTCCAGTGTGATCATTCGGTGTCGAGATGATGACAAAAGAACAGAGAACAGAGAATAGCATTTGTAAACATGATCCAAAAAGGTAACTCACACCAACATTTTTATTAATAGTAATGAGTTTCTGATGAAAGACATTAGGACAAGTAAAGAGATGGAGAAATCCACGTTCATGATATGGCTGAAGGTGTTGACATACTGTAATGTGATCCTATGTGTGTGTGGCTAGATGTTGACTGAGCTTCCCATCTGCCAAGCCAGGGTGTGTTTACCACACCCTGAACAGACACAATGAAGCATTCCAAGCTACTGATTGGTTTTATTTTCATGTTTTACCATCTAAACTTCAGAAGAACATATTAACTGACTGTGTGTAAAGTTTTTCAAACTGTTTGGAGATGATAGAAATTAAACAGTAAGTCCTATAGGCACTGGTTCCAGCTTTGAATCAGTGAAAACAGGTGGATCCGTTAGTTTCAATCCAGCTTCAAGATGCCAAAAGAGCAAATTAGAAACATTATGGTGCCTGATCAGTGGTGGAACGTAACGAAGTAAATGTACTTCGTTACTGCACTTAAGTAAAAAAATTGTGTATCTGTATTTTACTTAAGTCTAATTTAAGACCGGTACTTTTACTTTTACTTCACTACATTTTTAGAGCAAATATCTGTACTTTTACTTCGCTACTTTTTAAAAGTGTTTTACATTTTTTGTACATTTTCGTTCAAAAATTTGAAAAATACACAGGTTTTTTTTAGCGCATCTTGAAGCCGCATCGCCAAAATCAAAAGAAGCAGTTGATCGGGAGAAGAAGTCATGAATCGAGAAACATTTTCCGCATTCATTCAGCGCCAAAAACCTAACATCAAATATAATACAAATTAAAAAGAGTCAGAAGATCGTTGTTTGTTGTGTTTACTTCTAAATAAAAAGTTGAGCCATTGTTACACAAAGCAGGGGCGGATCTAGAATTTTCCAAAGGGGGGTGCGGCTTTGACAAAGCCTATTTATAGTGACTATGGGCCTCCCCCCAGAACATTTTAAAAAATAAGTGTTATTTTCCTCCATTTTGGCGGCCCATTCACTGGCCCTTTAAGGTGATAGCTTGACTTGTCCCCTTTCCTTTTATTTTTATTTTTTGTGGATCAAAGAGGCGGGAGAGGGGGGTCACACCCTTGCAGAGTATTTATCCTGGTTACCATGGTGACACCCTATGGCACAACAAATAACATTTGAATTATGGTCGAATCTTCTTCTTCTCCTTTCGGCATTTCCCTTCAGGGGTCGCCACAGCAAGTCAGTTTCTTCCATCTAACCCTATCTGCTGCATCCTCTTCAGTCACGCCAACTATCTTCATGTCTTCCTTCACTGTATCCATGAACCTCCTCTTTGGTCTTCCTCTAACCCTCTTTCCTGGTGGTTCCAAATCCAGCATCTTTCTGCCGATGTACTCGGTCTCTGTCCTCTGGACATGTCCAAACAATCTCAGTCTGGCCTCCCGGACTTTATCTCCAAAACATCTAACATGTGCTGTTCCTCTGATATACTCATTTCTGATCCTGTCCATCCTGGTCGCTCCCAGAGAGATCCTCAGCATCTTCATCTCTGCTACCTCCATCTCTGCTTCCTGTCTTTTCCTCAGTGGCACTGTCTCTAGACCAAACAGCATGGCGGGTCTCACCATGGTTTTGTACACTTTTCCTTTCATTTTAGCTGAAACTCTTCTGTCACACATCACACCTGATACTTTTCTCCACCCGTTCCAGCCTGCTTGAACACGCTTCTTCACCTCTTTTCCACATTCTCCATTGCTCTGGACTGTTGATCCCAAGTACTTAAAATCTTCTACCTTGTTTATCTCTTCTCCCTGTAACCTCACTTTTCCATTTGGATCCCTCTCATTCACACACATGCACTCTGTTTTACTCTGACTAATCTTCATTCTTCTTCTTTCTAGTGCAAACCTCCACCTCTCCAGCTTTTCCTCCACCTCTTCCCTCCTCTCACTGCAGATCACAATGTCATCTGCAAACATCATTGTCCATGGAGATTCCTGTCTGACCTCGTCTGTCAGCCTGTCCATCACCATAGCAAACAGCAAAGGACTCAGAGCAGATCCTTGGTGCAGTCCCACCCCCACACTGAACTCCTCTGTCTCACCTACAGCACACCTCACCACTGTCTTACAGCCCTCATACATGTCCTGGACCACTCTAACATACTTCTCCGTCACACCAGACTTCCTCATACAATACCATAGTTCTTCTCTAGGTACCCTGTCATACGCTTTCTCAAGATCTACAAAGACACAGTGCAGCTCCCTCTGACCTTCCCTGTACTTCTCTATCAGCATCCTCAAGGCAAATTCTGCATATGTAGTGCTCTTTTTAGGCATGAAACCATACTGCTGCTCACGGATTCTTACTTTAGACCTTAGCCTAGCTTCAACAACTTTTTCCCATAACTTCATCGTATGACTGATCAGTTTAATTCCTCTGTAGTTACCACAACTCTGCACATCTCCCTTGTTCTTAAAAACAGGAATCAGCACACTTCTTCTCCATTCATCAGGCATCTTCTCACTTTCTAATAACCTGTTAAACAGCCCAGTCAGAAACTCTACTGCCACCTCACCTAAACACTTCCATACTTCTATAGGGATTCCGTCAGGGCCGAGAGCCTTTCCACTCTTCATTCTCTTTAGTGCCCTCTTTATTTCTACCTTACTGATCCTAGCCACTTTCCGGTCCACTTTGGTAATGTCTTCTACTCTTTGTTCTCTTTCATTTTCTTCATTCATCAACTCTTCAAAGTACTCTTTCCATCTTCCCATCACATTACTGGCATCTGTCAAGAGACACCCATTCCGGTCTTTAATCACCCTAACTTGCTGCACATCCTTCCCATCTTTGTCTCTCTGTCTCGCCAACCTGTATAGGTCCATCTCTCCCTCCTTGCTGTTCAGCTTAGCATACAAGTCGTCGAAGGCTGCTTGTTTTGCCTTTGCCATCTCTACTTTAACCTTATGCTGTTTCTCCCTGTACTCTTGCCTACTCTCCTCAGTCCTCTCAGTGTCCCACTTCTTCTTAGCCAGCCTCTTTCTTTTGATACAATCCTGCACCTCCTCATTCCACCACCAAGTTTCTTTATCTAGCTTCCTTCCAGATGACACACCAAGTACTCTCTTACCTGTCTCCCTGATCACATTAGCTGTAGTTGTCCAGTCATCTGGAAGCTTCTCCTGCCCACCAAGAGCCTGTCTCAACTCCTTTATAAAGTTCAAGCAGCACTCTTCCTTTTTCAGTTTCCACCATTTAGTCTTCTGCACTCCCTTCATCTTCTTAGACTTCCTCACTGCTATGGTCATCTTACACACGACCATCCTGTGCTGTTTGGCTACACTGTCTCCTGCTACAACTTTGCAGTCACTGATCTCTTTCAGATTACACCGCCTACACAAAATGTAATCTACCTGTGTACGCCTTCCTCCACTCTTGTAAGTCACCCTGTGTTCCAGCCTTTTCTTGAAGAAAGTATTCATGGTCGAGTACTTAATTACAAAAGTAATTATGGTCGAATACTTTTACTTTTTACTTAAAAGTACAATTTACACCAATTACTTTTGTACTTTTACTTACATAAGTAGATTTTTTTTTTATTGATACTTTTACTTTTACTTAAGTAAATTTTTTGCATAATTATCTGTACTTTTACTTAAGTACAAAAAGTGAGTACTTCATCCACCTCTGTTACCTGCACATGAGCACATGCAAGCTGATGTAAACACTAAAGTCTCTCTCCCACACACACGGTGGTTAGAGGAGTACAGACCACAACATCTCCCACACGCAGAATCACATCACAACTCTCACTTTTATACACAGGAAGCTTCCAGGAAGTAGAGCGACATTCAGAGTTTTATAATATCTCTGCTGCATGCAGCTTCAAACTCAGACTGAGGTGACTCAAGGACAAAGCAAAGGCAGGAGCAGAAAACTGTGTCAAGATCCGCTCGCCTGATCCCAGAAGGAGCCGTGGATGCTTCTCATCACCCTGATTAGGGATACCTGAGGATGATTCCTGACTCCACACATCTGTGGACTCTGTCATCTATTTAAGGGCAATCATCCCGGACATCCATGTCGGGTCATACCATTCCTTCCAGCCAGGTCTCCCTAGTTGCATGGCCAAGATCCCATTCTGACAAGCTTTTTCCATGCCACTGAAACTTTGTTTTTCTTTTCACAGTATTAATGGACTACCAAATTAAAATAAACCATGTCTGCAATTGGGTCCTCCTCTTTCCACCTGCACACCTCTTCGTGACAAACTGCTTCTTCAGATAGAGAGAGAGATGATATGGCCACTTGAAGTTGACCAGAATTTTTCAACCAGTGTTCCGTGGCACACCAGTGTGAGTGAGCGATCATCAGGTGTTCCCTTGGAAATGATCCTATTTCACCTCATATGGTAATCAGGATGTACCGGTAGCTCCCAAAAGTTGGTTCGGTTGATCTCATGGTGTTTGTGTAAATAAAAAATTATGAAAGCGTCTTAATTTGTGTTTATCTTTATAAAATCCTGTCACTTTATCCAGAAGGAGCCAGGATTGCCACTCTTCTTCTCTGCTTTTTTGTTGCATGCTGCTGTCGCTCCTCCCAAAAAAAAACTACCTCAGCTCATGAATTGTATTTTTGACATCTTTTTGGACCATTATGAGAAAATTTAGGTTGATAAAAGGTTAATGAAATCTCACATTTTTTGCAAGTGGAAAAAGTAACTGTACATTTTTATTTGCAAGATGAATCATAAAAGATGAAAAAATAGGTTTTTGTCATGTTCCCTTACCCACCACCAGAGGGAACCCTAGGGCCTTCCCTCATTTGCCTGATTTTACACACCTGAAGGTCTTTGTGCTGCTGCCTTTAAATAGGTACCCTGCCTTCCCTTCAGGTGTCTGGTCAAACCATCCCTTCCTGCCAGGTCCCCCTGGTTGCCTGACCATGAAATACATTCAGAACAATAATCAATTGCTATGCCACTAAGCCTTGTGTTTTTCTTCACAGCATTACTGGACTGCCATACTCAAATAAACCGTGTTTTTTGTCTTGCAATAGGGTCCTCCTCCCTCCACCCGCTCACCATTTCATGAACGTTTTGATGGGTTGATTTGATTCCTATTCAGGACTCTTTGGTGAGAATCACAATGGGCAACTATAGAGAATAAGTTTTGACATTTTTGTTTGGTGGTGTGCCTCTAGATTTTTTTTAAATGGAAAAACGTTGCTTGGTGTGGACAAAGGTTGAAAAACATTGATGTAGAGTTGAGGTAAGACTGTATCGTCATGACCAAGAGAAACTCAGATGGCAAGTGACTTTGAACTTCCCATCAGCAAAAAAGAAAAAAAGATTCACTGATCCACCAAAAGAAAGTTGCCACTAAATCTGCCAATTTTTTTGCAGTAATGGGATGAATTGACGAGTGGATGGACTAAATTCTTGTGGACCAGATCAGACCCTTTAGGTTTGACACCTCTTCTAAAAAGGATGCAAAGAATTGTCAATTTTGTGCGAATTTCAGTGATTTTTTTTTGCTTCAAATATATCATGCATGAGCAATATTCCCCAGATGCTGTATGACACACTCCTTTCTTTGTTTTGGTCTGCCGTGGATCATTTGTTTGGGCGTGGTGTTTAAGGTGTGGCTAGTTAAGTGAGGCACATATTGCTCTTTCTCTCTGTGTGACTTCCTCATTGTGTTCAAGCATGCTTGGAGGAGAAGAAGCGGTCTACAAGCTCAGCGGTAAAAAGTCTAGCGCCGTCTGCTGCATGGCAGACTTTACTTCCTGTAGAGGCCTTCATCCCTTCACTTGATCTATAGCTCTAGCTCATGGCAATTTGTTCTACTAGTTTTAATAGTTGTAGAAAAAGTTTCAAAAAAGTCTTCTGGACAGTTTAATTCTTGATCGAGACGTTTCGACTTCCATCCGGAAATCATTTTCAATCTGAATGAAATGGACTGAAAACTGGATCTATAAATACTAACCTGAGTAAAAGGTAAAAAAAATAGTAAGGACGGGCTCAACCAATGAGCCTGTGTTACCTATGATGGCCGTGAAGGATTCAGTGGATTCAGTGAGGGATTTTCTGGAAAATCCCTCACTGAATCGGAGTGGAGGCGTTATATACAGTGGTGGTCAAAAGTTTACATACACTTGTAAAGAACATAATGTCATGGCTGTCTTGAGTTTCCAGTTATTTCAACAACTCTGATTTTTCTCTGATATAGTGATTGGAACAGATCCTTCTTTGTCACAAAAAACATTCATGAAGTTTGATTCTTTTATGACTTTATTATGGGTAAACTGAAAATGTGACGAAATCAGCTGGGTCAAAAATATACATACAGCAACATGAATGAGCAATTTTGGAGACTTAGAAAGTTGTGTCAATGACATGAGCTTCATAGCATGACCTCTTAACTTCTTGTGAGTGATTATGAGTGACTACAGCTGGTGACTTCTCTGAGGTCATTTAAAAAGGGCTCATTGGATAAAAACACCCACAAACGCTACAATGGGAAAGTCAAAGGAGCTCAGCACAGATTTGAAAAAGAGAATCATTGACTTGAACAAGTCAGGAAAGTCACTTGGAGCCATTTCAAAGCAGCTGCAGGTTCCAAGAGCAACAGTGCAAACAATTGTTTGTAAGTATAAAGTGCATGGCACTGTTTTGTCACTGCCACGATCAGGAAGAAAACGCAAGCTGTCACCTGCTGCTGAGAGAAAACTGGTCAGGAGGGTGAAGAGTCAACCCAGGAGCACCAAAAAGCAGATCTGCCAAGAATTAGAAGCTGCTGGAACACAGGTGTCAGTGTCCACAGTCAAGCGTGTTTTGCATCGCCATGGACTGAGAGGTTGCCGTGCAAGAAGGAAGCCCTTGCTCCAAAAGCAGCACCTTAAGGCTCAACTAAAGTTTGCTGCTGATCACATGGAAAAAGATAAGACCTTCTGGAGGAAAGTTCTGTGGTCAGATGAAACAAAAATTGAGCTGTTTGGCCACAATGTCCAGCAATATGTTTGGAGGAGAAAAGGTGAGGCCTTTAACCCCAAGAACACCATGCCTACCATCAAGCACGGTGGGCCTGTTTTGCTGCCAATGGAACTGGTGCTTTACAGAGAGTCAATGGGACAATGAAGAAGGAGGATTACCTTCAAATTCTTCAAGAAAACCTGAAGTCATCAGCCCGAAGGTTGGGTCTTGGGCGCAGTTGGGTGTTCCAACAGGACAATGACCCCAAACACACATCAAAAGTGGTAATGGAATGGCTAAATCAGGCTAGAATTAAGGTTTTAGAATGGCCTTCCCAAAGTCCTGACTTAAATCCCATTGAGAACATGTGGATAATGCTGAAGAAACAAGTCCATGTCAGAAAGCCAACAAATTTAACTGAACTGCACCAATTCTGTCAAGAGGAGTGGTCAAAGATTCAACCAGAAACTTGCCAGAAGCTTGTGGATGGCTACCAAAAGCGCCTAATTGAAGTAAAAATGGCCAAAGGACATGTAACCAAATATTAGCATTGCTGTATGTATATTTTTGACCCAGCTGATTTTGTCACATTTTCAGTTTACCCATAATAAAGTCATAAAAGAATCAAACTTCATGAATGTTTTTTGTGACAAAGAAGGATCTGTTCCAATCACTATATCAGAGAAAAATCAGAGTTGTTGAAATAACTGGAAACTCAAGACAGCCATGACATTATGTTCTTTACAAGTGTATGTAAACTTTTGACCACCACTGTACATTCTGCCAGGGATTTACAGCAGCATTCTGAACCCCTGGACCAAAGATGACACCTCGTGACCCAGATTCACGCCTCTCGTTAGCAGGAATTTCTATTCACTAGGCTTTTAGCATTATTACAATAGGGATCGTCTACTGGTCTGTGGTTACAATAGGAGCCATTCACGGCCATCATAGGTAACACAGGCTCATTGGTCGGGCCCATCCTTACTATTTTTTTTACCTTTTACTCAGGTTAGTATATAGATTCAGTTTTGAGTCCATTTCTATCAGATTGAAAATGATTTCTGGATGGAAGTCGAAACGTCTCGATCAAGAATTAAACTATTCAGAAGACTTTTTTGAAACTTTTTCTACTATGCATCACTCCTGGATGAATGAGGGACTACACGGACTACTTTTAATAGTGTTTAATTAAACTTTTTTGGGAATAAAATCCCTTACACTGTCCACTCACAGTCCACTGACTAGATGGTCAGATCAAAAAAACAGATGCTGTACCACCAAAAGTCATGATAACATGTCACCCAATTTAAGCGGGTTCTTAGTCTAATATTTCTTCTCCCAGCTTCCTGTGTTCATCTATCTTTTCCAAACATCCAGCTGTAGAAGAGATGTGCAGATGTTCTCTGGAAGGCTCATCAAGATTTGACACGCAGATAAAATTTCTCTAGAAATTTCAAAGTCAAACAGAGAAAAACTGGGTGGATGAGTTCATCATTTTTCCATCAACAGGGGACGTCCCACTTCTCAGAGCTGACACTTACAAGGTGTGCACAAGTTTAACCTGCAGTTCGTCTCCCTCGTCTGTCTCAGAGAACTCAGCCAGGGTGCTGAAAAAAACAGGATTATTTAAAGTCGCAGGGAGGAGCATTTAGATGTTTTGTTTTTTTTTCCCAATTTGCAGCAGTTGATTTGATCTGCTTCAATTCATCAGCTGCAGATAAAAAAAATGCAACCTAAAAAGGTGGAAACTACTTTTCTAATTGGAATTTTATTAAAGTTTTACTGTTTTATATCCAGTGGTGGATGAAGTACTCACTTTTTGTACTTAAGTAAAAGTACAGATAATTAGGCAAAAAATTTACTTAAGTAAAAGTAAAAGTACCAAAAAAAAATCTACTTAAGTAAAAGTACAAAAGTAATCGGTGTAAATTGTACTTTTTAAGTAAAAAGTAAAAGTATTCGATCATAATTCAAATGTTCTTTGTTGTGCTATAGGGTGTCACCATGGTAACCAGGATAAATACTCTGCAGGGGTGTGACCCCCATCTCCCGCCTGTTTTGGTCCACAAAAAAAATAAATAAATAAAATATAAGGAAAGGGGACAAGTCAAGCTATCCCCTAGAAGGGCCAGTGAATGGGCTGCCAAAATGGAGGAAAATGACACTTATTTTTTAAAATGTTTTGGGGGGGAGGCCCCCAGTCACTATATATTGGCTTTGTCAAAGCCGCACCCCCTTTAGAAAATTCTAGATCTGCCCCTGCTCTGTGTAATGACGGCTCAACTTTTTATTTATAAGTAAACACAACAAACAACGATCTTCTGACTCTTTTTAATTTGTACTATATTTGATGTTAGGTTTTTTGGCGCTGAATGAATGCGGAAAATGTTTCTCGATTCATGACTTCTTCTCCCGATCAACTGCTTCTTTTGATTTTGGCGATGCGGCCTCAAGATGTGCTAAAAAACCTGTGTATTTTTCAAATTCCTGAACAAAAATGTAACGAAAAAATGTAAAACACACTTTTAAAAAGTAGCAAAGTAAAAGTACAGATATTTGCTCTAAAAATGTTGTGAAGTAAAAGTACCGGTCTTAAATTTTACTTAAGTAAAGTACAGATACACAATTTTTTTACTTAAGTACAGTAACGAAGTACATTTACTTCGTTACGTTTCACCACTGTTTATATCAGATATGAGTTAGTTGTGAATTTCTAGCTCATAGGAAGCTGGATAAAAGGCAATAAAGACTTGGAAAGTGGTTGGGGCATTTCAGAAAGAAGTGGAGCATTTTAAAACCAAATTTTTGTTATTTAGCAAGTTAATAAATTATTTGGTGTCACTTTCTTCCTACGTAATAAACTCTAGTTGCTGAGATCGAACAACATTTTACTTTATAGGATGTGTTTGTATGTAATACTCTACGCAACCATTTGTTGCCCAAACCACCTTTCCGACATCAAGTCTTCGGGGTCCCCTAGCTTATTCTGAGCCTGCATCAGGAATAAGGCAGGGCACACCCAAGATGAGGTTACAGGGAGAAGAGATAAAGAAGATGGAAGATTTTAAGTACTTAGGATCAACAGTCCAGAGCAATGGAGAGTGTGGAAAAAAGGTGAAGAAGCGTGTGCAGGCAGGCTGCAACGGGTGGAGAAAAGTATCAGGTGTGATGTGTGATAGAAGAGTTTCAGCTAAAATGAAAGGGAAGTGTACAAAACCGTGGTGAGACCGGCCATGCTGTTTGGTCTAGAGACAGTGGCACTGAGAAAAAGACAGTAAACAGAGATGGAGGTAGCAGAGATGAAGATGCTGAGGATCTCTCTGGAAGTGACCGAAGAAGACGCAGCAGATAGGGTTAGATGGAAGAAACTGACATGCTGTGGCGACCCCTGAAGCGAAATGCTGAAAGAAGAAGAAGACACCCTAGATAAGCCCCCAGTCTTCTGCAGGGTAAAACTTAACACAGAGAGAAAGCACATTTACAGTTATCAAAAATGTTGCTTAAAAAATGTTTTAGAAGTTGCATTTGAAAATAAACCCAGCTGGAAATCTTCTGTTGAAGAGATTAATCAGAAAATGAGCAAAAGCGATATTATTTTAATAAAAGTAAAATTTATTTTGGAATGATGTGGCTTGTGTCAAGGTTCCATCACCTACCACCAGAGGGAGCCCAGGGCCATCGTTGTTCTCCTTGATTCGGGATACCTGATGGTGATTGACCGGTTTGTCTTGCCTTCATTGTCGGGTCATCAACCAGGTGTTTTTGAACTTTTACCATGAGACATTTATCTGAACCATGTCTTTTCTCCTTTACAGGTTTACTTACTTTTCATAAACAATAACAATTATTTTAAAAAGACAGCATAAAAAACAATATTGGAAAATTTTATGATCTGTACATGATTGTAGAAATATGTAAGACCAAAGCAGTGCTTCTCAATTATTTCCTGTTGCGCCCCCGCTCCCCCCAAGGAAGAAGAAAATATTTTGTGCTTCCCCACTCTCCGTCGTGACTATAATTAGTATCACTTGTCTATGAAATTGACACCTCTGCATAACATTGTATCCTCATTAACATTAAAGAAAACAAAAAGAGAAAAAGCAACGAACAACAAAGAACAACTTCATTAACATTAAAAAAAAAAAAACATTCTACAGGGTCACACTCCACCCCACACCCTCCCTGCCATCGCGCCCCACTATTTAAGAAGCACTGGACTAAAGAAAGACCAAAAAAAAAAACGTAAAATTTTGGGTGAATCATTTGGGGGATCTGTAAAGTTCTGTTTTGTTTGAGGGGTATGCTAATCCGACCTTTTCACTTCTGTCCTGTTTAGTTATATACATATATAATTTTAGATTTATAATATATTTTATTTTGGCTTGTTTTGTGGCTGTTACATTTAAAAAGACATGAGAAAAACCTAACCCGCGTTTCTCCCACCATTGGGGCCATCATAAGTGGCAGCCTGCTGTGGTGAAATGCAGTACATAAATTCTCCTGTAGAGGACTAATAAAGTATACTTTAAAAAAAGAAGAAATTATTTGTCTCCTGAACTGTCGATCCCTAACAGAGTTGCCAGAGCCAATCCTGGCTGATTCAAGGTGAGAGGCAGGGTGCAGCCTGAACAGGTCGCCAGTCTGTTGCGGGGTCTGACACCCAACCTTCAACACTCTCATTCCTAGGGGTAATTTTGTAGCAACCAATCAATCTAACATGGATGTTTTTGGAGAGTTGGAGGAAACCAGAGTACCTGGGGGAAACTACACTTATACAGGGAGAATATGCAAACTCCACACAGAAAGACCAGTGTTTTCAAGCTTCGTCCCACCTAGAAACCCACCATCTTGCTGTGAGGCCACTGTGCTAACCACAACACCACCGTGCAGCCCATAGAAATAAATGAAGTGAACTGGATTTTAGAAACAATAAATCTAGGACTATTGTTTTTTTATCACATTTGGGCAGGCTTCTGTCTGTCTGTCTGTCCTTTTGTGTGAACAGTAATTCTTTAACTCGCCCCTAGAGGTCAGAGTTTGATTTAAAAAGACCTGAACGCGTGAGAGTAACCAGATCCTGTCATAGTATCAGAATGGAATGGAATAGAAAGAAATAATATTGAACAGAATAGAATAAAACATAATAGAACAGAATAATCAGAGCTGATTGGATGAAGCTCATGTCTAAGTGGACCAGGACAGGAAACGGGGATCACACAGGACTGAGATTTTTGGGATCCAGTGGAGGGATCCAGTGCATGTGTAAAGTTTAGATCTGAACACAAGAAATGGAAAAACATCAATTTCACAATAAAAGACAGTTTTCTTCAAATCAGTTCTATCAAATTGGCAACAATATCTTTTGGTAGGCATTTTAAAAAATGTATATAAATTTTATTTTAGTAGTTATTGGTAGTTTTATGAAAGATTTGAAAACGCAATCAGTTCATCTATAGTTGGTACTGAGTAATAGCGGCAGTTTCACTGAAATCCTTTTAATGGCTCCAGAGATATTCATACAAGTTTTGTGTGTCATACAAGTTGAATTCTTAAAAAAAAAAAAAAGAAAAGAAAGAAAAAAATGGGGCGGAGGGGGGTTGTTTTTTTAACAGAAATCTAGGAGAGGAGATTGGATTCGATAATCTGACCATCTTTTAACTGAGGTGTTGTTGGTTCGATTCCCGCTGAGTCCATGCCTAAGTGTCCATGAAGAAGAGACCTAACCCCCTGTTTCTCCCACCATTGGTGCCATCGTGACCGCCTGCTGCGGTGCAATGCAGCAAAAGTAATTTCCTTATGACTGATTAAAAAGTAGGATAACGTGAAATCATTTTAAATATGTTCCAAATTTTTTTTTTCTTTCCGGCTCTTTTTTGAGAATTTTTAGTTTATATTTTTGTTACATTTTTAAGCTGAAAAAATATGTCTATTTTTATTTTTATTTTTTTTAAATAGATGACTGTGGCCCAAAACAGACACATAAAAAATTCTTTATATAATCATCCACATTCTTTGGAGGAAGAAAAAAATAAGTCCATTTTTTTCTTTAAAATTTGAGAAAAATTTTTAAAAAGCTTTTTGTGTGGATTACTCTGAAGTCAAAGCTCATGTCTATCGACACAGTGGCGGATTTTTCTATTCTATTTAGGTTCTTTTTATATTTTACTTGTGTTAACTTTTGACCCGCAACAAAATGGCGACAAAATGTACACCCCGCACAGGTTGTCAGTCCTTTGCAGGGCATACAGTAAATTATCCTGTAAATATTGATCTAATACCTCTCGTGTTGTCTCAGTGTACAGTGTTTTACTTTGATATCTACTTTGTATATTTTGTTCTTTTAATTTTCAAAACTGAAAAACTACCTAAATCAGGGGCGAATCCAGCATTTTCTGAAGGAGGGCGTGAGATCATAGACAAAACAAGCACCTGGAGTGTGGATTCTGGGGGCGTTCCCCCCTCCCCCCAACCCCAGAACATTTTGAAAAATAAGTAATTTTTCTGCATTTTGTGCATATCTGCCCAAAATTTATAATAATTAAAGTAGTAAGAACACTTTTTTTTTGTGGACCAAAAGGGGTCCAGGCGCCCCTCCGCCCCTACTTCCCCTGGATCCGCCCCTGAAAATGTAACTCTTAGTTACTTTTTTTTTTTATCATTTTCTTGGTCTTTTTTATGAGTTTTTTCTCAGAAACGCTTGAAAAACAGTCTTAGTAAAACTGATATTTTCTTAACTTGACGAAACACTGCGTCTTATTGTGAAAGTCTGCACCGGAAGTGTGTCAGCCTTGCCATCCCATAGCGGTGTCTGGATTCAGGATTCAGTGTGGAAAGCAGCAGGGAAAGCAGTGATCTGGGATCTATCAGGGAACCAGGACCCAACCTGCTCTGTAACCAGGGGAACCAAAGCCCCTTCATTCCCACTGCGTCTTATCTACTGCTTCCTGCGTCTTTTATTCCAGAAATCCTCCTGGATCTTCACAGTAAGTAGCTTAATCTGTCTCACCTAAACGCATCACATCCTTACTCCTTCCCGGATTTCTCTGCGGCTCCGCAGAACAGCACAAAAAGCCGCTGCTGTGTGTGTGTGTATGTGTGTGTGTAAGTGTGTGTGAGTGTGTGTTTGTTTCACAGGGAAAACCTTCCATTCACCTCTGATTTTCTATTGCTACCTCAGATCATTGCTGTTTTATGTGCGCTTGCATGTGTGTTGTGGGGGTCCGCAGGGCCTGTAGGGGGGTGAAGAGGGGGGGTCTCAGTACCCCCCCTTCTGGATGCGCAGGTCCGCTGCTGACAGCGGCGTGCAAGGCGTGGCGTCCACATGGGCGTGGCACTCCTCTGCAGCTGGTAACAGGTCCGGTCCAATCAGAACCCACCGCCTCACAGATGTGACCCCTTTCGTGCCATGACGTCATTCCGTTTTCTTTCATTTTTTTTGTTCTTTTTTATTTAACTGTGAGGTGTTTTCTGTTTGTAAGAAGCTGATGAGGAGCTGCCCCACCTCCAGTCATTTAAAATTCAGCTTCATCAGACATTCAGGACCCCCATCTGCCTGCCTGTCTGTCCTCCTGATGGTTAACCTGCTACACACACACACACACACACACCCAACACACACACACACACACACATCCATAGAGGTGCAGTCAGAAGTCATCAAGCTCACTACAGGTTCGAAAATAACATAAAAGCAGCCCGAGATGAAGATTTTAGATTTTGCTAAATCTTGTTGAAAATTGACATTAATTGGACAATTTGGGGTTGAAAATTTCTTTCACCGTTCAATAAAACAAACTATAGTGTTGTCTGGAATTTTATGACATTGTGATCTGTAGTGAGAGGAGGGAAGAGGTGGAGGAAAAGCTGGAGAGGTGGAGGTTTGCACTAGAAAGAAGAGGAATGAAGATTAGTCAGAGTAAAACAGAGTACATGTGTGTGAATGAGAGGGATCCAAATGGAAAAGTGAGGTTACAGGGAGAAGAGATAAAGAAGGTGGAAGATTTTAAGTATCTAGGATCAACAGTCCAGAGCAATGGAGAGTGTGGAAAAGAGGTGAAGAAGCGTATGCAGGCAGGCTGGAACGAGTTGAGGAAAGTATCAGGTGTGATGTGTGACAGAAGAGTTTCAGATAAAATGAAAGGGAAAGTGTACAAAACCGTGGTGAGAGCGGCCATGCTGAGACAGTGGCACTGAGGAAAAGACAGGAAACAGAGATGGAGGTAGCAGAGATGAAGATGCTGAGGATCTCTCTGGGAGTGACCAGGATAGACAGGACTAGAAATGAGTATTTCAGGGGAACAGCACATGTTAGAGGTTTGGGGATAAAGTCAGAGAGGCCAGACTGAGATGGTTTGGACACGTACAAAGGAGAGAGAGAGAGTACATCAGAAGAAGGATGCTGGGTTTGGAACCACCAGGAAAGAGGCCTAGAGGAAGACCAAAGAGGAGGTTCATGGATACAGTGAAGGAAGACATGAAGATAGTTGGTGTGACCGAAGAAGATACAAGAGACAGGGTTAGATACAAGAAACTGACTTGCTGTTGCGACTCCTGAAGAGATATACCGAAAGAAGAGGAGTGTTGTCTGGAATTTAATGGTTTAAGATCACATGTGTCAAACTCTGGCTCGCGGGCCAATTCTAGCCCACAGTCTAATTTTAGCAAAATCAGGCATGTCATGCTTTCTTTGTTCCTTGTTCAGTTTTAAAGCAAATTAAATGAGTCATTGTTGGGATGTGACTTTAACCAGTATTGGATATTGGCTCTCTGGGTCTGAGTTTGACAATCCTAGATTGGATTAACCATATTGTATTGAGCTAGCCAAGTTGATGTTACCTAGTTACCCTGTTTCTCTGCTCAATTTAATTTCACTCCAGCCACTAGGTCAGGTGTCAACTGACCTAACTTGCAACTGCAACAATTGCTGACACTCATGCTTACGCTCAGCTTTCCGAACTACACTGACTTTACAGGCACATTACACACGTCATTTTTGGTCTTGTCGAGAAAGCACCAATTAGTGAAAGCGAAAAAGTCTCCGCCCGCTGCAAAGCAAATGATCCGCAATGGTTGGAGGTCAGACTGTTTCCACAGAGTGAAAGAAAACAGATAGTGACAGGATAGTGTAGAACATTACCGCTATAAACTCAATAGGAAAATGATGATGGTGCGATTGGCATCAGCACTATCGTCATTGGCAGTGGTGGATGAATTACTCACTTTTAGTACTTAAGTAAAAGTACAGATAATTAGACAAAAAAATTACTTAAGTAAAAGTACCAATAGAAAAATCTACTTAAGTAAAAGTACAAAAGTAGTTGGTGTAAATTGTACTTTTTAAGTAAAAAGTAAAAGTATTCGATCATAATTCAAATGTTATTTTTTGTGCTATAGGGTGTCACCATGGTAACCAGGATAAATACTCTGCAGGGGTGTGACCCCCCTCTCCCGCCTCTTTTGGTCCACAAAAAAATAAATAAATAAAATAAAAGGAAAGAGGACAATTCAAGCTATCCCCTAGAAGGGCCAGTGAATGGACCGCCAAAATGGAGGAAAATGGCACTTATTTTTTAAAATGTTTTTGGGGGGAGGCCCATAGTCACTTTATATTGGCTTTGTCAAAGCCCCACCCCCCTTTGGAAAATTCTAGATCCGCCCCTGCTCTGTGTAATGATGGCTCAACTTTTTATTTAGAAGTAAACACAACAAACAACGATCTTCTGACTCTTTTTAATTTGTACTATATTTGATGTTAGGTTTTTGGCGCTGAATGAATGCGGAAAATGTTTCTCGATTCATGACTTCTTCTCCCGATCAACTGCTTCTTTTGATTTTGGCGATGCGGCTTCAAGATGCGCTAAAAAAATCTGTGTATTTTTCAAATTCCTGAACGAAAATGTAACAAAACATGTAAAACACACTTTTAAAAAATAGCGAAGTAAAAGTACAGATATTTGCTCTAAAAATGTAGTGAAGTAAAAGTAAAAGTACCGGTCTTAAATTTTACTTAAGTAAAGTACAGATACACAATTTTTTTACTTAAGTACAGTAACAAAGTACATTTACTTCGTTACGTTCCACCACTGGTCATTGGTGTACAGTGACCATATTTGAATACCAAAATTCTAAATCCGGGTGTGAGAACTCGTCATAGGGAAATGGACAACAAACCAAAACTCTGTCATGTATCTAAAAGAGAAACATGTCGACGTTACCAAACTCTACCAACAGAAGCCTTTGAAACCACCGAGGATTTGGTCTGAGTTTGTTCAGACCTCAAACTGACCAAAAGAACGTCGTATATTTAGCCAGGGAGTGATATTTAACAAAACCGTTACAAGTTAACAATAAAAGAGCAGGAAGAAGAACACAGCAGCACTTTGATTGTCCTGAACTGTTTTGGTTGTTTCTTGGTAGCATGGAACCATGAGTCCCCTCACACATCTCATTACTACTTCCTGATTGCCAAAGAGACCATTTCCTGTCTTTTAGTTGTTGTAATGGCCTCTGCTTCTTTAATGCCCAATGTACTGTATACCCACATATGGTGTGGTTGGTGTAGCTAATTCTAGACCAATGTTCTCGTATTCTTGGGCGTAGGGTACAGCACCCGTTGTGGTTTCCTTTCTATGGCGAATCCAAAAAAAACAGTTAAAATCTGGTCTATAAAAAAAGCGAACAGCTTTTCTTTTGATACGTCCAAATTTCATGTAGTAAAGTAATAGAATCATTGAAAAACCGCTGTTGAAATTGCGAATTTTTACCACATTAGTTTTCTGGGATTAGCTGCTATGCTATCCAATGCTATGCCATGTGTGAACGAGAGGGATCCAAATGGAAAAGTGAGGTTACAGGGAAAAGAGATAAAGAAGGTGGAAGATTTTAAGTATCTAGGATCAACAGTCCAGAGCAATAGAGAGTGTGGAAAAGAGGTGAAGAAGCATGTGCAGGCAGGCTGGAACGGGTGGAGGAAAGTATCAGGTGTGATGTGTGATAGAAGAGTTTCAGCTAGAGTGAAAGGGAAAGTGTAC
Organism: Neostethus bicornis; assembly: GCA_902685375.1. Taxonomy (NCBI): domain Eukaryota; kingdom Metazoa; phylum Chordata; class Actinopteri; order Atheriniformes; family Phallostethidae; genus Neostethus; species Neostethus bicornis. The sequence continues at coordinate 6,168,616 of LR738549.1, read as the reverse complement.
AAAACCGTGGTGAGACCGGCCATGCTGATTGGTCTAGAGACAGGGGTGGGCAAACTTTTTGGTCAGCGGGCCACATTGAGTTCTAACATTTGACCATGGGGCCGGAACAGGATCAGATGTATGGCATGCTTTGATAACCGCTAGATTAGACTTATAGAATGGCGCACTAGATTTTAAAGAAGCGTGTTAAATGTTACATCAAGAACATTAAATTTCAAATCTAGCGCGCTAGGTCTGAAATCTAGTTTACGTCCGTGTATTGGACCGGATGGCTTTCCATATCTGTGCACACTGCTTATTTTGACAGCGTGCACATCACACGGATATACACACATTTTAATGAGAGCAGTGTTGTTGTATCTTTGGTGCTATCTGGTGACCAAATATCGGAATTGCAGGAGAAAAAAAAATCATTAACATGGTTTATTAATGTAATTTTTTTCAAGTTTGGCGGCCCGGATTAAATCGTTTAACGGGCCACAAGTGGCCCGCAGGCCGTAGTTTGCCCATCTTGGTCTAGAAACAGTAGCTCTGAGAAAAAGACAGAAAGCAGAAATGGAGGTAGCAGAGATGAAGATGCTGAGGATCTCTTTGGGAGTGACCAGGATGGACAGAATCAGAAATTAGTATATCAGAGGAACAGCACATGTTAGAGGTTTTGGAGATAAAGTCAGAGAGGCCAGACTGAGATGGTTTGGACATGTGCAGAGGAGAGAGAGAGAGAGTAAATCGGAAGAAGGATGCTGGGTTTGGAACCACCAGGAAAGAGGTCTAGAGGAAGACCAAAGAGAAGGTTCATGGATACAGTGAAGGAAGACATGAAGATAGTTGGTGTGACCAAAGAGGATGCAGCAGATAGGGTTAGATGGAAGAAACTGACTTGCTGTAGAGACCTCTGAAGGGAAATGCCGAAAGATGAAGAAGCTGCTATGCCTTGTTTTCAAACTCATTTCTTTACCAGTGATCTCAATGCAACAGTAGGTAAAAATGATATTTTATTCCACTCTTTACTGTGTACTTGAGTAGCTGAGCCAATGAGATCAACTTTTAACTGAACGCTCCAAACAGACACGGATGAATAGGCTAGTTAAAGGGATCACCATTCAGCCTTTTATTTGAGCGTCATGGTTGAGGTTGTAGTAGGTCATTGGGAATTCCTGTTTGGACATTTCTCAGTTTTCTATTCAAACATTGCATTCTAGGTTTGTTTCTTTGTTCTCAGACCTGCTTTATCATGTAGATGAGCTTCTTTTGACTACGTATGTTTACATATAGACTTGAGGAACGACATTGAGCTGGAAAACCTGATTGGGCGATTCAGAAATCTGTTCTTGCATGGTTTGGCCTGCATGCTGATTTAAAACCTTGTAAATGGAGTATGACAGCAGATCCTCCAGCATGAGATGATTCACACAACCTCTGAAAACACACATGGAAAACAGAGCAGAAAGCTCTATTTTTAGTGGAATATTTTACTGCCGTGCAGCCTTATTTTGACCCGAGTTCTTCAAATGCGTAATTTTCCGTCTGAATAACATAAAAGAAGACACTTAAAACTTGTTTTTTTACAGCTTAAAAAAAAATGTGATGATACACACATGCAGAAGCCTAAACTTAGACAGTGTGTGTCGTTTTGACTGAACTTAAACTAATCTTAATATTGGCACAGACAGAAGGATAATACTGGCTCGACCGCCGGGGTTAACATGAATAACACACCTGCCTCTACTAACCTAAATACAGATCGGGAATTTGATTCATAATGCGGTTATGTTGGCCTTCATCCTTCTGTTGCACTCTGGGGCAATTCGACCCATTTCAGAGATTAAAGGTCCCCTATTATGCCTTTTTTCCCTTATTTTATCCTGTGCTATGTATCTGATATGCATAATTTTACATTCCGCCACAATCTCAACACAAAAGTTTATAAATACTACCCTGTTTGGGAGCGCAGTTTCATACCCGGAACTCAAAACAGCTTGTTTCAGTCTTTTTTTCTTTTTTTTTTCCCGGGACCCGCCCCGTTGGTTGCGATTGGTTGTCATTCATTGTGATTTCCCCACCCACCCAGCACAGCGTGGAGCGGGAGCTGTTTGAGCTGCAGGGGGCTGAACAAAAAACAGATGTACGTCACTATGTTCCACCAGTCGTTAGAGGTTTGGAGAACACGCCCCTTACTTTGAATTTAAATATCTCAAAATAGCATGAATCACAATAAAACACACTTTGGGGGATTGTTTGGGGTAGTACTAAGTAAAATAAAAGGTTAAAACCTCATAAAAGTCAGTTTTGCATAATAGGGGACCTTTAATAACAAGATTAAAATAAAGAGTATTCGAAAACTAAACTTGTGTAACTGACTAAAAGTGTTACATGTTCAAATTTAAACTCAGAATGGAAAATTAACAAAAATATGTTGTTAAATGAAGAGTTTCTTTTAAACATTCTTATAAAACAGCATTTTATAAGACGGTGGCTCAGTGGTTAAAGCGTTCGCCCGCGGACTGGAAGTCAACCGGAAGTTTGCGAGTTCGCATTCCACTAAGTGCACGTCTAGGCTCCTTGGAGAAGACACCTAACCCCCCGTTTCTCCCACCATTGGTGCCGTTGTGGGCAGCCTGCTGCGGTGTAGGAGTGCACTCTCAGCTGCTGTGGGGCGCAGCAGGTTAGAGGAGATAAAGTGCTTATAAATTTTGAAATGTTCATTTTTAGAACACAAAAAATACATAATAAAATAAAAAACATGTTCATATTAAAAGTCATAAAAGTTTAGCCTCCTGGGTTGTGTCTTATTTATTGTAATTAGCATATTAAAATGATGTGGTCATATTGACGGCTGCGGCGGTCCGAGTGTTAAAGCTAAAAAATTTTGGAAATAAGCTGAGACGGTGGATCAGCGTTAGAGCGCTCGCCGGTTCGATTTCCGCTGAGACCACCGTCTAGGGTCCTTGGAGAAGACACCTAACCCCCCGTTTCTCCCACCATTGGTGCCGTTGTGGGCAGCCTGCTGCGGTGTAGGAGTGCACTCTCAGCTGCTGTGGGGCGCAGCAGGTTAGAGGAGATAAAGTGCTTATAAATTTTGAAATGTTCATTTTTAGAACACAAAAAATACATAATAAAATAAAAAACATGTTCATATTAAAAGTCATAAAAGTTCAGCCTCCTAGGTTGTGTTTCTTTTATTCTAATCAGCATATTAAAATGATGTGGAGTCATATTGACGGCTGCGGCGGTCCTAGTGTTAAAGCTAAATAATTTTGGACGTAATTTTGTAGTATATAAAACATTACTAGGTTTAACATGATTAAATTATTGGCTATGCTGGCTTAGTTAAGAACTTCCTGGTTTCTCCTTTTGCAGATGATGTACCTCTCTTCTTTTAGAACGGGTCATGTACAACCTACTACTACTCTCTCACCTTTATATTAGAGGAGATAAAATCTGTTAAACTTGCCAAATTTCTGAGATATGTGTGATATCCTGAGCTGCAGTCATTAAACATTTCTTATTTTAGGCAGCCAGCATGCTGCTGATAGTGGACCTTGGCCCGGTATCAGCGTCTTACTTGAACAGCAGGATCACGATCGCCTTGTGTGAAGCTAATTTACTGCTTACCACTGCTGACGGGAGCTTTGCTCTGTTACTGCAGTCATCCAAGCTGAAGCACATTCACTTTGACAGTACGGAGGGATCCTACCTCCGTCTAAACAGTTGCATGCCAGTAAGTGGGGCAGAATTCAGTCTCTTCAGGTCGGACTGCTGAGGGGTAACTGGAGTATAAAAATCCCTACTGCCCTACTTTAAAAAGACGGCTCTGAGTTGCTGTAACCAGTTCATGACCTGATCTGTTTCTGCCTCTCAGATGGTGGAAATAACCCTACAAATAGGCGGGGACGCTGTTTGCGGTTGATCTTTTCCCTTTAACAACATCTTACCTGCGACATGGACCGATCTGTAAAAAAAAAAATCTTTCATTTCAACATTAGGGTCTTTTTTTGGGTTTAATTTAAAGAACAATGTGTGATACGAGTCTGATTAAATGCACTGTGATTAAAGAAACAAGATATGTTCTGTTCCGTCATCTTCCGCTCATCCGGGGTCGGGTCGCAGGGGGCAACAGCCTCAGACGGGAAGCCCAGGCTTCTCTCCCCCCGGCTGCATTCTCTAGCTCCCCCGGAAGGATCCCGAGTCGTTCCCCGGCCAGCTGTGAGACATAGTCTCTCTAGCGGGTCGGGGGTCTGCCTCTTGGTCTCCTCCCGGTGGGACGTACCCGAAACACCTCGTCTGCGAGGCACGAGACGGGCATTCTGACTAGATGCCCGAACCACCCCATCTGGCTCCTCTCGACCTGGAGGAGGAGCGGCTCGACACCGAGCTCCTCCCAGATGGATCCTCGCCCGGACGCGGGTTACCGGGGCCCCCCCTTGGAGCCAGGCCCGAGGGTGGGACACGCGTGCGAGCGCCTGGTGGCCGGGCTTTAATCCATGGGGCCCGGCCGGGCTCAGCCCGAACAGGGGACATGGGCCGTCCTTCCAGCGGACGCACCACCTGCAGGAGGGGCCATAGGGGTCGGGTGAAGGAGGAGATGAGTGGCAGCCAACGGCGAGAACCCTGGCGGTCAGATCCTCGGCTGCATAGGCTAGCGCTCGGGGGGCATCCTGACCAAATGCCCCAAACCACCCCATCTGGTTCCTCTCGACCTGGAGGAGGAGCAGCTCGACATTGAGTTCCTTCCGGATGGCAGAGCTCCTCACCTGATCTCTGAGTGAGAGCCCAGCCACCCTGCAGAGGAAGCTAATTTTGCCGCTTGTATCCGTGATCTCATTCTTTCGGTCACCGCCCACAAGATATGTTTCATTTTTATTTACAGGAGTGTTTTAACGGTTACGATAAAAATCTCCTCACTGTTATTGGAAAAGGAAGTCCTTAACTTCCCCAGGTAGTTGGACTGACCTGAAATTAGGGATTAAAATCAACATGAGGTCCTTTTTTATTCAGCCTTCTTCTAACAAATGTTTGCATGAGAATAAGTTTAAAACGTAACTATATTGAGGGAAAAAACTGGTTAATTTCCTGATATTTTCAGTTCGGTTCAGTATAAACATGAAGCCGCTTCAAATCCAAGGGTTTCATCGTGTTTCTAACCGTTCTTTTCAGAGCACATCAAACCATTAGCTCTATCTACTGGCTGTTGAGCTGGTTGTATTGTTTTTACCCACAATACCCTTTGCTGTATAGTGTGCTTACTGTAAGCAGATCAATACCTGCGATGCTAAGAGCCCACCTCTTTAATCCAAAGCGGACAAAGTTGGATCGCAACCAAAGAAACTCAGTGATAACGGTGTTAAAACCACACGGTGAAACAAGAAGAGATTGATTCTTGGGTCCAAAATAACTTCTACATGGCAGAGTTCTGAATATGTATACCAGGGAGGCGGTAGCTCAGTGGTAGAGCAGTCGCCCATGGACCGGAAGTTGACTGGAAGTTCATGGGTTCGATTCCCATTGAGTTCACGTCTAGGATTCTTGGAGAAGACACCCAACCCCCTGTTTCTCCCACCATTGGTGCCATCATGGCAGCCTGCTGCGGTGTAGGAGTGCAGCACAGAAATGAATAGAGACACGCGGGTCAGGGACGTGTTTGCGGGTCAGGGACAGGGTCCTACCCCAAGTGGAGGAGTTTAAGTATCTCAGGGTCTTCTTCACGAGTGGGGGAATGGTGGGAGGATGGTGCGGGAGATCGAACGGCGGATTGGTGCGGCGTCAGCAATAACTAGGACGCTGCATCGGTCCGTCGTGGTAAGGGGAGAGCTGAGCCAAAAAGCAAAGCTCTCGATTTAGAAGTCGATCTACGTTCCTACCCTCACCAATGGTCACCAGCTGTGGGTGGTGAATGAAAGAACGAGACTACGGATACAAGCGGCTGAAATGAGCTTCCTCCGCAGGGTGGCTGGACTCTCACTCAGAGATTTGGTGAGGAGCTCTGTCATCTGGGAGGAGTACGGTGTAAAGCCACTCCTCCTCCAGGTCGAGAGGAGCCAGATGGGGTGGTGATGCCCCCCGAGCACCTTGCTGATGAGGTGTTTTGGGCACGTCTCTCTGGGAGGAGACCAAGAGGCAGACCCCGGACCTGCTGGAGAGACTATGTCTCACAGCTGGCCGGGAAACGACTCGGGATCCTTCTGGGTGAGCTGGAGGGTGTTGCCCCTGCGACCCGGTACTGGATAAGCGAAACCGAATTAACAGAACATATATAAAGATCAGATCGTCTACAGTCTGTAGGATGTCATGGTTTCATACAGATAGTTATACAAGTTCGGAAAGTTTATAGGAGGTAAGGTCAAAGGTCTTCGGAATACCATGTGTTCATTGTTCCATCTCCCGGACCCTTACCAGGTGGCTTGGTTTGTGGAAACATCTGACATCTCTACTAACAGCTTTACTGGTCAACATTTCCTCCTGATGACTCCAGCAGGTCAGATCAGGACAGTACATGTTGTTGTTTTTCTCTTAGTAACTATCAGCCTATCTCCAGCCAGATAGAAGGAGAAGTCAGGAAATTCCTCCTGGTCCAGCCTATCCCAGGAGCGTGGTGGATGGAGGGTGTGAAGGAGCCGCAGAGGGACCCTCAGGCCTTGTTTTTATTAGGCCGTCATAGTTAAACTGCTACAGCACTGGTCAGCATGTGTAACTTTTTGAGATTCCGGGTAATTTAAGACGTCATTTTAATGAGAGAAGTGCCTCCCAAATCCAGGTTTTCACAAATGACGCATTTTCTCCTTTGCTTTGGTTGGAAACGATCTTGTCTGAACATGGGTTTACACATGGATGGATCGTAGTGGTGAGTAATGCATGCCAGAGGACCAGTATCGTTTCGCAGTGTCAGCAAGGAGACAATAAACTGCATCAGAACCAGAGCGGGACGCTGCAGTTGTGGTTTGTTTCTTTGTAGAATTCTGGGTTTCATTAAAACTACTCCTTTATTAACCATTTCATGCCCTCTGGTTATAAATCTACATGCCCACCTTGGCCAAATTCCAAGAAGAATCATTGAACGTACTTATCTGTCTTACAGCTCGAACCCTCTAAGACAGTGGTCCCCAACCACTGGTCCGCGGACCGATACCGGTCCGTGGATTATGTGGTACCGGGCCGCACAGAAAGAAGAAATAACTTTTATTATTCGAGCCATACTGATGTTTTAATTTGAAAAGTCCCCGGATTTTCTTCCTTACATCCATCAATGACTCACCAATGACGCGTCATTTTATAACATTTAAACCCCTAAACTAGTAAAATGAGAAAAAACAAAGATCTACAGGAAGCTTCGTTAAGGAGAGTTACAGAGTTATGAAGCAGACTGGACCTTAGAAACACTCTTCAGGTGTCAGTTCAAGATGGGACTGTCTGGTTCCAGCAAAACAAACTCAGAACTCTGATTGATCTAGTCTTACTGTGAGGAGCCTAACTAGTATTTTTATTCACTTTGTTTTGTGATGTCCTTTATTTTGAAGGTATGTTTTCCGTTACCATAGCAACCACTATGGGTTCGAGCAGAGAGAATGTTTTCACATTATAGAGACGCTGCTAATAAATTTTCTCTTGAAGTCGTTTTAAGTTTGTTATTATTGATTATAAAAGCCAGATTTTTATGCTGGTCTTTTTTAGTTTTTCTGCTACACCTTTTGACCGGTCCGTGGAAATATTGTCAGACACTAAACTGTCAGACTGCAAACTTCTGGTTAACAGCCGGTTAACCGAAAGTCAACTGGAAGTTGGCGAGTTTGCATCTCACAGAGTGCACGTCTAGGATCCTTGGCGAAGACACCTAACCCCCCATTTCTCCCACCATTGGCGCGTCATAGGTAGAAGCCTGCCGCGGTGAAATGCAGCACATAAATGTCCTGGTGAAGGGCATTCCACCCTTTTCCTCGCCCGGAAAAGGGTGGAATGCCCCCTGCAGGTCAGGGACAGGATCCTGCCCCAAGTGGAGGAGATTAAGTATCTCGGGGTCTTGTTCACGAGGGGGGAAGAATGGAGCGGGAGATCAACAGGCGGATCGGTGCGGCATCAGCAATAACTAGGACACTGCATCGGTCCGTCGTGGTAAATAGAGAGCTGAGCCGAAAAGCAAAGCTCTCGATTTACAAGTCGATCTACGTTCCAACCCTCACCTATGGTCACCAGCTGTGGGTGGTGACCAAAAGAATGAGATCGTGGATACAAGCGGCCGAAATGAGCTTCCTCTGCTGGGTGGCTAGGCTCTCACTCAGAGACCGGGTGAGGAGCTCTGCCATCCGGGAGGAGCTCGGTGTCGAGCCGATCCACCTCCAGGTCGAGAGGAGCCAGATGGGGTGGTTCAGGCGTCTGATAAAGATACCCCCTGAGCGCCTCACGGGCCGGGAGGAGACCAAGGGGCAGACCCTGGACCCGTTGGAGAGACTATGTCTCATAGCTGGCCGGGGAACGACTTGGGATCCTTCCAGATGAGCTAGAGGATGTAGCCGGGGTGAGAGAGGCCTGGGCTGCCCGTTTGAGGCTGTTGCCCCCGCGACCCGACCCCGGAACTAGAGGAAGATGACGGAACGAAATGGATTAATAAAATATATTTAAAAAAAAAAAAAAAAAAAAAAAACTTCTGGTCCGTGGCCGAACGCTCTAACCACCGAGCCACCGTCTCCCTCCTCAATAATATTTGTTTACTTTTAACATTTTATTCTGAAGTACGCCGTTCTAATCATCCATTATACCCTAATCAGTCTGTCAGTCCATCTAATGTATAAATTATCCTTTAACGATCCCCGTGAGAGAGTTAAAGATTCCAACACAACTCCAAATAACACCGTCAGGCGAACTGAGCCTCTCGACTGCAAACAAAAATAACTGAGATTTATAAATGAATCAAACTATATGAAAAATTTCCTGAAAAAAAAACACGTCCAAGACGAGAATGTTACTTAAAATAAGTCGACAGTTTGTTTTCGCCGTTAAGCCGAAGCAAAAGAAAGCAAGTAACGTTCTTCCTCATGTCAGCAACTCTGTTTGTCTAAAAATAGTTTGGCATCAGCTGGAGTTTTATTTGAATGGAAAGATTTACAGGTCTCTGCTCACTGGAATATAAAAAAAATAAAACATGTGTTTTCAGGACCGTTAACACGAGGGAAATCAAAACTAATCCAAATAAAAACTCCGAACAACGTCCAAACTGTTGATCGTGTTCTTTTTAACGAAAGTTATTGTGCAAAATATTTCTATTTCATTCATGCATATTTGACCAAATTGCAAGCTCTACCACAGTGTTTGGATTCTATTTGAACGGCAGGTTGTTTTTGGCCACGGATTTTGTTCTCTGCCACGCCCACATACTAATGTATGCACGAAGTGTCGCTGCAGTAGTACTCCATGCACTCTGTGTCCAATTCTAAACTGTACATATGTATTTGTACAACCAAGAGTGTCATTTTTATGTAATTAATGATCTTTACGCTGTGTCATGCATACTTCTAGGGGGCGGGGTCAGACAGAGAGCAAGATGAAGGGGGAATTCATAGTGTCAAAAACAGAAGTGAAAATTAATAAATGCTTTAACGAGAACTTTTAGCAAATATCAAATTTCTGAGCAAACAAAATATATGTTTATCTATAGATACAATTGGGTACCCTGGTGGTGACCGAAAGAATGAGATCGCGGAAACAAGCGACCGAAATGAGCTTCCTCCGCAGGGTGGCTGGGCTCTCACTTAGAGATTGGTTGAGGAGCCCTGCCATCCAGGAGGAGCTTGGTGTCGAGCCGTTCATCCTCCAGGTCGAGAAAATCCAGATGGGGTGGTTCGGGCATCTGGTCAGGATGCCCCCCAAGCGCCTCACTGATGAGGTGTTTCAGGCACGTCCCACCAGAGGATCGTCAGTCGATCTATGTTCCTACCCTCACTTATTGTCACCAGCTATGGGTGGTGCACAAAAGAACGAGATTGTGGATACAAGCGGCCAAAATTAGCTTGAGTGGCTGGCCTCTCACTCAGCGATCAGATGAGGTGTTCTGTCATCCGAGGAGAGCTCAGAGATGAGCCGCTCCTCCTCCAGGTCGATAGAAACCAGATGGGGTAGTTCGGGGATCTGGTCAGGATGCCCCCGAGCGTCTCGCTAGTGAGGTGTTTCGGGTGTGTCCCACCAGGAGCAGTCCCAGACGCAGATCCCAGAATCAATAGAGGCTGTGTCTCACAGCTGGACAGGGAACATCTCAGGATCCTCTGGGGTGAGCTGCAGGATGCAGTCAGGGTAAGACAAGCCTGGGCTTCCCGTGTGAGGCTGTTTTTCCCCTTGATCCAGCCCTGGATAAGCGGAAGACGACGGATCTCCCCCTTAATTCCAACCAACAGATCAATGAATAAGGGGTAATGTTTGATTTTAAATGTGTGTGTATGACGTTACATTCAAATTTAATCTGATATAAAGTGTGACTGTGCACTCTGACGGGGTAAATGGTTTGTGAGCCTTTTGTTGGTGAGACACGCGGCTGGCAGCTAAACATAATGACTCAGCCTGAGTGTTTCCCTCCCACACACACTCAGTGTTAACACACTTTCCAGACAAAATAACACTGCTTCAGCTTCCTGTAGCTCCTCTTTGTTTGGAAATACGTTTTATTTACACAGCGTCTTTTCCAGGCAGCGGTCACAAAGTACTTCACAAGTTAAAATAACATCTAAAAAGAGGTGGGTAGAGTAGCCAAAAAAGTTACTCAAGTAAAAGTACAGTTACTCCAAAATATTTTTACTCAAGTAAAAGTAATAAGTAGACCTAAAAAATTTACTCAAGTAAGAGTAAAAAGTATGCGTCTAAAAAATTACTTAAGTAATGAAAAAAAATGAATTACTCTATTGATCCCTCACCGGGGAAATTTGTGTGCTGCACTCCTTACACCGCAGCAGGCTGCCCTTTGACGGCGCCAATGGTGGGAGAAGCGGGGGTTAGGTGTCTTCTCCAAGGACCCTAGACGTGATCTCTGTGGGACGCAAACCCGCAAACTTCCGGTCCGTGCGCGAACGCTCTAACCACTGCGCTGCCATCTCCTCCCCCTGAGTAACTTTAAAAGTAACATATTTTTTGTACATATAAGAATATAAACAATACAACAAAATTTGTAAAATTTGTATTTTCAAAATAAAGCTAACCCCCCTGCCAAAAAAACCTATTAGTGATGCTTGCATTGTTTTACTGTCAATGTTTGTCAATGTTTTACTGTCAAATAGCCCAACCAGGGGCGGATCCAAAAGCGGGAAGTCATGGGGGGACATACCCCTACCACCCCTCCATTTTGTTCCACAAAAAAAAAAAGAAGAAGAAAGGGGACTAGTGAAACTATCCCCTTGCATGGCGAGGGAATGGGCCACCAAACTGTAGAAAAATTACTCTTATACAAAGTATTTCAAAATGTTCGGGAGGCGGGGATTTGGAAAATCCTGGATCCGCCCCTGTCAACTGACCTGGATGCAGCAGCTCAGATGAAAAAGACGACTGAATTAATTTTGACTGCTACCTATGCTAATGAGTCATTATTAATGACTGTATTAGATTAAACTCACTGCAACATGTTTTCTCAGGTTGGAGTTTTTGTAGACTGAAATGTCCGTTTGTTTTGGAGCGTACAGCAGACACCGCATCATGTCGCTGTTTTTTTATGTTTTGAGCAAACTAGACATGCTTTCAATACGAGGCCAGAGATGCTTACGAACTTCACAGTTTTCTGCGGCGTCGTCTTATTCAAGAGAGACATTTGCTGTAACTTTTCCAAAATGACTTTTGCTAAGTTTGGTTGTCTTGTAAGACTGGGCCTGGTTACGTCTAATAGGTCAGATGGAGTCATGTGACTGTGTTCACTACATTTGATTGGAGGAACGTTGTCTACAGTCATCCAAATCAGGAAGCGCTCTTTAAAAAAAACTTATTGGAAAAAAAATGTGTTCAAAGCCAGAAAAGTAACGAGTCAACTTTTGCGCAATGTAACAGAGTAAGAGTAGTTTTATTTACTTATAAATTAGTAAAAGTAAAAGTACAAACTATTAAAAATACGTATAGAAGTACATTTTATTCAAAAAGTTACTCAAATAAATGTAACGGAGTAAACGTAATGCGTTACTACCCACTTCTGCATCTAAATGATTTACAACATAGGATGATCCTATCGTTCCGTTCCGTCATCTTCCGCTTGTTCCGGGGTCGGGTCACGGGGGCAACAGCCTCAAACGGGCAGCCCAGGCCTCTCTCACCCCGGCTGCATCCTCCAACTCACCCGGAAGGATCCCGAGTCATTCCCCTGCCAGCTGTGAGACATAGTCTCTCCAACGGGTCCGGGGTCTGCCTATTGGTTCCCTCCCGGTGGGACGTGCCTGAAACACCTCACCAGCGAAGCGCTCGAGGGGGCATCCTGACCCAATGCCCAAACCACCCCATCTGGCTCCTCTTGACCTGGAGGAATAGCGGCTCGACATCGAGCTCCTCCCGGATGGCAGAGCTCTTCACCCGATTTCTGAGTGAGAGCCCAGCCACCCTGCGGAGGAAGCTCATTTCGGCCGCTTGTACCTGCGATCTCATTCTTTCGGTCACCAGAAGCGGACTCACCACCTGCAGGAGGGGCCATAGGGGTCGGGTGAAGGAGGAGATGATCCTATTGAACCTAGTAAAAACAAATCCCTGGCAAAATAAAGAGTTTTAAGTTGACTTTTAAAGTAGATAAGATTTGGTTCTGCTCTCCAAACTAAACACAGCCCACCCTACATCAGACTTGGATCATTCGGAGGTTACGTTTACGGGCCGGTTTGCAACTTTTACATGCCAGAAATCCAGCAAGGTTCAGAGGCTACATACCACAGAAGCTCGTCTCAGACCACTGACGTTTACTCTGCCATGTCAGGATCACCAACTTAGTCTCTTCGGGGTTAAAAGTTTAAGCAAAAATCTCTGAAGTTTTTACCACCTGCTATTTATTTGTCCTTCACTATGAATAGACGGAGAATTTGGCTTTTCTTGAAACGCTGTGACAATTTAATTTGGATTTTCTTTTTTTTTTCCCAAACAGTGGATTCTCTCATGAGAGGCAATGTTCTCCCACAGCTGGAAATGTGCTCATAGTGGAGTGTTTCTCCAGAGCACACAGGACATATACAAGTTGGGGCTATCACTCTGGTGTCTCCAAAACCCATCCCCCCCAAAGGACATGTCAAACAAAAACAGACTCATTTACTAGATCTCTAAGCTTCTGAAAGACTGAACACATAAAACATCACCACACATGGTTTTTAAAGTGTTTTAGTAAAGCTTGTTTTGAGCAAACTGATGGTTTCTTTTTTTTATTAAAGTAGAATTCCTCGGAGACGTAGTCATGCTCTATCCTGGGACCAGAGGTGTCAAGTACCGAAGTAGAACTACTTCGTTACTTTACTCAAGTAGAAAATCTCGTTATCTTTACTTTAACGAAGTAATTATTTTTTTGTCTACTTTTTACTTTTACTCACTACTGTTTTATGCAATTATCTGTACTTTTACTTCGTTATTTTCATAAAAAGTAGTCGCTACTTTCGCCATTTAGTCACCTTTAAAAATAAAGAAAAAAGTCATTAAAAACCAATCCGGATCAATCGCGCCATTTGATTTGAATGTGGTTGGATGAGGCGAGCTAACGCGATCTCAATACGACTTCCTCTTGCTTCATCACTTCAACACGTGACAAACAGCGCGCGCGCGTGCATGCACACATTCCCTTCCCCCCTGCTGTGTTCCAGGTGTCACGCAGGCTATATGTGGCACTCCCAACCTTAGCAACTTGTGAAAGACTATTCAGAATTGCCTCATAGAAATTTGAAAACTAGCTGCCTTCAAGGCTTAAAAAAGCCTTTTGGTATTTTTTTTTTTACATTGAGTGTGTTTTGTTTTGTTTTTAGGGTTTTTTTACATTGAGTGTGTTTGTGTCTTGAAGTTGGTTAAATTAGGTGATGCAGAGTGAAGCTTGGTAGCTGAAGGGACGTTACATTAAGCCCTGCTTATGTTAATACATTTGATTGTGTTCATTAATTGATTTCCAATAAAGATTATTAAGAAATAAATGTTTCTGATTCCTTAAGTTTCACACCACAACACTTTCATTTATTATCATATTTTCTGCTCCTTAAAGATTGTGATAATAGTTAAAAAAATATGTTCATACGCTTTTGTTAATACTTCTTTTTTTCTGAAAATTGCTATTACTTTTCTACTTATTTGTTTTGAAAATAGGTTACTTTTTACTTTTACTTGAGTAAAAACTTCAGTTGATACTTCTACTTTTACTAAAGTAGTTTTTTATCTCGGTATCTATACTTCTACTTGAGTAGAAAATGTTGGTACTTTTGACACCTCTGCCTAGGACACAGCGGATGACAGGTCGTGGATCCCTTAAAGATCCTTTAAGATCCCTGTTTTTTTAAAGGGAATGAAACAGTCTGGAGGTTTGTTGTGTGGGTTCTTATGCGCAACCTTCCTCGTCATCAGGCTTCTCGGGAAAATAAACTGTGGTGGTACCAGTCCTGACATGAACATATCAAAGCATGCATCAGTGTTGGACATGTCTATATTTAGCCTGAAGCCAATTGAACTGTTTCACTGAGATGATTCAGTATTGAAGAAAATTTCATCCTTCCTGAGAAGGACGCTCTAAGGACAGGGATGTCCCGGCTCTGTTTATTTTAATTATTACTTATGTATACTTTTGGATGATTTATCTTCTTTGAACATTTTTATCACTTAAAAAACATTCCTGAAGTGTTTTTTCTATTTTATTCATGCATGTTCGACTCATTTCCGAGCTTTCCTTTCCAGTAATAGACTTGTATTCAACCAGTTGTTCTTGGTGATGGATGTTGTTCTCCACACGCGCTATACTCATGACCTTTTATATAAATTCACCAAAATACAACAGCTTTTCAAATTTGTTGATTTTTTTTTGCAATTTTTTTGCAATAGACTTGCTTTTTCGCAGCCTCAAATGAGTTTTACGATGTGTTGTGCACATGCCAAAGGTGCGGGGCTTAGCTGGGAACAAGAGAAATGGAGGATTCACGGTGTCCAAAATGGAAATGAAACTTTATCTTCTGAACCGTCCATCTTTAACAGGGTTGTGGGGGTGCTGGAGCCTATCCTGGCTGATTCAGGCCCCGTCCACACATGGCTGGGTATTTTTGAAAAATGCATATCCGCTGTCCACCGTTTTAGAAAAACTCGCGTAACCGTTTTCAATATAACCGCATCCACACGAACCCGTATAAATACGCTTCTGACTGCAGTTATACGTATGCCATACCATCAGTGGTAGAACGTTCTCCCTTGAACCGGAAATTCTCTGGAAGTTCACGAGATCAAATCCCACTGAGTTCATGTCTAGGTGTCCTTGGAGAAGACACCAAACCTCCTGTTTCTCCCACCATTGGCGCCGTCGTGGCAGCCTGCTGCGGTGTACAGCAGTACACAAATTTCCCCGTTGAGGGATGAATAAAGTATTATTAATTTTTCTTAACTAGTGAGACTATGTCTTACTTGATGGTTCAGTGATGCCAGGCATGATGTTCCGTTCCGTCCCGTCGTTGTTTCTCACTCATCTGGGGCCAGGTCGTCGGGGCAACAGCCTCATACGGGAAGCCCAGGCTTCTCTCACCCCGGCTGCATCCTCCAACTCACCCGGAAGGATCCCGAGTCATTCCCCTGCCAGCTGTGAGACATAGTCTCTCCAACGGGTCCGGGGTCTGCCTATTGGTCCCCTCCCGGTGGGACGTGCCTGAAACACCTCACCAGCGAAGCGCTCGGGGGGCATCCTGACCCAATGCCCAAACCACCCCATCTGGCTCCTCTCGACGAGGAGGAGCGGCTCGACTCTGAGCTCCTTTCGGATGGCAGAGCTCCTCACCCAATCTCTGAGTGAGAGCCCAGCCACCCTGCGGAGGAAGCTCATTTCGGCCGCTTGTATCCGCGATCTCATTCTTTTGGTCACCACCCACAGCTGGTGATCATAGGTGAGGGTAGGAACGTAGATCGACTTGTAAATTGAGAGCTATGTTTTCGGCTCAGCTCTTTTTTACCACAACGGACCTTTAAAATACTAAACCGTAAATTATTCTGTAAATAATCGTCTAATACCTCTCACGTCTCGGTACAGTGACTATTAAAGCTGCTTCTATCTGGCGCATGTTTTATTTTTATTTCTACTTTGTAGCTTTTTATACTTACAATTGGAGTCTGGCTCGCTTTGTGACATCAACAAATCTTAAATGTTCAAAAGGGTCCGCTCTGAGAGGAATCATGTTTCAAAGCAGTAGAAAAAGAACATGATTTGGAACGTCACACCCCTTTACACATTTCTAGATTGACTGTTTTATAACGAAACCTTTTAATTTAACAAAATTGCAAAACCACAAATGATCTGAAACACTAACGTAACTTAATGTGGCGTTAAACTTTCGGTTCCCTCACAAGTGGGATTGTAAATTGGTCCTGACTCCCAGCTGAACATCCAGCTCCTGAATCTCCATGAGAAGTGAGGGTCACAAAAACAGAGTGAGAGAGCGGCTCAGCTGGAGAAATGCAGCTTTAAAGAAAAGAGTGAGGAACGAGAAAAAAAAAAAAAAATGAGATTAGGTTTTCCAAGAAGAGAGGCTGAGCAGGACCACCAGCCACAAGGACCTGACATCTGTGTGGAATTAAAAATCTGAACTTTTCTCCTCATGAGCATGGTGCCACTTTACACCCATACCTGAATTATTCAGCTGTTTATTAAAGATGATCAAATTACACAGATAGTATCGTTATAATCGGCCCAACTTCGGCTCGGCTTCAGATCCAAAATATGTTTTTCAGATCAACAAACAGCTGGAAGTTAAGTTCTCTTCCTAGAAAAACTACAATATCTGGGGAAAAAAAATAGAGACCATTTAAAAATATATAAATTGGGTTTTAAAAACTCTGGTTTTTAAAATTAAATCCAAATATATTATTGACTAAAGCTTATACACTGTTTTGAACATTATGTCACTGTTAGCCTATCTTGCAGTGTTTCCTCCACTTCTGCTAAGTTTTATTTGCTACGAAAATTTTTTTATCCCTTCATAATGCTTAAAACAACCAGTTTAAGTCCTGTCCACACGTAGCCGGGTATTTTTAAAAACACATATATTTTTATCCGTTTTTGTCTGCCGTCTACACAAAACGGAGGTTTTTTTCACTGAAGACCGACGCTTTTGAAAACTCCAGCCAAAGTAGAGATTTTTGAAAACTCCGATTTTACGTTTGCGTGTGGACGTGCGAAAACGGAGATTTGTGTTTTTATGCTTCACTACCTGCGACAAGTAATGCACATATGTCATTCGTGTGCGTCCTTGTTTAGATCGCAAACAAAGTTTGGGCAGCATGGACCTGATCTATATTTTCCTGTGTTTTATTAACTTTATAGTCGATGACGACTTTTAAAAGTAATTCCACCTCCTTGTCGGTCCACACAAACAAGATGCCTGGCGCCATGTTTCAGGTTTTGCAGAAATGACGACAGAGGTGCTCTGATTGGATAGCGCAGAACTTACGTTTACATCAATACTGCCCACTACTGGTCAGGCATTCATGCTCCTAATCACACTCAGAAGCGTATTTATACGCCTCCGTGTGGACGTGGATATTTTGAAAACGGTTACAAGTAGACGCAAATGTTTTCCTAAAACGGAGGACAGTAGATATGTGTTTTCAAAAATACCCGGCTACGTGTGGACGGGGCCTCAGTTGCTTTTTGGTTGTTGTTGTCAGAAAAGTTTCAGCAAAAAATCAAATTTAAGAATATAAACGCAGCTAAAGCTAAACCTAACACCAGAGGTGCTAGCTAGTATCAATCAGTTGCTAACCCCAAACTCCCAGACTAGGTCATCCAAGCTCTCTGTCGGCAACTGTTTGTTAAATACTGTAAATATAAATTCAGTGGCTTATAAGCAATAAAAGTTTATTTTTCACCAAATTTACTCATTCAAGATGCCACTCTCCATAGTGGTGGGCAGTGTGTACGGCAACACGTCTGTATGCAGCAGCACAGATGGGCTCGGCCCATATTTTATATTAAACAAACAGTTTTTGTAGGTTTCCGTCCACATTTTTAAAACTTTCATTCTGCTTCTGATTGGTCAGCAGGTGTGGCTGTTCACATCCACAACCAAAACATAACTTGCTCCGTTGCCATGAGAACATAAACCGGTATAAAGCGGAAAAGTTTAGCCAGGCGTGTGTAACAAACCACACTTTGTTTACAGGTCTCAAAGAAAGGTGCTAATTATATCCTGAGTTTTACCTCAGAGGCTGTAACGTCTGCTGCTGGAATGAAGTAGATGATGTTTTAGAAAGTGTGTGTGTGTGTGTGTGTGTGTGTGTGTGTGTGTGTGTGTGTGTGTGTGTGTGTGTGTGTGTGTGCGGGGGTAGAACAAAGCAAAGAGTGTGTTTAGGGTTTGGTGACTGGCCCCGTTGGGCCAGGTTGTGTGTGTGTTTTCCATTGCTGAACCTGTGTGTGCGGTAGTACGGTTACGGCTGGCCTGGAACGGCTACTGTTTTCTGTTCTTCCACACGTGAAGCAGGTCCAGACCAAACCACAGCAGCTCTCTGGTGGAGATGGAAAATATGTGAGCTCTCCGTCTGCCTGCGGACGTTTGACTTCGTGTGGGTGAAAAATGATAAATGGTGCTGACAGTGAGAAGATCCCCCCACAAAGGTCACGGTTAACACCAGGAAAACTCACTGCTAACAGGCTAGCAAACAAGGCCTGCTAATAAAAGGGAGGAAACCCTCACCCTGAAACTAGATTGTTTCACACTAGTTTCTCTACCCTTTCTGGCGTTGTGAATTCCCCCATCCTCTCACTCATCCTAGTCCCATCCTCTGAGCATGTGCAAGACAAATTTACTCCGCAAACACAGTGTAAAACCGAACACATTCTCATTTCATTTTGATACACTTACCGTATTTTCCGTACTATAAGGCGCACCTAAAAACCTTAAATTTTCTCTTAAGTCCACGATGCGCCTTTTAACCCGGAGTGCCTTATATATGAATTAATATTGAGCTACAACAGGTGTTGCAACTGCGGTAAGCAGCCGCCAACTCCATTTCCCCCGTAGAAGAAGTAGTGCGCGGTGCATGCTGGGATATACAGTATGAAAGGGCGTCTCATTTTCATTTGTGTGTTTGTGTAAAGACCCGGAAATGGCTCCTACCAAGAGACACTGTTACACCGCAGAGTTTAAACTCAAGGCGATCGGTCACGCAGTAGAACATGGGAATAGAGCCGCAGCGAGAGAGTTTAACATTACCAAATCAATGGTGAGGAAGTGGAGGAAGCAAGAGGATGCGCTGCGCCAAGTAAATAAGACTAAACAAAGTTTCCGCTTAACAAAGCGAGATGGCCACAGTTAGAGGACAAAGTTGAACAGCCTTTACTGTAGCGTCTTATAATGTGGTGCGCCTTATATATGGAAAAAGTTTTAAAAATGTCATTTATTGAAGGTGCGCCTTATAGTGCGGAAAATACGGTAAATAAAAATGTTGACAGGAGGGACTGAGCCTGAGCAGAGCGCGTGCACTAAAACACTTCCTGCTTACAATAGATTTGACGTGCTGCCAAAATCAGAAAGATCGTATTGAAACATTGCCGGATGGAGACTTATGCTTCCATGCACTTAACAGGTGAAAGAGACGGATTGGTCATTTTGATTGGTCCCGGGGGAGGGATCTCTCTTTCATGTGGATCCCCACGAAGTTTCTTATTTTTTCCCCACTGATGGGTTTTTTAGGAGTTTTTTTCTCACCGTGAAGGAGAGTCTAAGGGCATAACTGTGCTAGTCTTGTTTAGTTAGCATTTGTTAGTTATTTTCCTGCTGTGTATTTGCAAGCACCCGCCAACTTCCGGTTGACGCACGGTCTGCGAGCGAACACTCGCCCACAGACGAGTTTGCCCATACCCAGGCATGGGCAAACTACAGTCCGCGGGCCACATGCGGCCCGTGAAACGTTTTAATCTGGCCCACCGAACTTGAAAAATACATTCCTTTTTTTCTTGTGAAGCCCATTGAGACGGAAATGCTGTGATTTTGGGCCATACAAATAAAACTGAATTTAATTGAAATTGAATTTTAATATCCTGGACATCCCCAGTTGGAACACGGTTTTTGACAATCGTGCATCTTTCAAATACCTTACATAAAGAAACTCAAGAGAGAAGCCACGCATAGACCTGATTCCCAATGAACCCCAACTTTGAGTTGGAGTTCAAAAGTAGATGGTTTTGAACAAAGAATAATTAACCATGATTCAATTTGTACCTTTTTTTTTCACGTAAGCTGTTTTAAAATGTACATTTGGGCTTTGTTTTGAGATTTAGACGAACTTACTTAAAAATCACTAAATAGCACTCCATGAAAAGATCGTAAAGCTTTGCTTGGTCATCAGTTTTCGGAAGAAAAAACTTTATTCAACAGTACATCTGCTCTAGAATGACCGTATGAAGCTAAACGTTTGAAAAAACTAGGATAACAGCCAAAGTTACCCCAACCCGCATGACTTCAGACTCAATAAAACGTAGGCAAAAAAATCCTAAATCAGTTTTATAAGTGAACTGGTTCAAAAAGGTTCATACTAGGCTTGAGTCATCAAACTTGTTCGACTGGGCAATAAAAAAAGAAAAAAAAATGGTCACTAGAGGCAGCAAATACAAGGAGCACCAAAATAGAGCCCTGAGGCACCCCATTAATCAGTCTTCAGCCTGTAGTCCTACATGAGTCAACCCTGTTTGACACTCCAGCTCCTGGTTTTTAAAGCCTGGAGCTATACTTCTTCAGGAACGTGACGTAAACCAGGTTTTACAAGTAAACGAAAACAGAAAACTGTTAAGATCGTTTTTTTAAGCGACTACTGTTATTCATAAAAGACGAGCTTCAGGTTTTCTGACGATTTTTGCGTGAGATTAAATGTGACTGAGCAGGGATTTCATGTCCTTGGGTTACTTCTGACTGTCTGAACATTCTCTTCTTTATTTTCCTGTCTCTTTGACGTGTGGAAAAACTTGTCTTTGGTTCCTACTGCAGATGTTGTTTCTGGCAGGAAGCATTTGAGCTGGGGACACGTGTGGAAAAATTGACTTTTTTTTTTTCTTCTCGCTGTGCAGTATTAGTTTGGGTTTTGCGTTGGAGATGAAGGAAAATTTTGCTCTTTGGACCACAATCCTGTAATCAGAGCTAAAAATGGTCTGGAGGCTTGTTTTGGGGGGGTGTTAAATGTCAACTCTGGGACGAGGGCTTCATTAATGAGACAATATTACGCATGAGTCTTGCTAAGTTCATTAAAGAGACAGCATAAAGCAGGTTTTTTGTTCATTGTTTGAGTTTTTCTGTTCTTTGATTGGGCATTGTTAATTTAAGCTTTCTGATTGGTGGATAGTTGAACAGGAAGTGTTTTCAGATCAAAACAGTGTTGTCTTGGCTTTGTAATCATAAATGTTAACCTTTTTTTTGGTAAGGGAGACGGTGGCTCAGTGGTTAGAGCGTTCGTCCGCGTCCGTACATCTATGGTCCTTGCAGAAGACACCTAACCCCCCGTTTCTCCCACCATTGGCGCCATCATGGGCAGCCTGCTGCGGTGTAGGAGTGCTGCACAGAAATTTTCCCGGTGAAGGATGAATAGAGCGAGTCAAAAAAAAAGTTTAAAAAATGGGACATTTGGTGCTGAATTTTGAGGAACACAATGGTAGGTGGTTCGAATCCCAGAGGGGCAAAGCTTGGAACAGTGTCCTTTCTGTGTGGAGTTTGCATGTTCTCCTCATGTATGCAAGGCTTTCCTCAGGGTACTCCAGTTTCCTTCCACTCTCTAAAAAAATGCATTTTAGGTTATTTGGCTGGTACCAAATTGCCCCCAGGAATGAGTGTGAGTGGCTCCGCAACAGACTGGCGACCTGTTCAGGGTGTATCCTGCCTTTCGCCTTGAATCAGCTGGGATAGGCTCCGGCACCTCTTCACCCTGTTAGAGATAAGCAGTTCACAAGACGAAACAGTGGTGGGCCTCATTGTTTCCTCTAGTAGCTCTGTTACATCACTTTAAATTTACGATGTGACATTCGCTCTGTCGGAGTTGCTTTAGTTCGGGATTCTTTGTGACATTTCTGCGAAACCACGGCTCTTTTGCCACAATGTCAGGAGAGTAGTCTGTTCCCCCTCTGTGTCCTGTTTCCCCCCTCCCTCTTGTCTGTGCGTGTGCAACTAGTCACACCTGAAACTCACATGCTCATCTGCTGGAGCATAAATGGAACACTTTTTGACACACTCTTCGTCAGATGGTTGTTTTTCATGCTTGACTTGTTATCCAGTTTTTGGCTCCAGCTTCTACATCAGAACCTGCCTAGTTTCTCTGTTTTTGTCTTCTTTATTTGGACTTTTTATCTATGTAATAAATCGGCTTGTGATTTTTCATCTGAGCCTGTCTGTTGTGTCAAGGGTATATTTTGGCCTCAGCTTCACATCACGACACACAAACATTCATTTCTGTCTTTGTCTCTTTGAAAAAGTCAAATTGACTTTCTAGTCAGTCAAACGCAATAAAATAATTAGTAAAAACCACAAATTTGGGCATTGTGTTGTTAGAACACCAGCTAGTGTCAAAACACCCGGTGCGTTTTCTGCTCAGTGGATCCATTATTTTAAAATTTTATCTAGTTTTTTTTTTGTCTGGTTTTTCTCATGTCGCTCGTTCAACCTTTGATTTTTTTTTCGAAAAAGCATTTTTCATGCTTGACCCCGAGGTGTGTCTGTGTGAGTTGAACAGTCAGTAATCTGACCTGACTGCTCATCTAATCAGGACGGTTGGGGCTCTGGTCTAGTCAACTGGTTACCAGGCAGATTTTGTAAAACCAGTTCAGTGTGTCAGCATGCTACACACACACTGAGTGTCTGAAGGAGGTGAATGTAAAGTGTGTGTGGACGTCCTTCAGCCATAGCAGACTAAACATTTCTACCGAGGAGACAGATGGAGGATCTACAACCTTATCCTTACTTTTTTTTTTTTTTTACTTGCTCTATTTATTCCTCGCTGGGAAAATCTGTGTGCTGCACTCCTACACCGCAGCAGGCTGCCCACAATGGCACCAATGGTGGGAGAAACGGGGGGTTAGGTGTCTTCTCCAAGGACCCTAGACGTGCACTCAGTGGGATGCGAACCTGTGAACTTCCGGTTGACACTCGGTCTGCGGGCGAGCACTCTAACCCAGGCATGGGCAAGCTACGGCCCGCGGGCCACATGCTGCCTGTGAAACATTTTAATCCGGCCCACCGAACTAAATGAAATAAATAAACCTTGTTAGTGTTTTGTAATTCTAATGTTTCCTCACTAGATGGTGCACTGTATTATATGGAAAGCCATCATGCCCAAAACACGCATGTAAACAAGCAAAATGTTACATCAAGTGCTTAGATTTCAAATCTAGCACTGCTAAATGCACGTTTTTAAGTGCTATCGCACTAGATTTCAGACCTAGCGCCGCTAGATTTGAAATTTAACACTCTTGATGCAACATTTAATGTGCTTGTTTAAAATCTTGCGCGCCATTCTATCCCTCACTGGGGAAATTTGTGTGCTGCACTCCTACACCGCAGCAGACTGCCTACGACGGCGCCAATGGTGGGAGAAACAGGGGGTTAAGTGTCTTCTCCAAGGACCTTAGACGTGTACTCAGTGGGATGCGAACCCGCCAACTTCCGGTTGACTTCCAGTCCGCGGGCGAACGCTTTAACCCATGCATGGGCAAACTACGGCCCGCGGGCCACATGCGGCCTGTGAAACATTTTAATTCGGCCCGCCAAACTTTAAAAAATTAAATAAATAAACCTAGGTAGTGTTTTATTTCCCTTTTAATTCTAATGTTTCCTCACTAGATGGCGCACTGTATTATATGGAAAGCCATCAGGCCCAATACACGCACGTAAGCAAGCAAAATGTTACATCAAGTGCTTAGATGTCAAATCTAGCACCGCTAAATGCACGTTTTTAAGCGCTATCGCACTAGATTTCAGACCTAGCGCCGCTAGATTTGAAATTTAACGCTCTTTATGCAACATTTAATGTGCTTGTTTAAAATCTAGCGCGCCATTCTATCCCTCACTGGGGACATTTGTGTGCTGCACTCCTACACCGCAGCAGGCTGCCCACGACGGCGCCAATGGTGGGAGAAACGAGGGGTTAGGTGTCTGCTCCAAGGACCTTAGACGTGCACTAAGTGGGATGCGAACCCGCCAACTTCCGGTTGACTTCCAGTCCACGGGCGAACGCTTTAACCCATGCATGGGCAAACTACGGCTCACGGACCACATGCGGCCTGTGAAACATTTTAATTCGGCCCGCCAAACTTAAAAAAATTAAATAAATAAACCTAGTTAGTGTTTTATTTCCCTTGTAATTCTAATGTTTCCTCACTAGATGGCGCACTGTATTTTATGGAAAGCCATCAGGCCTAATACACGCACGTAAACAAGCGTGTTAGATGTTAAAACAAGCAAAATGTTACATCAAGTGCTTCGATTTCAAACCCTGGTTCACACCCAGACTAAGACAGATCAGGAGGGAAAAGGAAGCAGCTCACAGAGCCAATGACAGAGAGAGCTACAAAGGCGCTAAGTACCGGTTCTCGAGAGAGGTACAGCAGGCGAGATCCAGGTACAATAAACGTCTGAAGAAGCAATTCTCTGTCAATGACACCGCCTCTGTCTGGAGATCACTTCGGCAAATTACAAACTATAAGCCGAAAGCCCCACAAGCTGCTGATGACTTACAACTGGCAGAGAAACTCAACACCTTCTATGCCAGGTTTGATGTCTCACTCTCCTCCCCCCTCACTGATCAACAACCTTCAGACACTTTGAAGCCACTCCCATCCCCCACCCAATTAACAACAGAGGTCACTCCAGCTGACCAGCCCTCCCCCTCCACTGCTTTCTTGGTGACAAAACAGGATGTGCTCAAGCTCTTCCGCAAGCAAAACCCTCGGAAAGCTTCGGGCCCAGATGGTGTCTCCCTGGCCACCCTGAAACACTGTGCTGAGGAACTGTCTCCAGTTTTCACAGACATTTTCAACACCTCGCTGAAGACATGCCACGTTCCAGGCTGCTTCAAGCGGTCCACCATCGTTCCTGTTCCCAAGAAGCCCCGTATCACTGGACTTAATGACTACAGGCCTGTGGCGCTTATGTCTGTAGCAGAGGTGTCAAGTAACGAAGTAAGTCTACTTCGTTACCTTACTCAAGTAGAAAATCTCGTTATCTTTACTTTAACGAAGTAATTATTTTTTTGTCTACTTTTTACTTTTACTCACTACTTTTTTATGCAATTATCTGTACTTTTACTTCGTTCATTTTATAAAAAGTAGTCGCTACTTTCGCCATTTTGTCACCGTTAAAAAGCCGCGACTGTTTGACGGAGTTTTTTTTTTTTATGAACCCTGAATGCATCAAACAAAGGAACAGATGAATGATTGGCTGAAAGGTCCAGTCAATCATTACTTTGGGGCGAGTAGCCCCGCCCACAAACTTTTAAAAAGCAGGGACGTCAATTTCCGTGTTTGAGACTCGGGCTCGGAAATCAAAGTGTTTCTGATGCTGCAACACTGAACTTTGATTGAATTATCAATTTTTAAAAAAAAAAACAACAGCAAAGAAATGTTTTATTATTATTATTTTCAGTCTGCGGTTATTGTAAACGTCTTTGCTGAAAATGTTGTAGATGGTATTTTCATAAAAATAACTTTGATCTGTGACGCACTATTTTATCTTTAGAAACAAAGCTAATTGAACTGATTAATCCATAAATAGTAGTGGATGAAGTATTTGTGCTTAAAAGCATCCAAAATGTTATTGATTAGTTTAAAGACTGACTGAGGAGATTAAAACTACACATCGCTTAGATTTTGTATCATGTAGATGTTTGGGTTAACATTAAAAAAACCTTATATGTATGTACACATATATATGTAGATATGTATATATGTAAATTTATATATACCGTCTCCTAGGTCCCGCCCCTACTGTTTTTTTTAAATCTTGTTTCCCTGGTTATTTTTTCATTTTTACAGTTCTTAAAATTTTAGAAAAAGAATCCAAGGATTTTGCCTCCTGTGTGTTTCCTTCACTCCCACTGCCTTACGAGTGCATGTAAAGGGTGTTATTTTGTCAATGGGCGTGGTTTTACTGGGTGTACGATATTTTTTGTAAAATACGATAATTTTACGTCATTAGTACGTTAATCCAGCACCTCCCACCTGGCAACGCTGGTTCCAGGTGTCACGCAGGCTTTATGTGGCACTCCCAACCTTATCAACTTGATAAAGACTATTCAGTATTGCCTCAAAGAACTTTGAAAACTAGCTGCCTTCAAGGCTTGAAAAAGCCTTTTGGTCATTTTTTTTTCATTTATTTATTTTTTTTAACATTGAGTGTGTTTGTGTCTGCTGAAGTTGGTTAAATTAGGTGATGCAGAGTGAAGCTTGGTAGCTGAAGGGACGTTATATAATGCCCTGCTTATGTTAATATATTTGATTGTGTTAATTAATCGATTTCCAATAAAGATTATTAAGAAATAAATGTTTCTGATTCATAAAGTTTCACCAAAACACTTTCATTTATTATCATATTTTCTGCTCCTTGAAGCATGTGATAATGCTTAAAAATATGTTCATACGCTTTTGTTAACCATATTCCTTTTTTTCTGAAAATTACTTTTACTTTTTTTACTTGAAGTAGTTTTAAAATAGGTTACTTTTTACTTTTACTTAAGTAGAAAACTTGAGTTGATACTTCTACTTTTACTAAAGTAGTTTTTTAACTCGGTATTTATACTTCTACTTGAGTAGAAAATGTTGGTACTTTTGACACCTCTGGTCTGTAGTCATGAAGTCCTTCGAACGCCTGGTCCTCCCTCATCTCAAGCACTTCACCTCTCCCTCTCTGGACCCTCTGCAGTTTGCCTACAGAGCCAACAGGTCTGTAGACGACGCTATCAACCTGGCCCTCCACTTCACCCTGCAGCACCTGGACTCCCCGGGAACCTATGCCAGGATCCTGTTTGTGGACTTCAGTTCTGCGTTCAACACCATCCTCCCTACCCTGCTTCAGGACAAGCTCTCTCAGCTCAACGTGCCTGACTCCACTTGCAGGTGGATTACTGACTTCCTAACAGACCGGAGGCAGTGCGTGCGGCTGGGGAAGAATGTCTCCACCTCTCGGACTATCAACACAGGATCTCCACAGGGCTGTGTCCTCTCCCCCTGCTCTTCTCCCTGTACACCAACTCCTGCACTTCCAGCCATGACTCTGTCAAACTGATCAAGTTTGCAGATGACACCACACTCATTGGGCTCATCTCTGATGGCGATGAGTCGGCCTACAGGATGGAGGTAGACCGGCTGGTGTCCTGGTGCAGCAACAACAGCCTGGAGCTCAACGCTCAGAAGACAGTGGAGATGATCGTGGACTTTAGGAAAGTCACAACTCCCATTACCCCCCTTGCACTGACAGACTTCTCCATCACCACTGTAGACTCTTTCCGCTTCCTCGGCACTACCATCACACAGGACCTAAAGTGGGAGCCATCCATCAGCTCCCTGATCAAAAAGGCCCAGCAGAGGATGTACTTTCTGCGGCAGTTGAAGAAAGCCAAGCTGCCCGCCCAGATGTTGGTGCAGTTTTACAGAGCCATCATCGAGTCTGTCCTCACCTCCTCCATCACCGTGTGGTACGCTGGAGCCACAGCCAGGAACAAACACAGACTGCAGCGCATTGTGCGCTCCGCAGAGAAGGTGATCGGCTGCAGCCTTCCATCTCTCGAAGACCTGTACGTCTCCAGGACTCGGGGGCGTGCAGGTCGGATAGTAGCTGACCCTTCCCACCCTGGACATGGACTTTTTGAGCGACTCCCCTCGGGCAGGAGGCTCCGGTCCATTCGGACCAGAACGTCCCGCCACAAAAACAGCTTCTTCCCTTCTGCCGTTGGACTTATGAACTCTTTATAACCTGGATCCCCACATCTCTTAGTCACCTCCCTCTTGTCACTTCACTATCTTTATTATTTTCTATTATTTTCTATGACATTGCACTACTTTTCTTTTTCTTCTGAGCACTCTTAGTTTTGTAAAAATTATTATTATTTTTATTTATTTTATTTTTATTATTTTTATTTTATATGTTTGCACACCAGTACCAGAACAAGTTCCTAGTCTCTGATGTTTTTCACTGACATGGCAATAAAAGCATTCTGATTCTGATTCTATTGCTGCTAAATGCACGTTTTTAAGCGCTATCGCGCTAGATTTCAGACCTAGCGCCGCTAGATTTGAAGTTTAATGCTCTTGATGCAACATTTAACACGCTTGTTTAAAATCTAGCGCGCCATTCTATCGGTTTAATCTAGCGGTTACCAAAGCATGCCATCCACCTGCTCCTGTTCCGGCCCCCTTTGTCAAATGTTAGAACTCAATGTGGCCACTGAGCCACCGTCTCCCGCTGTTGTTCGCTGGTTTAAATTTACAGAGCTGCGTGACAGATAAAATTAGCAGTGATGTTCTATTTATTTCTAACAAGCTTAACGTTCACAGTTGGTGTCGTTCTATCTCAACCATATCGGATTATTAAGACTAATACCAGCAGGTTTCTGCCACCGGCAGAAAATAAAATGTTATGATAGCACATGATCGTGCATCACGACGGGGTTATGTCATGAACTAAAAGAAGTTTACCAGAGTGAGTGAACAGGTCAGGACGGATCTGGGTTCTTCTGACTTTAAACTGAAAAAAAAAAGAATTTTTATTTGGTTTAACGGTGACTAAGCACAGCTACGCTTCCTGGAGCCTATCCCTAGATGTTATTTACACATTCCATCATTAAATTTGCTGCACTGCACGTTGAATATGTTAACATGCTTTTGCGTTAAGCCTAGGTGGACAAACATTTGACTCTTGGGCCACAAAAGCTTCTAAAGACCACAAAAGACCACATTTTTGGGTTTTTTTGTAAACTAATCAAAATTGATTACATAAGACTTGTAGAAAATATTAATTTAGCTTCAGTTTTTTTAAGTTAAATTCAATATTTTCCATTTGATTGTGGGATTTTTGGGGCTCCACTTGTTTCTACAATAAATTTTTCTTATTTCCATGTCTGGATGAAGCCCATCTGTTGTTAGAATCAATACTGAACAAGAGAAAAAATAGTTCAATTGTGAGTAAAAATGAAATTATGTCAAAGTGGGGCGGAATCTAATGGGAATTGAAGGGATAAAAAAGTAAATAATCTCACATTTGGAGGGCCAGATTAAATGGGTTAGTGGGCCATATTTGGTCCACAGACCGCAGTTTGACCACCTCTGTGCTAAGCCTTCAGAGTCAAAATTCAACCATTTAAAAGACTCAAAAAAGGTTTTAAAATACTGGGTTATTTCTTTTGTAATTTAAAAACCTTTTTTTCTCTGAAAATTACTTTATAAATGATGTTTTTCAATGACATAAAATGTCATAAAAAAAAAATAATGACACTGGGATCAGCGTGTGCGCCCCCAACCTCTATTAAAATAAAAAAAACTAAAACTGTCCTGGTTTTACATGTTTTAAATGTTTTTTTATGAGTTATTTGAACATGAGCTGCATGGTGGCGCAGTTGGTAGAACAGTGGCCCCACAGCGAGAAGGTCAGGGGTTCAAGTTTTGGGTGGGACGAGGTTTGGAACCCTGGTCTTTCTGTGTGGAGTTTGCATGTTCTCCTCGTGTATGCGTGGGTTTTCTCCGGATACTCCGGTTTTCTTCCACCCTCGTAAAACATGCATGCTAGGTTGAGTCGGTTCCTAGGTTAGGTACCAGACAGTGGCTTAGGGTGGGGGACGGTGGCTCAGTGGTTGGAGCGTTTGCCCGCGGACCGGAAGTCAACCAGAAGTTCATGGGTTCGCATCCCACTTACTGCACGTATAGGGTCTTTGGGGAAGACACCTAACCCCCTGTTTCTCCCACCATTGGCGCCGTAGTGGCAGCCTGTTGCGGTGTAGGAGTGCAGCACACAAATTTCAACAGTGAGGGATCCATAGAATGAGTTAAAATAAAAAAATAGATACATATATATATTTTTTGTTTTCATGACGACCTGGAAACAGCGTCGGTGCAATAAACATTTGCTTCAGCCAAAACCTTTTCGGTCCTTTTGTTAATCCAAGTTCAGAAAAAATGTAAAAAAATTTTAATATGAATTTACAATGTGACCGAAATAATAATAAGATTGGTCACTATGAAAATTTCCGCTAGAAAAGTATGTGTTTGTGTGTGGATGGTTGTTGTGTGTGGCCCTGCAACAGACTGGTGACCTGTTTGGGGTGTATCCTGCCTTGCGCCTGGAATCAGCCGGGATAGGCTCCCGCATTCCCTGCGACCCTGTCAGGGAATAAACGGTTCAGAAGACAAATTATTCAACCATGTATTCCTTGTTTAGTCATTCTGTAACCAGGTTGAAACTCGCATTCTCAGATCTCTAAGTGACCTCTCCGTTGAGAATATTTTTTCCGATTCGTCGTCTTCCGCTTATCCAGGGCCGATGTTGAACTGGACCAAAAATGATGTGCACCCCTGATTACATTAGGATTTGAAATTAGAAACCATGAAAACAATAAGGCACAATAAAAGCATGATAATCTGCTTCGAACTGAAGGAAGTCTATGAGGTCCCTCCTCCTCTGACCCAGTTTGGTCCAGACTGGATGAAACCCTCCAAAAATCCCCCTGAAAGCAGTGACTGTTCTATTCTTAATTTGTTAAACATGATTTTGCATGACAAATAATCATCTGGTAAAATTTTCCAGGTTTTTTTAACGTGTGTCTTTATGAGTCAGCGTGTCTTCGGAAACAAAACCCTGGTTCAAAAACATCCTGTGTTTAAAAAAAATATAAAAATCTCAATTTTTCAAATGTTTATAGAAATTTCCAGCGAGGCTTCACAGGAAATAAATGATTTCCAGCACAGATGTGGTAAAAACAACCTGCAACATCTGGAAACTCAGAAGCAACCACTGTGAGAACAAAAAGTTGTTAACCCCATCGTAACCATAGAGGGGAGACGGTGGCTCAGTGGTTAGAGCGTTCGCCCGCAAGCTAGAAGTCAACTCGAAGTTTTTGCGGGTTTGCCCACTGAGTGCACGTCTAGGGTCCTTGGAGAAGACACGTAACCCCTCGTTTGTCCCACCATTGGCGGTGTCATAAGTGGCAGCCTGCTGCGGTGAAATGCAGCACATAAACTTCCCGGGAGGGATTAATTTCCATGGTCCTCGCCCGGGAAAGGGTGGAATGCTCCCTTCGGGTCAGGGGCAGTGTCCTGCCCCAAGTGGAGGAGTTTAAGTATCTCGGGGTCTTGTTCACGAGTGAGGGAAGGGTGTAGCGGGAGATCAACAGGCAGATCGGTGGTGCGGCATCAGCAATAACTAGGACGCTGCATCGGTCCGTTGTGATAAAGAAAGAGCTGAGCCG
The DNA here is from genome assembly GCA_902685375.1 of Neostethus bicornis. NCBI lineage: Eukaryota > Metazoa > Chordata > Actinopteri > Atheriniformes > Phallostethidae > Neostethus > Neostethus bicornis. The sequence continues at coordinate 6,137,041 of LR738549.1, read as the reverse complement.
AAAAGCAAAGCTCTCGATTTACAAGTCGATCTACGTTCCCACCCTCACCAATGGTCACCAGCTGTGGGTGGTGACCGAAAGAATGAGATCGCGGATACAAGCGGCCAAAATGTGCTTCCTCTGCAGGGTGGCTGGGCTCTCATTCAGAGATCGGGTGAGGAGCTCTGCCACCCAGGAGGAGCTCAATGGCGAGACGCTCCACCTCCAGATCAAGACGAGCCAGATGGGGTGGTTCGAATGCCTCGTGAGTGAGGTGTTTCGGGCACGTCTCACCGGGAGGAGACCGAGAGGCAGACCCCGGACCAGCTGGAGAGACTATGTCTCACAGCTGGCCTGAGAACGACTTGGGATCCTTCCGGGTGAGCTGGATGATGCAGCCGGGGAGAGAGAAGCCTGGGCTTCCCGTTTGAGGCTGTTGCCCCCCCGACCCGGCCCCGGATGAGCAGAAGATGACGGAACAGAACGGATTAATAAAGTACATTAAATTAAATAAATAAATAACCCACTATGTGCTCTTTGGAAACTGTGTTATTGACAAATTTCTCTGGATTTCTTCTTGTGAAATAATCATTTTCAACACAGCCTGGATGAGGAAGGGTTTCTATTGACACATCAGTTTTTATTCCTGAGGAAAACTGAAACATCATCATTTTTTTTTTACAAACGGCTTGTTGTAATCAACGAGTTGTTGTGGCAACCCATCTCAACATCATTGTGCAACAGTTTAGTATTTCTTCACCTCTTTATGTGGAAGTTCTGAAGTGCACGTTGTCAGGGTTTTATGGGATGTGGAAGGAGGGGAGGAGGACCCAACTGCAGGACTTCAAACAAGGTTTATTAACATAATTCCGGAAGTCTGTAAAACTGAAACACAGGATTAACTCATAATTTCAAAAGTCCAAACAATAACAAAGTTCAAACATGGTCAGGCAACCAGGGTGACCTGGCTGGAAGGGATGGTATGACCCCGCAAGGGAAGTCCGGTGTGATTTCCCCTTAAATACATGGCAGGGTGCACAGATGTGTGGAATCAGGCATCATCCTCAGGTGATCCTAATCGGATTGATTGGGAACATCCAGGGCTCCCTCTGGAGGCAGGTGAGGGGTCCTGACACACATGGTGTCTTTAGGACTGATACATGTAGGAAGTTTTCCACAGAACAAGAAACCTTTTCCGAGCTGAGGCTCAGGTTAAACATGTACATCAGTACCCGACAAAGCTGGTCGACCTTTTGTTCGAATGTAAATTAGTTGATGTGGCCTTGTAACAGACTGGCGACCTGTTTGGGGTTTACCCCATTTCTGACCTGTGACTTGCCAGGGTAGGCTCCGGCGCCCCCACCCCGCCACCTTTTTGGTTTAGCGGTTCAGTAGATGACAAACTGAATTTTTTTTTTTAAATGACTTGTTTTTCACATTAAAACAAGTCTTTTCAAGTTAAAACAAAAAAAGGTTTTAATAAAAAATAATTTAACATTTTTAAGGGTATGATTAATTAAAGATAAGCAGTAATGTAAGTTTTAGGTTCCCCAAAACCCTGCAAGCAAAAATGTCAGTCACTGAGGCACTTCCATGTATGACGCAATCGCCATAGCGCAAATCGTCAAATTGACTGCCGTGGGAGTTCTAGTAGTTCTAGAAATCTGGTAGACCTATTGTTAAAAAAACACTGAATCATTATAAAAACAACACTTTGGTGTAGAAGTCCAAAGGCCAGCGCACCCCAATCTGAAGGTTGAAAGAACTGAAAAGTCGATTTTGTGCCAAATGGAACCTTTAACGTCTTTCAAGAAAGGAACTCAGAGGAAAGCAATGCCGGTGCACCTAAAACATAAACTCCAACATACAGAGATGTTTGTTGGCATCTGCTTGAAAACAAGTTGTTTTTATCAAAAAGTAAAAATCAGCTGTTGAGCACAAACGGTTGGTAGTTCGAATCCCTGTGATGTCGAGTCTGCAAGAACAAGTCAGAAATGTGTGTTTGTCTCAACAATGTTCTTGTTGTTTCAGCCTTCAGCCTCTCGATCACATGAGAGCTGCTAATAATCTTATGCAGTGAGAGTTAAACTGTGTGTGTGTGTGTGTGTGTGTGTGTGTGTGTGTGTGTGTGTGTGTGTGTGTGTGTGTGTGTGTGTAACTCCATATCATGTGAAGTGGTTGCACGTTTGTATTTTTGCACAGCCTGGTTATTATGTGGGTGGGTGTTTAATGCTAACCCCACATCGGAGACACAAATAAACTCACAATGACACGTTGTGTTTCTGATGAAGTTGTTTCAGGACACACGTGAAAGGAAAGATGAAGGATGCACATTGCAGGAAATCCAAACTATACCCAGGGTTTGTCAGTTATTTTTAGGTCACCACACATCCAGTTCACAGCATGAGACCAACACACACACACACACTGATGCCACCTGCTGCCTATATTTTCAGTGTAGGCAGCTGTGTGTGGGTTTTTTTTTCATTTTAATGGGATGTTTCTAAGCTTTAGCTCCATGTTACCAGGGTCAGTATTCCTTATGAGGTCCAAACCAGCTGCGACTGTCGCTGTCATTCCTGCGGTTCTGGTTTATTTCATGTGGAAATCTAAAGTTTCAAAAGGAGTAGCCCAGCAGCCCAAAAGGATCAAATTACAAAGTTCCCATTTAAACCACACTTGTGCATAATTAAAAGATACGGTGCAGAAATAAACCAGTTTATTAAAGCATGCAACACGGTCGCCATTAAGCCCTTACCGGGAAGTCGCCACATTGTGACACACCACAGCTTCTCAGATATGAAAGAAAAGCACAAAACACTCATTCTTTAAACATCAACATCTTCAAATCTATTTTAGGAAAGAAGTTAGTCACAACGTGAGATAATAAAAGTTGTTGTGCTTTTGCGACAAAGTTCGTTTTATCTTCTGAAAAATTTACCGTCAATAAGATGGAGGAAAAGCTGGAGAGGTGGAGGTTTGCACTAGAAAGAAGAGGAATGAAGATTAGTCAGAGTAAGACAGAGTACATGTGTGTGAATGAGAGGGATCCAAATGGAAAAGTGAGGTTACAGGGAGAAGAGAGAAAGAAGGTGGAAGATTTTAAGTATCTAGGATCAACAGTCCAGAGATATGAAGAGTGTGGAAAAGAGGTGAAGAAGCAAATGGTACGTTTGGAACATTTCATTGCCGCAAAATCTTTTCCTAATTAGAAAACAACTAAATTTTGGGGCTGATTTATTGTCAAGATATTCTTTGAGACGGGCTTTTAAAAAGAGGTTGAACAAAGTAAAGAATTCTAAGTAGCATGAGTGAGGACAGGTGTCCACATCCGTAGAAAACTTTTTTCAGAAATATGACAAGACGGACTGGACTTTCAGCATTGTTAGCAAGTCAGAAAAATGTTGATATATTCTTAAAAATAATTGCATAATTTATCGATCGAAGGATGGTTTTGCATCGTGACTTCGTGCACAAAAGGGGACTTTTGCCACTGGATTGTTTTTTTTTAAATACAGATGTTTTTTTATTTTATTTTGTTTATTTTGAATTACTCTATTCATCCCTCACCGGGGAAATTTGTTCGCTGCACTTGTGGAGCTTTTCATCTTTTCAAGCAATTTTTTTCTTTATTAATTCCATACATTAAGATGATAATCATATAATAGTTACCAAGTGACTGATTGATACAGATGGAGGACTACCGAAGGCTTAGTGTGAAATGCTCAAACCGTCACTGATTTATTGTGCTGGGCAAATAGCTGGCTTCGCATCAGAAAGGAAAGACCTTGCAGTTTAGGTTAATAGACAAAGATTAACAACCTACAGAAGCTCAGGAAGTCTGCTCGCTCTTCTTAAAAGCCGAGAGGGATCAAGAGGCTATCATCTAAATCAGTCCTAAAAGAGGAAATAAATAATAATGTCTTTTTCTTTTTTGTGCAGGTCAACCTAATCCAACACTGTGAGCTGACAGCACACCAAAGGTAAGCAAAGCCAAAAGATATCCAGTAGGTTTTAGGTCTTAAAGCGGGGGTCTCGAACTCCAGTCTTGGAGGGCTGGTGTCCTGCAGGGACGGTGTCCTGAAGGTTTTCCATGTGTTCTTTAATCTACACTAGTGCTTCTCAATTATTTTCTGTTGCGCAGCCCTACTGAAGAAAAAAATATTTTGCACCCCCTACTCTCTGCCGTGACTATAATTAGTATCATTTGTCTATGAATTTGTTCTAAGTACACCTCTGCATAACATTGTATCCTCATTAACATTAAAAAAAAAAAAAAGAAAGAAAAAGCGACGTACAACAAAGAACAACTTTATTAACATTGTTTTTTAGTCTGTAACAGAAAAAAAGATTTAAAGTGCATCAATTAACTTGAAATTCAAAAAGCGCCAACTACTGTAGTGCAGTGGTCCCCAACCACCGGGCCGTATAGAATGAAGAAATAACTTCTATTATTTCCATTTGGTTTATTATTTCAGTCTTTATCATAAAGGTTTTCTTGATTCTTGATGGCGATATTTCAATTTGAAAAGTGCCCGGATACAGAGTTACGAAGCAGACTGGAGTTTAGAAACACTCTTCAGGTTTCAGGTCAAAATAGGACTGTCTGGTTCCAGCAAAACAAACTCAGAACTCTGATTGATCTAGTCACTTTGTTTTTGTAATGTCCTTTATTTTGAAGGTATGTTTACCGTTACCAAGGCAACCAGATTACGTTTGAGCAGACAGAATGTTTCCATGTTATAAAGACGCAGCTAATAAATTTTCTCGTGAGGACAAAAATGATTTAAGTTTATCATTTATTTAAAACCCCCATATTTTTCAGGCTGGAATTATTTTGTTTTTCTGCTACACCTTTAGACGAAGGCAGCACAGTGGCGCAGTGGGTAGCACAATGGCCTCACAGCAAGAAGGTCGTGGGTTCGAGTCCTGGGTAGGGACGAGGCTTGGAACACTGTCCTTTCTGTGTGGAGTTTGCATGTTCTCCCCGTGTTTGTGTGGGTTTCCTCCGGGTACTCCGGTTTCCTCCCACCCTCCAAAGACATGCATGCTAGGTTGATTGGCCGGTGCCAAATTGCCCCTAGGAATGAAGTGTGTGTGTTTGTGTGGATGGTTGTATGTGTGTGCCCCCGCAACAGACTGGCGACCTGTTCGGGGTGTACCCTGCCCTTCGCCTTAAATTAGCCGGGATGGGCTCCGGCACCCCCCGCAACCGCCGAAAGGAACTGACGGATTAGAAGATGACTGACTGACTGACTGACTGACCTTTAGACCAGTCCGTGAAAATATTATCAGACACTAAACCGGTCCGTAGCACAGGAAAGGTTGGGGACCTCTGCTGTAGTGGATGTGCAATTACACTTTATTCTAGTACGGCAAAAAAGAAACATGTTCCACAGGGTCACACGCATCCCCCTGGCATCGCGCCGCGCCACACTATTTGAGAAGCACTGATCTACACACATAATCCAGATTATTAAGTCAATGTGTTAAATTTCACTGACTGTTGATTTCACTTTACGTGCGTCAGCTACAGTATTTGGAACCAGGAACACATGGAAAACCTTCAGGATACCGTTCCTCGAGGACCATGTCTTGAAGTTTTACTGAAACATACATCAATTGGACATCCAGATAAATATTTTAGATTTTGGTTCACGTCTTTGCTGGATTTCAGACTATGTCGGAGTGTTTTAAGCTGAGATTCGTCTTCTTTTGTCCTCTGTGTGTCCCGTTTCTTCCATTACGTGGTGATATAAGGTTTACTCATTTGTTTGGAAACCACTTTTTTGCTGTTTAATATCCTGTTTTCTGTCAGAATGTCTGATCTTTGCTGTTTTTCAAACATAAAACCACAGTTCAAACCAAGTTTTTCAAACATAAAATCAGTGATCCCTTTCGTCTGGAGCTTTTGTTTCTTCTTGAATAATTTACAAGTCAGGGGCTGGGCTGAAAATAAGGAACATGCACGACCCCTCCATTTTCTGGCTCTCTTTCGACTCGTATTTCACGTAAAAAGAATCAATAAACAGATCAATGATTTCACTCTGACCTTAACCCATAAAAACTGAGGTGATCATGTTTCCATGGTTTTAATTAATCAGATCTTTTTTTGTCTGTTTATTTTATTTTACACACTGGAAACCTTGGGAAAAAAAGGAAGTAAACTGTTGCCACGGATACGAGGAGTTTTGTACCCACAGGAAGTTCTGACTGTGTAACAGATACTGGGAAAAATCAAACTCTTTCTATTCTTAGAAGATCAGACGACCCGTTTGTTCCTGTGTACGCCACATGGCGACCCCTAAACAGTAAAACCAAGACACGCTGTTTATTTGTTCATAAGCAATAAAACTGGTCAAAATACAATGGATTTTTCTCATATTTGGTAAAAAATTGCAATAATATCTTAAAGTTTTCTTAACTGCTTCTTTTGTCCTCTGTGTGTACAAGCCACTTTCCGATTTCCATCGGTTTATTGGCAATTTGGCTGTTTCATCCATTGAAGATACTTAGGATCAACAGTCCAGTGCAATGTAGAGTGTGGAAAAGAGGTGAAGAAGTGTGTTCAGGCAGGCTGGAACGGGTGGAGGAAAGTATCAGGTGTGATGTGTGATAGAAGAGTTTCAGCTAAAATGAAAGGGAAAGTGTACAAAACCGTGGTGAGACCCGCCATGCTGTTTGGTCTAGAAACAGTTGCACTGAAGAAAAGACAGGAAACTGATGAAGGTATCAGAGATGAAGATGCTGAGGATCTCCCCGGGAGTGACCAGGATGGACAGGATCAGGGGAACAGCACATGTTAGAGGTTTTGGAGGTAAAGTCAGAGAGGCCAGACTGAGATGGTTTGGACATGTGCAGAGGAGAGAGAAAGAGTACATAGGAAGAAGGATGCTGGGTTTGGAACCACCAGGAAAGAGGACGAGGGAAAGACCAAAGAGGAGGTTCATGGATACAGTGAAGGAAGACATGAAGATAGTTGGTGTGACCAAAGAGGATGCAGGAGATAGGGTTAGATGGAAGAAACTGACTTGCTGTGGCGCCCCCTGAAGGGAAATACCGAAAGAAGAAGAAGATGCATTGAAGAAAAAATTAATTTTGCCCCAATGTTTTTCATTAAATTTTCTGTCTCCAATTATTCTAGATCATGAAATTTATTCTCTAGATTATCATTTAATTGTTTCATTAGATAAAACTTAATATAATTCAATGCTTCACCCTTAATTTGACCTTCACTTTCCTCGTGATTGTTTTAACGAAGAAGCTCGTTTCCTATTGGATGAATGAACCCATCTCGCCCCTTATTGACAGTCACATATGTTCCACATACATTCGGCCTTCTATTTTAACTGCTTTGATGTTATTATTAAACTCCTGTTGCCACCATCCTGTTTCCTGTCTGCTACTATCTTATTTTTATCCAGCAGGTTTGAGCTGACATGTGGTCAGAATGATTCTGTTTTTTTTTTTTTGCTTCGTATGATCTCTGTATTCGATATCTACACATCTTGATTCTTTTTATAGTCTGGATAAAACTGTTTCCAGTTGATGAATGGAAAACAAAGTCACTGTTTCAGAACTTAAAAGGTTTGACAGACTTTATGGTTGCGTGTTTTTACAGACGCGTAAAAAAAAAATCCTTTCTCAACATCCTAATATATTTATCAGTCTGTTAAAAGCTGCAACTTAACTTTACTTTTGATCATTTTCCAGATAATTCCGCACAATGTAGATTTTTTTTAAATTCCGGCAGACTGTAAGTTAAGTTTGCTATAATCCAGAATATAAAACCAATATTTACCTGTTTTTTAAATGGACTAATTATACAGCTCGTTTCTACTTGTGTTGGTACCCAAGGCGCTTTACATTGAAGCTCACATTCATACCTGATGGGGGAAGCTGCCATGCAAGCTGCAAACCACCATCAGGAGATGGTATCTTGCTCGTCAAGTTTGGCATGAACTTTGGGCGGGGTATCGAACCGGCGACTGTCCGGTTACAGGACAGTCGCCCTACCCTCCGAGACATCCTTCCTCGTTATGCTTAAAACCGATTCTTATTACCACTATCTTCCTGAACACAAGGACTACCAGAATTCTAGAACTACTAGAACTCTCACGGCCGTCAATTTGACGACTAGCGCTATGGCGATGACGTTTACTTTTTTCGGCTACCAAACTACAAACATGGTGAACGGACTTTTGTTTTTATGTCATGGTATCATCTCTAAGAAGGTCGTGGGTTCGAGTCCCGGGTGGGGACGAGGCTTGGAACACTGTCCTTTCTGTGTGGAGTTTGCATGTTCTCCCCGTGTTTGCGTGGGTTTCCTCCGGGTACTCCGGTTTCCTCCCACCCTCCATAGACATGCATGCTAGGTTGATTGGCCGGTTCCAAATTGCCCCTAGGAATGAATGAGTGTGTGTGTGGATGGTTGTATGTATGTGGCCCCGCGACAGACTGGCGACCTGTTCGGGGTGTACCCTGCCCTTCACCTTAAATCAGCCGGGATGGGCTCCAGCACCCACCGCAACCCCGAAAGGGATAGACGGATAAGAAGATGACTGACTGTATCATCTCTGGCCTCTGATTGGGCTGGCTGTTTTCTAATTTCTGAAATTGTAAACCAATCCCTGACATAGTTGCTCGGGTAAAATTAAATTGAGCAAAGACACCATTCTGGCTAGATAAAAGGGTTAGAGAAGATTAAACGTGAATAACAGCAGAAATAACCAGATTAAAATAGAAAAGATGAGACTTAAATCGCTTCAAAATGGTTTTAGAAAAAGGAACAAAGGCAGTTTAAAAAGGACACGGAATAAATAAAAAAGTTCTTCTTGTTTTTGTTCATTGGTGTAGGACGCTGCATCAGTCCATTATGGTAAAGAGAGAGCTTAGCCGAAAAGCAAAGCAAGTCAATCTACGTTCCCACCCTCACCTATGGTCTCCAGCTGTGGGTGGTGACCGAAAGAATGAAATCGCGGATACAAGCGGCCGAAATGAGCTTCCTCCACAGGGTGGCTGGGCTCTCACTCAGAAATCGGGTGAGGAGTTCTGCCATCCGGGAGGAGTTCGGTGTCGAGCCGCTCCTCCTCCAGATCGAGAGGAGCCAGATGGTGTGGTTCAGGCATCTGGTCAGGATGCCTCCCGAGCGCCTCGCTGGTGAGGTGTTTTGGGCACGTCCCACCGGAAGGAGACTAAAAGGCAGACCTTGGACCCGCTGGAGAGACTATGTCTCACAGCTGGCTGGGGAACAAGTCGGGATCCTTCCAGGTGAGCTGGAGAATGCAGCCGGGGTGAGAGAAGTCACTGGGGTGAGGCTGTTGCCCCCGCGACCCGGCCCCGGATGAGCGGACAATGACTGAACAGAACGTTGTGTTCTTTCTTCAAAGCATTGTTAGTAAAACACCGTCTTCTTTTAATTCATGATGATTTTTTCGGACATGTTTTTATGGCTTTACATATTCATAAACTCACAGCCGATGCTGAAACATGCTTAGATTGAAGAACTACAAGAAATTTTTATATGAAAAAAAACCAAACAAATCAAATTGAGCTTGATGTTCTTGTCGTTTATTGCTTCTCCGTGCTTTTTGGCTACGCACTCTTTGAACTCTGGTTTTATCATCTTGAAGCCCTGCAGGGGACTGAGATTTTTCAAACTTCAGCACTTAGCCAAAGCCATTCGGCCATCTCAGTGTGTGAATGTTGTAAATCAGTGGTTGGTGGAGGCTGATTCTCAGAAAACCTACTCCAAACCACCTGTGGTGAGTTGTGCAAGAACAGCGGAAAATAAAAACAGATTTTTGTGTTAACGTTTTTTTTAATAAATATAAAGTCTTTTTTTTTATGCTTTCTAAACTTGACCTGAAAGACGGAAAATTCATTCATCATATTCTAAAGCTAAAGAGTTACGTAACGCTGAGGTAACACACTCTGTATTTATGTGTTTTTGTATGTGTGTAGGGCTGAAATAGAAATTTCATTGGGAAGTTTGGTTTCCGACAAAAATCCAACGGTGGTTGGAAAATTGCGTATGAGTGATTCTGGCTTGCCATCACCGAGCTTCCTTGCGTAAACACACACATCTATTCAGCTGTGGCAAAACAGAGTCCACGCTGATGTGAAGGAGTTACTGAAGTTTCTCTACGTAATCAGCCTCTGAAGGAAGATGGGACTTTCCAGGATGAAGTCAGTTGCCTTCAGAAGTTTGCATGAGTTCTGTGTTTAAAATTCAAACTAAACTCTTTGTGAATCCTAACTTGGCATCTAGCTAAAAAAAAAAAAAAAAAATCACTGTTCCAGACAAGTTTCAATTAGGTGGCACCTCATCCTACTGTTTGAAACAACTCAGTGGTGCCCATTATGTTGATCGCAATCCACCAGTCGATCTCAGAAAAGGGCTTTTGGTAAATGTCATGGTACTTTTATCATTTCATCAGGGTGGAATGCCCCCTGCAGGTCAGGGACAGGGTCCTGCTCCAAGTGGAGGAGTTTAAGTATCTTGGGGTCTTGTTCACAAGTGGGGGAAGGATGGAGTGGGAGATCGACAGAAAGATCGGTGCGGCATCAGCAATAACTAGGACGCTGCATTGATCGATGTGGTAAAGAAAGAGCTGAGCCGAAAAGTAAAGCTCTCGATTTACAAGTCGATCTACGTTCCCACCCTCACCTATGGTCACCAGCTGTGAGTGGTGACCGAAAGAATGAGATCACGGATACAAGCGGCCGAAATAGGCTTCCTCCACAGTGTGGCTGGGCTCTCACTCAGAGATCGGGTGAGGAGTTCTGGCATCCGGGAGGAGCTCGGTGTCAAGCCGCTCTTCCCCCAGGTCGAGAGAAGCCAAATGGGGTAGTTCGGGCATTTGGTCAGGATGCCTCCCGAGCGCCTCGCTGGTGAGGTGTTTTGTGCACGTCCCACCGAGAGTAGACCAAGAGGCAGTTTCCTAGTCCCGCTGGAGAGACTATGTCTCACAGCTGGCTGAGGAATAACTTGTGATCCTTCCTGGTGAGCTAGACGATGCAGCTCGGGTGAGAGAAGCCTGGGCTTCCCGTCTGAGGCTGTTGACCCTGCAACCTGGCCCCGGATAAGCTGAAGACGACGGAACAAAACTTTCATCATTTTGCCATCATCGAAACTCAGGTTTACCTCACCCTGGCCACCTCTTCTAACTCATACGGAAACATCCAGACATCTTCCCTGGCCAGTTCTGTAAGTTAGCTTCCATGTCTTCTACCAGTTGGACATGCTTGAAACACGTCACCTCCTGACATGGAAGCGTCTTAATCAGAGGCCTAACCCCACCTTCTGGCTTCTGTCTAGACAGAAAAGTACTTCTCTGAGTGAGTACTCACCCTCGGGGTACTCACTCAGGCCAGAATTCAATAGTCCTCTTCACCACTTTCCCTCTGGCCCGTACTCACATAGGGTTTCACCATATTAAACCCAACCACATTTTTCAGTAGTGAAACACTGTTTATGACATATAACAAATTTAACACAGTTTATGTAAATTAATGTTTTGCCTTACTTGTAGTCGGTAAATAATATTGACCACAACAATGTCCATCAACAAAAAAGAACATTCTGAATTCCCAGAATCAGGCTGTTCATACGAAATGTACAAACTAGCATCATTCTGCCGGGTACAGAACAAACATGTCCACCTCCTCCCACATGACCACCAGCTGGAACTTCTTGTCTTCTGTTTGTTTCTCTAAAAACCAAAACGGTTGTAATTTGGGCTGAATTTGGGTGTAAAACACACCTCATACCAGGCGTCACATTACACGAGTACTAGTGAGATCTGCTGGGATCTTTTGTGCAACACAAACACACAAATTGACCTGCAATTAAGAGGGAATGTATTTCTATTGTTAAGTACTGTTGAGGATTTAGACGCTTAAACAAAAGATTTTTTTTTTTTTTAACAACTTTTAGGTAATCCTACCAACAGTGTAGCATATGAATTCCACCGTGCACTACTGGCTACCGGTCTTAAATGAACTCAATAAATTCAACTCGCGCTTTCGTCGGTTAAAACAATGTCAATATATTTCTATTCACTTTTTATCTGTGACATATCTTTGTTTTTTTTTCTTTATACTTTATTAACCCCTGACTTGGAAATTTGTGTGCTGCACTACGCCGCAGCAGGCTGCCACCGATGATGGCGCCAATGGTGGGAGAAACGGGGGGTTAGATGTCTTCTCCAAGGACTTAGACGTGAACTCAGTGGGATGCGAAATATCTATGTTGGTAAATGTTGTTGAGGTAACGTGAAACAGTCCCTGGTATAAAACCCAAAAACTAGAAAAGCACTCAGAGAGCAAAGACCTCCGCCAAACTCTACAGCCGCCCCTTTTTCCTGCCAACCAATCGGTGCAAATGAACAGAACCAATTTGAACTTGACACAACCTAAGCTTTTTCCTTAGGGATCAGAGTTCTAGTATCCTGTCCTCTGATTCTAAAGTTCCACCGTGTGACAAGACTTTAAATGCAACCTTTAGACCAAAAAGGTTGACCTGGATCAATCCCAACTTTAACCACTTCATCTTTCCATCGTAGCTACATCCTGATGATCCACCCATAACTTTTTGAGTTATTTTATTCACACACACAAACACACATGCAACGCCCATTACCTAACCTCAGATGCAGAGGAACAGTATATCCAAAAGAAAAATGGCCCCTTGAAGTAGTTTGTTTAGAAAAAGAAACTAAACAAACTTGGTGCTCTATATCCACATGCAATCAAAGAATCTGATGCCAACATGAAATTTATTTATTTATTTTATTTTATTTATTTTGAATTACTCTATTCATCCCTCACCGGGGAAATTTGTTTGCTGCACTCCTTACACCGCAGCAGGCTGCCCTTCAACGGCGCCAATGGTGGGAGAAGTGGGGGTTAGGTGTCTTCTCCAAGGACCCTAGACGTGCTCTCCGTGGGACGCGAACCCGCGACCTTCCGGTCCGCGGGCAAACGCGCTAACCACGCGGCCACCGTCTCCGAAATCATGGGTCCATCATAGTAAATGATTGAGGGAAGGGCTTCTTGGTCCCCTTCGGTCTTCTTTGTACCAATATGGTTTAACCAGCACAGTCTACCTGAGACTTTTTGAAGAATTGAATTGAAGATACTTTATTTATCCCCAAAGTAATTTTGAGTGCTGGAGTGCTACAATCATACAATGTCATACATGTTTTTTTGTTTTGTTTTTTTTAAACCGTTGTAAATGGCAGTAATTACAGGTTTGAAAGTGAAGGTTAGTTTGATGGATGATGGTTCCGTTCCGTAATCTTCCGCTTGTTCCGGGGTCAGGTCGCGGGGTCAACAGCCTCAAATGGGCAGCCCAGGCTTCTCTCACCCCGGCTGCATCCTCTAGCTCACCCGGAAGGATCCCAAGTCGTTCCCCGGCCAACTGTGAGACATAGTCTCTCCAGCGGATACAGGCTCTGCCCCTTGGTCTCCTCCCGGTGGGACGTGCCCGAAACACCTCGCCCGTGTGGCGCTCGGGGGGCATCCTGACCAGATGCCCGAACCACCCCATTTGACCCCACTCGACATGGAGGAGGAGCGGCTCGAGCTCCTCCCAGATGGCAGACCTCCTCACCCGATCTTTGAGTGAGAGCCCAGCCACCCTACGGAGGAAGCTCATTTTGGCCGCTTGTACCCACAATCTCAATCTTTCGGTCATCACCCACAGCTGGTGAACATAGGTGAGGGTGGTAACGTAGCTTGATTTGTAAATCGAGAAAATGGAGGATGCTAAGAATAATTTTCTGTACCGTCCCTTTGAGCAGCTGGGTTGCAGGAGTCTGTTGCTGAAGCTGCTCTTCAGATGGTCCTCAGATTCACAAAGGGGGTGGGAGAGATTTAGCATGATTGATGACAGTTTTTGTTGATCATGTCCATCCCTTTTAACGCTACTTCCTGTAAGATGATGCGCCATTTCACAAAGATCGCAATTACACCACAATTATGAGTTCACTGTCCTCCGATGTCTTTTGGGGCTACCAGATCTCAGTACAATAGACTAGCAGTGAGGGGGTTCTCGTCATCACAGCAACCCTGTGGTGTTTTTTTTTAAACATAGACTAAACTGCCGAAAGACGTTTCTAACATGATGATGAATCCATCTCACCAGGAACTAAAGGAATACTTGGAAAAGGGAGTTCACCAGATACAAGAGGGAGGTGAACATGTGTTCCAGACTGAAACGTCAAGTTCTCTGAAGATCTGCTGTGTAAACTAATAGCAGCACATTCTCCATCTACGTACCTCCCACTCTGGATTAATCTCACTTCCTTGCATTGAGAGATGGAGGCAGATGTCGATAGGAGGCAGCGAGCCGAGAGGAAATGATGTAATCCCCACTGTAGGTCTCATGGGAAGTGATATCATTGTTGCTGGATCAGCAGGCGGCTCCTCGCTCGTCCTCTGCTTCCTCTGCCTCTCTCTTTCCTGTTGGAGAGCAGCGTAACGCTTCTGTGCTGAAATTACAGACACATTCATTCACACTGCAGATACACAACAAACATCCATCTGCTGCTGAAGTGGGCACCAATGTTTGCTGGGATCCAGAACACACGCAGTAACAGTTGGGTTTTACAGCTTTGCAACGTTTCCACTATGCCTCCAATGTCCTGGTGTTTAGAAAAAACAGTTACACAGAGTGGCTGCACGTTGGCGCGGTGGTTAGCACAATGGCCTCACAGCGAGAAGGTTGGGGTTTGAGTCCTGGATTGGGGGCGAGGCTTGAAATACTGCCTATTCTATGTGGAGTTTGCATGTTCTCCCCGTGTACGTATTCTCTGGGTACTCCAGTTTCCTTTTACCCTCCAAAAACATGCATGATAGGTGGATTGGCCGCTATGAAATTGCCCCTAGAAATTAATGTGTGTGTGTGGCCCTGCAACAGACTGATGAACTGTTCGGGGTGTACCTTGCCTCTTGCCTGGGATAGGGTCCGGCTCCCCGTAAACCCATTTCATGGATTAAAAGTTCAGAAGACAAAACGAAAGAGTTTTAGAGTTTTTTTCTGAATAAAACTGTAATATTTGATCTTTGGTCCCTCTTAAAAAATATATATTTATATAAACAAAAATATGTCAATCGTTTGTGCTGTAAAAATTTTTGTTTGCGCTATTTTAGTTTTTTAGAAATTTACGATTCTTTTTTTGGGTCAATATGACATCATCCAGCCCCTCATTTTGCTTAAAAATCCGAGAAAACTTCTAAATATTGTGTAAATTGTTTGTGCTACGTTTGTGCTGTTATGTGCTGTAAATATTTTTGTTTGTGCTGTTTTAGTTTTTATTTATTTTAAGAAATACAATTTGGACGACGACGTAATTAAAACCGTGATTCATTTCCGAGCGTAGCCATCTTTAATGATGTCATTGTCCATATTGTATTTCTTAAAATAAATAAAAACTAAAACAGCACAAACTAAAATGATTACAGCACATAACAGCACAGACGTACGACAAACGATTTATACCATTCTTAGGAGTTTTCTCGCGTTTTTAAGCAAAATGAGGGGCTGAATGACGTCATATTGATCTAAAAAAAAATCGTAAATATTTTTGTAAAAAACAAATAAAATAGCACAAACGAAATTTTGTAGAGCACAAAACAGCACAATGATTGACTTATTTTTGTTTATATATATATTTTTCTGAGAGGGGCCAGCTTCACGGAGCTATATTTGATAGCTAAATTTAAACAAACGAACATGGAACTGTTTCTAAACCACTTTTTTTAAGTAGAGTCATTGGGAGTGAAGGAGCGTATCTCGTTAGTATCAGGCACATGGTAGGGTACACCTTGATCAATTCACCAGTATACCACATACAGTCTTATTGGCAATTTGACGATGACAAATTCATCTGCTACGTATCATCCATGTCTTCGGAGGGTAGGAAGAAACTGGACAGAATATTGATGTGCACATGAAGAACATGCAAACTCTACAAAGAAAGACCGGTATTCTTATGCTTTAGAGTTTTAGAGGTGTGGTTGGGGGCCTTTCTCTTCTTCGCTCGAGGTTTTAGAGGTTTTCAAATCATCTCATGCTGGTGAAATCCTCATTTACCCCATTTTCATTCTAAAAAGTTCACAATGAATATTGTGTTGCTAACAGGCTTTTAACCTAGAAATGAGGGTGAACCTTCCTGTTAGTCTTCTCACCAACCAGAGAACGTTGAAGCTTAAAAGCAAAACGCTCTAGAAGAGAACTAATGCCCCGCTGTGATGAAATAAAACCTCAAAGACCTCTCTGATGCACACTGGTGCACTAGTTAATTGAGGAAGGAGAGAAATAAGAGTAGAAGGAACTGGAAAAGCAAAAGCAGATGACCAAAAAATAACTTTTCTTTCATCTATTAATTTATTTACTGCTTGTCCACGTAGGGGCCTCCTGAACCTATCCCTGCTAGATTTAGGCAAAAGGTGGGGTTCACCATAGACCATGTTGGGCTAACAATGGCCCATGGACAACACGCGGCCCGTTAAACGTTTAATCCGGCCCGGCAAACTTAAAAAATTTAAATAGATAAACCTTGTTAATGTTTTATTTCTCTTGCAATTCTGATGTTTTCTCACTAGATGGCGCACTCTAAATATATTGGATTTGTTGAGAAAACAACAACACTGGTCCCATTAAAATGTGTGTGTCTTTGTCATGCGCACATTGTCAAAAAAAAACAGTGTGCGCAGGTATGGAAACCCATTGGGCCCAATACACGCACATAAACAAGCGTGTTAGATGTTAAAACAAGTTAAATGTTACATCAAGCGCTTAGATTTCAAACCTAGCGCCGCGAAATGCTCGTTTTTAAATGCTATCGCACTAGATTTCAGACCTAACGCAGCTAGATTTGAAATGTAACGCTCTTGATGTAATTTTTACCGCGCTTGTTTAAAATCTAGCGCGCCATTCTATCGGTGTAATCTAGCGGTTACCAAAGCATGCCATACATCTGATCCTGCTCCGGACCCTTTATTTGTTAGATTTGTCAAATGTTAGAACTCAATGTGGCCCGCAAACCAAAAAAGTTTGCCCATTCTTGACCTAAGCCGTTCACAACGTTGTTGTGGAGCCACTGATAACACGGACAACCACTTACGAGCTCATTCACATTTTTCCAGTGACCAATCAACTTACCATCCCTCTAATGAAGGTTGGGAGAAAGCGGGGGTATTGGTTGAGAACCCCCAGAGATATCAGGCAAACATCACATAGAAAGGGGAGTGACTCTAGTCCCACCGCAGCCTGGGCTTGAACTTGCAAACTACTTGCAATTGAACCACAATGCTATCTAGTGTATTGCGGGGCATTATGAGGTGTACTGCGGATGTCCCATCACGAGGAGACCCAGGGGGAGACCTAGGACCTGCTGGAGGGACTACTTCTCAAAGTTAGCCAGGGAAAGCCTTGGGATTCTCCCAGGTTAGCTAGAGCGGTGGTCCCCAACCTTTTCTGCGCCACGGACCGGTCTAAAGGTGTAGCAGAAAAACTAAGACCAGCCTGAAAACTAGCTTTTTTAATCAATAATAACAACTTTAAAACCACTTTGTCTTTACGAGAAAATTTTTTAGCAGCATCTTTATAACGTGAAAATATTCTCTCTGCTCGAACGCACACTGGTTTCTATGGTAACGGTAAACATACCTTCAAAATAAAGGATATCACAAAAACAAAGTGAATAAAAATGCTAGTTAGATTCTTCAAAGTAAGACTAGATCAATCAGAGTTCTGAGTTTGTTTTGCTGGAACCAGACAGTCTCATCTTGACCTGAAAGCTGAAGAGTGTTTCTAAGGTCCAGTCTGCTTCGTAACTCTGTAACTCCCCTAAGCAAAGACGCTTCCTGTAGATCTTTGGGTTTTTTTCTCATTTTACTAGTTTAGGGGTTTAAATTTAATGGGATGATGCGTCAAAAGTGAGTCATTGACGGATGTAAGGAAGAAAATTTGGGGACTTTTCAAATCAAAACATCCGTATGGCTCGAATAATAAACCAAATGGAAATAATAGAAGTTATTTCTTCTTTCTGTGCGGCCCGGTACCACATGACCCACGGGCCGGTTTTGGTCCGCAGCCCGGTGGTTGGGGACCACTGAGCTAGAGGACATTACCAGGGTTAAGCATCGGCCTCCCCGACTGAAGCTGTTTTCCCCATGTCCCAGCCCAGGATGAGTGGAAGACAACGAAACGGTGCTAACTGAACAGACCTGCTGTTTTTCATTAAAAAACAAATAAAATAGAAGCGACTTTGTGTATAAATTTCATCACTCAGAGATAATCCCAGATGTTGTTCTAATGTTTTTGTGATTAATCCGTAGTTTGAACTGAATCAAGAACATCTTCTTGTGTTTATTGATGTTTCTAATGAGATTTTGAGCTCGTGTTTAATAATCACACATGTAAACTATAGTTGCTGGGGATTTTTGGCCGGCAGAAAGAACTGGTTTAGTTTTTCGGTCCTCATTAGTTGCTCTTTTTCATCAAGTTTGCTGCGAAAAGAAATTATTTGCAGATCAGAACCTCCTGATTGTGGTTAGCTGGATTTGAGATGAGGAATCCTGCATGAAAGGCAGAACAGCATGCACGAAGCGGTATCGCTGTCGGACCTGGCAACAGTTCAGGACACACACACTGAGTGTGTAAGTCGTGTAATTGATGTCCTGGTGTGAATCCTGTGGCTAATTACCCCGTCCAGACACAAAAACACACTGTGTGGCTTGTTTACTGCCACTTATTCAATGTTTACAGAATAACTAGGCATCATTTCTGCCATTTAATCAACTTTTTTTGGTCGGTCAGCTCTTATTCTTTGCCTTCATATGTTGTTACGTAAAAACTAGAGTGTAAACAACCAGAGGTGTTTATCTTGTTAATATTTTGAGAATAAATCAACTTTTCGGAACTTTCTACCTGTAAATAGTGACAAATGTGCCTTGTATTTGTCACCAAAGTGGTTTTTAGAATGATTAAACTTTTTTGAACATTAGTTTTTCTCCCGTTCTGTTTCATTGTCTTCTGCTTATCCGGGGCCGGGTCGAGGGGGCAACAGCCTCAGACGGAAAGCCCAGGCTTCTCTCGCCCTGGCTACATCCTCCAGCTCACCCGGAAGGATCCCAAGTCGTTCCCCCGCCAGTTGTGAGACATAGTCTCTCCAGTGGGTCCGGGGTCTGCCCCATGGTCTCCTCCCGGTGGGACGTGCCTGAAACACCTCACCTGCGAGGCGCTCGGGTGCATCCTGACCAGATGCCCGAACCACCCCATCTGGTTTCTCTCGACCTGAAGGCGGAGCGACTCGACACCGAGCTCCTCCTGGATGGAAAAACTCCTCACTCGATCTCTGAGTGAGAGCCCAGCCACCCTGCGGAGGAAGCTCATTTCGGCCACTTGTATCCGCGATCTCATTCTTTCGGTCACCACCCACAGCTGGTGACCAAAGGTGAGGGTTGGAACGTAGATCGACTTGTAAATCGAGAGCTTTGCTTTTCGGCTCTGGTCTTTCTTTACCACGACAGATCGATGCACCGTCCTACTTATTGCTGACGCTGCACCGATCCTTCTGTCGATTTCCCATTCCATCCCTCCCCAACTCATGAACAAGACCCCGAGATATTTAAACTCCTCCTGCAGGGGGCATTCCATCCTTTTTCAGTTTTTTTTCTCATAAGAAATGTTAAAGTCCGTGTAGTCCCTCATTCATCCAGGAGTGATCCATAGTAGAATAAGTTTGAAAAAAGTCTTCTGGACAGTTTAATTCTTGATCGAGACGTTTCAACTTCCATCCGGAAATCATTTTCAATCTGAATGAAATGGACTCCAGTTTTCAGAAATGGACTCCATTTTGTTAAACTTGTTAAATGTTACACTTTATTAGTCTAACGAACAAACATGGCCGCCCTCTCACAAGTATTAATTGAACAGATTTATTGGGGAAAGAAAAGATGTTTCTATTGGTCTTTGATAAAGGTCTGTCTCATGCCTGCTGGGGTCTTTGGAGACATAAATCTGTTTCAGTTAAATCTGTGGTTTTCACAAAAACATTCCTTAAAACGGTCTGAAATCAGTTGAATATGTGAGTGAAAACAACTGGTGCATCGAGCTGGGAACCTCTGGGCTTAGTTTGGAGACGAAAAAAATCTGTAGATAGTCTCAACACCACAAAATGTTGCTTCAAGATGTGTACATCCTGTTTTTTCTCCAAAAGATTGTTTTTGATTAGATTCATCAGGACAGATCCACCACAGAAACTGTGTTTCAGATTTTTCCAAGTTTGTTTTATTTCTAGCTTCTCAGGATAAAATTTGTTGCATTTTGTGCCAAATTTAACCTCAAGAACTTTGATGGGATATTAAATAAAAATAGAATATTTTTCTTCTCAAAAAACATATTGGTTTCATTTTTTAACCATATTTAAGTTAAAAACATGTTACATTGCGATCAACATATTCAAGTTTAGTCGTAAGAAGGTCGAGGTTCAAGTCCCAGAGTGGGAGCGAGGCTTGAAACACTAGCCTCTCTATGTGGAGTTTGCATGTTCTCCCCATGTATGGGTCGCATTCCTCCAGGTACTCTGTTTTCATCCCACCCTCCAAAAAAACAGACGTGTTAGGTTCATTAGCCATTATGAAATTGCTCCTAAGAACGAGTGTGTCTGTGGCCCTGCAACAGACTGGTGACCTGCCTCTTGCCTGTAATCAGCTGGGCTAGGCTCCAGCATCCCCGGTGATCCCACTAGAGATATGCGGTTAAGAAGACAAAAACAAAGATTATTTCTATGTTCCGTTCCGTCATCTTTCGCTTGTTCCGGGTTCGGGTCGCAGGGGCAACAGCCTAAAACGGGTAGCCCAGGCCTCTCTCACCCTGGCTACATCCTCCAACTCCCCGGAAGGATCCTAAGTCGTTCCCCAGCCAGCTGTGAGACATAGTCTCTCCAGCGGGTCCGGGGTCTGCCTCTTGATCTCCTCCTGGTGGGACATGCCGAAAACACCTCGCCCGCGAGGCGCCTGGGTGGTATTCTGACCAGATGCCCAAACCATCCCATCTGGCTCCTCTCGACCTGGAGGAGGAGCAGGTCGACACTGAGCTCCTAATTCTATGTTTCATTCCTAATTTGGTGGGAGGCGGTGGCTTAGTGGTTAGAGCGTTTGCCCGAAACCGGAAGTTAACCGGAAGTTTGCTGGTTCGCATAGCACTGAGTTCACGTCTAGGGTCCTTGGAGAAGGCACCTAACCCCCTGTATCTCCCACCATTGGCACCCTCATAGGTGGCAGCCTGCTAACCTCCGTTTCTCCCACCATTGGCGACGTCGTGGCAGCCTGCTGCGGTGTAATGCAGCACGCAAATTTTCTCGTTGAGGGAAGAATAAAGCATCATTAATTTTTTTTATTTTCATATCAATGGAAACATAGAAACGGAATTCTGGACTTAACACAAAAGTAGATCAGATAAACTTACGGTTAAAATAATTTTATACAGATTATTATAAAGCTGTTTAACTGGAAGAGTTATAATTGTCTTTTTATAGTGAAACAAAACATCAATAAAGCTAGCACAGCGGCTAATAATAGCTTGTTTATCTGTGTCTAAAATATCTTCCCTCGTAATTAAAACAGATATAAAATTTACAATAATGTTTCAAATCTAATTTAGAGCAAAATGATGGTAAAAATGTTGAAATATATTTACTTATCTTTTAATCTTCTTTAATGTAGACTTTTATGCTAACGCGGCAGTTCACATTATCGTCAATGTTCCTTCCAAGCTGCGCGCATGCGCAGTTGCGTACTGCTCGCTAATTATTAGCGCACAAAAATAAAACAATTTAAACTAAAGATGGGAAAATAACACAGAGCTTCGTTAAAATAGTTCTTTCTTCTTTCTTTTTGAAAAATATTGCTTCAAAGCGCTGCTTCGGTGTTTGCCTCGTCACTGCTGGTGACGTCACAAAAGAGTAAACGTTTTTGCTCCGCCCCCTTCTGCTCAGGAAGCTTGTGTGTTTGTTCAGACGCATAAAAAATTAGAGGGAACATTGATTTTTATATAAAAGTCTAAACTTCGAGTGATACAATATTGCCATAATTTAAAACAATTTTTTAGTTAAAGTTTATATGAATCCATTCAAACTTCATAAAAAGGACATAAACACATTTAAAAAACATACTTGAGGTGGTTTTCTATTGTTTTCATAGGTTTAAGTCATTTACAAGCTCTGCAGTCAAATATTTGTATACAATTCGAATGTCAGGTTGTTCTTGGTCATCCTCTCTACCCACTCCTGGACGAACAGCGGAGCTCCTTCTCCAAGAGGCTCAAACAGCTCCGCTCGAGAACATCTCGTTACCGGAGGTCTTTCTTCCCATATGTGATCGGGCTCTACAACGACTCACTTAGCAGATAGAAAGTTGTTGCTGTGACACACAAATTTCCCATGTTTGGGATCATTAGAGTATATTAGGATTATGTCTCTGATTTTTTTTCAAATGCCTACACGCTCTTCCATTTTTATATTAATTCACCAAAATGAGAACATAAAGGAATATGCGCTAGCTATGGCAACTGATGTGCCCCACTATTTGAGAAGCACTTTGTGTAAACAAGTGCTTCTCAAATAGCAGGGGGCGCCTCCGTGAAGGAGCCCGGGGGCGTTTGACCTTCGGGACCATGGTTTTTTTGTTTTTATATTTAGTTTTTTTTTTTTTTCTTTTTTACTGTTCTAGAATAAAGTGCAATACCACTCCACTACATTAAGGGGCAGTGGCGCTCTCATTGGCAAACTGAGCGCAGGGTGCATTCACTGTGTTACAGTTAATATAGCTATTCTTTGTTGTAAATTGATCTATTGTAATTTCATGACCATTAGGCGCACCGTACGAAAAGGCGCAGCCTCAGTTATGGGCACCATTGCTGTATTTAACACACACATAAGGCGCACCGTACGAAAAGGCGCAGTCTCAGTCTGTTTGGTTTGGTTGTACTTTATTTAAGTAGTAACGATACTAAATAAGCACATTACCGGTAACAGTCTTTATTCAAATCCGTCAAAGTCCTCATCCTCTGTTTCGGAATCGGACAGCTGCGCAAAATCCAACAGAGCAGGTCCACTTCGCTCCTCGCCGTCAAAGTCACTGTCTGTACAGTGCGGCTCCTCAGAAAGGATACCAGCTTTTGCGAAAGCTCGGATAACAGTACCAGCAGACACGTTAGTCCAAGCATCTACAATCCGTTGGCAAACCGTAGCGTAACTCGCCCGGCGCTGCCTTCCACCCTTCGTGAAACTGTGGTCTCCTTCGGTCATCCATCGCTCCCACGCCGCTCACACTTCACTCTTTAACGCTCTCATGCCTTTTCTTTCAGGTCCGCCTCGCGGGCACCGCGTTTTCTTTTAGGTCCGCCTTTTCTCACACACAAGGCGCACCGCACGAAAGGGCGCACCGCTCATTTTGAAGAAAATCTAAGACTTTTATATGCGCCTTATAGCCGTGAAATTACGGAATATTTCCTTCTTTTTATTTTCTTTTACGTTAATAAGAATACAGCGTAGTACTTCTAACAATTTTATTGACAAAGGATACTAATTATAGTCGTGCGGAGCACTAGATTTTTTCTTCCTATGTTGGCGTGGCAGAAAATAATTGAGAAGCACTGCTGTAGGCCTAGTTATTAATTAATCATCCAGATGTATCAATAGCTATTTAATCTGGTTGTTGTTGACCATGTTAAATATAGATCTACGTACTTATATAATGATTTGTTTCCTGCTCCGATCTGTTGTCAATATCTTGGAGTTTTTTTTAAGTACCTTCTGCTGTAACTCTTTAAACGTCCTACTGCCCAACTGGAAATATTTGCTGCTTCTTTTTTTTTTTTTCCAGGATTTGATTTATAGTTTCACAAAAGCCAACAACCAGGACTAAAAATACCAGTGTGTTTAGCTGCGTGGGAACGGGACTCGTTCCGTGTCATTCTGGGAACATTTGAACATTTGCCTTTGTGGGAAACTGGGAACCTCCCTGTTCAGATCGAGTCCTCCTGCAGATGTTGGTGGGGTGGATGGAGAGAAGACTTGCTTCATATATTTTTTTTAACTTTTATTTTATTCTAGCGTTGCATCGTCTCTTTTATCTCACGTTCATTCGGTTTCATTTCTTAAGTCGCGTTTTTGTTTCTTTTCTGTCCTTTTTTTCATTGTTTTGTCCTCCGTCTCAGTTTTCTGGCACTGATTCAATGTTTTTTTTCTGTTGTTGTTGTGTTTCCAGCTGTTTTCACATCCATGTTCACCACGGTCACAGTTCTTGTCTGACAGGAAGTTGTTGTATGGACAGTGGTGGATGAAGTACTCACTTTTTGTACTTAAGTAAAAGTACAGATACTTAGGCAAAATATTTACTTAAGTAAAAGTAAAAGTATCAATTAAAAAAATCTACTTAAGTAAAAGTACAAAAGTAATTGGTGTAAAATTTACTTTTTAAGTAAAAAGTAAAAGTATTCGACCATAATTCAAATGTTTTTTTTTTTGCTGTAGGGTCACAAATAAATACTCTGCAGGGGCGTGACCCCTCCCTCCCCTCCCTTTCTTTTGGTCCGCAAAAAAAAAAAAGAAGAAAAGAAAGGGGACTAGTCAAGTTATCCCCTTGCAGGGCCAGCAAATGGTCCACCAAAATGCAGGAAAATGACATTTATTTTTTAAAATGTTGTTGACGGAGGCCCCCAGTCACCCTATATTGGCTTTGTCAATGACCTCACGTCCCCGCCCCATCTTCAAAAAATCCTAGAACCGCCCCTGCTCTTGGCGCTGAATGAATGCGAAAAATGTTTACTCTCGACTCTGATTGGTCCTCGATTCATGACTTCTTCTCCCGATCAACTGTTCCTTTTGATTTTGGTGATGCGACTTCAAGATGCGCTAAAAAAAAAACTTTATATTTTTTTAATTCCTGAACGAAAATGTAACGAAAAATGTAAAACACACTTTTAAAAAGTAGCGAAGTAAAAGTACAGATATTTGCTCTAAAAATGTAGTAAAGTAAAAGTACCGGTCTTAAATTTTACTTAAGTAAAGTACAGATACACAAGTTTTTTACTTAAGTACAGTAACGAAGAACATTTACTTCGTTACGTTCCACCACTGTGTATGGATCATTCCAACACAACAGAAAAGGAAAATTAAAGGTTCAAAAAAAGATCTTTATAATGTCTCATATTGTTCTCTTCGATAACAATGAGATCTGTTCGATACCAAAATAAAATAAAAATTTAATTCCTTTTTCACTCAGATGTGTCTCAGGAGGAATCTGACCAATTTTGGTCTTTTTTTTAGTAAAAAAATGAGATCTCAGCAAGAGCATATATGAAACCCAAAGTTTACAGGGTTGGAATTTAATAGCACGTACGGTGTTTTCCAAATTATTATGCAAATAAAATTTACGCATCGTAAAGATCATTGCTTAGTTTTTTTCTGGATTGTATTCGTATCTTAATGTTTTTGGATTTTGTGAAACTCATTTTTTGCAATAATCAGTTTGTCATTTGAGCCAAATTATGGAAAAAAACTTCTGAAAAATGATCAATACTTCCGACGAATTGGGGGGCGGGTCAAAAAATATCTCTGATCTGGAAAGCAAAAAAATAGGTGGATAAAATTCTTCCATTTTTCACTAAAACCTAAAACCTTAAGAAATTTTACACTGTGCCTTGCAGATAAAGACATAAGAGGAAGCATTCTGCAAGACAAAAATGCTGCTGCTAAAATGACATTACAAAGCAGCAATCGTGAAGTGCAAAGGACCCTCCAGAAGCTCACAGTTCTGTAGAAACCTCAACATAAAAATATCATCTGCACACTAGTTTGGAACTCATCAGTGGTGGATGAAGTACTCACTTTTTGTACTTAAGTAAAAGTGCAGATAATTAGGCAAAAAAATTACTAAAGTAAAAGTAAAAATACCAATAAAAAAAATCTACTTAAGTAAAAGTACAAAATTAATTGGTGTAAATTGTACTTTTTAAGTAAAAAGTAAAAGTATTCGATCATAATTCAAATGTTATTTTTGTGCTATAGGGTGTCACCATGGTAACCAGGATAAATACTCTGCAGGGGTGTGACCCCCCTCTCCCGCCTCTTTTGGTCCACAAAAAAAAATAAATACTTAAATTTAAAGGAAAGGGGACAAGTCAAGCTATCCCCTAGAAGGGCCAGTGAATGGGCCACCAAAATGGAGGAAAATGACACTTATTTTTTAAAATGTTTTTGGGGGGGAAGAGGGCCCCACTCAGTCACTATGTATTGGCTTTGTCAAAGCCCCATCCCCCTTTGGAAAATTCTAGATCCGCCCCTGCTCTGTGTAATGACGTCTCAACTTTTTATTTAGAAGTAAACACAACGAACAACGATCTTCTGACTCTTTTTAATTTGTGCTATATCTGATGTTAGGCTTTTGGTGCTGAATGAATGCGGAAAATGTTTCTCGATTCATGACTTCTTCTCCCGATCAACTGCTTCTGTTGATTTTGGCGATGCGGCTTCAAGATGCACAAAAAAACTTGTGTATTTTTCAAATTCCTGAACAAAAATAGAACGAAAAATGTAAAACACACTTTTTAAAAGTAGCGAAATAAAAGTACAGATATTTATTCTAAAAATGTAGTGAAGTAAAAGTAAAAGTACCGGTCTTAAATTTTACTTAAGTAAAGTACAGATACACAATTTTTTTACTTAAGTACAGTAACGAAGTACATTTACTTTGTTACGTTCCACCACTGGAACTCAGTGTATACTGCTATAAACATGTATACATCGATTCATTTACCTGACCAGACCAATTCATTTTCTTCATGTGACGTGACGTAAATAATCAAATGAGTTTTTATTTTAAAACTACAAGTGCTGAATGAGAATCATTGTTCTTAGAAAGAAAAACTGAAAACTTGTGTGTTTTCAGCTGAAATGACAGAATAAAGGGGGGTGTCTAGGGAACGAGGAGCTAAGGGGATTAAAACAAAGAAGACACGAGGAGAGGAAGAAAAAGATGTAAAGATTTATGGAGATGAGATGTGGACAGCAGAAAGATGGAAGATCAGGAGGAAAGGAAATGAGGACGGAGATAAGAGAGAAATGAAAAAGAGAAATTAGTGATAACAAGATAAAGACAAAAGATACGAGGACGTATGAAATTAAGAAGACAGGAAGTATGAAGAGAAAGTCTAGAGTAGTGGTCCCCAACCACCGGGCCGTGGACTGGTACTGGGCCGTAGGGTCATGTGGTACTGGGCCACACAGAAAGAAGAAATAACTTCCATTATTTTTATTTGCTTTATTATTTGAGCCATGATGATGTTTTAATTTGAAAAGTGACCAATTTTCTTCCTTACATCATCAATGACTCACCAATGACGCATCGTCCCGTTAAAATTAAACCCTTAAACTATCAAAATGAGAGA
Source organism: Neostethus bicornis (assembly GCA_902685375.1). NCBI lineage: Eukaryota > Metazoa > Chordata > Actinopteri > Atheriniformes > Phallostethidae > Neostethus > Neostethus bicornis. Next base: position 6,109,599 of record LR738549.1, on the reverse strand, counting down.
AAAAAAACAAAGATCTAGAGTTAGCTTCTTTGCAAAGGGGAGTTACAGAGTTACGAAACAGACTGGACTTTAGAAACACTCTTCAGGTTTCAGGTCAAGATGGGACTGTCTGGTTCCAGCAAAACAAACTCAGAACTCTGATTGATCTAGTCTTACTGGGCGGAGCCTAACTGTTATTTTTATTCACTTTGTTTTTGTGATGTCTTATATTTTAAGGGTATGTTTACCGTTACCATAGCAACCTCAGTGCGTTTGAGCAGAGAGAATGTTTCCACGTTTTAAAGATGCTGCTGATAAATTTTCTCATGAAGACAAAGTTTATTATTATTATTATTATTATTTATTTAAAAAGCCAGTTTTTTAGGTCTTATCACCTTTAGACCGGTCTGTGAAAATATTGTCAGACACTAAACCGGTCCGTGGCACAGAAAAGGTTGGGGACCCCTGGTCTAGAGGACAGAAGGATGAAGGAGGCTAATGGCTCCTCAGACAAAATAACCTGGATGGTATTTATCAAAGTTGATTTTGTGGTGATGCAGACCACCAGCGTTTCCACGACCTTCAGGATGCTGAAGGTCATGCTGTTGCCCCCCCTGTGTTTCCCAACACGACCATGTCTATGGCTGACGTGTTCTCGGAGCTTCCTGGTCTTAGATTTCTGGTAGGCATCTTGAAGGCTCTCTTAGAAAAATTAATTAGTTCACTTTGAGACTCTGAGGAATGCCCCCTGTGGGTCAGGGACAGGGTCCTGCCCCAAGAGGAGGAGTTTAAGTATCTCGGGGTTTTGTTCACGAGTGGGGGAATGATGGAGCGGGAGAGCGACGGGCAGATCGGTGCGGCGTCAGCAATAACTAGGACGCTACATCGGTCCGTCGTGGTAAAGAGAGAGCTGAGCCGAAAAGCAAAGCTCTCGATTTACAAGTCGATCTATGTTACAACCCTCAACATGGTCACCAAAGAACGAGATCGCGGATACAAGCGGCCGAAATGAGCTTCCTCCGCAGGGTGGCTAGGCTCTTACTCTGAGATTGGGTGAGGAGCTCTGCCATCCGGGAGGAGCTCCTCCTCCAGGTCGAGAGGAGCCAAATGGGGTGGTTCAGGCATCTGGTCAAGATGCCTCCCGAGCGCCTCCCAGGGGAGGTGTTTTGGGCATGTCCCACCGGGAGGAGACCAAGGGGCAGACCCTGGACCTGCTGGAGAGATTATGTCTCAGAGCTGGCTGGGGAACGACTTGGGATCCTTCCGAGTTAGCCAGAGGATGCAGCCGGGGTGAGAGAAGCCTGGGCTTACCGTTTGAGGCTGTTGCCCTCGTGACCCGACCCCGGAACAAGCGGAAAATGACGGAACGGAACTTTGAGACTCCTGTGGTCTGAGTTACTTTCTAAGAAGAAAAAAAGGAGTCAAATTAGAGACAGAAGTACCGTAAAAAGAACAACGCATCTCCATGTTTTCACAAGTTTGATTTTTCTGCCATTTATTTAATTTCTCCCTATAAATTTTTGGAAAGATAATTGAGAAACTTTTAATGAAAAAAAAGACTAAATAAAGACCGTCATGAGAATCTCAGGATTACGTCCAGAGTAATAAACGAAGCAAGTTTGAGCAGTGAAATTTTCCCGTGTGTAACCACCTGCATCACCTCTGCTGGTTTAAAGGTGGATTTATTGTCTTACTCCCAGAGATTAAAATGAAGAGATGATGGAAACTATGAGAGGGAGTAGGAGTAAACAGAAAAGGGAAAGGGGGTGGCGGGGAGGTTAAATTAACGGAGAGGAGTGATGCAGAGAGGTGGGAGAAGGAATGAAGGAGGAGAGATGATTGCATGGTTTCAGTACGACAGAGTGTGGTGCAGGACCGAAGTAATTACTATTTACTTTGGATGAAAACTCGGAGCATCGGTGTGACCTGCTGCTCCACATCCTGATACTACGAAACCAGTATCAGTTAGTGAGGAAGAGTACGCCATTGCTCGTGAGGACATTTGGGGATTTTTGATGGTAAAAATATCAACCAATAAAATTTCAAGCCAGAAATTGAGCACCACCTAATTTTCTTTCAGAAGACTATTAATTCGCAAATTGAAATTGGGGATCTGGAAAAAAAAAAAGGCATAATTTGGGGAGTTTTAGGCCCTGTCCACACCAGAGGTGTCAAGTAACGAAGTAAGACTACTTCGTTACCTTACTCAAGTAGAAAATCTCGTTATCTTTACTTTAACGAAGTAATTATTTTTTTGTCTACTTTTTACTTTTACTCACTACTTTTTTATACAATTATCTGTACTTTTACTTCGTTCATTTTATAAAAAGTAGTCGCTACTTTCGCCATTTTGTCACCATTAAAAAGCCGCGACTGTTTGTCGGAGTTTTTTTTTTTTTATGAACCCTGAATGCATCAAACAAAGGAACAGATGAATGATTGGCTGAAAGGTCCAGTCAATCATTACTTTGGGGCGAGTAGCCCCGCCCACAAACTTTTAAAGAGCAGGGACGTCAATTTCCGTGTTTGAGACTCGGGCTCGGAAATCAAAGTGTTTCTGATGCTGCAACACTGAACTTTGATTGAATTATCAATTTTTTAAAAAAACAACAGCAAAGAAATGTTTTTTTTATTATTATTTTCAGTCTGCGGTTATTGTAAACGTCTTTGCTGAAAATGTTGTAGATGGTATTTTTATAAAAATAACTTTGATCTGTGACGCACTATTTTATCTTTAGAAACAAAGCTAATTGAACTGATTAATTCATAAATAGTAGTGGATGAAGTATTTGTGCTTAAAAGCCTCCAAAATGTTATTGATTAGTTTATAAAGACTGACTGAGGAGATTAAAACTACACATCGCTTAGATTTTGTATCATGAAGATGTTTGGGTTAACATTAAAAAAACCTTATATGTACACATATATATGTAGATATGTATATATGTAAATTTATATACACCGTCTCCTAGGTCCCGCCCCTACTGGTTTTTTAAAATCTTATTTCCCTGGTTATTTTTTTATTTTTACAGTTCTTAAAATTTTAGAAAAAGAATCCAAGGATTTTGCCTCCTGTGTGTTTCCTTCATTCCCACTGCCTTACGAGTGCATGTAAAGGGTGTTATTTTGTCAATGGGCGTGGTTTTACTGGGTGTACGATATTTTTTGTAAAATACAATAATTTTACGTCATTAGTACGATAATCCAGCACCTCCCACCTGGCAACGCTGGTTCCAGGTGTCACGCAGGCTTTATGTGGCACTCCTAACCTTATCAACTTGATAAAGACTATTCAGTATTCCCTCAAAAAACTTTGAGAACTAGCTGCCTTCAAGGCTTGAAAAAGCCTTTTGGTCATTTTTTTTTCTTCATTTATTTATTTTTTTTTTACATTGAGTGTGTTTGTGTCTGCTGAAGTTGGTTAAATTAGGTGATGCAGAGTGAAGCTTGGTAGCTGAAGGGACGTTACATAATGCCCTGCTTATGTTAATACATTTGATTGTGTTAATTAATCGATTTCCAATAAAGATTATTAAGAAATAAATGTTTCTGATTCATAAAGTTTAATACCAAAACACTTTCATTTATTATCATATTTTCTGCTCCTTAAAGCATGTGATAATGCTCAAAAATATGTTCATACGCTTTTGTTAACAATATTCCTTTTTTTCTGAAAATTACTTTTACTTTTTTTACTTGAAGTAGTTTTAAAATAGGTTACTTTTTACTTTTACTTAAGTAGAAAACTTGAGTTGATACTTCTACTTTTACTAAAGTAGTTTTTTAACTCGGTATTTATACTTCTACTTGAGTAGAAAATGTTGGTACTTTTGACACCTCTGGTCCACACGTAGCCGGGTATTTTTGAAAACGCATATATTTTTATCCGTTTTGCTGTCCACACAAAAACGGAGAATTTTTTCACACAAAACCGGTGCTTTTGAAAACTCCAGCCAAAACGGAGATTTTGGAAAACTCTGTTTTTGCGTTTGCATGTGGACGTGCGAAAACGAAGATTTGTGTTTTTATGCGTCAGTACCTGTGATGTCCATACGTAATTCGTGTGCGTCCTTGTTTACAAAAGCAAACAGTGGGCAGCATGAATCCACGGATCTGATTGGATAGCTCAGAACTTACATTTACATCAATACTGCCGACTACTGGTCTGGCATGTTCATAACTGCACTCAGAAGCGTATTTATACGGCTCCATGTGGACGCAGATATTTTGAAAACGGTTACTTGTGGACGCGAGCGTTTTCCTAAAACGGAGGACAGTAGATTTTCAAAAATACCCGGTTCCGTGTGGACGGGGCCTAAATCAGAGGAATGACTTAATTGCCATAGTGGTAATGAGATTTGGGAAAGTACTCTGCTTTCCAGACCAGACTGGCTGTTTGGGCGTATTACAGATGTCACATTTGGTCCTGACCAGAAGCCAGTAACAGAGTAGTTAAAGCAAAAAAAGTACCAACGCTATGTGGAGCGAACAAATCTTAATGTGAGAAGTCAAGCTGCTTTCATAAAGCGAAAGAAAGTAGCAATGTATACTTTATTCATCCCTTAGCGGGAAAATTTGTGTGCTGCATTACACCGCAGCAGGCTGCCACAATGGCACCAATAGTGGGAGAAATGGGGGTTAGGTGTCTTCTCCAAGGACTTGGAATGAGATAAGAATGAATACCCCACAAACGCTGCCTTGCAACACACTGGTGACCTGTTTGGGGTGTACCCTGCCTCTGGCCTGAAATCATCTGTATAGGCTCCGGCACGTCCTGCGACCCTGCCAGGAATAAGATGTAACGAAAAGCCCACAAACGCAAAAACTATGTCAAGCTAGCGTTGTAATTTTTGACAAAACAAAATAGATTTCTGCTTTTGTGCTTAAATAGAAACAACAAATGGCTCTATTTTAGAATCAATAATTTTGGTAAAGTTATATTCTTTGGTTAATAAAGAAAACCCTTATGGAGGGGGGGACAGTGGCTCAGTGGTTAGAGCGTTCGCCCGCAAAGTTCGCATCCCACTGAGTGCACGCCTAGGGTCCTCCTGCGGTGTAGGAGTGCAGCACACAAATTTCCTTGGTGAGGGATCAATAGAGTCTTCTTCTTCATTCAGCATTTCCATTCAGGGGTCGCCACAGCAAGTCAGTTTCTTCCGTCTAACCCTATCTCCTGCATCTTCTTCGGTCACACCAACTATCTTCATGTCTTCCTTCACTGTATCCATGAACCTCTTCTTTGGTCTTCCTCTAGTCCTCTTTCCTGGTGGTTCCAAACCCAGAATCCTTATTCCTATGTACTCTCTCTCCTCTGCATGTCCAAACCATCTCAGCCTGCCTGCACACGCTTCTTCACCTCTTTTACACACTCTCCATTGCTCTGGACTGTTGATCCTAGATACTTAAAGTCTGAGGGATGAATAGAGTGAGTAAAAAAAAAAATAAAAAATTAAACACAATCCTGAGATAAATTAGATCAGATTTAGTTGGTATCTGTCTGGTTTCCACGTCTGACTCCTTCCTATGAATCATGAAGTAGTAAAGTAGGTTATAAATGGAGGCTTTCTCATAAAAACTCTTTTTTTTTTTTTCTTCTTTCATTTCATGTGTGACAAACAGCAGAGATCAAACAGTACAACAGACAGGAAACAAGACGTTAGCAACAACAAGGTGATTAGTAACACTTAGCGCATCTGTTTGTGTTTATTTACTGTGATCAGAGCATCAGTCATCGTCTTCATGTTCGGTTGAGCCGGACTCCAACGTGAGGAGAATCCCGCTTTCCTCTGGAAAATAAAAGCCTCAGTTGTTCCTCTGCAGCTGGGAGTGTTTTACACGCAGGGAGAGGGCCTGGAGAAATGAAGGGGCTAGCTTCCTAACCACAGGGCGCTAATTGTAGCACCATTCTATGAGTCTTGTGTGTGTGTGTGTGTGTGTGTGTGTGTGTGTGTGTGTGTGTGTGTGTGTGTGTGTGTGTGTGTGTGTGTGTGTGTGTGTGTGTGTGTGTAAGTCAGTATGACTGCTTATGGCTCTCTTCGTCTGTCTGGGTGTTTCTGTATGACTGTGTATGTTTGTTTGTACGTATGACTATTCGTGTGTCTGAGTTTCCGTGTGACTGTGTGTGTTTACACATGTGACTAACGTGTGTAAGTACGTGTGGTCATGTGCGTCTTTGTTTGTGTGTGTGTGTGTGTTTGTGCATGTATACCTTGAGTTTGTGCACATCAAATCAAATTTTATTTACAAAACACTTTTCAAATAAACGTACATTAAAAATCACACACATATACAAAACACTGCAAACGTGCATCAACATTCACCCCACTCCGCACTTCCCCGACCTCGCCTCCCAGCCGCCACATTTCCCCTTAACCGCTAGCTACTGTCTGTTTAACTGCGTGGTAAAATAAACATCTGGCCTGTTGCTGCGAGGAAACAATAACTGGGGATTGATCCATACCAGGAGTCAGTCTGCCCTTGACTACTGTACTGTTGCACCCAATGTGACCCCGTGCCCTAATTGGGATTCACAGCCAGCTAAACTCTCCTTTCCATAAACTCCTCCAAAGAACAGTCCGTTGTAGCTTTTTTAGAATTTAATAGAAAGAAGTGTGAAACTGTACATACAGAAAACAAATAAATGACCATCTAGTCATACACATTTGAAAATAATGCTACAAACAAACATACAATCATGAACATAACAAACTGCTCACTCATATTGCCGCTCAAAGGGCTCGAAAAGTGTGGATGGTTGATTAGATTTAAACTAGGATGGTCTCCGGCACTGCAAGCTTAACTCTTAACTTATTCTTAACTTCTCTTAACTTCTTAACTCTTAACTTCTCTCTGACTACTTACTTCCTATTTCCTACTTCCTGAACACGAATAAACATTAGATCGCTAGCGCCCTCTACCGGCCCGGCTGAACAATAAATTGTTCCAATACAACTACAGAGGCCAAAAACACAGGGGTCCACCCAGCTCGAGGAGACACGGGCACCAACAGAAGCCACCTGGCTGAAGTGAGGGACCAGCACCACCCAGGCCAGTCAGACAACAGTCTGGCTACAGCAAGGACCGACTGAGCCAGCAAAGCTGGTGGGATGGAGGATCTCCATGAAGAAACACTGGAATAAAAAAATAGACCAATAAGCAGTTAAACCGGTTCAAAAATAATTAAGAAATTAATAAAAAAAACTAAATCAGAAAAATAAAATAGTGTAAAATGAAAAGTAAACTTCAATAAATACATAAAATCATCCTATACAAAGACATTAAACAATGTTTAAAAGGTGGGTTTTCAACCGCTTCTTAAAAACATGAACAGACTTTGCGGCCCTGAGTTCCTCTAACAGGCTGTTCCACAAACGAGGACCATAATGCTGGAACGTCCTCTTTCTAGCTATATGGAATGTTCACTTTGAATTTTTTTTCTAACATGTGGTATTACTAAAAGGCCAGTACCAGAGCACCTCAGGGTCCGGGAGGGGTCATACCTCACAAGGAGGTCAGATAAATAGGTCAGATAAACACACGTGTGACTATGTGTGTGTGTGTTTATGTGTGTGATTATATGTGTGCATCACTATCTGCGTGTGTGTATCACTGTTATGTTTGTGCCTGTTTACGTGTGAGTGTATGTGCGTGTGTGTATAAGAATCTGTTTGTGTTATTTGTGTACGACTCTGTGTGTTCATGTGTCTGATTTTTTTTTGTGTGTGTTTACATGTATTTGTAAAAGTGTGTGTTTAAATGAAGCAAGGAGAATGTTAGGAGTCAAAGAGACAAATAAAAAGATGATAAGATTAGAATCAATTATTAATCAGACTTTGTTTTTAAGGTTCTATGACAGGCATGGACAAAGTACGGCCCGCGGACCATATACGGCCCGTTAAACGTTTTAGTCCGGTCCACCTAACTTGAAAAAATTTAAGTAAATAAACCATGTCGTTTCATTTTCCATGCAATTCTGATGTTCGCTCACTAGATGGCACACTCTAGCTACTGTATATTGACTTTGTTAAGAAAACAACAACATTGCTCCCATTAAAATGTGTGCGTCTCCGTGATGCTCATGTTGTCAAAATAAACAGTGTGCACAGATATGGAAAGCCATCAGGGCCAATACACACTCGTAAACAAGCGTATTAGATGTTAAAACAAGCAAAATAAATGAATTACTCTATTCATCCCTCACCGGGGAAATTTGTGTGCTGCACTCCTTACACCGCAGCAGGCTGCCCTTCGATGGCGCCAATGGTGGGAGAAACAGGGGGTTAGGTGTCTTCTCCAAGGACCCTAGACGTGCTCTCTGTGGGCCGCAAACCCGCTAACCACTGTGCTGCCGTCTCAAGCGCTTAGATTTCAGACCTAGCTCCGCTGGATTTGAAATTTAACGCTCTTGATGTAACATTTAGCGCTTGTTTAAAATCTAGCGCACCATTCTATCGGTCTAATCTAGCGGTTACCAAAGCATGCCATCCATCTGATCTTGTTCCAGCCCGTTTGTCAAATGTTAGAACTCAATGTATTCTTATTTTTATACGTCCTATTATCTTTTATCTTTATTTTCTGAGCCCAAATTTCTCTTTTTCATTTCTTTCTTATCTCCGTCCTCATTTCCTTTCCTCCTGATCTTCCATCTTTCTGCTGTCCACTCGTCCTCATCTCCATAAATCTTTACCTCTTTTTCTTTGTCTCGTCGTTTCTTCTTTGTTTGAATCCCCTTAGCTCCTCATTACCTAGACACACTCCTTAATTCTGTCATTTCAGCTGAAAAAACACAGATTTTCAGTTCGTCTTTTTGAGAGCGATGATTTTCATTCATCCCTTGTAGTTTTAAAATAAAAACTCAATTTTTTATTTATGTCATGTCACATAAAGAAAATGAATGGGTTTGGTCAGGTAAAGGTTGCTTTGCTCAGTTCTACACCCTGAGTGCATGCATGACACAGCGTAAATCTAGGTTGAGACCTAAAATACGGTGTAAAGCGCCCCCAGCTGGCAAAGCAAGCGCTCAGTTTTTTATATTCTCTTTTTTTTTGTTGTAAGTTTATTAAATATGGCCATTTTTTGTTGGGACAGATAGCAGATCATGGACAATGCTGCAAAAACACTTCCTGCTTATGTTAGAATATGGCAGAGAACAAAATCCATGGCCAAGAACATTGGAAACATTGGAATAGAATCAGAATACAAATCAGAAAAATTTGCAAAATACTAAATTATGCTTATTATTATGCGTGTTTATGATGTGGGAATAACGTTCAATCACGTTCATGATTTCTCTTGAACTCCTCTTTCTTTGTCACATTATAAAAATTTAAATAAATAAATGATAAAATAAAAACTGAATCAAACAAACATTGATGTTCTTCCTCTTTCTAATGGATGTATCACTCTGACTGATCTGCAGATGTTTTGTGGATCCTCCTCACCATGCCAGTTCATAAATTCACAGGTTAGTCCGCTCTTTGATTTCCTCCATGTTGATCCACTGAGACGTCCCCAGATCAGGTGTAGGGTCCCCTCTCACAGTGGTGGTGAAAACCTGCATGATCCCTCTTCAGTTCTCCTGATTTGGCTTTGATTCTGCTTTCAGTAAATCATCTGCTGACGACAGACAGATATCTAGAGTGTTGAGGAGTGAGATGATCGTTGCCGTCAACCACGGCATTCTATACTGATGTGTTTACTGTCGTCCGTGTTGATACGTAAACGTACAACTGACTTTTTGCAGATTTTTTTCTAGTGAAAACTCTGTTTTCCCTGATTTGGAGTATTAATCTCAGTATGTGTGTTTTAAAAAATATCCAGAGGAGCAAAAAATTAGTGAAATGCTTATTTGTAGCGCCCCGAAAAATGGACATATCATCATTTACATGCCAGCATCTAGACAGGATGAAGACAAGTTGCTGTTTATATGTGTCTCCTTTTTGGTCAGAGTGGTTCAGACACTGAGGATCCACATGGATTTGCTCACACAACCTCATGTTTACAGATGACATTGTGATCTGTAGTGAGAGGAGGGAAGAGGTGGAGGAAAAGCTGGAGAGGTGGAGGTTTGCACTAGAAAGAAGAGGAATGAAGATTAGTCAGAGTAAAACAGAGTACATGTGTGTGAATGAGAGGGATCCAAATGGAAAATTGAGGTTACAGGGAGAGGAGATAAAGAAGGTGGAAGATTTTAAGTACTTAGGATCAACAGTCCACAGCAATGAAGAGTGTGGAAAAGAGGTGAAGAAGCGTTTGCAGACAGGCTGGAACGGGTAGAGAAAAGTATCAGGTGTGATGTGTGACAGAAGAGTTTCAGCTAAAATGAAAGGAAAAGTGTACAAAATCGTGGTGAGACCGGCCATGCTGTTTGGTCTAGAGACAGTGGCACTGAAGAAAAGACAGGAAGCAGAGATGGAGGTAGCAGAGATGAAGATGCTGAGGATCTCTCTGGGAGTGACCTGGATGGACAGGATCAAAGGAACAGCACATATTAGAGGTTTTGGAGATAAAGACAGAGAGGCCAGACTGAGATGGTTTGGACATGTGCAGAGGAGAGAGAGAGAGTACTTCGGAAGAAGGATGCTGGGTTTGGAACCACCAGGAAAGAGGACTAGAGGAAGACCAAAGAGGAGGTTCATGGATACAGTGAAGGAAGACATGAAGATAGTTGGCATGACCAAAAAAGATGCAGCAGATAGGGTTAGATGGAAGAAACTGACTTGCTGTGGCGACCCCTGAAGGGAAATGCCAAAAAGGAGAAGAAGAAGAAGAACCTCATCCAGGGTTAAAAACGGTTTGAATAAGACAAAAAAAATCCAGTTTTTGATGTCAGAACTCAGATTTGTCGAAGATGACAGAAGAGACCTAAGCTTGCTTTTATTTTTGACAGAGTTTGTACATTCTGGATTCTTTGATTTCTTTTTTTTACCTGCTGTTTTGATGGAGCGAGGTTTACATCAAGCTCAAGTCCTCGACACGTAGAGTTGCAGAGACCCTTAAAACACCCAATCAGATACTAGATTGGATCAGTTAAGCTTTGCATTCTGATTTGTAGAATTTCATTTAATAGCAAACTAAGGCGTCCATATTTGTAGTTCTTTTTCTTTTTTTGTCCTTATGCCTCGAGCGAGACATTGTTTGAAAGTTCCGACACAGTCAAATCTGACCGACTCTGACTCTACCAGGAAGTGGTTGAAACCTTCCTTTGGAATTCTACCATGACTTTATCATGACTTAAAAAAAATTAATCATTTCAAAAGCAGACTGTCTTCAAATATTTAACTTTTTGTCTTCATCTCGATCACAGGTGTCAAACTCCGGTCCTCGAAGGTTGGTGTCCTGAAGGTTTTCCATCTTCCATGGTTCCTGGTTCAATACAGCCGATGCATAAAGTGAAATCAACAGCCAATAAAATTTGGCACATTTATTCAATAACCTAGATTAGGTATGCAGATGCAAGAAGACATGGAAAGCTTTCAGGACACTGACCCTCGAGGACCGGAGTTTGACACCCATGATATTGGCCCAAAAGGCGTAGTGTAGTTTGATTAAATCTTCGTTATACAAATTAGATTATTCTTTAATCTCTGACTCTGTGGGTTTAGGAGATATTAATTTGGGTTCTTTGGAAGAAACAGTTTTCGATCCTCAGCTTTCTGTGGTTTAAGTTTTTTTTGTACAACTTTGAGCAAAAAATGTTCTATTTATTCAGAAATGCACATTATTGGGAATCAAAGTAACTTTTCTTTGTCTAGATGTTATTTTAAGTGCACGTATGTGTACGTTTCCCCACTTTTATCAATCCTCACCTCTTGAACCGACATGATGCAATCTTTCATCACTTTGATTTGATTGGTTAAAAATATCGGAACACATTCTGGAATTGTCTTTGAAATATTTGATATTTTTCACTATTTTGCATGCAAATGTTAGAGTTTACATTATTTTACATTTTGTTTTTATATGACGTCCTTTTGTTCTGAATTTTTTTAACCACCTTTTTGCAGAAAAAATGTGTAACACATGTGACTGACCACTAGAGAGCGCTGATAAATCTTTTAATGGTTGATGTTTCTATTCTTCAGATGGATCAACTTTCCGATGAGGAGGTCGAAGTAAGAGGAGAAGAGGATGAAGAAGAGGAGGACAGCGATAAAGAAGACCAGGACCTGGATAAGATGTTTGGAGCGTGGCTCGGGGAGCTGGACAAACTCACGCAGGTACGAGATCGGAATAAAGTTCAGGTGTGTTCCAACATATGACGCCCAAATCCAAACATTCTATCCCTTCCTCTCTGTTTTGCGTGTGTAGAGCCTGGATGACGGCCGTCCCCCCCAGCAGAAAGCCCCTCTCAGACAGGAGACCAACATGGCCAACTTCTCCTACAGATTCTCCATCTACAACATAAACGGTGGGATACACAGTGGTGGATGAAGTACTCACTTTTTGTACTTAAGTTAAAGTACAGATAATTAGGCAAAAAAATTACTTAAGTAAAAGTACCAATAAAAAAATCTACTTAAGTAAAAGTATAAAAGTATTTGGTGTAAATTGTACTTTTTAAGTAAAAAGTAAAAGTATTCGATCATAATTCAAATGTTATTTTTTATGCTATGGGTGTCGCCATGGTAACCAGGATAAATAATCTGCAGGGGCGTGACCCCCCTCTCCCGCCTCTTTTGGTCCACCAAAAAAAAAAAAACCCCTTTAGAAAATTCTAGATCCGCCCCTGCTCGTGCAACGATGGCTCAACTTTTTATTTAGACATAAACACAACGAACAACGATCTTCTGACTCTTTTTATTTTTGTGCTAAATTTTATGTTAGTTTTTTGGCGCTGAATGAATGCGGAAAATGTTTACTCTCGATTCTGATTGGTCCTCGATTCATTACTTCTTCTCCCGATCAACTGTTCCTCTTGGCGATGCAGCTTCAAGATGTGCAAAAAAAAAACTTTGTATTTTTCAAATTTCCGAACAAAAATGTAATGAGAAATGTAAAACACACTTTTAAAAAGTAGCGAAGTAAAAGTACAGATATTTGCTCTAAAAATGTAGTGAAGTAAAAGTAAAAGTACCGGTCTTAAATTTTACTTAAGTAAAGTACAGATACACAATTTTTTTACTTAAGTACAGTAACTAAGTACATTTACTTCGTTACGTTCCACCACTGGGGATACATGATTATACACACACGTGTAGATCCGACCTGCTGTAACTCATCCTGTCCTCCATCTGCCTCCAGAGGCCTTGAACCAGGGGGAGAACGTAGACCTAGACGCACTCATGGCAGATCTTTCCACCATTGAGCATGAACTCAGCACTATCAACAACAAACCCAGCGGCAGTATGGCCCGGCTCGGCTTGACCGACACCAAGGTGACGTCTCCCGAATGCACGGATTTCGGCATAAGCCCGCTTTTGAAATGATGCACCAGGTGTTCTGTGTCCTCTTTATACTAAACCTCTCTGCTGGTTCCTTCAGGTTCGTCAGAAGCCTCCAGCGGGGCGCAGCAGGCAGCAGCCAGCAGGAGGCGGCGGCGGTGGTGGTGGTGGTGGGAGCAGTGGAGCGAGCAGTAACAGCAGCAGCACCAGAGCATCACCAGCTGGAACCATTAGAACTCCCAGTGGGCATTCTGGGCGGCCGCCACTGGCGTCCAATTTCAGTCTGGATGACATCACAGCCCAGCTTGAAAAGGTTCAGTTCAATTGTCCTCCGCTCATCGGGGGCCGGGCCGTGGGGGCAACAGGCTCAAACGGGAAGCCCAGGCTTCTCTCACCCCGGCTGCATCCTCCAGATCACCTGGAAGGATCCCGAGTCGTTCCCCTGCCAGCTGTGAGACATAGCCTCTCAAGCGGGTCCGGGGTCTGCTTCTTGGTCTCCTCCTGGTGGGACGTGACCGAAACACCTCACTAGCGAGGCGCTCGGGGGGCATCCTGACCAAATGCCTGAACCACCCCATCTGGCGCTTCTCGATCTGGAGGAGGAGCGGCTCGACACCGAGCTCTTCCCGGATGGCAGAGCTCCTCACCCGATCTCTGAGTGAGAGCCCAGCCATCCTGTGGAGGAAGCTCATTTCGGCCGCTTGTACCCGCGATCTCATTCTTTTGGTCACCACCCACAGCTGGTGACCATAGGTGAGGGTTGGAACGTAGATCGACTTGTAAATCGAGAGCTTTGCTTTTCGGCTCAGCTCTCTCTTTACCACGACGGACCGATGCAGCGTCCTAGTTATTGCTGACGCCGCACCGATCCGCCTGTTGATCTCACGCTCCATCCTTCCCTCACTCTTGAACAAGACCCCGAGATACTTGAACCTAACATAATTTGTTTTTAAGCATGATAGTAATGAATGGATTTGTGCTCCTTAGGCATCTCTCAGCATGGATGAAGCTGCCCGTCAGACTTCGTCCCACTCTCTCACCACCTCTTCCTCCTACACGTCAAGCACGGTACGGCGGTCTGCGTCTTCTCAGCGCCAGCACCGGCGTACGGGATCGGTTGGGACCGTGAGCGAACAAGAGGTGAAGGAAACATTTATATATCTGTGTGTGTACCATGTGGACCACCTCAGACACAATGGAGTTATTTTTTTCAAAGCTTTTATCTGCAGAAGCATGTAATTGTGAAACAAAAGTGGTCCAAACATAGATGCTTGTGGAACCCCACACACTATGCAATACTCCATACGGTGATCCAAAGAGTTATAATGAAAATTTAATTTATATGTGTTCTATTTTTAATCAATGTTAATTTCTTTTTTGATTTATAACGTCTTAACTACAGTGTAGTTTTACTGTTTTACCACCTGGTGGCGCCACTCGGATGCAGATCGGCTGCAGCGTCTTAGTTTAGAGAGAAAAGGACTTATATTCTGTTTTAGTGACGACTCAGCAGAAGAGGGTTAAATGAATAGCGGTTTTAGAGGGAAAAAAATCTTTATCCCAAATCTGTGCTGACCGGAGAACAAACGGGGCCTTCTATGTATTTGTCACTAGGGCAGCATTCTCTCCGACCAAAATTGTCTACAAGAAAATATGTATCCTGTCTGCTTTATTTATACAGTAATAAAAAACAAGAGGTGTGTTCTAACAGAGTGGTGGGGAGTAAAGGAAAGTTCCAGACCCCCACCTAAAGATAAGTGGAAACAGTCTCGGGATGAGGTGGGGGATCCTCAGCAGTATCAACACATTCCTTAGTCAACATAACAGTGTCATACAGCAACGGGTCAAGCTGGGGGGTCACGTTAAGTAAAGACAGTTTTA
Source organism: Neostethus bicornis (assembly GCA_902685375.1). Classification (NCBI taxonomy): domain Eukaryota; kingdom Metazoa; phylum Chordata; class Actinopteri; order Atheriniformes; family Phallostethidae; genus Neostethus; species Neostethus bicornis. The sequence goes on along the minus strand of LR738549.1, from coordinate 6,094,357 downwards.
ATGGATAAAAATAAAAGAAGTAACAAAAGAAGCAGTAATAAAAATGTACTAACAAAAGTGTTGTAACAAAAGATGTAGTAATAAAAAAATGTAGTAGTAACAAAAGAAATAGTAACAAAATTGTAGTAGTAACAAAAAAGTAGTACTTACAAAAAAGTAGTAACAAAAGAATGATCTCCACTGGAGATATAAAGTGCGTTACAAATATTTTTTTTATTATTATTATTATTAAATAGTAACAAAAGAAGTAGTATAAAAGAAGCAGTAATAAAAATGTAGTAGCAAAAAAGTAGTAATTAAAAATGTGGTTGTAACAAAAAAGTAGTACTTACAAAAACGTGAGAACAAAAAATTTAGTAACAAAAGAAGTTAGTAATAAAAAAAAGTACAAAGTAGTAGTACCAAAGAAGTAGTAACAAAGGAAGCAGTAATAAAAATGTAGCAACAAAGGAAGTAGTAACAAAAGAAAAACATGTACATTTTCTACCTACCAAGCAGCTTCTTTGGATGATGAAAAACTGGCTAGAAATATATTTTGGCTCTTTTTGCTTATATTTTTTTTTTGGTTTTTTAGAAGAGAAATATTCATATCATTTATTTCTTTTCTTTATTTTTGATAGTACTTGTATGATTGCTGTTGAGCTTCTGTCCCCATGTGGGACTTTATGTTTTTGCTCATCGGTGAATAACTTTTGTAAAATGAAACTTTACTGTACACTTTAAGTAAATAAAAAAGACTTTTTTTTTTTTTGTTCCAGGTGCGATCTATCGTTCACTCGTCCTGCTCCTCCGTCACCTCAGCTTCTGGTGCTTCCGTTAACTCTGCCTCCTCCATGGACTCGCTGGACAGTGTCCTCCATTCAGAGTCGGACGGCCCGCAGGCTTCGGCCGCCATCTCCAGCCAAACGCATCCCAACACAGAGGTATAATCCACAAAAAAAAAAAAAAAAAACCTGATCTTTCTCATTCGCACCTCATTCACGCCCTCAAAGTGGGATTAGTGTTTTTTTGGCTGGATTATGAGTCGATTATCTCTGAAACACGACAGTCAGAGAAGTTATGAGCAAGTTTTTACGCTGATGATATAATGGTTTATTCTTTAGTGGTCCTTTTTTTTTTTTTTTTTTTTCTTTTTTATTCTTTTTACGTTTTTACTCTTTTTTTTCTTTTTTCTTTCTGTTTTTTTCTTTTCGTTCTTTTTTCTTTCTTTTTCTTCTTTTTTTCTCTTTTTTTCTTTTGCTTCTTTTATTCTTTTGCTTCTTTTTTTCTCTTTTTCTTCTTTTTTTCTCTTTTCTTTCTCTTTTTATTCTTTTTCTTTCCTTTTTTCCTTCTTTTTTCTTTTTTTTTGTCCTTTTTTTTTCTTTTTTCTTCTTTCTTTTTTCTTTCTTTTTTTCTTTTTTTTTCCTTTTTTCTTCCTTTGTTCTTTTTTTTCTTATTGGTCCTTTTTAATTCCCAGTTTAAAAAAATGGTTTTTAACAACTTAATTTTTGAATACATATAAATATATACAATTATATAAATTTGGGTGGAGCCTGTGCAACACACCTGTAGACCACTAGGGGTCTTCGTAACCTGTTCTATCACTCCCGCTAACCCGGTGTAAAAGACGTCCTTTTTTAATGAAAACGGTAGAAATGAATGTGAATCCGAACGGAGTCACAGCACAACTCAAAAATAAACTTTATAAATGAGGCAGAAATATCAAACAAACCTCTGTCGATCACCAAAAAAAAATTCGTATCAATCCCAGACGTAGACAGTAACGTTACACAACCAACCGGTAGTTCCAACGGTAGCGTTCATTTAATCTAATAAATAATAAATATTCAGTAGAGTTTCCAGAAGCCCTGAGCTTCTGTTGTGACACGCAACAGAACAGAAAGTCCAGATCTAATCTGCATCAATCCAAAAGTTTAATGACTAACAGCTGCTGTGTTCACCATAAACCAACCAAAGTGCCTCAAAGCTCCATTATTCCCTCATTCCTGATCCTTGGGCTTTCTGATGGACCGAAAGCCAACAAGCTGTCGTGCAAACACGGAGAAAAAAGGCTGAGTTCCGGTTTCACACAGCCCAACACGAAAAGATGGAATTAATTAAAATAGACCAATAAAAAAAAAGCATGAGTGAGTCAGCAAAATAACTCCATGATGGAGATGAAGGAAAGGAAAGGTCAAAACCCAGGAGGAGAAATCACTCTGAGGGAAGCTCCTATGAATCCAACTCATTAGAAACTGGAACTCTGAGTCGATGTGTCCTTTACACGCTCGGGACGGTAAAAATACCCACGTTCTGGGTCACGGCAGATCCCATCCAGGCCGCGGTGATGGTGGTTCGAGCTTCGCCTCATCAGACATGAAGCTCTAATCAGAGTGATGCCGGGACGCAGAATGAACAAAGACTTTGGAAGTTGCTTCTGTCCTCAGCACGACAATAAATAAAAAAGATGAAGAGCTACTAAATGGAGTTTGGCATGTCAAAGTTTCACGTTCCGAACCAACGGACTGCACTAGGGCTGCAACTAACAATTATTTTGGTAATCGATTAATCTGCCGATTATTGGATCGATTAATCGATTAATCGGATAAAAAAAATTCTGATGTTCGTGCAGCGTCGTTATGCTTCCGTGCCAAAACGTGTTCGTTTCGCAAGCTTTGCATATTAACGCGAGTCTTTTCAAATTTAGCGGAAAATGATCCAAACTTTGGATGATTTTGTTTGTGTTTTTTTTCCCGCCATCTTGTTGAATCTGCTTGATCACATGAGGCGGGGTGAAATGAAGGCCAATGATTGGCTGTTGTCTTCTTCTCCTCCTATTTTGGTAGCTGGCATCGTCAATTTGCTCTCTACTGCCCCACATGGAGACCAATTTAAGTGCAGCTGATAGTAAAAACTTTTTAGACAATTAATCAATAACCAAATTAGTTGACAACTATTTCAATAATTGATTATAATCGATTAAATCGATTAACTGTTTCAGCCCTAGACTGCACCCTTTGTCCTCATAGTCCGGGTAAATAAAACGAGATCAGAACAACGAAGGTCGTGGGTTACTGAAAATATCAGAATCTAAGAATAATTCCGAATCGACGTGTCACGGTCAGGACGGGATCCTCAGGTCCTTATCCGTTCCGTTCCGTCATCTTCCACTTGTTCCGGGGTCAGGTCGCGGGGGCAACAGCCTCAAATGGGTAGCCAAGGCCTCTCTCACCCCGGCTGCATCCTCCAGCTCACCCGGAAGGATCCCAAGTCGTTCCCCGGCCAGCTGTGAGACATAGTCTCTCCAGCGGGTCCGCGGTCTGCCCCTTAATCTGCTCCCGGTGGGACGTGCCCAAAACACCTCGCCCGCGAGGCTCTCGGGGGGCATTTTGACCAGATGCCCGAACCACCCATCTGGCTCCTCTCGACCCGGAGGAGGAGTGGCTCGACACCGAGATCTTCTCAGATGGCAGAGCTCCTCACCCGATCTCTGACTGAGAGCCCAGCCACCCTGCGAAGGAAGCTCATTTCGGCCGCTTGTACCCGCGATCTCATTCTTTCGGTCACCACCCACAGATGATGATCATAGGTGAGGGTAGGAACGTAGATCGACTTGTAAATCGAGAGCTTTGCTTTTCGGCTCAGCTCTCTGTTTACCTTATCACATCATAAAATAAGAAACATGTTATTGATCATAATCAAACAGAAACGCAGAAGTAATGAACTTATAAAAGCTCCCTATCAGGACGGGAATGTTCTCAGGATATTTTATATCTTCAGTTCTGACGACCTGCTACGAAAAAGGAACTTGTCAAACTATTAGTTGTTTCTTTAAAATGCTGAAAGGCAAATGTAAAATTCAGTCATTATCAACTCTTAAAACTGCTGTTTAACGACCATTTTTAGTTCTAACGACGTTAAACGTGGCCGACAGATTCTTACGGGTAATAATGTTGAACCAGGGTGTAGTCTGGCTCCCTCTGGTGTCCATTTTAGTCTATTGTTCGTTTTTCAGTTTCTTTGATTAGTCTCAGCTGCTGGAAAGGTGGCTGCTGATTGGAGGACTGGGCTGATGCGGTTCACCTGCATTCACTTACCACTTAGTTATTTAATAAACCGATCATTGACCTGCATCTGGACCGCTTTCCTCCCCTGATCCATAACACCTGGGATGGATACAAGACAATAAAAGATTCTTTATTAACCCTCCACTGGGGAAATTTGTGTGTCTGGTAGCTCCGAGGAGTTCAAGAGAAGCTCCAAACACCCTCTGAACAGCTGCCGATTTGGGTGGGTGTGGAGCTGGAACAGCCACTTGGTGGAACAGCCGCTTGGTGGGCGTTACACAACAATTGGCTCAGCTGTGGGTCCCAAAACAACCACCCAAAGCTCCATATCCTGACATCAATCTACATCCTCACTGCCGTGTGGTTGGAACAACACCATCCGCCGCCCACAAACACCACAAGTCTACTACCTCTAGTTCTGTCCGCATGTAGCACGGTGAACCCTGTAGTTTTGGGGTGTCAAACTATGTGAAATCATCAATCGAAGGTGTTGATCTTCAACCAAAGATACCAACTTTTTGCAGAAACTAGAAAGTTGAAGTCTAGGCCAATGGTTTTTGTCCACCGTGCAAATTTTCTGTGGTTTTTAACGTCCCACAAAGTCCACAGTTTAGCAAAAAATGGTTAAATGTGAGAATATCTGGTCCCAAGGGGCGTTGGCCTAGTGGTAGAGTTACAGTTTTTCGACCGGGTTCAAAACCCACTGGACCAAAGCTTTCCCTGGGAAACGTCCAGCCCTGATTTATAAATGTAACATTAGCTAAAAAAGATTTAGTATAAGAAAGAAATAGGATTGAAATGGTCGTTTATTCTGGGATGGCTGTAGTTGTTGCAGGTTTATCACATATTGTATTGGCTGATTGAAAAATCTGCCTGTAATCATATTTATGCGTATTTGCGTGTTTGACCTAAATATCATTTTTAATCTCTGGTTACCAACAAAGGATGAACGCTTTCCATCAAATGGTTTCTAGTGAATCGAACACGCTCCGATGACGCAGGACGAGAAGAGTCCACAAGCAGAAGATCTCCAGACAAATGAGAATCTAAGATGATCTGGTGTTCTCATATTTCTGCCTCTCGCTGCTTCTGGGAAGACATTGACATTTGTCATTGTGATTAATCAGGAAGCCCACCCTGACCCTGAAGGTGAAGCCCACCCAGCTGTACGTACATGGGATTAGAGCTCAGATTTGATCCAGACCTTTGACTCCATCTCATGGCTTAAAATGAATGAAAACGTCAGTAAATAATTCATTAAAAAGAGAGTGGCTACAGATCATTTCTACGTCGTAAAGAGAAGTCAAGGTTTATGCAAATGATGCAATTTAAAAATCAGAATAGAGTTGGCCACATTTTTCTTTAATTTTTTTTTTTTTAGCGCTAGAACCGCCGCAGCTGTCAATATGACTCCATGTCATTTTAATATGCTAATTATAATAAATAAAACACAGCCTAAGGCTGACCGTTTATGACTTTTAAAATAAACATGTTTTTTTTTATTTTATCAGGTATTTTTTTTTGTGTTCTAAAAATAAACATTTCAAAATTTATAAGCATTTTATCTCTTCTAACCTGCTGCGCCCCACAGCAGCTGGGAGGAAGCATGCATTGCCATGTTGCCATGGCAACAGCTTCTGCGGGAAGTTGCTATAGCAACAAACACATTGCTATGGCCACACATAAATGTGTGTTAATATTTGTGAAGAGAGACAAGGAGGACTCTGATGCCATTACAGAAACAAAAGGTTGAGTGAGATAATATTGAAGAGATACCATGAAGAGAGTAAGAAGATTGTTGTTTGAATAAAGTCTGCCATGTTTTCTAGATAAGTCTTCAAACTTCAGGTTAACATATTGGAATATAGCCAATTTTAGTCAATTCTAGTCAATTTTTAACGAGGACATTTTTGAACCCAAATGCAGGAAATAGAAAGTAGGGTATTGACGAACTACATTGTTTTACTTTGGTGTTTGCTTTTTTATTCTAGGTTTTAAAAATATTTAACATTTTATCATTATTATTACTTTAAAAATTGAGTGGTTTAAAAGTTTATTTATAAAATATAGCAGCACAAAACATGAATATTTACACGAGCGTCACATTGACGGTCATGGCACTTTCAGGTAGCTTTAGAACGCGGCCATCCTAGTGTTAAACATGTAAAAATGATATATTTTCACTCTGTGGTTAAAATGGCAAATGGGTAAAAAAAAAAAAATCATGCCTGATTTTCTCTCTTTTTTTAAAAAAAAAAAAAAAACGTACAAAAAATGTACGTATTAAAAACGTACTTCCAGCTGTTGTAAGGTTTCCAAGATAAAGACGTGCCAGGAATTATGTAGCTGGATCAAAAACGATGAACAGAGTCTGAAAACATGCTTTAAATCCACTGAAAGTTTCAATGATGGTTAAATTTAGCCTTAATTAAATTGTCCCAAACATGAATACAACTTCTTTTTTAGCCTCCACGTTTGTTGTTCTCCCATATTTCAGCCGTTTTCACCCACATAAAGCAACCAAGTTGGTGGAGCTGGATTTCAAGAAGCAAATTACTGGAGAAATATTTTAAATGTACAATAGCGTTTTGATTTGCAACAATGCTGCGTAACTTATTCTGTTCCGTTCCGTCATCTTCCGCTCATCCAGGGCCGGGTCGCGGGGGCAACAGCCTCAAACGGGCAGCCCAGGCTTCTCTCACTCCAGCTGCATCCTCCAGCTCACCCGGAAGGATCCCAAGTCATTCCCCAGCCAGCTGTGAGACATAGTCTGTCCAGCGAGTTCGCGGTCTGCCCCTTGGTCTCCTCTCGGTGGAACGTGCCCAAAACACCTCGCCCACGAGGCGCTCGGGGGGCATCCTGACGAGATGCCCGAACTACCCCATCTGGCTCTTCTCGATCTCATTCTTTCGGTCACCACCCACAGCTGGTGACCATAAGTGAGGGTAGGAACGTAGATCGACTTGTAAATCGAGAGCTTTGCTTTTCAGCTCAGCTCTCTTTTTACCACGACGGACCGATGCAGCGTCCTAGTTATTGCTGACGCTGCACCGATCCGCTCCATCCTTCCCCCACTCGTAAACAAGACCCAGAGATACTGAAACTCCTCCACTCGGGGCAGAATAACTTATTCTGTGCAAAATAAAAACCATGAAAGATAAATTGTTTTCTAAAAAAGGATTTTAAAAAGTAAACTGATCCTGATTTGACTCTTAACCAGCCTAAAAAGTACAAAAACAACCGTAAATGGTACAAAATCAGTGTAAATCTGTTCATTATTTGTTTGCTGAAGTGAGAAGGTCAATCTTTTTTCTTTGAGTTTTAACAGTTTTTAGTTCCTGATCTTTTCCTCAGGGCCGCTGACCTCTGCTTCACCACCAGCTTTCTGCTAAACCGCCGCGTTCAATCAGTCAACGCACATCTGATTAATTCACAGTCTTTCTCTTTCTTTCAAGCACTCCTATCTGGACAGGGAAACCTCTCTGATTCTGAGAAACATAGCAGGAAAACCTTCCCACCTGCTGACCAAGGTGACAATCTTCATCCCCATTAGCACGCTCTTCTTCTCACGTCCCAGACTTTTGTTGCATGAGCATGCTTTCTCTTTATTTTCTGTTTCTTTTCCTTCTCTGCATCTGTGAGGTTAAACGTGGTATTTCAGCTCAATCCCAGTCTCTCTTTATGGTTAAACTGCGATCTCAAAAGAAAAAGGTTGCCTCTGGAAATTTTAAATAACTTGTTAATGGTCACTACAATAAAAAAAGGAAGTATCTTATTTTGAAAACCGAGTGGTTAACGTAAGGAAATGAGTTGGGATTGAGCCGGGGGTGTGTGGTGAATAATAAGACAAGCTCCTAATGTTTGCAATCCTCTAAAAACTGTCACGATCCCCCCACCGGCCACCAGAGGGAGCCCTGGACCTTCCCTCGTCACCCTGATTAGGGACACCTGAGGATGATTAGTCTGATGACACTCACCTGTGGATCATTCTACCTGCTGCCTATTTAAAGACAGTCACCTTGTTCGAGTAAGCGCCTGAAGAGCGCCTTCTCTTGTTTTTTATTTTTGAAACCGCAGGGGGTTGGTTTAGTCCCCTGATCGTAATTGATCCTGGAAGAGAAAGATGTTAGTTGAGGAGGATACAAGTCAGAAGTTGGCGATAATGCACATATATCGGTGCTTCGCGTCTTTTATAACAGACGGAATTTCATGTTGGGTCCTCACCATCATTCCCAGGCAGGTCTTCCTGGCTGCATGACCAAGTTTTTCGTCGAACTGTTATATTTTTGGACTTAAAGACATTCCTTGGGATTAACCCTATGCTTTTGCCTTACAGCCTTACCTGACTTCTGTTAAATAAATCTTCATTTGTTCTTGTCCTGCATTTGGGTCCTCCTCTTTTCATATCTCCACACCCTCAGGTGTCTATAATCAGGGTGATGAGGGAAGGTCCATGGCTCCCTCTGGTGGCCGGTGAGGGGTTCATGGTACAAACAGCCTGCGTGTGCAGTGGAGAAGGAGTCCATCACTGAGATCATTCAGACTTTTTTTTGTAACCCGATCCGGATGTTTAATTCCTAAACATTCAAAATGAAACCAAACCGCATGTTTAGAGTCTGTGTGTGTGTGTGTGTGTGTGCTGTGTTGACTGAGTTTGAAGGTGACGACAACACAAAAGGGATTTTGATGGCATGTTTATCTGTGAAGAAATAATTAATCAAGTCTAAATCATCCCAGGATAATATTTTCTTTTCATTATTAGAAAAGTTAACGTTCGTCGTGCCTGAAACGTTTTACTCTTCTGTGTTGTCGCTCCGCTTCAACTCATGATTAAAATATTAATATTAACGAACAGAATAATCACCTTTAAAGAGATGGTAAGTTCAACAAGCAACGCCTGTGTGTCCGCTTCACTTCAAAAGATTCTTAAAATCAAAGACGAAAGGGATGATCACTTAAACTTGGATTTTTTTTGTAAATAATTCAGTCTGTATTTGCTTATGATCTTAATTTTTTAGTCTAATTTAATTTTTTTTTTTTTTTTTTACTCTATTCATCCCTCAACGGGGAAATTTGTGTGCTGTGCTCCTTACACCGCAGCAGGCTGCCATGAAGGTACCAATGGTGGGAGAAACGGGGGGTTAGATGTCTTCTCCAAGGACCCTAGATGTGAACTCAGTTGGGATGCGAACCTAAGTTGGGCTAATTGGTTTTTCAGAAAAAAAAGGTGAACGTTATTTAATGAAAGCAAGTAAAACATGGTTTTGTTGGATTTTTTAAAAATTGTGACCTGTTTAAATTGTTTTCTTCATGGAAAATATGACTTGTCTTTCCTTTTCACAAGAATGTCCAACTTTAAGGGTTCGCACACGCCTTGTCGGACAAGAAAGATGCTTAAAATGATTAATATTACTACTCAGATGTTAAAACGTGCACATGTGCATGTAAAAAGGTTTATACAGGCATGTGAGAAAATTAGGACACCCCATTAAATAATCAGCTCTTTATTTAGAAATGGTTCACATACCAATATCCAGTCATGTTTATACGTATTTTTCAAAAAGAAAGTGATTTGATTGCAATTTAACAACAAAAATGAACATTGTTTGACAAATCCAAAAAAAAGAAAAAAAATAAAGTATGTATTTTAATGGAGGAAAAAGTTAGGACACCCTATTACCTAATAGCTAGTGTTGCCCCCTTTGGTTGATTTAACTTCAACGAGACGCTTTTTGTAGCCTTTTACCAGTCTCTGACATCGATCAGGAGAAAGTTTGGCCCACTCCTCAATGCAGAATTCTTTTAGCTGTGAGATGTTTGAGGGGTGTCTTGCATGTACAGCCCGTTTCAAGTCACCCCACAGCATTTCGATGGGATTAAGACCAGGGCTCTGATTTGGCCATTCCAGGACTCTCCACGTCTTCTTTTTTGCCAGTCCTCGGTGGATTTGCTGGTATGCTTTGGGTCGTTGTCTTGTTGTAGTATCCAGTTACGCTTCAGCTTTAATTTTTTGACAGATGGTTTCACATTTTCTTCAAGCACCCTCTGATACACAGTGGAATTCATGGTAGATTCTATGATGGTGAGCTGGCCAGGTCCTGCTGCAGCAAAGCAACCCCAAACCATGACACTGCCCCCTCCATGCTTTACAATTGGTATGAGGTTCTTTTCTTGGAAGGCTGTATTTGGTTTACGCCAAACATGTCTTCTGTTCTGGTGTCCAAATAATTCAATTTTAGACTCATCTGTCCAAAGAACCTTATTCCAGAAGTCGTGGTCTTTGTCTATGTTCTCTCTGGCAACCTTCAGTCTGACCTTGATGGTTTTTTTAGAGAGCAAAGGTTTCTTCCTTGCACACCTCCCATGAAAGTCACACTTGTGCAGTCTCTTTCTGATCGTAGAGTCATGCACTTTCACATCGACAGTTGCCAGAACCTGCTGTAATTCCCTTGATGACACTTTAGGATTTTTCAGGACCTCTTTGAGCATCTTGCGTTCTGCTCTGGGGGTAAACTTGCCCAGACGACCAGATCTTGGCATGGTGGCAGTTGTTTTAAATATCCTCCACTTGTAAATAATTTTGCGAATGGTGGAATGGCTGATGTTAAATTCTTTTGAAATCTTTTTAAATCCTTTACCAGACTCGTAAGCGGCCACAATTTTCTTTCTGAGCTCTTTAGACCTCACCATGGCGCTCACCTCAACATCTCAACTGTCAGGGCCACACCAAACTAAATCTGAGGTTTAAATAGGGCAAGGCTCCATTTAAATGCTGGGTAACGATGTACTAATCATCTGCACCTGACGTGATGCACCTTTTTGGGATTTTCAACATTTTAAGAGGGATAGTATAGGGGGTGTCCTAATTTATTTCTCACCAGAAATTGCATTATTTTTTAACTAAATTTTACAGAAAGTTTTAAAAAGGCTTTTCTTATTTTTTTATTGTTTAGTTATATTACTTAGATCCCTGAGTTTAATTAAAATTGACATTAACTACCCATATGTCCAAATATATTTTAAAATACACAGGATTTCATAAGGTGTCCTAATTTTTTCACATGCCTGTATGTGAAGCAGGAAATATTAAGCTTTCATTGGGTAATCATTCTTTTACCTCGTACCAAAAAAAAAAGGTCCCTAAATCTAGTTCCATAAAAGCTTACAGAAAAATATTCCTTTTCACTTCCATTTTTAACACTGAATTCCACCATCCTCTTGCTCCTTTGCTCAGACTCGCCCCCACGTGCATGCATGACACAGTGTAAATCTTGTTGAAGCTGTAAATACAGAGTGAAGCGTATCACGTTAACGCAGCTAGCGCATATTTTTTTATATTCTTATTTTGATGCGTTGACATAAATCTTGGGGCACACCACCACCCAAAATGTTAAAAACAATTTTCTAGACAAAGTAAAATTATTTAATTATTAAATCAAAAACAATTTCTTATTTAACCATATGTCTTAATGAGCACTTTTGAAGGTTCCCTTCATTCCATCGTATTCCGCTGATCTGTGGCCGGGTCACGGGGCAACAGCCTCAGACGGGAAGCCCAGGCCTCTCTCACCCCGGCTACATCCTCCAGCTCACCCGGAAGGATCCCGAGTCGTTCCCCGGCCAGCTGTGAGACATAGTCTCACCAGTGGGTCCGGGGTCTGCCTCTTGGTCTCCTCCCGGTGGGACGTGCCCAAAACACTTCATCAGCGAGACGCTCAGGAGGCATCCTGACCAAATGCCCAAACCATCCTATCTGGCTCCTCTCGACCTGGAGAAGAAGCGGTTCGACACCGAGCTCCTCCCGGTTGGCAGAACTCCTCACCCAGTCTTCAAGTGAGAGCCCAGTTACCCTGCAGAGGAAGCTTATTTTGGCCGCTTGTATCCGTGGTCTCGTTCTTTTGGTCATTAGCTAGGTGAGGTTAGGAACGTAGATCAATTTGTAAATCGAGGGCTTTGCTTTTTGGGCTCCCGATCACCGTATGAGGTGAAATAGGATCATTTCCCACGAAACACCTGACGAGCTCTCACGGTACACTAATGTGCCGCGGAACACTGGTTAAAAAACGCTGACTTATCGCATGAATCGTTTAAAATGGCCGCATCATAATACGATACGTCATTGAAACTGGCCTTGTTTTCATATAAACATCACGATGCCCATTCAGGCGGCCTTGTGCACCTTGTTAAACGGTAGTTCTGTGACAGTTCCACTGGTTTTGTGATGGTAACACGAATTATTTAGAGATCAATAAAGATTACAGATCTACTCCGAAGCCTCGATCACTGCTGGAAGTCAGTGTCCTTGTTTCTATCGGTTTGTTCTTTATTTTGTTTTCCATGAACACATTTCAGCTGAACTAGAGCGACACAGATTAAGACCAGAGGATTTCTGATACTATCCCAGATAACGTCCGGCCTTGTCCTCAGAGAGAAGTGCACCTCCTGTTCACAAGTAACCACCATGTTTTTAAGACTCGACCGCTCTTTAAGCTAAAGCTGCAAAAGCTTTCGAATAGTCGGCAACAATTTATTCCCGTGTTTCCGTGCGAGTAAGCAAGCAAGAGGTTTGATTCCAACTGGATCGAGCTTGTCATGATTTGATTGGTGAAGAAGAGGAGGCGTTTTGATTGGGTGTTAGATGAATGTGTGGAATCTCTGGAAATAATCCTCTTTGAAGAAAAGAAGGGACGGGAGGGGAAGGGGGATTCCCTTGTCGACTCGGATGCACTCTGCAGAAGATTTTATCTTCTGATGTCTTTTTAATGGAGGCGACCAAATCAACGCAAGTCCAGCTAAACCAGCATTACGGAAAAGAGGATGTAGTTAAGTTTTTAGTCTCTTTTAATCTGATTTTTGCTCCCAAATAATCAAATTATACTTAAAAGACTTTCCCCCATTGGTGCACCATCGCGTTTGACTAGCGTCACTTTCCTGGCTCTGGGCATCCATCTGGGCATCCAACACACTCAGATTAATGTTTCACTTCTCAGGTCCATTTTGCCAGCTTTTAGATTTGCTGATGAAGCCCATCCAGGTTGGTCCTCGGGCTCAAACAGAGGGAGGAGCCAGATTATGAGGTGCAGTGATTAGGTTGAGGATATGATTATCTTTTCTCATTAGAGAGCTGTTTGCAGTGTGTAGGAAAGCCTTTATGTGTCAGTGTCACACACACACACACACACCGCTGGCCCACTTCTGCTGCTCCACATGCACGCTGTTTGTGAGCCTACGGCAGCTCAGGAGGAACATTGTTCCTCTCAATTCAAAGCTGTGTCCTTATTCAGTAGAATCTGATTCTACGTCTTAAAGTAGGTCAGATGAATTTAAAGTGAGATGCAGATGAAAAAAGTGGGCGGAGCAAACGGAAAAAAAACCGCAGCTGAAACGATGAAACATTCAGAAATCAGTCACACAGAATCACAAACATTAAAAAAGACGTAAAATTCATCTTTTGCTGATTAATACATTTTATTTTATTCATTTCTATTGAATTACTCAGAATTAATTCAACAATTTTAGTGAGGAGGCTTTGGCTCAGTGGTAGAATGTCTGTTCTTGGACCGGGAGAAGTCGGTTTGGTTTCCACTGGCCTTATGCCTAAGTGTCCTTAAGCAAGACACCCGAACGCTCCGTTTCTCCCATAATTGGCGCCATCGTAGCTGCCTGCTGAGGTGCAATACAGTGTTTTAGATAAACTACGGCCCGCGGACCATAAGCGGCCAGTTAAACGTTTTAATCTGGCCCGCCGAACTTGAAAAAAAAGAAGGAAAAAAAAAAAGAAATAAACCATGTTAGTTTGATTTTTCTTACATTTTTTTTTTTTGTTATGTTCATCACTAGATGGCGCCAAACATACAACAACACTGCTCCCATTAAAATGTGTGTGTCTCCGTGATGCACATGCTGTCAAAATAAACCATGTGCACAGATATGGAAAGCCATCGGGCCCAATGCACGCACGTAAAAAAGTGTGTTAGATGTTCAAACAAGCAAGATGTTACATCAACTGCTTAGATTTTAAATCTAGCGCTGCTAAATGCACGTTTTTAAGCGCTATTGCAATAGATTTCAGACCTAGCGCTGCTAGATTTGAAATTTACCGCTCCTGATGTAACATTTAACGCTTGTTTAAAATCTAGCGCACCGTTCTATCAGTCTAATCTAGAGGTTATGAAAGCATGCCATCCATCTGATCCTGTTGCCAGGGGCGAATACAGGATTTTCTAAAGGAGGATGGGAGGGGCACAAAACGAGTACCTATGGTGCTCGCCAGTATAGAGGGGCCTGGGGCCATCCCCCCTGAACCTTTTTGAATAATAAGTCATTTTTCTGCATTTCGCTGCATATTTTAACCGAAGTTTACAATAATTAAAGTCGTAAGAACAATTTTGTTTTGTCGACATAAAGGCCCCTCCCCCCACCAGTCCCCAGCCACGGTCCGGCCCACTTGTCAAATGTTAGGATTCAATGTGGCCTGCTGGTCGAAAAGTTTGCCCCTCCTCTGTTTTAGACTTAAATGGATTAATATTTAGAATTTTTTAGTCACGCGTTAAATTAAATTGAATCTAAAATACAAACTGATAATGTTTTGCAAAATCAAATCTATTTTTATCGGGGCGTGTTTGTTTTCTTACACGGCCCGTTTTACTGTTTCCGTTCCATTTTTTGCTTTTGATGGAAAAAAATTAAAACCGTTTATTTTCTTGGAATAAAACCGATGAATAGAAACAAAAAAAAAAACAACATCATTTAAGCTTCAGAATAACTGTGAATAATAAAAACCAAAGCAGCTGCTCTTCATGACAAAGCTGATGATGAGCTTAATGTTGCTGCTTCTTAAAAAGGTGTGTGTGTGCGTGCATAAGTGTGTGTGTGCGTGCATGCGTGTGTGTGTGTGAGTGAGTGTGTGCGTGTGCCTGAGGGGGGTTCTGTTAAGAAGATTGGCTGCTAAGCTGCCCTTCCTCATCAATCTGCCCTTTCTCTCATTCACACAGTAAATAAATCTGCTGAAGGTTCGACACAATCAGTTTGGGAAAAATTGGGGAACATTTTTTAAAACTCCAAATTTAGCAGCATAATTTTTTTCTGTTCACATCAATGGATTGATCAAATCAATCAAAGTTGTTCTAAATTTATGGCCGACTGTTTGAGATTTCAGGAATAACGTGCATGATTCTGAAAAACAAAGAGTAGAAAGTGCAATTTAAAAAAAAAAAATAATCAACTGTTAAAATACTTTGATTTAATAAACAAAAAATATCTACCAAAATATTTTGAGGAATGAGTTTTAATTGGGAGAAAAAATAGGAGTAAAATTATCAATTTTATGATGGAAAACATTTAGAGTCGTTGCTCCCTCCGGATCGAGAGAAGCCAGATAGGGCGGTTCGGGCATCTGGTTGGGATAAAATTTTTATATAGGGGAGACATTGGCTCAGTGGTTAGAGTGTTCGTCCGCAGACCGGAATTCAACCAGAAGTTCACGGGTTCGCATTCCACTGAGTGCACATCTAGGGTCCTTGGAGAAGACACCTAACCCCCCGTTTCTCCCACAAATTTCCCCAGTGAGGGATGAATAAAGTGAGTAAAAAAAAAAAAAATGGAATGAATAACAGACAGATTAAAATAAAATGAAATTCATTGAATTTATTTTTTTTTTTAGATTAAAAAATTATTTTTCTATATTATATTTTATATTATATATCAAATTTGACGTTAAAAAAATCAAATTCCAAATAAAGTTAGTTTATTCTATTAAATCAATCAAATTTTGTCACCAAAATCAAATCAAATTTTTTTATCTTATTTCTTTGTTAATTTTGTGCTTCATTTTTATTGATTTGGCGTGTGAGCAGTCCCCGGGGGGAATCGACCCAGGTTCTCCCGGTCGAAAGACGGCAACTCTACCACTAGGCCAACGCCCCCGTGACGTTTTCTTGGTTAATTTTTGTCAATTTTCTCAATTGAGATGAATCTAAAAAGACTCGATCGTAGCGTGTTTAGACGATCTAAGGATGATCAGATAAATCCTGTAATCTGATTGGAGGAGGTGAGAACACAAAACAGAAGAAAGAAAAAAAAACACAAAAGAGAACATAATAAGTTGTCACGGCGATGCTCCTCCCCTCCACGTTCGTCGCCTCCTCATCACTCCGGCTGAGATGAAGAGCATCTTCTCGCTGATGCAGCAAACGCAGCTGCAGTTTGGGGGCGTCCCATCCAATCCCAGTCACTGTGGATAATCCTCCTGCCAACACACAGCGTCCGAGATGTAATCCCTTACAGGGTGAGAATGAAGAGGACGAACGCTTCATGCTCTCACTTTTGGACAGTTTTTTTTCTTCCTGTGGATTTAAACTAGTGAGGAAAGTGCGAACAAACATGGTAGAAATTTCCAAGCAAACTCCGGGAATGTTGGGGCTCTGATTTTGGGTTTTTGAAGTGAAGCACACACACACGTGTTGTTTAGTAGGAACGATCTGAGCAAACAGGATGAATTCCTGCTGGAGGAACCAGGTGAGACGGAGTGTGTCAGTTTTGGGATTCACTGCTCTATGGTTGTGTGTAAGTGTGTGTGTGTGTATCTCTGTGCAGGAGGAACAGGCTGCCAAGCTGAAAGCCGAGAATATCCGAGTTGCCCTGGAGAAGATCAAAGAGGCCCAAGTGAAGAAGGTAAGTCTGACGCACACACTCGCATACACACACACACTCACGTTTTCTGTGTGTGGCACGTGTTTGGAAAAGTACTTTCTAGGTCAGGTCAGTGTTACTCTGCATTGCTCCGGTCAGTAACAGCTGGGGCAAACACACACACACACAAACACACTGCACTCAGCATAATGACCGCTGTAAGTTAAATCCCAATCCCACCAAGACGGGATTAACTAACTAGATTTACTACACACACACACACATACCTGTGTGTGTACTGGTGTAAAATTATCTTATGAGTCCAAATCTCCAAAAACAAACACTGATCTGTTTTCAGCTTCATTTCAACACATTATCATTAATAATTATGATCAGCTTTCTCCGCTGAGTAATACATAAACACACCTCTATTCAAAATACGTGGACGTTAAATATCAGGATGAAACCAATCAGATGACATCATTATTTTTAATTAGGTCGGAACATTCGTAAAGTTTATACATGCATATCTATTGATTTGCATGTCAATAAATGTGGTTAGATTTATACATATATCACACAGGGGCGCGCATCATTTTTTTATGGTCCAGCCAAAGACGTTACTTTGCTACAACCATGTGAGCCCATGATGGCTAAAGAAGGGATACATGGTTGGATATCTTATAGCAAAATATTATTCAGTTGAATCTAAATTAAGGAAAATATTCCTTTCCGTTCCGTCATCTTCCGCTCATCCGGGGCCGGGTCGCGACTGTTCATTTCAGAAGTGGATTTGACTCCATAACAGTCACTTTGTGGTCGTGTTTTTATGTATGTTGGGTCTTTTCAACAAATTGATTGGACACTGGAAACCTGAAAATATAATTATGTCTATAAAGTAACCAAACACAGGTCAAGAGTTGTTAGTTATGCCAATAAATGATCGAAATGCTACACTTATCACTAAAGCTCAATCGATTCCTCGTGTTAGTCAATTAAAAAAAAAAAAATTGTGCTTTGGAGATAGTATGAGTCATGGGGGGAGCAGTGGCAGACTGACTTTTTTGCCGTTTCTGTGGCATCGTGCTGGATCTCTCTGTTCTCGTCGCCTTGGTTGTTACCAATTTTAACAAATGCACACCACCTGTAGCGATCAGAGATCACTAACTTGAGATTTGCTGCGTTGATTTTGCACGACTTCAAATACCTCTTACAGGTCGTCCAGTTGGCCGACAAAATTGTGAATTAACGCAATTTGGCAGAGTTTGGTTGATTTTGCGTTAGTAGTTTTAATCAAAAAAATTCTGGATGGACTGCTACACAATAGAGCCAAACAAGCAGAACTAATCAAACCCCAGAAACACATTCCTACGTCATCGTCAATAATCTGGATCATCACTGTTACTTTTATATACAAAATAAAACAGAACAAAATTATATGTTTGCTGAAACCTGCCAACAAGAGTCTAGTTTATTCAGGACTGACTGTGTGTTTTTACACATACCTTTTAAAAAATAATAATCGTACTTTATAAATCCCTCATGGAAAAATTACTGTGCTGCATTACACCGCAGCAGGCTGCCACGACGGCACCAACGGTAGGAGCAATGGGGGGTTAGGTGTCTTCCCCAAGAACACCAAGACATAAGCTCAGTAGGATTCGATCCCGCGAACTTCTGAAGAACTTTTGATCCAAGGGCGAACATTCTACCACTGAGCTATCGCCTCCAAAGGCATGAGCTCCTTGGGAATCGAACAGGCAACTCTTCGGTTCATAGACGACCCGTCTACCACTTAGCCTCTCCTTCATGCCACATTGCAAAACCTTTTGTGAACAAACCTTGTGTTTTTCTTGCCATGTTAGCGCGTAAAAGTGCTTCGGTGTGTATGAAGCGCTGTGCGGCATGCATTATGACAACGCATCCAGACTTGCGGACCAATTAAGTGCATCTCCTCATATACACATGAACATCCACACACTCCACGTGGGCTCTAGAGCAGGCATGTGCAAACTACGGCCCACGGGGCAAATGCGGCCCGCGAAACGTTTTAATCCGGCCCACCCAACTTGAAAAAATTAAATAAAAAAACCTTGTTAGTTTTATATACCCTGCCATTTTGATGTTTTGTCACTAGATGGCGCACTCTAGCTAGCTACAACAACACTGCTCCCAAACAAATGTGTATGTTTCTGTGATGTACACGCTGTCAAATTAAACAGTGTGCACAGAAATGGAAATCAATTATTACCATTAAGGCATAAAAATTTAAAAGTTAAACATGCTTTAATGATGCGTATCTACGTATTTCTTGATGACCCACTACTTGCAGGTTTCTAACTCCTTTTTGCATGTTTCTGTTCTTTTTTTTTTCACAGCTGGTCATACGTGTTCATCTGTCGGATGAAAGTTCAAAAACGATGATGGTGGATGAAAGACAGACCGTCAGACAGGTACAACCTCACACCTGTTCATACGTAACTCTGTTATTTACCACACAACAAGCACACATCAAACACATTTCAAAAAGAAACATCAGAAACAAATATTCATCATGTGATTTATATTTAGATACTTTTACTTCATTTTTTTTTACAAATCAACACTTCAATTATGTTTGGCTAAAAGTTTGTCAATAACTTTTGCAGGTGCCACACCCAAATAGTTAATATTTATCAGTCGATTCGTCTTCAAAGCGAAGTGGGGACTTGTTTTGATTTATTTTTTTATTTTAATATACTTTATTAATTCCTCACCGGGAAATTTATGTGCTGCATTTCACCGCAGCAGGCTGCCACCTATGACAGCGCCAATGGTGGGAGAAACAAGGGATGAGGGGTCTTCTCTAAGGACCCTAGACATGGACTCGGTGGGATGCAAACCCGCGAACTCCCGGTTGACTTCCGGTTCGCGGGCGTACGCTCTAGCAAACGAACTAACCACTGAGCCACCATCTCCCAATTTATTATGGATTTACTGTGGCTGTGAAAGTCAAAGCTCCACGTCCAGAAAACATCCTCAACTTTTAACTTTAACATCCTAGCTTTGTGTGGAACAATAACTGTAAATAGGAAATGGATAGCGCAAGTCATATCGCCTGCATGCCAAATAGGAAGTAGCTGCTAATTTTAAAAAGCATCAGCGCCCATAGACCTCTATAGAAAAGTTCTTTGTCTCTGGTGTTGGCTCTGCTTTTTAGTGATATCTCCATACTTTGAATTTTTTGGCTTGCAGCATAAATTTTTAAAGTTAGTAATTGGCCAATCAGATGCACAGATTTAAAAATGATAGTAGTTGTTCACCCTCTGCGAATGTTTCACAGGTTTGGTTGGCAAATTATACTTACAATTTGGCAATTTGTTGCTCTCCAGCGGCAGGAATGTGCAGCTTCAAAAAGCTCACTCCTGGATGGCTAGTTGATTGCCATGTAAACATAGAATGAACCAATCACTGCATGTTGTTGCCTTCAACATGGCATATTTTTTTTTTATATATATATACTTTATTCATCCCTCACCGGGAAATATATGTGCTGCATTTCACCGCAGCAGGCTGCCACCTATGATGGTACCAATGGTGGGAAAAACGAGGGGTTAGGTGTTTTCTCCAAGGACCCTAGACGTGAAATTAGTGGGATGCCAACCCGCGAACTTCTGGTTAACTTCCAGTTCACGGGCGAATTCTCTACCCACTGAGCCACCGTCTCCCCATTGTCCATATTTGTAGAAAATGGTGATTAAATTTGCCTTCATTTCGATGTACAATGATGTGGATTTATGAGGAATTTTAGGGGCAGTACAGCCACGTGTTGGGTGGTACTTCACCCTCATAGGTTGCTGTTTTGAATCTGATTGTAACAGGACTGGAGACATTTATCTTTCGGTGTGCAGTTTCATGTTCTCTCCACGTGTGCTTAGGTTCATAGCGTCTATGTTTGGTTTTATAAAGCTTTTATAACTCTCTTGTGAATCTTTGTGTTGTATAACAGGTAAACTCAGGTCATGAAATCAGTTCTTAAAGAGAACATTGAGTGTGTTTCCACTCCTCTGGAGACAGGAATGCAACACTTACTGCAGGAATTAGAAACTTTATGTGTTGCACATTCCAACAGAAAAAAAGTATGGAGTGACGTGCATATACGTTGGTCATGTTCGCCTGTGGCAGAAACTTATACGATAAAAAAAAACTGATTATTGCGACATCAGAGTGAGAAATGAATCCTCACTGACCCATGATCAGAGTTGCTGGGTCGTGGTTCCGCTAGATGTGCACCAAAATAACTCGTCTCCTCTGTGGCGTCAAGATCCCAAGTAATGCCTGAGCCTTGCCAGGGATAAGCTCAGGCACCCCTTCCACACAGTGTTGGAAAAGCAATTCAGAAGAAGGATCATTAAGGGTTCAGTTCATCATTAAATCCTTTTTAGAACATAAACTACAAAAATCCTAATGAAAGTCTAAATCTCCATCAATCAGACCAGGTTTAATTTCTTCATAGTCAGAGTTACTTTCCGTTCTGTGCGGAAAGTTCACTCGTCAGAGCTCATTTTCTAGCTTTCTCCACTTGCGAACCATCGATTATTTAATCGTTAATTGTCCCTTGCTGTTGGATTTCCATGTTCTTCCGCATAGCTGATGATCTTCAGTTTAAACTGTGTCTCTTTTTCATTTTCAGGGTTGTTAAAACAACCATGTTCCGCATAACGCACATACCCGTTTTTTATATACAATCCACGCCCACACATCCCACTTTATGTTCTCATGGTGTTCCCTACTATGTCCACTTACACAAAGGGCGCACTGCACTGTCGGGTGCATCATACATTTTGAAGAAAATCTAAAACTTTTATGTGCGCCTTATACTCGTGAAAATATGGTATTTACAGTTAAAAAAGTGTTTTCTTTCTATGTTTCTGAGCCTTGTTTTGATGTATTTCAGGTTCTAGACAGTCTGTTGGATAAATCTCACTGTGGTTACAGTCCAGACTGGTCACTGGTGGAAACCATTAGTGAGCTACAGATGGGTGAGTTTTCACAAGCATGTTTATCTGAAAAAACATGTAACCAAACATAAATAAATACGATTCAATCCAGTTTTTACACAAACATAATGAGATCAACCGAAACAGTAGCTAGGAGGTATAGGTAGATCCCGATCCTCGTATGAGCAGAAATGGGACCATTTTCCACAGAACAAATGACGATAGTCCACGGTACACCAGTGTGCCGTGGAACACTGGTTGAAAAACGCTCCTTTAAGGAAACGAGAAAAAAACTGGTTTTATCACTTGTTTTGGAGACGACCTCTAAAGAATATTAGTGGTATTACATCCGTGCCTAAACAATGTTAAAAAGTGTTTTTTACTTATTATAGACATAAAAATTATTCACATTTTATTTGGAGAAATTGTCATTTAAAATTTGATTGAAATTCAAATCAAATTTGATTCAAATCAAGTTTCGCATAATTTTTTATTCAATGTGAAACTTGTGTGAAGTAAATTAAACTGTAGCCTTTTTTTCTGCCACATGAGGGCAATGTTTAAAAAAAATAGAACAAAACTTGAAACACTGGTCTTTCTTTGTGGAGTTTGCATGTTCTCCCCGTGTATGTGTAAGTTTTTTACAGATACTTCAGTTTCCTCCCACCCTCCAAAAGCATGCATGTTGCCCCTTGGAATGTGTGTGTGCATGGATGGTTGTGTGTGTGTGTATGTGTGTGTGTGTGTTTGGCCATGCGACAGACTGGCGACCTGTTCCGGGTGTATCCTGCCTCTCGACTTAAATCAACTGGGGAAACCTCCGGCACCCCCCACAATCCCATTAATTTTATTATTTTTTTTTTTTCATTACTTTATTCATCCCTGACTCGGGAAATTTGTGTGCTGCATTTCACCGCAGTAGGCTGCCACCTATGACGGCACCAATGGTGGGAGAAGCGGGGTTTAGGTGTCTTCTCCGTGGACCCTAGAGGGGGTTGCGAACCCGCGAACTTCCGGTTTACTTCTGGTCCGCGGGCGAACACTCTAACCACTGAGCCACCGTCTCCCCCACAACCTGTTTTAAATTTTCAGAATACTTTTTATAGACACACAAAAATAAATCTCACAGGTGATCAAACATAACTCTGATACTACAGATGTGTTTTCTTAAAAGCCTCATTTAGAATTTATTAGTGTGATCTTGACGATAACGACACGGTAACTAACGATCGGGTTTCTAACTCACTGTATGTAGAGTTTATATCTTCAAATGTTTCCTAAAACGTTTCATGAATGATTAAAACATAAAAAACTTGTAGCTAGGCGACACTATGCTGCTGTCCAGAGTCCGTTAACACCCAAAGCGAACACGAGGAACACACACTGCTTCCTCTGAGGCTGAGATGTGTGTGTTCAGCACTCACTGTACAACGCAGATCAACTTAACGCTCTTTGACACAGTCGCAGTGTAAATGTAGGTCCGGTGCAGCGAAGCGTGTGATCTAACCTACATCTGCTTGAGAGAGAGAGAGAGAAGGCAAAGCAAAGCTGGCTCGTCCCAATCTGACCTTCACTGCACGTGTTTAGAAAACTCATCTGCTGGCCTTCGTTTAAATCTGCAACATGTTCGTTAAAGGAGTCTCAGATTTTTCAGAGTAGGATTGAACCATTGGTTTGTGGCCACTCAACTTCATGTTTAAGAATGCCATCATCCTCAATCTGGTTAGACCAAGGATGGGCAAACGTTTTGACTCGCGGGCCACATTGAGTTCTAACATTTGACAAGCGGGCCGGAACCCAGGGGCTGGGGTTGTCTACAGAAAAAAAGTGTTCTTACTATTTAAATTATTATAAAGTTTGGGCGAAATACACACCAAAATGTAGAAAAATGACTTATTTTTCAAAAAGTTTGGGGTGGGGGGATGCCCCCCCTTTAGAAAATCCTGGATTCGCCCCTGGGAACAAGAGAAGATGAAATGCATGCTTTGGTAACCGCTAGATTTGACCGATAAAATGGCGCGCTAGATTTTAAACAAGCACGTTAAACGTTACATCAAATCTAGCGGCGCTAGGTCTGAAATCTAGTGCGATCGCGTTTAAAAACGTGCATTTAGCGGCGCTCGGTTTGAAATTGAAGCACTTCATGTAACATTTTGTTTGTTTTAACATCTAACACGCTTATTTACGTGCGTGTATTGGACCTGATGGCTTTCCAAATCTGTGCACACTGTTTTTTTTTTAAGGTGTGCACATCACGGAGAGACACACATGTTAATGGGAGCAGTGTTGTTGTATTTTTGGCGCTAACTAGTGACAAACATCAGAATTGCAGAAAAAAATCAAACTAACAAGGTTTATTTATTTATTTATTTATAGTTCGGGGGGCCGGATTAAAACGTTTAATGGGCCGCATGTGGCCCGCGGGCCGTAGTTTGCCTATACCTGGGTTAGACAGATAAAAGAAACAAGTTCTTCTTGAAATGAGGCTTCAGTTTTAAAACCTCTTTTATAGATTCATCATCCATTTTTTTTATTCCTCAATCCTGTAGAGAGCCAATGACATGACAAGTCACGTAGAGCAGTGTTTTTCAACCTTTTTTATCTCGAATTACATTTTTTTATCAAAATAAATCTTGAGGAACACGAAAACTAAAAATGGCCGCCTATGTTAACAATAGATTATTACAATATATAGAAATACTTATGTTTTGGTTTTTTTTGTTTTTTTCAGGGTTTTTATTTTCATTACTTTCTTTGTTTTCATGTTTTTTTTGTTGTCCCATGGAGGGCTTGGGTCTAGCGAGAATCGAACTAGGTTCTCCCGGTCAAAAGACGGTATCTCTACCACTAGGCCAACGCCCCCAAACTAAACATATAAACGTCCCAGGGACGTTTATATGTTTAGTTCCAGACACCATGACAGACTGGCGACCTGTTTGGAGTGTATCCTGCCCCTCGCCTCGAATCAGCCAGGATATACTCCGGCAACCTCTGTAAGGGATAGACGGTTAAGAAGGTGACTGACTGACTGGTTCCAGATGATTAACTTTTTAAAGGATTTACCCAGAATGCAAGAGAAACTTTTTCCTTTTTAATGTCTTGCAAAAAATGTGAGATTTCATTAGAATGTATCTTTTTTTGCTTTAAAATGCAACCTAAATTTTCTACATAATGTCTCAAAAACATGTAAAAAACACACTCTTCTAAATGCGTTTTTTGGGAGGGATAAATGGACTACATCATGCAACAAAAAATCTGAGAAGAAGAGTGGGTTGCTATGGTTACAGGACAGCCCTGTTTGTCTTTAAAGAGATGATAAGATTCCAAACTGAGTCAGTCAGTCACCTTCTTAACCGTCTATCCCTTATGAGGGGGGTGCCGCGGCCTATCCTGGCTGATATGAGGCAAAGGGCAGGATATACCCCGAATAGGGCGCCAGTCTGTCACGGGGCCACACACACAACCATCCACACACACTCATTCCTAGGGGTAATCACGTGGTGGCCAATCAATCTAACATGCATGTTTTTGGAGGGTGGGAGGAAACCGGGGAACTCGGAGAAAACCCATGCATGTCCCACCCACCTCAAACCTGACGATCTCTCACTGTACACTAGTGTGTCACGGAATACTGGTTAAAAAACGCTGATGTAGTCGTCCAATCACATGACAGCACCATGAACGAATAAACCAAACCTCTGAGCAGCTCCTAGAAACTCCCTGTCCCTTTGGAGTTGGACCAGTTTTTAAAAATATTCGACTTTAAATCATTTCTGGGTCAGTGGCAGACGGATTACCCGGAATCAAACAAAGATGGACTCTAAAAGATATTTTTAGACTCCATCGAGTTTAGCACTTAGTTATTTATATCGGTATCTTACGATCGCTGAAAAATGTGGTGAAAAGATTTTTTTATCTTCCGCTCATCCGGGGCTGGGTCGCAGGGGCAACAGCCTCAGACGGGAAGCTCAGGCTTCTCTCACCCTGGCTGCATCCTCCAGCTCACCCAGAAGGATCCTGAGTTGTTTCCCGGCCAGCTGTGAGACATAGTCTCTGTAACGGGTCCAGGGTCTGCCTCTTGGTGTCCACCCAGTGGGACGTGTCCGAAACACCTCACCATCGAGGTGCTTGGCAGACATCTTGACCAGATGACCGAAATACCCCATCTGGCTTTTCTCGACTCGGAGGAGCAACGGGTCTATTCCTAGCTCCTTCCGAATGGCAGAACTCCTCCCTCTATCTCTGAGTGAAAGCCCAGCCATCCTGCAGAGGAAGCTCCTTTTGGCCACTTGTATCCGCGATCTCAATCTTTCCATAAAGAGCTGGAGCCCAGGCTTCTCTCACCCCAGCTGCATCCTCCAGCTCACCCGGAAGGATCCCAAGTCGTTCCCTAACCAGCTGTGAGACATAATCTCTCCAACGGGTCCGGGGTCTACCTCTTGGTCTCCTCCTGGTGGTACGTGCCCGAAACACCTCGCCAGCGGGGCTTTTACCCATGGGGCCCTCGCGGGCTCAGCCTGAACAGGGGACATGGGCCGCCCTTCCAGTGGAGTCATCACCTGCTGGAGGGGCCATAGGGGTCGGGTGTAAGAGTAGATGGGTGGCAGCCAACGACGGGGACTGATGGTGACCGTACAAAAACCAGGAGAAAATTTAATTCAGACCATCAATAGATTTATGATCACATTTTATGTTTATTGCAAAACCTTTTAGTCTTTTATGGCTAAAAAAATAAAAAATCCTGAACAACTTTTAGGCTAACACTGGTCTTTCTGTGTGGAGTTTGCATGTTCCCTCTGTCTATATGTGGGTTCCCTCCCACCCTCCAAAAACATAGATGTTAGGTTGATTGGCCATTATGAAATTGTCCCTCGGAATGAGTGCATGTGTGGATGGTTTTGTACGTGTGGGCCAGCAACAGCCTGGTGACCTGTTTAGGGTGTACCCTGCCTTTTAACTTGAATCAGCCAGGATAGTTTTCGGCACCCCTCGTGACCTAATTAGGGATAAGTGGTTCAGAAGACAAACCGAAACTTATAGTCTGGCGTTGCATCACATCATAACTGAAATTTGGGAGTCGGATTAAAAAATATAAGTTTATTATTTTCAAATTCAAAAAAAAAAATGCTATTTTTTTCTACGTCTTTCTGTGCAGAAAGGATTTTTGAAGATCATGAGAACCTGGTGGAGAACCTTCTGAACTGGACCAGAGACAGTCAGAACCGCCTTATGTTCACCGAGCGCATCGAGAAATACGCAGTGTTCAAAAATCCACAGGTACGACCTGCGAATAAAATCATCACCATGTGAAAAATAAACGTGTACTTCATCTACGTACCTCCTCCCATCTGATACAGAACTATTTATTGGGGCGGAAGGAGACGTGTGAGATGGCTGAGAGGAACAAAGAGGCTCTTTTGGAGGTGAGGATGTAGAATCATGGGACCACTGAGGACGTCTTTATTAACGCATTTCTGTCCGATTTTCTTTTCCAGGAGTGTTTCGGAGGCAGTTCGGTGTCCGTCCCCGAGATGGAAGGAGTGCTGTGGCTCAAAGAGGACGGAAAAAAGTCATGGAAGAAGCGTTACTTCCTGTTGAGAGCGTCTGGGATCTACTACGTCCCAAAGGGGAAGGCCAAGGTGCAGATCAAAACAAGACAGAAAAAAAAAAATTATTGACCCTATTGTGACGCTCATCTTGTGTGTGTGTGTGTAGGCTTCTAGAGACCTGGTGTGTTTCCTCCAGTTGGATCACGTTAACGTCTACCTAGGTCAGGACTACAGAAGCAAATACAAAGCACCCACAGATTTCTGCATGGTATTAAAGGTGAGCGCTCTCTAGTGGCCAGAAGCAGCCACAACACCTCCAGTTTTTTATTATCACTGTTACTGGAATACTTTGATTTTTTATAAGATCAAACTCATCCCAAGGTACTTTCCTTCTATCTGCAGCACCCTCAGATCCAAAAGAAGTCTCAGTACATAAAGTATTTGTGCTGTGATGACGTCAGGACCCTCCAACAGTGGATCAACAGTATTCGCATTGCAAAGGTACAAACTAGGGCTGCAACTAACGATTATTTTGGTAATCGATTAATCTGTCAATTATTGGATCGATTACTCGATTAATCGGATAAAATGACAATTTAATAAATAGTACTTTTTCGGCATATTATAGAATGTAATTGTGTAAAACACAACTCATAACCACATAAACAACACGTTGGGTTTATTACAGTAAGAGCAAATGTTACTCTTTCTGTCAAATAAAGAGGTAGAATATTATCATTTCTAGAAAATAATAACCTACTGTGTACAATAAAAGTAAATCATAAGCACCCATAAAATGTGCTTTAGTAGTACTGGCTAATAAAACATCAAATGTAAACTGTTGGATCACATTTTTTTTTTTAAAACTTTATTTAAAGATTTTCCATTTTTTATACAGACACACAAAAAAAAACAACTTTAAGTCAAGTTATATAAAGTTACAAAATAGAGATGATTAAAAAACATGTCAACCAGTGGTATCTATCTGAGACTTGTAAAATATTTGGATCAGACATGAAACAAAAACAAAAAAACAAACAAACCCGAAACAAACAAATCACAAACATAAGCTGCAGCTTTCTCCATAAGTACTGGTGAATAACGCATAAAACCTTCTCCCCTATGTAAATGGCAGATCCTCAATGTATGTAATGAAAGGTGCCCATGTTTTATAATATTTTTCTATTGAGCCCCGTTTACTATACCTTAGGTATTCAATTTGAAGACACATCATAGCTTCTCTGACCCACTGAACAAAAGAAGGAGGTTGTTTGTCCTTCCACTTCACTAAGATCAGTCTCCGTGCAAGGAGAGACAGAAAAGCCACTGCGCTCTCCTGATGCGAGTTAAGGCCCTGTCTGCTCGGGAGAACTCCAAACACTGTAGTGAATGGATTGGGATCTATTTTCCTCCCACAAAGATGTGAAAAAATTCCAAAAGCAGAGTCCCAGAACTTTTCTAAAGCAGCACACGACCAAAACATGTGAGCCATTGTTGCAGGTGACTGGTTGCATTTTGGACATCGATCATCACTGCTGTTGTATATCTTAGCCAGCCTTGCCTTTGTTAAGTATGAGCGATGGAAAACTTTGAATTGTGTCAGACTGTGTCTTATGCAGATAGATGTTGAATGTATGCGGGTGATACTTCTGGTCCAGATTTCCTCTGGAATCTCCAGATTTAAATCCTGTTCCCAAGAGTCTTTCAAATGGTTTAATGAAGTAGGATTAATGCGATGCAATTGTTCGTATATTTTGGAAATATGACTTTTGGTGATGGGTCGAGGCTTGTTGGATCACATTTGAAAAAAAGAAACCTTTAACAACTCTGGATTCGCAAATGTAACGTTGTTCATAAGTATCGTACAAAAAAAATGGCCCCAGATTAACATGAAAAAAAATATACAAAAACATTCAAGTTGTGAAGTATTAGTGCAAAAAAAAAAAAAACACCATCTCTACTGTAAAAATAGTAACTTTAATAAATAAAATGACCATCTTTACCACTTATAATATTACAAACACAGATCTACTAATCAATAAAGGGGTGTCCAACTAACAACACTCATGTTTTTGTGGGAAAAAAATGTTCTTTGCGGTGTAGAGGAGGGGGCTTGTATCTTGGATTGAATTTAGCAATCTTTTTTTTTTTTAACCCCTCGTCTTTCTACTGACATATCGGACACGATCATTTCCAAAATAAGAGTCCCTGAGAAAAGCGCTCTGCTGCAGAGTGCAACCGTTTTCCACAGAAAATAGTCCATGTTGGGTTGTTTTTGTTTTTTTTGCAGACAATAAAAACTGTAATTAGCAACGTGTAAAATTGTTTATATTAGAAATAACATCGTGTATCGCTCCGGTTTGCCGTCTCCCGCTCCGAGTCCGACATGTTTTTTTTTTCAGATGTTCGTGCAGCGTCGTTATGCTTCTGTTCCAAAACGTGTCCGTTTTGCAAACTTTGCACATTAACGCGAGTCTTTTTTAAATTTAGCGGAAAATGATCCAAACTTTGGATTCTTTTTTATGTGTTTTTCTTTCCGCCATCTTGTTGAATCTGCCTGATCACGTGAGGCGGGTGAAATGAAGGCCAATGATTGGCTGCTATCTTCTTCTCCTCCTATTTCGGTAGCGCGCATCGTCAATTTGCTCTTTACTGCCCCACTTGGAGACCAATTTAAGTGCAGTTGACAGCAAAAACTTTTTAGACGATTAATCTATGATCAAATTAGTCGACAACTAATTTGATAATTGATTATAATCGATTAAATCGATTAACTGCTTCAGCCCTAGTACAAACCCTTTCTGATTGTTTGGTTACAGCGATATGACTTTAATCTCAACATAGATATCTGTTGACGATAAGCCAAGTAGGATATACTTAATTACTAAACTAGTTCCAGCCAATTACCACGAGCACCTAGAAGGGGATCCAGTTTACTTGACACGTCTTAAAAAATTATTAGCAGCATCTTTATAATGTGGAAACATTCTCTCTGCTCGAAGTACTGTGGTTGCTATGGTAACGGTAAACACACCTTCGAAATAAAGAACATCGTGAAAACAAAGTGAATAAAAATATTTGTTAGATTCCAGACAGTATGTCTAGATCAATCAGAGTTCTGAGTTTGTTTTGCTGGAACCAGACAGTCCCATCTTGAGCTGAAACCTGAAGAGTGTTTCTAAGGTCCAGTCTGCTTCGTAACTCTCCTTAGCAAAGAAGCTTCCTGTAGATCTTTGGGTGTTTTTTAACTCATTTTGCTAATTTAGGGGTTTTAAATTGATGGCATGATGCGTCAAAGGTGAGTCATTGACGGATGTAAGGAAGAAAATCCGGTCACTTTTCAAATTAAAACATCAGTATGGCTCGAATAAAAAACCAAATGGAAATAATGGAAATTATTTCTTCTTTCTGTGCGGCCCGATACCACATGACCCACGGCCCGGTTCTGGTCCGCGGCCCAGTGGTTGGGGACCACTGTCTTAGAATACCATCCTAGTTCCTAATGTGAAATCCTGTTTAGTTGTAAACATGAAACCGATCTCTGACGTTCACTCATCTGTTTGTCCTTCAGTACGGGAAGCAGCTCTATATCAACTTCCAGGAAGCAATGAGACGGTCGGAGGCAGCGTATGATTGGTCCTCTCTCTCTTCCTCGTCCATGAAATCTGGATCCAGCTCATCCAGCCTTCCAGGTTTGTCAGCTTGTAATTTGGGATTATGTTTCATGTTAAGAACTTTCTACCTGCCGGGTCGAGGGGGGAATAGCCTCAGACGGGAAATCCAGGCTTCTCTCACCCCTTCTTTGAGCTCACCCGGAAGGATCCCCAGGTGTTCCCTGTTCAGTGAGACATAGTCTCTCCAACAGGTCCAGGGTCTGCCTCTGGGTCTCCTCCCTGTTAGAATGTGTCCGAAACACCACACCAGCGAGGCGTTCATGAGGCATCCTAACCAGATGTCCGAACAACCCCATCTGGTTTCTCTTGACCCAGAGGAGCAACGGCTCTACACTAAGCTCCTCCCGGATGGCAGAGCTCCTCATTCTATCTCTGAGTGAGAGCCCAGCCACCCTGCGGGGGAAGCTCATTTCGGCCGCTTGTATCCGTGATCTCATTCTTTCGGTCACCACCCACAGCTGGTGACCATAGGTGAGGGTAGGAACGTAGATCGACAAGTAAATCTAAAGTATTTCATGTGTACTACTTTTATTGTGTGTATCTCCTTAGCCACTATGTAATTGTGCCCGTCGGGAGAAAGACTAATAGCATCCTATTTTTATGTAGTCCATAAAAAAATTTGTCCTTCTAATGACCTTGCCTACTCATGACCTGACAATCTGCTACAGTCACTTCATCAATTCCTCCTAAAAGTGTTGTTTTCATCTTTTTGAAGATTTCTTCCTCCTTTTTTAAAGTTTGCTCTACCTTCCAAACAGAGTCCCAGTCCAATCACTCCAGCCAATCAGACAGCGGCGTCTCAGAGATGACATCAGGACACACCCGCTCCCAGAGTGCCGTCAGCTCCATTTTCTCAGACGCCTGGAGAAGAGGAACACAGGGAGAGGTACACACACATAACACACTCAGTCTTACACACATACAGTATGTTCCTGTCTCATTGGTGGACTACTGTTCCCATGATTCCCTCTGCTTCCCTAGCAGCGGTCTAAGGTGATTGGACGTTTGGCAGTTCCTCTGTGTGCGGGAGGAGGCAGTAGAGGTTAGACAGGAAGTGATGTAACAAGCATGTTGTTGGTTTGGTTGCAGCTTTAAAAATGACTCCGCCCATCTGATACAAATAAAAACAAATAAACAAGTCTAATTATCGTTCAATAGAAACGTTAACTAATTCATAACAATGCAATACATAAACATGATGAAAAAACGTAGAACGGAAATGTTTAAAGCTAAACTAAAAGTTTTTTCAAGCCCACCAGCCCATGTAGGTGGGATTTACAGAGTTTTTTCGTCCCCCAGAAAAATAGTTTAACTTTGTTTCAACATGCGAGGTATTTGTAACATTACTAATTAAAAAAAAAATCTATTAACTATAAGAAAAAAAGACACAAACTTTTACAAATTAAAATCGTAAGTACCCGTTTTGTTTTGACTTACTTACCGTAAGTCATGCTATGTGTCGATATAAATTATTTTTTAATCAAAGTCATTTTTTTACAGAACCATGTTATATTAAATACAATCTTTATTTTTGCGCTTTTAAAAGTTTTGGATTACCAGACCTTGTTTGCAGAGGTGGGTAGTAACACGTTACATTTGCTCCGTTACATTTTTAATAAAATGTACTTCTATGAGTATTTTTAATAGCTTGTACTTTTACTTGAGTAAATTCATAAGTAAATAATGCTACTCTTACTCCGTTTCATTAGGCAAAAGTTGACTCGTTACTTTTCGTTACGTTTTTTCAGTACAATAAGTTTTTTTATGAGTGTGTCCTGCTTTGGATGACTGTAGACAACGTTCCTCCAATTAAATGTAGGGAACACGGTCACATGACCCGATCTGACCTATCAGACGTGCCCATGCCCGGTCTTGCAAGAAAACAAAACTTAGCACAAAAAAGTTATTTTTGAAAACAAGTTACTGCTAAACAGTGGTGGATGAAGTACTAACTTTTTGTACTTAAGTAAAAGTACAGATAATTAGGCAAAAAAATTACTTAAGTAAAAGTACCAATAAAAAAATCTACTCAAGTAAAAGTACAAAAGTAATTGGTGTAAATTTGACTTTTTATGTAAAAGTATTTGACCATAATTCAAATGTTAATTTTTGAGCTGTAGGGTCACAGATAAATACTCTGTTTAATGATGACTCAACTTTTTATTTAAAAGTAAACACAACAAACAATGATCTTCTGACTCTTTTTAATTTGTTCTATATTTGATGTTAGTTTTTTGGCAGTGAATGACTGCGGAAAATGTTTACTCTCGATTCTGATTGGCCCTCGATTCATTACTTTTTCTCCCTCTTGTAGACCGCAGGCGATCAACTGCTCCCTCTACAGGTTGATTTTGGCAATGCAGCTTCAAGTTGTGCTTAAAGGTCCCCTATTATGCTTTTTTTCCCTTATTTTATCCTGTGCTATGTATCTGATATGCATAATTTTACATTCCGCCACAATCTCAACACAATAGTTTTTAAATACTACCCTGTTTAGGAGCGCAGTTTCAGACCCGGAAGTCAAAACAGCTTGTTTCAGTCTTTTTTTATTTTTTTTTTCCCGGGACCCGCCCCGTTGGTTGCGATTGGTTGTCATTCATTGTGATTTCCCCACCCACCCAGCACAGCGTGGAGCGGGAGGGGCGAGGTGTGCTTCACAGTAGAGTGAAGCACGGAAATGGGTGGATATCAGGGTGGAGAGCAGGTAGAAGTGGGGGAGGGTGTTTGAGCTGCAGGGGGCTGAACAAAAAACAGATGTACGTCACTATGTTACACCAGTCGTTAGAGGTTTGGAGAACACGCCCCTTACTTTGACTTTAAATATCTCAAAAAAGCATGAATCACAATAAAACACACTTTGGGGGATTGTTTGGGGTAGTACTAAGTAAAATAAAAGGTTAAAACCTCATAAAAGTCAGTTTTGCATAATAGGGGACCTTTAAAAAAACTATATTTTTCAAATTCCTGGCCGAAAATGTAATGAAAAATGCAAAACACACTTTTAAAAAGTATCGGAGTAAAAGTACAGATATTTACTCTAAAAATGTAGTGAAGTAAAAGTAAAAAGTACAGGTCTCAAATTTTACTTAAGTAAAGTACAGACACACAATTTTTTTTTTACTTAAGTACAGTAACGAAGTAGATTTACTTTGTTACGTTCCACCACTGCTGCTAAAGCAGGTGAAGATGGCGAAAATGGAGGCAGCAAATGTCTCTTGAAGAAGAGGACACAGCAGAACACAGCGAAGTTGGCAAGCATCCCTGGCCTCGTATTGAAAGCATGTTTAGTTTGTGCAAAACAAAAAAAAAAAAACCTACATGATGCGGTGTCTGCTGCTATTGAGTATAACACGGTATATAAACCATGAGCAATGATCTCTGGTGGGTTTATCAGATAGGGGGCGCCACTCACGCGACACCGAAGCAGAAAGGAAGAAAATAACAGAGTTTTTGTTGTTTGGTTGGTGTGGTTCTAATAAATAAGTCAACGGGTGACCTTTCTATTTGGAAAACCGTGCCTGCCTGTAAAAGAAACAAACCCCAGGAAACCCACTATGAGTGTCCTTGGAGCTAACATTTGATAGTGACGAACGTTTTGGGCACCACTGACCTAAAGAAAAGGGGTGCTCATGCTCTGCTTAGTTCAGTTATGAGTTGTGCTGATTGTGTCTGAAGAAATTTGTGACGACCACTCTGATACTAGAGTAAAGTAATAAAACTGAAAACAATTAAAATAAAAAGGTTTGCTTTGCTCCATTTGGAGGAGTTTAAATATCTCGGGTGGGGGAAGGATGGAGCGGGAGATCGACAGGCGGATCGGTGCGGCATCAGCAATAACTAGGACGCTGCATCAGTCCGTCGTTGTAAAGAAAGAGCTAAGCCAAAAAGCAAAGCTCTCGATTTGCAAGTCGATCTACGTTCCAACCCTCACCTATGGTCACCAGCTGTGGGTGGTGACCGAAAGAATGAGATCACGGATACAAGCGGCCAAAATGAGCTTCTTCCGCAGGGTGGCTGGGCTCTCACTCTGAGATTGGATGACGAGCTCTGCCATCCGGGAGGAGCTTGGTGTCAAGCCGCTCCTCCTCCAGGTCAAGAGAAGCCAGATGGGGTGATCAGGCATCTGGTCAGGATGCCCCCGAGCACCTTGCTGGTGAGGTGTTTCGGGCACGTCCCACCGGGAAGAGACCAAGGGGCTGGAAAGACTACGTCTCACAGCTGGCCGGGAACGACTCAGGATCCTTCCGGGTGAGCTGGAGGATGCAGCTGAGGTGAGAGAAGCCTGGGCTTTCTGTCTTAGGCGGCTGCCCCTGCGACCCGGCACAGGATAAGCGGAAGACGGCGGAACGGTTCGCTTCATGAAATCAAACTAGCGACCAGTTTCTCATAGAGTTAGTCAAGTTTCAGCCAAGAAGCGTGAACGTTCTGGAGCTCTGAAACAAGGTTTTCTCTAAACAGCCGTTTAGAGAAACAAGCCAATAGAGAGAGACTCGGAGTGAATGTTTTGGGGGCGGGGTTTAACTAAATTGTTTAATTTTTTCTTCAAGGCCGTACGTGTGAAATCATTCTAACCATTTCTCATGAAAGAAAGAGTTGGTTCAAAATTTTAGTGGCTGCAGCTGAACTTTTGGGTTCCTCACTAATCTGGTGTTGTGGTGACTTCTGTTGTTTTCACGTTTGATGTTTTTGGAAAACGATTGAAGACGTTTAACAGGTGTTCAGTGGGAGCATGAAGGAATGTTTAATCACTGCAGACTGACCTGGCTGCTTACCTCGTTATCCTCACACCTAACCCTAAATGAGTCACGGAGATGATTTCCTCCCGGTTCTGTCATCACTTCAAAGTGAATCGTCTTTTTCCGTTTGACGGTCATGTTCTTAGACTTCAGCTGGTTTTGTGTCCGTGCTTCCGTAACATTTTGTGAACATGATCTCTCCCAAATCACCGAAGGGATTTTAATTTTAAATTTCAATTTACAAGTCGATCTACGTTCCCACCCTCACCTATGGTCACCAGCTGTGGGTGGTGACCGAAAGAATGAGATCACGGATACAAGCGGCCGAAATGAGCTTCCTCTGCAGGGTGGCTGGGCTCTTACTCAGAGACCGGGTGAGGAGCTCTGCCATCCGGGAGGAGCTTGGTGTCGAGCCGCTCCTCCTCCAGGTCAAGAGGAGCCAGATGGAGTGGTTTCCTGAGTGCCTCGCTGGTGAGGTGTTTCGGGCACGTCCCACTGGAGGAAGACCAAGGGGCAGACCCCAGACCCGCTGGAGAGACTATGACTCACAGTTGGCTGGGGAACGACTCGGGGTCCTTCTGGGTGAGCTGGAGGATGGAGCCAGGTTGAGAGAAGCCTAGGCTTCCCGTCTCAGGCTGTTGCCCCACGACCCGGCCCCGGATTTGCGGAAGACGATGGAATGGATTTTAATGAGTTTGTCGCCGAGTTACTCAGTACCTACAATAGATGAACTGTTCTGACCAATCAGCTTTGCTGCATCTAGTTTTGTTTTGATTTTTTCCGTCTCTAACGGTGTCCTTTGCTTCTTCTCGTTACAGATGATGAGGATCGACCCTATCAGTAGACCCATCCCTCTGCAGATCCCCACCCTCTCCTCACAGACCCTCCCCATCTCTCAGCCTCAGACCCCACCCTCACGGAGCAGCTACACTGACGGTCTCGTACCTTCTGACGACTCCTCCGCTTCACCTCCCTCGCCTCCTCCTCCCGCCATCAGCAGCGTAGCAGCCCCCACCTCCTCCTCCTACATGAAGTACAGCACCCTGGCTCGCCTGCAGGGTCAGAACCAGCCCTGGTCTCCGCAGCCAGATGGTCAAACCCCCCCCTCTCTTCCCGTTTCATCCACTAAACCAAACTATAACACGCTTCCTGCTTATGGCACCTCCCCGCCATCGCCCCTTCCACCATCTCCCCCACCTCCTCCTCCTCCCGCAACACCAGCTCCTGGATCTGCCATGGCCGCTCTCAAATTTGGTCCACCAAGCCCTTCGAGCATCCTACCACCTCCCCCTCCTGAAGAAGAGATTCACGACCCCTCTTACCTCCCCCCTCCTCCACCAGACACCATTGAATCCAATGGGTTGCCCCCTCCTTTTCCTCCTGAAGCGGCCCCTCAGCTGTCAAACGCCGGCCTCCAGCAGTTCCTGGCCCAGAAGTTTCCCAACATGGTGTACGACTTCAGCCTATCAGCTTCTGAGGAAAACGGACCCCCACCTCCTCCTGCTCCCACTGAACTCTCTCCTCCAACCACGCTGCAGGTTCTACGACCTCTGTCCCCGAACGCACCCCCTCCAGCACCTCCCAAAACCTTCACAGGAGGATTTCCTCCACAAACTGCTCGCAAACCGTCCGGTCCATCCTCGCTGCCCCTCGCCCTCTCACCGATGTCTCCAACACAGCCGCAGGTGGGGCATGGTCCAATTAGGAAGCAGCAGAGTTTTTCTACAGGACACTCCCCCAACCAGCCTCCCCCCACGCTGCCCAAGCAGCACAGCCTGTCCTCTAAGAACCTCGCCATCTCTCCTTCGTCCTCATCTGTTTCCATCGCAGCAGCAACCTCCTCTTTGGTCAAACAGATTGTCAACCAGTTCCCGGGAAACTCCTCCCCTCTCCCCGCCTCCAACTCCGCCCCTCAGTCTCCCCCGGCAGTCAAAGCCAAACCAAAGTGGCAGCCGGGCGGGGTCGCGGCTCCTCAGTCTCCAGAGTTTCCTCCCCCTCCTCCAGATAACTCCCTCGGAGATTTCCCTACTGCGCCATCTTCCTCCACCAAGACCGGCTCCCCCATCAAGAAGTCCCCTTCCATCACATCCACGGGGTCTACAAAACGAGGGCCCCCACCGGCTCCCCAGAGAGCCTCCTCCA
Source organism: Neostethus bicornis (assembly GCA_902685375.1). Classification (NCBI taxonomy): domain Eukaryota; kingdom Metazoa; phylum Chordata; class Actinopteri; order Atheriniformes; family Phallostethidae; genus Neostethus; species Neostethus bicornis. The sequence goes on along the minus strand of LR738549.1, from coordinate 6,056,601 downwards.
TCCGAGAAAACCAGGATGAAAGACCCAATAAGGTGGAGAGTCTGGTCAGTAAATTTGGTCAGGGTCCTCAGACAGCCAACTCCTCAAACTCCTCCTCGGCGACCGGTTCGCCCTCCAAAGACTCGGCTGTCCCCGCCCCCCTCCCTAAACCTGGAAAGCTGAACTTGGCCAACCTGCCTCTGGCCCTGCAGGGTCTCCAAAACACTCATCAGTCTGTGGAGTTTACCTCCCCGCCTCCCCCACCACCCCCGTCCCACCATCTTCACCTAGACTCCTCCCCCGATTACTTCCCCCCGCCTCCCAGCGACTCCGAGCTGTTCCCTCCTCCGCCCCACCCCTCTGAGTTCCACCACCCTCCGAAGGTCGCCGTGGTGAACCCCCAACCTCAAATGCAACCTCCGCAGTCAGCCACCCCTGCACTGTCATCGTCGTCATGGAAGCAGGGCTCGTTGAAAAAGGGGGCGGTGCCCCCGCCAGCGTTGAGTCGGCGGAGCAGCAACACCGTCCAGTATGAAAACGCCATCTCTCCTCCCCCTATGTCCCACACCCCCCCTCCTTCCCTGTCCTCCTCATCCTCCCCCATCCCCCCCACTTCTCCTAAACTACCAGGACCGGGGTCTTTAGCGCTGAAGCCTCACTTCCTGGAAGACCTGAACCGCACCCTGAAAAGGAAATCCGTGTCTCGCCATGGGTCGCTCACCTCCTCCACCCTCATCCCTTCCTCTAAGATGGAACCCGTGGGCACCATGGACGACATGGCGCTCCTCCCGCCCCCTCCACCCGAGCTCATGCAGCAGCAGCAGGGGCTCCGAGGACACTCCCAAACTCTGTCCCGTCATCACACACACTCCCACTCCACCAAACACGCCAACATCTCAGGCTATGCAACGCTGCGGCGAGGACCGCCTCCCGCACCCCCAAAACGGGACCAAAGCACCAAACTGACCAGTGAGTGGTAGGACGACAAAAACAAAACTTGACCAATTAGATCCTTTCAGAGACCAGAGTCCGTCTGAACGTCCGTTTGTCCGTTCGTCTGTCCGCCATCATGGATTCCAACCTAGTAGCAAGTTTCCTTTGCTTAACCTCCAACTATGATTGTTAATATTAACCTTATTATTACCGTCAGTACCCGTACCAGTTTAACCCTTCATGAGTAAGATATAAATATCTATATGTACATATTAAACCAGTTACGAAGGAACAAAACGAGGAAAAACTCGTTTTTTTGTTTTTCACGTCTAAGCAGCTTCCAAACATAAAAAGAGACGTTGAGCTGCAGATGAAGCGGTACAGCATGGAGCCGTGACGAAGGAGGAGAGGCAAACGAGAAGAAAGGGAGCGATGACGTGTACAGAAATGTATATTCTGAACTGCGGGTCGGCGGGGCGGGCGGGGGGCAATCCTAGAGGGAGCGATGCCATTTATTTCAACCTTTTGTGTGTGTGTTTTTATATAAGATTATTTAATACTGAAAAGATGTTGTTATAATTATTTTAAATTTTAAGAAGCATCCAGGAAGAATGAGTTTGACTGAGACGTTAGTGTGTTTTCTAAAAAAAAAAAAATACCTGTTTTTTTTTTTTTGCCAAAACTAGCCGTTTTTGTTTGGATGGATTTATTATTTGGGGCTCGTTGTTGATTGGTTGGTTACTGAAACTCTCGATTTACAAGTCGATCTACATTCCCACCCTCACCTATGATCACCAGCTGTGGGTGGTGACCAAAAGAATGAGATCACGGATACAAGCGGCCAAAATGAGCTTCCTCTGCAGGGGGGCTGGGCTCTCACTCAGAGATTGGGTGAGGAGCTCTGCCATCTGGGAGGAGCTCGGTGTTGAGCCGCTTCTCCTCCAGGTCAAGAGGAGCCAGATGGAGTGGTTCAGGCATCTGGTCAGGATGCCCCCCGAGCGTCTCACTGGTGAGGCGTTTCGGGCACGTCCCACCGGGAGGAGACCAAGAGGCAGACCCCGGACCTGCTGGAGAGACTGTCTCACAGCTGGTTGGGGAATGACTCGGGATCCTTCCGGGTGAGCTGGACAACGTAGCTGGGGTGAAAAAAGCCCGGGCTTCCCGTCTGAGGCTGTCGCCCCGGGACCCGGCCTCGGATAAGCGGAAGACAAAGGAACGGTTTTATATCTTCCCTACATACTCTTTACCGATTTGTTTTAGTACGCTCCATCTGAACTTGGACGTCCGGATTTCTGAATCATAAATTATATTTTAAAAAAATCAACAAAATTCCGCAGCAAGTTTAAATTTCCATCTCAGGAAGTCCAAATCACGAAACCCCCTTTTAGCACTTTCAGTTTGTTTTTTTTTAATGTGGAAATTAAACCATAATGTGTTTTAAGTTGGATACTTAGCTCATTTTAAGGGTTGCCTGGAAACCAGGACCACTTCTTTATCCTGAATTCATTGTACAAACACAGAACTGTTTCAATAAAGCAGTATTAAAGCCCTGGGATCGAGCATCAACTGTTACTCACCACACCTTCATCACATTTATACGCCATCATCTGTTGGAGAAATGTGTGTAAAATGAATTGTTGGTTCTACTCAAATTTTTCATCGATGCTTCAAATGGGCAAAGCGGTCTGTGGTCTCCCATTGTTTTTAAACGAAGAAGCCAGATTAGCAAGATCCTCAAAAAGTACATCTGGTAAATGTAAGACCTCAAAGGACACAAGTATGGATCTAGATTCAAGACATCCTGAAACTAGCAAATGAAGTCCAAAGAAGCCAAACTATAGACTGAAAGGTCGAAGTTTGTTTGGTCCTATATTCTGTCAAAAATGGGTCAAATCCTAGAGATCAGGGCCTTTATTTGCTTATACTTAAATCCCTACATGCAACAACCGCCATGCAAATTGAGCAATCTATTAAGGAGGTCCAGTGCGGGAGTTTTTGTGTAACTCTCAGTAAAGTCGACGGGCAGCTGTACGCAAATCCTCAGATGATTAGAAAAGACGATACCTGCATTGACTCTTTAAGATTGTTTTTAAATCTGCACCAGAGTTGGCCAAGTGCCCACTTCTTATCTGCACCGCATGGACAAATGTCCAGTCCACTCAAAAACAAATTGCAAGGTCTTCACATTGAAATAAACAATGTAACAGTGAATGAAGGTTCGAAGTAGCCATGGTAAAAATTTAAAAAGCAAATAAGTGTCTGTTGAAGAAGGCCATAATAAAAGAAAAATGGACCACATCATGGAAAGGAACAATAAAGACATATACACATTTTGAATAATCTAATTTGAACTCCTTTTGAAACCTGTGTTTATGAAATATTTTACATCTTATACAAACAGATGATAACAATATTAATTATTTTATGAAAATATTAAGGCGGAAACTTAGACCTCCTTTTAGTTGCAGACATTAAAAGTCTTTTTATTATTGAATTTATCGCTGAAGGCCAACCAGGGATAAATCCCAACATTGGGGATTTTTTGGACTGTTGGCCTCATTCCATTTAAGTGGAGAATATTAAAAATTCAAACCTGCAGGAAGACAGACTTTGATTTTGCCAACCCTTAAAAATGATTGTGTTGGTCTATTTGCCTCAAACATAAATTTTTGAGAGCCGCTAACTCAGAAGTTTAATCAAGCATGTCCTTGTGAAGGCCTTGGTAACAAATTTGAATCCTTTGGTTTGAATCAGATGGTATGACATCAGTGAAACGTCAAAATTTCTCACGCTGGTTACTTATGATGTAGATTTAAAGGTCTTTGGAGGCTCTTTCAAATGTCCAGATCAATAGAAGAAAGTTCAATTGGTCACTGAGTTGTACCCTTCGTATCCAGACCATCATGAGTAGTTGCATGGATACCAGCCTCACTTATGTACCAGTGATTGAGTCTGGTTTCCATATGAGCCATCTTGTGTCGTGGCAAACCTGGACAAACGGAGGCAAAACATCAACAGAGTATCCAGAGTGTACACCACCCAAAAGTAATAACCAAAAATAAGCCTCAGTCGTAAAGATGGAGAACATAGCCTGCACCATTTCAATAGTGTTTTGGATCTTTAAAGACAAATTTTTCCATTATATAAAACATACTCTTGGTTCATCTCTGAGCCATATTACTCGAAGTATTTGGCTTGCAAAAACACGTGATAGAAGTAAAGAATTTTTATTGAAAGTTTTTGTCTGGAATTGAATTGTTCTTGGTGACCAGGCTAATATTTTACCAAATAACTTGTACAGAAATGTATTGATGTGGATTCCAAATGGGTAAGACCAGTTTCCCTAGTTGATGTTCTGACTTTCAAGGCCAGTGGAGCACAGTCAGTCATTGGTCTACTTAAGTCCATTCTGTGACCGATTCCAGATTTGGTGTGTACGGTTGGTTTACTGGTCACTTGAATTCAACCTACCATCAAATAACTTGAAATGTTTGTCTTTGGATGTGAGGTAAATCTGAAAAAATGGACTGAACAAGAATAGTTTGCACAAATAGCCTAAAATGGGTTTGAAACCATCATGAGCCAATAAATTTTTTTAATTTATATTCTCGATTTTACAGATTTCAATTTGACAAATGAATTCAATCAAAACTTTTCTCATTCTCAGCTCAAATACAGTAAAAAAAAGTCTCAATTCCAACAAAATGCCCTGGAATCCAGTCTTACTACATCCGTCTTTATTAAAAATAGGCTGCTAATTTGATAAATTGTCCAATCAAGAAGCAAACCAACTCCATCAATCTCTGATAGAAGGTGATTCTTAGTTTTCTTGTTTGTAAAACTATCATATTTTTTACTTTGGGACCCCATCCAGTCTCTTTGTTTGTTACTTTCTAGGATATGTGTCTAGTTCTTAACTGAAGTGACCAGAGTGGCCAAACACGCTCTAAGAACAAGTGCCTGAAAACAAACTACTCCAACATCAGATTGGGATTATTTCAAACTTGCAGTGACACAAAAATCTGGACTTGTATCCAAAACAACTCAAAAGAGTGGGCAAAAGAAGAACACAACGCATTGAAACCAATTCAAAGATGAAGAGAATAGAAAAGAAAAGTCTGCAACATGTTCTCCAAGAAATCAGTTTTACAAGTGAGTCAAAATATATTTATTGATTTAGAGTTACTTCAAAGAACTGAAAGCCAAAATGGTTCCATCCATTGTAATATCCTAGTTAGACAGAGTCTTCCAGACAGTTCTGTAACCAAAGAAAACATCATTTTGTCTGAATTCAGAGAAAAAAACAAAGCAATGCAGGTTTTTATTCCCATAAAAACATTCATTATTTAACAAACTGGTTTTTATCAGGTTTTGTGCACAATAAAAAGCAGAGTGCCATCTACATAGAACCTAAATCAAAACTATTTCTACTTGGCAGCAGTGGGGGAAACCCATGTGCGGGAAACCATGAGGTATACAGTACCTCATACAGTACTATGAGGTACTGTACGGCAGGGGTACCCATTATGTCGATCGCAATTATCTGGTTGATCGCAATCACCTGGTCGATCGCAATAGCCTTATGGGTAAATCGCATGGTATTGAAAAAAAGTTAAAAAAAAAAAAAAAAAAAGAAAGTTGATAGACGGTCATAAGCTGAATTAAACACAACACCACCACCTAGTGGATACATATAGAAATTGTGTGTATTTTTGATATATACGTATTCTTGATATATATGATGATATAATGATATGTATTCTTAACCGTTTATCCGATAGACGGTGGACGGTGAAAGAAGGTGAATGACTGTCTTTCAAGTGTTATCAAGTAAAGACTTTTAAGGTCTGTGACATGAAAGCACGTTGTTAAGCCTGTTCTCAATGCTCTCAGTGTTAAGGCTAGACTGGTAGATCTTACTGTGTATGTGAGCGCGTGCGTGTCTGAGAGCTAGTACATCTCCGAAGGTTTGATACTTGACAAGTAGATCTTGGGACAAAAAAGTTTGGACACCCCTGCTGTTCGGCCTTATATTAAATGGTAACATCAATCTAAATCCACCTGATAAAATGCAGTTAAATCAGATGGATGTGAGTTTTTTTAATCTGATTCACATGTTCAAGCTTTTATAGTAGAATGATGTTGCTTTTGGTGTTGTGATAAATTAATCTGAGTTCCGAAAAACAGCTGTTCAGTTAAATAGGAACTCTGATGTGTCCTGGGTTTCCGAGCGACATTTTCCAACTCGAAAAAATGAGCAAATATTCAGGTGAAAATAATTTCAACGTGAATTTTGCTTATGATAATGTTGAAACTCATAAGAGATGTAACTGATTCGTCCATCCCATCTACAGGATCAGATCTCCATCAGAGTCCATCTGTCAGTAATTTTTTTTCCATTTAAAAAAGTGGCTGCTCCAACATTTTCAATTGTTTTCGTAACTTTTAAGTCTCCAAAAGTCCCAAAGTTTTTTCTTTCTGAAAACAGAAACAGATGCCAGAACTTCAAAGCTGTAAAAAAAAAAAAACAGAAAAAAAAAAACTTTACTTGTAAAATCTGAGCTGCTTTGATGATCAAAAAAGAAAATCAAAATAAAATAGTCCTGGTTTTACAAACGTCTGATAGAAAAGTGTTTGATGTTACTTTAGCCTGGTTGATTCCAGTCAGTGTTTAATTCTGCCGGTCCGTTTAAACACTCCAACAAACTTTTTACAGATTTCTTTGTTCCGATTCGTCTTATTCAATTCAATTTTATTTGTACAGCCCAAAATCACAGAATTTCTGTTTCACAAGAAAAAGAGGAATGTATTAATACAAATACACAGCAAGAAAAATAACTAAAAAGACTAGCACATTTATGCCCTTAGACTCTCCTTCACGGTGAGAAAAAACTCCTAAAAAACCCATCAGTGGGGAAAAAATAAGAAATCTCATGGGGATCCACATGAAAGAGCGATCCCTCCCCCGGGACGAGCAACCAATGTGATATAAATTCTTAATCCATAATGGGGTCCTTGGCCATGCCGGAGCGTATCCCGGCTGATTGCAGGCAGAAGGCAGGGTACACCTGGAACAGTTTGCCCGTCTGCTGTGAGGTCATACACACACACAAACATCCACACACACATTCTTTCCAAGGGGCAATTTCATAGCAGCCAATCAACCTAGCATGAATGCTTTTGGAGGGTGGGAGGAAACCGGAGTACCCGAAAGAATTCCGGGTATCTCGACCTTCTCGCTGTGAGGCCACTATCCTAACCACTGCACCATCATGGAGCCCAACTCCAGATTTCTTTGTGTTTGATTTTTTTTTTTTTTTTGCAAAATGACAAGCAGCTGTTCATGTTTCTACGTCTTGCTTCCATATTTGAAGGTAAAAGTGACCTCACTAATCCCAAAAACTCCAATAGGTCTACAGGTTTCTAACAGCAGTGACTTTTATAAAGATCTGCTCTGGGATCACTTGGTTAGCGTGGGGTCTTCCTTCCGCTGCCCTGTAGGATGATGTGCGCTCCGTCTGTAACACAATGTGTTTCAATTACACTTGGAATATTTAAGATTTTGTAAAGGATCGATGATGTCTGGCTCTGGAACATCTGGCAGCAAACATGGCTGACTTTGGTGTTACAGCTGCTGTTTCTTTCTGAATAAAATTCTTTAAATCAGATATAATTTATTTTTACTTCTCATAGTTTTTCATCTTTCCAGCTGTTTGAAGAACTCAAGAAATTCACATCCAATACATTTAGACTCAGAAACAAAAGTGAAAGAAAACTAATTTTTATTTTTATTCGTAGCACCATCATAGTATTTTACATTTTAGATGCAAAAAGTATTTACACACATAAAACAAGAAAAAAATAATTATATGAAATAAAATGAACGTGCTTTCTTTGGTCGGAACAAATGAATCCAAACAAGAGTAACTCAGACCAACCGGGGTCTGATGAGGTGGGTTGATCAACCTCTAGAGTGGGCACGGTATCGCCGATCCTCCTGGAAACACAGAGGAGGATAAAGAAGGGGAAAATACTGTTCATTATTATTTCATAGATAACAGACAGAGAGGATACATTACTTTGGACCAAAACAGACGGCCAAAAGTGGAGCAGTTTTTGGGGCTCTACAATAGAATAAAAGTTTGCCTACTGCCGAGTTGAAAGGCTTCAAAGTTGTCTTCCGGACAACCAAGACGTTTTTATCAAACGCCAAATTGTCTCGATCATCAAGTACCGTAATTTCAAGACCATTAGGCGCACCGTACGAAAAGCGCAGTCTCAGTCACACACCGCCTTACAACAACACACACGCGAGCATGCAAATGTGGGTATTAAAAAATAGATCGGGAGCAAAACTGAGTTTGGTTGTACTTTATTTAAGTAGTATAAACAAGCACATTACTGGTAATACGTTGTCCTTATTCAAATCCGTCAAAGTCCTCATCCTCTGTTTCCGAATCAAACAGCTGCGCAAAATCCAACAGAGCAGGTCCACTTCGCTCCTTGCTGTCAAAGTCACTGTCTGTACTGTGCGGCTCCTCAGAAAGGATACCAGCTTTTGCGAAAGTTCGGATAACAGTACCAGCAGACACGTTAGTCCAAGCATCTACAATCCATTGGCAAACTGTAGCACAACTCGCCCGGCGCTGCCTTCCACCCTTCGTGAAACTGTGGTCTCCTTCGGTTATTCATCACTCCAACGCCGCTCACACTTCACTCTTTAACGTTCTCATGCTTTTTCTTTCAGGTCCGCCTCGCGGGCACCGCGTTTTCTTTTAGGTCCGCCTTTTCTCACACACAAGGCGCACCGCACGAAAAGGCGCACCGCTCCTTTTGAAGAAAATCTAAGACTTTTATATGCGCCTTATAGCCGTGAAATTACGGTATATTTGATGCCTTTTCTACGATAGACCCCTCCTGAACGAATGAGGGATTACACCAACTTGTCGTCAAGAACTTTTGGCCGAGTAATAACGGGTTGGAAAATACACGATGAAATGTCTAACTATCGAAACAATCCTCAAACAATAACATAATGATGTCAAAGTGACACGGCGCTAATAAATTTCTGTTTAATGTAGATTTTTCCCCTTCGTCCATCATTCTGAAACTTTATTTTGTAGTAGTGGTGGTTACCAGCATGTTGATCCACTGAGACTGGGTGTAGATGTACAAAGCTCTTCTGTCTGTACGGAGCACCATCACATTCTCTGCTCGCAGACGTCTCATCTCTTTTTCACCATCTGCCACAAAGATCTGCAAACAAGAAGACTGGGGATCCATAAATCAGTCTGGTCGTGTTTGGGGAGTACGGTTGTTTAGTTAGAACTGCACCCTCAGGAAAGAAGGTTGCATCACATCCTAGATTTAAGCCATGCAGCTTTTTTATGGAATTTGTTTCTTTTCTTCATACATGTTTAGTTATTTTCACGTTGTTTATCATCCTTTCAGCCTTCAAAAAAAGCATGTTTGGCTTGCTGTTCAGCTCTCGCTGGAACGATTTGCTGCCGAGTGTGAAGCGGCCAGGATGGGAATTAGCGCCTCCAAATCCGAGACCATGGTCCTCGCCCGGAAAAGGGTGGAATGCTCCTTGCGGGTCAAGGGCAGGGTCCTGCCCCAAGCGGAGAAGTTTAAGTATCTCGGGATCTTGTTCAGGAGTGGGGGAAGGATGGAGCGGGAGATCTGAGCTGAAAAGCAAAACTCTCGATTTACAAGTCGATCTACGTTCCCACCCTCACCTACGGTCACCAGCTGTTGGTGGTGACCGAAAGAATAAGATCGCGGATACAAGTGGCCGAAATGAGCTTCCTCCGCAGGGTGGCTGGGCTCTCACTCAGAGATCGGGAGGAGCTCGGTGTCGAGCCGCTCCTCCTCCAGGTCGAGAGGAGCCAGATGGGGTGGTTCAGGCATCTGGTCAGGATGCCCCCGAGCCTCTCGTGGGCAAGGTGTTTTGGGCACGTCCCACCAGGAGGAGACCTAGGGGAGGATCCCCGGACCCGCTGGAGAGACTATGTCTAACAGCTGGCCGGGGAACAACTTGGGATCCTTCCGGGTGAGCTGAAGGATGCAGCTGGGGTGAGAGAAGCCTGGGCTTCCAGTTCGAGGCTGTTGCCCCCACGACCCGGCCCTGGAACAAGTGGAAGATGACGGAATGGAACGGAACGGCTTGCTGTTGCCAACTCTTATCTGCGCGGCAACCCCATATTGGATGAAGCGGTTACTGTGACAAAATGGATAAATGAGTTTCTGTGTAGCACTGACCACCTTGACTTGATCCTGCAGTTTGTGTGAGGTGAAGTTTTGGGGGCAGTTGCAAGTGGCTGGTGTTCCTGGAGCACCAGCATCTCCCTGCAGACCCGGCAGGACGTACACTAAAACGACACAGAAATTATTTGGAACCACAGAGAGGGAGTTTTCTCTCATAGAGAGTCTGCTTCCTCTTAAAGAATCACATATTTTCTCTTGTTACAATGAAGAAGTTAAAACTTAAAGAGAAATAAAACTTTATGGCTTCCCAAGCTTGTTCCATTGCAATTGTAACATACAAATCTACAGGTTGAACTTCATATTGCTGAGAATTTACATCTGGTGTTCCCCAAGGCTGCTAATTGGGGCCCTGTTAGTTCAATATCCACATAGTGTGCTATGGGAACTATTCACCAAAAAATGCTCCAAGAGTTTCTCAAGCTCTACAAACTAAATTTAAATCAAAGATCCTCCAAAACATAAATGAAACCCATGAAAAAGTCCGTATTAAAGGGAAAAATTGTCACTGAAAATGTATTGCAATTTTAGTTTTAACAACCACGTTAAAGCAGGAGCCCTAAAGATTAAATGTGGAATAAATCTGAGAAAGGACAAACTTGTGAACAATGACAGCTTAAATAAACAGTGTCACACTGTATTGTAGTTATTTTGTAAAAGAGTTTTCAGTGAATAACGTACTCTATATTCTGGATCTTGTACTTTTGCCACTACATAAAAATCATTTTTTCCTAAAGCTGTAGTGCTTTTTTTCTGCAGCACCATCAAAAAACAAACCAGCTCGTGGAAGATATGTCATCAAAATATCTGGTCATAAAAAAACCTTAAAGCTTTTCTAAAGAGGCAGACGTTGACTTAGAAGTTGCAGACTATATACCATGGAATCTGTGAATCTACCCGCTGTTACAAACCTTGTCCGGGAAGACCTGGTTCTCCAGTCAGACCATGCAGTCCAGATGGACCAGGATGACCCTGTAAGCCTGTGTAGCCCCGAGAACCTTTCAAACCCTGCAAACAATCACAGAATCGTGGGGTCCATAACTTCTGTTTGATGAAACATCTACAAACCGACCTCGAACAGAGATAGTTTTATACGTCGAAGCATAACGTAAAACAATCAGAGTGTGAACTGAATTCTATAATGAAGAAGCAAAAAAATCTGTCTACATGTGAGCTTAAAATGAAGGTTAGTAAATTTACAGAGAGCGAAATGTCACAATTTTAAACTGTGTGTGTTTTGTTACATTAATTCTATCTGTACATACGTACCAGACTTCCTCTGTATCCCGTCTCTCCTCTGGGTCCTGCTTTCCCTCTTCGGCCCGGAGCACCAGCCAGACCCAGATCGCCCTGAAAATCACAGAACCGACCTCATAGCTTCTACACTTCTATAGGTTTATGTGTTTTTGGTTTTAGATGTTTTACCTTTTGTCCCGGAATCCCGGGGATCCCACGCTCACCCTGCAGAGACAAACATCCTGAAACACAAAGTCACAACAGAACAAAGAAGAACACTAGACGAGCTGGTGAGGAAGCGTGGTTCATATGGGACCACAGCATGAGGAACGGGTTAGCGATAGCAAAGCTGTTCTTTGAAGAGGACAATGGCCTTCATCTGTCAAAATTATAAATGTGTAAATTTTAGGTGTAAACATAAAATACATCGGAGAGTAGGTGGTATTCATGAAGAGGGGTGTATCTGTCTTTTTTGAGCGAACGCAAGGGGTGATTTGGAAAAATATGGTGTCATGATCGCCTCCCCTGCCACCAGAGGGAGCCCTAAACCTTCCCTCATCACCCTGATTGGGACACCTGAGGGTGATTGTTCTGATTCCACACACCTGTGGATCCTGCTACCAATTTTAAGGCAATGACGCCCGACTTCCTTGTTGGGTCGTCGTCGTCACCACCGTCACCGTCCTTCTTCCCAGCCAGGTCTTCCCGGCTGCCTGACGATAAGTTTAAACTCTGTTATATTATTTGAACTTTTTTGATCCTGAGTTAACCCTGTGCCCTTTGTCTTACAGCTTTACTGAACTTTTTTGGTTAATAAATCCTGTTTTGTTGTCCTGCAATTGGGTCCTCCTCCTTCCACACCCCCACACCCTGACATATGGTGGCTGAAAAAAAGGTAATTATAAAAATACACCTACATAAATCAAACCAAATTTATTTATGGTGCACCTTGAATACAAAAAAGTTGCATAACATGCAGACAGAATTAGTCGTAACAAAATAAAATTGTCACACACTCGTACACACACACATTCAGGCCCCGTCCACACATAGTCGGATATTTTTGAAAACGCGTATATGCTGTCCTCTGTTTTAGGAAAATGCTCGCGTCCACACATAACCGTTTTCAAAATATCCGAGTCCACAATAAGCCGTATAAATACACTTCTGAGTGCGATTATGAGCATGCCAGACCAGTAGTCGGCAGTATTGATGTAAACGTAAGTTCTGAGCTATCCAATCAGAGAACCTCTGTCGTCATTTCCGCAAAACCTGAAACATGGCGCCAGGCATCTCGTTTGTGTGGACCGACAAGGAGGTGGAATTACTTTTAAAAGTCGTCATCGACTATAAAGTTAATAAAACACAGGAAAATATAGACGATCCAAAAGAGGACCCACACGAATGACGTATGTGCATTACTTGTCGCAGGTAGTGACGCATAAAAACGCAAATCTCCGTTTTCACACAACCTCACGCAAACGCACAGAGTTTTCCAAAATCTCCACTTTGGCCTGAGTTTTCAAAAACGCCAAAAAAAACCCCTCTGTTTTCGTGTGGACGGCAGGACAAAACGGATAAAAATATATGCGTTTTCAAAAATATCCGTCTACGTGTGGACGGGGCCTCAGATTCATGTTTTGTCACACATTTATTACAACATGAAGTAAAAGAAAGACAGCAAATAAGAAGAATTTCTCTGAACAGCGTTGTGCATTTCCAGGCTGATCACTTTTTGGAAACAAGTAACTTTTAGTGCAACACCAGCAGGGGCAAAAAGTGACCAACCTGCAAACCTAGGATTCATCCTAGGTACATTCTGTCCATACTGTAAGAGGATCTCTGCTACACCTGGGTCTCCATCAGGTTTCTTTATTTCTTCCTTTTGGGTTTTAGGAATTTCATTCCCCGAGAAGGGGGTTGTATGGGCGGGGTGTCTGGCTGGGTTTAGTTTAGTTATTCCTTGTGGTGATTGTGCTTCTCTCCTGATTAACTGTTTGTTAAACCCTTTGGTAATTTAATAACTTAGAACATTATTTCCTTTATTATTTATGTCGGGCGGCACGGCGGCGCAGTGGTTACGACAGTGACCTCACAACAAGATGGTTGGTGTTTTGAGTTTGTACGTCCTCTCTATGTATCCATGGGTTTTCTCCAGGTACTCTGGTTTCCTCCCGCCCTCCAAAAACATGTGTGTTAGGTTGATTGACCCAAGGGATGAGTGTGTGGCCCTGTGACAGACTGGCGACCTGTTCCCTTGTATCCTGCCTCTTGCCTTGGATAGGCTTCAGCAACCCCGTTGGGGTTTGGCGGTTCAGAAGATGAATTACTTCTATCCTGTTTTTTTCTGTTACACCTAGATACATACGTCTACCTGAAACAAGATGGGGCTCTCTTTCTACATACCAAAGAGAAAACAAATCTCCTGGCTTACCTTTTCTCCGGTGTGACCTCTATCACCTTTCATTCCCTTTTCACCCTAATAGCAAAACAGATGAAGTCAGAAACAAGCAGAAGAAGAAGAGTTGATCTTAAAGTAGAAAGAGGAAGGGGACGATTACCCACCCGGGATCCTTTATGACCCTTAATGCCCTGAAAACACACGGAAGGATTTAGAAACAAACCAGATACTTTTTTTTTTTTGATGACTTCAACATGTTTCTCATTTGAACAAAAAAAAAGGAAGCCAAACAGAATGTTGGATGATCAGTGGAGAAGTAGCACCTTTATCATTCCCGGCGTTCCGATGTCTCCATACAGACCTCTCCAGCCTCGGTCGCCCTTCTCTCCCTGTGGACACACACTCACATCAAGACCAACAACTTCTCTAGTTGGATGTTTTAATGCTTTAAATATTCTGTTTTTGGCATCAAATTAAAGCTAATTTGTTGTTTGTTTGTGTGTTAAGGAGGAAAATGAAAAATAGATAGCTTATTACCTTTTCACCTGGTTGTCCGAGGGTTCCTTGTGGTCCTGGTTCTCCTTCGGGACCCGCCACGCCAGGTGCACCCTGAAATACACAACTGTAGATTATTTCTTTAACTCCTACCCACCTGGGACTTGAACATGATGGTGTTCACCTAACCTCTGCTCCTTTGACTCCTTTACAGCCCTGGGAACACAAACATGGAAGAAATGTGTTACATATTGAAATCTTTAAACCTCCTCCAACATCAAAATTTTTTCTTCCAAATTGAAAAAAAAAATCAACACTATGATTTTTTTTAGCTCCCTCCCCAATCCAGTTTAAGATAAACAAATAACCTGTAATTGTAATGGTGATTCCAGAGGATATCTATAGTCTATAAATCTTAGCTACTTTTTCCAAAAATATCAATGAGCAAGTAGTAATTGATCGGAAATAAGGCGTATTTCGGTTCTAAACCCCTCTTCACATGTATCCGCCTCTTTGAATTAAAAAGTTGAGGAACCAAAAGAACAAGCCAGGCAGTTTGGGTCAGATGTCCTTGTTTTTTTTTGAGAAAGTAAGTTAACTAACTAGTCCTGGTTGGACTTAAAATAATGAAACAGACCTCTTCCTAATGGTGAGGGTGGGAACGTAGATCGACTTGTAAACCAAGAGCTTTACTTTTAGGCTCAGCTCTTTCTTTACCACAACAAATCAATGCAGCATCCTAGTTATTGCTGACGCTGCACCGATTGGTCATGTGGTCACCAGCTGTGGGTGGTGACCGAAAGAATGAGTTCGCGGATACAAGCGGTCGAAATGAGCTTCCTCCGCAGGGTGGCTGGGCTCTCACTTAGAGATCGGGGGAGGAGTTCCATCCGGGAGGAGCTCGGTGTTGAGCCGCTCCTCCTCCAGGTTGAGAGAAGCCAGATGGGGTGGTTCAGGCATCTGGTCAGGATGCTTGCTGAGCGCCTCGCTGGTGAGGTGTTTCGGGTACGTCCCACTGGGAGGAGACCAAGAGACAGAATCTGGACCTGCTGGATAGAGTATGTCTCAGAGCTGGCTGGGGAACGACTCGGGATCCTTCCGGGTGAGCTGGATGATGCAGCCGGGGTGAGGGAAACCTTGGTTTCCCATCTGAGGCTGTTGCCCCCGCGACCTAGATAAGCGAAAGACGACGAAATGGAACTTCTTCCTAATGGCCGCAGCAGATCTTTGGATTTTTAGAATAATCTCCGGGCTTTTTTTTTTTTTTTAATGAACATCTAGACCTTGTTAATTGGTCCTAACTTAACGCACGACCAGTGTGTAAACATGACAATGAGTCGCACCTTTTCTCCTTTTAGGCCTGTGATGTCATCAGTGATGTCCACCTGAAACATCAAAGCATCGTCACATTCTCTCAACTCAGAAAAATAATCCAATCATTTGCTTGTTTCTTCATAAGACCAAGAGAGCTCATCACCATCAGCTCGGCTTTACGTTTGATTGGAGGAAACAAAGGAGGAGGCAGCGGAGGAGAGATGAAGATTTCACATTTCTTAGCGGACCACCTGCTGCCTCTGGTTGATGGAAACCCTGCAGAAATACAACAGATTGTGTTTAATACTCTGCATGGCTCAGAGTGAAAGGAGGAAGATGAACGTCTTGTCCACTCAGCAGGAAACAGTTTCAGATCTGCTCTGTAAGACTGACGACATGTAGAAATGTGGAGAGAGGTCTTTTGGATCTGAACCAGAACAGGTTCCAACTGCTGACAAAGCTTAGTGTCCCCTAATTTCAGATATCAAATAGAAACTTCATCTTCTATTTGAAAGAATCCAACAGGAGACCTTCCATTTCAAACATAAGCTTTCAGTAGTACTCCATCGGCATCGATCAGTCCCTCAATAAATATTACGTGGTTATGAAACCACCTCCGTCGTCTGGATTATTCAGAAAAAAAGAACTCAGGCATCACAAATGAAAAACTCCACAATAACTAAAAAAGTCTTCTTTTGTTCGTCAATCTAAACCATACATGAAAAAAATAATGTTTTACTCTTCAAACACTTGGATTACTTCTAGATTAAACCTTTTCTCTACTCAATAATCCTTAAAGTCCAGGGTGTTCAGACTTCTTTACTTTGTTCAACGACTTTTGAAAAGTTGTGAAAATGACTTTGAAAGTAAATTTGCCTCCTTCAGCAGTTGTTTGTTAATAATAAAAAAAAAAGATCATTATCCCCCCACTGATGTTCTTTACTAGTCTCGCTGGTCTATTCCTTGACTGTCCAATCAGCACGTCTGAAAAAGGTGACGTAACCAGGCCTTCTAAAGGTGAAGGGAAACCAGTTGGCATCTCATTGGGTGTAGTAAAGTTTTATGGCTTCTACTTTGTGTAAAGAAAGAACACAAAAGACTCTGAAGGCTTTTACTGATGTTCTACTATTTCCAGTCTACCCGGCAACAAATGCTGGCAGAATTCTGATTGGTTAAATTCTTTGATATGAAAACACCGGTTTGGCAGCAGAACAGCTGTCGGAAAAGTTACGAAAGAAAATGAACAGACATGGAAATATTTTATAAATACTGTTGAACAACAAATAATAACCATCAGTTTGGGATTTGAAGGTGATTGGGGCTCACCACTAAAAAAACCTGAGTATCCCCGTTTTATCACTTGCCAGATGGAAACCAGCCTCCTTAGCTGACAACCTATGACCAGCAAAACTGAATCCTACCTGCTGATCATTCTTTATTGATTCATTTTCCAAATTAGAATAATCTGGTTCGGTCAAGAGCATTAACGTCCTCCGACCATGGGACACCCCATAAATGCCAAGGGATGTCCCAAGCCTGGGCAAGAAGGGATTGAGCAGCAGTGCAAGAACCTCCACCAACAACTACCCTCTGGTGGTCTTTCCAGTGCAGTCAAGACACCTGCCATGGTCTTGACGGTAATAGATCAAGCCCATGACCTAGTGGACCATGGTTCCCTTCATGAGAAGACTCAAACTTACTGGTTGTGATAGAGGAGGTTGCCGGTTGGAGGCCACTGAGCAAGGCGATCCATCCCAGAACCAGCTGAGACTGCATCTCTCCTTCTTCTGCAAAAAAATAACCAGACGTGTTTGAGAAACTGTTGGGAAAGAACGTGTTTCAATCTGTCGCAAGACAAAACTACTATTGATAAAGACAAAAAAAACCCAACTCTGTTTATATGTATATGACACTTTTTTTTCTGTTCTGTCGTCTTCCGCTTATCCGGGGCCGGGTCGCGGGGGCAACAGCCTCAGACAGGAAGCCCAGGCATCTCTCACCCCAGCTGCATCCTACAGCTCACCCGGAAGGATCCCAAGTCGTTCAATCATAAAAAAGTTTTCATTACAATTTTTTTACTCGTTTATTTCCAAAACCTCTGCGATCATATCTGATTTGCAGGGGTCCCGGAGCCCCTCCCTGTCATTCAGCACGAAAGTGAGAAAAGACCTGATGAATCACACACGTCATTAAATGTTGCAACCTCAACATTTACTTTGACGATTAGAAAGGTTCACGTTGGCTCGGAGGAGCAAAAACTTCAAATTGTATTTGGCTGTTAAACCCTGGCGGGTAGTAAAGTGACCTCACAGCAAGAGGATCAGGGGTTTCGAGTCCCGGGTGGGGACGAGGCTTGGAACAGTGGCCTTTCTATGTGAAGTTTGCATGTTCTTCCCATGTATGCATGGATTTTCTCCAGTTTCCTCCCGCACTCTAAAAGTATGCATCTTGGGTTGATTGGCCAATATAAAATTGCACTTCCGTGAAGTTGGCCCCTCTTAAAAATATATATAAACAAAAATAAACAAAACCTATGTCAATCGTTTGTGCTGTAAAAAAATTTGTTTGTGCTATTTTAAATCCGTGTAGTCCCTCATTCATCCAGGAGTGATCCATAGTAGAAAAAGTTTCAAAAAAAGTCTTCTGGACAGTTTAATTCTTCAACGAGACGTTTCGACTTCCATCCGGAAATCATTTTCAATCTGAAATTCAGATTCATTCAGATTGAAAATGATTTCCGGATGGAAGTCGAAACGTCTCGTTGAAGAATTAAACTGTCCAGAAGACTTTTTTGAAACTTTTTCTACTTTGTGCTATTTTATTTTTATTTTATTTTTTTAGATATTTACAATTCTTTTAAAGGTCGATTTGCAGTCATCCAGCCCCTCATTTTGCTTAAAAATGTGAGAAAACTCTTAAAAAATGATGTCAATCGTTTGTGCTTTGTTTGTGCTGTAAAATTTTTTGTTTGTGCTATTTTAGTTTATTTTAATTTTAAGAAATACAATGACATCATCGATGACATCATCCATACCTTCATTTATTTCCGGGCGTCACCATCTTTGATGGCGTCATCATCCAAATTGTAATTCTTAAAATTAAAACAAACTAAGATAGCACAAATAAAAAATTTTCCAGCACATAAAAGCACAAATCTAGCACAAACGATTGACACCATTTTTGGGAGTTTTCTCGCTGGATTGTGTCATTGTCCAAATTGTGTTTTTTTAAATAAAAAAGTAAAATAGCACAGATGAAATTTTTTTACAGCACAGAACAGCATAAACGTTTGACATAAATTTTGTTTATTTTTGTTTATATATACTTTTTAAGAGTGGCCAGCTTTACGGAGCTTAAAATTGCCCCTAGGAATGAATATGTATGTGTATGGTTATCGGTGTGTGTGTGGCCCGCGACAGACTGGCGACCTGTTTGGGGTGTACCCTTCCCCTCGCCTTGAATCAGTCAAGATGGGCTCCGGCACACCGTGGAACCTTGTAAGGGATGGACAGTTTGGAAGATGAATGAATGAATGTTAAACCCTCAACTTTTTAACAAAATTCTAAAAGTTTCAGCAGTAGTTTTACTTTTTAATATTTACTGTTTAGCATAATGAACATGATACATGCTTCAGGTGTGTTGAACCTGAAATATATAAATTCCCTAGGCCCAGATTCATTTTAATTTTGTTGGTTGAGCTGATTATAACTTTTAGTAATACATATAACTAGAACTTGTAATAATAAATAATTACAAGTACTTTTATATGAGTTCTAACGTTACCTGTTAGACCTAACAGGTTTAAGGACTCAGGACAAAACCACTGAGATGATGGCTCAGTGGTTAAGGCATTCGCCCATGGACCGGAAGACGACCATAAGTTTGCGGGTTTGCGTTCCACAGAGTGCACCTCCATGGTCCTCCCACCATTGGTGCCATCGTGGGCAGCCTGCTGCGGTATAGTAGTGCAGCATACAAATTTCCCAGGTGAGGGATGAATAGGGTGATTAAAAAAAAAAGTACGGAAATAAAGACGAAGAAAAGATAAGGACAAAAAGAATCGAGCAAATCAAACATTGAACTAATTTCATCTAGAAAAAAAAAGTCTGACAGCCATCCTCCCAATAAGATGGACTTTTAACATTTAACAGAACACCTCACAAAGTCTAGGGTCCTTGGAGAAGCCATCTAACCCCCCGTTTCTCCCACCATTGGTGCCGTCATAGGTGGCAGCCTGCTGCGGTGAAATACAGCACACAAATTTCCCGGTGAGGGATGAATAAAGTATATTTTTTTAAAAAAAACACCTACGGGGAACTGTTAATCAACAGGAGCATCTGTATCAGCATGTGTAAGGGGATTAGACAAAAATATGTTTTAAAAATCCAACTAAAGGTACCAGGGGTGTTGGCCTAGTGGTAGAGGTACCATCTTTCTACCGGAAATTGGTTTGATTCCTGCTAGAACCAATCTGTCCCTCAGACCACAGAAAAGACACAAAAGTAAAAAAAAAAAAAAACTTATTAAAAAAAAAAATGCAACAAAAACATTCAAAGCAACAATTTAAAGTATCTATTAATGACTAAATTGTAATTTTTTTGGTTCCGAAAATGCTGCTTGACAGCATCTTGCAGCAGTGTTGGGATGATCTCAGACTTCACATCATTGATCAAAACCAGTTTGTAAATCCATCCTAGGAAATCATTCAACAGTGTCATGAAGCTAGAGTTTAAAACAACCAACGTCATATGTACATGATGTTTTATTCTCATGCGTGTTCATGTGTGGTGCATCTTACCTCGGAGTCGTTCCCTTCTGTAGGTCCTGCAGGACTGGAGCTCAATCTGCTGGGCTTGCACCCTTCTTCTCAATAAAGAGTGGAAATGCGCTGCAGCTCCTGGCAGCTCCACGGGAATAATCAGATAATTACTGAAACACTGAGCCAAAGAGAAGCCAGCTCATCACAGCATTCCCAGGCCGGCTCAGCATTTCAGCTCCCAACAGCAGTTTAGAATCATATAGATCTGACCACACAAAATTTTACCGTAAGGTAGAATTATGATCTGTCAGGAAGAAACAGATAAAAACCTTTTTAAATAAAAAAATCAAGATAGTAGGTATAATACTAAAGCATTTGAAAAGTTAGAGTGGTGTGTAGTTCTCATAAACTTGGTTTTTATTCTCTTGCATTTGTTCTGCTTCATCGTCTTCCACTTATCCGGAACCGGGTCACAGGGGCAACAGCCACAAACGGGAAGCCCAGGCTTCTCTCACCCCAGTTGTATCCTCCAGCTCAGCCGGGAAGATCCCGAATCATTCCCCGGCCAGCTGTGAGACATAGTATCTCCAGAGGGTCTAGGGGTCAGACTCTTGGTCTCCTCCCGGTAGGATGTGAGTGAAACATCTCATAGGGGAGGCACTCTGGGGGCATCCTGACCAGATGCCCGAACCACCCGATCTGGCTCCTCTCAACCTGGAGGAGGAGCGGCTCGACACCGAGCTCCTCCCAGATGGCAGATATCCTCACCCGATCTCTGAGTGAGAGCCCAGCCGCTCTGCGGAGGAAGCTCATTTCGGCCGTTTGTATCCGCGATCTAATTCTTTCGGTCACCACCCACAGCTGGTGACCATAGGTGAGGGTAGGAACGTAGATCGACTTGTAAATCGAGAACTTTGCTTTTCAACTCAGCTCTTTCTTTACCACGACGGACCGATGCAGCGTCCTAGTTATACCTGATGCTGCACCGATCCGCCTGTCGATCTCCAGCTCCTTCCTTACCACACTTGTGTACAAGACCCCGAGAGGACCCTGACCCGCATTTGGACTCTAGCATTTGGACAATCTCAATGAGGGTCATTTTTGACGTTAGAGATCTACAAGCTCATGTATTTTATGTCAGTTTCTGTTCCCGAATAGAAGTCGAAACGTCTCAATCAGAAAATACACCGTCCAGAGGACAACTTTGAATCTTATTCTACAATCTGAACATTTGAACATCTGAACAACCTGGAGTTTTTAAAAAAAATGGACTGATTACTCTAATTCAGTGTTTATCTTACTGGAATGTCTTTACTTTGGGAGGCATTGGCTCAGTGGTAGACTGTTCACCCTTTTACCGGTAGTTTGCTGGTTCGAATCCCACTAAGTTCATGCTTAGGGTCCTTGGGGAAGACCCCTAACCCCCTGTTTCTCCCACTATTGGTGCTGTTGTGGCAGTCTGCTGCGGTATAATACGGCACAAAAATTTCCCCGATAAGAGGTTGATAAAGTATACATTGTAATTATTATTTCTGAATCACATTTAAAACAACTGAAGTTTTTCAAAGTGGCACTCAGTTAAAAAAAAAAGTTGGGAAAATCTCATAAGTTCTTCTAACCAGGGTCATCTAGAGGACAACAGACCTGTGTACCGTAGATTGTCTCCTAAAGTATTTGAGCTGTGGGAAACTAACAGATAAAGTTGGGTAAAGTGGAGATTTAGAAGAGGGAGTTTGTTCTTGTGGAAAAAGTTTTTCTGACGGCTGAGGCTGACCTTGAGGCCAGATGTGTGAACTCAGTTTAGATTAGTGTGTGTGGTGTGAACAAGGATGGAGGTAGATGTAAAGACAGCATGATTTTACTGTAGGGTCAAATTTTCTCCATTTGTGACTGACCAAAGTAGAAATTCTTGCTGTAGCTAAATAAACTAGTCTGATTTCGTCTCACCAAATTTGGTCAATTGTCAAGAGAGTAGTCTGTTCCCCCTCTGTGTCCTGTTCCCCCCTCCCTCTTATCTGTGTGTGTGCAACTAGTCACACCTGAAACTAACTCATCAGCTGCAGCATAAATGGAACAGTTTTTGACACACTCTTCACCAGATCGTTTGTTTATCATGCTTGACTTGTTATCCAGTTTTTGGCTTCAGCTCCTACATCAGAACCTGTCTAGTTTATCTGTTTTGATTCATTATTTGGACTTTTTATCAATCTAATAAATCTGCTTGTGATTTGTTCATCTGAGCCTGTCTGTTGTGTCAAGGGTATAATTTTGGCCTCAGCTCTACATCATGACATCAATCTATTTCTTCCTCCACAAAGCTCATTTTTGTGATTAAGTGGTTGCCAACAAACAGTTTAGAATCATCGTTTTGTCATGCTAACTTTAGCATTTGTGCTAAAATGACATTAGCATTAGCAACATTAGCATCTATGATGAAATAATGAGTACTTTGATACATTAAGCTAACTATGGCTTTTACAGTGTCATACTTTTCTGACAATTTCAACTATTTTCAGCTAAACCATTTGGCTAAAGGGCATTCCACCATGTTGTTTTTCTAAAACAGCACATTTCTAGTTTAATATTGGCACACCTGTCAAGTTTTACAGTTTCGCTGTATCAGACATGCCAAGTCTCCCACATTGTGCGTGAGACACCCGCAATTAGGACCTATCTCACGCTCACCCGCCAAGGCTAATAAAACACTGTAATACATAATGAACACTGTAGTAAATTCCATGTACATGATTAGGTATGATTAAGGCTAAGCACATGGCATCTCCTGCTTCTGCAGCTGTGCATCTGAAAGACCCTAGTAGCGATCTGCATGGTCTATTGCCAGTACTGTTTTTGGTGACGTATGGAAGAAGTGGGACTTCCGAGAACATTGGTCATGTGACAGCTTATATGCGTGAGCTGCAAAACAAAGCGCGAACAAGCAGTAAAGTGGTGTATTCCTGGTGGTAATTCCTCTTCGTACTGATACATAACGCTAGGTGGTAACACACATAAGTCGCATAATTTTCCAGCTGCTTTCTCATGTTTTGAAGGGTTTGTTTTACACCAACAGTCATGGCGGGTTTTGTCCACTTTCAAATGCGACGTCATGTCATAGCCCCGCCTCCTCTTTGGACTCTAAAAACTGTCCCTCTTCCACGCCGTCTCCTACATACCAGTGGACGAAGCCCCTCTTGGCGTGCGTGAGGTCAAACTTTTGGTCGAGACGAGTCCAGGCCTCGGCGATGGCAGTGGTGTTGCTCAGCATGCACACGGCCCACTGAACCTTAGCCAGGTCTGCACCAAGAACCACGGTGGGAGGCTGGTAGTTGATGCCCACCTTAAAGCCAGTGGAACACCAGTCCACAAACTGGACAGAGCGCTTGGTTTTGATGGTGGCGATAGCTGCATTGACATCTTTGGGCACCACGTCGCCTCGGTACAGGAGGCAGCAGGCCATGTACTTGCCTTGGCAAGGGTCACACTTCACCATCTGGTTGGCGGACTGAAGCAGGTGTTTGTGATCTCCGCTACTGTCAGTTGCTCGTGGTAGGCCTTCTCTGCAGAGATGATGGGGACGAGGGTGGGCTATATCTCACAAAGGGGAAACGTGAAATGCAATGATTGCATCATTCACCATGCCTAATGTGTACAATTAGATTTTATGGATACTTAATTGATCCCAAAAACAGCATATTAGTCTTTACTGGTCCTTACAGTTTAGCATGATGCTAAAGTGCCTCACAGCAAGAAGGTTGTGGGTTTGAGTCCCCGGTGGGGACGAAGCTTGGAACACTGGCCTTTCTATGTGGAGTTTGCATGTTTTCCCCCTGTCTGCGTGGGTTTTCTCTGGGTACTGCGGTTTCCTCCCACCCTCCAATAACAACCTAATACTGGTTGATTGGCCGGTCCCAAACTTTCCCTCGAAATGTGCGTGGTCCTGCGACAGACTGGCGACCTGTTCGGGGTGTACCCTGCCCCTTCCCTTAAATCAGTCGGAATGGGCTCCAGCACCCCCTGTAACCTCGTTAGGGTTGACACATCTCTAATTCCGACTCCGACTTCAGTGTTTTTAAATGGGCTGCAATTATTTAACGCTCAAAAAAATATGGAGCAAACTTTGTAAAGTTTTCAATCAAGAAAACCTTTATTTCCTTTAAAAACGTGATGGTTTTTATCTTCAATAACTCAACCGGCTGAAGTGAGAGTCTTTAAAATGAAGAGTTACGTCTAATTTTTAGAAGATTAATCTGTATCTAGATGTGAAATTATTTTAATGAGTTTTAAATGAATTTAAAAAAAGAGTCATGATAAGCTATTTTTATTAAAGTATTTAAAACCACAAAAAGAGCTGATGTACTAGTTTTTCATTTCCCAAATTAAAAAAACACACTCTGAAATTAAAACGAGACCAAATAAAAGAAAAACCTAAAAGGAAGAAAAAAAAAAACTACAACATGTACAAGAAGCCTCAGATGAGGCACAAGGCCTCCATATGTACAGAGAAGATAAAATAAGCAGCTAAAAAGAAGTTAAAACCAGTCCAAAAAATGTTCATCCAAGTCCAACACGTCCACGGATAAAAGCAGATCTCAGAGATCAGACGTCTTTCTTCAGATTCGGTTTTGCATCTCTACCACCACGTTCCTCATTACACCTCCTAGTTCGTCGTATATCTCCATGAGCTGCTGTGGTGAGCAGCGTCTGAGCTCCAGCGGCTTTGCCTGGTGGACGAAAACCTTCATGGCAGAAAGCAGCTCCTCCGGCCCACTGGGGGTTTCGGTCACTGAAGTGGCCGGCTCTGGTTTCACAGTCTCTGACTCTTTCATCAGCTCTGCTGGAAACAGGAAATATCAAGGTCACATCTCAGCAGAAACACAAATCATCTTCAGTTTGGTTCTACCAACCATTCTTCTCTTCTGAAGGCTTTTCCTCTTTACTCAGAGGGGTCCCCGTCTCCTCCACCTCAGAGGTCATCCTCTCCGTTTCGTCGAAGCTCTTCAGTTCATCCCCTCGTCCTCTTCTCTGCAGAATCAAAGCTCAGATGTTAATGACAAATTTTAAAGGCAGACTTTTTTCCCACCTGAGACGGTGGCTTAGTGGTTAGAGCATTTGCCCGCGGACTGGAAGTTAACCGGATGTTCGCAGGTTTGCATCCCACTGAGTTTACGTCTAGGGTCCTTGGAGAAGACACCTAACCCCCTGATTCTCCCACCATTGGCGCCATGATAGGTGGCAGCCTGCTGCGGTGTAGTGCAGCATACGAATTTCTCGGTCAGGGATTTCATTCTGTTCCGTCATCTTCCACTCATCCAGGGCCGAGTCGCGGGGGTTACAGCCTCAAACGGGAAGCCCAGGCTTCTCTCACCCTCAGCTGGGATGAGGGTGAGACCTCAGCTGCATCCCAGCTAGGGATGCAGCTGGGGATGGGTCGTTCCCTAGCCAGCTGTGAAACATAGTCTCTCCAGTGGGTCAGGGGTCTGCCCCTTGGTCTCCTCCCAGTGGGACGTGCCCGAAACACCTCACACGCGAGGCGCTCGGGAGCATCCTGACCAGATGCCCGAACCACCCCATCTGGCTCCTCTCGACCTGGAGAAGTCGCTCGACACCGAGCTTCTCCCGGATGGCAGAGCTCCTCACCCGATCCCTGAGTGAGAGCCCAGCCACCCTGTGGAGGAAGCTCATTTCGGCCGCTTGTATCCGCGATCTTATTCTTTTGCTCACCACCCACAGCTGGTGACCATAGGTGAGGGTTGGAACGTAGATCGACTTGTAAATCAAGAGCTTTGCTTTTCGGCTCAGCTCTCTCTTTGCCAGGACGGACCGATGCAGCGTCCTAGTTATTGCTGATGCTGCACCGATCCGCCTGTCGATCTCCCGCTCCATCCTTCCCCCACTCGTGAACAAGACCCTGAGATACTTAAACTCCTCCACTTGGGGCATGACCCTGTCCCTGACCTGCAGGGGGCATTCCACCCTTTTACGTGCGAGGACCATGGTCTCAGACGCTCAGGGATTAATAAAGTGTATTAAAAAAAAAAAACTTTCAGCTACGCAGAGAGAATCCCAAGGTACCCCTCTCTCCCGACCTGGAGGGACGTGCAAAGAGCACCTCAGCAACATGCATCCAGGAAGTATCCCAACCACCCAATCTGCAAAGGAGCAGTAACTCTACTCTGTTCAGCTCCTGAATAAGCAGCCAGGTCCCTACGTGGAGGAAGCTCATTTTGGCCGCTTGTATCCGTGATCTTGTTCTTTCAGTCACCATCCACAGGTTGACCACATGAGCAGGTTGACCATCCACAGGACTATATGAGAGTAGGAACGTAGATCAACTAGTAAATTTAGGGTGTTGCTTTTGGCTCCTTCGCCACAACAAATCTGAATAGCGCCCTAAAAATCGAATGTCCCGTTCAATCCACCCCTCACCCACCCTGAGAAACAAACTCCTTTACTTTGGGTAGGACCCTAGTGGACTTACCTGCTGCTCATATATCTTCAGCGCCTTCTTCACATTGGTGATCTTGGGCGAGCAGATAGGAAGAGTTTTGACTTCACTGGGTGTCAGGGCACACAGGTCGCCCACTGTTTTAATGTTTCTGGCTCGGACCAGCTGCCCGAAACCACGAGACCTGCGGGGAAGAGTAGAGGAGGAGATAAGACGACAAGGAGAGATGAGCGTCTGTGTTTGTGGGGAGTCGTTCTCACCACATAGAGGAGGTAATCTGAGGCAGCACTGCTTCCACAGGAGCCGAGCAGCCTACTAGAGCCGGGTAGATGCAGTTTTTGGAGACGGTGTGCGGTTCTTGACTCATTTCAGAAATCTAATCCACATGAAACATGACGTTAAAACCACAACTCTATTTCAACAACCGTGTTTGGTGACTGGCGTCAGAGGGAACCTACCAGACACTTTTTGGAGCTCTTGTATTTGGAGTTGTGCAGGTTTCTTGGACTCAGGACCCGTACGTCTTTTGTTGGAGTGGTGATGAGCTGGAAACAAAAACAAAACAAAAAAATCAGGACTGCCTTGTCACCGATTTGTTCATCACTTTTATGGACAGAATATCTAGGCACAGCCGAGGCGTTGGAGGGATACAGTTTGGTGACCTCAGGATCGGATCTCTGCTTTTTTGCGGATGATGTGGTTCTGTTGGCTTCATCGGACCGTGATCTCCAGCTCTCACTGGATCGATTTGCTGCCGAGTGTGAAGCGGCCGGGATGGGAATAAGCGCCTCCAAATCCGAGACCATGGTCCTCGCCTGGAAAAGGGTGGAATGCCCCCTGCGGGTCAGGGACAGGGTCCTGCTCCAAGTGGAGGAGTTTAAGTATCTCGGGGTCTTGTTCACGAGTGGGGGAAGGATGGAGCGGGAGATCGTCAGGTGGATCGGTGCGGCATCAGCAATAACTAGGACGCTGCAACGGTCCGTCGCGGTAAAGAGAGAGCTGAGCCGAAAAGCCCAACCTCTCCAACCCTCCCCTATGGTCACCAGCTGTGGGTGGTGACTGAAAGAATGAGATCGCGGGTACAAGCGGCCGAAATGAGCTTTCCTCCGCAGGGTGGCTGGGCTCTCACTCAGAGATCGGGTGAGGAGCTCTGCCATCCGGGAGGAGCTTGGTGTCGAGCCGTTCCTCCTCCAGGTCGAGAAGAGCCAGATGGGGTGGTTCGGGCATCTGGTCAGGATGCCCCCCGAGCGCCTCGCAGGTGAGGTATTTCGGGCACGTCACACCGGGAGGAGACCAAGGGGCAGACCCCGGACCCGCTGGAGAGACTATGTCTCACAGCTGGCCAGGGAACAACTTGGGATCCTTCCAGGTGATGCAGCTGGGGAGAGAGAGGTCTGGGCTTCCCGTTTGAGGCTGTTGCGATTCGACCCCGGAACAAGCGGAAGATGACGGAACGGAACGAACGGGAAAATCAGGACTGCTCTTATTTTGAAAAGGAATTTTTATACGAGTTTTGTCCGTACTTTAGTCTGGATTGTGGATTTGAGGTTTCTCGGGGAGCCTTTAAGGATAGCCGGGCTGCGACGGTCGATGTCGTCTGCCGTCTCCTGCTGCTGAATTGGATCGGCAAAGGACACCCGGCGGGACTGGGAAAAGAAAACAAATAATAAGAGACGGAGAAGTTCTGTGGATTTGGAAACAGGAATACTCTGAACTTACTTTAGCCAGAGGAGACATCATCTCTACCTCCAGTTGCCTCTTCTTGTTTTTTTTCAGGATGCTGGTGGAGGGTGACGCAGACGGAGACCAGGCTCCTTTAAGTTGTCCATCGCTCGGGCTTTGTCCAACATCTGGACCAGTTGTGACCACTTCCTTCAGCTTCTTTGGAGATTCTAGGATTGAAGGTTCCATTAAGCCAGCTGTGACTTCAGTTTGTTCATTTTCGACCTCCACCAGATCACTTCTAATGTCCCCCTCGATCTCCTGTGAGGGCACAGTATTGGTCTGGGGTTCAAGATTTTCGGTATCTGTCGGAGTTTCTGTTCCATCCTCTTTGGCCGAGTTCTCCTCCAACGTAGAACAAACTTCTTGATGGTCCGAGTCAGTCTTTCCATCAAGATCTTCAACAAACGGATCCGTTTCCTCTGACGGTTCTGGAGTTTCTAGCTCTCCGGTCTCATCTGGCTGTACTGTGGAGGTTTGTGCCTCAACAGATGGACACTGGTTCGAATTTGGCTCAGATTTGGCTTCTTCAACATCCTTAGTAATTATTTCAGAGTCTCTTACCTCCTTGTTGCTAAGGGACTCGTCACCATGATGCGTCTCCACGGCGACAACAGAATCGCTTTCCTCGTCAAGCTTTTCTGGTTCATCCTGCGAATTGTGGGTGTTTTCAGTCTCCAACGGCTCCTCTTGGTCTTGAGTTTTTAATGAGACCTCCTCGTCAATGGTTACTTCTTTTACCGCTTGGGTTTCCAAAGAAGCTTCTGGATCTTGGGTTTCTGCGGTTTCATTTAGGTCTTGAGTGTCCAATGACCCTTGCAAATTTGGGGCGTCCAGTGGCTCCTCTAGACCTTGGGTTTCTGATGACTCTTGACTTTCAGAAGTATCTCCTTTCTCCAGAGAAGATCCGGATACAAGTGGACTCTGCAGTAATTTCCGTGGTTTCCTTCCTCTTCTTTTCGGGATCTTTTGTGCTTCCGATGATTCCGACTCTGAGTGCTGTACGCTGGCTGGTGAAGCCGGGGAGGACCCCTGTTTAGAAGACGTGCTCTGATTTAGTCCTGACTCTGATCCGGATATATCTAAAGACTGCAAGGCTGCAGAAGTCAAGCTGGGAATGGAAACCAACAGCTCCTCTTGGACCTTGCTCCTTCGTGTATTGCCTGCAGGCCCGGGGTCTGTTTGGGAAAGAATCGGCGTAGACGTCTGAGACCTTCTTCTTGGTCCAAGAATATTCTCAGATTCTGTGGCTTCAGATAGAGTTTTACTTCGTCTTGATCGACGTTGTGTCTGACCATCAGACGGGAGTGAGGTCTGAGAGTCCTCCTCATTGGTGATCACATCCTCCATTTCCATGGCGACATCTTGACTTCCCGTGTCGTTTGCTAGCCCATCTTTGGACTCGGCTGGAGTGGATGTCTCCGAGTCAGGGTCACTTAGTTTGGACTTGTCTTCTGTTTGAGAAGACGGGACGTTTTGTTCGTCTTCTTCCATTTTTTCTTGTGTGTCCTGGGATTTGGTTTCAGATTGAGGAGAAACCATGACGGTTTGGGAGTCTACGCTCTCCTTAGGCTGAGTGGGTGAGTCTTTCTCATTGGGCACCTGCGGAAATTTTCGAGGCCGTCCACGCTTCCTCTGAGACGGAGTCTCGGTGTCTGAATGCAGGTCCGTTTGGCTGCTTTCATGGTCGCTGCTGCTCTTCCGCTTCCGATCGGATGTGTCCAGGAAGTCTTTTAAAACGTTGAATAACGTTACCCTCTTCTTAGAGCTCCCCGGAGCGTTGTTCTGGCTGGACTCTCTGGATCTAGACCGAAGATTTTTCCGGCTAAGGTTCTCTTCAAAGGCCTGCTTGCTCCTGGTGTTCGGTCGGCTTTTAACCTCCGGTACGGGCTCAGATTTACTAGAACGTCTTTGTTTGACTGTTTTCTTCTCATTGTCTTTGGAAGTTTGAGAATCTTCTGGTGCTGCTTTAGGCGTCTCATCCTGGCTGGAAGGATATTCTTGTGTTTCAGTTTGTGTGTCAGGAATGACGTCCTCTTCTTCCGCCACATTGCTCGTTAGCTTCTCAGTCAGCCTCACAGGCTCACTGTTTGTGTATTCTTCGGGTTTTCGTGGGGATTCAGGAGGAGTCTGGCTCAAGGAAGGCTGTGAACTAGTTTTCTCTAAGTGAGGTGAAACCTGCGAATATGAACCTTTGGAGGATTTCCTCTTTTTCTTTGAAGAAACAAGAATCCCCGTGAAGGAGGTGCTTGAGCTAGCTGGTGTACCCTCAGCGTACGTCTCCAAGGTGATGAAGGACTGACGCCGACTGCTGGATTTCTGAGGAGTCCCTGAAACCAGATCTGAAGACGCGGAAACATTGGGACTTTCGTCTTCAGCTTCCACTTCCTCTTCTAACTTTTTATCCAAAGAAACTGTTTCATTTTGGGGGTTTTCTTCTAACAAGTTCACGGTTTCTACCTCTTTTGGGCTAATGGCGTCCTGAGCGTCTTCATTTTTTTCAGGAACTTTTTCAGTGTCACTATTGGCCGGTTTGCTCTCAGACTGATCCCTGTAAGAAAACCATACGTTAGTCTTCAAACAGAGATGATTAAATACGTCCTGATCCCGTCCACAGAACTTACAATGTGTCATCTTGGCTCTGGGTGAACTGGTTGAACACCGAGGTGTCCAGAGATGCATCCAGGTTGTTGTACATGACAGGAATGTCCACCCTGTGCAGAAAAAAAAATTTACAGCATCAAACAACCGAACTGGTCAGAACATCAAAACCAAGAGAATCTCTGACCTTTTGGTTCCTTTCACTTCCTTCTGGTGCTCGGTTAGGACACGCTCCTTTGTCTCAGGAGGGATGAAGACAAAGTCGATGGTGGCTTCTTCCTCTAAGATTCCTCTACGTGGAGGTTTGGGAGTACTGAAGTCCAGACTGGTCTGTAGAAAAGAAAACGTAAACAGAATGAGAAAGAAAAAAAAAAAAGAGAGAGAGAGCGAAGGAAACCATGGAAATACGTAAAAGATGGAATGATGAAACACAGAAAAAAGTTTAGGACAGGGGTCCCCAACCTTTTCTGCGCCATGGGCCGGTTTAGTGTCGGATAATATTTTCACGGACCGGTCTACAAGTGATAAGACCAGCCGGAAAAACTGGGGTTTTTAATAAATATAAAATCTTTAAACCACTTTGTCTTCACAAGAAAATTTATTAGCAGCGTCTTTATAACGTGGAAACGTTCGCTCTGCTCAAATGCATACTGGTTGCTATGGTAACAGTAAACATACCTTCAAAATAAAAGACATCACAAAAACAAAGTGAATAAAAATAACAGTTAGGCTCCTTCACAGCAGTGGTGGAACGTAACAAAGTAAATGTACTTCGTTACTGTACTTAAGTAAAAAAAAGTGTGTATCTGTACTTTACTTAAGTAAAATTTAAGACCGGTACTTTTACTTCACTACATTTTTAGAGCAAATATCTGTACTTTTACTTCGCTACTTTTTAAAAAAGTGTTTTACATTTTTTGTTACATTTTCGTTCAGGAATTTGAAAAATACACAGGTTTTTTTTTTTTGCGCATCTTGAAGCCGCATTGTCAAAATCAAAAGAAGCAGTTGATCGGGAGAAGAAGTAATGAATCGAGAAACATTTTCCGCATTCATTCAGCACCAAAAACCTAACATCAAATCTAGAACAAATTAAAAAGAGTCAGAAGATCGTTGTTCGTTGTATTTACTTCTAAATAAAAAGTTGAGCCATCATTACACAGAGCAGGGGCGGATCTAGAATTTTCCAAAGGGGGGTGGGGCTTTGACGAAGCCAATATATAGTGACTGGGGGCCTCCCCCCCAAAACATTTTAAAAAATAAGTGTCATTTTCCTCCATTTTGGCGGCCCATTCACTGGCCCTTCTAGGGGATAGCTTGACTTGTCGCCTTTACTTTTATTTTATTTTTTTTTTTTGTGGACCAAAAGAGGCCGGAAAGGGGGGTCACACCCCTGCAGAGTATTTATCCTGGTTACCATGGTGACACCCTAGCGCACAAAAAATAACATTTGAATTATGATCGAATACTTTTACTTTTTACTTAAAAAGTAAAATTTACACCAACTACTTTTGTACTTTTACTTAAGTAATTTTTTTGCCTAAGTATCTGTACTTTTACTTATGTACAAAAAGTGAGTACTTCATCCACCACTGCTTCACAGTAAGACTAGATCAATCAGAGTTCTGAGTTTGTTTTGCTGGAACCAGACAGTCCCATCTTGGCCTGAAACCTGAAGAGTGTTCCTAAAGGGTCCAGTCTACTTCGTAACTCTGTAACTCCTCTTAAAGAGGCTTCCCGTTGATCTTTGTTTTTTACTCATTTTGCTAGTTTAAGGGTTTAAATTTAATGGGATGATGCGTCAAAGGTGAGTCATTGATGATGTAAGGAAGAAAATTTGGTGACTTTTGAAAATAAAACATCTGTATGGCTCGAATAATAAACAATATGGAAATAATGGAAGTTATTTCTTCTTTCTGTGCGGCCCGGTAACATATGACCCACGGCCCAGTACCGTTCGGCGGCCCGGTGGTTGGGGACCAGTGGTTTAGGAGATGTATTCAGAGTAAATTTAAGAGGTCTTGGTGTAGCTATCGTCCATTGTTTATTTCCTACAGGAGGCGAGAAAGCCTCTGCTTTTAGATGTCTTCTGGTTTGAGGGAGGAAGAATCAAAATTTTGTCCACAGAATGGGATGTTCTCCTGGTTTTTGATTGGGTTTGAAAGTATAATTGGCTAATGCTTATATACAGAGGAGTATTTTTGGAGTTTTGTTGAGCTATAATATTGCAGGTTAGCACTGCGGCTGCATGTGAGTGTTGTCCTATTTATACTGTCTGCGAACTTTTGCTACTCGTGATGCTTCCTGGTCACCACTTTCTAATCTACCTTGTCTGGTGTTTCCATGTTGGTGCGACACTTCCAACCCCACTTTAAATATATGCCAAAAAAAAAAAAAAAACACAAACCCTGAATACTGCCTGGTTTCAGACTTACAGAAATGGCTTTGGAGATCTTAGGGGAGCTCTGGTGGTTGGTCTGAGAAACTTTTCCCAGCAGTGAGTCTCGCTTCCCAGTGAAGGATAGGGGCATCCCGCTGAGCTTCGCCTCCAGCTGTGAACTCTCACTCTGGACACAAAACTAAACCGGTTACATTCAAAGTTCTATCTCATGCAAAATCAACTTTTCAACAAAGTGTGGGCTTTAATTTGTTACAGGAGTTTTTCTTTTTTTTTTTAATAGTTCTAATAATTATTATTTTAAAAGGTAAAAAAAAAAAAAAGCCGAAATGAGCTTCCTCTGCAGGGTCGCTGGGCTCTCACTCAGAGATTGGGTGAGGAACTCTGCCACCCCGAGCGCCTCACTGGTGATGTGTTTCAGGCACGTCCCACTGGGAGGAGACCAAGAGGCAGACCCCAGACCCGATAGAGAGACTTTGTCTCACATCTGACTTGGGAACGACTCAGGATCTTTCCGGGTGAGCTGGAGGATGCAGCTGGGGTGAGAGAAGCCT